>OX465596.1:32500000-35000000 GCA_950022295.1 Bromus sterilis | reverse complement strand
TAATACGAAGACAAACATCACATTCGGCAACATATCGAGCAATGTCTCTCTTCATCCTAGTCCACCAAAATCTCTGGCGTAGATCTCGGTACATTTTTGTTCTACCAGGATGAATTGAGAGGGGTGTGTCATGGGCTTCTTTGAGGATGAGTTGCCGTAGATCCTTATTCTTAGGTACTACCAAACGATTTTCAAAGAATACCGTTCCTTTACTATCTATGGAGAAACATTTAGCAACTCCGTTAGCAATGTTCTCCTTGATCCGGCGAACACCTCGTGCACACCTTTGGGCAACTCTGATTTGATCCTCAAGGGTTGGTTTCACCACCAAGTTGAAAAGAGATCCACGAGGAACAATCTCGAGGTTGAGCTTTCGAAATTCCTCATGAAGAAGTGGTTGATACTGTTGTAACATGAGGTTGTTACAATACGACTTACGACTTAGTGCATCAGCCATGACATTGGCCTTGCCTGGGGTGTAAGAAATTCCTAAGTCATAATCATTTATCAACTCAATCCAGCGTCTTTTCCTGAGATTAAGATCTGGCTGGGTGAAAATATATTTGAGGCTTTGGTGATCAGAATAGATCTCACAACGATTACAAAGGAGGTAATGTCGCCAAGTCTTCAGGGCATGAACTACGGCAACGAGTTCAAGATCATGCGTTGGATAGTTCTCTTCATGTGGACGCAACTGGCGTGAAGCATAAGCTACCACATGTCTATCTTGCATAAGTATGCATCCTAACCCTTGCCGTGAAGCATCACAATAGATCTCGAAATCCCTTTTGGTGTCTGGAGGTGCAAGTACGGGTGCAGAAGTCAAAAAAATTTTAGCTCTTGAAAGCTTTCCTCGCACTTGGGGGTCCATTGGAATTTCTTATCTTTCTTGAGGAGTTCAGTAAGAGGCTTTGCAACTTTAGAAAAGTTCTCGACGAAGTGACGGCAATAGCTTGCTAAGCCAAGAAAACTCCTAACTTGCTTAACCGATTCAGGTGGAGTCCAGTCAAGGACGGCCTGAATTCTCTCGGGATTGACTGCAACACCTTTCACAGAAGTCACGTGGCCTAAGTACGTCACTTCTGGTAGCCCAAATTCACACTTGGAGAACTTGGCATAAAGGCGATGCTCTCTAAGTTTCATCAATACCAATCTAAGATGTTCTGCGTGCTCTTCTTCGTTCTTCGAGTAGATGAGAATGTCATCAAGATAAACCACAACAAATTTATCTAGGTACTCCATGAAGATCGAATTCATTAAGCGCGAGAATGTGGCGGGGGCATTGGTTAAACCGAAGGACATGACGGTGTACTCGTAAAGACCATAACGAGTAGTGAAAGCCGTTTTGGGAATGTCCTCATTTCGGATTTTGATTTGATGATAGCCTAATCTCAAATCCATCTTGGAGAAGACAGAGGATCCAACAAGTTGATCATAAAGATCATTGATCCTGGGCAGTGGGTACTTGTTCTTTATCGTCGCTAGATTTAGCGGGCGATACTCTACACACATCCTTTCTGTTCCATCTTTCTTCATTACGAACAGAACGGGGCAACCCCATGGCGATGAGCTAGGGCGGATGAAGCCTTTTGCCAACGAAGCATCAAGTTGGGTTTTTAGCTCAGCTAACTCATGTGGGGCCATTCTATATAGGCGTCTGGAAATTAGGGTTGTTCCTGGTATAAGATCCACTATGAATTCTACACACCTGTCGGGTGGCATTCCCGGCAGCTCTTCAGGAAAGACATTCGGGAAGTCACGAACCACCGGAATATCTTCAAGGTTTGGAAGGGGAAGCACATTCAAAGTATGCATCTGGATTCTAGAGCTGGGTGATGTGTAGTCAATGGTCTGGCCTGAAGAATGGGTGAGTTTAACTGATTTGGCTTTACAATCAAGGAAAGCATTCTGCCTTGATAACCAATCCATTCCTAGGATGACATCAATGTCCGAAGACTTGAGGGCTATAAGAGAAGCAAGGAATACTAAACCCTCAATTGCAATTTGATTGTCATGGCTTACTCTATTAGTTTGCCACTTTGAACCAGGAGTTTGAATGATCATTGGAGAAAACATTTCTTCAAAAGAAAATCCATGTCGAAGTGCATAACTCTCCGACATGAATGAATGAGAAGCTCCTGGATCGAAAAGAACGGAGGCGGGGACATGATTGACTGGGAGTGTGCCAAGAATGACGTCAGAAGCAGCAGTGGTTTCCTCAACTGAGATTTGGTTCACACAACCACTACTTGTGACTGAAAGCTTTGCTGGGATGGTCTTGGTGGTGGATTTCTTTGGAGGCTTGGGTCGAGAATGACGTGGTGCCATCAAGACCTGAGGGCATTGACGATAGTAATGGCCTGGAAGACCACACTTAAAGCATACCCTGTCTGAATTGCTGGGAGTGGGATTACTTGGATGCACACCATCATTCCGGGGTGGAATAACGTATTGAGGTGGATGGCATATATTGGATGGTGGCCTCTGAAGAAAGTTTTGAGGTATGGCACGGGTTGGAATCCAAATTCTGCGTTTCTGAGGGGCTGAACTTGAAGAAGGGGCAAGCTCAAGAGCATGCTTGCGGGACTCCTCGAAAATTTCATTGCCATGCTCAGCTCTGAAGGATCTGTTGACTAAATCCTCAAAGGTGGCAACTTCGATGAGGTTGAGATCATGACGAAGGATGGGGCTAAGTCCCTTATGGAACCTTGCCTGCTTTCTGGCATCGGTGGTGATCTCATCTTGGGCATAACGAGCAAGACGGTTGAACTCTCTCACATACTCATGCATGGACATCTCTCCTTGAGTCAAATTGCAGAACTCTTCCTTCTTGCGCTCCATCAACTCATCCAGAATGTGGTACCCTCCAAAGGCAACACAGAACTCCTGCCAAGTCACTACGTGACTATCTGGCTGCATAGCAACATAGTCCTCCCACCATTGAAGAGCAGCACCTTCCAGGAAGTATACCGCGAAAACAACTCGATCATTGGGAGCAACATGTGCAGTATCAAGCTTACGCTCGATGGAACGGAGCCAATCATCAGCTTCAAGGGGCTCAGAAGAACATCGAAATACCGGTGGCTTGAGGAGGATGAAGTCCTGAATGCTCACGACCACATTACGCTGACGAGCGGTATTCTTCTCGATGAGCTCTAGAAGGCGTGTTTGGTCACGTTGATTCTTCTCAGCTTCCATCATGATTTCCGCCGCAGAAGGTGGTGGTAGAGGTTCATCATCATTTTGATTCCGAACACGGTCTCGATTCCGACGAACAGCACTACGAGTTCCACCTGACATCGTGTGTGATAAAAATCAACAATCAGAACAGGTTGAATGATGGATTTAAGGATAACAAGACATGATGAAGGCGGAAAAGATTGTAATACGAAGGCAAAGATTCACAGAAACTCGTAATAAATCCGGCAGCATAACGGCTGCACCGGGATGAAAAATGAAACAACCTCGAAGAAATTGGACAGAACTTCTTCAAGGAACTCAACAGAACGATGAGTCTGGACGACCACAAGTGTCCTACGTCTACAAGGAAGCAAACAACGAGATGTTCTAGTCAGACATAGACGAGCCTAGTCCTATCTTCCCGTAGAATAAGATGAGGATGACTCAGAACTCAGATCGATGAGGATAAGGAGAAAAAGAAGCCTTACGTTGTTCCCTTTATACCCAAGTAACTATATAACTATAGAATGCTAGACTCGACTTCGACCAAGGGTTGAATAATCCTATAGACAGTCCTGCTCTGATACCAAGTCTGTCGGGACCCGGGGTTAGCGTATGTAATTCCAGTCACGATACAATCACATGGAGAGCCGAGAGCCGTACCGACTTGTCTAAGAAGACAAGGCCAAGCACAGAACGTTCTCGGAAAGCATCAAACGTGAGGGGCATCCCATCCAGGCCAGATGATCAACTGAGATGGGTCCTCAACGTCCTCTCACAAGTCTAAATGCTTATGGGTGGTGAATCCCATACTCATAGACATGTCGCCTCAACCATGTTATCGATTGGATCCTAACTCTTACATAGACTTACTCCAGCCCGATCACTTAGTCGGGGTCTAGGGCGGGCTGGATCATACAACAAAGTGTGCACGTGACAGAGTCACGAACAATCGCATCACGATGCCCCAAGCTGCGCACATCTAAGGGCCACTTGGTGTATAAAAGACCGCCAGCCAGATCACAACTAAGGTCTCGAAAACCCATACTAAGACATGCATGTTATAAACATACACGCATCACACATGCCTAGTATGAACAGCAGGTATCATCACATAACTCTACAAAGTACTTCTTTATAGATATACACATAGAGCATACAAAGATCACATGTCTGTGATCAACATTACATCATACAACGGAAGAAAATTAGGTCTGAGTACAGACAAGTTTAACAAATGGCTTAGAGAAGCCTTGTAAACAAACATGCCCTTCCACGAGGGACGAGACTGCTGTATGGGACTATGCTAACTTAGTCAATGTCGAGCTTCATGAAGGTGACTCCATCGGGGTCCGGTTTCTGATCTAAGACATAGAATAAGAAAACGTGAGGACAAAGTCGTACTCAGCAAGACTTACATCAGATCTATACTACTCATGCTCACGTATCAAGGTAAAGGAGGTGGGGTTCAACATGCAGAAATGACAGCTTTGACTTGGCTAATCCTGAACTACGAATACCAGACTTGAGGTAAGAAGCGTACACGAGTCCACTATCCAAGTCTCCAACCAATACACCACTATGGTTACTTCCTCGACTTCCCCACGAGGAAGCACACCATAGTGCTCACACTTATCTTGGTGTATTTTAGAAGTATCCAGTTCAAGTTGTCTAATAATCAGGTAAAGGTTCCAAGTAGTCCTTAACCGCGGACGCGGCTATATGAATAGTTTTGTTAACCTTGCAAGGGTGTAAACTACACACACATGACCATCGGTTACCGCCAGGTCTCGCCACCGTTCAAGAGGTGACAGCGAGGATGTTCACCACGACACTTCGCTCCCAACCGGTCTATTCCAGGAGTCGACTATCTGAGTTTGCCTCCGCTCGAGAGCCCGGCCGGATCAACGAAACGGACTCAAACAATGTAAGTGACCGAGACGCCACCTCTGGCAGATGGTTTTCCTGCCTCACAGGTGCACTCACATATCTATATGATGCAACCATTTCCTTCGTTCTTTTTCTATGCACATGTCAAATGGAAAGCCCGAACTAATGTGACTCCTGGACGTCGACACGGATCAAGGTACTAGGCCGAGAGGGGTCAGTGAGCCCAATGTGTGGTTGTACTCTTTGTCTTGGATTACCATACAAGAACTCGGTACTTAAGGCGGTGTTCAACGAGACAACCCACTGTGTACTCCTACACAGCCTCTCATCGTTCAAATTATATTAGGGTGGATTCACCGACACAGTTTTACTTTCATCAACACCATGTTCACTATCATCCCGACTCACATCAAAAGCAATCTCACTGTATCACTAAGCATGCAATAAGCATTAAGAGTTGGAGGGGCCACATGATATCAATCAACTCCTATGTCAGCTAGGATTGTGGTTTGCTTACTACTGTGACAAGATGATAGGTCATGCATCGGATATGGGTTCAACTATGCGGTAGAATCGATACAAAGTGATCTCCTAAACATGCATAAGCGAGACTGAGAGGGAATTGGGATTTTATAGACATGATCAAAGGGGTTTGCTTGCCTTGCTGACGATACACGGGTCTTAACGGTGGTCTTCTTCTTCGGGGGTGATCACCTTCTCGGTACGGGACAACTTCGGAAGTAAAAATGCACAAGCACATGAATTTCAATGAAGTGTCCATGAGGTGAATGGTGCTGGTTTGTGGTACATTTGATTTAAATGAAGTGTATTGCATTTGAAATGCAAATTCAAACTCCATATATGAATTTCAATTTAATTAAAATGCATTTGAAAATGTTTGATCATTTGAAACCATGTGATCATATCTGTGATATGCTTCTGAAGTACAAGTGAGATGTGGTGTATTGCCATGGTTCAAATTTGAATTGCATTTGAATTAAATTTGAATTAATTCCATTTAAGCCAAATAGAAAAAGCTACTGGTCCCATTTTAAAATCAACTCAAACATGGTTGAAAGTTGCATATTTGGATAGAGAATTTTATGCTGATCATTTTTCATATATTATTTGTCCAAATTGGAGTTCATATGAATTTTCTATGATTTTTCAAAGTTTAATTGATTTTCGGTCTTTTCTGTAATTTATTTAATTCTTTTAATCTCTGGAAAATGATTTATTGCATCAGCATGATGCAATGCTGACATCAGTGGGGGGCTGACATGTGGGTCCAGGGTGTCAGCCTCAGGGGGGTTAATCCCCTCTCTGTTAACTTAACATAGGGGTTAGGGTGGCCTGGGGCCCACTTCTCATGGACTCGGGGGGGGGGGTTAACACGGGTGGTTAAGCTAACCGGCCACGGCAGCCACAGACACGGTGAAGGGCTCGCCGGAGTAGGGATTTGGCCACGGGAGAAAGAGGGGAAGGCACTGGGAGGTGCTCCGTCGTCGTCCGCATCTAGTGGAACACACAGCAGTCATCGGGAAGCTTCATGGCGACGGCGGTGTCGACGTGTGCGGCGGTCGGCTACTGACTCCGGGGGAGAATTGGCTACGGGCAGTGGGGCAAAGCGCGGATAGATGCAAAAAGACCGCGAGCTCACCAGCAACGCGTTGGTGAAGGCGCCGGAGTCGAAGGGGCTATGGTGGTGACGAATTCCTCGTCGGAGTCGAAGGCGGCCGGCGGCAATATCTTGGGGCGGTCGTCGTTTGGAGAGCTCGCATGGCTCGATTCGAAGTGCCGCTCGACGAGGACGAAGACGGTGCGGCGCCTGGACACGTTGGAGTGGCCTCGGGGTGGCTTGGGGCACGGCAGCGCACGACGGCGTGCTCCGGCGTCCTCGGGTGCGTGTGGAAATGGCATCGCAGAGAGGAGGGGGTGACCAGGAGCAAGGGGGAGGGGTGCGGGGGTGTGTGTGGCGTTGCGTGGCGCTCTGGGGTGTGAGGGGGAGGCCTAGAAGGTGGCCGGCGTCGCGATGGCAGTCGGCGCGCCCACGGCTTGCCACCGAGCTTCTTCGGCGTCGGCAGGAAGACGACAACGGGCGTGGGCTGGGCCGAGGCCAAGTGGGCCGGGGGGGAAATTAGTTGGGCTGGAAGCCTGGGGCTGTTCCCTTTTTTTTATTTCTTCTTTTTATTTCTCTGCTATTTTGTTTTGCCCCAAATAAAAAAATAGCAGAGCATTTTTAAAAATCATGAAAACTTTTATGTGGGCTTATAACACATATAGCTAGCCACTCATAAGTTTTGGTGATTTTTGAAAATCAAACAATTTGAATTTAAATTCAAATTGGAGTTAAATTTAATTTCCAATGCACTTTTTGAATTTTTGAATATTCCATGGGCATGGGAAAATCCCAAAACCACTTTTAAAATGATTACCATCATTTCTAGGAATTTTCCAAACATTCAAATGATTTTTCGAAAAACATTTTTATCTGGCCATTTGATTTAATTTCTCAGGGCTTTTCTTTTCCCCATTTTTGATTTCTTTTGAAACTTTTGCATGAAGCAAAGGGATCAAACAAACCCTAGCACTTACCCTAGTTGGGGTTCTCACAAGTACACTCCGTATCTCGACGAGGGAGGGAATCCGCTCGCTGCACCTTCAATCTCTGGCCTGGCCGAGGAGCTTTCTGATAGCGGCTCATCTCAAACATCTCCGAGATCCAAGAGGATTGGTGCCACATCTTCTGAAGCGCAATCGGAGCCAGATGCTGCGCATGCTGATCCGACTGCCCCGACTTCTAGCTCTGTGCCTCCGACTTCCTGAGCCATGCCCCCGACTATGTCACTTGCTGTAGTTTTGCCGACACTGGATCGGTTTTATCTTATTTTGTCTTTTCGGCCTTGGGCCTGCTATCTCTGATGCAATCCGATTGCTTAGTTCTGGCTTTTACTTGTGCGATCGACTTTGCGTCTTTGTCGGTTTCCTTTATCGGTCTGCGCTTGGGGATGTCTACCGTGTCTGCCTTGCTGCCGTCATGCGGTCTGCAATCGGATCAACGGTAGATTACCAGCCAAGGTTCGATAAGCTTTTCCTTTTTTACACGACAAGATTTAACGCAAAGGATTCTGTGACAGTGGGCGCCGATTGCTCGCTACCGGGCTCGACGCCTTGGTTCGCGGCGCAATCGGTAACTTTTGACTTATCGACTACGCCCTTGGCGGATCCCTTCGAATTGTTTCCCGGGAGCTCGTACTGCCGGCTGCACCAATCGCGACCCTTCTCAATGCCACAAACCTTTGAATGATTTGCGCTTGAGCTAAGTGCCGAGTTGAGTGCCAGCCCGCAGTCCCCGTGCCTCGATGGCCTATTCGCTTAACCTCGTGGTCGGTCAGTCCCCGGGTGTGTTATACACGTCTCGAGTATGACTGAGCGTCGACGATTGAAGCTAGCTCTTCGAATGAAATTATGCAAAGGTAATCGAATGCTCATTTTCAGAGGCATGATAGATTTTACTGAATGTTTGCCGAATGGCTTACATAAGTTTCTGCCGCTCAACTATAGAACGGACATAAAAACTCGGCGTTCCACGGCCGCTCCGTCTCTGCTCCTGACGTGTCTTTATGCCGAGTGCCCTTGGTGCATTCGATCAGATAATAGGAGTTGTTCTTGAGCGCTCGGCTGATGACGAATGGCCCTTCCCAGGGTGAGGATAGCTTGTGCTGCCCGTCTGACTTCTGAATTCGGCGCAACACCATATCTCCCTCTCGGAAAGCGAGAGGGCGGATCTTCTTGCTGTGGTAATGCCGCAATTTCTGCTGATAGATTGCTGACCTGGACAAAGCCAGCAGACAAGCTTCTTCTTTGAGGTCGATGCCGTCTTCTCGTGCCAATCTGGCTTCTTCTTCGGTGTATAGGGCATGCCGAGGTGAATCAAACTCAATGTCGGATGGGATAACTGCTTCTGAGCCGTACACCAGGAAGAAAGGAGTGAATCCAGTCGACCTGTTTGGTGTGGTCCTCAAACTGAATAAGACTGCAGGAAGCTCTTCAATCCATGCTCCGGGTGCCCTCTCGAGTGGCTCCACCAATCGGGGTCTTATACCCGAGAGGATGAGACCATTCGCCCTTTCTACTTGACCATTTGATTGCGGATGCGCCACAGATGCCAGATCAAGACGGATGCCCTGCTGAGATGCATACCAGGCCAGCGCACCCTTTGTGAAATTTGTGCCGTTGTCGGTGATGATGCTGTTAGGCACACCGTATCTGCACACAATGTCGGCCACAAACCAAACCGCAGTCGGACCATCCAGCTTCTTGATCGGTCTGGCTTCAATCCACTTGGTAAACTTGTCCACTGCGACTAGAAGATGTGTCATGCCACTTCGAGCTCTCTTGAATGGTCCAACCATATCTAAACCCCATACTGCAAACGACCACGCTATTGGGATTGTCTTCAGTGCCGATGCTGGCTGATGACTTCTTGCCTTGAACCGCTGACAACCCTTGCAGTACTTCACCAAATTTTCAGCCGCTGCAAGCGCAGTCGGCCAGTAGAACCCATGTCGGAAAGCTTTGCTAGCGATGGCCTTTGCAGATGCATGATGTCCGCATTCACCTTGATGAATGTCTCTGAGCAGCTCGAAGCCTCTGTCCTCTTCTACACATCTCTCAAGGATACCAGTTGCACTCTTGCGCACTAGCTCATTGTTAATTATTGTGTAAGCCCAAGATCGGCGGCTGATTTGCCGTGATTCTGCTTCGTCTTCTGGGAGGACTCCGTCTGCTAGGAAATCTCTGATCGGCTGTGCCCATGATGGCGCGCTGACAACTGCCATTACCACTGCATGCTGGCGTTGGTCTTCCTCTTGGATCTCCGTTCCTTGGCCACCGGCCTCCTGGATCTCGGCCTCTTGGACCTCTATCATTTCTATCTCTGCCTCTAAACTGCCGATTGCGGCGCCTGGCACGCATTCGGCAGCCCCTGGTGTCGACTTCTCGTCTGGAGCTGGAGCTTCTTCACTGCAATCGGAATTTCCGATATCATTGGTTCTTCGGAGGTTGTGCTTCCTGGTCTTGCCTCTGCTTGCTTCCCTTTGGCTTTGCTCTTCTCATAGCTTTTGACAGCCCCTGGCTCGCAGTCAGCAGCCCCTGGCTTGTAGTCGGCGGCCCCTGGTGCTGTTGCCGAGACACCTTGGATGCTGGACTGCTTCTTCAAGGTTGCAATTTTTGCCGGTTGAGCTTCTTTTGCCTTCTTCAATGCTTCAAGGTGGGTCTCCGAAATAAAAATGGACTCAGATTCTGGGGATGGTATGATGGATGGTTTCTTGATGTGCTCCAGTGACACGCCTGGTGGGATAGCTTGTCTTGTTGAGCCGAGCTTGGATAACGCATATGCTGCCTCGTTGTTTGCTCTTGGCACATGATGGAACTCGCAACCCTCAAAGTACCCACTGATCTGCTGCACTAGGAAGCGATAGCTTGCCATGTTTGCGTCCTTTGCATCCCAGGTGCCTGTGCATTGCTGTACAACCAGGTCGGAGTCACCAAAGCATTCAATATTCCGAATACCGATTTCCTTGGCAAGCTTGATACCATGCACAAGGGCTTCGTACTCGGCGACATTGTTTGATGCTGCAAAGTGAATCTGGAGCACATATTGCAATTGATCTCCTCTTGGTGAAGTGAGTACCACACCATCCCCTAGGCCGCTCTTCATCTTGGAGCCGTCAAAGTGCATTCGCCAGAAATCCGATCCTAGGAGCTGCGGCATATACTGAGTTTCGGCCCAGTCCACCAGGAAATCGGCTAATGCTTGTGACTTGATTGCCGTTCTCGGCTCATATTGGATGCCATGACTAGCGAATTCAATTGCCCATTTTTCCACCCTTCCGGTTGCATCTCTGCTTCCAATGATGTCGGCCAGTGGAGCCGAGCTGACGACGGTGATCAAGTGGGCTTGAAAGTATGGCTTCAATCTCTTGGCTGCCATGTACACTCCATAGCACATCTTCTGGTAGTGAGGGTAGTTCTGCTTGGACGCCGAGAGCACTTTGCTGATGTAATACACTGGGCACTGAATTTGTTGTGCCTTGTCCTTCTCGGGCCGCTCCACCACCATCACTGCGCTGATTACCCGATTTGTTGCCGCAATGTATAACATCATTGGCTCCATCTCAATCGGGGCAGCCAGAATCGGTGCTGTCGAGAGCATGCGCTTGAGCTCTCGGAATGCTTCACTTGCTTGGGGGGTCCAAGTGAACTTCTCTGTCTTCTTCATCAATTGGTACATTGGGATTGCTTTTTCACCTAGCCGACTGAGGAATCGGCTAAGTGATGCGAGGCAACCGGTGAACTTCTGTACCTGCTTCAAGGTCTTGGGCTGTTCCATGCACTCTATTGCGGCTATCTTCTCGGGATTGCATTCGATTCCTCTCTCGGAAACGAGAAACCCCAAGAGCTTGCCAGCCTAGACTCCAAAAACACACTTCTCCGGATTGAGCTTGATCTGATAAGTTCTCAAATTTGCAAATGTTTCCCTGAGGTCATCTAACAACGTGACTCCCTTTGCCGACTTCACCACTAAATCGTCCACGTAAACGTGGAGATTTCTGCCGAGCTGAGAGTGTGTGCATCTATGAATTGTGCTCTGATAAGTGGCACCTCCATTCTTCAAACCAAATGGCATGGTGATATAGCAATAAGCCCCGAAAGGGGTTATAAATGCAGTTTTTATTTGGTCTTCCACGGAGAGTTTGATCTGGTGATAGCCAGCAGTGGCATCAAGAAAAGACAAAAGCTCGCAGCCGGCCGTAGAATCAATCACTTGATTAGTACGGGGCAGAGCAAACAGATCTTTCGGGCACGCCTTGTTCAGGCAAGTTTAATCGATACACATGCGCCAAGTCTTGTTCTTCTTCATGACGAGGACTGGATTCGCCAGCCACTCGGGGTAAAACACTTCCATGATGAAACCTGCGGCTTGCAGCTTTGCAACCTCTTCACCAATTGCTCTTCTCTTGTCTTCAGAGAAACGTCTCAAGGGTTGCTTGACCGGCTTCGAGCCTGGCCGAATATGTAGCTTGTGCTCGGCGAGTTCTCTCGGCACACCAGGCATGTCTTGCGGAGACCATGCAAAGATGTCCCGATTCTCACGGAGAAACTCGACGAGCACGCTTTCCTATTTATCGCTAAGTCCAGCTCCGACTATAACAAACTTGGTTGAGTCGGAGGGATCTAGAGCGATCTTCTTGCTGTCCTTGGCTGATTGAAAAGGACCCGATTTACTCAAGGATTAGAACAAAGAGATCTCTAATAAGTCTCTAAGATTCCAGAAAGTCAATCATATAGGGTCCGGGAGACGGAGCAGGAAGGAGACAGGCCCTCGACCGGGGGGGGCGCTATTAATATTGATCATAATAATTTTATACATATCTCCCGGATTCAAGAAATCCTTTGCGAAGTAGTAATTCTCTTTCTTTTCCTTTCATCCCCCAGAGCCGTGAGCTAATTCTAAAAGTGCCGGTGGTCGGCACGGCTGCCTATGGAGGGGATGGTATCTTTTTTGCTCGTCATAACCTTCCAGATAAATGGGCTTAGCTTGACTCAATGGACGAACTTCAGTGCATTCGGTATGTTATAACAAGGGCTACTATCAAAGCTGTCTGTTCTGTTTTGTACTCCAGAAGCGCCACAATTACACTCATTTGCTTGCTCTTCGGCAAGTTCTTTCTTAGCAGTGAAATACATGTGCCGCTCGGAGGCGACCTTAAAAGGAAGAAAACGAATCATATCCATTTCGGATGAATGGGCACGTCCGTCTTCTATGCAACAAAGACGAGGATCAGTGCCAAGGCAAGGCCAACACAGAGGTACTAGTTTCAGCATTCATTCCGCAGAGGTTCGTTCATCTTTACCACTATCAGGACCATCTGGGGAGACCTCGTTATTCCTAAATACTACATGAAACCCCCTTCTTTTGCATTCCACACCCGGTGTACTTTTCCGATCAGGTCCTTCTCGCTATGGCAGAATCTTGCATTTCGAATGATCGAATTGAAATATCGCTCTATCTGCTGGAGTCTAAAGTATCTCGGTAAGGGGAAGTTAGAGAGTTTTCAGATCGAGATAAAAGAGTCGTAGTTTAAGAAGACATATCCAACAGAAATCGCATCAACCGCCGTCTGGAATCTTCTCGACTAACCCATTCAGGAGAAGCATTCGATAAGAGAAACACCATCAGGTAAGGAAGGATCTCGCACCCACACAATAAGTCAATTGAAGCAAAAGTGCAAGTGCGCATACGGATATGACGAAACCCCCTCTTTCACCTCCACCCGTTGTTGTCTTTTTCCCAAGTACGCGAGGAGCAAAGGATTGGGTCCAGAGTGGAACTAACAGCCAGCTACCTTAGGCGTTTTCTCGCTCTAACGCACAAGGCGTTTTCGAGCTCATCCTTCTCCGGACCAACTGAGCTATCCTTACATTTTATAGCAGACTCATTGGTACGAGGGATTGATATGACCCCAAAATTTCCCCGTTGGGAAAAGTAGTGTATTATTTTTCTTTTTGTATGGAAAGAATGGGCGAGTAATAGTAGTAGGACAAACAACATAAGCCTTTTACAATAAATTTATTGAGCCCGAAGCATCACACCAGCTAAAAGACGGATATCTTGTTCCATATAATCCAACAATTGGGCCCTATTATCCTTCAGAGAAGACACTTGAACCTCGTCATGTGCTATTGACCCTTTTGAACCTAAGTGCGGACATAAAGTCTTAGCCAATGTTTCTAGACTACTAGGGAGTAGAGTGTAGGAATCTCGTAGATTGAACAACAATTTATTCCGCCCAGATGGAGTAATCCTAGAAACAGATAACTGGTAAAGCTTATTGTTCCTCATCAGAGGTTTAATGGAGTACTCGACCATATGAGTTTCTAAAAACTTCATTAAGAGAATACCATCGAATCGTGAGAAATTGTGAAACTAAACGGTTTTCACATCATTTTGTTTAGATACTGGGCTATACGCTCTATAAATTCTACCAACATTTTTGTACTCCTTTCTTCAAAGGAAGGTAATATAAAATTGTATTCCTCACTAAAATATGTGTCTATTTGATCATCTATGGCGGCCACATCATCCCCCGGATGAACCAGTAAGAACCCAGCTGCATAAGGTACATGCACATTATTTACTAAAATCTATATCGGCTACTATGAATGGAAGACATTTCACTCTATTCTGCTTCAAAGCCGTGATACACTCTGGGTGTTTTCTACGATTCCTACGCATAGCTCTAGCTTTAAGTTCTTGTGGTTCACCACTGTGTTTGACCGCTCTTGGTATTCAGACCTTGGACTTTTTCGCTAGGAGCTGATCCATTCTTTAAGAGATCTATACATAAAGAGAAGGCGTATTCACTTAAAGGACTGTGAAATCTACCCTATGCCCCGAAAAGTCTAGGCACCTAAATAAAGTAAAGATGGGATCCCTGACCAATAGATTAAGCTATCCAATGAGTTAGGAACCTTTTTTGTTCCCCCTTCTCTTCTCTGCTTTGCTCTGTTACTCCTTTTGCAGATGGTTGGTCACCACTCTTAGGCTTTTTGTTCTCTGCTTGTGGTGGGTCTCCAATCTTGATCCGGTGCTGACTTAATAGGGAAACCCACCCAGAAACTTCCCCCTTTTATACACCTGCCGGTCCGGTTAACAAAGCCTGTAAACCAAGAGCGGAACGAAGAGCTAAAACGTCACCTTTACCCTTGTTAATCCTATTTCTTTCTTACTTGTAAACCAGACCGCGTCATTCCTTTTTTTATTTCTTTGGTAAGGAAGGGACTGCTATTCCCACAAGTTGATCTTGATAAAATGTGCAGCGGTAAGCAACTAATAATCTCGATGCAGGACTGCCGTTCCCATAGGTTCCTCCTCCAAAACCTTCTTTGGCGAAAAGGACTGGAATATATATTCCCACTGCTGATTACTGAGAACCTTCTACTGGGAAAGATTTCCTTCTATGCCTAGTGGTTTTCGAATTGGAAATGGGAAATTTTTGGCAGTGAGAATTGACTATCATTCCACTATGTTATGTATACAATGATCGGGTTGCGTCTGGTATGATCGGGGTGCTTTATCTAAACTAGGCAGGATAACTTGGCTAACTTTCCTACTCTGATAGCATCTCTGAACGGCAGGTACCCTCAACCGCCGTAACGAAGGAATGAATCTATTAAGTGGGAAAGAGCCCTCGTGGCAACTATATCCGCGAGGATTCCAAGTGTTATAATTCATCTCGTTAAAGAACCCACATCAAACATGCAACTGCTTGTCGCATACTCCTGCTACTCCGACCTACGCTTCTCACATCGCATCCTGGGTCCTTAAACGACGGTATATTCTTTTTTCCGGGTTCTATGAGCGTAAATGGAGACACTTCCCCCTTCTTCGACATATGAATATGCCTCGCCTCGAAGATAAAGAAATCCTGAGTAAGGGGAGAGATTCTCCACACGAACGAACGACCCGTCAGGTTCGAACTGACATAGGTGAATCGGACCAACACCTATCTTACACCAACAAGGAGTCGCTTTGTTTGCGCAGTTGGCAGGCCACCTTCCTAATCTGCGGGCTCACCGGTCAAAAGAGTCCTCTATCCGGACTCCCCCTAGACCTCTGTCTGGCCTAGGGAACTTCTCTAAGCTCGAGAGCTCCTGTCTCCTCACTTAAAGCGTAACCGGCTCACCTCCCCCCATCCCCCTTTCCATTGAATCACTGACAAAACCCACCTTTCAATTGACTTAACGAAACATTTTCTCCTCCACTGATAGGAGTGCAGCAACTCGGACCATATGACGAGATGCACCTGAGTCTATCAACCACAAGTCACTTGTCGATGACAACCTCACTTAGTGACATGTGCTCCGCTTCACTGGCAGCATCCTTCACTCATTTCCATGGTTCATATTCAGCATGACTCATGAGAACAGGTAGCTGTAAGCCCTTGCTCACGAGCCACACCCTTCATCACTTTTCTGTTTCTTGCACCATGGTCATACTCAAGATTTCTCTATCCCCCAGCAAAACACTTTTACATGTCCTTTTCGTCCACTTCATATCATGTTTGTTTTGTGTGAACTCAAGTGGCATCATGCTCTCAGGCATTTCATCAAGAACCTCCTGTGCATAAGAAGGGATAAACAAACCAGCATACACCTCGTAGATTACTGGGGCAGCCAACCAAGATTCACACACAATAGCACGAAGAAGAAAGAAGAATACCCATAAGCATCCAAACCAAGAATTTATCAAGCACCTGAGATTACACGCTGTGGTACTGCTGCTGCTGCGAGTGCCCTCGATTCACTGCACATGTGGTCTAGTAAGAGATGAGTACAGAGGGATAGATGAAAAGATATGCCCGAAAGAAAGAAACTCATTTCAATAGAAGCAGAGATTGAATTCTTATGATAGGAAACTAGCTCCATCCCGACTAGTTGACTGTTCCGGTTTCGGCTTGAGGGAAGTGCTTGAAATCGATTCAATGTCATTCTTCTTTCCGGATCAACGATGAAATGGAATCAAAACAGGAGGGAGGTTGCTTTTTGCTTTCGACTCTCCTCGTCTCGTGGTTACTGGTTTCCTCTTCTCAATGAGTCTAAACTCGACTTTTCATCTCGTATGTGATGTGCCAGTTGTTTTTCTATCACAAGCCAAGAAAATAAGTCTAGCACCATGTGAGAATATTTCTAACATAGCTCCATTGAGTCCAATGTTGGTTATGGAACCAATTCCTATAATTATTAAACCCATGTGAAAAAGAGGCTATTTTTAAATCCAAGAGAAGTTGAAGCTGCATAGTTGATTTGCATTGCTCCCCAGGGAAAATCTATAATGAGCATGAGGTAACAATTCCATGTTGATCCGAATCAATCCGTATGCTCCCATCTTTCAGAGGATTCCCGATAAAAGCATACATGTACTGTAATGCGCTTCCCCATGGGTATCTGGTAACCACGTATGTAGGGATCGGCAATTTGACAGCATAAGCAATAAGGAAACTAAAATATAAGAGTATTTCCAAGGGTATGATTGATTCATTAATCTTGCAAAATATCATCCGGAACCATAAAAGCCCATACCCAGAACTCCGATTAAGAAATAAATGGAACCACCTAGACTTTGCTTTGGGAAAGGGGAGTAGCGGACCTTAGGCCGAGATGTGCAATCCTACGGCACATTCCAAGCATCAAATAAAGGAAATCGCAATCCAAAATCCCATTCTCAACTAGCAGAGGAAAGGAATAACGATTTAGGGCATGGTTTGACTAGAACAATACGTTCAGTTTCCATTTCTTGGGAGACGCATGCTTAGAGCTATAAGAAGAATGTAATGTACCTAGGTCGCCACACAAGACATGATAGGCTGCCCCCTCAACCATGAATTCCATTTCTTGGTAATGAAATGATCGATTTCGCCACTGTCGATGATGACTTTTTCTCATAAATCTCCTCCATTTCTTAGCGAAAAGCACAACTATGAGGTAGGCTCTTTCCACGGCTTTACCAACTGGAACTCCCTTGAAACCAGTTACTTTTGATAAATTGGGCTTATTTGCCTCTTGTTTTGGAGACAGATTGCCTTACAGCTTGCAGCGCAATAAATGACCGGACACCCAATAGCATCATGGTCATGTGATTGAGGAGATTAAGCATCTAGTTCAGCTCCTTGGAAAGGTTGAGATCAAACATTCTAGTATGGATCAGAATAGGGTCGCTCATGAGCTTGCGCAATTGGGCTCACGTGCTGTGTCGAAGTCTAGCTGGGTTAGGTTTTGTCCCACCTCTATCACTTTCCTTTTCGTCCCTCATAGCTTTAATTTTATGATTCCCTTTACCTTTATGATATTAATTCCATGTCACCCTTATTTATAGGTAATAGGAATGAAAGAAGAAACAAAGAATTTTCATACATTAGGAAAGGAAAATGAACCGCAGCTATTGAGGCATAGCTAAACGAGAAGTAGATAGATTGGATAAACAGCGTATAATGATAGACGCTTCTTCGGCACACATGGAGACATACCTCCCGTAGCTGACCCCTGAATTCAAGGATACTGCCGGCTTTGTTACTAACTGATAGAAACCCCTTAATACAACGTTTTTCATAAATGTCATAAGGTAGGTAGACCCGGTCTTGCGCTCGTCTGGTTAAGTGGCACATTGTGCTAAGTGCTCGAACCGTTGGCTAATCTCAGCTGTATCGCGCCTCATACAAATAAATTAATTAGTGAAGCGAGAAAACAAACGGCTACATAGGAGCTCTATGGTGGACCACCAGCAGGAAGATCGAATGGCTTAGCGCATCCTGCGCCTACTGGACCTTACTTCGTAGGATACTCTGATAGACTAGTCGAATGGCAATGGCCTAGTGGTTGTATCTGCTTGCCGATTCCTATTAAGAATACGAGAGTGACAAATGAGATGGAGATCTTGGCTATCAAAAAACCATCCTCCCTCCGCTTATCTCTTTCCTTTCTATATGATAAGTCTACTCGCGCCTCAAGGGCCGGTCATTTACGCTCTCCACTTCATGATCAACATTCCCAACTAGATCTGTACGGCTTCCGTTGTCTCCTTTTCGATTCCCGACTCTAGCTCACAGGTATCCATAAGAGCGACCAGCCCTAAATGCTTAAATCTAGAAATCCTCTCTGCTCCTAAATTTCTTTCTTTTTGTCGTTAGGCAAGGAGCAATCCATTCAGCACTTTCCGATGGGGACCAAAAGCCACTGGGCTACCAAGAAGTCGGATTCAGTTCAGTCCCGTTTTCAACATCCGGTTCAGTGTTTGGGGATGGCTTGGTCCAAGCCCACATCCATAGTAGATGGACTTGAGCAGGAAAGTATGCCACCTACTGATATGATTGATTATGACAATTATGATATGGACTGGACGGTTGTGCAACCCATTGTACTGACTCGCTTACCCCCGAGAACACCTAAGACATGGGGGTTATTTACGCCAGTAAGCCTAGCAAGACCAAGATCTCGATCTAGCCTAGTTGGGGCTTTAGAGTCACATGACACAGTACCAAGAACGGGAGAACCAGTAACAATTGATACGGATTTCCATCCAATGGATCTTCTTACCTTTGGACCGGAACCTTTAGCTGTTTCCTACTCGGTCTACAGCTTGGTTTGAAATGAGGGAGCCATACCGTGTGGTTGAAGCAGAGTACCGTTTTGCAGTGGATAGGGTACTATCTCTATTCGTAGCAGCATTGCGTATTGCTCTCACTAGGAAAGGGGGACATAACCCCTACTATAGAGCAGGAATGGAAGGGGATGAACGAGTTAGCTGCGGAAGGAATGTCGGCTATTTAAGCTTAAGGAATGATTAAGGAATGGCGGACCCGGAGTCGAGAAAAGGCTTTGATTACATTCGTATTCGTCTTTCTATTACATCTTTCTATAAGCAATTCTTCCTCGAGCCACAATCAAAGACGCGCTTCGCTTCCATTTTCCTTCACCAAAATAACTGCCATGGCCAATATCATAAAGCTTGCCCACTACTGACAAGAGATTGAGCCTAATTGAATGTCTCACATCATCGAGCACCAACCTGCAGCCTGTGTTTGTTTCGCACCATTTGTGAAGGTGGCTTGCCCACAATTGTTGACGTTCTAATCTTTCCCATCCTCACAGAGCCATTGATGCCACAGGTCTAGGATTCGAAAAACTCCTTGTGTGATGTGGAAGGACGCACCTGAGTCCACAACCCAAGTCAAAGCATCATCACGCACTATAACACTCTTCATCTTCAATGACTAAATAGTCCACACATCATGACTGAACTTGTCTCGCCCTCCGCAAGTTCTCTTTTATATATCCTGCACTCTTCTTGTGTCCCGGGAAACAATTTCCTTTCACTTTCATAGGGAATCGTGCTTGTTTGCAAGGTGACTTTCCTCGCGAAAATAGTGTGTCATTTACGCTAGCAGGGATACGAAAGAAAAGCCTATTGGATTGGCTAGACAGGCGTGTCAAAAGCTTCGATTTTCTCTTCTTGGTTCACACGGATTAACGGATGGTTCCCGCGCATAGCCGGCGTGGAAGTTTCCTTTTTTAGCACCCAAAAACCAGCAGTTTACTAGGAGAATCTAGAATTGCTAGGTTTGGGTACATAGCTGGCATGGAAGTTTTCGAAAAGAAGCCAGTCTTTCTTGGATTGGGAATCCCCTGTTCTCCATCACAACTGACCACTCACACAATCTAGAAAAAGATTCCATTCCCGTTTTCATCTGCTAGATAAGAAAGACAACAAAGAAGAAATAGATGAAGCCATCTCGGAAGGTTTATAACTCTAGTTCTAGTGTTTGTTGTTGGTTGTTCATAGGATAAAACAGGTTCTAAGATGTTGTTCCTGAGTCCCGGGGTGAAGGTAAATGAAATGGTGGTCGTGAGGAGAATCACTATCTCGTGAAGTCACGAGCGTAAACCTTACATAGTTCCAGCAAAGCGCAAAGACGATGGTGAAAACCTCTTGTTCTTGTCCGGACCTAATAATGCAAATAGTGAGATAAACTCAGATGTTCCTGTTGTTAGGAATGCGACTCTTGGCAGGCTAAACGAAGTGGTTTATTGTCTTAAGATAAAAAAACTGTTGTTAAGCTAGGACAGAGAGGACTAGATTCCGGATATCTAGTCTGAACGGAATGTAGCTCGAACAATTCCCAGGACGAAGCCTTTTGTCCGGCCGATATTGTTCAAAGAAAACCTGGACAATGAGGAGCAGTCTTATTCCCTTTCATAGTAGAAATGCGAGGACTGATTCTTGTTATTCGACAGGCTCATCCCTCTATCTACAACAACTCTTATCTCTGGGTTCTGACCCTCCTTCAACTGGGGATCAATCTGAAAGCGAATCCCGTTGACCAACTCATTGGGCTCGTGAATCCACCGCTGAAGCTTCGGAATTAGACCTAGGGTCACAAAAACTTTCTCGTTCACTGGAATCTAAAAGGGAATCAAAATGCTTAATGTGGTTGGGGAGGAAAGCTGCTTATAAGTCCTCCTCTTCTCTCGCCAAGAGATTTACAGTCCAGTGTTCTTTAAACAACATACTAGGCAGTTGAGAAAGAATAAAAAAGATTGGTCACCTTAGGGCGGAACTTACGGATTTGAATCATTTTAGTCAGGAGGATACCCATGCCCAATGGACGGAACACAAACTTAATCTTGTTCTGGTCGTTACAACCTAGTCGTCGGCGCCCTTGCAAAGCGTAGTGCTTCTTTATCCAATTTGGACCCCATACTTTCTTACTTTCTAGCAATTAGGTAGAGCCTCGTCCAGGCTGTTTTAGAACTGAAGTCTCGTAGCGACGGTCAGATCTTCAATAATGAACTCAATGGGATCTTCCAGCATAGTATGCTTTCTGCTCCTGAGGTGAGACATTGACAATTGCCCCTTCTTTTTAGTCAACTTCGGGTTCGTCAGGTAGTCACCGCGCTCTCAATTTCTTGGACTTGAATGCCTTGCTTCTTAACCACCTTGAGTAGAGTTGGGGGATACCAGACCATGTGAGTCATCATAAACTTGGGTTTTATTTTCTGGAAAGTATCGTGCAAGAGAGGATCAAAGCTATCGAAAGTATCAACTGCAACGCCAAACCTTTTGGATTGAGGGTCAGGAGAAAGCAAATCCCTCAAAGAGTTGAAGTTGACAGCCGTCTTTCAAGTGGAGGTGCAACAAAGAAAGCCATCCATCTTAGCAGGAAGTATCTATCTACCCTAGGAAGTGAAGATTACAGGTACGAATTCACAAGTAAGGAAGTGCCTAAAGACTAATTGTTGTTTTCAATGCTCGCCGAAGAGCTTGATTCGAGAGCTGGGAATGCAGCATCAGATATCCATTCATTTCATCAGGAAGCACGCCTATCTGTCCAAGAAAGTTAAGATCATAGATTCAAATCGGAGCGGGGCAACTAAGCGACAGCTTGCAGTTATTAAGAGCAGGGTCCTTAGACAACATTGCTTGGTTCATCGCAACCTCTGTTTGATTCTATGGCTATGTAATCGAGGCTAAAACCCGCTTTTCAATAGGTTGACGATAGATCCACAGGCACCTAATTGTTCATTCCGGAGCTCGAGAACGGACGAAAGAACAAGTCGAGCGAAGCCCGATGAAAGGACAATAGAGTAGATTCGCAGACTCAGAGAGATGGGATTGGTACAATCAACACGAGGGTTTGCAGGTCTTTCTTATGGAAGTTTTGACTGGTCATGGATTTCTTTGTCTACAACAGAAACTGGTAATCGCTACCCAGTACCTTCTCTTCGAAAATAGGCAGGAATTAACTCGTACATAACATAATCTAGCTAATAAATAAGCAAAAAGCTCGTCAAGCCCAGTTTCTGCTGCACCTCGCGTACACAAGAGGCCTTCTCTGCACCCTTACAAACCTGATCGACAACCTTCACAAAGTCGGGATGGGTCTCCTACATCAATTCATACCAGAACATTTTGTCTGCTCCTCTGTTTGGCGCCCGCACTCTTGAACCCATAGCCTCGAGCAGGATGGGGCCATGGTCTGCCCCTAGCTGCCAAACATATTTCTTATTATTTTCTTAGGAGCTGAGCTGAGCTGAAGAGAACCCCTGACTGCTTTGCCTGACTGCTGGTGCTGATGGTTAGGCTTGAACTTCTTGAAAACTAGTCGCTGAGTAGACTAACTTCCCTCCCGATGACTCCTCTTCTGATCGAGGAGCTCAGGTCCATCTTGTGCTCACAATACATCTTATTTAGCAGGACATCTGGGCTCTTTAGAGAAAGGCGAAGTCTCTACTTGTGAACCATGGATGCCAGTTATATTTACTTATAGAGTTAAGAACAAGCCCACTTTCCATATCCCTTTCGTCCGGATGATCGATTGCCTCATTCTTCTTCGAAAAATAAGTGCATTTGGCCATTGTGTTTTTCCAACTTTCGTAATAGATCTGGGCATGCATGGTTTTCAATAGATAACCCTAGGCCTTCTTCGTTTCCCCACGGGCATTCACTTCTCTTCAAGCTCGGGATGATTAGCGAAACATGGATCCGATGCCCATATCTTTTTCCACTTTGCAAGGCTGAGAGACTTTACCAATTGATAAAGCATGAGCAGGATCAGCAGAGGCAAAATCGAATAAAATGGCTTATTTGCACCTTTCTTTGGTTGGCAACGAATCTCACGGAATGTGGGAATCTTTTACAAATTTGAATTCTCGCTTTAACGCTTCGATAACATACTTAGAATCCGGTATCTTCGGGACCGGGGCTCCGCCCTCAACAGATATTGTCTTTGCTTCCGCTGATGTCGCGTCAATTGCCCGCGGGAGCAGAACACTTCAGACCGCAATGAACATGCCCGCCGCATCTCGGATAATTGCTCCAGTTGCGCCAATTCCAGTATCCGGACAGAAAGCAACATTCACGTTAACTTTGACTGTTCATAATATGGGAAATTCCGAGGTGAAGGATGCCTGCTCAGGTCATGATATCACTGATCCAAACTATGCTACACCAAATCTGAATACTGACTAGTTAGCGAATCGTGTGTTCTGTGCGAATGTCTTTATTAGTCTATTCTATTTAATTTAAGCCCAAAGGATCTTCGAATACCGACTGGTCGTCCAATCCAATCTCCCATCTGCTTATTCCAATAAAGCCAAGCCTATTCCTAGCAAATCAAATGATATTTATGTTCTTCCATAAAGAGGAGATAGTTATCGATAAAGCTAAACTAAACCTGTTGACATAGAATGCAATCGAAATAGAGACAAGTAGGCGAAAAAAAGACCTAAAACAATAAGAAACTTCTACTCCCTAGGTGGTTATTTGTCGCATAAGACAGCGGTGGAAGCTGAAGGAAAGAGTGTTGAATCTAGGTATGCTTTCTAAGGATTGCGCTGCGCCTAGCCTACCTTTACGAACATACCTCTGTCTTTCAAACAAAGCCATGTGTGTGGAACTACTTAGATTTGTTTTCTAATTGCTTTTATCGGGCCATCGAGAAGTCAGTCAGCGGTTGGCTTGAGTCCTCAAGTTGGTCTTTAAGACTTAGCAGGGCCCTACACACAGTACACCTTAGTAGAAGGTAGATTTGTCTCACCCTATGTGCAATCAAGCTCAGAGACAGGAGCCGCAGAATCCCTTATTTCTTTTCTTTCTCATCGATCGTCCTTCATTTGTGTACAATAAATAGCCGGAATAAGTGCAAGATCCTCAACAAAATGGATTAAGGTGGGCTTCGGATTTTTAATATTTTTTTTCTATCTTTTCATCAAGTTCTTGTTTGATCTGCCGCTATTATCACAATATCCCTCCTTTTAGGGTTAATTCTATCAATGGTGAATCGATCATTCGCTATCCTTTTTTTTATAAGAGCTTTTTTGAATGGAAGAAAAGTAATGAAACCTGCGATGGCTACTGAATAACCTCCTTTGATTTTTTTTATAATAAACCCTTTGACCTTTTTCTTCGTTCGCCAAATCTTCTTCAGTTCTATCCAAGCTCGGTTTTGTCTGAATCTTTGTGCAAGAAGAAGCGGTTCGCCAGCCGCTACATCCAGGGATCCCACAAAATCATTAAACCTGGCGGCTGCTCGCTCTTTGATCAGTGATTCACCGGCCACTAGATCGATGAAGAATCTCTCAAAAATCCGCTTTTTGATCAGTGATTCACCAGCCACTACATTCTTGGATCCCACCTTATTCTCAAACCTGGTGGCTCGCTTGATTGGCAGTCCTGTAAGCTCATCTTGCATACAAATTTTGGGGGTACCAGGGCCTGCATCCACCAAGAACATTTCTTCCCTTAAGCGTAAGCGTGAAACTGAAGATTGTGAGGCGTTTCCACTACATAATAAGAAACTCGAATTAGATCTTGGAAATGATCGACTCCAATAGATGCTCATCATAAGATTTTTTTTCCTCCTATTCCTATTGATCAGAAGTATCCAGCAGCGCCACGCCAGAGTGACTTCCGAAGCGCTATGGACGGGACGAAATCCGGCAGCCAGTTGCTGGCTCTGAATAACCAGCCCAGCAAGAAGCTAAATTCTTCCATAACATAACGGGGCGGGGTTGCGCGCGAGCCGAGTGACGTAGGTGCACAAGAGTACTTCGCGCCACAACCATCTCTTTTTTATAGGTTCTACGGACCGATGCCTCCTGCTTCATCTGGTAAAAAAGAGTCATAGATATGCCTGTAATTAGAAGGAAGAACCGCCATAAAAATCTTCCTCGTGTATCGTCTGTAGCAGAACTATGAACGGGAGCTAGCAATCCGGACCGTATTGAAAAGGTTCCTGAGACACAGCATGGAAGAGTCAAAATATTCAGAAGCGAGGTGCAAGAATGAAGAAGGGGTAGAATTACTGAATGAATACGAGCTGTGGCTAATACCCGAGGCATAAAAGACGCATTTTCTACGGGATCCCGAAACCACCAGCCACCCCGACCTAATTCATGATGAGCCCACCAACTTCCTGGCGAGATGCCTACGGTTAAAAACAACCGACATGTCAAGATCCAAATTCGAATTGGTTCCTGGTCCTGGTCAGAGACCACTGTGTTCGCGCCGGCGGTCCAACAAAGAGGCGAAGTAGTGGTGTCTTTCTTTCCATTACGAACGACACGCTTTGCCTGCTCCCTCCCCGTGTCCATTAGCGCTCCTGTCCAGAGCGAAGAAAAGGCGAAAAAGCGCCGCCGAAGCAGCATGAGCAGGCTTCTATTGCTACGCAACAATAGAGCAGGCGCGCCGCCCACAAAATGTTTGAATGATCGGGTAAAGAGCGAGCTTCTTATATGGGATCCGACGCATCCAGCAGAGCGAAGCAGCGTTCCATTATTTTCGGCGGCATCCTTCCGCATTGGCGGCGAGTGGAGTGCCACAATCCCATTCATAATTTTTGATCTACATAACCCAAAGCCCATAGCACTGGTGACGTCTCCGGCATAAATGCAAGGAGGATGTATAGCTGATATAGGATCTTGTGGAACTGGATTTGATTCTGCAAGCGGTTCGGTACGAACGAAGAAATTCCGAACAAAAGGATCGGAACTCGCTGATAGGAAAGGAGAGAAAAACAAAGCAATGCCAAGAGCTCCGTCAATCTGCTGTTCATCGATAGACGAAGCTCTCTCATTTTCATCTCGTGCCAGATGTAACAAAAGATTAGTCCTTTTTCCTTCTCGCGAACCACGGGAGCGCCCAGCGCCCAGAAGAGAAAAGCTCATTTTCAAAACAGGGTCAAGCGGCGCATTAAAAAGGGCTGGCCCGTCAAAAGGACGCTTACTTTGCGAACGAAGTTCAGAATCAACAAGGGTTCTCCGAACGAAGGGAGTGTACAACTGGGGCGCAGCCCCACTTTTTTGTTGGAGAGATAGAATGGAGTTCTTCACGAAGTTCGAGACAAAGGAAAAAATCAAAGTTTCTCTATAGCCTCTTCGTTTTGAGACATTATGGCTTTCGGGTCGACCCCGGTAACAAAAAAGGAATCCATAAAAACTTGGGATCCAACACCATGATAAAATACTACCCTCATGATTAGACCATGTCCCTGAGATTTGATAAAAAAAAGGTGCATTAGCGGTTAATACGTTGTAATTAGATAAGTTATTTGGAATATGACGGAACGAAAGACCAAGGAAAGGAAGAAGAATGCACCAAAATGCAAGTGCTGCACCAAACGCTGGTGGTTGTTTCTTGTTGTATGTGAATGCAACGAAAAGACCCGGAAATAACGAATAATGAGAAAATTCATTTATGGACATTTCGTGCTCATTTCCAAATTTCTGCTTAGTTATTCCCATCATCCGGTAACCACAGGATGATCCCAATCTCCTTTGAGTAATAGATCTTTTTGATATGTCTCAGTCTCAGCGGCAAGGAGGATAAAATGCATCGAGTCGTTTATCAAGAAAGTGGACGAGCATGGCGGTCCCTATATCTCTGAGGGGTGTACTACTTTTTTTTTCAAGTCAGCTTAAGAGGTTCAAAAGAGAAAGTCACTCTCCTTATTCTTGGCTAGTGGAATGCAAGCAAGACTCTTTCCTATCCACTTTGCCGAGGGGAGAGAACTAAAAGATAACTCAAGCTAGACAGAAAGGTGCAAAAGTCCACAGTTTCTTAAGGATCCTGTAAGCAAGTAGGTTAAGATTTTCATTTAGCTTCAATTTCTTCAGTCTCACAAGCAGGTCCGCATGCAACAAAATAAATTGTATTTGCCTACTACTCCGACCTTGCCCTGAAAGGATAAGGAAATTGGATAAGAGCGAGAGCTAGACTGACTGTTGGTCCAATGCTAGTGGAGGATTCAGACTGAGGACCCCCTGTGGCGGCTACTCATAAGAAGATGAAGGATTGAAAGAGGACTGATCACCCCTCTGATTTGTGATCTTTTAATAGAAAGAAAAAGCCTTGTCCCAGACTTCAAGGTCAATGAAAGCGGGATTCAAAATGATTGACAGGTACCAAAGCAAACATCCCTTTTCCCCTTGCCTGCCTCCCCATGAAGAATCCTTTGTCTACCTGGATCTTCAAAGAGCCTCATAGCCAAAAATTATCAAGCAGAGAAGCCATTTCTTTCTCTCTCTGATGCTAATTCCCATCTCATGAAATTTCTATTCCATTTTGATTAATAAAATATAGGGCTGGCCTTTAAGATAGGATTCCATAATTGCAAATTCTTTTTTAGGACTCAAAAAGAAAGCAATAAGACTGAAAAGTGGATTTTAGACCTGGCTGACTGACATGTTTACGTCTCATATTGGCTAATGTATTTGGAAGCCCCAGGAACGTCTGTCAAATCTTATTAAAATTTAAAAACTTTCCGGGGTGGCATCCATGCTGAAAAAAGAGACAAATTGATTATGGTTGTCTGTCCTCTATGGAGAGAGATGCACTTAAACCAACCGCATAGTGTGTAAGGATGTCTCTGCGATGGTGATCTTTTGCTTTTGAAATGAGAATGGCTCGGAAGGCTATCATTTTTATTTTCCTTAATAAGACATTTGTACTTTATTTCTGATATCGGCGGGGTACTAGTTGTTGATTCAAAATAAAAAGATCAGCAGAGATAGTTGAAGGCATGGGGACCGAATATGCCTAAGTTTGGGAAATCACTATTCAAGCCCTATCGGATGGGACGCCCAATCTATGGAACAAGAGAACGAGATATTGACTTTTTTCACATCTGTAACTACATTCTCACATTTCTTTTTTGATCTCATGACTTTTTATGCGATCGGATCAGAAAACAAATAAGATCAGGAAGGCCATCATTGGGGCAAACAATGCAATAGCTTCGGTGAGAGAAAAGCCCAAAATGGCATAACCAAATGATTGTTTAGCCAATGATGGATTTCGCGCCACGGAATGAATCAAAGAACTGAGGACATTTCCAATACCGACAGCAGCTCCGGCTAAAGATATTGTAGCAGCTCCGGCACCTATTGATTTAGCACCAATGATGGATTTCGCGCCACGGAATGAATCAAAGAACTGAGGACATTTCCAATACTTTTCTTGTCACGTTTTTTCCTTCGCAGTTCTTTCTTGGATTTTTTGTTGATAATTCGAAGTACTTGGGCCTGCACCATAATAATTTTATATTATTTATGCTTTTTTTCCACAAATTTGTTTGATACATATTCTCACAATTTGCATGGCTTGTCACATATTCAAGAAAATGAGCTGTGTCGGTGAGGGGAAGAGCTTTTCTTTCGATCAAACTGGCGCCAATCCCAAACCTTGACTGTAATACCCACCACGATACAGTAGGCAAAAGATCAGCCAAACTGCTGCCAGCGGATGTGCACTCGAGGGACTTCCTGAAGTCCCCGGTGACAGTGATGACACCGTTTGGCCCTGGGATCTTCATCTTTAGGTATGTCTGCTGCGCGTTGATCATGAACTTGGCAAACGCAGGCAATCCCAACAGGGCATGGTAAGGACTACTGATTTCGGCGACTTCAAACCAAATCGGCTCTCTCCTGAAGTTTTCTTCTGTGCCAAATATAACGTCCACCCGAATGCGACCCATGGGGGTGCAAGACAATCCAGGAACAATCCCATGGAAAGTCGTCCGACTGCGCTCGAGGTCCTTCTCTGTGAGCCCTAGCTTGATCAATGTATCTCTGTACAAAATGTTGATTGTGCTTCCTCCATCAACGAGCACTCTAGAGAACTTGCATGAAAACCTTGGTCCTGCGAATAGAGCGTCCACCACCAGCGGATAGTTGCCCGGATTCGGCAAAATTGTGGGCTTATCTGCTCTGTCCCAGGATATAGGACATTCGGACCAATGCATAAACTGGGGAATCGGTGGCATAGTGGCATTAACCTCCTGAGCTCGGGCTCTCCGACTGCCCTTGTCTGTGGACTCGCTGGTGAAAATCATGTAGGCAGCGTCTTGCTGCGGGAACTGGTTCTGCTGTTGAGGCGGTCCTCTGTTCTGGGGTGGTGGTGGGGGTGGAGGTGGTAAATCTTCTCCCTTTGCGATCCTTCTCACAAAGCCGCACTGCCGAGTGGTGTGCGCAGACGGCCTGCCAGGCGTGCTGTGCAACTTGCACGGTGCGTCCAGCATATCTTCGAACGTGTACTTGGGCTTCATCTGTCCCGGGGGTCTCACATTTGGTCTCATCTTCCGACTGCCTCCTGCAGCCGCTGGATCTTCTTCATTCTGGACAGCAGCCACCTGCCGAATGCCATACTGGGTATCGGGCTGCTCGTCCTTGCGCTTGCCATTGTTCTGCTGGTTGTGATTGTTGTTGTTGTTGTTACGGTTCTTCTCTCTCCTTTCCTTCCGACTAAGGCCTTGGTTCCCTGTGTCCGACTGCGGAGCCCCTAGTGTCTGGATCACACCTCCAACTCCGAGCTGGATAGAGCGCATCGCAGAATCGGACATAGCAAACGCATTTGCCACCTTCATGAGCTCGTCGAGCGATGTGAAGTCTTTGCGGAGCAGCTTGTGTTTCAACATTGAGTCAGCCAGGCATCCATCTGTGAAGTACTGAATGGCCTGGATCTCATGGACTCCTTCGCATGAATTCTTCAGCTTGATCCACCGAGATAAGTAATCTCGGAGGGGCTCATCTTTGCCTTGCACACAAAGAGCTAGCTGCCGCGGGAGGTTGGGCCGCTCATACGTGCTTGTGAAGTTGTGGATAAATGCACTCGTGAAGTCCTCCCAGCAGTTCACACTGTCCTTGCGCAAACTGTTCAACCACGTCCGAGCTAAACCCTGCAGCATCAAAGGTGCATAGCGGACTGCTACACGCCGATTGCCTCCTGCAATGCGAACCGCCGTCAGGTAATCGGACAGCCAGTCTTCAGGCTTCACAGAACCATTGTACTTGGGGGTGTCTCTCGGCAGCGTGAAGCCTTTGGGAAACTTTTCAGTCCGAATACAATGACCAAAACATGATGGGCCAGATTCTCCTTCTTCATCCTCCTGAGCCTCCTTCCCGAGGAGCTCAATGCGTTGCCTTGCATCATTCTGGCCGATTTGGAGAGGGCCATGTCGGGCGCTGATTGCTGGTCTTGGTGCCGATTGCTGTGGCATGTCATTGTGCTTGCTGTTAATAGCTGGCTCTTCGATTCTTCTGCTTGCCGCTGGGGGTCGCCGATTGCTTCTGACCTTACTCTCATGCCGAGAAGGAGCGGGTTGATGTCTGTTCTGGCGCGATGCATTCGGTCGCTGGCAAGCTCCCGCATTCGGCCTCACAGTTCCTCTCGACGCCCCGGGTTCTTCATTTTGATTATCCATTGCAACGAGCCTCTGCTCCTTTGCGGCTGCCAACAGCTCACGCATTCGGCGCGAATGCTCGCGCCGCTCATCTCCCTCCAGGTCTTCTAGCTCGAGTGCTATCTGCTCGGCTGCTCTCAGGTTCTTATCCGGCGTGCTGTATGTCGGCCTCTGGATAAATATCGACTGCGCCGGTTGCTCCGGTTGCACTGGCCTCCTTGGTCGCTCCGGCTGCTCGGCGCCCGACAGCTGCTGGTTGACTGCCCTGCCTCGGCTTCTCAGATCTTCCAGGACTGTGGGCTCAATCGGCCGGCGCGGTCCTGCATGCGCTGCGTTGTATTCCCTTGTGATGGCTCCCAGCCTGCGCTCTTCTGCCAGCACCTGCTCAGCCCTGCGAGCCAGAGCGAGCCGTGCTGTTTCCAGCTCTGTGTGCACCTGCTCCGGATCACCATTCCTGTTCACGGGTGTGTATAACACGTCCCGCAACGCACTGGTGCCGATTCGCTCTGCAGCGTCGGCTGCCTCCTTCGCCTTTCTAGCCGCACTCGTAGGGTCACGGTTGCTTGATGAAGATGCTCCCACCATCATGACGGCGGCATGCACTCGGCCTTCCTCTCTGCCGGGCGCTGCACTGCAGCCCCTTGTCGAGAATGGATCTGTAGCACACGAGAAGATACGAATCTCTCTGGGATATGCCTCGGGGAAGCTGCCAATGAAGAGGCGATGGCTGCCGACCTGCAGCGACACACCGGGCGGCAGGGGCGCTCCAGCCTTGTACCGCGCCGAGTAGTCCACCACATAATCGATTGCCCCATGCCTTAGAATCAGGCCAGAGGCGTGGCTACCGCCTGATGCAGAGGAAAATCCTGACCGGATCTTTACTCCAGTTGACGCCTCGGTCTGCCCCACGGTGGGCGCCAACTGTCGTCGATATGTGACGGCAGATGCCATGGGGATTGCTAAAGTGAGGGGAAGACGCGAGGAAGAAAGATGTCGATGGTGCCGGAATCGGGTTGGGCACAAACACGGTGACAGACACCACGATGTACCCAGGTTCGGGGCTCTCCGGAGAGATAACACCCCTACTCCTGCTTCTCTCTTATATATGGATGGAACTGAGCTACAACAACTGCTTCTCTATCTACTCAGGGGAAGGTGAGCGCCGCCGTGGGAAAGGCTCTCTCCTGCTTCCCTGAGGAGTAACTACAAGCAATGAATGAACTGAGTGACTTGTGAGTAATGGGATCAATGATCGGATCGTTCCCCACGCAGGAGGGGTACCCGGGCTCTTATAGTGTGAGCCCAGGGTACTTCGGTAACTTCACGGCCGAATGGGCCCAGCTGTCATCCTCTAATCGGCCTGGGCCCACCGACTGCTCCTCTCCGGGTGATCCGGATCCTACGAGCGGCGGCTCATGCTGTAGACCCATAGGGCATGGAGATGAACATTGGAGCTAGGAGGTGCGGTCTTGTCGCCCTGTCCGCGGAATCGGCGGAGAGGTTGACACTGTATCTCCACCAGAGCTTCGACATGACTTGGCCTTCCTGCCACCCAGATATCTCGGGATAGTGCATTTATGACCTCGTAATCATACCCCCGACTGGCGTCGGGGTCGACTTCCTCCAAGGGTAGTAGGCTATTCCGATTGCGCCTGGGCCGACTGGTGGTTCTTGGCAAGGTCGATTGCTCTGGGCAATCGGCCTTCCAGGTGCCTGCCTCGGCCCAGCTGCGAACCAATCGGATGATCGTCTTTGTGAAGGAGTGGACCGATTGCGCCTGGGCCGACTGCCGGCATTTGATACGGCTGATTGCCTCGGAGCAATCGGCCGTACATCTGCCCAGCTCGGCCCAGCTGCGGCCCAATCGGTCCCTCCTTGTCTTGAAAGAATGCTTCTGCTTGGGTTAGCCTACCCGGGTACCAATCGCCCGACACTTCTGAAGCCTTCTTCTCAGCAAAGATGGACGAGCACGACAGCGTGAGTGAGCACGTATTCAAAATATCTGGCTACGTTCAGCGCTTGAATGCTCTGGAATGCCAGATTCCAGATGAACTTGCTGTTGATAGGGTGTTGCAGTCGCTTCCCCCTAGCTAAAAAGGCTTTGTGCTGAACTACAACATGCAAGGGATGACCAAAACCCCTTCTGAGTTGTTCGCCATGCTGAAGAGCGCCGAGGTTGAGATCAAGAAGGAGCACGTCGTCTTCATGGTCAACAAGACCACTGACTTCAAGAAGTCAAGTAGACGGGAGAAGGCCAAGAGAGGTGGCCCCAAGAGGGATGGCAAGTCAGTTTCCGCTCCTCCCAAGGCACCCAAGCCTAAACCCGGAGTGGAGTGCTTCTATTGCAAGGGTGAAGGTCACTGGAAACGCAACTGCCCCAAGTACCTACAGGACAAGAAGGCTGGCAAGGTCGCCAAGAGAGACAAAGGTATATTTGATATACATATTGTTGATCTTCTCTTGACAAGCGCCGGGAACACATCCTGGATACTTGATACAGGATTTTTCGCTCATATTTCTAATTCCATTCAGGGACTAAGGAATAGGAGACCCTTGCTCAAGGATGAAGTGACGATGCGCGTGGGGAATGACTGTCAAATTGAAGTCTTGGCTGTCGGCACGAAGCATCTTAGTCTCCCTTCGGGATTGGTTTTAGTTCTGAATAATTGCTACTATGTACCCGCGTTGAGTGTGAACATCGTTAGTGGCTCTTGCTTGAAGCGAGACCGCTATTCTTATAATTCTAATACAATTGGTTGTTCGATTTATAAGGATGAAATGTTTTATTTTCACGCACGGAGTTTCATGGTTTATTCATACTTGATCTCGATGGTGACGCGTGTCACATTAACAATATTGAGGCCAAAAGATTGAAGAATGATGAAGATCACATGAAGATGTGGTACTGCCGACTTGGTCATATTTGTATAAAGCACATGGAGAAGCTCCATAAGGATGGACTTCTTAAGTCATTGGATTTTGGTTCCCTTGATACATGTGAACCATGCCTCATGGGAAAAATGACAAGGACTCCATTCAATGGGATAATGGAGCGTGCGGATGACTTATTGGGGATCATACACACGGATGTATGTGGACCCATGAACGTCCCCACTCGCAATGGTCTTCGTTACTTCGTGACCTTTACTGATGACTTGAGTAGATATGGGTATATTTACTTGATGAAGCGCAAGTCTGAAACCTTTGAAAAGTTAAAGGAATTTCAGAATGAGGTCGAAAATCAACTCGGAAAGAAAATCAAGCACCTTCGATCGGATCGAGGTGGCGATTATTTGAGTCACGAGTTTGGCAATCATCTGAAGTCTTGTGGCATAGTACCACAGCTTATGCTGGCAGGCACACCTCAGAGAAACGGTGTGGCTGAGCGACGTAATCGAACCCTATTGGATAGCGTACGATCGATGATGTCTCATACTGATTTGCCTGTGTCATTCTCGTGGTATGCATTAGAAACTACCGCTCATATTCTTAATAGGGCACCATCCAAATCCGTAAAGACAAACACCATTTGAAGAATGGCATGGCACGAAACCTAAGTGGTCTCACCTGAAGATTTGGGGTTGTGAGGCTTGTGTTAGGAAACTACAGCCTGACAAACTTGAATCCAAGGCGGATAAGTGCATCTTTGTGGGCTATCCCAAGGAAACTTGTGGATACACCTTCTACAACAAGTATGACAGCAAAACGTTTTTTGCCAAGACGGGACACTTTCTTGAGAAGGAGTTTATCGCGAAAGAGTTGAGTGGGAGGAAAATAGACGACGATGAAGTGACTGACCAATCACTCCAATTGGAAGAAACGGCTACGGAAATTTTTCTGGAACCATCTTCCATAGTGGGAGCTGAAGAGAATGGCCAGAACGACATTCATAACGATCATGACATTGATGATGATCATGATGAGAATGAAGAGGAACATTTTATGCACCGTAGGTCATCAAGAGTCCGTCAACGTACTGAGTTTTATGGACAGCTTGTGAATGCAATCTCGGCTGATGAGTCGGATGAACCTACAAGTTACAAAGAAGCAATGGAGGGACCCGAGTCCGAGAAATGGCTTGAAGCCATGAAATCCGAAATAGACTCCATGTACACCAAAAAAGTATGGACTTTGGTGGATATTCCCGAGGACCGCAAGGCCGTCGAGAATAAATGGATTTTCAAGAAAAAGACTGACGCGGACGGAAACGTATCTGTCTACAAAGCTCGACTTGTCGCAAAGGGGTTCTGACAAATTCAAGGAGTTGACTACGAGGAGACATTCTCTCCTGTAGCGATGATAAAGTCTATTCGGATCCTACTAGCAATAGCTGCATATCATGATTACGAGATATGGCAGATGGATGTGAAAACTGCATTCCTAAATGGCAACATTGAGAAAGAGTTGTATATGATGTAACCAGAGGGGTTTGTCGATCCAAGGAACGCTGGTAAGGTGTGCAAGATTCAACGGTCCATCTATGGGTTGAAGCAAGCATCTCGGAGATGGAATCTTCGATTTGATGAGGTCATTAAAGCTTTTGGATTTGTCCAAAACGTCGAAGTGTTCTGCGTCTATAACAAACTGAGTGGGAGCTCTATATCATTCCTTGTGTTATATGGAGATGACATATTACTAATAGGGAACGTTAAGAAATTCTTAGAGGAAGTGAAGGAATATCTGAATGGACAATTTTCCATGAAGGACCTAGGTGAAGCTGCGTACATATTGGGGATTAAGATCTATAGAGATAGACCTAATCGACGGTTGGCCTTGAGTCAGAGCACTTATATTGACAAGATATTGAAAAGGCTCAGTATGGGTAACTCCAAGAGAGGCCTCTTGCCAGTTATAAAAGGTGTCAAATTAAGCGTGACTCAATGCCCAACCACAGCTAAAGAAAAGGAGGAGATGTCCTCAAAGCCCTATGCCTCAGCCATAGGTTCTCTCATGTATGCTATGTTATGTACCAGACCGGATTTAGCGCTGGCCATTAGTATGATTAATCGCTACTAGAGTAACCCGGGAATGGCTCACTTGACAGTAGTAAAGAACATCCTTAAGTACTTGAGAAGAACAAAAGATCTCTTTCTCGTTTATGGAGGAGTTGATGAGGAGCTCACCGTAAAGGGTTACGTTGACGCAAGCCTCGGCTCAGATCTAGATGACTCGAAATCCCAGACGGGATATGTTTTCATGTTGAACGGTGGCGCAATTAGCTGGAGGAGCGGCAAACAGTCAGTCGTCGCCCAATCTACAATGGAGTCGGAGTATATTGCCGCTTGCGAAGCTTCTAACGAGGCGCTGTGGCTGAAGAAGTTCGTGATCGAGCTTGGCGTCTTTCCCTGCTGCACTGACCCCGTGGGAATCTTCTGCGACAACACGGTTGCCATTGCTGACGCGAAGGAGCCAAGAACTCACTCTACAGCCAAGCACATCCTCCGAAAGTTCCATCTGACGCGAGACTACGTCAGGGATGGAAACACTAGGATTCACAAGATACATACGGATCTGAAAGCAGCAGTCCCGATGACTAAACCTCTTCCACAGGGCAAGTTTGAAGAACACCGAGAGACCATTGGTGGTAGATACATACCTGATGTAAACTAGTGTAATTTGTACTCGAGTGCAAGTGGGCGACTGTTGGATATGTGCCCTAGAGACAAATTAATAAAGATATTTTTCACATATCCTTTTTGTTCATAATACGTTTTATACTGTGCTATAACTGTAGTACTTGGAAATAATAATACAGGTGTAGTATAAAACATGGTCCGTAGTTTAACTCGGGTAAACTATCTCATTGGGCAATTGATTGATCATGCTTTCCTGATCATGACGGCACTTAAGTCCATTGACAATGAGGTCATATCATTAAGGGGAATGATGTGATGGACGTACAACCACCTAAAGTATTGCAATGTGATCGAGTCACATAGTTCAGCGTTGCTATGACTTTGTAACATATGGCTTAGTCCTTAGACCGTAATGATCATACGTAATTGTCATGTATGAGGAGACTTTGATTTGTATCCCACCGCCTGAATGAAATATGCTGGCTATAACAGTGCACTTTGGGTATTCTGAAATAGATGTTTGATGAGTATGTTAATAGATCAGAGCGGGATTTGTCAGTCCTTGTGACAGGACAGGTACTCTGGGCCCACTCGGTGATATTGCATCAACACCTTGCAAGGACGTGACTAGGTCACAAGAGATGCAATGATCATGGACGAGAGAAGTTGTTTGTTGTGAACGAGATGTGAACACGGTATTTAGGATACCGACGATCAAACCTCGGACAAACAAAGTACCGCAGCACAAAGGGATTACGTCGTATCGTTAACGGTTTCCAAAAGCGATCGAAGTTCATTCGATGGAAGCGCAGGGGCTGTCAAGGATTGTAACCAGGTCCAACTGACTAGTATTGGTCAATGAGAAGAGTATCGACCATGTCTGCTGTTTCCCGGACCGTCAGGGTGTTACACTTAAGGGCAATCGATGCATAGGACAGTTACGGGATCAATCGGTGAAATAGGAGGAATCACCGGAATAGTTCCGGAGTAGGACGGAATGGTTTTTGGACATTTTGAATAGTTAAAAATAAAGTTTAATTGTTTTAATAATGTTTTATTATTTAATTATCTGAATTAAATATTTAAAATATATTAAATAAATAAAAAAATGGGAAAAGGCTAAATGGGCCCATGGGGCCCATTAAGGGAAGAGGGGGTCTCCCCCCTTGGGCTTGGCGCCAAGGGTGGGGCCCACCACCCCCCTTGGCCGGCGCACTCCCCCCCCTTGGGAGTTTAGTCCCACATGGGGGAGGGGAGGAGGATGGCACCCCCCCTTGGCCTATATAAGGAGAGGTAGACCCCCTTTTTCCAACACACACCAATATCTCCTTCTTCCTCCTTCTCCTTCCCGGAAGTGGACTCCCCTTGTTTGGAGTTGCACATGGATTGGAGTTCTCCTCCATAAGGCAGGCCGTCGTTCTGCTGGAGTCGGGATCCGTAGCCGTCTTTCTTCCGCTGCTCGCCTGGTTCGGGGCCCGGGAGGAACATCGATTGTACCGTACGTGTATAATCTCTTCGAGGCACTACACCTGTGGTGCTACTTCGTCCCTGGAGGTTTATCGGGAGTCATCCTCGCCGGTGGTGGGCTTCTACACGACAGGGAGGTCGTAGTTCCGAGTCAACGCCAGCCACGTTCGCAAGAACGTTTCCCTCTTTCGGTCTTCAAAGGTATGAACACTGATTCCCTCCGTTACTTTACATCGCCATAGCATAGATCTTGGGTTCGGGGTACCGTAGGTATGAAAAATTTGTGTTTTCTGCCCCGTATGCCAACAAATTTCAGGTACACCAGTTGTATCTGTAAAAATAGGAGATCACAATTATTACGGGCTATGCGATTTGGGATCAAGTGCTAGCGCTATTCCTTATTCACTCTATCAGGAGATCATGGGGGAGATTTCACCCTGTGAACTTGAAGAGATTGCCGTTACTATTTATCTAGAAAACAAAGAAACTATCTCTCCGGTTGGAATTGTGAGAGATGTTGAAGTCCTATGTGGAAAGGTAAAGTATCCTACCGAATTTCTAGTACTTGGTTCAGTGCAAGATAGTTTTTTCCCTATTATTTTTGGTAGGCCTTTCCTCAGCACTTCTGGAGCTATTATATATTGCAAAAAAGGAAAAGTTTGTGTTGAATTCAATGGTGAGCCATATGAATTTAACTTCTATAAATTCTCCAAGCAGCCTCGTGGTACTGATTTACCTAGCGATGATAAAATTATTGAAAATATTGCTTCTATTTCTATTCCTCCTAATGATCCTTTGCAGCAATATATGGAAGACCACGAGAATGATATGCATATGCAGGACAGAAATGATTTAGATGAAATATTCGCAATACAAACTGCTATCCTGAAGCACAACCTTCCGGTTGAGCCTTTAGGAATCTTATCACAACCAAAAGAATACCCGGTGTTTGACCTCAAACCACTTCCCGATACGCTCAAGTATGATTATTTAGATGAAAATAAAATATATCCTGTTATTATCAATGCTAACCTTTCAGGATTTGAAGAAGAGCGATTATTGAAGACACTTCGAAGACACCATGGTGCCCTAGGCTATACCCTTGATGACCTTAAGGGGATTAGTCCGTCGATTTGCCAACACACTATCAATATTCAGCCCGATGCTAAGCTAGTTGTTGATCATCAACGACGGCTGAACGCAAAGAAGAAGGACGTGGTTAGGACTGAGATTCTCGAGCTTATAGCCGCAAGTATCATCAATCCTATAGCTGATAGTAGGTGGGTAAGTCCAGTTCATTGTGTTCCTAAGAAAGGAGGTGTGACTGTTGTTCGTAATGATAAAAATGCACTAATACCTCAAACAGTTGTTATTGGATATAGAATGTGTATTGATTACAGGAAGTTGAACAAGGCAACTAGGAAGGACAACTACCCGCTGCCTTTCATCGATCAGATGCTTGAGACATTGTCTAAAAACACCCATTTTTACTATCTTGACGGGTATTCTGGCTTCTCTCAAATTCATGTTAACACTGCCGATCAAGAGAAGACCACTTTCACGTGTCCCTACGGTACTTATGCTTACAGGTGTATGCCTTTTGGTTTATGCAATGCACCTGCTACTTTTCAGAGATGCATGTCTGTTATATTTCATGGTTTCTGTGAGGAGATTGTGGAAGTCTTCATGGACGATTTCTCTGTCTATGGAACTTCCTTTGACCACTGTCTCCACAATCTTAATAAAGTTTTGCAGAGATGCGAGGACACAAACTTAGTTTTAAACTGGGAAAAGTGCAACTTCATGGTTAACGAAGGGATCGTTCATGGTCACAAGATTTCCGAGAGGGGAATTGAAGTGGACAAGGCGAAGATTGAAGCTATCGAAAGGATGCCCTATAAGAGGGACATTAATGGTATTCGTAGTTTTCTCGGTCATGCTGGTTTCTATAGAAGATTTATTAAAGATTTTTCTAAGACTTCGAGACCCCTCACTAATCTTCTCCAGAAGGATGTTCCTTTTTTATTTGATGAAGATTGTAAGGAAGCCTTCAAAGTTCTTAAGAAAGCTTTGATAACCGCTCCTATAGTACAACCACCTGACTGGAAATTTCCCTTTGAAATTATGTGTGATGCTAGTGATTTTGTTGTTGGAGATATTTTAGGACAAAGGGTTGATATGAAATTTAATGTTATACATTATGCTAGCAAAACCCTTGATAGTGCTCAAAAGAATTATGCTACTACTGAGAAGGAATTCTTGGTAGTAGTGTTTGCTTGTGATAAGTTTAGACCTTATATTGTTGATTAAAAAGTTATTATTCATACTGACCATGTTTCTCTTAAGTACCTTATGGCGAAGAAGGACGCCAAACCAAGACTCATCAGTTGGGTACTCCTTCTTAAAGAATTTGATTTACATATTGTTGATAGGAAAGGAGCAGACAATCCGATGGCGGACAATCTTTCAAGGATTGAAGATATACCGCTGGACCCCATCCCAGTCAACGACAGTTTTCCAGAAACAACTTGCCGTTGTAAAAGTACAATCTCTTTCCGACCCTTGGTTTGCAAATTATGCTAATTATGTCGTTGCAAAGTATTTGCCTCCAGGTTTAACATTTTAGCAAAGGAAGAAGTTCTTCCATGATTTGAGGCACTACTTTTGGGACGACCCTCATCTTTTCAAAGAAGGTCCGGATGGGATCGTGAGAAGATCCATACCGGAGAACGAGCAGAAGGACATTATCAGGCAATGTCACGATAGTCCCTATGGAGGACACCATGTGTGACGCCCCTAAAATCAATCCGTGTATAGTAATCATACACGCAGGGTACACGACTGAGATTAGGGTGCCACAGTGAGAATATCATACCACAACACTAAACACAAAAGGATAAACCAATAAGTTACAACACCAGGGATCAGGAGGATCCGAATACATAAGTTATACAAGCCATAATATCTGAGTACATACATAGTTAGTCATGTTTTGCCTTAAGAAGGCTAGCACAAATAACATCAGAGATACATATTGAAAAGGCAAGGCCTCCTGCCTGGGAGCCTGTGAAACTACTACTGGTCCTGGTCAGCGAGGGTCTCCTCCGGGGTACTCCTACTCCTGGGCTCCAACGTCGACTGCAGCGGCCGATCAGGCAAAACAAAAAGGGTGAAATAAAGCAAGGGTGAGTATCTAGGATACCCGCGAGTCTTACGTCCTCTACTAAGCATTTATGCATTGTATCAAATGGAAAAGGGAGGCTGTATATAGTGGACTGCAAGGTATAAATCAGAATAAGGATGAGAAGCTAGGCCTATCGAAGACTAGCATTTTCCGACGAGTCTTGCAGCATGACAAGAGAACGACCAACATTTTATATAAGGCGTAAAGTAACAATGCAGCAGAAGTTGCTACAACATTGTATAATAGTAAGTTGTAATAATGCCTCCGAGTTCCCTTCCTCGACTTCCCTACTGAGGACTAAGACCCGGAACCATATAGTTTAATAGTAGTAGTTTGTAGTGGTAAGATCCACCTTCAGCATAAAGCGTCCCGTTACCGTGGACACATCTATTCAAATAGATTAAACTCCCTGCAGGGGTGCACTACTGTTCAGCCTGCACGCTCGGATCTCCAGGGTGGCGGGCACCTTGTTAGGGAATGCTCCACCAAAGCTATCCGACACGACGCAACCCATCCTAGGCTCAACAGAGAGGTCATCCACCGGACTATATCCTATGCGCTCAGGGGTCTAGGTCCCTGCACGGTGCGAGTCTGGCCGGTGAAGAAAAAAGCAAATCCAAATACACTGTCCGGACGAAGAAGACACACCACTCCCCGGAAATCAGGCCGCGGTACTGCTAACGTCTGAAGAGCTTTCGGACAAACTATGACGCAGGGGAGCCCATAACTCCTTATCCCACGTTAAGGTAGTGCGTACAGACCAACGGGCCTCTCAAGTCATCCGCAGAACCATTTAGCATTTTAATATTATCTCGCAGACAACCGTTATCGCTGTCTGACTAACAACACAACGGACAACGAACAACAACAAGGTACACCAGTAACGTCGGGGCCTGCTGTCGGGACTCGGGGTTAGCGTATGTAATTCCGGTCACAATGCAATCACATGGAGAGCCGAGAGCCGTACCCACTTTTCTAAGCAGACAAGGCCAAGCACAGATCACTCTCGGTAAGCATCGAACGTGAGGGGCATCCCATCCAGGCGGGATGATCAACTGAGATCGGTCCTCATCGTCCGCTCACAAGTCTAAATGCTTATGGGTGGTGAATCCCATAATCATAGACAAGTCGCCTCAACCATGTTATCGATTGAATCATAACCCTTACATAAACTTACTCCAGCCCGATCACTTAGTCGGGATCTCGGGCGGGCTCGATCATACAACAAAGTGTGCGACGTGACAGAGTCATGAGCAATCGCATCGCGATGCCCCAAGCTGCGCACATCTAAGGGCCACTTGGTGTATAAAAGACCGCCGGCAAGAACACAACTAAGCTATCGAACCCCACACTAAGACATGCATGTTATAAACATACACGCAACATACATGTCCAGTGTAAACAGTAGGTAATCACAACATGAACTCTACAAACTCATAGTCTTTATAACTTCTGCTAAACAGAGCAGACATAGTAGTTGTATTACAAGTAGAGATCACATGGATGTGATCCAACATTACATCAAACATCAACGGAAGCAAATTATGTCTTAGTAAAGACAAGTTTAACAAATGGCTTAAGAAGCCTTAAAGAAAATACAATGACCCTCCAGAGGGCACAGGCTGCTGCCTGGAACTATACGACATTGGTCCACGTCGAGCTCGAGGTAGAGGCCACCATCAGGGTCAGTGGTCTCGTCTCTAAAACATAGAATAAGCAAACGTGAGTACAAAGTCGTACTCAGCAAGACTTACATAGGAACTATACTACTCATGCACATGTATCAAGGTAAAGGGAGGTGGGGTTTCACTTGCAGAAGTGCCAGCTTTGACTTGGCTAGTCCTGAACTACGAGTACCAGAGAGAGGTAAGAACGTACACGAGTCCAAGTAACAGTCTCCAACCAATACTCCACTATGGTGCCTTCCTCGACTTCCACACGAGGAAGCACGCCATAGCACTCACACTTATCTTGGTGTGTTTTAGAAGTATCCGGTTCAAGTTATCTATGATCAAGTAAAGGTCTCCAAGTAGTCCATAACCGCGGACACGGCTATCCGAATAGTTCATTAACCCTGCAGGGGTGTACTGCTACACACACGCCTCATCAGTTACCGCCTGGGGATGGACCCTTCAAATGAGTACCGGCGAGGATGCTGCCACGACACTTCACTCACGGAACCATCTCTAGTCCTAGGGAGTCGCCTATTTGAGTTGGGACCACAATCGGAATCCGGCCGATTGTTTCGATGCGGACTCAAACATTGTGTGATCGCCATCAAGCTCAACTCGATCATGATCACTTGATTCAACGTGCCCACAACCTACGCCAACCACTTACCTTGGTTCCACCTGCTTGAGATCGTTAAAGGGCGAACTACTTGCGACTCCTGGACTGCTCCGGGGTGAGGTACTAGGCTGAGAGGGGTCAGTGAGCCCAATGTGTGGTCGTACTCTTTGTCTTGGATAACAACACAAGAACTCGGGCTTAAGGCAGTGTTCAACGAGACAACCCATTGTGTACTCCTACACAGCCTCTCATCGTTTACCTTTGTTTAGGGTATATTCACCAACACGTTACCACCATCATTCACATGATCACTACCATCCCGACTCACATCAAAGTAGCCTTAGGTAACAACTCTAAGCATGCAATAAGCTGTAACAGTTGCAGGGGCCACATGATATCAACCAACTCCTACATCTGCTAGGATTGTGGTTTGCTTACTACTGTGACAAAATGATAGGTCATGCAAAGTAATGGGTTCAACTAGTGGTAGAACGTATCATGGTGACATCCTAAACATGCATTTGCGAGAATGAGAGGGAACTGGGATTTTATCGACATGATCAATGAGGGGGTGCTTGCCTTGCTGACGATCACGAGGTAACACTCTTCTGACGTGAGGTTGAACTCGTCTCCGAGATCAACTCTACCGAGAAGATGCAATCACCGAAGCACTGGAAGTAAAGCACAATCAAGATAATACCATGCACATTCAATATGCAAAACATAGCATGGCAATGTGCTGATGTGACCTATGTTTGAATTGCCACATTTTAATTGAAGTTGATTTGAAAAGTAAATTCAAATTCAAACTCAAAATGTGATTTAAATTTGGTCAACTTGCATTTGCTAAAGTTTGTTCATTTTAAACCAAAAGATCATATGTGTGAAATGCTTCTGAAGTACAAGTGATGTGTGGTGCATTTCAATGGTTGAAGTTGGAATAATTTTTGAAATGAATTTGAAATAATTCCAATTAAATCAAATAGCAAAATCTACTGATCCCTTTTTAAGATCAACTCCAACATAGCTGAAAGTTGGAAATTTGGATAGAGGATTTTCTCCGGATCATTTTTCATATATTATATGTTGAATTTGGAGTTAAAATGAATTTTCTATGATTTTTCAAAGTTTCAGCCATTTTCTGGAATTTAATGAATTAAATAAATGATTTAAGATTTACTGCGTCAGCACTGCATCATGCTGGTGTCAAGGGTTTGACTGGTCAAACTGTCAAAAGGGGCCACCAGTCAGTGTCAGTGGTTTAAGCCAGGGGGTTATTTAACTTAATCTAATCTAATTAGAGGCTTGGCCCCACATGTCACTGGGACTGGGGGGGGGTTTAAGCTAGTCATTAGGGCTAATGACCGGCGGTTAGACGCCGGTGGCCTGGGCCACGGCGGCGCTCTGCCGGGGTGTGGTTTCGGCCAAGGGGAAGAGGCTGGGGGCACGGGGTTGCTCACGTCGTTGCGCGTCTCCTGGAGCAAGCCGGGGACCTCGAGGAGGCCCTGGGCCACGGCTACGACGACGAGAGGCGGCGGCCGGCTACTGACTCCGGCGAACTCGCGCTGCAGAACATGGGGGAGAGAGCTAGGAGGGGGAAAACGAGCGGGAGCTCACGAGGAGGATGATGACGTGCTCGGGGAAGCCGGAGAGGGACTGGACGCGGCGAATTCGTCGACGACGTCCACGGTGGCCGACGGCGAACTGGAGAAGAGGGCGTCGTCGCTGGGGCCTCCGGGCTCGATTCCGCGTGTGGGGAGACGAAGACGTCGGCGGTGAAGGCTCTGGACAAGCTGGCTTGGCGAGCAGAGGCCGTTGGCCACGCGGCGAGACGAACTCCTCGGGCTTGCGCGGAACAGACGAGAGGGAGAGGGAGACGAACTGGGAGAGGGGGGGAGAAGGACCTGGATTCTCCAGGGCGTCGTCCAGCGCGAAGGAGAGAGGGGGGGAGAGAAGGAGGTGGCAAGGAGGGGGAGGGCATGCCCGCCACGCAGTGCACGGCGCGGCTGCCTCTCCTTCTGTCAAGAGGAGGAAGACGACAGGGAGCTGGGTGGGCCGGGCCAGGTAGGCTGGCGCCTAGGCGAAGGGTAAGTCTTTTCCTTCTGTTTTCTTATTTTTCTTTCTGTTCTTTGTTTTTCCCATTAAAATAAATAGCTAGGGCATTTATAAAAATCCCCAATCATTTTTATAAAACCTAGGTGACTATATAGAAGTCAAACCCAAGTTTTGGGAATTTTTGAAATTCAATGTATTTGAATTTCAATTCAAATAAGCAATTTATTTAATATCCAAGCCACCTTTTGGATTATTGAAAAATCTATGAGCATGGGATTAATCCCAAATCACTTTTAAAATGATTCCACTCATTTTTAGGATTTTTCAATACATTCAAAAGAATTTTGGAAAAATATTTATTTCTGGCCTTTTTATAAAATTCATTTAGGGCTTTTCTTTTCCCCATTTCCTTTTCTTTTGCAATTTTTTTCAAGATGCAAAAATGCAAGCTAGGTTAAACACAAACCTAATTTGGGGTTCTGACAACTCGCCCCCACTCAAAAGAATCTCGTCCCGAGATTCAGAAGTCGTCGGGAGGAAGGTGGGGTACTCAGCTCGTAGACGATCCTCTCGTTCCCAGGTGGCTTCTTGCTCTGAATGATGTGACCACTGTACTTTGAGGAATCTGATCTTTCGACGTCTGGTGCTACGCTCGGCTTCATCAAGAATACGAACAGGGTACTCTCGATATGAAAGGTTATCTTGGAGGTCAAGCGTTTCGTGGTCTACTTCGCGGATGGGGTCCTTGAAGCAACGCCTGAGTTGAGAGACGTGGAAGATATCATGAACCTGGGAGAGGTGAGGGGGTAGTTCCAATTGGTAGGAAACTTCTCCACGTTTAGCGAGATTGCGAAAGGGACCGATATAACGTGGGGCCAACTTGCCTTTGATACCGAAGCGATGGGTACCCTTCAGAGGAGTAACCCGAAGGTAAGCATTCTCATCCAGATTATAGCTTTCTTCCCTATGATGACGATCATAATAGCTTTTCTGACGAGACTGGGCTGTTTTCAACTTCTCACGAACAATGCGAACTTGCTCTTCTGCATCCTGAATCAAATCCGGTCCAAAGAATTGTCTTTCACCGGTTTCTGACCAGTTTAGGGGTGTTCGACATTTCCGTCCATAGAGAAATTCAAAAGAAGCCATGCCCAAACTAGATTGGAAACTATTGTTATACGCAAATTCGACAAAAGGAAGAGAATTCTCCCATTTCTTTCCGAAAGAGATAACACAAGCACTGAGCATGTCTTCGAGAATTTGATTGACCCTTTCTACTTGACCACTGGACTGCGGGTGATAAGCGGTTATAAAGGAGAGGTGGGTTCCCATAGCATTCTGGAAACTTTCCCAAAATCGAGAAGTGAAAAGACTACCACGGTCTGAATTGATTTCGAAAGGAACACCGTGAAGTGACACGATTCGGGAGACATACAAGTCCGATAACTGGCTAGCAGTTATAGACTCTCGAACTGGAAGGAAGTGAGCAACTTTTGAAAGTCGATCAATGACAACGAAGATGGCATCATTTCCTTTCTGGGTTTTTGGAAAGCCAGTGATGAAATCCATACTGAATTTATCCCACTTCCACTCGGGGATAGGCAAAGGTCTAAGAGTACCAGCAGGTCTTTGATGTTCTGCCTTAACGCGACGACAAACATCACATTCAGCAATGAACAGAGCAATTTCTCTCTTCATCCTAGTCCACCAAAATCTCTGGCGTAGATCTCGGTACATTTTTGTGCTACCGGGATGAATGGAGAGGGGTGTATCATGGGCTTCTTTGAGGATGAGTTGCCTTAGTTCCCTATTCTTAGGTACTACCAAACGATTTTCAAAGAATACCGTTCCTTTACTATCTGTGGAGAAACATTTAGCAACCCCGCTAGCAATGTTCTCCTTGATCCGGCGAACACCTCGTTCACGCCTTTGGGCAACTATGATTTGATCCTCAAGGGTTGGTTTCGCCACCAAGTTGAAAAGAGATCCATGAGGAACAATCTCAAGATTGAGCTTGCGAAATTCCTCATGAAGAAGTGGTTGATACTGTTGTAACATGAGGTTGTTACAATACGACTTACGACTTAGTGCATCATCCATGACATTGGCTTTGCCTGGGGTGTAAGAAATTCCTAAGTCATAATCTTTTATCAACTCAATCCAGCGTCTTTGCCTGAGATTAAGATTTGGCTGGGTGAAAATGTATTTGAGGCTTTGGTGGTCGGAATAGATCTCACAACGATTACCAAGGAGGTAATGTCGCCAAGTTGTCAAGGCATGAACTACGGCAGCGAGTTCAAGATCATGGGTAGGATAGTTCTCTTCATTTGGCCGCAACTGGCGTGAAGCATAAGCTACCACAAGTCGATCTTGCAGAAGTATGCATCCTAACCCTTGCCGTGAGGCATCACAATAGATCTCGAAATCCTTTTTGGTGTCTAGAGGCGCAAGTACGGGTGCAGAAGTCAATCTTCTTTTTAGCTCTTGGAAGCTTTCCTCGGCACTTGGGAGTCCATTCGAATTTCTTCTCTTTCTTGAGGAGTTCAGTTAGAGGCTTTGCAACTTTGAAAAAGTTCTCGACAAAGCAGCGACAATAGCTTGCTAAGCCGAGAAAACTCCTAACTTGCTTAACCCATTCAGGTGGAGTCCAGTCAAGGACGGCCTGAACTCTCTCGGGATTGACAGCAATGCCTTTTGCAGAAATCACGTGGCCTAAGTAGGTCACTTCTGGTAGCCAAAATTCACACTTGGAGAATTTAGCATACAGGCGATGCTCTCTAAGTTTCATCAATACCAACCTAAGATGTTCTGCGTGATCTTCTTCGTTCTTCGAGTAGATGAGAATGTCATCAAGATAAACTACAACAAATTTATCTAAGTACTCCATGAAGATCGAATTCATCAAGCGCGAGAATGAGGCGGGGGCATTGGTTAAACCGAAGGACATGACGGTGTACTCATAAAGACCATAACGAGTAGTAAAAGCCGTTTTGGGAATGTCCTCGTTTCTGATTTTGATTTGATGATAGCCTAATCTCAAATCCATCTTAGAGAAGACAGAGGATCCTGCAAGTTGATCATAAAGATCATTGATCCTAGGCAGTGGGTACTTGTTCTTTATCGTCGCTAGATTTAGCGGGCGATAGTCTACGCACATCCTTTCTGTTCCATCTTTCTTCGTTACGAACAGAACGGGGCAACCCCATGGAGATGAGCTAGGGCGGATGAAGCCTTTTTCCAACGAAGCTTCAAGTTGGATTTTGAGCTCAGCTAACTCACGTGGGGCCATTCTATATGGGCGTCTGGATATTGGGGCGGTTCCTAGAATAAGATCTACCACAAACTCTACAGATCTGTCAGGTGGTATTCCTGGCAACTCTTCTGGAAAGACATCCGGGAAGTCACGAACCACCGGAATATCTTCAAGGTCTGGAAGCACATTCAAAGAATGAACCTGGGTTTTAGGGCTTGGTGAGGTGTACTTGATTGTCTGGCCTGATGGATGGGTTAGTTTCACTGACTTGGCTTTACAATCAAGGACATCACTCTGTCTTGATAACCAATCCATTCCTAGGATGACATCAATGTCTGAAGACTTGAGGGCTATAAGTGAGGCAAGGAATACTAAACCCTCAATAGCAATTTCATTCTCATGACTCACCAGGGTGGTGTGCCATCTAGATCCAGGGGCTTGCACAACTAAGGGGGTGGATAACATCGAAAAAGAGATGTCATGTGACAGTGCAAAGTCCTGGGATATGAATGAGTGAGATGCTCCTGGGTCAAAAAGAACCGAAGCGGGGGTGGAATTGACAGGAAGGGTTCCGAGTACAACATCGGTTGACTTGTGGGAATCTAGAATGGATACGTGATTCACATAACCATGTTCATAAATAGGAGGCTTGACCTTGGAAGTCTTGGGTCGTGGCTTACCACGACGAAAGGCTTGCTTTGGTTTAGGTGTGGTGGCTACACGATTTTGGGGACACTCTCGAATATTGTGACCTGATTGTTCACATTGGAAACAAACACCACGTGGAATGAAAGGAACTTGAGCACTGGATTGTCCAACAAAATTCCAAGGAGGAAGATTGGGTTGAGGTGGACGATATATGGTGGTTGATGGTCTAGAAGCACTTACAGCACGACTGACGACATTGAAGGGAATCCATACACAGCGTTTTCGAGAAACTGGGCCAGAAGATTGGGCAAACTCACGATCATGCTTGCGAGAGTCTTCATACAACTCATTTCCATACTCGGCCTTGAAGGTTTTGTCGACCAAGTCCTTGAAGTTGACGAACTCGTGAAGATTCAGGTCATGACGAAGAACGGGGCTAAGTCCCTTGCGGAACCTTGCTTGTTTCTTGGCATCGGTGGATACTTCTTCTTGGGCATAACGTGCTAGACGAGTGAACTCAGTCCTAAACTCATAAACAGTCATCTTTCCTTGGGTCAGATTGCAAAATTCTTCTCTCTTGCTCTCTATCAGCTGATCTGGAATATGATATCCACGGAAGTCATCACAGAACTCTTGCCAAGTCACCACGTGACCAACTGGTAGCATTGCCACGAAGTTCTCCCACCACTGAAGAGCAGCACCTTCCAGAAAGTATGCCGCGAATAGCACACGATCACCGGGAGCAACATGGGCTGTCTCAAGCTTATGCTCGAGGGAACGAAGCCAATCGTCAGCATCAAGGGGCTCGGAAGAACATCGGAATACTGGCGGGTTGAGGAGAATGAAGTCCTGGATGGTAACAACACTATGATGCTGACGAGAAGTGTTTTGCTCAATACGCTCGAGAAGACGTGTCTGGTCACGACGATTCTGCTCAGCCTCCATCATGATTTCTGCCGTTGAGGTTGGTGGTGGAGGTTCTTCATCTTCTATGTAACTGGAACTGGGATCAACACCTTGATTTGCACCTGACATTCTGTGTGATAAGAATCAACAATCAGAATAGGATTTTGGACACAAATCTATGCTAAGATAGAAGACTATAATGCAATAGCATCAAAGCCACAAACGGACAGCATAACGGCTGCACTGGGATGGAAATTGAGATAACCTACAGAATAACGGACATCACTTCCACAGAAACACTATGGAATGATGGCTCAGAAGGACCACAACACTCCTACAGCTACAAAGAAGCAATCAACGAGATGTCCTAGTAAAGACATAGATGAGCCTAGTCCTATCTTCCTGTAGAATAAGATGAGGATGAATCAGAACTCAGATCGATGAGGGTAAGGAGAAAAAAGAAGTCTTACGTTGTTCCCTTATACCCAAAGTAACTATATAACTATAGAATGCTAGACTCGACATCGGCCAATGGTTTGATAGTACTACAGGCAGTCTTGCTCTGATACCAAGTCTGTCGGGACCCGGGGTTAGCGTATGTAATTCCGGTCACAATGCAATCACATGGAGAGCCGAGAGCCGTACCCACTTGTCTAAGCAGACAAGGCCAAGCACAGATCACTCTCGGTAAGCATCGAACGTGAGGGGCATCCCATCCAAGCCGAATGATCAACTGAGATGGGTCCTCATCGTCCGCTCACAATTCTAAATGCTTATGGGTGGTGAATCCCATAATCATAGACAAGTCGCCTCAACCATGTTATCGATTGAATCATAACCCTTACATAAACTTACTCCAGCCCGATCACTTAATCGGGATCTCGGGCGGGCTGGATCATACAACAAAGTGTGCCACGTGACAGAGTCACGAGCAATCGCATCGCGATGCCCCAAGCTGCGCACATCTAAGGGCCACTTGGTGTATAAAAGACCGCCGGCAAGAACACAACTAAGCTATCGAACCCCACACTAAGACATGCATGTTATAAACATACACGCAGCATACATGTCTAGTGTAAAAAGTAGGTAATCACAACATGAACTCTACAAACTCATAGTCTTTATAACTTCTGCTAAACAGAGCAGAGATAGTAGTTGTATTACAAGCAGAGATCACATGGATGTGATCCAACATTACATCAAACATCAACGGAAGCAAATTATGTCTTAGTAAAGACAAGTTTAACAAATGGCTTAAGAAGCCTGAAAGAAAATACAACGACCCTCCAGAGGACACAGGCTGCTGCCTGGAACTATACGACATTGGTCCACGTCGAGCTCGAGGTAGAGGCCACCATCAGGGTCAATGGTATCGTCTCTAAAACATAGAATAAGAAAACGTGAGTACAAAGTCGTACTCAGCAAGACTTACATAGGAACTATACTACTCATGCACATGTATATGGGTAAAGGGAGGTGGGGTTTCACTTGCAGAAGTGCCAGCTTTGAATTGGCTAGTCCTGAACTACGAGTACCAGAGAGAGGTAAGAACGTACACGAGTCCAAGTAACAGTCTCCAACCAATACTCCACTATGGTGCCTTCCTCGACTTCCCCACGAGGAAGCACGCCATAGCACTCACACTTATCTTGGTGTGTTTTAGAAGTATCCGGTTCAAGTTATCTATGATCAAGTAAAGGTATCCAAGTAGTCCATAACCGCGGACACGGCTATCCGAATAGTTCATTAACCCTGCAGGGGTGTACTGCTACACACACGCCTCATCAGTTACCGCCTGGGGATGGACCCTTCAAATGTGTACCGGCGAGGATGCTGCCACGACACTTCACTCACGGCACCATCTCTAGTCCTAGGGAGTGGCCTATTTGAGTTGGGACCACAATCGGAATCTGGCCGATTGTTCCGATGCGGACTCAAATGTTGTGTGACCGCCATCAAGCTCAACTCGATCATGATCACTTGATTCAACGTGCCCACAACCTACGCCAACCACTTACCTTGGTTCCACCTGCTTGAGATCGTTAAAGGGCGAACTACTTGCGACTCCTGGACTGGTCCGGGGTGAGGTACTAGGCCGAGAGGGGTCAGTGAGCCCAATGTGTGGTCGTACTCTTTGTCTTGGATAACAACACAAGAACTCAGGCTTAAGGCAGTGTTCAACGAGACAACCCACTGTGTACTCCTACACAGCCTCTCATTGTTCACCTTCGTTTAGGGTAGATTCACCAATACGTTACCACCATCATTCACATGATCACTACCATCCCGACTCACATCAAAGTAGCCTTAGGTAACAACTCTAAGCATGCAATAAGCTGTAATAGTTGCAGGGGCCACATGATATCAACCAACTCCTACATCTGCTAGGATTGTGGTTTGCTTACTACTGTGACAAAATGATAGGTCATGCAAAGGAATGGGTTCAACTAGTGGTAGAACGTATGATGGTGACATCCTAAACATGCATTTGCGAGAATGAGAGGTAACTGGGATTTTATCGACATGATCAAAGAGGGGGTGCTTGCCTTGCTGACGATCACGAGGTAACACTCTTCTAACGTGAGGTTGAACTCGTCTCCGAGATCAACTCTACCGAGAAGATGCAATCACCGAAGCATTGGAAGTAAAGCACAATCAAGATAATACCATGCACATTCAATATGCAAAACATAGCATGGCAATGTGCTGATGTGACCTATGTTTGAATTGCCACATTTTAATTGAAGTTGATTTGAAAAGTAAATTCAAATTCAAACTCCAAATGTGATTTAAATTTGGTCAACTTGCATTTGCTAAAGTTTGTTCATTTTAAACCAAAAGATCATATGTGTGAAATGCTTCTGAAGTACAAGTGATGTGTGGTGCATTTCAATGGTTGAAGTTGGAATAATTTTTGAAATGAATTTGAAATAATTCCAATTAAATCAAATAGCAAAAGCTACTGATCCCTTTTTAAGATCAACTCCAACATAGCTGAAAGTTGGAAATTTGGATAGAGGATTTTCTCCTGATCATTTTTCATATATTATATGTTGAATTTGGAGTTAAAATGAATTTTCTATGATTTTTCAAAGTTTCAGCCATTTTTTGGAATTTACTGAATTAAATAAATGATTTAAGATTTACTGCGTCAGCACTGCATCATGCTGGCGTCAGGGGTTTGACTGGTCAAACTGTCAAAAGGGGCCCACCAGTCAGTGTTAGTGGGTTAAGCCAGGGGGTTATTTAACTTAATCTAATCTAATTAGAGGCTTGGCCCCACATGTCACTGGGCCTGGGGGGGGGGGGTTTAAGCTGGTCATTAGGGCTAATTGCCGGCGGTTAGACGCCGGTGGCCTAGGCCACGGCGGCGCTCTGCCGGGGTGTGGTTTCGGCCACGGGGAAGAGGCTGGGGGCACGGGCAGGTTGCTCACGTCGTCGCGCGTGTCCTGAAGCAAGCCGGGGACCTCGAGGAGGCCCTGGGCCACGGCTACGACGACGAGAGGCGGCGGCCGGCTACTGACTCCGGCGAACTCGCGCTACAGAACACGGGGGAGAGAGCTAGCAGGGGGAAAACGAGCGGGAGCTCACGAGGAGGATGATGACGTGCTCGGGGAAGCCGGGAGGGAATGGACGCGGCGAATTCGTTGACGACGTCCACGGTGGCCGGCGGCGAACTGGAGAAGAGGGCGTCGTCGCTGGGGCCTCCGGGCTCGATTCCGTGTGTGGGGAGACGAAGACGTCGGCGGTGAAGGCTCTGGACAAGCTGGCTTGGCGAGCAGACGCCGTTGGCCACGCGGGCGCACGTCGACGGTGAGACGAACTCCTCGGGCTTGCGCGGAACAGACGAGAGGGAGAGGGAGACGAACTGGGAGAGGGGGGAGAAGGACCTGGAGTCTCCACGGCGTCGTCCAGCGCGAAGGAGAGAGGGGGGGGGAGAGCAGGAGGTGGCGAGGAGGGGGAGGGCATGCCCGCCACGCAGTGGATGGCGCGGCTGCCTCTCCTTCTGTCAAGAGGGGGAAGATGTCAGGGAGCTGGGTGGGCCAGGCCAGGTGGGCTGGCGCCTAGGCGAAGGGTAAGTATTTCCCTTCTGTTTTCTTATTTTTCTTTCTGTTCTTTGTTTTTCCCATTTAAAATAAATAGCTAGGGCATTTATAAAAATCCCTAAACATTTTTATAAAACCTAGGTGACTATATAGAAGTCAACCCCAAGTTTTGGGAATTTTTGAAATTCAATGTATTTGAATTTCAATTCAAATAAGCAATTTATTTAATTTCCAAGCCACCTTTTGGATTATTGAAAAATCTATGAGCATGGGATTAATCCCAAATCACTTTTAAAATGATTCCACTCATTTTTAGGATTTTTCAATACATTCAAAAGAATTTTGGAAAAAGATTTATTTCTGGCCTTTTTATAAAATTCATTTAGGGCTTTTCTTTTCCCCATTTCCTTTTCTTTTTGAAATTTTTTTCAAGATGCAAAAATGCAAGCTAGGTTAAACACAAACCTAATTTGGGGTTCTAACACCTGCCTTGTCGTCCCGTTAAAGCGCGTGGTTACCAACAAGGTGAACCGTCTCCTTACCTTGTCTCGCTTGTGCTCTTGGTAGAGCTCGACTTTGCGTGGTTTGGTAACTCTCACGAAATACGAGTAGGGGCCAAGCACGCCAGTCACATCGGTCGTACCCTCCCTGTCATTCCCGACGCGGTACCTCTCGCGGGCACCGTTGGGTCGCCCGACTACTTACCTTTAAGGACACCAGTTGATTTGAGTGCCTACCATTAAGTGAAACCAGGAGGTATCACCCTCGATGGTACACTTAAAGAGGTTCGACAAAGACATCAACGGAATGAACTAAAGAGGCAAACCTCGTATCATCCCGGTGATGCTACGCTACTGAGCCGATGAGAGTGAAATACGAGTCCATCCACTCGTAAGTCAAACTCAAAGCGACTCGGCAGAGTCTTGCCATTGTAGGTTCCCTAGGGCATCTGCATTGATCCTTACCTGTTGTAGTTATAATATTTTGTAATCCGCGTTCACTCACCAGAGTGATCACGACCCGCTATTCTAAACCTAACTAACAATGCGCAGGGTTTACTGCTGAATATAATATAATTTTAAGGCGGCATAGGATAAAGGAAGGCACATCAAGGGGCGACAGTGACAGGCTATGCAATTGAATAGGTAAGCAACATAGCAGCAGCGGTAACAATGCCTAGTGCAAGAAATGTACGGAAAAGATAGGCGATATCTGGGGAAGAGAATGGATCTGCTTGCCTGGAAGCTCGACGGTAGGGGTACGGCCGTCGACGACGTAGTCGATCACAGGGGCGTCGACAGTGGTCGTCGGGTCTACTGGACAATAAGAGGGGGGAAGAAATAATAAGTACACAGTAATAATAGCAATACAAATTCAAGACAACGCAACACATTGTTGGCGGTGTTCTAACGCAGTAAAATGTATTATGCTTGGAGCGGGAATTCATCTGGAGATGAAATACCGGCTCCGGGTGATTACCGACAGACGGCCCGGGTGGGGAAGTTTCCATGTCTGTAGTGTCGTGAATATCTGAAAAACTTGTGGATAGTGTATCCGTGATTGTTGATGCACTCCGAACAACTTCTTTGTTCAGAACATTTCTATCCGGAAAGTTTTACCGGTACCGGGTAATTACCGGACAGACGTTCTTGGAGGGAAAGTCGCGGGTGCGGTATGTTAGAGGGGTGCGGTGGGTATGCGGGTAGCGTATTCGGGTAATTACCGGACAGACGTTTTGAGCAACTTTCATGTATAAAGTTTTTCTATTGGAGCTACGGTTTAATAGATATTGAATATCAAAGTTTAAATCATTTAAAAACATTTACTAGATTTATTTGTATTCATAAATTAACAATATCCAGAATAGTGATCTTTGACTGGTCAAACCTAACCAGTGGGTCCCACTTGTCAGTGTCACATTTTAATAAATCAATTTAATAAATTTACATAACAGTGGGGTCCCACATGTCACCGAGTGTTGTTTTATAATTTCTTTTTAGTTAATCTAATAACCATTGGGGCCCATCTGTAAGCCACACATGTGCTATTTAATTAAATTCAGAGGGTTAAGTGGGTGGGGCCCATCTGTCATAGACACAACTACCAAACAATTTTCTATTTTAATCTAAACAACTAGTTAGTTAGATGGGGGCCACATGTAAGTCACAGGGGGTTATTTAACTTAGCAATTACCTTAATTTTAATCACATGGCCTTGGGCCCACTGTCAGTCTCAGGGGAGTTAGATTAGCGAGCGACTAATGGTTAACCATGCCCACACTGGAGAGGCAAAGTACGACGATGGCCGTTCGGGCATCCGAGGCGGAGGGGCCGCGGTGGGTTGTGTGGCCACGGGGCGGCCGACCTCAGCCGAGCGCGGCCAGGCAGCCGCTACACTAGCAGCAAGCCGGAGCCACCGCAGCAGCAGGGCCGCAGCGCCGCCGCTGCTGTGAACGGGGTGGCACAACCACGATAGTCGGGTGCGCGACCCGGGTGGCGCATGGCAGGGATAGGGCCTGCACATGGTGCGGCTAGGGATGGCCAAAGCGCGGCCAGTGCAGCGAGAGTGCGGTTGGGGGGCCGCGAGGTGAACGACGACAGGCGGCGGCTGTCGGAGCCACGACGGCGACGGGGGTGGGCCTACGGCGGCGATTTCATGTGGGCGAGGGGGAATCGAATGAGGGCTCACCGCGAAGCCGGATGGCGAGCTCAGGGAGACGCAAGGAGGTCCGGGGCGGCCGGCGGCGACGAATTCGTCGGGGAGGACGACGGTGGCCCGGCGGGAGGAACTGTCCCGATTCACGGCTTGCGCGGCGCCCTAGTCCGATTCCTTCCGTAGGTTGATGAAGACGATGGTGGCGCATGGCTTGGACACATCAGTTTGGTCAGGGCGCGAGGTTGGCCGCGCGCGCTCGCGAAGCCATGGCCAGGGCGGCTCGATGCGCAGAACTGGGAGGAGGTGGAGCAGTGGTGCAAGGGGTGGGGGGAATGGAGGGGCCCTAGGGTTAGGGTTCGGGGCCAGGGGGTGCGGGGCACTTGTGCTCACCGGGGAGCCGTGGGATGGCCGCCACGTCGGCCATCGCCTGCGTCGTGCTCCCCGGTGCCGACAATGAGCAAGGAACAAGGAGGGGGAGGAGAGAGAGCCCGGGCGGGCTGGGGTGGGCTAGGGGGGGTTGCCCTGTGCGTTAGATAGGCTTTCCTTTTTATTTTTTTTGTATTTTGTTTCTTTTTATTTTCTGTTTATATTTTGTTAAGTCATCATTTATTATTATTAAATGCAAAACAAGCTCCGACACCATTGTTGCTCTTTATTATAAGGCTATCAAAAGTTTGAGCCCAAAATAAAATTCATTCGCATATTTGATTTATTTCACAAGTAATAAAAGCTACTGCTGCGTTGCTGTTTTGATTTATGTAAAATAGTTAAACACTTTAATAAATTCCTATAGCTATTTTATCATGACCTAATGATTATTTGTTATTTAATAAAATTGGTTTCTCAATTTTTATTTGAACTATAATTTCCACTATGTTTAATAAAAATCCAGTGCAACTTAATATTCCAAATTGGGCTTTGTTATCTTGTTATTGACTTGGGATTACTCAAAATATTATCGATAATTTTGTTTAACTATTTGCATAGGCTCTATCTTGACTAGCATTTGCATTTTGAAATTGAAGTTGAGTTATTTCCCTAACGCAAAAATTTAAACGAGGGTGATCATGATGACAAGGCATTTAATCAGGGGATCACTGTTGAATTACTGTGGCATGATTACCGGGGTGTTACAAATCTCCCCCACTACAAAGAATTCTCGTCCCAAGAATTAAAAGGTAGCGTAAGGGTAAAAGTTTTGGTTCTGTCATCTAACATATCTTCTAGTTCTTGTTGCCCTTCTTGAAGAAGTTAATCCTTCCCGTTGACGTCTTCATTTCTCTGCAACAGTGCATCTCGACGAGTTGTCTTCCTCCTTCGGGGTCTTCATTGTACTTTTGTATATGGTAGGAGGGGAAAACTTAAGGAGGGGGGATCAGATCGATACCAGGTTAGTCAATCGAGGTTGTCCGACGGAATGGGGTACAAAGTATCTTCCGAGTTTAACTCAGGGGAATATATCGAGAGTAACCAAAGAACGTATGAGAAGTTTCAAGCGGATATGCAACCATTCAATATCGATGAAATATGATGAAAACGTCCATAGAATCAGACACAATCACGGGGTCTGATATCAGACTGAATATCACAAGGTAGAGGACTCGTGAGTTGCATACGACGTCAAGCAAGAGGAATAACCTCGAGAACAGAAAGGTACAAGAGAGTCAGGTTTCAATCCTGTGGAACTATGGGTTATGGGCCCATATTGAATAAGAAGGGTGGTGACAAACAATGCGATCAAGTTGCAAGGTAAGTCAGAGAACATCTTGTTAGCTATGTCGTCAACAACATCAGTGCCAAAGGCGAGGGACGAAGAGAACCATTTTCCTGCTCGTTAAGACGAGGCGGACCAATTGGCAAAGTGCTTGCCCATCGATGGTCACCGAAAAGTCATCAACAATCGTAACAGGTTGTACGGACAAAGTAGTACACCAAAGTGTTTTCATAAGCAGGGAATTATCACTGCTCGGATAATTTATATTAAAATAAGATTAAACTGACCAATATGATGACCACGACACTTTATGTCGAGAGGTGTCAAGAGAATGCAATCGAATAACAACATCACCAAACAAAAGGGGTGGTGGAGAAAAATGTAAGCGGTGTTCTAGGTTGACGAAAACCCAGAACCCATGGAGTGGTTACTATAGGTAAAGGTATTGTTTCATCAAAATTCTTAAGATGTAGTGCGAAGGTATGGTATCCTCGAGATACCAGGGGTAATACTCGAAGGTAGAATGGTGGATCATAGATGCGGAAGAATTTATACCAAGGGGGTTAATTATCTTTACGAGAAGCTTCCATGATAAGTCCTACATCGTATCCATGGGCATGAAATCGAAAGTTCAGGGTCGACTCCCACTTCTTCAATGCAACACCTTTCATTCACTCCTCGATTTTGTAACACCCCAAAAATCGGGTTATCGATTTTTGTGTTGTTATTCCTTTCTAGCTTTTTCCTCCCGATCTTTTTCCCCTGGAGTCTGGTTAATGACAAGAAGAATCCAGACAAACCTTGACCTTGCAACCCTTTGCTCTGCCCCTTTGCAAGGCAAGATCCCTCCCCAGACCCTTGATCCCAGATATGCAAGGATATTGCTACATCAGGTGCAATGTTCTTCATATCAGCTTAATTCCATTTGTGCCAATCGATGGCATTAAATCTCGGAAGATACCTAGACATCTCTAAAGCTTGTGGAAACTTGTGGAGATGATCTTGGTGATCCTCTTGACCTCTCCCAAAGATATTGGCTATGATTGAATAAAGGAAATTGTGATTTTCTTTATAAAGCCAATAATCCCCTTTTAGCCCATTTGCAAAGGGGCTACCATTTTGGTTGAACCATTTGTGCTCAAATGAATTCTGGAGCTCCTAGTATCCAACCCATGGCCATTTCTATCAAATCATGGGGTTCCATGGTTCAAAGTTTGAGCATACCTTCCATTTGCAATTTCAGGGCAGAATAGCACTTTCCTAAGGAAGTGTTATTTATATTTGCCCATTGCCTCCCAAACTTTTTGTGCCTTTTCCCCTGCCCATGTCATGGTGTTGTACCAAATTTGAGCCATAATGTCCAAGCCAGTAATGCACACTAAATTCCCAAAGTTTCTTTCCAGCAGGCAACTTTGTGAAGGAAGTGCAAGCTATCCTTGTCCATTTGAGCTGAAATTTTGTTTACATACTTATCCTAGTGTATGATGAAGCTCTGCCAAATTTCAAGCCAAGGGGACCAGTGTGCTAGCCACACCACAGCACAAACACCTTTTTCCTATTTGGTGCATTTGTAAAGGAAGTGGTATGTACAGTGGTCCATTTGAGCTAAAACTTGAGCTAACCCAAGTTTGACCCTATTCCACCAGATGTGCCTCCCCAAGTTCAGCACAAACACTTTGTTGTGTATAGCTAGGTCATGTCACTTTCAGTGGCCTCATGCCATGTTTTCTCTGCCAAGCATGTGCATCTTTCTCCTGAGAGGTCACCTCAAACAGTGGACATGGTCCCAGGCCAAACGCACGCTCTGGACACGTGGTGGACTTCGTGACCATGCACATGGCGTGCTCTGCAAAGTGCTTGTGCTGGCCCCTGCTTTCCCGTGTCCTCTTCCTTGCGTTTGGGTGTGTCCTTCGTGATTCCCACACCAAGCCTGCTAACCGCGTGCGCTCCTGCCTTATTCCTTTGCTTCTGGACACTGGTGCCGACACCATGTTCTCCATGAGCCGGACGCCGCGTGGCCACGCTCTAGAAGCATCGAGCTCGCACTAGAGCTCTCCCCCATGGCTATAAGAAGGAGCTGCCCCGGGCTTCCCGGAGCAGCAGCAGCAACCAGCAGCGTCCCACCTCCCTCTCCCCCTCGAAGCTCATGGCTCGGCCCCGCCTTTCCCTTGGCCGAATCCCTCCACCTTGGCCGCAACCCCGCCGCCACGACACCTCCCCCTCCACGCCACCTAGCCCCCGCTCGAGGCCGAGGCCGCGGCTAGTCCCTGCATCGCACCTTGCCGCCACCGTTCGACCGAGGTCCCGCCGTCGCCCGTCCCGGCTCGACCGAAAGGCCGGGGCCCTCGCGCCCAGGGCCAATGGAGATGACGACCCCGGCCACCCGCATGACCCTGAGGCCGCCGGCGAGGGCAACCCGGCGCGCCGCGCCCCGCGCTCCCCGGCGCCGTCCTTCGCTGCGGGCCTCGCCGGCCGGCGCTCCCCTTCTCGGGTCAAGAAAACAGAGAAGGAGAGAGATAAGCAGGGGACCTGTCTAGTGGACCCCGCCCGTCAGCGCCCCAGCCCCGGGCCCGTGCTGGAGTAGTGTAAGTGTATTTCATAAATACTTTTTCCGCCGGCGAAAACGTATTTCAGTTCTGCCTCGGGCAAAAATACGTTTTCCTTAGGCAAAAGCGTATTTTCATGCTACTGCGGGAAGAAATGCGTTTTCCTTTCAGGAAAGCGTATTTTGGCTAATACGCTTTCTCTCTCCGGCCGCAGCGGTTAAGGACTGGACTTTCACCTGATAGGCCTAGTTTTCTGCCTATCGAACGAACGCCCATATCTCCGCGACCGTAACTTCGATCGAGGTGATTCAAAAGCCCAGGTTCACCATTTTCCAAGCCCGTTCCGTTGGTGCAACTTTCATGATGTGTTTGCATTGTGAGATTTACCCTTTTTCCCCCGGTTTCCGTTAGGCCTTTCCAAAGAATCGTCGATCCCGTCGGATCATTTCGGAAGGTGATCGCACGTCCGCCCGGCGTATTCATCGACCCCCCCAGGCAAGCAAGCCATCTGATATATGCTCTAAAGCATCGTGCCGTGTGTTCCTGTGTGCTTTAAAATGTGATGTTGCTTATTGATGAATTAAACCCTGATATGTTGATTTGACTTGACATGCATATGCCATGCTTGCGTGATATGCTTATATTAATCATGCCATGTTCACTTGTGAGTATCATGCTTATGTTCTCTTGACATGCCTACTCGAAATGATAAGTTAGAAATGATCATGCCATGTTTACTGGTTCGTATCATGCCTATGTTGTTCATGTTATGTTCATGCTATCATCCCCGTTCATGTTGATCATATCCATGTTCATTTGTATGGATCATCTGCATTCACCATGCTTATATGATATCGTGTTGTACTAGTACTGCTATGGTATGTTTTGTTGCTATGCTTGATCATATGTTGCTCAGTTAATATTGTTGATGGGATTGGACTGGAGTAACCGTTGATCAGTTAATATTGTTGATGGGATTCCGACACCTAACCGAGATTTACTAGTGCAACCGCAGTCGCCTGTATGGGAAGGCCATGGCTTGGCCTATCATTGTGCCTTCTATGGGTATCACCAAAGAGGAAGGATTATGCACGCACGCTACCCTGGCCCGGTAGGTGGTGATAATCTCGACATCCAGAGTTATTTACCCGGAGGTCCCCGAGGAGGACAAAGTTTATGGACCACGTGTTGGTCAGGGCCATGTGATGGTCAACGTCAGAAGGACACAAGGATACCCAAGACAGTGTGTCGATGATACCGTAGGGAGGTTTGATGTCACGAGACTTTACTTCTCGCCCCTCGTTAGTTTACCCAAAGTGGAAGGTTGAGATGTAGATAGCGGCAATTTCCCTTAGCAAAGATGCTAAGGTTGAGTGTCGAACCAAAAGGACTCCAACAGATACAAGAAGGTGGTGAAGTGAACAATGGCGCCGTTCACAACCGAGGTAGCTTACTTCACCTGGACCTGCACACACAACATATAGCTTTGCTTCCCAACGAGTATAGAGGAGTTTTCAATTCCTCCGGCCTTGTTGTTTACAAAGGACAAAACGCACGGGATAATAAGGATAGTGATGGCAACTGAAAAGTAAATAAGCAATAAATTGATAGCGAGTGTAAACAGTGTTGGAAATATGGACCGGGGTCCTATGATGTTCACTAGTGATGTCTCTCTCCCAAAATACGATAAAATAGCCATGCGAGGTAAAGAAATTACAGCTGGGAAATTGACAGGATTATGTGCGCCAACCAATGCTAATTATGCTATAAAGAAAGGAAGAGGCTCAAAAGCACGGGCGGTACGCCAAGACAAGTACACCGAAATCCATCTGCATCTACCTACTAATCATCCACCTTGAGATATCTATCCAGAACATCTTGCTGGTATTAAGTTGTGAATCCCACCCAAAGTGTAAACTCAAAGCAACGGACAACTGCATTAAAGAACTTTGCATAAAGTAAACAATCCTTGCACCCGCAAGTACAAGTACAGTTGTTTTCCCCCTTGTGGCAACATCACATCCCCTAGACTCATGTTTCTGTCACTCAAGCTAGTCATCGGGGGGCATGAACCCACAATCATGCATAACGCTCCCTCTTTGAGTCACTACCTACTACTTGGCCAAAGCAATAAACAACAACGGAGAACATGCAAGAACTACTCTAGAACATAAATATTAAAGACGAGAATCAAATAAATTACTCGAACACAATCTGAACATAATCTCATAATCCATCGGATCGCAGCAAACTCAGCATAGCAACAGCGGAAATATTACAAGTGTGCCTCGATCATGTAGGGCAGGTCACGAGGTCTAATCCATGAAGAACAAAGAGGGGAGGAGAACATCACATAGCTACTGATCATAGACCCATGGTCCAAGGTGGACTACTCACGGTTCATCCGGGAAGCGTCCATGGTGGTGGAGAAGCTCCCGGAGGTGGTTCCTCCCTCCGGCAGGGTGCCGGGAAGAGGTCTTCTGGTGCTCCCGATCTTGGAAGCGCGGCGGCGGCGGAACAGAGGAGAGATCGCTAAAAACGGTTCACGTCTCCGGATTTTTGCGTCACGGGGAATAAATAGGCGAAGGGGGGTAGCCAGGGGGTCCACCAGGGGTCCAGGCAGCCCCCTGACGCGGCCCCACCCTGGGGCGCGCCGGGAGGGCGCCTGGGGCCCTGGTGGGTCCCCTCTGGCCCCCCTCAGTGATTCCGGAAGCTTCCTATTCTCTAGTTTTTATTGGATTTTCCCGAATGTTTGGATCACTTTTAATATGGGGGGAAACCTGAAATAGAAAAACAGCAGAAAACAGAAACTGGCACTGGGGTGCACTGAGTTAATAGGTTAGTCCAAATATGATCAAAAGTGTATGGAAGTTCATCAATATCATAGCAATATCACACAAAAGAAGCATGGAGCAAGCATAAATTATAGATAAGTTTTGGACGTATCAACATCCATGCTTAATTCCTGCCCGTCCTCGAGTAGGTAAATGATAAAAGCATAATTTATGTGGTGACATGCTAACAACCATATAAGAACTTTTAAGTAAAGCAATCAAGGCATGTAATTTAATTCAAGTCATAACAGGCAAGAGTCTATTTTTAGCATTGAAACAAGCAACATAAGAACATAAAGGTGCAAGAGCTCTCGCTGTCCGTGACTCAAATGTTTCCAAATGGTGTTTGCGTGCAAGAAAGGGGATAGGGATATACGAGAAAAAGGTATTTTTGTGTTGAGAACTCAATCTACTAAAGGTTCACACTTGGTCTTATTTGGAATCTTATCTTGACTCATCCCCAGACCACTAGCCAGGTACAAGTCAAAATGATCCACTCCTTTTCGACATTTTGAGCACTCATGCAATGGATGAGCGTAAGCAAGAAAGTTGACACTTAGGATGGCAAAGAGAGAATATGGTGGAGGAGGAAGACAAAAAGGTGTGAAAGGCTCACATCAATGAGGACAATCATAGGCGAGAGAAAGCCAAATGATAGATATGATGTGAGGAGTAGGGATTGCCATGCAACGGATGCACATATGAGCTAAGGTAAGCTCTCTAATGGAACTCACTACAAGAAATATGCTCATACATGACATTCTTTAGAAGTTCGTGGCTGAATTCGTCATAGATCTATGATGATTTCACCCGAGATGGTCGTAAACCGTTTGAGGGGATCAAATCCATATATAAATTACGACGATGTGAGTCAATAAGGTCATAAGCGCATAAGATGAGATCGTCATAAACTGAGCCAGATAGCTTACATAGTTATTTTTAGTAGATTATGACCTATTTAGATCGTCATAACATTTACAACGATTATAATAACGTCGTAACATGTTCTAAGTATGCTTACATGTCACTCGTGGGGTCAATCGGGTCACACCTCGTCCATCTATTGGGTGTTCGTAGCTAGGTGATTATTCTTGATAAACTTTTGTTGGATCCACTCCTCCGTCCCCCTCACGCCGCAGACGCAACCTCCTCCACACACACCGCACGATCCCATCTGCCCATGTCCCCCATCCCCACTCCACGTTCCTACTTCTCTATCTCCACCGGCAGCAGAGCAGCGTGCAAGCGAGCGGCGGGGCAAAGAGGCGGGACGACCCGCGACCGTGGATCTACGCCTAGACATGGCGGCGGTGACCGTGGATCCCCTCCCGTGCTGCTGTTCCCCATCCCATCCCATCGCATCGCCGCCGCGCCATGGCCTCCCCTCCCCCGTACCACCACCACACCCACCGCTAGGCAAGGCCATCACCCACCTGTCCACACCAAATTCCCCCATCCCATCTCCCCCATCTCCGCTCACCGGCTCCCTGTTCCGTTCACAGTCGGCTCGGCCGTCGCCTGATCTGCGCCCAGGCCGGACGAAAAACTGTCGGGCAACGTCCCCCGGCGCAGGATCTTCATAAAGGTGACGCCTTTACGTACCAATCCCTCGCGTACTCTAGGTTTCGTAGCCGTAGATCTATCTCCTGGCGATTTGACTTTGGATCTGTCGATCCGGGGTCACCGTGTCTGATCCGTGCGGAAATATTGGATTTTTATTGGCTGCGGATAGGGATCAGAACTGGCTGCCGCTTCCCCCATGGGTATTTTTTTCTAGGATGGGTCGGATCTCAATGTGAGGCTGCTCCCATGGGTACTTCTTTCCAGGATAGGTGGGATTTCACTGCGAGTCTGCTCCTTTCTAGCGATTTTTCAACTATCTATGCTTCCTTGGTGTCTGATTCTACAGACTGCATGGCAAGGATCGTTTTCCTTGTAAAGCATGCCATTTATAATCAAAATCATGTTCTGTTGAGCAGATCTACCTCCACTGACCTACTGCAATCTTGAGTTCTGAATTTAATTTTGTGTGCTTCATTTAATAGTTAGATATTTACTATGCATTTCTTGTAAACTAAATTATGGAAGAAATGTGGGATAAGTCTTCATTTCCAGGATGCATGCTGTGATGTAGAAGTACTAGATAGGAAAATCTGGGTTATTCAAGACAACCTTATTAATTTCGTGTATCACCAACAGTCATTTCATAGTGGAACACTACAAGCTTTATATTGCTTTGTTATTTATCTTGCTTGATAATAGCTTTTAAAATTGAACATGTACTAACTTGTTGCTGTGAAGATTGAACTGTAATTAGAATCAAGTCTTTGAAGAATCACACAAACATCAATTGCCAGAGTCAATGTTGTTCTGTTTAGGCCAGTGTAGGATGTTTGTTTATTAGGTGATGTGCTTTAAGTCTGTAACATGAACTGGTACTACCCCATCGTTTCCCTTATCTCTCGCGAGATACGTAGTACTAAATCTGTATACTAATAATAAGATCTTTTAGAACACTACTTTAGTATTCTAAAACATATGATGTTAGTTGACGGAGGGAGTATTAGATTAGATGATGTCACAGTTGAATGGATGAGATTATTGCATTATTACATTATTTGCTTGCTGCTGTACCATGAAACTATCGCATTATCTGCTTGCTGCCTTACGACGAAAATATTGCATTATTTTCTTGCTGCTGTAGCATGAAAATATTGTATTATTTGCTTACTGTTGTAGCATGAAAATATTGTATTATTTTCTTACTGTTGTAGCATGCAAATATTGCATTATTTCCTTTTTGCTGTAGCATGAATTTTTTGTTGCTAACTTTATTTTTTCTAAAATGTAGATGTCATTGTCTGTTATTTGATTTCTATGATCTCAGCCTGTGTTTATCTACCTGCAGATCAATGGGTATCTGGCTCTTAGGGATATCAAGGACCTGATGGAGAGGAGACTCATCAGGATGGTGTCAATACACTCCAGCCAGCAGATCCCCAAGTACAAGAAGATCACACCCTCCATCCTATCTGAGCTCCTCAGGGTATCTCCTTGTTCTTACTTCCTTCCCATGAGAATTTATATTGCGATGCTCTGTTTTGGGTTCAATCTCTTGTACCATGCGCTATAAGTTTTAAAATCAACATATACGATTATGTTATTAATTGACTGTACATATACAATAGTGACATGAATCTACTTCATATCCTCTTGGATATTGGTTTCGGCTGTGCTGGTAGTGTTTCTGCAGTGTGATGTTCAATTTATTGTGTAAAAAGAATTGTACATCTACAATAGTGACATGAATCTACTGCATATCCTCTTGGATACTGGTTTCGGCTGTGCTGGTAGTGTTTCTGCAGTGTGATGTTCAATTTATTGTGTGAAAAGAATTGGACATCCTCAGATTTTGCTTGCTATGCAAACTACAAAGTTATAAGAAGGATGATTGCATAATCTGTTTTTGAGATATGCAAGTGCCAATGATTATTTATGGAGTTTATGATTATTCAGCAATGATTTATAGATTTACATGGAGTTTATGTGGTTTGGTGGAACGCTTAATCCCTGCATCTTGCCATCCATAGTTTATGTGGTTTGGTGGAACCCTCAATTAGGGTGCTTTTATTTCTGCAGACCGATATAGAAAGTACTATTCGTCTTATACAATGGGGACTGCTATCTTTAAATCCCTTCATGTTGTGTTAAATTGAACTGGTTTAGGGGGTTGTGCTGTTGTAATATTATTGTAAGAACATGAAAAAAATTCAGGGCTAAACCGAAACCCTTTGTCCACTAAAATACAGTGTGTTCCTGAGAATAGCTCCTATTTTAACTTAAAATTGCACCTACAGTTGCATGCTCACTGTTTATAAGTAGTTTGGCTCAGCTTTTATTCATACCTACAAAGACAGGAGCATTTTATTCAATCTACTCAAGATATCTTGGTTCTTAGTAGAATCCTAGATTGATAAAGTTAAACAAAATGCTCTAATTTAAACAAGTTATCTTAGAACTTCAGTTCTTTTCCTGCGCAAATATATCTAATGGTAATTATATTTTAAAGATAGCGATTTGTTGGTGAATTGGTGACACACTGCTAGAGAAAATACTATATTTATTTGTGCAGACACTAAAGAGAGTGCCGAAGCGTGAAGGCGCAAGGTCAACACCTTCCATTGTTTCCAAGAACAAGAACGAACACCTCTTCTTCCATTGCTTCCAAAATCAAGAACGAACACCTCTTCGCATCATATATTTTGCTACTCATTTTCCTGTGAAATGTGAGTTCCTGGCTTTTTATGTAATGCTGAATGTAATGTTCCTTCTTATGCGTTGTATTGCAGTTCTGTGAAGTTTGCTCATTGCATAAATTGAACTTATTGTGTAATTTTCTATTAATAAAATTCTTGTTTATTTTCCTGATCCAAAAATGGCAGAAAAATACATGGGTTGTTCTGTATGAAAAGTGGCCATGGCCTAGAAATAAGTATATCAAAAAAATTCATAGCTTTGCTTGAACAATGAAAAAATTGAATTGCCAAATATAGATTCCTTAACTACGTTCTGGCCCATTTTTTACAAACAGAAAAATGGCTAAAAAACATATAGATAATCAAAAAGGCCCAAACTCCTAAAATAAAAAGGTTGTAAACAGGCTATGGCTCAAACGAAAATAGACCATAAAAGGCTAGAATTATTGGGCTCGGCCCAAATTGACCATCAGAAGTTATTGGACTAATTTTAATCTAAGACAGTTTGATTTGGTCGCAATTTTTCCACGTAGGATTTCCACGTAGGATTGGGTTAGATTGCCAACGACGATTTCTGAATCGTCGTAACCTTTAAGACGATTAAGAAATCGTCGTGAAAGTTACGACGATTTTGAACAAAACGTCGTTGCTTTCAGTTTTTGACGCCTCGTTTTCGACGCTTGGTTTTTCATCGTAAGATCGTCGTAAATTGAAAATCGTGATGATGTAGCGACTAAAATATATTGTCGTGTATTAGCATATTTCTTGTAGTGACTAGTGGGGGTGCATCCAACTAGCTTTCTCAAGAAGACCTAGAGCTCATTTGAGGAGGCTCATCATTGAAATATACAACCCAAGTTCTATAGTGTAAAGGTCCCCACATAGCTATATGCATAAATGATAATCTCTATGGAGTACAAGATATAAGAGGGAGTACGAGTGTGGATATCTCAAAAGGAATAGTAGTGTGCCCCCTTCTCTCTTTTTATTTATTTTTCTCTTTTTTCTATTTTTTTTGGTGGCCTCAATGGCTCTTTCTATTTCTCTCATTTGTCCTCTTTGGGATCTTTTAATTTGTCCACTTTGGGATCTTTTCCTCACTTTATGGGCAATACTCTATATATTACAAAAAGTATAGAAGATCTTTCAAACTTTACAAAGTACTCAAATCATAAAGAAAATGTAACTATCATGAAGTATGCAAATGTATGCCTCTGCCAGCGTAGCAGGATATGCAATGATACTAGCGCGTCATGTAGCAATGATTAGGAAAAGGCCCAACTAGCATGCGGCTCATCGATCAAGCAAGTAGCATGTACGACATGAAGATCAAGTCATGAGAAGATGGATATTGCATGGCAATATATCTCGGAAAGGCTATGGAAATGCCTTGATAGGTAGATATGGTGGCTATTTTGAGGAAGGATATAAGGAGGTTTATGATGACAGAGTGTATCATGCCAAGGGTTTGGATGTACCGGTGAAGGTGGACGCCAACTCTCGGAGTGAGAAGAAAGCAATGCACAGAACAGGAGAGGCTAGAAAAATATGGGAAGGTGGAAGTGTCAACTTTCGTATACTCACATTAGTCCGAGGAAGTCATGCACTTATTATCGGTAACTCTCAATCTAATAAGGAGGTTCACGAAGATACAAGTGCCCCGAGGAGGAGTGTTTGGGGGTTTGGTTATCCTTGCGCATCCTCGACTCATGGTACGTGAGTGTACTCTAATATTCGACCCCTCACAAGAGTAGTGATCCATCAAGTAGCTAAAGTTCTCAACTAATTTTGTAAGTTTTTAAAATAAACACGGATTTCCCAAAATACGACATCTATCACTAATAGGCTAAAGCTCTTGACACCAAAAGTCCAAACATTACTCAAAACAATACCTCAAATCTATTGCAAGTTACTACTACAAAAGAATAGCAACCTCAATTACCTACATCAAGTCAAGACACAAAACTCAGTGCAACAGGCAAACTCTCTAAAAAGATAAACATGAAAACTCAAGAGAGTTCCAGCAACAAACTAAAAAAAATCTCTTTGAAAGAATAAGCATGAAAGCTAAGATCAAAACATGACAGTAGCTATGAAAAAGATAAAGAATACACACAGCAAAGATAAGCATGAAAAGTCCTATGTTGTGTTCTAGATTTAGAAAGTGGAGTGTCGTGGTAATACCTAAGGTATACCCCCATGTTCCTTATATCAGGGGATACCCTTAGTTCTACCTCACCTCTTGGAAAATACTCGTAAATCAAAACATAAACAAAAACCTCTTATTTCTTTTCTATCCGAGTAAGAAACTGCTCGGATCAAATCAAACTCTTCCGAGTAGCTAGTTTACTCAAGCGACACCATTAATACAGGAGCAACCTTATTCAGAAGAGGCCCTTTCTTGAGTAAGGCGTCACTCGGAACGAAGCACTACCATCCGAATAAGGTGGTTACTCGGAAGAAGAAGAAGCCGAGCTGCATGGTACTCGGATAAGAGGAAGAAGGACTGCTGTTACAAGACATTAAAGCCATAGGCGTTACCCCTACTTAAATAGCAATAATGGGGAGACGTTTCCCATTGTAATAATAGCCATCCTTAAACTCTGTAATTAAAACCAATTACTGGGCAATGAAGGGACATGGCGCACTCTATATAAGGCCATCCTTTCACCCCAGCATGGACAACTGGGACATCTAGAGAAAGAACACCCCAAACTATTTGGGACAGGATTAAGGTTGTTATCTCCAAGGATAGGCCTAACCTGTATAACTTTTCCAGGTGTCACCATCTTTGCGTACAGATCTTCATAGCTCCATCACTACCCTCATATCTATTGTTAGGTCTATAACCACAACATGGAGCGTGTTTCTCTCCCACACAAAGAAAGCTGGGTTCTAACTTGTTATGAACAGCAAGCAAATCTAAAGAAAACTAAAAATAGAACATAAGAGCGAGATGCTCCAAGAATAGCACATAATGCATGAAGTGATAAAAATATAGTGAAACGAGAGACGAACTGATAATTTTTGATGGGGATGCACGGGGGCATCCCCAAGCTTAGATGCTTGAGTCCCCTTGATTATTTCTTGGGGATGCATGGGGGAATTCCCAAGCTTGAGTGCTTGACACTCCTGAATCTTCTTTCATCATCTTCCCTCGCACACTTGAATACTCCCTTCATACATAACTCATCATAATCTGATTAGCGAGGTTAGTGCCCATAATAAAAAAAATATCTACTGTAAATAAAGATATTCTTGAAGAGCTACTGTTTCTCAAGATTGCCAAAAAGTTTTTGCAAAGAAAAAGCAGGCTTAAGGTTTGCAAAACGAAGAAAAGGCAAAACAGGACAGAATTTGTGAAAAACAGACCAGCAGGTAGTAAAGAATTTTTTAGGGATACTTCTGCAACTCAAATAAAAAAACTCAGAACATACGAAAGTTTCGTAATTGTATAGATCACGCTGTGTAAAAATTTCAGCTCAAAAATATGAACTGGTATTTTTCTCTGATTTTTCTAGTCACGAGGACAGAATCTATTTTCTGGACAGCATGTCACAACTTTCACTTCCCTTGTCATATGAGGCTATAAAAGGTACAAAGCTTGAAAAGTAAAGATACAATGATGTTGTTACAGTAGTAACAATCATCAAGACTACTAAAAACAGAAGGAAAACAAAAAGGAAATCCTAAATTCGTTGCGGGCTGCCTCCTGAAAGCGCTTCTTTAAAGCCATTAGCTAGGCTTAATGAAAATAGATCAAGTATTTTCAAGAAAATAACTAGCCCGTGTGACGGAATAAAAACGCAACTTAATCTTTTTCCTAGGGAAGTGTTCCATCCCTTTCTTGAGAGGGAATTGGAATTTTATAATCCCTTCTTTCATACCAATAACAGCACCCACGGTGCGAAGAAAAGGACGTCCCAAAATAATTGGACAAGAAGGTTCACATTCAATGTCCATAATAGTAAAATCAACGGGAACATAATTGTCATTTACAATGATAAGAACATCATATATCTTCCCCCAAGGTTTCTTTATGAAAGAATCGACAAGACGAACACCAAAAGAACAAGCATCAAATTCAAATATATCATACATTATTTTGGGCATAACAGAGGTACTAGCTCCAACATCACATAAAGCATAGCAAGAAAAGTTATTCAACTTAATTTTAGTCATAGGATCCCAACCATATTCTAGATTTCTAGGTATGGAGGCTTCTACCGTAAGCTTCTCCTCCCTAGCTTTGATGAGAGCATTAGTGATATGCTCCGTGAAGGCAAGATTAAGTGTGCTAGTGTGGGGGCCTCTAGACATCTTGCGAAGGAAACGAATAACTTCAGAAGGGTGCAATTATCAAAATCAAGGTCACTACTATCGAGTAAAGTGGTAGTGGTGTCCTTTAGGCTCACTTGTTTGGTAGCTTCTATAGTCATATAAATTTCTTCTTCTACAGTTGAGGTCATAGCATCACCATTAATAGGTCCTATGGGAATAGGGGTGCATTGGGTGCTAAGAGTTTGGATAACCTCAACCACTTGGATAGTACCAATAGTATGGTGTGTAGGAAGGCTCTTAATTCTATCTTCTTCCTCCTTTTCTCTAGCCCATCTCTCTTTAAGTTTAGCCATCATCCTAATGTTTTCATTAATTTGCAATTGGATAGCATTCATAGGAGTGACCTTCCTCTCCTCAAGGGGAGAAGTTCTAATTTTAAGCAATTTTACTTCGTTGGCTAAATTGTCTAACTTCGACGAGAGGTTATCTAGTTTGTCTAGTTTTTCCTCTACACTCTTGTTGAAGGATTTTTGGGTAGTGATAAAGTCTTTAAGCATACTCTCTAATTCAGAAGTGGAGTTTTTAGTGCTAGGATAAGTGTTGTTGTTCCCATAGTTGTTGGAGGGGAACGGTCTAGGATTGCTACCAAAATTACTCCTATAAGCATTGTTATTGAAGTTGTTTCTAGAGATAAAGTTCACATCTACTTGATCTTGACAAATAAAAGAATTTAAAGGTACATCTAGAGGATCAATAGGAGATTGCTTGGTAAGTAGAGACATAATCAAGTCAACTTTTTCATTTAGGGAGGAGATCTCCTCGACAGAGTTTACGTTCCTACCTGTTGGAGCTCTTTCGGTGTGCCATTGGGAATAGTTGGTCATCATCTCATCGAGAAGTTTTGTGGAAGCACCAAATGTAGTTGACATAAAGGTTCCTCCCGCGGCCAAATTTAGCAGGTTCCACGAGGTAAAGTTCAAGGCTGCATAAAATTTTTGGATAACCATCCAAGTAGTCAAACCATGCGTAGGGCAATTCTTAACAAGATATTTCATGTGTTCCCAAGCTTGGGCAACATGTTCCTTATCCAATTGTTTAAAACTCATAATAAAGCTCCTCAATTGGATAATTTTAGCAGGGGGTTAGTACTTCCCAATAAAAGCATCCTTGCACTTATCCCAAGAATCTATGCTATTCCGAGGAAAGGATTGAAACCAGATTTTAGCTTCATCTCTCAAGGAGAAAGGAAAAAGCTTAAGCTTAACAATATCACCATCTACTTCTTTGTACTTTTGCATATCACAAAGCACAATATAATTATTTAAGTGCAAAGCAGCAGCATCTCTAGCACGAGAGAATTGATCTTTCATAACAAGGTTCAGCAAAGTAGGTTTAATCTCATAAGAAGGTGCTGAAGTAGCAGGTGTAGAAATAGGAGTGCAGATAAAGTCACTGTTGGTGTGACTAGTAAAGTCACACAACTTGGTGTTCTCAGAGGAACCCATAGTAGCAGCAAGCAAGATCACAATTTTTTTGATTTTTGATAAAGGACACTAAAGAAAACCTGAAAGGTAAAAAAACAAGACTAAAAAGCAAAGATAAAAGATAGTGTGCAACTCCTATATCTTAAAGAGCGGAGTCCCCGGCAATGGCACCAGAAATTGCGTTGATGTCACGAGAATTTACTTCTCGCCCCTCGTTGGTTTACCCAACGTGGAAGGTTGATACGTAGATAGCGGCAATTTCCCTTAGCGAAGATGCTAAGGCTGAGTGTCGAACCAATAGGACTCCAACAGATGCAAGAAGGTGGTGAAGTGAACAATGGCGCCGTTCACAACCGAGGTTGCTTACTTCACCTGGACCTGCACACACAACAGATAGCTTTTCTTCCCAACGAGTACAGAGGAGTTGTCAATTCCTCCGGCCTTGTTGTTTACAAAGGATAAAACGCACGGCATAATAATGATAGTGATAGCAACTGAAAAGTAAATAAGCAGTAAATTGATAGCGAGTGTAAACAGTGTTGGAAATATGGACCGGGGTCCTATGATGTTCACTAGTGATGTCTCTCTCCAAAAAGACGATAAAATAGCCATACGAGGTAAAACAGCTGGGAAATTGACAGGATTATGTGCGCAAACCAATGCTAATTATGCTATAAAGAAAGGAAGAGGCTCAAAAGCACGGCCGTTACGCCAAGACAACTAGAACGAAATCCATCTGCATCTACCTACTAATCATCCACCTTGAGATATCTATCCAGAACATCTCGCTGGTATTAAGTTGTGAATCCCACCCAAAGTGTAAACTCAAAGCAATGGACAACTACATTAAAGAACTTTGCGTAAAGTAAACAATCCTTGCACCCGCAAGTACAAGCACCGTTGTTTTCCCCCTTGTGGCAACAACACATCCCCTAGACTCATGTTTCTGTCACTCAAGCTGGTCATCGGGGGGGGGGCATGAACCCACAATCATGCATAACGCTCCCTCTTGGAGTCAATACCTACTACTTGGCCAAAGCAATAAACAGCAACGGAGAACATGCAAGAATTACTCTAGAACATAAATGTAAAAGAGGAGAATCAAATATATTACTCAAACACAATCTGAACATAATCTATAATCCATCGGATCCCAGCAAACTCAGCATAGCAACAGTAGAAATATTACATATGTTCCTCGATCATGTAGGGAAGCTCACGAGTTCTAATCCATGAAGAACAAAGAGGGGAGGAGAACATCACATAGCTACTGATCATAGACCCATAGTCCAAGGTGGACTACTCACGGTTCATCCGGGAAGCGTCCATGGTGGTGGAGAATCTCCCGGAGGTGGTTCCTCCCTCCGGTAGGGTGTTGGGAAGAGGTCTTCTGGTGCTCTCGATCTTGGAAGTGCGGCGGTGGCGGAACAGAGGAGAGATCGCGAAAATGGGTTCCCGTCTCGGGGTTTTTGCGTCACGGGGAATAAATATGCGAAGGGGGGCAGCCAGGGGGTCCACCAGGCGTCCAGGCGGCCCCCTGGCGCGGCCCCACCCTGGGGCGTGCCGGGAGGGCGCCTGGGGCCCTGGTGGGTCCCCTCTTCCCCCCCTCGGTGATTCCGGAAGCTTCCTGTACGCTGATTTTTATTGGATTTTTCCCGAATTTTTGGAGCACTTTTAATATGGGGGAAACCTGAAATAGAAAAATAGCAAAAAACAGGAAATGGCACTGGGGTGCACTGAGTTAATAAGTTAGTCCAAATATGATCAAAAGTGTATGGAAGTTCATCAATATAATAGAAATATCACACAAAAGAGGCATGGAGCAAGTAGAAATTATAGAAACGTTTTGGACGTATCAAGGTTACGTGGTAGGCAAGTTTCGTTGGAGAAGTACTAGCTCACTCTTGCGGAACGAGTTCCAAGGATCATGTGGGACAAGTTCCGGGGTGCTGGGTGGAGGAAGAACTCCATAGTGTGGGTAAAGTGCACAAACTCTACAGAGTCACAATCTAATCGAATAGCCGAGTCCTCGGTCATTGGACACAGTTCGTACTAGGTCACACTTGGATCAACATAAGTTCGGTGGATAGTTGTGGTAAGTGGATGGTCATGCGATGACCGGATTGGTTGGGTGGTAACGAAGGACACCTAACCAGTTGAATTGTCATGCGATGACCGGGTTGGTTGGGTGGTAACGAAGGACACCTAACCCATTGAATGGTCATGAGATGACCCGATGTGGAGTCGGTAAGGACTCCGAGGTAAGTTGCATGATCATGCGATGGTCATGAGTGCCCATGTGTTGATTGTTATTGCACTAATCTTATTGATGATAATATGCTAGATTCATCATGTTAATATTGTTCAGATTCATCATGTTAATATTGTTCAGATTCATCATATTAATATTGTTTAAACAGCTATGCCATGATCACTAATATACTCTAATAACTTGTGCAACTCAAATCAAAAAACTCATAACATACGAAAGTTTCTTAATTGTATAGATCACGCTGTGTAAAAATTTCAGCTCAAAAATATGAACTGGGATTTTTCTCTGATTTTTCTAGTCACGAGGACAGAATCTGTTTTCTGGACAGCATGTCACAACTTTCACTTCCCTTGTCATATGAGGCTATAAAAGGTACAAAGCTTGAAAAGTAAAGATACAATGATGTTGCTACAGTAGTAGCAATCATCAAGACTACAAAAAACAGAAGGAAAACAAAAAGGAAATCCTAAATTCGTTGCGGGCTGCCTCCTGAAAGCGCTTCTTTAAAGCCATTAGCTAGGCTTAATGAAAATAGATCAAGGAAAATAACTAGCCCGTGTGACGGAATCAAAATGCAACTTAATCTTTTTCCTAGGGAAGTGTTCCATCCCTTTCTTGAGAGGGAATTGGAATTTTATAATCCCTTCTTTCATATCAATAACAGCACCCACGGTGCGAAGAAAAGGACGTCCCAAAATAATTGGACAAGAAGGTTCACATTTAATGTCCATAATAGTAAAATCAACGGGAACATAATTGTCATTTACAATGATAAGAACATCATATATCTTCCCCCAAGGTTTCTTTACGAAAGAATCGACAAGACGAACACCAAAAGAACAAGCATCAAATTCAAATATATCATACATTATTTTGGGCATAATAGAGGTACTAGCTCCAACATCACATAAAGCATAGCAAGAAAAGTTATTCAACTTAATTTTAGTCATAGGATCCCAACCATATTCTAGATTTCTAGGTATGGAGGCTTCTACCGTAAGCTTCTCCTCCCTAGCTTTGATGAGAGCATTAGTGATATGCTCCGTGAAGGCAAGATTAAGTGTGCTAGTGTGGGGGCCTCTAGACATCTTGTGAAGGAAACGAATAACTTCAGAAGGGTGCAATTATCAAAATCAAGGTCAGTACAATCAAGTAAAGTGGTAGTGGTGTCCTTTAGGCTCACTTGTTTGGTAGCTTCTATAGTCATAGAAATTTATTCTTCTATGGTTGAGGTCATAGCATCACCATTAATAGGTCCTGTGGGAATAGGGGTGCATTGGGTGCTAAGAGTTTGGATATCCTCAACCACTTGGATAGTACCAATAGTATGGTGTGTAGGAAGGCTCTTAATTCTATCTTCTTCCTCCTTTTCTCTAGCCCATCTCTCTTTAAGTTTAGCCATCATCCTAATGTTTTCATTAATTTGCAATTGGATAGCATTCACAGGAGTGACCTTCCTCTCCTCAAGGGGAGAAGTTCTAATTTTAAGCAATTTTACTTCGTTGGCTAAATTGTCCAACTTCGACGAGAGGTTATCTAGTTTGTCTAGTTTTTCCTCTACACTCTTGTTGAAGGCTTTTTGGGTAGTGATAAAGTCTTTAAGCATACTCTCTAATTCAGAAGTGGAGCTTTTGGTGCTAGGATAAGTGTTGTTGTTCCCATAGTTGTTGGAGGGGAACGGTCTAGGATTGCTACCAAAATTACTCCTATAAGCATTGTTATTGAAGTTGTTTCTAGAGATAAAGTTCACATCTACTTGATCTTGACAAATCAAAGAATTTAAAGGTACATCTAGAGGATCAATAGGAGATTGCTTGGTAAGTAGAGACATAATCAAGTCAACTTTTTCATTTAGGGAGGAGATCTCCTCGACAGATTTTACGTTCCTACCTATTGGAGCTCTTTCGGTGTGCCATTGGGAATAGTTGGTCATCATCTCATCGAGAAGTTTTGTGGCAGCACTAAATGTAGTTGACATAAAGGTTCCTCCCGCGGCCGAATTTAGCAGGTTCCACGAGGTAAAGTTCAAGCCTGCATAAATTTTTTGGATAACCATCAAGTAGTCAAACCATGCGTATGGCAATTCTTAACAACATATTTCATGTGTTCCCAAGCTTGGGCAACGTGTTCCTTATCCAATTGTTTAAAACTCATAATAAAGCTCCTCAATTGGATAATTTTAGCAGGGGGTTAGTACTTCCCAATAAAAGCATCCTTGCACTTATCCCAATAATCTATGCTATTCCTAGGCAAGGATTGAAACCAGATTTTAGCTTCATCTCTCAAGGAGAAAGGAAAAAGCTTAAGCTTAACAATATCACCATCTACTTCTTTGTACTTTTGCATATCACAAAGCACAATATATTTATTTAAGTGCAAAGCAACATCATCTCTAGCACAAGAGAATTGATCTTTCATAACAAGGTTCAGCAAAGTAGGGTTAATCTCATAAGAAGGTGCTGAAGTAGCAGGTGTAGAAATAGGAGTGCAGATAAAGTCACTGTTGGTGTGACTAGTAAAGTCACACAACTTGGTGTTCTCAGAGGAACCCATAGTATCAGCAAGCAAGATCACAATTTTTTTGATTTTTGATAAAGGACACTAAAGAAAAAACTGAAAGGTAAAAAAACAAGACTAAAAAGCAAAGATAAAAGATAGTGTGCAACTCCTATATCTTGAAGAGCGGAGTCCCCGGCAAAGGCACCAGAAATTTCTTTGATGTCATGAGACTTTTCTTCTCACCCCTCGTTGGTTTACCCAATGTGGAAGGTTGATATGTAGATAGCGGCAATTTCCCTTAGCGAAGATGCTAAGGTTGAGTGTCGAACCAATAGGACTCCAACAGATACAAGAAGGTGGTGAAGTGAACAATGGCGTCGTTCACAACCGAGGTTGCTTACTTCACCTGGACCTGCACACACAACAGATAGCTTTTCTTCCCAACGAGTACAGAGGAGTTGTCAATTCCTCCGACCTTGTTGTTCACAAAGTGTTGCCTTATCCCGTGGAATGCGGCATGGCCACTATATATTAACATTTGACGTAGTCGGATTTGACGCCTGCCTAACCAGTGGACCGACCACCTAGCTACCCTTGGATTGGACCCCAGCTAACCCTAGTTGTCTGCCGTGCCAGGCGTATCCTTCTCTTTGTCTGAGAAAGATCTCTGCCATGCCTGTGTGCCCCAGCCTTGCTGCCTATAAAACCCCGTCCACCTTGCTGCAGCATTCCCCACTCAGTAAGTGTGGCACCCCGGCTCAGAAGACCGGAACGCCCCGTGCACCAGCCCAGAGATCAAGTCTTCTGGCGCACGGCACTGCTTGATATAGAACTGAACAACTTTCTATTAACGAAGATAGGGGTACAGGAGGTTTATTACAACGCTAGCGGAAACACAGCTTGCTCCTCAGGCTAGCCTCAGCTCTACACCAAGAAGCAGCAGAACTCTCTAGCAGTGGAATAACAACGGCAACGGAACACGACGACAGTGATGAACTCCAATCCGCAGGGACACTGGCTGGGGCACCTTCTAGCTCGCAAACACCGGGAACGTCGTCCTACGCGTCCAAAGCACGGCCTGCAAGTCTGGCATGACACGCCAGGTCAGTACATTGAATGTACTTGCAATCTCACAACAACAATAGCAACAAGGAAAAACAATAACATGGCATTAGCAGGTTCAAGTATCTTTGGTGAGCAACAACATCATGCAAGCATATTAACATTTAAGCATCTGATCAACATATCAATAACATGGCACAAATGTAAACAACATGGGGAACATGAATGCGTAGCAGGTTAAGTCTTAGTGCAATGATAACCACAACTCACGGTCATCGCATGACCATGCAGCTTACCCTCCGAGTCCTCCTGACTCGGCATCCGGTCACCTCGTGACCACTTACCGCTTTGGAGTCATCACATGACTCTCCAAACGGTCCAACCTTTCAACATTAAGTTTATTATTAGAAATTTCTTGGTGACCTCGTGTGACCTAGTACGAACTGTGTCCCATGACCGAGGACGCGGCTATTCGAATAGATTGTGACTCTGCAAAGTTTGTGCACTTTCACCACACATGGAGTTCTTCCTTCGCCCAAAACCCCCGAAACCTGTCCCACAGGATCCTTGGAACCAGCCCCGTGAGTACTGAGCTAGGCATCCCCAACGAGACTGATATACCACGTGTCCCTCTTACCGCATCACCGACACACTTCGCAAGTCATGTCCTGGGTAGCCCGGTGTCCTCCCGACACTGACCATCGCGTGGCCTAAAATTTGTCCCAAACGGGGACGGGCCCAAAACATACTGGCTGTCAAGACTACCGCCGTTACCTGATCAGGGTAACTGCCGCGCGTAGCCTTCCCACTTTGGTGAAAACGCATAAGAGACGCCCACCGGCATACCGCATCAAGGCCTGCCCGTACAGGCAATTATGGCTGCACGAAAAGAGCTCTGTTTAGTGGCACTTGGTCAACGGTTAGATTAGGTTCATGATCATATCAACATGTAGTTCTTACCATGAGCATGCAGCAAAATAACATGACATGAACAAGGATTTGATGAAGTAACTAGCATGGCATGGCATGAACTATATGAACATAACATATGCAAAGATTTTCACATAGCAATCATGACCTAACTACCGTGATCAAGATGTATACTCTTAGTGGCATGAAAAAAATAAGCAAAGAGCATGGAAATAACATGAGCACAACATGAATGTAAGATGGTAAACATGGTATAGCATGGGAATAGTATAAAAAAGTATAGCATGGCATGATTATGAATGTAACAAGGCAAGGCATGGTATAACAGTAGCATAAACAAGTATAGCATGGCATAGTAATAAAGTAGCATAGCAACGGTAACGGTAAACATGCAACGGTAACGCGATCACGGTCACCGATATCGACATATCACCGACAAGCATAGCAACGAGCAACAATAATATATACACGTCAAAGCTTTGCAGAGGTGCGACGGATGTCGTGCCTTGCCTTCACCAACAAGGTGTAACACACCCTTGGTCTCGGGTACCGACGAATCCCTGCAAAAATCGGACAAAAACACGGCGGGAAAAAGGGGTCAGACCACTTTGACCTGACCAGAAAAAGACAACAGAGAAGCAAGGCATAAAACCTATGCCAACTTGTAGAGGAACTCGAAAGCAAACCAACGCAAAAAGAACCACCGCGTTTGGACTTACGGTTGCGGAGATATCGACGAAACGGTGCGGAGGGGGCTGTCTTGGGTGGAAATACGCTTTCTGTTAACTAAAAACGTATTTTGGGCCTGCACAGGGGGAAAATACGCTTTTGATTAGGGGAAGCGTATTTCGGGCAAACGAAGGAAGAAATACGCTTTTATCTAGTGAAAGCGTCTTTCGGGCTATGGCCGCAGGAAATACGTTTTCCCGCGGGCGAAACGTACTGCGGAAAAAGCCCCTCTACTCACACCGACACGCGGGGCCTATGCATCAGTGGGTCATACCCCCTCGCGGTCAATGACGCGCGGGGCCCACCTGGTCAGCCGCCTCCTCTTTCTTCCTCCTCTGTTCGCCCGTGGTTGCCAAAACAGAGGAGCGACCGGCCGGGGTCGCCGTCGTCGGGGCCGGCGCAGAATAGGGCTTGCCGCGGGACGGCCGGACGCGATGCACCGGCTGCCGTCGGTCTGAGAAGAACGGGGCGGCCTGCGGTGCTCCCCTCCCGAGGCTGGGCGCGGTCAACCGGGCAGCCGTGGCCCGGGACGGGGCAGGGCGGAGCCGTGGGCGGCGGTCCCGTGGAGCGGAGGAGGTGCGGGGCCAGGGGGAAGGTGCGGGGCATGGATCAGGGGGAGGAATGAGGCTTGGGGCTTCCGGAATTTGGAGCGGGGCGCCGGCGGCCGTGGAGGTCCGAGGCGGGCGAGGAGGTCCTCCAGCGACGAATTGGAGTGGGGGAAAGTGGCTAGGAAGTGTGGGGAGCTTGCTGGGGCTGCTGGGAGGCCTCGGGCGCGAGCTGCTTATATGGGGGGGGGGAAGGAGATTCCCGCTCGGGTCGCGCCAATGGCGACGATGGCCACGGGTGCTGGCGTACAGGGGCTGCTGAGGCGACGGGACAAGGCTTCCGTGCGCACTGGGGCTCGGGAAAGCCGTTCGGTGCGGGGTGACAACAGCAAATGGCCAAGGACGCACAGGGGCGAGCTGCACGTAGACTGGACACGACGGCCATGCGCTGGACACGCCCAGAGCACGCCAACAGCGGCCAGAGTGCATGGCCACCATGCAGGGGATGAGTTCTGCGTGGCCAAGCATGTCCAACACGTAGTCCTGCGACTAGCGATCACAGGGGTGCAGAGAGTTGGGCCAAAAGGGCACTGTGGTGATCACTGGCTCAGGGATAAGTTTGCTGCAGCAATCTTGGGCTAGAAGCAGAGCTCACGTGGGGTAACTTGGGGGGGTTCCAGCTTGTCATCTGGGATGTGGATAGGAAGGACTAGTGATCTGGATAGTTTGGGGTCAAACAAAGCAATGCACATGCTACTTGCTTTGTAAATGGCATCATGTGGCAGAAGGTGCTTGTACTGGTTTCTGGCTAGCACATAGCTCCCCTAGGCATGATACTTTTTAATAGCTTAATCATACACTAGGATGAGTGTGTACACCAAGTTTGAGCTCATTTGGAGTAGGCTAGCTAGCACTTCCTTCACAAAGGTCCAATTGGACCAGAAATGCAAAGTTGATGCTAGCCTCACTTATGTTTAGTGGAATTGGCTGAAATTTGGTGTAGCTTGGTTATTTGGCATGATTCACATGTGTATAAAATTTCATAGCCATTGGACATACATAGCTAGCACTTGCTTCATGATGTTGCCCACTAACCAGAAAATTAAACTTGATGATGCACTCACATAGGTGGTGTGGTTTAGCTCCAATTTGATTTGGTGGAGTTATTTGGTGGTCGGATCATGCTCAAAAAATTTCAAGGCGTTTGGGATCCCCTATCATGCACTTGCTTCACAATGCCCCTTTGCTGCATCCAAACTTTGGGAATTTATTGTGGGTGTTTGGCTAAGCAATTGGTGGTGGAATTTGGTGGAGATCAATAATATGACCATATGAGCTTGCACAAAAAGTTTCAGCAGCAATGGATCAAGGAAAGTGACACTACCTTCACAAAGCTCCATTCTGCCCCCACAGACACATGAATTATTCTAGAGGACAAATTCACTTGGGCTATGCAATCTTTTTGGAGAAATTGGCAAGATATGGCATGAGGATCATGGAGTAATTATTTAGGAATTTATGGAGCAACATACATAGGGGTTGCTTCACAAATCTCAAATAATAGGAATATCCCTTTTAATGGAAAAAGGGATATTTGGCTTGGATATTTGGTGCCAAAGATGAGGTGGATCAATGGAATGGCATTGGCAAGGGTTGGGAACAAGGGGCACTTGAGCATGGAAAGAAGATATGCTCAATTTGAAGTCCGACTAGGTGCTCGAGAACCAAACCAGCGGACAAAAACGAGAAAAACCGCGAAAATAAAAAGCTGCGAAAACCAGGGTGTCACAATAAGCCAGACCACCAGAGAACCCCAGCCAGTTTCCCCCTAGAAACCATGTCCGGCTTTTTCAAAGCCCCCACCGTCCACAGCAAAACCTCGGCGGTCAACCATGCTGGTTTTCCCCGCCTCCTTTGGGAAATGCTTTCCCAAGCCCTTGGCTGTGTTGTTAACCCCGATTAGCAGGTGTTCCAATCCGAGCCTGTCCCTCGCCTTTGACGACATTGTGTGAAGGTGCTCATCCACCTTGATCCCGATAAGATTGGAGAGCCCGTAGTCTTTGAGGGCAAGCCCATGACCACTGCAGCGTTGGCCATTCAGACGGCTGCCACAGAAGCTGTCAGTCGCCTCCGATTCAAGTTTCCGAAGATCGGGGAGATGCGGGAGTTCCGCTACTTCCCGAGTGTGTCAAGCTTTGGCTATGAGCTCGTCGACACCACCAAGGAAGCCGACCTGGCAATAGTTCGTCTGGTTCAGTTCAGCACCGCCCAGGGACTACTGCTCGGCGGCATTGCTGGGAAGTTAAAAGCCATGGATAGTGGCATAATGCAAGCTGTTTGAGCCGCGTACCGTGCAGGACGCCAAGGTTCCTCTCAAGCCGTCGATTCCCTGCTGCCAAGCCAAGTGCTATCCTCCCAGGTTGTTCCACCCTCTCAAGTGGTGCTACCCTCCCAGACCGTGGACAAGTGCAACCTAGGCACTGTCTACGCCGACCCGACCAACCGAACCATCCTTCAGCTGTATCGGCAAGGTCTGCTCCAGCAAGCTCCAGCCGTTGCCCCAGGAGTTGAGTCCCGACTAGCCGAGTTACCCGACTTCGGGAAGCATCTCAGCCTGCGTCCTCCAGGAGAGCCCGAGCTAGACTAGTTCTTTAGATGTTCCCTACCTGGTCTTCCGTCCTCGCCAGAGGATAGAAACCGTAGTCTCGAGTGAGTGGTCATCGTAGAGTGCGTAGTCAGGTCGCGCTTGTTTCTGTTGCTTGTGATGCATGTGATGCTTGTATCGTCTGTTGTTTTAATGCTCTATGTATGCCGTGTTTGTTTGTGCCTTTGTTACATCTATCCCCTGTTAAGCAGAAATGTTTAACAGAGCTGACGGTGGTTTTCCAAGATGTTTGTAATCAGTAAAGCACTTACACCCTTAACCTTGGACTCGTTCTGGGTCCCTAATAAATATGAGCTGGTTTAGGTATATGAAATCCCAGAGTACATATACCCACTGGCATTAAAACGTTTTAGTGTGTTTCTATCTGATGTGTTTTTCTTGTAATTGTGTGTATGCTGGTTTGAGTATGTTGTTGGCGCGTTTCACGCAAACGGCCACACAAGTTTATTCCTCATGGGTACGATCACCCCAGTACCTGGATGGAATGCAAGGACACATCTCCCGCCCTTCTGCGCTTGCCCCGTTTTGCCAAGACCTTTGACCCGGGATTCAGAGGCGATTTGATCAGCCCCTGAACCCAGTCCTAGACCCAGTCGCAATCTCGGATATACTCTGAGAATTTTATTGCAGAAAAATCCTTGCAACCCTTCCAGTACAATTGCAGACCCGGATCCTACCCCGATGCCCGTCCAGCCTAGTTGTCACTCGATGAGGAGCAACTAGAGGCGAGACCCTCGCGTTGCTAGTGTTGGAAATATGCCCTAGAGGCAATAATAAAATGTTATTATATATATATTTCCACGTTCGTAATTAATTTTTATATTTCTGTGCTATAATTGCAATGACCCTGACTATGAGATTCAGAAGAAAACTCACTTGCATGTGTGGAAATGAAAACACCAAGAGTTCCTGGTTTAGCCTCTAAGACCAGCTCATGTGCTAACTGATGATTACGTTTTCTTAATCATGGACATTGTTCTTATAACAAGGATGTCAGTAGCAATGGGAACATATTGTTAGCAGAACAATGATGTTGAACCGACCCCAGTATTGAATGATATACTTAGATATCACATCGTAACAATGTTATAAGTCATATCATGAAATGTTATCTTATACGTAATTCCTTAGACCATGAGAGTATCAAGTTGCTTCACACAGGAAAATGTGCTTTGGTTCTTAGATGAATCTTCCCGTTACTGGGAAGTAGTAAAATAAGTTCTGGGTACATTGGATAGTGTGTCTAGTAACTGTGATAGTTCAAGATTGGGATTTGCTCCTTCACGATGAAGAAGATAATCACTTCGGGCCCACTCGGTATGACTGTATCCATTATAGTCTGGCCAGACGCATTGTGATTCAGCCACGGGGATACCGGAATACGATAACGAGAAAAGGGACAAAAGAGCAAAGAGGATAATGAGTGGCTTGTGTTCAAAAGGTTGTTACACATGGGTGCCAAACATCTCTCTTCTAACTTTTTCATATATCGCGAAGCAAAGGGAATGGTACATGACTAAACATAATGGTTCACTTGAAGTTTCTTCGTGTATGTGCGGGAGTCAACATGGGTGTCCATGGCTCCGCTGTTGATTATTGGCTATTGACAAAAGGCTGTTGACCTATGTCCGAAAGATGTTCTGAATCATGTCCGCATTATACCGAACCTATTGGGTCACACACTTAACGAGCAGTAGTCTGTTAGAATACTCGAATGGTAGAAGGTCTAGTGGAAGCAAAGCAGAATAGTTCATACGGGCACCGGAAGTAGTTCCGGGTAATTATGGAGTTGTTCACAAGGGCACTAGAAGAAGTTCTGGGTATTTAAGGATATATCCGAATCAATCTGGAATAGTACCAGGTGGTTCCATAACATATGAGAATGGTACTGGGGAAGTCAAGGATCAACCGGAATAGTTTCCGGATAATCGCTGGGCGTCCCGACAACCTTCGCGGTCAACGGGTGGCTTAAACTGTAACTCGGATGGTCTTGGAAACTATCCGGATGGCTCCGAAACGTCCGAGAGAGGTCCCGGAAGGTCCTGGAAGTGCTCCAGAAGGTTCCGGAATGTCCCGAAACGATCCCAGAAGGTCCCGGAAGGTCCTGGAAGCTTCTGGAAGGTTCCGGAAGTTTCCGGGAAGTACCACCCACTACCCCACGCCCCTAGCCTTGGGGGGCAAGCCACCTAGGCTGCCCTGGCCGGCCAAGGGGTGGTGGCGCACCAAGGGGAAGGAATCCCCCTCCAGGTGGGAAGTCCAACTCTCCAATATGGCAGGTTTCCGGTGGGAAGGTTTGGGAGGTCTGGCAGTGCAAGTTGGACTCCCCACCCCCCTTATTGCGCCCCAAGGGCCTCCTAGCCACCTATATAATGAGGGGACGGGGTGGGGGCGTAGCAAACTTGATCCCCAAGGCCTATGCGCCACCCTCCCTCCCTCTAAACCCCGTTGCTCCACAATTAGACCCCGGTTTAGACGCTGTTCTAGATCGGAATCCGTTAGGGTTTTCTCCCTCTAGTTTTCTCGGTGGCGTTCTTCTTTGTAGGGCGGAGCACTGCTAGATTGCTGCTACGGGATGTGTGGATACTAATAGAGGGATCATATCTTTTGTCCTTCTCCGAGGAGCTTCTTCTTCCTCGGAGATCTTGTTCGAGGGACTTGCTCGAGGGACTTGTGCGTGGGACGGATCGAGGTGATTCTTCTTCCTCGGTGATCTTGATCGAGGGACTGTTTGTGGGACGATCTGCGAGATCTACTTCCACCCGCTTCATCAACTCTTCTTCCGCTGCGACCGTTGGTGAGCAATGGCCTAAACCTTGTATGCCTTCTTTCTTGGATGATCTTGGGATCTTGATTCGTAGGCACGCAAATTTTTGTTTTCTACTTCGTTTCCCAACAGTGGTATCATGAGTGATCCTTGACTAGATGCATGTTTAGGTATAGATCATATGTGTGATATGAGGCATTGATTTTCTTGTTGCTTCCCTGTCATGTGATTTTTTCTATGCTTGATGGCAAGTTGAGGTTTTGCTACAAGGATTGAGTTTTCCATCAATCCCTCTATGCTGCTTTCAGTATGCTGGTTGCCTTGATCATGGTATACATCAAACTCCTTGGATCTCATCTTAATCTCGCAATAGAAGATTTAACATGGAGGGGCATGTGGATTTTATGAACTCAAATCCACAAGGGGGTCACGCATTGAACGAAGTTTGGCTTGTGGCATTAGTTGCTGCACACACCCCGAACGTTAAACTAGCAACAATGAAGTATCGTGTTTGGTTTGCATAGGGAACAACGTTTGCATGTAACCTGCTAATCAACCACGATAAAAGTTGCAACAACCCGTGTAGAGGGCGATCTAACTCGTTTTTGCAGAATGTGCATGTGATGTGGTATAGCCTTCAAGATTTGCAATGTGTTTGTATGAGATGCTATATGTTATGTAATATTTATTCGCGACCTGCGTGTCGTGGTACGGCATGATGAATGGATTCATATGATTGTCATTTAATTATGGCCTGCGTGCCAGAACTGTTTATTAGCTCGAGGCAAAGCAATAGATAGATGCAAGGTGATGATTTACGATGCGGAGGTGGACCCCGACGCACATGCCGAAAGCCGTGGTGATGTTCCCGGCGCCAAGGACAAACTTGGTGGACACGGTGACTTCAACCACGACGACATGAAGACAACGAAGACTTCATGAAGCAAAGGGCTATACTACATCATATAATTTTATGAACTGCCTGTGATGTTTATCCCTTTGATGCAACCTTGTTTGATGCGCGTTAGTCGTATTTTATTAAGGGTGATCTCTCGCAAAACAATATCAAGTTGATAGTGTTCTTCCAACTGTAGCACCATCTATACAATGTTTCACATCGGAGCAAGTCATGTCACATGGGTGCACACGGTGTGACGCATAAAAGGCGGGTGTGTTAAGAACACACTGCAATTACACATGGTTAGCTTGACAGTTTGGATAAAAGTTGCTACCGGAACACGCCCATCGAAAGATGAACAAGGATCACATGCGTTGTGATTGGCAAGTTGGCCTACCGGTCCAGTCTAAGTCATCAGTGATGTCACATCAATGGAAGACGATTGGGTCGGATCTTGAATCACTCTAGCATCAATTACGAGAGATATTGATCTGAGTGGGAGCGCACTTAGTAATTAAATTGATTAATAACAAGTGCAACTTAATTATGAACAAAGTCTAAGTATTTGCATTATCGTTGTAGAATAATGGCTCACATTACCACCTTCCCAATTGATTTTTATTAACTGTATTATCTGGTAAAAAACTTTACGATTGGTACCGTATTGTGAGGACTATCCTCAATAGTGCCGAGAAGGACCATGTCCTATCGCTAATTTTCGATGCTCTCCCTCTAATGCTATGGATGATGTGACTTACGTCCATAATCCAAAATGCTATAATTCCACCACATCTAAGTACATTGTCTTCACCACCATGAAACCCAAACTTCGAAACGTTTGGGCTAGTTATGTCATATTCACGGAACTGAAAAATTGTTTTCAGTAGTAAGACAATTAATGTTGGATATAAGATATCTAGTACAATGTATCATTGTAAGCATTAGTGAAAATATTCACTGTGCTCTAAAAAAAAATGATAAGTGTGGGATCCAGAAGAACACCGATCATATGATGATGAGAATTAAGGGAAAGGAAGTCCAAAGGATGTTAGTAAGACTTACACGCCGGAAATTCCATGGCCTACGCCATCCTTAATCATGGGTGAGCTTTTGTGAGTAGGAGTGACATTGGAAATATAACTATGATACGTATAAAGGCAAAACAAAAGAAGACTGGAATAACCAGCTCAGAAATGAAATTCATACGGAGTTATAGATGAATTATTTGCTGGTCAAAAGATGTAATTCTTGGGAATCATGATTAAGCAGTTAATTGTGGATTTTGTATATTGTGATTAAATTGTTGATCACCGGAATATCACATCGATTGCATATTGTTGCAACTCGATGCAACAAAATACTATGGCCTTTATGACTAGCTAATGATGAGTTTTGACACACTCGATAACACGGTAAAAGGTTTACTATACCGTGTGTTGACTCTATGATTATCTTCATAATTCATTTTAGAGTTGAGTAAGTTGTTACTACACTTTAGCCTTGTTGCAAAACATCATTTTGAATCATGTTTGTTGCAAGAGAGTTGTTCAAAGCTATGAATAACGTAAAGACCATACTTCCATGCATAGGTTGTATGCTATGAATCTTTATAATAATACTAAACATCCATAACACTGACGCTAAACGTCGCAAGACTGACAGAAATACCACATAGATGTGGCACTGTCGTTTATCACAAGTGAGATAACATGCATGAAGAATTTCCATAAGTGATGGACTTTTGAGTCATATGATTATGAATCACTTCATGCTTGCATACATTGTCTAAAAGAAATGTGACTAAAACACCGTTGATAGGACATACATGAATGGGCAACTAAACCATTGGTAATCATACATGATGATGTGTGCAGTCCAATAAGTGTAGTTGTGTGTGCAGTGGATTTTCTATCTTCACTCATGAATTGAAGTAAATATGTGGATATCTGTTCAATGGATACATACGTCTGAAATCTTTGAAAAGTTCAAGGAAACTTAGAGTGAAATAGAAATTCATTGTAACAAGAAAATAATGCTTCTGCAAATTAGATTGTAGAAAGTAATATTGGAGTTACAAGTTTAGCGAACGTCTGATGAGTTGCGAAGAAGTGTCATAACTTGCGTCTCCCGGAACACCACTATGAGTAAAGTATTCGAGAGATGTAATCAAGCCATTTATGACACGATAAGATCAAATATGACGTTTATCAATTTTCCATTATACTTATTAAAGTTATGCGTTAATGACTACGGCTTTTACACTGAAAAGAGCACCATCAAATCTGTTGAAATGACACCATATTAGATGTGGTATGAACTGTTAAAACCATGTTGTCTTTTCTTACAATTTGGGTATATGAGGCATATGTTTGACATACTCAAAACCCCAAATCAGATAAGTGCTACTTTGTTAAGGTTATGCCAAAAGTTTTGGTATTCCTCTATCACTACACAAAAGCAAAACTGTTTGTTGTTAAGAACGTTGTGTTTTGAATAAAATAGTTTCTTGCAAAAGAGTGAGTGGGAGGACAGTGCAACTTGTTAAAGATTGTTGAATCTTCAAATAAGTGTGCAGCTGAACCACACAGGTTAGATAAAACTCGTACAAACATTCATGATATGTAAAACGAGCTATTATTGTTCGACAATGATAAACCTGTGATATACAAAGAAGCGTTGATGGGCCCTGACTCCGGGATTTGGCCAAATGCCAAATAATCCGAGATAGTATCCATGGAAGTAAGTCAAGTTTTGAACTTGGTAGACCCTCCGAAACACTAAAAGTCTGAAGAATATATATATGGATCTATAATTGATTCGGATGAAATTGTTTTATCCATAAAGCTCAACTCATTGGAAAATTGTTTTCCAGCAAGTTCAAAGGTTGACTACGGCGAAGTAATGTCGACCGTAGAGATACTTTAGTCAGTTCGGGTTATGTCGGGACCCGTGGTTAGCGTATGCAAGACTCTCTACAACACAATCATATGGAGAGCCGAGAACCGTACCCACTTGTCCAAGCAGACAAGGCCAAGCACAGAACGTTCTCGGAAAGTATCGAACGTGAGGGGCATCCCATCCAGGCCGGATGATCAACTGAGATGGGTCCTCATCGTCCGCACACAAGTCTAAATTGTACGGGTGGTGAACTCCCATACTCATAGACAAGTCACCTCAACCATACTATCGATTGTATTATAACCCTACATAGACTTACTCCAGCCCGATCACTTAGTCGGGGTCTAGGGCGGGCTCGATCATACATCAAAGTGTGCACGTGACAGAGTCACGAGCAATCGCATCGCGATGACCCAAGCTGCGCACATCTAAGGGCCACTTGGTGTATAAAAGACCGCCAGCCAGATCACAACTAAGGTCTCGAAAACCCATACTAAGACATGCATGATATAATCATACACGCAGCACACACGTCCAATATGAACATCAGGTATCATTGCAATTCTCTACAAAGTATACAACTTTATTGATAACTCTTACAGAGTTCACACAGAGATCACAAGTCTGTGATCCAACATTACATCAAACATGCGGAAGCAATGTAGGTCTGAGTACAGACAAGTTTAACAAATGTCTTAGAGAAGCCTTATCTATAAACAAGCCCTTCCACGAAGGACCAGTCGTTTGACTGGGACTACACTAGCCGTGTTTGTTTGTTTGTGCCTTTGTTACATCTGTCCCCTGCTAAGCAGAAATGTTTAACAGAGCTGATGGTGATTTTCCAAGATGTTTGTAATCAGTAGAGCACTTACACCCTTAACCTTGGACTCGTTCTGGGTCCCTAATAAATACGAGCTGGTTTAGGTATATGAAATCCCAGAGTACATATACCCACTGGCATTAAAACGTTTTAGTGTGTTTCTATCTGATGTGTTTTTCTTGTAATTGTGTGTATGCTGGTTTCAGTATGTTGTTGGCGCGTTTCACGTAAACGGCCACACAAGTTTATTCCTCATGGGTACGATCACACCAGTACCTGGATGGAATGCAAGGACACATCTCCCGCCCTTCTGCGCTTTCCCCGTTTTGCCAAGACCTTTGACCCGGGATTCAGAGGCGATTTGATCAGCCCCTGAACCCAGTCCTAGACCCAGTCGCAATCTCGGATATACTCTGAGAATTTTATTGCGGAAAAATCCTTGCAACCCTTCCAGTACAATTGCAGACCCGGATCCTACCCCGATGCCCGTCCAGCCTAGTTGTCACTCGATGAGGAGCAACCAGAGGCGAGAACCTCGCGTTGCTAGTGTTGGAAATATGCCCTAGAGCCAATAATAAAATGTTATTATATATATTTCCACGTTCGTAATTAATTTTTATATTTCTGTGCTATAATTGCAATGACCCTGACTATGAGATTCAGAAGAAAACTCACTTGCATGTGTGGAAATGAAAACACCAAGAGTTCCTGGTTTAGCCTCTAAGACCAGCTCATGTGCTAACTGATGATTACGTTTTCTTAATCATGGACATTGTTCTTATAACAAGGATGTCAGTAGCAATGGGAACATATTGTTAGCAGAACAATGATGTTGAACCGACCCCAGTATTGAATGATATACTTAGAGATCACATCGTAACAATGTTATAAGTCATATCATGAAATATTATCATATACGTAATTCCTTAGACCATGAGAGTATCAAGTTGCTTCACACAGGAAGATGTGCTTTGGTTCTTAGATGAATCTTCCCGTTACTGGGAAGTAGTAAAATAAGTTCTGGGTACATTGGATAGTGTGTCTAGTAACTGTGATAGTTCAAGATTGGGATTTGCTCCTTCACGATGAAGAAGATATTCACTTCGGGCCCACTCGGTATGACGGTATCCATTATAGTCTGGCCAGACGCATTGCGATTCAGTCACGGGGATACCGGAATACGATAACGAGAAAAGGGACAAAAGAGCAAAGAGAATAATGAGTGGCTTGTGTTCAAAAGGTTGTTACACATGGGTGCCAAACTTATCTCCTCTAACTTTTTCATATATCGCGAAGCAAAGGGAATGGTACATGACTAAACATAATGGTTCACTTGAATTTTCTTCGTGTATGTGCGGGAGTCAACACGGGTGTCCATGGCTCCGCTGTTGATTATTGGCTATTGACAAAAGGCTGTTGACCTATGTCCAGAAGATGTTCTGAATCATGTCCGAATTATACCGAACCTATTGGGTCACACACTTAACGAGCAGTAGTCTGTTAGAATACTCGAATGGTAGAAGGTCTAGTGGAAGCAAAGCAGAATAGTTCATACAGGCACCGAAAGTAGTTCCGGGTAATTATGGAGTTGTTCACAAGGGCACTAGAAGAAGTTCTGGGTATTTAAGGATATATCCGAATCAATCTGGAATAGTACCAGGTGGTTCCATAACATTTGAGAATGGTACTGGGGAAGTCAAGGATCAACCGGAATAGTTTCCGGATAATCGTTGGGCGTCCCGACAACCTTCGCGGTCATCGGGTGGCTTAAACTGTAACTCGGATGGTCTTGGAAACTATCCGGATGGCTCCGAAACGTCCGAGAGCGGTCCCGTAAGGTCCTGGAAGTGCTCCAGAAGGTTCCGGAATGTCCCGAAACGATCCCAGAAGGTCCCGGAAGGTCCTGGAAGGTTCCGGAAGTTTCCGGGCAGTACCACCCACTACCCCACGCCCCTAGACTTGGGGGGCAAGCCACCTAGGCTGCCCTGGCCGGACAAGGGGTGGGGAGCGCACCAAGGGGAAGGAATCCCCCTCCAGGTGGGAAGTCCAACTCTCCAATATGGCAGGTTTCCGGTGGGAAGGTTTGGGAGGTCTGGCAGTGCAAGTTGGACTCCCCACCCCCCTTATTGCGCCCCAAGGGCCTCCTGGCCACCTATATAATGAGGGGAAGGGGTGGGGGCTTAGGACACTTGATCCCCAAGGCCTATGCGCCACCCTCCCTCCCTCTAAACCCCGTTGCTCCACAATTAGACCCCGGTTTAGACGCTGTTCTAGATCGGAATCCGTTAGGGTTTTCTCCCTCTAGTTTTCTCGGTGGCGTTCTTCTATGTAAGGCGGAGCACTGCTAGATTGCTGCTATGGGATGTGTGGATACTAATAGAGGGATCATATCTTTTGTCCTTCTCCGAGGAGCTTCTTCTTCCTCGGAGATCTTGTTCGAGGGACTTGCTCGAGGGACTTGTGCGTGGGACGGATCGAGGTGATTCTTCTTCCTCGGTGATCTTGATCGAGGGACTGTTTGTGGGATGATCCGCGAGATCTACTTCCACCCGCTTCATCAACTCTTCTTCCGCTGCGACCGTTGGTGAGCAATGGCCTAAACCTTGTATGCCTTCTTTCTTGGATGATCTTGGGATCTTGATTCATAGGCACGCAAATTTTTGTTTTCTACTTCGTTTCCCAACAGTGGTATCATGAGCGATCCTTGATTAGATGCATGTTTAGGTATAGATCATATGTGTGATATGAGGCATTGATTTTCTTGTTGCTTCCCTGTCATGTGATTTTTTCTATGCTTGATGGCAAGTTGAGGTTTTGCTACAAGGATTGACTGTTCCATCAATCCCTCTATGCTTCTTTCAGTATGCTGGTTGCCTTGATCATGGTATACATCAAACTCCTTGGATCTCATCTTAATCTCGCAATAAAAGATTTAACATGGAGGGGCTTGTGGATTTTATGAACTCAAATCCACAAGGGGGTCACGCATTGAACGAAGTTTGGCTTGTGGCATTAGTTGCTGCACACACCCCGAACGTTAAACTAGCAACAATGAAGTATCGTGTTTGGTTTGCATAGGGAACAACGTTTGCATGTAACCTGCTAATCAACCACGATAAAAGTTGCAACAACCCGTGTAGATGGCGATCTAACTCGTTTTTGCAGAATGTGCATGTGATGTGGTATAGCCTTCAAGATTTGCAATGTGTTTGTATGAGATGCTATATGTTATGTAATATTTATTCGCGACCTGCGTGTCGTGGTACGGCATGATGAATGGATTCATATGATTGTCATTTAATTATGGCCTGCGTGCCAGAACTGTTTATTAGCTCGAGGCAAAGCAATAGATAGATGCAAGGTGATGATCTACGATGCGGAGGTGGACCCCGACGCACATGCCGGAAGCCGTGGTGATGTTCCCGGCGCCAAGGACAAAGTTGGTGGACACGGTGACTTCAACCACGACGACGTGAAGACAATGAAGACTTCATGAAGCAAAGGGCTATACTACATCATATAATTTTATGAACTGCCTGTGATGTTTATCCCTTTGATGCACCCTTGTTTGATGCGCGTTAGTCGTATTTTATTAAGGGTGATCTCTCGCAAAACAATATCAAGTTGATAGTGTTCTTCCAACTGTAGCACCATCTATACAATGTTTCATATCGGAGCAGGTCATGTCACATGGGTGCACACGGTGTGACGCATAAAAGGTGGGTGTCTTAAGAACACACTGCAATTACACATGGTTGGCTTGACAGTTTGGATAAAAGTTTGCTACCGGAACACGCCCATCGAAAGATGAACAAGGATCACATGCGTTGTGATTGGCAAGTTGGCCTACCGGTCCAGTCTAAGTCATCAGTGATGTCACATCAATGGCAGACGATTGGGTCGGATCTTGAATCACTCTAGCATCAATTACGAGAGATATTGATCTGAGTGGGAGCGCACTTAGTAATTAAATTGATTAATAACAAGTGCACCTTAATTATGAACAAAGTCTAAGTATTTGCATTATCGTTGTAGAATAATGGCTCACATTACCACCTTCCCAATTGATTTTCATTAACTGTATTATCTGGTAAAAAACTTTACGATTGGTACCATATTGTGAGGACTATCCTCAATAGTGCCGAGAAGGACCATGTCCTATCGCTAATTTTCGATGCTCTCCCTCTAATGCTATGGATGATGTGACTTACGTCCATAATCCAAAATGCTATAATTCCACCACAGCTAAGTGCATTGTCTTCACCACCATTAAACCCGAACTTCGAAACGTTTGGGATAGTTATGTCATATTCACGGAACTGGAAAATTGTTTTCAGTAGTAAGACAATTAATGTTGGATATAAGATATCTAGTACAACGTATCATTGTAAGCATTAGTGAAAATATTCACTGTGCTCTAAACAAAAATGATAAGTGTGGGATCCAGAAGAACACCGATCATATGATGATGAGAATTAAGGGAAAGGAATTCCAAAGGATGTTAGTAAGACTTACACGCCGGAAATTCCATGGCCTACGCCATCCTTAATCATGGGTGAGCATTTATGAGTAGGAGTGACATTGGAAATATAACTATGATACGTATAAAGGCAAAACAAAAGAAGACTGGAATAACCAGCTCAGAAATGAAAGTCATACGGAGTTATAGATGAATTATTTGCTGGTCAAAAGATGTAATTCTTGGGAATCATGATAAAGCAGTTAATTGTGGATTCTGTATATTGTAATTAAATTGTTGATCACCGGAATATCACATCGATTGCATATTGCTGCAACTCGATGCAAGAAATACTATGGCCTTTATGACTAGCTAATGATGAGTTTTGACACACTCGATAACACGGTAAAAGGTTTACTATACCGTGTGTTGACTCTATGATTATCTTCATAATTAATTTTAGAGTTGAGTAAGTTGTTACTACACTTTAGCCTTGTTGCAAAACATCATTTTGCATCATGTTTGTTGCAAGAGAGTTGTTCAAAGTTATGAATAACATAAAGACCATACTTCCATGAATAGGTTGTATGCTATGAATCTTTATAATAATACTAAACATCCATAACACTGACGCTAAACGTCGCAAGACTGACAGAAATACCACATAGATGTGGCACTGTCGTTTATCATAAGTGAGATAACATGCATGAAGAATTTCCAGAAGTGATGGACTTTTGAGTCATATGATTATGAATCACTTGATGCTTGCATATATTGTCTAAAAGAAATGTGACTAAAACACCGTTGATAGGACATACATGAACGGGCAACTAAACCATTGGTAATGATACATTATGATGTGTGCAGTCCAATAAGTGTAGTTGTGTGCAGTGGATTTTCTATCTTCACTCATGAATTGAAGTAAATATGTGGATATCTGTTCAATGGATACATACGTCTGAAATCTTTGAAAAGTTCAAGGAAACTTAGAGTGAAATAGAAATTCATTGTAACAAGAAAATAATGCTTCTGCAAATTAGATTGTAGAAAGTAATATTGGAGTTACAAGTTTAGCGAACGTCTGATGAGTTGCGAAGAAGTGTCATAACTTGCGTCTCCCGGAACACCACTATGAATAAAGTATTCGTGAGATGTAATCAAGCCATTTATGACACGATAAGATCAAATATGACGTTTATAAATTTTCCATTGTACTTATTAAAGTTATGCGTTAGTGACTACGGCTTTTACACTGAAAAGAGCACCATCAAATCTGTTGAAATGACACCATATTAGATGTGGTATGAACTGTTAAAACCATGTTGTCTTTTCTTACAATTTGGGTATATGAGGCAGATGTTTGACATACTCAAAACCCCAAATCAGATAAGTGCTACTTTGTTAAGGTTATCCCAAAAGTTTTGGTATTCCTCTATCACTACACAAAAGAAAAACTGTTTGTTGTTAAGAACGTTGTGTTTTGAATAAAATAGTTTCTTGCAAAAGAGTGAGTGGGAGGACAGTGCAACTTGTTAAAGATTGTTGAATCTTCAAATAAGTGTGCAGCTGAACCACACAGGTTAGACAAAACTCATACAAACATTCATGATATGTAAAACGAGATATTATTGTTCGACAATGATAAACCTGTGATATACAAACAAGCGTTGATGGGCCCTGACTCCGGGATTTGGCTAAATGCCAAATAATCCGAGATAGTATCCATGGAAGTAAGTCAAGTTTTGAACTTGGTAGACCCTCCGAAAGACTAAAAGTCTGAAGAATATATATATGGATCTATAATTGATTCAGATGAAATTGTTTTATCCATAAAGGTCAACTCGTTGGAAAATTGTTTTCCAGCAAGTTCAAAGGTTGACTACAGCGAAGTAATGTCGACCGTAGAGATACTTTAGTCAGTTCGGGTTATGTCGGGACCCGGGGTTAGCGTATGCAAGACTCGCTACAACACAATCATATGGAGAGCCGAGAACCGTACCCACTTGTCTAAGCAGACAAGGCCAAGCACAAAACGTTCTCGGAAAGTATCGAACGTGAGGGGCATCCCATCCAGGCCGGATGATCAACTGAGATGGGTCCTCATCGTCCGCAAACAAGTCTAAATTGTACGGGTGGTGAACTCCCATACTCATAGACAAGTCACCTCAACCATACTATCGATTGTATTATAACCCTTACATAGACTTACTCCAGCCCGATCACTTAGTCGGGGTCTAGGGCGGGCTCGATCATACATCAAAGTGTGCACGTGACAGAGTCACGAGCAATCGCATCGCGATGCCCCAAGATGCGCACATCTAAGGGCCACTTGGTGTATAAAAGACCGCCAGCCAGATCACAACTAAGGTCTCTAAAACCCATAATAAGACATGCATGATATAATCATACACGCAGCACACATGTCCAATATGAACAGCAGGTATCATTGCAATTCTCTACAAAGTATACAACTTTATTGATAACTCTTACAGAGTGCACACAGAGATCACAAGTCTGTGATCCAACATTACATCAAACATGGGGAAGCAAAGTAGGTCTGAGTACAGACAAGTTTAACAAATGTCTTAGAGAAGCCTTATCTATAAACAAGCCCTTCCACGAAGGACCAGTCGTCTGAATGGGACTACACTAGCCGTGTTTGTTTGTTTGTTTTTGCCTTTGTTACATCTGTCCCCTGTTAAGCAGAAATGTTTAACAGAGCTTACGTTGGTTTTCCAAGATGTTTGTAATCAGTAGAGCACTTACACCCTTAACCTTGGACTCGTTCTGGGTCCCTAATAAATACGAGCTGGTTTAGGTATATGAAATCCCAGAATACATATACCCACTGGCATTAAAACGTTTTAGCGTGTTTCTATCTGATGTGTTTTTCTTGTAATTGTGTGTATGCTGGTTTGAGTATGTTGTTGGCGCGTTTCACGCAAACGGCCACACAAGTTTATTCCTCATGGGTACGATCACCCCAGTACCTGGATGGAATGCAAGGACACATCTCCCTCCCTTCTGCGCTTTCCCCGTTTTGCCAAGACCTTTGACCCGGGATTCAGAGGCGATTTGATCAGCCCCTGAACCCAGTCCTAGACCCAGTCGCAATCTCGGATATACTCTGAGAATTTTATTGCGGAAAAATACTTGCAACCCTTCCAGTACAATTGCAGACCCGGATCCTACCCCGATGCCCGTCCAGCCTGGTTGTCACTCGATGAGGAGCAACCAGAGGCGAGACCCTCGCGTTGCTAGTGTTGGAAATATGCCCTAGAGGCAATAATAAAATGTTATTATATATATTTCCACGTTCGTAATTAATTTTTATATTTCTGTGCTATAATTGCAATGACCCTGACTATGAGATTCAGAAGAAAACTCACTTTCATGTGTGGAAATGAAAACACCAAGAGTTCCTGGTTTAGCCTCTAAGACCAGCTCATGTGCTAACTGATGATTACGTTTTCTTAATCATGGACATTGTTCTTATAACAAGGATGTCAGTAGCAATGGGAACATATTGTTAGAAGAACAATGATGTTGAACCGACCCCAGTATTGAATGATATACTTAGAGATCACATCGTAACAACGTTATAAGTCATATCATGAAATGTTATCATATACGTAATTCCTTAGACCATGAGAGTATCAAGTTGCTTCACACAGGAAGATGTGCTTTGGTTCTTAGATGAATCTTCCCGTTACTGGGAAGTAGTAAAATAAGTTCTGGGTACATTGGATAGTGTGTCTAGTAACTATGATAGTTCAAGATTGGGATTTGCTCCTTCACGATGAAGAAGATATTCACTTCGGGCCCACTCGGTATGACGGTATAATTTATAGTCTGGCCAGACGCATTGTGATTCAGTCACGGGGATACCGGAATACGATAACGAGAAAAGGGACGAAAGAGCAAAGAGGATAATGAGTGGTTTGTGTTCAAAAGGTTGTTACACATGGGTGCCAAACTTCTCTCCTCTAACTTTTTCATATATCGCGAAGCAAAGGGAATGGTACATGACTAAACATAATGGTTCACTTGAAGTTTCTTCGTGTATGTGCGGGAGTCAACATGGGTGTCCATGGCTCCGCTGTTGATTATTGGCTATTGACAAAAGGCTGTTGACCTATGTCCGGAAGATGTTCTGAATCATGTCCGCATTATACCGAACCTATTGGGTCACACACTTAACGAGCAGTAGTCTGTTAGAATACTCGAATGGTAGAAGGTCTAGTGGAAGCAAAGCAGAATAGTTCATACGGGCACCGGAAGTAGTTCCGGGTAATTATGGAGTTGTTCACAAGGGCACTAGAATAAGTTCTGGGTATTTAAGGATATATCCGAATCAATCTAGAATAGTACCAGGTGGTTCCATAACATATGAGAATGGTACTGGGGAAGTCAAGGATCAACCGGAATAGTTTCCAAATAATCGCTGGGCGTCCCGACAACCTTCGCGGTCATCGGGTGGCTTAAACTGTAACTCGGATGGTCTTGGAAACTATCCGGATGGCTCCGAAACGTCCGAGAGCGGTCCCGGAAGGTCCTGGAAGTGCTCCAGAAGGTTCCGGAATGTCCCGAAACGATCCCAGAAGGTCCCGGAAGGTCCTAGAAGCTTCTGGAAGGTTCCGGAAGTTTCCGGGCGGTACCACCCACTACCCCACACCCCTTGCCTTGGGGGGCAAGCCACCTAGGCTGCCCTGGCCGGCCAAGGGGTGGGGGCGCACCAAGGGGAAGGAATCCCCCTCCAGGTGGGAAGTCCAACTCTCCAATATGGCAGGTTTCCGGTGGGAAGGTTTGGGAGGGCTGGCAGTGCAAGTTGGACTCCCCACCCCCCTTATTGCGCCCCAAGGGCCTCCTGGCCACCTATATAATGAGGGGAAGGGGTGGGGGCGTAGGACACTTGATCCCCAAGGCCTATGCGCCACCCTCCCTCCCTCTAAACCCCGTTGCTCCACAATTAGACCCCGGTTTAGACGTTGTTCTAGATCGGAATCCATTAGGGTTTTCTCCCTCTAGTTTTCTCGGTGGCGTTCTTCTCTGTACGGCGGAGCACTGCTAGATTGCTGCTACGGGATGTGTGGATACTAATAGAGGGATCATATCTTTTGTCCTTCTCCGAGGAGCTTCTTCTTCCTCGGAGATCTTGTTCGAGGGACTTTCTCGAGGGACTTGTGCGTGGGATGGATCGAGGTGATTCTTCTTCCTCGGTGATCTTGATCGAGGGACTGTTTGTGGGACGATCCGCGAGATCTACTTCCACCCTCTTCATCAACTCTTCTTCTGCTTCGACCGTTGGTGAGCAATGGCCTAAACCTTGTATGCCTTCTTTCTTGGATGATCTTGGGATCTTGATTCGTAGGCACGCAAATTTTTGTTTTCTACTTCGTTTCCCAACAGTGGTATCATGAGTGATCCTTGATTAGATGCATGTTTAGGTATAGATCATATGTGTGATATGAGGCATTGATTTTCTTGTTGCTTCCCTGTCATGTGATTTTTTCTATGCTTGATGGCAAGTTGAGGTTTTGCTACAAGGATTGAGTTTTCCATCAATCCCTCTATGCTGCTTTCAGTATGCTGGTTGCCTTGACCATGGTATACATCAAACTCCTTGGATCTCATCTTAATATCGCAATAGAAGATTTAACATGGAGGGGCTTGTGAATTTTATGAACTCAAATCCACACGGGGGTCACGCATTGAACGAAGTTTGGCTTGTGGCATTAGTTGCTGCACACACCCCGAACGTTAAACTAGCAACAATGAAGTATCATGTTTGGTTTGCATAGGGAACAACGTTTGCATGTAACCTGCTAATCAACCACGATAAAAGTTGCAACAACCCGTGTAGATGGCGATCTAACTCATTTTTGCAGAATGTGCATGTGATGTGGTATATCCTTCAAGATTTGCAATGTGTTTGTATGAGATGCTATATGTTATGTAATATTTATTCGCGACCTGCGTGTCGTGGTACGGCATGATGAATGGATTCATATGATTGTCATTTAATTATGGCCTGCGTGCCAGAACTGTTTATTAGCTCGAGGCAAAGCAATAGATAGATGCAAGGTGATGATCTACGATGCGGAGGTGGACCCCGACGCACATGCCGGAAGTCGTGGTGATGTTCCTGGCGCCAAAGACAAAGTTGGTGGACACGGTGACTTCAACCACGACGACGTGAAGACAATGAAGACTTCATGAAGCAAAGGGCTATACTACATCATATAATTTTACGAACTTCCTGTGATGTTTATCCCTTTGATGCACCCTTGTTTGATGCGCGTTAGTCGTATTTTATTAAGGGTGATCTCTCGCAAAACAATATCAAGTTGATAGTGTTCTTCCAACTGTAGCACCATCTATACTATGTTTCACATCGGAGCAGGTCATGTCACATGGGTGCACACGGTGTGATGCATAAAAGGCGGGTGTGTTAAGAACACACTGCAATTACACATGGTTGGCTTGACAGTTTGGATAAAAGTTTGCTACCGGAACACGCCCATCGAAAGATGAAAAAGGATCACATGCGTTGTGATTGGCAAGTTGGCCTACCGGTCCAGTCTAAGTCATCAGTGATGTCACATCAATGGCGGACGATTGGGTCGGATCTTGAATCACTCTAGCATCAATTACGAGAGATATTGATCTGAGTGGGAGCGCACTTAGTAATTAAATTGATTAATAACAAGTGCAACTTAATTATGAACAAAGTCTAAGTATTTGCATTATCGTTGTAGAATAATGGATCACATTACCACCTTCCCAATTGATTTTTATTAACTGTATTATCTGGTAAAAAACTTTACGATTGGTACCGTATTGTGAGGCCTATCCTCAATAGTGCCGAGAAGGACCATGTCCTATCGCTAATTTTCGATGCTCCCCCCTAATGCTATGGATGATGTGACTTACGTCCATAATCCAAAATGCTATAATTCCACCACAGCTAAGTGCATTGTCTTCACCACCATGAAACCCGAACTTCGAAACGTTTGGGATAGTTATGTCATATTCACGGAACAGAAAAATTGTTTTCAGTAGTAAGACAATTAATGTTGGATATAAGATATCTAGTACAATGTATGATTGTAAGCATTAGTGAAAATATTCACTGTGCTCTAAACAAAAATGATAAGTGTGGGATCCAGAAGAACACCGATCATATGATGATGAGAATTAAGGGAAAGGAAGTCCAAAGGATGTTAGTAAGACTTACACGCCGGAAATTCCATGGCCTGCGCCATCCTTAATCATGGGTGAGCTTTTGTGAGTAGGAGTGACATTGGAAATATAACTATGATACGTATAAAGGCAAAACAAAAGAAGACTGGAATAACCAGCTCAGAAATGAAAGTCATACGGAGTTATAGATGAATTCATTGCTGGTCAAAAGATGTTATTCTTGGGAATCATGATTAAGCAGTTAATTGTGGATTCTGTATATTGTGATTAAATTGTTGATCACCGGAATATCACATCGATTGCATATTGTTGCAACTCGATGCAAGAAATACTATGGCCTTTATGACTAGCTAATGATGAGTTTTGACACACTCGATAACACGGTAAAAGGTTTACTATACCGTGTGTTGACTCTATGATTATCTTCATAATTCATTTTAGAGTTGAGTAAGTTGTTACTACACTTTAGCCTTGTTGAAAAACATCATTTTGAATCATGTTTGTTGCAAGAGAGTTGTTAAATGCTATGAATAACGTATAGACCATACTTCCATGAATAGGTTGTATGCTATGAATCTTTATAATAATACTAAACATCCATAACACTGACGCTAAATGTCGCAAGACTGACAGAAATACCACACAGATGTGGCACTGTCGTTTATCACAAGTGAGATAACATGCATGAAGAATTTCCATAAGTGATGGACTTTTGAGTCATATGATTATGAATCACTTGATGCTTGCATACATTGTCTAAAAGAAATGTGACTAAAACACCATTGATAGGACATACATGAACGGGCAACTAAACCATTCGTAATCATACATGATGATGTGTGTAGTCCAATAAGTGTAGTTGTGTGCAGTGGATTTTCTATCTTCACTTATGAATTGAAGTAAATATGTGGATATCTGTTCAATGGATACATACGTCTGAAATCTTTGAAAAGTTCAAGGAAACTTAGAGTGAAATAGAAATTCATTGTAACAAGAAAATAATGCTTCTGCAAATTAAATTGTAGAAAGTAATATTGGAGTTACAAGTTTAGCGAACGTCTGATGAGTTGTGAAGAAGTGTCATAACTTGCGTCTCCCGGAACACCACTATGAGTAAAGTATTCGAGAGATGTAATCAAGCCATTTATGACACGATAAGATCAAATATGACGTTTATCAATTTTCAATTATACTTATTAAAGTTATGCGTTAGTGACTACGGCTTTTACACTGAAAAGAGCACCATCAAATCTGTTGAAATGACACCATATTAGATGTGGTATGAACTGTTAAAACCATGTTGTCTTTTCTTACAATTTGGGTATATGAGGCATATGTTTGACATACTCAAAACCCCAAATCAGATAAGTGCTACTTTGTTAAGGTTATGCCAAAAGTTTTGGTATTCCTTTATCACTACACAAAAGCAAAACTGTTTGTTGTTAAGAACGTTGTGTTTTGAAGAAAATAGTTTCTTGCAAAAGAGTGAGTGGGAGGATAGTGCAACTATTAAAGATTGTTGAATCTTCAAATAAGTGCGCAGTTGAACCACGCAGGTTAGACAAAACTCGTACAAACATTCATGATTTGTAACAAGACATATTATTGTTCGACAATGATAAACCTGTGATATACAAAGAAGCGTTGATGGGCCCTGACTCCGGGATTTGGCTAAATGCCAAATAATCCGAGATAGTATCCATGGAAGTAAGTGAAGTTTTGAACTTGGTAGACCCTCCGAAAGACTAAAATTCTGAAGAATATATATATGGATCTATAATTGATTCGGATGAAATTGTTTTATCCATAAAGCTCAACTCGTTGGAAAATTGTTTTCCAGCAAGTTCAAAGGTTGACTACGGCGAAGTAATGTCGACCGTAGGGATACTTTAGTCAGTTCGGGTTATGTCGGGACCCGGGTTTAGCGTATGCAAGACTCGCTACAACACAATCATATGGAGAGCCGAGAACCGTACCCACTTGTCTAAGCAGACAAGGCCAAGCACAGAACGTTCTCGGAAAGTATCGAACGTGAGGGGCATCCCATCCAGGCCGGATGATCAACTGAGATGGGTCCTCATCGTCCGCACACAAGTCTAAATTGTACGGGTGGTGAACTCACATACTCATAGACAAGTCGCCTCAACCATACTATCGATTGTATTATAACCCTTACATAGACTTACTCCAGCCCGATCACTTAGTCGGGGTCTAGGGCGGGCTCGATCATATATCAAAGTGTGCACGTGACAGAGTCACGAGCAATCGCATCGCGATCCCCCAAGCTGCGCACATCTAAGGGCTACTTGGTGTATAAAAGACCGCCAGCCAGATCACAACTAAGGTCTCGAAAACCCATAATAAGACATGCATGATATAATCATACACGCAACACACATGTCCAATATGAACAACAGGTATCATTGTAATCCTCTACAAAGTATACAACTTTATTGATAACTCTTACAGAGTGCACACAGAGATCACAAGTCTGTGATCCAACATTACATCAAACATGCGGAAGCAAAGTAGGTCTGAGTACAGAAAAGTTTAACAAATGTCTTAGAGAAGCCTTATCTATAAACAAGCCCTTCCACGAAGGACTAGTTGTCTGACTGGGACTACACTAGCTTGATCAGTCGTCGAGCTCCAGGAAGAATCCACCTTCGGGGTGAGTGGGTTCATCTAAAACATAGAATAATCAAACGTGAGCACAAAGTCGTACTCAGCAAGACTTACGTAGGAACTATACTAGTCATGCACATGTATCAAGGTAAAGGGAGGTGGGGTTCAATTGCAGAAGTGCCAGCTTTGACTTGGCTAGTCCTGAACTACGAGTACCAGACTTGAGGTAAGAAGCGTACACGAGTCCACTACAGTCTCCAACAAATTACACCACTATGTTGCCTTCCTCGACTTCCCCACGAGAAAGAACGCCATAGCACTCATGCTTATCTTGGCATGTTTTATAAGTATCCAGTTCAAGTTTCTAATAATCAAGCACAACTCTCCAAGTAGTCCCTTACCGCGGACGCGGCTATTCGAATAGTTTATTAACCCTGCAGGGGTGTACTGCTACGCACATGAAACGATCAGTTACCGCCGGGATCTCGTCACCCTTCAAGTGGGTGTCGGCGAGGATAATTTCCACAACTTTTACCTCACAGCCAACTCAAGTACAATGGAGACGCCTATCTGGGCTAGAGTCCACATCGTGAACCCGGTCGGTTTACCGATGTGGTCCCAGAAGATGTGTGTAGGGTCCCAAGCCGGTCTGAATAGTCGTTCTTCCACTTCGCAGACCGTGCCACAGGCCTACCAAAACTCCGAACTAATGTGACTCATTGAACCAAGAAGGGGTGAGTTAGTAGGTTGAGCGGGGATCCATGTGTCCAACATGTTGTAGTACTCTTCAGCTTGGATCACCACACAAGAACTCGGGCTTAAGGCGGTGTTCAACAAGACAACCCACTTTGTACTCCTACAAAGCCTCTCATCGTTCACCTTGTATTAGGGTAGATTCACCAACACATTTCCACCATCATCAACATGATCACTACCATCCCGACTCATAAAAGAGTAACCTCATCGTAACTCTAAGCATGCAATAAGCTTTAACAGTTGCAGGGGCCACATGATATCAATCAACTCCTACATTTTCTAGGATTGTGGTTTGCTTACTACTGTGACAAAGATAGGTCATGCAAAGGAATGGGTTCATCTATGCGGTAGAAACGTAGCATGGTAATCATCCTATACAATGCATAAGCGAGACATGAGAGGGAAGTGGGATTTTATCGACATGATCAATTGGGGTTTGCTTGCCTTGCTGACGAGGTTCAGTCATGGGGTCTTCAACGAAGGGGGTAGCCTCCGGTTCCGGCTCCACTTCTATCCGAGCAAACAATACAAACAAAGTGATCAACATAAGGTACAATGCACAAGCAGATGATAAATTGTATAATGTGATGTTCATGGTATGTGACATCCTGGCTTAATAGGAATGATAGACTACTCATATCAACAAGGTGCACCTTCTTTTCCGGGAGCCCAGATCCAAAGAACTCCAAAGTTAAGCGTGCTTCGCTTGGAGCGATTTGAGGATGGGTGACCGACCGGGAAGTTGTTCCCAGGTGCGCATGGGGAGGACAAAGTGCGCAGGAAAGACTAGTGTTGGTTTGTCGGGACAGTCTAGATCCCGCCAGGCGTACGCCGGGAACCGGTGGGTGTGTCCGGGGCGTTACAAATGGTATCAGAGCCGACCCTTGCGGTTATACGGGCGTGTGTGGGTCAGTGCGCGAACATGTGGGACATGTGTCGGCACTGGACGCACAGACGTGTGCCAAGAGGGAACGTTCCTGTGGGCCGATGAGGACATCAGTTCCTTTGAGTGGGGGTGTATGTGACATCCTGGCTTAATAGGAATGATAGACTACTCATATCAACAAGGTGCACCTTCTTTTCCGGTGGCATCCAGTGCGGCGGCGCTCGCACGGGACGGCGTTCCCATGCACCGTTTTCTGTGCTTCGACCACCAGGAGGAAGCTTAGGCTCGCGCGCGTCGTCTTGAGCCAGCAGGCGTCCATGGGGAGGTGCAGGAGGACGGCGGCGATCTCGTCGGCGGAAGCAGGAGTGCGGCGACGTCGCAAGTGAAGCTGCAGTGCATGGTTCGGAGCGGGAAGTGGCGCGTTCGGAAGCTGGGAACTCCAGGAGAAAAACGGGCGCGCTGGGAAGGTTGTGGGCGCACGAGAGCGAGCGCAGGTTCAACCTTGGTGGCCACCTTGCTCGGCTCTCATGGCAGATCGAATTATAGGACGAATTGGAAGGGAGAAACAGGGGGAAACTATGCGCCTGCTCACCACGGATGCGAAGGACGCGACGGCGAGGTCGGGGGTGCCTTGACGGTGACGAATTCGTCGATGGCGGGCGGCGGCCGGAGGCGAGGACGAAGAAGGGGACGGTGGCTACAGAGCGTAAGGGCTCGATTCCTTCTGCATCTTGGCGTAGTCGACGGCGCAGAAGCCTCTGGACATGGTGGCGTGGTTCGACGTGCTCACTGGCCGCGCGGGTCCGGAGTCATGGCGACGGCGGCGCTCGGTTGTCGTCGGGTTTCGCAGAGGGAGAGCACAGGGTGAGCTGAGGGGAGGGGGGAAGTGGCTCGGGAGGCTTCTAGACGTCCACGGCAGCGCGATAGGGACGAGGGGGAAGCAACTGCGTGGCCAGGCTCGTCGGCGACGTCGGTGGAGTGCTGCATGCATTCCACCGAGCACCTTCGGGGCGCCGGGAGGAAGACGCCAAAGAGGGAGGTGGGTTGGGCCTGCTATTGGGCCTTCCAGGCTTGAGTTGGACTGCTTCAGGTCATTCCTTCTCCTTTTTATTTCTTCTGTTTTCTTTTCTGTTAGTTTGTTTGCCCTGATAAATAAAATAGCTAGGCATTTTCTAAAATGCACCAAATTTTTATATGGCCTCAAAATATATATCTAGCCCCTTATAAATTTTGGACATTTTTAAAATTCAAATAATTTGAACTTTAATTCAAATAGGGGTTTAATTTTAATTCCAAGCTCCTGTTTGAATATTTGAAAAATCTATGAGCATGGGTTTGAATCCAAATCACTTTATATGTGATCACACTCATTTATGAGACTTTTAAAAAATGCAAAAGGAATTTTTGGAGCAACTTTTTATCTAGCCATTTGAATTAAATTCATCTGGGGGGTTTTTCTCTCCCATTTCAATTTTTTTGGAAATTTTTATCATGATGCAAAGTGACTTGCTATTCTAGCACATACCTAACTTGGGGTTGTGACAACTCGCCGCCACTCAAAAGAATCTCGTCCCGAGATTCAGAAGTCTGCGGGAGGAAGGAGGGGTACTCGGCACTTAGACGGTCTTCTCTTTCCCACGTGGCTTCTTTCTCGGAGTGGTGTGACCACTGAACTTTCAGAAACTTGATCTTCTTTTGGCGAGTGACACGCTCTGCTGAATCAAGAATACGAATAGGGTATTCTCGATAAGAAAGTTCATCTTGTAGATCAAGCGTTTCATGGTCGACTTCGCGGATGGGGTCCTTGAAGCAACGCCTGAATTGTGACACATGGAATACATCATGTACCCGGGAAAGGTGCGGGTGTAGTTCAATTTGGTAGGCAACTTCTCCACGTTTAGCAAGAATGCGGAAAGGTCCGATGTAACGTGGGGCCAACTTGCCTTTGATACCGAATCGTTGGGTACCCTTTAGAGGAGTATCCCGAAGGTAATCCTTCTCATCCAGATTGTAGCTTTCTTTCCTATGATGACGATCATAGTAGCTTTTCTGACGAGACAGGGATGCTTTCAATTGATCACGAACAATGCGAACTTTCTCTTCTGCTTCCATGATCATATCCGGTCCAAAGATTTGTCTTTCACTGGTTTCTGACCAGTTAAGGGGTGTTCGACATCGTCGTCCATAAAGGAGTTCAAAAGGATCCATGTTCAGACTAGATTGAAAACTATTGTTATAAGAAAATTCTGCGAATGGAAGAGACTTCTCCCAATTCTTTCCGAATGAGATAACACAAGCTCTGAGCATGTCTTCAAGAATTTGGGTAACCCTTTCGACTTGACCACTAGACTGAGGATGGAAAGCTGTACTAAAGGAGAGATGAGTTCCCATAGCATGTTGGAAGCTTCCCCAAAATCTAGAGGTGAAAAGGCTACCACGATCTGAATTGATTTCCAAAGGAACACCAAGAAGAGACACAATTCTAGAGATATACAAGTCCGCTAACTGGCTAGCAGTTATAGACTCGCGAACTGGAAGGAAGTGTGCAAATTTGGAAAGTCTATCCACCACAACGAAGATGGCATCATTTCCTTTCTGGGTTTTTGGAAAGCCAGTGATGAAATCCATACTGACTTTGTCCCATTTCCACTCTGGAATAGGGAATGGTTCAAGAGTGCCAGCAGGTCTTTGGTGTTCGGCCTTAATGCGATGACAAACATCACATTCTGCAATGAACTTAGCAATTTCTCTCTTCATCCTAGTCCACCAAAATCTCTGGCGTAGGTCTCGGTACATCTTTGTGCTACCAGGATGAATTGTAAGGGGAGTGTCATGAGATTCTTTGAGGATTAGCCTCCTAAGATTGTGTTTTCGTGGTACAACCAATCGAGTGCCAAAGAAAACAACACCTTGATCATTTATGGATAAACATTTAGCAACTCCGCTCGCAATGTTCTTGATCTCTCGAATACCACTATCACGTTTCTGGGCGGCTATGATTTTATCCTCAAGGGTTGGTTTCGCCACCAAGGTAGAAAGATAGCCATTTGGAACAATCTCGAGATTGAGCTTGCGAAATTCCTCATGAAGAAGTGGTTGATACTGTTGTAACATGAGGTTGTTACAATATGACTTACGACTTAGTGCATCAGCCATGACATTGGCTTTGCCTAGGGTGTAAGAAATTCCTAATTCATAATATTTTATCAACTCTATCCAGCGTCTTTGCCTGAGATTAAGATCTGGCTGGGTGAATATATATTTGAGGCTTTGGTGGTCGGAAAAGATCTCGCAACGATTACCAAGGAGGTAATGTCGCCAAGTTGTCAGAGCATGAACTACGGCAGCGAGTTCAAATCATGGGTAGGATAGTTCTCTTCATGTGGACGCAACTGGCGTGAAGCATAGGCTACCACATGTCTATCTTGCATAAGTATGCGTCCTAACCCTTGCCGTGAGGCGTCACAAAAGATCTCGAAATCCTTTTTGGTGTCTGGAGGCGCAAGTACGGGTGCAGAAGTCAATCTTCTTTTTAGCTCTTGAAAGCTTTCCTCGTACTTGGGAGTCCATAGGAATTTATTATCTTTCTTGAGGAGCTCGGTTAGAGGCTTTGCAACTTTAGAAAAGTTCTTGACGAAGCGGCGACAATAGCTGGCTAGGCCAAGAAAACTTCTAACTTGTTTAACCGATTCAGGTGGAGTCCAGTCAAGGACGGCCTGAACTCTCTTGGGATTCACAGCAATGCCTTTTGCAGAAATCACGTGCCCTAAGTAGGTCACTTCTGGTAGCCAAAATTCACACTTGGAGAATTTAGCATACAGGCGATGCTCTCTAAGTTTCATCAATACCAGCCTTAGATGTTCGGCATGTTCTTGTTCGTTCTTCGAGTAGATGAGAATGTCATCAAGATAAACTACAACAAATTTATCTAAGTACTCCATGAAGATCGAATTCATCATGCGCGAGAAAGTGGCGGGGGCATTGGTTAAACCAAAGGACATGACGGTGTACTCGTAAGGACCATAACGAGTAGTGAAAGCCTTTTTGGGAATGTCCTCGTTTCGGATTTTGATTTGATGATAACCTAATCTCAAATCCATCTTGGAGAAGACAGAGGATCCAGAAGTTGATCATGAAGATCATTGATCCTGGGCAGTGGGTACTTGTTCTTTATCGCCGCTAGATTTAGCGGGCGATAGTCTACGCACATCCTTTTTGTTCCATCTTTCTTCGTTACGAACATAACGGGGCAACCCCATGGCGATGAGCTAGGGCGGATGAAGCCTTTTGCCAACAAAGCTTCAAGTTGGATTTTAAGCTCAGCTAACTCACGTGGGGCCATTTTGTATGGGCGTCTGGAAATTGGTGCGGTTCCTGGGGCAAGATCTACAATGAATTCTACGCATCTGTCAGGTCGCATTTCTGGGAGTTCTTCAGGAAAGACATCCGGGAAGTCACAAACCACCGGAATATCTTCAAGGTCGGGAAGGGGAAGCACATTCAAAGATTGTACTTGGGTTGTTGTTCTGGGTGAGGTTTAGTTGATTGTCTTTCCTGAAGGATGGGTAAGTCTAATTGACTTGGCTTTACAATCAAGAAAATCATTTTGTCTTGATAACCAGTCCATACCAAGGATGACATCAATGTCTGAAGACTTGAGGGCTATGAGTGAAGCAAGGAATACTAAACCCTCAATTTCAATTTGATTGCCATGGCTTACTCTATTAGTTTGCCATTTGGAACCAAGAGTTTGAATGATCATTGGGGTGAACATTTCATCAAAGGATATCTCATGCCGAAGTGCATAACTCTCCGACATGAATGAGTGAGATGCTCCTGGATTGAAACGGACAGAAGCGGGAACATGATTGACTGGGAGCGTACCAAGAATAACGTCAGAAGTACCATCAGTCTCCTCAGCTGAGATTTGGTTCACACGTCCAAGATTTGCGGAAGTGGGAGGCTTGGCGGTGGAAATCTTCGGGGGTGGTTTGGCACGAACATTGGGGTTCCCTTTGGCATGGTGTGGAGCATTCTGACTTATGGGACAATCACGAGAATAGTGACCAGGCTGGCCACATCTGAAGCAGGCTCCCAAGAGAGTGCGGGGAGCTGGGTTGTTTGGTGGAGCTGGAGGACGAGGCGGCACAAGGGATGGCCTCGTGGGTTGTTTTGGGGGAACAAACTGTTAGGAATCTAGATCATGCGCTTCTGAGGGCGTGAACTGGAAGAAGGGGAAATCTCAAGAGCATGCTTGCGAGACTTCTTGAAAACTTCATTGCCATGCTCAGCTCTAAAGGATCTGTTGACTAAATCCTCAAAGGTGGCAAACTCAAGGAGGTTGAGATCATGACGAAGGATGGGGCTAAGTCCCTTGCGGAACCTTGCCTTCTTTCTGGCATCGGTGGTGATCTCATCTTGGGAATAATGAGCAAGACGGTTGAACTCTCTCACATACTCATGAATGGAAATCTCTCCTTGATTCAGATTGCAGAACTCTTCCTTCTTGCGCTCCATCAACTCATCCAGAATGTGGTACCCTCGAAAGGAAACACAGAACTCCTGCCAAGTCACTACATGACCATCTGGCTGCATTGCAACAAAGTTCTCCCACCACTGAAGAGCAGCACCTTCCAAGAAGTATAACGCGAAAATAACTCGGTCATCGGGAGAAACATGTGCAGTATCAAGCTTACGCTCGATGAAACGGAGCCAATCATCAGCTTCGAGGGGCTCAGAAGAACATCGAAATACCGGTGGCTTGAGGAAGATGAAGTCCTGAATGCTGACCACCAGATTACGATGGTGGGCGGTATTCTGCTCGATGAGCTCCAGAAGGCGTGTTTGATCACGTCTATTCCGCTCAGCTTCCATCATGATTTCCGCCGCAGAAGGCGGTGGTGGAGGTTCATCATCATTTCGATTCCGATCACGGTCTCGATTCCGAAGAACAGCACTACGAGTACCACCTGACATCCTGTGTGATAAAAATCAACAATCAGAACAGGTTGTACGATGGAGGCAAGGATAAAATGACATGATTTAGGCGGAAAGATAATATTGCGAAGGCAATGACTCAAAGAAACACGGAACAAATCCGGCAGCATAACGGCTACACTGGGATGGAAAATGAAACAACCTCGAAGAAATTGGACAGAACTTCTTCAAGGAACTCAAAACACGGAGACTCTAGACAACCACAACAATCCTACGGCTATAAGGAGGCAATCAACGAGATGTTCTAGTTAGACATAGATGTGCCTAGTCCTATCTTCCCGTAGAATAAGATGAGGGTGACTCAGAACTCAGAACGATGAGGGTAAGGAGAAAAAAGAAGCCTTACGTTGTTCCCTTATATACCCAAAGTAACTATATAACTATAGAAGGCTAGACTCGACTTCGGCCAAGGCTGATAATCCTACAGTCAGTCCTGCTCTGATACCAAGTCTGTCAGGACCCGGGGTTAGCGTATGCAAGACTCGCTACAACACAATCATATGGAGAGCCGAGAACCATACCCACTTGTCTAAGCAGACAAGGCAAAGCACAGAACATTCTCGGAAAGCATCGAACTTGAGGGGCATCCCATCCAGGCCGGATGATCAACTGAGACGGGTCCTCATCGTCCGCACACAAGTCTAAATGGTATGGGTGGTGAACTCCCATACTCATACACAAGTCGCCTCAACCATACTATCGATTGTATTATAACCCTTACATAGACTTACTCCAGCCCGATCACTTAGTCGGGGTCTAGGGCGGGCTCGATCATACATCAAAGTGTGCACGTGACAGAGTCACGAGCAATCGCATCGCGATGCCCCAAGCTGCACACATCTAAGGGCCACTTGGTGTATAAAAGACCGCCAGCCAGATCACAACTAAGGTCTCGAAAACCCATACTAAGACATGCATGATATAATCATACACGCAACACACATGTCCAGTATGAACAACAAGTATCATTTCAATTCTCTACAAAGTATACAACTTTATTGATAACTCTTACAGAGTGCACACAGAGATCACAAGTCTATGATCCAACATTACATCAAACATGCAGAAGCAAAGTAGGTCTGAGTACAGACAAGTTTAACAAATGGCTTCGAGAAGCCTTATCTTGTCGGGACCCAGGGTTAGCGTATGCAAGCCTCGCTACAACACAATCATATGGAGAGCCGAGAACCGTACCCACTTGTCTAAGTAGACAAGGCCAAGCACAGAACGTTCTCGGAAAGCATCGAACGTGAGGGGCATCCCATCCAGGCCGGATGATCAACTGAAATGGGTCCTCATCGTCCGCACACAAGTCTAAATGATATGGGTGGTGAACTCCCATACTCATAGACAAGTCGCCTCAACCATACTATCGATTGTATTATAACCCTTACATAGACTTACTCCAGCCCGATCACTTAGTCGGGGTCTAGGGAGGGCTCGATCATACATCAAAGTGTGCACGTGACGGAGTCACGAACAATCGCATCACGGATCCCCAAGCTGCGCACATCTAAGGGCCACTTGGTGTATAAAAGACCGCCAGCCAGATCACAACTAAGGTCTCGAAAACCCATACTAAGACATGCATGTTATAAACATACACGCAGCACACATGTATAATATGAACAACGGGTATCATCGCAATTCTCTAAAATGTATACATCTTTATTAATGACTCTTACAGAGTGCACACAGAGATCACAAGTCTGTGATCCAACATTACATCAAACATGCGGAAGCAAAGTAGGTCTGAGTACAGACAAGTTTAACAAATGGCTTAGAGAAGCCTTATCTAAAAACAAGCCCTCCACGAGGGAACCAGTCGTCTGACTGGGATTACACTAGCTTGGTCTTGGTCTGAGTCTTCATTCTTCGAGCTTCGGTTAGAAGCCACCATCGGGGTCGGTGGGTTCATCTAAAACATAGAATAAGCAAACGTGAGTACAAAGTCGTACTCAGCAAGTCTTACGTAGGAACTATACTACTCATGCACATGTATCAAGGTAAAGGGAGGTGGGGTTTCACTTGCAGAAGTGCCAGCTTTGACTTGGCTAGTCCTGAACTACGAGTCCTAGACTTGAGGTAAGAAGCGTACACGAGTCCACTACATCTCTTCAACCAATTACACCACTATGGTTACTTCCTCGACTTCCCCACGAGAAGCACACCATAGCACTCACGCTTATCTTGGTGTGTTTTAGAAGTATCTAGTTCAAGTTATCTAATAATCAAGCTAAGATTTCCAAGCAGTCCATAACCGCGGACGCGGCTATTCGAATAGTTTTATTAACCCTGCAGGGGTGTACCGCTACACACACGTGTCATCAGTTACCGCCTTTTGCGTGTCACCGTTCAAGAGATGACAGCGAGGATGCCACCACAACTGTTACCTCATAGCCGATCTAGTCCAAGAAAGCCGCCTATCTGGGTTGTCTTCCACTATCGTGAACCCGGCCGGTTTACCGAAGTGGACCCAGACGATGTGTGCGTGGTGCGAAAGCCGGTCTCGGATGAACCGTTCTCTCACTTGGCTACCAGGCCACAATACCTACAGAAATCCGAACTACTCCGACATATGGACATCGAAGGGGATGAGTTAGTAAGCTGAGAGGGGTCAGTGAGCCCAATGTGTGGTTGTACTCTTCATCATGGATCACCACACAAGAACTCGGACTTAGGGCGGTGTTCAACAAGACAACCCACCGTGTACTCCTACACAGCCTCTCATCGTTCACCTTGTATTAGGGTAGATTCACCAACACATTTCCACCAACATCATCATGATCACTACCATCCCGACTCACATAAAAGTATCATCATGGTATCACTCTAAGCATGCAATAAGCAATAACATTTGCAGGGGCCACATGATATCAATCAACTCCTACATTTGCTAGGATTGTGGTTTTGCCTACTACTGTGACAAATGATAGGTCATACAAAGGAATGGGTTCATCTATGCGGTAGAAACGTAGCATGGTAATCATCCTATACAATGCATAAGCGAGACATGAGAGGGAAGTGTGATTTTATCGACATGATCAATGGGGGTTTGCTTGCCTTGCTGACGGGGTTCAGTCACGGGGTCTTCAACGAAGGGGGTGATCTCGGATTCCGGCTCCACTTCTATCAGTAACATAACAATCATAGGATCAACATAATGTACAATGCACAATCACATGAATAAGATTGTAATGGTGATGTTCAAGATACTGATGTGTTGAGCATTCCATTTAAAAGGAGTATATTGCATTTGAAATGCAAATTAAAACTCCATTTGATTTATCGATGAATTTCAAATGCATTTGAATGCATGAAAGTTCATTTGAAAATGTTGATCATGAAGTGATGTGGTATAGTTGAAGTAATGTCTCTGATGTGTGGATGAATACATTGGAATTAAGGGTGTTGCAAAATCATTTGCAAAAACACTCATAATTTGAATTTGAAAAGGATCCATATGCATGTTTGTTACTGTTCACCCATTTTAAAATGGTCAAACATGAAAACAAATTTCATATTCATAATCCTTGTATTTTTCTGATAATTTTAGACATATTATTTGTCCAATTTGGAGTTAAAATGAATTAGTTATGAATTTCCAAAGTTTATTGCATTTTCTGGAATTTCTGGAATATTCTGAAATTCTTTTTAAACTGGAAAATGGTTTACTGCGTCATCATGAGGTCAGCATGACGCAAGGGGGGGGGGCTGACAACAGGGGCCCACCTATAAGCCTCAGTGGGGGTTAATCCCTCTGTTAAACTAAACAGATAGGGATTAGGGGGCAGGGGCCCCACCTATCATGGTCACTGGGGGTGGGCCAGGGTTTAGTTAAGCTCGGGGGTTAGCTGCTAATGGCGGGGGTCACCGGAGTCTCGCCGGAGACTCGCCGGACTTAGGATTTAGGGCGCGGGGAGGGGTCTGGAGGGCACGGGCTTGCTCCTCGTCGTCTTCCGCATCCAGTGGTGCCATCGGGGGGTCACGAGAGCGCTCCAGTGCACGGTGACGACGACGTGCGCGCGGCGGCTGTCCACTGACGACGACGGCGAGGCAAAACAAAGCAAGGGGAGGGCAACGAGAAGGGGGAAATGGCGCAGCTGCTCACCCTGAGCGCGAAGGAGACCTCGTCGGAGCCGGAGATGGAGCGGGCGACGCTCGATTGCTTGTCGGTGCTTCGGTGCCCGGCGTAGAAGTCTTGAAGCTGGCGGCGCACACAGTGGCTCCTTTGCTCTACCGAGAGCACGGGAAGACGAGGAGGACGGAGGGCTTCCTTCTGGACAGGTCGACGCGTCGTCTCGTCGACGTTGGCCGTGGTTGTGCGCGGCAGCGTGCTCCGGCGGCTCTCGGGCTGCGCGAGATTCGCGAGAGGAAGAGGGGGAGAGCGTCCAGGAGCTAGGGGGAACGGTGCGGGGTGGTCTGGGCGTCTCCGTGGCGAAGCGACGGGGCTCGGGGAGGCCTAGACGCGCCTCGGTGGCGTGCACGGCGGTGAGCTCGCCACCGAGCTGCTTGCCGCCGTGGGAGAAGACGACAAGAGCGTCGGCGGGCTTGGGCTGCGGTACAGGTGATTTGGGCCCGAGGCCCAGGTAGGTGGGCTCACTTCTGTTTTCCCTTTTTTTGTAATTGTTTCTGTTTTTCCTTTTCTGTAAATTGTTTTGCCCCAAATAAAATCGTAAGTCATTTTTTAAAATCATGAAAACTTTTATGTGGGCTTATAACATATATAGCTAGCCACTCACAAGTTTTGGAGATTTTTGAAATTCAAATAATTTGAATTTCAAATCAAATAGTGGTATTATTTAATTTCCAAGCCCTATTTGGAATTTTTGACAAATCTTGGACCATGCAGTGGGACCCACTTCACTTTAGATGTGATCATGCATATTTATAAGACTTTTCAAAAATACCAGAGGAATTTTTGGAAGAAATTTTTATCGGGCCTTTTGAAAAAAATTCATCTAGGGGTGTTCTCTCTCCCATTTCAATTTATTTTGAAATTTTTAACATCATGCAAAGTGACTCTTGATCCTAGTACATACCTAACTTGGGGTTGTGACATATCTATAAACAATCCCTTCCACGAGGGACCAGTCGTCTGACTGGGACTACACTAGCTTGATCAGTCATCGAGCTCCAGGAAGAATCCACCTTCGGGGTCAGTGGGTTCATCTAAAACATAGAATAATCAAACGTGAGTACAAAGTCGTACTCAGCAAGACTTACGTAGGAACTATACTAGTCATGCACATGTATCAAGGTAAAGGGAGGTGGGGTTCAATTGCAGAAGTGCCAGCTTTGACTTGGCTAGTCCTGAACTACGAGTACCAGACTTGAGGTAAGAAGCGTACACGAGTCCACTATAGTCTCCAACCAATTACACCACTATGTTGCCTTCCTCGACTTCCTCACGAGAAAGCATGCCATAGCACTCACGCATATCTTGGAATGTTTTATAAGTATCCAGTTTAAGTTGTCTAATAATCGAGCACAGCTCTCCAAGTAGTCCCTTACCGCGGACGCGGCTATTCGAATAGTTTATTAACCCTGCAGGGGTGTACTGCTACACACATGAAACGATCAGTTGCCGCCGGGATCTCGTCACCCTTCAAGAGGGTGTCGGTGAGGATAATTTCCACAACTTTTACCTCACAGCCAACTCAAGTACAATGGAGACGCCTATCTCGGCTGGAGTCCACATCGTGAACCCGGCCGGTTTACCGATGTGGTCCCAAAAGGTGTGTGCAGGGTCCCAAGACGGTCTGAATAGCCGTTCTTCCACTTCGCAGACCGTGCCACAGACCTACCAGAACTCCGAACTAATGCGACTCATTGAACCAAGAAGCGGTGAGTTAGTAGGTTGAGCGGGGGTCCATGTGTCCGACATGTGGTAGTACTCTTCAGCTAGGATCACCACACAAGAACTCGGGCTTAAGGCGGTGTTCAACGAGACAACCCACTGTGTACTCCTACACAACCTCTCATCGTTCACCTTTTATTAGGGTAGATTCACCAACACATTTCCACCATCATCAACATGATCACTACCATCCCGACTCACAAAAGAGTAACCTCATTGTAACTCTAAGCATGCAATAAGCTTTAACAGTTGCAGGGGCCACATGATATCAATCAACTCCTACATTTGCTAGGATTGTGGTTTGCTTACTACCGTGACAAATGATAGGTCATGCAAAGGAATGGGTTCATCTATGCGGTAGAAATGTAGCATGGTAATCATCCTATACAATGCATAAGAAAGACATGAGAGGGAAGTGGGATTTTATCGACATGATCAATGGGGGTTTGCTTGCCTTGCTGAGGAGGTTCAGTCACGGGGTCTTCAACGAAGGGGGTAGCCTCCGGTTCCGGCTCCACTTCTATCCGAGAAAACAACACAAACAAAGTGATCAACATTAGGTACAATGCACAAGCACATGATCAATTGTATAAGGTGATGTTCATGGTACTGATGTGTTGAGCATTCCCTTTAAAAGGAGTATATTGCATTTGAAATGCAAATTCAAACTCCATATGATTTATCGATGAATTTCAAATGCATTTCAAACCATGAAAGTTCATTTGAAATGGTGTAGCATGAAGTGATGTTGTAAAGGTGATGTAAAGTCTCTGATGTGTGGATGAAACCATTTAAAAGAAGTGTGTTGCAAAGTCATTTGCAAAATTAGTCCAAATTTGAATTCAAAAGAATGCCCTATGCATGTTTGCTACTGTTCACCCATTTTAAAATGGTCAAACATAGAAAGAAGTTGCATATTCATAATCCTTGAATTTTTCTAATAATTTTAGACATATTATTTGTCCAATTTGGAGTTAAAATGAATTAGTTATGAATTTCTAAAGTTTAAAACATTTTCTCGATTTTCTGGACTATTCTTTAATTTTGAAAAAAACTTATTGCGTCACTGTTGCGTCATGCTGACGTGGGGGGTGCTGACATGTGGGGCCTCACTGTCAGTGGGTTAGTTAGAAGCCTGGGACCACTGGTAAGTGGCCCAGGGGTGTGATTAAGCGTGAGGTTAACTCTAATTAAACACGCCGCGTCGGCGGTTAGCCGCCGGTGGCATCCAGTGCAGCGGCGCTCGCATGGGACGGCGTTCCCGTGCACCGTTTTCTGCGCTTCGACCACAGGAGGAAGCTCAGGCTCGCGCGCGTCGTCTTGAGCCAGCAGGCGTCCACGGGGAGGTGCAGGAGGATGGCGGTGAGCTCGTCGGCGGAAGTAGAAGTGCGGCGAAGTGGCGCGTTCGAAAGTTGGGAAATCCAGGAGCAAAACGGGCGCGCTGGGAAGGTTGTGGGCGCACGAGAGCGAGCGCAGGTTCAACCTTGGCGGCCACCTTGCTCGCAGCACTTGTGAGCATTTGAGAATGAATTTTTTAAGAGATTCCATATTGGAGGACCACTTCTTAAGAGCATATCTGAGCCTTGTAAAAAATTTTGACAGAGAGGTGGCACCAGAATGAGCCATAATAGGAGCATTCCAAGAATTCTGCACACATTCCATGAACCCAGGTAGCTCAGCCCAAAAATTTTCAAACCTGAAAAGGTTACTCTTTGGGATATTTGTGTCAATGGACACAATACAAGGCACATGATCAGATGAGGTCTTGGCCATGGGAAGGACAATTGTGTTTGGATAAATAGAGACTCAAGAACTAGAAGTAAAAAACCAGTCTAATTGTTCCAGCAAAGGCTCATCTTGCATGTTAGACCAAGTATAAGCTCTTCCTTTAAGTGGCAGTTCAAGAATCCCAAGGTGGCCAATAATTTCATTGAACAAATTTTTTTCATTAAGATCACCACCAGGCCTGTTTCTGTTCTCTAATGATCTTATGAAATTAAAGTCTCCTAACAATAGCCAATTTCACCATCAGGAATATTGAGATCATATAGCCATTGCACAAACTCATCCCTCATTAGACCATGACAAGGTCCATAGATAGAGACCAAAGTCCAAACTTCAGCATTATGGACAGAGGTGAAAGAGATTGTAATGCCAAAACGATTGGACTCCATCAGGGTTCCATTGAACATGGTTGAACACCAGACCACAATAAGCCCACCAGAAGCTCCCACTGAAGGGGAGAAAGCAAAATTATCAAATCTACGAGGACAAAACTTTCTGACTAGACGAACATCAAAATTTTCACATTTGGTTTCTTGCAGACAAAGAATAGAACAACCACTTTCATCAATTTTCGCGCGGACATCACGCTGCCTCTCAGCAGAATTCAGACCACGCACATTCCAACACATAACACGCCAATTGCGATAATCGTAATTATTCATACTGAACGAATATGTTTATAACAAAAGTCATGTCTGCATAACATACATGAGACCATCCAGTGCAGCCATACCAAAAGACCCAGGCCGAAATACCATAGTTCAGACTAAACAGAAGACCAAAAGTACTACACCCCACTCCCCCATGAAAGATAAAAGGCATGTTAATCATGATTAAACATCAGGGTTGGTTGTAGCAGACGGTCCCGCCATAAGCTTGGACATAGTGAGTGTCACATCCCAACTTTTACTCTTCTTGTTAATCTAGTTAACCAAAAATTAGAGCCAACAAAAACCTTGCATGAAATGTTAGGTCGTGTTTCAATGCTTGAACTTGTGTGCTTAGGGTTAGTCATGTTGTTGCTTGATGATGCACTTATGATGATGATCATTTTGTGTTGCATGTGCATAATGTCTGCCATGCATGCAACTCCTCTTGAGATTATCTTAAAATTGGCAACTTGTCAAATTCTAAAAAACCCTTGGTGCTAACACCTAGTAAATTTTCTATAGACTAATAATACTAAAAGTTTTAGCCACCACAAAAATCCTTTGGCATCAACCTTTTTGGTTGTTTGCTAAAAACTAAATGCTTATCAATAAAATTTCCTAACTACATAAAATCATAAGGAAATGCATGCATGATCTTTATATGTAACCTAATAATAATAACAACAATAACAATAATAATAATAATAAGAGAGTTTTATATATATTTTTATTATTATTATTATTATTTTTTATCTCTTAAAAAAATGGGTGTTTGGTGCTTTAAAAAAAAGAAAAAAAGAGAAACACCCTAACTACCCCACTAATCTCTCTCCCCTGATCTCTCTCTCCCATAACCCCCCCTCTCTCTCACGATATCTCTCTCCCTCTCCCTGGTATTCTCTCTTCTCTCTCAAACTCCCCACCTGTCAGCCCCATGGCCCTCACGTGCCCAACCAGGGGCCATCCCAAGGATCGCCCCCGTGGCCTGGCACCCCGAGTATACCCCCCAACCCTTGGCTGCGATTTGACCGGAGGTCTCCACGGTGGAATCGACCCGCTCTCTCTCTCTCACGAGCTCGCCCACCTCCTGTCTTCACCAATGGCGCCCGAAGCCACGGATCGCCAGCTTGGCCGCTCCCTCCCGTTGGAGCTCCCGCTCGCTCGCCTATAAAAGGAGGTCACCCCAGCTCTCCTCTCCCCACTCACCACACACCACCGCACCACCCAGCCACACCACCCCGCCCGTCCGTTTTGCCAGCCCGAGCAGAAGGACGAAGAGAAGCAGAAGTTGGAGGAGAAGAGGAGGAGGGAAGCCAGAAGAGGAGGGAAGCCAGAGGAGGAGGAGGAGGAGGGGAGGCCGGCGCGCCGCCCCTCTGCCTCACGCCGGAGCCGTCGGCAAGGAACCAGAGGAGCCGCCCCAAGCAGCCCCACTTCCCCAACGTCTACCCCGAGCCGTCGCTGCACCCTACGTCCCCGCGCCTCGTTCTTCTCAAAAACGGAACCCCCTCGTCGAGCCGAACCCCCGCCACTCCTCGCCGTCGCCTACAGCCGCCGGAACGCCCCCCACGGTGAGCTTCTGTTTCCGGCTGTACACCTTGATGCCCCGTTTTTCCGCGTTGCATGCCGTGTTTTTACGCAAAAATGGAGCCCCCTCGACCTCCCCTACCTCCGCCGCCCCTTGCCTCCAGCCTCCGGCCACCGGAGGGCCGCCGGCGAGGCTGGCCTTGCCTCTGGCCGCCATGGCCTGGGGAGGCCGAGCCTCCCAGGCTCGCTGGGGAAGACGAACCCCGAGCCGTCAGATCGGACTTGATCCGACGGCCAAGGGGCACTCATACCCCTTCGTTTTTAGAAAAAAAACCCGCTGCTGCGCTACGCTGGGCTCGGCCCGTTTAAAAAAAATGAAGGGAGCGTCGTGGGCGTCTGATAGCCGGGTCGGCCTGCTGTTTGTTTTCTTTTTCTTTTTAAAAACTGTAACACTGTTTTACTTATAGAAAAATAAATACAGCTCCAAATCCAGTGAAACAAATTTTGTTGAGATCCTACATTTATGCCCTATTTTTCTGGTTAGTTAGATTTATTATTTACAGAAGTATTTAAGTGATCAATTTGGTGTTATTATTATTGTTATTTCTTAACTTGTGCTTAGATAATATAATTAAACTTTCTGTTAAATATTTAGGAAAAACAAAATAGTAATAATAATATAGTATTATCTTTGTTTAATTATCTAATTAAGTTATAGTTTAATAATATTATTAATGATGTTAATAAAAGTATATAGAGTATTTTATTTATAGTTATACATATTAATGTCTCTTATACATTTAAGTCAATTATTAATAATTAAATAAGTTAGATATAAAATCACTATGATAATGTTATAAACAGTAGCTACTTATTATTTTTGTTAGGATAGTTTTAGCTTATTCTTTGTTAATCAATCAAATAGGCTAAAAATTTATTACACTTGTATTTGGACAGTAGCTAATTATGGTTGTTATTTAAATAAATTTAAGTATGATCTAAAGTTATACAAAAGTAACTTGTATAAAATCCCTTGTGGTGAGTGGCATAAATTTTTCTTAGGCCTATGAACTTGTTACATCACCACTAAAATTTTGCTCACATGTGTTAATCCTAATATGTTTGGTTGGTAGGCCTCATTTGTTGTTTGATTGGGTGCCAAGTGATTGTTATGTTGGTTGAGTGTTGCTTGAAATTAAAGTGTTAGTAATGGGTGTTATTTTTCCGCAACGTGTAGACGAGACGCCTGACGTTGCAGGTGAAGACTCCTTCCAAGCCGAAGAAGCCGTAGCGGGAGCCACCGCCGAGGAAGGCAAGCCATTTTCAAAAACCTAACCTTGTCCTACATTTTTTTTACTTCCTTTGTACCATATTATATATCATGATCTTGTTATATCCTTTTTGGGTTGAGATTTGTACTAGTTTATTAGGTGAACCCCACATACCTTGTAAGCCTGCCTATTTGGGAGAAATAAACTAGACACCGATAATCTTGGTACTACTACAAGCCTTGTTAGAGAACTAGTGACAACATAATAATTTGGTTAATCTTGCTCCCCCCTAATGTATTGGCATACATCTAAGAAGATGTGATGGCCAAGGTTGTGGTGGTTGGAAACATCGTTGAACATATTCAAAGTCTAGAGGGACTCTCTATAAGTGCCGCCAAAACCTAGTATTACAGTACAACCACAATACTCTGGTATGGGACAGGGATAGTTGGAAGCTTGCTTATCTTAGTACGGGGATCTTATAACTACATGAGTGAGGTACACGATGGTACCCAGAAGCCGGAATCCTGCCGATGCGTCGGGGGTGTAATACGCTGGACTATATCAGTGTCGGTACGGAACTTTGCCGCACCTCTACTACGGTGAAGGCTTGCTCGAGGAGCCTGACCTTGCACACGGACAGTTCAGGATGTGGGCATCGGGTAGATCTCCTGTACTAGGATAGGCAAGGGGAAGACTACGGTCGATTATCCGAAAACCGCATACTGAGGTATGACGAACCGTGGGAACTCACGGCGGATGTATCGAATGTTGTGGGTAAAGTGTACAACCTCTGCAGAGTGAAAACTATTCGAGTAGCCGGAGTCCACGGTCATGGACAGCTAGTGAGGCCACACTTTGTGGGGAATAGATGAGAAATTCTAGTACTGAGATTTTGGTTCACGATGATGATGTTGGTATTATGAAAAGGGTTGGACATGATTTAATCAAATATAAATTGTGGGATTAAAATTTGTCAAGAGTAAAATATTGCCAACTTAACTAATATTGAGTAGTTAGGTCCCCCATGTTAAACCCCACCATATAGCCATCCCATTATTTTCTTGTACAAAAATCTTTGTTCCATCCTTTAGGTGGTTTGCGAGTACTTTGTATGTACTCACGGCTTTGTCCCTGGTTATTCAATCGGCCAGGCTTGGAGGAGCAGGTATTTGACGATGACGCGACTGACGAGTACTAGGATGTGCTACGCTCTGAGCTTTGCCTGTGGATTGTGATGCTGCTATCTATCTTGCTTTTGCTTATTCCGCTGCCATTTGAGCCCGATGAGGCCGTGTAAGACTATGTTTATGTATGACTTTGTATTCGGTACTGTATGAACTTGTGACTGTGATATCCATTGTCGAGTTGTGCGTCATGCGACACTGATCATGGGAGCATGACGGTATGCACAGCTGGCCGCTTCGGACATATAGTCCGGGGTGCCCACAGACTTTGTATCAGAGCCCCGGTTCCGACCGTAGCAGCATAGTTAGAATGGACGATAGATAGGATGGGGGAAAATCAAAAACTATTTTCTAAAATAAAGAGATGGTAATCTGCATAGTATAAAATGCTTACCTCTCTTACCCCTTCTATAGTAAACCAGTTATAACTGTTTTGTTATGTTTAAAATGTTGCACACTTGTCATCTAACTTAAACTTATAAAAATTGTAGATGGCTGGAGTTCCGGTGCACCACCTGCAGCTGACTTAGGCTGGGGACACGCTCTTTGCTCAGGATCTGATTGAGCTGCTTCAGCTTGTTCACCGCCCCGTTGCAGAGTTCTGGGCCTACGAGATCTCCGGGAGGAAGGATGTGGAGGCTCGCCTGGTTGTGTGATGTGCGCTCCGAGGATCGGAGGTTACTCCGCGGTCGGACACCATCGCCTTTGTGCTATACGCCCGTACTTGGGAGGAGGGTCTGCGTCGAGCTTGTCAGGAGGCGATTGCTCGCATTGTGAGGTTCCACCAGTACGAGCTGAGATCCACGCGGTTCCGTCACTACGGGATGCGCGATGGCGAGGGAGATCCCACTCCCGGCATTCCTCACCCGTTCATGGGGGATCACCTGATCGCTATGGAGAAGCACTTGGCTTTGACTGAGGCTCAGCTGGATGAAGCCCGGTTTAAGCATGACTACAACCTCCAGACAGGGGGTCACGCCCACATCGACCCCATCGATCTAGAGTCCCGGGACTGGATTATAGAGGAGCTGCAGGGCCAGGTCGTCCGTCTGGAGGGGAGTAATGAGATGCTGAGGAAGAGGACCAGGAGCCTGAAGCGCAAGTGCGCGGATTTGGAGGACGAGATTGCCGCTCTGGATGATGGCGAGGACATCCGGAAGGAGGATGATGCCTACCTTAGTGTTGACGAGGACCACGACGAGGAGGAGGACGTCTCGAACTCCGAGGATCGTGCTTTCATCGACGATGAGGAGGAGAGTGACGCGTAGGAGGTGTCCCATTGAGTAGTTGCCACTTTTGGGTTTATTCGTGGCTCGGTTTGATGATTGTGTGGCTGGTTATCTGTAAGACTTGGTTATGTATGAGACTTATGCTATCGTTATGCTACCATGTGCTGATTTACTAGTAGCAAGTTTATTGTCTATCTTATATGTCTTGCTTGTGTATGATAACTAAATTGTTAGGGACTTACCCCCCCCCCTTGTAGACTAAATTCCCTCTTATCTTACGCCATAACTTCAGGATGTCGAGGCACACCCGCAGCAACCTGAGTGGATCCGGTGATGTGCCACCGCCACCACCCGACCCGAACATGGCGCAACTTCTGCGACTACTGATGGAGGAGCGCCAGGCTGCTCGTGACGAGCGCCAGGCGAACATGGCTGCACTCCAGCAGCTAGTCCAGGCCGCCACCCATGCCAATCAAGGAGGTGGAGGAGCTGGTGGAAATGAGGAGCCCAGGTCTCGGCCCCGAGATTTTCAGAACACCAACCCGCCCGTGTTCTCGCAGACGAAGGAGCCTCTGGATGCTGAGGATAGGCTCCGCACCATGGAGAACAACCTTACTGTCGCCGCTGTTGGCAACAACGAGAAGGTCCTGTATGCCACTCACTACCTCGCCGGCATCGCTAGGAGCTGGTGGGAAGGAGTGTGTGCCCGTCTTCCTGAAGGGCAAGTACTCTCCTAGGCGGAGTTCTCCGCCAAGTTCAAGAAGGCGCACATCCCCACCGCACTGATCAGGAGGATGAAGGATGAGTTCCGCCACCTCAAGCAAGGGGGTATGACTGTGTTCGGTTATCTTGACCGATTCACTCAGCTGTCGAGGTATGCCCCGGAGGAGGTGGACACCGAGGAGAAGCGGAAGGACAGTTTCCTGGATGGACTTCATCACAGGACTACCGAGGTCGAGCAAGGGACATGACTCTATCTGGGTCATCGTCGACCGACTCACCAAGCTAGCGCACTTTATTCCAGTCCGAACCACTTATCGAGGAGATCAGCTGGCAGAATTATACATGTCAAGGATCATCTATCTGCATGGAGTTCCGAAGGAGATTGTGTCTGACCGAGGCACCCTGTTTACCTCGAGATTCTAGAAGCAAGTCCAGGAGGCACTCGGCACTAAGCTCACTTTCAGCACAGCCTATCACCCGCAGACTGGAGGCCACACCGAGCGGGTGAACCAGATATTAGAGGATATGCTCCGCGCATGTGCTCTAGCATATGGTTCCAAGTGGGAGGATTGCTTGCCGTATGCAGAATTCTCCTACAACAACAGCTATCAGTCGAGTTTGCAGATGGACCCATTTGAAGCATTGTATGGACGGAAGTGCCGCACGCCCCTAAACTAGTCTCAGACCGGGGAAGGGAAGATCTTTGGACCCGATGTTTTGAAGGAAGCTGAGGAGCAAGTCCAATTGATTCGTGAGCGCCTCAAGACCGCTCAGTCCCGTCAGAAGAGCTATGCCGACCCCAAGCGTCGAGAGGTGACTTTTGCAGTTGGAGACTTTGTGTATCTCCGAGTCACCCCATTGAAGGGAATGCAGCGATTCCATGTGAAGGGGAAGTTAGCACCACGATACATCGGACCATTTGAGGTGATAGCCAGACGAGGTCAAGTTTCCTATCAGTTGAGACTACCAGCAGAACTATCCGATGTGCACGATGTATTCCACGTCTCGCAACTCCGGAAGTGTCTGGAGGTACCGGACAAGCCCGATGTTTTCAAAAACATCGATCACCGCACGGTGGATATCAACCAGGATCTCACATACCGCGAGACACCCCTTCGTATCCTGGAAGAAGCCACCCGAGTCACCCGAAAACGCGCGATCAAGTTCCACAAGGTCCAGTGGACCAACCACACTGAGGAGGAAGCCACCTGGAAACGGGAGGACTACCTCAAGCGCGAGTTCCCGCATCTCTTCACTAGCTTTTGAATCTCGGGGACGAGATTCTTTTTAAGGGGGGATGGTCTGTCACATCCCAACTTTTACTCTTCTTGTTAATCTAGTTAACCAAAAATTAGAGCCAACAAAAACCTTGCATGAAATGTTAGGTCGTGTTTCAATGCTTGAACTTGTGTGCTTAGGGTTAGTCATGTTGTTGCTTGATGATGCACTTATGATGATGATCATTTTGTGTTGCATGTGCCTAATATCTGCCATGCATGCAACTCCTCTTGAGATTATCTTAAAATTGGCAACTTGTCAAATTCTAAAAAACCCTTGGTGCTAACACCTAGTAAATTTTCTATAGAGTAATAATACTAAAAGTTTTAGCCACCACAAAAATCCTTTGGCATCAACCTTTTTGGTTGTTTGCTAAAAACTAAAATGCTTATCAATAAAATTTCCTAACTACATAAAATCATAAGGAAATGCATGCATGATCTTTATATCTAACCTAATAATAATAACAACAATAACAATAATACTAATAATAAGAGAGTTTTATATATTTTATTATTATTATTATTATTTTTTATCTCTTAAAAAAATGGGTGTTTGGTGCTTTAAAAAAAAAAGAGAAACACCCTAACTACCACACTAATCTCTCTCCCCTGATCTCTCTCTCCCGTAACCCCCCCTCTCTCTCACGATCTCTCTCTCCCTCTCCCTGGTATTCTCTCTTCTCTCTCAAACTTCCCACCTGTCAGCCCCATGGCCCTCACGTGCCCAACCAGGGGCCATCCCAAGGATCGCCCCCGTGGCCTGGCACCCCGAGTATACCCCCCAACCCTTGGCTGCGATTTGACCGGAGGTCTCCACGGTGGAATCGACCCGCTCTCTCTCTCTCACGAGCTCGCCCACCTCCTGTCTTCACCAATGGCGCCCGAAGCCACGGATCGCCAGCTTGGCCGCTCCCTCCCGTTGGAGCTCCCCCTTGCTCGCCTATAAAAGGAGGTCACCCCGGCTCTCCTCTCCCCACTCACCACACACCACCGCACCACCCAGCCACACCACCCCGCCCGTCCGTTTTGCCAGCCCGAGCAGAAGGAAGAAGAGAACAAGAAGTTGGAGGAGAAGAGGAGGAGGGAAGCCAGAAGAGGAGGGAAGCCAGAGGAGGAGGAGGAGGGGAGGCCCGCGCGCCGCCCCTTTGCCTCACGCCGGAGCCGCCGGCAAGGAACCAGAGGAGCCGCCCAAAGCAGCCCCACTGCCCCAACGTCTACCCCGAGCCGCCGCTGCACCCTACGTCCCCGCGCCTCGTTCTTCTCAAAAACGGAACCCCCTCGTCGAGCCGCACCCCCGCCACACCTCGCCGTCGCCTACAGCCGCCGGAACGCCCCCCCCCACGGTGAGCTTCTGTTTCCGGCTGTACACCTTGACGCCCCGTTTTTCCGCGTTCCATGCCGTGTTTTTACGCAAAAATGGAGCCCCCTCGACCTCCCCTACCTCCGCCGCCCCTTGCCTCCAGCCTCCTGCCACCGGAGGGCCGCCGGCGAGGCTGGCCTTGCCTCTGGCCGCCATGGCCTGGGGAGGCCGAGCCTCCCAGGCTCGCTGGGGAAGACGAACCCCCACCGTCAGATCGGACTTGATCCGACGGCCAGGGGGCACTCATACCCCTTCGTTTTTAGAAAAAAAAACCCGCTGCTGCGCTACGCTAGGCTCGTCCCGTTTAAAAAAAAATGAAGGGAGCGCCGTGGGCGCCTGATAGCCGGGCCGGCCTGCTGTTTTTTTTTCTTTTTCTTTTTAAAAACTGTAACACTGTTTTACTTATAGAAAAATAAATACAGCTCCAAATCCAGTGAAACAAATTTTGTTGAGATCCTAGATTTATGCCCTATTTTTCTGGTTAGTTAGATTTATTATTTACAGAAGTATTTAAGTGATCAATTTGGTGTTATTATTATTGTTATTGCTTAACTTGTGCTTAGATAATATAATTAAACTTTCTGTTAAATATTTAGGAAAAACAAAATAATAATAATAATATAGTATTATCTTTGTTTAATTATCTCATTCAGTTATAGTTTAATAATATTATTAATGATGTTAATAAAAGTATATAGAGTATTTTATCTATAGTTATACATATTAATGTCTCTTATACATTTAAGTCAATTATTAATAATTAAATAAGTTAGATATAAAATCACTATGATAATGTTATAAACAGTAGCTACTTATTATTTTTGTTAGGATAATTTTAGCTTATTCTTTGTTAATCAATCAAATAGGCTAAAAATTTATTACACTTGTATTTGGACAGTAGCTAATTATGGTTGTTATTTAAATAAATTTAAGTATGATCTAAAGTTATACAAAAGTAACTTGTATAAAATCCCTTGTGGTGAGTGGCATAAATTTTTCTTAGGCCTATGAACTTGTTACATCACCACTAAAATTTTGCTCACATGTGTTAATCCTAATATGTTTGGTTGGTAGGCCTCATTTGTTGTTTGATTGGGTGCCAAGTGATTGTTATGTTGGTTGAGTGTTGCTTGAAATTAAAGTGTTAGTAATGGGTGTTATTTTTCCGCAACGTGTAGACGAGACGCCTGACGTTGCAGGTGAAGACTCCTTCCATGCCGAAGAAGCCGTAGCGGGAGACACCGCCGAGGAAGGCAAGCCATTTTCAAAAACTTAACCTTGTCCTACATTTTTTTTACTTCCTTTGTACCATATTATATATCATGATCTTGTTATATCCTTTTTGGGTTGAGATTTGTACTAGTTTATTAGGTGAACCCCACATACCTTGTAAGCCTACCTATTTGGGAGAAATAAACTAGACACCGATAATCTTGGTACTACTACAAGCCTTGTTAGAGAACTAGTGACAACATAATAATTTGGTTAATCTTGCTCCCCCCTAATGTATTGGCATACATCTAAGAAGATGTGATGGCCAAGGTTGTGGTGGTTGGAAACATCGTTGAACATATTCAAAGTCTAGAGGGACTCTCTATAAGTGCCGCCAAAACCTAGTATTACAGTACAACCACAATACTCTGGTATGGGACAGGGATAGTTGGAAGCTTGCTTATCTTAGTATGGGGATCTTATAACTACATGAGTGAGGTACACGATGGTACCCAGAAGCCGGAATCCTGCCGATGCGTCGGGGGTGTAATACGCTGGACTATATCAGTGTCGGTACGGAACTTTGCCGCACCTCTACTACGGTGAAGGCTTGCTCGAGGAGCCTGACCTTGCACACGGACAGTTCAGGATGTGGGCATCGGGTAGATCTCCTGTACTAGGATAGGCAAGGGGAAGACTACGGTCGATTATCCGAAAACCGCATACTGAGGTATGACGAACCGTGGGAACTCACGGCGGATGTATCGAATGTTGTGGGTAAAGTGTACAACCTCTGCAGAGTGAAAACTATTCGAGTAGCCGGAGTCCACGGTCATGAAAAGCTAGTGAGGCCACACTTTGTGGGGAATAGATGAGAAATTCTAGTACTGAGATTTTGGTTCAGGATGATGATGTTGGTATTATGAAAAGGGTTGGACATGATTTAATCAAATATAAATTGTGGGATTAAAATTTGTCAAGAGTAAAATATTTCCAACTTAACTAATATTGAGTAGTTAGGTCCCCCATGTTAAACCCCACCATATAGCCATCCCATTATTTTCTTGTACAAAAATCTTTGTTCCTTTCTTTAGGTGGTTTGCGAGTACTTTGTATGTACTCACGGCTTTGTCCCTGGTTATTCAATCCGCCAGGCTTGGAGGAGCAGGTATTTGACGATGACGCGACTGACGAGTACTAGGATGTGCTACGCTCTGAGCTTTGCCTGTGGATTGTGATGCTGCTATCTATCTTGCTTTTGCTTATTCCGCTGCCATTTGAGCCCGATGAGGCCGTGTAAGACTATGTTTATGTATGACTTTGTATTCGGTACTGTATGACCTTGTGACTGTGATATCCATCTCGAGTTGTGCGTCATGCGACACTGATCATGGGAGCATGACGGTATGCACAGCTGGCCGCTTCGGACATATAATCCGGGGTGCCCACAGTGAGATCTTCTGGAGCGATGCACAGGGAGATGCCCAGATCCTGCATTGCACGGATTGGGGTGGGCGGAGGGATTTGCACTCCTTCTTCAGTCTGTGAAGCAGTAGGAGCTTGCAGTCTTGGCTTTTTAGCACGTGGCTTCCTCAAAGGGTTCGGCTTCATCTGGACTGCAGAGGTAGGCTTGAAGCCAGAATTTTTTGCGCAGCTTCTGGTAATTCTTCGTGTGGAGAAGTCATCATCATCGCGCACCAGCGGGGGCCGATTGCGGCGCTTCTTACCAACAGAGGGTTCCTTAGAAGCAAACAGTGCAGCAGGCACTGAAGGAACAATGTTGTGTGTAGCAATAGCAGAACTGTCCACAGGGGGGAAATTCAATCATCAAAGGTTCATAAACCAGCACTTGGCCCTCATCCGCAACCTGAAGAAGTAGGGGCCAGTCTCTAGAAGGAGGAAGTGTCGAGGGTAGGATACTGATACATTTAGGGATGAACCATGCAGAGATTGTGGGAAATAGATCCAACATTGCTCGTTCCAGGATCATCTGAGGAGGAAGAACTGGACCAAACTGAACCCGACTCACCATTTCCTGAATTGGATCCAGGACAATGACGTGTGGCTGATATGGAACAATGGCCCAATCCTGAGCATTATAAACTGGTTCTTGATCCTCCATAATGGTGGGTTCCTCATTTGGCGCCTGAACTTCAATAACCTCAGAGCCAGAAGAGGAACTGGAGCCCGCAGAAGAATTCTTCTCCATAGAAATCTGATCCTGTGGGGGCATAACATGTACCGGTTCATTCTCAACTGCCACCTCATCATCCCAAGCAGGCCATCCAGCATCCTCATCAAGTGCAGCATCATTGTTGCCTTGTTCATGTTGTGGTTGATGTTGCAACGCAGCTTCATTCCAGCCCAAAGCAGGGTATGGTGGGGCATCCCAGCCAGGAACAGGGGGTGTTATATGACCTTGCATGGGATGTGGATTTCCATCCAGTGGCATGAAGTCCTCATCCGCAGGAAGGACAGCATCAGCAAAATTGGCAGTGAGAATATAGATTGTTGCAGTCCAAGAAACCACTGTGCCACCCCATGGAGCAAATTCCCTGAAGACCACATCTCGCAGCACTAGAGCATTGTCAGGGAAAGAGGCATGAACCAGCGAGCGGACCATGCGCCTGTCAGTGTGATCCCACTCAATGAACTGCCCGAAAGTGCCAATAACCTCAGAAACATAACGAGTATTTATATAATCCAGAGGCACACCAATAAGCATGAGCCATCCCGTGCGATGACCATGAATAGCCCGGCAACCTTCTTCTTCATTGTGAGGGATGAATCTAACGAAAAACTCGTCACCTTCTTCATCAAATCCAAGCGCAAACGGTGCATGCCCAACAAAAGATGCCCGAACAACTGGACTCTCAACTTCAAACAGACCTACCCCTTGGAACCAGGTCTGAGCGGAGGGAACAATCACCTGAAGCTCCTGGGTGAGGAAGTGCAGCACTTGCTCGCGTCTGAAGCCAACCAAGTGCGCCGGTGGCGGTGGCTCAACAATCGCCACCATGTAGTGCTCGTGCATCCGGGGCGGAGGTTGCGACGCAGAGTAGAAATTCCAAGGAAATCTCTCAGGACCTCCATCCACAATGTCATGACCCGCAGCGAGGAAACGGAGAGGATCGATCTAGCTCGAAGTTTTCCATGGACACAGAGGAACACTGCGGCGATGTAGGCGGCGGAGCCCTGCGAAGCAAAGCAGGGGAGCAAGGTGGCGATGAGGATGAAGCAGGGAAGACGCCGCTTCTAAGATTGGGGTTTTTGGCAGGAGAGCTCGGGTGTATCTATGGCGAAACCGAATCGTAGGGAGAGGACAAAGCTGGGGCGTGGAGTCCAATCGTTTTGGCATTACAATCTCTTTCACCTCTGTCCATAATGCTGAAGTTTGGACTTTGGTCTCTGTCTATGGACCTTTTCAGGGTCCAATGAGGGATAAATTTGCACAATGGCTATATGATCTCAATATTCCTGATGGTGATAATTGGCTATTGTTAGGAGACTTTAATTTCGTAAAATCATTAGAGAACAGAAACATGCCTGGTGGTGATCTTAATGACATTTTTTTGTTCAATGAAATTATTGGCCACCTTGGGATTCTTGAACTGCCACTTAAAGGAAGAGCTTATATTTGGTCTAACATGCAGGATGAACCTTTGCTTGAACAATTAGACTGGTTTTTTACTTCTAGTTCTTGGGTCTCTGTTGATCCAAAAACAATTGTCTTTCCCATGGCCAAGACCTCATCTGACCATGTGCCTTGTATTGTTCCCATTGACACAGATATCCCAAAGAGTAACCTTTTTAGGTTTGAAAACTTTTGGGCTGAGCTACCTGGGGTCATCGAATGTGTGCAGAATTCTTGGAATGCTCCTGTTATGGCTCATTCTGCTGCCACAACTCTGTCAAAGGAATTTAAAAGGCTCAGATATGCTCTTAAGAAGTGGTCCTCCAATATGGCATCTCTTAAAAAATTCATTCTCAAATTCTCACAAGTGGTGCTAGCTTTTGATTCTTTGGAGGAATTTAGACCCCTAACTAGACCTAAGTTCAACTTCAGACAAATTGTGAAATCTCACCAAGAGCATCTTCTCAGATTACAGTTTTTATACTGGAGGCAAAGGTGTACTATCAGAGACATTAAAATGGGAGAGGAGAATTCAAAATTCTTTCATGCAATGGCTTATGAAAGAATGAGGAAGAATTCCATTTCTTCATTACATGCTCCTGATGGGGCTATTCTCACTGATCATGAGCAGATGGCCAACTTGCTGTGGAGTTCTTACAGAGAGAGAATGGGGGATTTCTCAAGGTATCCAAATGGAGTTCAATCTCCCTGAATTAATCCACCCAGTGGAGGGTTTATAGGATTTGGTCTCTCCTTTCACTCAGTCTGAGATTAATGAGGTTCTCAGAGATCTCCCTGTAGATAGAGCTCCTGGGCCTGATGTTTTCAATGGTTTATTCCTTAATAAATGTTGGCCCATCATTCAATCTGACTTTATGAGTCTGATTTCTAAGTTTGCTGATGGTACTCGCAAGTTGGATTGTCTCAATGGTTCTTTAATCACCTTGATTCCAAAAATGCTAGCTCTTGTTTGCCCTAATAATTTTAGGCCTTTATCTTTGACCAACACCTGTGTGAAATTTATCACAAAGTTACTTGCTAATAGACATCAGAAGGTTATTCTTCAGTGTATTCACTTGAATCAATATGGCTTCCTTCAGTCAAGATCTATTCAAGACTTCTTAGCATGGGCTTTTGAGTACATCCACCAATGCAAACAGTCTAAAAAGCCATTACTAATTCTGAAGTTAGATTTTGCAAAATCTTTTGACACCATTGAGCATGAGGCTGTCCTTTAGGTTCTGGAACACAAGGGGTTTGTAAAAAATGGATCAGTTGGATTAGGGAGATTTTAGGCTCTGGATCTTCATCCATCCTGTGGAATGGAGTCACTGGTAAACAGTTTTATTGCAAAAGAGGGGTTAGACAAGGAGATCCTTTGTCTCCTCTTTTGTTTGTATTGGTTGCTGATCTTTTGCAGTCAGTAGTTAATAAACATGCTTCATGATCAAGTCCTGACATTGCCTATTTCTTCTCATGATCCAAATTACCCCATCATTCAGTATGCTGATGACAATATAATGGTAATTCATTCTACTGAATATCAGCTTTTGGCTATCAAGGATATGCTCATTAGGTTTCATGCTTCCACTGGTCTCAAAGTCAATTTCAATAAATCTTCTTTAATCCCCCTGAATGTTGACGAGGCTATGACTGCTCACCTTGCTGAAGTTTTTGAGTGATCCATTGGACAAATGCCCTTCACTTACCTTGGTTTACCACTAGGTACTACCAAGCCTAAAATTCAGGATTTTATGCCTTTGGTAGACAGGATTTTATGCCTTATGTACACGAAGTGCATCCATCTTTTTCCATAACCGTCTCAACTTTTGCCCCCATGTTATGTGGGTCAAATGATGATACCATTCCAAGTTTCAACCTTTTCTGAGTTTAGTTGTAGTGCTTTCCAATTTCAGGGTCATTTAGCCCAAAATAAATCATTAAATGCATGAAAAATAGCAAATGAAGTCAGAAAGGGTTGAAATTTTAGTATGTGGCTTTGAATGATGCATATTGAATGCAAAAAAAGTCTTGAGTTCAAATAAGTTCAGAAAAATGAAATGCCTTTGTAACAGATGAGTTTTCTTCTGAAACCCTCGTACTTCGAAAGACATGGTCTAGTTTGTACACGAAGTGCATCCAGCGTGTCGTAACCCTCTCAACTTTTTCATCCATGTTATGTGGGTCAAATGATGATACCATACCAAGTTTCAACCTTTTGTGAGTTAAGTTGTGGTGCTTTCCAATTTCAGGGTCATTTAGCCCAATATTAATCATTAAATGCATAAAAAATAGCAAATGAAGTCAGAAAGGGTTGAAATTTTAGTATGTGGCTTTGAATGATGCATATTGAATGAACAAAAAGTCTTGAATTCAAATAAGTTTAGAAAAATGAAATGCCTTTGTAACAGATGAGTTTTCGTTTGTAACCCTCGTACTTCGAAAGAGATGGTCCATTTTGTACACGAAGTACATCGAGATTTTGCCATAACCCTCTCAACTTTTGGACCCATGTTATGTGGGTCAAATGATGATACCATGGCAAGTTTCAACCTTTTCTGAGTTTAGTTGTAGTGCTTTCCAATTTCAGGGTCATTTAGCCCAAAATAAATCATTAAATGCATGAAAAATAGCAAAGGAAGTCAGAAAGGGTTGAAATTTTAGTATGTGGCTTTGAATGATGCATATTGAATGGAAAAAAATTCTTGAGTTGAAATAAGTTTAGAAAAATGAAATGCCTTTGAAACAGATGAGTTTTCGTCTGAAACCCTCGTATTTCGAAAGAGATGGACCAGTTTGTACACGAAGTGCATCCAGCTTTTTCCATAACCGTCTCAACTTTTGCCCCGATGTTATGTGGGTCAAATGATGATACCATTCCAAGTTTCAACCTTTTCTGAGTTTAGTTGTAGTGCTTTCCAATTTCAGGGTCATTTAGCCCAAAATAAATCATTAAATGCATGAAAAATAGCAAAGGAAGTCAGAAAGGGTTGAAATTTTAGTATGTGGCTTTGAATGATGCATATTGAATGGAAAAAAAGTCTTGAGTTGAAATAAGTTTAGAAAAATGAAATGCCTTTGTAACAGATGAGTTTTCGTCCGAAACCCTCGTATTTCGAAAGAGATGGACCAGTTTGTACACGAAGTGCATCCAGCTTTTTCCATAACCGTCTCAAATTTTGCCCCCATGTTATGTGGGTCAAATGATGATACCATTCCAAGTTTCAACCTTTTCTGAGTTTAGTTGTAGTGCTTTCCAATTTCAGGGTCATTTAGCCAAAAATAAATCATTAAATGCATAAAAAATAGCAAATGAAGTCAGAAAGGGTTGAAATTTTAGTATGTGGCTTTGAATGATGCATATTGAATGCAAAAAAAGTCTTGAGTTCAAATAAGTTCAGAAAAATGAAATGCCTTTGTAACAGATGAGTTTTCTTCTGAAACCCTCGTACTTCGAAAGACATGGTCTAGTTTGTACACGAAGTGCATCCAGCGTGTCGTAACCCTCTCAACTTTTTCATCCATGTTATGTGGGTCAAATGATGATACCATACCAAGTTTCAACCTTTTGTGAGTTAAGTTGTGGTGCTTTCCAATTTCAGGGTCATTTAGCCCAATATTAATCATTAAATGCATAAAAAATAGCAAATGAAGTCAGAAAGGGTTGAAATTTTAGTATGTGGCTTTGAATGATGCATATTGAATGCACAAAAAGTCTTGAATTCAAATAAGTTTAGAAAAATGAAATGCCTTTGTAACAGATGAGTTTTCGTTTGAAACCCTCGTACTTCGAAAGAGATGGTCCATTTTGTACACGAAGTACATCGAGATTTTGCCATAACCCTCTCAACTTTTGGACCCATGTTATGTGGGTCAAATGATGATACCATGCCAAGTTTCAACCTTTTCTGAGTTTAGTTGTAGTGCTTTCCAATTTCAGGGTCATTTAGCCCAAAATAAATCATTAAATGCATGAAAAATAGCAAAGGAAGTCAGAAAGGGTTGAAATTTTAGTATGTGGCTTTGAATGATGCATATTGAATGGTAAAAAAGTCTTGAGTTGAAATAAGTTTAGAAAAATGAAATGCCTTTGAAACAGATGAGTTTTCGTCTGAAACCCTCGTATTTCGAAAGAGATGGACCAGTTTGTACACAAAGTGCATCCAGCTTTTTCCATAACCGTCTCAACTTTTGCCCCGATGTTATGTGGGTCAAATGATGATACCATTCCAAGTTTTAACCTTTTCTGAGTTTAGTTGTAGTGCTTTCCAATTTCAGGGTCATTTAGCCCAAAATAAATCATTAAATGCATGAAAAATAGCAAAGGAAGTCAGAAAGGGTTGAAATTTTAGTATGTGGCTTTGAATGATGCATATTGAATGGAAAAAAAGTCTTGAGTTGAAATAAGTTTAGAAAAATGAAATGCCTTTGTAACAGATGAGTTTTCGTCCGAAACCCTCGTATTTCGAAAGAGATGGACCAGTTTATACACGAAGTGCATCCAGCTTTTTCCATAACCGTCTCAAATTTTGCCCCCATGTTATGTGGGTCAAATGATGATACCATTCCAAGTTTCAACCTTTTCTGAGTTTAGTTGTAGTGCTTTCCAATTTCAGGGTCATTTAGCCCAAAATAAATCATTAAATGCATGAAAAATAGCAAATGAAGTCAGAAAGGGTTGAAATTTTAGTATGTGGCTTTGAATGATGCATATTGAATGCAAAAAAAGTCTTGAGTTCAAATAAGTTCAGAAAAATGAAATGCCTTTGTAACAGATGAGTTTTCTTCTGAAACCCTCGTACTTCGAAAGACATGGTCCAGTTTGTACACGAAGTGCATCCAGCGTGTCGTAACCCTCTCAACTTTTTCATCCATGTTATGTGGGTCAAATGATGATACCATACCAAGCTTCAACCTTTTGTGAGTTAAGTTGTGGTGCTTTCCAATTTCAGGGTCATTTAGCCCAAAATTAATCATTAAATGCATAAAAAATAGCAAATGAAGTCAGAAAGGGTTGAAATTTTAGTATGTGTCTTTGAATGATGCATATTGAATGCAAAAAAAGTCTTGAATTCAAATAAGTTTAGAAAAATGAAATGCCTTTGTAACAGATGAGTTTTCGTCTGAAACCCTCGTACTTCGAAAGAGATGGTCTAGTTTGTACACGAAGTACATCGAGATTTTGCCATAACCCTCTCAACTTTTGGACCCATGTTATGTGGGTCAAATGATGATACCATGCCAAGTTTCAACCTTTTTTAATTTTAGTTGTAGTGCTTTCCAATTTTAGGGACATTTAGCCCAGAATAAATCATTAAATGCATGAAAAATAGCAAATGAAGTCAGAAAGGATTAAAATTTTAGTCTGTGGCTTTGAATGATTCATATTGAAGGCACAAAATGTCGTGAGTTCAAATAAGTTTAGAAAAATGAAATTCCTTTGTAACATATGAGGTTTCGTCTAAAACCCTCGTACTTCGAAAGAGATGGTCCAGTTTGTACACGAAGTGCATCCAGCTTTTTTCGTAACCCTCTCAATTTTCCCCCATGTTATGTGGGTCAAATGTTGATACCATCCCAAGTTTCAACCTTTTCTGAGTTTAGTTGTAGTGCTTTCGAATTTTAGGGTCATTTAGCCCAAAATAAATTATTAAATGCATGAAAAATAACAAATGAAGTCAGAACGGGTTGAAATTTCAGTATGTGTATTTGAATGATACATTTTGAATGCACAAAAAGTCTTGAGTTCAAATAAGTTTAGAAAAATGAAATGCCTTTGTAACAGATGAGTTTTCGTCTGAAACCCTCGTACTTCGAAAGAGATGGTCCAGTTTGTACACGAAGTGCATCCAGCTTTTCCCGTAACCCTCTCAACTTTTGCACACATGTTATGTGGGTCAAATGATGATACCATTCCAAGTTTCAACCTTTTCTGAGTTTAGTTGTAGTGGTTTCCAATTTCAGGGTCATTTAGCCAAAAATAAATCATTAAATGCATGAAAAATAGAAAATGAAGTTCGAAAGGGTTGACATTGTAGTATGTGGCTTTGAATGATGCATATTGAATGCAAAAAAGTCTTGAGTTCAAATAAGTTTAGAAAAATGTAATGCCTTTGTAACAGATGAGTTTTCGTCTGAAACCGTCGTACTTCGAAAGAGATAGTCCAGTTTGTACACGAAGTGCATCCAGATTTTGGTGTAACCCTCTCAAGTTTTGCCCCCATGTTATGTGGGTCAAATGATGATACCATGCCAAATTTCAACCTTTTCTGAGTTTAGTTGTAGTGCTTTCCAATTTCAGGGTCATTTAGCCGAAAAAAAATCATTAAATGCATGAAAAATAGCAAATGAAGTCAGAAAAGGTTGAAATTTTAGTATATGGCTTTGAATGATGCATATTGAATGCACAAAAAGTCTTGAGTTCAAATACGTTTAGAAAAATGAAATGCCTTTGTAACAGATGAGTTTTCGTCTGAAACCCTCATACTTCGAAAGAGATGGTCCAGTTTGTACACGAAGTGCATCCAGCTTTTGTCGTAACCCTCTCAACTTTTGCAAACATGTTATGTGGGTCAAATGATGAAACCATTCCAAGTTTCAACCTTTTCTGAGTTTAGTTGTATTGCTTCCAATTTCAGGGTCATTTAGCCCAAAATAAATCATTAAATGCATGAAAAATAGCAAAGGAAGTCAGAAAGGGTTGAAATTTTAGTATGTGGCTCTAAATGATGCATATTGAATGCAAAAAAAAGTCTTGAGTTCAAATAAGTCTAGAAAAATGAAATACCTTTGTAACAGATGAGTTTTCGCCTGAAACCCTCGTACTTCGAAAGAGATGGTCCAGTTTGTACAGGAAGTGCATCCAGATTTTGTCGTAACCCTCTCAACTTTTGCACCCAAGTTATGTGGGTCAAATGATGATACCATGCCAAGTTTCTAAGTATTAGTGTGTGGCTTTGAATGATGCATATTGAACGCACAAAAAGTCGTGAGTTCAAATAAGTTTAGAAAAATGAAATGTCTTTGTAACAGATGAGGTTTCGTCTGGAACCCTCGTACTTCGAAAGAGATGGTCCAGTTTGTACACGAAGTGCATCCAGCTTTTGTCGTAACCCTCTCAACTTTTGCACACGTGTTATGTGAGTCAAATTATCATACCATGCCAAGTTTCAACCTTTGCTGAGTTTAGCTGTAGTGCTTTCTAATTTCAGGGTCATTTAGCCCAAAATAAATCATTAAATGCATGAAAAATAGCAAATGAAGTTAGAACGGGTTGACATTTTAGTATGTGTCTGTGAATGATGCATATTGAATGCACAAAAAGTCTTGAGTTCTAATAAGTTTAGAAAAATTAAACCCTCGTACTTCGAAAGAGCTGGTCCAGTTTGTACACGAAGTACATCCAGATTTTGCCGTAACTCTCTCAACTTTTGCACCCATGTTATGTGGGTTAACTGAAGATACCATGCCAAGGTTCAACCTTTTCTGAGTTTAGTTGTAGTGCTTTCCAATTTTAGGGTCATTTAGCCCAAAATAAATCATTAAATGCATGAAAATAGAAAATGAAGTCAAAAAGGGTTGAAATTTTAGTGTGTGGCTTTGAATGATTCATATTGAATACACAAAAAGTCGTGAGTTCTAATAAGTTTAGAAAAATTAAATGCCTTTGTGACAGATGAGGTTTCGTCTGAAACCCTCGTACTTCGAAAGAGATATTCCAGTTTCTACACGAAGTGCATCCAGCTTTTTTCGTAACCCTCTCAACTTTTGCACACATGTTATGTGGGTCAAATGATGATACCATGCCAAGTTTCAACCTTTTCTGAGTTTAGTTGTAGTGCTTTCCAATCTGATGTGGGTCAAATGCATGAAAAAATAGCAAAGGAAGTCAAAAAGGGTTGAAATTTTAGTATGTGGCTTTGAATGCTTCATATTTAATGAAAAAAGAGTCTTGAGTTCAAATTAGTTTAGAAAAATTAAATGCCTTTGTAACAGATGAGTTTTCTTCTGAAAGCCTCTTACTTCGAAAGAGATGGTCCAGTTTGTACACGAAGTGCATCCAGATTTTGCCGTAACCCTCACTACAAGAAATATGCTAACTTGTGACCCTACATATTGGTCACTTAAAGGTCACTATTCTTCATTTGTGACCTTTTTGTGACCAAAATCAGTTGGTCAAAAGTTGAGGGTCGCAAAGCGGACATTGTGACCTTTTTTCCTGAAATGGTCATAGATGATTGTGACCAAACCAAAGGTCGTAGATGCTGTGACCAATTGGTTTGGTCATTGGATTATTGGCCAGACACGTCAGATCCAACGTGGCACGCTGATGTGGCAAATAGTTTAACCAGATGAAATGGTCGTAGAATAGAATCAGCCCGGTCCAACTGAGCCATCTATATGGGCCTAGCCCAAAAATTAAGCCCATTTAGTTTTTTCCGTTCCTTTGGTCAGATGCATGGGCCTAGCCCAACAATTCAGTCTTTCTATTCTCTAGGCCTTGGGCTTTTTGCGAGCCATTTATTTTTTGGGCTTCAGCCTTTTTGCAGACTAACTTTTTTGGGCCTCAGCCATGGCCTTTGAATTTTAGACTCACTCGTCAGTTTAATATACAATCATTTTCAATCAATATTCAATTATTTCATTTAAACCGAGGCAATAAATGCAGAATATTTTATAACCCAGCCAAAATTGGTACATTACAATAATACAGTACATATTATCCATTTGCCTAATACACACAAGTATAAATAAACAACAAGCTCCAATGAGCTATTATTTGCTTGGTGCAGGTTCCATCTTGTTTTAGCTTCTTCATCCTGGAGCTTGTTCCAGAAGTATGCAACGTTAACATCTACAGGTTATAAACAGTAGTTAGAAGAAAATAAAAATAGAACAGGTCAATTTCTAGGCAACTAGTGTACAAAAATATCAATAGAACCAAAAAGAAGCATAACTAACAGTGAAGAACAAATAGTACCACCTGAGAAAAATCAATAAATAATCTATTTGTGAAAAACAAACAGTACAAGAGTACTATATCATCCTTGACCTTGTCAGAAGGTAGGATGGTCACTAAACAACAACATTCTCAGGAGGATGTACACTTTTAAAATTAACCTGATGATGTTCTACTACTAGCCAGGATCAAGAGTACCAATAACCTATATGTAGTAAGGTACAGCAGCAAGAAAGCAGTGCAATAATTTCACCACGTCACCCTAAGAAAACTATTATCCTACTACTACTCTCATCCATTCAACTAATAGCATCTAATACTAGTTATCTCGAGGGAGAGAAGGGAATCAATAGGCTATTACCAGTTAATGATGGCGTCAACGATGATCTAGATGTGCTTGGTGTCGATGAAGAGGTGGATGATCTCCATGGTGTGCTTGATGATGAGGACCGGCATGATCTTTTTCCGTTGTTGCTACAAGACATCATGAGTGAGTTGGTGAGGAGCTCAATGATGTAGCACTGCGGCTCGGGGAAGTGATTCGTCAACGTCACCGCCAAGTAGTCGTTTCAGTGAGACGCCGTTCACCTGTGCCCAAAAAAACACCACGACCGCCGTCGATCGTGGTTTTTTGCTCAGTCAGCTCCCACCCTCCATATTTGGAAGCTCTCACACTAATGCATATTTTTTTACAACAGGCTAATCAGAATCAAAATGGTCCAAGTAAGCAGGGCCTTATGTAATACAGGGAATTCACAACATAGAAAGCATCATAGGAGAGGTAAGGTGGTACACATAGGAATGCCTATTCTTGTCGGTCGAGCAACCAAATCCAAGGAATATTGTCAGAAATAACAGCGTTACAGGGCAGAAAGTTACATCTACCTATCCACCGAAAATAGGTCTACTGGACACTGTACAACATAGAAAATTAGAAAATCTGTAACTAGGAGTGTCTATTAGCAGATTTTTGTCTAAATAAATAAAGCATAGAAAGACAAGTAAATTACTTCTAAAACACCGGGATCTTCAGAAAGTTCCAAAGGAAAATGGCAGCAGACACTACAAGGCTATATGTGATTGAGCGCAAGAAGAAAGATACTACTCCTAGGTCATAAATAAATAAACAAGACTAGGAGCAATTTATTGAGCGAAAAAACATTAATCTTATTAGACTTTAAATGAGTTTATCATGACGTACAACACGAAATGACAGGAATGTTTGGCTATAATTGACCATGAGATGGAAATGCAAAGGCTGGATGTTTAACTGTAACTAGTAACGGGTCATTGGTTCCTTTGTTGGTAATAAGAAGAGCGGCACTAGAAAACCTAGGATAAAAATATACAGCAAGGCCCCAAGCACACGCATCTCTACACTAGCCAGACTGCATCTCTCCATGAAGATGTAGGAATCCATATATATATATATAATAACTCAGTGCACCATACATGTTGCCTTTATTACTTTTATCCAACAGAATAGAGTTAACATCAGAGAGAGTGTGTGAACTGCAGTATCATTTAAATAGTTTATTTGCATATGATCTGTAGCCTGGACATAAATACTGAATGTCACATGGCATCATCTTTCTAACCAAACTAAACCTCCAATTAAATCTGGCATTAACCAAAAATATGGCATTAACCAAACCATATCAGTACCCAAAACACATCCAACTACCTATACACAATCAAATAGAAGCAAAAAGGACAACCTGAGATCTGACGAAGTGTCAAAAAATTATATGTTGTTCTCATCCAAAATGAGTTGCTTCCTGATCCGAGAGGATGAACAGATCGACATATTTAATCAAACAGAATCTTGGGTGGATGAACAGGTAAACCCACAAAAGAGAGAGGGGGAATGGGGAAGTGAAGAGGGCGCTCACCGATCCATAGCAAAATCGGTCGACGCGCACGACGTAGTGGGTGGGACGGAGGTGGCACGACGCTGGTACCTGGAACGCGCCTCGTCGAAGGGGATGGGGTCACCGATCATGGCGAAGAAGATGGATGGGTGCGGCCGGGTCGACAAGGGCGCGACGACCAGGTCGTGGTTGTTGTGGAACTCATCTCTGTGGCGGCTGCAGCCTTCCTGATCTGCAAGAGATAGAGAGAGAGGGTGTGAGGGAGAGAGGAGAAGGACTAGAGGGAGAAAAGCAGCGACCAGCGGGGCGAGGAGCAGCGGTTGGAGCAACTGGCGCAGGTGTGGAGGCGGGGCGGCGCGGGAACACCAGCTTCCTCCACGGGGAGGAGGGGCCGGAAGTGGAGGGATCTGCTTGCGAGGTGAGAGAACCGGGAGGAGGGGGCTGGCGGCGGGCGTCCTGGGGGGAGGGATCTGGATCGGGGATAGGGACAGAGAGAGGAAAAGGCAACGACGCGTTCTAGGGTTTGGTGGGAGTGGGCGGCGTGCGTTTAGGTGGAGACATTGGATCATTATGTGCGGACGGTTTAGATCGGTTGCAGTGGGGTGATCCGTGGGAGGAGTGATTCTCCATCCTGATTGGTTGAGATATATGCGATTTAAAAAAGTTTGCAAGTGCTAAAAATAGGGAGATTTTGTGAAACAACTATTAAAAATATTTTGCAAAATGGTACTATATTTTTTTTACTCAAGTGAGACCACATTTTAACGATGATCATCAATTTATATGCATTTTCGATCTTCCTAGCAATTTTCGATCATTTAATCAGTTGTGCGCCGAATCAACACGAACCGGGTTAAGTTTAAACTATAACTTCTTCATAGTGTGGTCATTACTTTTCCAAAAATAACTATCAGATGCACAAGTGGCCATTTAATCAAAGATCCACCAAGAGTTCTGCATGATTCCGCCACTAGCTACAAACGGTTATGCCAGCAATTTTGACAACATTTTAAAAACACCATACGGTGAAGTAGCTATTACAAACTGGATAATTTAAAGTCCAATCTTTCTGTGTGTGCAATATGAAGCAATCAAAGCCACCTCCCTAAATTTCAAACCTTTTTAACTTCATTTACTAATTTTCATGCATTTTGTGATTTATTTTGAGCTAAATAACTATGAAATTGAAAACCACTACATATCAACCCGGAAACGGTTGAAACTTGGCATGGTATCATCATTTCACACGCATATCATGTGTTAAAAACTTTAGAGGGTTACGCAAAAAACTGGATGTAGTTCGTGTACAAACTCGACCATCTCTTTTGAAGTATATATAAGGGTTTTGGACGAAAACTCATGTATTACAAACACATTTCATTTTTTAAAATTTGTTTCAACTCCAATCTTTCTGTGTGTACAATATGAAGCAATCAAAGCCACATCCCCAAATTTCAAACCTTTTTTACTTCATTTACTAATTTTCGTGTATCTAGTGATTTATTTTGAGCTAAATAACCATGAAATTGAAAACCACTACAGATCAACTCATAAATGGTTGAAACTTGGCATGGTATCATAATTCCACACACATATCATGTGTTGGAAAGTTGAGAGGGTTACACAAAAAACTGGATGCAGTTCGTGTACTAACTCGACCATCTCTTTTGAAGTATACGGATTTTGGACGAAAATTCATGTATTACAAAGACATTTCATTTTTTTAAATTCGTTTCAACTCCAATCTATTTTTGTGTCCAATATGAAGCAATCAAAGCCACATCCCAAAATTTCAAACCTTTTTTACTTCATTTTCTAGTTTCATGCATTTAGTGATTTATTTTAAGCTAAATAACCCTGAAATTGAAAACCACTACAGATCAACTCATAAATGGTTGAAACTTGGTATGGCATCATCATTCCACAGACATATCATATGTTAGACAGTTGAGAGGGCTACGCAAAAAACTGGATGCAGTTTGTGTACAAACTCGACCATCTCTTTCGAAGTATAAGGGTTTTGGACGAAAACTCATGTATTACAAAGACATTTCAATTTTTTGAATTTATTTCAACTTCAATATTTTTGTATGTCCAATATGAAGCAATCAAAGCCACCTCCCCAAATTTCAAACCTTTTTTATTTCATTTACAAGTTTTCATGCATTTGGTGATTTATTTTGAGCTAAATAATCCTGAAATTGAAAACCACTCCAGATCAACTCATAAATGGTTAAACCTTGGCATGGTATCATCATTCCACACACATATCATGTGTCAGAAAGTTAAGAGGGTTACGGAAAAAACTGGATGCAGTTTGTGTACAAACTCGGCCATCTCTTTCGAAGTATAAGGGTTTGAACGAAAATTCATGTATTATAAAGACATTTCATTTTTTTAAATTAGTTTCAACTCCAATATTTTTCTTTTGTCCAATACGAAGCAATCAAAGTCACCTCCATAATTTCAAACCTTTTTTTACTTCATTTACTAGTTTTCATGCATTTAGTGATTTATTTTAAGCTAAATAATCCTGAAATTGAAAACCACTCCAAATCAACTCATAAATGGTTGAAACTTGGCATGGTACCATCACTCCACACACATATCATGTGTTAGAAAGTTGAGAGGGTCACGGTAAAAACTGGATGCACTTCGTGTACAAACTCGACCATCTTTTTCGAAGTATAGCATAGTTTATTCAAATGATCTCATATTTTGCACAAATGTTCATATTGGAATGATAAACAATATTGCCGAAGGATGTTTCCATTTTCTTTGCACAAGAAACAATTTTAATTTTTTGAGTGCCAAAAGTAGGGTTATTTTGTGAATAACATACCAAATATTTATTGCAAAATTGAACCACTTTATTATTAAATAATATTAGACCATATTTTATATACAATTAACTAAAAATTTTCATGTCAAATGCCTCCGATACAACTCTCGCCAAAAAGAAAAATTCTTGTCGATTCACTAGGAACCGGATCAAATTTGAACTACAACTACTTTGTAGTTTTCTCATTTAAAAAAAATTAGGTGCACAAGTAACTATTTAATAAAAGATCTAATAAAAGTTTTGCAAGATGCCATACCTAGCTATGAAAGGTCATCACCATCGTTTTGACCGCATTTTGAACTCGGCATAAAAACAATCAAAAAAGTTTTTTCTTGTTATACATTTTTCTATACATGAGAAACACTTTCTCTATTTTTCATATTTAATACATGTTCAACATTTTTTATATACAGATTTAATATTTTTCAAACATTTTATTGTAATTTTTAATACATGGTGGACAATTTTACGATACACATTTAACATTTTTTCTATACACATTGATTTTTTTTCAAATATTTGGTTCATAATTTTAAAATATAAGTTCAATATTTTTGGACACCACTCCATTTTTCAAAGATATTAGATCATTTTTCAAATTATTATGAACCAAATTTTGATAGCATTTTCAAACCATCATAAAAAAATTAAAAGTTTTGGTCATGCACATAAGATGACGTAAAATGAGAAGTTCGTCAACTTGAGTGAAATCCCTATTTCCTTCCCACCGATATGCACACGTTCATATGGCTGGCCCGTCAGCGACGGATTGGAGGCCTCGTCGTACCAAGGCCCAGGCCCAGCTACAGACGCAATGTTTAATAAAGGCAGGTTTGTATTGTTTGCATAATCGGTGGTGTTGCGTAGTGGTCAGGTGCTATGCTAAGGACCGACAGGTCTCGGGTTTGATCCTTCCTAGCCTCTCTTTTTTTGCATATTATCTGGAACGACCACAAAAGATGGAAGGTTGTGGGTGGGCCTGCATGGCGGGGCCTACTAGTCAGTAGGTCCGTTTAAATATTAGCGGGTCCCACATGACGTGTCCTATTGGTTAGTAGGGTGGGTCCCATTGGTCAGCTGCATGGCTCAAACCTATTGTTATCCAGACACGTAAACTGAAATTAACACATAAACTTGACAAATAGGCAAAAATTGATATATAGACATGAGAAATAGGTAAAATTGATGAGGTGGCGCTCAATCATATCAATGCATTCACGTTTACAACATCATGACCATCTAAATTAGTTGTAATCAACTAAAAACAAGGCCATCGATCATTGTTGACTGCATTATGACCAATTATTGTAAGGAAATGACGACCTTTTTGTCTAAAATGGTCATTATCGTATAAGGTTTAGACCCTTCAAATCACCTTGCGACCATTTAGTTCAGAATGGTCATAGATTTATGACTAATTTTTCCAAGGTCACTATGAAAAGGTCAGAAGTTAGCATAGTTCTTGTAGTGCCTCTCAACTTTTGCCCCCATCTTATGTGGGTCAAATGATGATACCATGCCAAGTTTCAACCTTTTCTGAGTTTAGTTGTGTTGCTTTCCAATTTTAGGGTCATTTAGCCCAAAATAAGTCATTAAATAAATGAAAAATAGAAAATGAAGTCAGAAAGGGTTGAAATTTTAGTATGTGGCTTTGAATGATGCATATTGAATGCACAAAAAGTCTTGAGTTCAAATAAATTTAGAAAAATGAAATGCATTTGTAACAGATGAGTTTTCGTCTGAAACCCGCGTACTTCGAAGGAGATCGTCCAGTTTGTACACGAAGTGCATCCATCTTTTGTCGTAACCCTCTCAACTTTTGCACACATGTTATGTGGGTCTAATGAAGATACCATCCCAAGTTTCAACCTTTTCTAAGTTTAGTTGTAGTGCTTTCCAATTTCAGGGTCATTTACTCCAAAATAAATCATTAAATGCATGAAAAATAGCAAATGAAGTCAGCAAAGGGTTGAAATTTTAGTATGTGGCTTTGAATGATGCATATTGAATTCACAAAAAGTCTTGAGTTCAAATAAGTTTATAAAAATGAAATGCCTTTGTAACAGATGAGTTTTCCCCTGACACCCTCGTACTTCGAAAGAGATTGTCCAGTTTGTACACGAAGTGCATCCAGATTTTTCCGTAACCCTCTCAACTTTTTCACCCATGTTATGTGCGTCAAATAATGATACCATGCCAAGTTTCAACCTTTTCTGAGTTTAGTTGTAGTCCTTTCCAATTTTAGGGTCATTTAGCCCAAAATAAATCATTAAATGCATGAAAAATAGCAAACGAAGTCAGAAACGGTCGAAATTTTAGTGTGTGGCTTTTAATGATGCACGTTGAATACACAAAAAGTCGTGAGTTCAAATAAGTTTAGAAAAATGAAATGACTTTGTAACAGATGAGGTTTCGTCTTAAACCCTCGTACTTCGAAAGAGATGGTCCAGTTTGTACACGAAGTGCATCCAGCTTTTGTCGTAACCCTCTCAACTTTTGCAGACATGTTATGTGGGTCAAATGATCATACCATGCCAAGTTTCAACCTTTGCTGAGTTTAGCTGTAGTGCTTTCCAATTTCAGGTTCATTTTTAGCCCAAAATAAATCATTAAATGCATGAAAAATAGCAAATGAAGTCAGAAATGGTTGAAATTTTAGTATGTGGCTTTGAATGAGGCATATTGAATTCAAAAAAAGTCTTGAGTTCAAATAAGTTTAGAAAAACAAAATGCCTTTGTAACAGATGAGTTTTCGTCTGAAACCCTCGTAGTTCGAAAAAGATGGTCCAGTTTGTACACGAAGTGCATCCAGCGTGTCGTAACCCTCTCAAATTTTGCATCCATGTTATGTGGGACAAATGATGATACCATGCCAAGTTTCAACCTTTTCTGAGTTAAGTTGTAGTGCTTTCCAATTTCAGGGTAATTTAGCCCAAAATAAATCATTAAATGCATGGAAAATAGCAAATGAAGTCAGAAAGGGTTGAAATTTTTGTATGTTGCTTTGAATGATGCATATTGGATGCACAAAAAATCTTGAGTTCAAATAAGTTTAGAAAAATGAAATGCCTTTGTAACTGATGCGTTTTTGTCTGAAACCCTCGTACTTCGAAAGAGATTGTCCAGTTTGTACACGAAGTTCGTCCAGATTTTGCCGTAACCCTCTCAACTTTTGCACGCATGTTATGTGGGTCAACTGATGATACCATGCCAAGTTTCAACCTTTTCTGAGATTATTTGTAGTGCTTTCCAATTTTAGGGTCATTTAGCCCAAAATAAATCATTAAATGCATGAAAATAGAAAATAAAGTCAGAAAGGGTTGAAATTTTAGTGTGTGGCTTTGAATGGTTCATATTGAATGCACAAAAAGTCGCGAGTTCAAATAAGTTTAGAAAAATGAAATTCCTTTGTGACAGATGAGGTTTCGTCTGAAACCCTCGTACTTCGAAAGAGATTGTCCAGTTTGTACACGAAGTGCATCCAGCTTTTGTCGTAACCCTCTCAACTTTTGCACACATGTTATGTGGGTCAAATGATCATACCATGCCAAGTTTCAACCTTTTCTGAGTTTAGTTGTAGTGCTTTCCAATTTCAGGGTCATTTAGCCCAAAATAAATCATTAAATGCATGAAAAATAGCAAAGGAAGTCAGAAAGGGTTGAAATTTTAGTATGTGGCTTTGAATGATGCATATTTAATGCAAAAAAAGTCTTTAGTTCAAATAAGTTTAGAAAAATGAAATGCCTTTGTAACAGATGAGTTTTCGCCTGAAGCCCTTGTACTTCGAAATAGATGGTCCAGTTTGTACACGAAGTGCATCCAAATTTTTTTCGTAACCCTCTCAACTTCTGCACACATATTATGTGGGTCAAATGATGATACCGTGCCAAGTTTCAACCTTTTCTGAGTTTAGCTGTAGTGCTTTCCAATTTCAGGGTCATTTAGTCCAAAACAAATCATTAAATGCATGAAAAATAGCAAATGAAGTCAGAAAGGGTTGATATTTTAGTATGTTGCTTTGAATGATGCATATTGAATGGTGGCGGGAAACCTATAACATATGGTCGCATGGTGGCGGCGACACGGCAAACTTAAAACATTCAACAACTTAACATCTCAAACCCAGAACATAAAAAAACTACTCCTCCTCGCCGTCGGAGAAATCGTCTTCGATGACGAAGCTGATGTTATCCTCTAGCGCTATCCAGCGGGGGTCACCAACGAGCCAGTTGGCAGCGCCTCTTGCCAGTTCCTCCTTCGCCATCGCCTTGGCCGCCCACCGCTCCTCCTGCCATTCATGACGCTCGTGACACATCTCCGCGCTCTCGGCCGCTAGCCTCGTCCAGTGTTCCGCCTCCTCCGAGGCTTCACGGGCATGGCTCGCGTACCAATCCTGCACGGCGTGCTGGTCATGCTCCGAGGCGAGGCCGAGCACCGCTCATCGGCGATGGAGGCGGTGGTCCTCTTCATTGAGGAGGAACGACGAATCTGCCATGTCCTCCGCCTCTTCCACGCTGTGGAAGTTGCGGAAATTCATCTCCGTGTGCGGGCGGCCGAGCCTCCACACCGCAACGTCGTACGCGCGGGCGGCTAAATATGCATGGTAGAACCTGCTGAGACACACATGCTCATTGTTGGCGCAAGTGATCACCACCGTGAATGTGCCGTCCGAGCGCTCGCGGATGCCGTGGTAGCTGGGCGGGGGGATTCGGTGGCGGGGCGGCATGGTGGCCGGTGGTGGCACGGAACGGGAAAGTGTGCATGAGAAGAGAACTAGTGGCGACTGGCTTTGCGTGGAGGCCTCTTTTCACGCGCTATTACCCTCACACGATTCAGAATCCAACCAACCAGGAAGAAGCAAACGGATCGCGTGTTTCTTTCAAGCGCTTGTCAGTCGTTGTATCAAGCTTCTGAGCCGTTGGATCCAACCAATCGGGAAGAAGAACACGGATTGCGTGTTTCTTTCAAGCGCTTGTGAGTCATTGGATCAGGCTTGTGAGCCGTTGGATCAGGCTTGTCGTTGCCTATATATATAACCCACCTCTAGGACATGTTCGACACTCAGTTCATCGGCCGAATACAAACCATTCGGATTCGCCTGCATACGTTCGACGGGGCATTTGATATGCTTGCACTCATGAGCCACCGTTGGGATGTGGGCAATCTCACCTGAAGCCAGAGGAGGAGGACGGGAAAGCTGTATGGTGATTTGTGCCGGCAGTCCACTGGTCGTTCCTCCCTACACGTCCACAGGAGAAGAGGTGCAGAGGTTAGAGGGGGGATACACTAACCGAACGAGAATAGGGCGGCAAGGCCACCGGCGCCATAGCCGACGACCGAAACCCTAGCCACGTGAGAAGGATCGTGGGTGGGCTTTGGTGTCCGCGAGCACCAGATCTAGTCGGATGGGAGATCGCCGCTGTGCGAGGGCAGGCTCGGGCTGTGCTTCGTGGTGGCTAGATTCGCCGGATGTCGCCTGAATCAGCCACCGCAAGTGCCGCAACACGGATCTTTGTGAAGAGAGAAACAGAGACAATGAAATATATGGAACCCAACAGGGATGGGTGTGGGATGCGGTGGATCTGGCAGCCGCTGGAGCTACGAGGTGGGAGAAGGGAAGGGGACGGCCGGCGGCAAAGTGGGTGGGTGGCGGTGATTTGGGAGAGATGAGGGGAAATTGGGAATCGGGGGCTCTGTTTTCTCGCGTCTCTCTCTCCCGCTTTTATTTTTTTTATTTTTTTTAGTTATTTAGATCATTGTCTATGAGCTGAAAATCTGCAACGCATATGCTTCAACACATATATGGTGTATCTATCGTGAATTTTTCAACATACAATCAAAACGTAGAATTTGTGTTGCTTTATATAGGGTATCCTTGTAGTGTCATGAGCCACCGTCGGGCTGTATGCAGGCGACATCGTGTGTTTTGTTGATCTTATATATATCTAGCTAGAAATCTTTCACTTCATCGACCAAATACAAATCATTCGGATTCCCTGCATACGTCCGACGGTGCATTTGATATGCTTGCACTCATGAGCCACCGTCGGGCTTTATGCATGGGAAACCTTGTGTTTTGTTTGATTGGAAAACAAAAACAAAAAAGTATAACAATTTCATTATAGGACGTCAACAGAAGAATACTCCATATCCTGTACTCTGTCAAGGCGAAGTTCAGACGGTCCTCGCCTGGTTGAAAGATCCGGCAAGTCTACCGACCATGCGTGGACCGTCTGAAATACCCGTACGGGATTTTCGTCACAAACGGGTTTTCAGACGGGCCACGCCTCGTGGGCACATCTGGCACTTCGGCTAGCGAGGTGGTACTAATATTTGTTGCTTATAGGGGACCTTTATTACCGGTTCTGGGAAACAACCGGTACTAACAGGTTAGTTAGTGGTTAATTACGGTAGGAGAGTCCTTTAGTACCGGTTGGAGGCACCAACCGGGACTAAAGGTCCTTTTTCAGAGAAAAACAATAACACCTACTGGGCTGACACGGCCTGGATACGACTAGAAACCCACTAATGGGCCAGGATCCAGGCCCGCAGCAGGCCCAGAAGGCCCACAGGAAATCAGTAACAGAGTAGGCACGAAAGCCTGCGGTTGAGAGGAGCTCGAAGTGGTACGCGCATCAGCGCTTATAAACCACTCCGGCTGTCCCTTGACTAGCGAGGTGGGACTAAACATGCCACCGCACCGTGGCGCAAGGCCTTTGGTTCCGGTTGGTGGCACCAACCGGTACCAATGCACCCCTTTAGTTCCGGTTGGTGCCACCAACCGGGACCAATGGTCTCTGTTTCCCGCACTTTGGGCTGCTGAAAAAGGATCATTGGTCCCGGTTGGTGACATCAACCGGTACGCGAATACCCACCTTTAGTACCGGTTGGTGCCACCAACCGGGACCTATTATCTTGGTATATAATCCCCCGCCTTCCAGCCGTCGTTCCCATCTCGCCATTTGGCTCAAGACGACGCCGCCGACGACACCGACACCGACGCTGCCGCCGACAACGACACCGACGCCGTCAGGCTGCCCGATTGCCGCACCGCCCCCGCCGTCGCCGACGACCTCGCCTGCGGCATCCCAAGCATCTCGCCTTCCTCTATCCGCATTGTCGCCGCCCCGCTCCTCCGTTCCTCACCACCGCGCCTCGCCGCCCCGCTCCACCGATGCTGCCGCCCCGTTCCTCCACCCACGCCGCCGCCCCCACATTCCTCCACCGACGCCGGCCGCCCCGCTGCTCTACGTCGCCGCCTCGCCCACTACTGGTGAGTCTCCAGCCGCTAGATATAAATAGATAGATAAATAAATAGATGCATGATATGTAGATAGATAGATAGATAGATAGAGTAGAATATGTGTATAATAGATTTATAAATAGCTAGATAGATAGATAGATAGAGATAGCTATAATAAATAGATAGATATATAATAGATAGAGTAGAATCTGTGTATAATAGATAGATAGATAGATAGATAGATAGATAGCTAAGTATTTTTGTCTTATTTTGTTAATTTGTTAGTTAGTATAATTTTTTCACTCGTTCATGTTAATAAAACTTTGCATATTAAATAAGTTCTAGGCAACAATGCTTGGCCCACATCCCCGTCGTCGCCGCGTCGGAGAGCAACTGCTTGATGGGATGGGCGATGTCCGGGACTGGGCTCCCCCGGGATGGCACTGGGAGGTGATCTCCGAGGCGCGCTGCTTAGTGAGGAATCCGGGTCCTGTCGTCGACCCGGATCTTCTTTGGTGGCGGTCGCGTCGGCGACAATCGGTGCGGAGGCAGCTGACCTCCGAGTGGTTTGTACGCTGACGTGTCAGGGAGGAGGACGAGCACGTCCGTCGCTCCTTGGTGGCGTTGGACGCCGGGTCATGGAGGACCTGGAAGGTTCTTCAGGGATCTCATCCGAGCTACGAGTTCATGGTGGTTCCTTCTCTTTGGGTGGCCACCTTCCGACGCATCCGACGTTGTTTACCGTATTAGTCATGTTGTTTACCGTTGTATTAATCGATGTATATGTATGACGAAGCACCCTTGTGATATGTACAAGTACGAAAGTTGTTCATCCTACTTGGGTCGTCGCCACATTGTCCCAGAATCTCTTATGTGTGCACTTCAAATATGAGGCACTATGCAACCTTGTTTTAAAATATTATTGCTACATTTTTATTCGAGTTCATCCTTTTTTGTGTGTATTAACTTTGAACCAACCGGGACCTATTCTCTTGGTATATAATCCCCCGCCTTCCAGTCGTCGGTCCCATCTCGCCATTTGGCTCAAGACGACACCGCCGACGACACCGAACTAACCTTTTGAATTATATATGAACACAGAAAATGGCTGACGATGAACAACTCGTCCAGTGCCCCTATTGTGACGATAACTCGGGTCGGTGCGACAGCAGGTATCCAAAGTTGGATGGGGATGAAGAAAGATATTTCTCCCTCACGGTTAGGCGTGACTTCGTAAAAATAATGGTATATACAACTTCTGCGTCGACATCATCCTTCTTATTTAGGCATGCTTCGCACTCACTACTAGGGAATGCCCTTTTAGTGGCGTCCTTTTTTTCTGTTTAGTGGCGCATTTAGGATGCGCCACTAACCACAAGCCACTAATAATGGCTTATAGGTGGCGCATTCTGGATGCGCCACCCCTAAGACCCCTAGGCGTGGCGCATCTTAGAATGCCCCACCAATAAGCTCTTAGGGGTGGCGGATTCTGAAAATGCGCCACTATTAATTTTTTTAAATTTTGAATTTTGAATCTGGATCTGGAAAACAATTTTTTTATTTTTAAGTTTTTTATTTTTTCTTAATCTCAGGTTAGTATGCTTAATGATCGGTCAATATGCTTAATCTCAGGTCAAACTAAACTCCGTGGTCAAACTTCCCCGAGGGTCACCCATCCTAGCACTACTCTAGCCCCAGCACGCTTAACTTCTCGGTTCTATTCAACTCTCACTCCAGCTCACCTAGCAGGCACTTGTTGATATATCTAACATATAAATCCTATTAAACCATGTTGATGTCTAGGACCTTGTTAATGTTCATGGGTGTGCTAAAATTTTCAACATTTGTTTGAAATTTTCTCGATGGGACCATTAGCATATTTTGAACTTTTTAAATTTTTTTTGATTTTTTTTAAATTTAAATTTTTAATTTTTTTAATGTTACTATCTAAAATTTTCAACTTTTTTTAACTTCCCGATTTGTCTTCTAGCCTTTTTACCAGTGCGCCACCCCTTACAACATAGTGGCGCATTACATATAAAATGCGCCACTAATAAGCTTTCCATGTATAGCTATTTCCCTAGTAGTGACTTAATTTTTTGTTTTGACATGTAATTTTTTTATAATCAACTAGCGCATCCCATGCTATGCAAGACGCCAAGTATGTGACTTTGTTAAATTCAATGATTGGCAAAAGATTGAAACAAAGGAAGTCAAACTCAAGACGACGAAACATGGTATAACTTTGAGGATTGATGTCACTAATAAATCTTGGTGCACTTATTTTTCTTGTCCAAATTGGCATGCATTGTGCAAGGCATATGCATTACAGGAGGGTATGAAAATAACCTTTGATCTTGGACCTTGTCGCCGAGATGTATTTAAAAATAAGGATATTTGGATGCTAGTGGACGACAAGAAGCTGGTTCTATCTCAACGTGAGTTTCTTACTTGTTTCCTTTCCTTATTTCTTTGCTTACCAAGTTGACAAATTTGATATAATTGCCAGTTTATCTCTATGCTCCGATGGATATACGCAAGATGTTTGATAATGCTTTCTATATTGGTGGCGTTGAGGAGCTAACCATGGATGAACAAGATGAGTACATCTCCTTTCTTAAAGATGTAACTGGATTTGTAAGCGAATCTTATACTCCATATGTTCCATTTGTTCTCGAGTTGTTGCCGGTATATGTATCAAACTATATCATGGTGAGATTTTTTACTGTTCTGTCACTACTTCATCATTTTCAGAAATCTTTTCACCTAAGATTAACTATACCGCATTACTAAGTATTTTACTCATATGTTTTCAACAAAAAAAACCGAAAAATGTGTGCCTAGATGGATGCCTTCTAGAGGCGATCTTACAGTTGTGGCTTACAGTTGTGGGTGCCTTCTACGGCCATGGGAAGAAATCTTCAAGACTGGCTACTCCACTGAAAGTGAACGTGATGGTGGATCCTTAAGAATAAAAAATTGGAAATGGATAGTGATTCGGAAGAATATAAAAGATTGGGACAAGGTCTTCTCCATATTACATTATGGAAATGGAGGTGTCTTTTGGTTTTTTTATGTTTACCCTTTTGAGGATGAGTAGTCTCGTAGGTGATATATATGAGGAGTCGAGGTAATAATATGGAAATGGAACTTTGTGTTTGATATTAGCGAAGTTAAACTAGCAAAGGACCTTTGTTTGTTGGATATTAATTATGATCATGATGATATATATGAGATGAATCCTTTCTCTCCTAGATGGTGATAAGAGAGTACATAACTCTCTTTATTAGCTAGCTAAAACAATATATGAAACCCCTGAATTAACCCCTGCAAAACCTCCTAACCCCCCACCCTTTCAAAAAAAAACCTAACCCGTCCCGGTTGGTGGCACCAACCGGGACAAAAGGCCCTCCCGCCTGGGCAAGCCACAACGGCCACGTGGAGGCCCATCTGCCCCGGTTCGTGGCCCAACCGGGACTAAAGGTTTTGGGAATTATTTACGACCCTTTAGTCCCGGTTCCGGAACCGGGAAAAATGGGCCTCTTTCTACCAGTGCTAGCAAACATGCCAGTCGTCGGGCTCGTCGTCGCCGGCCTCCTCACCGGGGTAATACGTCGGCGGAGCTTGCCGCGGACACATGTGGTCGGACTCAGCCAGGGGGGAAGAAGAGAGCTTACCAGCGCGGCGCCGGCGGAGACGATGGCGAGAGAAACGGCGGCGCGCGAGTAGCAGCGTGGAGCATGACCTGGTGGAGAGGGCGCGGAGCACAGCCTGGTGGAGAGGGTGCGGAGGACGTCGACGGCGGAGAGGGGCCGGCGAGGGGCCGCGACACAGCGACGGCGACGGCGAGGAGAAGCAGCCTGACGTCTTGGTCTGAGTCGATCTGCAGCGGTGGGGAAACTGCTACTCCAAGTGCTACTTATATACCAAGGGTCTTCAGTACCGGTTTGTGGTACAAACCGGTGCTAAAGGTCCCAAATTGTTCCAATTTTGGGTCAAAAATCAAGGCGGGAAGGGGTCGTACCTTTAGTACCGGTTTGTGGAACCAATCGGTACTACAGGTATATTTTTTTATTATTTGTGGATTTAGATTTTGTTTTTAGATTTTAATTAGCTATAAGAATAGTTGGAATTTATAATGAATCTTTTTGCTTGAGGTCAAAATAATTAAAAAAAATTTGTTAGTGTCAGTGGTTTTCAAATTTAAATAGTTTCAAGTTGAATTTTTCTCAAATACAAGTTTGTGGAGTACTTTTTTAAATACTAGTTTGTGAAATACTTTGTTAAATCATTAAGTGCATGAAAAATAGAAAATGAGTTAGAAAGATTTGAAATTTTAGGATGTGGATTTGAATGGTGCATATTGAATGAACAAAAAGTCTTGAGTTGAAATAAGTTTAAAATATTGAAATTCCTTTGTAACAGATTAGTTTTCGTCTGAAAACCCTCGTACTTCGAAAGAGATCGTCCATTTTGTAGACGAAGTGCATACAGTTTTTTCGGTAACCCTCTCAACTATTGCACACATCTTACGTGGGTCAAATAATGATAGCATGCCAAGTTTCAATCTTTTCTGAGTCCATTTGTAGTGCTTTCCAATTTCAGGGTCATTTGGCTCAAAATTAATCATTAAATGCATGAAAAATAGCAAATGAATTTAGAAAGATTTGAAATTTTAGTATGTAGCTTTGAATGGTGCATATTGAATGAATAAAGATTCTTGAGTTGAAATAAGTTTAAAAAATGAAATGCCTTTGTAAGAGATGAGTTTTCGTCTCAAACCCTCGTACTTCAAAAGAGATGGTCCAGTTTTTACTCGAAGTGCATCCAGTTTTTGCCATAACCCTCTCAAATTTTGCACACATGTTATGTGGGCAAAATGATAATACCATGCCAAGTTTCAACCTTTTCTGAGTTCATTTAGCTCGAAATAAATCATTAGATGCATGAAAAATAGCAAATGAATTTAGAAAGGTTTTAATGTTAGTATGTGGATTTGAATTGTGCATATTGAATGCACAAAAAGTCTTGAGTTCAAATAAGTTAAAAAATGAAATGCCTTTGTAACATATGAGTTTTCGTCTGAAACCCTCGTATTTCGAAAGACATGGTCTATTTTGTACACGAAGTGCATCCACTTTTTGCTGTAACCCTCTCAACTTTTTCACACATGTTATGTGGGTCAAATGATGATGCCATGCCAAGTTTCAACCTTTTATGAGTTCATTTGTAGTGCTTTCCAATTTTAGGGTCATTTAGCTAAAAATAAATCATTAAATGCATGAAAAATAGCAAATGAATTTAGGAAGGTTTGAAATTTTAGTATGTGGCTTTGAATGGTGCATATTGAATGCCCAAAAAGTCGTGAGTTGAAATAAGTTTAAAAAAATGAAATGCCTGTGTAACATATGAGTTTTCGTCTGAAACCCTCGTACTTCGAAAGACATGGTCTAGTTTGTACACGAAGTGCATCCACTTTTTGCTGTAACCCTCTCAACTTTTTCACACATGTTATGTGGGTGAAATGATGACACCATGCAAAGTTTCAACCTTTTATGAGTTCATTTGTAGTGCTTTCCAATTTTAGGGTCATTTAGCTAAAAATAAATCATTAAATGCATGAAAAATAGCAAATGAATTTAGGAAGGTTTGAAATTTTAGTATGTGGCTTTGAATGGTGCATATTGAATGCACAAAAAGTCTTGAGTTGAAATAAGTTTAAAAAAATGTAATTCCTTTGTAACAGTTGAGTTTTCGTTTGAAACCCTCGTACTGCGAAAGAGATGGTCCAGTTTGTACACGAAGTGCATCCAGTGCGGCACCGAGCTTTGTGTTTCCCTCTTTGCAATCTGGTTACAACCCTTTTCTGTGATCCTCTAACATGCGATTGAACTTCAACTTCACCCTTTCACTTTTGCATGCTCTCTGTGCATCAATAATGACACGGCGAAGCTAATCATGGGGCTCATGTGATGCCTTTTCTTCAGCTTCTTGTTCTTCATTTTCTTGTTCTTCATTCTCTTCCCCCAGTGTACCACCGTATTCAGGGAAACCATGATTCCTGTCATCATCCTCATCTTCTTCATTCTCTTCCATCAGACCCCCTCTTTCTCCATGCTTGGTCCAACTGTTATAGCTGGACATGAAACCATGCGCGCTGAAACAGATGGAGGTGAATATCTTTTGAGTCAGAGTAGGTCTTATTACTCTTGCAGACGAGACATGGACAAGACATAAAACCACTTCGCTTGTTAGCCTCCGCAACTTCCAAAAAACTATGCAAGCCATTAATGGACTCGCCAGAGCGTCGGTCTTCGTACATCCATTGCCGACTCATCTTCATAATGACACAACACAAAAATACAAAATTAATACAAGTTCATATACATAAAATTGATCATACATAAAGTTTGTTCATACATAAAGTTGATCATACATAAAGTTCATACACAATTATTCTCATAAAAAACATAAAATTATCTATCTAAAGCATTTAAATGCGAAAATAAATGTGATCAAAATCGCAAGAAAAGTAATAATTGCTCCAACAACATAATGATACCAAGCCTCTTTATTAAAGACATATTTTCTAATTTTCCTAATCTTCATGCGCATTGCATCCATCTTGTTCGTGTGATCATCGACGACATCGGCAACATACAACTCCAATCTCAGCTTTTGTTTTTCAACTTTTTAAATTTTTTCAAATACTCGTTTTATTTTTCAACTAAATATAACTTCTCAACGAGAGGGTCTTTCAATCTCATTTTCTCGCAATAACTACAAATATGCATACTAAGAAATTAACTTGAGATCAAAGTGCATATAAATCAAATAAACTCCACATATAAATATCACACTAGCTTTAGATCCCAAACTAAAATCCACAAATCACTATAAACATATATATAGAGCATTATACAAAGCTAATCTAGCAATGATAGATGAGAGAACAAAGTTGCTAAACTTTGTGAATACTTGTATGTAAGTGGGAGCTTCAAATCTTGGCAAAAATGGAGGATGAACTCGAGCAAAGAGAGAGGGGAGCTTCAAATGTTGAGAAAAATAGAGAATGAGCTTGGTCGGCTCGTGTGGGGGACGAAGGAGTATATATAGTAGTATATTTAGTACCGGTTTGTAGTACCAACCGGTACTAAAGGGAGACACTAGAACCGGTTGGTAACAGGTACTAGAGGTTCTAGCGGGCCCCCAGCCCAACGAAAACCTGCCACCACACCTGTAGAACCGGTTGGGGACACAAACCAGTACTAAAGGTGTGGTGTTAGGTTGTCGTTCGGCTAGGGGCCCACCACACGAACCGGTACTAAAGCATAGCCTCACGAACCGGTGCGATTGGGCCAGTAGAACCGGTTTGTGTTCGGACCGTGGCATTTTCTCATATCCAAAAGGCTTATTTTGTACTAGTGGAACGCCATTCCTGTAGTTTCTTGTGTGTGTTCAACCTAAGTATGAGGCAAAATCCGACATGTGTGTTCCTTTTTAAGAATAATTAAAACCGTTGTGACACCATGTGACTGCAGGGTTGGTCGAGTGAGCCTTTTGATATGCACAAGTAAGGAACTTGTGTATCTTACTTGGCTTGCTTGGTCCATCCCTGTAGTTTCTTGTGTATATGTCCTAATCTTTTGAATTATGAACACAGAAAATGGCCAACGACGCCGATGGAATCCCCCCGTGGGACTATTGTGACGATAACTCAGGTAGATTCGACAAGCATCCGAAGAAGTTGGATGGGGATGAAGAAAGATACTTCTCCCTGACGCTTACGCGCGACTTAAAAAAAATAACGATATATACAACTTCTGTGACATCTTCTTATTTAAGCATTCTTCAATTAAAGCAACTTCTGTTTTGACGTGTATTTTTTTTATAATTAACTAGCGCATCTCATGCTATGCAAGACGTCACGTATGTGACTTTGTTAAATTTGTGATTGGCAAGAGAATGAAACAAAAGAAGTCAAACTAAAGACGACGAAACATGGAATAACTTTAAATATCGAGGTCACTAATAAACCTTGGTGCACTTATTTTGCTTGTCCAAATTGGTATGCATTATGCAAGGCATATGCATTAGAGGAGGGCATGCAAATAACCTTTGATCTTGGACCTCGTCGTCAAGATGAGATTAAATTTTGAAATAAGGATATTTGGATGTTAGTGGATGAGAAGAAGCTGGTTCTATGTCAACATGAGTTCTTAAACAAATTTGACTTGTTTTCTTCCTGATTTCCTTGCTTCCCAAGTTGAAAACTTATTTATAATTGCCAGTTTATCTCTATGCTCTGAACGATGTACGCAAAATGTTTGAGAATTATTTTTATAATGGTGGCTTTGACGTAACAATGGATGGACAAGAAGAGTACATCGAAGTTCTTAAAGATTTAGCTGGTTGTCGAGTTGTTTCCGGGATATGTAAAAGATTTGAACATGGTGAGGTTTTTTACTATTCTGTCACTAGTCCATCATTTTTAGAAATCTTTTCACCTAAGATTAACTATACCGCATTACTAAGTATTTTACTCATATGTTTTGAAGAGAGGATACCGAAACCATGTGTGCCTAGGTGTTTGCCTCGTAGAGGCGAGCTTATAGTTGTTTCTGCATGGCCATGGGAAGTACTCTTCAAGATGGAATACAACACTGAAAGTGAACAAGATGGTGGCTTCTTAAGAATCAAAGGATGGCAAAGGATAGTGATTCCGAGGAATATAAAAGCTTGGGACAAGATGTTCTCCATATTACATTATGGAAATTGAGGTGTTTTTTGGTTTTTTACATTTACCGTTTCGAGGTTGAGGAGTAGGTAGTTTCGTACTTGTTGTTAAATATTATCTTGTTGGAGAATTCGTACTTGTGTTGGATTAAGTCCTAGTTAGTAGTAATAAAAAATCTTTTTGTTGGATATTATGATCATAAGATGATATATGTATATAATGATGATCGATGAGCTTATTGCTATGCTCTATGATATGATGTGGTTTATATGTGTATGTATATAAATGTTATGTGTGTATGCTGGAAATTTATAAAAAACTATATAAAAAATAATATTGAAGAATAAACAAAAATGCTAAAAATGTACCTGCAGCGTGGGCTGGCTAGAGGCGCTGCTAGTGGAAGTGCAGTTCTGCAGCGCGGTGTTCTAGGGCCGCGCTGCTAATTGAACAATTAGCTACGGCGCGGGTACCCCTCCTGTAGATGGAAGTTAGCAGCAGCGCGTTATCTACAGCGCGGCCACCCCACGCTGCTAATGGGCCTTTACCTCGCGTTGCTGAAGGCCATTATCCTAGTAGTGTGAAGCACAAGATTGGAGAGAACACATCACATAGCTACTGGTCATGGACCCATGGTCCAACTGGGACTACTCACGACACATCCGGGAAGCATCCATGGTGGTGGAGAAGCTCCCGATGGTCAATCCTCCCTCCAGCAGGGTGCCGGGAAGAGGTCTTTTGGTGCTCCCGATCTTGGAAGTGCGACGGCGGTGGATCAGAGGAGAAAATCGCGATGCGGTGGTGTCTCCGAGGGTTTTCGAAGCGAGGACGTAATACAGGCCAAAGGGGGGCATCAGGTGGTGTCCCCACCTCCCAAACGCCCTAGTGGCACGACCATGGGTTGGGCTGCGCCCCTTGGCTGCGTGGGAGGGGGGGTGGCCCCCCTCTGGCCCTCCTTCGATGATTCTCGAAGCTTCCTCTGCACTGATTTTTATCTGATTTTCTTGGAATTTTTGGAGCTCTGTAACTATGGGTAAAAACCTGCAACTTACAGACATCAAAAGACAGAAACTGGCACTGGGTGAACTGAGTTAGTAGGTTAGTCCAAATATGTGTAAAAATATATAAAATGTTGGGGATCGGCGCGGAAAAGAAAATTTTCCTACCTACGAGTCCCGAATCCAAGATCTATGCTATGCTGATGTATGTAACAGAAGGAATCGGTGTTCATACCTTTGAAGACCGAAAGAGGGAAACGTTCCTCGAACGTGGTTGGCGTAGACTCTGATCCTACGACCTCCCTGTCGTGTTTAAGAACCTCCGACGATGAAGTAGCACCACACGTGTAGTACCTCGCGGGATTACATACGTACGGTGCAACCGACGTCCCTCCGCGCTCTGAACCAGAAGAGCAGCGGAAAGAAGATTGATCCGGATCCCGATTTCGGCAGCGCGACGGCGTCCGGATGATGGTGAAACCCCCAACTAGGTGAAAACTCCAATCCAGGGGAGTCTGCTCTAGGTCGGAGAAAGAGAGAGAGAGAGAAACTCAATGTTATGTTGAAAAAGGCACCCCACCCCTCCTTATATAGGCCAAGGAGGGCCCCCACCCCCTCCCCTTCCCCCATGTGGGACTAAACCCCCAAGGGGGGGGGTAGTGTTGCGGCTAGGAGGGCGGATGGGCCCCTCCCTTGGTGCCAAGCCCAAGTGGGGAGGCTCCCCCTTCCCCTCATGGGCCTTTTAAGGCCCAAATACCTTTTCACCTTTTTAATTAATTATTTAAATCATTTAAATAATAAAACATATTTAAACATTAATATATATTATTTTGAACCTTTCATAATATCCGGAACAGCTTCCGACACCTCCCGGTACATTTCCCGTGTTTTCTCTCTTTTCACCGATGATCCCGAATCAATCCTTAATGCATCGATTGCCCTTAAGTGTGACACCCTACAGTCCGGGAAACAGTAGACATGATCGAGACACTCTCTGACGAATGACCATCATGTGGATCTGGTTACAATCCTTGATGTGCCCCTACGCTTCCATCGAATAAACTTCATCGCTGTTGAACTGTTTACAATATGACTTGATCCCTTTGTGCTTCGGTACTATGTTTGTCCGAGGTATGATCGTCGGTATCCAATACCTAGTTCTTCCTCGTCTCCGACATAACATGTTTACTCTTCTGTGAATATTACATCTCTTGTGACCTAGTCACTTTCTTGCAAGTTATTGATGCAGCACCACCGAGTGGGCCCAGAGTACCTATCCGTCACTCAGATTGACAAATCCCGCTCTGATCTATTTCATACTCCTCAACATATCTACTTCAGAATACCCAAGATACACCTTTTTAGTTACCATGTTTCAGTGTAACGGTTAATGCACTCAAAGCATCCTAATAGATAGAATATATGTATGATCATCACGGTCTAAGGATTCAGTCACTATGTTATTAAGTCATCCCAATGCTGAACTTATGTGACTTGATCACACTGCAATGCTTAAGGTGGGTGTGTGTCCATCACATCATTCTCCTAATGATATGACCTCATTGTCAATAGACTATTATGTTCTCATGATCAGGAAACCTTGATCATCAATTGCCCAATGAGCTAGTATGCCTGAGTTTAACTACGGACCAGGTTGTTATATATCACACGTGTATTAATGTTTCCGCTTAATATAGTTCTAGCACAATATATAAAGTATTATGAACAAACAGATATGTGACAAATATGTTTATTAATTTTCCTCTAGGGCACATATCCAACAGTCTCCCACTTGCACTAGAGTAGAAATTACACTAGTTTACATCAGGTATGTATCTAACACCAATAGTCTCTCGGTGTTTTAAAACTTGTCTTGTGGAAGAGGTTTAGTAATTGGGTCTGACGGATTCAGATCCATATGTATTTTGATAATCCTAGTATGACCATCCTTGACGTAGTCCCGCGTCACATGGAAACGCCGGAGAATATGCTTGGCTGTAGAGTGAGTCCTCGGCTCCCTTGCGTTAGCAATGGCACCCATATTGTCGCAATAAATGCTAACAGGGTCAGTGCAACTAGGGAATACGGCAAGCTCGATGACGAACTTCTTCAGCCAATGCGCTTCGTTTGACGCTTCGCAAGCGGCAATATACTCTGACTCCATTATAGATTGGGCGACGACTGACTGCTTGCCGCTCCTCCAGCTAATCGCACCACCATTCAACATAAACACGTATCCCGTCTGGGATTTTTAGTCATCGGGATCAGTACCAAGACTGGCATCGACGTAACCTGTTACGGTGAGCTCTTCTTCAAATACTCTATAGAAAAGAACCAGATCCTTAGTTCTTCGTAAGTACTTAAGGACGTTCTTCACTGCAATCCAATGATCCATTCCAGGATTACTTTGGAAACGATTAGTCAGACTAACCGACAGGGCCACATCTGGTCGAGTACACATCATAGCATACATGATAGAACCTATGGCTGAGGCATAGGGCTTTGAGGACATTTCCTCCCTTTCTTTTGCTGTTGCTGCGCATTGAGTCACACTCAATTTACTTCCTTTCATAACGGGCAAGAGGCCTCTCTTGGCGTTATCCATATTGAACCTCTTCAATATCATCCCAAGGTAAGTTCTCTTACTCAGTGCTAATAGGCTCTTGATCTATCTCTATAGATTTTAATGCCTAATATGTATGCAGCTTCACCTAGGTCCTTCATGGAAAATTGTCCATTCAATTATTCCTTTACCCCCTCTAGAAATTTCACATCATTCGCTATCAATAATATGTCATCCACATATAGTACTAGGAATGCCACAGTGCTCCCACTCGCTTTCTTATAAACACAAATTTTTTCTTCATTTTGGAAAAATCCAAAATCTTTGATCACCTCATCAAAACGAAGATTCCAGCTCCGAGATGCTTGCTTCAACCCATAAATGGACCGTTGAAGTTTGCATACCTTACCAGCGTCCTTAGGATCAATAAAACCTTCCGGTTGTAACATATACAACTCTTCCTCAATGTTGCCATTTAGGAACGCGGTTTTCACATCCATCTTCCATATTTCATAATCGTAATAGGCAGCAATTGCTAGCAATATCCAGATAGACTTTAGCATCGCTACGGTAGAGAAATTCTCTTCGTAGTCAACTCCTTGAATTTATCGGAAACCTTTTGCGACAAGTCGAGCTTTATAGACAGATACGTTTCCGTCTGCATCAGTATTTTTCTTGAATATCCAATTATTCTCGACGGCCTTTCAGTCCTCGGGAATATCCACCAAAGTCCATACTATGTTGGCATACATGGAGTGTATCTCGGATTTCATGGCTTCCAGCCATTTCTCGGAATCGGGTCCCTCCATTTCTTCTTTGTAGTTCGCAGGTTTGTCAGGTTCATTTAACATGACTATATTGACAAGTTGCCCATAAAACTGAGTTTTTACTCGGGATCTTGATGACATGCGGGGTACAATAGGATCCTCTTCATCTTGATCATGATCATCATGTATGTCACGATCGTTATGAATATCATGATGACCGTTCTCTTCAGCTCCCACTACGGAAGATGGTTCCGGAACATCTTCCATTGCCATTTCTTCCACTTGGAGTGAATTGTCCATCATCTCGTTGAGGTCTATTTTCCTCCCACTCAATTCTTCCAAAAGAAACTCTTTCTGAAGAAAGCATCCAGTCTTGGCGACAAACGTTTTGCCCTCAGACTGGTTGTAGAAGGTGTATCCAACGGTTTCCCTTGGATATCCCACAAAGATGCACCTATTCTCTTTTGATTCGAGTTTGTCAGGCTGAAGTTTCCTAACATAAGCCTCACAACCCCAAATCTTCAAGTGAGACAACTTTGGTTTCTTGCCATGCCATTCCTGAAATGGTGTTGTCTTTACGGATTTGGACGGTGCCCTATTAAGAATGTAAGCGGCAGTTTCTAATGCATACCCCCGGAATGACACAGGTAAGTCGGTATGAGACATCATCGATCATACGCTATCCAATAGAGTTCGATTACGTCGCTTAGAAACACCGTTATGCTGAGGTGTTCCTGCCGGCGTAAGTTGTGGTACGATGCCACAAGTCTTAAGATGATCGCCAAACTCGTGACTTAAAAACTCGCCTCCTCGATCGGATCGAAGGTTCTTGATTTTCTTCCCGAGTTGATTCTCGACCTCACTCTGAAATTCCTTGAACCTTTCAAAGGTTTCAGACTTATGTTTCATTAAGTAGATATACCCATATCTTCTTAAGTCATCTGTGAAGGTCACGAAGTAACGAAGACCATTGCATGTGGGGACGTTCATAGGTCCACATACATCTGAATGTATGATCCCTAACAAGTCTTCCGCACGCTCCATTGTTCCATTGAATGGAGTCCTTGTCATCTTGCCCATAAGGCATGGTTCACATGTGTCAAGGGATCCAAAATCCAATGACTCCAGAAGTCCATCATCATGAAGCTTCTTCAAGCGCTTTTCACCAATATGACCAAGTCGACAATGCCACATCGTCATGTGTTCTTCTCCACTAGGTTTTAATATTTTGGCCTCTACGTTATCAATATGAAGTATATCACAATCGAGATTAAGAATGAATAAGCCATTTTTCTCCGGTGCGTGAACATAAAACACATCATCCTTATAAATCGCACAACCAATTGTATCTGACTTAAAAGAATAGTGGTCTTGTTTCAAGCAAGAACCACTAACGATGTTCACACTCAATGCGGGTACATAGTAGCACTTATTCAAAATCAAAAATAATCCCGAAGGGAGACTAAGATGCTTCGTGCCGACGGCCACCACTTCAATCCGGCAGCTGTTTCCTACGCGCATCGTCACTTCATCTTTCATCAAGCGTCGCCTATTCCGTAGCCCCTGAGAGGAGTTAGAAATATGAGCAACAGATCCTGTATCAAATATCCAGGATTAGTTCCCAGCGCTTGTTAAGAAAAGATCAATAACGTGTATATCAAATATACCTTTGTCTCTTCTTACAATCTTGCCAGCCTTCTTATCCTCTAGGTACTTGGGGCAATTGCGTTTCTAGTGACCATCACCCTTGCAATAGAAGCACTCAACGCCGGGCTTGGGTCCAGGTTTGGGTGCCTTACGAGGAGTGACAACTGGCTTGTGACCCTTCTTCGGGCTTCCCTTCTTTCCCTTCTCCTTCTTGCCAGACTTCTTGAATTCAACGGTCTTGTTGACCATGAATACAGCATGCTCCTTCTTGATCTCAACCTCAGCAATTTTCAGCATGGAAAACAACTCAGAAGGGGTCTTAGTCATCCCCTGCATGTTGTAGTTCAACACAAAGCCTTTGTAGCTAGGGGCAGCGACTGCAACACCCTATCAAAAGCAAGTTCATCTGGAATCTGACATTCCAGAGCATTCAAGCGTTGAACGTAGCCAGACATCTTGACCACGTGCTCACTAACACTGCTATGCTCATCTATCTTTGCTGAGAAGAAAGCTTCATAAGCCTCATAGCGTTCAGCCCTGGCTTGGGGTGCAATGACGGCCTTGAGGTCGGTGATTATCTCATATGCACCCATCCTCTCAAAGCGTTTCTGCAGCTCAGCCTCCATGGAGTAAAGCATTCCACTCTGGACAAGGTTGTAATCATCCGTCTTGGAGAGGTAGACATTCTTCTCATACTGACTAGCGTCTGCTGGTGGTTCGTCACCTAACGCGGCCTCTAGTATGTATGCCATCTTGAGGGGAACGAGGATAATCCTCAGAGTGCGGAACCAGTTGGTGAAGTTTGACCCATCGGTTTTCAGTTTGTCTTTGTCTACGAATGACCCTAAGTTGAATGAGGGGCGAGGTGCAACCATCTACTATGGTTATTTGCAAAACACATATTTAGACTTTGTTCATAATTGGAGTTCAATTTTAATTAATTCTAAAACTCCCACTTAGTTAAACATCTCTCCAAATGTACTAAGTGATTAACATAATCCTAGTTTGAATGATCGTCCTCGAATATCACACGGCCGATGACACATCTCCCTAGGTAGGCCATCATGCCAATCATATCCGTTATATGACTCATGCTTAACCTTTCGGTCATCCGTATCCCAAGCTCATATCTACATATGTCAAGCCTGCCAGTCGAACCTTAGTGTATGGCTGTTCAGCAAGGCCATATTTGCATATGCTAGGCTTGCCAAACCCAACCTCATGCGATCGCTAATGTATGTATGACACCTGATCGTCACGGCCTGCCTATCATAAAGAGATACTTCCAGGCGGTGCCCACTAAGGGAGAATACAATCATGGTATTGAGAGAGATTATCCTATCATGCTACCGTCGCATATCTAGCATATTAGCAAGAAAGGAAGTAAAACTGTAAATCATACAAGCTATGATCCCCCCTTACATGCAAATTAAAGTTAAAACGCCTTCTACTTTATCTTTTGCAAGTTTTACGTGGCTGCTAAGGGGTTTCAAGAGAGAACCGCTTTCTATCCTGCGAAAACAAGCCACAACACCAATACTGCAATCGTCTCTATTACACCCCTGTCGGGGCCCTCCGTTGCAAACGTCTTCGCGTCGCTAATGTTAGAGAGACAGACAACCCCCAGCCACTTATATGGTACAAGCCATATGTCAAGCGTGGAACCAGTCTCGCGTAAACGCGTAAGGTCGGTCGGGGCCGCTTCATCAGGACATTGCCGCAACGCTAAACAAGTACACGTGGGAGGGTAACAATTGTAGAATTGATGCCCACATCGTAGATGTGTTCTACCCGTACAATACATCTACGCATAGCCTTGCTCATGATACAACTATGGGGGATCGGCGCAGAAAACAAAATTTTCCTACCTACGAGTCCCGAACCCAAGATCTATGCTATGCTAATGTATGTAACAGAAGGAATCGGTGTTCATACCTTTGAAGACCGAAAGAGGGAAACGTTCCTCGAACATGGTTGGCATAGACTATGATCCTACGACCTCCCTATCATGTTGAAGAACCTCGGACGATGAAGTAGCACCACACGTGTAGTGCCTCGCGGGATTACACACGTACGGTGCAACCGACGTCCCTCCGGGCTCCGAACCAGAAGAGCAGCGGAAAGAAGATTGATCCGGATCCTGATTCCGACAGCGCAACGGCGTCCAGATGATGGTGAAACCCCCAACCAGGTGCAAACTCCAAACCAGGGGAGTCCGCTCTAGGTCGGAGAAAGAGAGAGAGAGAGAAACTCAATGTTATGTTGAAAAAGGCACCCCCACCCCTCCTTATATAGGCCAAGGAGGGGCTCCACCCCCTCCCTTCCCCCATGTGGGACTAAACCCCCAAGGGGGGGAGTGGTGCGGCTAGGAGGGGGAATGGGACCCTCCCTTGGCGCCAAGCCCAAGGGGGAGGCTCCCCCTTCCCTTCATGGGCCTTTTAAGGCCCAAATACCTTTTCACCTTTTTAATTAATTATTTAAATCATTTTTAATATTTAATTTTGTTAATTAAATAATAAAACATATTTAAACATTAATATATATTATTTTGAACCTTTCAAAATATCCGAAACAGCTTCCGGCACCTCCCGGTACATTTCCGGTGTTTTCTCTCTTTTCATCGATGATCTCGAATCAATCCTTAATGCATCGATTGCCCTTAAGTGTGACACCCTACGGTCCAGGAAATAGTAGACATGATCGAGACACTCTCTGACCAATGACCATCATGTGGGATCTGGTTACATACCTTGATGTGCCCCTACGCTTCCATCGAATAAACTTCATCGTTGTTGAACCGTTAACAATATGACTTGATCCCTTTGTGCTTCGATACTATGTTTGTCCGAGGTATGATCGTCGGTATCCAATACCTAGTTCTTCCTCGGCTCTGACATACCATGTTTACTCGTCTGTGAATATTACATCTCTTGTGACCTAGTCACTTGCTTGCAAGCTATTGATGCTACAGCACCGAGTGGGCCTAGAGTACCTATCCGTCACTCGGATTGACAAATCCCGCTCTGATCTATTTCATACTCCTCAACATATCTACTTCGGAATACCCAAGATACACCTTTCAGTTACCATGTTTCAGTGTAACGGTTAATGCACTCAAAGCATCCTAATAGATAGCAATTATGTATGATCATCATGGTCTAAGGATTTAGTCACTATGTTATTAAGTCATCGCAATGCTGAACATTTGTGACTTGATCACACTACAATGCTTAAGGTGGGTGTGTGTCCATCACATCATTCTCCTAATGATATGACCTCATTGTCAATAGACTATTATGTTCTCATGATCAGGAAACCTTGATAATCAATTTCGCAATGAGCTAGTATTCCCGAGTTTAACTAGGGACCAGGTTGTTATATATCACACGTGTATTAATGTTTCTGCTTAATACAGTTCTAGCACAATATATAACGTATTATGAACAAACAGATATGTGACAAATATCTTTATTAATTTGCCTCTAGGGCACATATCCAACATAAAAGTGTAGCAAAACACATATCAATGTCACCTAAAAGATCATGGAACAAGAAGAAATTATAGATATGTTTGGGACGTATCAGTGACTAGGTCATGGAGTTGTAATATCACGGGAACGAGTAAACATGTTTGTCGGTAATGAGGATGAACTATGTATATAGGATACCGAAAATCAAACCTCGGACATATAAAGTACCATAGGACAAAGGGATTAGGACTCAACGTTAACGGTTCAATGATGAAGTAAATGCGATGGAAGCGCAGGGGAACATCAAGGATTGTAACCAGATCCCACATGATGGTCATTGATCAGAGAGTGTCTGTTCATGTCTGCTATTTTCGGAACCGTAGGGTGTCATGCTTAAGGGTATTCAACGCAATAAGGATTGATTTGGGATCATTGGTGAAATAAGAGAGAACACCGGAATTGTTCCGGGAGGTGCCAGAAGAAGTTCTGGATATTTTGAAAGGTTCAAAATAATGTTTAAATATGTTTTATTATTTAATTAACATAATTAAATATTAAAATACAATTAAATATAATTAAAATAGAAGAAAAAGGCACATGGGCCTAAAGAGGCCCATTAGGGGAAGGAGGGAGCACTCCCTTGGGCAAAGGCGCCAAAGGGAGGAGACCACCCCCCTTGGCACACTCCCCCCCTCTCCCTTGGGATTATTCCCACATGGGAAGTTGAGGGACGTTGCCCCCCCTCCTTGTCCTATATAAGGAGGGGTAGGGTGCCATATTTTCTACACACCAATTTGAGACAAGTTCCCATCTCGTCTCTCCCTTTCTCCTTCCTTTGAGCGAACTCCCCTTGTTTGGAGTCTGCACTTGGTTGGGGATTTATCCACCATACACACGCCGTGGTGCTTCTAAAATCAGGATCCGAATCCATATTCTTTTCTCTGCTCTTCTGGTTCGAAGTCCGGAGGGAACGTCGGGTACGCCGTATGCGTATAATCCCACGAGGCGCTACACTTGTGGTGCTCCTTCATCGTCGTGGCCGTATCGCGACGACTTCACCGACAACGTTCCGACGGGGAAGTAATCCCGTCATCGGTCTACAAGGACCGGGTGGCTTCTAGAGTCATCGAGAATTTCCGCTGCATCGAGGATCGGCGGGTACGACTACGTCAACCACGTTCACGCGGGAACGTTTCCCGCTTAACGGACTACATAATTTTATGTGACTTATTTCCATTTGTTACTTGCATCGACATAGCATAGGTCTTGGGTTCGGGACGCGTAGGTTATGAAAAAATATTTTTTTCTTCCCCGTTCCCCAACACCAACTTTCTTGCTTCTAAAGACCTAGAGCTCATTTGAGGAGGCCCATCCTTGGAATATGCAAGCCAAGTTCTATAGTGTAAGGATCCCCACATAGTTATGCATGAATGATATGAAAATCTCTAAGGAGTACAAATATAACTATGGAGTACGAGTGTGTATCTTTCAAAAGGAATAGTAGTGTTGCCCTCTTCTCTTTTTTATTTGCTTTTTTCTTTCTTTTTTTATTTTTTTATTTTTGTGGCCTCATTGGCTCTTTCTATTTATCTCTCATTTGTCCTCTTTGGGATCTTTTAATTTGTCATATTTTGGGATCTTTTATTTTGTCCTCTTTGGAATATTTTCCTCACTTTAATGGCAACACTCTATATTTTACAAGATTATAGAAGATCTCAAACTTTACAAGAAGTACTCGACATAAAGAAAACTGAAAACTATCATGATGTATGCAAATGTATGCCTCTTCTAGTGTAGCAGGATATGCGATGATACTATAGCATCATGTAGCAATGATAAAGGGAAATACACAACTAGCACGCGGCTCTATGATCAAGCAAAAGCATGTATGACATGAAGATCAAGTCATGAGATGATGGATGTCGCATGGCAATGTATCTTGGAAAGGCTATGGAAATGCCTTGATAGGTAGGTATGGTGGCTGTATTAAGGAAAGATATAAGGAGGATTATGATGACAGAGCGTATCATGCCAAGGGTTTGGATGCACCAGAAAAGTTTGCACCAACTCTCAAGATGAGAAAGGGCAATGCACGGTACCGAAGAGGCTAAAAAAATATGAAAGGTGGAAGTGCCAACAATCGAATACTCGCATTAGTCCGAAGAACTCATGCACTTATTATCGGTAACTCTCTATCTAATCAAGGAGAAATTTGACAAAATGACACACTTTTCTTTGTTCTTTGATCCTATGACACATCTTTGTTTTCATTTGATTAGATGACACATCTTTGATTGATTGATTGATTAAATGACACAAATCAAGTTTTTCTCTCCTTTTCCAACTTTAGGTCCGTATGTTACATCTTTTTGGACGATTTTTCCCTCGCGTCTATTTACATACCTCCTGATTCTTGCATATGCGTACGTATGTAACATATCAGTATATGTGTGTGTATATCAAACATCGTCGTTATCTCGTCGACACCTCTCCGTGCCTCCTCCCAGCGAATCGTCACCTTATTGGCACCTCGCCGAGTCTCCTCACGGTGCTTAGTCCCCTCGCCGGCACCTCGCGTGTCTCCTTCCGACGCCCTGGCTGAGTTTTGCCATGGCTGGAGCAGGTTTTTGCTGCTCGCTGGATGATCTTTTATCATGCTAGCGCATGTTGCTATTGGATGGAGCAGATTGCTGCTGGTCGCTGCTGTTAATCCATTCACTAGTAGAAAATCGCTCATCAGTACCGGTTTGAGAGGGCCTTTTGTACCGGTTTCTTAACCGGTACAAAAGGCCCGGTACTAAAGCCCCCCCCTTTGGTACCGGTTCCTTGCGAACCGGTATTAAAGGGGCCTCCACGTGGGCGTCCAGGAGAGTGCGCAGGCCAAAGGAGCTTTGGTACCGGTTTGTAATACGAACCGGTACCAAAGGTTAATTCAGGGTTTAGGGTTTTAAGGAGGGGTTTAGGGGTATCGGACCGTTTCATATCACGTCGATGCTTAGGGAGGGGTTTAGGGGTATCGGACCGTTTCATATCGCGTCGATGCGCCTGCTACGCGTTTGGGTTTAGGTAGTACATGAAGATAAAGGTGATGCATAGCAACTTGATGCATATATTAATATAACACATGTAATTGCATAAGATCGCAAATTAAGTAGTACGTATGCATGAAGATGGATCTTCATGCATATATAGTGGTACTCTCCGAGGCATACTATCTATTACATGTAGCATAGTGGTACTCGATCTCCGAGTCAAACTATATGTTACATGTACATCATTCATAGTCGAACTCTCCGAATGGCGGTATGACGTCCCGAAGGAAAAATCCCGCCAATTCATCGCCAATTGCTTTGAAGCGTTCCTCGATTGAGATATTGTCCCGCTTTCTTGCCAACTGTAAAAGAATGAGATACAAATGAATACATGAGCTATGTGTGTGTGTGTATATATATCAAATCACAATCAAACAATTATTACTGAAACTAAGCACAACTTATATATGATAACAAAATAAATTTGTGAATATTGTTTTCGTACCTCTTTATTTATTTCATTATTTGTTTTCTCGCTGACAATTTTATGGATGTTCTCGCAAACGTAGTATCCACATAGATTAGTCCCCTGTGGTTGTTGCGGGGATTTCTGTACAAGAATATAATTCAATTAAACAATAATCAAGTATGATAAAGGTGTGTGGACCTAGGTAGTACTACTTACTTTGTTCAAACGCCATGTTAGCTTCGGTTTCCATTCATGGGACTGATCTTCCTTGATGAACGTTTCCCATACGCTGCCCGACAAAAGAAAATGCATAAAAAAGTTATCAATTAGTTGATATTAGGAAATTAACGAAAAAAACCGATATGAATTAAAATTACTTTTTGAGCATAAGAAAAACCGTCTTGTATAGTATAGGCTCTTTGTTTTTTGAGTCAAAGACTTCAACTTTTCCTTTGTACATATCAATAACGATAAGAATAAAGTGGAACCTGCGCACATTTAAATATGCAGTGCCATATATATAAGTCATCAGTTAAAATTTGAACATCTCGTGAGAAAAAGAGAAATGTCTTATAAGACAGTAACACTCACTTGAAGTTGCAAGGCCAAAGTATTATCTTTTTGTCACGTTGTCGCTTCAAAAACCTTATCAAAGTCTCCGGTGTATCCCTGTTATAGATGGGATCCTCTATGGTTATTTCATGCATTGTATCCGGGTCAATGAACCCAATTTGCTTGATTTCATCCCTTTTGCATTCGAGCATCTTCCATCTGCATAATATAGCGCACAAAAGATTATAATTTGCAGACAAAGAACGAGCTGAGCTAAAGACTTCTCAAATTACATAAATAAATCACTTACAGACAATAGCAACTGATGATAGATTTGTTGAGGGCCCGGAGATTGTATAACTGAAAAAGTTCGCTGAAGTCAACACTCACAGAGTATTCTTGGAAGTAGTGCTCTTCCTTAACTCCAACCATGATACACTGGATCCCTCTCTTTGTGGAATTACTGTACCACGTATGCAAATTACGCATACTTGTTGGTAGCTTCCTGAGATTCTCGACCAAATATTTCCCTTGAACAAATTGATATGCTACTTCATGTAAGGGGTAATCTATGGATTGTCGAGAACTTTCAACGGCCTTCTCGTCAAACACCATGAGAGGGGGGACTGATTGGACGGGTTGTTGTCCGAGCTGGTGCACTTGTTGTTTCCCTTTTTTCGCTATGACACCCGGTTGAGTGGGTTTTTTAGCCCTCATCATCTCGTCATACGACTTTTGTATAGAACGCCTATAGTCAGATGGCGGCGATGGTACAGAGTCATATAGATTCTCAATGGTACGCACAACTTTCACCGGATCTAGGGTCTTCTTAAAAGGGATCTCTGGCACTTTCTTAGCAAAAAAGGCTTTCAGCTCGGACTTATAGGTTTCCATGTTTTCCTCGATAGTTTTTTCCCAAGGTAACTTCTCAATAGGCAGTAGTGGTTTTTCCTTTCTAGGTCTCTTCCTAGGCGGTGTACCGTTCCGCTTAAAGGACGCTGTCTTATGCGGAGGATCTCGAGATGGCGGACTCACGCTGGGGTCCCTCTCAGGTAGATGTGGACTTTGCTGCTCATGTGGACTGCTACCAGGAGGAGTCGATGGCCTTTGCTGCTCATGTGGACCGCTACAAAGAGGAGTCGGTCGCCTTTCCTGCTCAGGTGGACTACGAGGAGTCGGTGGCCTTTGCAAAAGGACGATGTATTTCTTGGGCCATAGGGTGAAACCGTGCTTGACATCGGCCATTGTCTTCTCATCGTCACCTCTAGGAAAATCAAGATCCAATGTTTCATAACCCGAAACAACTTCATCCACCCCGACATGAACACAGCCAGGTGGAATGGGCATATGATGGTGCGTTGCTCCATCTTCATTTGGGTAAACATAGCCGACCGCCACCTTAACGAACACGTTCCTGAATAACATATGTAGCTCGCAATCTGTCTTCTCCGTGACATAATCCACGGGGTAGCTTCCTCCACATCCGTCAAGATGCAAGGAACCCACACTGCTTCTTCGCTGAGATGGGGCGGCATCGACTTGAGGATCATGTATAAACAGCGGCTGATGAGGTTCCCTCTGATTTTTCTCAAGCGCCTCCACCCTATTTAACAATTCCGTTAACCTGTCTGACTCCTTCTTCTTCTTTCGCGAATGGCTTCTATAAGTGTCAGCGCACTCCGGCCACGCTTCCTTCTTGTTGAGACCTGGGCGAGCTCGAACCCGTCCAACATGTTCAGGATTGCCCAAAGCGAGTGTCAGCTCGTCATTCTCTCTATCGGGAATGTACTCTCCCTTTCTGACCTTTTCAATTGCATCTATAAGCTTCTTCGTGATTGCTTCAATTTTGTCCTTCCATTTCCCCTGCGCAATGATCTTCCCTGTCATTGGGTCCAACCCTGCCCCATGCGCGAACAACCAGAGCTTGGACCGGTCGGGCCAGTCCCATGTCTGTGGAATGCTTCCTGCATCCATCAGTTTATCTTCAAACGCTCTCCACTTCGGAATGGCAGTCTTGTAGCCACCTGACCCCAAATGATGGAAAAATTCCTTCTTTGAAGCATTTTTCGTATTTGTGACCGATCGGGACACATGAGTAGACGATTGCTTATACCTCTTAAATGCGGGCCAGTGATCTTTTATCTTCACTAGATTATCATTGAATACTGGATCTTCATGCTTATATTTCTCCCATAATTTTTTCTTCCATGTCTGGAATAGCATGGCCATCTTCTTGAGAGTCCATTCCTTGAGTTTCTTCTTCTGGCCTTCCGTCATGTCTTCCGGTAGGCTGAAGCGTGTCAGTAGATTGTCGCAAGGAAAAATTTTCAACGCGTCGTTGACATAACTAGCTTCAGTCCCCGCGTTCTTCGGCTTATGCCACTCTTGAATGTTGATCGGTACATGGTCGCTAACAAGAACTCCAGCTTGATTTATAAATTTGCGACAGTGCTCTTTCGGATGCACCGGTTCACCGTTATCATTAAATGCGATGAGGGCTAACATACCCTCGCCCTTTAGCAATTGAGTCGGGCCTCGTTTTGTTTCAACAGACTTGCTCGATGATCCAGAAGGCTAAAAGAAAAATGATTCGTTAATAAGTGCAACACAAATAAATGAATGCATCTACTGATGAACATAGACTTGATACATAAATATACACCTCGCCGGAGTTTGTTATGGACACTTCGTTCTCTCTTCTAATCTCTTCAGACTCAAATCCCTCACCGACATCGTTCAGAAATTGTGTGAGCTCAAAGTCATCTCCATCGGGTTCCGGCCCACGGGCACTCTCAAATATCATTCTCTGCACGGCTTCTTCTTGATCCTCATTTCGGACGAAGGTGTCGTCCTCCATAGCTCAATGTCACTACAAAATTAAGAAAACAATTAATTCATTCATCATGTCATGATCATAACAGATTGCTAGATGGATAACAATTGAAATGAAGAAAGCAATAACCCTAACACTAACACTCGGCGCTCCTCTTGCTCTTCTCTCTATGTCGCAAGAGATACATGCACCACCTCCGTCCCGGACATGCCCTCGAGCCGCTGCTTTCCCTAGCCTCCCTCTCCCTATCACTTCCTGCCACTCGGCACTCCTCACATCGGCGCCGCGCTAGCCGACGGACACCAACCGGTACCAAAGGGTACAAGCGGCGTGAGCCGGTGGGCGGCCATGGACGCGCGTACGGCGAGGTCGTGCCCTTCTCCTTCAAGCGGCGTGAGACCGGCGTCGACGACGCGTGACCATATACCCCGTCGTCTACAAGCGGCGTGAGACCGGCGTCTACCATCGTCGCAGAGCAGACATGCCGGCTTCCACACGATGAGTGACGTGCCGCCGACCTCCAGCTTTGCCTGCATAAAACTCTTTCCTTCACAAAGGCAGGCACGCGTCCGGTTAATAATTCTCTTTAGTATTTGACTTTAAAAACATTTTCTATCATAATAATATGATATATCTACTCGAAATGTTCAAACCAGGCACACGGAGATAATGCTCGGAAAGCTGTAAATCGCCTAATAAATTCAGACGTTGCTATCGTGCGGTGCGGTGCAGCGATGAATGGCGTCCAACTGGCGAATTGTGTGTGCATCCTATGAGGTGAGGCTGTCAGCCGTTGGCCAACCTCCACACACACACACACACTTCATCAGACAGACACAAATACTCCTCCCATACCACCAGCCAAAAAAGCTGGAACATCAAAGAGGACACTTGTGATGTGCTGTGCAGCGATTTCTTCAATGACAAGAGTTTGTTAGGAATTTCTTTGCTTGCTATTTTTTTTATGAAATCATGATCTTCAACTTCAAATTGTTGCATCAGATTCAGTCACATGGCAACAAAAATCCCATAAACGAAACGAAACGAAACAGAGTTGCACAGTGTGTAAACTGTTGAGGAATTCAGGGTGAAAACTTGACCTCCAAAATTACCTAGGGAACTATACATTCATCCATCTAGGATGCTTTCTTTTAATCATATAAAAAAGAATCCCATCGAAGCCGCGCAGGACGTCGGTGGGCGCGAGCGGCGGCGCGTCGAGCTGGTAGCGCCCGGTGGCGGGGCCGACGAAGCGAAACAGGATCCAGGCGCCGGCCATGATGAAGATGGAGGCGTAGGCGAACTTGTTGAGCCAGAAGAGGGCGCCCTTCTCCCCGACGTACAGCTCCATGCATGGCCTTCTCGCTGAGGTTCATCTCGTCCCACCCTAACAAGCTGGCACGGCATGGCCGCACGGTCTGTACGTAGGGTTGCGGCGACTAGGAGCTGCGGGGCGTGCTGGCAAGGAAGGGCGGCGGGAACAGGGCGAGGGAGGCGGGGATGCTCACCGGCACGGCGACGGGCGTCCACGGGAGGGAGGCGGCGGCGGTGAGCTTGCGCTAGCTCGCCGGCACGGCGACCGGCGTCCACGGGAGTGAGGCGGCGGCGGCGAGCTTCTCCTCGGGGGGGGGGGGGGGGCAGCAGTGTGAGAATTTGGTACCGGTTGTAGGGACGAACCGGTACCAAAGGTCCAGCCCTGGCCCCACCCCACCGTCTGAAATTTGGCCGAAAACCTTTCGTACCGGTTCCTAACACGAACCGGTACGAAATCCCCTTTTTCTTTTTCTTTTCTATTTCTTTTTCTTTTCTTTTCTGTTTCTTTCTCTTTTTCTTTTCTTTTCTTTTCTGTTTCTTTTTCTATTTCTCTCTGTTTTCTATTTCTTTTTTTTTCTATTTCTATTTCTTTTTTTCTGTTTCTTTCTCTTTTCTATTTGTTTTTCTTTTATCTTCTTTTTCTTTTCTATTTATTTCTCTTTTCTATTTCTTTTTTCTATTTCTATTTCTTTTTTTTCTGTTTCTTTCTCTTTCCTATTTCTTTTTTTTCTCTTTCTATTTCTTTTTTTTCTGTTTCTTTCTCTTTTCTATTTATTTTTCTTTTATTTTATGTTTCTTTCTCTTTTTCTTTTCTATTTATTTCTCTTTTCTATTTCTTTTTTTTCTATTTCTGTTTCCTTTCTATTTCTTTTTTTTATGTTTCTTTCTCTTTTCTATTTCTTTTTCTTTTATTTTCTGTTTCTTTCTCTTTTTCTTTTCTATTTATTTTTTTTGTATTTCTTTTGTATTTATTTTTCTCCAACACTTGTGCACATGCACTTTTTTCACCCCTTCCCCTTGTCCTTTCTCTCTCTTTTTCGCTCTTTGTCTATGGATGTGCGGGAATAAAATTTTATTACGATTGAACTCGAATTAAAGTACATAGCTCAACTGAAAATTAAGATACACATGGCTAGATTCGAATGTTGGAGTCGCCGATGTCGCGGTGATTTCCATATCTTACATACAGTAACATCATTACACAAAAGTGATTTCCATATTGAGATACACAAGTTATGATCCCTATCTAGCTAGTCTTTTGAGTTTTCTTCGTGTGTTTCCCTTTCTTCTGATTGCGACACAACCATGAACTATCTTCATTATTTAAGATGATGCTTGGGTCAGTTTTTACCTTGAAGGGTGGAATATCATCAAACTTATTATAATCTTCTGACATGTCTGTCTTGTCCTCTACTCCCACGATGTTTCTTTTTCCTGAAAGAACTATGTGGCGCTTTGGCTCATCGTATGATGTGTACTCTTGCCTTTCTTTTCTTTTTTTCGGTTTGGTAGACATGTCCTTCACATAAAAAACCTGAGCCACTTCACTGGCTAGGACGAATGGTTCGGTGTCGTACCCTAGATTCTTGAGATCCACTGTAGTCATTCCGTACTGCGGGTCTACCTGTACCCCGTCTTTCAGGTTGAACCATTTGCACCGGAACAAAGGGACCTTGAAATTAGGTCCATAGTCAAGTTCCCATATCTCCTCTATGTACCCATAATATGTGACCTTCTTCCCATTGCCCTCTGCTGCATCAAAGCGGACACCACTGTTTTGGTTGGTGCTCTTTTTATCTTGGGCGAACGTGTAAAATGTATTCCCATTAATCTCGTACCCTTGAAAAGTCGATATAGTCGAAGATGGTTGCTTGGCCAACAAGTATAGTTGTTCTTCATCAGTGACATTCATTAGACGATTTTGCAACCAACCGCCGAAAGTCTTCATGTGTTCTCCATCAATCCAATCTTCACGTTGCTCCGGGTATTCGGAGCGTAAGATATCCTTGTGTTCCACTATGTACGGAGCCACCAAGATAGAATTATGTAGAACTATGTAGTGTGCTTGAGTGAAAGAATGTCCTTCCATACACGTTGTTGCTTTCTTCCCTAGCGTGCCTTTTCCACCCAGTCTCCCCTCATAGCGCGATTCAGGAACACCGATTGGCTTAAGGTCAGGAATAAAGTCAACACAAAACTCAATGACCTCCTCTGTTCCATAGCCCTTGGAGATGCTTCCTTCTGTCCTAGCACGGTTATGAACGTACTTATTTAAGACTCCCATGAATCTCTCAAAGGGAAACATGTTGTGTAGAAATACAGGACCGAGAATGCTAATCTCTTCGACCAGGTGAACTAGGAGATGTGTCATAATATTGAAGAAGGATGGTGGGAACACCAACTCGAAGCTGACTAGACATTGCACCACATTCTTCTGTAAATTTTGTAGAGTTAGTGGATTGATCACCTTCTGAGAAATTGCATTGAGGAATGCACATAGCTTGACAATGGGTACTCGAACATTTTCCGGCAGAAGCCCCCTCAATGCAACCGGAAGTAATTGTGTCATAATCACGTGGCAGTCATGAGACTTTAGGTTTTGAAACTTTTTCTCTGACATGTTTATTATCCCCTTTATATTCGACGAGAAGCCAGACGGGACCTTGATGCTACTCAGTACTTCAAAAAAGATCTCCTTCTCTTCTTTGGTAAGAGCGTAGCTGGTAGGACCTTGATACTTCTCTGGATTCAGGTTGTTTCCTTCGTGGATAATTTGCTGGTCTTGCCGTGCATCCGGTGTATCTTTTGTCTTCCCATACGCGCCCAAGAAGTTTAGCAGGTTCACGCAAAGATTTTTCGTCACGTGCATCACGTCGATTGCCGAGTGAACCTCTAGGAATTTCCAGTAGGGTAGCTCCCAGAATATAGACTTGTTCTTCCACATGGGTACGTGTCCGTCAACATCATGCAGAACAGATTGTCCGCCAGGACCCTTTCCAAAGATCACTTTTAAATCCTTGACCATATCATATATAACATCCCCGGTAGGGCGGGTAGGCTTCGTTCGGTTATCTGCCTCACCTCTGAAATGCTTTCCTCTCTTTCGTACGTGATGTTGTTTTGGAAGAAATCGACGATGCCCTAGGTACACATTCTTGTTTCCCAAATATATACTGTCAGTCTCACCTAAACAGTGTGTGCATGCATTGTATCCCTTGTTTGACTGCCCTGAAATGTTACTAAGAGTAGGCCAATCATTGATGGTTACAAAAAGCAAGGCATGCAGGTCAAATTCCTCCTTTTTGTGCTCATCCCACACACGTACACCTTCTTCACGCCACAACTGTAAAAGTTCTTCAACCAATGGCCTCAGGTACACATCAATGTCGTTGCCTGGTTGCCTCGGGCCTTGGATGAGCACTGGCATCATAATGAACTTCCGCTTCATGCACAACCAAGGAGGAAGGTTATAGATACATAGAGTCACTGGCCAGGTGCTATGACTGGAGCTCTGCTCCCCGAAAGGATTAAATCCATCTGTACTTAGACCAAGTTTTAAGTTCCTTGCGTCATCTGAAAATGACTTGAACTTTCTGTCGATTTTTCTCCACTGCGACCCTCAGCGGGGTGTCTTAGCATCACATCTTTCTTACGGTCCTCTTTGTGCCATCGCAACAACTCGTCATGCTCTTTGTTTTGGAACAAACGTTTCAACCGTGGTATTATAGGAGCATACCACATCACCTTCGCAGGACCCCTCTTCCTGCGGGTGGACTCGCCCTCAACATCGCCAGGGTCATCTCGCCTGATCTTATACCTCAATGCACCACATACCGGGCAGACATTCAAATTCTCGTACTCCTTGCGGTAGAGGATGCAGTCATTGATGCATGCATGTATCTTCTGCACCTCTAATCCTAGAGGGCAGACAACCTTCTTTGCTTCGTACGTACTAGAGGGAAATACGTTCTCCCCTGGAAGCATCTTCTTTATTATTTTCAGCAACTTTTCAAATCCCTTGTGAGTAGTACCATTCTCTGCCTTCCATTGCAGCAATTCCAGCGTGGTACCCAGCTTTTTCTGGCCCTCTTCGCAATTTGGGTACAACAGTTTGTTGTGATCCTCTAACATTTTCTCCAACTTCAACCTCTCCTTTTCACTTCCGCAGTTTATCTTCGCATCAAGAATGGCCTGACCCAAATCGTCATCGGGGTCATCAAAAATGGGCTCATCAAAAAAGGGTTGTTCTTCAGCTTCGTCTTCCCCCATTCTACTATCATCGTCTTCAGTGAAAATAGGATAGTTGTCACTATCCTCTTCTTCTTCGTTGTCTTCCAATATAACCCCCCTTTCTCCGTGCTTGGTCCAACAATTATAGCTGGGCATGAAACCGTTCTCCAGCAGGTGGACGTGAATGGCCTTTGAGGTAGAGTAATCCTTCATATTCTTACAGGAACTACATGGAAAATAGATGAAACCATTCGTCCGATTGTTTGCCTCAGCCACGCTGAGAAAATAATGCATGCCTTTAATGAAGTCGGGATGGCACCGGTCACCGTACATCCATTGCCGAATCATCTGCATTATATATGTATATCAAAAATCATTAATTACACAACATCATAGATATATGAGTGACCAACTTAATAATATTCAAGTTTATCACATAAAACTAAGTTTTTTTTATAAAAAAAGAAGGGGCTCACCGAGATGGTACGGTGTCGGCTAGGGGACGACGCTGGCGATCGACAACGGTGAGGACGGGGATGATACTAAAACCTACAAAACATAATATAATTTCAGCTCAAATTTCATATAAATAAAATAAAATCCCTAACTTAGGCATTTCATCGAACACCTTGCTAGCACTAGAAAAATAATACGAGTTAACTAGCAAAGAGATGAGCTAAATTAGGAACGCCGGAAGAAAGGATGATATTGCTAACCCTTGGATAGATAGATGTCGTTAATCTTGTTAAAATGGTGGACAAAAAATGAAGATTTGTTGGAGTGTGAGAGGTGCAAAAAATTTAGAAATGTGAGAGAGAGAGAGGAAGAAATGAAGGATGAATCGGGTGGGCATGGGACAGGGATGAATCGGGTGGGCATAAGCTAAATTAGTACCGGTTCTCCACATGAACCGGTACCAAAGGACCAGCCCTGGCCCCACCCACCGTCTGAAATTTTGGCCGAAAACCTTTAGTACCGGTTCCTAACTCGAACCGTACGAAAGCTCCTCACGAACCGGTACGAAAGCTCCTCGCCCGCCTGGACGCCCAAACCGGTACGAAAGACCCCTTTAGTACCGGTTCGTAAGGAAACCGGTACTAAAGGCTTAGACGGTTGCCCCATTTTGTACTAGTGATTTGACATGAATTTGGCATGATGGAGCCAGGGAGGAATAGGATCTCACCGGCAGCGGTGGAACGGCTGTAGCACCGAGTAGGACAACGACCGGAGGACGGGAGGGGATCGGCAGCATGCCTAGGAAGGCAACGACGAGGCAACCGGCGGAGGAGTGGTGGCGCGCGGTGGGAGGAACTAACGAGGCAGCGGCACAGGGGTTGATCTTCCTATGCCTCGCGTCGTACGTTGCCCACCTGCTGTCTATCGAAGAGCGATCGTGAATAGATACGAGGGCAAAATCGTCCTAAAAGATGTGACATACGGGTTCATACTTGAAAAAGAGAGAAAATCTTGATTTGTGTCATTTGATCAACCAATCAATCAAGGATGTGTCATCTAATCAAATAAAAAACAAAGATGTGTCATAGGATCAAAGAACAAATAAAAGTGTGTCATTTTGTCAAATTTCTCCTAATCAAGAGGTTCACAGAGAGACAAGTACTCGGAGGAGGAGTGTATGGGGGTTTGCTTATCCTTGCGCATCCTTGACCCATGGTACGTGAGGGTACTCTATATGTTCCAACCCCTCCAGAGGTTAGCGATCCATCTAGTAGCTAGAGTTCTCAACTAATTTTTTTTGTAGTTTTCAAAAATAAGCACGGATTGCCCAAAATACGACACCTATCACTAATAGGCTCAAGCTCTTGGCACCAAAAGTCCAAACATTACTCAAATCATTACGTCAAAACTATTGCAAGTTACTACTATACTAATGATAGCAACATCAATTACCTACTCATGCAAGACACACAAATCAGTGCAACATACCAACTCTCTAAAACAAGATAAGCATGATTACTCAAGAGAGTTCCAAAAGAAAACCTAAATAAAATCTCTTAAAAAAATAAGCATGAAAACTAAGAGCTAAGCATGACAGCAGCTACGAAAAGATAAAGAACAAACACAAAAATATAAGCATGCAACCTATGTTGGTGTTCTAGGGTGGAGTGGAGCACGTTTCTCTCCGAAGCAATGAAGGCTAGGTTCCAACTTGTTATGAACAGCAAGAAAAACTAAAAAAAACTAAAAATTAAAGAGTGAGACGCTCCAAGCATAGCACATAGCATATGAAGTGATAAAAATATAGCATGGAGAAGGAAGAACTGATGATTGTTGATGGAGAAGGGGATGCATGGGGGCGTCCCCAAGCTTAGACGCTTGAGTCTCCTTCGATATTTCTTGGGGTGCATGGGGGAATCCCCAAGCTTGAGCTTTTGACACTCCCGAATCTTCTTTCATCATCTTCCTTCGCATACTTGAAAACTCCCTTCATACGAAGCTCATCATAAGCTGATAAGAGTGGTTAGTACCCATAAATAAATAATTTTTCTCTACTATAAATAAAGATTTGCATGAAGAGATACTGTTTCTTAGGATTGAAAAAAGTTTTTGCAAAGAAAAAGAAATCTTAAGATTTGCAAAACAGAGAAAACGCAAGACGTGGCAGAATCTGTGAAAAACTAACCAGCGGGTAGAAAATAATTTTGTCGGGGCATTTCTGCAACTCAGATAAAAAAACTCAGAATAGACGCCCGAAAGCCAATTTTATAGAGCATACTGTCACAAGAATTCAGATCAAAAAGAGGATCTCGTGATTTTTGGTGAATTTATCCGTCAAGGAGATATAATCTGTTTCTGGACAATATGTCACAACTTTTGATCTTTCTTGCAATCGGAGGCTAAAACTTGGCACAAAGCTTGAAAATAAAGATACAATGATGTTGCTACAGTAGTAAAAAGCATCAAGACCACTAAAATTGAAAGTAAAAAACATTTTGGGTTGCCTCCCAATAAGAGCTTTATTTTATGCCTTTGAGCTAGGCATGATGCAAAAACATCAAGTTTTATCAACTCCAAAAGAATAGCTTGGCCGTGTAACGGACTCATAAGGTAACTTAATCTTCTTTCGAGGGAAGTGTTCCATTCCCTTTTTGAGAGGGAATTGGAATCTAATGGCCCCTTCTTTCATATCAATGATAGCACCAACAGTGCGGAGAAAAGGACGTCCCAAAATAATTGGACATGCGGGATCACACTCAATGTCCATGAAATGAAAATCAACGGCATCATAATTATCATTGACAACTATAAGAACATCATCAATCCTACCTAAAGGTTTCTTTACGGAAGAATCAATAGGACGAAAACCAAAATAACAAGGATCAAAAGGTTTCAATTCAAGCATATCAGACATTCTTTTGGGTAAAATGGAGGCATTAGCTCCAACATCACATAAATCAATGCAAGAACAATTATTCAACTTGATATTGACCATAGGATCCCAACCATCTTCTAGTTTTCTAGAAATAGGAACATGTAACTTAAGTTTCTCCTCTCTAGATTTGATAAGAGCATTGGTAATATGCTTGGTGAAGGAAATGTTGAGTAAACTAGTGTGGGGGTCTTTGGCCATTCTTTGCAAAAAAGTGATAATTAAGAAAGATAACAATTATCAAAATCAAGGTCTCTACCATTAATTAAAGTGGTGGTGATGTCATCTAAGCTCATTCTCTTGGTAGTCTCTAAATTGATGAGAGACCTTCTTGTCCTAAAGTTGAGGTATTGGCATCTCCATTGATAGGTCCATTAGGTGAACTAGGGATGTGTTGGGTGCTAAAGGTTTTGAGATCCTGAACAACTTGTATAGTAGAAATAGTAGTGTGTGTAGGAAGGCTCTTAATCCTATCTACCCTTCAGGTCATGTCCTGGGTAGCCACTGTGTCCTCCAGACACCTACCACCATCGTGGGCAACGAAATTTTCCCCGTCGGGATCTGTGCATATTAACCCAACCGGCACCCAAGATTATCACCACCCACTAGGCCAAGGTAGTGCGCGCGCATGATGGCACTAAAGTAGTTCTCCTCGTTGGCTACTATGACACCCTGGTTTTTGGCCCCTTTTTATTTGCCACTTTATTTGCTGATTTTCCGGAGTTTGAAATTATTTGCTTGAATTTTCTCAACACAGATGGCCTTGATCACTTGGGCCTAATTTTTCCCCTAGGCCAAAAGTGACCCCTAAACCCTTCTCCCCTATGGCTATGATCAAGCTTTGATCAAACTAGCCCATGCCCTATTTTTATTTCTCTTAAAAACCCCTTTTCACTAAGGGAAATTGGTCTTTTCCCTCTCCTTTTTGAAGCTAGCCTCACTTCTGCTCCTCCTTTTGGCCTGAAACTTTTTGGGCTAAGCAAGGGGGACATGCCTCATGATTCTATGCAAAAAGATGAGCAAGCTTAGTACAAAAATAACCTTGTAGAAATTCATTTCCATTTCTGACCAGAGAGGCACTTTGTGAAGAAAGTACCTTGTAGACTTATCCATTTTCCTTGAACTTTTTACCACATAAGAACCTTCCTGGATAACCCAGGCACACCAAGTTTAAGCCCCAAAAGGCTAGCCAAACTCTCTGGAGAAATTATCAAACTTTCCAGCAGAAACACATTCTTGAAGCTACCAAGTGTTTGAGCCCACCTGCAAGTCTCCCAACCCCTCACCCATGCTACTGGACGTTAGATACACGCCAAGGACACAGTGCGCACGCCCTGGACGCCCTCAGTGCACACGTGGCCGTGAGGTCGCCATCACGGGCACGCCGCACCCCGAGCACCCGCGGCCGGTTGCGTGTGTCCGTAGTCGTCGTGGCACACCCGTGCGCCACCTGGCTCACCCCAAAGCCCCGCCGCCGTCCGGAGACCTCGTCGTCGCCGCCGCGGTCTGTCTGAATCCCGTGCCTAGTCGCCACAGTGGCACGCACGCCACCGCGTTGCCCGCGTCGTCTTCCCCGCGTCCCCTACCCCTAGCAAGGACGCGAGACACCAGAGCCCCCTCAAAGCCGCGCCGCCCGTCGATGCAGAGCCTCCGCCGCAGCCACGCCTGAGCCATCTCGTCGCCCCGCTGCTGCAGAGACCCTGGGCACGCACGCGCGCGTGCTACACCGGCATCAGAAACTCCTAGAGCTCACCCAAGCCCCCACTGCTCACCCGCATGCGAGCACGGCGCCGTCGTCTTCTGTCCGGCGACACCCGGAGGGGAATCGACGCCATGGCTATAAATTGGCGCCCCCCTTTCTCGCAGCCACCACCACACACCCCCACACCACTCCTAGAGAGCGCAAACGAGGAGAAGACCGGCCGGGGAGGCCCCTGGTCGGACATCGCACCAGAGCACTGCCGCCACCGTAGCTGGAGAAGAACATAGCGAAGCCGTCAGGCCACCGTTCGAGGAGTTTCGGGTACGTAGCTGCTCGCCGTAACCCCCTGCGTCTCCTCCCCTAGCCCTAGTTCACCTCCGATGCCTCCTCGCCGGCGAACCATCGTCGCCGGAGCCGCGTCCTTCGGCTCCCTCTCTTTTTATTTCAACCTAACACCTTCACCCCACCCGTCAGCCACTCCGGCTTCTCCGAACCGGTATAAGTGGAGGCGCCCGCGTAGGTTTACGCCTTCGACGTGGCCCTCTCTGGTTATTTCCTAAAAATCATTTTAAATCCATTTAAAATTGATGTTTGACAAAACTTTGACCATGAATATCTCCTAAACCACAAGGCCAAATGAGTTGATTATTTTTGCTACATTTTTCTTTTGAGCTCCTCTTCAAGTTGGCAAAGTTTGGGAGCTTGGCTCACTGTTTAAGTCCACTGGACAGTGAAGGAGTACTTTGGACTTATTTCTATTTGCCACTTGTTTATTTTTTTCAGAGAGTGATCAAGTGCTTGCAGGAGACCAGGAGTTCAAGGATACTCCACTTGACCAAGGCAAGCCATAACAATCTGGTCATGAGGAGCTTAAGTTTCTTTTTGATTATGTAAATCATTTACTTGGGTTTATTTTGATTGCTTTCACATTGCTTGCTAATTAAAATAAATAACCTTAATAAATTGATTGATATAAACATGCCATGCCTACTGATGTTATCCTATCACTCTAGTACATGTTATCACCATGTTTATTTTGTTGCCATGCCTATGCCGGAATCATGCTAGTGATGATCATGCTCCTGGTTGTATGTCATGCCAGTCGTTGCATATGGATGATAGTAGTTCATGCTCATGCCATGTTGCCATGTCTTCATATTGCTTCTCACCAGAACCTAATGAACAAAATTGTTGACCAAGTGCCACCGAACCGAGCTTATCCGTGCAGCCACATTTGCTTGTATGGGCGGGCCTTGACTCGTGCTATCGTAGTGCCTTCTACGGACATCAACCAGTAGGGGAGGTTATGCACGCACGCTACCCTGATCAGGTAGGTGGTGATAATCTCGACATCCATAGTTGTTTACCCGGGAGTCCCTGTTGGGAAAGTTTGCCACAAGGTGGCCGAGTGGTTATGGTGGTAACGTGGACACCTAACCACAGGGATACCCAAGACCGTGTGTCAGTGAGTCCGTAGGGAGGTAACGCGGTAGTCGGGTTTCGTTGGAGTTGTCCTAGTCCACTCCTGCGGTGCGAGTTCCAAGGATCCTGTGGGACAAGTACCGGGGTGCTGGATGGAGGAAGAACTCCATAATGTGGGTAACATGCACAAACTCTGCAGAGTCAAAATCTATTCGAATAGCCGCGTCCTCGGTCATGGGATACAGTTCGTACTAGGTCACACAGCGGTCAACACTAATCGGTTTAATAATATGAATGTTAATGATGAAACTGTGGTCATGTGATTGGTTGGGTTGTAACTGAGGACACCTAACCCGTTGAGTGGTCGAGCCACGACCCGTATGATGGTGGGTCAAGAGATGACCCGGTTACCGAGTCCGCACGACTCGGAGGTAAGCTGGATGAATCATGTGATGTTCATGAGACAAGTGTTATCATTGTTCTTACCATTTTTGCCATGTTAATGTTTGCATTCTTGCCATGGTATTGTTTCTCCTGATGACTTGGAAGTTATGAGCTTTCAAGTACATTCAATGTACTGACCTGGCGTGTCATGCCAGATGCAAGAGGTGTTGCACCTGAAGAGTTGGCTGCGCTGTACTGCGCGAACTAGGCCGTGTCCCAGCAGTGTCCCCGTGGAATGGAGTCCCGTCACCTCGTTATTCCGCTGCCGTAGAGTCCTTCGTCGAACGTATCGAGGCCCCGAGATGTGACATAAATAATGTTGATAGTGTTGCCGCACGAGATGTGCCGCCATGCCTCGTAGCAGTTGTAATCCCGAACCTATGTACCTGTATAATTACTATGAAGCGGTTGTATTCTGTACCAATCTGTTGTGCATTGCCAGAAGACTTGATCTCTGGGCTGGCAATGTAAGGTCAACCGGTTGCTCTAAGCCGGGGTGCCACAGCTACCCCAAGTGGAAGGTTCAGAAGTAGACAACGGCAAATTTCCCTCGGTGAATGTACCAAAGTTTGTCAACAGTAGGACTCCAAGTTCTGCAAGAAGGTGGCAACAGCGCTAGAAATTAATTCTAGCTAGGGAGTTATTGTGGACCTGCACACAAAAACAAATAACTTTGCTCCGAACAAGTTTAGGGAGGTTTTCAATCTCTCCGGTCTTGTTGTTCACAAAGGATCAAACACAAGCGGGAAATAGTAGTGGTGATTGCAACGAAAAGGAAATAAAAGCAGTAAAGAGTGGAGGTGTAAACAATGGTAGAAATATGGACCGGGGTCCCATGATGTTCACTACTGATGTCTCTCTGCCAAAAGAAGATAAAACAACTAAGCTGGGTGAAGAAATTACAGCTGGTCAATTGACAGAATTATAAATGCACTGCAATGTTAAATATGCTACAAGAAAGTTAGAGGCTCAATCGGATGGGCAGTACGCCAAGACAAGTAGACCGTTTATTCATCAGCATCTACTCACTAATCATCCACCTAGAGATATCTGTCCAGAACGTCTCGCTGGTATTAAGTTGCGAGCCCCATCCAAAGTGTAAACCCAAAGCAACAGACAACTACATTAACAAACTTTGCGCAAGGTAAACAATCCTTGCAACCGCGGTTACAAGCATCGTTGTTTTCTCCCTGGTGGCAACAGCACATCCCCTAGTCTCATGTTTTTATCTCAAGCTAGACATCAGAGGGGGGGCATGAACCCACAATCAAGCATAGGCCTCCCTCTTTGAGTTACTATCTACTACTTGGGCAAACCAATAAAAAGCAACGGAGAAAATGCAAGAATTACTCAAGAACAAAATATAAAAGGAGAACCAAATATATAACTCATCACGATCTAAACATAATATCATAGTCCATAGGATCCCAGCAAATATAGCATAGGAACAGCAGAAAGATTACATAGAGGCATTGATCATGTATGGCAGCTCACAATGGCTTAGAATTGAAGCACAAGATTGGAGAGAAGACATCACATAGCTACTGTTCATGGACACATGGTCCAAGGGGGACTACTCACGGCACATCCGCGAAGCGCTTATGATGGTGGATAAGCTCCCTAAGATCAATCCTCCCTCTGGCAGGGTGCCAGGACAAGGCCTTCTGGCGATCGCGGCGGCGGCGAAACAGTGGTGAATTTCGCGATGCGGTGTCTTTTTTCTGTGTTTCTGTTCCGATGACTTAGTATAGGCGTAAGGAGGGTGATATGTCCCAAACGTATCTACTTTTCCAAACACTTTTGCTATTGTTTTTCCCTCATTCTTGCATGATTTGAACTAAACTAACCCGGACTGACGCTGTTTTCAGCGGAGCTTCCTGTATGATTTTATTATGTGCAGGAAAATGGATTTTTAGGTATCTCAGAAAATTCCAGGAAAATTTATAAAAATCCACGCACCGAACCTTCCACGAACCTGAAGCTGGGCCAGAGGGGGGGTCCACATGGGCTCCAGGCGCCCTTCTGGCACGGCCCCACCGTTGGCCGCGCCGGCTGGCCGCCTGGGGGCCTCCCCCCTCCTCTGGTGCCCTACCGATGCCTCTATTTATTCTCGATATGGGAAAACCCCGAAAAATAAGTCATTTTTCCAGTTTTCATCGCGGAGCCACCGCCACCATCTGTTCTTCCTCGGGAGGGCTAACCTGGAGGATGATTTGGCCTCCGGAGAGGGGAGATCGTCGCCATCGTCATCACCATCACTAATCCATCATACCTACATGAATTCTCTTCACATGTGTGAGTAATTACCTACTGTAGGCAAAAGGGATGGTATGGATTGGATGAGTTTGATCATGTAAGAGTTCGTCATATTGTTGGGGGCATGTTTCCTATCATCTACTATGGTGTTTATCATCTTTGCTACAACTTTTTGCTCTTAATGCTTGTCACTTTGGGCCGGAGTGCCATGTTTTCAGATCTGAACCGCTTGTGTTTTCATGAGTATATGTATGTTCTTGATCCTATCTATGAGTTGTATGCACCTATTATGGTCCGGAACCGGCGATCCCAAAGGTGACAGCTTGGGACACCAAAGGGGATGGTCCATAATTTGAGGATTTCATGTATTCATTGAGTTTATTGCTTTGTTTCGGTTCTCTTTGACAGGAGCACCTTAATCTCCATAAGTTCCCTTTGGCCCCGTTTGTATCGGGATGGTAGGACAAAAGATGTTTTGCAAGTTCTTATTGCAAGCACACACAACTACCTATGGGATACATGCCTAATGTTTAATATTTGCATAGATGATCCTTTCTTTTCCATGTGCCATGCCCCGTATTAGAATCTATTACATGTTCAATCTTATCCAAGCAGTGCCCAACCATCCATCTCCCTAGCCTACAATGTTTTAATCCTGCTGGTTACTTGTAATTTACTTTCACTGTTTTACTTTCACTGTTATCACTATCACTATCATACCACAGTTGCTATTAATATATTTTTTCAAGCAAGTATATTTCAGGTGCGGTTGAATTTACAACTCAACTGTCAATGATTATAAATACTCTTTGGCTCCCCTTGTGTCGAGTCAATAAATTGGTTTAATTTACCCGCGAAAATGCTACAAACTATCCCCTACAGTTGAGGGTCATTAAGTACTATTTTCTGGCGCCATTGCCAGGGAGCATATAAATATTTAGAAGTCTACTTGAAGTATTATGCCTTCTGCACTTTAGCCGCTATGGGTAAGATAGGAGACCCCAAGGTTCCGACCTTACCATCCACTACAAGAAAAGGTACTGTTCTGAGTACCAGTGCTACGCTTGTCTCACGTTCTGTTATAAGTAAGTTTGCTTCACCACTACCACCACATTCTACTTCTACTGAGTCTGTTACTATGTCTGATACTTTTGATGATGCTTCCACTACTCTTGATGATACTAGTTTTCTTGGTCACTATCTTGAAGCTCAGATTGCTAAGGTTGCAGCACAGTCCGAGACTGAGACTCCTGCTACCTCTATTCCTATGTGCAAAACCTTTGGTTACCCAAACTTAAATGAACTCAAGGAGAGAATCCTTGATGATGATTATATTACTCTTGATGATGGTTTTCGCTGGGAACTCAAAGAGTGTGTAGAATCTAACCCTGGTGCTGTTAAGGAGCTGCATGAAAAGCACTCCGTGAAGAACAAGATTACTCCTGATCCTGAATTTTCCACATCTCCTATATGTATCACTGATCCTGATTATGATTTCTCTGTTGATCTTTCACTTATACCTACAGTCGAGGCTGAACCTTCTTGTGGCAGAGAAAATGATGATGCTATAGCACACCTAACCAAATTTGCCGAGTTGGGTAGCTTATTTACTACTGATGAAAGGATACGAAACTTTTATGTGGCCAAGCTTTTTCCTTTTTCTTTGAAGGAAGACGCTAAAGCATGGTATGATGCACTACCTTATGGTTCCATTGAGAGTCCTCAGGACTTAGTTCAATTATTTGTCGATAAATATTTTCCTACTCATATGCAACATGCTGCTTTGCAAAGAATTTATAACTTTAAACAGTTGTAGGATGAGCACCTCCATAAAGCTTGGGGGAGGTATTGTGGTTTAATTAAGGCTAGACTGGGACATGACGTCCCTAAGAATGAATTACTTGATATATTTTATGCTGGTCTAACCGATGAATCTAGATCCTATCTGGATAATTATGTTGGTTGTGTTTTCAGGGAAAGAACACCGGACGATGCTGAAGAATTGATGGGCAAGATTGCCAAGAACCATGAAGATTGGTCCGTCCCCGAACAACCTCCACCACCAAAGAAGAGGGGCATGCTTGTCCTAAGACCTGAAGATATGCAAGAAACAAAGAATACTATAAATGAGAAAGGCATTAAACCCAAAGACGTGAAGAATCTACCTCCTATTGAGAAGTTGTGTGAGCCTACTCATCCTCCCTTGGTAGAGGTTCACTCTCTTTTAGATTTTACTTAAAGTGACATCCCTAAAGGTAAGCCTCCCAAATAGGCTTAGATGAGCTTGATAATTTTATTATTAAGCAAGACCATTTTAATATCAGGATAAAAAGTCAGTTGCATGATAATTCCCTTGCTATCAAAAGTTTGCCTGATGTTCTTGAAAGAACAGTTAATGATGTTAAATTTCTTGTTAAGCACTTTCATATGGTTCAAACTCGGCTTGAACAAATTTCCAATGTGAAAAAATATTTGCTTGCTAATAATGCCAAACAGGATATATAGGCCTATGGTATAAAAACTCGGGGTGGAACACACACCCAGGACCCTCTCTATCCCGAGGGGCATCCGAAGAGGATCGAGCAAGATTCTCAAGTGCAGGTAGAAGACGAGATTGTTATCTCTCCAAAGAAGAAAAAGAAGAAGAAGAAACACAAGGAAGCAGCAACTCCAATGATCCTATTAGAAGTGAAGAACCCGCTGTTGATCCTAAATGCATATCTACCTCCGACGCTGAAACTGAAGACTATGCTGAGCCCAAAGAAAAAGATAAGGAGAAGAATGATCCTCCCGAGGTGCGAGAATAAGATAAACGCAAGAAATACACAAAAGAAGATTTCATTGCAAGAAGACATGGGAAGGAAAGAGAACCATGGGTACCAAAACCCATGCCCTTTCTAGGTAAGTCTCTCAAATCTAAAGAAGAAGAGCATTATAATAAATTTTGTGAATGGATGAAACATCTTTTTCTTCAAATTCCCTTGACTGATGCTATTAAGTTACCTCCTTATTCCAAATATATGAAGGATATTGTTACTAATAAAAGAAAAGTTCCTAATGTGGGAATATGTACTATGCTTGCTAACTACTCTTTCAGTGGCAAGATTCGTGAGAAACTTGGTGATCCAGGTATACCCACCATTCCTTGCTCCAGAAAAAATAATTGTGTCAAAACTGCCTTATGTGATCTCGGAGCAGGAGTGAGTGTCATGCCTTTTTCTCTTTATAAGAGGCTATGTCTAGATAAGCTAATTCCTACAGATATCTCTCTTCAGATGGCTGGCAAGTCAACGGCCGTCCTGATTGGTATTTGTGAGGATGTTCCAGTTGAAGTTGCTAATTGCTTAATTCTTACAGATTTTATTGTGCTTGACATGCCCGAAGTTGGGAGCATGTCCATATTATTGGTAGACCTTTTCTTAACACCACATGTGGTATTATTGATTGCAATAAAGGAAAGGTTACCTTCAACGTTGATGATAAATAACACACGGTTTATTTTCCGAAGAAGATTCACAAAAGGCATGGACTTAACTCTATAGAGAATATCGAGACCGTGAAGATTAGAGAATGGGATTGTCCTCTAAATGTGCACCAAAAATACATAACCATTATGGTGGGGACAATGTCCATTAAAGTAAAGGTGTAATGATCACTTCATAAGAGGTGAGACTTTTTTCTCTATATATCACCGGTTCGTTGGTAAGACTTGATCAACCTTGCTAGCTAGCAAGTTTTATACAGGTAAAAAGTGGAGCTTGTTATGTTTTCATTTTCTTGGGCTTTTGTTCTCCTTGCTGTACCAAGTTTTATGTTTTTGAAGCTTCACAATTCTAATCACTGCTTCAAGTTTTCAGAAATTTTCGCAGCTTTTTGAACTCCGAAAAAATTTCAACTGTGAAGTTTTCAGAAAAATTCCAGAAAAATAAAAATAAAAATTTTCATGTCGAGGGTGACCCAGGGGCACCTGGGGCTGACAAGGGGGGCCTACCAGTGGCCCAGGTGGCCAGCTGGCGCGACCAGTCCCCTGGCCGCGCCCATAGGGCGCCTGGGGCCCACAGGCCCCATCTCTAGGTATGTCTTCTTCCTCCTTCTTCCTCTCTCTCCAAAAAGACGAGTTCTGCACTTATGTCAGAACCCTCTGTTAGGTATGTGCTAGGATCAAGTCTCACTTTGCATCATGGAATTTTTTTCCAAAAGAAATTAAAATAGGATAGAGAACACCCCGCAGATGAATTTAATTCAAATGGCCAGAATAAAAGTTGCTCCAAAAATTCCTTATGCATTTTTTGAAAAGTCTCTTAAATGAGTATGATCACATATCAAGTGATGTGGGACCAAACCCATGCTCATGGAGTTTTCAAATATTCAAACAGGAGCATGGATTTAAATTTAAACCCCTATTTGAATTAAAGTTCAAATTATTTGAATTTTAAAAATGCCCAAACTTTATAAGTGGCTAGCTATTTTTATTTTGAGGCCATATAAAAATTTGGAGCATTTATAAAAATACTTTGCTATTTTTTTAGCAAGGTAAAACAAATTGCAGAAAAGAAAAACAAAAGAAAAAGGAAAATGAACTCACCTGGCCATTTGGCCGAACTCATCGCCCCCCGGCCCAAGCCCACCTACCAGTCCTTGTCATCTTCCCCCAGCGTGGCAAGCACCTTGCTAGAGGGCATGCCGACACCGGCGGGCACCTTCCTGCCTGCCTGTCCCTCCCCGACCCTCCTAGAAGCGCCTGGAGACGCCTCTCAGCCGCCCCTATCCATTACCCCCTGGGAGCCGTCTCCCCTTTGTCTCTCGCCCGTTCTCGTCGCCACCGAGAGCCGTCGTGGAGCATGCCGTCGAGTTCGTGTGGCCATCGCCATCGAGGAGCCACGCCACCTTGCCCATCGTCTTCCCCACCCTCGACTTCTTCACCGTGCAAAGGATCAGGAGCTAGCTCGCCTTCAAGCCGCCGGAATCGCCCCCGAGCCATCGTCGGACCCGCAAGATCCACCAATCGCCGCCGAATTCGTTGCCGTTGAGCCACCAATCGCCTCGCCGCCTGCACCTTTGAGCTTAGTGTGATCTCCTCTATGTTTACCCTAACCTAGCCCGGGCTTTCTTCCTCTCTGTCACCGGTTGCCATGGGAGCCGAGAACGAACCCCGCCATGGACGAGCTCGAGCTCGCTCCCGTGCCCCTCCGCCATCACCCGTGTGTCCGTCGTGTTCCAGGGCCTCCCAGGATCACAACGCAACCACCGCGGCATATTTCCGTGCACCACAGCGTCGACTGCTTCAAACCCGAGCCACGACCTCCGCGGAAGCTCATTGCCGGCATCGCTCCGGTGCTACCCGATGACGTTGTTGTGCTCTGGGTGATACGCGCGTGCTCGGGCTCCAGTTTGGTGGCCTCAGTGCACCAAATGGTGGCCGGAGACACCCTCCCTGCATCGTCGCCGCCTCGGTTGGTCGCCGGCTGACCAGGGGGTGACCCCACGAATCCTACGTATGAGGCTAGCTGGCGCGTATGAAGACAGAAGGCCCACCGGGAGGCTGCGACAAGCCCACGATTTGCCCAACCAAGCACCGACGTAGGAGTCCGCGACTAACATGGAAGGTGCAACTTGGCGTACAAGGCAGGACTAGGATTAGGAAAGTACCAATGAAACCTAGCACGGACTCCCCGAGATCTAGCCTAGTATATAAAGGATGGGAGGGGAGACGTCTATCTCGTCACAATACGCATCTACTCTTCCTAGCCTTGCGAGAACTCGCCTTGGCCTCCACTGTAATCGCCCCCTCCCGTAATAATATCGAGCAGGAAGTGCTTCTCCTGTTAGCCGACGAGTATCGTTCAACCTGTGCCTATCTCTATGACTAACCCAGGGTCCCTGACCATGGGAATTGCCTGGGTTGATCCCCGTCAATTGGCGTCGTCTGTGGGAACTCCGCAGGTTTGAATCGTGATCTCGGCGGCCTCATCATCAACACTCATCATGGCAGCGAATTCATCAGCACTCATCGACTCTACGATCCGGGCAGACTCCGATCTATTCGGATCCCTCGGTTCATGGCTCACCTCCCGGCCTTTCGACCAACTTTCACCGACCTACGCACTGGAGTCAACCTGATTTTCGGAGCATATCAAATCTACATCAACCACTGGGGATCCCTCCGTCTCACGGATCGCGCTAGAGCACCCGCGACAGCAGATCCTGCATCAATAATCAAAGCATCTCCCGCCCGCGTGACGACTCCGCGAGTGAGCCACGACCGCCAGCCCGACTACTCGAGTGGTCCTAGTAAGAAGGGCATCGCGCGCGCAAGGAAGACGAAATTCAAGACGTTGTCCCAAGTATCCATGGGAGACATCCACGAGCCAACCACAGATGGCAAAAACCAAGATGGCGACTCGAGCAGTCGCCGGGATAACCACTCGAATAGCAAAGACAATGATCCTGACAACACTGGACAGGTCACCGTCACGCTTGGAGAACCAGGAACTATACAAACCAAAGAGTGGAGCATAACAATCGCAGAACGGATGGGCTAGAAAGCAGCAAGCATCATACTCCAGGAATAGCGAAAGAGGACCAACACGTAGAAAAGATCTACTTATCCAAGGAAGCAATCGCCAGAATAAGGAACGCAGTGAAGCGCGGCAAACTACTCCCGGAGAATGCAACGCGAGACGAGCTCTGAGCATAAAACAAGCTGGCGAGTGACGCCACCAAGAGAGCAAGACAACAACGCTTAGAACTAGAGAAGCAAGGAAAGATCGCAATCGACTCAAGGAGCAACCGCAGATCACCTCTCAGAAGCGACTCCTCCGACTACGACTCCCCCGTCTGAGCCAAGTCCAGATTCAGCAATCTGAAGGTGGCCTGCAAGCTAGATGACGTTTCAAGCTAGAAGAGGACGACGACGAGGAAGAACAACTCACGCCAGCCGAAGCCCTTTTCACTTCCCAAGAGTACCTATCTCGTGCGCAGAAAAGCAAGAAATGCAGCTCAGATCACAACACGACGATGGCACTCAAAATAATTAAACACGCCATCTCAGCCCCCAAAAGAGCAGGCGCAAGAAGGGCTCCCCGCGAGCAGACCCCGGACAGGGACCCCAGTTCATCCGACGACGACAGCAGCGAGGACTGGCACAAGCGCCCAAACAAAAACATGAACCACGACAGCGACGACAACAGCAACAGACGCAACAGCAATCGGCAAGACGCACGCGACGACATAACACAAAGAAAAGTCAACTGTGGAAGACGACGGCGAGCGGCCTGCGAAGAGTACTCGGATGAGCAAGCTTCCGAAGAGAACGTAGAACCATGCGGAGCACTGTGCTTCACACGGTTCATACGGAAAACAAGGATGCGGAAAGGTTTCAAGCTAAACTCCACGACGCACAAGTACGACGGGCTGGAGGAACCAGAAGCATGGCTCGACGACTACCTAACGGCAGTAAAATTCTAGCGCGGAACCAATATCACAGCAATGCAGTACATACAACTCATGCTCGAGAGCTCAGCACGACACTGGCTGAAAAACCTACCACGAGGATCAATCGACTCCTGGAGGCAGTTCCGCAGTGCCTTCATCGAGAACTTCAAGTCCACTTACAAACGACCGGCATCACTCAAGGAGCTGAGGGCCTGCAGGCAAGGTTCAAGAGAATCCCTACGAGCATACATCCAGCGATGGAACATACTCAAAAACTCAGCCGAGGACATCTCAGATGAAAGCACAAGCGATGCATTTAGGAGGGGCTTGCAACGCATCGACTTCAAGGAGCAGCTCGGGCAGATGAAAGTCCGAACACTCGCAAGACTGCTCGAGCAAGCCAACAACTGGACAGATGGAGAAGACTCAGTACGGAATGAATCAGAGATGCAGACAGCGCGCTCAGAACGTGACTACGACTACCACACCAGCGATAGAGGACTCGATAGAAGAAGAAAACGCCCGAGGCGCAACTTCTATGCCAACAGAGGACTCTACATGGTCGCGGCCGGCTTCCTAGGTGAAAGAGAAGGAAAACATCGCGACGACAGGAGAATACTGCACAGGGACAACCAAGAAGAAACACCCCAAATTCAAAAACGAGACTGGAGAACAAGGCAGCCACGGGACGACGCCCGAGCATATCGCTCGGCCAAAGAGTAGCTCGACGGACCGTGCACAATACACGGGTTCAGAAACGAGCGCGGAGAGCTCAGATCAGGGCACACCCTTAATTGCAGGCGATTCATCAAACTCTCCGAAGAAAAAAGTCGATCCGCAACAGCAGCAGCACGGCCTATCGCAAGCGTGGCAGTCGGGACCATAGCCCACGACGCTCCGCCGGCACCTGCCATGCCAGCAAGACAGGTAGCAGTAATCCAAGAACGGGGCACGACACCCGAGGAAGAAAAATACCCGGAAGCACACGGTCGGATCTACATGATACAAGAAGGAAGACCATCAATCAGGAAGAAGAAGCAAGTCCCCAGACAAGTTTTTCTCGTAGTCTCTTCGCACCCCGCTGTCCCAGAATACTTCTATGGATCGGAGACAGAAATCACCTTCTCCCGAGAAGACCATCCGCTAGCCATCCCGCGCCCAGGACATGCCGCACTAGTACTCGAAGAACGAATCAGAAACTACGACATGTCGCGAGTCCTCATGGACGGCGGCAGCGGAATCAACAACATATTCACCAGAAACTTGGAAGAAATGCTCATCCAAAGCTCATCACTAAAAACTTCAGGCACAACATTCCATGGAATCGTTCCAGGGAAAGCAGTCTATCCCCTCGGAAAAATAAGTCTTGAGGTGAGTTTTGGCAGCACGAGCAACTTCCGCAAGGAAACACTAGACTTCAAAGTGGTCAACTGGAAATCACAATACCATTCCATCCTAGGACGCCCAGCCTTCACGCGTTTCATGGCAGTACCACACTATGCCTACCTCAAGATGAAAATGCCTGGCCCGTGAGGAGTAATCACAATTAGCGCAGCTTCGTCCGATCTATCTGTTGCGACAAGGAGTTCCACAAAATATCAGAAACCTTTGGAGCACACCAAGCCAGCGGAGCCGAAACCCCAGAAGAAGAAGCTCAACCATATAAGCAAAAGGGAGCCAGAACAGTTTTTTGTTCTTAGGGCTACTAAGCCATCGATCCAAATAAAGGGGTTGCCTTCAAACAGCAGACCCCCTCGTGTAAGAAACAAAAAGGGAAAATATTGGAAATATTCTCCCGAAAATCATTTCTGCACATTGGCACTCAGGGGCTCGCCGAAGCAGCCACCCCCCGAGGCGTTCTTCGCAAACGCGATTCTAAAAAAAATTGGCACTCGGGGGCTTGCTGAAGCAGCCACCCCCCGAGGCGTTCTTCGCAAACGCGACTCTAAAAATTGGCACTCGGGGGCTCGCCGAAGCAGCCACCCCCCGAGGCGTTCTTCGAAAACGCGACTCTAAAAAATTGGCACTCGGGGGCTCGCCGAAGTAGCCACCCCCCGAGGCGTTCTTCGCAAACGCGACTCTAAAAAATTGGCACTCTGGGGCTCGCCGAAGCAGCCACCCCCGAGGCGTTCTGCGCAAACGCGACCTTACAAAAAATTGGCACTCGGGGGCTCGCCGAAGCAGCCACCCCCCGAGACGTTCTTTGCAAACGTGTCAGAACCCTTTGTTAGGTAATGTGCTAGGGTTAGCAAGTCACTTGCATCATGTTAAAATTTCAAAAGAAATCTTTGAAATCAAAATCAAAAGCAAAATGGGAGAAGGAACCCCCCCCAATTGAATTAATTCAAAAGGCCAGATAAAAATCTTCTCCAAAAATTCATGTTAGATTTTTGAAAAATCTTATAAATGAGTGTAATCACATATCAAGTGATGTGGGACCCATCCCATGCTCATAGATTTTTCAAATATTCAAACAGTGCCTTGGAATTAATCAAATAACCCTATTTGAGTTAAGATTCAAATTATTTGAATTTTAAAAATGTTGAAACTTTATAAGTGGCTAGTCTATATTATTATGAGGCCATATAAATTTTTTCAGCATTTAATAAAATGCTTAGCTATTTAATTTAGCTCAGCAAAACAAATGTCAGAAAAGAAAAACAGAAAAGGAAGAAGAAACCCTTGTCGCCTAGGCGAAGCCGGCCCATCCAGCCCAGCCGGCCCAAAAGGGCACAGGGGTCTTCTTCCCCGTCCCGTGCTCCCAAGCTGCTCGGTGGAAAGCCACCGAGCCAGCCGTGGACGCCCCGTGCTTCCATCCTTCGCCTGGAGACGGCCTGGAGCACGCCTCCTCCATTCCTCCCCTCCAGCGCGACTCCCTCCTCCTTTGCCGATTTCTTCCTCCACCCGAGAGCGCCGCCGCTCGCCGTCGCAAGATCTCGCGGCCAACGACGAAGAGGAGCCCGGAGACCTTGTCCATCCTGCACAGCACCGTCGACTACCCCGATCTGGAGAAGATGGCCCCTTAATCGAGCCCGTGGACGACGCACGCTTCACCGAGACGTCGCCGGAACCGCAAGCCCCCGACAATGAATTCGTCACCGTCGCGCCACCAATCGCCCCGCCGTCTGCACCGTTGAGCTCAGGGTGAGCTTCTCCCCGTTTTCCCCAAGTTATCACAGCCCCTCGCACCCTCTGTGCCATTCCACCATGGGAGCCGAGCTCCGTCGCCGCCATGGCTGACCCCGAGATCGCCCCCGTGCCTCTACACCCTGGTTCAAGCGCGCATCTTGTTTCCCTTCGCCACAGCTTCACAACGCGCTAGGCCACTCTCGTTTTCGTGCACTGCAACGTCGTCTCCGTCGTAGCCGTGTTTCTTCCGCCTCCACGGGTGCTCGCCGCCGATGACTCCGGCCTCCCCGGTGACGCTGAGGTGCTCGGGGTGAAGCGCGCGTCCAAGAGGAGTCGTCTGGTGGTCTCGGCGCACCTTTTGGACCACGGCAACGCCCTCCCGCGTTTGCGCCGCCGTGGCCAGGCCGCCGGCGTTTAGCCGCCGGTGGGTTAGCCACTAATCCCCTCCTAAACCCACCCTGGGCCACTGACCAGTGGGCCCAGTGGCTTAATTAAGCCACTAGATTAATTAACCAGTCGGGTTAATTAACCAGTGACACTAACATGCCGACCCCACACGTCAGCCCCCCCTGACGTCACCCTTGCGCAAGCCTGACGAAATAAATCGATTTAATGAATTCCAGAAATTAAAAGTAATTAAAGAATTACAGAAAATTCCAGAAAATAACCCCAACTTTGGAAATTCATAGAAAATTCATATCAACTCCAAATTGGACAAATAATATATGAAAAATGATCTGGAGAAAATAAGCTATTCAAAAATGAAACTTTCAACTATGTTTGAGTTGATTTTAAAATGGGACCAGTAGCATATGTCATTTGAATTATTTGGAATTTATTCAAATTCAATTCAAATACTTTTGCAACTTAGACCATGGAATTATGCTATATTTCAACCACACTTCAGAGGCATATCATACACATTTCCAAAAGGTTTAAAATGATCAAGCAATGTCACATGTAACTTGGATAAGTTTGAATTCAACTTGGAGTTTGAATTTGCAATTCAATTTGCAATATGCTCCATTTAAATGGAATTGCTTCACACATCAAAGCATATACATCAAGTTTCAACCTTCCATCATGTGATTGTGCATTGTATTTACTTTGCTACCTTGTTTGTTGTTTGTCGAGTAGAGGTGGAACCGGAGCAGGAGGCTGCCCCCTTCGCTGAAGATCCAGAACCCGAACCTCGTCAGCAAGGCAAGCAAACCCCCATTGATCATGTCGATAAAATCCCACTTCCCTCTCATGTCTCGCTTATGCATTGTTTAGGATGATCACCATACTACGTTTCTATCGCATAGATGAACCCATTCCTTTGCATGACCTATCATTTTGTCACAGTAGTAAGAAAACCACAATCCTAGCAAATGTAGGAGTTGTTTGATATCATGTGGCCCCTGCAATTGTTACTGCTTATTGCATGTTAGAATGATACCATGATGTTACTGTGATGTGAGTCGGGATGGTAGTGATCATGTTGATGTTGGTAGAAAAGTGTTGGTGAATCGACCCTAATATAAGGTGAACGATGAGAGGTTGTGTAGGAGTACACGGTGGGTTGCCTCGTTGAACACCGCCCTAAGTCCGAGTTCTTGTGTGGTGATCCAAGATGAGGAGTACAACCACACATTGGGCTCACTGACCCGTCTCAACTTACTAACTCATCCCTTTCGATGTCCAGATGTCACAATAGTTCGGAGTTCTGGTAGGTCTGTGGCCTGGATGCTAAGTGAGAGAACGGCTCATCCGAGACCGGCTTATGCACCACGCACACATCACTTGGGTCCACTTCGGTAAACCGGCCGGGTTCACGATAGTGGTAGCCAACCCAAGTAGGCGGCTTTCTCGGACTAGATCGGCTATGACATAACAGTTGTGGTGAGCATCCTCGCCGACACTTCTTGAACGGTGTCGAGTACAAAGGAGGTAAATGATGATCATGTGTGTGTAGCGGTACACCCCTGCAGGGTTAACAAAACTATTCGAATAGCCGCGTCCGCGGTTATGGACTGCTTGGAAAGCTAAACTTGATTATTAGACAACTTAAACTGGATACTTCTAAAACACACAAAGATAAGTGTGAGTGCTATGGCGTGCTTTCTCATGGGGAAGTCGAGGAAGGCACCATAGTGGTGTAATTGGTTGGAGAAAGTAGTGGACTCGTGTATGCTTCTTACCTCAAAGTCTGGTACTCGTAGTTCAGGACTAGCCAAGTCAAAGCTGGCATTTCTGCAAGTGAAACCCCACCTCCCTTTACCTTGGTACATGTGCATGAGTAGTATAGCTCCTATGTAAGTCTTGCTGAGTACGACTTTGTACTCACGTTTGCTTAATCTATGTTTTAGCTGAGACCACTGACCCCGAAGGTGGCTTCTTCATCGAGCTGGACGACTGAAGACCAACTAGTCTAGTCCCAGTCAGACGACTGGTTCCCTCGTGGAGGGCTTGTGTTTAAATAAGGCTTCTTAAGCCATTTGTTAAACTTGTCTGTACTCAGACATAATTTGCTTCCGTTTGTGTTGTAATGTTGGATCACATGTTTGTGATCTCTATGTGCACTCTATAAGAGTTATAAGTAAAATTGTATACTTTGTAGAGAATTGCAATGATACCTACTGTTCATACAAGGCATGTGTGCTGCGTGTATGTGTCGGGACCCGGGTTTAGCGTATGCAAGTACAGCTAAGACATAGTCATATGGAGAGCCGAGAACCGTACCCACTTGTCTAAGCAGACAAGGCCAAGCACTGAACATTCTCGGAAAGCATCGTACGTGAGGGGCATCCCATCTAGGCCGGATGATCAAATGATATGGGTGGTGAACTCCCATATTCAAAGACAAGTCGCCTCAACCATACTATCGACTATCTCAAAACTCTTACATAGACTTACTCCAGCCCGATCACTTAGTCGGGGTCTAGGGCGGGCTCGATCATACCACAAAGTGTGCACGAGACGGAGTCTCGAGCAACCGCATCGCGATGCCCCAAGCTGCGCACATCTAAGGGCCACTTGGTGTATGAAAGACCGCCAGCCAGAACAAAACTAAGGTCTCGAAAACCCATACAAAGACATGCATGTTATAAACATACACGCAGCACACATGCCTTGTATGAACAGCAGGTATCATTGCAATTCTCTACAAAGTGTACATATTTATTGATAACTCTTATAGAGTGCACACAAAGATCACGAACATGTGATCCAACATTACAACACAAACGGAAGCAAATTATGTCTGAGTACAGACAAGTTTAACAAATCGCTTAAGAAGCCTTATTTAAACACAAAGCCCTCCACGAGGGAACCAGTCGTCTGACTGGGACTAGACTAGTTGGTCTTCAGTCGTCCAGCTCGATGAAGAAGCCACCTTCGGGGTCAGTGGCATCATCTAAAACATAGATTAAGCAAACGTGAGTACAAAGTCGTACTCAGCAAGACTTACATAGGAGCTATACTACTCATGCACATTTATCAAGGTAAAGGGAGGTGGGGTTCACTTGCAGAAGTGCCAGCTTTGACTTGGCTAATCCTGAACTCGAGTACCAGACTTTGGGGTAAGAAGCGTACACGACTCCACTACATTCTCCAACCAATACACCACTATGGTGCCTTCCTCGACTTCCCCACAAGGAAGCACGCCATAGCACTCACACTTATCTTGGTGTGTTTTAGAAGTATCCGGTTCAAGTTATCTAATAATCAAGCTAAGATTTCCAAGCAGTCCATAACCGCGGACGCGGCTATTCGAATAGTTTTGTTAACCTTGCAAGGGTGTACCGCTACACACACATGATCATCATTTACCGCCTTTGATCTCGACACCATTCAAGGGGTGCCAGCGAGGATGCTCACCACAACTGTTACCTCATAGCCGATCTAGTCCGAGAAAGCCGCCTACTTGGGTTGGTTACCACAATCGTGAACCCGGCCGGTTTACCGAAGTGGACCCAAGTGATGTGTGCATGGTGCATAAGCCGGTCTCGGATGAGCCGTTCTCTCACTTAGCATCCAGGCCACAGACCTACCAGAACTCCGAACTATTGCGACATCTGGACATCGAAAGGGATTAGTTAGTAAGTTGAGAGGGGTCAGTGAGCCCAATGTGTGGTTGTACTCTTCATCTTGGATCACCACACAAGAACTCGTACTAGGGCGGTGTTCAACGAGACAACCCACCGTGTACTCCTACACAGCCTCTCATCGTTCACCTTGTATTAGGGTCGATTCACCAACACTTTTCTACCAACATCAACATGATCATTCCCATCCCGACTCACATCACAGTAACAACATGGTATCATACTAAGCATGCAATAAGCAGTAACATTGCAGGGGCCACATGATATCAACCAACTCCTACATTTGCTAGGATTGTAGTTTACTTACTACGGTGACAAAATGATAGGTCATGCAAAGGAATGGGTTCATCTATGCGGTAGAAACGAAGCATAGTAATCATTCTAAACAATGCATAAGCGAGACATGAGAGGGAAGTGGGATTTTATCGACATGACCAATGGGGGTTTGCTTGCCTTGCTGACGAGGTTCGGGTTCGGGGTCTTCAACGAAGGGGGTGACCTCGGGCTCCGGCTCCACGTCTATCAGCAACATGACAATCATAGGATCAACATAATGTACAATGCACAATCACATGAATAAGATTGAAAGGGCGATGTTCATGGTACTGATGTGTTGAGCATTCCATTTAAATGGAGTATATTGCAAATTGAATTGCAAATTCAAACTCCACATTTGAATTCAACATTTACCAAGTTGTACATGACATTGTTTGATCATTTTGAATTATCTTCAATTGTATAAGATATGCCTCTGATGTGTGGTTGAAATATAACATAAATCCATGGTCCAAGTTGCAAGATCATTTGATTTGAATTAGAATTAAATTCAAATAAAGCAAATGACATATGCTACTGGTCCCAATTTAAATTCAACTCAAACATAGTTGAAAGATGAATATTTGGAAAGATAATTTTCTCCTGATCATTTTTCATATATTATTTTTCCAATTTGGAGTTAGTATGAATTTTCTATGAATTTCCAAAGTTTGGGGTATTTTTTGGAATTTCTGGAATTCTTTAATTCATTTTGAATTTCTGGAAATTCATAAAATGATTTATTGCGTCAGCTGACATGTGGGTCCAGGGTGTCAGTGACTGGATTTAATTAACCCGTGGGTTAAATTAATCCAGTGGCTTAATTAAGCCACTGGGCCCACTGGTCAGTTACCCAGGGGGTCATTAGCCAGGTGATTAACGGGGGGGGGGGGGGGGGGGGGGGGTCTGGCTAACTCGCCGACGGCTGAACGCCGGCGACTGGAGCCACGGTGGCGACTCATCGGAATGGCCTAGGGGCCACGGGAGGCCACGGGGAGGGCACCAATGGATGCAGCAGCTTCGTCCGCGTCTTCTGGAGGCAACAGGGGGTCACGGGGTGGTCGGGAGCGACGAAGGTGACGACTCCGGCGGCAACAGAACGGCGGCGAGGTCGTAGATGACGTAGCAGTGCACGGATCGGGCTGATTTGTGGTGCGTTCGAGCGCTGGCACACGCGGGAGTCAAACGCGTGCACTTGGGGTTCACGACGGGCACTGGAGCGAGGAGGACGACGACCATGGCGGCGAGGTGCTCGGGTTCCCATGGCGGATCTGGCTAGAGGAAGAAATCGAGGGGGAAGAAAGAGGGGTTTCGCTTGCGAGGTCACCCTGAATCTAACTGGAGTGGTGGATTGCTCGGGGAGGCGCTGGAGTTGCCGGAATTCGAAGTCGATCCACGGCGGCCGGCGATGAAGACGACGAAGTTAGCGAGCTCGGGGAGGCGTCCGGCTCCGATTCCTTCTGCAGATCGATGAAGACGACGACGACGAAGAGCTTGGACACGGTCTTGGGGCTTCTAGGCGTCAATGGCTACGCGGGGGATCAACGATGCTCCGGCGTCCTTCTCGGGCGGCGACGAAACGGACGAGAGAGGAGGGGAGGGAGCTCGTGGAAGGGGGGAATGGATCAGGGTGGCTGCGGGGAGTCTCCAGGTGCGAGAAGAGGCCACGGGGAGGCCTGGAAGCTCTCGGCGACGATGTGGCGTCCCCGGCTAGCTCGGTGGCATTCCACCGAGCAGCTTGGAGGCGCGGGACGGGGAAGAAGACGCCGCTGCCCCTGTGGGCCGGCTGGGCTGGGGTGGGCCGGCTTCGCCTGGGCGTCTGGTAAGGTTTCTGCTTGCTTTTCTATTTTTCTTTTTTGTTTTCTCTTCTGACATTTGTTCTGTTTAGCTAAATAAAATAGCTAAACATTTTATTAAATGCTGAAAACTTTTATGTGGCCTCATAATAATATAGACTAGCCACTCATAAACTTTCAACATTTTTAAAATTCAAATAATTTGAATCTTAAATCAAATAGGGGTATTTCTTTAATTCCAAGGCACCGTTTGAATATTTGAAAAATCTATGAGTATGGGATGGGTCCCACATCACTTGATATGTGATCACACTCATTTATAAGACTTTTCAAAAATCTAACATGAATTTTTGGAAAAGATTTTTATCTGGCCTTTTGAATTAATTCATCTAGGGGGGTTTCCTTCTCCCATTTTGATTTTGAAATTGAATTTCCTTTGATTTCTTGACATGATGCAAGGTTACTTTGATCCTAGCACATTACCTAACAGAGGGTTCTGACAACTCGCCCCCACTCAACAGAATCTCGTCCCGAGATTCAGAAGTCTGCGGGAGGAAGGTGGGGTACTCTGCAATGAGACGGTCTTCTCTTTCCCAAGTAGCTTCTCTTTCAGAGTGGTGTGACCATTGCACTTTCAGAAACCTAATCTTCTGATGACGAGTGACACGCTCTGCGGAATCAAGAATACGAACGGGGTATTCTCGATAAGAAAGGTCATCTTGGAGATCAAGCGCTTCATGGTCGACTTCGCGGATGGGGTCCTTGAAGCAACGCCTGAGTTGGGACACATGGAATACATCATGTACTCGGGAGAGGTGCGGAGGTAGTTCAAGATGGTAGGCAACTTCTCCACGTTTAGCAATAATGCGGAAAGGTCCGATGTAACGTGGGGCCAACATGCCTTTGACACCGAAACGTTGGGTTCCCTTCAGAGGACTAACCCGAAGGTAAGCCTTCTCATCCAGATTGTAGCTCTCTTGCCTATGATGAAGATCATAGTAGCTTTTCTGACGAGACTGGGCTGCTTTCAATTGATCACGAACAATGCGAACTTGCTCTTCTGCTTCCTTGATCATATCCGGTCCAAAGAATTGTCTTTCACCGGTTTCTGACCAGTGTAAAGGTGTTCGACATCGTCGTCCATATAGGAGTTCAAAAGGAGCCATGTTCAGACTAGATTGAAAACTATTGTTATAAGCAAATTCGGCAAATGGAAGAGATTTCTCCCAATTCTTTCCGAATGAGATAACACAAGCTCTGAGCATGTCTTCAAGAATTTGGTTAACCCTTTCGACTTGACCGCTAGACTGAGGATGGAAAGCCGTACTAAAGGAGAGATGAGTTCCCATAGCATTCTGAAAGCTTCCCCAAAATCTAGAGGTGAAAAGGCTACCACGATCAGAATTGATTTTCAAAGGAACACCGTGAAGGGATACAATTCTAGAGATGCACAAGTCCGCTAACTGGCTAGCAGTTATAGACTCGCGAACCGGAAGGAAGTGAGCAACTTTGGAAAGCCTATCTATGACAACGAAGACGGCATTGTTTCCTTTCTGGGTTCTTGGAAAGACGGTGATGAAGTCCATACCGACTTTGTCCCATTTCCACTCGGGAATAGACAAAGGTTGAAGTGTACCAGCAGGTCTTTGATGTTCTTCCTTAATGCGACGACAAACATCACATTTGGCAACAAATTGAGCAATGTCTCTCTTCATCCGAGTCCACCAAAATCTCTGGCGTAGATCTCGGTACATTTTTGTGATACCGGGATGAATTGAGAGGGGTGTGTCATGGGCTTCCTTGAGGATGAGTTGCCTTAGTTCCCTACTCTTAGGACCTACCAAACGATTTCCCAAAGAATACCGTTCCCTTGCTATCTGTGGAGAAACATTTAGCCACTCCGCTAGTAATGTTCTCCTTGATCCGGCGAACACCTCGTGCACGCCTTTGGGCAACTATGATTTGATCCTCAAGAGTTGGTTTCGCCACCAAGGTAGAAAGATAGCCATGAGGAACAATCTCAAGATTGAGCTTGCGAAAGTCCTCATGAAGAAGTGGTTGATACTGTTGTAACATGAGGTTGTTACAATACGACTTACGACTTAGTGCATCAGCCATGACATTGGCTTTGCCTGGGGTGTAAAAAATTACTACGTCGTAATCTTTTATCAACTCAATCCAGCGTCTTTGCCTGAGATTAAGATCTGGCTGGGTCAAAATGTATTTGAGGCTTTGGTGGTCGGAATAAATCTCGCAACGGTTACCAAGGAAGTAATGTCGCCAAGTTGTTAGGGCATGAACTACGGCAGCGAGTTCAAGGTCATGGGTAGGATAGTTCTCTTCATGTGGCCGCAACTGGCGTGAAGCATAAGCTACCACATGTCGATCTTGCAGAAGTATGCATCCTAACCCTTGCCTTGATGCGTCACAATAGATCTCGAAATCCCTTTTTGTGTCTGGAGGTGCAAGTACGGATGCAGAAGTCAATCTTCTTTTTAGCTCTTGAAAGCTTTCCTCGCACTTGGGAGTCCATAGGAATTTCTTATCTTTCTTGAGGAGTTCAATTAGAGGCTTTGCAACTTTAGAAAAGTTCTCGACGAAGCGACGGCAATAGCTGGCTAGGCCAAGAAAACTCCTAACTTGCTTAACCGATTCAGGTGGAGTCCAGTCAAGGACGGCCTGAACTCTCTCGGGATTCACAGCAATGCCTTTTGCAGAAATCACGTGGCCTAAGTCGGTCACTTCTGGTAGCCAAAATTCACACTTGGAGAATTTAGCATGCAGGCGATGCTCTCTAAGTTTCATCAATACCAGCCTTAGGTGTTCGGCATGTTCTTCTTCGTTCTTCGAGTATATAAGGATGTCATCGAGGTAAACCACGACGAACTGGTCCAAATACTCCATGAAGATCGAGTTCATCATGCGTGAGAAAGTGGCAGGGGCATTGGTTAAACCAAAGGACATGACGGTATACTCGTAAAGACCATAACGAGTAGTAAAAGCCGTTTTTGGAATGTCCTCGCTTCGGATTTTGATTTGATGATAACCTAACCTCAAATCCATCTTGGAGAAGACAGAAGATCCTGCAAGTTGATCATAAAGATCATTGATCCTGGGCAATGGGTACTTGTTCTTTATCATCGCTAAATTTAGCGGGCGATAGTCTACGCACATCCTTTCTGTTCCATCTTTCTTCGTTACGAACAGAACGGGGCAACGCCATGGCGATGAGCTAGGGCGGATGAAGCCTTTATCCAACAAAGCTTCCAGTTGGGTTTTAAGCTCATCTAACTCACGCGGGGCCATTTTGTATGGGCGTCTAGAAATTGGTGCGGTTCCTGGGGCAAGATCCACTATAAACTCTACACATCTGTCGGGTGGCATTCCCGGCAGCTCTTCAGGAAAGACATCCGGGAAGTCACGAACCACCGGAATATCTTCAAGTTCGGGAAGGGGAAGTACATTCAAAGAATGCACTTGGGTTCTTGTTCTGGGTGAGGTATAGTTGACGGTTTTTCCTGAAGGGTGGGTGAGTTTCACGGATTTTCCTTTGCAATCCACGTAGGCATTCTGTCTTGATAGCCAATCCATGCCAAGGATGACATCAATGTCTGAAGACTTGAGGGCTATGAGTGAAGCAAGGAATACTAAAGCCTCAATTGCAATTTGATTACCATGGCTTACTCTATTAGTTTGCCATCTTGACCATGGAGTTTGAATAATCATTGGGGTGGACAATTCAACAAAAGATAACTCATGACGAAGTGCATAACTTTCCGACATGAATGAATGAGATGCTCCTGGGTCGAAAAGAACGGAAGTAGGAACAAAATTGACTGGGAGCGTACCAAGAATGACGTCAGTAGTGTCGTCAGTCTCTTCGGCGGCAATCTGGTTCACACGTCCACGAGTGGCGGGAGGAGCGGGTTTGGCGGTGTAGACCTTCTGGGGTGGCTTGCCACGACCATTGTTGCTGTTGTTGCCTCCGGCACGGGGTGGAGCATTCTGATGCTGGATCTGGTTCTGGGGACACTCACGAGAATAGTGGCCTGCCTGACCACACTTGTAACAGGCTCCGAAAACAGTGCGTGGAGCTGGGTTGTTTGGTGGAGCTGGCTGGAACTGGGTGGGTGGACGAGGCGCCACATAGGATGGCCTCGGGGGGTTGTTCTAGCGGAACATGCTGTTTGGGATCCAGATCTTGCACTTCTGGGAGCCAGAACTGGATGAACTGTTATCTCTAGGGTGTTTGCGGAAGTCGTTGGGGGTGTTCATGTCCTCTGCCTTGATGGCCTTGTTAACAAGGACCTGGAAGGTGGCAAAGTCATGAAGGTTGAGCTCACGACGGAGTCCAGTGTTGAGGCCACGACGGAACCTCTCTTGCTTCTTGGAGTCGGTGGAGACTTCTTCGGTAGCATAATGAGCAAGTCGGTTGAACTCACGACTAAACTCATCAACGGTCCTTCTGCCTTGGGTGAGGTTGCAGAACTCCTCACGCTTGCGGTCCATAAGACCTTTGGGAATGTGGTGCTCACGGAAGGACGAGCAGAACTCCTCCCAAGATGCAGGTGGTCCAACGGGACGCATATTCAGAAAGTTCTCCCACCAATAACTAGCTGCACCTTCGAGGTGATAGGTGGCATAGCTGACCTTGTCGCCAGCTGCAACACGGCCTGCTTGGAGCTTCCTCTCGATGCTGCGAAGCCAGTCATCGGCGTGAAGGGGCTCGGTGGAGTAACTGAAAACCGGGGGATGAAGTCGGATGAAGTCGTTCAGGGACACCAACTCATTGCGCTGCTGAGTGGTGTTGCGAGCAATGACTTCCAACAGGTGGTGAGAGTCTCGGCGGTTCCTCTCGACTTCCATCAGAACCTGTGCCATCGTGGGTGGGGGTGGAAGGTTGCCTTCCTCCTGGTCATTCCCACGACCTTCGTTACGACCAACCTGGCCACGGGTTCCTTGAGACATCCTGAAGGTGATAACCAAAGTCAAACAGAGTTTATTGGAAGAGTCTAAACAAGGTATTGAAGTACTGGAAGGATTACAGAGCAAAGGAAGTAATCATCTTGACAACATGGTGATAAAGCATACAAGCCATATATTCACAAGCTGTCATACAAACCATACATCGTTTTAGTACAAGCACCGAGCTAATACAAACGTGATGAAGATGATACATCCTTCAGAGGCACTCTGACTTCCTATACATTATTTATCTAAGCCTCTGGAACTTAGACACCTTGCATACAATATACTAGGATACGACTACATCATCACTAAGTAAGACCACAGGCGGTCTCACTCATCTCCATCTCCATAGTAGTCCTCATAAAAGTTACCCGCGTATCCCGGTAGCTGGAGGTGACCATCGGAAAACACGGAGGCTTGTGGACCCTGATATCCATTTGGGCAAGGATGGGGCCTAGGTCCAGCGTAGGGTGGAAGAAAAGGACCACGGGGTGGAAAAATGCCTCCAATCTCGGGCCAAGCAACTCGAGAAGGCATCTGAGTCCTCACTGGGTAGATCGCATCATGCTCAACTGATCCAACGCTCACAAAGGGAGCCAAAAGTGTCAGTGCTCGATACAGACGAACACGGGTGGCGTGGAGCTCGAAACGGAGAGCGCGGGCATCACGATCTCTGTCACTAGCAAACCTAGCAGTCATCTGAAGTGCGGGATCCTCTGCAGAGTGATCTGAGTAGAGTCCGGTGTAATATCCCTCTTCTCCTGGAAGTGCAGCAGGGATATAGCGGAAAGAAGTCTCTCTCAGCAAAGTGTGCTCCTCTCTCAGCAGTGTCATACATGAGTATGCAGCATCCTGCACAGCCATGTTCTCGGTAATGCCAATGCCATGTCCAAAGTGGATAGGCTGAGTGACTCCAACGTGGTTCGGGTAGATCCGAACAATGCAGTGGAACTGCGTCTGGTTGAAGTCGTGGAACTGCTCTTCGACGGTGTACTCAGGGTACCATCGATATCCCACATAGGACATCATCTCGATCAACGTGGCGGGATGGCCACGCACACCGAGGCACCTGGTCAAACGAACAATCTTCCGAGGGGGAAGATCTGCCATCTGAAACAGAAAGGAGTTTGCAAATGCATCAGATTATGAAATAAACATGGAATGACTCGGACAGCATAACGGCTGTAATTGCAAGAAAAAAGACAATTTCTTACAACATGGAAACAACACTTACATACGATGTAATAAAACAGGGAGCATAACCACTCTAACAAATCGATCACAACTTTCCTACGGCTACGAGGAAGCAAACAACGAGATGTTCTAATCAGACAGAGGAGAGCCTAGTCCTATCTTCCTGTAGAATAAGATGAGGGTGACTCAGAACTCAGAACGAAGGGGGTAAGGAGAAAAAAGAAGCCTTACGTTGTTCCATTATATACCCAGAGTAACTATATAACTATAGCAAGCTAGACTCAACTTCGGCCAAGGCTACTAGTCCTACAGTCAGTCCTGCTTTGATACCAAGTATGTCGGGACCCGGGGTTAGCGTATGCAAGTACAACTAAGACATAGTCATATGGAGAGCCGAGAACCGTACCCACTTGTCTAAGAAGACAAGGCCAAGCACTGAACATTCTCGGAAAGCATCGTACGTGAGGGGCATCCCATCCAGGCCGGATGATCAACTGAGATGGGTCCTCATTGTTCGCACACAAGTCAAATGATATGGGTGGTGAACTCCCATATTCAAAGACAAGTCGCCTCAACCATACTATCGACTATCTCAAAACTCTTACATAGACTTACTCCAGCCCGATCACTTAGTCGGGGTCTAGGGCGGGCTCGATCATACCACAAAGTGTGCACGAGACGGAGTCTCGCGCAACCGCATCGCGATTCCCCAAGATGCGCACATCTAAGGGCCACTTGGTGTATGAAAGACCGCCAGCCAGAACACAACTAAGGTCTCGAAAACCCATACAAAGACATGCATGTTATAAACATACACGCAGCACACATGCCTTGTATGAACAGCAGGTATCATTGCAATTCTCTACAAAGTGTACATATTTATTGATAACTCTTATAGAGTGCACACAGAGATCACGAACATGTGATCCAACATTACAACACAAACGGAAGCAAATTATGTCTGAGTACAGACAAGTTTAACAAATGGCTTAAGAAGCCTTATTTAAACACAAAGCCCTCCACGAGGGAACCAGTCATCTGACTGGGACTAGACTAGTTGGTCTTCAGTCGTCCAGCTCGATGAAGAAGCCACCTTCGGGGTCAGTGGCATCATCTAAAACATAGATTAAGCAAACGTGAGTACAAAGTCGTACTCAGCAAGACTTACATAGGAGCTATACTACTCATGCACATGTATCAAGGTAAAGGGAGGTGGGGTTCACTTGCAGAAGTGCCAGCTTTGACTTGGCTAATCCTGAACTACGAGTACCAGACTTTGGGGTAAGAGGCGTACACGAGTCCACTACTTTCTCCAACCAATACACCACTATGGTGCCTTCCTCGACTTCCCCACGAGGAAGCACACCATAGCACTCACACTTATCTTGGTGTGTTTTAGAAGTATCCGGTTCAAGTTATCTAATAATCAAGCTAAGCTTTCCAAGCAGTCCATAACCGCGGACGCGGCTATTCGAATAGTTTTGTTAACCTTGCAAGGGTGTACCGCTACACACACATGATCATCATTTAACGCCTTTGATCTCGACACCATTCTAGGGGTGCCAGCGAGGATGCTCACCACAACTGTTACCTCATAGCCGATCTAGTCCGAGAAAGCCACCTACTTGGGCTGGTTACCACAATCATGAACCCGGCCGGTTTACCGAAGTGGACCCAAGTGTTGTGTGCGTGGTGCATAAGCCGGTCTCGGATGAGACGTTCTCTCACTTAGCATCCAGGCCACAGACCTACCAGAACTCCGAACTATGGCGACATCTGGACATCGAAAGGGATGAGTTAGTAAGTTGAGAGGGGTCAGTGAGCCCAATGTGTGGTTGTACTCTTCATCTTGGATCACCACACAAGAACTCATACTAGGGAGGTGTTCAACGAGACAACCCACCGTGTACTCCTACACAGCCTCTCATCGTTCACCTTGTATTAGGGTCGATTCACCAACACTTTTCTACCAACATCAACATGATCATTCCCATCCCGACTCACATCACAGTAACAACATGGTATCATACTAAGCATGCAATAAGCAGTAACATTGCAGGGGCCACATGATATCAACCAACTCCTACATTTGCTAGGATTGTGGTTTACTTACTACTGTGACAAAATGATAGGTCATGCAAAGGAATGGGTTCATCTATGCGGTAGAAACGAAGCATAGTAATCATCCTAAACAATGCATAAGCGAGACATGAGAGGGAAGTGGGATTTTATCGACATGATCAATGGGGGTTTGCTTGCCTTGCTGACGAGGTTCGGGTTTGGGGTCTTCAACGAAGGGGGTGACCTCGGGCTCCGGCTCCACGTCTATCAGCAACATGAAAATCATAGGATAAACATAATGTACAATGCACAATCACATGAATAAGATTGAAAGGGTGATGTTCATGGTAGTGATGTGTTGAGCATTCCATTTAAATGGAGTATATTGCAAATTGAATTGCAAATTCAAACTCCACATTTGAATTCAACATTTACCAAGTTGTATATGACATTGTTTGATCATTTTGAATTATCTTCAATTGTATAAGATATGCCTCTGATGTGTGGTTGAAATATAACATAAATCCATGGTCCAAGTTGCAAGATCATTTGATTTGAATTAGAATTAAATTCAAATAAACCAAATGACATATGCTACTGGTCCCAATTTAAATTCAACTCAAACATAGTTGAAAGTTGCATATTTGGAAAGATAATTTTCTCCTGATCATTTTTCATATATTATTTGTCCAATTTGGAGTTAGTATGAATTTTCTATGAATTTCCAAAGTTTGGGGTATTTTCTGGAATTTCTGGAATTCTTTAATTCATTTTGAATTTCCGGAAATTCATAAAATGATTTATTGCGTCAGCTGACATGTGGGTCCAGGGTGTCAGTGACTGGATTTAATTAACCCGTGGGTTAAATTAATCCAGTGGCTTAATTAAGCCACTGGGCCCACTGGTCAGTGACCCAGGGGGTCATTAGCCAGGTGATTAATGGGGGGGGGGGGGTTTGGCTAACTCGCCGGCGGCTATACGCCGGCGACTGGAGCCACGGTAGCGACTCGTCGGAATGGCCTAGGGGCCACGGGAGGCCACGGGGAGGGCACCAATGGATGCAGCAGCTTCGTCCGCGTCTTCTGGAGGCAACAGGGGGTCACGGGGTGGTCGGGAGCGACGACGGCGACGACTCCGGGGGCAACAGAACGGCGGCGAGGTCGTAGATGACGTAGCAGTGCACGGATCGGACTGATTTGTGGTGCGTTCGAGCGCTGGCACACGCGGAAGTCAAACGCGTGCACTGGGGGTTCACGACGGGCACTGGAGCGAGAAGGACGATGACCATGGCGGCGAGGTGCTCGGGTTCCCATGGCGGATCCGGCTAGAGGAAGCAATCGAGGGGGGAAGAAAGAGGGGTTTTGCTTGCGAGCTCACCCTGAATCTAACTGGAGTGGTGGCTTTCTTAGGGAGGCGCTAGAGTTGCCGGAATTCGAAGTCGATCCACGGCGGCCCGCGATGAAGACAACGAAGTTAGCGAGCTCGGGGAGGCGTCCGGCTCCGATTCCTTCTGCAGGTCGATGAAGACGACGACGAAGAAGAGCTTGGACACGGTCTTGGGGCTTCTAGGTGTCAATGGCTACGCGGGGGATCAACGGTGCTCCGGCGTCCTTCTCGGGCGGCGACGAAACGGACGAGAGAGGAGGGGAGGGAGCTCGTGGAAGGGGGGAATGGATCAGGGAGGCTGCGGGGAGTCTCCAGGTGCGAGAAGAGGCCACGGGGACGCGTGGAAGCTCTCGGCGGCGACGTGGCGTCCCCGGCTAGCTCGGTGGCATTCCACCGAGCAGCTTGGAGGCGCGGGACGGGGAAGAAGACGATGCTGCCCCTGTGGGCCGGCTGGGCTGGGGTGGGCCGGCTTCGCCTGGGCGTCTGGTAAGGTTTCTGCTTCCTTTTCTATTTTTCTTTTCTGTTTTCTCTTCTGACATTTGTTCTGTTTAGCTAAATAAAATAGCTAAACATTTTATTAAATGTTGAAAACTTTAATGTGGCCTCATAATAATATAGACTAGCCACTCATAAACTTTCAACATTTTTAAAATTCAAATAATGTGAATCTTAAATCAAATAGGGGTATTTCTTTAATTCCAAGGCACTGTTTGAATATTTGAAAAATCTATGAGCATGGGATGGGTCCCACATCACTTGATATGTGATCACACTCATTTATAAGACTTTTCAAAAATCAAACATGAATTTTTGGAAAAGATTTTTATCTGGCCTTTTGAATTAATTCATCTGGGGGGGTTTCCTTCTACCATTTTGATTTTGAAATTGAATTTCCTTTGATTTCTTGACATGATGCAAGGTTACTTTGATCCTAGCACATTACCTAACAGTGGGTTCTAACAGTATGTTTATAACATGCATGTCTTTGTATGGGTTTTCGAGACCTTAGTTGTGATCTGGCTGGCGGTCTTTCATACACCAAGTGGCCCTTAGATGTGCGCAGCTTGGGGCATCGCGATGCGATTGCTAGAGACTCCGTCTCGTGCACACTTTGTGGTATGATCGAGCCCGCCCTAGACCCTGACTAAGTGATCGGGCTGGAGTAAGTCTATTTAAGAGTTATGAGATAGTCGATAGTATGGTTGAGGCGACTTGTCTTTGAATATGGGAGTTCACCACCCATATCATTAGACTTGTGTGCGGACGATGAGGACCCATCTCAGTTGATCATCCGTCCTGGATGGGATGCCCCTCACGTACGATGCTTTCCGAGAACGTTTTGTGCTTGGCCTTGTCTGCTTAGACAAGTGGGTCTGGTTCTCGGCTCTCCATATGACTATGTCTTAACTGGACTTGCAAACGCTAACCCCGGGTCCCGACAGACTTGGTATCAGAGCAGGACTGACTGTAGGACTAGTAGCCTTGGCCGAAGTCGAGTCTAGCTTGCTATAGTTATATAGTTACTCTGGGTATATAAGGGAACAACGTAAGGCTTCTTTTTCTCCTTACCCCCTTCATTCAGAGTTCTGAGTCACCCTCATCTTATTCTACGGGAAGATAGGACTAGGCTCTCCTCTGTCTGATTAGAACATCTCGTTGTTTGCTTCCTTGTAGCCGTAGGAAAGTTGTGACCGGTTTGTTAGAGTGGTTATGCTTCCTGATTTATTACATCGTATGTAAGTGTTGTTTCCATGTTGTAAGAAATTGTCTTTCTCTTGCAATTACAGCCGTTATGCTGTCCGAGTCATTCCAGGTTATCTCATAATCTGATGCATTTGCTAACTCCTTTCTGTTTCAGATGGCAGATCTTCCCCCTCGGCAGATTGTTCGTTTGACCAGGTGCCTTGGTGTGCGTGGCCATCCCGCCACTTTAATCGAGATGATGTCCTACGTGGGATATCGATGGTACCCTGAGTACACCGTCGAGGAGCAGTTCCACGACTTCAACCAGACGCAGTTCCACTGCATTGTCAGGATCTGCCCGCACCATGTTGGAGTCACCCAGCCTATCCACTTTGGACATGGCATTGGTATTACCGAGAACATGGCTGTGCAGGATGCTGCATACTCATGTATTACCCTGCTGAGAGAGGAGCACACCATGATGAGAGAGACCTCTTTCCGTTATATCCCTACTGCACTTCCAGGAGAAGAGGGATATTACACCAGACTCTACTCAGATCACTCTGCAGAAGATCCAGCACTTCAGGTGACTGCTAGGTTTGCTAGTGATCGAGATCGTGATGCACGCGCTCTCCGTTTTGAGCTCCACGTCAACCGTCTTCGTCTGTATCGAGCACTGACACTCTTGGCACCCTTTGTGAGCGTGGGATCAGTTGAGCATGATGTTATCTACCCAGTGAGGACTCAGATGCCTTCTCGAGTTGCTTGGCCCGAGATTGGAGGCATTTTTCCACCCCGTGGTCCTTTGCATCCACCCTACGCTGGACCTAGGCCCCATCCTTGCCCAAATGGATATCAGGGTCCACAGGCCTCCGTGTTTTCCGATGGTCACCTTCAGCTACCGGGATACGCGGGTAACTTTTATGAGGACTACTATGGAGATGGAGATGAGTGAGACCGCCTGTGGTCTTACTTAGTGAGGATGTAGTAGTATCTTAGTATATTGTACGCAAGGTGTCTAAGTTCCAGAGGCTTAGATAAATAATGTATAGGAAGTCAGAGTGCCTCTGAAGGATGTATCATCTTCATCACGTTTGTATTAGCTTGGTGCTTGTACTAAAACGATGTATGGTTTGTATGACAGCTTGTGAATATATGGCTTGTATGCTTTTATCACCATGTTGTCAAGATGATTACTTCCTTTGCTCTGTAATCCTTCCAGTACTTCAATACCTTGTTTAGACTCTCCCAATCAACTCTGTTTGACTTTGGTTTTTCACCTTCAGGATGTCTCAAGGAACCCGTGGCCAGGTTGGTCGTAACCAAGGTCGTGGGAATGACCAGGAGGAAGGCAACCTTCCACCACCACCCACGATGGCTCAGGTTCTGATGGAGGTTGAGAGGAACCGCCGAGACTCTCACCATCTGTTGGAAGTCATTGCTCGCAACACCACTCAGCAGCGCAACGAGTTGGTGTCCCTGAACGACTTCATTCAACTTCATCCCCCGGTTTTCAGTTACTCCACCGAGCCCCTTGACGCCGATGACTGGCTTCGCAGCATCGAGAGGAAGCTCCAAGCAGGCCATGTTGCAAATGGCGACAAGGTCAGCTATGCCACCTATCACCTTGAAGGCGCAGCTAGCTCTTGGTGGGAGAACTTTCTGAACATGCGTCCCGTTGGACCGCCTACATCTTGGGAGGAATTTTGCACGTCCTTCCGCGAGCACCACATTCCCAAGGGTCTTATGGACCGCAAGCGTGAGGAGTTCTGCAACCTCACCCAAGGCAGAAGGACCGTTGACGAGTTTAGTCGTGAGTTCAACCGACTGGCTCGTTATGCTACCGAAGAAGTCTCCACCGACGCAAAGAAATAAGAGAGGTTCCGTCGTGGCCTAAACTTTGGACTCCGTCGTGAGCTCAACCTTCATGATTTTGCCACATTCCAGGTCCTTGTCAACAAGGCCATCAAGGCAGAGGACATGAACACCCCCAAGGACTTTCGCAAACAACCTAGAGACGACAGTTCATCCAGTTCTGGCTCCCAGAAGCGCAAGATCTGGATCCCAAACAGTATGTTCCGCCAGAACAACCCACCGAGGCCATCCTATGTGGCACCTCGTCCACCAACTCATTTCCACCCAGCTCCACCAAACAACCCAGCTCCACGCACCATTTTTGGAGCCTGTTACAAGTGTGGTCAGGCAGGCCACTATTCTCGTGAGTGTCCCCAGAACCAGATCCAGAATCAGAATGCTCCACCCCGTGCCGGAGGCAACAACAACAATGGTCGTGGCAAGCCACCCCAGAAGGTCTACACCGCCAAACCCGCTCCTCCCACCACTCGTGGACGTGTGAACCAGATCGCCGCCGAAGAGACTGACGACACCACTGACGTCATTCTTGGTACGCTCCCAGTCAATTATGTTCCTACTTCCGTTCTTTTCGACCCAGGAGCATCTCATTCATTCATGTCGGAAAGTTATGCACTTCGTCATGAGTTATATTTTGTTGAATAGTCCACCCTAATGATTATTCAAACTCCAGGGTCAAGATGGCAAACTAATAGAGTAAGCCATGGTAATCAAATTGCAATTGAGGGTTTAGTATTCCTTGCTTCACTCATAGCCCTCAAGTCTTCACATATTGATGTCATCCTTGGCATGGATTGGCTATCAAGACAGAATGCCTACCTGGATTGCAAAGGCAAATCCGTGAAACTCACCCACCCTTCAGGAAAAACCGTCAACTATACCTCACCCAGAACAAGAACCCAAGTGCATTCCTTGAATGTACTTCCCCTTCCCGAACTTGAAGATATTCCGGTGGTTCGTGACTTCCCGGATGTCTTTCCTGAAGAGCTGCCGGGCATGCCACCCGACAGATGTGTAGAGTTTATAGTGGATCTTGTACCAGGAACCGCACCAATTTCCAAACGCCCATACAAAATGGCCTCACATGAGTTAGCTGAGCTAAAAATCCAACTTGATGCTTCGTTGGCAAAAGGCTTCATCCGCCCTAGCTCATCGCCATGGGGTTGCCCCGTTCTGTTCGTAAAGAAGAAAGATGGAATAGAAAGGATGTGCGTAGACTATCGCCCGCTAAATTTAGCGATGATAAAGAACAAATACCCACTGCCTAGGATCAATGATCTTTATGATCAACTTGCAGGATCCTCTGTCTTCTCCAAGATGGATTTGAGATTAGGTTATCATCAAATCAAAATCCGAAACGAGGACATTTCCAAAACGGCTTTTACTACTCGTTATGGTCTTTACGAGTACACCATCATGTCCTTTGGTTTAACCAATGCCCCCGCCACATTCTCACGCTTGATGAATTCGATCTTCATGGAGTACCTAGATAAATTTGTTGTGGTTTATCTCGATGATATTCTCATCTACTCGAAGAACGAAGAAGATCATGCCGAGCATTTAAGGCTGGTATTGATGAAACTTAGAGAGCATCGCCTGTATGCTAAATTCTCCAAGTGTGAATTCTGGCTACCAGAAGTGACCTACTTAGGCCACGTGATTTCTGCAAAAGGCATTGCTGTGAATCCCGAGAGAGTTCAGGCCGTCCTTGACTGGACTCCACCTGAATCGGTTAAGAAACTTAGGAGTTTTCTTGGCCTAGCCAGCTATTGCCGTCGCTTCGTCGAGAACTTTTCTAAAGTTGCAAAGCCTCTAACTGAACTCCTCAAGAAAGATAAGAAATTCTTATGGACTCCCAAGTGCGAGGAAAGCTTTCAAGAGCTGAAAAGGAGATTGACTTCTGCACCCGTACTTGCACCTCCAGACACCAAAAAGGATTTCGAGATCTATTGTGACGCATCACGGCAAGGGTTAGGATGCATACTTCTGCAAGATCGACATGTGCTAGCTTATGCTTCACGCCAGTTGCGGCCACATGAAGAAAACTATCCTACCGATGACCTGGAACTCGCTGCCGTAGTTCATGCCCTAACAACTTGGCGACATTACCTCCTTGGTAATCGTTGTGAGATCTATTCCGACCACCAAAGCCTCAAATATATTTTCACCCAGCCAGATCTTAATCTCAGGCAAAGACGCTGGATTGAGTTGATAAAAGATTACGACGTAGTAATTTCTTACACCCCAGGCAAAGCCAATGTCATGGCTGATGCCCTAAGTCGTAAGTCTTATTGTAACAACCTCATGTTACAACAGTATCAACCACTTCTTCATGAGGACTTTCGCAAGCTCAATCTTGAGATTGTTCCTCATGGCTATCTTTCTACCTTGGTGGCGAAACCAACTCTTGAGGATCAAATCATAGTTGCCCAAAGGCGTGCACGAGGTGTTCGCCGGATCAAGGAGAACATTGCTAGCGGAGTTGCTAAATGTTTCTCCACAGATAGCAAAGGAACGGTATTCTTTGGAAATCGTTTGGTAGTACCTAAGAATAGGGAACTAAGGCAACTAATCCTCAAGGAAGCCCATGACACACCCCTCTCAATTCTTCCCGATAGCACAAAAATGTACCGAGATCTACGCCAGAGATTTTGGTGTACTAGGATGAAGAGAGACATTGCTCAATTTGTGGCCGAATGTGATGTTTGTCGTCGCATTAAGGCAGAACATCAAAGACCTGCTGGTACACTTCAACCTTTGTCTATTCCCGAGTGGAAATGGGACAAAGTCGGTATGGACTTCATCACCGGCTTTCCAAAAACCCAGAAAGGAAACAATGCCATCTTCGTTGTCATAGATAGGCTTTCCAAAGTTGCTCACTTCCTTCTAGTTCGCGAGTCTATAACTGCTAGCCAGTTGGCAGACTTGTACGTCTCTAGAATTGTGTCCCTTCACGGTGTTCCTTTGGAAATCAATTCTGATCGCGGTAGCCTTTTCACCTCTAGATTCTGGGGAAGCTTTCAGAATACTATGGGAACTCATCTCTCCTTTAGTACAGCTTTCCATCCTCAATCTAGCGGTCAAGTCGAAAGGGTTAACCAAATTCTTGAAGACATGCTCAGAGCTTGTGTTATCTCATTCGGAAAAGAATTGGGAGAAGTCTCTTCCATTTGCCGAATTTGCTTATAACAATAGTTTTCAATCTAGTCTGAACATGGCTCCTTTTGAACTCCTATATGGACGACGATGTCGAACACCTTTAAACTGGTCAGAAAGCGGTGAAAGACAATTCTTTGGACCGGATATCATCAAGGAAGCAGAAGAGCAAGTTCGCATTGTTCGTGATCAATTGAAAGCAGCCCAGTCTCGTCAGAAAAGCTACTATGATCGTCATCATAGGCAAGAAAGCTACAATCTGGATGAGAAGGCTTACCTTCGGGTTACTCCTCTGAAGGGAACCCAACGTTTCGGTATCAAAGGCAAGTTGGCCCCACGTTACATTGGACCTTTCCGCATTCTTTCTAAACGTGGAGAAGTTGCCTACCAACTTGAACTACCCCCGCACCTTTCCCGAGTACATGATGTATTCCATGTGTCCCAACTCAGGCGTTGCTTCAAGGACCCCATCCGCGAAGTCGACCATGAAACGCTTGATCTCCAAAATGACCTTTCTTATCGAGAATACCCCGTTCGTATTCTTGATTCCGCAGAGCGTGTCACTCGTCGTCACAAGATTAGGTTTCTGAAAGTGCATTGGTCACACCACTCTGAGAGAGAAGCTATGTGGGAAAGAGAAGACCGTCTCAGTGCCGAGTACCCCTCCTTCCTCCCGCAGACTTCTGAATCTCGGGACGAGATTCTGTTGAGTGGGGGCGAGTTGTCAGAACCCTCTGTTAGGTAATGTGCTAGGGTTAGCAAGTCACTTGCATCATGTAAAAATTTCAAAAGAAATCTTTGAAATCAAAATCAAAAGCAAAATGGGAGAAGGAACCCCCCCCAGATGAATTAATTCAAAAGGCCAGATAAAAATCTTCTCCAAAAATTCATGTTAGATTTTTGAAAAGTCTTATAAATGAGTGTAATCACATATCAAGTGATGTGGGACCCATCCCATGCTCATAGATTTTTCAAATATTCAAACAGTGCCTTGGAATTAAATAAATAACCCTATTTGAGTTAAGATTCAAATTATTTGAATTTTAAAAATGTTGAAACTTTATAAGTGGCTAGTCTATATTATTATGAGGCCATATAAAATTTTTCAGCATTTAATAAAATGCCTAGCTATTTAATTTAGCTCAGCAAAACAAATGTCAGAAAAGAAAAACAGAAAAGGAAGAAGAAACCCTTACCTGTCGCCTAGGCGAAGCCGGCCAATCCAGCCCAGCCGGCCCAAAAGGGCACAGGGGTCTTCTTCCCCGTCCCGTGCACCCAAGCTGCTCGGTGGAAAGCCACCGAGCCAGCCGTGGACGCCACGTCGCCGCCGAGAGCCTTCCAGGCCTCCCCGTGCCTCCTTCCTTCGCCTGGAGTCGCCCTGGAGCACGCCTCCTCCATTCCTCCCCTCCAGCGCGACTCCTTCCTCCTCCTTCGCCGATTTCTTCCTCCACCCGAGAGCGCCGCCGCTCGCCGTCGCAAGATCTCGCGGCCAACGACGAAGAGGAGCCCGGAGACCTTGTCCATCCTGCGTAGCACCGTCGACTACCCCGATCTGGAGAAGATGGCCCTTTAATCGAGCCCGTGGACGACGCACGCTTCACCGAGACGTCGCCGGAACCGCAAGCCCCCGACGACGAATTCGTCACCGTCGAGCCACCAATCGCCCCGCCGTCTGCACCGTTGAGCTCAGGGTGAGCTTCTCCCCGTTTTCCCCAAGTTATCGCGGCCCCTCGCACCCTCTGTGCCATTCCACCATGGGAGCCGAGCTCCGTCGCCACCATGGCTGACCCCGAGATCGCCCCCGTGCCTCTACACCCTGGTTAAGCGCATATCATGTTTCCCTTTGCCACAACTTCACAACACGCTAGGCCACGCTCGTTTTCGTGCACCGCAACATTGTCTCCGTCGTAGCCGTGTTTCTGCCGCCGCCACGGGTGCTCGCCGCCGACGACTCCGGCCTCCCCGGTGACGCTAAGGTGCTCGGGGTGAAGCGCGCGTCCAAGAGGAGTCGTCTGGTGGTCTCGGCGCACCTTTTGGACCACGGGAACGCCCTCCCGCGTGTGCGCCGCCGTGGCCAGGCCGCCGGCGTTTAGCCGCGGTGGGTTAGCCACTAATCCCCTCCTAAACCCACCCTGGGCCACTGACCAGTGGGCCCAGTGGCTTAATTAAGCCACTGGATTAATTAACCAGCCGGGTTAATTAACCAGTGACACTGACATGCCGACCCCACACGTCAGCCCCCCCTGACGTCACGCTTGCGCAAGCCTGACGCAATAAATCGATTTAATGAATTTCCAGAAATCAAATTGAATTAAAGAATTTCAGAAAATTCCAGAAAATAACCCAAACTTTGGAAATTCATAGAAAATTCATATCAACTCCAAATTGGACAAATAATATATGAAAAATGATCTGGAGAAAATAAGCTATCCAAAAATGCAACTTTAAACTATGTTTGAGTTGATTTTAAAATGGGACCAGTAGCATATGTCATTTGAATTATTTGGAATTTATTCAAATTCAATTCAAATACTTTTGCAACTTAGACCATGGAATTATGCTATATTTCAACCACACTTCAGAGGCATATCATACACATTTACAAAAGGTTTAAAATGATCAAGCAATGTCACATGTAACTTAGATAAGTTTGAATTCAACTTGGAGTTTGAATTTGCAATTCAATTTCCAATATACTCCATTTAAATGGAATTGATTCACACATCAAAGCATATACATCAAGTTTCAACCTTCCATCATGTGATTGTGCATTGTATTTACTTTTCTACCTTGTTTGTTGTTTGTCGAGTAGAGGTGGAACCGGAGCAAGAGGCTGCCCCCTTCGCTGAAGATCCAGAACCCGAACCTCGTCAGCACGGCAAGCAAACCCCCATTGATCATGTCGATAAAATCCCACTTCCCTCTCATGTCTCGCTTATGCATTGTTTAGGATGATCACCATGCTACGTTTCTATCGCATAGATGAACCCATTCCTTTGAATGACCTATCATTTTGTCACAGTAGTAAGCAAACCACAACCCTAGCAAATGTAGGAGTTGTTTGATATCATGTGGCCCCTGCAATTGTTACTGCTTATTGCATGCTTAGAATGATACCATGATGTTACTGTGATGTGAGTCGGGATGGTAGTGATCATGTTGATGTTGGTAGAAAAGTGTTGGTGAATCGACCCTAATACGAGGTGAACGATGAGAGGCTGTGTAGGATTACACGGTGGGTTGTCTCGTTGAACACCGCCCTAAGTCCGAGTTCTTGTGTGGTGATCCAAGATGAAGAGTACAACCACACATTGGGCTCACTGACCCCTCTCAACTTACTAACTCATCCCTTTCGATGTCCAGATGTCGCAATAGTTCGGAGTTCTGGTAGGTCTGTGGCCTGGATGCTAAGTGAGAGAACGGCTCATCCGAGACCGGCTTATGCACCACGCACACATCACTTGGGTCTACATCGGTAAACTGGCCGGGTTCACGATAGTGGTAGCCAACCCAAGTAGGCGGCTTTCTCGGACTAGATCGGCTATGAGGTAACAGTTGTGGTGAGCATCCTCGCCGACACTTCTTGAACGGTGTCGAGTACAAAGGCGGTAAATGATGATCATGTGTGTGTAGCGGTACACCCCTGCAGGGTTAACAAAACTATTCGAATAGCCACGTCCGCGGTTATGGACTGATTTTGTGGTATGATCGAGCCCGCCCTAGACCCCGACTAAGTGATCGGGCTGGAGTAAGTCTATGTAAAAGTTATTAGATAGTCGATAGTATGGTTGAGGCGACTTGTCTATGAATATGGGAGTTCACCACCTATATGATTAGACTTGTGTGCGGACGATGAGGACCCATCTCAGTTGATCATCCGGCCTGGATGGAATGCCCCTCAAGTACGATGCTTTCCGAGAATGTTCTGTGCTTGGCCTTGTCTGCTTAGACAAGTGGGTACGGTTCTCGGCTCTCCATATGACTATGTCTTAACTGGACTTGCATACGCTAACCCCGGGTCCCGACAAAACGCGGCTCTAAAAATTGGCACTCGGGGGCTCGCCGAAGCATCCACCCCCCGAGGCGTTCTTCACAAACGCAACTATAAAAATCGGCACTCAAGGGCTCGCCGAACCAGCCACCCCCCGAGGGGTTCTTCGCAAACGCGTCTCCAAAAACTTAGCAGCCAAAAAAACAAACCTTACCACGCAAAGTTTGATCTACAATAGACGAACAAAGTAATTAAAATAGAACAACAACAAAACGTTGCTCAGCAAAGGAAAGAGCGCCAAGAAAGGGCTAATCCCCAGGCTCCGACTTTACTTTACACAGAGCACCCAATCGACGGTCATTACTCTCGACCACCCACTTCATAACTTCACCTGCAGGCTCATCCGCCACGGCGTAATGATCGTCCATCGGCTGAGCTCGACCACCAGGAGAACCTCGAGCTGCCAACATAACATCAACCCCCGGCCAATGACTATGGACGAAGGCAAAATCAATGCGAGCACCTGCATAAATCTGGTGATTAACTACGCACTGAAGATCCACAGGCTGGGAGAACATCCGCCAAAGCTTCTCAAGAGTTGAAGGGACAAGATCCAAAGGGTAATATTCAGCAAAAAATCTTCCAAACACTCGACAGCAGTACTCAAGAGCCTGTGGTACCCTCTCAACCCGCATCCGCAAAACGACGAACGCCCGAGCACGTGCCCTGACCATCCAGAAAAGATTATTCGCTTGCACAACCGGGTCCTCCAGCCGTAGCAACTCAGACTGCACAACCTCCTCCTCCTCGCGAGAACGCCCAGCAAGCACTTCGCGACGAAGAACAAAAGGTCAGCGGCAGAGCACAAAGGAAAGAACCCGTGCAGCCAAGAGGTTGAAGAAAAAAGCAAGCTCACCTTCAGAAAGTCAGACAGCTTCAACATCCAAGCCTCCAAGCCATCCAAGACAGCCTCAGCACGTTCTAATTGGCTTCTCGCCCTTCGTTGGTAGGCCCCAAGTGGAAGGCGTGATGCGGTACAGCAGCGAGTTTTTCCTCAGTAAAGATACCAAGGTTTGTCTCCAGTAGGACTCCAGAGATGATAAGTAGGTGTCAGCGGCGCAACTGACACGGACCTGCACACATACACAGATAACTTTGTTCCCAACGAAGTTCAGAGAGGTTGTCAATCTCTCCGGTCTTGTTGTTCACAAATGATAAAACGCAAGGGAAAATGATAGCAACTTGAAAGTAAATGCAGAAAAGTAAATATAGCTTGGAAACAATAATGTGGATATGGACCGGGATACGTGATGTTCGCTAGTGATGTATCTCTCCCAAAAGACGATAAAAATTTCTATGCGAGGTAAACAAATTACAGAAAGGCAATTGACAGGATTATGAATGCACCGCAATGCTAACTATGCTACGAAATAAAGGAAGAGGTTCAAAAGCACGGGCATTACGCCAAAGTAAGTAGACCGAAATCCATCTGCATCTAGTACTAATCATCCACCTTGAAATATCTATCGAGAACATCTCGCTGGTATTAAGTTGCGAGCCCCACCCAAAGTGTAAACCCAAAGCAACAGACAACTGCATTAAAAAGAACTTTGCGTAAAGTAAACAATCCTTGTAACCGCGGTTACAAGCACCGTTGTTTTCCCCCTTGTGGCAACAACACATCCCCTAGAGTCATGTCTCTGTCACTCAAGCATGTCATCGGGGAGGCATGAACCCACAATCTAGCACAACGCTCCCTCTTGGAGTCACTACCTACTAATTGGCCAAAGCAATAAACAGCAACGGAGAGCATGCAAGAATTATTGAGGAACAAAAATACAAGAGATAAGAACCAAATATATTACTCTATCACAATCTGAACATAGTCTCATAATCCATCAGATCCGATCAAACTCAACATAGCAATAGCAGAAATATTACAAAGGTGCCTCGATCATGTAGGGCAGCTCACGAGGTCTAAAGAATGAAGATCAAAGAGGGGAGGAGAACATCACATAGCTACTGATCACGGACCCATGGTCCAAGGAAAACTACTCACGAGACATCCGGGGAGCATCCATGGTGGAGAGGAGACTCCCGGAGGTCAATCCTCCCTCCGGCAGGGTGCCCGGAAGAGGTCTTCTGGTGCTCCCGATCTTGGAAGCGCGGTGGCGGCGGAACAGAGGCGAGTTCGCGGAATAGGGTTCCTGTTCTTGAGTTTCCCCGTGACGGAGGATAAATAGGCGAAGGGGGCAGCTAGAGGTGGACCAGGGGCCCCAGGCGCCCCATGGCGCCGCCAGGGGTGGGACCGCGCCGGGTGGCCGCCTGGCCCCCCTGGCTCCCCTCTGGCCCTCCCGGGCTCTTCTAGAAGCTTCCGTCACGCTGATTTTTTATCTGAATTTTCCCGAATTTTTCTGGCACTTTTTATGTGGGGGGAAACTGAAATAGAGAAACAGAAGAAAACGGGAACTGGCACTGGGGTGCACTGAGTTAATAGGTTAGTCCAAATATGATAAAAATGTATAAAAGTGTATCTAGATCATAGCAATATCACACAAAACATGCATGGAGCAAGCAGAAATTATCGATACGTTTTTGACGTATCAGCACGCTCGCGTTTCGAGCGATGCGCAACAACACTTTCAGTCGAACGATCTCACGTTCGGCCTCTTTCATCTACAAGCAAACAGACTCGTCAGCACCTTCGTGAGCATCCTCCTTCAGCAAATTCCAAGCCCGAGAAACGCCCGGGATGGCCTACCGCAAAGAGAAACAAGTCAAAAGAAGCAAGGCAGCTGATGGCTTCTCGCCTACTTTGTTGGTTACCCCAAGTGGAAGGTCTGAGATGTAGTGCAGCAGCAGTTTTCCCTCGGTGAAGATACCAAGGTTTGTCTCCAGCAGGACTCCAGAGATGATAAGTAGGTGCCAGAGGCGCAACTGACGCGGACCTGCACAGAGACACAGATAACTTTGTTCCCAACGAAGTTCAGAGAGGTTGTCAATCTCTCCGGTCTTGTTGTTCACAAGGATAAAAAGCAAGGGATAATGATAGCAAGTAAAAGCAGTAAAGTAAATAAAGCATGGAAACGGTAATGAGGATATGGACCGGGATACGTGATGTTCGCTAGTGATGTCTCTCTCCCAAAAGACGATAAAACTTCTATGCGAGGTAAACAAATTACAGAAAGGCAATTGACAGGAATTATAAACGCACCGCAATGCTAGCTATGCTACAAAAGAAAGGACGAGGTTCAAAAGCACGGGAAGTACGCCAAAATAATTAGACCGAAATCCATCCGCATCTACTATTAATCATCCACCTTGAGATATCTATCCAGAACATCTCGCTGGTATTAAGTTGCGAGCCCCACCCAAAGTGTAAACCCAAAGCAACAGACAACTGCATTAAAAAGAACTTTGCGTAAAGTAAACAATCCTTGTGATTGCGGTCACAAGCACCGTTGTTTTCCCCCTTGTGGCAACAACACATCCCCTAGACTCATGTTTCTGTCACTCAAGCGTGTCATCGGGGGGCATGAACCCACAATCTAGCACAACGTTCCCTCTTGGAGTCACTACCTACTACTTGGCCAAAGCAATAAACAGCAACGGAGAACATGCAAGAATTAATTAGGAACAAAAATAAAAGAGATACGAACCAAATATATTACTCAATCACAATCTGAATATAATCTCATAATACATCAGATCCTATCAAACTCAACATAGCAATAGCAGAAATATTACAAAGGTGCCTCGATCATGTAGGGCAGCTCACGAGGTCTAAACAATGAAGATCAAAGAGGGGAGGAGAACATCACATAGCTACTGATCACGGACCCATGGTCCAAGGAAAACTACTCACGAGACATCCGGGGAGCATCCATGGTGGAGAGGAGACTCCCGGAGGCCAATCCTCCCTCCGGCAGGGTGCCGGGAAAAGGTCTTCTGGTGCTCCCGATCTCAGAAGCGCGGCGGCGGAGGAACAGAGGCGAGTTTGCGGAATAGGGTTCTTCTTCTGGAGTTTCCCTGTGACGGAGAATAAATAGGCGAAGGGGGGCAGCCAGAGGTGTACCAAGGGCCCAGGCGCCCCCCCTGGCGCTGCCAGGGGTGGGGCCGCGCCAAGTGGCCCCCTGGGCCCCCCTGGCTCCCCTCTGGCCCCTCCCGGGCTCTTCTCGAAGCTTCCGTCACGCTGATTTTTTATCTGAATTTTCCCGAATTTTTATGGCACTTTTTATATGGGGGAAAACTGAAATAGAAAAACAGCAGAAAACAGGAACTGGCACTGGGGTGCACTGAGTTAATAGGTTAGTCCAAATATGATCAAAAATGTATGAAAGTGTATCCTGATCATAGCAATATCACACAAAACATGCATGGAGCAAGCAGAAATTATAGATACGTTTTGGACGTATCAACATCCCCAAGCTTAATTCCTGGTCGTCCTCGAGTAGGTAAATGATAACAAGCATAATTTCTGTGGTGACATGCTAGCAACCATAAAAGAACTTTGAAAAGTAAATCCATCAAGTTTGGAGATTCAATTCAATTCATAACATGCAAGAGTCTATATTAGCAGAGTCCAACATGCGCAATGATGTATCTGTGCGATGATTTTCTTGAAGCTGCAGGAATCAAGGAGGATTTTTATGGCCTTTGCGCCAATGCAGGTTTGACACGGCTAGCACTATGTCGTGTGGTACAATATAAGAAGCTCACCTCCTGTTTCATTAATAGTTTTGTTTATAATCATGAAGCTGGAACTGTTTAGTTTAAAATTTACAATAATCTTATGACCATGTCTTTGGCAAGATTTTGTGATATAATAGGTGTGCCGAACGCTGGTCAAACGGCGAGGATGAACACTCAGCCCTCCGATTTGAGGACTCTCTTCAACTCTCTTTGTAGCCAGGAGGAGAGAGATATTCGGCGTACAAAGAGTTCCAACATCTTATTCTCCCATCTCAGGTATTTTTCATATTTTATTGCCAGAGGGGTGTTGGATCGTGACAACACGAGCAACGGTTCTACACCATATTTCGCTATCTATGCGAACACCGTCTCTGGCAGGAGTGATTATAATGTGGGTGCCTTAATTGCTCGTCGCCTTGCTATGAATGGTAACAAGGGTGAATTATTTTGTGGTGTTTAAGCCGCACTTATCCTTGAGCATTTTAATGGCACCCCGCATCCTGATGATGTCCCCTTTTCATACACGAGTCTTGATCTTGCTGCTATGAAGATTCATAAGTTTTTTACCACGACTTCCGAGTTGTAACCGTGTTTATATTTTGAGGTTTGAAAAGACTATTACTCGTGATATCCGTCTACCGGCACCACTTTTATTTGATTATACCCGCAGGAACGGATGTTCCTTTAATGATTTCCAGTTTGATGCATTCATGACCCAGTATCAGTTGCATAACCCCATGGAGGGGGTTGTGCCTGACGAGGAGGAGCATGGTGAGTTCCCACCTTTACAGGGGGAGACCGTCACCCAGTATGGTGAGGGGTCTTATTCTGCTTGGAGCGCAGGACCTTCCTCATGGGAGGACCCGAGGACTTCGGTGTACGTACCGGAGGGCTCGTACGACTCTTGGACTCACCCGTACCACCCCGGAGAAGGAGGCTCCTGGGGGCAGTAGCTGCTACCAACTTAGGCCAAAAGCCTAAGCTTAGGGGAGTACGTGCCCTTCTCACTTTTCCATTGTATTATACATTTTTATTTTGTTCACTTTGATATTTTCGAAGTTTTTGCCCGTTCTTCTTTGATCTTTTAATTTGCAAAAACCCAAAAAGATTTCCTTTCTCTCTTTAGTTTGCTCTGTCTTAAGAGTTTAGCTCGAGTCTGTGATGGCATTTGATTATATTTCTCACGTTCGGTCATGCAAGTGACAAGGCAGTAATGACGAAGATCGACGGAATGGAAGCAACAAGGAAAACCGGTACGAACTCTTCTTGTTTCTACTTTTGTACATATGCCTATACTTAGTGTTGTTGAAATAGCCTGATCTCAAATGTTCATGCTTTCTTTTTTTACAATGCTTTCCAAGTGTTCATGTTTTCTTTGTGGCTGATCTCAAATAGCCTGAGTGCATAATATGTTGTTGAAATGATTTACATGCATTGCATTGTTCATGGTTTGGCATATTGAATTGGTATTTCCCTTCGGAGAATTCTTGGATTGACTTGGCACATGTTCACACATGTTTATGACTAAAAATTCTATCATGCCTTGATGATCTTTTTATTTCAGAATAGTTATATCACTTTCATGCCCGATTCAATGTTGCTTTGTCGCTCTACATGATTATGAAATTTATTGCTCTCTACTTGGTCGCTTCCCAGTCTTTTGCTAGCCTTCTCTCGCACTAAGCGGAATTCTTCTTGTGTATCCAAACTCCCTTTCAAACCAGTTTTTCCACTTGAGTCCACCATACCTTCCTATATGTGGTATTTACCGGCCACCCCTAACTTAGACTTTCTTGTGCCATCTCGAAATTTATTCAAAATCTTCCCTTTTGTAACCGTACAAGCTCATGGTGTGGTGAGGGAAAATCAGTATCTACCATGCAAAAAATATTTTGACGGAAGTTTTAACTAGTCAAATCTATAAAAAAGAAAGAGAGTTACACCTCCCCCATACTTGATGATGGAGTGAACAGGACCAAATGCTGCAAATGATAGATGAAATGAGAAAACTTCCTTCCATACTTGAGGAAAAATAAAGGGCACCATAGACCGTCAAATGATGTATGGAAAAGGGAACAAAAGTGTAAGAAAAAACATTAATATGGTTGGCATGGGAGATATTGAGAGACCTTTACTGTTCACCGTTGACTAGAAAGTTTCATCCTTAAAAGCATTTTATCTCTGTTTTCAAAACCAAGAGCTCTGGCACATGTTTAGTCTTTGCTTCCAACCACGGGTTTTCAACCTTGCCATAAAAAAGCTATGGTTCGAGAGTCTCCCCGTATTTCTTTAAAGCACCAACTATTGAGAGCATAATTGTCTTTCTTAGTGTAGCATGCATTGTCCCAAAGTACTACATTGTCTTCTAAATGATTGTGATATTGCTTGTTCTAAAATTCTTAGTTCTAGTCTCCTTTAAAACTCTGAAGGAGTTTCTGCATTTATGTTTTCTTCACTCATGGAGGCTAGCGAGATACCACTCTAGTATGTTCAAGCTATGTGCATTGTGATCTTGTCTTGATTTTCGACAGCATATTGTTTACTTTTGGTTGTTTGTGATTGATCACTTGAAAGAAGGATTGCTTCGTGCATTGTCTTCATAGCATTGTTTCAATACTTGCTAAACTCTTTTCGTAGTAAATGCTTATATACATCTTATGAAGCAAAAGAGTTTGTCAAAGTTTTCTTTGTCGCGTCCAGTTCGTTGAAATGAATTGCTTGAGGACAAGCAATAGGCTAAGCTTGGGGGAGTTGATACGTCCCAAACATATCTGCTTTTCCAAACACTTTTGCTATTGTTTTGCCCTCATTCTTGCATGATTTGAACTAAATTAACCCTGATAGAAGTTGTTTTCACCACATCTGCCTGTATGGTTTTATTGTGTGCAGGAAAATGGATTTTTAGGTATCTCAGAAAATTCCAGGAAAATTCATAAAAAATCCACGCACCCGAAGCTTCCACGGACCAGAAGTGGGGCCACAGGGGCTCCAGGCGCCCTGCTAGCGCGGCCCCACCCCTGGCCGCCTGGGGGCCTCCCCCCTCCTCTAGTGCCCTACCGATGCCACTATTTATTCTCGTGACGGGAAAAACCCGAAATAGAAGTCACTTTTCCAGTTTCCGTCGCGGAGCCGCCGCCACCCTCTGTTCGCCATCGTCATCACCATCACCAATCCATCCTCCCTCCATGACTTCTCTTCACATGTGTGGGTAATTCCCTGATGTAGGCAAAGGGATGGTAGCGATTGGATGAGTTTGATCATATAATAGTTCGTCAGATTGTCGGAGGCATGTTGCCTATCATCTACTATGGTTTTTATCATCTTTGCTACAAATTGTTTCTCTTAATGCTTTTCACTTTGGTCCCGAGTGCCATGTTTTCAGATCTGAACCACTTGTGTTTTCATGAGTATATTTATGTTCTTGATCCTATCTATTTGTTGTATGCACCTATTATTGTCCGGAACCGGCGATCCCAAAGGTGACAGCTTGGGACACAAAAGGGGATGGTCCATAATTTGAGGATTTCATGTATCCATTGAGTTTATTGCTTTGTTCCGGTGCTCTTTGATAGGAGCACCTTAATCTCCATAAGTTCCCTTTGGCCCCGTTCGTAGCGGGATGGTATGACAAAATATGTTGTGCAAGTTCGTATTGCAAGCACGAACAACTACCTATGGGATACATGCCTAATGTTTGATATTTTCCTAGATGATCCTTTCTTTTCCATGTGCCTTGCCCCGTATTAGAATCTATTACATGTTCATTCTTATCCAAGCAGCGCCCAACCATCCATCTCCCTAACTTATAGTTGTTTTAATCCAGCTGGATACTAGTAATTTACTTTTGCTGTTTTACTTTCGCTATTATCACTATCACTATCATACCACATTTTCTATTAATATTTTGTTGCAAGCAAGTATATTTCAGGTGCGGTTCAATTGAAAAATCAACTTTCAAAGCTTATAAATACTCTTTGGCTCCCCTTGTGTCGAATCAATAGATTGGGTTAACTTACCCACGAAAACGCTACAAACGATCCCCTACAGTTGAGGGCATTAGAGGGCTAGAGGGAAGGGACTTTTGGGGATCGGCGCAGAAAACAAAAAATTTCCTACCTACGAGTCCCGAACCCAAGATCTATGCTATGCTGATGTATGTAACGGAAGGAATCAGTGTTCATACCTTTGAAGACCGAAAGAGGGAAACGTTCCTCGAACGTGGTTGGCGTAGACTCTGATCCTACGACCTCCCTGTCGTGTTGAAGAACCTCCGACGATGAACTAGCACCACACGTGTAGTGCCTCGCGGGATTACACACGTACGGTGCAACCGACGTCCCTCCGGGCTCCGAACCAGAAGAGAAGCGGAAAGAAGATTGATCCGGATCCCGATTCCGGCAGCGCGACGGCGTCCGTATGATGGTGAAACCCCCAACCAGGTGCAAACTCCAAACCAGGGGATTCCGCTCTAGGTCAGAGAAAGAGAGAGAGAGAGAGAACTCAATGTTATGTTGAAAAAGGCTCCCCCACCCATCCTTATATAGGCCAAGGAGGGGCTCCACCCCCTCCCCTTCCCCCATGTGGGACTAAACCCCCAAGGGGGGGAGTGGTGCGGCTAGGAGGGGGGTGGGCCCTCCCTTGGCGCCAAGCCAAGGGGGGAGGCTCCCCCTTCCCCTCATGGGCCTTTAAGGCCCAAATACCTTTTCACCTTTTTAATTAATTATTTAAATCATTTTTGATATTTAATTCTGTCAATTAAATAATAAAACATATTTAAACATTAATATATATTATTTTGAACCTTTCAAAATATCCGGAACAGCTTCCGGCACCTCCCGGTACATTTCCGGTGTTTTCTCTCTTTTCACCGATGATCCCGAATCAATCCTTAGTGCATCGATTGCCCTTAAGTGTGACACCCTACGGTCTGGGAAACAGTAGACATGATCGAGACACTCTCTGACCAATGACCATCATGTGGGATCTGGTTACAATCCTTGATGTGCCCCTACGCTTCCATCGAATAAACTTCATCGCTGTTGAACCGTTAACAATATGACTTGATCCCTTTGTCCTTCGGTACTATGGTTGTCCAATAGATAGCAATTATGTATGATCATCACGGTCTAAGGATTCAGTCACTATGTTATTAAGTCATTGCAATGCTGAACTTATGTGACTTGATCACACTTCAATGCTTAAGGTGGGTGTGTGTCCATCACATCATTCTCCTAACGATATGACCTCATTGTCAATAGACTATTATGTTCTCATGATCAGGAAACCTTGACCATCAATTGCCCAATGATCTAGTATGCCTGAGTTTAACTAGGGACCAGGTTATTATATATCACACGTGTATTAATGTTTCCGCTTAATACAGTTCTAGCACAATATATAACGTATTATGAACAAACAGATATGTGACAAATATCTTTATTAATTTGCCTCTAGGGCACATATCCAATAGTCTCCCACTTGCACTAGAGTACAAATTACAGTAGTTTACATCAGGTATGTATCTAACACCAATAGTTTCTCTGTGTTGTTCAAACTTGGCTTGTGGAAGAGGTTTAGTCATTGGGTCTAACGGATTCAGATCCGTATGTATTTTCCAAATCCTAGTATGACCATCCTTGACGTAGTCCCGCGTCACATGCAAATGCCGGAGAATATGCTTGGATGTAGAGTGAGTCCTCAGCTCCCTTGCGTTAGCAATGGCACCCGTATTGTTGCAATAAATTCTAACAGGGTCAGTGCAACTAGGGAATACGCCAAGCTCGATGACGAACTTCTTCAGCCAATGCGCTTCATTTGACGCTTCATAGATTGGGCGACGACTGGCTGCTTGCCGCTCCTCCAGCTAATCGCACCACCATTCAACATAAACACATATCCCGTCTGGGATTCTGAGTCATCGGGATCAGTACCAAAACTGGTATCGACGTAACCTGTTACGGCGAGCTCTTCTTCACATCCTCCATAGACAAGAACCAGATCCTTAGTTCTTCGTAAGTACTTAAGGACTTTCTTCACTGCAATCCAATGATCCATTCCAGGATTACTTTGGAAATGAATAGTCAGACTAACCACATCGCATACATGGTAGAACCTATGGCTGAGGCATAGGGCTTTGAGGACATTTCCTCCCTTTATTTTGCTGTTGTTGGGCATTGAGTCACACTCAATTTACTTCCTTTCACAACGGGCAAGAGGCCTCTCTTGGCGTTATCCATATTGAACCCCTTCAATATCTTCCCAAGGTAAGTTCTCTGACTCAGTGCTAATATGTATGCAGCTTCACCTAGGTCCTTCATGGAAAATTGTCCATTCAAATATTCCTTTACCCCCTTTAGAAATTTCACATCATTCCCTATCAATAATATGTCATCCACATATAGTACTAGGAATGCCATAGAGCTCCCACTCGCTTTCTTATAAAAACATAATTCTTCTTCATTTTGGACAAATCCAAAAGCTTTGATCACCTCATCAAAACGAAGATTCTAGCTACGAGATGATTGCTTCAACCCATAAAGGACCGTTGAAGTTTGCATACCTTACCAGCGTCCTTAGGATCAATAAAACCTTCCGGTTGTACCAAATACAACTCTTCCTCAATGTTGCCATTTAGGAACGCGGTTTTCACATCCATCTGCCATATTTCATAATCGTAATAGGCAGCAATTGCTAGAAATATCCGGATAGACTTTAGCATCGCTACGGGAGAGAAAGTCTCTTTGTAGTAAACTCCTTGAATTTGTCGGAAACCTTTTGCGACAAGTCGAGCTTTATAGACAGATACGTTTGCGTCTGCTTCAGTCTTTTTCTTGAATATCCACTTATTCTCGATGGCCTTTCGGTCCTCGGGAATATCCACCAAAGTCCATACTTTGCTAGCATACATGGAGTCTATCTCGGATTTCATGGCTTCCAGCCATTTCTCGGACTCGGGTCCCTCCATTGCTTCTTTGTAGTTCGCAGGTTCGTCAGGTTCATTTAACATGACTGTATTGACAAATTTCCCATAAAACTGAGTTTTTACTCGGGCTCTTGATGACCTGCGGGGTACAATAGGATCCTCTTCATCTTGAGCAAGATCATCATGTATGTCACGATCGTTACGAATATCATGATGACCGTTCTCTTCAGCTCCCACTAGGGAAGATGGTTCCGGAACAACTTCCATTGCCATTTCTTCCACTTGGAGTGATTGGTCAATCATCTCGTTGAGGTATATTTTCCTCCCACTCAATTCTTTCGAAAGAAACTCATTCTCAAGAAAGCATCCAGTCTTGGCGACAAACGTTTTGCCCTCAGACTGGTTGTAGAAGGTGTGTCCAACGGTTTCCCTTGGATATCCCACAAAGATGCACTTATCCGCTTTTGATTCGAGTTTGTCAGGCTGAAGTTTCCTAACAGAAGCCTCACAACCCCAAATCTTCAAGTGAGACAACTTTGGTTTCTTGCCATGCCATTCCTCAAATGGTGTTGTCTTTACGTATTTGGACGGTGCCCTATTAAGAATGTAAGAGGCAATTTCTAATGCATACCCCCAGAATGACACAGGTAAGTCGGTATGAGACATCATCGATCATACGCTATCCAATAGAGTTCGATTACGTTGCTCAGAAACACCGTTACGCTGGGGTGTTCCTGCCAGCATAAGTTGTGGTACAATGCCACAAGTCTTAAGATGATCTCCAAACTCGTGACTTAAATACTCGCCTCCTCGATCGGATTGAAGGTGCTTGATTTTCTTCCCGAGTTGATTCTCGACCTCACTCTGAAATTCCTTGAACCTTTCGAAGGTTTCAGACTTATGTTTCATTAAGTAGATATACCCATATCTGCTTAAGTCATCTGTGAAGGTCATGAAGTAATGAAGACCATTTCGTGTGGGGACGTTCATAGGTCCACATACATCTGAATGTATGATCCCTAACAAGTCTTCCACATGCTCCATTGTTCCATTGAATGGAGTCCTTGTCATTTTGCCCATAAGGCATGGTTCACATGTGTCAAGGGATCCAAAATCCAATGACTCCAGAAGTCCATCATCATGAAGCTTCTTCATGCGCTTTTCACCAATATGACCAAGTCGACAATGCCACATCGTCATGTGTTCTTTGCCACTAGGTTTTAATCTTTTGGAGTCTACGTTATCAATATGAAGTATATCACAATCGAGATTAAGAATGAATAAGCCATTTTTCTCCGGTGCGTGAACATAAAACACATCATCCTTATAAATCGCACAACCAATTGTATCTGACTTAAGAGCATAGTGGTCTCGCTTCAAGCAAGAACCACTAACGATGTTCACACTCAATGCGGTACATAGTAGCACTTATTCAAAATCAAAACTAATATCGAAGGGAGACTAAGATGCTTCGTGCCGACCGCCACCACTTCAATCCTGCATCCGTTTCCCACGCTCATCGTCACTTCATCTTTCATCAAGCATCGCCTATTCGGTAGCCCCTGAGAGGAGTTAGAAATATGAGCAACAGATGTTGTATCAAATATCTAGGATTTGTTCCCGGCGCTTGTTACGAAAATATCAATAACGTGTATATCAAATATACCTTTGCCTCCTCTGACAATCTTGCCAGCCTTCTTATCCTCTAGGTACTTGGGGCAGTTGCGTTTCCAGTGACCATCACCCTTGCAGTAGAAGCACTCAACGCCGGGCTTGGGTCCAGGTTTGGGTGCCTTACGAGGAGTGACAACTATATTGTCACCCTTCTTCGGGCTTCCCTTCTTTCCCTTCTCCCTCTTGCCAGACTTATTGAATTCAACGGTCTTGTTGACCATGAATACAACATGCTCCTTCTTGATCTCAACCTTAGCAGTTTTCAGCATGGCGAACAACTCAGAAGGGGTCTTAGTCATCCCCTGCATGTTGTAGTTCAACACATAGACTTTGTAGCTAGGGGGCAGTGACTGCAGCACCCTATCAACAGCAAGTTCATCTGGAATCTGACATTCCAGAGCATTCAAGCGTTGAACGTAGACAAACATCTTGACCACGTGCTCACTAACACTGCTATGCTCATCCATCTTTGCTGAGAAGAAAGCTTCAGAAGCCTCATAGCGTTCAACCCTGTCTTGGGGTGCAAAGACGGCCTTGAGGTCGGTGATTATCTCATATGCACCCATCCTCTCAAAGAGTTTCTGCAGCTCAGCCTCCATGGAGTAAAGCATTCCACTCTGGACAAGGTTGTAATCATCCGTCTTGGAGAGGTAGACATTCTTCTCATCCTGACTAGCGTCTGCTGGTGGTTTGTCACCTAACGCGGCCTCTAGTACGTATGCCATCTTGAGGGGAACGAGGAGAATCCTCAGAGTGCGGAACCAGTTGGTGAAGTTTGACTCATCGGTTTTCAGTTTGTCTTTGTCTAGGAATGACCCTAGGTTGAATGAGGGGCGAGGTGCAGCCATCTACAATGGTTATTTGCAAAACACATATTTAGACTTTGTTCATAATTGGATTTCAATTTTAATTAATTCTAAAAATCCCACTTAGTTAAACATCTCTCCAAATTTACTAAGTGATTAACATGATCCTAGTTTGAATGATCGTCCTCGAATATCACACGGCCGACGACACATCTCCCTAGGTAGGCCATCATGCCAATCATATCCGTTATATGACTCATGCTTAACCTTTCGGTCATCCGTATCCCAAGCTCATATCTACATATGTCAAGCCTGCCAGTCGAACCTTAGTGTATAGCCGTTCAGCAAGTCCATATCTGCATATGCTAGGCTTGCCAAACCCAACCTCATGCGATCGCTAATGTATGTATGACACCCGATCGTCACGGCCTGCCTATCAGAAAGAGATCCTTCCAGGCGGTGCCCACTAAGGGAGAATACAATCATGGTATTGAGAGAGATTATCCTATCATGCTACCGTCGCATATCTAGCATATTAGCAAGACAGGGAGTAAAACTGTAAATCATACAAGCTATGATCCCCCCTTACATGCAAATTAAAGTTAATACGCCTTCTAATTTATCTTTTCCAAGATTTACGTGGCTGCTAAGGGGTTTCGAGAGAGAACCGCTTTCTATCCTGCGAAAACAAGCCACAACACCAATCCTGCAATCGTCTCTATTACACCGCTGTCGGGGCCCTCCGTTGCAAACATCTTCAAGTCTCCAATGTTAGAGAGAAAGACACCCCCAGCCACTTATATGGTACAAGCCATATGTCAAGTGTGGAACCAGTCTCGCGTAAACGCGTAAGGTCGGGGGGGGGGGCGCCTCATCGGGACATTGCCGCAACGCTAACCGAGTACACGTGGGAGGGTAACAATTGGAGAATTTATGCCCACATCCTAGATGTGTTCTACCCGTACAATAACTCTACACATATCCTTGCTCATGATACCACTGTTGGGGATCGGCGCAGAAAACAAAAAATTTCCTACCTACCAGTCCCGAACCCAAGATCTATGATATGCTGATGTATGTAACGGAAGGAATCGGTGTTCATAACTTTGAAAACCGAAAGAGGGAAACGTTCCTCGAACGTGGTTGGCGTAGAATCTGATCCTACGACCTCCCTATCGTGTTGAAGAACCTCCGGCGATGAAGTAGCACCACACGTGTAGTGCCTCGCGGGATTACACACGTACGGTGCAACCGACGTCCCTCCAGGCTCCGAACCAGAAGAGCAGCGGAAAAAATATTGATCCGTATCCCGATTCCGGTAACGCGACGGCGTCCGTATGATGGTGAAACCCCCAACCAGGTGCAAACTCCAAACCAGGGGAGTCCGCTCTAGGTCGGAGAAAGAGAGAGAGAGAAACTCAATGTTATGTTGAAAAAGGCTCCCCCACCCATCCTTATATAGGCCAAGGAGGGGCTCCACCCCCTCCCCTTCCCCCATGTGGGACTAAACCCCCAAGGGGGGAGTGGTGCGGCTAGGAGGGGGGGTGGGCCCTCCCTTGGCGCCATGCCAAGGGGGGAGGCTCCCCCTTCCCCTCATGGGCCTTTTGAGGCCCAAATACCTTTTCACCTTTTTAATTAATTATTGAAATCATTTTTTATATTTAATTCTGTCAATTAAATAATAAAACATATTTAAACATTAATATATATTATTTTGAACCTTTCAAAATATCCGGAACAGCTTCCGGCACCTCCCGGTACATTTCCGGTGTTTTCTCTCTTTTCACCGATGATCCCGAATCAATCCTTAATGCATCGATTTCCCTTAAGTGTGACACCCTACGGTCCGGGAAACAGTAGACATGATCGAGACACTCTCTGACCAATGACCATCATGTGGGATCTGGTTACAATCCTTGATGTGCCCCTACGCTTCGATCGAATAAACTTCATCGTTGTTGAACCGTTAACAATGACTTGATCCCTTTGTGCTTCGGTACTATGTTTGTCCGAGGTATGATCGTCGGTATCCAATACCTAGTTCTTCCTCATCTCCGACAAAACATGTTTACTCATCTTTGAATATACATCTCTTGTGACCTAGTCACTTGCTTGCAAGCTATTGATGCAACACCATCGAGTGGGCCTAGAGTACCTATCCGTCACTCGGATTGACAAATACCGCTCTGATCTATTTCATACTCCTCAACATATATATTTCGGAATACCCAAGATACACCTTTTCAGTTACCATGTTTGAGTGTAACGGTTAATGCACTCAAAGTATCCTAATAGATAGCAATTATGTATGATCATCACGGTCTAAGGATTCAGTCACTATGTTATTAAGTCATTGCAATGCCGAACTTATGTGACTTGATCACAGTGCAATGTTTAAGGTGGGTGTGTGTCCATCACATCATTCTCCTAATAATATGACATCATTATCAATAGACTATTATGTTCTCATGATCAGGAAACCTTCATCATCAATTGCCCAATGAGCTAGTATGCCTGATTTTAACTAGGGACCAGGTTGTTATATATCACACGTGTATTAATGTTTCCGCTTAATACAGTTCTAGCACAATATATAAAATATTATGAACAAACAGATATGTGACAAATATCTTTATTAATTTGCCTCTAGGGCACATATCCAACAGGGACCACCCCTCCAGGCGGCCTCCTGGCGTGGTTAGGGGTCGGACCGCGCCCACTAGCCTCTTGGGAGGGGGTTGGCCCCCCTCCGTCTCCCCTTTTGTACTCCGGAGTCTTTTGGAATACTGAGTTTTTATATATTTTTCTTGGAATTTTCTGGGAACTATAAATATATGGGTATAAACCTGCAATTCAAAGACATCAGCGGACAGAAACTGGCACTGGTTGCACTGAGTTAGTAGATTAGTCCAAATATGGGTAAAATGGTATGAAAGTTTAGCAAAACACATAGCAATGTTACCCAAATGAGCATGGAACAAGAAGAAATATTAGATAAGTTTGGGACATATCAGTGCATAATCTTCCCTACTTGGTGATACCGATAAGGAGCATAACGATAGACTAAGCGAAGGCCTTCCCATAAAGGAAAATGTGGCTGCATTGGAAAGGTTCGGTTCAGTGGCACCTGATCAACGAATGATGGAGTGTATACCCGAATGCATCTGGATCAAAATCATATTGCTGAAATCATCTAGCAACCTATAATCCAAGTCACAGCAATATTCGCTATGTAATCCAAGACATGATCATGGCTATATCCCAGTCCAAGTAATAATGCAATGAATAAAGTAGCCATGTCAAAATGATCAGATAACTCCAACCATAACCATATTCAACATAGAAAGTTCATAATATTCATGAGTCATGTTAAATCTGAGCACATTCGTGGAAATAATATAATCATTGTAAACTCCGAACGTGCCACGAATAGATCATCATATAAGCTAATGCAAATTTTAGAACCATTTCAACGCTTTGCAATAATGCAAGTGGGAGTCATGAATTTCCGTTCACCAAAGGAGTGTGAAGGTACTCCTGATCTCCAACACAAGGAGTCTCCTAAAAAAGGATTTTAAAAAGGGTAAACAAAATGTCACATAAAGTATTTCCTTCTGTTCAGCTTCAATGAAATTCTATCAATATGAAGAGTGGCTCAAGATAAAACCAATGCAAAATGAGTCAACTCATTTGGCCTTGTGGTTTAGGAGATATTCAAGGTCAAAGTTCTGGTCAAAATAATGATTTAAAAAGGATTTAAATGATTTTCTGGAATTTCTCTGGACGGCCACATCGAAGGCATAAACTGCGATTATGCTTTCCTTAAGAAAATGGTTCGGGATAGGATGGGGTGATTGACAAGTGGGGCCAGCTTGTCGGGTTTCAAAGAGAGAGAGGGAAACAGAGGTGCGAGCTCTCCGGTGGTGGGATCTCTGGTAAGAGGAGGCGGCCGGGGTCGATGATGGTGCAGGTGGACCAGGCAATCATCGGCGAGCACACACATACCCACAGCTCATCGGGACGCGACCGGACGGTGAGGCTATCGTCTTCCCCAGAAGCGGCGGGCTACAGCCGTCGACGACATCACCAATTTCGGCTGCTATCTGAGATGGGGAGAGTTGGGGAAGAACAAGTGCACCTCTAGGAGAACGCTGGTGGTAACGGAAATGGCAGAGGGGCACTGGAGCGGGCTGATAGTGGCGAGGCAGAGCGGTGGGGATGCTCGCGGAGTCAATTAAAGAGGGCTGCAATGCCTTGATACTTGGGGCTCGGGTTCAATTGTGAGGGAGAGAAGGCGAGTGGTGAAGGTCGACGAGGCCGTGGGTGGCTTTATAGCCGTGACGGGGCGATGGCGTGCGGGATGCGCCACGACAACTTCCCCGACACGGCGAGGTGTCGGCGATGGACGGGTCACTTGGGTGGGGGACACCGGTTGACCTAGGGACTCGAGGTCCCTAGGGTGGTCGAGCTGCCCCTTGGGTTCTTCAATCGCGATGGGGACGCGACGCCGGGTGGTGTGGCCGGTGCCTGTGCGTCGGGGGTGGCCGGCGAGGTGACGGGTTGGCGAGGAAGGTGCAGGGGATAAGGGCGCGGGGTCATCAAGAGGCAAGGCGGCACACTTGGGAAGCCAGAGGCGGGGTGGGAGCAGCCGTGGTCGGCAAGGCAGAGAAGGGGTGGCGCGCGGAGCAAGCCAATGGCATACCAGCCATGCGGTCACCGCGTGCACCCATGCCCCAGGGCTTCCGTGGCATGGCCACAAGTTTCTTGAGTGTAGCGCAAGACTCAAGGAGTGTAAATGTGCAAGTTGAACTATCAGGGGATAGTTGAGCTACTCGCGAGCATTCAAAACTTGTGCTAAGCAGAAGGTGTTTGTGCTGACACCTTGGAGATGGGCTTGGCCAATTGATCTGATTATTGGGTGGAGCTTAGTTAAATGCTAGTGTGAGTGTCTATGCATGGTTTCATCTCAAAATGATCACTGGAGATAGCACTTCCATTAAAAATGTCCAAATAGACCAGAAATGCTTCTGTGAAGCTAGCCTCACATAGTGATCAATGGAGTGGCTTAAACTTGGTGCGTTTGGTTTATATGAGTGGGAAATAGGTGTGCAAAGTTTCAGAGCCATTGCACACACCTAGCTTGCACTTGCTTCACAAAGCTTCTTGCTGGACGGAAACTTTGGAAATTTGGTGAGGGAAATTGGCTAAGCAATTTGAGCTGCAATTTGGCATACGCTGATTATATGGCGTGGTTAACTTGCACAAACAGTTTTAGGGCGAATGGACAAATATAAATAACACTTCCTTCACAAAGTACTATTCTCCCCCCCCCCCTAGGAGATAAATGAACTTCTCTGGATGAAATATTCATTTGGGCCATGCAAGGTTTTTGGATATTTTGTCAAGATATGATATCAAGGACATGTGGGAATTGTTTGTGAATTTATGGATCAATATAAATATGGGTTGCTTCACAATCCTCCACTGCCATGAATATTCCTTTTAAAGATGCGGCAATCGGGCGGCCTGACGGCGTCGGTGTCGTCGTCGTCGGCGGCGTCGGTGTCGGTGTCGTCGGCGGTGTCTTCTTGAGACAAATGGCGAGATGGGAACAACGGCTGGAAGGAGGGGGATTATATACCAAGATAATAGGTCCCGGTTGGTGGCACCAACCGGTACTAAAGGTGGGTATTCCTACCGGTTGATGTCACCAACAGGGACCAATAATCCTTTTTCAGCAGCCCAAAGGGCGGGAAACAGGGACCATCGGTCCCGGTTGGTGGCACCAACCGGAACTAAAGGGGTGCATTGGTACCGGTTGGTGCCACCAACCGGAACCAAAGGCCTTCCGCCGCGGTGCGGTGGGATGTTTAGTCCCACCTCGCTAGTTGAGGGACAGTCGGAGTGGTTTATAAGCGCTGATGCGTGTACCACTTTGAGCTCCTCTCAACCGCAGGCTTTCGGGCCTACTCTGTTACTGCTTTCCTGTGGGCCTTCTGGGCCTGCTGCGGGCCTGGAGCCTGGCCCATTAGTTGGTTTCTAGTTGTATCCAGGCCGTGTCAGCCCAGTAGGTGGTATTATTTTTCTCTAAAAAAGGACCTTAATCCCGGTTGGTGCCTCCAATCGGTACTAAAGGCCTCTCCCACCGTAATTAACCACTAACTAACCCTTTAGTACTGGTTGGTGCCCAGAACCGGTACTAAAGGTCCCCTGTAAGCAACTAAAATTAGTACCACCTCGCTAGCCGAAGTGGAGTTAGACCTGTTTATAAAGACAGGTCCGCGTGGACTTATCGTAGCATAACAAGTTCACTAAAGGCCGTACACGGAGAAATTCATCTGTATCCGGTACTCTTTCCGAGAGAAATTCGGACGGACCTCGGTTGGTTGGCAGATTTGCCAGATGTGCCCACGAGGCGTGGCCCGTCTGAAAACCCGCATGGGACGAAAATCCCGTATGGGTATTTCAGACGGTCCACGCCTGGTCGGTAGACTTGCCGGATCTGTCAACCAGGCAAAGACCGTCTGAAATTTGCCTTGACAGAGTACAGGAAATGGAGTATTCTTCCGTTGATGTCCTATAATGAAATTGTTATACTTTTTTTTTGTTTTCCAATCAAACAAAACACAAGGTTTCCCCTGCATACAGCCCGACGGTGGCTCATGAGTGCAAGCATATCAAACTCACCGTCGGACGTATGCAGGGAATCCGAATGATTTGTATTTGGTCGATGAAGTGAAAGATTTCTAGCTAGATATATATAAGCACTAGTAGAAAAAGGCCCATTTTTCCCGGTTCCAGAGGGCCTTCTGTTCCGGTTCTGGAACCGGGACTAAAGGGTCGTTACTAATGCCCAAAACCTTTAGTCCCGGTTCTCTTACGAACCGGTACAGATGGGCCTCCACGTGGCCTCTGCGGCTTGCCTGGGCAGGAGGGCCTTTTTTCCCGGTTGGTAGCACCAACCGTGACCAAAATGCCTCCACGCATCAGCAGTTCCGTGTCTGGGGTTTTGTTTTTTTTTCCGAGAGGGGGGGGATGGGGGTTTTGTAGGGTTAATTTAGGGGTTTCATATATTGTAGCTAATAGAGAGAGGTGTCCTCTCTTATCTCCGTGCTTGGTCGACGCTACGTACTATACGTATAGAGAGGACTCGACATGCTAGCTAGTAAGCAAATGAAGGAATTAAACCATTAAGTACAGAAGATCGTCATGAACATATACAGAGAGAAGTGAGATTGTTCAAACAACAAGTTTTCGTATATCTATCCGACGCTACTGGCTACATATATACAATATAAGATCTCTTACAAGTTCCATATGGTATTCTCCCTCTTTCCTGATGACGTGTTCAAGAAAGAATCCCGCCAATTCCTCTTGAATTGCTATTATGCGATCTTGTGGTAGGAGTTCTTCGTGCAGCTCCCAATGCTAATTCGAAGAAGGGGGTCAATACATATATATGAATGAAACTCAACACAAATGATGGTAATAAAATAAAATTGTGAATATTATTTCTTACGCACTTCAAAATCTTTTTTACAGTAGCAGCCCTGCTTAGAGATCGTAGCGTTGTAGATGTACTCGCATACGTAGTATCCACAAATATTAGTCCCTTCTTGCTGCCACAACCACTTTACGACAAATAGAGGTCAATCAAACTGATAATCAAGCATTATATAAATGGTATTAATGAAACTAGCTAGATTCAAATTAATGGGAGATGCGCGGAACTAGCTAGTAGTACTTACTTTCGGGCGTGTAAATTTCAGCTCCTTCGGCAGTCCCGGAGATTTTGTGGTGAACGTTATCCAAACCCTACAGACATAGAAAATAATTATTACCTAATATCAGGAAATGAACAAAGTTGCCGAAATGCTACGATAATGATCGATTGCACTTACTTCTTAAGCATTTCAGTGATGATCGCATACGTCTTGGGATCTTTTCGTCTTGAGTCTAACACGGTTACTAGTCCCTCCTCAAGCTTAATCTCTAGGAGAATAAAGTGGAAGCTGCGCACGCATGCATAACTCATCAATTACATTACTATAACCTCGAGTAAATAAAGGAAAACCGAATATGCATAGTATAACACTCACTCGAAGTTGTAAGGAAAGATTATTTTTTGTTTGTTTTGATGTTGAAGCAACGATTGTAGCAAGTTGGCCTCGGCTTGTTTGGGATAATTTTCCACCGCCCATTCATCAAAGAGATTTAGGTTAATGAACCCAATATTATAGATTTCTCTTTGCTTGCATTCGACGATCTTCAATCTGCATGATATAGTGAATTATATGTACATGCAATGAAAGAGCTGAGCTATATATAGAGAGTTAATTAAAGAAGTAGTACTTACAGACAGTAGCAAGTGACGATTACTTTATCGATGGCCATTGCATTGTAAAGCTGGAATAACTCCTCAAATGGAACACACAACGTCTCAATTCCAAGGAGGTCGTGCTTGTCTTTAACCATAAGCATCACATTATCCAACCCAGAGTTCTTGCAGGTGTCCATGTACCACTCATGGAATCTTCGTATCATCGTTGGTAGCTGTTGATCAGGTCTAACGAGAGGATACCCGTGCCAGAATTTGTGTTCGTCCACCTCGAGTCGATCAAATTGTATATCGTCTGGCAGGTAATCACCAGGATTGGTACAGGGCACCATCCCGGCCGGCAGGTAATCACGAGGATTGGTACCGGGCACCATCCCGGCCGGCAGATTTGCGACGACGATATCACTAGACATCTGCAGCGGGGGGCACAATTGTTTCGCATGTTCGCCGAGCTGGGGAATTTTTTTCCCTCTTTCAATTTGTTGTTCTCTCCTTTGGTCAGTTGCAGTGCTTCCGGACCAGCGCGTTTCTTGCACTTTCTTTTTAAGAGCGCGGACATGGTTGTCATCCAGCGGAGCTGGTGCTGGTCGCTTCAGGGCATCCAAAGTGCGTTTCAATTTCACCTCATCTATCTTCTCCTTCGGAGGTGGATTTTTCTTTTTTAAAAAGGCATCCACTTCGCCTTTAGAGCTCTTCGCGCTTTCCTCATCGCTCCTCTCGTATGGTAACGGCTCAAGAGGCTTGAGAGATGATGGACCGTATTGGAATCGCCTCCCACCACTGGTTGTACTGCTAGACGCCGGAGCGACAGTTGCTATTTTCCTTTGTTGCTTAAGAGGCGCCGGAGCATCCGGAGCACCGGTGGCGGCTCTCTTCTGCTTTTGCTGACGAGGCGGAGGAGGAGACGGGCTGCTCGGACGCGCCGACGCAGGCGGAGAAGGAGGCGGAGGAGGAAACGGGCTGCTCGGACACACGGACGCAGGCGGAGAAGGAGGCGGAGGAGGAGGCGGAGGAGGAGGCGTGCACTGATCAGGCGCCGGAGGAGGATGCGGAGAAGGAGGTGTGCCCTGATCTCTCGCCGGCGGAGGAGGAGGAGGGCCCTTACTCGTCGGAGGAGGAGGCGGGCCCTTACTCGCCGGAGGAGGAGGAGGAGGCGTAGGTGCCGTCCAGTTCGGAAGCTTGATGAATTCCTTCGGCCAGAGACATGAAGTCCTCAGAGCATTCTGCAGGAGATTTTCCCCTTCGCCGGTAGGGTAGTCAAGCTCGATCTCCTCATATCCTTCCATTATTTCATCGACCATCACAACAGCATAGCCTTGTGGAATCGGAAGACAGTGAAAAGTTTCGTTGGGTCGAGGAGGTACAACATGGCCGATAGCCACCGTGGGTTTGAATTGCATCAATTGCTTCTTAAGGTGGCATTCTTGAGACTCCGTGATTTCATCCACGGGGTAACTGGAAGCCGTCAAATCAGGTTGCGCAATGACCTCGGTGGAAGCCACGCTGCTTCTCCGCTGAGATGGCGGGGTAGCTTCTAGGGTAGCTTCGTCAGCTCGATACCTCTCCACTAGCGCTTGTACTCTTGCATGCAGGTTCTGTATTTCTCTTTGCTCCTGTTTCCTCTTCCTCTCCCTGCTTTTGTAACCGCCTGCGTCGGGAAACCCATACTTCCACGGAAGGGAGCCTGCTGTGCCTCTTGTTCGTCCTGGGTGCTCAGGATTCCCGAGGGCCATTGTGAGCTCGTCGTTCTCTCTGTCGGGAACGAACGTCCCTACCTACGTTTGGGCGATTAACTCCTCAAGCTTGGTGATCGGTACTCTCAGTTGTTCGTTCGTCCAAAAGCACTTCCCTGTTTCAGGGTGCAAGGTTCCCCCAACCCCGAAGATCCAATTCCTTGCACGCTCTGGCCAGTTCAATGTCCTTGGTACGATCCCTTTGTCAAGAAGGTCCTTTTCAGCCTTCTCCCATAACAGTCGGGCTTTGTGGTAGCCACCTGACCCCGTGCAATGGTGATGCTTCTTCTTTGCAGCATTTAGTTTGTTTATCGCTGACATCTTCTTACTCTTCTCCGATGTCTTGTGGGCCACAAATGCGGGCCACTGTTCTCTTATCTTCTCAAATCGGCCGGTGAATGTTGGAGTCTTCTCTTTGTCGACAAACGTTGTTTTTAACTCCTTCTTCCACCTCCTGAATAGGTCTGCCATCTTCTTAAGAGCATGAGTCTTCATCTTTTGCTCTGTAACTGGTTTTTTTGGATGCTCCTCTTTCGGTAGGGTGAAATTTTCCTTCAGCGCAGTCCAAAGATCATCTTTCTGTCTATCGGTGACAAAAGACACTTGAGGGTCTCTGGCCTTCGGCTTATTCCATTGCTGGATGCTGATCGGGATCATGTCCCTAACAAGAACCCCGCACTGAGCAGAAAATGCATCTTTTGTCCGGCTGGGTTCAATCGGTTGGCCATCTCTATTGATTGCGGTGATCGTGAACCTTTCATCCGGGCGCAACTTTTTCTTTGGGCCTCGTCTCGTTACCGAAGTTTGGCTCGATCCGGATACGGAGGGCTAGAAAAGAAGAAAGAAGAGAGTTAATATGTTTACACAGTCCAAACAATTAATGCATCAATTAGCTAGTCAGCACAGGCTTAATTATTATATATACCTCGCCGGACTTTCCAACAACTCCTTCCTCCGTTAGCTCACAGGAGCCATCATAAGCATGTCCTTCCACCCCCATTGTCCGATCATCGGAGCCTGCTTCACCCTCTTCTTCCAGACCATCGGTGTCGTTCAGAAATTGGAAGACATCACCTCTTACCCGGACAATGTCGCCCACCAACAACGGTCCTTCGCGTATGATTTCCCCCAACATCTCTTCTTGTTCTAAGTTTCTTTGACGACCGTCCATAGATTCTGCAAAATATTAATTACAACATGCATGACACTTAATATACAAACATGATATATATAGCATGGATATATTAGTGTGCCAAACATACAAGTTTTTCCGAAAAACATGGGGGCATGTGTTGACACCAATTTTTGGTGCGACAATAAATCTATATAAGATGGTGCCCTGAGCCAAACATGGGGGCATGATGAAGCCTTGGATTTCCCCTCGGTGACCCTCGACCCTCTACCCTAGTTCCCAACCATCAACCCTCGGTGACCCTCGACCCTTTACCCTAGTTTTCGACCATCGACTTGGTAAATTTGGGTGGCCTCGGCCACGCTTTACCAATGGTGTTTTGGCCCTTGAGAGTCCGGTACTTCTAAAGTTATTCAAATTGCTCAAGTTTGTATACACCATTATTGCAACAATGAATACATAAATCTTTTTTTTATTTTTTCAACATTTGTAAAGTACATAAGTTTCTGGAATTTCTGATTTAAATTAAATCATTTAAGCTTTATTGCGTCATGCATGCGTCATGCTGACGCAGGGGGGTTGACTGGTCCAACTGACCATTGGGGCCCTCTGGTCAGTGACTGGGTCTTAATCCCTCTGTTAAATTAAACCGGCTGGTTTAATTAGGCATTATGGCCCACATGTCAGTGGCTTGGGGCGGGGGGGTTAGCAGGGGGAATAGGGGCTGGCCGGTGGCATGACGCTGGTGCCACAGTGCGCGTCGGCGCCCTCCCGGAGTCGAGCTCCCGGGCACGGGGAAAACACACCCGCAGGTAGCCCGCGACCACGGCGACGAGCCCGGCAGTGCCGGAGCTCTGTCCACGGCGTGAAGGCGAAGGAGAGCGCGGGGAGGAGCGCTGAGAGGGGGAAAAGAGGCGGTGGCTCACCCAGAACGCAACGACGACGGGCGCGGGCGGTGGCGACGGCGACGGAGGGGCCGGCGGGCGGCGTCGGGCAGCCTGACAGCGTCGGTGTCGTCTCCGGCGTCGTCGGGGGCGGCGGGCGACGTCGGGGCAGCTTGACGGCGTCGGTGTCATCTCCGGCGGGTGCGTCGGGGGCGGCGGGAGGAGGTTGGGCAGCCTGACGGCGTCGGTTTCGTCTCCGGCGTCGTCGGGGGAAATGGCCAGATTTAGAACTGAAAATTTACATGTGCCATTTATATACCCAGAGTATTGGTACCGGTTCTTGCAAACAACCGGGACCAATGCCCCCCTTTAGTACCGGTTGATGACACCAACCGGGACCAAAGGTTTTTTTTCAGCAGCCAAAAAGGCGGCAGACAGAGACCTTTGGTTCCGGTTGGTGGCACGAACCGGTATTAATTATACCCTTTAGTTCCGGTTTGTGCCACCAACCGGAACCAAACGCCTTGCGCCGCGGAGCGGTGGGATGTTTAGTCCCACCTCGCTAATCGAGGGAGCGCCCGAGCGGTTTATAAGCGCTGCTGCGCGTACCGTCTCGAGCTCCTCTCAACTGAAGGCTTCCGGGCCTAATCTGCTACTACTTGCCTGTGGGCCTATTGGGCCTATTGCGGGCCTAAATCCTGGGCCATTGTTGGGTTTCTAGTCATATTCAGGCCGTGGTGGCCCAATAGGTGGCATTTTTTTCCAGTTTTTTTGTTTTCTTTTTTGCTTTATTTAATTTTCCAGTTTCTAGCACTACAAATGAACTCCAAAAATGTTGAAACTTGGCATGGTATCATCATTTGACCCACATAGCATGTGCTAAAAAGTTGAGAGGGTTACGGCAAAAACTGGATGGTGGCGGTGCCGCGCAAGGGGAAGACTTCGCGAGAAGAGAAATAGTGGAGGTTGGCTTTGCGCGTGCTTTTAACCTCACACGGGTCTGAATCCCACCAATCAGGAAGAAGTACACGGATCGCGTGTTTCTATTAAGCGCTTGTGAGTCGTTGGATCCGGCTTGTGAGTCGTTGGATCTGGCACTACTAGGGAATAGCCTTATAGTGGCGCACTATTTTTGCGTTTAGTGGCGCATTTCAAATGTGCCACTAACGACAAGCCACTAATAAGGCCTTAATAGTGGCGCATTTCAAATGCGCCACCCCTAAGAATCTTATGCGTGGCGCATTTCGAAATGCGCCACCTATAAGACCAAATTCGCCACCCAATTTTTTTATTTTTTATGTTTTCTTAATCTCAGGTTAGTATGCTTAATGCCCGATCACTATGCTTAATCTCTGGTCAAACTAACCTCCGTGGTCAAACTTCCTCGAGGGTCACCCATCCTAGCACTACTCCAGCCCCAGCACGCTTAACTTCTCGGTTCTATTCAACTCTCACTCCAGCTCACCTAGCAGGCACTTGTTGATATATCTAACATATAAATCCTATTAAACCATGTTGATGTCTAGGACCTTGTTAATGTTCATGGGTGTGCTAAAATTTTCAACATTTTTTTGAAACTTTCTCGATGAGCCCATTAGCATATTTTGAACTTTTTTAAAATTTAAAAAAAAAATCTTAGTAGTGGCGCATTTCATACAGAATGCGCCACTACTAAGTTCAAATTTTTTTTTAATTTTTTCTCTTTTTTTGGGCCTCCAGATCTTCAAACGCCCGTAACTTTTTTTCTGTTAGGTTTTTGAGGATTCTAAAAATGTTCAACGGGTTACACCCGGTTGAATTTGGATATAACTTTTCGAGTAGATGATTTTTCGGAGGTCGTATGCAAAAGTTATGCCCATTGTACGTAATTCTCGGGAGATTTTGAAAAAAAAGTCGAAATTCATATTTGTAAATTTTCCTAACAACTAGACCACATATCATTTGGAAAACTTATTTTCTTTTATTTTTTTGACATTTCTATCATTTTCTTTTATTTTTTTAAAATTGAAAAGGCGGTCCACGGGGGGGGGGGTGTATATGGGAATTTTCCCGCCCAATTTTTTCTTATTAGTGGCGCATATGGGAAATGCGCCACCCCTAAGAGCTTATGGGTGGCGCATTCTGGATGCGGCACTAATAATTCCTTAGGGGTGGCGCATTTCCAGAATGCGCCACCCCTAAGCTCTTAGGGGTGGCGCATTTCCAAAATGCGCCACCTATAAGATTCTTAGGGGTGGCGCATTTCTCCAAATGCGCCACGAATAAGGGGTTCCAGGGCTGGCCCACTCTTAGGGGTGGCGCATTTTGGAAAATGCGCCACTTATAAGGGCTTATAGGTGGCGCATTTTTTACCAGTGCGCCACCCCTTACAACATAGTGGCGCATTACATATAAAATGCGCCACTAATAAGCTTTCCATGTATAGCTATTTCCCTAGTAGTGTGGGAACCGGCCGGTACACAGTTAAGGTCTCGCGCTAGTGCCGCTTTGTGCTAGCAACCGGGGCTAAAGAGGCACACGACCCCTATATATATCCCACCTCTCGGAAACTCGGTGTGTACGAATACAAATCATTCGGATTGGCCTGCATACGCCCAACGGTGCATTTCATTTGCGGGCACTCACGAGCCACAGTTGGGCTGTATGCAGGAGAAACCGTGTGTTTTGTTGACATATCTAGAAATCCTTCAGTTCATCGACCAAATACAAATCATTCGGATTGGCCTGCATACGCCCAACGGTGCATTTGATGTGCGGGCACTCACTAGCCACAGTTGGGCTGTATGCAGGAGAAACCGTGTGTTTTGTTGATATATCTATAAATCCTTCAGTTCATCGACCAAATACAAATCATTCGGATTCCCTGCATACAACCCGACGGTGCATTTGATATGCGGGCACTCACGAGCCACAGTCGGGTTGTATGCAGGAGAACCGTGTGTTTTGTTGATCTATCTACAAAGGGATTTCATTTTTTTGAACTTATTTGAAATCGAGACTTTTTGTGTGTTCAAAATGAACCATTCAAAGCCACATCATCAATTTTCAACCCTTTCTGACTTCATCTGTCTTCACTTTTTCTTCACTTGTGTCCTTTGCTTATTGCGCCGTAACCATGGATATTCTTCATCGCTTAACAGGGTGCTTGGATCAGCCTTGACTTTGAAGGGAGGAATTCCATGAAACTTTTCATAATCTTCAGACATGTCCGTCTTGCCCTACAATCCCACGATGTCTCTTTTTCCTGAAAGAACTATGTGGCGCTTTGGCTCATCGTATGATGTGTTCGCTTCCATATCTTTTCTTTTTCTCGGTTTGGTACACATGTCCTTCACATAGAAAACCTGCGCCACATCATTGGCTAGGACGAATGGTTCGTCTGTGTACCCAAGATTGTTCAGATCCACTGTTGTCATTCCGTACTGTGGGTATACCTGTACCCCGCCTCCTGACAGATTGACCCATTTGCACTTAAACAAAGGGACCTTAAAATCATGTCCGTAGTCAAGTTCCCATATGTCCACTATGTAACCATAATATGTGTCCTTTCCACTCTCGGTTGCTGCATCAAAGCGGACACCACTGTTTTGGTTGGTGCTCATTTGATCTTGGGCGATCGTGTAAAATGTATTCCCATTTATCTCGTATCCTTTGTAAGTCAATACAGTTGAAGATGGTCCCCTGGACAACGAGAACAGCTCATCGGAAACAATGTTGTCACGTCTGACACGTGTTTCCAACCAATCGCCGAAAGTTCTGATGTGTTCATGTGTAATCCAGTCGTCACACTACTCTGGGTGTTTGGAGCGCAGACTGTTCTTGTGTTCATCGACATACGGGGCCACCAAGATAGAGTTCTGTAGAACTGTGTAGTGTGCTTGAGACCAAGAATGTCCGTCCCTGCATATTATTGAGTCCCTTCCAATCGTGCCTTATCCAGTGAGTCTCCCCTCATACCGTGATTCAGGTAGACCAATCTTCTTAAGCCCAGGAATCTGTTTGATGGCCCATGGAGATGCTTCCTTCTGGCCTAGCGCGGTTACGGACATATTTCTTTAGAATTCCATGAACCTCTCAAAGGGGAACATATTGTGTAGAAATACGGGGCCCAAAATGAAACTCTCGTCGACTAGATGAACTAGGACGTGCGTCATGATATTGAAGAAGGATGGTGGGAACACCAGCTCGAAACTGACAAGACATTGCGCCACATCACTCCTTAGCCTTGGTAGGATTTCTGGATCGATCACCTTCTGAGAGATTGCATTGAGGAATGCACATAGCTTAACAATGGCTAATCTAACGTTTTCCGGTAGAAGCCCCCTCAATGCAACCAGAAGAAGTTGTGTCATAATTACGTGGCAATCATGAGACTTTAGGTTCTGAAACTTTTTCTCGGCCATATTTATTATTCCCTTTATATTCGACGAGAAGCCAGACGGGACCTTCATACTAAGAAAGCACTCAAAGAAGATTTCCTTCTCTTCTTTGGTAAGAGCGTAGCTGGCAGGACCTTCATACTGCTTTGGAGGCATGTCGTCTTTTTCGTGCAAACGTTGCAGGTCCTCCCGTGCCTCCGGTGTATCTTTTGTCTTCCCATACACGCCCAAGAAGCCTAGCAGGTTCACGCAAAGTTTCTTCATCACGTGCATCACGTTGATTGAAGAGCGGACATCTAGGTGTTTCCAGTAGGGTAGGTCCCAAAATATAGATTTCTTCTTCCACATGGGTGTGTGTCCCTCGTCATCATTCGGAACAGATAGTCCGCCGGTACCCTTTCCAAATATTACGTGTAAATCATTGACCATAGCAAGTACGTGATCACCGGTGCGCATGACGGGATTCTTCCGGTGATCTGCCTCGCCTTTGAAATGCTTGCCTTTCTTACAGCATTGATGGTTGGTCGGAAGAAATCGACGATGCCCCAGGTACACATTCTTCCTGCATTTGTCCAGGTATATACTTTCGGTGTCAGCTAAACAGTGCGTTCATGCGTGGTATCCCTTGTTTGTCTGTCCTTAAAGGTTACTGAGAGCAGGCCAATCATTGATGGTTACAAACAGCAACGCATGCAGGTCAAATTCCTCCTATTTGTGCTCATCCCACACACGTACACCGTTTCCGTTCCACAACTGTACAAGTTCTTCAACTAATGGCCTTAGGTACACATCAATGTCGTTGCCAGGTTGCTTAGGGCCTTGGATGAGAACTGGCATCATAATGAACTTCCGCTTCATGCACACCCAAGGAGGAAGGTTATACATACATAGAGTCACGGGCCAGGTGCTGTGATTGCTCCTCTGCTCCCCGAAAGGATTAATGCCATCCGCGCTTAAACCAAACCATACGTTCCTTGGGTCATCTCCAAACTCAGCCCGGTACTTTCTCTCGATTTTTCTCCACTGCGACCCATCAGCGAGGTGTCTCAAATTCCCGTATTTCTTACGGTCTTCATTGTGCCATCGCATCAACTTGGCATGCTCTTTGTTCATGAACAGACGTTTCAACCGTGGTATTATAGGAGCATACCACATCACTTTGGTAGGAACCCTCTTCCTGGGGGGCTCGCCGTCAACATCACCAGGGTCATCTCGTCTAATCTTATACCGCAATGCACCACATACCGGGCATGCATTCAAATCCTCGTACGCACCACGGTAGATGATGCAGTCATTAGGCCATGCATGTATCTTCTGCACCTCCAATCCTAGAGGGCATACGACCTTCTTTTCTGCGTACGTACTGTCGGGCAATTCGTTATTCTTTGGAAGCCTCTTCTTAAATATTTTCAGTACATCCTCAAATCCCTTGTCAGGTATACCATACTTGGCCTTCCACTGCAGAAATTCCAGTACGGTATCGAGCTTTGTGTTGCCATCTTCGCAATTGGGGTACAACCCTTTTTTGTGATCCTCTAACATCCGATCGAACTTCAGCTTCTCCTTTTCACTTTCACACTGTCTCCTTGCATCAACAATGACCCGGCGGAGATCATCATCAGGCACATCATCCGGTTCCTCTTGATCTTCAGCTTCCCCCGTTGCAGCATCACCGTATTCAAGGGGCACATAGTTTTCATCGTACTCTTCTTCTTCGCCGTCTTCCATCGTAACCCCTATTTCTCCGTGCTTGGTCCAAACATTATAGTGTGGCATGAATCCCTTATAAAGCAGGTGGGCGTGAATTGTTTTCCGGTTAGAGTAAGACTTCGTATTCCCACATATAGAGCATGGACAACACATAAAACCATTCTGCTTGTTTGCCTCAGCCACTTCGAGAAAATCATGCACGCCCTCAATGTACTCGGAGGTGTGTCTGTCACCATACATCCATTGCCGGTTCATCTGCGTGCATTAAGTGTGTCAAAAACCATTATTACAGAACATCATGAATATATAAGTGACCAAATTAATAGAAGTTTATCATCACATTAAAACCAAAGTACATACATAGTTCTCATTGAACAACATATATATATAGCTCTCCAGAGCATCTAATTAAACCATACATTGAAACTATGTAAAACATTTCAATGCAACAAAAAATGCGATCATAATCGCAACCAAGGTAACAATTGATCCAACGGCATAATGATACCAAGCCTCGCTATGAATGGCATATTTTCTAAACTTTCTAATCTTCAAGCGCATTGCATCCGTCTTGATCTTGTGACCTTCTACGACATCCGCAACATGCAACTCCAATATCATCTTCTCTTCTTCAACTCTTTTCTTCTCTTCTTCAACTCTTTTTAATTTTTCTTTTAAATACTCATTTTCTTCTTCAACTAAATTTAACCTCTCGACAAGAGGGTCGTATGTAATATCCGGTTCACATACCTCCTAGATAAATACATCTATGTCAAGTTGGTGTCGGCATAATTACCATAAACACTAAATGAAACAAATAGTTATAAAAGATAATATATACCACATCCGAATCATAGAGAGGACGAGGGCCGACGGGGGCGGATACCAAAACCATCGCACTATATAATAACAAGCAATAATACAAGTAAGAAAATTAGACAATTATCTATCTAATCATCCAAGTAAGAAAATTTTTTCTTTTATAAAGAAGATAAGAACAAGAGGCTCACCAGGGTGGTGCCGGCGACGAGATTGGCGCGGGCGATCGACGGTGGTGAAGACGGGGATGGGACGTGACGGACCGCTAAATCTGGACAAATCTTAAGAAAAATGGAGCTTGGAAGTTGAGTTTGGAGAGGAGAAAGCTTAAGTAGTGTGGCTCGGGCATTTCATCGAACATCTCATGTGCATAAGAGGTGAGCTAGAGCACCACAAAGCCCTCCCCTTGCCCTCCTCTAAAAAACAGAGCACCAGTGGAGTGCTCTGCTCGCCAGGGAGGGGTATATATAGCCAAATCATTAGTCCCGGTTTGTGGCTGGAACTAATACTAATGGCCAGCCTTTCATCCCGTGTTGAGCCAGAAACCGGGACTAGTGGTTGTGGGCCAAGAGCGAGGCCCATTGGTCCCGTTTCTTGTCTAGAACCGGGACATATGCCCCCAGACGAACCGGGACCAATGCTCCACGAGGCCCGGCCGCCCCCGGGCGCACGAACCGGGACGTATGACCCCCATGGGTTCCGGTTCGTGGCACAACCGGGACAAATCGGCTGGAGAGGCATGAACCAAAGCCCTATTTTCTACTAGTGAAGATCAACAAAACACACGATTTCGCCTGTATACAGCCCGACGGTGGCTCATGAGTGCAAGCATATCAAATGCACCGTCGAACGTATGCAGGCGCCGAATGGTTTGTATTCGGCCGAAGAACTGAGTGTCGAACATGTCCTAGAGGTGGGCTATATATATAGGCAATGACAAGCCTGATCCAACGGCTCAAAAGCCTGATCCAACGAATCACAAGCGCTTGAAAGAAACACGCAATCCGTGTGCTTCTTCCTGATTGGTTGGATCCAACGGCTCAGAAGCCTGATCCAACGACTCACAAGCGCTTGAAAGAAACACGCGATCCGTGTGCTTCTTCCTGGTTAGTTGGATTCTGAATCGTGTGAGGTTAAAAGCGCGTGAAAATAGGCGTCCACGCAAAGCCAGACGCCACTAGTTCTCTTCTCGTGCACTCTTTCCCGTTCCGCGCCACCGCCTGCCACCATGCCGCCCCGCCGCCGAATCCCCCGCGTAGCTACCACGACATCAGCGAGCGCTCGGACGGCACATTCACGACGGTGATCACTTGCGCCAACAACGAGCGTGTGTGTCTCGGCAGGTTCTGCCATGCATATTTAGCCGCCCGCGCGTACGAAGTTGCGGCGTGGAGGCTCGTCCGCCCGCACGCGGAGATGAATTTCCGCAACTCCTAAAGCGTGGAAGAGGCAGAGGACATGGCAGATCCACCGCTCCTCCTCACAGAAGAGGACCACTGCCTCCATCGCCTACGAGCGGTGCTCGGCTTCTCCTCAAAGAAGGACCAGCGCGCAGTGCAGGATTGGTACGCGAGCCATCCCCGTGAAGCCTCGAAGGAGCCAGAACACTGGACGAGGCTGGCGGCCGAGAGCACGGAGCGGCGACACGAGCGTCATGAATGGCGGGAGGAGCGGCAGGTGGCCAAGGCGATGGAGGAGGAGGAACTGGCGAGAGGCGCCGCTAATTGGCCCGTCGGTGACCCCCGCTGGATAGCGCAGGAGGATGACATCAGCTCCGTCACCGAAGAAGATTTCTCCGACGACGAGGAGTAGTTTTTTTTTGTTCTAGGTTTGAGATGTTAAGTTGTTGAATGTTTTAAGTTTTCCAAGTCGCCGCCACCATGCCACCATATGTTATAGGTTTCCCGCCACCATTCAATATGCATCATTCAAAGCCACATACTAAAATTTCATCCCTTTCTGACTTCATTTGCAATTTTTCATGCATTTAATTATTTATTTTGGGCTAAATGACCCTAAAATTGGAAAGCACTCCAACTAAACTCAGAAAAGGTTGAAACTTGGCATGGTATCATCATTTGACCCACATAACATGTGTGCAAGAGTTGAGAGGGTTACGGCAAAAGCTGGATGCACTTCGTGTACAAACTGGACCATCTCTTTCGAAGTACGAGGGTTTCAGACGAAAACTCATCTGTTACAAAGGCATTTCATTTTTATAAACTTATTTAAACTAAAGACTTTCTGTGCATTCAATATGCATCATTCAAAGCCACATACTAAAATTTCAACCCTTCTAACTTCATTTGCTATTTTTCATGCATTTAATGATTTATTTTGGGCTAAATGACCCTGAAATTGGAAAGCACTACAACTAAACTCAGAAAAGGTTGAAACTTGTCATGGTATCATCATTTGACCCACATAACATGTGTGCGAAAGTTGAGAGAGTTACGGCAAAAGCTGGATGCACTTCGTGTACAAACTGGACCATCTCTTTCGAAGTACGAGGGTTTCAGACGAAACCCATCTGTTACAAAGGCATTTCATTTTGCTAAACTTATTTGAACTCAAGACTTTTTGTGGATTCAATATGCATCATTCAAAGCCACATACTAAAATTTCAACCCTTTCTGACTTCATTTGCTTTTTTTCATGCATTTAATGGTTTATTTTGGGCTAAATGACCCTGAAATTGGAAAGCACTACAACTAAACTCAGAAAAGGTTGAAACTTGGCATGGTATCATCATTTGACTGACATAACATGTGTGAAAAAGTTGAGAGGGTTACGGAAAAAGCTGGAAGCACTTCGTGTACAAACTGGACCATCTCTTTCGAAGTACGAGGGTTTCAGACGAAAACTCATCTGTTACAAAGGCATTTAATTTTTCTAAACTTATTTGAACGGAAGACTTCTTTTGCATTCAATATGCATCATTCAAAGCCACATACTAAAATTTCAAATCTTTCTGACTTCATTTGCTATTTTTCATGCATTTAATGATTTATTTTGGGCTAAATGTCCATGAAATTGGACTAATGCTTGTGGGCGAGCGTTTAGTCCCGGGTCGAGCCACAAACCGGGACTAATGCTTGTGGTCCAGGAGCGAGGTGCATTGGTCCCGGTTCTTGTCTGGAACCGGGACATATGCCCCCAGACGAACCGGGACCAATGCCCCACGAGGCCCGGCCGGCCCCCCGGGCGCACGAACCAGGACGTATGCCCCCATGGGTCCCGGTTCGTGGAACAACCGGGACTAATGGGCTGGAGAGGCCTGAACCAAAGCCCTGTTTTCTACTAGTGGGTGGAGTCCAGTCAAGGACGGACTGAACTCTCTCGGTATTGACAGCAATTCCTTTTGCAGAGATTACGTGGCCTAAGTAGGTCACTTCTGGTAGCCAAAATTCACACTTAGAGAACTTGGCATAAAGGCGATGCTCTTCTTCGTTCTTCGAGTAGATGAGAATGTCATCAAGATAAACTACAACGAATTTATCCAAATACTCCATGAAGATCGAATTCATTAAGCGCGAGAATGTGGCGGGGGCATTGGATAAACTGAAGGACATGACGGTGAACTCGTAAATACCATCACGAGTAGTGAAAGCCGTCTTGGGAACATCCTCATTTCGGATTTTGATTTGATGATAGCCTAATCCCAAATCCATCTTGAGAAGACAGAGGATACAGAAAGTTGATCATAAAGATCATTGATCCTGGGAAGTGGGTACTTGTTCTTTATCGTCGCTAGATTTAGCGGGCGATAGTCTATGCATATGCTTTCTGTTCCATCTTTCTTCGTTACAAACAGAACGGGGCAAACCCATGGCGATGAGCTAGGGAGGATGAAGCCTTTTTCCAACAAAGCTTCGAGTTGGATTTTTAGCTCAGCTAACTCATGTGGGGCCATTCTATATGGGCGTCTGGAGATTGGGGTTGTGCCTGGGATAAGATCCACTATGAACTCTACACATCTGTCGGGTGACATGCCCGGCAGCTCTTCAGGAAAGACATCCGGTAAGTCACGAACCACCGGAATATATTCAAGGTCAGGAAGGGGAAGCACATTCAAAGTATGCATTTGGATTCTAGAACTGGGTGAGGTGTATTCAATTGTCTGGCCTGAAGGATGGGTGACTTTTACTGACATGGCTTTACAATCAAGGAAAGCATTCTTTTTTTATAACCAATCCATTACTAGGATGACATCAATGTCTGAGGACTTGAGGGCTATAAGTGAAGCAAGGAATACTAAACCCTCAATTGCAATTTGATTGTAATGGCTGACTCTAGTAGTTTGCCACTTTGAACCAGGAGTTTGAATTATCATTGGATATATCATTTCTTCAAAAGGAAACTCATCACGAAGTTCATAACTCTCCGACATGAATGAATGAGAAGCTCCTGGATCGAAAAGAACGGAGGCGAGAACATGATTGACTCGGAGTGTACCAAGGATAACGTCAGAAGTATCAATAGCTTTCTCAACTGAGATTTGGTTCACACAACCACTACTAGTGGATGAAGGCTTTGCTTGCAAGGGTTTGGAGGTGGATTTCCTTGAAGGCTTACGTCGAGAATGACGTGGTGGCATGAAAACCAGAGGGCACTGACGGAGGTAACGGCCTGACAGACCACACTTGAAACACACCCTGCCTGAATTGCTGGGAGCAGGATTACTTGATTGCACACCATTAATCCTGGGAGGAACAAAGTGTTGAGGTGGATGGCATATATTGGATGGTGGTCTCTGAAGAAAGTTTTGAGGTATGACTCTAGTTGGAATCCATATTCGACATTTCTGAGGGGCTGAACTTGAAGAAGGAGCAAGCTCACGGGCATGCTTGCGAGACTCTTCAAACACTTCATTTCCATGCTCAGCTCGGAAGGATCTGTTGACTAAATCCTCAAAGGTGGCAAATTCAAGGAGGTTGAGATCATGGAGGAGGACGGGGCTAAGTCCCTTACGAACCTTGCCAGCTTTTTGGCATCGATGGTGATCTCATGTTGGGCATATCGAGCAAGACGGTTGAACTCAGTCATATACTCGTGAATGGACATCTCTCCTTGAGTCAGATTGCAGAACTCTTCCTTCTTGCGCTCCATTAGCTCATCCAGAATGTGGTACCCTCGAAAGGCATCACGAAACTCCTTCCAAGTCACTACGTGACCATCAGGCTGCATCGCAACATAGTTCTCCGACCATTCAGCAACAAAATCCTCCAGAAAGTATGCCGCGAATATAACTCGATCACTGGGAGCAACATGTGCCGTGTCAAGCTTACGCTCGATGGAACGAAGCCACTCATCAGCTTCAAGGGGTTCAGAAGAACATCGGAATACCGTGGCTTGAAGAGGATGAAATCCTGAATGCTGAAAACCACATTGCGCTGACGAGCAGTATTCTGCTCGATGAGCTCCAAAAGGCGTGTTTGATCACGTCGATTCCGCTCAGCTTGCACCATGATTTCCGCCGCAGAAGGCGGTGGTGTAGGTTCATCCTCATTTAGATTCCGAACACAATCATATGGAGAGCCGAGAACCGTACCCACATGTCTAAGCACACAAGGCCAAGCACAGAACGTTCTCGGAAAGCATCGAACATGAGGGGCATCCCATCCAGGCTGGATGATCAACTGAGATGGCTCCTCCTCGTCCGCACACAAGTCTAAATGATATGGGTGGTGAACTCCCATACTCATAGACAAGTCGCCTCAACCATACTATGGATTGTATTACAACCCTTACATAGACTTACTCCAGCCCGATCACTTAGTTGGGGTCTAGGGCGGGCTCGATCATACATCAAAGTGTGCACGTGACGGAGTCTCGAGCAATCGCATCACGATGCCCCAAGCTGCGCGCATCTAAGGGCCACTTGGTTTATAGAAGACCGCCAGCCAGATCACAACTAAGGTCTCAAAAACCCATACTAATATATGCATGTTATAATCATACACGCAGCACACATGTCTAGTATGAACAGCAGGTATCATTGCAATTCTCTACAAAGTATACAACTTTATTGATTACTCTTAAAGAGTGCACAAAGAGATCACGAGTCTGTGATCCAACATTACATCAAACATGCGGAAGCAAAGTAGGTCTGAGTACAGAAAAGTTTAATAAATGTCTTAGAGAAGCCTTAACTATAACAAGCCCTTCCACGAGGGACCAGTCATCTGACTGGGACTACACTAGCTTGATCGGTCGTCGAGCTCCAGGAAGAATCCATCTTCGGAGTCAGTGGGTTCATCTAAAACATAGAATAAGCAAACGTGAGTACAAAGTCGTACTCAGCAAGACTTACGTAGGAACTATACTACTCATACACATGTATCAAGGTAAAGGGGAGGTGGGGTTCAATTGCAGAAGTTCCATCTTTGACTTGGCTAGTCCTGTACTACGAGTACCAGACTTGAGGTAAGAAGCGTACTCGAGTCCACTACATGTCTCCAACATATTACACCACTATGGTGCCTTCCTCGACTTCCCCACGAGAAAGCACGCCATAGCACTCACGCTTATCTTGGCAAGTTTTATCAGTATCCATTGAAGTTGTCTAAAATAAAGCTAAGCTTTCCAAGTAGTCCCTTACCGAGGACGCGGCTATTCGAATAGTTTTGTTAAGCCTGCAGGGGTGTACCACTACACACACGTGTCATCATTTACCGCCTTTTGCGTGTCACCATTCAAGAGGTGACAGCGAGGATGCCACCACAACTATTACCTCATAGCCGATCTAGTCCAAGAAAGCCGCCTACCTGTGTTGGCTAACACTATCGTGAACCCGGCCGGTTTACCGAAGTGGACCCAGATGATGTGTGTGTGGTGCATAAGCCGGTCTCGGTTGAGCCGTTCTCTCACTTAGCAGCCAGGCCACAAACCTACCAGAACTCCGAACTACTGCGACATCTGGACATCGAAAGGGATGAGTTAGTAGGTTGAGAGGGGTCAGTGAGCCCAATGTGTGGTTGTAATCTTCATCTTGGATCACCACACAAGAACTCGGACTTAGGGCGGTGTTCAACGAGACAACCCACTGTGTAGTCCTACACAACCTCTCATCGTTCACCTTGTATTAGGGTAGATTCACCAATACATTTCCACCATCATCAACATGATTGCTACCATCCTGAATCACATAACAGTATCAACATTGTATCACTCTAAGAATGCAATAAGCAATAACAGTTGCAGGGGCCACCATATATCAATCAACTCCTACATCTGCTAGGATTGTGGTTTGCTTACTACTGTGACAAAAAGATAGGATATGCAAAGGAATGGGTTCAGCTATGTGGTAGAAACGCATCATGGTAATCATCCTAAACAATGCATAAGCGAGACTGAGAGGGAAGTGGGATTTTATCGACATGATCAATGGGGTTTGCTTGCCTTGCTGACAAGGTTCGGTACGGTGTCTTCAACGAAGGGGGTGGCCTCCGGTTCCGGCTCCACTTCTATCAGGAAAAACAAAGCATGAAGTAGCAATCAATATGAATGCAATGCTCAAGCACATGATCAAATTTTATAACATGGTGTAAGGGGTGCTGATGTGTTGTCAATTCCATTTAAATGGAGTGTATTGCATTTGAGTTGCAAATTCAAACTCCATATGATTTATCGATGAATTTGAAATGCATTTGAATCCATGAATGTTCATTTGAAATGGTTGAGCATGAAGTGATGTTGTAAAGGTGAGGTGAAGTCTCTGATTTGTGGATGAAACCATTTAAAAGAAGTGTGTTGCAAAGTCATTTGCAAATTCACTCCAAATTTGAATTCAAAAGAATGCCATATGCATGTTTGCCACTGTTCACCCAATTTAAATTGGTCAAACATGAAAACAAATTCCGTATTCACATTCCTTGGATTTTCTGATAGTTTTAGACATATTATTTGCCCAATTTGGAGTTAAAATGAATTAGTTATGAATTTCCAACGTTTAAAGCATTTTTTGGATTTTTCTGAATTATTTTAATTGGAAATTAAATTACTGCGTCAGCATGACGTCAAGGTGACGTGGGGGGTGCTGACTTGTGCGGCTTATCTGTCAGTGTCTTTGTTTTAATTAAACCTTTTGATTTAATTTAAGCAGAGATTAACAGGGGTATGGGCCCACTTTCAGTGTGTGTTAGGGGTGATTAGCTGGGTGATTAAGGGTTAATTAACACAGTGGTTAGGCCTAACCGGCCGGCGGCTTGACGCCGGTGGCCATCCCAAGGCGGCGCTCACTGAACCACTTCTCCCGGCCACCATTCTTTGCGCTGCGAGGTCCAGGAGCAAGCCCGTGGAGTCGCGCGTCTCGGGGACGGTCCAGGTGACCAAGGAGGCCACCGGAGCGACGCCGGCGACGAACTTCCGCGGCGGCCGTGGCACGGCGATGATGCAGACGTCGCCGTAGTGTTTTTTAGCGGGCGTGGTCTGGTGCAACGCGTTGCTGGGAACCTCAGGAACACGACGGACGGTTTGGGATGGTTAGCAGAGCACGGGAGATATCATAACGTCGACCATGGCGACAAGTTCGCTCGGCTCCCATGGCTGACGTGGCTAGAGGACGGGAGGGGACGCACTAAAATGGGGAAAACAGGGAGAAGCTCACCCTGAGCTCAACAGTGCACGCGGCGAGGCGAACGGTGGCGCGAAGGCGATGAATTCGTCGGCGGGATTTTGCGGGTCCGGCGACGACTTGGCGATGATTCCGACGTACACGAGGGCTTCGGGTTCGATTCCTCTGGCATGGAGTCGAAGACGACGTTGGCAGGCTTGATGGACATCTTGGTGCAGCTCAACGACGGCGATGGCCACGCGTTCACGGCGACGTGCTCTGCGGCAGGGCTCGGAACTTCTCTGGCGGCGAAGAAATCGGCGAGGGGAGAGCGGGAGGATGAAGCAGAGGAGGGGGAATGGACCGGGGCATGTTCAGGGCGTCTCCAGGATACGTTAGGGGAAGCAGGGAGGCAGCTGCGTGGCGTCGGTGGCCACGGCGGCGTCGGCATGCCGGCCACCGAGCTGCTTGCTGACGCGCTGGAAGACGACAAGAGCCTGGCGGACTTGGGCTGCGGTACAGGTAAGTTGGGCCTAGGGCCCAAGGTGAGTGGGCCTCTTCGGCCAGGTAAGTTTCCTTTTCTTTTTCCTTTTGTTTTTCTTTTCTGTCTTTTGTTTTGTCTTGCTAAAAAAATAGCTAGACATTTTATTAAATGCCCCAAATTTTTATATGGCCTCAATATATATATAGCTAGCCACTTATAAAGTTTGGACATTTTTAAAATTCAAATAATTTGTACTTTAATTCAAATAGGGGTTTAAATTTAATTCCAAGCTCATGTTCGAATATTTGAAAAATCTATGAGCATGGTTTTGAATCCAAATCACTTTATATGTGATCACACACATTTATGAGACTTTTCAAAAATGCAAATGGAATTTTTGGAGCAACTTTTTATCTGGCCATTTGAATTAAATTCATTTGGGGGGGGGGGGTTTCTTATCCATTTTCAATTTCCTTTGAAATTTTTAACATGATGCAAAGTAGCTCTTGATGCTAGCACATACCTAACTTGGTGTCAGAACCCCAACTAGGGTAAGTGCTAGGGTTTGTTTGTGCCTTTGCATCATGCAAAAATTCAAAAAGGAAATTCAAAAATGGGGAAAAGAAAAGCCCTGAGAAATTATTTCAAATGGCCAGATAAAAATCTTTTTCCAAAAATCATTTGAGTATTTGTAAAATTCCTATAAATGATGCTGATCATTTTAAAAGTGGTTTGGGTATTTTTCCCATGCCCATGGAATATTCAAAAATTCAAAAGGTGCCTTGGAAATTAAATTAAACGCCAATTTGAATTTAAGTTCAAATTTTTTGAATTTTAAAAATGTCCAAAACTAGTGAATGGCTAACTATATGCTTTGTAAGTCCATGTAAAAGTTTTTGGCATTTTAGAAATTGCCTAGGTATTTATTTATCAAGGCACAACAAAATTACAGAAAGAAAAAGAGAAGAAAAGAAATAGAAAGGGGACCCCTGGCCATTTTGGCCCAGTTGAAGCCCCAGCCGGCCCAGCCAAGCCCCCTCGCTTTGTCGTCTTCCTTCCCGACGCCGAAGTAGCTCGGTGGCGGCCTGGGAGCACGCCGCGGCGCCACCGCGACGCCGAGAAGGCTCCAAGGCCCCCTGTGCCTCATCCCCTCGCCAGGAGAACGCCCAGAAGCTCCCCGTGCTGTTCCCCCTACTCTGGTCCACCTCCTCGCCCTCTTCTGCTCGCTCTCGCCGTCGTCCGAGCGCTGCCGCAGAGCACACCGCTAAGCCAGCGTGGCCATCGTCGTCGACGAGCCAGGCGAGTTTGTCCTTCGCGTTCAGCGCCATCGACTCCCTCGAAGCCCCCCTCCAATCGAGCCCGAGGAGCCCCGACGTCGACGCCAGCCTCACCGGATCACCGCCGTCCGCAGCGAAGGAGATCGTCGATTGCGCCTCCGCCAAGCTCCCCCCGACGCCGTCGTGTTCTCTATCGTCTTCGTGGTGAGAATGCGCTCCTTTTCCCCCATCTCCGGCTCCCTCCCGTACCCTGTGCCGATAGTTCATCGGAGCCAGCAGCCGGCCGCCGCACCTCGTCGTTGCCGGAGTCGAAGTAGCCCTCCCCGTGAACCCCCGATGGCAGTATTGGACGCACGGGCTTGCGGGCTTCAATTTGGTGGTTCCCCCCGTACCCTCTCGTGGCCAAATCCCCAGTCCGGCGAGAGTGCCGCCGTGCCCGAGCCGCCGGCGTCAAGCCGCTGGGCACTTAACCCCTAATCCACCCCTAAACCCCCTCACAGCCACTGACAGGTGGGCCCCCTGGTCCCTAAGCCCTCTGTTTAGTTTAAACAGAGAGGGTATTAACCCCTGTGACACTGACAGTGGTGGCCCACTGGTCAGCCCCACTGTGACATCAGCATGACGCAATAAAATTTTTCCAGAGAATTAAAAGAATTACAGAAATTGCTTTAAACTTTGAAAAATCATAGAAAATTCATATTAACTCCAAATTAAAGTTGTAATATATGAAAAATTATCATAAAAATACAAGGATTAAGAATATGCAATTTGTTTTTATGTTTGACCATTTTAAAATGGGGCAACAGTAGCAAATGTGCATATGGTTTAATTTGAATTCAAATTTGAAGTTTGAATTTGCATTCCAAATGCAATATACTTCAATTAAATTGAATTTTCCACAAATAAGTACCCTTTACGTCATGTCACAACTTAACATGTGCTTGAGCATTGTACTTTATTAGTGTCCCCCCTTGTTGATGATTGTTTCTGGTACCAGCTTTCCCGAGACGGTGATCACCCCCGAAGGAGAAGACCACCGTTAAGAACCGTGTATCGTTAGCAAGGCAAGCAAACCCCATTGATCATGTCTATAAAATCCCAATTCCCTCTCAGTCTCGCTTATGCATGTTTAGGAGATCACCTTGTATCGATTCTACCGCATAGTTGAACCCATATCCGATGCATGACCTATCATTCTGTCACCGTATTTAGCAAACCACAATCCTAGCTAATTTAGGAGTTGAATGTTGAGCATGTGGCCCCTGCAACTGTTACAGCTTATTGCATGCTTAGTGTTACAGTGAGTTTACTTTGATGTGAGTCGGGATGATGGTGAACATGGTGTTGATGAAAGTGAAACTGTGTCGGTGAATCCACCCTAATACAAGGTGAACGATGAGAGGCTGTGTAGGAGTACACAGTGGGTTGTCTCGTTGAACACCGCCTTAAGCACCGAGTTCTTGAATGGTAATCCAAGACAAAGAGTACAACCACACATTGGGCTCACTGACCCCTCTCGGCCTAGTACCTTGGTCCGTGTCGACGTCCAGGAGTCACATTAGTTCGGGCCTTCCATTTGACATATTCATAGAAAAAAAAGAGTGAGTGGAAATGTTGCATCATCCTAGATATGTGGGTGGATCTGTCAGACAGTGAAACCATATGTCAGAGGTGGCGTCTCGGTTGCCTACATTGTCTGGGTCCGTTTCGTTGATCCGGCCGGACTTTCGAGCGGTGACAAACCCAGATAGTCGACTCCTGGAATAGACCGGTTGTGAGCGAAGTGTCGTGGTGAACATCCTCGCTGTCACCTCTTGAACAGTGGCGAGACCTGGCGGTAACTGATGGTCATGTGTGTGTAGCTTACACCCTTGCAAGGTTAACAAAACTATTCGAATAGCCGCGTCCGCGGTTAAGGACTACTTGGAACCTGTACCTGATTATTAGACAACTTGAATGGATACTTCTAAAATACACCAAGATAAGTGTGAGTGCTATGGCGTGCTTTCTCGTGGGGAAGTCGAGGAAGGCACCATAGTGGTGTAATTGGTTGGAGATGTAGTGGACTCGTGTACGCTTCTTACCTCATCTCTGGTACTCGTAGTTCAGGACTAGCCAAGTCAAAGCTGGCACTTCTGCATGTTGAACCCCACCTCCTTTACCTTGATACTTGAGCATGAGTAGTGTAGTTCTGATGTAAGTCGTTCTGAGTACGACTTTGTACTCACGTTTGCTTATTCTATGTTTTAGATGAGAACCCGGACCCCGATGAAGTCACCTTCGTGAAGCTCGACGTTGACTAAGTTAGCATAGTCCCAGACAGCAGTCTGGTCCCTCGTGGAAGGGCATGTTTGTTGTACAAGGCTTCTCTAAGCCATTTGTTAATCTTGTCTATACTCAGACCTAATTTGCTTCCGTTGTATGGTGTAATGTTGATCACAGACATGTGATCTTTGTATGCTCTATGTGTATATCTATAAAGAGTACTTTGTAGAGTTATGTGATGATACCTGCTGTTCATACTAGGAATGTGTGATGCGTGTATGGTTATAACATGCATGTCTTAGTATGGGTTTTCGAGACCTTAGTTGTGATCTGGCTGGCGGTCTTTTATACACCAAGTGGCCCTTAGATGTGCGCAGCTTAGGGCATCGCGATGCGATTGCTCGTGACTCTATCACGTGCACACTTTGTTGGATGATCGAGCCCGCCCTAGACCCCGACTAAGTGATTGGGCTGGAGTAAGTCTATGTAAGAGTTAGGATTCAATCGATAACATGGTTGAGGCGACTTGTCTATGAGTATGGGATTCACCACCCATAAGCATTTAGACTTGTGAGCGGACGATGAGTACCCATCTCAGTTGAACATCCGGCCTGGATGGGATGCCCCTCACGTTCGATGCTTACCGAGAATGTTCTGTGCTTGGCCTTGTCTGCTTAGACAAGTGGGTACGGTTCTCGGCTCTCCATGTGATTGTATCGTGACTGGAATTACATACGCTAACCCCGGGTCCCGACACTTGGGGTTGTGACATCTCATGCATCGGTTAACCCTAGTTCCTATTATGTGCAAAAGCCGATGGACAACATGGTGAATTCGTTCAATCAATATGAGACACCCGATCTTAGCAATTTCAATGGCATGCAATCAAGTGTTTCATCTCCAATGCCATATGTGTCTTCACCTCCAAACATGCCGATGGATAGAGAAGTTTGCCACGTTCCTACTAGCTATTTGGGAAATTACCCTCCACCATCATATGTTGTACCTTATGCTACTAACTTTTCAGCACCATGTGCAACTAATGTGCTTTCATCTAGTACTGCAGCCTATGGTACGTCCCCTGTACAATTGAAAAAATATGGCAACACATCAATGCCGAAAGAAACAAAGAGCATTGGGGGGCATCCTATTATAGGAACAAAAGAGTGGTGGGATAATATGGAGAGAGATTTTATCGCTGGCAAAGAAGCCCCATGATGCTGCCACAATAAGGCAAAAAGAAATAGATGAGCAACATAAGGAAAATAATAGCGTCATCAAGAGGGCAGCTATACCACCAAATAGTTCCAACCCAAAAACAGAGACGCCGAGTTGTTCTGATTCAGAAACGTTTGTACAAAGTTGTTCCAACTCGGATGCAACAGCACCGAGTTGCTCCAACTCGGAAGTAACAGCGTCGAGATATTATCACTCGGAGACAACAGTACCGATCTGCTCGAAATCGGAAGCAACATTACCGAGTTGCTCCTACTCGACAATAATAGTACCGAGTTGTAAATCGGAAACAACAGAAAACCGAGTTACTCCAGCTCGGAAACAAGAGTGTGCCGAGTTACTCTTGACTCGGAAACATGCACATCATCAGTCGAGTGACTTGTCTACTCCTTACTGCAGCAACCATGTGGAGCCTTCCGAGTTAGATATACAAAAGAAAGGAACCCTGCAAGTATACCAAGACAATGTTGACTCGATTACTACAAACGAGTTGGCTAAAGCTGAGCCAACGGTATGTGAATTTTCTGAATACCAGGGAGTTTTCGTGCTACCCTCTGAGTTTCGTGCCAAGGATGATGGGTATAAAAAACAGAAAAGCATGACCAAGCAAGATTTACTCAACGATGAGCCTCAAGATCTAGAAAGTGATGCCAAGCAGTGTTCGGTTAGCAAGGTGCCTCTGAGTAACATGGCACGAGATCTAGAGGAGGAAGACGCGGAATTGGAGAATTATCCAGAAGAGGAGCAAAGTATTGTTCCCGTACAAGCATTACGTTTGCCAGACGTCTTCAGAGAGATATACCTAACTAGCAGCTTGCTCACCTTTCGATCTGGTCATAATTATATTTTCGATGCGTCTACCTTCATGATTTTACTTAATGTTGAAAGACCGATCAAGATGAGTAACTTGTTTGCTAGGAATGATTTTTTCACTGACCATGCTAGTCAACATATCATACCATTCATAAAGGCTAGTAGTGAAGTTGTCACTTGAGACACTTATAACTCGGAGGTGAAGAAACTAGACGTTCATAGTTCGGATATGACACATACCGAGTTACATCTAGCTCGGAACCAAAACCCACTGAGATACACACCGAGTTATAATTTTTCTCAATCAAGGTTGCTCCCATCATACATTCTAAGTTTTATTTTCATACGGGAACTTCGGTTATTTCATATTTGGCTAACATTTGGTCTCAAATGAGGCATATGTTTTGTAACACTTTAATTTCAGAAATATGAAGCCAATATATGAATCTGTTGAGGAAACCGATGGTGTTATAATTCCTTATTCAAAGCCATCGGAGGTAGAGTATGAAGAACAATGCATAGCCAAATGGGGTGATGCCAAATCTGAACCATTCGTTGGCTTATTTCCAAAGTCGTTCTCACATCAAGATCGGCTAGAAAATAAAAAGTGTACCTTCGATTCAAACATGTGTGATCAGATTGACAAGATGGTGGACACCACGAGTTAAAGGATCGAGCTTTCAAGTACATCAACTATTCATGAGCATTATGATGATACTCTTGAAGGCGAAGGTTTTGTCAAGGTTACAATGAAGACGCAAAGCACTGGGGGGGCAACAAGCTAATTCGATGATTGATGATACCACAGTCAAAGAAAGCAAAGGCCGAAGTAAACGCAGAAGTAGAAAGCCGAAAGTTAGTTTCGCGCAGCTATTGGAAAAATATCAAAAGATAAATGAGGCAAAAAGTGTTTATCTGCCAATTGTTTCAAAGGCGTCAAAATCACCCCCTAGGCGCAAATCTAAAGACCGGTATTGGCAAAGAGAAAATCTCAATACATCATGTTCTCATCCTTATTGTGGATTTCCAATACCAATGTCATGGGTACCTCCCTATGCTTATATGAGTTCATATCCATCATGGGAGAGGTATGATACAAGGGCACATTATCCATCCTATTTCGAGTCATCTCAGCAAGGCTATGTAGCTCCAAAAAGATCAGTATTTAATAAACATAACCAAGACCGTTTCACTCAAAAGGAATCGGTCAGGTGCTCATGGAGGAAGAAGGAGGTTTTCCAGCAAGTCTACCAATTAAAAGAGATGGCCGCAAGGATTCTGTTTCAGAGTTAGAAGTGCCCAATCTTAGTCAGCTAAGATCTAGAGAATTAGAGAAGAGGAAGATGGTGTGGATCCCTAAGCAAAATTCTCAAGTTAAAAGGGATGCCCCATCGTCTGTGGCGAAGACGACTAGGGTAGAATAGGACATACATGAAGCCGAGCTCGGAACAAACTAAGCTACTCAGAGCGAGCTCAGAATCAACCAAACTGTTCGGGACGAACTAGGAATCAGCCGAGTTGTTCCAAAGGAACTCGGAACAAAACGGGCTACTCAGCAACAGCTCGGATCAAATCATGTTACTCGAAACCGGGGCAAAGACAGCCGAACTGTTCAGAACCAGCCCGGAACCAATGGATCATCTCGGGAGCAACTCAGAATTCACCGAGCAGCTCGAAACCCACTCGGAACTAGCCGATTAACTCGACACAAACTCAGAATCCACCGAACTACTCAGAATCCATAAGAGATTAAGACGAAGGTTTTTATCCACAAAAAATGATCTTCGGATAGCACATCATTCATATTCTTCAACTGTGCCATTAACATCTTTATCATGGAATGTATCCCCGGGTAAGATTGGCTACCCTCCATGGGCTTATTTTTATCCATGGATGCAATACGATTTCTTAAATCATGAATGGGTATCACCAAATCAATATACATTCTATTAGTTGCATTCTTTGCTGCTTCAAAGAGCCGAAATATTTGACTTGTTATTTCATCTTTTTATTTTGGTTATATATGTTGGTGGATGAATTCTAAATGCTGCTTCTGGTTACATAAACATGGACGGTGTGATTTTCTAAACATCGACCTTAGTTTTTTTGGAGAACGAGACAAGGTGTACATTCATTGAAAATCTGTTGCATGGACCAATTTATAGTTGTGGAATTGGTAAATTATGTTTTGGCTTAGTATGATCTAGCTAGTTAATTCTTTGAATTTATGAGAAGCCAAATCATTATTGTTGCTATTATTGAGCATCCTATTTATGACATGCATACTATTGGTAAACCTTGTCTTATTAGTGCCATGAAGATTTTTTACTTTGATAGTTCGGTTCGCAATAGCCGAGGTATTGATATTGTTTATACATCTCCTTGAGGTGTTGTTTTGGAGCCTCAGACTGTTCGGGTTGTTGTTGCACAGATGATCAAAACCGAATGTTTTATTATTCGGTTCAGAGTTTTTATTTACTATAAGTGCTACACATATTGAGGTTTTTTGGTGATTCGTTATTAATAGCTCAACAAATATCTATGGATTCCATATGTGTTGACGAATCACTTAATATTCATCTTGATAAAGTGTCTAGATATAATGTTTATATTGGATTGTTTTAGCATTGCTCATATACCTAGACATGACAACTGGAAGGAAAATAATTTGGCACAACAGACATCTGGTTATCATGTTAATTGTGGTGTATTTCATTTTCCCAAGAGCCTATGTTAAGTTTGCCAATATAGAGACAAACGCACACCGAGTTACAGCTGACTCGGAGGTGGACAGTACTGCACCCTCTTGTGTTACTCGGAAAGGTGGATCGGTTGGCGTAATTATCAATCCACTCATCAAAGAGAACAACTCACACACACCCTGTGATCAGTATTCAGTTATTTTTGGCTCATTCAATCGAAGTGGAAACCCGAATACCAATGGAAGCTAGAAAATTGCAATAGGGGCTGCATCTCAACAGCAAGGGAATATTTCTGCTACTCGGTTCAGGCCAAACTACTCGGGAGATACCTACTATAGGCCGGGTAACTCGGAGGTCAACATGGTGATACGTTAGGACAAGCCGAGTAGCTCGGGGGGCAGAAAAACTCTCGCCCAAAAAACTCAACCAGAACCGCGATGGTGTCAGATGGGATTAACTCGTACTCACCGAGTACAACGACTACGGGCACTGGAGATCAAAGAGGGAATAACCAAGAAAAATCACGATGAGCAGTTCAATAGAGAGAAGCCAATGATACCTCGGTTGACTTGGCAGAGAAAGCTCGCAGTCACATGCAACTCGGATGCGGCCACTGATGACTTGGTTGATGCAGCGGCTATAGATTACCTGATGAAAGACCCGATGGATGATGAGGTTACTGTTGCTCACAACTCGGAGAATGGTGGCCATAACTCAGATGGTGGCTACAGTCCGGAGGATGGTGGCTGCAATTCGGAAGACGTCATCAACAACTCGGAAGGTGACCCTGGCGACAACTCGGAAATTGTTATCAACTTGGAAGATATTACCAACTCGGAAGATGACAACAATGAGGTGACGGTCGATTGAAAGAATACACATGGCTATGAATATCAACATGGTTTATGCATTGCCCGCAGAGTTCCGCGCACCCGAGATAGAATCTTGAGCATGTTATGCCCGATATAAAATTATAGCCCTAAGAGACACATGGCCGATGGAGTGTTGGCATCGTCCTTAGCACAAACGTCGGCAAGTTATTTTTCGGCACACAAGTTTTTGCCGAAAAACAGGGGGGCATGTGTTGACACCAGTTTTTGGCACGACAATAAACTTATATAAGATGACCTCAAATGAAGAAGTGCTCTACATGAAAAAGTTGGGTATTGTTGATATGAACATCTTTGTAGTTTGTCCCATCGTCATCCGATTCCATCTTGGAGGCCGAAACTATGTTGGAAGCAATAAGATCCTGGCATTCAAAGTACTATTCTGCCAATTAGGCCTTCAAGACTTCAGCAAATGGAAAAATGTTCTACCTGGCGCGGCTTGGTATCGTCGAACCGGTCGATTTTTGTTTTTGAATCATCTCAATCCGAGTTCGTATGCAAAAGTTACAACCCTCGGAGTACAGCCCTGTCAAGGGGAAAAAACTGACGCTCGGAGGCAGACACCTATACGATTGATGTCTGATGGAAAGCGTGAGGATTTCGTCCCTCAAGATGGCTCCGAATCAAAAAACGTATAACATGAAAGTTCTTGGAAATTTCGAGGGCTACAACTTTGATCTATTGAGTTTTTTCAGCCGAGGTTTTTTACAGCCCCAAAACTACCAAAAACCGAACTGCTGTCCCAGGCCCACTTGTAATCCGAGTTCGGTTATGTTTGGAAAGATTTGGACGGGATTTGAAGTCCTTTTCTTGCACGGAAAGTCCAGCCTCCTCATATATAGATGAGGTGACGGCCGATTGAAAGAATACACAATCGATCTTCATCTAAACACATCTACTTTACTTGTATCTTTTTACTTTTCGTTACCCATGGCCGAGCCTTAGCAACCCTAGGGTTTGGTTCATCTTTGCCGTTTTGCGCTGAAAAGCGGTCGGCTCTCCTCCCCGAAATCTAGGAACCCTTTCTTGCTTTGCTCGTAAAGCATCCGTCTCTCTTCTCCGAAATTGAAGAAACCTTTGTTGATTTGCTCGTAAATCATCCATTCTTCGTAACGAAAAACGAAGTGGCGAGTCCCTTGCTCTAAACAATTGCGCGGTGCAAGTCTTGTGTTGCGTTGAACAAATTCTTCGTCAACTAGAGCACACAAAGATCATATGACTATGATCCATCATTACATCAAACAATGGAAGCAAATTAGGTCTGAGTAGAGACAAGATTAACAAATGGCTTAGAGAAGCCTTTTTCAACATACATGCCCTTCCACGAGGGACCAGACGGCTGTCTGGAACTATACTATCATAGTCAACGTCGAGCTTCAGGAAGGTGACTCCATCGGGGCTGGGTTCTCATCTAAAACATAGAATAAGCAAACGTGAGTACAAAGTCGTACTCAGCAAGACTTACATCAGAACTATTCTACTCATGCTCGGGTATCAAGGCAAAGGGAGGTGGGGTTGTATTGCAGAAGTGCCAGCTTTGACTTGGCTAGTCCTGTACTACGAGTACCAGACTTGAGATAAGAAGCGTACACGAGTCCACTACCAAGCCTCCAACCAATACACCACTATGGATATTTCCTCGACTTCCCCATGAGGAAGCACGCCATAGCACTCACGCTTATCTTTCGAGTTTTAAAGTATTCATTCAAGTTGTCTAATAATCAGGTACATGTTACAGGTAAACTACACACACATGACCATGAGTTACCGCCAGGTCTCGTAACCATTCAAGGAGTGCCGGCGAGGATGTTCACCACGACACTTCGCTCACAACTGGTCTATTCCAGGAGTCGACTATCTGAGTTGCCCGACCAGATCAACGAAACGGACTCAAACAATGCAAGTGACCGAGACGCCACCTTTGGCAGGTGGTTTCACTGCCTCACAGGTCCACCCACATATCTATATGATGCAATATTTCATTCATTCTTTTTCTATGCATATGCCAAATGGAAAGCCCGGACTAATGTGACTCCTAGACGTCAACACGGATTAAGGTACTAGGCCGAGAGGGGTCAGTGAGCCCAATGTGTGGTTGTACTCTTTGTCTTGGATTACCATACAAGAACTCGGGCTCAAGGCGGTGTTCAACGAGACAACCCACTATGTACTGCTACACAGCCTCTTATCGTTCACCTTGTATTAGGGTAGATTCACCGACACAGCTTCACTTCATCAACACCATGATCACTATCATCCCGACTCACAACAAAGTAACCTCATTGTAACACTAACCATGCAATAAGCTTTAACAGTTGCAGGGGCCACATGATATCAATCAACTCCTATGTCAGCTAGGATTGTGGTTTGCTTACTATCGTGACAATATGAAAGGTCATGCATTCGATATGGGTTCAACTATGCGGTAGAATTGATAACAAGGTGATCATCCTAATCAATGCATAAGCGAGACTGAGAGGGAAGTGAGATTTTATAGACATGATCAATGGGGTTTTCTTGCCTTACTGACGAGGTTCGGGTTCTGTGTCTTCAACGAAGGGGCTGGCCTCCAATTCTGGCTCCACTTCTATCCGGACAAGCATGGCAAACATAGGATCAATATAAATGCAAATGCATAATCACATGATCAAGATTGTAATGTGATTTTCCTGGTTGCCATATGTTGGCAATTCCATTTAAAATAAGTTCATTGCAAAGGAATTTGCAAAACAACTCCAAATTTGAATTCAAATTATGCCATATGCCCATTTTCTTCTGTTCACCCATTTTAAAATGCTCAAACGTGAAAAACAAATTGCATATTCATAACCCTTGCATTTTTCTGATAATTTTTCATATATTATTTGTTTAATTTGGAGTTAGGATGAATTTTCTATCAATTTTCAAAGTTTAAATGATTTTTTGCCATTTTTTGTAATTTCTTTTAAATAGAAATTCATTTACTGCGTCAACATGACATCATGCTGACATAGGGGGACCTCTCACCAGTGGGGCCCTTCTATCAGTCACTCGGGTTTAATCCTTATTTAGTTAAATTAAACAGAGGGTTAAGGGGGATGGGCCCACCTGTCAGTGGGGTCAGGGGTGATTAGGGGGTGGGTTTAGTGCTAATCACGGTGGCCACGTCGGCCTCACCGGCGGCCCAACGCCCGTGGCCAGAAGCCACGGCGGAGCCTGCACGGACGACGACTCGGGCCACCAATTGGTGCGCCAAGGGCTGCGGGGTGAAGCCCACGCCAGCGCGCGTCGCCCTGACCAGTCGGGCGTCACCGGCGGCCACCGGGGTGAGGCCGGCGACGAAGGGCGCGGCGGTAGAGGTATTGCGTACGACGAGGACGACGTGCAATGCACGGGGATGAGCGCGGGGAGAGGGGTTCGATGGAGGAGCTCACCGGGAGCTCGCTGACGAAGACGGCAGGGCCGAGGAGGAGCTGGAGGCACCGAAATTCTCAATGGCGAGCGATGGCCGTGCCGGAGTCGGGGAAGACGCGGACGTCGTCTCCAGAGGGCTTCGACCCGATTCCTTCTGTGGGGAGGTGCAGGGCGACTCTGTGGAGTTCTTGGACAAGACGGTGTGCCTAGGGGAGGCCGTTGGCCGCGGTGGCGCTTGACGGAGGCGAGGTCGAGCTCTCGGGTGGCTGCGAGATTCCGATGAGAGAGGGAGCTAGAGGGAGCAGGGAGAGTGGGAAAGGATGCGGGGTGAGCTAGGCATCTCCGTGGCGTGAGAATAGGGCAGGGGGAGGCTTGGAAGCTCCTCGGCGTCGACGTGGAGCCGGCCACGTGCTCTGCCTCCACCGAGCAGCTTGACTCGGCGGGGAGGAAGAAGACTAGGGTGCCAGGGTGGGCCTGGGCCGGCTTCTGCTAGTTGGGCCCGAGCCAGGTGAGCTGGGTCTTTTTTCCTTTTATTTATGTTCTCTTTTTTCTGACATTTGTTTGCTCTGCTAAAAATAAATACCAGAGCATTTTATAAAATCCCCTTAATTTTAATTTGGACTTACATGGCATATAACTAGCCACTGCCAAGATTTGAAGATTTTATAAATTCAAATAATTTGAATTTCAATTCAAATAGGATTATTATTTAATTTCGAAGCCCTGTTTGGAATTTTTGAAAAACTCTTGGTGCATGCAGTGGGACCCACTTCACTTTATATGTGATCATGCATATTTATAAGACTTTTCAAAAATACCATAGGAATTTTTGGAAGAATTTTTTTCTTGGACATTTTAATTAAATTCAATTAGGGCTTTCTGCTTTCCCCATTTGGATTTCTTTTGATTTTTTTAAGGATTCAAAGATCAACCTAACCCTAGCACATACCCAAACTTGGGTTGTGAGAAAGCATACCCGAATTTCTGACTTGGGGGGCCCTTTTGTGGTTTTGGGAGATCCACCTCGTAATATTAAGAGCAAGCTGGCCAAACTTGCTACTCCTCGTCAATCTGATGTTTTTACTGAAGAGGCTAGGCAAGCCGGCGGCTCTGGTGATGGTACTCCATCTTTTGAGGGGTCATCACTCCCAACTGATTTTGTTGTCAATATGGGGTATGTATTTTCTTTGCTTGGTTGCCTATTTGCCTTTTGTGTATTATTTGCCAAGTTTTGGTATCCCCTTTGGGCAGAACTCGGCTTGACTCCATGCATGTGGATGATTCGAAAGAGAAAGTCGTGCTTCCAAAGGCGGCGCCTGAGGTCCTTATTTCTGAAGCTCTGGAGAAGGCCGTCTTGGATGAGTCGGGCCCCTCTAACCTGCATAAAGGTTCATCTCCTGATGCCGGCTTGGAGAAGCCGATGTCTGATGCTTCTCCGACAGTTGTTCCGTCTTCTTCCAAAGGGAAGGAAACCGATGATTCTGAAGTGATTATCACGGAAACCCGTCAAGGCGTTCCTCCTGTCCAGAATGTCTTAGCAAAGGTTATAGATGATAAGAGGTAGATTATGAATCGACCTTTTGGGTGTATTAGTAAGAGGAGTTCCATTGACGAGTTGTATAATCAGTCCATGATTTATACAACTGAGCAGTACAACATTGTCGCCCATATTAATCGGAGATATAAGGTTTTTTTTTCTTCCGACTTTATTTAGTATGTCAAAATCGGCTTTATGCTATTGATATGCCTTTATAGCACCTCAAGCCGTCATGTTATTTGCAAATCATGGCGGGTTATAAGAGTCCTCTAATATTGATCTATAATATATTTTGTACTGTAGCCCCCATGAGTCGTTTTACCATACTTGATGGTGTGAAGAGTCATGAGTGTAGCTACTTGAAATGTAGTCTTTTTAAAGTCGGCAAATAGTCATCTTCTGAGTATGCCGATTTAAATTGGTGCTGTAGCCCCCATGAGTCGGTACGCTTAATTAGTGGTGTGCCGAGTCATGTATTCAGAATTTTGAGTTGTAGCCCCCATGAGTCGGTATGCCTACTTGTTGGCGTGCCGAGTCATGCTTTTTTGAATTTTGAGATGTAACCCTTATGATAATTTGCATTTTAGCAGGCCATTGCCTTGGAAGACGGCCAACAGAATGCCCAACTGAAGGAGCAGCTTGCGGCTGAATCAGCTAAGCTGAAAGAAGCTGATGAGGTGAATAGCCCTCTTCAAGAAATTTTGAAGAAGAAAGACGCCGAGTTGGAGGCAATGAAGGTTAATCTGACCGAGGCAAATAATGCATTGTCAAAGGCCTTGGATGACATCGTGGCTGCTGAGCAAAAGAAGAAAATTAATGAGGCGAAGCTCATGACACTTCAAAATAGTGTGCGCCGATTCGTGTCATCCTTCTTTGGTAAGCCGGTTTAAAACGCTTCCTTGTTTTATTATCCAGTTGTTATTGTCGCTGACTTGTGTTTGTTTTTTTCAGGCAAAGAGCATGAAATTGTGAAGGAATTGGCTGGAAAGCAGTTAACTGGCAGCTTCTCCCTCGTCAAGCAATTGTTTGAGGGTGTCTACAAACTTATAAGTTTGACACATCTATTGCTGGAAGGTATGAACAGGATCACCGATGTCATGGAGCCTTTCTCAGTCGTTGCTGAATGGGCTAAAATAGGAATGCAGTCATCTTGCCGGCTGGGGGCAATGCATGTCTTGGCACTTGCGAAGGCTTATCACCCTGGGCCAAAGTCAGAGATTTTAGCTGGCGGCTTTCCTGAAATCAAAGCTTACGGGACTCCTTTTGGTAAAGAAGATTTTCTGAAAGTGAAAAAGAGATCCGCCCGGTTGCCTCTCTTATAGACGAAAGTATAGTCCTTTCTTGTTTGGAGATTGGTTATGACAATCAAGGCAACAGCCGCAAAGTCACCTTCCCGATTCCTGAGAAGCTCATTCTTCTTCCTCCTTCGGATGACTCATCAAAGCCGGCGGGCACCGAGCCGGCTCCAGGTGTGGAAGATGATGAACTGAAGATGGCCGGCTTCTGCGATATAGAGCTGGTAGAGTTTTTTTAATAAACTTCTATCACCTACAGGTGCGGCTGGGTCTTCTTCTCAAGGTCAAGCCGGTGACAAGCCGTAGTCGTCCGAGTGGCTTTTAAAAAACTCTTAGGTTAATTTGGCATGGCTTGAAAAAGCCGAGTTTGTAATATTTTGACATAGTTTTCTCCTATGGCCAACATGTGGTCAATACTTTTATGCCGAGTGGCATTTGAAATGGCTTGTGGTATGCCAATGATGATATGGTTTTCCCTTTGAGGAGATTTTTTGTGATCCGAGGTTTTGTTACACGGTACGGCTCGTATGAGCCATCTTTTCAATGTTTCTTTCCAAGAATTGGTATGTTTATACCGAGTTATAGGAGGGTAATTCTTTTCCAAAAAAATTGACATGAATAATTGTTCATGCTAAAAAGTTTTGACTTATAGTCCCCATGAGCCGGTATGAATACCTTTGTATCTTACCGGGTCATAGAAGAAGATTTTAGAGCTTCTAGCCCCTATGAGTTGGCATGCGTGTCTTGACGTATGATTGAGTCACATAAAGACGTTCTTTGAATTTTACTCCTCATGAGTCGGCATGTGTGTCTTGACATCCTGCTGTATCACATAGAGAAATTTTTCGAGTTGTAGTCCCCATGAATCGATATGTGTGTATTGACACATTACCGAGACACATAAAGACTTTCGAGTTGTAGTCCCCATGAGTCGGTATGTGTCTATTTTACACAGTACCGAGTCGCATAGGCACTTGCGTTGGGTTGTGGTCCCTATGAGTCGGCATGTGTGTACTGACGCATTACCGAGTCGAATAGGTTTTAACTCTGTATCCTTCAAGGATTTTGTATATATACAAAAAAGAAAATATATGCTTATGATTATGTATGCAAAAAGGTTAATTCATGAAGTGCTTGAAGAAGCCGACTCTGGATTCATCTGGTCCTCATCTTGTCTCGTTTGAGAAGAGTTTGGGTTATCCTTGAGTCGAGACTTCTCTGTATGTTGTCTCACATTGATAAGCGTTTCTCCTTTTGCGTCAAAAATTTCCTCTTGGGAATTTTCTAGCTGGATTTCAGGCCTCTAGATCGTATGATCATCGAACATACAGGAAGTTGGGAGGCGTCGAGTGCCACACGTATAAGCCAAGGTTTCTTGGGTGAAGACTCGATGGGTATACTCGAGCCCCCAAGATTTCTCTGAATTCGAGCTTTGTACACGCAATTTTCACATATGTGCCGAGATTTCTCAGTTGGAAGTTGATGAGTTGTCATCAAGCTGTGTTGAACTTTCTCTGAATGAAACACATAAGTGCTCAAATTATCAATTGGAGGTTGATCAAGCCCCCAGGATTCTGAGAATTTTTATAAATGCAAGTTATGAGAAAAAATGATGAATGCAATGCTGAAGAAGAGTAGACGGAGCCGGCTTACAATTGTGCGGAATCTTAATGTGGCATAAAAATTTAACTTTTAGGCGAAAGCACAATGTGAAAAAATCGGATTTCTAATAGATGACGGAGAAATAGGTTACGACGAAAGTCGATTTTTATTAAGTGGCGAGAGACGGTTGCGATGAAAGTCGACTTTTTATTGTGTGGCGAGAGCCGGTTGCGACGAAAGTCGGCTTTTTATTAAGTGGACAGAGCCGGTTGCGATGAACGTCGACTTTTTATTAAGTGGCGAGAGCCGGTTGCGACGAAAGTCGGCTTTTTATTAAGTGGTGAGAGCCGGTTGCGACGAAAGTCGACTTTTTATTATGTGGCGAGAGCCGGCAACTGGTTAATTATTTTTCCAGTGCTGATTGAAGTGATGGAGCCTCGTAGTGACCGGTTGACTCCATTTGCTTGGCGTTTCCCGTCCTTGCAAGGTGTGGTGAGGTTACGTTCTTGTCCACTTGCTTTTTCTTCAACTCGGTGTATGTAATCTTGAATGAAGTAGCATTGACTCCATGCGTGTTTAGCAGGACGACCCGGTTTGGAGTGATTTGAGCATGGATCTTGCATGACTCTCTCGTATTCCCGGTATCTTGTCCCCAGGTCTGGTGACTCCCCTGGTGAGGGTTGCTTGCATTTCCTGTTTTGCGTTTGGTTTATGCTTTGTCCTTGACGGTACCGGTTTCATCGGATTTGGCATATCTGGTGATTTCCTCCGCGAGCCCACCAAGATCTTCAGCTACTTCCTTTACGCGCCTAAGCGCGTTTGTTATGGGTGTAAGCCGGCGATCTATGTTGGGGTCTTGTTCATAGTATGTCCCATGAGAGAGTCGGCTTTGTGCCTACACAAAGCTCCTGTGCTCCCAAGCTATCTCTTTTTGTAGTAGAGTCGCCTTTTCATGATGTTCTTTTAAATTTTCCTCAAAGTCGGCTTTGTTTTGATTTGATGGTTGCCATTGGCTCGCGGCCCGTGCCTCCAAGTCATCTTTTATCCCTAATGGACTTTGATCGGCTCTGTAGCAACCATTGGCTGGACTCTTGTGTCTTGGAGACTTTTGTTGTCCTTGGGCGTCTGCCATGTAAACGGTCGACCTCTAGGATGAGTCGTAGTGGGGTAAATCCGGAATATACCGTTCTGGGCTTGATCCGAGTTCGTCTCTTTTGACGGATCGAATCGATCTGGTGTCGATATCCCTATCCTCTTCTTGGTACGAGTCAGCTTCAAAGGCATCTTCTTTTTCTTCATGGTCTGGGATCTTGTCGGAATGCTCTTGCTCTGAAGAATCCCTGACAAACCCGACAAAGACGTGGTGCGGAATATCCTCCTATCGACTTTCTTTGCTTGAGGAAACTTTGGGTGCCATCTTCGGTTCCGGCTTGCTAATGAAGAGGTTGATGGAACCGATTGAGACTTGCTAACCCGGCGTAATCACAGTACCAGTTTCCCATGTGGAGCTATTGATTCGGAGTTTTCCTCTCCGGCTTTTTGTGATCCGTCCGAAGACGAATCCTTCCATGCCCTGCTGAGCTCCTCCAAGAATCTCAACGCCTGCATGCACAGGCCCCACGGTGGGTGCCAACTGTCGTGGGGTTAACACATCAGATGTCCAAGTCATCGAACTTGTAGTGAGCCCTTTGCTGCGAGGTGTTATCAAGGAGAGAGTCGACATAGACACGGTACTCGGCGATTTACCCATGTTTCGGCACCTATTTTTTCTTGAGGTAAAGATCTACTCCTGCTTCTTATTATTGAGGGATTTCTGGCTTGTCGAAAGGACTAGCCGGCTTTTGGATTACAAGGGTTTGCCGGCTCGTAACTTGTGTCTCGGGGAGATCTAGGTTACGAGTCGTGCGTTGGTGGTTTGTGTGTTGAGTTGAGAGTTGATCCTGGTTCCCCGAACCTGTCACAACCCCAAGCTAGGTATGTGCTAGGAATAGCAAGTCCCTTTGCATCATGTGAAAAATTCAAAAAGAAATTTAAAAATGGGGAAAAGAAAAGCCCTGAGAAATTAATTCAAATGGCCAGATAAAAAGTTGCTCCAAAATTTCCTTTTGCATTTTTGAAAAGTCCCATAAATGAGTGGGATCACATATAAAGTGATGTGGTAGCAATCCCATGCTCATGGATTTTTCAAATATTCAAAACAGGAGCTTGGAATTAATTTAAAACCCTATTTGAATTAAAGTTCAAATTATTTGAATTTTAAAAGTGCTCAAATTTTATAAGTGGCTAGCTCTATATATATTGAGGCCACATAAAAATTTGTAGCATTTTAGAAAATGTCTAGCTATTTTTTTAGCTAAGACAAAACAATTACAGAAAAGAAAAGGAAACAGAAAATAGAAAAGGGGCCTACCTGGGATTCAGCCCAACTTGTTCCCCAGCCGGCCCAGGCCCACCTACCTCCCGTGTCGTCTTCTTCAAGCAGCTCGCTGTCGAGCCGAGGGCGTGGTCGACGCCACCGCGACGTCCAGGGACTTCCAGGCCGCCCCGTGCCCTTTCTTTGTGTCCTGGAGGATCGCCTTGCAGCCGTGACCCCTTTCCCCTTCTCCAGCACCATCTCTTCTCCCTCCTTCGCTCGATTTCGCCATGGTCAGAGAGATCGCCGGAGCACATCGCCATGGCAGACGCGGCCACCGTGCCCTAGATCCCGAACCAGAGTGTCCCCCGTGCTCCTCATCGACGACTTCGTCACCCTGCAGAAGCTGGCGAGCCAATTCGGCCCCGAGACAACGCAAGCCTCCTCAACTCGCCGCCGGCAGCCGAAGATCGTCGACGTCGATTCGCCGCCGTTGAGGTCTCCCCGAGCCCACTGGCTGCATCTTCGTGCTCGTGGTGAGCTCTTGATCCTTTCCCCTAAACCCACGGCGCCCCATTCATCCCCTAGCCACCTCTGCCATGTCGCCGGAAAACAGAGCCGCCACGCTGCTCGTCGGCGGGCACCCGTAAAGCAAGCGAGCCTCCAAGCCTTTCCGTCATCTCCGACTTATTCCTACGCGTCTAATGCACTAGAGCTTGGCCCTTTTGGTGCCCTGTGACGAGGATTGCATGTTCGCCGGGCTCCTGTTGCCGCCGGTGAGGTCGCCATCGTCGCCCTGGTCACCCCCGAGGCCGCCCGCGTGCACCAGATGACGCGCGAGAGCACGGGCTACGCTCCCGTGTTCTCAACACATCAAATGATGCACGGGAGCAGCAGACCCGAGCAGCGCCGCCACGCACAGGACGCCGGCGGCTAGCCGCCGGCCGATTAGGCTTAATCCCCATCCTAATCCCCCCTTATGTCCATGACAAGTGGGCCCAGGGCCCTCTAATTAAGCGCAGTTTATTTTTAACCACGGGATTAACCCCCTAGCCACTGACAGCCTGACCCAACCTGTCAGCAGCCCCCCCCCCCCCACGTCATCCCTGCGTCAGCATGACGCCATAATTGGTTAAATCAATTTAATTAATTCAGAAAATTCTAGAAAATAGTTTAATCTTTGAAATTCAATAACTTTTTAATCCTAACTCCAAATTGGACAAATAATATGTCTAAAATTATCAGAAAAATACAAGGATTATGAATATGCAATTTGTTTTCATGCTTGACCATTTTAAAATTGGTGAACAGTAGCAAACATGCATATGGATCCTTTTCAAATTCAAATTTGGAGTGATTTTGCAATTGACTTTGCAACACACTTAATTTGAATGGTTTCACCCCCACATCAGAAACATTATCTCAACTATACCACATCACTTCATGATCAACCTTTTCAAATGAACTTTCATGCATTTAAATGCATTTGAAATTCATCGATAAATCAAATGGAGTTTGAATTTGCATTTCAAATGCAATATACTCCATTTAAATGGAATGCTCAACACATCAGTACCTTGAACATCACCATGACAATCTTATCCATGTGATTGTGCATTGTACATTATATTGATCCTATGATTGTCATGTTGCTGATAGACGTGCAACCGGAATCGGAGGCCACCCCCTTCGTTGAAGACCCCGTGACTGAACCCCGTCAGCAAGGCAAGCAAACCCCCATTGATCATGTCAATAAAATGACACTTCCCTCTCATGTCTCGCTTATGCATTGTATAGGATGATTACCATGATGCATTTCTACCGCATAGATGAAACCATTCCTTTGCATGACCTATCATTTTGTCACAGTAGTAAGCAAACCACAATCCTAGCAAATGTAGGAGTTGATTGATATCATGTGGCCCGTGCAATTGTTACTGCTTATTGCATGCTTAGAGTGATACCATGATGATACTGTTATGTGAGTCGGGATGGTAGTGATCACGATGATGATGGTAGAAAAGTATTGGTGAATCTACCCTAATACAAGGTGAACGATGAGAGGCTGTGTAGGAGTACACGGTGGGTTGTCTCATTGAACACCGCCCTAAGTCCGAGTTCTTGTGTGGTGATCCAAGATGAAGAGTACAACCACACATTGGGCTCACTAACCCCTCTCAGCTTACTAACTCATCCCCTTCGATGTCCAAATGTCTCAGTAGTTCCGATTTCTGTAGGTATTGTGGCCTGGTAGCCAAGTGAGAGAACGGCTCATCCGAGACCGGCTTTCGCACCACGCACACATCGTCTGGGTCCACTTCGGTAAACCGGCCGGGTTCACGATAGTGGAAGACAACCCAGATAGGCGGCTTTCATGGACTAGATCGGCTATGAGGTAACAGTTGTGGTGGCATCCTCGCTGTCATCTCTTGAACGGTGACACGCAAAAGGCGGTAACTGATGACACGTGTGTGTAGCGGTACACCCCTGCAGGGTTAACAAAACTATTCGAATAGCCGCGTCCGCGGTTATGGACTGCTTGGAAAGCTTAGCTTGATTATTAGACAACTTGAACTGGATACTTCTAAAATACACCAAGATAAGTGTGAGTGCTATGGTGTGCTTTCTCGTGGGGAAGTCGAGGAAGGCACCATAGTGGTGTAATTGGTTGAAGAGATGTAGTGGACTCGTGTACGCTTCTTACCTCAATTCTGGTACTCGTAGTTCAGGACTAGCCAAGTCAAAGCTGGCACTTCTGCAAGTGAAACCCCACCTCCCTTACCTTGATACATGTGCATGAGTAGTATAGTTCCTACGTAAGTCTTGTTGAGTATGACTTTGTACTCACGTTTTCTTATTCTATGTTTTAGATGAACCACCGACCCCGATGGTGGCTTCTACCCGAAGCTCGACGATTGAAGACTCAGACATGAACCAAGCTAGTGTAGTCCCAGTCAGACGACTGGTTCCCTCGTGGAGGGCTTTTTTTTATAGACAAGGCTTCTCTAAGCCATTTGTTAAACTTGTCTGTACTCAGACCTACTTTGCTTCCGCTTGTCTGTTGTAATGTTGGAGCACATGCTTGTGATCTCTGTGTGCACTCTGTATGAGTTATTAATAAAGTTGTATACATTGTAGAGAATTGCAATGATACCTGCTGTTCATACTAGACATGTGTGCTGCGTGTATGTTTATAACATCCATGTCTTAGTATGGGTTTTCGAGACCTTAGTTGTGATCTGGCTGGCGGTCTTTTATACACCAAGTGGCCCTTAGATGTGCGCAGCTTGGGGCATCGTGATGCGATTGCTCGAGACTCCGTCACGTGCACACTTTGATGTATGATCGAGCCCGCCCTAGACCCCGACTAAGTGATCGGGCTGGAGTAAGTCTATGTAAGGGTTATGATACAATCGATAGTATGGTTGAGGCGACTTGTCTATGAGTATGGGAGTTCACCACCCATATCATTTAGACTTGTGTGCGTACTATGAGGACCCATTTCAGTTGATCATCCGGCCTGGATGGGATGCCCCTCACGTTCGATGCTTTCCTAGAACGTTCTGTGCTTGGCCTTGTCGGCTTAGAGAAGTGGGTACGGTTCTCGGCTCTCCATATGATTGTGTTGTAGCGAGGCTTGCATACGATAACCCCGGGTCCCGACAGAACCCTCGGCTTGTAAAGGTGTCGGGTTCAAGAGTCCACGGATCCGATTCCTACTTAAGGTGGAATCCTATTCTATGTCTACTTTACAAATATGCTATGCGCTATACAAGGTAAGTCGAATTCCTTCTTTGGGACTCAAGCTTGTCTCCATGGTGCGTCTCCCTCTGGGCGGAGTCTTTTTTTCGTGGGCCTTCACGTATAATCCGGTCCAGAGAGTTGCGATCTAATGTCGGGTTATGGGCTTGGTCCATCCCCCCGACAAATCCCCTCGACAGTGGTACAAGAGATTTGACATTTTTATGCTCTCTCAAGGTTTCAAAAGGTCTGATTATGATAGCTGTGTTTATTTGAAATATGTTAATGATTCAGCTATTTATTTGCTCCTTTATGTTGATGATATATGCTCATTGTTGCAAAGAGTATGTCAGATGTTAATGAACTAAAGAAGCAATTGAGTAATGAATTTGAGATGAAGGATTTGGGTGCAGCAAAGAAAATTCTTGGCATGGAAATATCCAGAGATAGGCCATCTGGAAAATTATATCTCAGTCATAAGGGATATATTGATAAAGTTTTTCGTCGTTTTAATATGCATGATGCCAAGCCAGTAGTGAATACTCCATTAGCTGCACATTTCAAATTATGATCAGCTTTATGTGCTAAATCAGATGTTGATATTGAGCACATGTCTAGAGTCTATTCAAGTGCAGTTGGTTCACTTATGTATGCCATGGTTTGTTCTCATCCGGATTTATCACACGCATTGAGCGTTGTTAGTAGATACATGGCTAATCCTGGAAAAGAGCATTGGAAAGTTGTTCAGTGGATTTTCAGATATCTCCGAGATAATTCTAATGATTATTTACAGTTTGAAAAATCTAAAGATGGGCTTGTTGGTTATGTTGATTCTGATTTTACTGGTGATTTGGATAAGAGAAGATCACTCACAGGTTATGTTTTCACCATTGGTGGTTGTGCTGTGAGTTGGAGAGCGACTTTGCAGTCTATTGTGGCTTGTTCCACTACTGATGCCGAGTATATGGTTGTTTCTGAGGCATGCAAAGAAGCTATCTCGTTGAGAGGTTTATACACTGAGCTTTGTGGAGATGAGTCTTGCCCTACCATATTTTGCGATGTCGAAAGTGCTATATGTCTCACTAAGAATCAAATGTATCATGAGAGAACGAAGCACATTGATGTAAGATATCACTTCATTCGAGATGTTATTGCTAGAGGTGATTTGAAGGTGAGCAAGATAATTACGTGATGGCTTCTCGCCCATCGTTGGTTACCAAAAGTGGAAGGTTGAGATGTAGACAGCAACAAATTTCCCTCGGTGAAGATACCAAGGTTTGTCTCCAGTAGGACTCCGACAACGACAGGAAGGTGACAACGGCGCCAGCAATTAGGCGGTTGTGGTGGACCTGCACACACAACAGATAACTTTGCTCCCAACGAGTAGAGAGAGGATGTCAATCCCTCCAGCCTTGTTGTTTACAAAGGATCAAACGCACAGGATAATAATGATAGCGATAGCAACAGAAAAGGAAATAAAGCAGAAAATTAATAGCGGGTGTAAATAGTGGTGGAAATATGGACCGCGGTCCCATGATGTTCACTAGTGATGTCTCTCTCCCAAAAGACGATAATATAGCCATGCAAGGTAACAAATTACAGCTAGGCAATTGACAGGATTATGTGCGCAAACCAATGCTAACTATGCTATAAAGAAAGGAAGAGGCTCAAAAGCATGGGCGGTATGCCAAGACAAGTAAACCGAAATCCATCTGCATCTATGTCGGGACCCGGGGTTAGCGTATGTAATTCCGGTCACAATGCAATCACATGGAGAGCCGAGAGCCATACCCACTTGTCTAAGCAGGCAAGGCCAAGCACAGATCACTCTCGGTAAGCATCGAACGTGAGGGGCATCCCATCCAGGCCGGATGATCAACTGAGATGGGTCCTCATCGTCCGCTCACAAGTCTAAATGCTTATGGGTGGTGAATCCCATACTCATAGACAAGTCGCCTCAACCATGTTATCGATTGAATCATAACCCTTACATAGACTTACTCCAGCCCGATCACTTAGTCAGGGTCTAGGGCGGGCTCGATCATACAACAAAGTGTGCACGTAACAGAGTCACGAGCAATCGCATCGCGATGCCCCAAGCTGCGCACATCTAAGGGCCATAGGGTGTATAAAAGACCGCCAGCCAGATCACAACTAAGGTCACGAAAACCCATACTAAGACATGCATTTTATAATCATACACGCAGCACACATGTCTAGTATAAACAGATGGTAATAACGACATGAACTCTACAAACTCAGTCTTTATAACTTCTGCTAAACAGAGCAGACATAGTAATTGTATTACAAGCAGAGATCACATGTTTGTGATCCAACATTTCATCAAACATCAACGGAAGCAAATTATGTCTTAGTAAAGACAAGTTTAACAAATGGCTTAAGAAGCCTGAAAGAAAAGTACAACGACCCTCCAGAGGGCACAGGCCGAGAGGGTTCAGTGAGCCCAATGTGTGGTCGTACTCTTAGTCTTGGATAACAACACAAGAACTCGGGCTTAAGGCAGTGTTCAACGAGACAACCCACTGTGTACTCCTACACAGCCTCTCATCGTTCACCTTTGTTTAGGGTAGATTCACCAACACGTTACCACCATCAATCAAATGATCACTACCATCCTGACTCACAACAATGTAGCCTCAAGTAACAACTCTAAGCATGCAATATGCTGTAACAGTTGCAGGGGCCACAAGATAACGACCAACTCATACATCTTCTAGGATTGTGGTTTGATTACTACTGTGACAAAATGATAGGTCATGCAAAGGAATGGGTTCAACTAGCGGTAGAACGTATCATGGTGACATCCTAAACATGCATTTGCGAGAATGAGAGGGAACTGGGATTTTATCGACATGATCAAAGAGGGGGTGCTTGCCTTGCTGACGATCATGATGTAACACTCTTCTGACGTGAGGTTGAACTCGTCTCCGAGATCAACTCTACCCAGAAGAAGCAATCACCGAAGCACTGGAAGTAAAGCACAATCAAGATAGTACAATGCACAATCAGTATGTAAAACAAAGCATGGCAATGTGCTGATGTGACCTATGTTTGAATTGCCACAGGTTAATTGAAGTTGATTTGAAAAGTGAATTCAAATTCAAACTCCAAATGTATTCAATTGGTCCAAGTTGCATTTGCTAAAGTTTGTTCATTGTAAACCAAGTGTTCAAGTATGTGAAATGCTTCTGAAGTACAAGTGATCATCTTTGCATTTCAATGGTTGAAGTTGGAATGATCAAAGTAATTTATTTGATTTAATACAAAAGAGCAAAATAGCAAAATGCTACTGATCCCTTATTGTAAACATTTAAAACATGGTTGAAAGTTTGATATTTGGATAGAGAATTTTATTCTGATAATTTTTCATATATTACACTTTGAATTTATAGTTATATTTTAAAAGATATTCAATTTCAAAGTTTTGCTTATTTTCTGGAATTGTCGGGACCTGGAATATGCGTATGTAATTCCAGTCACGATGCAATCACATGGAGAGCCGAGAACCGTACCCACTTGCCTAAGCAGACAAGGCCAAGCACATAACGTTCTCGGTAAGCATCGAACGTGAGGGGCATCCCATTCAGGCCGAATGATCAACTGAGATGGGTCCTCAATGTCCGCTGACAAGTCTAAATGCTTATGGGTGGTGAATCTCATATTCATAGACAAGTCGCCTCAACCATGTTATCGATTGAATCCTAACTCTTACATAGACTTACTCCAGCCCGATCACTTAGTCGGGGTCTAGGGCGGGCTCGATCATACCACAAAGTTTGCACGTGACGGAGTCACGAGCAATCGCATCGCGATGCCCCAAGCTGCGCACATCTAAGGGCCACTTGGTGTATAAAAGACCGCCATCCAGGTCACAAATAAGGTCTCGAAAACACATACTAAGACATGCATGTTATAATCATACACGCATCACACATGTCTAGTATGAACAGCAGGTATCATCACAAAACTCTACAAAGTACTCTTTATTGATATACACATAGAGCATACAAAGATCACATGTCTGTGATCACATTATATCATACAACGGAAGCAAATTAGGTCTGAGTACAGACAAGTTTAACAAATGGCTTAGAGAAGCCTTGTAAACATTCATGCCCTTCCATGAGGGACCAGACTGCTGTCTGGGACGCTAACTTAGTCAACGTCGAATTTCAGGTCGGTGACTCCATCGGGGTCTGGGTTTCCATCTAAAACATAGAATAAGAAAACGTGAGTACAAAGTCATACTCAGCAAGACTTACATCAGATCTATACTACTCATGCTCAAGTATCAAGGTAAAGGAGGTGGGGTTTCAACATGCAGATTTGCCAGCTTTGACTTGGCTAGTCCTGTACTACGAGTACCATACTTGAGGTAAGAAGCGTACACGAGTCCACTACCAAGTCTCCAATCAATACACCACTATGGTTACTTCCTCGACTTCCCCACGAGGAAGTACACCATAGCACTCACGCTTATCTTGCGAATTTTAGAAGTATCCATTCAAGTTGTCTAATAATCAGGTACAGGTTCCAAGTAGTCCATGACCGCGGACGCGGCTATTCGAATAGTTCTGTTAACTTTGCAAGGGTGTAAGCTACACACACATGACCATCGGTTACCGCCAGGTCTCGCCACCGTCCAAGAGGTGACAGCGAGGATGTTCACCACGACACTTCGCTCACAACCGGTCTATTCCAAGAGTCGACTATCTGAGTTGCTACAGCTCGAGAGTCCGGACGGTTCAACGATACGGACTCAGACAATGTAGGTGACCGAGATGCCACCTTTAGCAGATGGTCTTCCTGCCTCAGAGGTGCACCCAGATATCTATATGATGCAACCATTCCTTCATTCTTTTTCTATGCAGATGCCAAATGGAAAGCCCGAACTAATGTGACTCATGGACGTTGACACGGATCAAGGACTAGGCCGAGAGGGGTCAGTGAGCCCAATGTGTGGTTGTACTCTTTGTCTTGGATTACCATACAAGAACTCATTGCTTAGGGCAGTGTTCAACGAGACAACCCACTGTGTACTCCTACACAGCCTCTCATCGTTCACCTTGTATTAGGGTGGATTCACCAACACAGTTTCACTTTCATCAACACCATGTTCACTAACATCCCGACTCACATCAAAAGCAACCTCATTGTACCACTAAGCATGCAATAAGCATTGACAGTTGCAGGGGCCTCATTATATCAATCAACTCCTATGTCAGCTAGGATTGTGGTTTGCTTAGTACTGTGACAAGATGATAGGTCATGCATCGGATATGGTTCAACTATGCGGTAGAATCGATACAAGATGATCTCCTAAGCATGCAAAAGCGAGACTGATAGGGAATTGGGATTTTATAGACATGATCAATGGGGTTTGCTTGCCTTGTTGACGATACACGGGTTTTACCGAACTTCTTCTCCTTCGGGGGTGATCACCGTCTCGGACCGTCTGTCATCGGAACAATCATCAACAAGGGGGGGCAACTTCGGAAGTAAAATGCACAAGCACATGATATTGTTGTGACATGAAGTATAGGGTACTGATTTGTGGCAAATTCAATTTAATTGAAGTATATTGCATTTGGAATGCAAATTCAAACTTCAAATTTGAATTCAAATTAAGCCATATGCACATTTGCTACTGTTGCCCCATTTTAAAATGGTCAAACATAAAAACAAATTTCATATTCTTAATCCTTGCATTTTTCTAATAATTTTTCATATATTATATGTTTAATTTGGAGTTCATATGAATTTTTTATGATTTATTGAAGTTTTGGCTATTTTCTAGAATTTCTGTAATTTCTTTAATTAGAAAACCCCCTTTACTGCATCAGCATGACCTCATGCTGATGTAGGGGGGCCTCTGACCTGTGGGGCCTGCATGTCAGCCACAGTGGGGTTAATCCCCTGTTTTAAGTTAATTAAGCAGAAGGATTAGGGGGCCTGACCCCACAGTCAGTGGCTGGGTTTGGTTTAGTGGGGGGGGGGGGTTAGGTTAGCTCTAATGGTGGAGCTCGCCGGGGGGCCGCCGGAGTTTCGCCGGAGTTGCAAAACGGGCTGAGGGTGGGATTTGGCTGGCATGGTTGTGCTCCCCGCGGGCTTCCGCACGCAACAATGCCATCGGGGTGCCACGGAAGGGCTCTGGAGCACGTCGGCATCGTCCGAGGCGACGGCCGAAGCACTGTGACGGCGACCTCGACGAAACCGTGCGCGGAATAGAGCGGGGGAAGGGGGGAAGGACCGCGAGGCTCACCAGAGCTCGAAGGTGAACGTCGCGAGACCGGAGAGAGGCTGGTCGTTGGGGAATTCCTCGCCGGAGTCCTCTGTTCCCGGTGGCGAGACCTTGAAGCTTGCGTCGTCTTCGGTGGGGATTGAGTTCGATTCGGCGGCCTGCTAGACGAAGTCGACATTGAGGGACCTCGTGGACACGACGGCTTGAGCTCGGGATGGAAGGGGGCACGCCTGCGCACTGTGGCGCTCTGCGGTGTCGCTCGGTTGTCGACGGGCACGGCGAGAGAGGGCGAGGGAGAGACGCACTCGAGGGGGAAATGGAGCGGGAGGCTCCCAGACGCCTCCAGGTGCGAAGAGGTGGCCTCGGGAAGCTGCTCCGTGGCCGCGGCTCGTCGGCGGCGTCGGTGGTGTGCTGCATTCATTCCACCGAGCACCTTTGGGGCGCGGGGAGGAAGAGACAAGCGGGGGAGGTGGGCTGGGCCGACTGCTGGGCTGGGGGGGAAGAGTTGAGCCAGACGGACAGGGGGCTTCTTCCTCTTCTTTTTCTTTTAAATTTCTTTTCTGCTAATTTGTTTTGCCCCAAATAAAATAGCAAGGCATTTTATAAAATCATGAAAACTTTTATGTGGGCTTATAACATATATAGCTAGCCACTCACAAGTTTTGGAGATTTTTGAAATTCAAATAATTTGTATTTCAAATCAAATAGGGGTATTATTTAATTTCCAAGCCCTATTTGGAATATTTGAAAAATCTTGGCACATGCAGTGGGACCCACTTCACTTTATATGTGATCATGCATATTTATAAGACTTTTCAAAAATACCAGAGGAATTTTTGGAAGAAATTTTTATCTGGCCATTTGAATAAATTTCTCAGGGCTTTTCTTTTCCCCATTTTTTATTTTCTTTTGAAAATTTTGCATGATGCAAAGACACAAGCAACCCTAGTACTTACCCAAGTTGGGGTTCTGACAACTCGCCCCCACTCAAAAGAATCTCGTCCCGAGATTCAAAAGTCGTCGGGAGGAAGGTGGGGTACTCGGCACGGAGGCGGTCTTCTCTTTCCCAGGTTGCTTCTTTCTAGGAGTGATGAGACCATTTCACTTTGAGTAACTTTATCTTCTGACGACGAGTGACACGCTCGGCTGAATCAAGAATACGAACAGGGTACTCTCGATAAGAAAGGTCATCCTGGAGATCAAGCGTTTCATGGTCGACTTCGCGGATGGGGTCCTTGAAGCAAAGCCTGAGTTGTGACACATGGAATACATTATGTACTCGGGAAAGGTCCGGAGGTAGTTCAAGTTGGTAGGCAACTTATCCACGTTTAGCAAGAATGCGGAAAGGTCCAATGTAACGTGGGGCCAACTTGCCTTTGATACCGAATCTTTGGGTTCCTTTCAGAGGAGTAACCCGGAGGTAAGCCTTCTCATCCAGATTGTAGCTTTCTTGCATATGATGACGATCATAGTAGCTTTTCTGACGAGACTGAGTGGCTTTCAATCGATCACGAACAATGCGAACTTGCTCTTCTGCTTCCTTGATCATATCCGGTCCAAAGAGTTGACTTTCACCGGTTTCTGACCAGTTAAGGGGTGTTCGACATCGTCGTCCATAGAGGATTTCAAAAGGAGCCATGTTCAGACTAGATTGAAAACTATTGTTATCAGCAAATTCGGCGAATGGAAGAGACTTCTCCCAATTCTTTACGAAAGAGATAACACAAGCTCTGAGCATGTCTTCCAAGATTTGATTAACCCTTTGAACTTGACCGCTAGACGGAGGATGGAAAGCTGTACTAAAGGATAGATGAGTTCCCATAGCATTCTGAAAGCTTCCCCAGAATCTAGAGGTGAAAAGGCTACCACGATTAGAATTGATTACCAAAGGAACACCGTGAAGAGACACAATTCTAGAGACGTACAAGTCCGCTAACTGGCTAGCAGTTATAGACTCGCGAACGGGAAGGAAGTGAGCAACTTTGGAAAGCCTATCTATGACAATGAAGATGGCATCATTTCCTTTCTGGGTTTTTGGAAAGCCAGTGATGAAGTGCATACCGACTTTGTCCCATTTCCACTCTGGAATAGGCAAAGGTTGAAGTGTGCCAGCAGGTCTTTGGTGTTCGGCCTTAATGCGACGACAAACATCACATTCAACAACAAATCGAGCAATGTCTCTCTTCATCCTGGTCCACCAAAATCTCTGGCGTAGATCTCGGTACATTTTTGTGCTACCGGGATAAATTGAGAGGGGTGTATCATGGGCTTCTTTGAGGATGAGTTGCCTTAGATCCCTATTCTTAGGTACTACCAAACGATTTTCAAAGAATACCGTTCCTTTACTATCTCTGGAGAAACATTTAGCAACTCCGCTGGCAATGTTCTCCTTGATCCGGCGTACACCTCATGCACGCCTTTGGGCAACTACGATTTGATCCTCAAGTGTTGGTTTCGCCACCAAGTTAAAAAGAGATCCACGAGGAACAATCTCGAGATTAAGCTTTCGAAATTCCTCATGAAGAAGTGGTTGATACTGCTGTAATATGAGGTTGTTATAGTACGACTTACGACTTAGTGCATCAGCCATGACATTGGCCTTGCCTGGGGTGTAAGAAATTCCTAAGTCATAATCTTTTATCAACTCTATCCAGCGTCTTTGCCTGAGATTAAGATCTGGCTGGGTGAAAATGTATTTGAGGCTTTGGTGGTCGGAATAAATCTCACAACGATTACCAAGGAGGTAATGTCGCCAAGTCTTCAGGGCATGAACTACGGCAGCGAGTTCAAGATCATGGGTTGGATAGTTCTCTTCATGTGGCCGCAACTGGCGTGAAGCATAAGCTACCACATGTCTATCTTGCATAAGTATGCATCCTAACCCTTGCCGTAAAGCATCACAATAGATGTCGAAATCCCTTTTGGCGTCTGGAGGTGCAAGTACGGGTGCAGAAGTCAATCTTCTTTTTGGCTCTTGAAAGCTTTCCTCGCACTTGGGGGTCCATTGGAATTTCTTATCTTTCTTGAGGAGTTCAGTAAGAGCATTTGCAACTTTAAAAAATTATCGACGAAGCGGCGGCAATAGCTTGCTAAGCCAAGAAAACTCCTAACTTGCTTAACCGATTCAGGTGGAGTCTAGTCAAGGACGGCCTGAACTCTCTCGGGATTGACTGCAACACCTTTCGCAGAAATCACGTGGCCTAAGTAGGTCACTTCTGGTAGCCAAAATTCACACATGGAGAATTTAGCATACAGGCGATGGTCTCTAAGTTTCATCAATACCAACCTAAGGTGTTCTGCGTGCTCTTCTTCGTTCTTCGAGTAGATGAGAATGTCATCAAGATAAACCACAACAAATTTATCTAGGTACTCCATGAAGATCGAATTCATTAAGCGCGAGAATGTGGCGGGGGCATTGGTTAAATCGAAGGACATGACGGTATACTCGTAAAGACCATAACGAGTAGTGAAAGCCGTTTTGGGTATGTCCTCGTTTCGGATTTTGATTTGATGATAGCCTAATCTCAAATCCATCTTGGAGAAGACAGAGGATCCAGCAAGTTGATCATAAAGATCATTGATCCTGGGCAGTGGGTACTTGTTCTTTACCGTCGCTAGATTTAGCGGGCGATAGTCTACGCACATCCTTTCTGTTCCATCTTTCTTCGTTACGAACAGAACGGGGCAACCCCATGGCGATGAGCTAGGGAGGATGAAGCCTTTTGCCAACGAAGCATCAAGTTGGGTTTTTAGCTCAGCTAACTCATGTGGGGCCATTCTATATGGGCGTCTGGAAATTGGGGTTGTGCCTGGTATATGATCCACTATGAATTCTACACACCTGTCGGGTGGCATGCGCGGAATCTCTTCGGGAAAGACATCCGGGAAGTCACGAACCACTGGAATATCTTCAAGGTCTGGAAGGGGAACCACATTCAAAGTATGCATCTGGATTCTAGAACTGGGTGACGTGTAGTCAATGGTCTGGCCTGAAGGGTGGGTGAGTTTAACTGATTTGGCTTTACAATCAAGGAAAGCATTCTGCCTTGATAACCAATCCATGCCTAGGATGACATCAATGTCCGAAGACTTGAGGGCTATAAGTGAAGCAAGGAATACTAAACCCTCAATTGCAATTTGATTCCTATGGCTTACTCAATTAGTTTGCCACTTTGAACCAGGAGTTTGAATGATCATTGGAGAAAACATTTCTTCAAAAGGGAATTCATGACGAAGTGCATAACTCTCCGACATGAATGAATGAGAAGCACCTGGATCGAAAATAACGGAGGCGGGAACATGATTGACTGGGAGTGTGCCAAGAATGACGTCAGAAACAGCAGTGGTTTCCTCAACTGAGATTTGGTTCACAAATCCACTACTTGTGACTGAAAGCTTTGCTGGGATGGTTTTGGTGGGGGATTTTTTGAAGGCTTATGACTAGGTCGACGGGGTGCCACAAACACTGTAGGGCATTGTCGGAAGTGATGGCCTGTCAGACCACACGTGAAGCACACCCTGCCTGAATTTCTGGGGGTGGGGTTACTTGGTTGCACATCACCATTCCGGGGAGGAACAATGTGTTGAGGTGGATGGCATATATTCGGTGGTGGCCTCTGGAGAAGGTTTTTAGGTATAACACTAGTTGGAATCCAAATTCGGCGTTTTCGAGGGGCTGAACTGGAAGAAGAAGCAAGCTCAAGAGCATGCTTGCGAGACTCCTCGAAAATTCCATTTCCATGCTCAGCTCTGAAGGATCTGTTGACTAAATCCTCAAAGGTGGAAAATTCGATGAGGTTGAGAGCATGTCGAAGGATGGGGCTAAGTCCCTTACGGAACCTTGCCTGCTTTCTGGCATCGGTGGTGATCTCATCTTGGGCATACCGAGCAAGACGGTTAAACTCTCTCACATACTCATGAATGGACATCTCTCCTTGAGTCAGGTTGCAAAACTCTTCTTTCTTGCGCTCCATCAACTCATCCAGAATGTGGTACCCTCGAAAGGCAACACAGAACTCCTGCCAAGTCAGTAGGTGACCATCTGGCTGCATAGCAACATAATTCTCCCACCATTGAAGAGCAGCACCTTCCAGGAAGTATACCACGAAAATAACTCGGTCATCGGGAGCAACATGTGCAGTATCAAGCTTACGCTCGATGGAACGGAGCCAATCATCAGCTTCAAGGGGCTCAGAAGAACATCGGAATACCGGTGGCTTGAGGAGGATGAAGTCCTGAATGCTCACAACCACATTGCGATGATGGTCGGTATTCTGCTCGAGGAGCTCCAGAAGGCGTGTTTGATCACGTCTATTCCGCTTGGCTTCCATCATGATTTTCGCCGCAGAAGGCGGTGGTAGAGGTTCATCATAATTTCGATTCCGAACATGGTCTCGATTGCGATGAACAGCGCTACGAGTTCCACCTGACATCCTTTGTGATAAAAATCAATAATCAGAACAGGTTGTATGATGGAATCAAAGACAAGAGGACATGATTTAGGCAGAAAGGTTGTAATGCAAAGGCAATAATTCAAAGAAACACGGGACAAATCCGGCAGCATAACGGCTACATCAGAATAGAAATCAAGATAACCTCGAGGAGATTGGACAGAACTTCCTCAAGGCACTCAAAACACGGAGACTCTGGACCACCACAACTGTCCTACGGCTACAAGGAAGCACTCAACGAGATGTTCTAGTAAGACATAGATGAGCCTAGTCCTATCATCCCGTAGAAAAGATAAGGGTGACTCAGAACTCAGATCGATGAGGGTAAGGAGAAAAAGAAGCCTTACGTTGTTCCCTTTATACCCAGAGTAACTATATAACTATAGAGTGCTAGACTCGACTTCGACCAAGGGTTTGATAAGCCTACAGACAGTCCTGCTCTGATACCAAGTCTGTCGGGACTCGGAATATGCGTATGTAATTCCAGTCACGATGCAATCACATGGATAGCCGAGAACCGTACCCACTTGCCTAAGCAGACAAGGCCAAGAACAGAACGTTCTCGGTAAGCATCGAACGTGAGGGGCATCCCATTCAGGCCGGATGATCAACTGAGATGGGTCCTCAACGTCCGCTCACAAGTCTAAGTGCTTATGGGTGGTGAATCCCATATTCATAGACAAGTCGCCTCAACCATGTTATTGATTGAATCCTAACTCTTACATAGACTTAATCCAGCCCGATTACTTAGTCGTGGTCTAGGGCGGGCTCCATCATACCACAAAGTGTGCACGTGACGGAGTCACGAGCAATCGCATCGTGATGCCCCAAGCTGCGCACATCTAAGGGCCACATGGTGTATAAAAGACCGCCAGCCAGATCACAACTAAGGTCTCGAAAACCCATACTAAGACATGCATGTTATAATCATACACGCATCACACATGTCTAGTATGAACAGCAGGTATCATCACATAACTCTAGAAAGTACTCTTTATTGATATACACATAGAGAATACAAAGATCACATGTCTGTGATCACATTACCTCATACAACGGAAGAAAATTAGGTCTGAGTACAGACAAGTTTAACAAATGGCTTAGAGAAGCCGTGTAAACATACATGCCCTTCCACGAGGGACCAGACTGCTGTCTGGGACTATGCTAACTTAGTCAACGTCGAGTTTCAGGTCGGTGACTCCATCGGGGTCTGGGTTTCCATATAAAACATAGAATAAGAAAACGTGAGTACAAAGTCGTACTCAGCAAGACTTACATCAGATCTATACTACTCATGTTCAAGTATCAAGGTAAAGGAGGTGGGGTTTCAACATGCAGAAGTGCCAGCTTTGACTTGGCTAGTCCTGTACTACGATTACCAGACTTGAGGTAAGAAGCGTACACGAGTCCACTACCAAGTTTCCAATCAATACACCACTATGGTTACTTCCTCGACTTCCCCATGAGGAAGCACACCGTAGCACTCACGCTTATATTGCGAATTTTACAAGTATCCATTCAAGTTGTCTAATAATCAGGTACAGGTTCCAAGTAGTCCATGACCGCGGACGCGGCTATTCGAATAGTTTTGTTAACCTTGCAAGGGTGTAAGCTACACACACATGACCATCGGTTACCGCCAGGTCTCGTCACCGTTCAAGAGGTGACAGCGAGGATGTTCACCACGACACTTCGCTCACAACCGGTCTATTCCAGGAGTCGACTATCTGAGTTGCTACCGCTCGAGAGTCCGGCCGGTTCAACGATACGGACTCAGACAATGTAGGTGACCGAGACGCCACCTTTAGCAGATGGTTTTCCTGCCTCACAGGTGCACCCACATATCTATATGATGCAACCATTCCTTCATTCTTTTTCTATGCAGATGCCAAATGGAAAGCCCGAACTAATGTGACTCCTGGACGTTGACACAGATCAAGGTACTAGGCCGAGAGGGGTCAGTGAGCCCAATGTGTGGTTGTACTCTTTGTCTTGGATTACCATACAAGAACTCGGTGCTTAGGGCGGTGTTCAACGAGACAACCCACTGTGTACTCCTACACAGCCTCTCATCGTTCACCTTGTATTAGGGTGGATTCACCAACACAGTTTCACTTTCATCAACACCATGTTCACTAACATCCTGACTCACATCAAAAGCAACCTCATTGTACCAATAAGCATTGACAGTTGCAGGGGCCACATGATATCAACCAACTCCTATGTCAGCTAGGATTGTGGTTTTCTTACTACTGTGACAAGATGATAGGTCATGCATCGGATATGGTTCAACTATGCGGTAGAATCGATACAAGATGATCTCCTAAACATGCAAAAGCGAGACTGAGAGGGACTTGGGATTTTATAGACATGATCAATGGGGTTTGCTTGCCTTGCTGACGATACACGGGGTTTACCGATATTCTTCTCCTTCGGGGGTGATCACCGTCTCGGATCGTCTGTCACCGGAAGAATCATCAATAAGGGGGGACAACTTCAGAAGTAAAATGCACAAGCAGATGATATTGTTGTGAAATGAAGTATAGGGTACTGATTTGTGGAAAATTCAATTTAATTGAAGTATATTGCATTTGGAATGCAAATTCAAACTTCAAATTTGAATTCAAATTAAGCCATATGCACATTTGCTACTGTTGCCCCATTTTAAAATGGTCAAACATAAATGTTTTTTGCATATTCTTAATCCTTTCATTTTTCTGATAATTTTTCATATATTATATGTTTAATTTGGAGTTCATATGAATTTTCTATGATTTATTGAAGTTTTGGCTATTTTCTGGAATTTCTTTAATTAGAAAAACCCCTTTACTGCGTCAGCATGACCTCATGCTGACGTAGGGGGGCCTCTGACCTGTGGGGCATGCTTGTCAGCCATAGTGGGGTTAATCCCCTGTTTTAAGTTAATTGAGCAGAGGGATTAGGGGGCCTGGCCTCACTGTCAGTGGCTGGGTTAGGTTTAGTGGGGGGGGGGGTTAGGTTAGCTCTAATGGTGGAGCTCGCCGGGGGGCCGCCAGAGTTTCGCCGGAGTTGCAAAACGGGCTCGGGGTGGGGTTTGGCTGGCACGATTGTGCTCCCCGCGGGCTTCCGCATGCAACCATGCCATCGGGGTGCCACGGAAGGGCTCTGGAGCACGTCGGCGTCGTCCGAGGCGACGGCCGAAGCACTATGACGGCGACCTTGACGAAACCGTGCATGGAATAGAGCGGGGGAAGGGGGCAAGGACCGCGAGGCTCACCAGAGCTCGAAGGTGAACGCTGCGAGACCGGAGAGAGACTGGTCGTTGGGGAATTCCTCGCCGGAGTCCTCTGTGCCCGGCGGCGAGACCTTGAAGCTTGCGTCGTCTTCGGTGGGGATTGAGTTCGATTCGGCGGCCTGCTAGACGAAGTCGACAGCGAGGGACCTCGTGGACACGACGGCTTGAGCTCGGGATGGCAGGGGGCACGCCTGCGCACGGTGGCGCTTTGCGGTGTCGCTCGGTTGTCGACGGGCACGGCGAGAGAGGGCGAGGGAGAGACACGCTGGAGGTGGAAATGGAGCGGGAGGTTCCCAGACGCCTCCAGGTGCGAAGAGGTGGCCTCGGGTAGCTGCTGCGTGGCCGCGGCTCGTCGGCGGCGTCGGTGGTGTGCTGCATGCATTCCACCGAGCACCTTTGGGGCGCGGGGAGGAAGAGACAAGAGGGGGAGGTGGGCTGGGCCGACTGTTGGGCTGGGGGGAAGAGTTGGGCCAGACGGACAGGGGGCTTCTTCCTTTTCTTTTTCTTTTAAATTTCTTTTCTATTAATTTGTTTTGCCCCAAATAAAATAGCAAGGAATTTTATAAAATCATGAAAACTTTTATGTGGGCTTATAACATATATAGCTAGCCACTCACAAGTTTTGGAGATTTTTGAAATTCAAATAATTTGTATTTCAAATCAAATAGGGGTATTATTTAATTTCCAAGCCCTATTTGGAATATTTGAAAAATCTTGGCGCATGCAGTGGGACCCACTTCACTTTATATGTGATCATGCATATTTATAAGACTTTTCAAAAATACCAGAGGAATTTTTGGAAGAAATTTTTATCTGGCCATTTGAATAAATTTCTCAGGGCTTTTCTTTTCCCCATTTTTGATTTTCTTTTGAAAATTTTGCATGATGCAAAGACACAAGCAACCCTAATACTTACCCAAGTTGGGGTTTTGACAACTTTACTGAATAAATAAATTATTTAGGATATACTGCGTCATGGTGATGTCATGCTGACGCAGGGCTGGCCTGACAGGGGCGTTCCACAGGTCAGTGACTAGGGGGTTAATCCCGGTTTAATTAAACCCCTGGTTAATTAGAGGGGGGCCTGGACCCACCTGTCAGCGAAAGATGGGAGGGGTTAGGAGCTGGGTTAGGGCTGCTAATGGTGGCCGTCGCCGGGATCCACTGTAGCCGGCCGGAGAGTTCGTCGGAGTGCGATTTAGGGCACGGGGGTGAAGAAGGAAGGCACTGGGGCGTAGCCCATGCTCATCCGCATCGGGTGGTTCAAGTGGGGGGTCACGGGGAGGCCCTAGGCCACGGCGGCGATGAAGCCCACGGCGGCCGGTTCCTGTCCACGGCGGGGAATAGCGATAAGGGGTCGGGGAGGAGCGAGGGAAGGGGGAGACTGAACGCAAGCTCACCAGGAGCGTGTTGAGGGGCACGGTGGGGACGGAGACGGGCTGTCCGTAGAGGAATTCCTCGCCGGAGTTCCTGTGGCCGGCGGAAAAATCTCGAGGCTGGCGTCGTCTGCAGCGCGGCTTGAGCTCGATTGGCACTGCAGCTAGACGAAGGCGATCTCGGTGCGTCCACTGGACAAAGTGGCGCGGCTCGACGGGCACAGTGGCCACGCGGGAGCAGCGGCGCAGCGACGGTGGCTCTCTCGGGTGGTTCGGTCTTGCGTGGAATTTCGTCCGGGAGGAAGAAGAAAGGCCAGCGCGAGGGGGGGGGAGGGAATGGGGGGCTTCGGGTCGTCCAGCGTCGAGGAGATAGGGCAAGGGGGGAGGCCAGGCAGGGAGGTGGTGTGGCGGCCGGCGCGTGTTCGCCACCGAACAGCATCGGGGCCAGGGGAGGAAGACGACAGGGAGGCCCCCCTGGTGGGATGGGGTGGCTAGGCTGGATGGGCCAGGTAAGTGGTAAGTTCCCCTTTTCTCTGTTTTTTCTTTTTAATCTTTTCTGTTATTTGTTTCCCCAATTAAAATAAATAGCCAGGGCATTTTATAAAATCGCCAAATAATTTTATAAAACCTAGGTGACTTACTATTAGTCAACCCCAAGTTTTGGGAATTTTTGAAATTCAATTTATTTGAATTTCAATTCAAATAGGAAATTGTTTTAATTTCCAAGCCATTGTTTGGATTTTTTAAAAATCTATGAGCATGGGATTAATCCCAAATCACTTTTAAAATGATCACACTCATTTTTAGGATTTTTCAACATATCTAAAAGTATTTTGGAAAAAGATTTATTTCTGGCCTTTTTATTAAAAAGCTTTGGGGCTTTTCTTTTCCCCAATTCTTTTTCTTTTGGAAATTTTTTTCATGATGCAAAAATGCAAGCTTAGAAAAGCACAAACCTAAATTAGGGTTCTGACAATCTACCTACTAATCATCCACCTTGAGATATGTATCCTGAACATCTCGCTGGAATTAAGTTGTTAATCCCACCCAAAGTGTAAACTCAAAGTAACAGACAACTCCAATAAAGAACTTTGCATAAAGTAAACAACCCTTGCACCCGCAAGTACAAGCACCATTTTTTTCTCCCTTGTGGCAACAACACATCCCCTAGACTCATGTTTCTGTCACTCAAGCTAGTCATCAGGGGGCATGAACCCACAATCATGCATAACGCTCCCTGTTGGAGTTACTACCTACTACTTGGCCAAAGCAATAAATAGCAACGGAGAACATGCAAGAATTACTGAAGAACAGAAATATAAAAGAGGAGAATCAAATATATTACCCAAATACAATCTGAACATAGTCTCATAATCCATCAGATACTAGCAAACTCAGCATAGCAACAGCAGAAAGATTACATATGTGCCTCGATCATGTAGGGCAGCTCACGAGGTCTAAACCATGAAGAACAAAGAGGGGAGGATAAAATCACATAGCTACTGATCATGGACCCATGGTCCAAGGTGGACTACTCACGGTTCATCCGGGAAGAAGCCATGGTGGTGGATAAGCTCCCGGAGGTGGTTCCTCCCTCCGGCAGGGTGCCGGGAAGAGGGCTCCTGGTGCTCCCAATCTTGGAAGCGCAGCAGCGGTGGAACAGAGGAGAGATCGCGAAAAAGGGTTCTGTCTTCGAGGGTTTCGGGACGCGAGGAATATATAGGCGAAGGGGGCAGCCAGAGGTGGACCAGGGGCCCCAGGCGCTCCCCTGGCGCATCCTAGGGGGTGGCCGCGCTAGGTGCCTCCTGGGCCACCCCTGGCTCCCCTCTGGCCCCACTTGGGCTCTTCCCAAAGCTTCTTGTACGCTAATTTTTCCTATATTTTTCCCGGAATATTTCTTCCACTATAAGTAATGGGAAAACCTGAAATACAAAAACAGTAGAAAACAGGAACTGGCACTGGGGTGCACTGAGTTAATAGGTTAGTCCAAATATGATCAAAAGTGTATGGAAGTGCATCAATATCATAGCAATATCACACAAAAGATGCATGGAGCAAGCAAAAATTATAGATACGTTTTGGACGTATCAACATCCCCAAGCTTAATTCCTTCTTGTCCTCGAGTAGGTAAATGATAACAAGCATAATTTCTATGGTGACATGCTACCAACCATATAAGAACTTTTAAGTAAAGCAATCAAGGCATGTAATTCAATTCAAGTCATAACAGGCAAGAGTCTATATTACCATTGAAACAAGCAACATAAGAACATAAAGGTGCAAGAGCTCTCGCTGTCCGTGACTCGAATGTCTCCAAATGGTGTTTGCGTGCAAGAAAGGGGATAGGGATATACGAGAAAAAAGTATTTTAGTGTTGAGAAGTCAATCTACTAAAGTTTCACACTTGGTCTTCTTTGGAATCTTATCTTGACTCATCCCTAGACCACTAGCCAGGTACAAGTCAAAATGATCCACTCCCTTTCGATATTTTGAGCACTCATGCAATGGATGAGAGTAAGAAAAAAAGTTGACACTTAGGATGGAAAAGAGAGAGAAATGATGGAGGAGGAAGACAAAAAGGTGTGAAAGGCTCACATCAATGAGGACAATCATAGGCGAGAGAAAGCCAAATGATAGATATGATGTGAGGAGTAGGGATTGCCATGCAACGGATGCACATATGAGCTAAGATAAGCTCTCCAATGGAACTAGTGGGGGTGCATCCAACTTGCTTGCTCAAGAAGACCTAGAGCTCATTTGAGGAGGCTCATCATTGGAATATACAAGCCAAGTTCTATAGTGTGAAGGTCCCCACATAGCTATATGCATAAATGATAATCTCTATGGAGTACAAGATATAAGGTGGAGTACGAGTGTGGATCTCTCAAAAGGAATAGTAGTTTGCCCCCTTTTCTCTTTTTATTTCTTTTTCTCTTTTTTCTCTTTTTTGTATTTTTTGGTGGCCTCAATGGCTCTTTCTATTTCTCTCATTTGTCCTCTTTGGGATCTTTTGATGTTGTCCTCTTTGGGATCTTTTCCTCACTTTAGGGGCAACACTCTATATATTCCAAGAAGTATAGAAGATCTTTCACACTTTACAAAAGTACTCAACATAAAGAAAATGAAACTATCATGAAGTATGCAAATGTATGGCTCTGCCAGTGTAGCAGGATATGCAATGATTCTAGCGCGTCATGTAGCAATGATTAGGGCAAGGCCCAACTAGCATGCGGCTCATCAATCAAGCAAAAGCATGTATGACATGAAGATCAAGTCATGAGAAGGTGGATGTTGCATGTCAATGTATCTCGGAAAGGCTATGGAAATGCCTTGATAGGTAGGTATGGTGGCTGTTTTGAGGAAGGATATAATAAGGCTTATGATGACAGAGCGTATCGTGCCAAGGATTTGGATGTACCGGAGAAGGTGGACGCCAACTCTCGGAGTGAGAAGGAGGCCATGCACGGCACGGGAGAGGCTAGCAAAATATGGTAAAGTGGAAGTGTCAACTTTCGAATACTCACATTAGTCCGAAGAACTCATGCACTTATTATCAGTAACTCTCAATCTAATTAGGAGGTTCACAAAGAGACAAGTACCCCGAGGAGGAGTGTATGGGGGTTTGGTTATCTTTGCGCATCCTCGACTCAAGGTACGTGACTGTACTCTAATATTTGATCCCTCCAAAGATTAGTGATCCATCTAGTGGCTAAAGTTCTCAACTAATTTTTTAGGTTGTTCGAAAATAAACACGGATTGCCCAAAATATGACATCTATCACTAATAGGCTAAATATTTTGACACCAAAAGTTCAAACATTACTCACGTCAATACCTCAAAACTATTGCAAGTTACTACTACAATTGAATAGCAACCTCAATTACCTACTTCAAGTCAAGACACAAAACTCAGTGCAACAGGAAAATTCTCTAGACAAGATAAACGTGAAAAATCAAGAGAGTTCCAGCAACAAACTACAAAAATCTCTTAAAAAGATAAACATGAAAACTAAGAGCTAAACATGACAGCAGCTACGAAAAAGATAAAGAACACACACAGCAAAGATAAGCATGAAAAATCCTATGTTGTGTTCTATGGTGAAGTGGAGCGTGTTTCTCTCCCACACAAAGAAATCTGGGTTCTAACTTGTTATGAACAGCAATCAAAGCTAAAGAAAACTAAAAAGGAAGTAAAGAGTGAGACGCTCCAATCATAGCACATAACACATGAAGTGATAAAAATATAGTGGAACAAAGACGAATTGATAATTCTTGATGGAGAAGGGGATGCATGGGGGCATCCCCAAGCTTAGACGCTTGAGTCTCCTTGAATATTTATTGGGGATGCATGGGGGTACCCCAAGCTTGAGCGTTTGACCCTCTTGAATCTTCTTTTCTCATCTTCCCTCGCACACTTGAAAACTCCCTTCATACATAACTCCTCATAATCTGATTAGCGAGGTTAGTACCCAAAATAAAATATTTTTTCTCTACTGCAAATAAGGATATTATTGAATAGCTACTGTTTCTCAAGATCGCCAAAAAGGTTTTGCAAATAAAAAGAAAGCTTATGGTTTGAAAAACGAAGAAAAGGCAAAACATGACAAAATCTGTGAAAAACAGACCAGGATGTAGTAAAGAATTTTTTAGGGATACTTATGCAAGTCAAATCAAATAACTCAGAACATACGAAAGTTCCGTAATTGTATAGAGCATGCTGTGTAAACTTTTCAGCTCAAAAATATGAACTGGGATTTTTCTATAATTTTTCCCGTCACGAGGACAGAATCTGTTTTCTGGACAGCATGCCACAACTTTCACTTCCCTTGTCATATGAGGCTATAATTGGCACAAAGCTTGAAAAGTAAAGTGTGACGCCCCCCAAAAACAGACCGTGTACAGTAATCATACACGCAAGGTACACGATCAAGATCAGGGACTCACGGTAAGATATCACAACACAACTCTACAAATAAAAAATACAAGCTGTTTAATACAAGCCAGGGGCCACGAGGGCTCGAATACAACAGCTCGAGAGCACAGAGTTAGCGGAAGAAATAGTATCTGAGTACAGAAACAAGAATACAAGGTTGTCTTAAGAAGGCTAGCACAAATAACAACAGATCAAAAAGGCGAGGCCTCCTGCCTAGGAACCTCCGAACTACTCCTGGTCAACGGGGGACTCGACGTCGTAGAAGGCATCGGGGATCTCCTGCTCCTGGACTCCAAGGCTCCAATGTCGACTGCAGCGGCCGACCAGGCAAAACAAAAAGGGGAAATAAAGAAAAGGTGAGTATCTAGTATACCCGCGAGTCTTACGTCCGCTACTAAGCATTATGCATTGTATCAAATGGAAAGGGGAGGCTGTATATGGTGGACTGCAAGATAGAAATCAGAATAAGGATAAGAAGCTAGGCCTATCGAAGACTAGCATCTTCCGACGATGTCTTGCAGCATGAGAAGAGAAACATCCAACAATTTTTTTTGAGACGTTTATGACTGTGAGGAAAGCCCCCACTGCCTTGTATTAGAGATCAGTCAGTCAAATAATTACATGGGAGTAAGAGAGAGGGGAGGGGGGTATACAGAGGGGGGGTTAGGGGGTAACCAGATAAAATGGAGTGAGGGGAGATTACAAAAGAGTGTTGAGGATGTTTGATATGAGGGGACCAGCCCCCTCCCTAGCTCCATGTCTAAGCATATCAAAGTCTTTCTCTCCAGGACGTAATCGACGAAGGCACTCCTCGAAAATGATTATCATTTCTTTCCTTCCAGAGACTCTAGGAGGCCACAATAAAGACTTCCATGAACAGTCCCTTGGTCCAACCATTTCTGGCTTCATGCAGCAACTCCATCCTACCTCCTGTCTCTGCCCACGAAATCGCTAGTTTTCCCCAACATTGTTTGCTAAAGGAGCAACGAAAGAATAGGTGCTCAACTTTCTCCTCAGGGGGTACCTCACACAGAAGGCAGCCGTAATCATCATTGTGTAAGGCGCAGTGTCGCCGCCGAAGAATATTTCTAGTATTGAGACGATCATTCAGAAGCAACCAGGCAAACACCTTCCACTTATTTGTGCATTTTGTATCCCAGATCCATTGGAACACCACATCCACCTGTACGCCCCGGAAACAGTGCAGATAGAATTTGCGTGAGCTAAAACGATCTCCCCAGGCACATACCCAGGCATCCTCTCGCCCAGCCACCAGGTTAGTGTCCGTCATCAACCTCTGTAGACGTTTAGTTCTTCTCTAGCCATATCCGAGAGGGGCAGGTCAAAGTTGACCCGAAGAGTGGTGGCCGTGAGAAGGTTTTGCACAGAAATGTCGGGGGTTTTGGCAAAGGAGAACAGTCTCTGAAATTTTTCCTCCAACACCTCCCCTAGCCAGGCATCCTTCCAGAACAACGTGCCACTTCCATCACCGATCGACACCGAGGTCACAGCCCTGTATGTAGGGGAGAGGTTTAGGACATCTTTCCACCAGAAAGAGCCGCATGGGTCCGAAGCGTGCGGGATCGAGTCATTATAGTACGCCCCCCAGATCAACTTCACCCACGGAATTTCATGTTTGTTAAAGAACTTGTGAAGTTGTTTCAGTAGCAGGCCTTGGTTCTGTAGCTTCAAGTCTATGATCCCGAGGCCTCCCTTGTTTTTGGGTTTGCAGACGAGCGACCAAGCAGCTAATGAACTAGTTTTGGTTTCCTCTCCACTTTTCCTAGTCCATAGGCACTGCCTACGTAGTTTATCTAGATGCTCAATCACCACGGAGGGTAGCTTAAGATTGAGATGGATGTGATTACAGAGTTGACAAGGGTGAGTTTCAAACCATAGTCCAACAGGGAGGCAGCCGTGGATAAGCGACGCTCTACCGAGGAGATCATCGGCATGAGCTCAGATACAGTGGGACGCGTCGTCCCCATGGGCAGTCCCAGGTAGGTGAATGGCATGGCCCTGACTGCACATCCCAGTTTTTTAGCTAAGATTTGGGTTTTGTCGGCAGCCGTGTTGATGGGAACAAGGGTGGATTTCTGAAAGTTGATTTTCAGGCCGACCGACACTGCATAGTCCTGAAGTATTTTTTTCATGCGGGTAACCTGTTCCAGATCAGCCAGCATGATGACAATCGTGTCGTCGGCGTACTGAATCACAGGGAAGTCTCCCTCCACCATTGGAATGGGCAGTCGCAGGTTACCTTTTCTAAACTCATCATTAATGGCGGCTTGGAGCAAGTCAGCCGCCAACACGAAGATCAGAGGCGACAGAGGGTCGCCTTGACGCACCCCTCGTTTGCAGAAGAACTGCCTTCCCGACAGGCCATTGAGAAGCACCGCGGACTTAGCAGAGGAGAATAATAAATGTACCCAACTCAGCCACTTATCCGTGAATCCCATGTGCTTCATGATCTCGAGCATAGGCCCGTGCTCAATCGTATCAAACGCTTTGGCAGAATCAAGTTTCAGAATCACGCACTGATTACCAGATGCTTGGCATTGGTGAATAAACTCAAAAGCGGCTTTCTCTGGTGAAGAGTTAGGTTGATTTGAACTCCTACATGAGCAGGGCATTTACTGGATGCATGAGTCTGACTCCCTCCAACTCAATCAATATCAAGAACATGTCGTGAGCATGGGGGTTTGACCGACTACTAAACTAGACAACTGTGCATCGATCGAAAGGCAGGGCGGCAGAGCCCCCAACCGACGGGAGTAGTTACGTTGTACCGTATACATATGCTCTCGCTCGGATGGATTTGAGCTTAACTCATGGCCATGGACGGGTCGTGGCTGGCAGCAGTAGCCAGCAAGCACCAACCGCCTAGCAGAAGCAGCCGAATGCAGTAGGCCGAAGCTACGCTGCGACAAGCACATCGACAGGCAACAGCTTCAGCTTCAGCAGCGACAGCAAGCAGCGGCAAAGAAGCAGAGCAGCAACTGCCATGGGCGGGCAGCCGCGCTGGGCGCGGCTGGTGATGGCGGTCACGCACGCACACACACACACAGGACGCACACACACATTGCTCACACACTCAGAGCACGCCCGTACGCAGACATGGCCATGACCATAGCAAGCTCGGGACCGACAGCGACGATGGCCTACGGCGACGGATCGAGGGGCGCAAGGGGGAAAATGGCAGGAGGATCTCATGGTGGCTCCAACGGAGGCGAAGGGGAGGCCGGAAGTGGACCGGAGTGGCGGCACGGCGGCGTTGGCCGTGGTGGTCGTGGGCGATGCAGTCGGCGGAGACACCGATTCGGGGCGGCTCCAGTCGAATGATGGCTCGGGGAAGAGGAGGTCGAGGGTGGAGGTCCTCCTGGACGTGCTCGCCTGGCGTGGGGAGGCGGATGGCTGCGCCGTGAAAACGGCGTGCCCACGGCGGCGCGGGCGAGCTGAAGAACGAACAGGGGAGGGGGCATCTGGTGTGGGGAAATATCTTGGCGTCTAGGGCGTCCACGGGGGCGGTCTTATCTTCACACGACGATTGTAGCGACACAGGGGTGGCGAGGTGGTCCGGCAGCGTCCGACGGCTCGGTCGCCATAGCTACAGCGAAGACCAGGAAAACGGTTGGGCAAGGAGGGAGAGGATGGGCTGGGCCCGGGGGTGGGCTTCGCCCAGGGCGTAGTTTAGGTGTTTTTCAATTTTCTTTTCTTTTACCTTTCGTTTTTTTACCTTGTGTAATTGTTTTAATTGCCTCTGTAATTTTATAAAATGTTCTAGTGGTTTCTAAAATAAGTTCATACCCCATGTAGGTGATACAAAAAGTTTGGTGCATTTATAAATTCACTGGATATTTTAATTAGATTACAAATCGTTAAAATGTACTTTTTGAGCTACTGTTTTAATTGTTTTCATTTATCTATGGACCAAAAAAATTCCAAAGTTAGTCTAACATGGTTCTATTATTTTTATGCATTTAACAAAATTAGTTTCATAATTTTTGGATGAACTTTCATTTACCATATTGTTTTTATTATCAATCAAAAGGAGTTTTGGAATTGATTCGATTCGAAGTGATCAAGGTGCATTGGGCATATGGTTTTGAATATCAACCATCATGGTGTGAATATGATCAAAGGCAAAGTTTGATCAAGGCATGATTAGCAACCCGGATTAGCAACTGTAATTAGCAAACTGTGAGAGTGATTAATGTTACAGACACTGAGGGTGTTACAAATCTCCCCCACTACAAGAATTCTCGTCCCGAGAATTACAAGGTAGTGCTAGGGATAGAGTTCTGGTTTCGTATTCTAATGATTCTTCTGGTGCTTGTTATCCTCCGCGAAGAAGTTAATCCTTCTCGTTGACGTCTTTATTTCTCTGCAGCAGTGCACCTCGATGAGTGGTCATCCTTCTTTCGGGGTTGCATCGTACCTACGAATAGGTTAGGGGGGAAAACTTGAGGGGGGGGTGTCGGATCGGTACCCAGTTGATTAACCGAGGTGTCTGAGGGAATGGGGTACAAAGTACCTCATGAGTTAAACTCAGAGAGATACATCGAAAGAAAGAAAATAAGGCATCAGAAGTTTTCAAGCGGATATGCAAGCATCCGACGATGATAAGGGAGGACAAAAAGGGGTCCAGAGCATCAGGCATAAGCATTAAGTCTGATATCGAACTGAATATCACAAAGTAGAGGACTCGTGAATTGCATACGAGGTCAAGCAAGAGGAATAACCTCGGGAATAGGAACGTACATGAGATTCAGGTTTCGATCCTGTGGAACTGTGGGTTATGGGCCCACATTGAACTAGAAGGGTGGTGACAAACAATGCGTTCAAGTTGCAAGGTAAGTCAGAGAACAACTTGTTAGCTGTGTCAACAACAACATCAGTGCCAAGGGCAAGGGACGAAGAGACCCATTTTCCTGCTCGTTAAGATGAGGCGGACCAATTGGCAAAGTTCTCGTCCATCGGTGGTCACCGAAAAGTCATCAACAATCATAACACGTTGTACAGACAAAGTAGTACACCGAAGTGTTTACATAAGCAGGGGAATTATCACTGCTCAGATAATTTATATTGAAAGAAAGGTTAAACAAACCAGTGAGAAAAAAAGGTGATGATACACAAGTATCAGGTGTAAATATCTTTCCCAAGGGAAAGCAGAACAAGATATACATGACCAAGTTTGTAGTGGCATGGACTCAATGAATGTTGTCGATAATAACACAAATCATCGAGGGTCAAGGATGGTATTTCTCTCCATGAATTCACTTAACACTTGGTAGAAGCCAAGATGTCGATGATGACCACGACACTTCATGTCAAAAGGCTTCAAGAAAAAACAATCGAACAACGGCGACATCAAGCAAAAGGAATGGTGAAGAAAAAGGTATTCGGTGTTCTCGGCTGACAACAACGCAAAACCCATGGAGTGGTTGGTTATGATAGGGAAAGGTATTGTTCCATAAAATTCATTAGATGTAGTGCAAAGGTATGATATCCTCGAGGTACTAGGAGGTAATACTCGAAGGTAGAATGGTGAATCATAGGTGTACAAGGATTTACACCAAGGGGGTTAATTATCTTTACGAGAAGCTTTCATGAAAAGTTCTACATCGTATCCTTGGGCATGAACACAAGTTCAAGGTCGACTCCCACTTCTTCAATGCAATACCTTTCATTCGCTTCTCGCTGTCGATGAATTTGTAGCGTTAAAAAATTTATCTGGCATAACACCAGTAGGGTATGACCCGTAGAAGTTCATGGGTTCACACAGATGGATGAAACATAGATACAACCCATAGGGACATTTTTACGAATATATACGACAATCAACAGTAACAAGAGAAATACAAGTTTGAAAGCAGAAGGCTGATGACACGAACCATATGATACCGTTCGCCAAAGGCATTTCGTATCAGGGGAAGCTTGTCAATGATTTTGGACACAAGGGGATGGCAGGTAGTAATCCACCAAAAAGGTCAGGCGGCGTACAAAGAGTCTGGTGCGAGTATCGATACTCAAGCATAAGGAGAAAGAATACAAAGGCATCATATGGCAGAAGCAGCTGAATATTTCGATGCACAATTTCAAAGGAATTATGATTTCCATATCGGTGTATCAGATTCAGATACATCGATCAAACATGAATAAGTTGAATAGAAGCTTGATGGTTAATCAATTAAGGTTGGATTTACCGAGAACCAGCTCATGTCCGGAATGACGTCTGAGCCAGAAGAATGGATTCATAGGGAGCAACTGATGATTGCGTGCATTCACGCACACGATGGTTCAACAGATCGGAATGGCAATGCCAAGGGAGGGCATCGAAGACCATAAGACAAACATGATTAATCATAGTGCGAACAGGCAAGAAGAATCTCCAAGCAGTAGGCTGCCGAGGATTGTCGCGAGATCGAATAGTATTTCAAAGTATTTTGGGAATCACAAGAACCACTTAAGATGAACGGATCCTCGATAAATGTGAGGAATTATCCGCAGGGTGAAAATAAGCTGCAAGGTAGTAGGCTCAAAGAATTACTAAAACAAGGGAAAGTATTTTGATGCATCTTGTTAACACAAGAGCAACTGGGATTGAATGGATAAACGAAACGTGTATATGGTTATACATCGGGATTTATCGGTGGAAGTGAATTGTAAAGGTGATCGACACATATGGTCTCAAGAATTCATCGGGGAGAAATCTTCGGCATCTTCTCGTGAAGCAAGCGATCATCTGTTCTGAAGGGCTCTCCGGGAGGAAGTAGTCACGAGAACCTAAGGTCAGAGTTAGAAAAATATTTAACCCGAAAGAGAAGAGAGATCAGAGTCCCAGAGTAAAGGTACGAAGAAAAGTATCCTAATACCTCCCAGTTTGCGACATGGGCCGATAAGCCACACGACACTGTTAGTAAAGTAGTTTTGCAAAGACTAGACTCGACTTCGACCAAGGAGTTGGAAGGGGGTGTCCTACAGGCAGTCGGCTCTGATACCAACTTGTGACGCCCCCAAAATCAGACCGTGTACAGTAATCATACACACAAGGTACACGATTGAGATCAGGGACTCACGGTAAGATATCACAACACAACTCTACAAATAAAAAAATACAAGCTGTTTAATACAAGCCAGGGGCCACGAGGGCTCGAATACAACAGCTCGAGAGCACAAAGTTAGCGGAAGCAATAGTATCTGAGTACAGACACAAGAATACAAGGTTGCCTTAAGAAGGCTAGCACAAATAACAACAGATCAAAAAGGCGAGGCCTCCTACCTGGGAACCTCCGAACTACTCCTGGGCAACGGGGGACTCGACGTCGTAGAAGGCATCGGGGATCTCCTGCTCCTGGACTCCAAGGCTCCAATGTCGACTGCATCGGCCGATCAGGCAAAACAAAAAGGGGAAATAAAGCAAAGGTGAGTATCTAGTATACCCGCGAGTCTTACGTCCGCTACTAAGCATTATGCATTGTATCAAATGGAAAGGGGGGGTTGTATATGGTGGACTTCAAGATAGAAATCAGAATAAGGATAAGAATCTAGGCCTATCAAAGACTAGCATCTTTCGACGATGTCTTGCAGCATGAGAAGAGAAACAACCAACAGTTCAATAACAAGAATGTAATGATTAACAATGATAATGCCTCCGAGTTCCCTTCCTCGACTCCCTGCGAGGAAGAAGACCCGGAACCATACAGTTTAATAGTAGTAGTTTCTAGTGGTAGGATCCAGCTTCAACATAAAGCATCCTGTTACCGTGGACACGGCTATTCGAATAGATTAATCTTCCCTGCAGGGTTGCACTGGCGTGACTCTACGACGCTCGGATCTCCAGGGTGGCGTACAGCTTGTTAGGGAACACCCCACCAAAGCTATCCGACACAAAGCAGTCCATCCTTCGGCAATCAACAGATAGGTCATCCGCCGGACTATATCCTATGTACGCCGGGCTTTGGACCCTAACCCGAACGTACTCCTACACGATGCGTGACTGGCCGGTGAAGCAAAATCAAAGCAAATACAAATACACCGCTCGATCAAGACAAGACAACACCACTTCCCGGCAATCAGCCCGCGATACTGCTGACGTCTAAAGACCCTCGAACGAGACTACGATGCAGGGGAGCCCACACTCATCATCCCACGTGTAGGTAGTGCGTACAAGCCAAAAGGCTACTCAAGACATCCGCCGAACCATTTAGCATTTTAATTAATCTGCGTGACAACCGTTATCGTTGCCTCGACTTAACTGACCCGCGGACAACGACAGCAGTCAGGACCACCAGTACATCGGTGCCTGCCCTGTCGTCCCACCAAGTCACTGCGGTTACCAACAAGGTGAACCGTCTCCTTACCTTGTCTCGCGTTTGCTCTTGGTAGAGCTCGACTTTTCGTGGTTTGGTATCTCTCGCGAGATACGAGCAGCGGCCAATCACGCCAGTAACGTCGGTCGTACCCTCCCTGTCGTTCCCGACGCAATACCGCTCGCGGGCACCGTTGGGTCACCCAACTTTCTTACCTTTAAGGACAACCGTTGTTCAGGTACCTAGAGCGGCTATACAGCGCCAGCAACGAGTGGAGGTACGAGGATTACTCCTCGATAGCTCACACTTGATGGTGGCTCGGCAGAGCCAAGCTAGGGGGGCCTTAGGCGGTGTCTGCATTGTACCGTACCTGTGCAGTTGTAATAAGTTGTATCCGCGTCACTCCCTAGAGTGGTCACGGCCCGCTATCTAATCATAGCTAACAATGTGCAGGGCTCACTGCTGAATAATGCATAATTATAATAGGCAGCATAGGACACATGAGGTACATCAAGGGCGACAAAAACAGGCTATGCAATTGAATAGGATTGAAATCGTAGCAGCAGCAGTAACAATGCCTAGTGCAAGAAAATACGGAAAACGTAGGCGATATCTGGGGAAGAGAATGGCTCTGCTTGCCTGGAAGCTCAGAAGTAGAGGCAGGGTCGTCGACGAAATAGTCGTACCCGACAGCGGTGTAGTCAGCGGTAGCAGCGGGGTCTACCGAACAATAAAAAGGGGGGAACAGTAAATACAAAGCAATCATATACAAACAGATGCATGACATGACAGATGTAATGCTAACGGTGTGCTAACCCAGTACAATGTATTATGCTCGGAGCGGGAATTCATCCGGGGATGAAATTCCGGCTCTGGGTGATTATCGACAAACGGCCCGGAGGGCGAATGTCTCGTGTTCGTCGTATTAGAGGGGTGTGGTTGACATACTGATAGCTTATTCGTATTCGTTACATTTTTCTGATCAATTTTTATATATAAAATATTTTGATGTGACTTACGGTTTAAAATATATTGAATTTCAAAGTTTAAATCATTTTATAATCAATTTCTGGATTTTCTTTTATTATTTAAATTAAACATTATCCACAATAGTGTATTTGACTGGTCAAACCTGACCAGTGAGACCAGTGGGGTCATGTCAATAAGGTGAAAGTCTGAGAATAATAACATTTTTAGCACTTTTCAAATTGTTATAACTAGTGATTTATAAACCCTATGAATTAGTGCCCTATATCAATTTCCATCAACATATTGTGATCTACAATCTGGTACAAATGGCATCCTTGTTAGATTTCATTTGATTAGTCAAAACTGTTCTTGAAGACTGCTACCCGAAGTTAATTTCAGAAACTGTTAAAATATACCAACTTTCCTTGACAATGGTCATCGATCTATAGTTCCTATGGAGATACATCCTACACATGTTTTGCACTACATCATGTGTACTATCATGCAAACCATCCATGATGCATGACAAGATCCAACAACATGACCTATTCTTGCTCTAGATTAACTAATGACCCTCAATGTTGACAAGTTTGTTGTTCGGTTAACATAAATCTTCATTTTGCGATTTTCATAGCATTTAATCCATGCATCAATTGAAGTTGGTCCAATGGAACAATTTGAAGTTTGATACTTCATCTTTAAGCCCATATCACTTTTGCAATTTTTAGACTGGTTTTGACGTGGTTTTGGGGGCTGTCAAATGTCGCAGATGCAGCAGCAGCAAATCAACAATGCAGCAGCAGTAGTAGCCGCGCACACACTGTTTGTTTTTTATCACTTAATCAAATCATCCAGAATCAACTTGTACGTGTACAACACCAATAACGCAAGCAGGCTGCTGGATGGATTCTCTGGCTAGCAGTGTGTACGTGCCTATCTCGTTGTACCGTATACGTATGCTCTCGCTCGGATGGATTTGAACTTAACTCATGGCCATGGACGGGTCGTGGCTGGCAGCAGCAGCCAGCAAGCACCAACCGCCCAGCAGAAGCAGCCGAACGCAGTAGGCCGAAGCTACGCTGCGACAAGCACATCGACAGGCAACAGCTTCAGCTTCAGCAGCGACAGCAAGCAGTGGCAAAGAAGCAGAGCAGCAGCTGCCATGGGCGGGCAGGCGCGCTAGGCGTGGCCGGTGATGGCGGTCACGCACACACACACAGGACGCACACACACATTGCTCACACACTCAGAGCACGCCCGTACGCAGAGACGGCCATGGCCATAGCAAGCTCGGGATCGACAGTGACCACGGCCTACGGCGACGGATCGAGGGGCGCAAGGGGGAAAATGGCAGGAGGATCTCACGGTGGCTCCAACGGAGGCGAAGGGGAGGCCGGAAGTGGAACGGAGTGGCGGCACGGCGGCGTTGACCGCGGCGGTCGTGGGCGATGCAGTCGGCGGAGACGGCGATTCGGGGAGGCTCCAGTCGACTGATGGCTCGGGGAAGAGGAGGTCGAGGGTGGAGGTCCTCCTGGATGTGCTCGCCTGGCGTGGGGAGGCGGATGGCTGCGCCGTGAAAACGGCGTGCCCACGGCGGCGCGGGCGAGGTGAAGAATGAACAGGGGAGGGGGCATCTGGTGCGGGGAAATATCTTGGCGTCCAGGGCGTCGACGGGGGCGGTCTTATCCTCACACGACGACTGTAGCGACGCAGGGGCGGCGAGGTGGTCCGGCGGCGTCCGACGGCTCGGTCGCCATTGCTACAACGAAGACCAGAAGAACAGTTGGGGAAGGAGGGAGAGGATGGGCTTGGCCCGTGGGTGGGCTTCGCCCAGGGCGTAGTTTAGGTGTTTTTCAATTTTCTTTTCTTTTACCTTTCGTTTTTTTACCTTGTGCAATTGTTTTAATTGCCTCTGTAATTTTATAAAATTTTCTAGTGGTTTCTAAAATAAGTTTATACCCCATGTAGGTAATACAAAAAGTTTGGTGCATTTATAAATTCACTGGATATTTTAATCAGATTACAAATGGTTAAAATGGACTTTCTGAGCTACTGTTTTAATTGTTTGCATTTATCTATGGACCAAAAAATTTCCAAAGTTAGTCTAACATGGTTCTATTATTTTTATGCATTTAACAAAATTTCATAATTTTTGGATGAACTTTCATTTACCATATTGTTTTTATTATCAATCAAAAGGAGTTTTGGACTTGATTTGATTCCAAGTGATCAAGGTGCATTGGGCATATGGTTTTGAATATCAACCATCATGGTTTGAATATGATCAAAGGCAAAGTTTGATCAAGGCATGATTAGCAACCCGGATTAGCAACAGTAATTAGCAAACAGTGAGAGTGATTACTGTTACAGACACTGAGGATGTGACAAATCTCCAGCACTACAAGAATTATTGTCCCGAGAATTACAAGGTAGTGCTTGGGATAGAGTTCTGCTTTCGTATTCTAATGATTCTTCTGGTGCTTGTTAACCTCCGCGCAGAAGTTAATCCTTCTCGTTGATGTCTTTCTTTCTTTGCAGCAGTGCACCTCGATGAGTGGTCATCCTTCTTTCGGGGTTGCATCGTACCTACGAATAGATTAGGGGGGAAAACTTGAGGTGGGGTGTCGGATCGGTACCCAGTTGATCAACCGAGGTTGTTGCTAATTGGCTTTTCGCCTTTCGTTGGTAGGCCCCAAGTGGAAGGCGTGATGCGGTACAGGAGCGAGTTTTCCCTCAGTAAAGATACCAAGGTTTGTCTCCAGTAGGACTCCAGAGATGATAAGTAGGTGTCAGCGGCGCAACTGACGTGGACCTCCACACAGACACAGATAACTTTTTTCCCAACGAAGTTCAGAGAGGTTGTCAATCTCTCCGGTCTTGTTGTTCACAAATGATAAAACGCAAGGGGATAATGATAGCAACTTGAAAGTAAATGCAGAAAAGTAAATATAGCTTGGAAACAATAATGTGGATATGGACCGGGATACGTGATGTTCGCTAGTGATGTCTCTCTCCCAAAAGACGATAAAAATATCTATGCGAGGTAAACAAATTACAGAAAGGCAATTGATAGGATTATGAACGCACTGCAATGCTAACTATGCTACAAATGAAAGGAAGAGGTTCAAAAGCACAGGCAGTACGCCAAAGTAAGTAGACCGAAATCCATCTGCATCTACTACTAATCATCCACCTTGAGATATCTATCCAGAAAATCTCGCTGGTATTAAGTTGCGAGCCCCACCCAAAGTGTAAACCCAAAGCAACAAACAACTGCATTAAAAAGAACTTTGCGTAAAGTAAACAATCCTTGTAACCGCGGTTACAAGCACCGTTGTTTTCCCCCTTGTGGCAACAGCACATCCCCTACACTCATGTTTCTGTCACTCAAGCATGTCATCGGGGAGGCATGAACCCACAATCTAGCACAACGCTCCCTCTTGGAGTCACTACCACTACTAGGGAAAAGCTTATAGGTAGAGGCTTAACAGTAGCACCCCTTAAAGGCAGGCGCTACTGCTAATTAGCAGTAGCGCTCTATGTGGACGCTCGCTGTTGATATGCCTGTATCAGTAGCGCCTCATCTGTGGACCCGCTACTGGTATAGGTGGTCCCCACCAAACCCAGCTGACAAGTTTTAGTAGCAGCGCCCCCCTGGAAAGACCGCTACTACTATCTACTTATCAGTAGCGCCCTTCCGTTACGACCTCTGCTGCTAATGTGGACCCAACTTAAGCCAGAGGCCCGCAAATAGCAGTAGCGCGTGATCTATTGGGTTGCTACTACTAAAAGAATAGCAGTAGCGCCGTAGCGGTACAGGCGCTACTGGTAAGGCGCAGTAGCCACCTTTCCACCAACCATCCCCCTCCCCCCTCCTCTCTCTCCCTCACTTGCTTCTTCCTCATTCCTTCTCCTACCTCTTGTCCATCTCCATTAATGCATTACACCATCTCCATTAATGCACTACACACCGTCTTCATTAATGCAATATCTCTCTCTTTCCTTCTAATTTGCTCCTATTCCACCACCACATATCATGCATAAATGTATCTAGCTATCTCTCTTTCTCACCTTTGTCTCCTTCCCCTCACTAGCTAGTGCAAGCTTCTCCCAAGTGTGATATTTTAACAAAAGGTATATACTTTCTCTCTCTCTCTCTTAATTAATTACTAGCTAGCTAGGTACGTGGATGCATGAGATGTGAGTAAAAAATTGTGCTTTGCATCAATGAAAATATTTGTGTGTGTGTGTATGGGTGTGTGATTTGAGAGTTTGCCTATGTTTTGCCGAAATGTCGATTTACTTCCGTTTCGGCGAATTTCGGGCAAACTCTATATGTCCTATTTTAGGAAGTTCATGCCGAATTTTTGTATGACTTCGATATGCATATGCATGTCGTTATAATCTTTTTTTTGTATAACTCGTAGGCGACCATGAAGGTCTGTGGAAGAATGGTGGATAGATACTTGCGATCCGCAGTGGACGACATGGTTGAAAAAAATGAAAAGGAGATTTTATGTCCTTGTGGAAAATGCGAAGAAGGCGTCTGCCTGGACCCATTTAAGGGTGGACGTTTGAAGGCGCACCTGCTTAGATATGGTTTCATGGATGGCTATACTCGATGGATAACTGAAGATGATGATGACGATATCGACGGTGCAACCAATAACCCCATGGCAGCGGATGAAAAGATAATTGATGGATCCAAAGAGGAAGAGGGCGCTGGAAATGATGGCGGAGAAGAGGCCGCACATGGTAATGGCGGAGAAGATCAGACCGAACATGACGGAGAAGATGCGGACATGACGGATCCTTCGTCGCTACTAAATTCAATCGTGCGGGACCCTCATGTTCGAGACCTGCTTCGCAAGAAGACGACTAGCGACAGAGCTGGTTCTAGAGAGGAGGCCAAGTTGGAGCAACTGCAGGTAGACTAGAAGACTCCATTGTATGATGGTTGCGCTCCTGAGGTGACCCGCTTGAGTTTCACGCTCGAACTTCTAAAGATGAAGGCTAAAAACAAATGGAGCGACAAAAGCCTTGATGATCATCTCAAGTATCTAAACAAGACAGTTCTTCCCCCGGGGAACCTTTGTCCTACTAGTATCGATAAGGCCAAGAAGATTGTGTGCCCTCTTGATCTGCCGCACATTAGATACCATGCATGCATCAACGATTGCATCATTTATCGGAACGAGAACGCAGAAAAAACCAGTTGTCCGGTGTGCAATGCTGATAGATACAAGAAGGCCGGAAAGAAATATCCTCAGAAAGTTGTATGGTACTTTCCGATCATTCCTCGTCTGCAGCGTTATTTCGTAGATTCTAAGGAAGCTGAGCTCATGCGGTGGCACGCGGTCAGGAAGGTGCCCGATGATGGAGATGATCCGATGATGAGACACCCTGTGGATGGAAGCCAGTGGAGAGCGTTGAACGCCGACTATGGATTTCATCTTGATCCAAGGAACGTCATGCTTGGCGTGAGTTCAGATGGCATGAATCTGTTTAGCAAGCAGAACACCAACCATAGCACATGGCCCATGTTTGTATGGATGTACAACATTCCCCCGTGGAAGTGCATGAAGACAAAGTACATACACATGAGCATTCTGATTCAAGGGCCGAAACAGCCGAGAAATAATATTAATCTATATCTCGAGCTATTGAAAGAGGAGCTAGAAATGTTATGGAAATCACCAGTCAAGACATGGGACGCTTTCGAAAAAGAATATTTCTATATGAAAGCCGCGGTGCTGACGACGGTGCACGATTATCTCGGTTACGGATATGTATAAGGCCAGGTGTGCCATGGATATTGCGGATGCACGAGGTGCATGGATGATACAACGTCTCAGCAGCTAACAAAAGATGGTGGGTCTGCGAAAATCGTGTACATGGGGCATCGAAGATGGCTCGAGAAGAATGACCCGTGGAGAAACCGTGGAGATCTATTCAATGGTGAGGATGAGTGTCAGAACCCTCTGTTAGGTAATGTGCTACGGTCTTTTTCACTTTGCATTCATGAAAGAAATCAAAGGAAATTCAAAATCAAAAGCAAATGGGAGAAGGAACACCCCCCAGAGGAATTAATTCAAAAGGCCAGATAAAAATCTTTTCCAAAAATTCATGTTAGAGTTTTGAAAAGTCTTATAAATGAGTGTGATCACATTTCAAGTGATGTGGGACCCATCCCATGCTCATAGATTTTTCTAATATTCAAACAGTGCCTTGGAATAAAAGAAAGACCCCTATTTGATTTAAAATTCAAATTATTTGAATTTTAAAAATGTTGAAAGTTTATAAGTGGCTAGTCCATATTATTATGAGGCCATATAAAAATTTTCAGCATTTAATAAAATGTTTAGCTATTTTATTTAGCTAAACAGAACAAATGTCAGAAAAGAAAAATAGAAAAGGGAATAGAAAAGCTTACCTGGCGCCCAGGCGAGAGCGGCCCACCCAGCCCAGCCGACCCACAGGGGCAGCGGGGTCTTCTTCCCCGTCCCGCGCCTCCATGCTGCTCGGTGGAATGCCACCGAGCCAGCCGTGGACGCCACGTCGCCGCCGAGAGATTCCAGGCCTCCCCGTGGCCTCTTCTCGCGTCCTGGAGACGTTTCGCAGCCGCCCCAGTTCATTCCTCCCCTCCAGCGCGACTCCTTCCTCCTCCTTCGCCGATTTCTTCCTCCACCCGAGAGCGCCGCCGCTCGTCGTCGCAAGAACTCGGGGCCATCGACGTCGAGGAGCCAAACCAAGGTGTCCAGGGAGTTCGTCGTCGTCGTCTTCATCGACCTGCAGAAGGAATCGGAGCCGGACGCCTCCACGAGCTCGCTAGCTTCGTCGTCTTCATCGCCGGCCGCCGTGGATCGAACTCAAAGTCCGGCAACACCAGCGCCTCCCCGAGCAAGCCGCCGTTCCAGATAGACTCAGGGTGAGCTCGCAAGAAAAACCCCTCTCTTCTCCCCCTGGATTGCTCCCTCTAGCCGGATCCACCATGGGAACCGAGCAAGCTCGCCGCCATGGTCGAGCTAGAACTCGCTCTCGTGCCTCTGTTGATGCCCTAGTGCGCGCGTTTGGATCCTACGTGCACTAGCGTTCGATTGCGCCAAGTCCCAGCTAAATCCGTGCCCCCTAGCCTCGGCTACGACCTCGCCGCCGTTCTGTTGCCGCCGGAGTCGTCGCCGTCGTCGCTCCCGACCACCCCGTGACCCCCTGTTGCCTCCAGAAGACGCGGACGAAGCTGCTGCATCCATTGGTGTCCTCCCCGTGGCCTCCCGTGGCCCCTAGGCCATTCCGGCGAGTCGCCGCCGCGGCTCCAGTCACCGGCGTTTAGCCGCCGGCGTGTTAGCCCAAAACCCCTCCCTTAATCACTCACCTAATGACCCCCTGGGTCACTAACCAGTGGGCCTAGTGGCTTAATTAAGCCACTGGATTAATTTAACCCACAGGTTATTTAAATCCAGTCACTGACACCCTGGACCCACATGTCAGCTGACGCAATATATCAATTTAAATGAATTTCCAGAGATTATTTGAATTAAAGAAATTCCAGAAATTCCAGAAAATACCCCAAACTTTGGAAATTCATAGAAAATTCATATTAACTCCAAATTGGACAAATAATATATGAAAAATGATCAAGAGAAAATTATCTTTCCAAATATGCAACTTTCAACTATGTTTGAGTTGAATTTAAATTGGGACCAGTAGCATATGTCATTTGGTTTATTTGAATTTAATTCAAATTCAAATCAAATGATCTTGCTACTTGGACCATGGAATTAAGCTACAATTCAACCACACTTCAGAGGCATATCATACACATTTGAAGATGATTCAAAATGATCAAACCGTGTCACATGTAACTTGGTAAATGTTGAATTCAAATGTGGAGTTTGAATTTGCAATTCAATTTGCAATATACTCCATTTAAATGGAATGCTCAACACATCAGTACCATGAACATCACCCTTTCAATCTTATTCATCAGATTGTGCATTGTACATTCTGTTAATCCTATGATTGTCTTGTTGCTGATAGACGTGGAGCCGGAACCTGAGGTCACCCCCTACGTTGAAGACCACGAACCCGAACCTCGTCAGCAAGGCAAGCAAACTCCCATTGATCATGTCGATAAAATCCCACTTCCCTCTCATGTCTCGCTTATGCATTGTTTAGGATGATCACCATGCTTCGTTTCTACCGCATAGATGAACCCATTCCTTTGCATGACCTATCATTTTGTCATAGTAGTAAGCAAACAACAATCCTAGCAAATGTAGGAGTTGTTTGATATCATGTGGCCCCTGCAAATGTTATCGCTTATTGCATCCTTAGTATGATACCATGTTATTACAGTGATGTGAGTCGGGATGGGAATGATCATGTTGATGATGGTAGAAAAGTGTTGGTGAATCGACCCTAATACAAGGTGAACGATGAGAGGCTGTGTAGGAGTACACGGTGGGTTTTCTCGTTGAACACCGCCCTAGTACGAGTTCTTGTGTGGTGATCCAAGATGAAGAGTACAACCACACATTGGGCTCACTGACCCCTCTCAACTTACTAACTCATCCCTTTCGATGTCCAGATGCCGCAATAGTTCGGAGTTCTGGTAGGTCTGTGGCCTGGTTGCTAAGTGAGAGAACGGCTCACCCGAGACCGGCTTATGCACCACGCACACATCACTTGGGTCCACTTCGGTAAACCGGCCGGGTTCACGATTGTGGTAACCAACCCAAGTAGGCGGCTTTCTCGGATTAGATCGGCTATGAGGTAACAGTTGTGGTGAGCATCCTCGCTGGCACCCCTTGAATGGTGTCGAGATCAAAGGCGTTAAATGATGATCATGTGTGTGTAGCGGTACACCCTTGCAAGGTTAACATTACTATTCGAATAGCCGCGTCCGCGGTTATGGACTGCTTGGAAAGCTTAGCTTGATTATTAGACAACTTGAACCGGATACTTCTAAAACACACCAAGATAAGTGTGAGTGCTATGGCGTGCTTCCTCGTGGGGAAGTCGAGGAAGGCACCATAGTGATGTATTGGTTGGAGAAAGTAGTGGACTCGTGTACGCTTCTTACCTCAAAGTCTGGTACTCGTAGTTCAGGATTAGCCAAGTCAAAGCTGGCACTTCTGCAAGTGAACCCCACCTCCCTTTACCTTGATACATATGCATGAGTAGTATAGGTCCTATGTAAGTCTTGTTGAGTACGACTTTGTACTCACGTTTGCTTAATCTATGTTTTAGATGATGCCACTGACCCCGAAGGTGGCTTCTTCATCGAGATGGACGACTGAAGACCAACTAGTCTAGTCCCAGTCAGACGACTGGTTCCCTCGTGGAGGGCTTGTGTTTAAATAAGGCTTCTTAAGCCATTGTTAAACTTGTCTGTACTCAGATATAATTTGCTTCCGTGTGTGTTGTAATGTTGGATCACCTGTTTGTGATCTCTGTTTGCACTCTATAAGAGTTATCAATAAAAATGTACACTTTGTAGAGAATTGCAATGGTACCTGCTGTTCATACAAGGCATGTGTGCTGCGTGTATGTTTACAACATGTATGTCTTTGTATGGGTTTTCGAGACCTTAGTTGTGTTCTGGCTGGCGGTCTTTCATACACCAAGTGGCCCTTAGATGTGCGCAGCTTGGGGCATCGCGATGCGATTGTTCGAGACTCTGTCTCGTGCACACTTTGTGGTATGATTGAGTCCGCCCTAGACCCCGACTAAGCGATCGGGCTGGAGTAAGTCTATGTAAGAGTTATGAGATAGTCGTTAGTATGGTTGAGGCGACTTGTCTTTGAATATGGGAGTTCACCACCCATATCATTAGACTTGTGTGCGTACGATGAGGACCCATCTCAGTTGATCATCCGGCCTGGATGGGATGCCCCTCACGTACGATGCTTTCCGAGAACGTTCTGTGCTTGGCCTTGTCTGCTTAGACAAGTGGGTACGGTTCTCGGCTCTCCATATGACTATGTCTTAGCTGTACTTGCATACGCTAACCCCGGGTCCCGACAAACTTGGTATCAGAGCAGGACTGACTGTAGGACTAGTAGCCTTGGCCGATGTCGAGTCTAGCTTTCTATAGTTATATAGTTACTCTGGGTATATAAGGGAACAACGTAAGGCTTCTTTTTTCTCCTTACCCCCTTCGTTCTGAGTTCTGAGTCACCCTCATCTTATTCTACGGGTAGATAGGACTAGGCTCTCCTCTGTCTGATTAGAACATCTCGTTGTTTGCTTCCTTGTAGCCGTAGGAAAGTTGTGACCGATTTCTTAGAGTGGTTATGCTTCCTGATTTATTACATCGTATGTAAGTGCTGTTTCCATGTTGTAAGAAATTGTCTTTTTCTTGCAATTACAGCCGTTATGCTGTCCGAGTCATTCCAGGTTTATCTCATAATCTGATGCATTTGCAAAATACTTTTTGTTTCAGATGGCAGATCTTCCCCCTCGGCAGATTGTTCGTTTGACCAGGTGCCTCGGTGTGCGTGGCCATCCCGCCACGTTGATCGAGATGATGTCCTATGTGGGATATCGGTGGTACCCTGAGTACACCATCGAGGAGCAGTTCCACGACTTCAACCAGACGCAGTTCCACTGCATTGTTCGGATCTACCCGCACCACGTTGGAGTCACTCAGCCTATCCACTTTGGACATGGCATTGGCGTTACCGAGAACATGGCTGTGCAGGATGCTGCATACTCATGTATGACACTGCTGAGAGAGGAGCACACTTTGCGGAGAGAGACTTCTTTCCGCTATATCCCTGCTGCACTTCGAGGAGAAGAGGGATATTACACCGTACTCTACTCAGATCACTCTGCAGAAGATCCCGCACTTCAGATGACTGCTAGATTTGCTAGTGACAGAGATCGTGATGCCCGCGCTCTCCGTTTCGAGCTCCACGCCACCCGTGTTCGTCTGTATCGAGCACTGACACTTTTGGCTCCCTTTGTGAGCGTTGGATCAGTTGAGTTTGATGCGATCTACCCAGTGAGGACTTAGATGCCTTCTCGAGTTGCTTGGCCCGAGATTGGAGGCATTTTTCCACCCCGTGGTCCTTTGCTTCCACCCTACGCTGGACCTAGGCCCCATCCTTGCCCAAATGGATATCAGGGTCCACAAGCCTCCGTGTTTTCCGATGGTCACCTCCAGCTACCGGGATATGCGGGTAACTTTTATGAGGACTACTATGGAGATGGAGATGAGTGAGACCGCCTGTGGTCTTACTTAGTGATGATGTAGTAGTATCTTAGTATATTGTAAGCAAGGTGTCTAAGATTCCAAAGTCTTAGATAAATAATGTATAGGAAGTCAGAGTGCCTCTGAAGGATGGATCATCTTCATCACGTTTGTATTAGCTTGGTGCTTGTACTAAAACGATGTATGGCTTGTATGATAGCTTGTGAATATATGGCTTGTATGCTTTTATCACCATGTTGTCAAGATGATTACTTCCTTTGCTCTGTAATCCTTCCAGTACTTCAATACCTTGTTTAGACTCTCCCAATCAACTCTGTTTGACTTTGGTTTTTACCTTCAGGATGTCTCAAGGAACCCGTGGCCAGGTTGGTCGGAACCAAGGTCGTGGGAATGACCAAGAGGAAGGCAACCTTCCACCCCCACCCACGATGGCTCAGGTTCTGATGGAGGTCGAGAGGAACCGCCGAGACTCTCACCACCTGTTGGAAGTCATTGCTCGCAACACACCTCAGCAGCGCAATGATTTGGTGTCCCTGAACGACTTCATCCGACTTCATCCCCCGGTTTTCAGTTACTCCACCGAGCCCCTTGACACCGATGAATGGCTTCGCAACATCGAGAGGAAGCTCCAAGCAGGCCGTGTTGCAACTGGTGACAAGGTCAGCTATGCCACCTATCACCTTGAAGGTGCAGCTAGCTCTTGGTGGGAGAACTTTCTGAATATGCGCCCCGTTGGACCGCCCGCATCTTGGGAGGAATTCTGCACTTCTTTCCGCGAGCACCACATTCCCAAGGGTCTTATGGACCGCAAGCGTGAGGAGTTCTGCAACCTCACTCAAGGCAGAAGGACCGTTGACGAGTTCAGTCGTGAGTTCAACCGACTTGCTCGTTATGCTACCGAAGAAGTCTCCATTGACTCCAAGAAACAAGAGAGGTTCCGTCGTGGCCTCAACACTGGACTTCGTCGTGAGCTCAATCTTCATGACTTTGCCACCTTTCAGGTCCTTGTCAACAAGGCCATCAAAGCAGAGGACATGAACACCCCAACGACTTCCGCAAACACCCTAGAGATGACAGTTCATCCAATTCTGGCTCCCAGAAGCGCAAGATCTGGATCCCAAACAGCATGTTCCGCGAGAACAACCCCCCGAGGCCATCCTATGTGGCGCCTCGTCCACCAACCCAGTTCCACCCAGCTCCACCAAACAACCCAGCTCCACGCACTGTTTTCAGAGCCTGTTACAAGTGTGGTCAGGCAGGCCACTACTCTCGCGAGTGTCCCCAGAACCAGATCCAGCATCAGAATGCTCCACCACGTGCCGGAGGCAACAACAGCAACAATGGTCGTGGCAAGCCACCCCAGAAGGTCTACACCGCCAAACCCGCTCCTCCCGCCACTCGTGGACGTGTGAACCAGATTGCCGTCGAAGAGACTGACGACACCACTGACGTCATTCTTGGTACGCTCCCAGTCAATTATGTTCCTACTTCCGTTCTTTTCGACCCAGGAGCATCTCATTCATTCATGTCGGAAAGTTATGCACTTCGTCATGAGTTATCTTTTGTTGAATTGTCCACCCCAATGATTATTCAAACTCCAGGGTCAAGATGGCAAACTAATAGAGTAAGCCATGGTAATCAAATTGCAATTGAGGGTTTAGTATTCCTTGCTTCACTCATAACCCTCAAGTCTTCAGACATTGATGTCATCCTTGGCATGGATTGGCTATCAAGACAGAATGCCTACCTGGATTGCAAAGGCAAATCCGTGAAACTCACCCACCCTTCAGGAACCGTCAACTACACCTCACCCAGAACAAGAACCCAAGTGCATTCTTTGAATGTACTTCCCCTTCCCGAACTTGAAGATATTCCGGTGGTTCGTGACTTTCCGGATGTCTTTCCTGAAGAGCTACCGGGCATGCCACCCGACAGATGTGTAGAGTTTATAGTGGATCTTGCCCCAGGAACTGCACCAATTTCTAGACGCCCATACAAAATGGCCCCACGTGAGTTAGCTGAGCTTAAAACCCAACTGGAAGGTTTGTTGGAGAAAGGCTTCATCCGCCCTAGCTCATCGCCATGGGGTTGCCCCGTTCTGTTCGTAACGAAGAAAGATGGAACAGAAAGGATGTGCGTAGACTATCGCGCGCTAAATTTAGCGACGATAAAGAACAAGTACCCACTGCCCAGGATCAATGATCTTTATGATCAACTTGCAGGATCCTCTGTCTTCTCCAAGATGGATTTGAGATTAGGTTATCATCAAATCAAGATCCGAAACGAGGACATTCCCAAAACGGCTTTTACTACTCGTTATGGTCTTTAGGAGTACACCGTCATGTCCTTTGGTTTAACCAATGCCCCCGCCACTTTCTCACGCATGATGAACTCGATCTTCATGGAGTATTTGGACCAGTTCGTCGTGGTTTACCTCGATGACATCCTTATATACTCGAAGAACGAAGAAGAACATGCCGAACACCTAAGGCTGGTATTGATGAAACTTAGAGAGCATCGCCTGTATGCTAAATTCTCCAAGTGTGAATTTTGGCTACCAGAAGTGACCTACTTAGGCCACGTGATTTCTGCAAAAGGCATTGCTGTGAATCCCGAGAGAGTTCAGGCCGTCCTTGACTGGACTTTACCTGAATCGGTTAAGCAAGTTAGGAGTTTTCTTGGCCTAGCCAGCTATTGCCGTCGCTTCGTCGAGAATTTCTCTAAAGTTGCAAAGCCTCTAACTGAACTCCTCAAGAAAGATAAGAAATTCCTATGGACTTCCAAGTGCGAGGAAAGCTTTCAAGAGCTACAAGAAGATTGACTTCTGCACCCGTACTTGCACCTCCAGACACCAAAAAGGATTTCGAGATCTATTGTGACGCATCATGGCAAGGGTTAGGATGCATACTTCTGCAAGATCGACATGTGGTAGCTTATGCTTCACGCCAGTTGCGGCCACATGAAGAGAACTATCCTACCCATGACCTTGAACTCGCTGCCGTAGTTCATGCCCTAACAACTTGGCGACATTACCTCCTTGGTAATCGTTGTGAGATCTATTCCGACCACCAAAGCCTCAAATACATTTTCACCCAGACAGATCTTAATCTCAGGCAACGACGCTGGATTGAGTTGATAAAAGATTACGACGTAGTAATTTCTTACACCCCAGGCAAAGCCAATGTCATGGCTGATGCACTAAGTCGTAAGTCGTATTGTAACAACCTCATGTTACAACAGTATCAACCACTTCTTCATGAGGACTTTAGCAAGCTCAACCTTGAGATTGTTCCTCATGGCTATCTTTATACTTTGGTGGCGACACCAACTCTTGAGGATCAAATCATAGTTGCCCAAAGGCGTGCACGAGGTGTTTGCCGGATCAAGGAGAACATTGCTAGCGGAGTTGCTAAATGTTTCTCCACATATAGCAAGGGAACGGTATTCTTTGAAAATCGTTTGGTAGTACCTAAGAATAAGGAATTAAGGCAACTCATCCTCAAGGTAGCCCATGACACACCCCTCTCGATTCATCCCGGTAGCACAAAAATGTACCGAGATCTACGCCAGAGATTTTGGTGGAATAGGATGAAGAGAGACATTGCTCAATTTGTTGCCGAATGTGTTGTTTGTCGTCGCATTAAGGTAGAACATCAAAGACCTGCTGGTACACTGCAACCTTTGTCTATTCCCGAGTGGAAATGGGACAAAGTCGGTATGGACTTCATCACCGGCTTTCCAAGAACCCAGAAAGGAAACAATGCCATCTTCGTTATCATAGATAGGCTTTCCAAAGTTGCACACTTCCTTCCGGTTCGCGAGTCTATAACTGCTAGACAGTTAGCGGACTTGTACATTTCTAGAATTGTATCCCTTCATGGTGTTCCTTTGGAAATCAATTTTGATCGCGGTAGCCTTTTCACCTCTAGATTTTGGGGAAGCTTTCAGAATGCTATGGGAACTCATCTTTCCTTTAGTACAGCTTTCCATCCTCAGTCTAGCGGTCAAGTCGAAAGGGTTAACCAAATTCTTGAAGACATGCTTAGAGCTTGTGTTATCTCATTCGGAAAGAATTGGGAGAAGTCTCTTCCATTTGCCTAATTTGCTTATAACAATAGTTTTCAATCTAGTCTGAACATGGCTCCTTTTGAACTCCTATATGGACGACGATGTCGAACACCTTTAAACTGGTCAGAAACCGGTGAAAGACAATTCTTTGGACCGGACATGATCAAGGAAGCAGAAGAGCAAGTTCGCATTGTTCGTGATCAATTGAAAGCAGCCCAGTCTCGTCAGAAAATCTACTATGATCGTCATCATAGGCAAGAGAGCTACAATCTGGATGAGAAGGCTTACCTCCGGGTTACTCCTCTGAAGGGAAACCAACGTTTCGGTATCAAAGGCAAGGTGGCCCCACGTTACATCGGACCTTTCCGCATTATTACTAAACGTGGAGAAGTTGCCTACCAACTTGAACTACCTCCGCACCTCTCCCGAGTACACGATGTATTCCATGTGTCCCAACTCAGGCGTTGCTTCAAGGACCCTATCCGCGAAGTCGACCATGAAACGCTTGATCTACAAGATGACCTTTCTTATCGAGAATACCCCATTCGTATTATTGATTCCACAAAGCGTGTCACTCGTCGTCAGAATATTAGGTTTCTGAAAGTGCAAGGGTCACACCACTCTGAAAGAGAAGCTACGTGGGAAAGAGAAGACCGTCTCAGTGCCGAGTACCCCTCCTTCCTCCCGCAGACTTCTGAATCTCGGGACGAGATTCTTTTGAGTGGGAGCGAGTTGTCAGAACCCTCTGTTAGGTAATATGCTATGGTCTTTTTCACTTTGCATTCATGAAAGAAATCAAAGGAAATTCAAAATCAAAAGCAAATGGGAGAAGGAACACCCCCCAGAGGAATTAATTGAAAAGGCCAGATAAAAATCTTTTCCAAAAATTCATGTTAAAGTTTTGAAAAGTCTTATAAATGAGTGTGATCACATTTCAAGTGACGTGGGACCCACTCCATGCTCATAGATTTTTCAAATATTCAAACAGTGCCTTGGAATAAAATAAATACCCCTATTTGATTTAAAATTCAAATTATTTGAATTATAAAAATCTTGAAAGTTTATAAGTGGCTAGTCCATATTATTATGAGGCCATATAAAAAATTTCAGCATTTAATAAAATGTTTAGCTATTTTATTTATCTAAAAGGAACAAATGTCAGAAAAGAAAAATAGAAAAGGGAACAGAAAAGCTTACCTGGCGCCCAGGCGAGAGCGGCCCACCCAGCCCAGCCGGCCCACAAGGGCAGCGGGGTCTTCTTCCCCGTCCCGCGCCTCCAAGCTGCTCGGTGGAATGCCACCGAGCCAGCTGTGGACACCACGTCGCCGCCGAGAGCTTCCAGGCCTCCCCGTGGCCTCTTCTCGCGTCCTGGAGACGTCTCGCAGCCGCCCCAGTTCATTCCTCCCCTCCAGCGTGACTCCTTCCTCCTCCTTCGCCGATTTCTTCCTCCACCCGAGAGCGCCGCCGCTCGCCGTCGCAAGAACTCGCAGCCATCGACGTCGAGGAGCCAAACCAAGGTGTCCAGGGAGTTCGTCGTCGTCGTCTTCATCGACCTGCAGAAGGAATCGGAGCCGGACGCCTCCACGAGCTCGCTAGCTTCGTCGTCTTCATCGCCGGCCGCCGTGGATCGAACTCAAATTCCGGCAACACCAGCGCCTCCCCGAGCAAGCCGCCGTTCCAGATAGACTCAGGGTGAGCTTGCAAGCAAAACCCCTCTCTTCTCCCCCTGGATTTCTCCCTCTAGCCGGATCCACCATGGGAACCGAGCAAGCTCGCCGCCATGGTCGAGCTAGAACTCGCTCTCGTGCCTCTGTTGATGCCCTAGTGCGCGCGTTTGGATCCTACGTGCACTAGCGTTCGATTGCGCCAAGTCCCAGCTAAATCCGTGCCCCCTAGCCTCGGCTACGACCTCGCCGCCGTTCTGTTGCCGCCGGAGTCGTCGCCGTCGTCGCTCCCGACCACCCCGTGACCCCCTGTTGCCTCCAGAAGACGCGGACGAAGCTGCTGCATCCATTGGTGTCCTCCCCGTGGCCTCCCGTGGCCCCTAGGCCATGCCGGCGAGTCGCCGCCGCGGCTCCAGTCACCGGCATTTAGCCGCCGGCGTGTTAGCCCAAAACCTCTCCCTTAATCACTCGCCTAATGACCCCCTGGGTCACTAACCAGTGGGCCCAGTGGCTTAATTAAGCCACTGGATTAATTTAACCCACGGGTTATTTAAATCCAGTCACTGACACCCTGGACCCACATGTCAGCTGACGCAATAAATCAATTTAAATGAATTTCCAGAGATTATTTGAATTAAAGAAATTCCAGAAATTCCAGAAAATACCCCAAACTTTGGAAATTCATAGAAAATTCATATTAACTCCAAATTGGACAAATAATATATGAAAAATGATCAGGAGAAAATTATGGTTCCAAATATGCAACTTTCAACTATGTTTGAGTTGAATTTAAATTGGGACCAGTAGCATATGTCATTTGGTTTATTTGAATTTAATTCAAATTCAAATCAAATGATCTTGCTACTTGGACCATGGAATTAAGCTACAATTCAACCACACTTCAGAGGCATATCATACACATTTGAAGATGATTCAAAATGATCAAACCATGTCACATGTAACTTGGTAAATGTTGAATTCAAATGTGGAGTTTGAATTTGCAATTCAATTTGCAATATAATCCATTTAAATGGAATGCTCAACACATCAGTACCATGAACATCACCCTTTCAATCTTATTCATGAGATTGTGCATTGTACATTCTGTTGATCCTATGATTGTCTTGTTGCTGATAGACGTGGAGCCGGAACCCGAGGTCACCCCCTACGTTGAAGACCCCGAACCCGAACCTCGTCAGCAAGGCAAGCAAACCCCCATTGATGATGACGATAAAATACCACTTCCCTCTCATGTCTCGCTTATGCATTGTTTAGTATGATGACGATGCTTCGTTTCTACCGCATAGATGAACCTATTCCTTTGCATGACCTATCATTTTGTCACAGTAGTAAGCAAATCACAATCCTAGCAAATGTAGGAGTTGTTTGATATCATGTGGCCCCTGCAAATGTTATCGCTTATTGCATGCTTATTATGATACCATGTTGTTACTGTGATGTGAGTTGGGATGGGAATGATCATGTTGATGATGGTAGAAAAGTGTTGGTGAATCGACCCTAATACAAGGTGAACGATGAGAGGCTGTGTAGGAGTACACGGTGGGTTGTCTCGTTGAACACCGCCCTAGTACGAGTTCTTGTGTGGTGATCCAAGATGAAGAGTGCAACCACACATTGGGCTCACTGACCCCTCTCAACTTACTAACTCATCCCTTTCGATGTCCAGATGTCGCAATAGTTCGGAGTTCTGGTAGGTCTGTGGCCTGGTTGCTAAGTGAGAGAACGGCTCACCCGAGACCGGCTTATGCACCACACACACATCACTTGGGTCCACTTCGGTAAACCGGCCGGGTTCACGATTGTGGTAACCAACCCAAGTAGGCGGCTTTCTTGGATTAGATCGGCTATTCGGTAACAGTTGTGGTGAGCATCCTCGCTGACACCCCTTGAATGGTGTCGAGATCAAAGGCGGTAAATGATGATCATGTGTGTGTAGCGGTACACCCTTGCAAGGTTAACAAAACTATTCGAATAGCCGCGTCCGCGGTTATGGACTGCTTGGAAAGCTTAGCTTGATTATTAGACAACTTGAACCGGATACTTCTAAAACACACCAAGATAAGTGTGAGTGCTATGGCGTGCTTCCTCGTGGGGAAGTCGAGGAAGGCACCATAGTGGTGTATTGGTTGGAGAAAGTAGTGGACTCGTGTACGCTTCTTACCTCAAAGTCTGGTCCTCGTAGTTCAGGATTAGGCAAGTCAAAGCTGGCACTTCTGCAAGTGAACCCCACCTCCCTTTACCTTGATACATATGCATGAGTAGTATAGCTCCTATGTAAGTCTTGTTGAGTACGACTTTGTAAGACATAATTTGCTTTCGTGTGTGTTGTAATGTTGGATCACCTGTTTGTGATCTCTGTTTGCACTCTATAAGAGTTATCAATAAAAATGTACACTTTGTAGAGAATTGCAATGGTACCTGCTGTTCATACAAGGCATGTGTGCTGCGTGTATGTTTATAACATGTATGTCTTTGTATGGGTTTTCGAGACCTTAGTTGTGTTCTGGCTGGCGGTCTTTCATACACCAAGTGGACCTTAGATGTGCGCAGCTTGGGGCATCGCGATGCGATTGTTCGAGACTCCGTCTCGTGCACACTTTGTGGTATGATCGAGCCCGCCCTAGACCCTGACTAAGCGATCGGGCTGGAGTAAGTCTATGTAAGAGTTATGAGATAGTCATTAATATGGTTGAGGCGACTTGTCTTTGAATATGGGAGTTCACCACCCATATCATTAGACTTTTGTGCGGACGATGAGGACCCATCTCAGTTGATCATCCGGCCTAGATGGGATGCCCCTCACGTACGATGCTTTCTGAGAACGTTCTGTGCTTGGCCTTGTCTGCTTAGACAAATGGGTACGGTTCTCGGCTCTCCATATGACTATGTCTTAGCTGTACTTGCATACGCTAACCCCGGGTCCCGACACTGAGAATCGAGGACCTCCACTTAAGAGGAGCGGCGCCGAAATTGATGAGTTGTTGAAAAACTGGAAAGAGTGCCCCGCGCCTAGAAAGATGAAAAAACCGGAGCCGCTGCTGAAGGTATGGAAAACAAGGTCTGTTTTCTGGGACTTGGAGTACTGGCCCAAACTCGATACACCTCATTGTCTTGATCAAATGCATATCACGAAGAATGTTCTCGAGAGTTTGCTTGGCACACTGATGAACATGCCAGAGAAGACCAAGGATGGGCCGAAGGCAAGAAGAGACTTGGAAGATTTGGAAATAAGGGCAGATCTCCACATGCCCCGTAAAACGGCCGAGACAGAGACGGAGACAGAGGCGGGGGACAGCAGGCGGGGCAAAAAAGTAAAGAAGAAGGAAGAGAAATATTGCCCCCTTCTTGCTTCACCTTCAATACAAAGGAGATCGATCAATTTTTCAAGTGTCTTACCGGAATAAAAGTTAGTTCCGGTTACTGTGGGAAGATAAGCAGATATCTAGACATGCAGAAAAAAAGGTTCAGCGGGATGAAGTCTCATGACTGTCACGTGATGATGACGCAGATACTACCGGTTGCCCTTAGAGGGATAACGGACAAGCACGTCCGTGACACGCTTACTGGTTTCTGTAATTTTTTCGATGTTATCTCTTGAAAGTCGATCAGTTCGAAGCAGCTCACAAGGCTACAGGAAGAGATTGTTGTCATACTATGTGAGCTCGAGATGTACTTCCCGCCCGCGTTCTTTGACGTCATGGTGCATATGTGTGTCCACATTGTGGACGACAGCATCGACCTTGGCCCGTCATACCTGCACAACATGATGCATGTCGGGACCCGGGGTTAGCGTATGCAAGTATAGTTAAGACATAGTCGTATGGAGAGCCGAGAACCGTACCCACTTGTCTAAGCAGACAAGGCCAAGCACAGAACGTTCTCGGAAAGCATCGTACGAGAGGGGCATCCCATCCAGGCCGGATGATCAACTGAGATGGGTCCTCATCGTCCGCACACAAGTCAAATGATATGGGTGGTGAGCTCCCATATTCAAAGACAAGTCGCCTCAACCATACTATCGACTATCTCAAAACTCTTACATAGACTTACTCCAGCCCGATCACTTAGTCGGGGTCTAGGGCGGGCTCGATCATACCACAAAGTGTGCACGAGACGGAGTCTCGAACAATCGCCTCGCGATGCCCCAAGCTGCGCACATCCAGCCAGAACAAAACTAAGGTCTCGAAAACCCATACAAAGACATGCATGTTATAAACATACACGCAGCACACATGCATTGTATGAACAACAGGTACCATTGCAATTGTCTACAAAGTGTACAATTTTATTGATAACTCTTATAGAGTGCAAACAGAGATCACAAACATGTGATCCAACATTACAATACAAACGGAAGCAAAATATGACTGGGTACAGACAAGTTTAACAAATGGCTTAAGAAGCCTTATTTAAACACAAGCCCTCCACGAGGGAACCAGTCGTCTGACTGGGACTAGACTAGTTAGTCTTCAGTCGTCCAGCTCGATGAAGAAGCCACCTTCGGGGTCAGTGGCATCATCTAAAACATAGATTAAGCAAACGTGAGTACAAAGTCGTACTCAGCAAGACTTACATAGGAGCTATACTAATCATGCACATGTATCAAGGTAAAGGGAGGTGGGGTTCATTTGCAGAAGTTCCATCTTTGACTTGGCTAATCCTGAACTACGAGTACCAGACTTTGAGGTAAGAAGCGTACACGAGTCCACTACATTCTCCAACCAATACACCATTATGGTGCCTTCCTCGACTTCCCCACGAGGAAGCACGCCATAGCACTCACACTTATCTTGGTGTGTTTTAGAAGTATCCAGTTCAAGTTGTCTAATAATCAAGCTAAGCTTTCCAAGAATTCCATAACCGCGGACGCGGCTATTCGAATAGTTTTGTTAACCCTGCAGGGGTGTACCGCTACACACACATGATCATCATTTACCGCCTTTGATCTCGACACCGTTCAAGAAGTGTCGGCGAGGATGCTCACCACAACTGTTACCTCATAGCCGATCTAGTCCGACAAAGTCGCCTACTTGGGTTGGTTACCACAATCGTGAACCCGGCCGGTTTACCGAAGTGGAACCAAGTGATGTGTGCGTGGTGCATAAGCCGGTCTCGGATGAGCCGTTCTCTCACTTAGCAGCCAGGCCACAGACCTACCAGAACTCCGAACTATTGCGACATCTGGACATCGAAAGGGATGAGTTAGTAAGTTGAGAGGGGTCAGTGAGCCCAATGTGTGGTTGTACTCTTCATCTTGGATCACCACACAAGAACTCGTACTAGGGCGGTGTTCAACGAGACAACCCACCGTGTACTCCTACACAGCCTCTCATCGTTCACCTTGTATTAGGGTCGATTCACCAACACTTTTCTACCAACATCAACGTGATCATTCCCATCCCGACTCACACCACAGTAACAACATGGTATCATACTAAGCATGCAATAAGCGATAACATTTGCAGGGGCGACATGATATCAAACAACTCCTACATTTGCTAGGATTGTGGTTTGCTTACTACTGTGACAAAATGATAGGTCATGCAAAGGAATGGGTTCATCTATGCGGTAGAAACGAATCATGGTGATCATCCTAAACAATGCATAAGCGAGACATGAGAGGGAAGTGGGATTTTATCGACATGATCAGTGGGGGTTTGCTTGCCTTGCTGACGAGGTTCGGGTTCTGGGTCTTCAACGAAGGGGGCAGCCTCCTGCTTCGGTTCCACCTCTACTCGACAAACAACAAGAAAAGTAGCAAAGTAAATACAATGCAAAAACACATGATGGAAGTTTGAATCTTGATGTATATGCTTTGATGTGTAAGGCAATTACATTTAAATGGAGTATATTGCAAATTGAATTGCAAATTCAAACTCCACATTTGAATTCAAATTAACCAAGTTGCATGTGACATTGTTTGATCATTTTGAATCATCTTCAAATGTGTATGATATGCCTCTGATGTGTGGTTGAATTGTAGCATAATTCCATGGTCCAAGTTGCAAAATCATTTGAATTGAATTTGAATTAATTCCAAATAATTCAAATGACATATGCTACTGGTCCCATTTTAAAATCAACTCCAACATAGTTGAAAGTTGCATATTTGGAAAGATAATTTTATCCTGATCATTTTTCATATATTATTTGTCCAATTTGGAGTTAATATGAATTTTCTATGAATTTCCAAAGTTTGGGGTATTTTCTGGAATTTCTGGAATTCTTTAATCCAAATAATCTCTGAAAATTCATTAAAATGATTTATTGCGTCAGTGCTGGCGTCAGGGGGGGCTAACATGTGGGGTCACTCTGTCAGTGACTGGGTTAATTAATCCGTTGGGTTAATTAATCCAGTGGCTTAATTAAGCCACTGGGCCCACTGGTCACTCTCACTGGGGGGTAACCACGGGGGTTAGTGGCTAACCCACCGGCGGCTAAACGCCGGTGGTCTGGCCACGGCGGCGCACTCGCCGGAATCTGCTAGAGGCCACGGAAAAGGAAACGGAGGGCATCGGCGTGCTCCTGGAGGTCTTCCGCGTCGAGAGGAAGCATCAGGGGGTCACGGGGAGGTCGGGAGCGACGACGGCGACGACTCCGGCGGCAACAGAACGGCGGCGAGGTTGGGGAAGGGGCTAGGGTGCACGGCTTGGGCTGTGCTTTGCGTGCATTCGAAAACTAGAGTCACTGGGAGTCAAACGCGCGCGCTGGACGTGATGATGGGGCACACGGGCGACCTCATAGTCGTCCATGGCGGCGACATGCTTCGGCAACCATGGAGAAAATGGCTAGAGGTGATGCGGGGTGCTGGAAGCTTGGGGGAAACGCTTAGAAGCTCACCGCGGTTCGAACGGAAGCAACGGCAAGCTAAGGGAGGCTTCAACGGCGGCGAATCGACGGCGGCGAGCTCGCGGGTCCAGCGAGAGGTTGAAGACGATGGCGTCGGCTCGGGGAGGAATTAGGGCTCCAGCTTCTGCGTGAAGACGAAGTCGAGGACGAGGAACACGGTGGACTTGCTGGCTTGATCTCTAGGGCACGGTGGCCACATTGTCCACGGCGGTGCGCTCCGGCGAAGCTTCGGGCGGCGACGAATTCGAGCATGGGAGGAGGAGGAGGAAGCTCTGGAGGGGGGGAATGAACTGGGGCGGCTGCGAGACGTCTCCAGGACGCGAGAAGAGGGCACGGGGCGACCTGGAAGGTCTTCGACGACGACGTGTCGTCCCCGGCTGGCTCGGTGGCAATCCACCGAGCAGCTTGGAGGCGCGGGACGGGGAAGAAGACCCCGCTCCCCCTGTGGGCCGGCTGGGCTGGGTGGGCCGGCTCCGCCTAGGCGCCAGGTAAGGATTCTGCTTCCTTTTCTATTTTTCTTTTCTGACACTTGTTTTGTTTAGCTAAATAAAATAGCTGAACATTTTATTAAATGCTGAAAAATATTATATGGCTTCATAATAAAATAGACTAGACACTTATAAAGTTTCAACATTTTTAAAATTCAACTGATTTGAATTTTAAATCAAATAGGGGTATTTCATTAATTCCAAGGCACTGTTTGATTATTTGAAAAATCTATGAGCATGGGGTGGGTCCCACATCACTTGATATGTGATCACACTCATTTATAAGACTTTTCAAAAATCTAACATGAATTTTTGGAGAAGATTTTTATCTGGCCTTTTGAATTAATTCATCTGGGGGGTTTTCCTTCTCCCATTTTGATTTTGAAGTTGATTTCAAAGATTCCTTTTGAAAATTTTGACATGATGCAAGGTTACTTTGATCCTAGCACATTACCTAACAGAGGGTTCTGACAACTCGCCCCCACTCAACAGAATCTCGTTCCGAGATTCAGAAGTCTGCGGGAGGAAGGTGGGGTACTCGGCACTGAGACGGTCTTCTCTTTCCCATGTAGCTTCTCTTTCAGAGTGGTGTGACCATTGCCACTTTCAGAAACCTAATCTTCTGACGACGAGTGACACGCTCTGCAGAATCAAGAATACGAACGGGGTATTCTCGATAAGAAAGGTCATCTTGTAGATCAAGCGTTTCATGGTCGACTTCGCGGATAGGGTCCTTGAAGCAACGCCTGAGTTGGGACACATGGAATACATCGTGTACTCGGGAGAGGTGCGGAGGTAGTTCAAGTTGGTAGGCAACTTCTCCACGTTTAGTAATAATGCGGAAAGGTCCGATGTAACGTGGGGCCAACTTTCCTTTGATACCGAAACGTTGGTTTCCCTTCAGAGGAGTAACCCGGAGGTAAGCCTTCTCATCCAGATTGTAGCTCTCTTGCCTATGATGACGATCATAGTAGCTTTTCTGACGAAACTGGGCTGCTTTCAATTGATCACGAACAATGCGAACTTGCTCTTCTGCTTCCTTGATCATGTCCGGTCCAAAGAATTGTCTTTCACCGGTTTCTGACCAGTTTAAAGGTGTTCGACATCGTTGTCCATATAGGAGTTCAAAAGGAGCCATGTTCAGACTAGATTGAAAACTATTGTTATAAGCAAATTAGGCAAATGGAAGAGACTTCTCCCAATTCTTTTCGAATGAGATAACACAAGCTCTGAGCATGTCTTCAAGAATTTGGTTAACCCTTTCGACTTGACCGCTAGACTGAGGATGGAAAGCTGTACTAAAGGAAAGATGAGTTCCCATAGCATTCTGAAAGCTTCCCCAAAATCTAGAGGTGAAAAGGCTACCGCGATCAGAATTGATTTCCAAAGGAACACCATGAAGGGATACAATTCTAGAAATGTACAAGTCCGCTAACTGTCTAGCAGTTATAGACTCGCGAACCGGAAGGAAGTGTGCAACTTTGGAAAGCCTATCTATGATAACGAAGATGGCATTGTTTCCTTTCTAGGTTCTTGGAAAGCCGGTGATGAAGTCCATACCGACTTTGTCCCATTTCCACTCGGGAATAGACAAAGGTTGCAGTGTACCAGCAGGTCTTTGATGTTCTACCTTAATGCGACGACAAACATCACATTCGGCAACAAATTGAGCAATGTCTCTCTTCATCCTAGTCCACGAAAATCTCTGGCGTAGATCTCGGTACATTTTTGTGCTACCGGGATGAATCGAGAGGGGTGTGTCATGGGCTTCCTTGAGGATGAGTTGCCTTAAATCCTTATTCTTAGGTACTACCAAACGATTTTCAAAGAATACCGTTCCCTTGCTATATGTGGAGAAACATTTAGCAACTCCGCTAGCAATGTTCTCCTTGATCCGGCAAACACCTCGTGCACGCCTTTGGGAAACTATGATTTGACCCTCAAGAGTTGGTGTCGCCATCAAGGTAGAAAGATAGCCATGACGAACAATCTCAAGGTTGAGCTTGCTAAAGTCCTCATGAAGAAGTGGTTGATACTGTTGTAAAATGAGGTTGTTACAATACGACTTACGACTTAGTGCATCAGCCATGACATTGGCTTTGCCTAGGGTGTAAGAAATTACTACGTCGTAATCTTTTATGAACTCAATCCAGCGTCTTTGCCTGAGATTAAGATCTGGCTGGGTGAAAATGTATTTGAGGCTTTGGTGGCCGGAATAGATCTCACAACGATTACCAAGGAGGTAATTTCGCCAAGTTGTTAGGGCATGAACTACGGCAGCGAGTTCAAGGTCATGGGTAGGATAGTTCTCTTCATGTGGCCGCAACTGGCGTGAACCATAAGCTACCACATGTCGATCTTGCAGAAGTATGCATCCTAACCCTTGCCGTGATGCGTCACAATAGATTTCGAAATCCTTTTTGGTGTCTGGAGGTGCAAGTACGGTTGCAGAAGTCAACCTTCTTTTTAGCTCTTGAAAGCTTTCCTCGCACTTGGGAGTCCATAGGAATTTCTTATCTTTCTTGAGGAGTTCAGTAAGAGGCTTTGCAACTTTAGAAAAGTTCTCGACGAAGCGACGGAAATAGCTGGCTAGGTCAAGAAAACTCCTAACTTGCTTAACCGATTCAGGTGGAGTCCAGTCAAGGACGGCCTGAACTCTCTCGGGATTCACAGCAATGCCTTTTGCAGAAATCACGTGGCCTAAGTAGGTCACTTCTGGTAGCCAGAATTCACACTTGGAGAATTTAGCATACAGGCGATGCTCTCTAAGTTTCATCAATACCAGCCTTAGGTGTTCGGCATGTTCTTCTTCGTTCTTCGAGTATATAAGGATGTCATCGAGTTAAACCACGACGAACTGGTCCAAATACTCCATGAAGATCGAATTCATCATGCGTGAGAAAGTGGCGGGGGCATTGGTTAAACCAAAGGACATGACGGTGTACTCGTAAAGACCATAACGAGTAGTAAAAGCTGTTTTGGGAATGTCCTCGTTTCGGATCTTGATTTGATGATAACCTAATCTCAAATCCATCTTGGAGAAGACAGAGGATCCTGGAAGTTGATCATAAAGATCATTGATCCTGGGAAATGGGTACTTGTTCTTTATCGTCGCTAAATTTAGCGGGCGATAGTCTACGCACATCCTTTCTGTTCCATCTTTCTTCGTTACGAACAGAACGGGGCAACCCCATGGCGATGAGCTAGGGAGGATGAAGCCTTTCTCCAACAAAGCTTCCAGTTGGGTTTTAAGCTCAGCTAACTCACGTGGGGCCATTTTGTATGGGCGTCTAGAAATTGGTGCGGTTCCTGGGGCAAGATCCACAATAAACTCTACACATCTGTCGGGTGGCATGCCCAGCAGCTCTTCAGGAAAGACATCCGGGAAGTCACGAACCACCGGAATATCTTCAAGTTCGGGAAGGGGAAGTACATTCAAGGAATGCACTTGGGTTCTTGTTCTGGGTGAGGTATAGTTGACTGTTTTGCCTGAAGGGTGGGTGAGTTTCACGGATTTGCCTTTGCAATCCAGGTAGCCATTCTGTCTTGATAGCCAATCCATGCCAAGGATGACATCAATGTCTGAAGACTTGAGGGTTATGAGTGAAGCAAGGAATACTAAACCCTCAATTGCAATCTGATTACCATGGCTTACTCTATTAGTTTGCCATCTTGACCCTGGAGTTTGAATAATCATTGGGGTGGACAATTCAACAAAGATAACTCATGACGAAGTGCATAACTTTCCGACATGAATGAATGAGATGCTCCTGGGTCGAAAAGAACGGAAGTAGGAACATAATTGACTGGGAGCGTACCAAGAATGACGTCAGTGGTGTCGTCAGTCTCTTCGGCGGCGATCTGGTTCACACGTCCACGAGTGGCGGGAGGAGCGGGTTTGGCGGTGTAGACCTTCTGGGGTGGCTTGCCACGACCATTGCTGTTGTTGTTGCCTCCGGCACGGGGTGGAGCATTCTGATGCTGGATCTGGTTCTGGGGACACTCGCGAGAGTAGTAGCCTGCCTGACCACACTTGTAACAGGCTCCGAAAATAGTGTGTGGAGCTGGATTGTTTGGTGGAGCTGGGTGGAACTGGGTTGGTGGACGAGGCGCCACATAGGATGGCCTCGGTGGGTTGTTCTGGCGGAACATACTGTTTGGGATCCAGATCTTGCGCTTCTGAGAGACGAAACTGGATGAACTGTCATCTCTAGGGTGTTTGCGGAAATCGTTGGGGGTATTCATGTCCTCTGCCTTGATGGCCTTGTTGACAAGGACCTGGAAGGTGGCAAAGTCATGAAGATTGAGCTCACGACGAAGTCCAGTGTTGAGGCCACGATTGAACCTCTCTTGTTTCTTGGAGTCGGTGGAGACTTCTTCGGTAGCATAACGAGCAAGTCGGTTGAACTCACGATTGAACTCGTCAACGGTCCTTCTGCCTTGAGTGAGGTTACAGAACTCCTCACGCTTGCGGTCCATAAGACCCTTGGGAATGTGGTGCTCACGGAAGGACGTACAGAACTCCTCCCAAGATGCAGGTGGTCCATCGGAACGCATATTCAGAAAGTTCTCCCACCAAGAACTAGCTGCACCTTCGAGGTGATAGGTGGCATAGCTGACCTTGTCACCAGTTGCAACACGGCCTGCTTGGAGCTTCCTCTTGATGCTGCGAAGCCAGTCATCGGCGTCAAGGGGCTCGGTGGAGTAACTGAAAACCGGGGGATGAAGTCAGATGAAGTCGTTCAGGGACACCAACTCATTGCGCTGCTGAGTGGTGTTGCGTGCAATGACTTCCAACAGATGGTGAGAGTCTCGGTGGTTCCTCTCAACCTCCATCAGAACCTGAGCCATCGTGGGTGGGGGTGGAAGGTTGCCTTCCTCCTGGTCATTTCCACGACCTTGGTTACGACCAACCTGGCCACGGGTTCCTTGAGACATCCTGAAGGGAAAACCAAAGTCAAACAGAGTTGATTGGGAGAGTCTAAACAAGGTATTGAAGTACTGGAAGGATTACAGAGCAAAGGAAGTAATCATCTTGACAACATGGTGACAAAGCATACAAGCCATATATTCACAAGTTGTCATACAAACCATACATCGTTTTAGTACAAGCACCAAGCTAATACAAACGTGATGAAGACGATACATCCTTCAGAGGCACTCTGATTTCCTATACATTATTTATCTAAGCCTCTAGAATCTTAGACACCTTGCATACAATATACTAAGATACTATTACATCATCACTAAGTAAGACCACAGGCGGTCTCACTCATCTCCATCTCCATAGTAGTCCTCATAAAAGTTACCCGCGTATCCCGGTAGCTGGAGGTGACCATCGGAAAACACGGAGGCTTGTGGACCCTGATATCCATTTGGGCAAGGATGGGGCCTAGGTCCAGCGTAGGGTGGAAGCAAAGGACCACGGGGTGGAAAAATGCCTCCAATCTCGTGCCAAGCAACTCGAGAAGGCATCTGAGTCCTCACTGGGTAGATAGCATCATGCTCAACTGATCCCACGCTCACAAAGGGTGCCAAAAGGGTTAGTGCTCGATACAGACGAACACGGGTGGCGTGGAGCTCGAAACGGAGAGCGCGTGCATCACGATCTCTGTCACTAGCAAACCTAGCAGTCATCTGAAGTGCGGGATCTTCTGCAGAGTGATCTGAGTAGAGTCCGGTGTAATATCCCTCTTCTCCTAGAAGTGCAGCAGGGATATAGCGGAAAGAGGTCTCTCTCAGCAAAGTGTGCTCCTCTCTCAGCAGGGTCATACATGAGTATGCAGCATCCTGCACAGCCATGTTCTCGGTAACTCCAATGCCATGTCCAAAGTGGATAGGCTGAGTGGCTCCAACGTGGTGCGGGTAGATCCGAACAATGCAGTGGAACTGGGTCTGGTTGAAGTCGTGAAACTGCTCTTCGACGGTGTACTCAGGGTACCACCGATATCCCACATAGGACATCATCTCGATCAACGTGGCGGGATGGCCACGCACACCGAGGCACCTGGTCAAACGAACAATCTGCCGAGGGGGAAGATCTGCCATCTGAAACAGAAAGGAGTTTGCAAATGCATCAGATTATGAGATAAACCTGGAATGACTCGGACAGCATAATGGCTGTAATTGTAAGAAATGAAAATTTCTTCCAACATGGAAACAACACTTGCATACGATGTAATAAAACAGGGAGCATAACCACTCTAACAAACCGATCACAACTTTACTACGGCTATGAGGAAGCAAACAATGAGATGTTCTAATCAGACAGAGGAGAGCCTAGTCCTATCTTCCCGTAGAATAAGATGAGGGTGACTCAGAACTCAGAACGAAGGGGGTAAGGAGAAAAAATAAGCCTTACGTTGTTCCCTTATATACCCAGAGTAACTATATAACTATAGAAGGCTAGACTCGACTTCGGCCAAGGCTACTAGTCCTACAGTCAGTCCTGTTCTGATACCAAGTCTGTCGGGACCCGGGGTTAGCGTATGAAAGTACAGTTAAGACATAGTCATATGGAGAGCCGAGAACCGTACCCACTTGTCTAAGCAGACAAGGCCAAGCACAGAACGTTGTCGGAAAGCATCGTACGAGAGGGGCATCCCATCCAGGGCGGATGATCAACTGAGATGGGTCCTCATCGTCCGCATAAAAGTCAAATGATATGGTAGGTGAACTCCCATATTCAAAGACAAGTCGCCTCAGCCATACTATCGACTATCTCAAAACTCTTACATAGACTTACTCCAGCCTAATCACTTAGTCGGTGTCTAGGGCGGGCTCGATCATACCACAAAGTGTGCACGAGACGGAGTCTCGAACAATCACCTCGCGATGCCCCAAGCGGCGCACATCTAAGGGCCACTTGGTGTATGAAAGACCGCCAGCCAGAACACAACTAAGGTCTCGAAAACCCATACAAAGACATGCATGTTATAAACATACACGCAGCACACATGCATTGTATGAACAGCAGGTACCATTGCAATTCTCTACAAAGTGTACAATTTTATTGATAACTCTTATAGAGTGCAAACAGTGATCACAAACATGTGATCCAACATTACAACACAAACGGAAGCAAAATATGTCTGGGTACAGACAAGTTTAACAAATGGCTTAAGAAGCCTTATTTAAACACAAGCCCTCTACGAGGGAACCAGTCGTCTGACTGGGACTAGACTAGTTAGTCTTCCGTCGTCCAGCTCGATGAAGAAGCCACCTTCGGGGTCAGTGGCATCATCTAAAACATAGATTAAGCAAACGTGAGTACAAAGTCGTACTCAGCAAGACTTACATAGGAGCTATACTAATCATGCACATGTATCAAGGTAAAGGGAGGTGGGGTTCATTTGCAGAAGTGCCAGCTTTGACTTGGCTAATCCTGAACTACGAGTACCAGACTTGAGGTAAGAAGCGTACACGAGTCCACTACATTCTCCAACCAATACACCATTATGGTGCCTTCCTCGACTTCCCCACGAGGAAGCACGCCATAGCACTCACACTTATCTTGGTGTGTTTTAGAAGTATCCAGTTCAAGTTGTCTAATAATCAAGCTAAGCTTTCTAAGCAGTCCATAACCGCGGACGCGTCTATTCGAATAGTTTTGTTAACCCTGCAGGGGTGTACCGCTACACACACATGATCATCATTTACCGCCTTTTATCTCGACACCGTTCAAGAAGTGTCGGCGAGGATGCTCACCACAACTGTTACCTCATAGCCAATCTAGTCCGAGAAACCCGCCTACTTCGGTTGGTTACCACAATCGTGAACCCGGCCGGTTTACCGAAGTGGACCCAAGTGATGTGTGCGTGGTGCATAAGCCGGTCTTGGATGAGCCGTTCTCTCACTTAGCAGCCAGGCCACAGACCTACCAGAACTCCGAACTATTGCGACATCTGGACATCGAAAGGGATGAGTTAGTAAGTTGAGAGGGGTCAGTGAGCCCAATGTGTGGTTGTACTCTTCATCTTGGATCACCACACAAGAACTCGTACTAGGGCGGTGTTCAACGAGACAACCCACCGTGTACTCCTACACAGCCTCTCATCGTTCACCTTGTATTAGGGTCGATTCACCAACACTTTTCTACCAACATCAACGTGATCATTCCCATCCCGACTCACATCACGGTAACAACATGGTATCATACTAAGCATGCAATAAGCGATAACATTTGCAGGGGCCACATGATATCAAACAACTCCTACATTTGCTAGGATTGTGGTTTGCTTACTACTGTGACAAAATGATAGGTCATGCAAAGGAATGGGTTCATCTATGCGGTAGAAACGAATCATGGTGATCATCCTAAACAATGCATAAGCGAGACATGAGAGGGAAGTGGGATTTTATCGACATGATCAATGGGGGTTTTCTTGCCTTGCTGACGAGGTTCGGGTTCTGTGTCTTCAACGAAGGGGGCAGCCTCCTGCTCCGGTTCCACCTCTACTCGACAAACAACAAGCAAAGTAGCAAAGTAAATACAATGCACAAACACATGATGGAAGTTTGAATCTTGATGTATATGCTTTGATGTGTAAGGCAATTCCATTTAAATGGAGTATATTGCAAATTGAATTGGAAATTCAAACTCCACATTTGAATTCAAATTAACCAAGTTGCATGTGACATTGTTTGATCATTTTGAATCATCTTCAAATGTGTATGATATGCCTCTTATGTGTGGTTGAATTGTAGCATAATTCCATGGTCCAAGTTGCAAAATCATTTGAATTGAATTTGAATTAATTCCAAATAATTCAAATGACATATGCTACTGGTCCCATTTTAAAATCAACTCCAACATAGTTGAAAGTTGCATATTTGGAAAGTTAATTTTCTCCTGATCATTTTTCATATATTATTTGTCCAATTTGGAGTTAATATGAATTTTCTATGAATTTCCAAAGTTTGGGGTATTTTCTGGAATTTCTGGAATTCTTTAATTTAAATAATCTCTGGAAATTCATTAAAATGATTTATTGCGTCAGTGCTGGCGTCAGGGGGGGGGCTGACATGTGGGGTCACTCTGTCAGTGACTGGGTTAATTAATCCGTTGGGTTAATTAATCCAGTGGCTTCATTAAGCCACTGGGCCCACTGGTCAGTCTCACTGGGGGAGCTAACCACGGGGGTTAGTGGCTAACCCACCGGCGGCTAAACGCCGGTGGTCTAGCCATGGCGGCGCACTCGCCGGAATCTGCTAGAGGCCACGGAAGAGGAAAGGGAGGGCATCGGCGTGCTCCTGGAGGTCTTCCGCGTCGACAGGAAGCATCAGGGGGTCACGGGGAGGTCGGGAGCGACGACGGCGACGACTCCGGCGGCAACAGAACGGCGGCGAGGTTGGGGAAGGGGCTAGGGTGCACGGCTAGGGTTGTGCTTGCGTGCGTTTGAAAACTAGAGTCACTGGGAGTCAAACGCGCGCGCTGGACGTGATGATGGGGCACAGGGGCGACCTCATCGTCGTCCATGGCGGCGACATGCTTCGGCAACCATGGCGAAAACGGCTAGAGGTGATGCGGGGTGCTGGAAGCTTGGGGGAAACGCTCAGAAGCTCACCGTGGTTCGAACGGAAGCAACGGCAAGCTCAGGGAGGCTTCAACGGCGGCGAATCGACGGCGGCGAGCTCGCGGGTCCAGCGAGAGGTTGAAGACGATGGCGTCAGCTCGGGGAGGAATTAGGGCTCCAGCTTCTGCGTGAATACGAAGTCGAGGACGAGGAACACGGTGGACTTGCTGGCTTGAGCTCTAGGGCACGGTGGCCACGTTGTCCACGGCGGTGCGCTCCGACGAAGCTTCGGGCGGCGACGAATTCGAGCACGGGAGGAGGAGGAGGAAGCTCTAGAGGGGGGAATGAACTGGGGCGGCTGCGAGACGTCTCCAGGACACGCGAAGAGGGCACGGGGCGGCCTGGAAGGTCTTCGACGACGACGTGTCGTCCCCGGCTGGCTCGGTGGCAATCCACCGAGCAGCTTGGAGGCGCGGGACGAGGAAGAAGACCCCGCTGCCCCTGTGGGCCGGCTGGGCTGGGTGGGCCGGCTCCGCCTAGGCGCCAGGTAAGGATTCTGCTTCCTTTTCTATTTTTCTTTTCTGACACTTGTTCTGTTTAGCTAAATAAAATAGCTAAACATTTTATTAAATGCTGAAAAATTTTATATGGCTTCATAATAAAATAGACTAGCCACTTATAAAGTTTCAACATTTTTAAAATTCAACTGATTTGAATTTTAAATCAAATAGGGGTATTCCATTAATTCCAAGGCACTGTTTGATTATTTGAAAAATCTATGAGCATGGGGTGGGTCCCACATCACTTGATATGTGATCACACTCATTTATAAGACTTTTCAAAAATCTAACATGAATTTTTGGAGAAGATTTTTATCTGGCCTTTTGAATTAATTCATCTGGGGGGTTTTCCTTCTCCCATTTTGATTTTGAAGTTGATTTCAAAGATTCCTTTTGAAAATTTTGACATGATGCAAGGTTACTTTGATCCTAGCACATTACCTAACAGAGGGTTCTGACAATGGCGTTCGAGAGGATGAATGGGGTCACCAAAGGATTCGTTCGTAACATGTCCCGACTAGATGGAAGCATCGTAAAGGGCTATCTGACACAAGAGTTCTTCTCTTTCTGCGAGAATTATCTAAGCAACGGAGACGACGACGTCCTGTTGTTGGTTTGCCCGTTAACAAGCACCATGGGAGGCTCGGAGGAGAAGGTCCCACCAACGGTCGGAGGGAACTGCATGTCGACCACTCGAATCGACGCAATGACTTTGACAGGGCAAACTTAGTAGTGTTACAACATTTTGACGTGGTAGACCCTTTCGTGACACTGCACAAAGAAACCATTGCCAAGAAGTACCATGACCAGGGCCTACGTAAGACGGACGCCGAAGTTACTAGAGAGCACAACTCCACTTTCTTTCCTTGGTTCAAAGAGCATGTTCTTGCCAATCCCCCGGAAGAGGGGTCTACATACGCATTGCTCATATACGCCAATCCCCGGGAAGTTACTAGGCGGCTCGATTTTACGATCGTCCGCCTTTTTGCGCTCCATATGAGCTTTGTCATCAAAAGAGAGGAAATCTCGCAAATCCCGGTGGCAGATCCATACTACATGCATGAGTCCTTCTTGTCGCTCGGTCAATATGAACTTAAAACTGCTAGGGAGTACATCGAAAATTTCATGCTGATGAATACGGAGAAGGAAATGGTTCTCGTGCCTTATCATCCAATGTAAGTCATTGCCCGATTTCCTTTACATTTCAATCATTCCTTTGCTCATATGGAGGCTAGCTCATTTGAGGTGCATTTATTTTGCGCAGCGAGGGGCACGCCGTCCTTATCGTTCTTTTCCCGCGAGTCTCCCATGCCGTGTATTTCGGCTCGTCTAGGAACTTCAAAAGGAAGGACTACACTAGGCTGCCGAAATACCGCGTCGGATCGGGACCAAAGCATGGGAAACCGACCCAATCTACACATACTCGGGTAGGATTAGGACCTATCTTTACCTATTAGTGTGTAGGTTAATTTCATATGCCGTAGCTAGGTATGATAAAAGCATTAAAAAGTGGACGAAATAAAATGGTATATTTGTTGTTTAGTAGCTAGCTGTAGCGACAAGATGAGCGATGATCGTGCGTGGATGTACACTGGTCGCCCTAATCAGAAAGAGATCAGCAATGAATGGGCAATGAAAACCAAGGAGTTTCTGAGAGCGGCGTTTGCAAATGGGTAGAGAAAAACCTGGTGCCCCTGTGTTAGGTGCGACAATTATAAACAGGCGACAGAGGTGGATATGGGTAAACACTTGCAGAAGTGGGGTTATAAGCCTGGTTATACGGTGTGGAGCTTCCATGGCGAGTCTGGCGGACGACGGAGAGAGGAGGTGGTCCGTCAGCGCACGGATGAGTACGGAACCGGGATCGAAGACATGGTGCAGGACTTTGACGATGCGCGGGATGAGGACGATGAGATGGAGGAATCTGCGAAGGCCTTCTATGAGATGTTGGAGTCTTCGAAACGTCCGCTGCACGCTCACACTGAGCTTTGTCAGCTCGATGCCATCGCACAGTTGATGGCTTTGAAGGCACAATTCAACTTGGGCATAGATTGCTACAATGCGATCACTACCCTAATTGGGCGGTTTCTACCAAAAGATCATGTTATGCCTGCAAACCTGTACCAATCGGATAAAATCCTCAAGGTACTTAAGATGCCCTATGAGCAGATACATGCTTGTAAAAATGGATGTGCTTTATTTAGGAAAGAGTATGCGGACGAAGACTATTGTCCCAAATTCAAGTCATCCAGGTATGTTGTGGTAGACAATGGTCAAGGTGAGAAGACGCAAACCAAAATACCCGTAAATGTTCTTCGGTATCTTCCAGTGATACCAAGAATTCAACGCCTTTACGTGATGGAAGATACAGCCAGACAGATGACATGGCACAAACATGGGAAGAGAACAGAATTTGATGCAGATGGGAAGCCGATGTTGACTCACCCATCGGATGGTTCAGCAAGGAAGCACTTTGATGAAAAACATTCGGAAAAAGCTAAGGAGCCAAGGCATTGCCGAATCGCCGTCGGCACAGATGGGTTCAATCCTTTCGGTCTGATGGCAGCCTCATACAGTTGTTGGACTGTATTTCTCATGCCACTCAATCTCCCCCCCTCAGAGATTATGAAAAGGAAGAACATTTTCCTGACGTTGATAATACCAGGGCCCAAATATCCGGGGAAGAATATGGATGTGTACATGCAACCGCTTAAGGAGGAATTGCAACAAGCTTGGGATGAAGGTTTCAAGACATACAATGCAGCTAGCAAAAAGACCTTCAAAATGCATGTTTGGTACCAGTAGTCGATGCATGACTTGCCGGCGTATGCGCTTTTCGCTGGCTTCTGTGTTCATGTCTGTTTCATTGGCTGAAGGCGGGTGGCAAGTATTCCTGCTTCGACTTGCATAGACAGTTTCTGCCTCCTAAGCTTCCTTTTAGAAAAGACAAGAAGAACTTCATCAAAGGCAAAGTTGTCAAAAACCTGGCAGCACCTACGATGACGGGCGAACATGTCTTGGCACAGTTGAACTCTCTCGAGCCTGATCCAGAACGTCCCGGGTATTTTAAGGGATATAATTCGGAACACGCCTGGACTCACAAGACATGCTTCTGGGGTCTCCCCTACTTCCAAGACCTCGAACATCCACACAATATTGACGTGATGCACACTGAAAAAAATATCGGCGAGGCCCTGTTTGGTATATTTTTCGGCATTGATGGGAAGTCAAAGGATAATCCTAAATCTAGAGTCGACCAAGAGACTCTATGTGATAGACCCTCACAGAACATGCGACAGCCGAAAGGAAAGAAGAATTGGTCCAAGCCAAGGGCCTGGTTCAATCTTGAAAGGGGGCATATCACGGAAATTCTCTTGTGGGTGCAAAACAGTTTGATGTCCCCGATGGGTATGCAGTGAATCTGAGGAGGGGAGCGAGTCCTGAAAAACATAAAATATGGCGCATATGGGCTGAAGAGTCATGATTGGCACATATGGCTTGAGCGGGTAATGCCGGTGATGTTGCGCGGCTATATCCCCGAGGAAGAGTGGCTAGTACTGGCAGAACTGAGCTATTTCTTTCGTGTTCTTTGTGCTAAAGAACTATCCGATGGCGTGCTAGAAGACATGGAAGATATGGCGCCGGAGTTTCTCTGCAAGTTAGAGAAGATCTTTCCACTGGGTTTTTTTTAATCCGATGCAGCATTTGATATTGCATCTCCCGACCGAGGCAAGATTAGGAGGCCCTGTGGAAAATCGTTGGTGCTATTCAACAAAGAGAATGCAGAAGACGCTTCGAGCAAAATGTAAAAATAAACGTAGAATTGAAGCATCGATGGCCTAGGCTTTCATTACCGAGGAGGCGGCAAACTTCGTGACAACACATTATGAAGCCAAAAATCGCCATTTGCATAATCCAAAGCCTCGATACAATACTGGCGACCCCCAACGGCGTCAATCCAACCTCAGCCAATTCAAAGGGAAGCTCGGACCTGTTGGTGCTTCGAGAAATAAGATTTTGGATATCAAAGAATGGCAGACTCTTACACTGTATATCTTCACCAACCTAACAGAAGTGCGACCGTACATCGAGTAAGTGCTCGGTACGTACATTGTTTCGCAACTTCTAATAATTCTTGTTTCTTATTAATTCCCCTGAATTCATACAGTCGATACGTCGCCAAATTCTCGAATGGAGTGGTTATTGAAAGTGATTCCATCGCAGAGTATGAGCTTCTTGCCAATCAAGGAGACGGCAATCCTGGTTTCATCTCTTGGTTCAAACGAACGGTAACTATCATTTGTTGGTTCGACCTATTTTACACTAATATAACAATCCTTTCCTATAAAACTTATAGGCAAATGAGGAGCCTATGGACGCCGAATTGAGACAAGTCGCTAATGGTTTTGACAATAAGGTCCGTGTATTTGAGAAATACGACATCAACGGGTATCGCTTTCGTACCGTTGATAAAGAGCGAAAAATGGCCGATCGAAAAAGTACAAATTCAGGTGTCTCTGCTGTCGGCGACGGAGGTATTGAGTATTATGGAAGAGTTGAAGCAATATATGAACTTCTATTCTATGGTGAAAATCCTCCCAACGTCGTTGTCTTCAAATGTCATTGGTTTCTCCCGTCGAGGACTAGACGAACTCATGAGCATGTAGGTCTAGTCGAAATTCGACAAGACACCCATTTTAATGTCCCCGATGTCTATATTACGGCTCAACAGGCCACCCAGGTTTTCTATCTATCCTACCCCTGCCAAACGGTTGAAAACCTGAAAGGTTGGGATGTCGTTTATGATGTGCCACCTCATATTAGACCACCTCCCCCAAATGAAGAGGATTATGTACCCCACATTGACCCAGAGACATATGAAGGAGAATTCTTCCAAGAAACACGCGTGATAAACAAATGTTTCCGAAACCGCTCTATGCAACCCCAGAACATGGAAGAAGACAATGAGAGTGAACCCGCTAACGACGATGTTGAAGAGCCTGAAGAAGAAGAGGTTACTGCTCCAGATGACCTGTCCATGCTTGACTGTTTACATAAAGGCCTTCCAAATGTTGGTGTTGTTGAACCTGATGAGGCCGTCATTATCGACGACACGCGTGATAGTGATGACGATCCTTCAATTGATCGCGAAGAAGATACCGATGATCCCGACTATTGTTAGTTGTATGCATGTCAACTTTAATTATATATATATATATTCTCATTATTGCAGTAATTACTTTTGTATTATTAATTCATTTTCTCATTGTACTAATTATTTTATTTTAATTCTTGGCAGGTTTGTGACAGATATGGAGGGCGAGACCTCAGGCTCGCGAGGGAGGGGTCATGCGCTCCCACCTCTGGCTCTACGGAGGTCTTTGCTCGAGAGTATTTCCTCGCCTCCTCCTTCTACTGATGAGGTGCCCAGGGGGAGAGGTCGGAAGAAGAACGGGAGAGGCAAAGCAGGTGGTGGTCGCGGGAAAGGTAGACGGACACCTGCTGCTGCTTCCTCGCCGCCACCTCCGGCTGATTCACCAGAGCACTGCAGGGTGGATCCCTCCTCGGACACTCCGATCTACCAGCCTGAGGTGGAGGAGGAGGCTACGTCCACCCGCACGACCTGGAGTCCCTGGCCGGACCAGCCGGAGCAGCACACGCCTGAGGGGGAGGCTGGTGCCGAGCTGGACACTACGGATGAGGAGGAGGTGGCTGAGGGTACCACCGTGTACCAGCGTCGGGGTACACGGATCCCGTCCGTGCCGGTGACTCCCGCCCATAAGTGGTGGATTACGCCTAATGGAGAGATGTAAGTGCACTTATACTCTCTTCCGGTACCTTCTATACTTATGTCTATCTGATGGCTTTGTCTTTTTATACTGCAGGGGTTGGATATACGGCAATGGTGTCCGCAATCCCAACTCCATCCTTGGTGTGCTCATCAGGGAGAACTTCCCGGGGCTGGTTCAATTGCCCGGACCTGATGAGGTTCCGCAGCCTGGACTCAAATGGGAGCACTATTGTGCTGCCCCGGCCCCGCCGGATACGACCATCAACGGGGTCGAATGCCACACCAGAGCCGACATGGTGATCAACGGCTTTTGGGTAATTTCTGTTTCACACAATAAAATCTTGACAATAGCTAGTTGGTGCACTCATCAGTGTTGTCTCGTGCTATTGCAGGTCTACTACAAGGTCGATGAGTCCAAGGAGCAGGAGGTGGAGGACGTGATAGTTGCAGAGGCCACGCGCCTCTGGCAGAACACAAGGCACGAGATGCGAGTGCAGGCGGTCCGTGACTACTACGCCAAGCAAGGGCGCAAGCGTAGCAAGAAGGACTGCCGCAAGAAGTTTCTGACCAGGGCCCAGTACAAGACCGTAACCCTTCTTAAGTCTTGAATAGTTTGCTTGATTTGATTCCTATCTAGGCTACTTATTAGTTTCCTTGTTTACTAACTTAGGCGCCGCCGAGATGGTGTGCGGACAAGATGGATTGTTGGGAGGTCATTGTGGACCACTGGTGCTCAGATGCCTGGTTGGCCGTCCACAACAATGCCAAGGACCGGCGCGCCCAAATGGTTGGTGTGCCACACCATCAAGGCAGCCGTAACTTAGCTGGTTACGGGCATAAATGGGTATGTGCAAATTCTTCTTTGCTTTGTCTTTTAGGCACCCACTTACTAATATCATCCTTTTCTTTGTCTTTTAGGAGGAGCATAATAAAACGGAGGTGCCTCAGGTGTTCGACATGTATGGCATGTCCCATACAGCGTCGTACAAGAAGGCCAAGGCGCTCTCAGAGTCGGATCTCGCCACTCCTTCGACTTTCACCAACATTGCCGCCTATAGTAAGCTCAAGGCTTATACTGAGGTGGCGAAGGAGAAGTACGGGGAGGCTTACACCCCGATTGGGAAGCCTATTGACCCGGAGCTGGTGATGATCTCTGGTGGCGGAAGGCGCCATGGCGCCATGGCCATTGGAGATAAGTTGATTAGGTGTGATAAGACTCTTCCTGAGATCAAGGCGCGCCAAACGTGTTCTTCTCCTGCTATAAGGACTCGTCCGCGGCCAGTCGACCTCGCTATCCAGGTTATCCATAAGGACTCTTGCATTCTTGTTTTCTCTCATCGAATATTACAATGCTAACTAGAGGAGTGGGGTTGCAGGAAGCTCTTGAGAAAGAGCGACAGAACACCCAGCGGCTACTGGAGGAGAAGGAGCGGTTGGCAGAGGAGAAGGCAGCGGAGAGAGAGCGGCTGGCGGAGGAGAGGACGGCGAAAGCTCTCGAGGAGGCCGCGGCACGACACGATGCATCGAACCGGGCCTTGTATGAGCTCTTCGTGGTAAGTCACTTGTTCATATTCACCCAAAGAATGCATCTTATAATTTTTGTTTATATTACTAACTAATATGATTGACTCATCAAAAACAAATGTGCAGACTATGTGCGAGAAGACTGGTCAGGCCGCTCCACCGATGCCGATCATTTCTCCTGTGGGGACGGTGAGTATCTTTCGATGATCATCAATACCATATTGAGTGGCGTTGTGCTAACCTCTTGTTGATCTTTTCATGCAGCATAACTCTCGGGCTGCGTCCCATGACCCTTCTCCACCGTCAACATCGGCCAACCCGACGGATGCTTCTCAGCCTTGAGGGCTACACTCCGGTAAGTTGTCTTCTATTTTGCTTTATTAATGCTTAGTTAGCTTGATTTTCTCACAAAATGGTAAAGTTAGTTTGATTCCCTAAAAAAATGCTAAGTTAGCTTAATTGGCTCAAAAAATGGTAAAGTTAGCTTAATTACCTCAAAAAATGCTAAAGTGAGCTTAATTTTCTGAAAATATGAAAAAGTTGGCTTCATTTGATCAAAATTGCTAAAGTTAGCTTAAATTGCTCAAAAATGGTAAAGTTAGCTTAATTACCTCAAAAATGCTAAAGTGAGCTTAATTTATTGAAAATATGATAAAGTTGGCTTCATTTGATCAAAATTGCTAAAGTTAGCTTAATTCGCTCAAAAAAATGCTAAGTTAGCTTCATTTCCTCAAAATATGCTAAAGTCTTCTTCTCTTCTTATTATTCTTCTTCTCTTCTTCTTCTCTTTCTTCTTCTTCTTCTTTTTCTTCTCTTCTTCTCCTTCTTCTTCTTCTTCTCCTTATTCTTCTTATAACTTTCTTAGCTTCATTTTGCAGATTTGCTTCAAGGGAGTCATGCTATGATGGAATGGTGCATTTGGACTTGTAGCTTAGTTTTATGAACTGTTTTGGTCACTTGTAGCTTAGTCACTATGTAGTATGTATATACTTTGTGTTTGGAGAACATGTGCTTGATCACTTGTGTGTTTGAGACTATATGAGACTATATATATAAATGCATATAGGTTTGGTTGATCAACATGTGTGGGTGCTTAAACTGCTGTTGGAGAAGATGTATATGTATATATATTGCTATCTTTTTGTCAAATGCAGGGATTTAAAAGGAAACAGGAAAAACAGAGGCTATACAGCCTCTTTGCCGTCTGCAAGCTGTCGGCAAAGGCCTTTGTCGTCTTCTTGCAGTTGGCAAAGCGGACACGTGGCGCCCATCTGTGCAATCTAGCAACAGCTGGGTGACCATTTGGTTATTATGCCGTCTGCCTCCGGCAAGGCAGACGACAAAGTGGGGAGGTTTGCCGTCTGTCAGTAGACGGCATTAACGGCCTGACGGAGCCGGCCGGCCAGTCATGATACCGTCTGCCTCCGGCAAGGCAGATGGCAAAGTTGGGAGGTTTGCTGTCTGTCAGTAGACGGCCTGACAGAGCCGACTGGCAAAGGTTCGCCGTCACGCCCGCTCTGCTGTCTGCTTGCACAAAAGCGCACGGCAAAGGTGGTTTGCCGTCCGTCGATTTCCGGCAGACGGCAAAGCACCCCTTTGCCGAAGAAATAGCTGACGGGTGCTTTGCCGTGCGTGGGCAGACGGCAAAGTCCTTTGCCATCCGCATATAGGTGTTTGCCGTCCGCCGAGGCAGACGGCAAATAGGTGAATTCCAGTAGTGGGCAGCTCACGAGGTCTAAACAATGAAGATCAAAGAGGGGAGGAGAACAACACATAGCTACTGATCACAGACCCATGGTCCAAGGAAAACTACTCACGAGACATCCGGGGAGCATCCATGGTGGATAGAGACTCCCGGAGGTCAATCCTCCCTCCGGCAGGGTGCCGGGAGGAGGTCTTCTGGTGCTCCCGATCTTGGAAGCGCGGCGGCGGCGGAACAGAGGCGAGTTCGCGGAATAGGGTTCCCGTTCTGGAGTTTCCCCGTGACGGGGGGATAAATAGGCGAAGGGGGGCAGCCAGAGGTGGACCAGGGGCCCCAGGTGCCCCCCTGGCCCCTCCCTGGCTCTTCTCGAAGCTTCCGTCACGCTGATTTTTTATCTGAATTTTCCCGAATTTTACTGGCACTTTTTATATGGGGGAAAACTGAAATAGAAAAACAGCAGAAAACAGGAACTGGCACTAGGGTGCACTGAGTTAATAGGTTAGTCCAAATATGATAAAAAATGTATAAAAGTGTATCTAGATCATAGCAATACCACACAAAACATGCATGGAGCAAGCAGAAATTATCGATACGTTTTGGACGTATCAACATCCCGAAGCTTAATTCCTGCTCGTCCTCGAGTAGGTAAATGATAACAAGCATAATTTTTGTGGTGACATGCTAGCAACCATATAAGAACTTTGAAAACTAAAGAAATCAAGGTTAGAGATTCAATTCAAGTTATAACAGACAAGAGTCTATATTAGCACTGAAACAAGTAACAAAAGAACAAAAGGTGCAAGAGCTCTCGCTGTCCGTGACTCGAATGTCTCCAAATGGTGTTTGCGTGCAAGAAAGGAGAATAGGGAATACGAGAGAAAAATTATTTTTGTTGAGAACTCAATCTACTAAAGTTTCACACTTGGTCCTCTTTAGAATCTTATCTTGACTCGTCCCCAGACCACTAGCCAGGTACAAGTCAATTTGATCCACTCCTTTTTGATATTTTGAGCACTCATGCAATGGATGAGCGTAAGCACGAGAGTTGACACTTAGGATGGCAAAGAGAAAAATATGGTGGAGGAGGAAGACAAAAAAAGAGAAAGGCTCACATCAATGAGGACAATCATAGGCAAGAGATGCCAAATGATAGATATGATTTGAGGAGTAGGGATTGCCATGCAACGGATGCACACACGAGCTAAGAAGCTCTCCAAACTATATGCAAAAAGATCATCTCTATGGAGTACAAGGATATAAAGGGAGTACTAGTGTGGATCTCTCAAAAGGATAGTAGTGTTGTCCCTTTCTCTCTTTTTATTTCTTTTTCTCTTTTTTCTACTTTTTTGTATTTTTTTGGTGGCCTCAATGGCTCTTTCTATTTAACTCTCATTTGTCCTCTTTGGGATCTTTTAATGTGTCCACTTTGGGATCTTTTCCTCACTTAAGGGCAATACTCTATTTTAAAAAAAGGTAAAGGAGATCTTTCACACTTTACAAGGTACTCAAAATCATAAAGAAGATGTAACTATCATGATTTATGCAATGTATGTCGCTGCCAGTGTAGCAGGAACATGTATGACATGAAGATCATGTCTTGAAGAGGTGGATGTTGCATGGCAATATAACTCGGAAAGGCTATGGAAATGCCTTGATAGGTATGTATGGTGGCATTTTTGAGGAAAGATAAAGGGAGGCTTATGATGACAGAGCGTATCATGCCAAGGGTTTGGATGTACCGGCGAAGGTGGACACCAACTCTCGGAGTGAGAAGAAGGCAATGCACGACACGGGAAAGCCTAGAAAAATATGGGAAGGTGGAAGTGTCAACTCTCAGTACTTAAATTAGTCCGAAGAACTCATGCACTTATTATCGGTAACTCTCAATTTAATAAGGAGGCTCACAAAGAGACAAGTACCCCGAGGAGGAGTGTATGGGGGTTTGGTTATCCTTGCGCATCCTCGACTCATGGTACGTGAGTGTACTCTAATATTCGACCCCTCAGAAGAGTAGTGATCCATCTAGTAGCTAGAGTTCTCAACTAGTTTTGTAGGTTTTGAAAATAAACATGGATTGCCCAAAATACGACACCTATCACTAATAGGAAAGAGCTCTTGACACAAAAAGTCCAAACATTACTCACAACAATGCCTCAAAATTATTGCAAGCTACTACTAAAATTAAATAGCAACCTCAATTATCTACTTTCAAGACAAAACACAACTCAGTGCAACAACCAACTCTCTTAACAAGATAAACATGAAAACTAAAAAGAGTTGCAGCAACAAACTAAACAAAAGCCAAGGCTCTTTCTAAAGACAAACTAAGAGTAAAACTAAACATGGCAGTAGCTATGAAAAGATAAAGAACACACAACAGCAAAAAGATAGGGAGGAAAAATCCTATGATGTGTTCTAGATTTTGAAAGTGGAGCGTGTCTCTCTCCCACACAAAGTAAGAAAGGATCTAACTTGTTATGAACAGCAAGCAAAGCTAAAGAAAACTAAAAACAAAACCTAAGAGCGAGACGCTCCAAGCATAGCACATAACGCATGAAGTGATAAAAATATAGTGAGACAAAGGACGAACTGATGATTGTTGATGGAGAAGGGGATGCACGGGGGCATCCCCAATCTTAGACGCTTGAGTCTCCTTGATTATTTATTGGGGATGCATGGGGGAATCCCCAAGCTTGAGCGCTTGACACTCCTGGATCTTCTTTCATCATCTTCCATCGCACACTTGAAAACTCCCTTCATACATAACTCATCATAAGCTGATTAGAGAGGTTAGTACCCTTAATAAATAATTTTTCTCCACTGGATATTAAGATAATGTTGAAGAGCTACTGTTTATCAAGAGTGCCAAAAAAAAATTTCAAATAAAAAGCAAGCTTAAGGTTTGCAAAAGTTAGGAGAGACAAAACGTGGCAGAATCTGTGAAAAACAGAACAGCAGCTAGTAAAGAATTTTTTAGGGATACTTATGCAACTCAAATAAAAAAAATCAGAACATACGGAAGTTTCTTAATTGTATAGAGCATACTGTGTGAAAAATTCAGCTCAAAAATATGAACTGGGATTTTTCTGGAATTTTTCTGGTCACGAGGACAGAATCTGTTTTCTGGACAGCATGTCACAACTTTTACTTCCCTTGCCGTAAGAGGCTATAACTTGGCACAAAGCTGAAAAATAAAGATACAATGATGTTGATACAGTAGTAACAACCATCAAGACACAACAAAAGCAAAAAGAAAAACCTAAATTCGTTGCGGGCTGCCTCCCGAAAGCGCTTCTTTAAAGCCATTAGCTAGGCATGATGCAAAAAGAAGAATCAAGTTTTATCAAGAGAAACAAAATAACTAGCCCGAGTAACGGACTCAAAAGGTAACTTGATTTTCTTTCTAGGAAAGTGTTACATCCCCTTTTTGAATGGAAATTGGAATTTTATATTCCCCTCTTTCGTGTCAATAACCGCACCAACGGTGCGAAGAAAAGGACATCCCAAAATAATTGGACACAAAGGTTCACACTCTATATCCATAACAATAAAATCAACGGGAACATAGTTGTCATTGACAATGATAAGAACATCGTTGATCTTCCCCAAAGGCTTCTTTATGGAAGAATCAACAAGACAAACACCAAAAGAACAAGGCTCAAAAGGCTTCAATTCAAACATATCAAATATTCTTTTGGGCATAACAGAGGTACTAGCTCCAACATCACATAAAGCATAGCAAGAGAAGTTATTCAATTTAATTTTGATCATAGGGCCCAACCATCATCTAGCTTTCTAGGTATGGAGGCTTCTACTCTAAGCTTCTCCTCCCTAGCTTTGATAAGAGCATTTGTGATATGCTCCGTGAAGGCAAGATTAAGTGTGCTAGTGTGGGGGTCTCTAGACATTTTGTGTAACAAGCTAATAACTTCTGAGAGGGTGCAACTATCAAAATCAATATCACTACTATCAAAGGTGGCAGTAGTGTCATCTAGGCTCACTTGTTTGAAACCCTCTATGTTCATAGGAGTTTCTTTTTCTACGGTTGAGGTATTAGCATCACCATTAATAGGTCCAACGGGACTAGGAGTGCATTGGGTGCTAATAGTTTGGGTGTTCTCAACAATTTGGATAGTGGCAACTGTGTGGTGTGTAGGAAGGCTCTTAATTCTATCCTCTTCCTCTTTTTCTCTAGCCCATCTTTCTTTAAGTTTACCCATCATCCTAATATTTTCATTGATTTGTAACTGGATAGCATTAATAGGAGTGGATTTATTCTCCTCAAGGGGGGAGGTTCTAATTTTTAGCATCTCAATATCAAGGGCTAAGCTTTCTACCTTCAAAGAGAGATTATCTATTTTAGATAATTTCTCTTCTACATTTTTGTTGAAGGCTTTTTGGGTAGTGAGAAAGTCTCTAAGCATGCTTTCTAATTCAGAAGAGGGGTTCTTGTTGCTAGGGTAAGTGTTGTTGTTCCCATAATTAGATGGAAACGGTCTAGGATTTCTAGCAAAATTTCCCCTATAAGCATTGTTGTTGAAGTTGTTTCTAGCAATAAAGTTCACATCTACTTGTTCTTGAGCAACCAAATAATTCAAAAGAACATCATGAGGATCAATAGAGGGTTGCTTGGTAAGTAGAGACATAATCAAGTCAACTTTTTCATTGAGGGAGGTAATTTTCTCGACAGAGTTTACCTTCCTACCTGTTGGAGCGCGTTCGGTGTGCCATTGGGAATAATTGGTCATCATCTCATCGAGAAGCTTTGTGGCAGCACCAAGTGTAGTTGACATAAAGGTTCCTCCCGCGGCCGAATCAAACAGGTTCCGCGAGGTAAAGTTCAAGCCTGCATAAAAAGTCTAGATAACCATCCCGGTAGTCAAACCATGTGTAGGGCATTTCTTAACAAGAGATTTCATTCGTTCCCAAGATTGGGCAACATGTTCATTATCCAATTTCTTAAAATTCATAATATTACTCCTCAATTGGATAATCTTAGCAGGAGGGTAGTACTTCCCTATAAAAGCATCTTTGCACTTATCCCAAGAATCTATGCTATTTCTAGGCAAAGATTGAAACCAGATTTTAGCGTCTCCCCTCAAAAAGAAAGGAAAGAGCTTAAGCTTAACAACATCACCTTCTACTTCTTTATACTTTTGCATATCACATAATTCAACAAAATTATTCAAGTGTAAAGCAGCATCATCTCCAGCACCAGAGAGTTGATCTCTCATAACAAGGTTTAGCAAAGCAGGTTTAATTTCATAAGAGGTAGCTGAAGTGGCAGGTGTGGCAATGGGAGTGCAGATAAATTCCTGGTTGTTGTGACTAGTGAAGTCACACAACTTGGTGTTTTCAGTGGAACCCATAGTAGCAGCAAGTGTGGCAGATTTTTTTGTAGTTTTTGATAAAAGACACAAAGATAAAAACTGAAAGATAAACTAACAAGACTAAAAAACAAAGGTAAAGTGTAGTGTGCAACTCCTCTATCTTAGCACTTGGAGTCCCCGGCAACGGCGCTAGAAATTACTCTTGCTAATTGGCTTCTCGCCCTTCGTTGGTAGACCCCAAGTGGAAGGCGTGATGCGGTACAGCAGCGAGTTTTCCCTCAGTAAAGATACCAAGGTTTGTCTCCAGTAGGACTCCAGAGATGATAAGTAGGTGTCAGCGGCGCAACTGACGTGGACCTGCACACAGACTCAGATAACTTTGTTCCCAACGAAGTTCAGAGAGGTTTTCAATCTCTCCGGTCTTGTTGTTCACAAATGATAAAACACAAGGGGATAATGATAGCAACTTGAAAGTAAATGCAGAAAAGTAAATATAGCTTGGAACCAATAATGCGGATATGGACCGGGATACGTGATGTCCGCTAGTGATGTCTCTCTCCCAAAAGACGATAAAAATTGCTATCCGAGGTAAACAAATTACAGAAAGGCAATTGACAGGATTATGAACGCACCGCAATGCTAACTATGCTACAAAAGAAAGGAAGAGGTTCAAAAGCACGGGCAGTACGCCAAAGTAAGTAGACCGAAATCCATCTGCATCTACTACTAATCAGCCACCTTGAGATATCTATCCAGAACATCTCGCTGGTATTAAGTTGCGAGCCCCACCCAAAGTGTAAACCCAAAGCAACAGATAACTGCATTAAAAATAACTTTGCGTAAAGTAAACAATCCTTGTAACCGCGGTTACAAGCACCGTTGTTTTCCCCCTTGTGGCAACAGCACATCCCCTAGACTCATGTTTCTGTCACTCAAGCATGTCATCGGGGAGGCATGAACCCACAATCTAGCACAACGCTCCCTCTTGGAGTCACTACCTACTACTTGGCCAAAGCAATAAACAGCAACGGAGAGCATGCAAGAATTACTTAGGAACAAAAATACAAGAGATAAGAACCAAATATATTACTCTATCACAATCTGAACATAGTCTCATAATCCATCAGATCCGATCAAACTCAACATAGCAATAGCAGAAATATTACAAAGGTGCCTCGATCATGTAGGGCAGCTCACGAGGTCTAAACAATGAAGATCAAAGAGGGGACGAGAACATCACATAGCTACTGATCACGGACCCATGGTCCAAGGAAAACTACTCACGAGACATCCGGGGAGCATCCATGGTGGAGAGGAGACTCCCGGAGATCAATCCTCCCTCCGGCAGGGTGCCGGGAAGAGGTCTTCTGGTGCTCCCGATCTTGGAAGCCCGGCGGCGGCGGAACAGAGGCGAGTTCGCGGAATAGGGTTCCCGTTCTGGAGTTTCCCCGTGACGGGGGATAAATAGGCGAAGGGGGGCAGCCAGAGGTGGACCAGGGGCCCCAGGCGCCCCCCTGGCCCCTCCCGGGCTCTTCTCGAAGCTTCTGTCACGGAGTGCATGGAGCAAACTGAAATAGAAAAACAGCAGAAAATAGGAACTGGCACTGTGGTGCACTGAGTTAATAGGTTAGTCCAAATATGATAAAAAATGTATAAAAGTGTATCTAGATCATAGAAATATCACACAAAACATGCATGGAGCAAGCAGAAATTATCGATACGTTTTGGACGTATCAGTTGTCCGAGGGAATGGGGTACAAAGTACCTCATGAGTTAAACTCAGGGAGATACATCGAAAGAAATAAAATAAGGCATGAGAAGTTTTCAAGCGGATATGCAAGCATCCGACGATGATAAGGGAGGATGAAAAGGGGTGCAGAGCATCAGGCATAAGCATTGAGTCTGATATCGAATTGAATATCACAAAGTAGAGGACTTGTGAATTGCATACGAGGTCAAGCAAGAGGAATAACCTCGGGAACAGGAACTTACAGGAGAGTCAGGTTTCGATCCTGTGGAATTGTGGGTTGTAGGCCCACATTGAACAAGAAGGATGGTGACAAACAATGCGTTCAAGTTGCAAGGTAAGTCAGAGAACAAATTGTTAGTTGTGTCAACAACAACATCAGTGCCAAGGGCGAGGGACGAAGAGAACCATTTTCCTGCTCATTAAGACGAGGCGGACCAATTGGCAAAGTTCTCGTCCATCGGTGGTCACCGAAAAGTCATCAACAATCATAACACGTTGTACAGACAAAGTAGTACACCGAAGTGTTTACATAAGCAGGGGAATTATCACTGCTCGGATAATTTATATTGAAAGAAAGGTTAAACAAACCAATGAGAAAAAAAGGTGATGATACACAAGTATCAGGTGTAAATATCTTTCCCAAGGGAAAGCAGAACAAGATATACATGACCAAGTTTGTAGTGGCATGGTCTCAACGAATGTTGTCGATAATAACACAAATCATCGAGGGGCAAGGATTGTATTTCTCGCCATGAATTCACTTAACACTTGGTAGAAGCCAAGATGTCGATGATGACCACGACACATCATGTCAAAAGGCTTCAAGAAAATACAATCGAACAACGGCGACATCAAGCAAAAGGAATGGTGAAGCAAAAGTTATTCGGTGTTCTCGGCTGACAACAACGCAAAACCCATGGAGTGGTTGGTTATGATAGGGAAAGGTATTGTTCCATCAAATTCATTAGATGTAGTGCAAAGGTATGATATCCTCGAGGTACTAGGAGGTAATACTCGAAGGTAGAATGGTGAATCATAGGTGTACAAAGATTTACATCAAGGGGGTTAATTATCTTTACGAGAAGCTTTCATGATAAGTTCTACATCGTATCCATGGGCATGAACACAAGTTCAAGGTCGACTCCCAGTTCTTCAATGCAATACTTTTCATTCGATTCTCGCTGTCGATGAATTTGTAGAGTTAAAAAGTTTATCTGGCATAACACCAGTAGGGTGTGACATGGTTCTATTATTTTTATGCATTTAACAAAATTAGTTTCATAATTTTTGCATGAACTTTCATTTACCATATTGTTTTTATTATCAATCAAAAGGAGTTTTGGACTTGATTTGATTCCAAGTGATCAAGGTGCATTGGGCATATGGTTTTGAATATCAACCATCATGGTTTGAATATGATCAAAGGCAAAGTTTGATCAAGGCATGATTAGCAACCCGGATTAGCAACAGTAATTAGCAAACAGTGAGAGTGATTACTGTTACAGACACTGAGGGTCTTACATAAAGATACAATGGTGTTGCTACAGTAGTAACAATCATCAAGACCACTAAAAACAGAAGAAAAACAAAAAGGAAAACCTAAATTCGTTGCGGGCTGCCTCCCGAAAGCGCTTCTTTAAAGCCATTAGCTAGGATTGATGCAAAGAGATCAAGTCTTATCAAGAAAATAACTAGCCCGTGTGACGGACTCAAAAGGTAACTTAATCTTTTTCCTAGGGAAATGTTCCATCCCTTTCTTGAGAGGGAATTGGAATTTTATACTCCCTTCTTTCAAATCAGTGACAACACCAACGGTGCGAAGAAAAGGGCGTGCCAAAATAATTGGACATGATGGTTCACATTCAATGTCCATAATAGTAAAATCGACGGGAACATAATTTTCATTGACAATGATAAGAACATCATCGATCTTCCCCAAAGGTTTCTTTACGGAAGAATCCACAAGACGAACACCGAAAGAACAAGGGTCAAAAGGTTTCAATTCAAATATATCATACATTCTTTTGGGCGTAACGGAGGTACTAGCTCCAACATCACATAACGCATAGAAAGAGAAGTTATTCAACTTAATTTTAATCATGGGATCCCAACCATCTTCTAGCTTCCTAGGTATGGAGCTTCTACCCTAATCTTCTCCTCCCTAGCTTTAATGAGATCATTAGTGATATGCTCCGTGAAGGCAAGATTAAGTGTGCTAGTGTGGGTATCTCTAGAAATCTTATGAAGGAAACGAATAACTTCAGAAAGGGTGCAATTATCAAAATCAAGTTCACTACTATCAATTAAAGTGGTAGTGTTGTCCTTTAGGCTCACTTGTTTGGTAGCTTCTATTGTCATAGGAGTTTCTTTTTCTACGGTTGAGGTCATAGCACCACCATTAATAGGTCCTATGGGACTAGGGGTTCATTGGGTGCTAAGATTTTGGATAACCTCAACAACTTGGATAGTAGCAACGGTATGGTGTGTAGGAAGGCTCTTAATTCTATCTTCTTCATCCGTTTCTCTAGCCCATCTCTCTTTAAGTTTAGCCATGATCCTAATGTTTCATTAATTTGCACTTGAATAGTGTTCATAGGAGTGACCTTCCTCTCGTCAAGAGGAGAAGTTCTAATTTTAAGCAATTCTACTTCATGGGCTAAATTGTCTACCTTCGACGAGAGATTATCTAATTTGTCTAGTTTTTCATCTACACTCTTGTTGAAGGCTTTTTGGGTAGTGATGAAGTCTCTAGTTCAGAAGTGGAGTTCTTGGTGCTAGGATAAGTGTTGTTGTTCCCATAGTTGTTGGAGGGGAACGGTCTAGGATTTCTACCAAAATTACTCCTATAAGCATTGTTATTGAAGTTGTTTCTGGAGATAAAGTTCACATCTACTTGATCTTGAGCAATCAAAGAATTTAAAGGAACATCATGATATCAATAGGAGATTTCATGGTAAGTAGATACATAATCAATTCAACTTTTTCATTTAGGGAGGAGATCTCCTCGACAGAGTTTACCTTCCTACCTGTTGGAGCTCTTTCGGTGTGCCATTGGGAATAGTTGGTCATCATCTCATCGAGATGTTTTGTGGCAGCACCAAGTGTAGTTGACATAAAGATTCCTCCCGCGGCCGAATCTAACAAGTTCCGCGAGATAAAGTTCAAGCCTGCATAAAAAGTCTGGATAACCATCCAAGTAGTCAAACCATGCGTAGGGAAATTCTTAACAAGAGATTTCATGCGTTCCCAAGCTTGGGCAACATGTTCATTATCCAATTCCTTAAAATTCATAATAAAGCTCCTCAACTGGATAATCTTAGCAGGGGGATAGTACTTCCCAATAAAGCATCCTAGCACTTATCCCAAGAATCTATGCTATTCTTCGGCAAGGATTGAAACCAGATTTTAGCTTCATCCCTCAAAGAGAAAGGAAAAAGCTTAAGCTTAACAAAATCATCATCTACTTCTTTGTACTTTTGCATATCACAAAGCTCAATAAAATTATTTAAATGCAAAGCAGCATCATCTCTAGCACCAGAGAATTGATCTTTCATAACAAGGTTCAGCAAAGCAGGTTTAATCTCATAAGAAGGTGCTGAAGTAGCAGGTGTAGCAATAGGAGTGCAGATAAAGTCACTGTTGTTGTAACCATCCAAGTAGTCAAACCATGAGTATGGAAATTCTTAACAAGAGATTTCATGAGTTCCCAAGCTTGGGAAACGTGCTCATTATCCAATTTCTTAAAATTCATAATATTACTCCTCAATTAGATAATCTAAGATGGGGGGTAGTACTTCCCAATAAAAGCATCCTTGCACTTATCCCAAGAATCTATGCTATTCCTAGGCAAGGATTGAAACCAGATTTTAGCTCCTCCTCTCAAGGAGAAAGGAAAAAGCTTAAGCTTAACGATATCACCATCTAGTTCTTTGTACTTTTGCATATCACTGAGCTCAACAAAATTATTTAAGTGGAAAGCAGCATCATCTCCAGCACTGGAGAATTGATCTTTCATAACAAGGTTCAGCAAAACAGGTTTAATCTCATAAGAAGGTGTTGAAGTGGCAGGTGGAGAAATAGGAGTGCAGATAAAGTCACTGTTGTTATGACTAGTGAAGTCACACAACTTGGTGTTCTCGGAGGAACCCATAGTAGCAGCAAGCAAGGTAACTATTTTTTTGATTTTTGATAAAGGACACTAAAGCAAAAACGGAAAGTTAAACTAACAAGACTAAAAAGCAAAGATAAAAGATAGTGTGCAACGCCCCTATCTTGAAGAGTGGATTTCCCGGAAACGGCGCCAGAAATTATCTTTGATGGCTTCTCGCCCCTCGTTGGTTACCCAAAGTGGAAGGTTGAGATATAGACAGCAGCAAATTTCCCTCGATGAAGATACCAAGGTTTGTCTCCAGTAGGACTCCGACAACGACAGGAATGTGACAATGGCGCCATCAATTAGGAAAATGGGAAAGGAGTAGCCTATTTTGAATTTAAAAAAAAATAAAAGAAAATGATAGAAATGTCAAAAAAATAAAAGAAAATAAGTTTTCCAAATGATATGTGGTCTAGTTGTTAGGAAAATTTATAAATTTGAATTTTGACTTTTTTTGCAAAATCTCCCGAGAAGATCTGATGGCCCAAAAAAAGAGAAAAGTTGAAAAAAAAATTGAACTTAGTAGTGGCGTATTTTGTATGAAATGCTCACTAGTAACAGAAAAAAAAATTTGAAATTTTTTTTATTTTTTTTTAAATTCAAAATAGGCTAGAGGACAAATCGGGAAGTGAAAAAAAGTTGGAAATTTTAGATAGTAACATTAAAAAAAAATAAAAAAATTAAAATTTAAATTTTTTTAAAAAAAATTAAAAAAAAATAAAAAGTTCAAAATATGCTAATGGTCCCATCGAGAAAGTTTCTAAAAAATATTAAAAAATTTAGCACACCCATGAACATTAACAAGGTTGACCTGAGATTAAGCATATTGACCAGGCATTAAGCATACTAACCTGAGATTAAGAAAAAATAAAAAAATATAAATAAAAAAAATTGTTTTCCAGATCCAGATTCAAAATTCAAAATTTTAAAAAATTAATAGTGCCGTATTTTCAGAATGCGCCACCCCTAAGAGCTTATAGGTGGCGCATTCTGAGATGCGCCACGCTTAAGGGTCTTAGGGGTGGCGCATCCAGAATGCGTCACCTATAAGCCCTTATTAGTGGCTTGTAGTTAGTGGCGCATCCTAAATGCGCCACTAAACAGAAAAAAAGGACGCCACTAAAAGGGCATTCCCTAGTAGTGTATGGACTGGGGTCCCATGATGATCACTAGTGATGTCTCGCTCCCAAAAGATGATAATATAGCCATGCGAGGTAAACAAATTACAGCTAGGCAATTGACAGGATTATGTGCGCAAACCAATGCTAACTATGCTATAAAGAAAGGAAGAGGCTCAAAAGCATGGGCGGTACGCCAAGACAAGTAGACCGAAATCCATCTGCATCTACCTACTAATCATCCACCTTGAGATATCTATCCAGAACATCTCGCTGGTATTAAGTTGCGAATCCCACCCAAAGTGTAAACTCAAAGCAACAGACAACTGCATTAAAGAATTTGCGTAAAGTAAACAATCCTTACACCCGCAAGTACAAGCACCGTTGTTTTCTCCCTTGTGGCAATAACACATCCCCTAGACTCATGTTTCTGTCACTCAAGCTAGTCATCAGGGGGCATGAACCCACAATCATGCATAACGCTCCCTTTTGGAGTTACTACCTACTACTTGGCCAAAGCAATAAACAACAAAGGAGAACATGCAAGAATTACTCAAGAACATAAATATAAAAGAGGAGAATCAAATATATTACTCAAACACAATCTGAACATAGTCTCATAATCCATCAGATACCAGCAAACTAAGCATACCAACAGCAGAAAGATTACATATGTGCCTCGATCATGTAGGGCAGCTCACGAAGTCTAAACCATGAAGAACAAAGATGGGAGGAGAACATCACATAGATACTTATCATGGACCCATGGTCCAAGGTGGACTACTCACAGTTCATCCGGGAAGCATCCATGGTGGTGGAGAAGCTCCCGGAGGGGGTTCCTCCCTCCGGCAGGGTGCCAGGAAGAGGGCTCCTGGTGCTCCCAATCATGGAACCGCGGCGGCGGCGGAACAGAGGAGAGATCGCGAAAAAGGGTTCTGTCTTCGTGGGTTTCGGGATGCGAGGAATATATAGGCGAAGGGGGGCAGCAAGAGGTGGACCAGGGGGCCAAGGCGCCCCCCCTGGCGCGGCCTAGGGGGTGGCCGCGCTAGGTGGCCGCCTGTGCCACCCCTGGCTCCCCTCTGGCCCCACTTGGGTTCTTCCCGAAGCTTCCTGTACGCTTATTTTTCCTATATTTTTCCCGGAATTTTTCTGACACTTTAAGTAATGGGAAAACCTAAAATACAAAAACAGCAGAAAACAGGAACTGTCACTGGGGTGCACTGAGTTAATAGGTTAGTCCAAATATGATCAAAAGTGTATGGAAGTGCATCAATATCATAGCAATATCACACAAAAGATGCATGGAGCAAGCATAAATTATAGATACGTTTTGGACGTATTAGTACGCATAATAATCCTGTGGATATGATGACAAAGCCAGTTCCGACCAATAAGTTTGAGCATTGCTCAGACTTAGTTGGTAGTATCTCTTACTAGTCCTATGGACTTTGACGCAGACGGTGTTTATGCTGATTTGGATGGAGTTATTTGCTTTCTTCGACTACTGGAGGGGATTTGTTTGAAGGTGGAGATTGTTAAAATATGATCCAAATTCGTCTACCATGTTATACACGGGCACCGTGTCATGAGCGGTGTGGGGCTTTGCGTTGGTATCGACGCGTACGAGTACAACTCGTTTACTTGGGTTACTAGGACTCTTATGTGTTGCCTCCTATATATACCCCATGTAGTCACACCTAAAGACGGTATGTCGTTTCATGCTTGTAATACTCCTTCATCATAGTGAAGTTGCGGCTTTGTGTGTCCATGGTTTTTTTCCCGCAAGGATTTCCACGTTATATTGTTGTCTCTTGTCTTTATTTTTGATCTCGTTATATCTAGCAGATCCAATGAAACTAGGGAGGGATTGATTCCTTCCGAGGATGTGAGGCAAGTCCTGTCGGTGTTCTTCAGAGAGTCCAATCTTCCCATGACGCTGCAGGAAATTTCTCCCCTCTTTCTCCAGGGGAACAGGGGTGCTGACACGGATGTGACGTCGCGATTGAGCCAGCAGAGGGTTCCACCAGAAGATGCCAGAGGAGTTACAGCGGCATCCGCTTCGGGATTGTTGGAGCTTGCGAGGGAAGGTCTGGTGGAGAGGGCTGTGTGGAGCAGCCCCCTTTGCTTCTGTGTCGACCCAGCTTAGGGACACCTTTGGATGAGGCATGCGGCAGTGGAGGCCATGGCGGTTGGAGTGTGCCCAAGCCGACCGTACCTTCCCTCGCAAGTGAGCTTGTGGCGTTTGTCCGAGCGGACGCGCACCAGGCTTCCGCCGGCAAGAACTCTGGTACTCCCTTCGATCCACAAACTTTATACTAGATGAGCGACACTTATTATGGATTGAAAGGAGTACCATTCTCCTTTTCTTACTCCCGGGGGGCGCGCTGTTGTAGAGCACGTCCTCCGTTCCTTCGAAGCGCCCCGGTTCCTCTTTGTGAGTCTTCTCTCTTTGGTGTCGAGCGCGTGCTCTCTTTTTGAGTGAGGTGGCCCTTAACGATGTTGCTGTCGCAGGGCCCCGACATTGGCGAAGAAATATCGCAAGGCCGCTGACGCCTTCCCCTCTCATGCGGAACTTGTGAAGTCAGCCGCGCCGAGAAGGGAACACGGGGCGGCGCTCTTCTCTAGAAGAGGACCTGAGTCTGAGGAACCCGGGATCACTGCCATGTTGCGGGTTGCTCAACTTTTCCTTGAGGCCGCATTTAAAGAGGCTGACACACTCTCATCTGGGGCCTGAAGACAGCCTCGGAGATGGACAAGAGGTTGCAGGAAGTTGATTCCCTTGAGGTTGCTTCAAGGAAACAATTCACCTCTCATGAGCGGGCCCTCAAGGCTCGCGAGGATGCCATGGCTGCCCGTGAAGGCAGGATTGCTTCCTACGAGGAGGAGCTCGAAAAGTGCGACGAGAAAGTGAAGGTGGTCGCTGCCAAGGTTTTGGATCCCGAATGGACATATTTTACCGAGGGTCACCGAAATTTGCGGTTACCACGGTAACCACGAAAATACCAAAAAAATTTGACCGAAATTTAATTTGAAAATTTGAATTCAAAACTTTTTTGAAGCCTATATAAAAAGATATGTAAAAATTAGAAGTAGCCAGCATTGGCTTACCGTTGTGGCAGCTCATGTACACCCGTTCTTGCTCCAAAGGTCACGGGTTCGAACCCTTTTAACTCCCCCGATTAAGTAAACTTTTTTCAACTTTTTATCCTCAAAAGCAAAAAAGATGCGAGCAGCGAGACTCGAACCCACGTCTCGCTCGGGAAGAATGGAGTGCTTTGCCACTACGCCAAGCCAAGTTCTGTTACTATAAAGAGATGTCATGTCTTTAAGTATATAGTGAGCGTTTGAATTCAAAATTTTCAAATAAATCGGTATTATTTGCTCGGTACACCCATTTTTCGAGGGGTAGCGAAATATGCGGTAACCGCTCGAAATCGCGAAATTTCGTTCGGTAACCAAATCCTTGGTCGCTGCCACCAAGGAAACCAAATGTCAGCAGCGGGAGGCGGCAGATCTCCGCACTCATCGCCTAAATGTGTTCCGGGCCTTGTTGTCCCGCTCTTGCTCGGCCTTCGTGAAGCTCGAGGATCGAGCCTCCGTTCTTTAGGGGGATGCCGACGAAGCTTGCTGCCTAGAGATCTTCAACACGCTCACCCGGGAGCTTGAGGCATTGCCTCAGACGCTGGGTAAGGTGGTCAGCGCGAGGAACCGCTTCTTCGTGAAGGAGATAACCTCGCATATCTTCAGTAATGCTCGGCTCCAGGCTTCGCCATCGAGTGTCGGCGTCCTAGCGACGGCCGTCCCCGCTGATGCTCAGGCGGAGATAGTCCTAGAGGCGAACGAGACTGCCGCCACGCTGGTCGATGAGGTGTGTGACACCGTGGAGGAAGACGATGAGGATGGGCTCGTCTCTTGTCCCTATGTCAGAAAACTCGTGGCCCCATGGGGCGTGTAATTTTTGTGATATGGACCTCTGTTTGTTGTTTACCTTGTGTTTTTGCAGTGTATGCAGTGTAGGCCCTCACTACTAGGAAAAGCCTTTATAGTGGCGTATTTTTTAGGCGTTTAGTGGCGTATTATGAATGCATCACTAAAAACAAGCCACTATTAAGGGCTTAGGGGTGGCGCATTTTGAATGCGCCACCCCTAATGCTTTTAGGTGTGGCGCATTTCAAAATGCGCCACACCTAAGCTCTTAGAGGTGGCACATGACATAAAATATGCGCCACTAATAATGATTCCATGTATAACCTTTTCTCTAGTAGTGCCTGCTTGTTTGGGGCCCTTTCCTTACTGATCGGCTGCTTAGCAGGCTTCAGGAAGCACCATTTCAGATGCTTCCACTAGTGGAGAGACCCCCATATTATCCCGGTTCATATGTGCCTTCAGTCCCGGTTCAACACCCGGGACCAATAACTCGGGACCTGTCACAACCCCAAGTTAGGTATGTGCTAGGATCAAGTGCTCCTTTGCATCATGTAAAAATTCAAAAGAAATTCAAAAATGGGGAAAAGAAAAGCCCTGAGAATTTAAATCAAATGGCCAGATAAAAATCTTTTTCCAAAAATCATTTGAGTATTTGGAAAATTCCTATAAATGATGCTGATCATTCTAAAAGTGGTTTGGGTTCATTCCCATGCCCATGGAATATTCTAAAATTCAAAAGGTGCCCTGGAAATTAAATTTGACCCTATTTGAATTGAAATTCAAAATATATTGAATTTCAAAAATTTCCAAATTCTATACGTGGCTAGCTACTGGCCACCTAGGATTTATAAAAATGTTTAGGCATTTTATAAAAATGCCTAGCTATTTTATTAGCTAGGTCAACCTATTTACAGAAGAAATAAAAAGAAAAAGGAAAAACAGAGGGAAAGGGAGTTACCTTGCGCCTCAGGCGAGGCCCAACTCCCCTAGCCGGCCCAGCCCACCCAGACGCCTTGTCGTCTTCTTCCCCCGCCCCTCCAAGCAGCTCGCTGGAGCTGGGGAGTGCGGCGACGACGCCACCGCGACACCCGCGAGTTCTAGGCCCTCCCCTCTGCCCCAGAGCTTGCCACGCCACTGTAGAAGCCCCCCGAACGCTTTCCCCTAGCTCTGGCCCCTCCCTCTCTCTCTCCGGCGAAGTAGCCGAGCACGACCGCAGAGCGAGCCGTCGTCTTCGCGTGGCCAACGGCAGCGAGGAGCTCCGCCACCGTGTCCAGGTTCTTCCTCGACGTCGTCTTCGTCGCCCCACACGCGGAATTGAGCCCGGAGGCCCCAGAGACGCCGCCCCTTCTCCAGTTCGCCGCCGGCCGCCGAGGAGATCGAGCTCCAATTTGCCGCAGCCAAGCCCCCTCCAGCTCCGCCGTCTACGCCGTTGGCTCCAGGGTGAGCGTCTCGTTCGATTGCCCCTATCCCCAGCTTCTCCCGTGCCCGTTTTCTTCTTGTCGCCGTCGACAGTAGTCCGGCCGCCGCGCCCGACGACGTAGCCATGACCCGAGACCACGCCTTTGACCCCCGCCTGCTCCCTTAGCTGCGCAACACCACGGGCTGCACGACCGTGCCCTCAGTTCTTCTCCCCGTGGCCTCTATCGCCTTCTCCACCTGAGCCTGAGCCCGGCCGCCGCGCTCCTCCTCGCCGGCATGGCTCCAGGCCTCCCCGAGGTCCCCGGCGTGCTCCACGCGAAGCGCACGAGCGAGAGGCACCCCCTGGTGCCCTCCTCTTCCCTCCCCATGGCCCGTAGCGCTGTTCCGACGGAGCGCCGCCGCGCACAGGACGCCGGCGGCTAGCCGCCGGCCGATTTGGCCAAATGACCTCGCTAATCCCCCCTTGGGGTCTATGACAGGTGGGGCCCCAGCCCTGTTAACCCCCTCTGTTTATAAATAAACAAAGGATTAACCCCTCTGAGACTTACAGATGGGTCCCAGCAGTCAGCCCCCCCCCCCTGATGTCACAATGACATCATGCTGACGCAGTAAAGCTTTTTAAATCTTTTTAATAATTCCAGAAATTACAAAAAATGGCCAAAACTTCAATAAATCATAGAAAATTCATATTAACTCCAAATTGGACAAATAATATGTCTAAAATTATCAAAAAATACAAGGATTATGAATATGCAATTTGTTTTCATGTTTGACCATTTTAAAATGAGTGAACAGTAGCAAACATGCATATGTATCCTTTTCAAATTCAAATTTGGAGTGATTTTGCAAATGATTTTGCAACACCCTTAATTCCAATGGATTCATCCACACATCAGAGACCTTACTTCAACTATACCACATCACTTCATGATCAACATTTTCAAATGAACTTTTCATGCATTCAAATGCATTTAAAATTCATCGCTAAATCAAATGGAGTTTGAATTTGCATTTCAAATGCAATATACTCCTTTTAAATGGAATGCTCAACACCTCAATACCTTGAACATCACTATTACAATCTTATTCATGTGATTGTGCATTGTACATTATGTTGATCCTATGATTGTCATGTTGCTGATAGACGTGGAGCCGGAACCCGAGATCACCCCCTTCATTGAAGACCCAGTGACTGAACCTCGTCAGCAAGGCAAGCAAACCCCAATTATCATGTCGATAAAATCCCACTTCCCTCTCATGTCTCGCTTATGCATTGTTTAGGATGGTCACCATGATAACGTTTCTATCGCATAGTTGAACCCATATCCTTTGCATGACATATCATCTTGTCACAGTAGTAAGCAAACCACAATCCTAGCAGATGTAGGAGTTGGTTGATATCATGTGACCCCTGCAACTGTGACTGCTTATTGCATGCTTAGTGGTACAATGAGGTTTCTTATGATGTGAGTCGGGATGATGATAAACATGGTGTTGATGAAAGTGAAATGTGTTGGTGAATCCACCCTAATACAAGGTGAACGATGAGAGGCTGTGTAGGAGTACACAGTGGGTTGTCTCGTTGAACACTGCCTTAAGTCCGAGTTCTTGTGTGGTGATCCAAGATGAAGAGTACAATCACACATTGGGCTCACTGACCCCTCTCGGCTTACTAACTCATCCCCTTCGATGTCCAGATGTCGCAGTAGTTCGGATTTCTGTAGGTATTGTGGCCTGGTAGCCAAGTGAGAGAACGGCTCATCCGAGACCGGGTTTCGCACCACACACACATCGTCTAGGTCCACTTCGGTAAACCGGCCGGGTTCACGATAGTGGAAGACAACCCAGATAGGCGGCTTTCATGGACTAGATCGGCTATGAGGTAACGGTTGTGGTGGCATCCTCGCTGTCATCTCTTGAACGGTGACACGCAAAAGGCGGTAACTGATGATCATGTGTGTGTAGCGGTACACCCCTGCAGGGTTAACAAAACTATTTGAATAGCCGCGTCCGCGGTTATGGACTGCTTGGAAAGCTTAGCTTGATTATTAGACAACTTGAACTGGATACTTCTAAAACACACCAAGATAAGTGTGAGTGCTATGGCGTGCTTTCTCGTGGGGAAGTTGAGGAAGGCACCATAGTGGTGTATTGGTTGAAGAGATGTAGTGGACTCGTGTACGCTTCTTACCTCAAGTTTGGTACTCGTAGTTCAGGACTAGCCAAGTCAAAGCTGGCACTTCTGCAAGTGAAACCCCACCTCCCTTTACCTTGATACATGTGCATGAGTAGTATAGCTCCTACGTAAGTCTTGCTGAGTACGACTTTGTACTCACGTTTGCTTATTCTATGTTTTAGATGAACCCACCGACCCCGAAGGTGGCTTCTAACCGAAGCTCGAAGAATGAAGACTCAGACCAAGACCAAGCTAGTGTAGTCCCAGTCAGACGACTGGTTCCCTCGTGGAGGGCTTGTTTTTAGATAAGGCTTCTCTAAGCCATTTGTTAAACTTGTCTGTACTCAGACCTACTTTGCTTCCGTTTGTCTGTTGTAATGTTGGATCACATGCTTGTGATCTCTGTGTGCACTCTGTAAGAGTTATTAATAAAGATGTATACATTGTAGAGAATTGCAATGATACCTGCTGTTCATACTAGACATGTGTGTTGCGTGTATGTTTATAACATGCATGTCTTAGTATGGGTTTTCGAGACCTTAGTTGTGATCTGGCTGGCGGTCTTTTATACAACAAGTGGCCCTTAGATGTGCGCAGCTTGGGGCATCGCGATGAGATTGTATGAGACTCTGTCTCGTGGACACTTTGATGTATGATCGAGCCCGCCCTAGACCCTGACTAAGTGTTCGGGCTGGATTAAGTCTATGTAAAGGTTATAATACAATCGATAGTATGGTTGAGGCGACTTGTCTATGAGTATGGGAGTTCACCACCCATATCATTTAGACTTGTGTGCGGACGATGAGGACCCATTTCAGTTGATCATCCGGCCTGGATGGGATGCCCCTCACGTTCGATGCTTTCCGAGAACGTTCTGTGCTTGGCCTTGTCTGCTTAGACAAGTGGGTACGGTTCTCGGCTCTCCATATGATTGTGTTGTAGCGAGGCTTGCATACGCTAACCCCGGGTCCCGACAGGACCAATGTTGGTCCCGGTTGGCCCACGAACCAGGACCGAAGAGGCTCCACGTGGCCAGGCGCGCAGCGAGGGGGGGAGGGGTCATCGGTCCCGGTTGATAGGAAGAACCAGGATCGGGCCGGCAGGATTTTGCCCTCTTTTTCTGCCGCGGCAGGATTTTCTGATTTTTTCCATTTATTTATTTTGTGTTTTGTATTCAATTAAATTGTACCATATATATATAAAGCAACAATGAAGGAACCACAATATATATTACACATTATCGTCACGAATATATCATATACACCATCTCATTCCTCGATCGTGCTTGGTCGAACATGTTACACAAACGGTACTCACACGAGTTCGATCTAATTTACATCGGTCCTTGGCCGCTTGTCTTCCAAAAAATGAGGGTGAAAGAACTCTCCGGTCGGAGCTATGACATGGTCTAATAAGAATCCGGCGATTTCCTCTTTAATTGCTCGCACGTGTTCTCGTGGTAGAAGACCGTCCCGCATTCGTTCGACCTAATTAAAAGAAAAGGGATCAATATATATGAATGAAACTAAACACAATTTAACGCAATAAATTAAAGTATTGAAGGTTGTTTATCGTACTTCAATTTTCCTTAAGTTTCGGGTTGCGGCCGTCTCTTTGGTCGTCTGGCGAATGAACTCGGAGACATAATATCCACATAAGTTATTCCCAGGTCCCTGTATCAAACACTTTACGAGAACGGAGATCAATGAATATTATAATCAGCATGATAATTATACTAAAACTAGAATAAAAAAGATGCGCGGATCTAGCAAGTAGTACTTACATTCAGTGGTTCAAATGTAAGCTCTGCCGGAAGACCCGGTGTTTTGGCGGTGAATCGTTTCCAAGCCCTCTGGAGGCATGCCTGCATGTCCTCCCATGATTTCATAGATCTGCATCCCGGGTCCATGACTTTTACTACTCCTTCGTCCGGAACAGTGATCAACAGAATAAAGTGGAAGATGCACACGCATAAAGAGTCAATTATACGCTTAACACCGAGCAAGCGAAATAGAATGTGTGCGAGACAGTAACACTCACTCGAAGTTGTAAGGAAATAGTATTTCCCTTCTTGTGCCGAAATACGTCAACGATTGCAACAAGTTGTTCTCTGTCTGGTTGGGCTTATCTTTGAGAGTTCTTTCATGAACGAACTGGCAGTCAACGAACCCAATGTCATAGATTTGTCCTTTCTTGCATTCGAAAATCTTCATTCTGCATATATAATTAGTTTAGTGATGAGTGTAAGATTGTACATGAAACGAATGAGCTGAGCTAGAAAGGCTTGATCACTGAAATTAATGGTACTTACAGACAATATGCACTGACGATAGATTAGTCGATGGCGTCTCCTTGGTAAAACTGAAATAATTCTGAGAATTGAATCAGATCGAAGCCTTGTCCATACCCGTAATGCTCGTTCTGAAATTTAGCGTAGATCCAGTTTTCGGATTTAGCAGATTTTTCCATGTACCAGTCATGCAATTTTCGCATCTTTGTTGGTAGATCGTTGACTAACTCGGGTTTGACGAGACGATACCCGTGTCGGTATTGGTATGCCGGTACGAATTCCTCGTCGTTCCCGGTCTCGAACTCATCCAGACGGCTCAGGTACTCAGTAATAGACAATCCTACTGCGTGGGCTTTTGCTCCGTACTGTCTTATAAACTCCGTATCTTTGTTCGGATCATACGCATCGACCTGATGCTGCTGGGGGCGCGGCCAAGTGTGCACTTTGAGCGGTTCGATTGGTTGATTTTTCTGTAGTCCAAGCTGGGAAATCTCTTTTCCGACTCTCCGCTCTTTTGCCTGAGCCGACTTTGTAATAGAGCGTTCATAGTCTGATGTGAGCGGTATGGGGTTGTGAAGTTTATTCTTCAGTTCCACGCACGCGGCATGATCTTCTAGGGTGCGCGGGAACAATGGCTCTATCGGCTTCTTCTTGTTGGACACAGCAATCTTCCACTTTTCATAAGACATTTTTGCTTACACTTCCATTTCCTCATGTGTCATCTCTCCGGGTAGCTTCTTCATATTCCGATGAGGAACTTTTGGGAGGGGTGATCGCTTACGTTTCGGTGATTTATTGCTGCTGATGCTGCTGCTGCCCCTCCTAGTATAGGTACGCTTCCGCTTCTGGCTCTAATGCTCAGGAGATGGAGACGGCCGAGGCGACAGTGGAGATGCCTGAGGCGACGGTGGAGACGGCTGAGCCAGAGAGTGGTGAGGCGGTGAAGGCGATGGTTGCGGTGGAGAATGGTCACGTGGCGGCGAAGGTGGATTGCTCTTCTAAAGAGTGGGTGACCTTGGCGGCACATAATTTGGAAGCACGATGTGCTCCTTTCACCATATAACACTCCCCTTTTTGGCTTCTCCTAGTTCAGTCAGCTCCCTATCTTCACCTGCAGGGTGGTACAGCTTCAGCTCCTCAAAATTATTCATCACATCATCCACCATGACGACAGCGTACCCTTCTGGAGTCGGGTTGCAATGATAAGTTGCTTTCTCCAGGATTGATAGGGCCATGCCGACCGCTGCCGTCACCTTTAAGTTCAGCACTTGCACCTTAAGCTCACAACGTGTGCTCTCCGTGATATAATCCACTGGGTAGCGTTTAGGAGCAGCCGTTGTTAGTGCATCATCATCACCCTCCTGGAGCTGCGTGGAAGCTTGGGAGCTTTTCCGATTCGATGGGGTGCCGGTAGCATCGAATGTAGTTTCTAACAAGAGCCGCTGAGGTTGGTCGCCACTTTGCTGGCTAAGTCTGTCGATCAGCTCCTCCGCCCGCTTTAAGCCATCTTCTACATTACGCAGTCGCTCTTTGGTAGCCGCTTTCTCAGCCTCATTCGCCGCTTTCTCTCTCTCAGCCGCCTCTTTCTCAGCTTCCTCCCTTTCCTTCCTCCTCTGATGGCTTTTATCTGGATATTTCTTGCTTTCCGGAGGGAAGGCAACTTTCCAACACTTGGAGCCTGGCGTGCCTCGTGCTCGTCCTGCGTGTTCTTTATTTTTTAGGGCGCGTGTGAGCTCGTCGTTCTCTCTATCGGGAATGAACCGTACCGCTTCAATATCACGTACTGCATCTCTAATATCTTCGATGGGCAGCAGGGGATCATCTACGTGTGACTGGTTATATTTGCCTTCCCACTTTGTCCAACGTGCCCCCATGGCCGTAAAACCAGCTTCTTGTCCATTCGTTCCATGTTGTAGGCTCTGGAGTGATTCCCGCATCAACATACCTGGCCTCAATTGCCTCCCACTTAGGCATGCAACCGGCGTAGCCAGCAGACCCCATTTTATGGTGGTACATCTTCTTAGCGGCATTCATCTGATTTATTTCAGACCTTTGCTGCGCGTACTCCGATTTCTTGTACGCCACAAAATCATCCCACTGCTCTCTTATCTTACCATAGCCGTGTTCAAAATCCGGAGTCTTGTCTACCTTGACAAATTTTAGGTACAAGTTTTTCTTCCAATTCTTAAATTGCTCGGCCATCTTGTTGAGAGAAAACTTCTTGACTCTAGCCTCTAGCTCCAGTCTAGCTGCCACCTCCTGAGCTGGATTATCCACCTCTGGCATCCGCAGGAGGAAATTATGCATGAGCATGTTCCAAAGCCTGTCTTTCATGGTGTCGCACACAAACGAGATTGTAGGGTCCTTTGGCTGCATCCATTCTCGAATGGTGATCTGGATGTTGTCCCTCACGAGAGTTCCGCATGCCTTCACTAATTTATTCTTGACATCGTCCGGAGCTAACGGTTCGCCGTCTGGACCGACCTCTTCGATCCTATACCTCACACTGTCATCCAAATTTTTGGTTGGGCCTCGTTTCGGTCTTGCGGAGGACTTGCCGGATCCGGATCCGGAGGGCTAAAATAAGAAAGAGTGTTAATATATGCATGTACATATACAGCTGCATTTTAATTAACAGTAATTTACATATATATGAACCTTGGTTCCGCCGGAGGCGGAGCCGTAGCCGGCTTGTCTCCCGTCTGATGCTTCTTCTCGATGGAGAGACTCATCTCCCTCACCGGAATCATTCAGAAACTATTGGATCATATCGTGAAGCAAGTTTTCCTCATTTTGACCTTCATTTTCGTTGATCATATCGTGAAGCAAGTTTTCCTCATTTTCATCTCTATAAAATATTGGATCCATAGTATCTGCAAATTAAGAGAATTGCAAGCTATTATAATGCAACTAATCAAATGAAAATAAGCATATGCATATAGTCCTATCAAAACCTATTATAATGCAATATTGGATCCATGTATTTTTTTGATCAATTTTCATGTATAAAGTTTTTCCATCTTAGCTACGGTTTAAAAGATATTATTTTCTAAAGTTTTAAATCATTTAAAAGGATTTCTGGATTTCTTTTATTAATTAAATAGCAACATTATCCACAATAGTTTTGTTGACCGATCAAACTTGACCAGTGGGTCCCACATGTCATTCCTTGGTTATTTAAATAAATCAATTTACTAATTAATCTACCAGTGGGGCCCAGGTGTCATACACTGTTATTAAACTAAATTCATTTTAATTATTAAACTGAAAGTGGGGGCCCATGTGTAAGTCACACAGTGCTAATTAACAGTTTTAGTTTATTATAAATGGCATGGGGCCCACTAGTCAGTCTAACAGATCTTAGCAGAAATACTCTTAACAGTTCTTCAACGGGTGTCTATGTTTGCCGATGTAACACCCCCAGATCTTAGCCCTGTCATTAAGCTAATTGGGTTGCATTTGCATCATGATCATCCTCATTAAAAATTTGCAGTTGGAAATAATTCAACTCTAATTAAATTTTGCAGGTGCTAGACAAGTTACTACATTTCGAATAGACTAAAAAATGCTCCTAGTATTGAAAATATCCCCAAGGCAGTAATAAAAGTAAAACCAATAATTCAGGGAATATTAAATTGCTCTAGAATTAAGATGATAGTGGAATATAAAGTTGCATAAAAATTTATGTAAAAATATTTATTAAATTTCTAATAATCAGTAGGCCATAGAAATATAGAAATGGGAATTTTTTATAATAATTAAATAAAATAAATAATTCAAGCAATAGTTAAAACAACCCATTTAATCATTTATTAATTGTATAAAAATTCAAAAGAATTTATATAAAGCTCAAACCTTTTGTACCAACATATTTAGGTGTAATACAAATATTGGTGCTAGTTTAATATTTTACAAATACCAAATAATGGCCAAACGAAAATATAACAGAAAAGGATTACAAAATAAAAATAGAAAATGAATACCACTTATTTGACGCCTAGGGCAAGGCCTCCTCCGGCCAAGCCCACCCCTCTCCCCCTTTTCCCTATACTTCTCATCCCCCCGTGCGTGGCCACCATCCGAGCCGGCCATGGCTGCGGCCGCGCCGTGGCAGCCATCGGGCGGCACACCGGTGGGATAAGAGGAGCCTTGCCCCGCCCCCTGCCCCGACTCGAACCGTAGCTTCCCGTTCCATTTCCCCCAGTGCCTCCCTCCTTCTCTGCCCTTGCGCGCTACGACCACCGTCGTCGGGCCGTCGCCATGAACGCGGCCAACGGCCCCCACAACCCTCCTCGACTTGCCTGGGCGCTTCCTCTCCGACGACTACCTCTCCTCGCACTTTGGTTCGGGTAGACACACCACGGCAGCCGCGAATCAAGCCGTTCTCCATCCTCGATCGCCGTGGAAGCCCCCAACGACTACCGCGCCCACCGGCCGCTTCCGACCTCCCCAAGCACGGCATCGAGCCGTGGTGAGCTCCTCTTCGCTCCCCTACCTCTCGCGCCCATTATTGCGCACTATATTGTCGATTCCCCCTGGTCAGAACGCGAGGCCAGCGGCGGCCGGAGGAAGGGCTCCGCGGCAACAGCGAGCGAGTGACCAAACGGAGGGACAAAAAGGGCGTTGGACGCGGTGGCTCACAGCAAACTCGTCGAGTAGGGCAGCGGACACGGGGGAGCTCCGGAGTCGGCGGATCGACGACGATGGTCCGGCGGCTGCGACGACGAAGAAGAGAAGGGGGCGTTTTTCCTTAGTGAGTTGGGGAGTTGGGGAGGAAGAAGACATGCGCGTGTATATACTAAGGGCCATTGTGTCAGAACCCCAACTAGGGTAAGTGCTAGGGTTGCTTGTGTCTTTTGCATCATGCATAAATTTCAAAAGAAATTCAAAATTGGGGAAAAGAAAAGCCCTAAAGAATTTAATTAAATGGCCAGAAAAAAATTTCTTCCAAAAATTCCTCTGGTATTTTTGAAAAGTCTTATAAATATGCATGATCACATATAAAGTGAAGTGGGTCCCACTTCATGCACCAAGATTTTTCAAATATTCCAAACAGGGCTTGGAAATTAAATTGAACTCCAATTTGAATTAAAATTCAAATTGTTTGAATTTCAAAAATCTCCAAAACTTGTGAGTGGCTAACTACATGCTTCGTAAGTCCATATAAAAGTTTTGGGCATTTTGTAAATTGCCTAGGTATTTATTTATCAAGGCACAACAAAAATACAGAAAGAAAAATAAAAATAAATAAAAAACAACCGAAAGGAGACCTCCTTACCTTACGCCTAGGGCGAAGGCCCATCAGGCCCAGCCCACTCCAGCGCCTTGTCTTCTTCCTCTGTGCCAGGAGGAGAGACGCCCGCGCCGTGCACTGAAGGCATGCGCGCCACCTCCTCCTCTGGCCAGCGCACAACCTCCCCCCTCTTTCTCTCTCGCGCTGGAGACGCTGGAAGGCTCCAGGCCATATTTCCCCCCCCCCTCGCTGACTTGGTCCTCTTCCTCTCTCGCCGAATTCAGCGCACACCCGAGACGCCGTCTCGCCGCCGACGCGCCCACACGTGGCCGCCGTGATCCCCTCGCTGCACTGTCGTCTCCCGTGGACTCCTCGTGGTCGACTTCATCGTGCTGCAGGTCGAATCGAAGCCGACGAAGACTCCAGGCGACTCCCGCTTCGAATCCTCGCCGCCGGCCGCCGTCAGCCCCGAGCTCAAATTCGCCGACTCCGGCCTCCCTCCGGCTGCCTCGAGTGCGCCTTCGCGTTCAAGGTGAGAAGACGCACTGAACCCCCTATCCACGCCCCTCCCCGTGCTCCGTAGAGCAGTGCCATCGAACCCGAGCTCCGGCAGCCGCCGAGCTCGACGCTGACGAGTTCCTCGGCCTTCCCGTGGGCATTGGCGTGGCCCAGTGAACGCACGAGGCTGCGGGCTACCGTTTGGTGCCCTCCGCAAGGCCCCTGGTGACCGGAGCTCAACTCCGGCGAGCCCGCCGCCGTGCGCTCAGGTCGCCGCCGGCTAAACGCCGGTGGGCAGTTTGTTTAGCCCAGCTAATCACTCAATGACAGATGGGGCCCCCTGGCCCTAAACCCCCTCTGTTAATTAAAACAAACAATTTAATTAAGCTGACCCACTGACAGAGAGGCCCCACCAGTCAGACCCCCCCACGTCATGATGATGTCAGCATGACGCAGTAAATCAATTTTCTAATTAAAAGAATTAAAGAAATTACAGAAATTCCAGAAAATAGCTAAAACTTCATAAATTCGTAGAAAATTCATTTTAACTCCAAATTAAACATATAATATATGAAAAATTATCAGAAAATACAAGTATTAAGAATATGCAATTTGTTTTCATGTTTGACCAATTTAAAATGGGGCAACAGTAGAAAATGTGCATATGGCTTAATTTGAATTCAAATTTGAAGTTTGAATTTGAAATTCCTTTGCAATACACTTCAATTAAATTGAATTGTCAACACATCAGTACCATGTACGTAGTGTTTTCACAACTTATCATGTGCTTCAGCATCGCAATTATATTTATCCCTTGATTGCTTTGTTTTCTCGATAGAAGTGGAACCAGAACCGGAGGCCACCCCCTTCGTTGAAGACACTGTGTGTGAACCTCACCAGCAAGGAAAGCAAACCCCATTGATCATGTCTATAAAATCCCACTTCCCTCTCAGTCTCGCTTATGCATGTTTAGGAGATCACCTTGGTATCTATTCAACCGCATAGTTGAACCCATATCCGATGCATGACCTATCATCTTGTCACAGTACTAAGCAAACCACAATCCTAGCTGACATAGGAGTTGATTGATATAATGAGGCCCCTGCAACTGTTACAGCTTATTGCATGCTTAGTGCTACAATGAGGTTGCTTTTGATGTGAGTCGGGATGATAGTGAACATGGTGTTGATGAAAGTGAAACGGTGTTGGTGAATCCACCCTAAGCAAAGGTGATCGATGAGAGGTTGTGTAGGAGTACAAAGTGGGTTGTCTCATTGAACACCGCCTTAAGCACCGAGTTCTTGTATGGTAATCCAAGACAAAGATTACAACCAAACATTGGGCTCACTGACCCCTCTCGGCCTAGTACCTTGATCCATGTCGACGTCCAGGGGTCACATTAGTTCGGGCTTTCCATTTGACATGTGCATAGAAAAAGAACGAAGGAAATGGTTGCATCATATAGATATGTGGGTGCACCTGTGAGGCAGGAAAACCATCTGCCAGAGGTGGTGTCTTGGTCACTTACATTGTTTGAGTCCGTTTCGTTGATCCGGCCGGACTCTCGAGCGGAGGCAACTCAGGTAGTCGACTCCTGGAATAGGCCGGTTGTGAGCGAAGTGTCGTGGTGAAAATCCTCGCTGTCACCTCTTGAACGGTGGCGAGACCTGGCGGTAACTGATGGTCATGTGTGTGTAGTTTACACCCTTGCAAGGTTAACAAAACTATTCGAATAGCCGCGTCCGCGGTTAAGGACTACTTGGAACCTGTACCTGATTATTAGACAACTTGAATGGATATTTATAAAACTCGCAAGATAAGCGTGAGTGCTATGGTGTGTTCCTCGTGGGGAAGTCGATGAAGTAACCAGAGTGGTGTATTGGTTGGAGACTTGATAGTGGACTCGTGTACGCTTCTGACCTCAAGTCTGGTACTCGTAGTTCAGGACTAGCCAAGTCAAAGCTGGCACTTGTGCATGTTGAACCCCACCTCCCTTTACCTTGATACTTGAGCATGATTAGTATAGTTCTGGTGTAAGTCTTGCTGAGTACGACTTTGTACTCACGTTTTCTTATTCTATGTTTTAGATGAGAACTCGGACCCCGATGGAGTCACCTTCGTGAAGCTCGACGTTGACCTTGGTAGTATAGTTCCAGACAGCAGTCTGGTCCCTCGTGGATGGGCACGTATGTTTACAAGGCTTCTCTAAGCCATTTGTTAAACTTGTCTGTACTCAGACCTAATTTGCTTCCGTTGTATGATGTAATGTTGATCACAGACATGTGATCTTTGTATGCTATATGTATAAGTCAATAAAGAAGTACATTGTAGATTTATGTAATGATACCTGCTGTTCAAACTAGGCATGTGTGCTGCATGTATGTTTATAACATGCATGTCTTAGTATGGGTTTTCGAGACCTTAGTTGTGATCTGGCTGGAGGTCTTTTATACACCAAGTGGGCCTTAGATGTGCGCAGCTTGGGGCATCGCGATGCGATTGCTCGTGACTCTGTCACGTGCACACTTTGTTGTATGATCGAGCCCGCCCTAGACCCCGACTAAGTGATCGGGCTGGAGTTTGTTTATGTAAGGGTTATGATTCAATCGATAACATGGTTGAGGCAACTTTTCTATGAGTATGGGATTTCACCACCCATAATCAATTAGACTTGTGAGCGGGCGATGAGGACCCATCTCAGTTGATCATCCTGCCTGGATGGGATGCCCCTCACATACGATGTTTTCCGGGAGTGTTCAGTGCTTGGCCTTGTCTTCTTAGACAAGTGGGTACGACTCTCGGCTCTCCATATTATCGGGACGATGAGAGCCGAGAACCGTACCCACTTGTCTAAGCAGACAAGCCCAAGCACAGAAAGTTCTCGGAAAGCATCGAACATGAGGGGCTTCCCATCCAGGCCGGATGATCAACTGAAATGGGTCCTCATCATCCGCACACAAGTCTAAATGATATGGGTGGTGAACTCCCATACTCATAGACAAGTCGCCTCAACCATACTATCGATTGTATTATAACCCTTACATAGACTTACTCCAGCCCGATCACTTAGTCGGGGTCTAGGGCGGGCTCGATCATACATCAAAGTGTGCACGAGACAGAGTCTCAAACAATCGCATCGCGATGCCCCAAGTTGCGCACATCTAAGGGCCACTTGGTATATAAAAGACCGCCAGCCAGATCACAACTAATGTCTCGAAAACACATACAAATACATGCATGTTATAAACATACACGCAGCACACATGCCTTGTATGAACAGCAGGTATCATTGCAATTCTCTACAAGGTATACAACTTTATTGATAACTCTTATAGAGTGCACACAGAGATCACAAGTCTGTGATCCAACATTACATCAAACATGCGGAAGCAAAGTAGGTCTGAGTACAGACAAGTTTAACAAATGGCTTAGAGAAGCCTTATCTAAAAACAAGCCCTCCACGAGGGAACCATTCGTCTGACTGGGACTACACTAGCTTGGTCTTGGTCTGAGTCTTCAATCTTCGAGCTTCGGGTAGAAGCCACCATCGGGGTCGGTGGGTTCATCTAAAACATAGAATAAGCAAACGTGAGTACAAAGTCGTACTCAGCAAGACTTACATAGGAGCTATACTACTCATGTACATGTATCAAGATAAAGGGAGGTGGGGTTACACTTGCAGAAGTGCCAGCTTTGACTTGGCTAGTCCTGAACTACGAGTACCAGACTTGAGGTAAGAAGCGTACACGAGTCCACTACATCTCTTCAACCAATTACACCACTATGGTGCCTTCCTCGACTTCCCCACGAGAAAGCACGCCATAGCACTCACACTTATCTTGGTGTATTTTAGAAGTATCCAGTTCAAGTTGTCTAATAATCAAGCTAAGCTTTCCAAGCAGTCCATAACCGCGGACGCGGCTATTCGAATAGTTTTGTTAACTCTGTAGGGGTGTACCGCTACACACACGTGTCATCAGTTACCGCCTTTTGCATGTCACCGTTCAAGAGGTGACAGCGAGGATGCCACCACAACACTTCGCCCACAGCTCCGTTCTAGTCCAGAGAGTCGCCTATCTGAGGGGGATCCTTATGGAAGTCCGGCCGAGGTTACAGTACAGCCTCAAACGATGTGTGCAGGGTCCCAAGCCGGTCTTGAAAAGCCGTTCATCCACTTCGCAGACCGTGCCACAGCCCTACCCAGAACTCCGAACTACTGCGACTCTTGGGGTTCGAACGGGGTGAGGTACTACGATGAGAGGGGTCAGTGAGCCCAATGTGTGGTTGTACTCTTCTTCTTGGATCACCACACAAGAACTCGGACTTAAGGCGGTGTTCAATGAGACAACCCACTGTGTACTCCTACACAGCCTCTCCTCGTTCACCTTGTATTAGGGTAGATTCACCAACACATTTCACTTTCATCTACACCATGTTTACCATCATCCCGACTCACATCAAAAGCAACCTCATTGTACCACTAAGCATGCAATAAGCAGTAACAGTTGAAGTGGCCAAATGATATCAACCAACTCCTACATCTTCTAGGATTGTGGTTTTCTTACTACTGTGACAAGATGATAGGTCATGCAAAGGATATGGGTTCAACTATGCGGTAGAATCGATACAAGGTGATCTCCTAAACATGCATCAGCGAGACTGAGAGGGAATTGGGATTTTATAGACATGATCAATGGGGGTTTGCTTGCCTTGCTAACGAGGTTTCGATAACGGTGTCTTCAACGAAGGGGGTGGCCTCGGTTTCCGGCTCCACTTCTATCAGCAACATGACAATCATAGGATCAACATAATGTACAATGCACAATCACATGAATAATATTGTAATGGTGATGTTCAAGGTACTGATGTGTTGAGCATTCCATTTAAAAGGAGTATATTGCATTTGAAATGCAAATTCAAACTCCATTTGATTTATCAATGAATTTCAAATGCATTTGAATGCATGAAAGTTCATTTGAAAAGGTTGATCATGATGTGATGTTGTAAAGATGAGGTAAAGTCTCTGATGTGTGGATGAATTCATTCAAAAGAAGTGTGTTGCAAAGTCATTTGCAAATTCACTTCAAATTTGAATTTGGAAAGGATCCATATGCATGTTTGCTACTGTTCACCCATTTTAAAATGGTCAAACATAGAAACAAGTTGCATATTCATAATCCTTGTATTTTTCTGATAATTTTAGACATATTATTTGTCCAATTTGGAGTTAAGATTAAAAAGTTATTGGATTTCAAAGTTTAATCTATTTTCTGCAATTTTCTCTCTTTTCTTTATTTATTTTAATCTCTGGAAAATGATTTACTGCGTCAGCTCTGCGTCAGGCTGACGTGTGGGTCCGGGCTGTCAGCCTCTGGGTTAAATAGCCCGGTTAGTTTTAACTAACCAGGGTGGATTAAGGGCCCTAGGCCCACTTGTCAACGACTCTGGGGGGTTTAAGCACGTGGGGTTAGGCTAACAGGCCGGCGTTTTGACGCCGGCGGCTCTTCCACGGCGGCGCCCTCGTCGGAATCGGCTACGGGCCACGGGAAGGGGAACGGAGGGCATGGGCGTGCTCCTGGAGGTCGTCCGCGTCGAGTGGTGGCATCAGGGGCTCGGGAGAGGGTCTAGGGCGACGGCGGCGATGAGCTCCGCGGCGACAGAACCACGGCGCGGGGTGGTGGTGCATGGCTTGGGCCAACTAGTGGCGCGTTCGTAAGCTGACGAGGCCAGGGTCCAAATGCGTGCACTGGGGCAACGACAGGGGCACCAGAGCTTGCGCTGCGTCGACCATGGCGGCGCCAGAGCTCTGCTCTCATGGTGGAAGTGGCTAGAGGAGGAGCGGGAAGCTGCAAGGCGAGGGGAAATGCTCACCAGAAGGTGGTGAATGCGATGGTACCGGCGGTGGAGACGGGGAGGCTTCAACGACGACGAATTTGGCGGTGGTCTTCTCGGCGGCCGGCGAGAACTCGAGGACGAATCCGGCGGCTCAGGGTCGAATTGACTCGCGATATTCCGCACGGTGATGAAGACGAAGGCGGGGATCCCACTGGACAAACTCGTGGGGCGGATGGCTGCCGTTGGCCACGCGTTCTCCTCGTCGGCGCTCCGGCGTGGTCTCGGGTGACGGCGAAAAAGAACGCAGCAGTGGGGGAAAGAGGTTGCGAGGAGAGGGAAAGGAAGCACGGCGTCTAGGCGGTCTCCACGGTGAGAGGATAAGCCTCGGGGTCTCCTGGAAGGCCCTCGGCGTCGAGGTGGCGTCCACGGCGCGCCCTGGCTCGCCACGGAGCTACTTGAGGAAGACGACAATGGGAGCTGGTGGGCTAGGCTGGCTGGGGGGATAAGTTGGGCTTCTTCGCAGGTAAGCCCCTTTTCTTATTTCATTCTGTTTTCTTCTCTGACTTTTGTTTTGTCTTGCTAAAACAATTAGCTAGACATTTTCTAAAATGCTACAAATTTTTATGTGGCCTCACAATAAATTAGGTTAGCCACTTATAAAATTTGAACATTTTTAAAATTCAAATAATTTGAACTTTAATTCAAATAGGGGTTTAAATTCAATTCCATGCTCCTGTTTGAATATTTGAAAAATCTATGAGCATGGGGTGGGTCCCACATCACTTGATATGTGATCACACTCATTCATAAGACTTTTAAAAAATGCAAAAGGAATTTTTGGAGAAACTTTTTATCTGGCCTTTTGAATTAAATTATCAGGGCTTTTCTTTTCCCCATTTTTGAATTTCTTTTGAATTTTTACATGATGCAAAGAGACTTGCTAATCCTAGAACATACCTAACTTGGGGTTGTGACAACTCGCCCCCACTCAAAAGAATCTCGTCCCGAGATTCAGAAGTCGTCGGGAGGAAGGAGGGGTACTCGGCATGGAGGCGGTCTACTCTTTCCCACGTAGCTTCTTTCTCGGAGTGATGAGACCATTGCACTTTGAGGAACTTGATCTTCTGACGACGAGTGACACGCTCTGCTGAATCGAGAACACGAACGGGGTATTCTCGATAAGAAAGGTCATCTTGTAGATCAAGCGTTTCATGGTCGACTTCGCGGATGGGGTCCTTGAAGCAACGCTTGAGTTGGGACACATGGAATACATCATGTACTCGGGAAAGGTGCGGGGGTAGTTCAAGTTGGTAGGCAACTTCTCCACGTTTAGCAAGAATGCGGAAAGGTCCGATGTAACGTGGGGCCAACTTGCCTTTGATACCGAAACGTTGGGTTCCCTTCAGAGGAGTAACCCGAAGGTAAGCCTTCTCATCCAGTTTGTAGCTTTCTTGCCTATGATGATGATCATAGTAGCTTTTCTGACGAGACTGGGTGGCTTTCAATTGATCACGAACAATGCGAACTTGCTCTTCTTCTTCCTTGATCATATCCGGTCCAAAGAATTGTCTTTCACCGGTTTCTGACCAGTTTAAAGGTGTTCGACATCATCGTCCATAAAGGAGTTCAAAAGGAGCCATGTTCAGACTAGATTGAAAACTATTGTTCTAAGCAAATTCGGCAAATGGAAGAGACTTCTCCCAATTCTTTCCGAATGATATAACACAAGCTCTGAGCATGTCTTCCAAGATTTGATTAACCCTTTCGACTTGACCACTAGACTGAGGATGGAAAGCTGTACTAAAGGAGAGATGAGTTCCCATAGCATTCTGAAAGCTTCCCCAAAATCTAGAGGTGAAAAGGCTACCACGATCAGAATTGATTTCCAAAGGAACACCATGAAGAGACACAATTCTAGAGACGTACAAGTCCGCTAACTGGCTAGCAGTTATAGACTCGCGAAATGGAAGGAAGTGAGCAACTTTGGAAAGCCTCACTAGTAGACAGACCCCTCTTTGGTCCAGCCATCGGTCCCGGTTCATTTCAGAACCGGGACCAATGCCTTCACCGTCCAGGCAACGGTCCCGGTTCATCTGGAAAGAGCAATGTTCCCGATTCATGTGGGACAACAGTCCCGGTTGTTGCCACCAACCGGGACCAATGCTCTGGCGACCAATACATGGCGCACTGCGAGGCATTGGTCCCGGTTTGTGGCAACAACCGGGACCTTTGCCCTGGCTATATAAGCCCCCCAGCCAGCACTTTGCTCAAAAAATCCAGGATTTGTGTTTGGGTGGGGTGGGTGCTAGAATTTTTTCTTTGATTGCACACGAGGTGTTCGACGAAATGTCCAAGCCACACTTAGGTCCTCAGAACACCGTATCCTCGGCCGAGGTTAGCAACCTTATCTTCTTCATCTGTGACTGATACAAAAATACTGCACGTGTGCATATATAGTGGTCTTTTCACTATTCACGAAGTTATTTTAATGGTTAATTATATGACGCAGATCGAAGCACGGATGCGATGGATGTACAGTGATCGACGCGGGTCCGAGTTTATTACAAACCTGCATACATTTCTCAATGTGGCTAATGCAAACAAATTGGATAATTTTATGCCTTGTCCCTGTATTGAATGTCGGAACGTGGCGGAGTACTCTTCCTCGAGAATACTTCAAGGCCACCTGCTTCGGAGAGGTTTCATTCCCGGATATTATTGTTGGTCCAAGCACGGAGAAAGAGGGGTTAGGCAGGAAGACAATGAAGAAGAGGAGGATGATGATAGCTATCCTATGTCCCCTGAACAATTCGGTGACACTGCAATGGAAGACAATGAAGAAGATGGAGCTCCTCGAGGTGACAATGAAGAAGAACAACGAGAATCGGATGAGACCGCTGATGGTCTTGGTCGGGTCATCTCTGATGCAAAGCGAGACTGTGAAACAGGAAAAGAGAAGGAGAAGTTGGAGACCATGCTAGAGGATCACAAAAAGCCCTTGTACCCAAATTGCGAAGATGGCAGCACAAAGCTCGGTACCACACTGGAACTGTTGAAATGGAAGGCAGATTTTGGTTTTTCTGACACCGGATTTGAGAAGTTACTACAAATAATAAAGTCGAAGCTTCCACCGGATAACGAATTGCCCACGACAACACACGAAGCAAAGAAGGTTATCTGCCCTCTAGGATTAGATGTGCAGAAGATACATGCATGCATTAATGACTGCATCCTGTACCGCGGTGAAAAGTACGAGAGTATTGATAAATGCCCGGTATGCACTGCGAGTCGGTACAAGATCAGACAAGATGACCCTGGTGATGCTGAGGGAGATGACGAGCCCCCGAGGAAGAGGGTTCCTGCTAAGGTTATGTGGTATGCTCCTATAATACCACGGTTGAAACGTCTGTTCAGAAACAAGGAGCATGCCAGGTTGCTGCGATGGCACAAAGAATACCGTAAGAAAGACGGGAAGTTGAGACACCCCGCTGATGGGTCGCAGTGGAGAAAAATCGAGAGAGGCCACTCAGACTTTACAGATGAAGCAAGAAACTTATGGTTTGGTCTAAGTACAGATGGCATGAACCCTTTTGGAGAGCAGAGCTGCAGTCACAGCACCTGGCCTGTGACTCTATGTATCTACAACTTTCCTCCTTGGTTGTGCATGAAGCGGAAGTTCATCATGATGCCAGTGCTCATCCAAGGACCGAGGCAACCTGGCAACGACATTGATGTGTACCTAAGACCATTAGTCGATGAACTTTTGGAGCTGTGGGCCAAACCAGGTGTACACGTGTGGGATGAGGACAAACAGGAGGAATTTGACCTGCGAGCGTTGCTTTTCGTAACCATCAATGATTGGCCCGCTCTTAGTAACATTTCAGGACAGTCAAACAAGGGATACAATGCATGCATGCACTGTTTAGATAAGACTAAAGGTATATATTTGGATAAATGTAAGAAGGTTGTGTACCTGGGGTGTCGTCAATTTCTGCCGCCCAATCATATCGTGAGAAAGAAACGCAAGCATTTCAACGGTGAGGCAGATCACCGGAAAAAGCCTAAGCTCCCTAAAGGTGCTGATGTATTTGGTATGGTGAATGACCTAGAAGTAATCTTTGGCAAGGGTCCTGGCAGTCAATCTGTTCCGAAAGACGCCGTTACCGGACACGCGGCCATGTGGAAGAAGAAATCTATATTTTTGGAGCTACCCTATTGGGTAGACCTAGAGGTCCGTTCTTCAATTGACGTGATGCACGTGACGAAGAATCTTTGCGTGAACCTGCTAGGGTTCCTGGGCATGTATGGGAAGTCAAAAGATACACCAGAAGCACGGGAGGACCAGCAACATATGAAAGACCCATACCACAGGCATACTGATAAAGGGCGTCTAAGTAGCTACGCTCTTACCAAAGCAGAGAAGGAAATCTTTTTTGAATGCCTTAGAAGTATCAAGGTCCCGGCAGGCTTCTCGTCAAATATAAAGGGAATAATAAATATGGCAGAGAAAAAATTCCAGAACCTCAAGTCTCATGATTGCCACGTGATTATGACGCAGTTGCTTCCGATTGCATTGCGGGGGCTTCTACCAGAAAATGTTCGAGTACCCATTGTGAAGCTATGTGCATTTCTCAATGCAATATCTCAGAAGGTAATCGATCATGCAAGTCTGGAAAGGCTACAGAAGGATGTGGTCCAATGTCTCGTCAGCTTTGAGTTGGTGTTCCCCCCGTCCTTCTTCAATATTATGATGCATCTGCTGGTTCACCTGGTCGACGAGATTGCCATTCTAGGTCCTGTATTTCTACACAATATGTTCCCCTTCGAGAGGTTCATGGGAGTTTTAAAGAAATATGTTCGTAACCGTGCAAGGCCAGAAGGAAGCATCTCCAAGGGCTATGGAACAGAGGAGGTCATTGAGTTCTGTGTTGACTTTATTCCTGACCTTAAGCCGATTGGTGTTCCTGAATCGCGGTATGAGGGGAGACTGAGTGGAAAAGGAACGCTAGGAAAGAAAGCAAAGATATTTCAGGACGGGCATTCCGTGACTCAAGCACACTACACAGTTCTACAAAGTTCTATCTTCGTCCAACCGTATATCGAGGAACACAAGAATGTTCTACGCTCCAAGTTCCCGGGGGAGGATGACCAATGGATTCAAGTGAAACACATGGAGACTTTCGACACTTGGTTGCAATTACGTCTCATGCATGACACCACTATTGGAAATCAACTCTACTTGCTGGCCGCGACACCGTCTGAGACTGTATTGACTTTCCAAGGGTACGAGATAAATGGGAATACATTTTACACGGTCGCCCAAGATAAGAAGAGCACCAACTAAAACAATGGTGTCCGCTTTGATGCAACAAACGAGGATGGTACAATGGAAACATACTATGGTTACATAGATGAGATATGGGAACTTGACTATGGACCTACTTTTAAAGTCCCTTTGTTTCGGTGCAGTTGGGTCAACATGAATGTAGATGGGGTAAAGGTCGACCAGCTGTACGGAATGACAACAGTGGATCTCAAGAATCTTGGTCACACAGACGACCCATTCGTCCTAGCCAAATATGTGGCTCAGGTTTTCTATGTGAAGGACATGTCTTCTAGACCGAAAAAAAGGAAAAACAAGGATACGAATACATCAGACAATGAGCCCAGGCGTCACATAGTTCTTTCAGGAAAAATAAACATCGTGGGAGTCGAGGACAAGATAGACATGTCCGAAGATTACGATAAGTTTCATGAAATTCCTCCATTCACAGTGAAAACTGACCCAACTATCCCATTAAGCAATGAATATGCTCTGTGGTTACGGCCCAAGAAGCGATCATAAGCAATGTAGGAAACAAGTGATGTGTAATAATGTATTGAACCATTGGTGATTTTTTTGTGATGTTTGCAATTAGCCAAGTTTGAACATGATGTGACACCACTGTTTCAGTTGTCCAGTTTGCACACATGAATGGCCTTTGAAACAGATGAGTTTTCGTCTGAAACCCTCTTACTTTGAAAGAGATGGTCCTGTTTGTACACGAAGTGCATCCAGTTTTTGTCGTAATCCTCTCAACTTTTGCACACATGCTATGTGGATCAAATGATGATACCATGCCAAGTTTCAACCTTTTCTGAGTCCAGTTGTAGTGCTTTCCAATTTCAAAATGTGGTCAAAACGAGGGAGGGGGGCATGGCCGGTGATAGCTAGGTGTGGAATCTTGCAAAAATCTTTGTAGATCACTGATAAAATGAGTACTTGTGCACTTGGAAATGTTTTTTTGAAAAAATAAAGAGCAAACTATCAAGCACTTGTAGTTCAAATTTCACCCCGTTCCAACTGAATTGGCGGCAATTTGTCTTTTTCAGCAGAGGTGCATAAGAAACATTTTACATGGAAACTTTTGTAAATTGTTAATAAAATATGGTCTAGTATAATACAAAAATGGGTTGGTTCAAATTGACATCAAATATTTGGTAGATCCTTCACAAAAAGACCCTACTTTCGGCACTCGGAAAATGAAAAATGGATTTTTCGTGCAACGAAAATGAAAACTTCCTTTGGAAAACTTGTTGGCCATTCAAATATACACACATATGAAAAATATGAGATCATTTGGGGAAACTATCATTTGAAATTAGATATAACTTCGGCCATTTGGCTTGAAAGACATGAACCTTCATACTCGATAGCCCATTTTGAGAAGACTTTTTTAATAGATTTGAATTATTCCAAGTTTGTTGGTTTGTATGGTTACTAGGACATAAATTAGGATGCAACGCGAAGGTTTTATATTTTTTTGATTTTTTTTGAATTGTTTAAGCACCGATTTCAAAATGCGGTCAAAACGGGGGAGGGGGGGCATGGCCGGTGATAGCTAGGTGTGGAATCTTGCAAAACTCTTTGTAGATCTCTGATGAAATGAGTACTTGTGCACTTGGAAATGTTTTTTTGAAAAAATAAAGAGCAAACTATCAAGCACTTGTAGTTCAAATTTCACCCCGTTCCAACTGAATTGGCGGCAATTTGTCTTTTTCAGCAGAGGTGCATAAGAAACATTTTACATGGAAACTTTTGTAAATTGTTAATAAAATATGGTCTAGTATAATACAAAAATGGGTTGGTTCAAATTGACATCAAATATTTGGTAGATCCTTCACAAAAAGACCCTACTTTCGGCACTCGGAAAATGAAAAATGGATTTTTCGTGCAACGAAAATGAAAACTTCCTTTGGAAAACTTGTTGGCCATTCAAATATACACACATATGAAAAATATGAGATCATTTGGGGAAACTATCATTTGAAATTAGATATAACTTCGGCCATTTGGCTTGAAAGCCATGAACCTTCATACTCGATAGCCCATTTTGAGAAGACTTTTTTAATAGATTTGAATTATTCCAAGTTTGTTGGTTTGTATGGTTACTAGGACATAAATTAGGATGCAACGCGAAGGTTTTATATTTTTTTGATTTTTTTTGAATTGTTTAAGCACCGATTTCAAAATGCGGTCAAAACGGGGGAGGGGGGGCATGGCCGGTGATAGCTAGGTGTGGAATCTTGCAAAACTCTTTGTAGATCTCTGATGAAATGAGTACTTGTGCACTTGGAAATGTTTTTTTGAAAAAATAAAGAGCAAACTATCAAGCACTTGTAGTTCAAATTTCACCCCGTTCCAACTGAATTGGCGGCAATTTGTCTTTTTCAGCAGAGGTGCATAAGAAACATTTTACATGGAAACTTTTGTAAATTGTTAATAAAATATGGTCTAGTATAATACAAAAATGGGTTGGTTCAAATTGACATCAAATATTTGGTAGATCCTTCACAAAAAGACCCTACTTTCGGCACTCGGAAAATGAAAAATGGATTTTTCGTGCAACGAAAATGAAAACTTCCTTTGGAAACTTGTTGGCCATTCAAATATACACACATATGCAAAATATGAGATCATTTGGGGAAACTATCATTTGAAATTAGCTATAACTTCGGCCATTTGGCTTGAAAGCCATGAACCTTCATACTCGATAACCCATTTTGAGAAGACTTTTTTAATAGATTTGCATTATTCCAAGTTTGTTGGTTTGTATGGTTACTAGGACATAAATTAGGATGCAACGCGAAGGTTTTATATATTTTTGATTTTTTTGAATTGTTTAAGCACCGATTTCAAAATGTGGTCAAAACGGGGGAGGGGGGGCATGGTCGGTGATAGCTAGGTGTGGAATCTTGCAAAACTCTTTGTAGATCTCTGATGAAATGAGTACTTGTGTACTTGGAAATGTTTTTTTGAAAAAATAAAGAGCAAAATATCAAGCACTTGTAGTTCAAATTTCACCCCGTTCCAACTGAATTGGCGGCAATTTGTCTTTTTCAGCAGAGGTGCATAAGAAACATTTTACATAGAAACTTTTGTAAATTGTGAATAAAATATGGTCTAGTATAATACAAAAATGGGTTGGTTCAAATTGACATCAAATATTTGGTAGATCCTTCACAAAAAGACCCTACTTTCGGCACTCGGAAAATGAAAAATGGATTTTTCGTGCAACGAAAATGAAAACTTCCTTTGGCAAACTTCCAGCTGAATTGGAGTATGTGGCTTTGAATGTTGCATGTTGAATGCAAACAAAAGTCTTGAGTTGAAATAAGTTTAGAAAAATGAAATGCAATAAATATTTGAAAATGCATTTTTAATTGAAAATTGTAAAATTGTACAGTTAAAAAAATATTTTTCAAAACAAAAAATGGTTTTGGATTAGTTAATTAAATTGAAGCACTTTTTCTGTTAAAAGTTTTTTCAAATTACAAACAAAAAATCATTTTAAATTGAAACACCTAACTAATTAAAAAAGAAAATAAATTTGAAAAGGGCGGGAAGACGAAAATATTGCATAAAAAGGGTCAACGATCCCGGTTGGTAGCATCAACCGGGACCAAAGACTCAACGGTCCCGGTTGGTGCTACCAACCGGGATCGATGACCCTGGTGCGACGTGGCAGCACCACGCCCCTCCCCGCCCAGGCCAACGATCCCGGTTCGTAACACCAACCGGGACCGTTGAGTCTTTGGTCCCGGTTGATGCTACCAACCGGGACCGATGGCCCTTACTATATACGCGCAAGTCTTCTTCTTCCTCCCCCAACTCCACCAAATCTCGTCGACGCTGAAACCACTAAGGAAAACGCGCGGAATTCCTCGTCGGACGCCGGCAGGCTGCCCGCCGATTCGCCGCCCTACGGTCAGGGGAGCCCCCTTCCACTGCGTCGAAGCCCCCTTCTGATTCGGTCAGGGGAGCCTCCAAGACGACGCCGCCTTCGTCTTCTCCGGCCACGGCCACCCCAACGCCACGATTCCGGCTACTACTACCTGCCACCGAGCCTGCTTACGCCCCCCTGTGAGATCGCGCTCGTTTCCCCCCCCCCCCCCCCCCCCCCCCCGCGTACACATGCTCCGGCCGCCGCTGTTCTTCGTCGTGGATGTCGCTCCGGCGCAACTCCAGCCGCCCCATGACCACCGTCAAATGCTGCGCGACGCGCTGTAGCCATAGCAAGAAACGACGCAGGATTCGGCCCCCTGTAGCGAGCTCTAGGCCACCGGCCATGGCACGGCTCACCGCCGGCGTGCCCTCTTCCGTGCTGGGCTCGCTGCCATGTGGGCCCGCAGCGTCAGGGTGCTAACCCCCTCCTAACCCACCACCTAATCACCCACTGACTGGTGGGCCTGCCCCCTTAATGTCCTGTTAAAAAAAATGAAATAGATTAACCCCTCACTGACTTACACCTGGGACCCACCCCCATTTAGATTAAGTTAAAAGTTAATTATCATGTGTGAGTATGACATGTGGGCCCTGCCCAATTTAACTTAATTAAAATGTTTAATTAAATTACTAAGTCACTTACATGTGGGCCACACCCCCCTGATTATTAGTTAATTAAAATCATTTAATTAAAAAGTCATTGACCAGTAGGACCCACTGGTCAGTATTAAAAATTAATATAAATAATATTGATTAATAAATAAAGAAATAGAAAATGATTATAATTGATTTAAAATTGAATAAAACTTGTTTAATTAATATCTTTTAATCCGTAACTCGGATTAAAATAATTTATATATCAAAGTTGCTCAGAAAAATATGCCGATTAAGAATACGCTATCCGTTGGTCAACCACCCCCTCTAACATACCGAACATCGAACTGCCCCCCTCCGGACCGTCAGTCCGATGATTTGTCCGGTACTGTAAAAGTACCCGGATGAATTTATTCCGAACACGAAAGTTGTTCGGAATAGATCAACTACCCCGGATACCCAACTTTCATTTGTCATGCCTTTCATTTGTTTGTTATGCTTGCTGTGTATGCTTGTTGTTCATTGTCATGCCTTTCATTTGTTTGTTATGCTTGCTGTGTATTTACTGTTTCTTCCCCCCTTAATCTCTGGTAGACCCCGCTGCTACCGTTGACTACACCGCTGCCGCCCACGACTACGTCGTCGACGACAGTACCACTACCGTCGAGCTTCCAGGAAAGCAGAGCCACTTCCCCTCTGCCACATATCGCCTACTTGTCTATATTTATCTGTTTCACTAGGCATATGCTGCTGCTACGTTACTTTCCTATTCAACTGCATAGCCTGTCATTGTCACCCTTTGCTATACATTCATGTATCCTATGCAGCCTATTATATATATAAATATTATACAGCAGTGAACCCTGCGCTTTGCTAGTCAACTAGGATTAGATAGCGGGCCGTGACCACTCTGGGAGTGATCGCGGGAACATCATATTACAACTGCGACAGGTACGGTTCAGAGCAGACACCGCCATTGGTAGCACCAACCGGGACCAAAGACTCAACGGTCCCGGTTGGTGCTACCAACCGGGATCGATGACCCTGGTGCGACGTGGCAGCACCACGCCCCTCCCCGCCCAGGCGAACGATCCCGGTTCGTAGCACCAACCGGGACCGTTGAGTCTTTGGTCCCGGTTGGTGCTACCAACCGGGACCGATGGCCCTTACTATATACGCGCAAGTCTTCTTCTTCCTCCCCCAACTCCACCAAATCCATCTTTGTCGACGCCGAAACAACCGCCCGCGCGGAATTCCCCGTCGATGCCGGCAGACTGCCCGCCGATTCGCCGCCTTCGTCTTCCCCGCGCGTGGACACGCAGCAGCAGAAGCCGCGGGCCGCCGGGAACTCGCCGTTGCCCCCCTGCTCCGCGTCGCCGCTGCTCCAGTCGGCCACCCTCGACGGACTCCACCGAGCCACGCCGCCCCTCTCTTCCACGCGCTCCATGTGAGCCCCTCCACCCCCCCCCCCCCGAGCTCTCCCCTCCCTCTCGTTCTGTTCCATCGCCGCCGTTCCTCTGAGCCCACCTCTGGCCGTCGCTGCTGTCATCGAAGCCAAGCTCCAGCGCGCCCCCGTGAAGCCCAGATGGATTGGATAGACGCGCGACATCACGGGCTACGCCCCAGTTCCCTCAGTTCCTCTCCCCGAGCCCTCTGGTCATATTCCGGCGAGCTCCGGCGCCCAACAGTGTCACCGCCGGCGACCTAGGCCATTAGGCCCTAACCCAGAAGCCTAATTAACCCTTAACCCCCCCTAGCTATGACTGACAGGTGGGGCCCCTCCTAGCTAATCCCTCTCTGTTTATTTTAAACAGAGAGATATCTCTCTCACTCACAGACAAGTGCGACCTGGCCCCCCCTAATGGCCTATTTAATTTAAACTAAACAGAAACTTAACCAAACCCACTGACAGGCATGGCCCACATGTCAAAAACTTAATCAGATTAATTTAACGAATATGTCACTGACCAGTGGGACCCACTGGTCAGTATTAAAATTTAATATTATTAATATTAAATAAATCAATAAAGAAAATAGTAATTGATTTAAATGATTTAAAAATGAATTAAACTTATTAAATTAATATCTTTTAATCCGTATATCGGATCGAAAAACTTTATACATCAAAATTGCTCAGAAAAATACAACGAATACGAATACGCTATCCGTTGGTCTACCGCACCCCTCTAACATACCGAACATCGAACCGCCCCCCTCCGGACCGTTAGTCCGATGATTCGTCCGGTACTGTTAAAGTGCCCGGATGAATTTATTCCGAACACGAATGTTTCTCAGAACAGATCAACTAGCGCGGATACACCCCCCTTATGTTTGTCCGGTACCCACGACACCTCCGGCTTGATCCCCCCCCTCCGGACACCCTGTCCGGTAATCACCGGCGAGGTCGCCATTAGCGCCGAGCTTATTGCATCGTTTTACGATAGATCACCGATTGCATTTCATTTGTCATGCCTTGTATTGTTTGCTATGATTGCCGTGTATTTACTGTTTCTCCCCCCCCCTTTAATCTCCGGTAGACTCTGCTGCTACCGTTGACTACACCGCTGCCGCCTACGATTTGCATTATAATAGCTTGCAATTCTTAATTTGCAGATACTATGGATCCAATATTTCATAGAGATGAAAATGAGGAAAACTTGCTTCACGATATGATCAACGACAATGAAGGTCAAGATGTCACCCGCCGGTTTCTGAACGATTCCGGTGAGGGAGACGTGTCTCTCCACCGAGAAGAAGCATCGGACGGGAGACAAGCCGGCTCTGGCTCCGCCTCCGGCGGAACCTTTAATCTCGAAAACACCGGCGAGGTTGATATATATGTAAATTACTGTTAATTAAAATGCAGCTGTATATGTACATGCATATATTAACACTCTTTCTTCTTTTAGCCCTCCGGATCCGGATCCGGCCATTCCTCCGCAAGACCGAAACGAGGCCCAACCAAAAAGTTGGCTGACAATGTGAAGTATAGGATCGAAGAGGTCGGTCCAGACGGCGAACCGTTAGCTCCGGACGATGTCAAGAAAAAATTTGTGAAGGCATGCGGAACTCTCGTGAGGGACAACATCCCGATCACCATTCGAGAATGGATGCAGCTAAAGGACCCTACAATCTCGTTTGTGTGTGACACCATGAAAGACAGGCTTTGGAACATGCTCATGCATAATTTCCTCCTGTGGATGCCAGAGGTGGATAATCCAGCTCAGGAGGCGGCAGCTAGATTGGAGCTAGAGGCTAGAGTCAAGAAGTTTGCTCTCAGCAAGATGGCCGAGAAATTCAAGAATTGGAAGAAAAACTTGTACCTAAAATATGTCAAGTTAGACAAGACTCCGGATTTCGAACACGGCTATGGTAAGATAAGAGAGCAGTGGGATGATTTTGTCGCATACAAGAAATCGGAGCACGCGCAGCAAAGGTCTGAAATAAATCAGACGAATGCCGCTAAGAAGATTTACCACCATAAAATGGGGCATGCTGGCTACGCCGGTTGCATGCCTAGGTGGGAGGCAATTGAGGCCAAGTATTTTGATGCCGGGATCACTCCAGAGCCTACAACATGGAACGAACGGACAAGAAACTGGTTTTACGGCCATTGGGGCACGTTGGACAAAGATGGGATGGCAATATATAACCAGTCACACATAGATGATCCCCTGCTGCCCATCGATGATATTAGAGATGCAGTACGTGATATTGAAGAGGGACGGTTCATTCCCGATAGAGAGGACGACGAGCTCACACGCTCCCTAAAAAATAAAGAACACCCAGGACGAGCACGAGGCACACCAGGCTCCAAGTGTTGGAAACTTGCCTTCCCTTCGGAAAGCAAGAAATATCCAGATAAAAGCCATCAGAGGAGCAAGGAAAGGGAGGCAGCTGAGAAAGCGGCGGCTGAGAGAGAGAAATTGGCGAATGAGGCTGAGAAAACGGCTACCAAAGAGCGGCTGCGTAATGTAGAAGAAGGCTTAAAGCGGGCGGAGGAGCTGATCGGCAGACTTAGCCAGCAAAGTGGCGGCCAACCTCAACAGCTCTTGTTAGAAACTGGATTCGATGCTACCGGCGCCCCATCGAATCGGAAAAGCTCCCAAGCTTCCACGCAGCTCCAGCAGGATGATGATGATGCACTGACAACGGCTGCTCCTAAACGCTACCCAGTGGATTATATCACGGAGAGCACACGTTGTGAGCTTAAGGTGCAACTGATGAACTTAAAGGTGACGGTGGCGGTCGGCATGGCCCTATCAATCCCGGAGAAACCAACTTATCATTGCAACCCGACTCCAGAAGGGTACGCTGTCGTCATGGTGGATGATGTGATGGATGATTATGAGGAGCTGAAGCTGGACCACCCTGCAGGTGAAGATGTGGAGCTGAATGAACTAGGAGAAGCAAAAAAGGGGAGTGTTCTATGGCAAAAGGAGCACATCGTGCTTCCAAATTATGTGCTGCCAAGGTCACCCACTCTTCAGAAGAGCAATCCACCTTCGCCGCCACGTGACCATTCTTCACCGCAACCATCGCCTTCACCGCCTCACCACTCTCCGGCTCAGCCGTCTCCACCGTCGCCTCAGGCATCTCCACCGTCGCCTCAGCCGTCTCCATCTCCTGAGCCTCAGAGCCAGAAGCGGAAGCGTACCTATACTAGGAGGGGCAGCAAGAAATCACCGAAACATAAGCGATCACCCCTCCCAAAAGTTCCTCATCAGAATATGAAGAAGCTACCCGGAGAGATGACACCTGAGGAACTGGAAGTGTCCGTAAAAATGTCTTATGAAAAGTGGAAGATTGATGTGGCCAACAAGAAGAAGCCGATAGAGCCATTGTTCCCGCGCACCCCAGAAGATCACGCCGCGTGCGCGAAACTGAAGAAGAAGCTTCACAACCCCATACCGCTCACATCAGACTATGAACGCTCTATTACAGAGTCGGCTGAGGCAAAAGAGCGGAGAGTCGGAAAAGAGATTGCCCAGCTCGGACTACAGAAAGAACAATCGATCGAACCGCTCAAAGTGCACACTTGGCCGCGCCCCCAGCAGCATCAGGTCGATGCGTATGATCCAAACAAAGATCCGGAGTTTATAAGACAGTACGGAGCAAAAGCCCAGGCAGTAGGATTGTCTATCACTGATTACCTGAGCTGTCTGGATGAGTTCGGGAACGACGAGGAATTCGTACCGGCATACCAATACCAACACGAGTATCCTCTCGTCAAACCCGAGTTAGTCAACGATCTACCAACAAAGATCCGAAAATTGCATGACTGGTACATGGAAAAATCTGCTAAATCCGAAAACTGGATCTACGCTAAATTTCAGAACGAGCATTACGGACATGGACAAGGCTTCGATCTGATTGAATTCTCAGAATTATTTCAGTTTTACAATGGAGACGCCATCGACAAATCTATCATCAGTGCATATTGTCTGTAAGTACCATTAATTTTAGTGATCAAGCCTTTCTAGCTCAGTTCATTCGTTTCATGTACAATCTTACACTCATCACTAAACTAATTATATATGCAGAATGAAGATTCTCGAATGCAAGAAAGGACAAATCTATGACATTGGGTTCGTTGACTGCCAGTTCGTTCATGAAAGAACTCTCAAAGAGAAGCCCAACCAGACAGAGAACAACTTGTTGCAATCGTTGACGTATTTCGGCACAAGAAGGGAAATACTATTTCCTTACAACTTCGAGTGAGTGTTACTGTCTCACACACATTCTATTTTGCTTGCTCGGTGTTAAGCGTATAATTGACTCTTTATGCGTGTGCAGCTTCCACTTTATTCTGTTGATCATTGTTCCGCGCGAAGGAGTAGTAAAAGTCATGGACCCGGGACGCAGATCTATGAAATCATGGGAGGACATGCAAGCATGCCTCCAGAGGGTTTGGAAACGGTTCACCGCCAAAACACCGGGTCTTCCGGCAAAGCTTACATTTGAATCACTGAATGTAAGTACTACTTGCTAGATCCGTGCATCTTTTTTATTCTAGTTTCAGTATAATTATCATGCTGATTATAATATTCATTGATCTCCGTTCTCGTAAAGTGTTTGAGACAGGGATCCGGGAATAACTTATGTGGATATTATGTCTGCGAGTTCATTCGCCAGACGACCAAAGAGACGGCCGCAACCCGAAACATAAGGAAAATTGAAGTACGATAAACAACATTCAATACTTTAATTTATTGCGTTAAATTGTGTTTAGTTTCATTCATATATATTGATCCCTTTCTTTTAATTAGATCGAACGAATGCGGGACGGTCTTCTACCACGAGAATGCGTGCGAGCAATTCAAGAGGAAATCGCCGGATTCTTATTAGACCATGTCATAGCTCCGACCGAAGAGTTGTTTCACCCTCATTTTTTGGAAGACAAGCGGCCAAGGACCGATGTAAATTAGATCGAACTCGTGTGAGTACCGTTTGTGTAATACATGTTCGACCAAGCACGAGGAACGAGATAGTGTATATGATATATTCGTGACGATAATGTGTAATATATATTGTGGTTCCTTCATTGTTGCTTTAATTTATATATATGGTACCATTTAATTGAATACAAAACAAAAAATAAATAAATGAAAAAAATCAGAAAATGGGGCTAAAAAGGAGGGCAGTGGAGCCTCTTCGGTCCCGGTTCTTCCTATCAACCGGGACCGATGACCCCTCCCCCCCTCGCTGCGCGACTGGCCACGTGAAGCCTCTTCGGTCCCGGTTCGTGGGCCAACCGGGATCATCATTGGTCCCGAGTTATTGGTCCCGGGTGTGGAACCGGGACCGAAGGCCCATATGAACCGGGATAATATGGGGGTCTGTCCACTAGTGATGGTAGTTCACTCACGCATCATGACTAGTTTTGGGATATGATAGATCAATGTTCCCGTTCTCAAGAAGATAAACATGATACGTAGTTGCCTTCTGCTTGCTTTACATGCATCTCTTAAATTATTTAAATTTGATTGAGAGTCTCAACTAACACCTCTTTTCTTAGATTAAGAGTTGTTGCCTTCTGTGTTTTTTTCTTCAGGAGTACGTAAACCTATGGCCCCAATGGATTAGGAGGCTACTGGATAACCTCTGATCGTTCGTTGGGAGGGCCACCCCAACAAAGGCCTCTGATCCATTGTTCCCGCAGGGCCTTTGTTTGATGCTTATTCCCTCAAATCTTGAATGGCACTGTGTTCTAGCGGGACATCCTTCTGAATAAAAATGACTCCCTTGTTGCGTGGTGAGCAGCGGCAAGCAGCAGCGACAAGCCGGCACAGGTGAACGCGAGGACACCCGCTCGTCCGTATTGGGCGCAGGGTGCGTTGGCGACTATGAGGACTGAGGAGGCCTGCCAGCCAGTATTTGAACCTCTCCAACAGCGCATCTTGTAGCTGCTTGGCTTGTTCGATCCACTGAATTTTGTGGATTTGGAGCGGCAGGTCTTGATGCTTTCGTGAGCTAGCTTTACTGCTGTAGGTGCTCCATTCATGGCGGTTTGTGGCCGGGGATTTTTGTTGCTGATATTTTTTAGGACACCACTAGGCATCAGATTATAGACACTTTTCATCTATGAGACCAATGTGAAGCCGTCCGATGAGGTGCATCCAGGTCGTCCGATGGGATGCATCAGGCCCACGCGAGATTTGTTGAATTGTGTGCTAATTGATGATTGCTTTCGTCATAACTACTCCCCCTATCCCCGCTAACCACTCTATTGAATCTATAGCCCACACATGCACTGGTATGATTGATTTTTCTTCCAATAATACCATCACATAATTGCTTCCAGCGACTCAACAATTTGCTTCCAACGACTCAACAATTTGCTTCAACTACAACCAAATTTATCAAAACTAATAGAAAACTGGTTTTGGGCTAACAAAAACTTGTGCCCATTATAATGGTTATTATTTAGTTCCAACTACACAAACAGTTTGTGTCTGTCCACTAGAAAATTTGCTTCCATTGCAACTTAATTTTTCTTTTCTAGGCGACAGTTAATTTATTAATTTTTTGAAACATAAATTGTATTGTTTATATAACAAACAAAGTTTGCTACCAAAGAAGAAGGAATTTTCTTCCATGCAACACAATCTTGATACATTTACAAAAATAAATTACATAAGAAAAACTCTTACAACGTCGAGATCGATCTAATATGGCTGGGAAGCAAGGGTATTGTCTTGGGTTGTAGCATCGCAATAGGGAACCCGTAGGCAAAAATTCACTGAATAAAAATTGTCGGCATTTTGATGGAAGCAAGAAAAGAGACACTGCTGCAAACTAGTAGCAGAACATGGCAATTTCCTAGTCATGGTTGCGGAAGCTCGAACTCACACACTACGTCAGCAAGCGCATCCTTGGGGAGGGCTTCCGTCGCTATCTTCACTCATGTCTTCGGCACCTCCTTCGTTGCCTTCAGATTGATGTAGATGTCATTCCGTGGGGAGGTCGGTGCAAGGCTTTTGAGAAACCAATGGTGTAATGTTGACATCATGTAGCGCAAAACATAGAACAGAAGCTTATCTGAGAATACAAGAGAACATTTGAACTATTAAAACATAAATAGTATGCAGAGAAAGCACACAAAAAATGAAATACGCATGGCTTACACGAAGCAATAATTTGATCTATCAGAACATACATGATAGGTAGAGGAAGCATAGAAAATTGAGAAGAAAAGGAGCATTGCTATAAACCATAGCTTATATGGAGCAGTGATTTAATTGATAGAAACATACAAATATAATATGGGGCATGTCGTCATATTTTTTTATAAAGGACAATAGAAAAATAAGTACAATGTAGAAGCACAAAAATCCGAATTATAGGCATGGAAGCATTTTTCTAAACAGTCGTAGCAAAATAAGAACATTGTAGAAGCACAAAGTTATGCAGTTGGATAATATTGCAAAGGGTGCATTATTTATGTTTGGTGGAAGCTTAAAATTTTGAAAAACGTAACGGAACAATTTGCTGCCAACTACGAATGCATATTTTTGGAAGCTCTTGATACAGAAGCAATGAAACAATCTTGTCTCGACATATCTCACCATCATTCCAAGCACCGCATATTCGAAACTAAAGAATAGCCACGAATGCCTGCTTACAGGTGACCGAATCATATAACAAGCTCGACTTACAAAAGGATTGATGATAAAGGACATATCCCATCACCGGAATAATACTAGGCAGCCAATGAACATACAAACAAGTGAGTACTAAACCGGTGGATGAAATACAAATAAAATCACACTTATGCAAAAATTACGAATAGAATCAACGAAGCAGGGGTGGTACATGTAGTACAATACCTTCGATTTGAAGATGGAGTGGGGGGGGTTGCGCACTGGTTCTCCGACCGGCGGTGCTACTCTGGGTCTCTGTCATCCGATCCATTCGATGGCACACATTATTTCACCCGTTGAAGCATGAACCACAGATGAGGTTTTCTGCAAGAAAAAATGCAGATGAGGACGGGGAGGGGGAGCTCGATTCCTAATGCCATCATCGCGGACTTGCGATATCGCCCGAGGGTGGCATCAGTGGAGAAGCCGGCCGATTTAGCGAGTACGAACAGGGAGGTAGGGCTGGCCGGTGGGGGTGACCCTGCTGCTCGACGACCATGAGAGCAGGAGGTGGTGCCAGGCGGGGGGAGGTCGGTGCGTGCGAAGAGGTGGAGGAAGAGATCGGGCCGGGTAGTCTCTAGATTGGAAACGGAGAGATTAGGGAGAGGATTTCGGGCGTGAGTTGCGGCGGTCGATGGGTTTTCATTTTGTCTATAAAAAATATGATTTGTGAGGCGTTAGATTTTAGTTGCATCAACGGTGTTGGACTGGTCCCGCATTGGACTTCTATCAGACTATAGATATAAAGTATTTCCCTATTTTTTATGAGTAATGAGCGGCGGCTCTTCAATTGTTCAGGTAACAGGAAAATCTTAATTAATTTTTACATTAATCCGCCATCCATGACAATTTTTAATCTATGATATACAAAGCGGCCATCTTAATTTTATCCGTTAATTTTTACAGTGTTCTCTGGCGAGCTGCCACTGACCTCTTCAGTAGCTAGCCTCAGGTAACTCTGTTCAGCTTGCATTACAATTGCTTCACGGTGATGGCGTTTAAGTCACTAAGCAAAAAAGTATGGCATCTTTGTGAACGGCCCTGCTCATTGAGCAATGCAAGATGTGACGACATTGTATTATATTTTCCAAAAAATAAGTTTTGACATGAAACTGACATATGAAGGACTAGTGAATGAGGCCACCAAAGTTAGTGATTTCAGAAATTTTGTTAAGTAAATACTTGTTGTTTCCCAGCTTCCTTGTTACATTTATTTGACTTCGCCAAATATGATTAGACCGTCCTTCACATTACTAGATATTGTTCACTTCGTTGTAGCATCTCAAGAATCATGCCTTTTTTATTTACTGAAAATAGCTGCATTTGTCTACTGTGTGGGAATTGAATCCTTGATATTTTAGCCTACAATTAGCATGAAAGAAAAATGAATGAAACCATAGCTAAACCATTTATGTTGGCTGATCCTGAGATCCATTTGATACGATTATAATTCAGATGTCTATTAATTATACACTGGCATTTCTTGGCGTGGATTTTACTTGCTTTAGGCATGGGTATAAGGAAATAAAACTTAGCCCTGCTTGCTCTAGGATGGTACGTATATGCCATTCAAATTGCTGAACTTACAGTAGCAAGACATCTGCTGATGGTTTGTTGTTGGCTTTTGCTATTCTTTTCAAATTAAGTTAAATAAAGCATGTTGCTATCCTGTAGGCTGACAGAAAGCTTTGTACCTCATTGTTAGTTCAAACATCGCATTGGTTTTGTCCCATTTAAGGTACTATTTGATTTAAAGGATTTATTGTACAGATTCAACGTTGTATACAACTTTCTGTTGCATCTGAAGCTGAATGAAGAAGATGTCTCCTTTAATTTTGGTCGGCTACAAATCTGGCCATTGTATGTTGCAACAGACTTTTGCACAAAAGGAAGTACAAATGTCGAACGCAAGGAAGTACGACATTCGCACAAAAGGAAGAACAAGAGACTTAAGATTAGCAATACAGGGATTCACCTATAGGAATCCTTGTCCAACCCCGCCGCTCCAAACTCCAGAGCTGTCCTCGTCTATGGGCAGACGTCACACGCCTCATCCTGGTGATCCCCCCCGGGGACAAGCGTCATCGCGCTCCCGGCTCCGCCTAGGCAGCGTGCCCATCTCCCCAGATGAAGTCGTACACTGCGATGTTTGCAGATGAAGCCTTTCGCTGTCGTCTGTTTCCCTCTCTCTACTCAGATGTGTTTGTGTGTGCGCCTATATGCTTGATGCTAGTACTCAGAAAATAGAAGTTGTGTCTGATTCTTATGATGATGCCGGGATTCTGTAAAATCTAGTGGTACTTAGTTCATAGCTTGAGATGTAGTGTTGCATTATGTGCTCATCTTTGTAAGATGCTCTTCACAGAACATAAAATCAGTAGTATGTTGCTTTTGTTACTTGTGAGGAGCAGAAGAACTACACGTGGTCTGTAACACCATTCTTACCACTGTGTAGCCTTCTATTGTTTAGTACTAGAAATATCATGGCGGTACAAAGTAACACAATATACATAATAATAAAATACATACGTGATATCAAATATCAAAAGCAATACAATAACCTCACAGAGAGAAATACAAGAGTGATATCATCTGAGCAATACAATTTATTCATTCTTGATGGTAAAAACGTTTTATTTGTCAGGCAGTATCATTTAATCAATCCGGGCAGTACCATTTATTCGTACTGGGTAGTACAATATATTCAATCCGAGCAGTGCAATACCTTATTTTGCCGAGCAGTGCAAAAAATGCAAAACTAGCCTTAATAAAAAATGTGGAATTGATAAGTACAAATCCTATAAGATCGAGAAGTATGAAACTGATATTCCCAAGAATTACAAGATACATGTCGAAGGGAGCTGTGTTATGTAAAAAAAAAAATAAGAGCAATACAATTTAATCATTTTGAGTAATACAAAAAAAATATTGCAGGGCGGCAAGAAACTCGTATTCCACAGATGTATAAGAACTTGTGTACTTTAAAAAAAATCCGAACAATATAATTTATTTATTTCAAGCAGTACAATTATTATTATTATTAACGGGCAGTACGAAACTCATATACACAGAACTACAAAGTACATGTCGAGGAAATTTGAGTTTTCTGGAAAACAATTATGGGCAATACAATTTAATCATTTTGAGAAGTACAAAACTTCTTTATTGACGGGCAGTACGAAACTCATATTTCACAGAAGTACAATACTTTGTTTTCTTGGAACAACAAAAATCTCGGTATTTTCAATATTGTTTAAAAACCGTGAAAAATTGGAAAAATGTTAAAACACAAAAAAGTTGCTAAATTTCAGCACCTGTCCAATGCCATATCATTTGCATCATTCCGAGGTCCGATGAATATCAATGATCATTTTTTAATATAACTTATTTTTATATATTCAAAACTCTTCAAAAACTATGCATAATTTAAAATATTTTAAAATACGAATTTTTTTGTAAATTTTAGTAGCTTTCCAACGGTATATCATTTGCACTATTCCGAGAAGTGGTTATAAATTAATATCAAGTTACTGTTCGTCTATTTTGAATGAATCTCGGTATTTTCAAAATTGCTCAAAAATTATGTAAAATTTCAAAAACCTTAATAAATGAAAAAGATGGGAAATTTTAATAGCTTTCCAACGCTATATCATTTGCATCATTTTGAGTTCTAAAAATTATTAATAATCATCTTTTAATAAAACTCATTTTTAATATTTTCAAATCTAATCAAAAAATATGAAAATTTTGAAAAATATTAAAACATAGAAACATTTAGAAATTTCAGCAGCTTTTTAAACGGTATATCATTTACGCAATTGTGAGAAGTGGGAAAAATTGCGTTCAAAACTCTTTTCAATCAGCTTGTGATAATTTCTGTTTTTAAAAAATTCATAATAAAAAATATAAAAATTAGGAAAAAGTCACAATACAAACAAGTTAGGAATTTTCTGTATCTTTCTAACGGTATATCAATTGCGCAACTTCGATTAACGGTTTAGAATCTACGATTGAATTAATACACGCAGACAGAAGAGAAGTACTGACTTGACGAAAAAGCAGTACGGCGGTGTATTACAGAAAAAGTACGAGATCGTCATCTCGGACAGTACGAGATTATTGTAGAATATTATTCTATCTTCGACTGTAGAATAGACGACATATTATATATATGTATATATGTATGTATATATAATATATATATATATTCGGCTAATATTAGCAAAATAATTATTCTGCTAACACTTCTGCACTGCATCATATCGCTAAGGGAACCGCACTGCTGACTTACAAGCACTATAGTTCGGGTAAAAACGAACCGCATCACAATTTTCGCTCTAACTTTTTAACCATTTATCAGAATTGAGTGTACGATACACCGTTGGATTCGTATAGAAATGGAGCATCTTTCATATGTTGAACACTTTCCCTGATTCTTTACGGATTAAGAGCAGTTTTGAAAACGGTGCGAGGACGCACTTTCACACCGGGAGTTCTTTTTGCAATTTCTCTTGAACCGTTTGTCGGAACGATGCGTATGATACACCGTTGGAAAGATATCGATTGGGCTCTTAGTTCATATGCAGAACACTTTCTCTAATTCCTCATAGTTTGAGAGGAATTTCAAATTGAAAAAAATGCACAAACTCTGTTTTTTTCCGGCGGATCTTGTAGAGAGCAGAACTTTTTAACCGCTTGTGCGATCGATGCGTACGATACACCATTGGATTCTTATGGAGCAGGAGATTAGCCCATTTGTTGAACATTTTTCGAGATTCTTCACGGTTTTAAAGTAATTTTAAAAATGGTGCGACTGCCCTTATGTGGGCAGCGGAGAGTTTTTGCGTAAAAACTTTTGATTCGTCCGTCTGATTGATACAATTGATACACCATTGGATAGCTATCGTCGAGGCGCTCCATTTATATATAAAACACATCCTCTAATTCATTATGGTTTAAAAGTTACAATGATTTTACTAAAAATGAGGAGCTTTGCTTTTCGCGACACGAAATCTACGAAGCGAACTGCATGTGATTGCATCCGACGTGCAACCGCACTGCATTATCGGTAAATAGAAATGAACATATTTTTCACGGATCCGAACTCGACGAAGCGAACTGCATCCATCGGGCGACCATATTGCATTGTCGAACAGAGAGAACTGCACCAGATTTTTGGTTATTTATCAGAATTTCATAGTTTTTCGCGCGGAGAAAGTGAACCACGAGAACAACTGAAGTGAACCGCACGATTTTCTTTGTGTTTTTTTGTAACTAGCGAACCGCACATAGTAAATTGCAACCGACTAACAACCGCACTGCATTGTCAACAAAGAACCGCAGCACACAACCAAGTGAACCACACAAAAAAATTCAACTTTTTTTTGTGGACGAGAGTGGATGAGACGAGTGCAAGTGAACCACAACACCATCAAAAAGTTAACTAACACCATCATGATCAACACCACGATCGAAGTGACCATCAACATTGTTTCTTTTATTATTATTACAAAAGTAAACCACCCAACACCACAAAATGAACCACATCATACGTTTTTGAACTCCACTCCACATCAAAATTTTCTGTTTTTTTCCATATAGCGAAGTGCACATATATGCATTGCATCTTTTTTCAATGGAGCGAATCACTATATTTTTACATAGTGAACTGCATCATGTATTTTTTCTATAATTTTCTAGTCTCGTCCGGTTGTGCAGTGCATTTTTTACCTTGTTTTTATGTTCTTCTGCAGAAAAAAGCATACTGAACTACAAGACATACAAGAAAACATTGCAGTTTTTCTTCAAAAACGCACAAAAACTATGAACTGCACTGCACGCCACGAATCTCGCCGGCACGGGGGTGAGGCACTGAGATGGATGTGCCACTAGATAATGCATGCCTTCTTGCTTTCCTCGGCCGTGTTCTCGTCCACCTTCAGGACCTGCAGATTCCCAACAAAAACGAAATCAATGTAATTTGGGGTGGAACAAAAACAAATCCGTACTTATTCAGACTTGTATCATCACAAGCCAGTACTCTACAAAATCATAAATGCATTGACTAATGTACACATCCAAAGACACCATACCATAAGTACTATGCTACAATGAAACGACTAGTCTGAATAATGCAAGATATTTGAGGATAAAATACTGGACTCACCTGCTGGATTTTGTCATTTATAACTCACTAGGATCCGGGCGATCAGGGAAGCATGAAACATGGGCCACTTCAACCGTGTCAGAATATACAAAGTTTTACGACCTCCAAAAGTATTCATCAACATGTATGAAATTTTAAAAGCTTCATAAATTTCATATTAAGATAAGGCTCAACTAAGCTCAGGGAAGAGTCGTTTTACCATTAAACAGTATTTTACAAATGAAGAGCAAGTTGATGGCTAATGACATTGCCGATAATTCAGAGAAGAACCCAGCTGGATAATTGATCTCAGTAGCACTAGTACCTGATACTCTGTCATAAACAACACAAAATTCGTAGGCACACAGAGATTTAACTCCAAGAGGAACCACTGCAACAACAGGACAACTGAGTAACTTTGAGAAAAATCAGACTGCGCAGTGCGGGAAAGGGGGTGTGCTGCGTGCACACAATTTATGGACTGCATGGGCGGCTCGACGGAGTAGTTCAGAGGTTGAAGATGAAGCGGCCTACATTTCCCTGGACCAAACATACCACGAAGAAAATCCACCCGATGCATGGCTCCTTGTAGCTCACTAAAACATTGCGAGCCCCTGGCCAGCTTATACGTCTTCATGTTGAGGCCCAACAAAAGGTCGATCTGAACCCACCCACACACATAAAATTAATGGTTAGCATCATATCATTCAGCATGAAGGAGAGCCGCACATCGCTCAGACAAGAATGCAAACTTCCACACCCTATACATTCAGTTTCTTTTTTCTTATAAATTCTCCAACTGCTGGTACACCCAACAGAAGAATTTACTACTAGAACTCTTTGTTTCAGGTCTACAGGATGAAAATCTCACAATAATGTTACTGCAAATGCTAGGTAGTGAAGAGATAGTGCAAGATGCAGTGAGAAGGTATAACAAGATAACAATTCAGTTTATTTTTATATATATAAGCTCCAACTAGTGGTACACTGTAAACCCAACTGCCAGTCTTTTGTTTAAGGTCTATCTCATCAAGAACCAACACAAATATACGGGACTGCGTGCGAGTTTTTGTTTCTTTCTCAACTTTTTTGTAAACGACACAAATTGAAGTGAGTTGCATGGAACGAGATTAGTGAACTACATATGTTTTCCCACAATTTTAATGCTTTTTTGGTGTTCAATTTTTTGTTTGTTTTTTATTCTTCGAAAAAGATGAAGTGAACTGCAATACTGAACTACAACACTGGCTCTCTTCCCATGTTGGCCTCACCAAACAAATGAAGAAAGAATTGAAAAACATAAACAAATAGAAAAACCTGTACCCAAAACGCCTAGCAGAAACTGTTCCTGAGAAGCTAACAATTAAAGGAACCAGTATCAATGATGACCAACAGATGACCACTTACTGGAGATAGGGTAATGACACGTTCTTCGGTGATGCCGGGCTCTTCTTGACGGGTTCTTCTTGACGAACTCCTCCCATTCCTTGGGGTCTATCTGGCTATCACCATCCATGTCTGCTTGGCTAAAGATCTGAAAGTCCAAAAGGAGTAGAGCAACACATACATGTTAGAAGAAAATAGAAAAATAGCTCCCATGCTTGGAGAGAAGTAGTACAATCTTGTCGATTACATACATTGTCGAAAATCTTCTCGACGGCGCTATCCGAGAAGCAAAGGTCGGAGTCGTCGACGAGTGCAACCACAATCTCCCGAAGCTGTGCAGGCAATGTGTCAATCATTAGAATTTAGAAATAACTCATGAGAGTTACAAATACAGAATAGCACACAATCACACTTGATTTTTAAGAGCGACACACAGGCAATTCTGAAGCATATCAATTTCTTACACCAAATTTAACAAATAAAATCCAACTGAAAGTAAGACACCATCCGCACCGCACCAAAGAACTAGACAGACTGCAAATATGCGCCTAGAGAAATCTGAAAAAGCAATAAAAAAATGAATGTCAATAATGCGTCTCCAGCGCTGCATCATTCGCAATTCACTATCCAGAATCTGAAAAACCAATCAATCAAAATTACCCCATACAGGATTTGAACATCCGCCCTTGTATCTATTATCATTTTTGTTTTGTTTTTCGTTCTTCAATGTCGAGCGAAGTAAACTACAGTAGTTTTTTATAAAAAAAATTGTCTTTGTTTTTCTCATTTGAAATGAACTGCAATTTTTTTACTAAAACTATATATACAAATGTGAACCACAAGGCTTCCTAGAATGAACCGCATCGGATTTCTACAATAAATATAAATAACTCTTGCATTTTTTTTCTAGAACATGCTCAAAATAGTGAACTGCAAAGGTTAAGTGTTGCCGTTGAGCACCATCTCCGGTGAGCCGCGACCTACAAGGCCGAGCTACTGAACACCAATCCATATTTCTGCAAACTGCATTTTTGCATCGAGCAATTAAAACAAAACATTTATATTTATCCAGACTTGAACCAAACCAAAAAAAATCAACTTAACTATTACTTGTGCTGATCATATATGCGGACTAGTGCCTGAACTAGTAGAATGCAAAAAAATCTACCTGACTAATACTAGTGTGAGGGACAGATTAGTGGAGGCAAAATGCATCACACATCAAAAGCTCGCTGGAAACGTTGTAGACTAATCCACAAAGTCAAAGTTATAGGCTTTTCTATTTATGGCGTTGCTGGACAGCAAAAGGAAAATAGGGGAATCCCAAATAAAGATCTTGGAGAACCATATTCTGAAGAAAACATAGCAGCACGTAGAAAGGGGTGCGTCCAGGGCGCAGCCAGCAGGCGAGGTCGGTCATGGCAGCTCCCAACCATGCGCTGAAGCCAAGAACGGTGGCGTGCAGTGACCAACATGCTCACGACGGTGGCTAGCGGCTAGGTGTGGCCAAGCGCAGCGACCAATGGCTAGTACATAGAAGAAAAATCTAATCATATACTCCTAGATGAACCACTGATACGTCTCAAACGTATCGATAATTTCTGCTTGTTCCATGCATGTTTTGTGTGATATTGCTATGATCCAGATACACTTTCATACACTATTGATCATATTTGGACTAACCTACTAACTCAGTGCACCCCAGTGTCAGTCCCTGTTTTCTGTTGTTTTTCTATTTTAGTTTTCCTCCGTATAAAAAGTGCTCCAAAAATCCGGGAAAATTCAGATAAAAAAACCAGCGTGCCGGAAGCTTCTCGAAGCCCGAAGGAGGGCCAGTGGGCCACCACCAGGTGCCTAGGCGGCTACCTGGCGCGGCCAGGACAGAAACCTATTCCGCAAACTCGCCTCTGTTCCGCCGCCGCCGCGCTTCCAAGATCGGGAGCACCGTCAGGACCCTTCCAGGCACCCTGCCGGAGGGAGAATCGACATCCGGGAGCTTCTCCTCCACCATGGACGTTTCCAGGATGTGTCGTGAGTAGTCTACCTTGGACCATGGGTCCGTGATCAGTAGCTATGTGATGTTCTCCTCCTCTCTTTGATCTTCATGGTTTAGACCTTGTGAGCTTCCCTACATGATCGAGGCACATATATAATTCTTCTGCTTTTGCTATGCTGAGTTTGATGGGATCTGGTGGATTATGAGATTATGTTCAGATCGTGATAGAGTAATATATTTGGTTTTCATCTCTTATATTTTTTCTCCTAAGTAATTTCTTGCATGTTCTCCGTCGCTGTTTATTGCTTTGGCCAAGTAGTAGGTAGTTACTCCAAGAGGGTACGTTATGCTCGATTGTGGGTACATGCCCCCTGATGACACGCTTGAGTGACAGAAACATGAATCTAGGGGATGTGTCGTGGCCACAAGGGGGGAAAACAACGGTACTTGTAACCGCGGTTGCAAGGATTGTTTGCTTTACGCAAAGTTCTTTTTAATGCAGTTGTCTGTTGCTTTGGGTTTACACTTTGGGTGGGGCTCGCAACTTAATACCAGCGAGATGTTCTGGATAGATATCTCAAGGTGGATGATTAGTAGTAGACGCAGATAGATTTCGGTCTACTTATTTTGGCGTACTGTCGATGCTTATGAGCCTCTTCATTTCTTTTGTAGCATAGTCAGCATTGCGGTGCGTTTATAATCCTGTCAATTGCCCATCTGTAATTTGTTTACCTCGCATAGCAGTTTTATCGTCTTTTGGGAGAGAGACATCACTAGTGAACATCACGGGACCCCGGTCCATATTCTCATCATTGTTTTCAAGCTCGTTTATTTTCTCGTATTTACTTCCAGTTGCTATCATTATCATTATCCTTGTGTGTTTGACCCTTTGTAAACAACAAGACCGGAGAGATTGACAACGTCTCTGAACTTCGTTGGGAGCAAAGTTAATTGTATCGTGTGCAGGTCCAGGTTAAGAGAGCAATATCTCAAATGGCGCGTTGCTCGCTTCACCACCTACTTATCATTGCCGGAGTCCTACGAGAGACAAACCCTATCCTCTACATAGGGGAAATTTGTTGCTATCCTACATCTCACCTTCCACTTGGGGTAACCAACGAAGGGCGAGAAGCCATTATCACTTCCACGCCATCAAGCAAATTTCTGGCGCCGTTGCCGGGGACTCCGAGTGATAAGATAGGGGAGTTTCCCACTATCGTTTACCTTTTCTTTTTAGTATTATTAGTTTACCTTTCTGTTTTTATCTTTGTGTCTTATATCAAAAATTACAAAAAAAATCTGCCACACTTGCTGCTACTATGGGTTCCACTGAAAATACCAAGTTGAGTGACTTCACTAGTCACAACAACAAAGACTTTATCTACACTCCTATTTCCACACCTGCCACTTCAGCTACCTCTTATGAAACTAAAACTGCTTTGCTAAACCTTGTTATAAGAGATCAATTCTCGGGTGCTCGAGATACTGCTGCTTTACACTTGAATAACTTGTTTGAATTATGTGATATGCAAAAGTATAAAGAAGTAGAAGGTGATATTGTTAAGCTCAAGCTTTTTTCCTTTCTCTTTGAGGGCCGGAGCTAAAATCTGGTTTCAATCTTTGCCTAGGAATAACATAGGGATAAGTGCAAAGATGCTTTTATTGGGAAGTACTACCCACCTGCAAAAATTATCCAATTGAGGAGTAACATTATGAATTTTAGGCAATTGGATAATGAACACGTTGCCCAAGCTTGGGAACGTATGAAATCTCTTATTAAGAAATGCCCTACACATGGTTTGACTACCTGGATGGTTAAACAGACTTTTTATGCGGGCTTGAACTTTACCTCGCGGAACCTGTTAGATTCGGCCGCGGGAGGAACCTTTATGTCAACTACCCTCGGTGCTGCCACAAAACTCCTTGATGAGATGATGAACAACTACTCCAATTGGCACACCGAACGCACTCCAACAGGTAGGAAGGTAAATTATGTCAAGGAAATTACCTCCCTAAATGATAAAGTTGATTTAATTATGTCTCTACTTACCAAGCAACCCTCTATTGATCTACATGATGTTCCTTTAAATTCTTTGGTTGCTTAGGAACAAGTAGATGTGAACTTCATTGCTAGAAACAACTTTAATAATAATGCTTGTAGGGGCAACTTTGCTAGTAATCCTAGGCCATTTCCATCCACTTATGGGAACAACAACACTTACCCTAGAAACAAGAACCCCACTTCTGAATTAGAAAGCAAGCTTAGAGACTTTATCACTACCCAAAAAGCCTTCAACAAGAATGTGGAAGAAAAGCTAGTTAAGTTAGATAATCTTTGTTTGAAGGTAGACAGCTTAGCCCTTGATGTTGAGATGTTAAAAATTAGAACCTCTCCCCTTGAGGAGAGTAAGGTCACACCTATTAATGCTATTTAGTTACAAATCAATGAAAATATTAGGATGATGGCTAAACTTAAAGAAAGATGGGCTAGAGAAAAAGAGGAAGAGGATAGAATTAAGAGCCTTCCTACACATCACAAAGTTGCAACTATCCAAATTGTTGGGGATACCGAAACTATTAGCACCCAATGCACTCCTGGTCCCATTGGACCTATTAATGGTGATGCTAATACCTCAACCGTAGAAGAATAAACTCCTATGAACATAGAGGGTTTCAAATAAGTGAGCCTAGATGACACTACTACCACCTTTGATAGTAGTGATATTGATTTTGATAATTGCACCCTCTCAGAAGTTATTAGCTTGCTACACAAAATGTCTAGAGACCCCCACACTAGCACACTCAATCTTGCCTTCATGGAGCATATCACAAATGCTCTCATCAAAGCTAGGGAGGAGAAGCTTAGGATAGAAGCCTCCATACCTAGGAAGCTAGATGATGGTTGGGACCTGATACGTCCCAAACGTATCTATAATTTCTGTTTGCTCCATGCATGTTTTTGTGACTTTGCCATGTTTTGCTTGAACTTTCATACACTTTTGAGCATATTTGGACTAATCTATTAACCCAGTGCACCCAGCTGCCAGTTGCTGTTTTCTGCTGTTTTTGTATTTCAGGTTTTCTGGCCATTAAAAGTGCTCCAAAAAATCTGGAAAAATCAGATAAAAAATCAGCGCGGCGGAAGCTTCCGGAATAACCAAGATATGGCAGGATGGCCACCACCAGGCAGCCAGGAGGGCAGGTGGCGCGGCCCCACCCTGGGCCGCGCCAGGGACCCTCCTGACTGCCCTTTGGGTCCTCTCGGTGCCCCCCTTCGCCTATATTTACCCTCTGTGACGGAAACCCCTAATATGAATCCCTCTTTCGCGATCTCGCCTCTGTACCGCCGCCACCGCCGTTTCAAGATCGGGGCTGCCTGGAGAAGCTGCTCCGGCACCCTGCCGGGAGAAGCTACCCCCTCCGGGAGACCATCCATAGCCATGGACGCCTCCTGTATGTACCGTGAGTAGTTTCCCTTGGACCATGGGTCCGTGACCAGTAGCTATGTGATCTATCTCTCCCTTCTTTGTGCCTCCACTTTCAAGACCTCGTGAGCTGCCTCACATGATCAAGGCACCTTTGTAATCTTCTGTTGTTGCTATGCTGAGTTTGTTGGGATCTAATGGATTATGAGACTATGTTCAGATTGTGATGAGTAATATATTTGGTTCTTCTCTTTTATATTTTGTTCTTGAGTAAATTCTTGCATATTCTCCGTTGCCGTATTTTACTTTGGCCAAGTGATTTGTTGCAATTCCAAGAGGGAGCGTTATGCTTGATTGTGGGTTCAGCCCCTTGATGTCTAGCTTGAGTGACAGAAACATGAGACTAGGGGATGTGTTGTTGCCACCAGGGATAAAACAATGGTGCTTGTATCCGCGGATCCTAGGATTGTTTACTTTACGCAAAGTTCTTTTAATGCAGTTGCCTGTTGCTTTGGATTTACACTTTGGGTGGGATTCACAACTTAATACCAGCGAGATGTTCTGGATAGATATCTCAAGGTGGATGATTCGTAGTAGATGCAGATGGATTTCGGTCTACTTACCTTGCTTTTGAGCCCTTCCTTTCTTTACAACATAGTTAGCATTGCGGTGCTTTCATAATCCTGTCAATTGCCCAACTGTGATTTTTTTACCTCGCTAGCACTTTTATCGTCTTTTGGGAGAGAGACATCACTAGTGAAAATCACGGGACCCCGTTCCATCTTCATACTATTGTTTACGCCTTCAATTTACTTTCAGTGGCTATCACTATCATTATCTTTTGCGTTATTCCTTTGTAAACACCAAGGCCGGCGGAATTGACAACTCCTCTGTACTCGTTGGGAGCAAAGTTATTTGTATCTGTGTGTAGGTCCACGTCAAGCGCCGTGACACCTTTTTGTGTCTCTTGGAGTCCTACTGGTTCGATAACCTTGGTATCTTCACCGAGGGAAATTTGCTGCTACACTACATCTCACCTTCCACTTGGGGTAACCAACGAGGAGTGAGAGATCCTCACCGTATCAAGCCAATTTCTCGCGCCGTTGCCTGGGACTCAAGGAGCTACAAAAGACTAGTCCCGACAACCGCCCAATTTCTGGCGCCGTTGCCGAGGACTCCAATCTACAAGATAGGGGAGTTGCACACTATCTTTTATCTTTGCTTTTTATTCTTGTTAGTTTACCTTTCAGTTTTTACTTTTGTGTCCCTTATCAAAAATACCAAAAATACCTGTTACCTTGTCAGTAGTTACCACTATGGCTGGTCCTTTTGCCTTTGTTGAGGCAGAAGTACTTACCTTTACTCAAAGAGGTGGTGAAAGTTTGAAAGATGCTTGGTATAGAATTAACGATTCTCCAAAAAGAGCCACCAAGAAGCAATCCACTACTATCTTGCTTAGAAATTTTTATGTTGGGATCACTTCTCGGAGTAGGTTTCTTTTAGGCACTGCTATCAATGGGAACTTCATAGAGGCTCCTGTTTGGGAAGCCCTTAATGTTATTTAAAATCTTGTTGGAAGTCTCCAAGTTGTTAGTATTAAGGAGGACATTACTTTAGCTCACATTATGAGAAAACTTGAAAAAATAGAGCTAGAGATGCCAAGTATCGATAGGGTGAATGAGTTGGATCGTAAGATTCAAGGGAATTTGAATAGGTTAGATAACTCCATGCAGAAAATGATCAAAACTTTGGAGACTATCAAATCCCTTGATGAGAAGTCTTCTAGGATAGAAAAGATTGAGGAAGTTATTGAAACCTTAGGAACTACCTTTTCCTCAATCAAAACCAAAAAGGATGAAACTCCGGCAAAGAAGTAACCTAAGTTCGCGTATGTCCCCAAGGTTCCTCGAGCTAAAGCAAACACACCTATTGCCAAGAGAGTTGAAACGGTGAAAACTTTGGAGGAGACACCTATCTTTAATTTTAATGAAACTCCAATTGATTTCCCTCCTTTTGATTTTATTCCAAGAAGCATTTTCATTCGTCCTTTATTTGAGAAACCTATTAAGACTAGTTGTACTATTGAAGAGATTTTTGATGATCTTGATGATGGTCCAATGGATACAACTTGATCTATCTGCTTTAAGCCTAGCTAATGGCTCTAAAGAAGCGCTTTCGGGAGGCAGCCCGCAACGAATTTAGGTTTTTCTTTTTTCTTTTCTTCTGTTCTTAGTGGTCTTGATGATTGTTAATACTGTAGCAACATCATTGTATGTTTAATTTTCAAGCTTTGTGCCTTTTATAGCCTCATACGGCAAGGGAAGTAAAAGTTGTGACATGTTGTCCTGAAAACAGATTCTGTCCTCGTGACTAGAAAATTCAGAAAAAAAATCCCAGTTCATCTTTTTGAGATGAATTATTTACACAGCGTGCTATATACAATTACGAAACTTCCGTATGTTCTGAGTTTTTTGATTTGAGTTGCAAAAGTACCCCTAAAAAATTCGTTTCTACCTGCTGTTCTGTTTTTCACAGATTCTGCCACGTATTTTCTCTCTTCACTTTTGCAAACCTTAAGCTTGCTTTTTATTTGCAAAAACTTTTTGGAAATCTTGAGAAACAGTAGCTCTTCAAGATTATATTTATTTCCAGCAAAGGAAAAAATTATTTTATCAGGGTACTAACCTCTCTAATCAGTCTACAATGAGTTATGTATGAAGGGAGTTTTCAATTGTGCGATGGAAGATGATGAAAGAAGATCTTGGAGTGTCAAACGCTCAAGATTGGGGATGCCCATGTGCACCCCCAATAAATATTCAAGGAGACTCAAGCGTCTAAGCTTGGGGATGCCCTCGAGCATCCCCTTCTTCATCAACAATTATCAGTTCGTCTCTCGTTGCACTATATTTTTATCACTTCATGCGTTATGTGCTATTCTTGGAGCGTCTCGCTCTTAGGTTTTGTTTTTAGTTTTCTTTAGCTTTGTTTGTTGTAGTAACAAGTTAGATCCCAGCTTACTTACTCTTTTGTGTGGGAGAGATACACGCTCTGCTTGAACTAGAACTCCTCAGAGGATTTGCATGTTTATTGTTTTAGCTGTGAGTTGTTCTTTTTCTTTTCTTAGCTGCTGCTCTGTTTAGTTGTAGTGCTTTAGTTTTTCTAGAGCTTTGCTTTTGTTTAAGGTTGAACTTTCTATAGGTTGCATGATTTATCTTGTTAGAGAGTTTTCCTGTTGCACTGAGTTTTGTGTCTTGACTAGAAGTAGGTAGTTGAAGTTGCTTTTCTCTTTGTAGTACTAACTTGCAATAGTTTTGAGGTATTGACTAGAGTAATGTTTGAACTTTTGGTGTCAAGAGATCGAGCCTATTAGTGATAGATGTCGTATTTTGGGCAATCCGTGTGTTTTTCGAACACCAAAAACCCCTGTTGAGAACTCTAGCTACTAGATGGATCACTAACCTCTGGAGGGTTCAAATATTAGAGAACACTCACGTACCATGAGTCGAGGATGCGCAAGGATAACCAAACCCCCATACACTCCTCCTCGGGGTACTTGTCTCTTTGTGAACATCCTGATTAGATTGAGAGTTACCGATAATAAGTGCATGAGTTCTTTGGACTAATGTGAATATTCGAAAGTTGACACTTCCACCCACCTGTACTTTTTCTAGCCTCTTCGGTACCGTGCATTGCCCTTTCTCACCTTGAGAGTTGGCGCATACTTCGCCGGTGCATCCAAACCCTTGGCACGATACGCTCTGTCATCATAAACCTCCTTATATCTTTCCTCAAAACAGCCACCATACCTACCTACAAGGCATTTCCATAGCCTTTCCGAGTTACATTGCCATGCAACATCCATCTTCTCATGACTTGATCCTCATGTCATACATTTGCATCATGATAGTTATATCTTCTTTATGTGAGTACCTTTGTAAAGTGTGGAATATCTCCTATACTTCATGTAAAATATAGAGTGTTGCCCCTAAAGTGAGGAAAAGATCACAAAGAGGACAAAATAAAAAGATCCCAAAGAGGACAAATGAGAGTTAATTAGAAAGAGCCATTGAGGCCACCAAAAAATACAAAAAAATAGAAAAAAGAGAAAAATAAAAATAAAAAGAGAGAAGGGGGCACACTACTATTCCTTTTGAGAGATCCACACAAGTACTTCATCCTCTATCCCTTGTACTCCATAGAGATCATCATCATGCATATAGCTATGTGGGGAGCTTCACACTATTTGAACTTGGCTTGTATATTCCAATGATGAGCCTCCTCAAACGAGCTCTAGGTCTTCTTGAGCAAGCAAGTTAGATGCACCCCCACTAGTTCCTTGGAGAGCTTTTAGCTCACATGTGCATCCGTTGCATGGCAATCCCTACTCCTCACATCATATCTATCATATGGCCTTCTCTCGCCTATGATTGTCCTCATTGATGTGAGCCTTTCACACCTTTTTGTCTTCCTCCTCCACCTTCTTTCTGTTCCCCCTTTTATGTGTCAACTTTCTTGCTCACGCTCATCCATTGCATGAGTGCTCAAAATATCGAAAGGGAGTGGATCAGTTTGACTTGTACCTGGCTAGTGGTCTGGGGACGAGTCAAGATAAGAATCCAAAGGAGACTAAGTGTGAAAATTTAGTAGATAGTTGTTCTCAACAAACCTTACTTTTTTCTCTCGTATTTCCCTATCCCTTGGTTGCACGCAAACACCATCTGGAGACATTCGAGTCACGGACAGCGTGAGCTCTTGCAGCTTTTGTTCTTTTGTTGCTTGTGTTAATGCTAATATAGACTCTTCTTGTTATGACTTGAATTGAATTGCATGCTTTGATTGCTTTACTTAAAAGTCCTTTTATGGTTGTGTGGCATGTCACCACATAAATTATGCTTGTTATCATTTACCTACTCGAGGACGAGCAGGAATTAAGCTTGGGGATGTTGATACGTCCCAAACGTATCTATAATTTCTGTTTGCTCCATGCATGTTTTGTGTGACCTTGCCATGTTTTGCTTGAACTTTCATACACTTTTGAGCATATTTGGACTAATCTATTAACCCAGTGCACCCAGCTGCCAATTGTTGTTTTCTGTTGTTTTTGTATTTCAGGTTTTCCGTCCATTAAAAGTGCTCCAAAAAATCCGGAAAAATCAGATAAAAAATCAGCGTGATGGAAGCTTCCGGAATAACCAAGATATGGCAGGAGGGCCACCACCAGGCAGTCAGGAGGGCAGGTGGCGCGGCCCCACCCTGGGTCACGCCAGGGACCCTCCTGACTGCCCTGTGGGTCCTCGCGGTGCCCCCCTTCGCCTATATTTACCCCCCGTGATGGAAACCCCTAATATGAATCCCTATTTCGCGATCTCGCCTCTGTACCGTCGCTACAACGGTTTCAAGATCGGGGCTGCCTGGAGAAGCTGCTCCGGCACCCTGCCGGGAGAAGCTACCCCCTCCGGGAGACCATCCATAACCATGGACGCCTCCCGTATGTACCGTGAGTAGTTTCCCTTGGACCATGGGTCCGTGACCAGTAGCTATGTGATCTATCTCTCCCTTCTTTGTGCCTCCACTTTCGAGACCTCGTGAGCTGCCTCACATGATCGAGGCACCTTTGTGATCTTCTGTTGTTGCTATGCTTAGTTTGTTGGGATCTGATGGATTATGAGACTATGTTCAGATTGTGATGAGTAAATATTTGGTTCTTCTCTTTTATATTTTGTTCTTGAGTGAATTCTTGCATGTTCTCCGTTGCCGTATTTTACTTTGTCCAAGTGATTTGTTGCAACTCCAAGAGGGAGCGTTATGCTTGATTATGGGTTCATCCCCTTGATGTCTAGCTTGAGTGCTAGAAACATGAGACTTGGGGATGTGTTGTTGCCACCAGGGATAAAACAACGGTGCTTGTATCCGCGGATCCAAGGATTGTTTACTTTACGCAAAGTTCTTTTAATGCAGTTGTCTGTTGCTTTGGATTTACACTTTCAGTGGGATTCGCAACTTAATACCAGCGAGATGTTCTGGATAGATATCTCAAGGTGGATGATTCGTAGTAGATGCAGATGGATTTCGGTCTACTTACCTTGGCGTACCGCCCATTGCTTTTTAGCCCTTCCTTTCTTTGCAGCATAGTTAGCATTGCGGTGCTTTCATAATGCTGTCAATTTCCCAACTGTGATTTTTTTACCTCGCGAGCACTTTTATCGTCTTTTGGGAGAGAGACATCACTAGTGAAAATCACGGGACCCAGGTCCATCTTCATACTATTGTTTACGCCTTCAATTTACTTTCAGTTGCTATCACTATCATTGTCTTTTGCGTTAATCCTTTGTAAACAGCAAGGCGGGAGGAATTGACAACTCCTCTTTACTCCTTGGGAGCAAAGTTATTTGTATCTGTGCGTAGGTCCACGTCAAGTGCCGTGAGACCTTCTTGTATCTCTTGGAATTTTTCTTGTACGCTGTAAACAGGAAAGCCGGAGGAATTTTTCTTGTAGTTATGCCTGTACGCTGATTTTTCCTATATATTTCCCGGAATTTTTCTGGCACTTTTTATATGGGGAAAACTGAAATAGAAAAACAGCAGAAAACAGGAACTGGCACTGGGGTGCACTGAGTTAATAGGTTAGTCCAAATATGATCAAAAGTGTATGAAAGTGTATCCAGATCATAGCAATATCACACAAAACATGCATGGAGCAAGCAGAAATTATAGATACGTTTTGGACGTATCAACATCCCCAAGCTTAATTCCTGCTCGTCCTCGAGTAGGTAAATGATAACAGCATAATTTCTGTGGTGACATGCTAGCAACCATATAAGAACTTTGAAAAGTAAAGCAATCACGGTTAGAAATTCAATTCAAGTCATAACATGCAAGAGTCTATATTAGCATTGAAACAAGTAACAAAAGAACATTAGGTGCAAGAGCTCTCGCTGTCCGTGACTCGAATGTCTCCAAATGGTGTTTGCGTGCAAGAAGTGGGATAGGGAATACGAGAAAAAGTATTTTTGTGTTGAGAACTCAATCTACTAAAGTTTCACACTTGGTCTTCTTTGGAATCTTATCTTGACTCGTCCCCAGACCACTAGCCAGGTACAAGTCAATTTGCTCCACTCCTTTTTCAATATTTTGAGAACTCATGCAATGTATGAGCGTAAGCACGAGAGTTCACACTTAGGATGGCAAAGAGAGAAGTACGGAGGAGGAAGACAAAAAGGGTGAGAAAGGCTCACATCAATGAGAACAATCATAGCCAAATGATAGATATGATGTGAGGAGTAGGGATTGTCATACAACGGATGCACATGTGAGATAAAAGCTCTCCAAGGGAACTAGTGGGGGTGCATCTAACTTGCTCGCTCATGAAGACCTAGAGCTCGTTTGAGGAGGCTCATCCTTGGAATATGCAAGTCAAGTTCTATAGTGTGAAGGTCCCCACATAGCTATATGCATAATGATCATCTCTATGGAGTACAAGGATATAAAGGGAGTACTAGTGTGGATCTCTCAAAAGGATAGTAGTGTTGCCCCTTTCCCTCTTATTATTTATATTTCTCTTTTTTCTATTTTTTTGTATTTTTTGTGGCCTCAATGGCTCTTTCTATTTAACTCTCATTTGTCATCTTTGGGATCTTTTATTGTGTCCACTTTGGGATCTTTTCCTCACTTAAGGGCAACACTTTATTTTACAAGAAGGTAAAGTAGATCTTTCACACTTTACAAGGTACTCAAAATCATAAAGAAGATGTAGCTATCATGATGTATGCAATGTATGTCGATGCCAGTGTAGCAGGAACATGTATGACATGAAGATCAAGTCATGAAGAGGTGGATGTTGCATGGAAATATATCTCGGAAAGGCTATGGAAATGCCTTGATAGGTAGGTATGGTGGCTGTTTTGAGGAAAGATATAAGGAGGTTTATGATGATAGAGCGTATCATGCCAAGGGTTTGGATGTACCGGCGAAGGTGGACACCAACTCTCGGAGTGAGAAGAAGGCAATGCACGGCACGGGAGAGGCTAGAAAAATATGGGAAGGTGGAAGTGTCAACTTTCAATACTTACATTAGTCCGAAGAACTCATTCACTTATTATCGGTAAGTCTCAATCTAATAAGGAGGTTCACAAAGAGACAAGTACCCCGAGGAGGAGTGTATGGGGGTTTGGTTATCCTTGCGCATCCTCGACTCATGGTACGTGAGTGTTCTCTAATATTCGATCCCTCCAAAGAGTAGTGATCCATCTAGTAGCTAGAGTTCTCAACTAGTTTTGTAGGTTTTGAAAATACACACGGATTGCCCAAAATACGACACCTATCACTAATAGGCTAGAGCTCTTGACACCAAAAGTTCAAACATTACTCACAACAATACCTCAAAACTATTGCAAGTTACTACTAGAATTAAATAGCAACCTCAATTACCTACTTTCAAGACAAGACTCAACTCAGTGCAACAACCAACTCTCTTTAACAAGATAAACATGAAAACTAAAACGAGTTGCAGCAACAAACTAAACAAAAGCCAAGGCTCTTGCTAAAGACAAACTAAGAGTAAAACTAAACATGGCAGAAGCTATGAAAAGATAAAGAACACACAACAGAAAAAATATAAGCAGGAAAGATCATATGATGTGTTCTAGATTTTGAAAGTGGAGCGTGTTTCTCTCCCACACAAAGTAAGACGGGATCTAACTTGTTATGAACAGCAAGCAAAGCTAAATAAAACTAAGAATAAAACCTAAGAGCGAGACGCTCCAAGCATAGCACATAACGCATGAAGTGATAAAAATATAGTGAGACGAAGGACGAACTGATGATTGTTGATGGACAAGGGGATGCACGGGGGCATCCCCAAGCTTAGACGCTTGAGTCTCCTTGAATATTTATTGGGGATGTATGGGGGCATCCCCAATCTTGAGCGCTTGACACTCCTGGATCTTCTTTCATCATCTTCCATCACACACTTGAAAACTCCCTTCATACATAACTCATCATAAGATGATTAGAGAGGTTAGTACCCTTAATAAAATAATTTTTCCCCACTGGATATAAAGATATTCTTGAAGAGCTACTGTTTCTCAAGAGTTTCCCTTAAGTGAGGAAAAGATCCCAACTTGGCACAAAGTGGACATAATCTGTTTTCTGGACAGCATGTCACAACTTTTGCTTCCCTTACCGTAAGAGGCTATAACTTGCACAAAGCTGAAAAATAAAGATACAATGATGTTGCTACAACAGTAACAAACATCAAGACACAACAAAAAGAAAAAATAAACCTAAATTCGTTGCGGGCTGCCTCCCGAAAGCGCTTTCTTTTATGCCTTTAAGCTAGGCATGATGCAAAAGAAGAATCAAGTTTTATCAAGAGAAAGAGAATAACTAGCCCGAGTAACGGACTCAAAAGGTAGCTTGATTTTATTTCTAGGGAAGTGTTCCATCCCTTTCTTGAAAGGGAATTGTAATTTTATATTCCCCTCTTTAATGTCAATAACCGCACCAACGGTGCGAAGAAAAGGACGTCCCAAAATAATTGGACACAAAGGTTCACACTCTATATCCATAACAATAAAATGAACGGGAACATAGTTGTCATTGACAATGATAAGAACATCGTCGATCTTCCCCAAAGGTTTCTTTACAGAAGAATCAACAAGAAGAACACCAAAAGAACAAGGCTCAAAGGGCTTCAATTCAAACATATCAAATATTCTTTTTGGCATAACGGAGGTACTTGCTCCAACATCACATAAAGAATAGCAAGAGAAGTTATTTAATTTAATTTTGATCATAGGGTCCCAACCATCATCTAGCTTCCTAGGTATGGAGGCTTCTACTCTAAGCTTCTCCTCCCTGGCTTTGATGAGAGCATTTGTGATATGCTCCGTGAAGGCAAGATTAAGTGTGCTAGTGTGGGGGTCTCTAGAAATTTTGTGTAGCAAGCTAATAACTTCTGAGAGGGTGCAACTATCAAAATCAATATCACTACTATCAAAGGTGGTAGTAGTGTCGTCTAGGCTCACTTGTTTGAAACCCTCAATGTTCATAGGAGTTTCTTCAACTTTGGTTGAGGTATTAGCATCACCATTAATAGGTCCAACGGGACTAGGAGTGCATTGGGTGCTAATAGTTTGGGTGTCCTCAACAATTTGGATAGTGGCAACTGTGTGGTGTGTAGGAAGGTTCTTAATTCTATCCTCTTCCATAGGGATAACTTCCGGTTTGGCTGCCATTTGATTTATCAAAGTAGATTGGGTGTGGGACATATTCGAAACATGGGTTTCGGTGGCGGTAAGTCTAGCCTGGAGATTAGAAATCTCACTGTTCAGGCTATCAAGCTATTCACTAATGTTTTGCAGAATGGCAGTATGCTCACCTATTTGCTTAGAGAAGGCTTTGTTTTGTTCAAAATGGGTGTGCATATAGTTCTTAGTAGCTTTCTCTATTTCTACCAATTTCTCATAGCTAGGTAAGTTTCTTTTCGTATAAGCAGGATTAGTAGTGGATTGCTTCTTGGTGGCTCTTTTTTGAGAATCATTAATTCTATACCAAGCATCTTTTAAACTTTCACCAGCTTTTTGTTTAAAGGTGAGAATCTCTGTCTCAACAAAGGCAAAAGGGCTAGACATACTGACAACTACTAGCAAGATAAATAATTTTTTTGTGATTTTTGATAAAAGACACAAAGATAAAAACTGAAAGGTAAACTAACAAGACTAAAAAACAAAGGTAAAGGGTAGTGTGCAACTCCCCTATCTTAGCACTCGGAGTCCCTGGCAACGGCGCCAGAAATTTGCTTTGATGGCTTCTCGCCCCTTCGTTGGTGAGCCCAAAGTGGAAGGCGTGATGCAGTGCAGCAGCAAGTTTCCCTCGGTGAAGATACCAAGGTTTGTCTCTAGTAGGACTCCAGAGATGATAAGTAGGTGTCAGCGGCGCGACTGACGCGGACCTGCACACACACACAAAAAACTTTGTTCCCAACGAAGTTCAGAGAGGTTGTCAATCTCTCTGGTCTTGTTGTTCACAAAGGATAAAACGCAAGGGATAATGATAGCAAGTAAAAGCAGAAAAGTAAATGAGCGTGGAAACAGTAATGAGGATATGGACCGGGATACGTGATGTTCTCTAGTGATGTCTCTCTCCCAAAAGACGATAAAACTGCTATGCGAGGTAAAAAAATTGTAGAAGGGCAATTGACAAGATTATGAACGCACCGCAATGCTAACTATGCTACAAAAGAAAGGAAGAGGCTCAAAAGCACGGGCAGTACGCCAAAATAAGTAGACCGAAATCCAAATGCATCTACTACTAATCATCCACCTTGAGATATCTATCCAGAACATCTCGCTGGTATTAAGTTGTGAGCCCCACCCAAAGTGTAAACGCAAAGAATAGACAACTGCATTAAAAAGCACTTTGCGTAAAGTAAACAATCCTTGCAACCGCGGTTACAAGCACCGTTGTTTTCCCCCTTTTGGCAACAGCACATCCCCTAGACTCATGTTTCTGTCACTCAAGCGTGTCATCGGGGGGCATGAACCCACAATCGAGCACAACGTTCCCTCTTGGAGTTACTACTTACTACTTGGCCAAAGCAATAAACAGCAGCGGAGAACATGCAAGAATTACTTAGGAAAAAAAATATAAGAGATTAAAAACCAAATATATTACTCAATCACAATCTGAACATAATCTCATAATCCATCAGATCCCATCAAACTCAGCATAGAAACAACAGAAAGATTACATATGTGCCTCGATCATATAGGGCAGCTCACGAGGTCTAAACAATGAAAAACAAAGAAGGGAGGAGAACATCACATACCTACTGATCACGGCCCATGGTCCAAAGGAAACTACTCACGAGACATCCGGGGAGCATCCATGGTGGAGAGGAGACTCCCGGAGGTCGGCCCTCCCTCCGGCAAGGTGCCGGGAAGAGGTCTTCTGTTGCTCCCGATCTCGGAAGCGCGGCGGCGGCGGAACAGAGGAGAGATCGCGAAAAAGGGTTCCTGTTCCGAGGGTTTCACGTCACGGGGAATATATAGGAGAAGGGGGGAAGCCAGAGGTGGACCAGGGGCCCCAGGCGCCCCCCTGGCACGGCCAGGGGTGGGGCCGCGCCGGGTGGCCGCCTGGGCCACCCCTGGCTCCCCTCTGGCCCCACTCGGGCTCTTCGCGAAGCTTCATGTACGCTGATTTTTCCTATATTTTTCCCGGAATTTTTCTGGCACTTTTTATATTATAGATACGTTTTGGACGTATCAGATCCTCACCGTATTAGGATCCTATGATCAAAATTAAATTAAATAACTTCTCTTGCTATGCTTTATGTGACGTTGGAGCAGTACCTCTATCATGCCCAAAAGAATATATGATATGTTGGAATTGAAACCTTTTGATTCATGTTCTTTTCGTGGTCGTCTTGTTGATTCTTCTGTAAAGAAACCTTTGGGGAAGATCAATGATGGTCTTATCATTGTCAATGACAACTATGTTCCCGTTGATTTTATTATTATGGATATAGAATGTGAATATTTATGTCCAATTATTTTGGGACGCCCTTTTCTCCGCACCGTTGGTGATATCATTGACATGAAAGAGGGGAATATAAAATTTCAATTCCCTCTCAAATAGGGGATGGAACACTTCCCTAGAAAGAAAATCAAGTTACCTTTTGAGTCTATTACACGGGCTAGTTATTCTCTTTCTCTTGATAATACTTGATTCATCTTTTGCCTTATGCCTAGCTTAAAGGCGTAAAAGAAAGCACTTGTTGGGAGGCAACCCAAGATATTTTACTTCTGTTTTTAGTGGTCTTGATGATTTTTACTACTGTAGCAACATCATTGTATCTTTATTTTCAAGCTTTGTGCCAAGTTATAGCCTCATATGACAAGGGAAGTGAAAGTTGTGACATGCTGCCCAGAAAACAGATTCTGCCCTTGTGACGGGAAAAATCGGATCAAATCACCAGTTCATCTTTTTGAGCTGAATTTTTTACACAGCATACTCTATACAATCACGGAACTTTCGTATGTTCTGAGTTTTTTTATTTGAGTTGAAGAAGTGCCCCTAAAAAATTCTTTACTACCTGCTGTTCTATTTTTCACAGATTCTGCCACGTTTTGTCTCTCCTAACTTTTGCAAACCTTAATCTTGCTTCTTCTTTGCAAAAACCTTTTGGCAATCTTGAGAAACAGTAAATCTTCAAGAATATCTTTATATCCAGTAGGGAAAAATTATGTTATTAAGGGTACTAACCTCTCTAATCAGCTTATGATGAGTTATGTATGAAGGGAGTTTTCAAGTGTGCGATGAAAGATGATGAAAGAAGATTCGGGAGTATCAAGTGCTTAAGCTTGGGGATGCCCTCATGCATCCCCAACAAATATTCAAGGAGACTCAAGCGTCTAAGCTTGGGGATGCCCCTGTGCATCCCCTTCTCCATCAAAAATCATCAGTTCTTCCTTCGTCTCACTATATTTTTATCACTTCATGCGTTATGTGCTATGCTTGGAGCGTCTCGCTCTTAGGTTTTATTTTTAGTTTTCTTTAGCTTTGATTGCTGCTCATAACAATTTAGACCACGTCCTACTTTGTGTGTGAGAGAAACACGCTCCACTTTCAAATTCTAGAACACATCATAGGATTCTTCATGCCTATCTTTTTGCTGTTGTGTGTTCTTTATCTTTCCGTATCTACTGCCATGTTTAGTTTTACTTTTAATTTGTCTTTAGCAAGAGCCTTGGATTTTGTTTATTTTTTTGTTGGAACTCTCTTTAGTTTTCATGTTTATCTTGTTAAGAGAGGTTGTTGTTGCACTGAGTTGTGTCTTGTCTTGAAAGTAGGTAATTGAGGTTGCTATTTAATTTTAGTAGTAACTTGCAATAGTTTTGAGGTATTGATGTGAGTAATGTTTGAAATATTGGTGTCAAGAGCTCTAGCCTATTAGTGATAGGTGTCGTATTTAGGGCAATCCATGTTTATTTTCAAAACCTACAAAACTAGTTGGGAAATCTAGTTACTAGATGGATTACTAATCTTTGGAGGGATCGGATATTAGAGTACACTCACGTACCATGAGTCGAGGATGTGCAAGGATAACCAAACCCCATACACTCCTCCTCGGGGTACTTGTCTCTGTGTGAAATTCCTTATTAGATTGAGAGTTACAGATAATAAGTGCATGAGTTCTTCGGGCTAATGTAAGTATTGGAAGTTGACACTTTCCACCTCCTCATATTTGCTAGCCTTTCCTGTGCCGTGCTTTGCCTTCTTCTCACTCTGAGATTTGGCGTCCACATTCTCCGGTACATCCAAACCCTTGGCATGATATGCTCTGTCATCATAAACCTCCTTATATCTTTCCTCAAAACAGCCACCATACCTACCTATTAAGACATTTCCATAGCCTTTCCGAGTTATATTGCCATGCAACATCCACCTCCTCATGACTTGATCTTCATGTCATACATGTTCCTGCTACACTGGCAGCGGCATACATTGCATACATCATGGTAGCTACATCTTCTTTATAATTTGAGTACCTTGTAAAGTGTGAAAGATCTTCTATACCCTCTTGTAAATTAGAATGTTGCCCTAAAGTGAGGAAAAGATCCCAAAGTGGACAAAATAAAAGATCCCAAAGAGGACAAATGAGAGTTAAATAGAAAGATCCATTGAGGCCACCAAAAAATACAAAAAATAGAAAAAGAGAAAAAAAGAGAGAAAGGGGGCAACACTACTATCCTTTTGAAATATCCACACTAGTACTCCCTCTTATCCTTGTACTCCATAGAGATGATCATGCATATAGCTATGTGGGGACCTTCACACTATAGAACTTGGCTTGCATATTCCAAGGACGAGCCTCCTGAAATGAGCTCTAGGTATTCATGAGCGAGCAAGTTGGATGAACCCCCACTAGTTCCATTCGAGAGCTTTTCTTAGCTCGTATGTGCATCCGTTGCATGGCAATCCCTACTCCTCACATAATATCTATCATTTGGCCTACTCGTCTATGATTGTCCTCATTGATGTGAGCCTTTCTCATCCTTTTTGTCTTCCTCCTCCACCATATTCTTTATTTGCCATCCTAAGTGTCAACTCTCGTGCTTACGCTCATCCATTGCATGAGTGCTCAAAATATCGAAAAGGAGTGAATCAAATTGACTTGTACCTGTCTAGTGGTCTGGGGACGAGTCAAGATAAGATTTAGTTCTCAACAAAAATAATATTTCTTCTCGTATTCCCTACCCCCTTCTTGCACGCAAACACAATTTGGAGACATTTGAGTCACGGACATCGAGAGCTCTTGCACCTAATGTTCTTTCGTTGCTTGTTTCAATGCTAATATAGACTCTTGCATGTTATAACTTGAATTGAATTACATACCTTGATTGCTTTACTTTTCAAAGTTCTTATATGGTGGTAGCATGTGATACGTCCAAAATGCATCACTATTTTATATAGTAATTTTTTCTTATTCATTCATATATTTCACCTAATGATGGTGTTCTTATGTTGTTTTGGCTTATTTTACACAGTTTGTAACTTTCCAATGCCGAAGCAGCAGACGCAGGATTCAGCGGTAAAAAGTGGACGCTGATTTGCTGAAGAAGAATACCTCCAAATTACCTGAAAATCGATGGAGGGCATTTTTCAGAAGAATAACGAAGATACGCTGAAGAGGGGCCAGAGGGGGCCACAGGGTGCCTTGGCGGCCACCCGGCGCGACCCCACCCCTGGCCGCGCTGGGAGGGCGCCTGGACCCCTGGGGCCACTCCCGGCTCCCCCCTTTGGCCTATATATCGCACACATATCAAAAACCCTAAATAAAAGAAGATTTTCAGGAGTTCCTCCTTCGCTCCATGGCGGAAACCTACAGAGAAGAAAAGACATCTCAGGCGGGCAGATTCCGCCGGGGAGAATACCACCCGGAAGGGGAGATCGTCGCCATCGTCATCACCATCGTCACTGGCATCATCGAGATCATCATCAACATCATCCCCAACATCAGCACCATCTCCACCACCTTCCAATCTCACCTCACAATTATATCTTGTGTTGTAATCTTTACTATCTATCCTCTCTACTCTACCGGTGTTGATTACTATCGTGTGATGAATGCTATTGAGTTTTGTTGGAGAAATACCATTGTGTCAAGATTGTTTATCATCTATTTATCCCCACTGATCATGATCTCTTTTATGTTTTGTGAGTAGTTACTGTAGTTCTTGAGGACATGAGAGAAGTCTAGTTGTTAGTAGTCATATGATGTTGAAGTAATATGTATTGTTTGATATTTAACTTGTGTTGTTATTTTCCTAGTGGTGTTGTGTGAGTCGAACACTCAACACTTCGCCTTATTAAGGAACTAGTGGAATACATTGTGTACAAAGTATGCTTATGGTGGGTTGCCGGAGTGACAGAAACCTGAACCCCAGTTCGCACGCTTTTGCACAAGGGAATAATGGATCATCGATCGCATTGCTATGGTTAGGCTTTTTCCTTAATTACTATCTTGTATTTGCGGATGCTTGCAAGGTGTTTAATCATAAGAGTGCACTTATCTTAGTCTAGAGGGTGCACTAGCATAGATCCACCCACTCAACACTTATCAACACAGCACATAGTACCGATACGGAATATGGAGAAAGCACGTGACTATTTCTCCCGTGTGTCCTCAAGAACGCTTTAGCTTTTATAAGTTCAGTTGCTAGGCCTATCCTTCTGAAAAAAGGATCGGGCCACTTGTTATTCCTCGGTGCTCTTTACTTTGCTCGCTTTTACCTTTCCATTGCTTATATCGAAAACCCCTAAAAAGTTATCTTTCAGTTCCTGCGGCTATTTCTTTACCAAAGTCACTTGCCAATACCATCTGCTCCTCGTTGGGTTCGACACTTGTAAGGCCCGATATGAGGTACTGTTCCAGATCTAGATGTTTCCATCCAGATCCAGGGACGAAGCACATATCGGTCCCACCGCGACATATGAGGAAGTCATATGCCCCGGATTTCCAACATGATATCACAACATTACAGATACAAAGATACAACATCTCATACAATCGGCATACAACTTCCTTAATAAAATAAATAGTGGAAGATAGATGTCTGAGTACATACTACAATCAAATGCCTACTGGCAAAGAAAAAACATCGATCCCCATAACCACACGGGTCCAGGCCCTCCGCCGGGATCCACCTAACTAGTCGTCCTCGAGTCTCCATGTGAAACGTCGATCACCATACCTGTTGTCGACCAAGAACCCTGAAAAGAGTTTGGGGGTAGTATCATGAGTACAGAGGTACTCAGCATCCAACTGTAGTGGTCATGTGACCCAGCATGTACTTCATCACTCGTCATTCTAGGACAACTAGTAGTTTACGGTAAGGATGGGGTAAGTGGTGAGGTTGCTGCCGCACTAGCATTTATGAAGTGGCTAACGATCTAGAGAGTAAGATAAGAAGCCAAGCATTCGATGAGGAATTGCCTCCAACAAGCCTTGCTATCAACTACTTACGCAAACATAACACCTATCCTATCCTTGTCCAACTCTTCACATCCCGACGAAGAAGAATCATTCAAGGCACGCACGCGTTGATCAAGTTATATTAAGATTATCTTAGTTGTTGTTGTCTATGAACAAGGAGTAGGTCTCAAGTCGTCCATAACCGTGGACACGGCTTCACGAAAAGATTTAACCCTGCAGGGGTGTACCAACTGGCCATTACAAGGCTCCGCACACACGCCCATCTGTCTCAGTTGCTACCCATCACAGGCAACCATTTTATGATTTAGTTCCAAGAGATCCGAAACGACAGGTCCCTCTAACAAACGACGAACAAATCCGGGTGGCCCCCGGGGAGTCGACATCGAACTCAAACCGGTCTCACTCTCGAACCGGTCTCTACCGTCTGGATGAGGTCGGGTTAGCTACCCAAACAAATGTCGGCGGCCCCCTAGCTCCCTGGGGTGGACCAACAAGAGGAACCATGTCTCCGCTGGCCCAAGTTGTTTTAAAGGATATCTGCTAGGAGCGACCCAACAGACATATATGCATGTTTTCAAATGGTCAATCAGCTTGGGCCACCACTAGAAATGTTTGAAGCTAGGTAGGTAAGAAAAGGGGACCCCGTAAAATCCCACACGCAGTTAGGCATGCTCAGTCTTAAAACCAATAACCGGAACTCGGATCCTAGGTGACTCGAATGGAACAAAGCGTCGGGGCGGGATAGCCTAGACCTTCCATCCTTCGTCGAATATAGTCAACATTATAATAATCATATCATCAACAACAATATAATAAAATGTGATAGCCCAAAACCAAGAAGTAACAGGGAGTAATATCGTAGCATCCTAAGCATGCATACTAAGCAGGGACTGAGCAACGAGAAATAGTAACATAGCAGTACATGGTTTGCTAGGAGGAAACATGGCTGTATCGGTTTGAAAGAGGTTGTAAACATGTGGTAGGATCTAACATCGAACCTATCCTAGACTAGCATGCAAACCGCTGGTCGAAATAGAATGGATCATAAGTAATGTATAGTCCTTGCATGTTGATAAGTCAGGTTCCGAAGGTTTGGTTGATCTCAAGCTCGTATCGTCTCCGAGAGGTACCCGCGGAAGCACATAAGACGGTAAACACTGGAAAGCAATCAACGAGCAAGCATCTATTACTACGAAGCAAACACGAGCAAGAATCAACAAGAAGGCAACAAGAGACATCGCACCTATCATCGAGAGCGGTTACTAACTGGTTAAGTGGAGTACTCGTGTGACACCCTGGTTTTTGGCCCCTTTTGATTTGCTACTTTATTTGCTGATTTTCTGGAGTTTGAAATATTTTTTTGGATTTTCTCAACTCAGATGGCCTTGATCACTTGGGCCTAAATTTTCCCCTAGGCCAAGTGACCCCTAATCCCCTCTTCCCTATGGCTATGATCAAGATTTGATCAAATTAGCCCATGCCCTATTTTTATTTCTCTTAAAAACCCCCTTTTAGCTAAAGGGAATTGGTCTTTTCCCTCTCCTTTTTCAAGCTAGTCTCACTTCTGCTCATCCTTTTGGCTTGAAACTTTTTGTGCTAATCTAGGGGGATATGCCTCATGATTCTATGCAAAAACATGGGTAAGATTAGTACAAAACTTTCCCTCTAGAAATTCTTTTTCATTTCTGACCAGAGAGGCACTTTGTGAAGCAAGTACTCTGTAGACTGATCCATTTGCTCTGAAATTTTTACCACATAGGCACCTTCCTAGATAACCCAGGCACACCAAGTTTCAGCCCCAAAAGCCTAGCCAAACTCCCTGTAGAAATTACCAAAGTTTCCTGCAGAAACCTGTTTTTGAAGCTAGCAAGTGCTTGAGCCCACCTGTTAGCCTCCCAGCCCCTCACACGTGCTACTGGACGTTGGATACGTGCCAAGGACATAGTGCGCACGCCCTGCACGCCCTCAGTGCACGCGTGCCAGGGGTGAGAACGCGTACTGCCTGCCACAGGCGTGCTCTGGCCATGGCCGTGAGGTCGCCATCACGGGCACGCCGCACCCCGAGCATCCGAGGCTGTTTGCGCGTGTCTGTAGCAGTCATGGCACACCCGTGCGCCACCTAGCTCACCCCAAAGCACCGCCGCCCGCCGGAGACCTCGTCGTCGCCGCCGCGGCCTGTCTGGATTCTGCGCGTAGTGGCCACAGTGGCACGCACGCCTCCGCGTTGCCCGCGTCGTCTTGCTCGCGTCCCCTACCCCTAGCAAGAACGCGCAACACCTGAACCCCCTCAAAGCCGCGCCGCCCGTCGATGCAGAGCCTCCGCTGCAGCCAGGCCCGAGCTGTCTCGTCGCCCCGCTGATGCAGACCCGGGGCACGCACGCACGCGTGCCACACCGTCATTGGAACCCCCTAGAGCTCACCCGAGCCCCCACTGCTCACCCGCACGCGAGCACGGCGCCGTCGTCTTCTACCCGGCGACACCCGTGGAGGAATCCAGTGCTCCCCTATATATTGGCGCCTCCCATTGCTCGCAACCATCACCACCCACCCCCACACCACTCCTAGAGGGCGCAAACGAGGAGAAGACCGGCCGGGGAGGCCCCTGGTCGGAGATCGTGTCGCAGCGCCGCCGCCACCGTAGCTGGAGAAGAGCCTAGCGAAGCCATCAGGTCACCGTTCGAGGAGTTCCGGGTACGTAGCTGCTCGCCATGGTCCCCTGCATCTCGTACCCTAGCCCTCGTTCACCCCCGAGGCCTCCTCGCCGGCGAACCGCCGTCGCCGGAGCCGCAGCTCTGTTTCCCTCTCTGTTTTATTCAACCTGATGCCCTGACCCCAATTGTCAGCCACCCCAGCCGTTCCGAATCAGTATAAGTGGAGGCGCCCGCGTAGGTTTACGCCTTCGACGTGGCCCTCTCTGGTTATTTCTCTGGAAATTGTTTTAATCTATTTAAAATTGAATTTTGACCAAACTTTGACCATGAATAACTCCTACACCACAAGGCCAAATGAGTTGATTCTTTTTGCTACATTTTTCTTTTGAGCTCCTCTTCAAGTTGGAAAAATTTGGGAACTTGATTCCCTGTTTAGGCCCACTGGACAGTGAAGGCGTGCATTTGACTTATTTGCATTTGCCACTTGTTTTATTTTTTCAGAAGGTGATCAAGTGCTTGCAGGAGACCAGGAGTTCAAGGATACTCCTCTTGACCAAGGCAAGCCATAACAATCTGGTCATGAGGAGCTTAAGTTGCTTTTTGATGATTTAAATCATTTGCTCGGATTTATTTCAATTGCCTTCACATTGCTTGCTAATAAAAATAAATAACCATAAGGAGTTGATTGGTATAAACATGCCATGCTACTAATTTTATCATGTCACTCTAGTTCATGTCACCACCATGCTTATTTTGTTGCCATGCCTATGCCGGAATCATGCTAGTGATGATCATGCTCCTGATTATATGCCATGTTGGGTGATGCATATTCGTGATAGTAGTTCATACTCATGCCATGTTGCCATGTCTTCATATTGCTATTCACCTAATGAACAAAATTGTTGACCAAGTGCCACCGAACCGAGCTTATTCGTGCAACCACATTTGCTTGTATGGGCGGGCCTTGACTCGGGCTATCGTAGTGCCTTCTACGGATATCACCCAGTAGGGGAGGTTATGCACGCACGCTACCCTGATCAGGTAGGTGGTGATAATCTCGACATCCATAGTTGTTTACCCGGGAGTCCTAGTGGGACAAGTTGCCACAAGGTGGCTGGGTGGTTGAGGTGGTAACGTGGACACCCAACCACAGGGATACCCAAGACCGTGTGTCGGTGAGTCTGTAGGGAGGTAACGCGGTAGTCTGGTTTCGTTGGAGATGTCCTAGTCCACTCTTGCGGTGCGAGTTCCAAGGATCCTGTGGGACAAGTACTGAGGTGCTGGATGGAGGAGGAACTCCATAATGTGGGTAACGTGCACAAACTCTGCAGAGTCAAAAATCTATTCAAATAGCCGCGTCCTCAGTCATGGGACACAGTTCGTACTAGGTCACACAGAGGTCAACATTAATCTGTTTAATAATATGTATGTTAATTCTGAAACTATGGTCATGTGTTTGGTTAAGGTGGTAACTGAGGACACCTAACCGTTGAGTGGTCGAGATACAACCTGTATGATGGTGGGTCAAGAGATGACCCGGTTACCGACTCTGCACGACTCGGAGGTAAGCTGGATGAATCATGTGATGTTCATGAGACAAGTGTTACTATTATTCATGCCATGCTTGCCATGTTATTGTTTGCATTATTGCCATGCTATTGTTTCTCCTGATGACTTGGCTGTTATGAGCTTGCAAGTACATTCGATGTACTGACCTGGCGTGTCATGCCAGATGCAGGAGGTGTCGCACCTGAAGAGTTGGCTGAGCTGTACTACGCGAACTAGGCCGTGTCCCAGCAGTGTCCCCGTGGATTGGAGTCCTGTCACCTCGTTATTCCGCTGCCGTAGAGTCCTTCGTCGATCGTATCGAGGCCCTGAGATGTGACATAAATAATGTTGATAGTATTGCCGCACGAGATGTGCCGCCATGCCTCGTAGTAGTTGTAATCCCGAACCTATGTACCTGTATAATTATTATGAAGTGGTTGTATTCTGTACCAATATGTTGTGCATTGTCAGAAGACTTGATCTCTGGGCTGGAAATGTAAGGTAAACCGGTTGCTCTGAGCCGGGGTGCCACAACGATTGGTATCCGAGCCGCGCTGACTGTAGGACACGCTTGTTAGGCCGCGCGCTAGAGGAACGTTAGTCTAGAGTCTTGCTTGATCTGTGCACCTTGAGTGTTGCATTGGTTGATGCATGGCATGTAGATGCATTTATTTTTGCTAATGGCTAACCCTGTGAGTGTAGATGGCACCCGTTCCATACCCCTTTGAGTACGAGGCGTCACCAACAGGCTTTCCGTCGCTGCTCCGCCGAGTTTGGCTCCGTCTGTACCCGCAGGGAGAAGACCCGATGTTCCAGGTGTACTGCGAGAAGCTGGCTGACTACGTGCACGAGTATCGTGCTGAGGTGTTCTCATTCTCGAGCTCCACGTATGGCAGCCTTTCGCGTTCCGCGAAGGGAGGACCCGCTTCCACCCCAGAGCAAGCTATTCTCTACGCTTCCCTTGAGGCTCTCGTTGACCTGCGTCACCATGAGGTCGGGATGCAGCTTCACCCAGGTCTTTCTTACTACCCTGCTTTGTCTCCCATCGGGAAGATCCTTTTCCAGCCGGACTCGGAGTGCGACCGGACAACAGTGCACCTCGCTCGCTACATGGTCGCTCAGTATGAGCTGGTCATTAGTCTTGCTGAGGAGTTGGCTCGTTCCCGGGAGGCACTCGCGTCTATCAGCACTATTCAGTCTACCCCTCCACCGCCTCCCACCTATACTCTGGTGCCAGCTCCACATATTCCACCAGCACCCACCCCACCTACCCCAGGTGCTCAGATAGTTGTTCGGCGCGAGACCCCAGAGGAGTGGGCCGCGTTGACTGCTACCCCTGCTGCTCCCATGCTTAGCCAGCATACTCCTCCTTCTCCTAAGGGAGATCCCTCTCGTCAGCGTCGCCGCCTTGACACCCCTACCCGCAGTGCGATCCACGTTGCTAGTTCTGACTCCGAGGATAGTTCCAATGGTTCCGCTGACTGCCAGTGCCCGCTCCCTCATGACTAAGATGAGGTCGAACAGTATGTCGTTTCTACCGTTATGTTATTCATGTTGTCAACTGCCGTATGAGCAGTACTCGTTATGCCATCCATGCTAGTTGTTATGTATGAGATCATGATGCTATGTATAATTATGAGGTTTTTTCGATCTTTCTTTTGGATTTTGTTGATGATGTTCTCATATTCCCTGTTTTGTTGTAGGTGACTCAGACGGATCCTTGCTTGCTTTCTCTTATATGGCACCACGCCTGGTTCCATGCTGATTCTTGGTCGGCCGTCCGGGGTGGATGCCTCCTTTTTCCTTCTCTTTCAACGACTGTCTTGTGTTCTGAGCTGCTTTTCGGCCGTCTCAGGTAGTCGTTGAGTTTCTTTTCGCAGTGGAGACCCTATGTTCTGAGATGTTTTCTCGGCCGTCGTAGGGGACCTCTGCCTTCTTCTTAATCACCCTGCTCCAAGCTCTGGGCTGTTTTTCGGCCGTCTTGAGCAAGTGGTGAGTTACCCCGGCAACGCCCCAGATCCGAGTTGTCAAGACCGTTCTGGTGGCCGCTGGATTAATTGTCGTTTTATCAAGGGATTCGGATGATCACCAACCACCACCTCTTGGAGTTTCGAGTTTCTTCCGCTTTTCCGTCACTTCGCCTATTTCCCTCTTTGTGGTGTCTCATGATATTGGTGCTCTATTTGGGAATGGATATAGGATGCGGCGAGGTGAGTGCAGCCACTCTGGTGATGACGACACCCCCCCGTCGTCGATCCGCCAGGCAAGCTGGACTGTCACCCGAGCGTCCACCGCCTCCTCTACCACAAGCCCCTACCACAAAGCAGGTTATCAGGATGTTTGAGGAAAGAAGAAACCGGGAACTCATGGAATTACTGCGAGGTATGCAGAACATTGTGGGACAGAATGAGAATCAAGGATCACGTTCCAAGCTATCTGATTTTCAGCGCACCCGACCGCCAAGCTTTGATCAGGCAACAGACCCCATTGAGGCCGATGATTGGCTGAGAACCATGGAAAAGAAGCTGGAAATCTCTCACTGTGATGAGGTGGATAAGGTTCCATTTGCCACCCATTACCTTGAGGGATATGCCGCGATTTGCGGGGACAATACCAAGGCAGTATGGCCTGCAGGAGAAGATATCACTTGGGAGAGATTCAAGGAGAAGTTCCGCACCTACCATATCCCCACCGGAGTGCTGAAAACCAAGCAGAGGGAATTTCTCGCTCTTGTCCAAGGCAGCATGACTGTAACTGAATATTTGAACAAGTTCAACCACCTGCAAAGATACTCGGTTCATGATGTGGCCACTGAAGAGAGAAAGGTAGACCGCTTCCTTGGTGGTCTTAGCCCCGCTCTCCGTTGTCAGCTCAGCATGCTGGACTTCCCAGACTTCCAGACCCTCGTCAACAAAGCACTCATAGCAGAACGCGAATACAAGTCGGTCGCCGAACTCAAGGGAAGTTATGAAGACCGCAAGCGCAAGTATGAGCCCAAGAAGACCCCGTACGAGCCATATGCCCATGAGCCCCGAGTGGTACAGCCTGTTCCCCAGCCGGCTCCAGCCAATTCCAAGCCCGCCTAGAACCACGGCGGCTCCGCAACCGATAAGTCGTCCACTCAAGAGAAGTCTTACCTCAACACCCAAGCCAAAGCAGACTACATGCTGAAGGGCGCCTGCTTTAATTGTGGGAAACCAGGACACTTTGCCAGAACCTGTCAGAGCAAGTCGGGGAACCCAGCACCTCAAGTCAACAACATCCGGGGGCAGAACAACTATCGCCAGGCTCGAGTCAACCACGTCTCGGCCGAAGAAGCCCGCGGATCCCCCGACGTGCTCATCGTTATGTTTCCTATTAATAACATACCCGCAACTATATTCTTTGATTCCGGGGCAACCGATTCGTTTATATCGCGGAGTTTCGCCACCCAAAACAATTTTCCTATTGATCTTTTGGAAACAATTGTGGTGGTCAAAACCCCTGGAGGTATGCTCAAAGTAGACAGTATATGCAAGGACCTAGCCATTGAAATATATGGAGTGAAGTTCCCTACCTCGCTCATGGTGCTGGAATCCAAGGGGCTTGATGCGATTCTTGGAGTGGATTGGCTCACCACCCATGAGGTCCGCCTTGCCTTCAAGACCCGGATAGTGGAACTGGTTAACCCGGACGGAAAGGCAACTCAATTCACAGCTGTTGGTATGCCACGCAAGAAGGAAGCAACGGTATGCCAGATCACCACCTCAGAGATGGAAAAAATCCCTGTTGTCAGAGAATTTCCAGATGTGTTCCCAGAAGAATTGCCGGGTATGCCGCCAGACAGGGAACTGGAGTTTGCCATCGATCTTGTCCCCGGTACTTCCCCTATATACAAGAATTATTATCGAATGCCTTCCACCGAACTGGTGGAACTGAAGAAACAGCTGGATGAGCTATTGCAGAAAGGGTACATTCGCCCCAGCACCTCGCCTTGGGGGTCACCGGTATTATTCGTCAAGAAGAAAGATGGTACTTTGCGGATGTGTGTGGACTACCGCCCCCTGAATGAAGTCACCATCAAGAACAAGTATCCACTACCCCGCATTGATGACTTGTTCGACCAACTGAAAGGTGCCCGGGTATTCTCTAAGATCGATCTTCGCACAGGCTATTACCAACTGAAGATCCGAAAAGAAGACATTCCCAACACAGCCTTCACCACCAGATATGGCCTCTATGAGTTCACGGTCATGTCCTTCGGCTTAACGAATGCCCCAGCTTATTTCATGGGCATGATGAACAAGGTCTTCATGGACTTTCTGGACAAGTTCGTGGTGGTATTCATTGATGACATACTCATATACTCCAAAAGTGAAGAAGAGCATAAGCAGCATCTCCGTACGGTGCTGGAACGACTGCGAGCTCATCGCCTTTATGCCAAGTTCAGCAAGTGCGAATTCTGGTTAAAGGAGGTGGGATTTCTGGGTCACATTCTGACGGCTCAAGGAGTAGCCGTAGACCCCAGCAAGGTAACCGATGTGTTGAATTGGAAGCCACCAACCACCGTGACGGAAGTCCGAAGTTTCTTAGGATTGGGGGGATATTACCGCCGATTCATTGAAAGGTTCTCCAAGATAGCCAAGCCAATGACCGAGTTGTTGAAGAAGAACCAGAAATTTCTCTGGACCAAGGAGTGCGGTGAAAGCTTCGAGCAACTCAAGACCAAGCTAACATCAGCCCCTGTTCTGACTCTGCCGGACATCCACAAGGGATTCGATATATATTGCGATGCCTCCAAGCATGGCCTTGGCTACGTGCTAATGCAAGAAGGGAGAGTTGTGGCGTACGCCTCCAGACAACTACGCCAACATGAAGTAAACTACCCCACGCATGACCTGGAACTGGCTGATGTGGTACACGCGTTGAAATTGTGGAGGCATTATCTCGTCGGGCAACGGTGTGAGGTGTACACCGATCATAAAAGCCTCAAGTACATCTTCACGCAGCCGGATCTCAACCTCAGGCAGAGAAGGTGGCTCGAGTTGGTCAAGGATTACGATCTCGGGATAAATTATCACCCAGGGAAGGCTCACGTGGTCGCCGACGCCCTTAGCCGCAAGCCAAGTTCAGTGAATGCACTCTGGGAAAGGCTCCACCCTCAGCTACAAGAGGAAGTAACTCAACTCAACCTCGTGTTGTGTGACTCAATGACTAGGAAGACATTGGAAATCACCCCAACCTTGGTAGAGGATATTAAGGGAGCTCAAGCTCAAGACCCGGAAATTCAAGAAATCAAGGAACGGATTCCGCGTGGCAAGGCCGAATCCTTTCACCCGGATGCCTAAGGAGTGCTATGGTTTGAAAACTGGATATGTGTACCGGACCAGGCTAATTTGAGGCAACAAATACTGCGAGAAGCACATGAGTCCGCATATTCTATCCACCCCGGCAACACCAAGATGTACCAGGATTTGAAGACCACATTTTGGTGGCCCGGAATGCGCAAAGACATCGCATATTATGTGGCATGCTGCGATATATGCAACAGAGTCAAGGCCGAGCACCAAAAGCCAGTGGGACTTCTGCAGCCCCTGCAAGTTCCGCAATGGAAATGGGATGACATATGAATGGACTTCATTGTAGGGCTTCCAAAGACCGCCCGAGGTCACGACTCCATATGGGTTATTGTGGATAAGCTCACCAAAGTGGATCACTTTATTCCCGTCAGGACCACTTACTGAGCCGATAAACTGGCAGAGTTATACATGTCCCGGATTGTCAGTCTCCATGGAATACCAAAGACCATCACCTCAGACAGAGGGTCGGTGTTCACGTCTGCATTCTGGCTACGACTTCACGAAGCCTTGGGGACCGTAATAAAGCACAACACCGCTTACCACCCCCAAACAGATGGCCAGACAGAGCGAGTAAACCAGATATTGGAGGATATGCTCAGGGCATGTGTATTAGCCCACGGGTCCAAGCGGGAGGACTGCTTACCATACGCAGAGTTCTCATACAACAACAGCTACCAGGCCAGCCTCAAGATGTCACCATTTGAAGCATTATATGGGCGGAAATGCTGCACCCCCTTGAACTGGTCATAGACGGGGGACAGTCGCATCTTTGGCACCGACCTAATGCTTGAAGAAAAAAAGAAAGTCAAGGAAATTCAGGACCGGTTGAGGGCCGCCAAATCTCAACAAAAGAGTTACTGTGACACCAAGCATCGAGAGGTGAACTTTGAGCCCGGAGAATACGTCTATCTCCGAGTAACGCCAATGAAAGGAGTAAGGAGATTCCAGACCCGGGGAAAGCTTGCCCCAAGATATGTCGGGCCATTCCCAATAATGGCTAAGAAGGGAAAAGTAGCGTACCAATTGGAATTACCCCTGGAGATGGCAGATATCCATGACGTATTCCATGTATCACAACTACGCAAGTGTGTCTCGCCACCAGTCAAACGAGTGGATGTGAAGGAGTTAGAGCTGGCCCAGGATCTGACATATGAGGAGAAACCAGTAAGGATTTTGGATGAGATGGAAAGGACTACCCGCAGTAAGGTGATACGGTTTTACAAGGTGCTCTGGGAGCGCCATTCTGAGGAAGAAGCCACCTGGGAAAGGGAAGAATTTCTTAGGGCTGCATATCCGTATCTGTTCCCTGAGCAACCAAATCTCGACGACGAGATTTACCCTAAGGGGGTAGGTTTGTGACACCCTGGTTTTTGGCCCCTTTTGATTTGCAACTTTATTTGCTGATTTTCTGGAGTTTGAAATATTTGTTTGGATTTGCTCAACTCAGATGGCCTTGATCACTTGGGCCTAATTTTTCCCCTAGGCCAAGTGACCCCTAAACCCCTCTTCCCTATGGCTATGATCAAGCTTTGATCAAATTAGCCCATGCCCTATTTTTATTTCTCTTAAAAACCTCTTTTTGCGAAAGGGAATTGGTCTTTTCCCTCTCCTTTTTGAAGCTAGCCTCACTTCTGCTCATCCTTTTGGCTTGAAACTTTTTGTGCTAAGCAAGGGGGGTATGCCTCATTATTCTATGCAAAAACATGGGCAAGCTTAGTACAAAACTTTCCCTCTAGAAATTCTTTTTCATTTCTGACCAGAGAGGCACTTTGTGAAGCAAGTACCATGTAGACTGATCCATTTGCTCTGAAATTTTTACCACATAGGAACCTTCCTAGATAACCCAGGCACACCAAGTTTCAGCCCCAAAAGCCTAGCCAAACTCCATGTAGAAATTACCAAAGTTTCCTGCAGAAACCTGTTTTTGAAGCTAGCAAGTGCTTGAGCCCACCTGTTAGCCTCCCAGTCCCTCACACATGCTACTGGACGTTGGATACGTGCCAAGGACACAGAGCGCACGCCCTGGACGCCCTCAGTGCACGCGTGCCAGGGGTGAGCACGCGCACTGCCTGCCACAGGCGTGCTCTGGCCATGGCCGTGAGGTCGCCATCACGGGCACGCCGCACCCCGAGCATCCGCGGCTGTTTGCGCGTGTCTGTAGCCATCGTGGCACACCCGTGCGCCACCTAGCTCACCCCAAAGCCCCGGCGCCCGCAGGAGACCTCGTCGTCGCCACCGCGGCCTGTCTGGATTCCACGCGTAGTGGCCACAGTGGCACGCACGCCTCTACGTTGCCCGCGTCGTCTTGCTCGCGTCCCCTACCCCTAGCAAGAACGTGCGACACCTGAACCCCCTCAAAGCCGCGCCGCAGCCATGCCCGAGCCGTCTCGTCGCCCCGCTTATGCAGAGACCCAGGGCGCGCACGCACGCGTGCTACACCGTCATTGGAACCCCCTAGAGCTCACCCGAGCCCCCACTTCTCACCTGATACGTCCAAAACGTATCTATAATTTTTGCTTGCTCCATGCATGTTTTGTGTGATATTGCTATGATCTAGATACACTTTCATACATTTTTTATCATATTTGGACTAACCTATTAATGCAGTACACCCCAGTGCCAGTTCCTGTTTTCTGCTGTTTTTCTATTTCAGTTTTCCCCCATATAAAAAGTGCCATAAAAATTCGGGAAAATTCAGATAAAAAATCAGCGTGACGGAAGCTTCGAGAAGAGATCGGGAGGGGCCAGAGGGGATCCAGGGGGCCCAGGCGGCCACCTGGCGCGGCCCCACCCCTGGCCGCGCCAGGGGGGCGCCTGGGGCCCTTGGTCCACCTCTGGCTGCCACCCTTCGCCTATTTATTCTCCGTCACGGGAAAACTCCAGGAGAAGAACCCTATTCCGCGAACTCGCCTATGTTCCGCCGCCGTTGCACTTCCGAGATCGGGAGCACCAGAAGACCTCTTCCCCGCATCCTGCCGGAGGGACGATTGGCCTCCGAGAGTCTCCTCTCCACCATGGATGCTCCCCGGATGTCTCGTGAGTAGTTTTCCTTGGACCATGGGTCCGTGATCAGTAGCTATGTGATGTTCTCCTCCCCTCTTTGATCTTCATTGTTTGGACCTCGTGAGATGACCTACATGATCGAGGCACCTTTGTAATATTTCTACTATTGCTATGTTGAGTTTGATAGGATTTGATGGATTATGAGATTATGTTCAGATTGTGATTGAGTAATATATTTGGTTCTTATCTCTTATATTTTTGTTCCTAAGTAATTCTTGCATGTTCTCCGTTGCTTTTTATTGCTTTGGCCAAGTAGTAGGTTGTGACTCCAAGAGGGAACGATGTGCTAGATTGTGGGTTCATGCCCCCCGATGACACACTTGAGTGACAGAAACATGAGTCTAGGGGATGTGCTGTTGCCACAAGGGAAAAAACGGTGCTTGTGACCGCGGTCACAAGGATTGTTTACTTTATGCAAAGTGCTTTTTAATGCAGTTGTCTGTTGCTTTGGGTTTACACTTTGGGTGGGGCTCGCAACTTAATACCAGCAAGATGTTCTGGATAGATATCTCAAGGTGGATGATTAGTAGTAGATGCAGATGGATTTCGGTCTACTTATTTTGGCGTACTGTCCGTTCTTTTGAACATCGTCCTTTCTTTTGTAGCATAGTTAGCATTGCGGTGCGTTTAAAATCCTGTCAATTGCCTTTCTGTAATTTATTTACCTCGCATAGAAATTTTATTGTCTTTTGGGAGAGAGACATCACTAGCGAACATCACGTATCCCGGTCCATATCCTCATTACTGTTTCCACGCTTTATTTACTTTACTGCTTTTACTTGCTATCATTATCCCTTGCTTTTTATCCTTGTGAACAACAAGACCGGAGAGATTGACAACCTCTCTGAACTTTGTTGGGAACAAAGTTATCTGTGTCTATGTGCAGGCCGCGTCAGTTGCACCGCTGGCACCTACTTATCATCTCTAGAGTCCTGCTAGAGAAAAACCTTGGTATCTTCACTGAGGGAAACTACTACTGCACTACATCTCAACCTTCCACTTGGGGCAACCAACGATGGGGGCGAGAAGCCATCAAGCAGAGTTTTCTGGCGCCGTTGCCGGGGACTCCAAGTGCTAAGATAGGGGAGTTGCACAGTACCCTTTACCTTTATTTTTTAGTCTTGTTAGTTTATCTTTCAGTTTTTATCTTTGTGTCTTTTATCAAAATTTACAAAAAAAAATATTTATCTTGCTAGTTGTCATTATGTCTGACCCTTTTGCCTTTGTTGAGACAGAGGTTCTCACCTTTAAACAAAAATGTGGAGAAAGTTTAAAAGATGCTTGGTATAGAATTAATGATTCTCAAAAAAGAGCCACCAAGAAGCAATCCACTACTATCCTGCTTAGTAATTTTTATGTTGGGATTACTCCTTGGAATAGGTTCATATTAGATACTGCTATCAATGGGAATTTTCTAGAAGCCCCGACTTGGGAGTCTCTTAATGTTATTGAAAATCTTGTTGGAAATCTCCATATTGCTAGCATACAAGAAGATATAACTCTATCTCACATTATGAAGAAACTTGAAAAGATAGAGTTAGTAATACCAAGTATAACTAGGATAAATGAGTTGGATCGCAAGATTCAAGGGAATTTGAATAGGCTTGATAGCTCCATGCTTAAAATTATTAAAACTTTGGAGGTCATCAAATCCCGTGATACGGATCTTTCTAGGATAGATAAGATTGAGGAAATCATTAACACTCTAGGAACTACTTTCTCCTCAATCTAACCAAAAAAGTAGAGACTTCGGCAAGAAGGGAACCCAAGTTCATTTATGTCCCTAAGGTTCCCCGACCTAAAAATAAACCACCTGTTGCCAAAGAAGTTGAAACCGTGAAAACTTTGGAAGAAATACCTCTCTTTGATAATTTTATAAATGAATCTTCCATTGATTTTCCGCCTTTTAGTTTTCTCCCTAGAAGTATCTTCATCAGGCCTTTATTTGAAAGACCTCTTAAGACCAGTTGTACAATTGAATAGCTTTTGATGATCTTGATAATGATTCAATTGATACAACTTGATCTTTTGCATTATGCCTAGCTAATGGCTTTAAAGAAGCGCTTTCGGGAGGCAGCCCGCAACGAATTTAGGTTTTTATTTTTGCTTTTGTTGTGTCTTGATGATTTTTACTTCTGTAGCAACATCATTGTATCTTTATTTTTCAGCTTTGTGCCAAGTTATAGCCTCTTACGGCAAGGGAAGTAAAAGTTGTGACATGCTGTCCAGAAAACAGATTCTGTCCTCGTGACCAGAAAAATTCCAGAAAAATCCCAGTTCATCTTTTTGAGCTGACATTTTTACACAGTATTCTCTATACAATTACGAAACTTCCGTATGTTCTGAGTTTTTTGATTTGAGTTGCAGAAGTGCCCCTAAAAAATTCTTTACTTTCTGCTGTTCTGTTTTTCACAGATTCTGCCACGTTTTGTCTCTCCTAACTTTTGCAAACCTTAAGCTTGCCTTTTCTTTGCAAAAACTTTTTCGCACTCTTGATAAACATTATCTCTTCAAGAATATCTTTATATCCAGTAGGGAAAAATTATGTTATTAAGGGTACTAACCTCTCTAATCAGCTTATGATGAGTTATGTATGAAGGGAGTTTTCAAGTGTGCGATGAAAGATGATGAAAGAAGATTCGGGAGTATCAAGTGCTCAAGCTTGGGGATGCCCTCATGCATCCCCAACAAATATTCAAGGAGACTCAAGCGTCTAAGCTTGGGGATGCCCCTGTGCATCCCCTTCTCCATCAAAAATCATCAGTTCTTCCTTCGTCTCACTATATTTTTATCACTTCATGCGTTATGTGCTATGCTTGGAGCGTCTCGCTCTTAAGTTTTATTTTTAGTTTTCTTTAGCTTTGCTTGCTTGGCATAACAAGTTAGACCACGTCCTACTTTGTGTGTGAGAGAAACATGCTCCACTTTCAAATTCTAGAACACATCATAGGATTCTTCATGCCTATCTTTTTGCTGTTGTGTGTTCTTTATCTTTCCGTATCTACTGCCATGTTTAATTTTACTTTTAATTTGTCTTTAGCAAGAGCCTTGGATTTTGTTTATTTTTTTGCTGGAACTCTCTTTAGTTTCCATGTTTATCTTGTTAAGAGAGGTTGTTGTTGCACTGAGTTGTGTCTTGTCTTGAAAGTAGGTAATTGAGGTTGCTATTTAATTTTAGTAGTAGCTTGCAATAGTTTTGAGGTATTGTTGTGAGTAATGTTTGAAATTTTGGTGTCAAGAGCTCTTGCCTATTAGTGATAGGTGTCATATTTTGGGCAATTCGTGTTTATTTTCAAAACCTACAAAACTAGTTGAGAACTCTAGCTACTAGATGGATCACTACTCTTCTGAGTGGTCGAATATTAGAGTACACTCACGTACCATGAGTCGAGGATGCGCAAGGATAACCAAACCCCCATACACTCCTCCTCGGGGTACTTGTCTCTTTGTGAACCTCCTCATTAGATTGAGATTTACCGATAATAAGTGCATGAGTTCTTCGGACTAATGTAAGTATTGAGAGTTGACACTTCCACCTTCCCATATTTTGCTAGCCTCTCTTGTGCCGTGCATTGCTTTCTTCTCACTCCGAGAGTTAGCGTCCACCTTCGCCGGTACATCCAAACCCTTGGCATGATACGCTCTGTCATCATAAGCCTCCCTTTATCTTTCCTCAAAACAGCCACCATACCTACCTATCAAGGCATTTCCATAGCCTTTCCGAGTTACATTGCCATGCAACTTCCACCTCTTCATGACTTGATCTTCATGTCATACATGTTCCTGCTACACTGGCAGCAACATACATTGCATACTTCATGTTAGTTACATCTTCTTTATGATTTTGAGTACCTTGTAAAGTGTGAAAGATTTCCTTTATATTCTTGTAAAATATAGTGTTGCCCTTAAGTGAGGAAAAGATCCCAAAGTGGACACATTAAAAGATCCCAAAGAGGACAAATGAGAGTTAAATAGAAAGAGCCATTGAGGCCACAAAAAAATACAAAAAAATAGAAAAAGAGAAAAAGAAATAAAAAGAGAGAAAGGGGCAATACTACTATCCTTTTTTTGAGATATCCACAGTAGTACTCCCTTTATATCCTTGTACTCCATAGAGATGATCTTCATGCATATAGTTTGGAGAGCTTCTTAGCTCGTATGTGCATCCGTTGCATGGCAATCCCTACTCCTCACATCATATCTATCATTTGGACTCTCTTGCCTATGATTGTCCTTATTGATGTGAGCCTATCTTATCCTTTTTGTCTTCCTCCTCCGTACTTCTCTCTTTACCATCCTAAGTGTCAACTCTCGTGCTTACGCTCATCCATTTCATGAGTGCTCAAAATATCGAAAAGGAGTGGATCAACTTGACTTGTACCTGGCTAGTGGTCTGGGGACGAGTCAAGATAAGATTCCAAAGAAGACCAAGTGTGAAACTTTAGTAGAATGAGTTCTCAACAAAAATAAACTTTTTTTCTCGTATTCCCTATCCCTTTCTTGCACGCAAAAAGCATTTGGACACATTCGAGTCACGGACAGCGAGAGCTCTTGCACCTAATGTTCTTTGGTTACTTGTTTCAATGCTAATATAGACTCTTGCATGTTATGACTTGAATTGAATCTCTAACCTTGATTGCTTTACTTTTCAAAGTTCTTTTATGGTTGCTAGCATGTCACCACAGAAATTATGCTTGTTATCATTTACCTACTCGAGGACGAGCAGGAATTAAGCTTGGGGATGTTGATACGTCCAAAACGTATCTATAATTTCTGCTTGCTCCATGCATGTTTTGTGTGATATTGCTATGATCTAGATACACTTTCATACATTTTTTATCATATTTGTACTAACCTATTAACTCAGTGCACCCCAGTGCCAATTCCTGTTTTCTGCTGTTGTTCTATTTCAGTTTTCCCCCATATAAAAAGTGCCAGAAAAATTCGGGAAAATTCAGATAAAAAATCAGCGTGACGGAAGCTTCGAGAAGAGCCCGGGAGGGTCCAGAGGGGAGCCAGGGGGGCCCAGGCGGCCACCTGGCGCGGCCCCACCCCTGGCCGCGCCAGGGGGGCGCCTGGGGCCCTTGGTCCACCTCTGGCTGCCACCCTTCGCCTATTTATTCTCCGTCACGGGAAAACTCCAGGAGAAGAACCCTATTCCGCGAACTCGCCTCTGTTCCGCCACCGCCGCGCTTCCGAGATCAAGAGCACCAGAAGACCTCTTCCCGGCATCCTGCCGGAGGGAGGATTGGCCTCCGGGAGTCTCCTCTCCACCATGGATGCTCCCCGGATGTCTCGTGAGTAGTTTTCCTTGGACCATGGGTCCGTGATCAGTAGCTATGTGATGTTCTCCTCCCCTCTTTGATCTTCATCGTTTAGACCTCATGAGATTCCCTACATGATCGAGGCACCTTTGTAATATTTCTGCTATTGCTATGTTGAGTTTGATAGGATCTGATGGATTATGAGATTATGTTCAGATTGTGATTGAGTAATATATTTGGTTCTTATCTCTTATATTTTTGTTCCTAAGTAATTCTTGCATGTTCTCCGTTGCTGTTTATTGCTTTGGCCAAGTAGTAGGTAGTGACTCTAAGAGGGAACGTTGTGCTAGATTGTGGGTTCATGCCCCCCGATGACACGCTTGAGTGAAAGAAACATGAGTCTAGGGGATGTGCTGTTGCCACAAGGGGGAAAACAACGGTGCTTGTGACCGCGGTCACAAGGATTGTTTACTTTACGCAAAATGCTTTTTAATGCAGTTGTCTGTTGCTTTGGGTTTACACTTTGGGTGGGGCTCGCAACTTAATACCAGCGAGATGTTCTGGATAGATATCTCAAGGTGGATGATTAGTAGTAGATGCATATGGATTTCGGTCTACTTATTTTGGCGTACTGTCCGTGCTTTTGAACCTCGTCCTTTCTTTTGTAGCATAGTTAGCATTGCGGTGCGTTTATAATCCTGTCAATTGCCTTTCTGTAATTTGTTTACCTCGCATAGCAATTTTATCGTCTTTTGGGAGAGAGACATCACTAGCGAACATCACGTATCCCGATCCATATCCTCATTACTGTTTCCGAGCTTTATTTACTTTACTGCTTTTACTTGCTATCATTATCCCTTGCTTTTTATCCTTATGAATAACAAGACCGGAGAGATTGACAACCTCTCTGAACTTCGTTGGGAACAAAGTTATCTGTGTCTGTGTGCAGGTCCGCGTCAGTTGCGCCGCTGGCACCTACTTATCATCTCTGGAGTCCTGCTGGAGACAAACCTTGGTATCTTCACCGAGGGAAAACGGCAGCTGCACTACATCTCAACCTTCCACTTGGGGTAACAAACGAAGGGGGCGAGAAGCCATCATCACCCGCACGCGAGAACGGCGCCGTTGTCTTCTACCCGGCGACACCCGTGGAGGAATCCAGTGCTCCCCTATAAGTTTGCGCCTCCCATTGCTCGCAACCATCACCACCCACCCCCACACCACTCCTAGAGGGCGCAAACGAGGAGAAGACTGGCCGGGGAGGCCCCTGGTCGGAGATCGTGTCGCAGCGCCGCCGCCACCGTAGCTCGAGAAGAGCCTAGCGAAGCCGTCAGGTCACCGTTCGAGGAGTTCCGGGTACCCTAGCCATGGTCCCCTGCATCTCGTACCCTATCCCTAGTCCACCCCCGAGGCCTCCTCGCCGGTGAACCGCCGTCGCCGGAGCCGCACCTCTGTTTCCCTCTCTGTTTTATTCAACCTGACGCCCTCACCCCACCTGTCAGCCACCCCAGCCGTTCCGAATCGGTATAAGTGGAGGCGCCCGCGTAGGTTTACGCCTTCGACGTGGCCCTCTCTGGTTATTTCTCTGGAAATTGTTTAAATCTATTTAAAATGGAATTTTGACCAAACTTTGACCATGAATAACTCCTACACCACAAGGCCAAATGAGTTTATTCTTTTTGCTACATTTTTCTTTTGAGCTCCTCTTCAAGTTGGAAAAATTTGGGAACTTGATTCACTGTTTAGGCCCACTGGACAGTGAAGGAATGCATTTGACTTATTTGCATTTGCCACTTGTTTAATTTTTTCAGAAGGTGATCAAGTGCTTGCAGGAGACCAGGAGTTCAAGGATACTCCACTTGACCAAGGCAAGCCATAACAATCTGGTCATGAGGAGCTTAAGTTGCTTTTTGATGATTTAAATCATTTGCTCGGATTTATTTCAATTGCCTTCACATTTCTTGCTAATAAAAATAAATAACCATAAGGAGTTGATTGGTATAAACATGCCATGCTACTAATTTTATCATGTCACTCTAGTTCATGTCACCACCATGCTTATTTTGTTGCCATGCCTATGCCGGAATCATGCGAGTGATGATCATGCTCCTGATTATATGCCATGTTGGGTGATGCATATTCATGATAGTAGTTCATACTCATGCCATGTTGCCATGTCTTCATATTTCTATTCACCTAATGAACAAAATTGTTGACCAAGTGCCACCGAACCGAGCTTATTCGTGCAGCCACATTTGCTTGTATGGGTGGGCCTTGACTCGGGCTATCGTAGTGCCTTCTACGGATATCACCCAGTAGGGGAGGTTATGCACGCACGCTACCCTGATCAGGTAGGTGGTGATAATCTCGACATCCATAGTTGTTTACCCGGGAGTCCTAGTGGGACAAGTTGCCACAAGGTGGCTGGGTGGTTGAGGTGGTAACGTGGACACCCAACCACAGGGATACCCAAGACCGCGTGTCGGTGAGTCCGTAGGGAGGTAACGAGGTAGTCGGGTTTCGTTGGAGATGTCCTAGTCCACTCCTGCGGTGCGAGTTCCAAGGATCCTGCGGGACAAGTACCGAGGTGCTGGATGGAGGAGGAACTCCATAATGTGGGTAACGTGCACAAACTCTGCAGATTCAAAAATCTATTCGAATAGCCACGTCCTCGGTCATGGGATACATTTCGTACTAGGTCACACGGAGGTCAACATTAATCTGTTTAATAATATGTATGTTAATTCTGAAACTATGGTCATGTGGTTGGTTAAGGTGGTAACTGAGGACACCTAACCGTTGAGTGGTCGAGATACGACCCGTATGATGGTGGGTCAAGAGATGACCCGGTTACCGAGTCTGCACGACTCGGAGGTAAGCTGGATGAATCATGTGATGTTCATGAGACAAGTGTTACTATTATTCATGCCATGTTTCCCATGTTATTGTTTGCATTATTGCCATGCTATTGTTTCTCCTAATGACTTGGCTGTTATGAGCTTGCAAGTACATTCGATGTACTGACCTGGCGTGTCATGCCAGATGCAGGAGGTGTCGCACCTGAACAGTTGGTTGAGCTGTACTACACGAACTAGGCTGTGTCCCAGCAGTGTCCCCGTGGATTGGAGACCCGTCACCTCGTTATTCCGCTGCGTAGAGTCCTTCGTCGATCGTATCAAGGCCCTGAGATGTGACATAAATAATGTTGATAGTATTGCCGCACGAGATGTGCCGCCATGCCTCGTAGCAGTTGTAATCCCGAACCTATGTACCTGTATAATTATTATGAAGTGGTTGTATTCTGTACCAATATGGTGTGCATTGCCAGAAGACTTGATCTCTGGGCTGGCAATGTAAGGTAAACCGGTTGCTCTGAGCCGGGGTGCCACAACTCGTCACACACGACGATACCGCACATTTAGAAAGGTTCAAGTTGTTTAGCTACACAAGGTGAGCAAAGGTTGTTAACATGGAATCTCACTCAAGCATGGCATAGCACACAAACATGGCAAGAGGTGAAGCATAAGGTAAACTATCTATGCTAGACAATTTAAGTGAGGCATAATCCTAAACATGGCATAACACTAAGTGCCCCACGACAATTAGAACATTTGGTACTGTTCTGCCCTAAACCATATTTTAGGTTTTTTAACAACAGCAAACAATAGCATAAACACAAAGTACATGAAAAACTAATCAAGTTACATATAAAGAACACTCCAAACGGAGTTACGGTTAAAAAGATACAAGCAAAAAAAGTTACGGGCACAATCTGCCAACATCAGGGAGCACACTTTAGAGCATTGCATAAACATGATAATGAATGCAAACATGCCCAAAAATGATATGCAACTATAGACATGGCAGGGAAGGCATGGCAAAAGGAATCATGCAAAAAGGCATCATGGTTCACTAGTTATAAGCAACACAAAAAGCTATAAAACATTACTGGTCAAGGACTTAGTGAAAATCAGGAAAACAGGGCAGAAACTGTTATTTTTATGTTGTATAAACAGGGGAAAAACTATATGCAAAAGTGCAGAAACATGACATAGCAATATATGAGCATGAACTACACATGATTTTGATCAGGTACAAACAAGAATCAAGGTCATAGGCATAACTGATCAAAAGATATTAAGCATGCAACATGGCATCGGAAAGTTACAGACTTAGAGAAAAACAGAGGTGGCTATCAAAAATAGTATCGCAACTTTGGAGCTAAACATAACTATGACCAGGAATGTAAACATGACAATGCAATACATATAATGGAAGTAGACATGATGCTTAACAATATGAAAAAAGAGTCAATGCAATAGGCCTCATGGATGTGTCACAATCATCAATCAAACTTGCAATAAAATAACAGCAACAACACACTAGCAGAAAATAATAGCAGATAACAGTCTGATGCCCACTTCAACAAAGATTAACAACATCAAGATGGCCACAAATCAAAATGCTCACAAAAGATGAACTGAAGTACACACAAAACTAAACAATTTTCCTTTTGGGCGCAATGCGATCCGAGCTAAGGTTTACTCGCAAACTACAGCGCAAAATTGAATCAGCAGCAAAACATTTCCAGGCTTAGAAAAATTCACAGATCTCAGGGAAAAAGAAAAAAAAACCTCACCCCACATGGGCTCGGCCCACTGGCCAGAGGAGGCGGCTGGGCCGTGTGCTGTTGGGCCCACGTGGCTAGCCGGCCCACACGGGCGTTTGGGGTGGGCTCGGGCTGGTCCCGTCGGAGCACGTCGCGGCCGTGGCGGCGCCGGCCACCGGCGGCAGCATGGCGATGCGCGGCGCGGGCTCTGTAGGTGCGGGGGCGAGCGTGGTGGCCGGATCCGGCGGCCTGGGCGCTCGCCGGCGCAAGGTTGGGGCGGCGTGGCCCCGCGAGCGGAGGTCGGTGGCCGGCTCGGCCGAGCTCTCCATGGCGCGGTGGCGGCAAAACTTGGCGGCGGCGGCGCGTTCCTGGAGGAGGGGGGAGGGGAAGAGGGAGAGAGAGGGGGAGGAGGAGGTGCGGGGAAGGAGCTCCTCACCGGGAGGCACGATGGTGTGGGGCTGGCCGGAGCGCAGCGCGGCTCAACGGCTCTATGGCCGGCGGCATGCTCGGGCGTCCAGATGGGCCTGAGCGGGCCCGGCGGCGGCGAGCTCGGCCCTGCAGGGCCCGAACGCAGGAGGAGGAGGCTGGACAGGCTCGGAGCGACGTGGAGGCACCTGGGACGTCCATCTGGGGATCTGACGGCTCTAGATCGCCCGGTGCTAGGGTTTCGGCTGGGTAGATGGGTTTGGATCAGATCTGGGACTTTCTAGAAGGGGTGGCTGCAAATTTTGGCTAGGGAAACCCTAGAAAGGGGTGGGAGAGTGGTGGTCTTTATATACCCCAGGTGGCTCGCAGTTTGCAAACACATCCCCGGTTTTTCTCTTGCGCGCGTGGTGTTTACGTTTCTGACCGCCGAGGGTCCGCAGGACGTCCGATTCGGGTAAAACTTCGAACAGCGCGATCAGCGCGTCGATCCGGAAGCGTTCACCTCGTGCTGGAACCGTTCCGAGAACACTTTCCGGCGCGCTATAAAAATACCCCGTTTACTTATTAAACGGGGTTTTTCGTTCCGTTGGCTACGGCTGGTCTTGTGCGGGTTTTCGCGACGGTGATCGGGTGAAACCCGGTGTCGCAAAGGTCGAGTGTCAGGGTGGAAAAGGTCGGTCTCCGTCCGGTACGACATGAGAGGGGGGAAATAACCGCCGATCGATAAATCGGGGATGCAAAAACCGCAAACAAATCAGACAATCAAACAATTCACATCGAAAACAATTTTTCAAAATTTTTGTGAAATCTGGGCTGTTACAATACAACACCACCAACAAGGGATCTCATCCCGAGATCCTGGATGATCCGGGGGAGAGGGAAGAGGGAAAGAATAGAGACGGCGATCTTCAACGCTACCAACAAGGGACTCTACTCCATGTCGATGTCGGACTTCCATCAAGAAACTTTCCACAGGGAGACAACATCGTCGGAAAACGAAACCGTCTGTGTCAAGAGGGAGAACGACGACGATAACCGGATCAAAGGATAGTGTTTTCGACACAAGTCGTGAAAACACCGGCAAAAGGACGGATGGCAATGGTTGACCCAGATGATACCCAAAATTGGAGAAGCTAAAGGTACTACAGGAATTCCCACCTGAGCTCAGAATCGAGACAGTACTTCCCAAGCAAAGCATTGTAACGATTTTGATACTCCACACACTCGATGTCCTAGAGTTTGAAAGGGGATAAGGAGAGAGTAAAACACTTACGACACTTGTCCTGACCAGAGCAAGGGTAAGGAGTAAAAAGATTCCTACTCTCCGATAACTAACTTCGTAACTACAAAATAATTTTGTCTAGACTCGACTTCGGCCAGAAAAGGGATCCTACGGTCGGTAAGGCTTTGATACCAAGTAATAAGGCCCGATATGCGGTACTGTTCCAGATCTAGATGTTTCCATCTAGATCCAGGGACGAAGCACATATCGGTCCCACCGCGACATATGACGAACTCATATGCCTCGGATTTACGACATGATATCACAACATTACAGATACAAAGATACAACATCTCATACAATCGGCATACAACTTCCTTAATAAAATACCACAGCGGAAGATATATGTCTGAGTACAGACTACAATCAAATGCCTACTGGCAAAGAGAAAAACATCGATCCCCATAACCACACGGGTCCAGGCCCTCCGCCGGGATCCACCTAACTAGTAGTCGAGTCTCCACGTGAAACCTCGATCACCGTACCTGTTGTCGACCAAGAACCATGAAAAGAGTTTGGGGGTAGTATCATGAGTACAGAGGTACTCAGCATCCAACTGTAGTGGTCATCTGACCCAGCAAGGACTTCATCACTCGTCATTCTAGGACAACTAGTAGTTTACGGTAAGGATGGGGTAAGTGGTGAGGTTGCTGCCGCACTAGCATTTATGAAGTGGCTAACGATCTAGAGAGTAAGATAAGAAGCCAAGCATTCGATGAGGAATCGCCTCCAACAAGTCTTGCTATCAACTACTTACGCAAACATAACACCTATCCTATCCTTGTCCTCCTCTTCGCATCCCGACGAAGAAGAAGCAGTCAAGGCACGCACACGTTGATCAAGTTATATTAAGATTATCTCAGTTGTTGTTGTCTATGAACAAGGAGTAGGTCTCAAGTCGTCCATAACCGTGGACACGACTTCTCGAAAATATTTAACCCTACAGGGGTGTACCAACTGCCCATTACAAGGCTCCGCACGCACGCCCATCTCTCTTAGTTGCTACCCATCACAGGCAACCATTTTATGATTTAGTTCCAAGAGATCCGAAACGACAGGTCCCTCTAACTAACGACGAACAAATCCGGGTGGCCCCCGGGGAGTCGACATCCAACTGAAAATCCAGCCGCGCTCTCGAACTGGTCTCTACCGTCTAGATGAGGTCGGGTTAGCTACCCAAACAAATGTGGGCGCCCCCTAGCTCCCTGGGGTGGACCAACAAGAGGAACCATGTCTCCGCTGGCCCAAGTTGTTTTAAAGGATATCTGCTAGGAGCGACCTGACAGACATATATGCATGTTTTCAAATGGTAAATCATCTTGGGCCACCACTAGAAATGTTTGAAGCTAGGTAGGTAAGAAAAGGGGACCCCATAAAATCCCACACGCGGTTAGGCACGCTCAGTCTTAAAACCAATACCCGGAACTCGGATCCTAGGTGACTCGAATGGAACAAAGCATCGGGGCGAGATAGCCTAGACCTTCCATCCTTCGTCGAATATAGTCAACATTATAATAATCATATCATCAACAACAATATAATAAAATGTGATAGCCCAAAACCAATAAGTAATAGGGAGTAATATCGTAGCATCCTAAGCATGCATAATAAGCAAGGGCTGAGCAATGAGCAATAGTAACATAGCAGTACATGGTTTGCTGGGAGGAGACATGGTTGTATCGGTTTGAAAGAGGCTGTAAACTTGTCATAGGATCAAACATCGAACCTATCCTAGACTAGCATGCAAACCGCTGGTTGAAATAGAATGGATCATAATTAATTTATAGTCCTTCTCTGTTGATAAGTCGGGTTCCGAAGGTGTGGTTGATCGCAAGCTCGCATCGTCTCCGAGAGGTACCCGCGGAAGCACATAAGACGGTAAACACTGGAAAGCAATCAACGAGCAAGCATCTATTACTATGAAGCAAACACGACCAAGCATCAACAAGAAGGCAACACGAGACATCGCACCTATCGTCGAGAGCGGTTACTAACAGGTTAAGTGGAGTACTCGTCACACACGACGATACCGCACATTTAGAAAGGTTCAAGTTGTTTAGCTACACAAGGTGAGCAAAGGTTGCTAACATGCCATCTCACTCAAGCATGGCATAGCACACAAACATGGCAAGAGGTGAAGCATAAGGTAAACTATCTATGCTAGACAATTTAAGTGAGGCGCAATCCTAAACATGGCATAACACTAAGTGCCCCACGACAATTAGAACATTTGGTACTGTTCTGCCCTAAACCATATTTTAGGTTGGTTAACAACAGCAAACAATAGCATAAAAACAAAGTACATGAAAAACTAATCAAGTTACATATAAAGAACACTCCAAACGGAGTTACGGTTAAAAAGATACAAGCAAAACAAGTTACGGGCACAATCTGCCAACATCAGGGAGTACACTTTAGTGCATTGCATAAACAGGATAATGAATGCAAACATGCCCACAAATGATATGCAACTAAATTAGACATGGAAGGGAAGGCATGGCAAAATGAATCATGCAAAAAGGCATCATGGTTCACTAGTTATAAGCAACACAAAAAGCTATAAAACATTAGTGGTCAAGGATTTAGTGAAAATCCGGAAAACAGGACAGAAACTGTTATTTTTATGCTGTATAATCAGGGGCAAAACTATATGCAAAAGTGCAGCAACATGACATAGAAATATATGAGCATGAACTACACATGATGTTGATCAGGTACAAACAAGAATCAAGGTCATAGGCATAACAGATCAAAAGATATTAAGCATGGAACATGGCATCGGAAAGTTACAGACTTAGAGAAAAACAGAGGTGGCTGTCAAAAACAGTGGCATAACAACTTTTGAGCTAAACATAACTATGACCAGGAATGTAAACATGACAATGCAATACATACAATGGAAGTACATATGATGCTTAACAGTATGCAAAAAGAATCAATGCAATAGGCCTCATGGATGTGTCACAATCATCAATCAAACTTGCAATAAAATAACAGCAACAGCACACTAGCATAAAATAATAGCAGTTAACAGTCTGATGCCCACTTCAACAGAGATTAACAACATCAAGATAGCCTCAAATCAAAATGCTCACAAAATATGAACTGAAGTACACACAAAACTAAACAATTTTCCTTTTGAGCGCAACGCGAGCCGAGCTACAGTTTACTCGCAAACTACAGCGCAAAATTGAATCAGCAGCAAAACATTTCCAGACTTAGAAAAATTCACAGATCTTAGGGAAAAAGAAAAAAACCTCACCCCACATGGGCTCAGCCCACTAGCCAGAGGAGGCGTGTGGGCCGTGTGCTGTTGGGCCCACGTGGCTAGCCGGCCCACACGGGCGGTTGGGGTCGGCTCGGGCTGCTCCCGTCGGAGCACGTCGCGGTCGTGGCGGCGCCGGCCACCGGCGGTAGCATGGCGATGCGCGGCGCGGGCTCTGGAGGTGTGGGGGCGAGCGTGGTGGCCGGATTTGGCGGCCTGGGCGCTCGCCGGCGCAAGGTTGGGGTGGCGCGGCACCGCGAACGGAGGTCGGCGGACGGCTCGGCCGAGCTATCCATGGCGCGGCGGCGGTGGCGCGTTCCTGGAGGAGGGTGGAGGGGAAGAGGGTGAGAGAGGGAGAGGAGGAGGTGCGGGGAAGTAGCTCCTCACCGGGAGGCGCGGTGGCGTGGGGCTGGCCGGAGCGCAGCGTGGCTCGGCGGCTCCATGGCCGGCGGCGTGCTCGGGCGGCTAGATGGGCCTGAGCGGGCCCGGCGGCGGCGAGCTCGGCCCTGTAGGGCCCAAACGCCTGAGTAGGAGGCTGGACAGGCTCGGAGCGACGTGGAGGCACCTGGGACGTCCATCTAGGGATCTGACAGCTCTAGATCGCCAGGTGCTAGGGTTTCGGCTGGGTAGATGGGTTTGGATCAGATCTGGAACTTTCTAGAGGGGGGTGGCTGCAAATTTTGGCTAGGGAAACCCTAGAAAGGGGTGGGAGAGTGGTGATCTTTATATAGCCCAGGTGGCTGGCAGTTTGCAAAAACATCCCCGGTATTTCTCTCGCGCGCGCGGTGTTTACGTTTCTGACCGCCAAGGGTCCGCAGGACCTCCGATTCGGGTAAAACTTCGAACAGCGCGATCTCATAAGACGGGGTTTTTCGTCCAGTGCGCTATAAAAATATCCCGTTTACTTATTAAACGGGGTTTTTCGTTCCGTTAGCTACGGCTGGTCTTGTGCGGGTTTTCGCGACGGTGATCGGGTGAAACCCGGTGTCGCAAAGGTCGAGTGTCAGGGTGGCAAAGGTCGGTCTCCGTCCGGTATGAGATAAGAGGGGGGAAATAATCGCCGATCGATAAATCGGGGATGCAAACACCACAAACAAATCAGACAATCAAACAATTCACATCGAAAACAAATTTTTTTAATTTTTGTGAAATCTGGGCTGTTACAACACTCTTATTTATCGAAAACGCTACAAAGATCCCCTACAATTGAGGTCCATCAGCATGTCACCACAGAAATTATGCTTGTTATCATTAACTACTCGAGGACGAGCAGGAATTAAGCTTGGGGATGTTGATACGTCTCAAACGTATCGATAATTTCTGCTCGTTCCATGCATGTTTTGTGTGATATTGCTATGATCTAGATACACTTTCATACACTTTTGATCATATTTGGACTAACCTACTAACTCAGTGCACCCTAGTGCCAGTCCCTGTTTTCTGCTTTTTTTCTATTTCAGTTTACCCCCGTATAAAAAGTGCTCCAAAAATCCAGGAAAATTCAGATAAAAAAATCAGCGTGCCGGAAGATAAAAAAATCAGCGGCCGCGCCAGGGAGGTGCCTAAACCCCTGGTGGCCTGGCCATGCCAGGGGGCGCCTGGACCCCTGGTGGGCCCCCTGGCTCCCCCCTTCGCCTATTTATTCTCCATCACGGGGAAACTCTGAAGACAGAACTCTATTTTTCAAACTCGCCTCTGTTCCGCCGCCGCCACACTTCCAAGATCGGCAGCACCGTCAAGACCCTTCCACTACCAGGGAATACCCTTATTGTGGCACCCTTTTTTGTGTTTAGTGGCGCATTAAGGATGCGCCACTAACTACAAGCCACTAATAAGGGCTTAGAGGTGGCGCATTCTGGATGCACCACCCCTAAGGCCCTTAGGCGTGGCGCATCTCATAATGCGCCACCTCTAAGCTCTTAGGGGTGGCGCATTCTGATATGCGCCACGCCTAAGGTTCCTTAGGGGTGGCGCATTGCTAGTGCGCCACTAAAGCCAGACAAAATGCGCCACTAAATGGGTTACAGAAAACAAAAAATAATAATTACAGAAAAGAATAAAAACATTACAGATATTTTTATTATATTACAGAAATGCAAAATACAATATTAAAATGAGCCCAACAATTATTGATACAAAAGAATTGCATTATAATTCTTATTGCAAAGATTTACAAAGGTTTAGAGGCCAACAAGATTCACAAGATTACATCCATCACAATATTACAATGAGTCCAACAATTATTGAAAACAGAAAGCTACTTTCGTCATCATCTCCATTTTGCTCTTCAACCTGCATAAAAAAGATTTAGAGGTCACATCCATATGAATTCATAGCAAAGGACAGCAACGCAATATAGCATCTATTCCTATCAACAACATAAAGCAAGTCGATCAATGGCCAGGAGCATGCACATATGCATAAAAATGCATATGCAGTGACCTTTATACACAAAGAGCACCAAGAGTATTTGACACTACCATCTACTACACAAAGAGTACATCCAAATTACATGTAGGGAATATATAACATAAATTGTTCAATTGTTTTGACTCGGCTCGGGGAATGGGCGGCATCCTTCTTTCGTCATGAAAGGCCTTGTGTCACGCAGGGCCTTTAGGTGGACTTCTATCTCCCCATTGGATGGTGCAATGTTGGAGTGGAAGATCGACCCCTTCATCTGTACTTCATGACGGATGATAGTCGCCATCTGCGCTTGTATGTGAAAGAACTCCTCCTTAAGATTTGCATCGGCGATTTCCGCCTTCCTTTCGGCCCAGGCTCTGAGATGACTTGGCAGCGTAAGGTTGCGTTGTTCCTATACAATTGCCCTCATGTGATGAAGGGCGTAGTACGGATCCCTCACACTGCCAGCCGGCTGCTTGACGCACGGGAACTGCGTTACGTGGCTGAACACGTTCACGTCAGGCTGATTCTTCTTGAACTTGTGCTTCACCATCTTGCCTCCGGCTTTTATGTAGCGGGCGAGAGCATCATCCAAAACTCTCATGATATACTTGTAATCTTTCTTGTTCACACTCCCTGAGTCTAAATACACGGCATGCGAGTGTTGCGGTGAAAAGCAGATGAGCACACAGTCTTGATCCTCACTTCATAATTAAAACAATCCAAAAGGAATGTTGGAAGAGGACAATGGAAAGATAAGAAAGCATATATGCTACGGCGGCGAGCGAATGACTTACTTGGGAGAGTAGGTCATAAGAAATGAATCCTTATCGGCGTTCTTTAGCATGAAGTCTGTGATGTACCCCGCCGCAAGAGCCGCGTCCCCGTCGTCCATCAAGATGCTTTCACGCATGTAGAAGGGGTCCAATATCGCGACGTTCGGGGTCTTATCTCTCCTGATACTCATAGAAAGGCTGAGCGAGAACAGATGGATAAGGCTATGGTCCAGCCGCTTGAGATGGTACAAATTGAAGATCTCCGAAAACCGTAGGATTATCATATCCGTGAGGATAGTGTTGATGAAGCCCATGTTGAGTGGCACCTTGGCCATGAAATTCGGGTACGAGGGATTCTCTTCTCGAAGAAGAATCTTCTCTGATGCCATAATACTATGATGCACACTTTTCATATCCAAAGTTGCAAGGTCATGCATGTCCTTAGGTAGCATCAGCCTACCATCCACATGGATTTCAAACGAGAGATCCTTGGGTCTTGGTGGCCCGTCCTGAGCCTGGATCGGCATCGAAGGTTGGCTACTCGAAGTGATGCTCTTCTTTCTTTTCCGTCCCTTCTTATTTTCTGATTTCGAGCAGTCACCGTCCTTTATCTGCTCAGTGGCCGCCTTATGGAGTGTGGACGGGCTGAGAATAGATCTCCTTGTGGCATCAGCTTGAGGCTCGGTGAAGGCGCAAGTTGCTGGAGACATCTCCTGAGAAGCAGCGAAGAGACGCGTGGAGCAAGCAGGCTTCACCGTGGGATCAGCTGGACCGCGAGCTTCCTCGTCATGCTGATAGGCTCCTTCAGCAGGAGGCATGAATAAGTCATCAGCATCATACAAAGTATTGATGAACTGGTCGGCGTTCATATCATCATCAAGATCATCGTCTTCTTGTTGTGTGCCGATGGGATCATGTGGCGCCGACACGATGACTAGTGGTGTTGTCCTAGGTGTGGTGCCCCTTTCCCTCGTCATTAAACGCATTTGGCTCTTCGGCCATAGGCATATTTGGTTGAAACAGTCATTGAGGACTGTCGGCTCGTCCTTATCGTATTCGGGGGGTTGAATGGGAGGTTCAACTCTCTCGTAGCCCGAAATCACGAGAGAGATTTGAACCCTATGCATCTCCGGTACCATCGGCATATTGTGCATGATTCAATTTTGTGGTTGAATGATTTTGCCTTTGGCAACATCCTTCAACTCGCCATCCACGACTTGTAATAGAATGCATGGAGTGTCCTCCTGCGAAAGAGATATATGCATGTAGGGCATCAGAGAGATTCCACTAAAAAAGGAAAGGAGATGAAGTCCTCGTTTGAGTTGCAGACGCTTATAGTTACCTTGAGGGCGCCGAGGTCGGCTAATGAAGAGACCCCGCCGATGACGGCGGGCATGAAAGAGACGGAGGGTGCGCTGCCTCCCGTGGCGTCGGTCGCCCAATGTGCGCTTCCGCCGGGTGCATTATTGTTATGCCCCGGTTGCTCGATCGTGGCTGGAGGAGTTACCATCACGTCCGGTGCCGTCGCCGCGGTGTTGGCGGCCGGAGTCACCAAAATTCCTGGAGTCGGTGCGGGAGCCACCACTACGGCGGGAGTCGGGACTACAGACGCCGCGGTGCCCGAGTTGCTGCCGACCATGCTGGGGACTGGTATGGGCCCTTGTCCACCACGCGCTTTCCAATTCGCGAGTGACTTCATCATATCTGGAAGGAGAGCTTTCATCGTCTTCGCCACTTCGTCCTGGACAAGCTGCGGAAGCATGTTCACCTTCTCCTCCAGTCTACGAACATAAGCAGCGTCTTCTTCGGTCCTTCTCGCCTTGCGCCCCCTCAAACCGGACTGCTCCGCCGATTTTCCATAATATTCGGACCAATTTAGGTCTGCACCAAAGCGACCACACGGCCGACTGATGATGGCTTCGCCGTCACGTCGTCAACCTTCTTGACCTTGTTCAACGCCCTGTTAAAGGCGTTGTCCCCGGGGCCGGCCGGCTTAACCGACGACTCCTGCGATGAGGCAATTTTCATTTCCGCTTGCTGCAAAAGGAATGTGAAACGTTAAGAAATTGTGAACTTCACTCGAGAATTCAATCGACAAGGTCGCGTGGTAAACTACTTACCACGGCAGTCGTAAACTCCTGAATCTTAGGATCGATAATTATTTTCGAGGATACTTTGTCCTTATAGCTCCGGGCCCTCACAAAGAATTCAGTATGCGAATCATCTTTCTATTGCTGGAAGGGTTAGGTATGCCTGCAGCGGCGTACTCGGCATCCTCCTTGTCCCATTTAGGCTTAAGAGAACTTAGTGGCATTTGGGCAATATGCGCCACCCCTAAGAAATTTTTTTAATTTTTTTGTTCAATTATTTTTTAATTAAACTTGCCTTGTCACATTATGAATGAATATTTTCATTTCTTATTTTTGGACTATATGTAGGTGGTTATAATATTCCTTGTCACATGCCTTGTCACATTATGACATGTTTATTTTTTAATTAAACATGTCTTGTCACATGCCTTGTCACATTATGAATGAACTTAGTGCCGTAACAATTATAATGAAAACACAGACCCCTGATGGTTATAATATGTAGGTGGAGTCATGAAGTGGATGCAAACAAGGAAAATCTTTAACAAAATACTAGGTGTAATGTGAGAGGGGAGCAAGCACAAGAAGCAACACCAACAAACAACATCAAAGTGCATATTAAATCCATGCATACACAAAGTGATCATGAATTACAAAATATTTCTCTTAAATTTGGAGCTAGCTATCTAGCTATCGTTTCCTCACGATCTTCTTCTTGCCCTTCTTTGTCGTGGTTGAATAATTTAGACTCGGGACGCCTTCACTTTTCCTCTTGAATGGGAGGACCCCTTTCTTCGGTAGGGTTGTGGTGTATGTATCCTGAGCGGCGTAGTCATCCTCCATATTCGGGTCGCCGTACTTGTCAAAGTCTTGCTCGTTGGCGACTCCATCCATTCCGATGATGTTTCTTTTGCCTCTCCTCACTACAACGCGTCTGGGCTTTGATGAGTCGGTAATGAAGAAGCATTGGTCCACTTGGCTAGCCAGTACCCATGGCTCATTTTTCGCGGTGACGTTTGCGCCCGCAGACTTGGATTTGGCTTCGGGTATAACCATGGTGGTGAAGTACCGGTCTTCTTTTACGACGCTCTTGGCCCATATCACACGGAACATCGGCACCTTCTCTCCATAGTAGTCGAGCTCCCATATGTCCTCGATCCTTCCATAGAATATTTCCATGACATCATCGGTGTAGAATATCCCCGTTACCCCTGAGTTCTGGTAATCGTAGTTATTGTCCTTTTCCTCCATGTAGAATGTGTAGCCGTTGATATCATATGCTTGATAGGTCATCAGGTTGCGTGCGGCACCCTGTGACAAGGTGAATATCATATTTTCGTCCTCGGAAGCGTTCCTTCGCGGGGGATTAGCACGAAGCTCGTCCCTGAACCAAGTCATGAAACCGGAGTTGTGCTCTTTGATTAGCCGTGGATCTCGGTCTGTTATCTGCAGGCCCTGGTCACTGTACTTCTTCCTGATTAAATCCTTGTGCTTTACTATCCAAGGATCGACCAGCTGGATGTGTTGTAGCGCGACTAGGCTTGCTCTTTCAAAGTCGATATCTCGACCGTCAAAGTTGACATGCATTGTGCGGCTTCCCTCGTGGTGACCACACCCATCGGTCCTGCCAAAGTGCTTGTTGACGGCCAGACCAACATGGTTCTCGGTGTTGAGATAATTCGTGCAAAAAGAGATGCACTCTTCGGTTAGAAAGCCCTTCGCTATGCTTGCATCCGGACGGGACCTGTTACGAACGTATTTTTTGATGTGTCCATTCATCCTTTCGAACGGCATCATGCTGCGCAGAAACGCAGGCCCGAGTTGGACGATATCCTCCACGACGTGGATCAGCAGATGCACCATAATGTCGAAGAATGCGGGCGGGAAATAGATCTCAAGCTCGCATAGTATGAGCACGATCTCCTCCTGTAGCCTTTTGAGTTGCGTAGCGCAAATCGACTTCCGGGAGATGACGTCAAAAAAGTTGCAAAGGCCAACAACGTTTTACGGACGTGCTTGTCCATTATCCCTCGCATCGCAACCGGGAGAATCTGCGTCATCAGCACGGCACAGTCGTGAGATTTCATCCCGCTGAAACGCTGCTTCGCCTCATCTAGGTATCTGCTTGTCTTCCCCGCGTAGCAGTTCGGAAATTTTACTCCTATGAGGCAGTGGATAAACCGCTTGATCTCCTCCTCGCAAAGAGTGAAGCATGACGGGGGGCAGTGATCAATACCGGTCTTCTTCTTCGTCTCCCTTTTTCGTTTGCGAGAGTTTTGCGTTTCCGTATCCTCTTCCTCCTCCGGCTCATCATCGTCGTCACTAGGGGGGTGAAGTTCCCTCCTGATGCCCATAAATTTCAAGTCATTCCTTGCTTTTGGCCCGTCCTTGGTCTTCTTCGGCATGTTGAGCAGTGTGCCAAACAAGCTCTCGCACACGTTCTTTGTGATATGCATGAGATCAAGGCTATGAGGACTGCGGAGGAGACTCCAGTATTCCAAATCCCAGAAAACAGACCTCGCTTTCCATACACTCATCAACGGTTGAGTCTTCTTTTTTTTTCCCGGCGCGGGGCACTCTTTCCAAGTTTTCATCAAGTTGTCGATTTCTTCGCCGCTCCTTCGAGCTAGGGGTGCTCGGAGCTCCTCGCTTCCATCGAACAGATGTCCCTGTTTTCTCCACGCGTGTTCCTTGGGAAGCCACCTCCGAGACCCCTGGAACACGGTTTTTGAAGATCCTGGATCTTTTGGTAGCTGGCGGTATGTTGTATTATCCATGCACCTAACGCATGCACAGAATCCTTGGACCACCTGCCCTGAGAAATTTACGTATCCGAGATAGTCGTGCACCGTCGTGATCACCGCGGCTTTCATTGGGAAATATTGTTTTGTCGCGGCGTCCCACGTATTGACTCCTTCTTTCCATAACGTTTCTAGCTCCTCTTTCAACAGCTGCAGATATAGATTGAGGTCCGTACCTGGTTCTTTCGGCCCTTGAACTAGCATACACATTGTTATGTACTTTTTCTTCATGAACTTCCAGGGGGAGATTGTATATGCATACAAACACGGGCCAGGTATTGTGTGTGCTGCTCTGGACGCGATTGACTCCATCGACGCTCACACCAATCCTGAGGTTCCTTGGTTCTTTCCCAAAATCTGGGTATTCGAGGTCCAACGCAGTCCATTGGCTACCATCTAAAGGGTGCCTCAGCATGTCCTCCTTTTCCGGATCCGGGTTCGTGTCATCCTCTTTTAGCTTCTTTCTATCCGCGTGCCAGGTCATGAGCCTTGCTTCCTCGGGATCTACGAAATACCTCTGCAAACGAGGAGTGATCAGAAAGTACCATACCACTTTTCTAGGAACTTTCTTCCCTCTCTTGTATCGACTAACACCGCACACCGAACATGTGGTTTTATCTTCGTCCTCACCCCGATAGATCATGCAATCATTTATGCAGACGTGGTATTTAACGTGCGGAAGATCGAGAGGGCAAAGGACTTTCTTGGCCTCAGCGATACTAGTTGGGCACGTGTTGCCCTTCGGAAGATGATCGTGCCAGAATGTCATGTTATCATCGAAGCTTTCGTCGGTCCATTTGTGTTTTGCCTTCATCTCCATAGCCCCAAGTGTTACATTCAAGCGGGTATCCCCGTCATTGCATCCTTCGTACAACTTCGTAATCTCGTCTTTCTCGAGTTGCGCCATCTTGGCTTTCTCTCTATCTGCACCTCTTGCGTTCAACGCCTCTTTGACAAGCAGCTCTTGAACATGAGGGTCCCGCACCCAGCTTGAATCCTCATCATGTCCGACATCTTGATCTTCATGTCCGGCATCTTGATCTACATGATCCGCTTTGGCATCTTCTTCATGATCATGTACGGGATGCTCTTCGTCTTCTCGCCCTCCGCTGTTGTCTAGTTGCCCTTCCTCATTTACTGGCGCCCCACCATTGACGTCCTCCTCCTCACCAGCTTCATCACTTACCCACCGTGTGTAGCCATCCAACAAACCATTACGCTTCAGGTGTCTTTGCAATATTCCGGAATCAGGCTCGGTCACGCACTGCAGTTTGCATCTCCGACATGGACATCTTATATCCGACCTATTATTCCTTAGCATGTCGTTTGTCGCACATTGCATCCACCTAGCCACGGTGATATCGCTCAGCATCTCGCGGACCATGGTCGATCACCTGCGTGCATGGAGAGAGCAACACAATTATATATCACAGTCGTCGCCGGAAAAATTCGGCATGACCTTCCCTAATAATGCATGGGAGCATGCGGAGAGTGCGCCAGAAATTTGCCAAAACGGAAATGAATCGACATTTCGGAAAAACATTGGCCACTCAAGATTCACATATACCTCAAACCACCATAAGCTTCACATATACATCAAACCACCACAAGCTTCACATATACATCAAACCCAAGCTTCACATATACAACAAACCCCAAGCTAATAAAGGCAAGTATATGGGTCACAAATGGAACAAAAGAGTTTGGGAGGAGCTCCACTTACTTAAATATGAAAAAAATAGATGTAATGCAAAGTATCGATGGATAAATGGAAGAAATGAGGTGGGGAGGAGGAGAAAACCGAATAGATCTAGGGTGAGAAGAGTGGATTTAGTTTGAGAATTGTGTGGAGTGAATGAGAGGTGGTAGGTGGGGTGGAGTAGATAAGGGAAGCTCTAGGCATTTAGTGGCGCATATAGCAAGTCAGTGGTGGCGCATTGGTGAGATGCGCCACCCCTAAGCTCTTATAGGTGGCGCATTACCATAATGCGCCACCCCTAAGGACCTTATGGGTGGCGCATTTACAGAATGCGCCACCCCTAAGCTCTTAGGGGTGGCGCATTCTGTAAATGCGCCAACTATAAGGTCCTTTGGGTTGGCGCATATTACTAAATGTGCCACGTATAAGATCAACCAGGCTGGCCCACTCTTAGGGGTGGCGCACTGGTAAATAATGTGCCACCCCTAAGGTCTTATGGGTGGCGCATTATTTTCCAGTGCGCCACCCCTAACAGATGGTGGCGCATGGCCTTATATATGCGCCACTAATAAGCTTTCCATGTATAGCTATTTCCCTAGTAGTGTTCCCGGCACCCTGCCGAAGAGAGGATCGACCTCCGGGAGCTTCTCCTCCACCATGGAAGCTTCCCGGATGTGTCGTGACTCCAAGAGGGTACGTTATGCTCGATTATGGGTACATGTCCCCTGATGACACGCTTGAGTGACAGAAACATGAGTCTAGGGGATGTGTTTTGGCCACGATGGGGAAAACAATGGTGCTTGTAACCGCGGTTGCAAGGATTGTTTACTTTACGCAAAGTTCTTTTTAATGCAGTTGTCTGTTGCTTTGGGTTTACACTTTGGGTGGGGCTCGCAACTTAATACCAGCGATATGTTCTGGATAGATATCTCAAGGTGGATGATTAGCAGTAGATGCAGATGGATTTTGGTCTACTTATTTTGGCGTACTGCCCATGCTTATCAGCCTCTTCCTTTCTTTTGTAGCATAGTTAGCATTGTTGTGCGTTTATAATCCTGTCAATTGCCCATCTGTAATTTGTTTACCTCGCATAGCAGTTTTATCGTCTTTTGGGAGAGAGAAATCACTAGTGAACATCACGGGACCCCGGTCCATATTCTCATCATTGTTTTCAAGCTTATTTATTTTCTCGTATTTACTTTCAGATGCTATCATTATCATTATCCCTTTTGTGTTTGACCCTTTGTAAACAACAAGACCGGAGAGATTGACAACCTCTCTAAACTTCGTTGGGAGCAAAGTTAATTGTATCGTGTGCAGGTCTAGGTTAAGAGAGCAGTATCTCAAACGGCGCGTTGCTCGCTTCACCACCTACTTATCATTGTCGGAGTCCTACGGGAGACTAACCCTATCCTCTACATAGGGGAAATTTGTTGCTATCCTACATCTCACCTTCCACTTGGGGTAACCAACGAAGGGAGAGAAGCCATTATCACTTCCACGCCATCAACCACCGACCAACACCAACAAAAAACTGCATAGTTGCAGCTAATGAACTACACTTTTGGTGCGAGCGGTGATATTTGGATCAAGAAAAATTCTCATGAACATCAGACGAGCAATTGGCGTCCGAAACATCACAAATAAACATGAACCGAGCTGCACTTCTTGCTGCAAAAATGAGCGAACAACAGTGAACTTCCGGCAAAAATGAGAAAACAAAAATGAACTGGGCGTTAGGTTATAAACCAAATTGCTAGCCGGAGATTGAACTGCACGCGAAGGCACATATGCACCGGGGAATCCCATCCAGAAATAGTGGACTGCACGGTACATGGAGAGGGAGAGCATGCTGCGAGCACCAACGCAGTAGGCTACACGGGCAGCTCGACGGAGAATAATTCTTGAGGCCTCCCTCACCATGGCCAGAGCCGCCACCACCATCTCCCTCGCACTGGCTGGAGTTGGTGCTCCCGTCCCCTGGCTTTTCAGATCCGAGGTCGAGGACCTCAAGAATCCTCTATGGCGTTGGATCCCCTGAGCTCCGATACTCGCGGAGGCGTGAACTCGGGGAAGGAGAACGAGGAGCTCGGTGGTTGGTGACGTGTGGTCCACGACGATGCTGGTAGATGGCGGGATTCTCCGTCGCTGCACATCTTTGTAGCCACTGGTGGGTCTGCTTCGCGTCGGCTGGGGCAGACGGCGGCTGGATCCACGCCGAGGCGGGGGGTGGAGGCCGTCGTGGATGGGGAGGCACCAGGGAGGGGGGACAGGGGCGCATCGAGGTCGGTGTCGTGTAAGGGCGGCACGGTGGATGGCCCGGGAGGCACTCGATCCGGATGCACCGCCGCGCCTCTGCTCGATCTCGACCAAATGAAGAAGGTGGGGGTGCGGGATCTCAACGGGGAGGGTGGCGGCGGCCAAGACACTAGGAGGAAGTGGTGGAGGTGTAGGGGGTCGGGGGAGAGTGAGGGAGGAAGAAGCCTAGAGTGGTGGAGGTGTAGTGGCTACTAGCGCCCCGGTGTCGGTAGGGGAGGAAGGTGGTTTGGAGGGAGGGGGTGGGGAGGGCACGGGGCAGCATGGGAGGGGGTGCCACCGTTCGCCGGCGCTCCACGCAAGAAGCTCGGATGGGAGGGGACGCCGTTCGCGGGAGCTCCGCGCAAGAAGCTCGAAAGGGAGGGGACGTCGTTCGCGAGTGCTTCGCGCTAGAAGGTGGGTTAAGTTGGGTGTTAGCAGAATACGGTTTTGTTAGAAGAATAACACTCTTAAGGGTGTTAGCAGAACAGACGCATCCTATATATATATATAGGGTGGGTCTATTCTACAACTGATTGTAGAATAATATTCTACAATAGACCCACCTATATAGGGCAATTTCCAGAAAAACAAAAAAAAACCTTCCTCTCGTCCCACCTCCCCCGTCATTCTCTCTCCTCTCCCGATCCGATCCACACCCCAGCGCCCCCACCTCCGGCGACCGCGCCACCACCTCCAGTGGCCGCGCCCCTCACCTCCGGTTGTCGCGCCCCTCACCTCGGGCGGCCGCGCCCCCACCTCCGGCGACCGCGCCCCCACCTCCGGTCGCCGCGCCCTTCACCTCCGGCCGCTGCGCCACCCACGCCGCGCCCTCACCTCTGGTGGCCGCGCCCCCCACCTCCGGCAACCGTGCCCTCCGGCTCTCTACTGCCCTCGGCGAGGCTCCCAGCCACCATGCTGTCGTGGGGATCCGCCGCCACAGACTCCTCACGCGCCGCTCCCCAACCCTCCCTCCCCAGCGCCGGTGGCCTCCACGACCTGCTCTTCCGCAGCGTCGCTCGCCGACACGGCCGGCTCATCCCTAGCGCGGCTCGCCGACCTCCCTCCCTAGCGCTGGGGCCGCCATGGCCTGCTCCTCCCTAGTGTTGGCCACCTCCACGGCCTCCTCCCCAGCGCTGGCCACGGCCGTGGCCTCCGCCAGAGCTGCTCACCGGGCCTACCTGCCATGCTCCGACGGACGACATGGCCTCCTCCTCCCCTGCACAGCCTCCTCTCACATCAGCGGCCGCCCTGTCCTTGTTCCTGTGAATCGCCTTTCCTTTGTTCCTATGAATCATCCTTGTTCGTGTGCTTTACATGCTCGTGGTTTCTCATACACAATGAAACATATATATAAGTAATTCATAAGCAGTACAATGATCTCACACAGAGAAATACAAAAGTAATTTTATTAGCAGTGCACAACCTATATATAAAAGAAGTACAACCTACAAATTAAAAAAATGAACATAATTTTTTATCAGGCAGTACCATTGAATCATTTCGGGTAGTACCGCAGATTCATCTGGGCACTACAGTTTATTCGTATTGAGCAGTACACAAACGAAACTAATATTTAACAGAAGTACAAGATAAATATCGAGGGAAGTTGAGTTCTATGGAAACAATTTACGGGTGGTACAACTTATTCATTTAGAGAAGTACTCCCTCCGCTCCATAATAGATGACTTCCAAATAAATGTATCTAGACTACATTTAGTTCAAGATACATCTATTTGTAAATCATTTAATATGAAACGAAGGGAGTACAATTTATGGGCGGTACAACTTGCTCCTTAGAGCAATTTACCGTATTTCTTTCAACAGGCAGTGCCATTGTTTCATCTTAAGCAGTACCATTGAATCGATCTGAGCAGTACGAAACTCATATTCCACGGAAGTATAATACTCTACTTTCTCGGGACAACAAAAATCTTACTATTTTGAATATTGTTCAAAAATCATAAAGAATTGGAAAAAGGTTAAAACATGAAAAATTTGCTAAATTTTAATACTTTTCCAACGCCATATCATTTGCATCATTCCAAGGTGTGATGAACATCAATGATCATCTTTAAAAAAATTGATTTTTAGTATTCTTAAAACTGTTCAAAAACTATGCATAATTTGAAAAATCTTAAAACACAAAAACGTTTGTAAATTTTAGTACCTTTCCAATGGTATATCATTTGCGCTATTCCAAGAAGTGGTTAAAAAACTAATATCAAATTACTGTTCGTCTATTTTGAATGAATCTCAGTATTTTCAAAACTGCTCAAAATATATGTAAAATTACAACAAAGCTTAATACACGAAAAATATGGGAAATTACAATATCTTTCCAATGTCATATTATTTGCATCATTTTGAGATCTAAAAATTATCAATAATCATCTTTTAATAAAACTGATTTTTACTATTTTCAAAACTATTCAAAAACTATACAAAATTTGAAAAACTTTAAAAGATAAAAATGTTTGGAAATTTCATTAGCTTTCCAACGGTATATCATTTGCGCGATTCCGAGAAGTAGGTAAAAAATGTGTTCAAAACACTTTGCAATCATCTTGTGATGATTTCTGTTTTTTGAAAATTCATAATAAAAAATATAAAAATTTGGAAAAAGTCCCAATACAAATAAGTTGAGAATTTTCTGTAGCTTTCGAACGGTGCATCATTTACGCAATTCCGATTATCGGTTTAGAATATACGAGAGAATTACTACACGCATACAGAAGAGCAATACCGACTTCACAAAAAAGAAGTACGACTGTGTATTACAGAAGAAGTATGAGATCGTCATTTCGGGCATTACGAGATTATTGCAGAATATTATTCTATCATCGATTGTAGAATAGACAGCATGTAGCTAATATATATAAACCTAATAAAATATACATACTCATTCTAGCTATGCACACGCCATGATCAAGAGTTTCCCTGACTTGGCGCCGGGAACGGCTTATAGCCATCTTTCGTCGTCCATGTCCTGATGCCAGCCTGCATTTGTAGGCGTTCTTAGATCTCGGGCTTAGGCAACCCTCTGGGATAGTTTAAGGTCCCACCTGATGTCATGACATCGTGCTGCATGATTTCCGATATTTGGACTTGGATGTAGAAGAAGTCTTCTCTGAGATTATCATCGTCGATTTGCGCCAACCTCTCGGTCCATCCTCGGAGACTACATGGAAGTCTAAGCATCTGGCAGTCACGGACGAAGCCCCGCATGTTATGAAGGACATATAAGGCATCCTTCACGCTGCGAGCCGGCTGCTTGACGCAGGGGAACTCCGTTACATGTTTGAACACGTGCTTGCCATTTCAGATACATTCTGCTGTTTCGTTGGAAAAACTGCATTCCTTTGAGGCATAGCCCTCGAGAGCATCATCTAGAACACCCCTTATTCAAGTGTATTCTTTCTTCTTTATCAAACTCCCCGAGTCGAAATAGGTGGCTAGCGAATACCTCGGGGAAATTAGTGTCGGGACCCGGGGTTAGCGTATGCAAGACTCGCTACAACACAATCATATGGAGAGCCGAGAACCGTACCCACTTGTCTAAGCAGACAAGGCCAAGCACAGAACGTTCTCGGAAAGCATCGAACGTGAGGGGCATCCCATCCAGGCCGGATGATCAACTGAGATGGGTCCTAATCGTCCGCACACAAGTCTAAATGATATGGGTGGTGAACTCCCATACTTATAGACAAGTCGCCTCAACCATACTATCGATTGTATTATAACCCTTACATAGACTTACTCCAGCCCGATCACTTAGTTGGGGTCTAGGGCGGGCTCGATCATACAACAAAGTGTGCACGTGACAGAGTCACGAGCAATCGCATTGTGATGCCCCAAGCTGCGCACATCTAAGGGCCACTTGGTGTATAAAAGACCGCCAGCCAGATCACAACTAAGGTCTCGAGAACCCATACTAAGACATGCATGATATAATCAGACACGCAGCACACATGTCTAGTATGAACAGCAGGTATCATTGCAATTCTCTACAAAGTTTACATCTTTATTGATAACTCTTACAGAGTGCACACAGAGATCACGAGACCGTGATCCAACATTACAACAAGCATGCGGAAGCAAAGTAGGTCTGAGTACAGACAAGTTTACCAAATGGATTAGAGAAGCCTTATTTATAAACAATCCCTTCACGAGGGAACCAGACTGCTGACTGCGACTACACTAGCTTGGTCTTCAGTCGTCGAGCTCGAGGAAGAATCCACCTTCGGGATCAGTGGGTTCATCTAAAACATAGAATAAGCAAACGTGAATACAAAGTCGTACTTAGCAAGACTTACGTAGGAGCTATACTACTCATGCACATGTATCAAGGTAAAGGGAGGTGGGGTTTCAATGCAGAAGTGCAAGCTTTGACTTGGCTAGTCCTGAACTACGAGTACCAGACTTGAGGTAAGAAGCGTACACGAGTCCACTACATGTCTCCAACCAATTACACCACTATGGTGCCTTCCTCGACTTCCCACGAGAAGGCACGCCATAGCACTCACGCTTATCTTGGCAAGTTTTATAAGTATCCATTGAAGTTGTCTAATAATCAGGCATAGGTCTCCAAGTAGTCCATAACCGCGGACACGGCTATTCGAATAGTTTATTAACCCTGCAGGGGTGTACTGCTACACACATGAAACTATCAGTTACCGCCGGGATCTCGTCACCCTTCAAGCGGGTGTCGGCGAGGATAATCTCCACAACTTTTACCTCACAGCCAACTCAGGTTCAATGAAGACGCCTATCTGGGATGGTTTCCACATTCGTAACCCGGCCGGTTTACTGAAGTGGTCCCAGAAGATGTGTGTGTGGTGCATAAGCCGGTCTCGGTTGAGCCTTTCTCTCACTTTGCAGCCAGGCCACAAACCTACCAGAACTCCGAACTACTGCGACTCATTGAACTGATAAGGGGTGATTTAGTAGGTTGAGCGGGGATCCATTTGCCCAACATGTGGTAGTACTCTTCGTCTTGGATCACCACACAAGAACTCGGGCTTAAGGCGGTGTTCAACTAGACAACCCACTGTGTACTCCTACACAGCCTCTCATCGTTCACCTTGTATTAGGGTAGATTCACCAAAATATTTCCACCATCATCAACATAATTGCTACCATCCCGACTCACATAACAATATCAACATTGTATCACTCTAAGCATGCAATAAGCAGTAACAGTTGCAGGAGCCACATGATATCAATCAACTCCTACATCTGCTAGGATTGTGTTTTGCTTACTACTGTAACAAAATGATAGGTCATGCAAAGGAATGGGTTCAACTATGCGGTACAAACGCATCATGGTAATCATCCTAAACAATGCATAAGCGAGACTGAGAGGGAAGTGGGATTTTATCGACATGATCAATGGGGTTTTGCTTGCCTTGCTGACAAGGTTCAGTATCGGGGTCTTCAACGAAGGGGGCAGCTTCCGGTTCCGGTTCCACCTCTACTCGACAAACAACAAGCAAGGGAGCAAAATAAGTACATTGCACAATCACATGGTTGAAGGTTGAAACTTGATGTATGAGCCACTTATGTGTGAGGGGATTCCATTTAAATGAAGTATATTGCAAAGGTCTTGCAAATTCAAACTCCTATTTTAATTTAAAAGGAATTCATATGCATTGTTCTCTCTGTTCCCCCATGTTAAAATGTTCAAACATGAAAACAAAGTGCATATTCAGAATCCTTGCATTTTTATGATAATTTTAAATATATTATATGTTTAATTTGGAGTTAAAATGAATTAGTTATGAATTTCCAAAGTTTAATTCATTTCCTAGAATTTCTGGAATATTTTTAAATTGGAAAAACCCAGTTATTGCGCAAGCATGAGGTCATGCTGGCGTCAGGGGGCCTCTGACCAGTGGGTCCCATATGTAAGTGACTCTGTTGTTTAATTACACTGATTAATTTTGATTTAAACTTAACAGGGGGGTTAGCAGGGGGGCTGGCCCACATGTGTGTCTCTCTGCAGGTGGGGCCAGGAGATTAGCTCAGTGGATTAGGGTTATAATGGTGGAGCTCGTCGCCGGCGTTCCTGTAGATGGCCGGAGTTGCTCGGGATCGCGCTGCAGTGCACGGGAGAGAGAAAGGAGACCATGGTTAGGTTCCTGGAGCTTCCGCGCGTCGAATGGAGGGGGTTGGGGGTCATGGGGTGGACCAGAGGGACGGCGGCATCTTCTCCGGCGGAAACAGAAACACGACGAGGTTGTTGTCAGGGATTTGGTGCACGCCTTGATGCAGGGCTAGGTGTGTTCGGAAGCTACAACTCCCAGGAGCATCGTGGACATGCTGGGGAGGAAGAGGAGGGACGGGAGCGTGCATTTGACTGCCCATGGCGGCAGTGGAGCTCTGCTCCCATGGTGGAGTCGGCTAGAGGGGGATTGAGGAGTTGCGAGGTTGGGGGTTCAGCTCAACAGGAGGTGGTGAATGCGATGGAACAGGCGGTGGAGGCGGGGAGGCTTCAACGGCGACGAATTCGACGAAGTTTGCTTGCGGGTCCGGCGGCGTCTCGGTGAAGATTCCGGCGACTCGAAGGCGATGCAGCTCCCGATCCTTTGCACAGAGATGAAGTCGACGTCGAGGAGTTCGCTGGACAAGGTTCTAGCGGCTAGGGTTGGCTCGGGCTGCGAGTTTCCATGGCCATGGCCTGCGGATGCTCTCGGGGAAGCTTGCGGGAGAGAAGGAGAGGGGTGGATAGGCACTGGACTGAGGGGGAAACGGTGCACGACGCGTAGGGGGTTCTCCAGGACACCGAGGAGAGGACACGGGGCTCTGTAAGCTTCAAGGCGTCGAGGTGGCTCTGGTGCGCGCTCTGGCCGCCACCGAGCTGCTTCGGCGCTAAAGGTGGAGTAGACAGGGATGTCCCTGGTGGGCTGGGTTGGGCCAGAATAAGGTGGGCTTCGCCCTAGGCGAGAGGTAAGTCTCTGCTGTTTTCCTTTTCTGTTTTTCTTTTCTGTCTTATGTTGGCCATGCTAAAATAAATAGCTAGGCATTTTTAAAAATGCTGAAACTTTTTATATGGCCTGATAATACAATAGGCTAGCCACTTGTAAAGTTTGAACATTTTTAAAATTCAAATTATTTGAACTTTAATTCAAATAGGGGTTTAAATTTAAATCCAAGCTCCTGTTTGAATATTTGAAAAATCTATGAGCATGGGTTTAAATCCAAATCCCTTTATATGTGATCACACTCATTTATGAGACTTTTCAAAAATGCAAAAGGAATTTTTGGAGCAACTTTTATTCTGTACATTTGAATTAAATTCATCTGGGGGGGTTCCTTCTCCCATTTTGCATTTGAATTTGATTTCAATTGATTTCTTTTGATGAATGCAATGTCACTTTGATCCTAGCACATTACCTAGCAGAGGGTTCTGACAACTCGCCCCCACTCAACAGAATCTCGGGACAACTCAACAGAATCTCGTCCCAAGATTCAGAAGTCTGCCGAAGGAAGCAGGGATACTCGGCACGGAGGCGGTCTTCTCTTTCCCACGTAGCTTCTTTCTCAGAGTGGTGAGACCATTGGACTTTGAGAAACTTGATCTTCTTGCGGCGAGTGACACGCTCTGCGAAATCAAGAATACGAATGGGGTACTCTCGATAAGAAAGGTCATCTTGGAGATCAAGCGTTTCGTGGTCGACTTCGCGGATGGGGTCCTTGAAGCAACGCCTGAGTTGGGACACATGGAATACATCATGTACTCGGAAAAGGTGCGGGGGTAGTTCAAGTTGGTAGGCAACTTCTCCACGTTTAGCAAGAATGCGGAAAGGTCCAATGTAACATGGAGCCAACTTGCCTTTGATACCAAATCGTTGGGTTCCCTTTAGAGGAGTAACCCAAAGGTAAGCCTTCTCATCCAGATTGTAGCTTTCTTGCCTATGATGACGATCATAGTAGCTTTTCTGACGAGACTGGGCTGCTTTCAATTGATCACGAACAATGCAAACTTGATCTTCTTCTTCTTTGATGATATCCGGTCCAAAGAATTGTCTTTCACCGGTTTCTGACCAGTGTAGGGGTGTTCGACATCTTCATCCATATAGGAGTTCAAAAGGAGCAATGTTCAGACTAGATTGGAAACTATTGTTATAAGCAAATTCGGAAAATGGAAGAGATTTCTCCCAATTCTTTCCGAAAGAGATAACACAAGCTCTGAGGATGTCTTCCAGGATTTGGTTAACCCTTTCGACTTGACCGCTAGACTGAAGATGGAAAGTTGTACTAAAGGAGAGATGAGTTCCCATAGCATTCTGAAAGCTTCCCCAGAATCTAGAGGTGAAAAGGCTACCACTATCAGAATTGATTTCCAAAGGAACACCATGAAGAGACACAACTCTAGAGACATACAAGTCTGCTAACTGGCTCGCAGTTATGGACTCGCGAACGGGAAGGAAGTGAGCAACTTTGGAAAGCCTATCAACAACAACGAAGATGGCATCATTTCCTTTTTTGGTTTTTGGAAAGCCAGTGATGAAATCCATACTGACTTTGTCCCATTTCCACTCGGGAATAGGCAAAGGTTGAAGAGTACCAGCAGGTCTTTGGTGTTCGGCCTTGATGCAACGACAAACATCACATTCGGCAACATACTGAGCAATTTTTCGTTTCATCCTAGTCCACCAAAATCTCTGGCGTAGGTCTCGGTACATCTTTGTGCTACCAGGATGAATCGAAAAGGGTGTATCATGAGCCTCCTTAAGAATTAGCCTCCTAAGATTGTGCTTTCGTGGTACAACCAATCGAGTGCCAAAGAAAACAACACCTTGATCATTTATGGAGAAACATTTAGCAACTCCGCTAGCAATGTTCTTCTTGATCTCTCGAATACCACTATCACGTTTCTGGGCGGCTATGATTTTATCCTCAAGGGTTGGTTTCGCCACCAAGGTAGAAAGGTAGCCATGAGGAACAATCTCGAGATTGAGTTTTCGAAATTCCTCATGAAGAAGTGGTTGATACTGTTGTAACATGAGGTTGTTACAATACGACTTATGACTTAGTGCATCAGCCATGACTTGTTCTTTATCGTCGCTAGATTTAGCGGGCGATAGTCTACACACATCCTTTCTGTTCCATCTTTCTTCGTTACGAACAGAACGGGGCAACTCCATGGCGGTGAGCTAGGGCGGATGAAGCCTTTTTCCAACAAAGCTTCAAGTTGGATTTTAAGCTTAGCTAACTCACGTGGGGCCATTTTGTATGGACGTCTGGAAATTGGGGTTGTGCCTGGCATAAGATCCACTATGAACTCTACACATCTGTCGGGTGGCATGCCCGACAACTCTTCAGGAAAGACATCCGGGAAGTCATGAACCACCGGAATATCTTCAAGGTCAGGAAGGGGAAGCACATTCAAAGAATGCACCTGGGTTCTCAATCTTGGTGAGGAATAATCTACTGTCTGGCCTGAAGGATGGGTAAGTCTAACTGACTTGTCTTTACAATCAAGAAAAGCATTTTGTCTTGATAACCAATCCATACCAAGGATGACATCAATGTCTGAAGACTTGAGGTCTATGAGTAAAGCAAGGAATAATAAACCCTCAATTGCAATTTGATTACCATGGATTACTCTATTAGTTTGCCATCTTGACCGTGGAGTTTGAATTATCATTGGGGTGGACATTTCAACAAAGGACAACTCATGACGAAGTGCATAACCTTCCGACATGAATGAATGAGATGCTCCTGGGTCGAAAAGAACGGAAGTAGGAACATAATTGACTGGGAGCGTACCAAGAATGACGTCAGAAGTACCATCAGTCTCCTCAGCTGAGATTTGGTTCACACATCCAAGACTTGTGGAAGAAGATGGCTTGGTGGTGGAGACCTTCGGGGTGGCTTGGCACGAACATTGGGGTTCCCTTTGGCATGGGGTGGAGCATTCTGATTTATGGGGCACTCACGAGAATAGTGACCAGGCTGTCCACATCTGAAACAGGCTTCAAAGATAGTGCGGGGAGCTGGGTTGTTGGGTGGAGCTGGGTGGAACGAAGCTGGTGGACGAGGCGCCACATAGGATGGCCTCGATGGGTTGTTCTGACGGAACATGCTGTTGGGGACCCAGATCTTGCGCTTCTGAGAGCCTGAGCTGGATGAACCACCATCTCTAGGGTGCTTGCGGAAATCATTGGGGGTGTTCATGTCCTCCGCCTTGATGGCCTTGTTGACAAGGACCTAGAAGGTGGTGAAGTCATGCAGGTTAAGCTCACGACGGAGTCCAGAATTGAGTCCATGGCGGAACCTCTCTTGCTTCTTGGCATCGGTGGAGACCTCTTCAGTAGCATAACGAGCCAGTCGGTTGAACTCACGACTAAACTCGTCAACAGTCCTTATGCCTTGGGTGAGGTTGCAGAACTCCTCGCGCTTGCGGTCCATAAGACCCTTTGGAATGTGGTGCTCACGGAATGAAGTGCATAACTCATCCCAAGTTGTGGGCGGTCCAGCGGGACGCATGTTCAGGAAATTCTCCCACCAAGAGCTAGCTGGACCCTCGAGGTGGTAAGTGGCATAGCTGACTCTGTCACCATCTGCAACATGTCCAGAATGGAGCTTTCTCTCGATGTTGTGAAGCCAGTCGTCGGCGTCAAGGGGCTCGGTGGAGTAGCTGAAAACTGGGGGATGAAGCTGGATGAAGTCATTCAACAACACAAGCTCATTCCTCTACTAGGCAGTGTTCCTAGCAATGACCCCCAAAAACTCATGAGAGTCCCTTTGGTTTCTTTCAACCTCCATGAGAACTTGAGTCATCGTGGGTGACGGTGGAATATTGCCTTCCTCCGGATCATCCCCACGAGCTTGGGCACGACCAAGGTGGCCAGGGGTTCCTTGAAACATCCTGAAGGTTAAAACCAAAGTCAAACAGAGTTGATTGGAAGATTCTAAACAAGGTATTGAAGGTACTGGAAGAATTACAGAGCAAAGGAAGTAATCATCTTGACAAAATGGTGATAAAAGCATACAAGCCATATATTCACAAGTTGTCATACAAACCATACATCATTTTAGTACAAGCTCCAAGCTAATACAAACGTGATGAAGATGATACATCCTTCAGAGGCACTCTGACTTCCTATACATTATTTATCTAAGCCTCTGGAACTTAGAACACCTTGCGTACAATATACTAAAGATACTACTACATCCTCACTAAAGTAAGACCACAGGCGGTCTCACTCATCTCCATCTCCATAGTAATCCTCGTAAAAGTTACCCACCTAACCCAGTAGCTGAAGGTGACCATCGGAAATCACGGAGGCCTGTGGACCCTGATATCCATTTGGGAAAGGATGGGGCCTAGGTCCAGCGTAGGGTGGAAGCAGAGGACCACGGGGTGGGAAAATGCCTCCAATCTCGGGCCAAGCAACTCGAGAAGGCATATGTGTCCTGACTGGGTAGATAGCGTCATACTCCACTGATCCAACACTCACAAAAGGAGCCAGGAGTGTAAGTGCTCGATACAGACGGACACGTGTGGCGTGAAGCTCAAAACAAAGGGCACGTGCATCACGATCTCTATCACAAGCGTGCCGAGCAGTGATCTGAAGCAAAGGATCCTCCAAAGAGTGATCTGTGTACAATCCGGTGTAATATCCCTCTTCTCCTAGAAGTGCAACAGGGATATAGCGGAAAGATGTGCCTCCAAGCAAAGTGTGCTCCTCTATCAGCAGAGTCATACATGAGTATGCAGCATCCTGCACAGCCATGTTCTCAGTCATGCCAATGCCATGTCCAAAGTGGATAGGCTAAGTGACTCCAGTGTGGTGCGGGTAGATCCTGACAATGCAGTGGAACTGGGTCTGGTTGAAGTCAAGGAACTTCTCCTCAACTGTATACTCAGGATACCATCGATAGCCAATGAAGTACATCATCTCGATCAGCATGGTGGGATGGCCGCGCACACCGAGGCACCTAGTCAAATGAACAATCTGCCGAGGGGGAAGATCTGCCATCTGAAACAGAAAGAAGGAGATTGCAAATGCATCAGATTATGAAGAAAACCTGGAATGACTCGGACAGCATAACGTCTATAATTTCAAGAAAATAAAATTTCTTACAACATGGAAACAGCACTTACATACGATGTAAGAAATCAGGAAGCACAACAACTCTAGCAAACCGAAGAAAACTTTCCTACGGCTACAAGGAAGCAAACAACGAGATGTTCTAGTAAGACATAGATGAGCCTAGTCCTATCTTCCCGTAGAACAAGATGAGGGTGACTCAGAACTCAGAACGATGAAGGTAAGGAGAAAAACAAGCCTTACGTTGTTCCCTTATATACCCAGAGTAACTATATAACTATAGAAGGCTAGACTTGACTTCGGCCAAGGCTGATAATCCTACAGTCAGTCCTGCTCTGATACCAAGTCTGTCAGGACCCGGGGTTAGCGTATGCAAGACTCGCTACAACACAATCATATGGAGAGCCGAGAACCGTACCCACTTGTCTAAGAAGACAAGGCCAAGCACAGAATGTTCTCGGAAAGCATCGAACGTGAGGGGCATCCCATCCAGGCTAGATGATCAACTGAGATGGGTCCTCATCGTCCGCACACAAGTCTAAATGATTTGGTTGGTGAAATCCCATACTCATAGACAAGTCACCTAAACCATACTATCGATTGTATTATAACCCTTACATAGACTTACTCTAGCCCGATCACTTAGTCGGGGTCTAGGGCGGGCTCGATCATACAACAAAGTGTGCACGTGACAGAGTCACGAGCAATCGCATCGCGATGCCCCAAGCTGCGCACATCTAAGGGCCACTTGGTGTATAAAAGACCGCCAGCCAGATCACAACTAAGGTCTCGAAAACCCATACTAAGACATGCATGATATAATCATACACGCGGCACACATGTCTAGTATAAACAGCAGGTATCATTGAAATTCTCTACAAAGTTAACATCTTTATTGATAAATCTTACAGAGTGCACACAGAGATCACGAGACCGTGATCCAACATTACAACAAGCATGCGGAAGCAAAGTAGGTCTGAGTACAGACAAGTTTAACAAATGGCTTAGAGAAGCCTTATTTATAAACAAGTCCTTCACGAGGGAACCAGACTGCTGACTGCGACTACACTAGCTTGGTCTTCAGTCGTCGAGCTCGAGGAAGAATCCACCTTCGGGGTCAGTGGGTTCATCTAAAACATAGAATAAGCAAACGTGAATACAAAGTCGTACTTAGCAAGACTTACGTAGGAGCTATACTACTCATGCACATGTATCAAGGTAAAGGGAGGTGGGGTTTCAATGCAGAAGTGCAAGCTTTGACTTGGCTAGTCCTGAACTACGAGTACCAGACTTGAGGTAAGAAGCGTACACGAGTCCACTACATGTCTCCAACCAATTACACCACTATGGTGCCTTCCTCGACTTCCCACGAGAAGGCACGCCATAGCACTCACGCTTATCTTGGCAAGTTTTATAAGTATCCATTGAAGTTGTCTAATAATCAGGCATAGGTCTCCAAGTAGTCCATAACCGCGGACACGGCTATTCGAATAGTTTATTAACCCTGCAGGGGTGTACTGCTACACACATGAAACTATCAGTTACCGCCGGGATCTCGTCACCCTTCAAGCGGGTGTCGGCGAGGATAATCTCCACAACTTTTACCTCACAGCCAACTCAGGTTCAATGAAGACGCCTATCTGGGATGGTTTCCACATTCGTAACCCGGACGGTTTACTGAAGTGGTCCCAGAAGATGTGTGCGTGGTGCATAAGCCGGTCTCGGTTGAGCCTTTCTCTCACTTTGCAGCCAGGCCACAAACCTACCAGAACTCCAAACTACTTCGACTCATTGAACTGATAAGGGGTGAGTTAGTAGGTTGAGCGGGGATCCGTTTGCCCAACATGTGGTAGTACTCTTCGTCTTGGCTCACCACACAAGAACTCGGGCTTAAGGCGGTGTTCAACTAGACAACCCACTGTGTACTCCTACACAGCCTCTCATCGTTCACCTTGTATTAGGGTAGATTCGCCAACACATTTCCACCATCATCAACATGATTGCTACCATCCCGACTCACATAACAGTATCAACATTGTATCACTCTAAGCATGCAATAAGCAGTAACAGTTGCAGGGGCCACATGATATCAATCAACTCCTACATCTGCTAGGATTTTTGTTTGCTTACTAATGTGACAAAATGATAGGTCATGCAAAGGAATGGGTTCAACTATGCGGTAGAAACGCATCATGGTAATCATCCTAAACAATGCATAAGCGAGACTGAGAGGGAAGTGGGATTTTATTGACATGATCAATGGGGTTTTGCTTTCCTTGCTGACGAGGTTCAGTATCGGGGTCTTCAACAAAGGGGGCAGCTTCCGGTTCCGGTTCCACCTCTACTCGACAAACAACAAGCAAGGGAGCACAATAAGTATAATGCACAATCACATGGTTGAAGGTTGAAACTTGATGTATGTGCCACTGATGTGTGAGGGGATTCCATTTAAATGAAGTATATTGCAAAGGTCTTGCAAATTCAAACTCCAATTTGAAGCCAGGTGTCACAATCTACAGCGTAGTTTCAGGAGAAGCAGGCGCCTCCCTCGAAGCAATCGAGCTCGATGTCATCTTCGGCAGCATGGGCAACTTCGCAAGAAAAGTCCTCAAGTTCGAAGTACTCGATTGGCAGTCCCAATACCAGGCCATACTGGGACGACCCGCATTCGCACAATTCATGGCGGTCCCGCACTATGCATACCTCAAGCTCAAGATGCCAGGACCCTCAGGGGTCGTCATGGTCAATGCAAGCTTCATCAAATCAGACCAGTGCGACCGTGATTTTCACAAAGTTTCTGACACGTTTGGAGCCCAGCAACAGCTTGAAGAGATAGACATGGAAACAGACAGGAGCATCTTCCCACTAGCAAGCAGAAGTGAGTCAAAAGAATTCAATCGCAACTTCAGCATCGACATCGACACAGTCACCCACCAAGTTCACCCAATGGACCCGGACAAGACGGTTCGAATCTACGCGCACCTCCCAGAAGAACAAGCCGCTACCCTCATGGCCTTCCTCCGCCAAGAGTGGAAAATTTTCGTCTGGTGCCTGGCTGACATGCCCGGAATACCACGAGAGTTTGCAGAACACGCGCTACATATACATCCAAACACAAAACCAGTAAAGCAGGCGTTGTGCCGATTCTCAGAACCCAAGCGCAGAGCCATCGAGGAAGAGATCAACCGACTACTCGATGCACAATTCATCCGAGATATGAGGAAGGCCACCTACATCGAAAACCTAGTCTTGGTACCTAAGAAGGATACCGACGTACTACGAATGTGCGTCGACTACGGACCCGTCAACAAACATTGCCCGAAGGACAACTTTCCCTTACCAAGGATAGACCAGATAATCGACTCCACCGCAAGATGCGATCTCCTATCCTTCCTCGACGCATACTCAGGATACAACCAAATCAGGATGAAGGAAGAAGACGAAGAACACACCTCGTTCATCACCCCCTATGGTTTATTCTGCTACAAAACAATGCCTTTCGAATTGAAAAATGCCGGAGCCACGTACCAACGGATGATGGAAGCGTGCCTGAGAGATCAAATCGGCAGAAACATCCAAGTCTATGTCGACAACATCGTCATCAAAACATAGAACGCAAGAACACTACTCGATGACCTCCGCGAAACCTTCGCCGCTCTCAACAAATACAGATTCAAGATCAACCCAAAAAAGTGTGTGTTCGGCGTCCCAACCGGAAAACTACTCGGGTTCATGGTCTCCGCTCGAGGAGTTGAAGCAAACCCTAAAAAATTCCAAGAAATCGCCGAGATGCAAGAACCAGTCAACATCCGGGGTGTACAGCAACTCACAGGAAAACTCGCAGCACTGAGCCGCTTGATCAGTAGGCTGGGAGAAAGGACCCTACCATTCTACCAGTTGCTCAGAAAAGGAGAAAAAATCGAATGGACCGAGGAATCCCGCAACGCATTCACAGACCTAAAGAAGACCCTCTCGACACCACCAATCCTGGCGGTGCCCAAGGAGCAAAAACCCCTCTATCTCTACATAGTGGCACGCAGCAGCGTAGTCAGCACGGCGCTCGTCATCGAGCGCATGGAAGAAGGAAAAATCCAGAGCATCCAAAGGCCAATCTACTACCTAAGCATGCTCCTCACAAAATCTCAGCAGCGGTACCTGTTTTGGGAAGGTCACGGCAGATGTCCGTAGAGTCGGACTTGATTATGGGGCCTTTGCTACGAGTGTGTGAGGAAGAAGAAACATCACAGAGAAAGAGAAACGCGATTTTATACAGCTTCAGGCCTCGGGAAACATCGTCCGGTAAAGACCCTACATGTTGTTTGTGGATAGGTCTTATTCCTTTGCTCACGGGGAGTTGATGGCATGTCGCTGACTCTCTTACAGTTGTATTCAGGAAAAAGCCTACTTTGGCGAAAGCCTACTCTCGTATCTGGAGAACTTGGCCTCTATGGGCGCCCTACCCCTCCTTATATAGGTGGAAGGGGGAGGCTTACATGTAGAGTCATATTTGTTGGAGATATGCCCTAGAGGAAATCATGTTATGATGTTATCTCCGTATGTATTCATGAGTTATTTGTATTTTCCTTGAACATCATCACTGATATGTATCAATAAGTATGTGATTTGTTTGTGAGATTATATATTCTATGATGATTGTTCTAATGGTCCCTGGTTGATAAGGTTATGCGGATACATATCTTTGACTAGTATATGATTCGATTGATGACTATGTTTCACAAGTCATGAGCTTGGAGATGCTACCGATAGTATGGACTTAGTGATGGGATCACTGAGTTGGACAGAGACCCACTTTGAGACGCAGCGAGATATTGTCATCTGTTAGTCTCAATACAATGTATATACCATGTCCTAGACCTGAGGTCCTCGCATGTTCTCGGGATGAGGAATGACTCACTTAGGACTATCAAACGCTACACCGTAACTAGGTAGTTATAAAGGTAGCTTACGGGTGAGTCATGATCAAGGTTTAAAATAGCGGGATACACGATATATCGGCGGGATTTTTTGGCAGCTATTTGGGGATATTTCATACAAAGAATGCAGCTATATCGGCGATATATTGGGCTATTTGTCGATATTCAATGAAGGAAAAAAATATCGGTGAGCTTTCCTAGAAGATATATCGGCCAAATATCGGGCTATCTTAAATCATGGTCATGATACATGCCGCGAGACATGGTTGATCAAGATGGGATTTTCCCCTCCACTTTGGAGAGATATTCTCTGGGACCTCTCGAGTGATAAGATTCAGAAAGCATGCTCGTGCGACATGGGTTAAGTGTTAACCCGGTTCAGGAATCTGTATCACGGTTTCGAGAAGAGAGGTCAAGCTATCACAAGGGTGACAAGTACTCGCCTTGAGCTTGACAACATAATATCTTGAGGCAAAAGTAATGTTGCATATGACACTTTGTAATGGTTCTCTTATGACTTTACGCATATATGGGAGCCGGCACGTTCTGCTAGGAACCGCTACGGACTATCGAACCGGATGTGATTCGGGACGTGTCCATGTGTACGTGAACCTATAGGGTCGCGCGCTTAAGAGGAAAGGAGCATATTCGGGTGTGATCCGAATGGAATATGGATGGAGGGTCCGGATTGCCTCAAGGGTTGAGGCCATTCCACGGGTGATACGTCCAAAACGTATCAATAATTTCTGCTTGCTCCATGCATGTTTTGTGTGATACTGCTATGATCTAGATACACTTTCATACACCTTTGCTCATATTTGGACTAATCTATTAACTCAGTGCACCCCAGTGCCAGTTCCTGTTTTCTGTTGTTTTTCTATTTCAGTTTTCCCCCATATAAAAAGTGCCAGAAAAATTCCGGGAAAAATACCTGAAAAATCAGCGTACAGGAAGCTTCAAGAAGAGCCCGGGAGGGGCCAGAGGGGAGCCAGGGGGGCCAGGCGTCCACCCGGCGCGGCCCTACCCCTGGCCGTGCCAGGGGGCGCCTGGGGGCCCTGGTCCACCTCTGGCTGCCCCCCTTCTCCTATTTATTCTCCGTCACGGGGAAACTCCGAGGACAGAACCCTATTTCGCAAATTCTCCTCTGTTCCGCCGCCGCGCTTCCGAGATCGGGAGCACCAGAAGACCTCTTCCCGGCACCCTGCCGGAGGGAGGATTGACCTCCGGGAGTCTCCTCTCCACCATGGATGCTCCCCGGATGTCTCGTGAGTAGTTTTCCTTGGACCATGGGTCCGTGATCAGTAGCTATGTGATGTTCTCCTCCCCTCTTTGATCTTCATTATTTAGACCTCGTGAGCTGCCCTACATGATCGAGGCACTTTTGTAATATTTCTGCTATTGCTATGTTGAGTTTGATAGGATCTGATGGATTATGAGATTATTTTCAGATTTTGATTGAGTAATATATTTGTTTCTTATCTCTTATATTTTTGTTCCTAAGTAATTCTTGCATGTTCTCCATTGCTGTTTATTGCTTTGGCCAAGTAGTAGGTAGTGACTCCAAGAGGGAACGTTTTGCTCGATTGTGGGTTCATGCCCCCCCGATGACACGCTTGAGAGACAGAAACATGAGTCTAGGGGATGTGTTGTTGCCACAAGGGGAAAAACAACGGTGCTTGTAACCGCGGTTACAAGGATTGTTTACTTTACGCAAAGTTCTTTTTAATGCAGTTGTCTTTTGCTTTGGGTTTACACTTTGGGTGGGGCTCGCAACTTAATACCAGCGAGATGTTCTGGATAGATATCTCAAGGTGGATGATTAGTAGTAGATGCAGATGGATTTCGGTCAACTTATTTTGGCGTACTGACCATGCTTTTGAACCTCGTCCTTTCTTTTGTAGCATAGTTAGCATTGCGGTGCGTTCATAATCATGTCAATTGCCTTTCTGTAATTTGTTTACCTCGCATAGCAATTTTATCGTCTTTTGGGAGAGAGACATCACTAGTGAACATCACGTATCCCGGTCCATATCCTCATCACTGTTTACACGCTCATTTACTTTTCTGCTTTTACTTTTACTTGCTAACATTATCCCTTGCGTTTTACCCTTTGTGAACAACAAGACCAAAGAGATTGACAACCTATCTGAACTTCGTTGGGAACAAAGTTATCGTGTCTGTATGCAGGTCCGCGTCAGTTGCGCCGCTGACACCTACTTATCATCTCCGGAGTCCTACTGGAGACAAACCTTTGTATCTTCACCGAGGGAAATTTGCTGCTGTGCTACATCACGCCTTCCACTTGGGGCTCACCAAAGAAGGGCGAGAAATCACTATCATCATCTCGCACATCAAGCCAAATTTCTGGCGCCGTTGCCGAGGACTCCGAGTGTTAAGATAGGGGAGTTGCACACTACCCTTTACCTTTGTTTTTTAGTCTTGTTAGTTTATCTTTCAGTTTTTATCTTTGTGTCTTTTATCAAAAACTACAAAAAATCTGCCACACTTGCTGCTACTATGGGTTCAACTGAAAACACCAAGTTGTGTGACTTCACTAGTCACAACAACCAAGACTTTATCTGCACTCCCATTGCCACGCCTGCCACTTCAGCTACCTCTTATGAAATTAAACCTGCTTTGCTAAATCTTGTTATGAGAGATCTTTTCTCTGGTGCTGGAGATGATGCTGCTTTACACATGAATAATTTTGTTGAATTATGTGATATGCAAAAGTATAAAGAAGTAGAAGGTGATGTTGTTAAGATCAAGCTCTTTCCTTTCTCTTTAAGGGGAGATGCTAAAATCTGGTTTCAATCTTTGCCTAGAAATAGCATAGATTCTTGGGATAAGTGCAAAGATGCTTTTATAGGGAAGTACTACCCTCCTGCTAAGATTATCCAATTGAGGAGTAATATTATGACTTTTAAGAAATTGGATAATGAACACATTGCCCAAGCTTGGGAACGAATGAAATCTCTTGTTAAGAAGTGCCCTACACATGGTTTGACTACTTGGATGGTTATCCAGACTTTTTATGCAGGCTTGAACTTTACCTCGCGGAACCTGTTAGATTCGGCCGCGGGAGGAACCTTTATGTCAACTACAATTGGTGCTGCCACGAAGCTTCTCGATGAAATGATGAACAATTATTCCCAATGGCACACCGAACGCGCTCCAACAGGTAGGAAGGTAAATTCTATCGAGGAAATTACCTCCCTCAATGAAAAACTTGACTTAATTATGTCTCTACTTACCAAGCAACCCTCTATTGATCCTCATGATGTTCCTTTAAATTCTTTGGTTACTCAAGAACAAGTAGATGTGAACTTTATTGCTAGAAACAACTTCAACAACAGTGCTTATAGGGGAAATTTTGCTAGCAATCCTAGACCGTTTCCATCCAACTATGGGAACAACAACACTTACCCTAGCAACAAGAACCCCTCTTCTGAATTAGAAAGCATGCTTAGAGACTTTATCACTAACCAAAAAGCCTTCAACAAAAATGTAGAAGAGAAATTAGCTAAAATAGATAATCTCTCTTTGAAGGTAGAAAGCTTAGCCCTTGATATTGAGATGCTCAAAATTAGAACCTCCCCCCTTGAGGAGAATCAGGACACTCCTATTAATGCTATCCAGTTACAAATCAATGAAAACATTAGGATGATGGCTAAACTTAAAGAAAGATGGGCTAGAGAAAAAGAGGAAGAGGATAGAATTAAGAGCCTTCCTACACACCACACAGTTGCCACTATCCAAATTGTTGAGGACACTCAAACTATTAGCACCCAATGCACTCCTAGTCCCGTTGGACCTATTAATGGTGATGCTAATACCTCAACCGTAGATAAAGAAACTCCTATGAACATAGAGGGTTTCAAACAAGTGAGCCTAGATGACACTACTACCACCTTTGATAGTAGTGATATTGATTTTGATAGTTGTACCCTCTCAGAAGTTATTAGCTTGTTACACAAAATGTCTAGAGACCCCCACACTAGCACACTTAATCTTGCCTTCACGGAGCATATCACAAATGCTCTAATCAAAGCTAGGGAGGAGAAGCTTAGAGTAGAAGCCTCCATACCTAGGAAGCTAGATGATGGTTGGGACCCTATGATCAAAATTAAATTAAATAACTTCTCTTGCTATGCTTTATGTGATGTTGGAGCTAGTACCTCCGTTATGCCCAAAAGAATATTTGATATGTTTGAATTGAAGCCTTTTGAGCCTTGTTCTTTTGGTGTTCATCTTGTTGATTCTTCCATAAAGAAACCTTTGGGGAAGATCGACGATGTTCTTATCATTGTCAATGACACCTATGTTCCCGTTGATTTTATTGTTATGGATATAGAGTGTGAACCTTTGTGTCCAATTATTTTGGGACGTCCTTTTCTTCGCACCGTTGGTGCGGTTATTGACATGAAAGAGGGGAATATAAAATTTCAATTCCCATTAAAAAAGGGGATGAAACACTTCCCTAGAAAGAAAATCAAGTTACCTTTCGAGTCCGTTACACGGGCTAGTTATTCTCTTTCTCTTGATAAAACTTGATTCTTCTTTTTGCATCATGCCTAGCTAATGGCTTTAAAGAAGCGCTTTCGGGAGGCAGCCCGCAACGAATTTCGCTGTTTATTTTTGCTTTTGTTGTGTCTTGATGATTGTTACTTCTGTAGCAACATCATTGTATCTTTATTTTTCAGCTTTGTGCCAAGTTATAGCCTCTTCCGGCAAGGGAAGTAAAAGTTGTGACATGCTGTCCTGAAAACAGATTCTGTCCTCGTGACCAAAAAAATTCTAGAACAATCCCAGTTCATCTTTTTGAGCTAAAATTTTTACACAGTATGCTCTATACAATTACGAAACTTCCATATGTTCTGAGTTTTTTGATTTGAGTTGCAGAAGTGCCCCTAAAAAATTCTTTACTATCTGCTGTTCTGTTTTTCACAGATTCTGCCACGTTTTGTCTCTCCTAACTTTTGCAAACCTTAAGCTTGCTTTTTATTTGCAAAAAAATTTTGGCACTCTTGAGAAACAGTAGCTATTCAAGATTATCTTTATATCCAGTTGAGAAAATTTATTTATTAAGGGTACTAACCTCTCTAATCAGCTTATGATGAGTTATGTATGAAGGGAGTTTTCAAGTGTGCGATGGAAGATGATGAAAGAAGATCCAGGAGTGTCAAGCGCTCAAGCTTGGGGATGCCCCCATGCATCCCCAAAAAATATTCAAGGAGACTCAAGCGTCTAAGCTTGGGGATGCCCCCGTGCATCCCCTTCTCCATCAACAATCATCAGTTCGTCCTTCGTCTCACTATATTTTTATCACTTCATGCGTTATGTGCTATGCTTGGAGCGTCTCGCCCTTAGGTTTTGTTTTTAGTTTTCTTTAGCTTTGCTTGCTTTTCATAACAAGTTAGATCCTGTCTTACTTTGTGTGGGAGAGAAACACGCTCCACTTTCAAAATTAGAACACATCATAGAATTCTTCATGCCTATCTTTTTGATGTTGTGTGTTCTTTATCTTTTCATAGCTACTGCCATGTTTAGTTTTAGTCTTAGTTTGTCTTTAGCAATAGCCTTGGCTTTTGTTTAGTTTGTTGCTGGAACTCTTTTTAGTTTTCATGTTTATCTTGTTAAAGAGAATTGGTTGTTGCACTGAGTTGTGTCTTGTCTTGAAAGTAGGTAATTAAGGTTGCTATTTAATTCTAGTAGTAGCTTGCAATAGTTTTGAGGTATTGTTGTGAGTAATGATTGAACTTTTGGTGTCAAGAGCTCTTGCCTATTAGTGATAGGTGTCGTATTTTGGGAAATCCGTGTTTATTTTCAAAACCTACAAAACTAGTTGAGAACTCTAGCTACTAGATGGATCACTACTCTTCTGAGGAGTCGAATATCAGAGAACACTCACGTACCATGAGTCGAGGATGCGCAAGGATAACCAAACCCCATACACTCCTCCTCGGGGTACTTGTCTCTTTGTGAACCTCCTTATTAGATTGAGAGTTACCGATAATAAGTGCATGAGTTCTTCAGACTAATGTAAGTATTGATAGTTGACACTTCCACCTTCCCATATTTTGCTAGCCTCTCATGTGCCATGCATTGCCTTCTTCTCACTCCGAGAGTTGGTGTCCACCTTCGCCGGTACATCCAAACCATTGGCATGATACGCTCTATCATCATAAGCCTCCTTATATATTTCCTCAAAACAGCCACCATACCTACCTATCAAGGCATTTCCATAGCCTTTCCGAGTTATATTGCCATGCAACTTCCACCTCTTCATGACTTGATCTTCATGTCATACATGTTCCTGCTACACTGGCAGCTACATACCTTGCATACATCATGATATTTACATCTTCTTTATGATTTTGAGTACCTTGTAAAGTGTGAAAGATCTCCTTTACCTTCTTGTAAAATAGAGTGTTGCCCTTAAGTGAGGAAAATATCCCAAAGTGGACACAATAAAAGATCCCAGGACAAATGAGTGTTAAATAGAAAGAGCCATTGAGGCCACAAAAAATAGAAAAAAGAGAAAACGAAATAAAAAGAGAGAAAGGGGCAACACTACTATCCTTTTGAGAGATCCACACTATTACTCCCTTTATATCTTTATACTCCATAGAGATGATCATTATGCATATAGTTATGTGGGGACCTTCACACTATAGAACTTGGCTTGCATATTCCAAGGATGAGCCTCCTCAAACGAGCTCTAGGTATTCACGAGAAAGCAAGTTAGATGCACCCCCACTAGTTCCATTGGAGAGCTTCTTAGCTCGTATGTGCATCCGTTGCATGGCAATTCCTACTCCTCACATCATATCTATCATTTGGCATCTCTTGCCTATGATTGTCCTCATTGATGTGAGCCTTTCTCATCCTTTTTGTCTTCCTCCTCCACCATATTTCTCTCTTTGCCATCCTAAGTGTCAACTCTCGTCCTTACGCTCATCCATTGCATGAGTGCTCAAAATATCGAAAAGGAGTGGATCAAATTGACTTGTACCTGGCTAGTGGTCTGGGGACGAGTCAAGATAAGATTCCAAAGAATACCAAGTGTGAAACTTTAGTAGATTGAGTTCTCAACACAAATTTACCTTTTTCTCGTATTCCCTATCCCCCTTCTTGCACGCAAACACCATTTGGAGACATTCGAGTCACGGACAGCGAGAGCTCTTGCACCTTTTGTTCTTTTGTTACTTGTTTCAATGCTAATATAGACTCTTGCATGTTATGGCTTGAATTGAATCTCTAACCTTGCTTTCTTTACTTTTCAAAGTTCTTTTATGGTTGCTAGCATGTCAACACAGAAATTATGTTGTTATCATTTACCTACTCGAGGACGAGCAGGAATTAAGCTTGGGGATGTTGATACGTCCAAAACGTATCTATAATTTCTGCTTGCTCCATGCATGTTTTGTGTGATATTGCTATGATCTAGATACACTTTCATACACTTTTGATCATATTTGGACTAACCTATTAACTCAGTGCACCCCGGTGCCAGTTCCTGTTTTCTACTGTTTTTCTATTTTAGTTTTCCCCCATATAAAAAGTGCCAGAAAAATTCCGGGAAAAATACCGTAAAAATCAGTGTACAGGAAGCTTCGAGAATAGCCCGGGAGGGGCTAGAGGGGAGCCAGGGCGGCCCAGGCAGCCACCCGGCGCGGCCCCACCCCTGTCCGCGCCAGGGGGGCGCCTGGGGCCCCTGGTCCACCTCTGGCTGCCCACCTTCTCCTATTTATTCTCCGTCACGGGGAAACTCCGAGGACAGAACCCTAATTCTCAAATTCTCCTCTGTTCCGCCGCCGCCGCGCTTCCGAGATCGGGAGCACCAGAAGACCTCTTCCTGACACCCTGCCGGAGGGAGGATTGACCTCCGGGAGTCTCCTCTCCACCATGGATGCTTCCCGGATGTCTCTTGATTAGTTTTCCTTGGACCATGGGTCCGTGATCAGTAGCTATGTGATGTTCTCCCCCCTCTTTGATCTTCATTGTTTAGACCTCGTGAGCTGCCCTACATGATCGAGGCACTTTTGTAATATTTCTGCTATTGCTATGTTGAGTTTGATAGGATCTAATGGATTATGAGATTATGTTCAGATTGTGATTGAGTAATATATTTGGTTCTTATCTCTTATATTTTTGTTCCTAAGTAATTCTTGCATGTTCTCCGTTGCTGTTTATTGCTTTGGCCAAGTAGTAGGTAGTGACTCCAAGAGGGAACGTTTTGCTCGATTGTGGGTTCATGCCCCCCGATGACACGCTTGAGTGACAGAAACATGAGTCTAGGGGATGTGTTGTTGCCACAAGGGGGAAAACAACGGTGCTTGTAACCGCGGTTACAAGGATTGTACCCTTTACGCAAAGTTCTTTTTAATGAAGTTGTCTGCTGCTTTGGGTTTACACTTTGGGTGGGGCTCGCAACTTAATACCAGCGAGATGTTCTGGATAGATATCTCAAGGTGGATGATTAGTAGTAGATGCAGATGGATTTCGGTCTACTTATTTTGGCATACTGCCCATGCTTTTGAACCTCGTTCTTTCTTTTGTCGCATAGTTAGCATTGCGGTGCGTTCATAATCCTGTCAATTGCCTTTCTGTAATTTGTTTACCTCGCATAGCAATTTTATCGTCTTTTGGGAGAGAGACATCACTAGTGAACATCACGTATCTCGGTCCATATCCTCATCACTGTTTACACGCTCATTTACTTTTCTTCTTTTACTTTTACTTGCTATCATTATCCCTTGCGTTTTACCCTTTGTGAACAACAAGGCCAAAGAGATTGACAACCTATCTGAACTTCGTTGGGAACAAAGTTATCGTGTCTGTGTGCAGGTCCGCGTCAGTTGCGCCTTTGACACCTACTTATCATCTCCGGAGTCCTACTGGAGACAAACCTTAGTATCTTCACCGAGGGAAATTTCCAGCTGTGCTACATCATGCCTTCCACTTGGGGCTCACCAAAGAAGGGCGAGAAATCACTATCATCATCTCGCACATCAACGGGCGCCTATATAAGGGCTAGGGTGAACCCCGAAGGGGTACAGGTCAGACCAGAACCCTAGCCGCCACTCCACCTCCAGGCCGAGCCGTCGGACCTAGCAGTCTGCCGCCCGGCGCTCCTCCTTGTACGTGCGCATCCCTTGGAGGCGCTGCACCTGCGGCGCTTGGACGAACTGTTCACGGGATCAGATCGTGGGACTCCGTTCGTGGGATCGGTACGAGGGATCGGTTCGAGGGATTAGAGGAGAAGCCGCCGACGCGCATCGCCAACTCTCCTTCTGCTGTCGTGATTGTGCGTCTAGTGGTAAACCCTAATCATGTAGTTCATCCCCAGTAGCATTGATCTTGGTTGTGTGCGGTAGAAATTTTAATTTGGCGCTAGCGTAGCGTACCGCGTATCCCAACACTATTCTGATACAAACTAGCTTCATCTTGTATTACAAGTCGGATATCAATCTGAGTCCTACTCTAAGTCTTGTAATCTTCCAAGTTAAGTGGACTCCTATAGAGGAGAGTCTCCTATCTGGTCGACTCCTGTTGAGGAGAGTCTCCTGTCTGGCCGACTCCTATAGATGAGAGTCCCCTGTCTGGATGACTCCTGTAGAGGAGAGTCTCCATCATGCCGACTCTTGGAGGTGACTCATGTCAGCCGACTTATGGAGGTGAATCATGTCAGCCGACTCATGGAGGTGACTCATGTCAACCGACTTATGGAGGTGAGTCATGTCAGCCGACTTATGGAGGTGACTCATGTCAGCCAACTCTAGTCTCCAGGACCTGTCTTCTGGCTGAGTCTTCCTTTTGGGTGCTATCTTCTGGACGGGTCTTAGCTTTGAGTAATCCCCCCCCCCCGACAGTAGACCCCAAGTTTAGCTTGGACGCAATCTTGGCGTCGGCTTCATTTTTCCTCTGCCTTTACGTGGCAATGAGATTGTCGTAGAAGAAAACGTTGGGTGCGCGTCCATGGTAAACTTCTAGTATAATGAATAGTTAGGATAAAGACCGGGTCTGGAGGCCAAACCATTAAGCCGGCTTGCTCCACTGGTTCATGTCAATGAACCCGATATGATTCAATTTTGAACTCTTACATGTTTCAGTTCAATGTTGCTTTTTGCTCTTCCGTGTCTTGTCAAAAGGACTCGGGATAAATTTTACGGGCAATTTTATGTCCATATCACTTGTACCCCCAAGCTCTGAGTTTATCATCTCGTGATGACTTGGGGTTTTGTATATAAAATAGCCTTGTTGGTGTAGCCCCCAAGTGCCGGGTTGCTCGCCCGAAGTATCCTGGGACTTAGAATTTCTTGATGACAAATCTTTCATTTTGTGCAGCCCCCAAGTGTCAGGTTGTCTTGCTTGCATGAATTTTTATTTCATGATGTTGGCAGATACTTGTCTACCAAAGTCGGCCATCATATGACAAAGCCGATAAATTTTGTAGAAGTCAGCAAATACTTGTTTGCTGATAAAAACTGGCGGATGCTTGTTGGTTGAAGCCAGTAAATATGATATGTTGGGTTATATTCCCAGCTTCCAAATAAAGTGGCCCTTCGAGTACTGGAATATGTTTCCTTCAGCAACCCAAAATAATGTGTGCCAACTGTTATGTCTTGACAAGCTCCCTCGATAAAGTCAGGGTGTTTGGAAAAAACCGACCCTTGTGATGACTTGGTGGATATCCTCAAATATTGCAGCCCCCAGGTGCTGGGTTTGGAAAACATGTTCTGTGGCTTGTGACCAGCGTGTGGTCAGATACCTTGTGATATTCTATCTTGAATTTGCCTTTTGCCCTTTGGATGCCAAAAGTCAGCCTGGATTGGACTTTGGTCCTTCTTTGTTTTTGACTTTGATAGTCATTTCTTTGGAAAACTTCATCCTCTGATATATGGATTGAATATGCTTTTGAAGAGAGCCGTTATTGTTCCAGCTTACCACATTTACAGCTGGGTCAGAAGAGAATATAATATTCAGCTGAGCCAGTGTAACTTCTGGGAGTCGGCTAACTTCATAGGGAAAGCTTCTCGGAGGCCGACTTTATGAGTAGTAGATGGCGGTCCCTGTGCTTAGATCAGTTTTGACCGTCCTTTTAGTAAAGATGGTAAACATTGTTTGAACTAGGCCGGGTCCACTCTTGTTTGCGTTCCCTTTTTCTCAGAAAAACTTGACGACATTTTGTAGAGTCGGCCAACGCGTTTAGACTGAGACGGGTTCACTTTTGTTACGTGTGAATCGACAAGTTTTGCCGAATCATAGATAGTTGCAAAGTATAGTCCCCATGAGTCAGTATGATCATCACTGTGTCATGCCGAGTCACAGAGAAATTCGAGCTGTAGTCCCCATGAGTCGGTATGATCATCTTTGCGTCATGCCGAGTCACATAGGTTAATGTTGTTATTGAAATATGTTGGTGTTTCCATTGACAAAGCTAGTGTTTTAAAAAGAGCTTTGAAGAAAGCCAGTATTTGTGCTAGCTTTCCACGGTTACAGCCGAGCCATATTCTTTTTCAAGTCGGCGTGTATGCCATAAGGTTGTTAGGAAAAACGGTAGCAAAAGAAAGAAAAAATGATATGATGCTGATGTATGCAAAAATTAAAGTGCAAAGGCTCATATATAAGTCGACTCTGTATTGAACATGCCTCATCTTCTCGCGTTGATTGAGATTATTGGGTTATCCAGGAGTGGAACCTCTCTGTAAGCCGGCACATATGACTAGCGTTCCCTGTGCTTAAACCCAAACTCGATAGGCGTTTCCGTAAGCCCCAAGGTTTTTAGACTTTAGTCGGGTACACGTAGGTCGTATGAGCTTGAGCTATACAGGCCAAGATTAAGTCGTGGTTAGCCAGTTCATGTATATGCCGGGATTTCTTCGGATAAGAGTCGATGGATGCCATCGAGCTCCCCTACTTCCCCTGAATAAGCCATACACATGTGGAGTTCTACATATACATGACTAGTTCTCAGATAAGAGTCGATGAATGTCATCGAGCCCCCCCCCCCTGATTCCCCTGAATAAGCAATATACATGCTCAGTACCAATAGAGGGGTTGATCAAGCCCCCAGGTCTCTGAGATATGAGAATGCAGAAGATGCAATGCATCATGACATGTAGTGTATGATGCAAGATGAGAAGAGAGTAAATTCATAGTGCATAAGATGCAATGTATGGAGAAGTTGGCATGACCAAGGTTGGCGTACCTTAGTGTGGCGAAATCCGGTGCGACGAGAGTCGACTTGTATTTTATATGGCGAAAGCCGATGCGAAGAAAGTCGACTTATATTTTGTGCGGCGAGATCTGGTGCGACGAAGGTTGACTTATATATTTTATGGTGAAAGCCAATGCGAAGAAAGTCGACTTATATTTTGTGCGGCGAGAGCTGGTGCGACGAAGATCGACTTATATATTATATGGCGAAAGCCGGTGCGACGAATGTCGACTTTATATATTTATGGAGAAAGCCGGTGTTTTGTAATGATCCTGGATTCATAAAGGAGCCAGAATTTTCGATGACCCGGAATCTCATTGTGGTGCCGAGATTTTCCAATAAACCAGAACTCGAGAAGGGAGTCGGGATTTTTCCGACGATCCAGAACTTAATGAAAGAGCCGGAATTTTTCCATCGAACCGAAATCCGGGCCGGGATTTTACCGATGATCCGGTACTCAATGAAAGAGCCGGAATTTTCCCGATGAACCGGAATCTGAGCCGGGATTTTACCATCGAAAACAATGGACCAAAATTTGTGATGGTCAATTATAATCCGTCGTTGAAACATAATATATTCCAATCTCCGATGGATCCTATAGGAGGCGTAGCCACCGAGTCTTGAGTCGACTCGAGGAGTCGGCTAGGGACTCCATGTATCTGGCTTGATTAAGAAACAAGCATTGATCTAATGATGCAGAGAAAACCCAGAAAACCATGGAAGGCAACCATTGTGAGGTTGTGGCTGATCTTCGTTGGAGTCAGCGGTTGATAGTCCGGCCAATATGTCGAGCCGGCAATAGAGAGAGCCAAGCGGTTGTAAGCCGACACATATGTGTCTATTAAGCGTGATGGTGTAAGACGACGTATATGTTGACGTCGACTGTGGCGTTGTGAGCCGGCATGAAACGAGGCAAACCGGCATGGCCACAGAAAAATATATATGCCCTGAACCTGCATGCACAAGATTGCGCAAACAGATAATAAAATTCTTGATAGAATAAAATTGTAGAGCAATGGTGTAGGAGAGATATCACCTGATGACTTGCTCAAAAGGTAGTTTTCCAATGTCCGAAGTGCGGACCGGTGATAGGTTGAGACGAATTCGCGATTGGAATTCGTTATCTCCCGTAGATCAGAAAACACGTTATAGTGCGGGAGTCGGACATGGACTCATCTAATTTGGTGAGTCAGAATTTTTCCGTAGACTCATCTCTTTGGTGAGTCGGAATTTTATAGACTCTTCTCTTCGGGGAGTTGGAATTTTGTAGACTCTTCTCTTCGGGAGTCGGAATTTTGTAGACTCTACAACACAGACGTTCTTATCCTGCAGGCTGCGCGTGAGGGTCAATGTTGAAGTCGAGTTTCGAGTCGCACGCTTGGATTTTTTCTTGTTTTCTCCATGAGCTTGATGTAGATCTTGATGCAGATGTTGAAGAAACCGATGTTGCAATGCACCCGAGTCGGATTGAGTACTGCCATAGTCGGCGGACTATCGATTTGTTGATTTAGATTCGTTCGTGCCGGTTCTTCTTCGTCCGGTCGATCACAAGTTTCTCGATCCCTGTGAGTACTTCCTCCAAGATGACAACACCCTTGTGCGTAGGCCCCATGGTGGGCGCCAACTGTCGTGGGAAAGTCACGGCAGATGTCCGTAGAGTCGGACTTGATTATGGGGCCTTTGCTACGAGTGTATGAGGAAGAAGAAACATCACAGAGAAAGAGAAACGCGATTTTATATAGCTTCAGGCCCCGGGAAACATCGGCCGGTAAAGACCCTACATGTTTTTTGTGGCTAGGTCTTATTCCTTTGCTCACGGGGAGTCGATGGCATGTCGTCGACTCTCTTACAGTTGTATTCAGGCGAAAGCCTACTTTGGCAAAAAGCCTACACTGGCGGAAGCCTACTCTGGCCAAAGCATACTTTGGCGAAAGCCTACTCTGGCGGAAGCCTACTCTGGCGAAATCCTACGCTGGCCAGACCAGCATAATTCCTGTGGTGACATTCCACACAACCATATAAGGACTTTTAAGTAAAGCAATCAAAGCATGCAATTCAATTCAAGTCTTAACAAGCAAGAGTCTATATTAGCATTGACACAAGCAACAAAAGTACAAAAGGTGCAAGAGCTCTCGCTGTCCGTGACTCGAATGTCTCTAGATGGTGTTTGTGTGCAAGCAGGGGACTGGGAAAAAGAGAGAAAAAGGTTGTTGAGAACAACTATCTACTAAAGTTTCACACTTGGTCTCCTTTGGATTCTTATCTTGACTCGTCCCCAGACCACTAGTCAGCTACAAGTCAAATTGATCCACTCCCTTTCGATATTTTGAGCACACATGCAATGGACGAGCGTGAGCAAGAAAGTTCACCTAAAAGGCGAAACAGAAAAAAGGTGGAGGAGGAAGACAAAAAAGGTGTGAAAGGCTCACATCAATGAGGACAATCATAGGCGAGAGAAGGTCATATGATAGATATGATGTGAGCAGTAGGGATTTCCATGCAACGGATGCACATGTGAGCTAAAATCTCTCCAGGGGAACTAGTGGGGGTGCATCTAACTTGCTTGCTCAAGAAGACCTAGAGCTCGTTTGAGGAGGCTCATCATTGGAATATACAAGCCAAGTTCTATAGTGTGAAGGTCCCCACATAGCTATATGCATGATGATGATCTCTATGGAGTACAAGGGATAGAGGATGAAGTACTAGTGTGGATCTCTCAAAAGGAATAGTAGTGTGCCCCCTTCTCTCTTTTTATTTTTCTTTTTCTCTTTTTTCTATTTTTTGTATTTTTTGGTGGCCTCAATGGCTCTTTCTATTTAACTATCATTTGTCCTCTTTGGGATCTTTTGATTTTGTCCTCTTTGGGATCTTTTCCTCACTTTAGGGGCAACACTCTATATTTTACAAGAATATAGGAGATCTTTCACACTTTACAAAGGTACTCACATAAAGAAGATATAACTATCATGATGCAAATGTATGCTTCTGCCAGGATAGCAGGATATGCAATGATACTAGCGCGTCATGTAGCAATGATTATGGCAAGTCCCAACTAGCATGCGGCTCATCGATCAAGCAAGTAGCATGTATGACATGAGGATCAAGTCATGAGAAGGTGGATGTTGCATGGCAATGTATCTCGGAAAGGCTATGGAAATGCCTTGTAGGTAGGTATGGTGGCTGTTTTGAGGAAAGATATAAGGAGGTTTATGATGACAGAGCGTATCATGCCAAGGGTTTGGATGTACCGGCGAAGGTGGACGCTAACTCTCGGAGTGAGAAGAAAGCAATGCACTGCACAAGAGAGGCTAGAAAAAGTATAGGTGGGTGGAAGTGTCAACTTTAGAATACTGACATTAGTCCGAAGAACTCATGCACTTATTATCGGTAACTCTCAATCTAATCAGGAGGTTCACAAAGAGACAAATACCCCGAGGAGGAGTGTATGGGGGTTTGGTTATCCTTGCGCATCCTCGACTCATGGTACATGAGTGTTCTCTAATATTCGAACCCTCCAGAGGTTAGTGATCCATCTAGTAGCTAGAGTTCTCAACAGGGGTTTTTGGTTTTCGAAAAACACACGGATTTCCCAAAATACGACATCTATCACTAATAGGCTCGACCTCTTGACACCAAAAGTTCAAACATTACTCTAGTCAATACCTCAAAACTATTACAAGTTATTACTACAAAGAGAATAGCAACTTCAACTACCTACTTCTAGTCAAGACACAAAACTCCATGATCAAATCCTGACACTGCCAATTGATTCTCATGATCCAAATTACCCCATCATTCAGTATGCTGATGACACTATAATGGTAATTCATGCTGATGAATCTCAGTTGTTGGCTATCAAGGAGATGCTTATCAGGTTCCATGCTTCCACTGGTCTCAAAGTGAATTTCAATAAATCCTCTTTAATCCCCCTGAATGTTGATGAGGCTATGACTGCTCATCTTGCTGAAGTTTTTGAATGCTCCATTGGACAAATGCCCTTCACTTACCTTGGTTTACCTCTGGGTACTACCAGGCCTAAAATTCAGGATTTGATGCCTTTGGTAGATAGGGTGGAAATAAGACTCTCTGCTAGTTCTGCTATGCTTAACCAAGGGGCCAGGCTACAGTTACTCAATTCAGTAATTTCCTCCATGCCCATTTATCACCTTTGTAGTCTTGCTATCCCTCAGGGCATTTTCAAACAACTAGAGAGGATTCAGAGACAATGTCTCTGGAGAGGAAACTCTGATACCCCAAGACAATCTCTTGCTGCTTGGGAGCTTGTTTGCAGGCCTAAAAAGAAAGGTGGTCTGGGTATTGTCAACTTGCAAATACAAAACAAAGCTCTACTCCTGAAGCACTTGCATAAGTTTTATAATAAGGAGAATGTTCCTTGGGTTTCCCTTATTTGGAACACTTATTATAATGGCAATGTCCCACATGCAACTATGCTTTGTGGATCCTTTTGGTGGAAGGATATCCTCAAACTAAGTGACCTATATAGACCAGTGACCTCTGTCATGATCAATGTTGGGGATTCTGCACTTTTTTGGTCAGATGGGTGGCGCATCAATGGCTCATGTAGACCTCTGTGAGATAGGTTGCCTCATCTTTTCTCTTTTGTGAGAGATGACAAGCTATCTGTTAATGATTTTTTGAGCTTGGAGGATGAAGAGATTTTGTTTCACTTGCCACTCACACAACAAGCTGCTGATGAATACTTCTGTCTTAAGGACTGGATTCTTGATCTTCAGAGAGATCCTCAAGCTGCTGATTCTTGGCACTGGCCTGGTAAATATGGTTATACTGCCAAAGGGTTCTACAATCTTATGCATTCTCACATGCCATCTGATCAATCTTGTGCCTGGATATGGAGGAGTAAGTGCACCATGAAGATCAAAGTTTTTGGCTGGCTCCTGATGTTTGACAGATTAAACACTAAAGATCTACTTGTTAGGAGACATTGGAGACCACCCACTGAGGATAATTCTTGTGTGATGTGTCACTCAAATGCTCTTGAAGACAGACTGCATCTATTCTTCTCTTGCAACTTTAGTTGCAGAGTTTGGAACTATCTTCAAATTACATGGGGGATAATGGATCCTTGCATTCCTGTTTAAAACAGGCCAAAGATTCATTTGGTCAGTCTTTCTTCATGGAAGTCATGCTTACTGCCTCTTGGTGTATCTGGATAGTCAGAAATGGGAAGAACTTCAGGAATGAGACACCTTCATTTCATTCCTGGAGAAGGCACTTTGTGCATGATATCACCTTGCTTTCACATAGATTGCAGGGAGATCCTAAAAACAGATTGATTTCTTGGATCAATTCACTGCAATAGTATAGGTAGGATTAGATTATTTCATTTACTTTCTTGTTTTGCTTTATTATTTTCTTGTACTATTCTTTGAGAACCTTTGGTTCTCCCATGCAATAAAATACTGTGGAGCTCATGCTTCACAGTCTTAAAATTCAAAAAAAGACACAAAACTCAGTGCAATAGGCAAACTCTCTAACAAGATAAAACATGCAACCTATAGAAATTTCAACCTAAAACAAAAGAAAAGCTCTAGAAAAACTAAAGCACTACAACTAAACAGAGCAGCAGCTCAGAAAATAAAAAGAACAACTCATAGCTAAAAGAATAAGCATGCAAATCCTATGAGGAGTTCTAGTTCAAGCGGAGCGTGTAACTCTCCCACACAAAAGAGTAAGTTGGGGTCTAACTTGTTACTACAGCAAACAAAGCTAAAGAAAACTAAAAATAAAACCTAAGAGCGAGACGCTCCAAGCATAGCACATAACGCATGAAGTGATAAAAATATAGTGCAACGAGAGACGAACTGATAATTGTTGATGAAGAAGGGGATGCACAGGGGCATCCCCAAGCTTAGATGGTTGAGTCTCCTTGAATATTTATTGGGGGTGCACATGGGTATCCCCAAGCTTGAGCGTTTGACACTCCAAGATCTTCTTTCATCATCTTCCATCGCGCACTTGAAAACTCCCTTCATACATAACCCATTGTAGACTGATTAGAGAGGTTAGTACCCTATTAAAATAATTGTTCCCTTACTGTAAATAAATATATTCTTCAATAGCTACTGTTTATCAAGATTGCAAAAAAGTTTTTGCAAAGAAAAATCAAGCTTAAGGTTTGCAAAAGTAAAGAGAGACAAAAGGTGGCAGAATCTGTGAAAAACAGAACAGCAGGTAGTAAAGAATTTTTTTGGGATACTTCTGCAACTCAAATCAAAAAACTCAGAACATACGCAAGTTTCATAATTGTATAGATCATGTTGTGTCAAAAATTCAGCTCAAAAATATGAACTGGGATTTTTCTGTGATTTTTCTAGTCACGAGGACAGAATCTGTTTTCTGGACAGCATGTCACAACTTTCACTTCCCTTGTCATATGAGGCTATAAAAGGCACAAAGCTTGAAAAGTAAAGATACAATGATGTTGATACATTAGTAACAATCATCAAGACCACTAAGAACAGAAGAAAAGCAAAAAGAAAAACCTAAATTCGTCGCGGGCTGCCTCCCGAAAGCGCTTCTTTAGAGCCATTAGCTAGGCTTAAAGCAAATGATCAAAATTCTCCAAAATCATCGGAAGGTTCACCAAGGATCTCAAAATGGTTTTCAATAAGCTCATCCTTGTTCTTCTGAGGGAAAAGGTACGTACCTTTTGCTTTACCACGCAAACGTATTTGTCCTTTACCTATATCAATGAAGCCTTTCATGGCTCGGAGGAAGTTCCTTCCAAGCACTATATTTCCTCGATTGGCCTTCATGATGAAGAATTCAACCTCCACACTTCTTTTAAGAAACATGACCTGGACATATTTCAATCTTCCCTGGATCTCAGAAATATCACCATTAGAATGTTCATGGAAAGATGGAAAATTTTCCATGCTTGCAAGGTACAAAGAATCATAAATAAAGCTTGGAATTATAGAAACTGTAGATCCAATGTCACAGAAAGCAAGGAAGTTTTGATTAGAGATACCAATCCTAACAAAAGGCTCCCAGTCATTTTCTATTTCCAAAATCTCCTCTCTAGGAGGATTTGGTTTTTCTACTACTTTTAAGTTTAGAGCATCAAGTTTCTTCTCAATAGTAGCAATTCTATCTACAACAGTATCAAGACCATCATAAACAAAATAACTAGATAAACCATGTATAATTTCAAGAGCTCTAGCTTCATCACACTCTAGAAAGTCTCCTTCGGCTATAAGATCAAGAGAGTGCTTACACCACTTAAAAAGGCCAAAGTAAAAATTTCTAAGCACAATTCTTATAGGTAACCAAGGCATATTTGCCTTATGTGCTTCAGAAATTCTGTCCCATGCCTTCTTCATATTCTCCCCGTTCCTTTGGTGGAAATCCAAGACCTCGGATTCCCTCATAGTACCAACTCCTAACATACTTGACCACACAAGAAAAATAACAGGTATTTTTGGTATTTTTGATAAGGGACACAAAAGTAAAAACTGAAAGGTAAACTAACAAGACTAAAAAACAAAGATAAAAGATAGTGTGCAACTCCCCTATCTTGTAGACTGGAGTCCCCGGCAACGGCCCCAGAAAACTTGGTGATGGCGAAAGAGTGTTAATACTCTTCAAGCCTCGTTGGTTACCCCAAGTGCAGGGTGAGATATAGTGCAGCAGCAAGTTTACCCTTGGCAAAGATACCAAGGTTTGTCTCCCGTAGGACTCCGAAGGATACAAGAAGGTGGTAAAGTGAACAATGGCGCCGAGGTTAATAGCTTCACCTGGACCTGCACACAGATACAAATAACTTTGCTCCCAACGAGTACAGGAGGAGTAGTCAATTCCTCCGGCCTTGCTGTTTACAAAGGATCAACGCAAGAGATAAAAGTGGAACTGAAAGTAAAGACTGAAAGTAAGCTAAAGGTGTAAACAACAATGTGAAGATGGACCGGGGTCCCAAGATTTTCACTAGTGATGTCTCTCTCCCAAAATATGATAAAAGTGCTAGCGAGGTAAACAAATCACAGTTGGGCAATTGACAGAATTATGAAGGCACCGCAATGCTAACTATGATGCAAAGAAAGGAAGGGCTCAAAAGCAATGGGCAGTACGCCAAGGTAAGTAGACCGAAATCCAACTGCATCTACTACGAATCATCCACCTTGAGATATCTATCCAGAACATCTCGCTGGTATTAAGTTGCGAATCCCACCCAAAGTGTAAATTCAAAGCAACAGACAACTACATTAAAAGAACTTTGCGTAAAGTAAACAATCCTTGCACCTGTGGGTACAAGCACCGTTGTTTTATCCCTGGTGGCAACAGCACATCTCCTAGTCTCATGTTTCTGTCACTCAAGCTAGACATCAAGGGGATGAACCCACAATCAAGCATAACGCTCCCTCTTGGAGTTGCAACAAATCACTTGGCCAAAGTAAAATACGGCAACGGAGAACATGCAAGAATTTACTCAAGAACAAAATATAAGAGATAAGAACCAAATATATTACTCATCACAATCTGAATATAGTCTCATAATCCATTAGATCCCAGCAAAATCAGCATAGCAACAGCAGAAAATTACAAAGGTGCCTCGATCATGTGAGGCAGCTCACGAGGTCTCGAAAGTGGAAGCACAAAGAGGGGATAGGAACATCACATAGCTACTGGTCACGGACCCATGGTCCAAGGGGAACTACTCACGGTACATACGGGAGGCTGATGTCTACGCACGCTTCTATTCTTGTAGACTATGTTGGGCCTCCAAGCGCAGAGGTTTGAAGGACAGCATCAATTTCCCTCAAGTGGATGACCTAAGGTTTATCGAACTCAGGGAAGTAGAGGTTGAAGATGGTCTCTCTCAAGCAACCCTGCAATTAAGATACAAGAAGTCTCTTGTGTCCCCAACACACCTAATACAACTAGGAGTTGTATAGGTGCACTAGTTCGGCGAAGAGATGGTAAAATACGGGTGATAGGTGCGGCAAAACAAAGTAATATAAATCTGTAATAAAAAATGCAGCAAGCAAACAAGTGGTAAACGTGAGCACAAACGGTATTGCAATGGTGGAAACAAGGCCCAGGCTTCATACTTTCACTAGTGGCAACTCCCAACAACATTAACATGGTCTAATCACATGATATTTCCCATAAAACATGCAATGGAGACGTACTCGGAGGTCATTCCTTTGTGGTCAAGAGAGGACGAGAATTGTGTAGGGCTACAAAAGCACACCTCAAAGTTCGTAGTTCTCAATCTATGGATTTCCCAATGTCACCGCGGCCATCCAAAGAGAGTACCACAATCACCACAACATATCTAAAGGATAGTCAAAGACAAGCACCAAGAGACTCTCAATCTTCAATCCACACACAAAAGAGGAAATCACTCATGAAAATATTCTTCTAACCCATGTCCAATAAACCGATGTCACCTTGGTCTCGGGGATTATACTAGATAAGATCAAGTGAGTACATCAATCCAATACATAGAGGAAGGGTAAATATCATGGGATCACCCTAGATTAACATAGCCAAAGATCACAACAAAGATCACATCATGGGAGAGAGAGAAACCACATAGATCAAGATACAAGCCTTATCCCCGAGGGGAACTACTCACACATGGACATGGTGAGAGGGAGAGTTGTTGATGGAGAGGTGTCGTCCGGAGAAGATGAAGAAGACGGCGGCGGCGGCGCCCACGCCGGCGGCGCCCACGGACACGGCGGTGGCCACGGCCCTTGGCCCCTTCTTCTTCCTTGGAGATGGTGCTGCTTTGGAGATTGATCTCCCCCTCAAGACGGCTGCCAAGGGGGGGGGGATTTCGTGGTGCCCTTTGACCTAGGTTTCCTCTCTTTATATAGACTCTCGGATTCCCTTCATCCAGATTACGTCTTCTGTATTTCGGAGTTTCTGGAAGAATTCGAACTCCGATTGGGCCGAATGTTATGTCTAAATCCACCGGAAAAAATTCCCTACAACTTTGTAGTTTTAAGTTTTTCCGTTTGAGATCGTCTTCTAGCGTATCCGAGGCGATATTTAAAACCTGTCTGGTGGGGACAGATTTCGGGAGAGTCAGAGTCCAACTCCTACAAGGCTCCTTTTGTGATTTTTCCTTTATCCAAGTAATTCCTACACATAAAGTAGAAAAACAAGAACTTGTGCACTCTTGCAACCATTAATAGGTTAGTTCCAAAATATGTTATAAAAAGATATGAAAGTGTATCAAAAGCATAGCAATATCACACAAAACATGCATGGAGCAAGCAGAAATTATAAATACGTTTGGGATGTATTAACATCCCCAAGCTTAATTCTTTCTCGTCCTCGAGTAGGTAAATGATAACAAGCATAATTTCTGTGGTGACATGCTACCAATCATAAAAGAACTTTTAAGTAAAGCAATCAAGACATGTAATTCAATTCAAGTCATAACAGGCAAGAGTCTATATTTACCATTGAAACAAGCAACATAAGAACATAAAAGTGCAAGAGCTCTTGCTATCTGTGACTCGAATGTCTCCAAATGGTGTTTGCGTGCAAGAAAGGGGATAGGTATATACGATAAAAAGGTATTTTTGTGTTGAGAACTCAATCTACTAAAGTTTCACACTTGGTCTTCTTTGGAATCTTATCTTGACTCATCCCCAGACCACTAGCCAGGAACAAGTCAAAATGATCCACTTATTTTCGATATTTTGAGCACTCATGCAATGGATGAGCGTAAGCAAGTAAGTTGACACTTAGGATGGCAAAGAGAGAATATGGTGGAGGAGGAAGACAAAAAGGGTGTGAAAGGCTCACATCCATGAGGACAATCATAGGCGAGAGAAAGCCAAATGATAGATATGATGTGAGGAGTAGGGATTGCCATGCAACGGATGCACATATGAGCTAAGGTAAGCTCTCCAATGGAACTAGTGGGGATGCATCCAACTTGCTTGCTCAAGAAGACCTAGAGCTCATTTGAGGAGGCTCATCATTGGAATATACAAGCCAAGTTCTATAGTATGAAGGTCCCCACATAGTTATATGCATGAATGATAATCTCTATGGATTACAAGATATAAGAGGGAGTACGAGTGTGGATCTCTCAAAAGGAATAGTAGTGTGCCCCCTTCTCTCTTTTTATTTTTATTGTTCTCTTTTTTTCAATTTTTTGTATTTTTTGGTGGCCTCAATGGCTCTTTCTATTTAACTCTCATTTGTCCTCTATGGGTTCTTTTCCTCACTTAAGGGCAACACTCTAATTCACACTTCACAAGGTACTCAAAACATAAAGAAGATGTAGCTATCATGATGTATGTAATGTATGTCGCTGCCAGTGTAGCAGGAACATGTATGACATGAAGATCAAGTCATGAAGAGGTGGATGTTGCATGGAAATATATCTCGGAAAGGCCATGGAAATGCCTTGATAGGTAGGTATGGTGGCTGTTTTGAGGAAAGATATAAGGAGGTTTATGATGACAGAGCGTATCATGCCAAGGGTTTGGATGTACCGGCGAAGGTGGACGCCAACTCTCGGAATGAGAAGAAGGCAATGCACGGCACAGGAGAGGCTAGCAAATATGAGGATGTGGAAGTGTCAACTTTCAATACTTACATTAGTCCGAAGAACTCATGCACTTATCGGTAACTCTCAATCTAATAAGGAGGTTCACAAAGAGACAAGTACCCCGAGGAGGAGTGTATGGGGGTTTGGTTATCCTTGCGCATCCTCGACTCATGGTACGTGAGTGTACTCTAATATCCGATCCCTCCAAAGATTAGTGATCCATCTAGTAGCTAGAGTTCTCAACTAGTTTTGTAGGTTTTTGAAAATAGACACGGATTGCTCAAAATACGACACCTATCACTAATAGGCTAGAGCTCTTGACACCAAAAGTTCAAACATTACTCACATAAATGCCTCAAAACTATTGCAAGTTACTACTAAAATTAAATAGCAACCTCAATTACCTACTTTCAAGACAAGACACAACTCAGTGCAACAACCAACTATCTTAACAAGATAAACATGAAAAGTAAAGAGAGTTCCAGCAACAAACTAACAAAAATCCAACGCTCTTGCTAAAGAAAAAACTAAGACTACAATTAAACATGGCAGTAGCTACGAAAATATAAAGAACACACACAGCTAAAAGGATAAGCATGCAAATCCTATGAGGAGTTCTAGTTCAAGCGGAGCGTGTATCTCTCCCACACAAAAGAGTAAGCTGGGGTCTAACTTGTTACTACAGCAAATAAAGCAAAAAACAACCTAGAAAAGTAAAGAGCGAGACGCTCCAAGCATAGCACACAACGCATGAAGTGATAACAATATAGTGCAACGAGGGACGAACTGATAATTGTTGATGAAGAAGGGGATGCACGGGGGCATGCCCAAGCTTAGACGCTTGAGTCTCCTTGAATATTTATTGGGGGTGCACATGGGCATCCCCAAGCTTGAGCGTTTGACACTCCAAGATCTTCTTTCATCATCTTCCATCGCACACTTGAAAACTCCCTTCATACATAACTCATTGTAGACTGATTAGAGAGGTTAGTACCCTAATAAAATAATTTTTCTCTTACTGTAAATAAAGATAATATTCAATATCTACTGTTTCTCAAGAGTGCCAAAAAGTTTTTGCAAAGAAAAGGCAAGCTTAAGGTTTGCAAAAGTAAAGAGAGACAAAACGTGGCAGAATCTGTGAAAAACAGAACAGCAGATAGAAACAAATTTTTTTGGGATACTTCCGCAACTCAAATCAAAAAACTCAGAACATACGCAAGTTTCGTAATTGTATAGAGCACGATGTGTAAACAATTCATCTCAAAAATATGAACTGGGATTTTTCTTTGATTTTTCTAGTCACGAGGACAGAATCTGTTTTCTGGACAGCATGTCCCAACTTTCACTTCCCTTGTCGTAGGAGGCTAAACTTGGCACAAAGCTTGAAAAGTAAAGATACAATGATGTTGCTATAGTAGTAAAAATCATCAAGACCACTAAGAACATAATAAAAGAAAAAAAGAAAAACCTAAATTCGTTGCGGGCTGCCTCCCGAAAGCGCTTCTTTAAAGCCATTAGCTAGGCTTAAAGCAAAAGATCAAGTCTTTTCAAGAAAATAACTAGCCCGTGTGACGGACTCAAAAGGTAACTTAATCTTTTTTCTACGGAAATGTTCCATCCCTTTCTTGAGAGGGAATTGGAATTTGATATTCCCCTCTTTCATGTCAATAACAGCACCAACTGTGCGAAGAAAAGGATGTCCCAAAATAATTGGACAAGAAGGTTCACATTCAATGTCCATAATAGTAAAATCAACGGGAACATAATTGTCATTGACAACGATACGAACATCGTCGATCTTCCCCAAAGGTTTCTTTACGGAAGAATCAACAAGACGAACACCAAAAGAACATGGATCAAAAGGTTTCAATTCAAGCATATCATACATTCTTTTGGGCATAATAGAGGTACTTGCTCCAACATCACAAAGAGCATATCAAGAGAAGTTATTCAATTTGATTTTTATCATCGGATCCCAACTATCTTCTAGCTTCCTAGGTATGGAGGCTTCTAGTCTAAGCTTCTCCTCCCTAACTTTGATTAGAGCATTGGTGATATGCTCTGTGAAGGCAAGATTAAGTGTGCTAGTGTGGGGGTCTCTAGACATCTTGTGTAGGAAACCAATAACTTCAGGATAAAGTGCAGTTGTCAAAGTCTAAGTCACTACTATCTATCAAGGAGGTAGTGATATCATTTAAGATCACTTGTTTGAAATCCTCTATGTTCATAGAGGTTTCTTCATCTATGGTTGAGGTGGTAGCATCACCATTGATAGGTCCAGTGGGACTAGGGGTGTGATGGGTGCTAACAGTTTGGACATCCTCAACTACTTGGATAGTGGCTATTGTGTGGTAGGTAGGAAGGCTCTTAATTCTATCTTCTTCCTCCTTTTCTCTAGCCCATCTCTCTTTAAGTTTTGCCATCATCCTAATGTTTTCATTGATTTGTAGCTGGATAGCATTAATAGGAGTGACCTTACTCTCCTCAAGGGGAGAGGTTATAATTTTTAAAATCTCAACATCAAGGGCTAAGTTATCTACCTTCAAACAAATATTATCTAATTTAACTACTTTTTCTTCCACATTCTTGTGGAAGGCTTTTTGGGTAGTGATTCTCGAAGCATACTCTCTAGTTAAGAGGTGGGGTTCTTGTTGCTAGGGTAGGTGTTGTTGTTCCCATAAGTGGATGGAAACGGCCTAGGATTACTAGCAAAGTTGCCCCTATAAGCATTATTGTTTAAGTTGTTTATAGAGATAAAGTTCACGTCTACTTGATTCTGAGCAATCAAAGAATTCAAAGGAACATTTTGAGGATCAATAGGAGCTTGCTTGGTAAGTAGAGACATGATAAGGTCAACCTTTTCATTTAGAGAGGAGATCTCCTCGACAGAATTTACCTTCTTACCAGTTGGAGATCTTTCGGTGTGCCACTGAGAGTAGTTCAGCATCATCTCATCAAGTAGCTTTGTTGCAGCACCAAGTGTGGTTGACATAAAAGTTCCTCCCGCGGCCGAATCTAACAGATTCCGCGAGGTAAAGTTCAAGCCTGCATAAAAAGTCTGGATAACCATCCAGGTAGTCAGTCCATGTGTGGGACAGTTCTTGACAAGCGTCTTCATACGTTCCCATGCCTGGGCAACGTGTTCATTATCCAATTGACTGAAATTCATAATGTTCCTCCGAAATTTAATAATTTTAGCAGGGGGATAGTACTTCCCAATAAAAGCATCCTTGCACTTATCCCAAGAATCTATGCTATTCTTAGGCAAGGATTGAAACCAGATTTTAGCTTCATCCCTCAAAGAGAAAGAAAAAAGCTTAAGCTTAACAATTTCACCATCTACTTCTTTGTACTTTTGCATATCACAAAGCTCAATAAAATTATTTAAATGCAAAGCAGCATCATCTCTAGCACCAGAGAATTGATCTTTCATAACAAGGTTCAGCAAAGCAGGTTTAATCTCATAAGAAGGTGCTGAAGTAGCAGGTGTAGCAATAGGAGTGCAGATAAATTCACTGTTGTTGTGACTAGTGAAGTCACACAACTTGGTGTTTTCATTGGAACCCATAGTAGCAGCAGGTATTTTTGGTATTTTTGATAAGGGACACAAGAGTAAAAACTGAAAGGTAAACTAACAAGACTAAAAAGCAAAGATAAAAGATAGTGTCCAACTTCCCTATCTTGTAGACTGGAGTCCCCGGCAACGGCGCCAGAAATTGCTTGATGTCTACGCACGCTTCTATTCTTGTAGACTATGTTGGGCCTCCAAGCGCAGAGGTTTGTAGGACAGCAACAATTTCCCTCAAGTGGATGACCTAAGGTTTATCAAACTCAGGGAAGTAGAGGTTGAAGATGGTCTCTCTCAAGCAACCCTGCAATTAAGATACAAGAAGTCTCTTGTGTCCCCAACACACCTAATACAACTAGGATTTGTATAGGTGCACTAGTTCGGCGAAGAGATGGTAAAATACGGGTGATAGGTGCGGCAAAACAAAGTAATATAAATCTGTAATAAAAAATGCAGCAAGCAAACAAGTGGTAAACGTGAGTACAAACGGTATTGCAATGGTGGAAACAAGGCCTAGGCTTCATACTTTCACTAGTGTCAACTCCCAACAACATTAACATAGTCTAATCACATGATATTTCCCATAAAACATGCAATGGAGACGTACTCGGAGGTCATTCCTTTGTGGTCAAGAGAGGACGAGAATTGTGTAGGGCTACAAAAGCACACCTCAAAGTTCGTAGTTCTCAATCTATGGATTTCCCAATGTCACCGCGGCCATCCAAAGAGAGTACCACAATCACCACAACATATCTAAAGGATAGTCAAAGACAAGCACCAAGAGACTCTCAATCTTCAATCCACACACAAAAGAGGAAATCACTCATGAAAATATTCTTCTAACCCATGTCCAATATACCGCTGTCACCTTGGTCTCAGAGATTATACTAGATAAGATCAAGTGAGTACATCAATCCAATACATAGAGGAAGGGGAAATATCATGGGATCACCCTAGATAAACATAGCCAATGGTCACAACAAAGATCACATCATGGGAGAGAGATAAACCACATAGATCAAGATACAAGCCTTAGCCCCGAGGGGAACTACTCACACATGGACATGGTGAGAGGGAGAGTTGTTGATGGAGAGGTGTCGTTCGGAGAAGATGAAGCAGACGGCGGCGGCGGCGCCCACGGCCACGGCCACGGCGGTGGCCACGACCCTTGGGGGCATTGGCCCTTGGCCCCTTCTTCACAATCTGAACATAGTCTCATAATCCATCAGATCCCAACAAACTCAGCATAGCAACAGCAGAAAATTACAAAGGTTCCTCGATCATGTGAGGCAGCTCACGAGGTCTCGAAAGTGGAAGCATAAAGAGGGGAGAGGAACATCACATAGCTACTGGTCACGGACCCATGGTCCAAGGGGAACTACTCACGGTACATACGGGAGGCGTCCATGGCTATGGATGGTCTCCCGCAGGGGGTTCCTCCTCCCGGCAGGGTGCCGAGGCAGCTTCTCCAGGCAGCCCCGATCTTGAAACGGCGGCGGCGGTACAGAGGCGAGTTCGCGGAAAAGAGATCTGTATTAGGGGTTTCCACCCCGAGGGCTAAATATAGGCGAAGGGGGCACCGAGAGGGGCCACAGGGCAGCCAAGAGGCTCCCTGGCGAGGCCTAGGGTGGGGCCACGCCAGGGACCCTTCTGGAGTCCCTGTGGTGGCCCCCCTTCCCTCCTTTGGTGTTTCCGGAAGCTTCCGTGTCGCTGATTTTTTATCTGATTTTTCCGGATTTTTTTGGAGCACTTTTAATGGCCGGAAAACCTGAAATACAAAAACATCAGAAAACAGCAACTGGCGGCTGGGTGCACTGGGTTAATAGATTAGTCCAAATATGCTCAAAAGTGTATGAAAGTTTAAGAAAATCATGGCAAAGTCACACAAAACATGCATGGAGCAAGCAGAAATTATAGATACGTTTGGGACGTATCAGCTAGCATGTCACCACAGAAATTATCTGTGTTATCATTTACCTACTCGAGGACGAGCAGGAATTAAGCTTGGGATGTTGATACGTCCTGAACGTATTTATAATTTATGCTTGTTCCATGCTCATTTGGGTGACATTGTTATGTGTTTTTCTACACTTTCATACCTTTTTACACATATTTGGACTAACCTACTAACTCAGTGCACCCAGTGTCAGTTTCTATCTGTTGATGTCTATGAATTTCATGTCTTTACCCATATTTACAGTGCCCAAAAAATTCCAAGAAAAATATATAAATATCAGTGTAACGGAAGCTTCCGAAAGACCGGAGGAGAGCCGGAAGGGGGCCGCCCCCCTCCCAGGTGGCCTCCTGGCGCGGCCAGGGTGGGGCCGCGCCCACTGGCCGCCGGCCCCGATGAGAAAACCCTAAAAAGGGAACCCGCATTGCGATTTTCACCTTTGTTCCGCCGCCGCCGTGATCCCGAGATCGGGAGTGCCAGAAGACCTCTTCCCAGCACCCTGTCGGAGGGAGGATTGACCTCCGGGAGCTTCTCAACCACCATGAGCGCTTCCCGGATGTGCCGTGAGTAGTCCTCCTTGGACCATGAGTCCATGACCAGCAGCCATGTGATGTTTTCTCTCCAATCTTGTGCTTCAATTCTTAGCCCTTGTGAGCTGCCCTACATGATCAATGCATCTATGTAATTTTCCTGCTGTTGCTATGCTGTGTTTGCTGGGAGCCGACGGATTATGAGATTATGTTTAGATTGTGATGAGTTATATATTTGGTTCTCCTTTTATATTTTGTTCTTGAGTAATTCTTGCATGTTCTCCGTTGCTTTTTATTCCTTTGGCCAAGTAGTAGATAGTAACTCCAAGAGGGAGCATTTATGCTTGATTGTGGGTTTATGCCCTCCGATGTCTAGCTTGAGTGACAGAAACATGAGACTAGGGCATGTGTTGTTGCCACCAGGGAGAAAACAATGGTGTTTGTAAACGCGGTTGCAATGATTGATTACCTTACGCAAAGTTTGTTAATGCAGTTGTATGTTGCTTTGGGTTTACACTTTGGGTGGGGCTTGCAACTTAATACCAGCGAGATGTTCTAGATAGATATCTCAAGATGGATGATTAGTGAGTAGATGCTGATGGATAAACGGTCTACTTGTCTTGGCGTAATTCCCATACTTTCGAGCCTCTAACTTTCTTGTGGCATAATTAGCATTGTGGTGCGTTTATAATTCTGCCAATTGACCAGCTGTAATTTGTTCACCAATCTTAGTTGTTTTATCGTCTTTTGGAAGAGAGACATCACTAGTGAACATCATGTGACCCCGGTCCATATTTCCACAATTGTTTACACCTCAACTATTTACTGTTTTTATTTCCTTTTAGTTGCAATCACCATCACTATTTCCACCGTGCGTTTGATCCTCTGTAAACAACAAGGCCGGAGAGATTGACAACCTCTCTGTACTTGTTGGGATCAAAGTTATTTGTTGTTGTGGGCAGATCCACGTCAACTTCATCTCCATCCGGTAACTTAATCTCTGGCGCCGTTGACACCTACTTGCAGAATTCGGACTTCGCCGGAGACAAACATTGGTATCTTCGCCGAGGGAAATTTGCTGCTAGCTACATCTCAACCTTCCACTTGGGGTAACCAACGAGGGACGAGAAGAAGATAATCTCTCGCGCCATCAAGCGTAAAGTGATTCCCCTGTTGTGGGTTCCTTTATATAAGGCATAATGGGGAGCGGCAAAGATTTGAGCGATCTCCACATGGTGACACATGTCCGCCCTTTCCGTGATTAATCGTTGATTACATGCGTGAGTCGAGGGGACATAGTAACTATTCCTCGAGGATATGGCGCATGCCCCTTTTATCGATGGGACGTGAGGCTGGTGGGCCCTGAACTATCTCATCATATTTTTTTGCTGAGACCCACGTGGAACGGTGGGATTAATGTTTAAACTAAATCAACAAGCATATTACGTCATCGACCTAGAAGACGAGGGCGCGAGAATTCTCCTGCCATTCAATCCTCCAAACATCCGAAGATCTGGTGGATAAGGACCATGAAGGCATAGTGTTCCGAATAATAAGTGGTGTGGACTAAACTTAAGCCCGATGAAACCAAATCCAAATATTCGAGTATTCAATGGTCGAACTTGAGGACCATTCCAGGGACTACTGTCGATGTCCTAGATAATGGATCCCCTATGACGATGGGTCCGACCCTTCGGGACGGACCTTAGGACCTATGGATGACCAATTTGATGAGCTACCAGATGAGGCACATAAACCAAAGATGGAAGTTCTACCGTTTCCTTGAAGGAAAAGATGGTAGTCTTGTAGGCAGTACAGTCTCCTTGACCGTACCGATGTAGGACTTGTGCAAACCTCGGTACCCCTTGAAGTAGCACATAAGTTGAGGGTGTGAGACCCCTATAGTCATAGCAACAATCCTTTGTTCATTGTACTTAGTATTACACACCATCATAATGAAGAACAAGCCGGAGTAAAGTTTTATCTCCTAGGAGAGCATGAACCTGGGTAAACCGTCGCCTCCTGTTACCATCGCATTGATCACCTAGCTTAGGACACCCTACCGAGGGATTCGTTGGAATCAACTTCGACATTGGTTCATACCAAATTCGTCCTGAAGGTCTAGCCGTTGGTCTATGAGGAGTGAGAAATTGAGTTGTAGTGGAAAGCATAGGCGTCGGTCGGTCCGACATACTTTTTCCCAAACAGTCCAGCCGCCTAGGCTCACTACCCATACATATCCCTGATAGTCCAGGTACAAAATTTTTCTTTTGTTACCCATAGCAATTAGACGAAAATTCTGACAAAACGTCTCGCCTCATTTTTTGGCTTATTTACCCGAAGGGAAATTAGTCGTTCGATCCATCTCAAAATAGTATGACCATTTGTGAAGTTTATATTTCGCCTAAAATGATGTTGGGGATTTCAACATTGGAATTTTGGGAAGACATGCATGTGTCATGATTGTAACTTAAAGTTTTCCTTTGAAACCTTTGATCCCCTCTTAATAGTATTGGATCCCAATAACCCAAGAACAAATGAGAAAAGTTGTGTTTCTCTTGGTTGTTGCACATGTATTGAGTCATTAGCGTTTTTTTTGGGGGGGGGGGTCAACAAAATGATGTATCCAGAGGTTAAAACTTGTAGATTTACTTAGAAAGTCTCATGTAAGTATTTTGTCATCAATATCAAAACATGGTTAAAAGCATGGGTGCACTTTCAATCGATCCTCACACAACCTAGTATAGTTTTACTTGACAGCTCGTCGTAACAACTTCTTAGAGCTTAATAAAACTTGTAGATTTACTTAGAAAGTCCCATGTAAGTATTTTGTCATCAATATCAAAACATGATTAAAAGCATGGGTGCACTTTCAATCGATTCTCACACTACCTAGTATAGTTTTACTTGACAGCCCGCCATAAAAACTTCTTAGAGCTTAATAAAACTAGCATCCCAGTTATGCTAGACAATATGTGAGTAGACCTAACTTGTCCACTCCACTTCTCGTGGACATGAACAATGATTTTTCAAAGGAATGTTGCGCCACCTCAATAAATCTATCCTCACATAACCAATAAGCTTTAAAGCGATGTGATTCTTCCTCCTACCACCTCATCCCGAGGAACATTATTTAGTGTAAGCAACCTATGAGTTGACCTAACTTGGCCAGTACTCTACAACCTATAAGTATTTTATCATCAAAATCAAAACATGGTTACAATCAGGATTGCACTTTCATTAGGTCCTCTCATAACCCAGTGTAGTTTGACTTGATCACCCGCCATAACAACTTCATAGAGCTTTCCAAAACTCGCACCTGAATTGCGCTAGACAACATGCTAGTAGACCTAACTTGGCCAGTACTCCACTTCTCGAGGTCATCCAACAATGATTATTCAAATAAATGTTGCACCACCTCATTAATCCATCCTCACGGAAACAACAAGCTTCAAGGCGATGTGATTCTTCCCTCCTACCACCTCATATCGAGAAAACATTATTAAGTGCATGGAACACGTGAGTAAATCTAACTTGACCAATACTCCACACCTCGTGATCATGCAACAATGATTATTAAAAGTAATGTTGCACACGTTCAAAAAAAAGTAACGTTGCACCCCCCCCCCCATTAAATCCATCCTCAAGGAGCCAGCAAACTTCGACCCGAGGTGCACCATTTAATGCTCATTAATGGTTATTGGCGGCGGAATGATTTAATACCATAACAATATTCACTCCATTATTTATAACAGTGTGACCCAACCGTTTTCTTATCCCTTCTCTTCTTGAGGTGAAACGCCACTAATATAACCAACAACATCTAATTCAAGACCACTCGTGGTTTCATGAAAGAAAACCACATATACTATTTAGGTCCCACCATCCTTTGGGGTACGTGTACAAAGACTTCCCGACTATAGTTGAGAGGGTTAGGCCGCCTCCGGTACGTGAGCGACGACAATGACGCGTTAATGATATGTTCTAGCGGCGGCACCGATCGCTGAGAAGGTTAGGTCACCTTCGGTATGAAATGACGATAATGGCGCATCAATGGCTTGTTTCCTACGGCAGCAACGGCCATCCATTGGTTCAAGGATCTTGATGTAATTTTCATTATGTTTAAGATGCTTCGTACTTCTGATGAACTTTTGCAAAATATTAGGGAGAAGGGAAAAGGCAATTTTTGGGTGTGTAGTAGTACCACGAAACAACTAACCTAATCTATAGGAAGCGAACCCACGCGCCATAAGACCATATATAATGCAAGGTGCTTAAGATGCTTAGAGAAAAAAACTAGATTATTCTCTAAGCACTAGTGCTTAGATGTAAAAGATAGACGCTTAATTAGGCATCTCTCCTATAGAAATAAGCACTAGTGCTACAAAAATGTCGGTTTATTTTGCTAAGCACACCCCTAAGCACCTTGCATTGTATCGCTCCAACCGGTAGATAGACGCACGCATCTTGGCGGACCCCATCGCCACCTCATTTTTTCTCCACGTTCGCTGGAACGGTTCACAGCGCGAACTCATCTCCCTTCTCTTATCCTCTTCAGTACCTACACACAAAGAGAGCGCAAGTGTGAGGCCTCAGACCTCGCCGACCCCACCACCAATCCACCATCCACCTCCCTACCGGCGGCGGCTCAATGGCCGCGGCGCGCTGATGGCGGATCGACGGCTGGAGCTCGCGGGGAATGCCCCGACGGCCATGGCGTAGTCGAACCGCGGGGGCGCGCCGGCGTGTACTCGATGGCCGTGGTGCATCGACGGGGGCGGGCGACGCGCACGGTGGGGTGGGGGTCGAGCTCGCCTCCACAGCCATGGCGCAGTACGAGAGGCGGAGGCGCGCCTAGAGGGACTTGATGGCCGAAGCACATCAACGGGGCGGACGGCGAGCTCGACGGGGGCGGGCGGCGCATCAACAGGGTGGAGCGGAGGCGAACTGGATGGCAGTCAGGTGACTATGGACTCCAGCTAGATCTGGCAGCCCTCAACGAGATGGATCAATCAGTACTACTCCATGTTTTTCGTTTTCATTTTCATCTTGGAGCTGAATCAACGAAACATGACTTAGTGTTTGACATGGATCGTGCTCACCGACGTTTTTCGAGTAGCCATATGCGACCTCAGCTCGTTTCTTGAATTCATTTTAGCTTTCTGCATTACAAGGCACTTCCCCGTCCGAGTGTTTTAGGACATGGAGTATCAGTTGGTACATGACATCCATGGAGTAGCTAGCTAAGATCAAGATTGGTTTGGTTCTCATGGCTATATGTATTCATTTCTTCCAGTTTTTAATAATAGTAGTAAGTTCTAGAGCATGGGAATTTTATATTTAAGAGCATGGAAATTTTATTTTTAAGAGCATAGCATTTTTATATTTTAATGTCATTTTTAAGAGCATGGCAATTCTACTTCTAAGATGATGGCAATTTTACTTTCTAAGAGTTGTGTTGAGTTTAAAAATTGCATGGCTTATGCGATAGATTTGCCATGAATGTAAAATAAATGTTTCCATGTTTTTAGAAAAAATTCCCATAATTTTTTACTAAGGGGCTGTTTGGATTGTTATTAACTTTGCCACAACTAACCTTAGGCAAAGTGTGGCTGCCACAAAAGTGTGGTGAACAAAATGGCCACCACAAAGGGGCTGTTTGGTTCCCAGCCAAAGCTTGCCATGCCTAACCTTAGTCATGCCACAACATCTTTGGCTTGTGTTTGGTTCATTGCCACACTTGTGGCTTGCCACACTTTACTAGTACTATGGTTCACATGTCATAGACTTATTTTTTTGTCACACTTTGTGGTGGCCATTTTGTTCACCACACTTTTGTGGCAGCCACACTTTGCCTAAGGTTAGTTGTGGCAAAGTTAGTAACAATCCAAACAGCCCCAAAGTGTGGCAAGGTGTGGCAAAAAAATAAGTCTATGACATGTGGACCATAGTACTAGTAAAGTGTGGCAAGCCACAAGTGTGGCAATGAACCAAACACAAGCCAAAGATGTTCTGATATGACTAAGGTTAGGCATGGCAAGCTTTGGCTGGGAACCAAACAGCCCCTAAGTCCATGGCAATTTTATTGGTCAGATCATGATAGTTTTAGGACATGGCAAGCGCTTCATTTTTGTGAGATTTGGTGTGTGGCACAGGTAGCAATTGTAGCAGGCGCGTGTGGCAATTCCGTTGTATCTACCCTTTTCTAATTGTCACATGCACACTGGGATTTGCTAGTGCCTCTTTCCATGCGCGCTAAGAGTTGCCATCCATCTAGTCGCGCTTGCCATGTGTGGAATTTGGTGCATGTGGCAATTCTGTTGTATCCACCCTTTCCTAATTGCCACATGCACACTGGGATTTGCCACCGATCTGGTCGCGCTTGCCATGTCCTAACGCGATCATTTTTTTGGCATTTGGTGCGTCACACAGGTGGCAATTGTAGTAGGCGCGTGTGGCAATTCCGCTGTATCTGCCCTTTCCTAATTGCCACACGCGGATTGGGATTTGCCAGTGCCTCTTTCCACGTGCGCCGACAACATGGAAATTGCAAGCATGAAGATCTCATTTTTTTTCAAAAAATATCAAAATGGAAATTAATTTTGCATGGCAATTGCAATGCTAGTTTAATAGAGAATTCAAACTAAATTTGCCACGGCAATTCTAAATCTAGTTTGAAGAGAAACCAAGTTATATTGTCCATGGCAATTGGAATTGTTAAGCATGTCAACTTCAAGTATGAAGCATGGCATCTTTTCATTTTTTCCAAAATGAAAATTAATTTTGCATGGCAATTGCAAAGCTAGGTTTGTAAAGAATTCAAATTAAATTTGTCATGGCAATCCCAAATATAGTTTGAAGACAAATCAAGTTATATTTGACATGGCAAATGAAATTGTTAAGCATGGCAATTGCAAGCATGAAGCATGGCATTTTCTTTTCTTTTCTTTTCTCAACATGAATTTTTTTCTTTTTAAGGTACCATGGCAATTGAAACTGTTAAGCATGGCATTTGCAACATGCCAATTAAATTTGGATAGAAATTACAAAGCTATTTTTATAGAGAAATCAAATTAAATTTTCCATGGCAATTCCAACTAAATTTTAAAGAGAAATCAAGTCATATTTGCCATGTCAACCTAGTTTGAAGAGAAATCAGGTTATATTTGCCATGGCAATTGAAATTGTTAAGCATGGAAATTGCAAGCATGAAGCATGGCATTTTTTTCAAAATGGCAATTAATTTTGCATGGCAATTGCAAAGCTAGTTTTATAGAGAATTCAAATTAAATTTTCTATGGCAATTCCAAATCTAGTTTGAAAAGAAACTGAGTTATATTTGCCATGGCAATTGAAATTGTTAAGCATGGCAACCACAAGAATGAAGCATGCTTTTTTTTCATTCTTTGCAAGAAGGCATTTAATTTTGCATGGCAATTGCAAAGCTAGGTTTATAATGAATTCAAATTAAATTTGCCATGGCAATTTCAAATAAAGTTTAAAGAGAAATCAAGTTATATTTGTCGCAACACAGTATTTTTTTATATTTTATGGCATTTTTTTAATGTATGGATCTGAAGTATTCATTTATATGTGTATCATATATAAATTGTATGTTTTTATTTCAGTCATGTGGCAAATACTTGATGTACAGGGCGGCAAATTTTGTGTTCTATTTTTATTTTCATTTTTTTTCTGAAACCTACTATTGTAAAAGTGCCCAGAATTTTTGGCGCTCAAAACTGGGCCTCTTTTTGGCCCCTTTTAGTATTTTCGAACGAGGGGAGAAGGGGAGCAGTTTCACGAAGGGGTCGCGTTAGGAGTAGGTTGAGCGAACGATCCAAGGAGGGCACGGTTCGTTCCAGGTGTCTCCCAGAGCGACTAGTCGCTCCCTATTAGCGTCCAACAACTAATTCCCGGTTTCGGGCGCAAAGAGTAGAGAGCAAGCCGGGTGTTAGGCAGACTCTTCAATGACGCGAACCGTCGATTTGTCTACTCCAGCAATTCTGGCTGACAACCAACCAAGCAAGAATTTAATTCCTAGAAGCGCCTACTGAGCTGCAAATTCGGTTCTGACTTCATCCTAGAATAGAATACATCGACGCCAATACAGGAAAGCGATCAACGGCATGGGCAAGCCCGGAAACTGCCCGGAGCGTTCACGTTGCAATTCTGGACGATGGGGAGGAGGTCTTCTTCCCTCCGAAATACATAATTACTGTTAATAACAGGAATAAAGGCGATTGATTGTACATATAGATAAGCATGGGTGGTGCACTCTGTGCTGGATCGCTTTACCCGGGCGGATCGACGAGTCTACGTCACGAGAAGCAACCGCTCCTCCCTTTCTATCTGAGCCACTCCCACGATACGTATCCAGACGACCGACCAGCGACCAGAGAAATACCCCGCTGAGCCGCAAAAGAAATCTGGATAAACGATTCCATTTCCACAAGCAAACGCAACGCAACGGCCTATACACCACAAATACATACCCACGGGCTAAGCTAAAGAGAAAAAAACCACGGGCTGCCACGATCACGAACTCGTTCCCCACATAACATTCCACAATCGACATGGCCATTGACCAGCACCGATACTACGATAGACGACGATGAGTGGAAACCAAGATCGAGCGGATCAGCAGCGATCCCGTTGTATTTAAATGCAATCAATACAGGTCGTAACGGACCAGGTAGGAGGCGCAAGAAAGAACCAAACACCTTTATTTTGGAACGATGCTAACCAATCTCCAATCAATGGAAGGAACTAATTAAGCTTCCTCATGGGCCCAAACCCAACTAAATCCCAAACCAAACCAAACCCCCTTCGTTGGTTTATCCAATGAAATGATGATTTTATGTACACAAAAAATGGCTTATAAAAATCACAAGGATCATGTAGACCAAGAAACTCTACACACCATATGAAATGGGTGGTAGATGACAGATCTACTAGTCCTGGTTCTTCACGCAGTGGGCGCCAGCTTTGCGTGTATTTATCACGGAGCAGAGCAGAGCAGGGTTCCTAACCCGAACCAAACCAACCCGGCGCTCACCCGAACCGAACCAAACCAAACACGGAGAAGGAAATAAAAACGAAAACGGGGGACCAACTAGGCCATTCCCTTCGTTTGCCATCTCCACCATGCTCACGCCACGCCCGTTGCGTCCCCAAACATGGCAACATTTCCGATCGATCGAGTCGAGCACAGCGCAGATGAAAAAAAAAAGAACGCGCATGGATGAATCTACTACGATATACGGTAAAAAAAGAAAATAAAGACTGGTAGCAGCAGTGCCGATGCCGATGCATCCAAAGATAGCGCTAGGTACGTACAAGGTACAACAGCCACGACGACGACGACCACAGCATCAAGTTTTCCTCTCGCTAGATCTAAAGAAAACTAAACAGTAAGATGGATGAGAGAGGAGGGGAGGCGAAATCGAACGAACGAACGACGGAACCGCTTTGTCTTGTCTTGATGTGATGCTCTTCTTCTTCTTCTGGGCGCCGGTTCTTCTTCAGGCGGATGGGTCGGCGGCGGCCGGCGTCACTCCTTAATCTGGAGCCAGCGGCCGAGCTGGGTGGGGTTGACGACGCCGGGGATGTGGGCCCCGTTCGCCATCAGCAGCCACGACAGCTCCGCGTACCTCCTCTTCGGCTCCGGCTCGGGCAGCCGCGCCGGGGCATGTTGTTGTTGTTGAAGATGATGGCTCGGCTCGATCCGGCGGCCCAGGAGCGTGCCGTGGGTCAGGAACTCGTGGGCCAGGTTCCCGGCCAGCAGCTTGTTGTTGACGGCCCGAGCCGGCTTGGGCGACGACAGCTCGGCTTTAGCGCCAGCCGATGGCAACGGGGCAGGGGCCGGGCCCAGCTGCTGCAGCTCCCGCTCCTTGCGCTTGCCCAGTGCGATACGCGCCGCTTCCAGCTTCTCGCTCAGCGACATATCCACGGACGGCTCAGCGCCCCGCCACGTCAGCAGCGGCAGCGAACGGGAGCCGTCGATGGGGAGGAAAAAAGCGGTTTCTGATGGAATGGATATGTATGTATAGTAATGGATGCCAACGGGAGGATGATGGATAGAAAGAAAAACAACGAGAGGAGGAAAAAGAAATCCAAAATAAGAAAACAGTGGTCAGGAGGTCGAAGGCCGTGGGGCCCACCGGGGGCAGGACGGTAACTTCACTCCTCACAGAGCAGAGGCGACGAAACGAGAGGAGGGGAGGAAAAAACGGAGAGAGAAGAGATGGGAGAGCCAAAGGAGGGAGGAGGCGAGAGAAAAATCTGGCTTATAAGTGAAGGGGGGCAAGGGGGAGGGGGGGCGGCCTCCTATTTATACTGGAGCGCGCCAGGGGGAGCCCCTGGGAAACGCGGGAAATTACGGCCGTGCCACCGCGCTTTCGCGCCCACGGATCACGAAACAGGGGCGCGCTCGTGGTTATTGGAAGGCGGCGAGGGTAAATGGGTCATTGCGCGGGGTGGTCGTGGGGCGTGTGTTTGCGCTTGGCCACGGGCCGGGGAGCTGACTGAGAGTGGCCCATGCGAGGATGTTGCAGCCGGGCCCGAACGCGGGCCCGCGCGTCAGTGGCCGTTGCGTGGGGGTTTAATGGTGTACGTTTTTTTTAGGTGTCTCGCGCCTCTGGCGTTTGGGCCCGGATGGATAAGCAAGTAATTAACGCACTCCTCCTAATGTGGCTTGCCATTTTTTCTCTTTGCTGAAATTTACCGGCTTGCTTTTTTTTTAGAGAGAACACAGTACAATGCAGACATTCACTTACGCAAGTATACATTCATCCCTATAAATACACGTACGCACATCTTATTTCTATAAGCATCTTCGTAATACCAGCCGGCACATCATCTTGAGATTAACAAATTCACCACCTCGTCTTCGACGGAACCGTCTTCTCTCACTGAAAGCACATCATTCGAAAGCCTAAAATATATTTAAGAAAATGCGAACATCAACATCAAATCTAAAATTTAAACTTTAGTAGGCTGAGGATACAACCATTCATCTAACAGCCTCAACCACAAGTTGATTCTCTTTACCGGCTTGCTTTTGTTTCTCATGCGTTTGGCGTGTCAGATAATTGAACGTTCCTGTTGTAACTTTGTAAAAAAAATGCGTAAATAGTTGCTAAAAATGATCAAATATATTGAAAAAATATAACTTAAAAATCAATAAAAAAATGTATCTATAAAGTAAAATAAATTTTGAATTACTCCCTCCGTAAAGAAATATAAGAGCATATAGATAACTACTTTAGTAATCTAAACACTCTTATATTTCTTTACGGAGGGAGTACTGTTTAAAATATTATTTTAAAGAAAAATGTGAAGGATGACTAACATGCATGTATAATGTAATAGTGTTATATCATAGACTAATGCAAAAATAATTGTAATTTATAAGTTTACTTATGTGACATATTTTGCATTGCGTAGTGTGTGTGTGGGGGGGGGGGGGGATTTAAATACATGGCTTAGCGGAGACGTTGAGTTGAACATCTTGCATGAAAAATTTAAGATCAACTTTAAAAAATGCAAGATAGGGAAAAAAGTGGCTACGAATGCGAAAGACCTGTTCGAGGATCACTGAATAATTTCCATACGTTTGTACTCCATGATAACTTTTAGCCATGCTTTCTCTCCTTTTGTGGGGTTTACAATAAGCCTGTTTTATATTTTGCATCAAACTTTGGTTATATATCTTATTAATAAAATATAAGTCATGTACCATAAAGTAGACATTGTTGAATAGTCATATTTGAAATGGTTCTGTTATGGATCAGGCCTTTAAAATTGTTAATTGGGTGGGTCCAATTTTCTAAAAACTCTTGGGCTAAAGACAATGGCACTGCAAGACGTAGGGATGGATGTTGTCGAGGACTTAGTTGGAGTGACAAGGAGAAAGGAAGTCATACTATTAATAAAGAAGAGTTGGTGTTCGTAGATCATGATTTTTGGTTTCATTATATTTTTTCACATAAACACCCTTGAGGTCAAGACCTAGTAATCGAAGAGGAGGTCTTGAGTTTTATTCGTTTTTGGAGTGCTGCGAATAATTTTTTAACTTACGCGGTGGTTGCTGGACTCGCTAATGTGCACCCATGTTGCGGATGGCCACCGCAATGGAATAAACAAACCATGAGCGTGAAGGACAAAATATTTTTCTATGTAAGATTGCGGTTTTGATTCCTGAAAATACCAAGGTTGTCAAAATCGAGATTTTGAATCGGATCGGAACCTTGTCGATAGAATCATGAATCGTATAATCATAACTAACGTGATCGTATAAACTTTGATTTTATGAGCAAAATCGTAAAATTAAAGGGGCTAGTTTGGATCGTAAAGTCGTAGAATCGTAGAATAGAACCGTGATTCTGACAACTATGCTTGACCAATCACATTAGCCTATGCGAGAGCTACAAACTTACTTTGTTTAGAAACAAAATAATACCACCTCAATTTTATTATTAATTTCAATTTTTTTATATACTATCGTGATTTGTGAATTACATGGAATAAAAGAAGAAAAAGGTGATCCTAATTAAATGTGATTTGTGGGTTGCCGGATGCTACACTTTTACTAGGCGTTTCTGACTAACGGGTCAATCTTGGTTCATGTCAATTGATGTTAAAATCTCTAAGTTTCCAAATATTATTATTTTCTCTGTTCCGTTGTAACACACGGGCATCTTCACTAGTAGGTTTAAAGGGTTGGTCTGGCGTGACCATAGATCTACGAAGCTGACAATTTGAGCGCAACAACGCCGCTGGCTGTTCCGGTAGAGGTAGGCGGCCAAGGCAACATCGGAGGGTCACAAGAGAGGAAGATGAATTTCAGAGGAAAAGAAATCCCACCCAATGGCTGATAAAATTACCAAACTTGATTTTGTCAAAAAATGGCAAATAGGTGGCCTTGTTAAAAAAAGATGGCAATGCTTCTTTTTTACAAAAAGTTAAAAAATAAACCTAGACTGCTAATAAATCACATCAATGTATATACATATGAGTGTTGGCATCCTTTTATACATGCATATGAAAATACCAAGTGTTTGATCGTGTTATGTTAGGTCACACCGTGTCAATATCTTTTATTTTGGGGAGAAGGATCCAATCTGATATTTAAAAAATACCAAAAGTGCAAAGCACACCCAACATACCAGAATTTACATCAAGGTCCTTCGACCAAATTAAGCGGCAACTACTGTTGTTGACACGTTGTTATCGTTGCCCCTCTATTGGAGCCAATATAACCTTGTTAAAAACAACGAAAAAAATCTTTGGGCACATGACCCTAGAAAAGAGGAGATCGCTCTAACAGAGGAGGGGATGAATAGGAAACCATAATTTTTAACTTTGTTGCCAATTTAAAGGTACTTATGAATAAAGTAAGTCTTTTAGATATGCAATCTATGTGAAAACAAACTACTATAAGACAAGCTAAGTTAGAAACAAGTAAAGCATTGCAACAAACTAATTAACAAGACAACAAGAATACAAAGCAAGTAATACAGAAGTTGTAAAGAATAAACACCAAGTAGGTCGAAGACGCAAATGAATCCCAAACTTCAGACTCTATGGGTAGTGCTAATCTCCTTTGGAGAGGTATCAAAACCAAAGCTCCGGAGTGACACGAAATGACTAACCCTAATATTCCTTTGAGACACCCCAAAGGATGAGCCTCAAATCATTCGAGGTGGATCTTGAAGGCGACCACAAAACATTTACAAAATTTACATAACACACCACAAGCAATGAGGCTTTCAACACTTGACTCTTACCACCTATGTGTCCCAGCTCTAAGACTAACAAGTTTGATGATGAACAAGAATGGGGATCACAAATTGATTTGGTGAAAATGTAGATCGGGTGTTCCTCTTTCAATCACATAAAGTATTGTGAAGTTTGAGTAAATATATTAGAAGGAATCAATATTTTAAGGTATAATAGTGGCGGAGTGGCTCAAATCTTAGGGTTAGGGCTAAAGGTGAATGAATGGTAGTATATACCCCCTCACCCAGTTGTGATAGTTGATGACCATGAGAACCTGTGCCCATGAGGTCACCTAAGAAAAAATATATCCCTAGACCCCTGATCACGGGATATGTAGTGCATTTTCACCCGATCCTGTGGGCAAGGGGTACCCAACACATGTCACAAAGGGGAAGGGTTTTAACCCATTTTTTGTGGTATGTATAAGATGATTGGGAGCATATGTTTGCATGACCCCATCCTTATATACAATCGTCTCAACCCTTGTTCATTGTGTGATTTTCCTTTGACTAAAAATAAATTCTTGAGTCATCAGATAACCATGCATGTTTTTAACTAGGGAGGGGGGGTCAACCATCTAACATGTAAAATCCCTCATACAACCATTGAATCGGTCTAACAGGCTTGACACCATATGTCGATCTCACAAGCGCAGGGCGAGAAACCCCAAATTTCCCGCCACAAGAAGACTGCATGAATCTACATCAGATCTTCGTCCTGACGGAGGAACTTGAGGAGGATCGGAGAACAAAAAACCAACTCGAATTGTTTCCTTTTATTATACATGGCATCAAGAACACAAAGGATTGTTTCCTTTTATTATACATATCCTCATAAATACTCATGTTGGTTATTACAGTTCCATAGTATGCCAAAAAACTGAAAGCAATATTTGCTACAGATTTTTGCGTGTGAAGGCGCCACAAATATTAGTAATTTGTTTCCCGGTTCATGTTATTGCATCTCCATGGAGAAAAATGTATATCAAAAGCTCATAGAGTATACTTCAGTATTTTTAGGCTAAAGCTAGTTAGATGTGACGGAATTAAGGATGTCTAATATGCTAGAACTTACATTGTGAGTTGCAACATAGAATGTGTCATGTACTAAGATGCCAATCAACAATCCAGTACTTGCTTGATACTTTAAAATTGCAAAAAAATCGTTATTAATTATAGGTTCTACTTTTGGGTCGTAAATCGAATGGAGAGCATATTAGACATCCTTAATTCCTACAAAATAAGGTTCTTGCATAATTTCATGCTAATCGAATGGAAGTGAAACGTTGAAGGGGAATGAATATTTAGAGATAGATGGAGAAAAGGGAAAGTAGAGGGGTGTTCATCCCTACAAAATATAATAATTGCACTACAAAGTTCATTCACCACTTACTGGGCTCTAATGGACATAAAATATGTTAACTGGTAAAAGGAGTTTACACCTTAATAGTTTATTTTTCAAATTACATACTCATACGTGATCTGCACATGAAATGCAAATCCATACATTCATCACTTTGTGGACATTGATATGCACAACGCTAAGGTTCTTGCATAATTTCATGCTAATGTCTAATCTAAATTAACATTGCATTTCTACTTGTGAATCTGATAAGAGATTTAACGATGGTAGCCTTGTGTATGACTGGGTAATATTGTTCTTAGATCATTTTAGAATTCCTATATTGGACATTTTTTCAGAGTGATTTTGAAGCTTATATCGTGTAGGCCCATTCTTAGGGCTGCAATAACCAGTTCCAAGATGCTGGCTTATGGTGAACAAAATGATAGATTCACTTCCTCTCATTTTCATTTTGTGGTTGTTGATGTTGTTCCATTAACCTGCCAATAGTATAGCCTTTCCTTAGAATGTACCCTTAGTATATAATTCCTAGATCAAGATAAAAAAAATCTAACAGCTCTAGATGATGGACATTATTTTTGGTTGTCGTGTAGGATTTCATTGCACTGTAGAAATAATCTATACTTTGGATTTCTGTGGGAATGAATTTATCCCATGCAAACAAGTTCGTAACCTTCACAGGTTAATCAACAACGAAGAAACATCTGACATCTACTATGTTTGTCACATGACCAAAACCTTTGCCACCCATGCTAAAAGTATGGTACTATCTCATAGGTGCTTGCATTTATTTTATGAAATATTATCTTGGAAATTATACACTGACCAAACTTTCTTCTCATTTGCAGTACTTTAAGAGAGTGTTCTTATAATACAGCCTCTTCCCGCACATGGATGAAGAACATACTTAAATGTCGATCAAATCTTGGGATGGAACCACACGTGTCGTGACCCGTCTTATCAGGTGTAGACAACAAAGCCACGATCACTACAAACCGGACCGCGTTCTTCCTTAAGACAAATATGAAGGAAGGGAAGGTGTATGCCTTCACATTTAAATGGTCAACGGAAGGCCTATGTATGATTGTTTATCCTATTTAGGTTCATCAGAGCTTCTTCCAAGGTGAGTTTCCTATCAGAGCTTCTTTTGGGCCTGACTAAGTCAAAGAAAGTTGTGCAACAATGTGGCTATCTAAATTACTATCTAAGATGTAATCAATGCTTTAATCTAAACTTCCGTGTTGGTCTTGTAAAACTATGTGTCCTATGACTTTTGTAAATTACTATGCTCCTATAGTCACAAAAATCTGTTCTCTGTATTATTATGGCTATGTTACTTAAAAGAATGATTGACCATTGCTTGAATGACAATTGAATGACCTTGTATAGTTACTTAAAGTCTTTTTTCCATCTTCCCACCCATGATCGTTTGGTTTCAACACATTTCTCTGTTAAGGAAGATTTTGTAGCCACTATGGAAGACCCCGAGATCTATGTCTGAGCTTCGCTTGGATCTACAACATTGGTTAACAAGAAACAATCCATCCAAATGTACATGTCAATCAAACTTCATCGCTCTTTTTCAAGATAGTTTTGTGTTATGCAGATATTGTGTTCATCCAAAAAACTAAAAAAGCATTCGGATATGCTAGATCCAAGTTATCTTTGTTAGGAGAGAACTCAAACCAAAATCATTTAACCGTGTATTTTGTTGGCTCTTCGCTTTATATATATATATATATATATATATATATATATAGATATATATATATAGACTAGCTAAATACCCCTGGATTGCTACGGGGTTAAATAATATTTGAAGAGTGATATCGTGTGATCAATTTTCCTTCGCCGCCACGTCATCCTCCAAGACGCATCGAAGCCCTCGATCATCGGCACTTGGTCGTCCTCAAGCACGCTACCGTCAACCTTATCCTCGAGCACCTGTTGTCCTCGCTCATGAACTTTTAGTCAACCGTCAGCGTGTGAACGTTCTACAGAGTATTATATAACAAATAATTTTTTTCCTATCTTGTAAAAAACAATTCCTAGAGTTGATTGGTAGGCTTTCGCCCTGGAGCTGCACTTACGAATTAGCAAGCTCCTTCTCTCTATACCTTGCTCGCACGCACGAAGGCACAACCAACCTAACGGAGAGAAGCGTGCGCTCCACGACCGCTGAGGGAGGCGGGGGCAGCAGCCTTCTACAACCCGACGCTTTCTATCGGGACGCCATAGCAATGTGAGGGCACCAAAATAGACCGATTCACAAATGAGAAACCACATGCAATAGCATAATAATAAACGATGTGTCACAAATTAAAATACTCTCATTAGGTTTGTTAATTCTAGGGGCAATCTCAGGGAAAGAAGTATAGGGCACTAAAGCAGGTAGAATACATGAGTCAAAGCCATGTGTGACACGGCGTCCTGCAAATAAAAAAAATATTGTTGAAATCTGAACCAGGAGTAGTTCAAGTTAATCGAGAAAACTGAAAATAGTCATGTGATATAAAAAAATTCAATAAGGAAAAGGAAGGTAAAAGCATAATATGCTTGATTCAGAATACATAACGTGGAGTCTTTCAACAATACTATAACACACTGATCTATATCTGATATCTCTTTCCATAGAAACATTGAAATCCTCTTGAACCTTTCAAAATTCATACATGTGTATCAAGCATGTGAGTTATAGCAGAAAACATAACATGGGCAAATGAAATAAGAAAAGTACATTTTTTCTCTATCTGTCTATTCAAGTTTTATGATTGTATGTACTCCTGCAATTGTTCTTTGTACCTGCAAATGAATAAAATCAGATCCTTACATATATGAACAAATATTAAGATTAATCACAATAACAATAATACCTGGTATAACATACAAGAAGCAAGCAACAACACGAAGAAAGCAAACCGCACACAATTCACACATACAACCAAAGGGGTCACATGTGGCTGGCATGCTCATGGTCCATCTACCTTAGGAGTGAGGATAAGAGCACCATGCCTGCCAGGTGTGGAGGAGAGTCTCGACGACGGGCGAGGTAGCAAAGGTCAAAGGATGCTGCGTTCATGCGTGCCAGCTCAAGGGAAGCGAGGCCTACGATAGTGGAGGATGGCTTCGGGTGTGATGCACACGATGACTTTGAGCGTAGTAGGAAGCAAGCACGCGCAGCTGCTTCCCGACGCGGAGCCAGTCTAGGCCGTGGAAGAATACCCTTGCGGCTCCTGCGGGTGGATCGATCGAGACTCCAGACCTCATCGCCGGCGAAGAGGATCAGCTCGACGGGGAGGCGTCCACGGTGGTGGGGGATGTAGCGACGGGTGGAGACGGGGCGATGGCTTGGGAGTCTAGAATGGGCAGGTTTTACACTGCGACGATGATTTCCTCGTGAGTGACGGAAATGCCCTCGTTCGACCGATGAGGACCCCTCATGATAAGATGTACAAACATTAAATATATATTTTTTATTCACTATATTATAAATTTTAGTAATAGTTAATTTAATTTGCGTATGAATAAGAAAAAGCAAGAAAAGTTTTGTTTTGGTCAAGTTTTTGGTAAAATTTAATTTGATTTAGACAGAGAAAGGGAAACACAAGGAAAGTATTGATGCAATTGAGATTTTATTAAAGTTTCATTTGATTCAATTGAATTAATGCAGTACACGATTTTGGAAAAGTATCGATTTGATTTATCTCTACATGATTTAGGCGTACGGTGTTTAGTGGGGTTTGGTTTCTTAATAGGAGGAAAAAAATCGAGTATAAAGGGGTGGTGGGTGGTGAGGTGAAAATAAAACGGTCAAGCGAGCCTACCAACTTTCGTAGAGAAAATAAGGAAAGTTTTGATTTGATCAAGATTTTGGTAAAATTTTGATTTGGTTTAGATACAGTTAGGGAATGACAAGAAAGTTTTGATGTAATTGAGATTTTATTAAAATTTAATTTGATTTGGCTGAATTAATGTAGGACATGATCTTGGAAAAGTATCGATTTGACTTATCTCTACGTGATTTGGGCGTACGGTTTTTAGTGGGGTTTGATTTTTTAATGGGACGGAGAAAAAATCGAGTGAAAATGGATGATGGAAGGCGAGGTGAAAATAAATCGACGAGGCGAGTCTACCAACTCTCCCTTTAGAAGTAGAAACCGTCTGAAAGTTTTTGCGGCGATCGACCAAGTTCATGTTTGAAGTGTGTTGTTATTTTATGAAAATAATTTTTTATTTGATAAATTGATGGAGCAGTAAATTTTTTATTTGATTAATTGATTTAGTAGCACATGTATCGCTTACGCATCGGCAAGTTTTGATTTAATTGGTTAACATACCATCATTTGTGTCAATTTTGTCTATTTTTTTAGATAGACTAATGCTTGTACGGAAAGTATGTATGCGGATGATTGATTTATTAATATAGGCAAATATGACAAGTATACAAGGTTATGGGGTTATTTTTTGGTAGACTAATGTTTGCATGGAAAATATGCACGCAGACAGTTGATTCATTAAGATAGGCAAACATGGCTAATATACAGAATTGTGGGACTTTCTGTTGTTGTTTGTCTTTATGAACGAAAACCAGAGAAAAGTGAAAAATGCGGGAGTGATAAATCGGTGAAGCGAGATTACTACGTCTTCTTTAGGAGTAGAGATAAAATAAAACGGGACAAAAACCTGTTTTCTAATAAACCACACTTATAAGAGCATCTTCAATAGTTTGTGTATGTAAATGTTGTTGATAAATTGTCATGTCAGCAACCAATAAGCTATCATACAAGTAATTAAATGGATTGTATGTAAGTCATTTAATAAAAGATAAGAAAATAAATGTGGTTTCTCTCTATTTTACCTTAGGACATCTCCAACAATTCGTATGTAAATGATGTTGGTATACTGTCCATGTCATCAACCAACAAACTATCATACAAGTACTCCAATGAGTTATATGTAAGTCATCCAATAAAAAATGAAAAAGTTAATGTAGTTGCTTTTATTCCACCTTAGAGCTTGTGCAAGAGGTGTTGGTTAATCTACATACAACTTTGCTTTCTTATCTTATTTATTATATTACACATTATCATTGTATCTTAGGTGCAAATTTATCAACACTATCTTACAATCATTAAAAATGCCCTTAAAGAATGTGTAAAAAGTGTTCGTTAATTTATATAGTCCCTCCGCCCGAATTAGTGTTCGCCACTGTGCTTTAATTTTTTTTACAAAAACCCCCCCGCCAGTTTAAATCTGTTTGCAATCAAGTCCCTGGTCGTCCTGGGTCGCGGGAGAGACCTCCGCCACCGTCCACCGGGAGGACGCCTCCCACAGGACGACGGCCCAGACGCCTCCCCCTTCTCTGCCTCGCCCACCGAACGGGGCGCTCCGTCCGCTGCTCGCCGGAGAGAGCGCTGCCGGCGACTGCTCCGTCCACCGGGAGAGCGCTCCCACCTCCGTCCGATTCCCCTTCCCGCCGCCGTTCGGACGCCACCTGATACCACCGAGCCTAGGAGAGGTTCAAGCGCCGCCGCCCATCTTCTCTGCTCAAGTACGGGCTCAAGATTGACGCTGTCGTCGCCGGGCACCGGGCCCAGGAGGACGAAAAGGACGCCTGTGTCGACCTCCACAAGGACACTAGCTTCTTCTCCGACGACCCATGTGAGCTCCGCTTCTTTCCCTTGCTTCTTCCGCCGTCAGCTTTCCTGTATTCATAAAACAGCCAAACTTTCAGAGTGTAGCCAAACTTTCAGAGTGTAGCCAAACATCTGCACAATGTTTGGGCAATAATTTTCTGAGACAACATTCTGTCCCAGTTCACAAAGTTCACTGGTGAAAGAAATTAATACTCCACATACTGAAATAATTTGAAACTAATCTTGACCATCGACACTGACAGATACTACTTGTGACTTGGGAGTTTCAACTTTGTGCAACATACTGAAATATCACCCAAGACGTCGAAATCCAAGCCCTGTAAACTACCACTGGAGTAGCTAGTATTTCCTTCCTTGCTTCTGAATCTTGAAACAAACACAAAAATACTTCTGAAACTCAATCACTGTCAAAAAGTGCATTATTTAAGTACGGAGTAGAGGCTTTAAGGCTGTCAAGTCACCCAAGTACCACACGGCATATACTGAGCTAAACGCCTAAACTGTCTTTGCTAAGTTCTGCTTCACACTGCAATAAATTTCTTCTGAAGCAATCTGTCCATCCTGGAAAACAAGTGCGGCTTTTGTTAGTCCGGAACAAATAAGCATAATTAGTGCATTACACTTCTAATATGTCTAGTTCTACATTAAACCTGTTAATCCAGAAACCTCACAAGGCAATAATCAACTACTCCAGGCTGCAATCAACTAGCCCAGTGAGTACAGTAATAATCTTGGCTGCAATCCTAAAATTGATTAATGTTTGTTGTGGCTACACCAGGCTGCATTTATTTCAGCCTTGCTGGAGTACAAAAATACTCCAGTTTCAGGTCCTGGAGTATTTATTTTAGTTTTAGCCCAGTGAGTACAGTAATAATCTTGGCTGCAATCCTAAAATTAATTAATGTTTGTTGTGGCTACACCAGGCTGCATTTATTTCAGCCTTGCTGGAGTACAACAATACTCCAGTTTCAGGTCCTGGAGTATTTATTTTAGTTTTAGTTCCTGGAGTATTTATTGTCAGAAAATGAACCATGGGCATCTCACAAGCTTAAATTGTCACTCCAAACTTAACTTTTTTTATTCTGAACTTGTCACTCCAAACTGAACCATACCTGCTAAATCTCAGGTTCAGGTGACTGCTAATTTCAGTCTCAGTTTCACTTTTTGCTTGTTTATCCTTCATGCTTTTCTGCATGTTATTAATTTTCAATTGCTTTTCTGCAGCTTGCCCGATCCACCGTAGGAGAAGATGGTACTCTTTGATATCAACTTAACTCCTCCACAAGAGCTTCATGATGGAGGGAGGGATTTGGATCTGAACTTCAGTCCACATACTCCAGAAGAACAAGAAGAAGTTGCTCAGCCAGGCCACATTGAAGAAGAAGAAGAAGACCAAGAAGAAGCTGCTCAGCCAGGCCACATTCAAGAAGAAGCTGCTCAGCCAGGCCACATTCAAGAAGAAGAAGACCAAGAAGAAGCTGTGCAGAGGCACCATAAAGATCAGCCGGAGGGTTATAAATTTGCAGCATATATTGCACTAAAAGCACTAGGAAAAGATAGACCCGTGGTGATGGCGGATAAAGAAATTGTGGCTCGACTTTTGGGAATATGTCTTAGATCTGTCGAGAAGACATGGAAGAAGGCCATAGAGCAAGAGGGCAGAAATGAAGTGCTTGATTTCTCAAATAAGCGGAAGGGCAGGTGCGGAAGAAAGCGGAGAGAGCTTAATCTCGATGAAAGGGTGCCTCAAGTTGCATTGAACAAAAGGGGTACATTGAGGGCATTGGCAAGGTCCCTTGACATACCTTTCTCAACACTGCAAAGGAGGTTGGCGTGGGGTGATTTAAGGCGCCATACCAATAGCCTGAAATCACATCTAACTTTGGAAAACCGAATTAGAAGGCTCCTATATTGCATCTCAATGATTGACGAAACAACTATATTAGAAGCAAAGCTTTCATTCAAAAAGATGGGGAACACTATCCATATGGATGAAAAATGGTTTGATATGACTAAGCGAAACCGGACGTACTACCTAACACGAGAAGAACCAGATCCAGTTCGCACCATCCGAAACAAAAACAATATCGGGAAGGTCATGTTCTTAACACTGGTTGCAAGACCAAGATTTGATGAGCAAGGAAATATGACATTTGACGGAAAGGTCGGAATGTGGGCTTTTGTCACAGAAGATGCAGCCAAATACAACTCCAAGTATAGGACAAAAGGAACAATGCAATTGAAGAACATCAATGTCACTAGAGACATCATGCGGGAATACCTCTGTGAGAAGGTAATTCCAGCAATTGTTGAAGTATGGCCCGATGATGAAGATGTTGGAACCATATGGATACAACAAGATAATGCCAGGACCCATGTTCAGCCTGATGATCCTGTATTTCTAGCCGCCGTAAAAGCTTCAGGATTGGACATCAGGTTGACTTTCCAGCCTCCCAATTCTCCGGATGTGAATGTTCTGGATCTTTGCTTCTTCAGTTCCATCCAATCCTTGGCATTTGAGAGTGCACCTAACACTCTCAAAGAACTGATAGAATCTGTCGAACAAGCTTATGATGCATATGACGTGAAGACACTTGCCAAAGTGTATGTAACCTTGCAGTCTGTCCTAGTGGAGATTATGAAAGACCAAGGTGGAAACACATATAAGCTACCCCACATGGGCAAGGACAAGCTAATAAAAGAGGAAAAGCTTCCTAACACACTAGAGGTTGAGAGCAAACTATATGAAGAAACCTTAAAGCTAATAGCCGACTATGAGAAACAACAAGTCGAGAAAGAGGAGGAGAAGATGAAGGATAAACTAGCAAAGAAAGCAACAAAGAGAAAAGAAAGGTCCCAAGTAATCGTGGATGATGACACATTTATCGCAGGAAGAGAATATAGCACATGGTTGGAGGACCCATCAAGCATTGTCCGTCCGTGCCGTCGAGTCAAGAGTGTATGTCAATGTCTTATTGCTTGTAATTGTCTGTTCTAAATTGATGCATCTCACTGACGCATTTTATGTTTACTATTTACAAAAACTTGATCTCATCCGGGAAACACAAATAGGCGAATTTGAAGCTGCAATACTACCAAGAATAGAAGAAGAGAAGCCTGAGGAGAAGAAGAGGATCAAGAGGAGAAGAGGAGGAGAAGATGAAGGGCAATACAAGAAGCCAAAGAAGGCACAAAACAAACAACCAAGAATACAAGAAGATGGAGGAGTAGTTGTAAATTAGCTGACATGTAATACTAGAGCAAACAATGTAGTGATTTGATCTGTTATAGACTTGTAGTGATTCATTCCACAATGCAACCATGTGAAATCCCAAATCAAGCATATGTTTTGTTGGCATTCTATTCCATTTTTATGTCTTTGACTTGTGGGGAATCTGTTTTGGTGACAAAACATTCAGTACACAGAGGATGCATATGGGAAAGTGAATTTGATGCAACACAACCTTACATACTCAGAGGAGTACTACAATTTCTCTAAATGTACATGTCTCTGAATCTTAAAATTTGCCCAAATTATAAGCATTGTACTGTATAAGCATGGTAGCAAGTGTCTATTCTTCAGATACTCTAATCATACCCAAATTGTAAGCATGGTACTACTCACATTATAAGCATGGAGTACTGTATAAGCGGAGTAGCAAATATTCAGAGATAGCAGTTGTGCCCGTGCTGACCATGCTTATTCAGAGATATAGTAGTACTACCAAATACTCAGAGATAGCAAGTGTCTCACCTGAAAAAAATTCAGAGATGACCATGACAGTGTATTCACTCTTGCCGCTTCTCTCCTGCCGCCGGTGGAGCTCGCGATTTTGCTGCTCCCTTGCCTCCAGTGAGTAGCAGCAACTCTGCATATTGTTCTTTATCCCTGACAGTGCTTTTCAGATGGAGTCAAGTAGTAATGCATCTAGAGCTTAGAAACAATAACCTGCAATTCAGATGGAGTCAATCCAGAGCTCATGAGAAATGGGGGACTGTGAATGATTGCTCGGACAAATTACTCCTGAACTCTCCAGGCCGTGGCTTGGTGTGCTCGTCAGCGGGCGCCACCCCACTTCATGCTCGGAGGCGACGAAGGCCTTCCCCGCTGCTCCGTGCTCGCCGGCGGCCACAGCCTCCCCCGCTGCTCCGTGCTCGCCGGCGGCCACAGCCTCCCCCGCTGCTATGTTCTTGCGCGGCGGCGACCGCCTCATCCGCTTCTCCGTGCTCGCGGACTGCCGCGTCCTCCCACGCTGGTACGTGCTCGCCGGCGGCCGCGGCCTCCCCCTTGCGTGTACTCTCGAGGCGGCCGTCTCCCCCCGTTCTTGGCCACGGAGCCACCGACGCGCTGAAGGGGCGCCGCATCTAGAGGTGCTCCTTGCTCCCTGCTCCCGGCAAAGTCAGAGTTTTGGGGAAAAAAGGGAATCCTTTCATCATCGATCTCCCTCCCCGTTGGCTTTTGGTTGGTGAAAGGCGGAGGAAGGAAGGAGGGGAGACTAGGCGGTCGTCGAGGGAGGGGCGGAGCAGGCGACGCGGTCCAAGGGAGGGGCAGAGCAGGCGGCGCCGTCGGCGGAAGGGACGACTGTGCGGGAGACGAGGAGAGAGGAAGTGTCCAAGACGGAAAGCTTCAGGTGAAAAAATAAGGGGGGGGGGGGGGTTTCGTAAAATTACCGCCGCGAACAGTAATTCGGGTCGGAGGGAGTATAACTTTGTTCTCTCACTTCATTTATTGTATGATACATCATCATTTTATTTTAGATGCAAATTTACCAACACCTGGAGATGGCTAACGCGAGACGCGCGGTGTGCGTGGCAAGTGGCAACGGCTTGATGTAAGGAACTAGACACTTGAGCACGATTTCTCCGTGTAATTTTACAGAACTGACCCCGACTCTGTGTGTAGTCTGTAGTCTGTAGTCTGTAGACTGACACCAACCAAAGGAAACGAGAGATTGCCCCCAATCCGTGGCTTCGCGTCCGCCGGTGGCCGGGGTTTCTAATCCGACCGATTCCCAACCGCCGCCGGAAGGCCCGGCAACTCCACGACAGCGCGGGCAGACATGGCGCCCGTCCTACCTGCACCACCGGCGGCTCTCTCCCCCTTTTGCCGCGTCTCTCTCCCGGCCTGCAGCGTCCGCAGCGCTCTCCCCTCCTCCTCCGTCAAAACGCTCCGCAGGTTCGCCGCCAGGAGCGGCAGCGGCGGCCGCACGGGTCCCGATCCCAAATCAGGTAATTCCATATGCTGTAGTGATGCGCCGTCCTTCGTGGTAGGTCGAGCGAGGCATTTCGGGCTGGGTCTCTTACTCCACCCCCCATCATGTGCTAGGTGATAACGAGAGCAAGGCTGTCCTCGACGCCTTCTTCCTCGGGAAGGCCTTGGCGGAGGCACTGACGGAGAGGGCCGAGTCGGTGGTGGGCGAGGTGTTCAGCGTCGTCGGGCAGTGGCAAGCGGAGCAGCAGAAGCAGGTCCAGGAATTCCAGGTAACTGCACAACCGCGGCCCTTGCTTTGCTCCTCATGGGTATTAGCCCTTGGGGATATAGTGTGTAGCAAAGCGTTAGCATGTCAATCTAGCTACTGGAGAACTAGATATGCTCCTTAGGCCAGCTGATTGCAGACGGGCCTGTGAGAATTCTCAATGGCAACTAGCAAGTTCTTGTACATTCATCACACTTCAAACAACCAAAAGCTATATCTATATGGTGTTGTTTTTCTACACCCAGAAGTGGACCGCTTTAGCCTTTTGATGTCACACAATCCAACTGCTTTCCATGATTAATCATAATTATTGATCGCTGCATAATGTATAGTTATAGTTTATCGTGGCCGTGCTTTAAATTTTCTTCTCTAAACCTCACAGAATAGCACTGACTGTTAAATTGCATTTTGGGGGACGATTGTAAATACAGGAGGAAGTAGTTCAGAGAGCCCAAAAAGCTAAGGAAAGAGCTGCTGTGGAAGTCGTTGATGACAAGGGACCGAAGACTCTAAATGGATCTTCAACAACCATTGTGACACCTGCATCTGCAGCTCCTCCTGCTACTATTCCCACACAGGCAGAATAGTTATCAGCCGCGGTGAAGAGTTAGTGCTGCATGTAGACTCACTTTTGTGCTCCAACAAAGCAAACAATTTCTCCTGTGAGATATGTATTGATCAAATTGTCCTTTCTTTGATAGTGAATATCCAGCATATCAACTAGAAAAACCTATGGTACAAGTTCACAGATGAATAGAATAAAATCTATTACTTTACTACAGATTCTGCAAAAAAAAAAGATACTGAAGTGTATTGGCTGTATGATGTCGTACTATCTAATATGTTATCAGGAAACATCTTCAAACGATATTTATAACCATAAACAAATGTGATCTTTATTTACATTTTAAGAGTGATTTGGTCATCAAAATAACTGTAACAGTGGAAACCTAAACTTGGACTGCTGTTACTTTTATTGGGGACCTCTGCATCTGGTTTTCGGTGTCTTTGTTCTGTCAAACGGACTGCTATTCAGTTCCCATTCCGAGAGAAATTGTGTGTGCACTGTGGCTAACTGAATTTTCCTTTTGAAAGAAGGCTAACTGGATTATATGTGCAGCACATTTGTGACATGCCCTTTCCATGATTTCAATAATTTGTTTTGTGTCACAATGCTTTAGTCCATTATGAATACCTAGAATGCAGGTCTTCAAGGGAAGTGCAGAACTGCACATTAATGCAGATTAAGTTTCGAAGGTCTTGCCAATAAAAGGCAATATATTCGTAATCACCGATGCACCGATGATATTGAAAACTTGCCAAAATCATTGTGAAGACAGACGACAGGTAATTCAGTAACCAGAGCACTATTATTATTTTTATTACATACTATCATTAAGTTGCAATTATTTGAGATTATTTCAGTTATAAATTGCATACCTGCTCAAGAGAATGATCATGCTGCAACTTCTAGTTTGCTTTGTTGATTCTTTGTAGATGCTTATGTGGTGAATTTTTGGAGTTAGAGCATACGTATACAACGATAGTAGGAATTTGCAAAGTAAGTTTGCATATATATTTGTAGCTGTGCGATGAGATGGGGTTCACAAGCATAAATATCCCTACATTTATTCACATGCATAAAGATGTCTTGCAACTCACGAATTTGCATAATATTAAGGCACGGGGAAAATAAGTTACGACTTCACATGATATTCCTGGCACATATGGATACAAGCATAAAGAAACATTCCCCTCACTGAGTTGCCAGACTCCATACGACAACCAAATCCAGCATGTAGAAAAATATATCATGGTGCGAGTATGTGAAATATCATATTTACATAATATTCAGGCACATGGAAAACAACCATCAGTGGCTCAAGAAGTATAGTGCTGCGGCAGCTGGGATCCATTTTGGAACTCTCGTTTCAGAAGCGAATCTTGGAGGAACTTCCTGTACCATTCAGCCGATAACTTTGGTGTCCTCTTCTGGGTCCTAAAGTCAACATGGTAGAGCCCGAACCTGTGCTTATATCCGGACGTCCACTCGAAGTCATCGAGGAGAGACCACACAAAATAACCACGTACGTCAGCTCCTTTCCTTCAAACATTTCAACAAGGTTAGCATTCAGAGACTGAAGAAATAGTGGCTGCTAGTGCTAGGCATAATAGAAATTTGGTAGCACTGACATAACAACAACTATAACAAAGCTATCAAATGGCAGGGGCAGCCCTGTATTGTATTGAATTCCCTTTTGCGTTCCCAAAATAGGTCCAGAATATTCTAAGGTCAAGCTACCATATGGCAGGAGCAGACCATACTTCGCCGTAAAATATTAGTGCATAACATTTCGCTAACCATCTAATATTCTAATGCATAGTTGGAAGCTAAATCTACGAAAATAGTCCCCAGAGAATTGCATATGTTACCTTATTGCTGAGGCTAAAAACGTGAGGTAGCCACTGATGTAGTCAATCCTTTCTGTGTCACTGGTAAAATCCTTGGCAGTCATGCTGCTATTGCTTGCTTGAGCATAGCCTGAAAAAATTGAATTAGCTTGCAGATATATGCACACATTATTCGTCTATAACAGGGCAGGTCTTTTTTTTTTCTTAAACAGAAAACTCAGGGGAGACCGACAATATATGATATGTACACCTATGATATTTATAAGATGTGGGCGGAGGAGTTAACACGAAACAGCATAGGGAGCATAATACCGACTAGGGATGGTCAGAAATGATGGTTTCTTTAACCTCAAAGGGGAACACATTGCTTACTTTATTGTGACTATTACTATTATTCCACATTTCTAAGTTCACAGACCTAAACAGTGGTGAGATGATTTTTTTTTACTTCTTCTCAAACACACATCCAATGCGCGTCATGTTGCATTAGAAAACAAAATACCAAGAGGCAAGAGGTACAGCTGTGAAATGACCAAACCCAGAATTTTACTATAAAAACATAATCGTGGACTGTTCTAACATCATTGATATAAAAACATCATACATATAAGCCACAAGAAGGTCAATCTTCATTAACTCTAGCTCTAACATGATTGATGTAATTCTGGAAGGATGGAGGAAAAAAAATGATTTGTTCGCGAATGAGATAAAGTTCTTTGATAGTTTATGAGCTCGTGCACATGTGTCGAATAGGCAGTATCCTAGTCAAATGTACAGTCATCAAAAGTGTATCAATTTCAAATACTAAGGGCCTGTTCGGTAGTTGGCCAGCTTCCAGATCCGCTAAATTTTCGCTAGAGCTGGACCGAACGCTTCGGCTCCAGAAAGCTAGCTTCCCAGATCTGAGAAGGAACTACGTACAAAAAACTGGAACAGCGTTTCTAGCGATCCCAAAAAACCCAGATCTGGAGTTGCACTAAATTACAGTGAATGCCACCGCCAAGTGAATCCAGCAGTCACACGTACCGGTTCGCTACTTCTCGTTCTCCTCTCCTTCTGTGTTTGACTGGGCCTCAGCCCAACTAACGTGTTGAGCCGACTGGGCTCTAGCCCGTGTGGGTAGGTTGGCCTCCTAGCGCATACGAGAAGCTGGAGCTTTGAGCCGAACGATTTTTCATCGATTGCCATCCGTGAAAGAAGCTGGCATTGGGAAACAGAAGCGGGATTTGCAGATCTAGTGAAGCTAGAGGACAACCGAACAGGCCCTAAGGATTCAAGCTTCAAGAGATAACAAAGACAAGAGAGTCACACCATTTTCTGTGATATATGTTGCCGTGTTATTGTATCTTTGTTTGTAATACATGACCACCTTTTCCATCCCATGGGGAACATCATAAAAGAAAGGGGCTCCTGTCTGCATGAGTGAGTCAGCAATCACTATGGTTAGTTTTTTCTGTTATATTTTAAAATCTGACTTGCCATAAATTAGTACTCCTACTTCGCAATTTTATGGTTACCTGTTTACCTATTGGCACCCCATCTCTTTCTGCTAAACTCAAAGCTCGTGCATCCCCATCCATAGGATCCAGTTCACACGACGAAAAGATGCAGTCCTTCAAATACCATGTCGAATAGTGATTTAGGCCAATAAAATCCAGTTTTGTTGCATGTAGTTTTTTCTTCTGCTTTAATGTGAACTCAGGTAGAGCTGGACCCAACATTTTGCGCATCTCTGCAGGATAATCACCAAGAATTATGGGGTCCAGAAACCTATCACAAAAATAAAACATGTAAATTAGAAGGTGGTAATTGAAGAATATATTTATTTTATTCTGAAGAAATAATGGAGACTAAATCTGTCAAATCCAGTTACAGGAAAAAAATTCAAGGTAAAACGAAAACATCTAGTCCAGTAACTGGAACTGAAGTCCAGTTACAGAAAAGGAAGTTTTTCTGCATCCTTGTAGAGTTGTAGTGAAACAGAAAAACAAGTTGTTGTTTTGCACTTTATCAGCCCATTGACCTGTTTATTTGTATTAAACAGATCTATTATCTTTTTTAAGAGAACATTTGCTCTGGATATGAGGAAACAAAATGTTAATTATCCTGCACTTATAATCCTATTGGATGGTATAGTACCATGGAACATTGAATGTTATAGCCCGTTCAACTGCAAGTTGGTCGATTGTCGTATTTCGCAATGGTTCATACCATCTTGCGGCAACAGCAATTCCAATATGTCCACCTTGTCTCTCCTATTAAGTGCCATAGTTATTAAATCGTACAAAAAATCCTCAGTTGATGGTGTTATACTAATTAACAACTTCTTATGGAAAAAACACGAGGTAATCTTGTACTCTTATCCAACAAGAATCTAATTTGTACCTGATAGTTATTTCTGTAAATGCTCACAGCGTTTGCATGTGAAAGAATCATATTGTGACCTACTATGTATGGCTCTGTTGAAGAATTTCCCAAGGCACAATTCCCAAATGGTTTAGAACAATGACCAGGAGGGAACCATCCATCCATATAAGCAAATTTTGCCAATATGTTAGGCTGATTCATTGTCACCCAGAATTTCACTCGGTCGCCAAACGTCTTGAAGCATACTTCTGCAAAGTAACCAAAGTCCTTCCTAAAAAGCACTTGGAAGTAAGATAAGTTCACCTTTTAAATTCAGAGAATTAAAATAAACTAAGAGGCAGACATAGACATACTGGATTTCTGGACTCAGCCATCCACCATACCGCTCTTCAAGTTCATGCGGAATATCGTAATGAAATATTGTAACAAATGGTTGTATGCCTGGTTATGCGTGCCATTAAAAAAATCATATTAAGACCTACAGATTTTTTCCCCATTGCATGGATTTTCTATTAAATACCTTTGTGCAGAAGAGCATCAATAATGGCATTGTAGAATGCTACACCGTCTGGATTTACAAGTCCAAATCGGCCTCCTGCAGCAACAAGTAAATTCTGAGGAAATACAACAATAGTATGATCCCTAAGAAAGAAAACGAATTCAAAACTCACTTGGGAGAATTCTTGTCCATGCTATGGAGAATCGATATGAGTTCACACCCAAGGAATGCATCAATTCTATGTCTTCCTGGAGTAGGGAAAATAAATATTCTGCACAAGATGAATGGGAATAGAGATGCATTGAACAACATTAGCAGTATGCATTAGCAGAAAACATACCATGTAACGATGGTAGTGATCAGCCGCAATATCGCCGTTGCTTCCATCCTCAATTGTGCCTGAACCCACAGGATAAGAATGGTTGTAGGGAAGGAAGAAAGAATGGTAGGAAGACATAAGAAGAAACAAAGTTATGAAGAGATACAAAAGAACTATGTCTATATTGAACTGTGTAGTAATATAAATACTAATCCTTCACCTTGCTTGTGGGTGTAGACATCCCAATTACTTGGGCCTTTCTTACCCTCTAAATATCCACCTTCAATCTGAAGAACGAAAGATTGCAAAAAAAAAAAATCCTTACGATTACTTTAGGTCACCTATAAGAGGACTGTGTATTATGTAACTAAATAGCCCACAATATGCCATAGCTCACATCAGAATATTTGGTATCAGTTGAAAATTGAGAGTTTGAGACCGTTAAATATCAGATTTGCTAATGTTTAATGATAGGGCCGGCACTCGTGAAGCCACCAAAGAGGAAATACCCAGCGAATCTTGCATTCTTAGTTATCCCATGAGATGCTTCAAAAGAGCATAAACATATTCTAAGCAAATAGAAAATGTGGTATATGTTCATACCGCAAACATTAGCAACATTCCCTCCAAGTCCTCTGCTGCAATTATGCGTGCATTCCCGCTTATTTACAACCACTTCCAACTAGATGTGGCGGTTTCTTTAATGAAAACCAACACGAGGGTCCATTGTTTAAAAAGAAGAAGAACAAAATTCCCCAATTAGGGATCGACGGACGCCCTTCAGCCCTTGCATCGCATTTTCACAGGGAAGATAATCTTTGGCTACTCGGAAATCCAGATCTAACTGTGCTCCATTCGAAGAAACAAAGTAAACCACTTAACTTGAAGGTCTCTGCTTCGGCCGATGCTCGGCCCCTCCTCGTCGTAGTCGGCCGTGGGTGGTGTGCAGGCCAATGGCAGCAACACAACCCATCAAAATTTGGATCTTGGGTAAAGCCATGGATGGATTGGGCTATGCCGGCCCTTCCTTTACAAGTTGATGTGCAGTAGATATTTTCTTCAGAAAAAGTATGGTGCTGTGTTTGTTGAAGATGAAGCTAAAACCATTCTTAAGGAATAATATAGTGCAACAATTGCAATTGGGATTCCTAAAAAAAGATTGCAATGAAGTGCCTACTTGGTTACATATGTAAAAAATATACTATAGAAAAGTGCCTAGTGATTATGAATGTAATGTTTGGGAAAGAATAGGATGCAGCCACTGCGGTGCGCAACTCAGGCCGGGGTACCTGGTAGGCGGAGGTGGATGTCCCGAACAGGAAGCTCGCCGGAGGAGGGAACTGGCCGCGATGGATCGCCGGAGCACACGGAGGGAGCCGGAGAGCAGACAAGAGCAGGAGAAGCCACAAGGCCGCCTCCTCGCACGCCGCCATCCGTCCACGGCCGCCCAGTCTCTGCGGCAGCGAGCTAAGCCCTGAGACCCACCAGCAGCTGTGGGTTCCTTTGTACGGAGAGCCATTGGCTTATGGGAAACCGTTATCACTTCATCAAGAAGATCAGCATCAACGGGCAGGGGCACCGACCCACCGTGAGAGAAACCCCGGGACCCGGGGCACTGCAGCTGAGGAAACCCCTTGGGCCTAGGCGATGATAACGTGCCCCCCTCCGTACACACACGATGCACGTGTGGACTCATGAGAAGGCACGAAGAGCAACTAATTAGTGTACCCTTTGGAGGTGTTCAAAAGCCGTTGTGTGTTGCATTCTGAGTGCATCCGTGAAAAACAAAAAACAGAGTGTTTGAGCGTGAACTATGGCTACACCAATTTCCTTTGTACACTGTAGCGTACAGTGTAGCGACAGTTCTACAGTTAAGAAGCCTGCCAGGGTCCTGACGTGGTTGGCCTAGGGCTTGGCCTGATGCTAGCGCCGTCACTGTATCTATGATTGTGGTTGTGATTGTGATTGCGTCTATGACTGACTGTATTGTGGTTGTGGCTGCGCTCCGTGGCTGTGATTGTTTGTGGATGCGGCTGTGTCTATGATCGTGTTTGCGTTCATAAAATATTCATTAAAACCTACCAATATGGAATCTAGTTTTAAAGATCTCAACGTAAGGAATACAACGATGAAAATGATTCGCAATTTGGATGAACGATTCAAGAAATAAAATATTTTGAAAAAAAGATCTAAAAAAAACATAAACTTTAACCTCTTCATCCACATGCGCTAAGTGAAAAAAGGGCACAGAACTCCCTGATTGTGATAAGTAACGCGTGTACATTACACAACTTATCAACACCGTGATAAAAAAAACCTTTGCAAAAGGTATCCTTCAACTAATGCTCTTAATAGGCACACTATATACCTGTTAGGTCCAAAGGCTCAAAAAAAAACTTTGGGTGCCCGAGGGATATAATGGAGTACATGAAGCCTCAAATTCCATTCATTGCGATAAACAAAATGCCCCTTTTCTTTAAAGTTGATTTAAAAAAAACTTATGATAAAATTAAATGAGCCTTATTCATCAGATGCTCAAATGAAAAGGCTTTTTGGATAAGTGATGCTATTGGATTATGTACACCATAAGAAAGGATATATGTGGGGATCAGGGTTATTGATAAAATGACCTTGGCCCGTTACTGTTTTATAGGAGCCCGAAAAAACCCAGTCACTATATCTACGGGACACATGCTTTTAGGGTTTCTATCCTACATTCGCTCTGCCGCACTCCTTTCGCGCTGTCGTTCCACCTCCCCTACTCTAGTGACAAACCCTGCTCCCTTGCTTCTCTTTCATTGCGATGATGGTCGGTGCATCTTGTGCCCAAGACGGGCGTGCCGGCCAGGGCGGTTCGCCGCCGTGTAAGCTATCACATCACAATGCAGAGGCTGGTAGCTCCAGCTGGCCCACCGTCATGCCGTGGTAGTCGAAGTAGGACCGAGACCGGTACCATCTTTCCTGAAATGGAGGGCGAAGTCCTTGGGCGGGCTTCGACAAGCTCTATGACAAGATGTTCCTGTAGTGGGAGGCTCAGGCAGAGCTCGCCGCCGTGATGGCCACGGTCATGGATGGAGAAGACGGGGCCCCGATCACCTCCTAGACGCTAGGGAGGAGCTCGACATCGTCATCGTGTTCCAGAAGTCCACCGAGAAGGAGCATCTCGGCATCGACGATCGTGTTTAGTTAATTTTCGGTGAATTTTCCGGCGATCTTTTGTATGAACTATGTTTAATTTCTCATGCGAAAACTATGTTCGAATTTACGGTATGAGTATACCGGCTCTGTTCTACCGAAGGCATCGTGCTCCCACAAAGTCGTTTTCGGGTGCCCTCTAAACATATTTTGCGGGATGAATAGACGCGGGATCTGCTAGAGATGCTCTAAGGCAACTCCAATGCTAACTTCTAAAATTGACACAACATTCATCTATAGACTGCTCCTAACCAGTCCGTAAACATTAATGTAAGAGCTGGTCATTCAATTATAGACGTAAATGTCCACAATCATTGTACTAAAAATTTATTCAAGTCAGATTAAATCAAATGAAATTCATTGAAATTCCAATATAATTTACATAAAAGAACGATATTTGTTTGTTGATATATTTTAATAATTAAAAAAATAAATCCAATCGAACTCCATGTTCGTCTTCAGGTCGTCGGAGATATCATTGATCAACACATTTTGCTCGCGGAGGCGACAACACTTTGCTTGCACCTCGCGCTTCGAATAAATGAAGTTAAGGATCACCTTTTGTTCCACCGTAACAAGATTTTCCAAGACGGTCGATTCGAGGGTGCACCATCTACTGGGCGAGCTGATGGCGGCATGCCGGAGTTAGTTCCTCCTCATCCTTTCTCTTCCTGCTCCGCCTCCTTCTCCTCCTTCACCTCCTTCTCCTTCTCCTCCTGGTGCGTCGAGGTGTCCTCCTCCTACTCTTGCTGTGCCGGCATGTCGTCCTGCTTTTCCATGAGCTAGGACTCCTCTCGCTTTTGTCGGAGTGAGCATCTTGAAAGTCGTGGTTAGAGAGTGAACCATGACCATATCAGAATTTGAGCTTGAATGAGTTTGAGCGTGGATGGAATCTCTATGAAGACTCATCATGCTTATATAGCCGCGGGCAGGTGGACGAGCGAGCAACGTGCTTCTAGTCCATCGTGTACGCATTGAAGTCGTTTCGTTGTGTCTCAGGCAATGTTGAGGATAGTTATCGTTAGCGTTTCAGTTGAATGGGGATTGAAGATTAATCAAAAATCGACCGATAGTCGTTTGTATCGGTCGTCTATTAATCGGCCTTTTTTTGCAAATCCCAGGTTCTAGGACTAAAATATGCTATATTCAACACAAACACAATATTAAACGGGAGTTTTATTTTCATTATACTTTCCTTTCAATACTCATACAATGCCAAACAAAAGAGGACAACAATACATATTACATAATAAGGTCCAAAAACATAAATAAACATAGTTCTTGCACACATTATGCGAGCAATAGGTTCGGTTTATCGGTAGATTCATGATGAATGGCTTGTCAAAGTGATAAGTTGGCCCAATTGATAAACAATGATGATATGGCATAATCTTATCGATCACCCCCCGAATAGTGATAAATCAGACGATAAATCATTGAATCGACCGATTTTTTGAACAGTGGTCTTAGGCATTGAATACTCATAAACAACGGAGCGATGACGAGAACAGAGCATTGACGACATCATTGTCGCTTTGAAACCTTCGCATCGCGTCTTTCCGGCACAAAACGCACGCGGAGAATGGAGCTTTGGCTGACGCCCTCCTATAGCGTCTCTTTGGCATGGCAACCGCTTCGTGTGTGGAAAACTTTTTTTGGGGTTGAAAGATTTTAGAGTGGGCCGGGGGTGTCAGAATCCTATATAGCGGAGTTTTGGACTTCCGCAAAGTTCACTCTGCTTGAGTTAGTTTTGCAGGAAAACAGACAAACAAGTTGATTCATCGATGGACATAGAAGTGTGTTGAATGATAAAATATGTTCGAACAACTTGATCTGAATGATTACGATAGGTTTAAGGATCAATGTTGAAGATACCATGAAATTTTTTGTAGGGATCATGGCAGGTTGGTAAGGTGTCGGCAATCGCAGCATCCTCCTCCGCCATCGTGCGCTGGAAGTCGGCCTCCTCCTGGGCTTCTTTCGGCTTGACGACGACCGGAGGGAGGGCGCGGGCGGCAGGTGCTCGCCGGCACGAATCTGGCTTGGACGACCCTCTCCCCCGCTGATAGCGCAACGTCAGCGCGAGGTTGGGCGGCACGGGGACACAATTGCGGCTCAGCCGCCAATCGCACGGCAGGCCTACGTCGGCCACGGGAGCGGGCACCTATATTAGCATTAGCTGCAGCGGCGGCGACGACAACGGTCAAGAACAAGTGGTGGCGAGGACAGGTCGCGGCGGCGGCGACCGGAGCTAGATCTGGAAGCCTCGACGTGGTTCTTCCCTTTACAAAGCATTTGGATATGGCGACGACGCGCTGGGCGGCGAGGGAGCGTCGTGCTCTGATGGTGTTCTGGCGCTCTGGTCGCACCAGAGGAGGTAGTGGCTCTAGTGGGGGTGTTTGGATGGCGACGCACCCGTGGGTCCGTCTTACAAAAAGACGCCACCGCATAGCTGCCTAATGGGCCCGGTGCGAACATGCGGAAGCATCGGCGGATGCCAATCGAACGTTCAACGCTTTTGCTCGGTGTCCGCTTTGCGCCCGCACGGACAAGAGAGAATGTGTGGGTGCCAATAAATGCGATTGAAACCCCCCTTTTGGCGCGTTTTTTGGGCTTTTGACGCAAATGCGAACGCATACGGACAAAGTACGTCGGCGCGTTGCAATTGCTGCCCTTATGTTTTGAGCATTTGCTGATTTTTTTATGGGTCTGTCTAGGGCTCATGTACGTACATGTGACATAGTTATGTCACATTACTATGATATTATCACAAATTAGCCCAATAAACTAGCTTTAACTATTTGTTTGTCCAGTTTTTTATTTGTTTGTCGCACAGCAAAATGGCAGCCCGGTAAGCAGCCCCGAGAACTATCGTTCCCACTATTTTTTAAGTGCATAATGGGCCGGCCCAAATGTGCAGGAGGCCACAACCTCGTTTTTTTGTTTATTTCACGTTTTTTGTTCGTATTTCACAATAATATCAATAAATATATTAAAATTGTTTTTCATGTATACAAAAATTACGTTATGTAATAAAAATTTCTTTATGTTATTTAATCAATGTTAATCAAGAATTTTGAAGAAAATCAAACTTGTATGAAATTTGTTTATCATATATAAGAAAAATGTATAAAACGTATTAAATTATTTATGAAACAATGTTGATCAGGTATTAAAATTTAATAATTGTATATGGAATTGTTTTTTTTATAATATATTAAAGTTGTTAATCATGTATTAAAAATTGTTAAACCATATATGAAGAAAATATTGATCACATATTTATAAAGTATATAGAAAAATTATACAATTTGTATTACAAAATGTTGATCATCTATTTAATAAATGTTGATAAAAAAATATTGATCTTGTATTTAAAACATTTAAGCATGCATGAAAAATATTAAATATCTGTACAAAAATATACTCACAAAAATAATAAGTAAATAAATAAATAAATGGATCCAGTTGCAACTCGTTGGTGGACTTGCAACTAAGAAAAAAATAGTCGAACCCAGTTGCGACTCGTTTGTGGACATGCAACTGAAAAAAAAAGTGAAACCCAGTTGTGACTCGTTGGTGGGCTTGTAACTGAGAAAGAAAAATAGTTGAACCCAGTTGCGACTCGTTTGTAGCCAGGATGGTTTTTTCCCCTCTAGTTAGGGTTTTTTCCCTCTCGACGGCGATCTAGGTCGACGCTCGTGGAGCCTTTACTTCTCCGGCCGCCGTCACGCTCCCTTGGCAAGATAGGGTCTGCGAGGTTGCCTGGCGATCTCTCTACTGTCTGTGCCACGGGCGATCGCGGCTTTTGGAGGGGAGGAGGTCCGAGTTCTATCGGACTAGGGTTCAAGACTGGAAAAGATGACATCTGGTGCTTCAAGTTCGGGGGCGGCAGATAGCGATCTCGACAAGATGATGGCCGAGCTGGGATTGGCTGAGGAGGACCTCGATGACGTGCTCGTCGAGGAGTGTGTTGAAGAGCCAGCGAATCTAACTCGCTGGTCGACGATCTGTAGGGTTCACATCTCAAAATCTTACAGCCAATTTTGGTTTTACAAAACATGAGAGCTGCTTGGGATCTTGCCAAACCAGTGAGCATCAGGCCATTGAACGACAACTTGTATATGCTTCAGTTTGCTTGCTTGGGTGACTGGGAGAGAGTTATGGAGGAAGGACCGTGGAATTTCCGCGGTAATGCTGTGATCATAGCGCCATATGACGGATTCCCCAAACCCACAATGGTGTCCCTAGATTCTCTGGAGATTTGGGCACAGGTACATGATTTTCCGGATGGTTTTTTTTCCTTTGCTCCCAGCGCTAGCGAATAAAATTGGAGAGCTAGTTTTTGTGGAACCCCGCTCGCAAGATTTTGAGGGTAACTTTGTGAGGGTCAAGGTCAGAATTTATGTCCATAAACCCCTGAAGAACGCAGTGTCTTTGATCAAAGGAGGCCATAGGAAAATATATCCGGTGAAATATGAGCGCCTTGCGGATTGGTGTGTTGTCTGCGGACATCTGGGACATCTTTTCAAAGAACATGGCGATGGAGTACATCCGCCATCATCGCTGTTTTTCAAAAATCTTCGAGCTGATTGGTTCAGAGGTGCCGGGTCTGGTCCTGGCAAAGGACGCAACGCAGCCAAGAGGAAAGCGGTGATCCCCAAGGGGCCAAGGGTGCATATGTTTCAAGCAGTGAGAAGCCAAGTTCAGATACGGTCATGACTGCGGTAGATGACACCTCAAATAAGAGAGTAGCTGAAGAAACTTTGTCTAAGATGGAGGGCTTGGAAAGCAAGTCTACCGATGGAATCACTAACGCTCTAGACCCTATACCTCCAAGTCCCAGTGAGATGCAAGACCCAAAACGTCCCAAGGCGAATGATGGTGTGAAATCAGGTGCAAAACCAACCCAAAAAAGTTTGATGGCAAAGTTGGCGGGCACCAGACGGAGCGTCGCCAGGCCTAATGAGTGCCCTATGTTGGAAATGCCGTGGTGCGGGCAAAGCCGCGGCAGTTCGATAACTTCGCGAACTCGCGAGGAAATTTGCCCCTACTCTACTCTGCATAGTGGAAACTCAGATCAAAGGGAGTAGAGTAGAAGCTCTAGCTGGAACATTGGGTTTTGACAATGGTCGTGCCATCGACAGTCAAGGCAGAAGTGGAGGTATTGGTCTTTTCTGGAACAACAACATCACAGTCTCTTTTCTAGGTTCATCGGTCTACCACCTAGATTGCTCGGTCCAAGAATCAGGAAGGGATCCTTGGTGTCTAACAGTGTTCTATGGGGAGGCCCAAACACATCTAAGGTACCAGTCCTGGGAGGTTCTGAGAGACATCACCAACGTAAGCTCCCTACCTTGGCTCTGCATCAGAGATTTCAACGAAGTTTTGCGACCCGAGGAACATGACAGAGTTGGACCGAGAAGCAATGCCCAAATTCAAGCTTTTCGGGACACTGTTGATGTCTGCATGCTCCAAGATCTGGGATACAACAGCCACTTTTGGACCTATGAGAAGAAGGTGGCTGGTGGCACATATACAAGAGCACGGCTTGATAGGGCACTGGCGTCGCCAGAATGGACAGCGGAGAAACTCTTTGGCAAAGGTTCAGCATTTGACCGCAGCCAGCTCCGACCACTGCCCGATTTTGATAGAGTTTGACCCTGGAGACGTTTCAAGACATAAAACTATACCTTTCAGGTACGAAGTCATGTGGGAGCATCATGAATCATGGCAAAACCTGATTGGCGGCTCGTGGGGTGCGGTGGACCAGGCAACAAGCATGAAACAATTGAAGGACAAGCTCCGCTCTATCTCGGAGTCGCTGCAGAGTTGGAATCGTCAGACCTTTGGGTCGGTGAAAAAGGAGATAAAAGAGCTTGTAGATGAACTGGAAAGGCTAAGAAATGAACCGGGACGAACGGGGCCGTCCTATGGTGAAATCAAGATCAATGAAAGGCTAGTTGAGTTGTATCATAGAGAAGAGATAATGTGGAGGCAGAGATCGCATGTTGACTGGTTGGCGGCGGGGGATAGAAACACAAAGTTCTTCCACATGAGAGCTAGCATGAGGAGAAAGAAAAACATGATAAAAGCGCTAAAAACTCTCTGGGTGTGCTGATCCAGGATCCAAAGGAGCTGAAGGACATGGCAAATGAGTTTTATAAATCACTATATACATCGGAGGGGGTCGATAACATGGAGGATGTATTACGCCATATACCATGCAGAGTCACTGCCGATATGAACGCCATGCTGGTAGCCCCTTACTCTGAGAAGGAGGTGAAGACATCTCTCTTTCAGATGTTCCCAACAAAGTCTCCGGGGCCTGACGGTTTTCCAGCACACTTTTACCAGAGACATTGGGAGCTATGTGGAAAGGAAGTCACGGATATTGTTCTCCGGATTGTTCGAGGAGAAGAGTCCCCTGACTGCATCAACAACACGATTCTTGTTCTGATTCCGAAGGTAACTAATCCGGAGGAGTTATCTCAGTTTCGACCCATCAGTCTATGTAATGTACTTTATAAAATTTCCTCTAAAGTTAATGCAAATAGGCTCAAGTTACTTTTGCCTGACATCATTTCTGAAGAGCAATCCGCATTTGTTCCTGGAAGGCTGATCACCGATAACATTATATCAGCTTATGAATGTCTTTATTTTATGAAGCGGAATAGATCGAAAAAGAATGGTGTTTGTGCCCTTAAACTAGATATGATGAAAGCCTACGACCGGTTGGAGTGGAGCTATCTGGAAGCAGTAATGTTGAGGCTGGGTTTTAATCATAGCTGGGTCCGGATTGTTATGTCTTTTGTGTCCTCGGTCTCCTTTTCAGTCCAGTTCAACGGTGAAAGGATGGAGGAATTCAAGCCTAGCAGAGGTGTTCGACAGGGAGATCCCATATGCCCGTACCTTTTCTTAATAGCAGCAGAGGGCCTTTCGTGCCTCCTCAAATCTGATACTTGGTCATCACAAATCCATGGAGTAAAGGTGGCCCCTACGGCCCCGGCAGTAAACCACCTACTCTTCGCCGATGACAGCCTGTTGCTTTTTAAGTCAAGTGTAGATGGGGCTACTGCGGTGTCAAACCTGTTGGAGGCTTATTGCCTAGCTTCGGGCCAGAGAATCAACCGGGAGAAATCGTCTATCTACTTCAGCAAGGGATGTCCTCAACCCCTTCGTGCCGAGATGAAAGAAATCCTTCAAGTTCAGAACGAATCTCTATCGGGCAGATATCTGGGCTTGCCTTCTGATGTTGGGCAGAACAAGAATGGGACGTTTAAGTATCTCAAGGATCGTGTTTGGGGCAAGGTCAAAGGGTGGCTAGAGAAAATCCTTTCATACGCTCGCAAGGAAGTTCTTATTAAATCAGTTGCCCAAGCTATTCCTGTGTATTCCATGGCCTGCTTCAGATTGCCGAGGGGAGTTTGCGAGAGCATAACAAGCATAATCCTGTTGGGAAACGTAGTAGAAAACAAAAAATTTCGGCCTACGAATCAAGAACCCAAGATCATCCAAGAAGATTGCATACAAGGTTTTAGGTCATGGCTCACCAACCGATGTAGCGGAAGTAGAGTTGGTGAAGCTCGTGGACGTAGTGGAAGTAGATCTCGCAAGTTCTCCCACGAACAGTCCCTCGATCAATCCCACGAACAAGTCCCGCGATCTAGTCCCACGGACAAGTCCCATGAACAAGCTCCTCGAAGAAGGGTCGAAGGTACGACCCCTCCATTAGTATCCACACATCCCGTAGCAGCAATCCAGCAGCGCTCCGCCGTCCAGAGATGAATGCCACCGAGAAAACTAGAGGGAGAAAACCCTAACGGATTCCGATCTAGAACAACGTCTAAACCGGGGTCTAAAAGTGGAGCAACGGGGTTTAGAGGAGGGAGGGTGGCGCATAGGCCTTGGGGACAAGTTGTCTTGCGCCCCCACCCCTCCCCCACATTATATAGGTGGCCAAGAGGCCCTTGGGGCGCAATAAGGGGGGTGGGGAGTCCAACTTGGACTCCCAAACCTCCCAAATCTTCCCATACCTTCCCACCGGAAACCTGCCATATTGGAGAGTTGGACTTCCCACCTGGAGGGGGATTCCTTCCCCTTGGTGCGCCCCCACCCCTTGGCCGGCCAGGGAAGCCTAGGTGGCTTGCCCCCCAAGGCTAGGGGCGCAGGGGAGTGGGTGGTACTGCCCGGAACCTTTCGAAACCTTCCATGACCTTCTAGAAGCTTCCAGGACCTTCCGGGACATACCGGGACCGTTTCGGGACATTCCGGACACTTCTGGAGCACTTCCAGGACCTTCCGAGACCGTTCTCGGACGTTCCGGAGCCATCCGGATAGTTTCCAAGACCATCCGAGTTACAGTTTAAGCCACCCGATGACCGCGAAGGTTGTCGGGACGCCCAACGATTATCCGGAAACTATTCCGGTTGATCCAGGACTTCCCCAGTACCATTCTCATATGTTCCGGAACCACCTGGGACTACTCCAGAGTGATCCGGACATAACCTTAAATACCCAGAACTACTTCTGGTGCCCTTATGAACAATTCCATAAATCTCCGGAACTACTTCCGGTACCCGTATGAACTATTCTGCTTTGCTTCCACTAAACCTTCTACCATACTAGTATTCTAACAGACTACTGCTCGTTAAGTGTGTGACCCAATAGGTTCGGTATAATGCGGACATGACTCAGAACATCTTCCGGACATAGGTCAACAGCCTTTCGTCAATAGCCAATAATCAACAGCGGAGCCATGGACACCCATGTTGACTCCCGCACATACACGAAGAAACTTCGAGTGAACCATTATGTTTATTCATGTACCATTCCCTTTGTTTCGTGATATATGACAAAGTTAGAGGAGAGATGTTTGGCACCCATGTGTAACAACTTCTTGAACACAAGCCACTCGTTATCCTCTTTGCTCGTTTGTCCATTTTCTCGTTATTGTATTCCGGTATCCCCGTGATTAAATCACAATGCGTCTGGCCAGACTAGAATGGATACCGTCATACCGAGTGGGCCCAAAGTCAATATCTCTTCATCGTGAAGGAGCAAATCCCATTCTTGAACTATCACAGTCACTATACACACTATCCAATGTACCCAGAACTTATTTTACTACTTCCCATTTACGGGAGGATTCATCTAAGAACCAAAGCACATCTTCCTGTGTGAAGCAACTCGATACTCTCATGGTCTAAGGAATTACGTATATGATAACATTTCATGATATGACTTATAACGTTGTTACGATGTGATCTCTAAGTATATCATTCAATACTGGGGTCGGTTCAACATCATTGTTCTGCTAACAATATGTTCCCATTGCTACTGACATCCTTGTTACAAGAACAATGTCCATGATTAAGAAAACGTAATCATCAGTTAGCACATGAGCTGGTCTTAGATGCTAAACCAAGAACTCTTGGTGTTTACATTTCCACACATGCAAGTGAGTTTTCTTCTGAATCTCAAAGTCAGGGTCATTGCAATTATAGCACAGAAATATAAACATTAATTACGAACATGGAAATATATATAATAACATTTTATTATTGCCTCTAGGGCATATTTCCAACAAATCCATCAATTCTGGTGGGGCAGTAAGAATGGTAAACGTTCTCCGACGTGGGTGGCTTGGGACGTCCTAACACAGCCAAAGCATCTCGGTGGACTGGGTTTCCGCGACATGGAAATGTTTAATCTTGCGCTGCTATCTAGGCAAGCTTGGAGGCTGCTTAGCCAACCAAAGTCTTTGAGTGCTCGCCTTCTAAAGGCTGTGTACTTTCCCAATTCTGATATCTTGAAGGCTTCACTTGGTTCGCATCCATCGCAAGTTTGGCGGGAAATTCTGATGGGAGAGATCTGCTATGGAAAGGTTTGATACGACGAATTGGAGACAGGGAAAACACAAATATATGGGATGACAACTGGCTTTCTCGAGACAATCTTAAGCGTCCGATAGCATCACTGGTACCTAGCCCACCAGTTCTTGTTGCCTAGCTGATTGAGGGGAGCAGTGCTAAATGGAATGAAGAATTGGTTCGTCAGGTTTTTGTTCCATTTGATTGCGAGGCTATCCTAAGTATTCCAGTATGTACTAGAAGGATTGGTGATTCTTGGGCTTGGACGGGGGAAAGAGATGGAAGTTTCTCTGCACGGTCTACGTACAAGATGTTTATGAACACTAAAAGGAGAAGGGAAGGGATGTTAGAGGGAAGAGATGAAGCTTCAGAGACATGCGATAATGGCCCGGGTTGGAATGATCTATGGAGAGTTCAGCTTCCCTCTAAGGTGAAACACTTCCTCTGGCGACTCGCAAAGCTCTCTATCCCAAAGTCTGATGTCCTTCACCACCGAAACATGGCAAGCTCGTCCAGCTGTAAGCTCTGTGGACGAGCAGACAACTGGTATCATGCGCTGCTGGAATGCCCTATGGCGGCAAGTGTCTGGTCTTTGCTCCCGGAAGAAGTCTCCGAACCTGCTCGTGATGTGAGGACGCCGGACGCAGCCTCCTGGTTGTTCAATATGTTTGATCTGCTCTCAGCTGACGAGGCGCAAATGTTAGCAACTGCTCTATGGGCCATCTGGTGCGCTCGAAGGAAGGCAATTCCTGAGGAGATTTATCAAAGCCCTCATTTTACCCACTCTTTCATTCTCAGATATCTGGGCGAGATAAACAGTGTACACCCGGCCCAGAAGCTCCCGGGAGTCAGGCTGCCTCGCTCCCACGTCTGGGTGGCTCCTCCACAGGGTCGGGTAAAGGTCAATGTTGATGTTGGTGTTGATCTAGGGGGCAGGTGCGGTACTGCTGCAGCTATCTGCAGGGATTTTGATGGAAAGTTCTTGGGGGCTTCAACCTTGAAGATCCCACATATTGTTGATCCCCCTACTCTTGAGGCGCTGGCAATTCGCGAAGGACTTGCTCTAGCCAAGGACCTTTACCAGATGGACATTCTCTTAGCTTCGGATTGCAAGGTGGTGGTGGATGATCTCAAGAACAAAGCTTCACCTGCATATGGCGCAATTTTACATGAAATCATACTTTGTCAAACTAGTTTTAATTCTTGTAATATTAGTTTTGAGAGTAGAAGCTCGAACTACGAGGCTCATAAACTTGCGAGGTTTAGTCTAGGTCTGGATCCCGGACGCCATTGTTGGTGGGGAAATCCAGACGGACTTGATTTCGTCCCTGTAATCGTGGTGACGGCTTAATAAAGGTTTAGGGTTTGCTAAAAAAAATTACGACTCGTTTGTGGACATGCAACTGAAAAAGAAGTGAAACCCAGTTGCGACTCGTTGGTGGACTTGCAACTGAAGAAAAAAAATAGTCAAACCTAGTTGCGACTCGTTTGTGGACATGCAACTGAAAAAATAGTCAAACCCAGTTGCGACCCATTGGTGAACTTGCAACTGAGAAAAAAAATAAACCCGGTTGTGACTCGTTGGTGGACATGTAACTGAAAAAACCCGGATCCAGTTGAGACTCGTTGGTGGATTTGCAACTGAGAAAAATAGTCGAACCCAGTTGCGACTCGTTGGTGGACATGCAACTGGAAAAAAAAGTTAAACCTAGTTGCGACTCGTTGATAGACTTGCAACTGAGAGAAAAAAAAGTGAAACCCAGTTGGGACTCATTGGTGAACTTGCAACTGAGAAAAAAAGTTGGACCCAGTTGCGGCTCGTTGGTGGACATGCAACTGAAAAAAAGATGGATCCAGTTGCGACTCGTTGGTGGACTTGCAACTGAGAAAAAAAATCGAACTTAGTTGCGACTCGTTGGTGGATATGCAACTGGAAAAAAATCAAACCCAGTTACGACGCGTTGATGGACCTGCAACTGAGAAATTTTTTAAACCCAGTTGCGACTCATTGATGAACTTGCATCTGGAAAAAAAAATTGAACCCACCCCGACTCGTTGGTGGACAAACAATTGAAAAAAGACGAACCTAGTTGCGAATTGTTGGTGGATCTGCAACTGAGATTTTTTTTACCCAGCTACGAGTCGTTGATGGACATGCAACTGGAAAAAAAGATGGTCCTATTTACGAATCGTTGGTGGATTTACTATACATTGATAATAATTCACCGTATAATGTATTTTTTTTAGAAAAGGTCCAAAAAAGACAAAACTGGAAAAAATGGGTCAGGGGTGGGATTGCAAGTAAGACACAAAAAAAGTCGCTGGATAAAAACATAAAATCCCTAGATGAAATTGCATCATCATTAACTGTCATCTTCTTCATATCAAACCCTTAGTCGATCCCCTCCTTCTTGCTCGCATCGGCTCTACTCCAAAACAAAGAGCAATGGGGAAAAGATAATGAAACTGAAACCGAGAAGGCATGGGTCAACTCATATCTTCAATTTATACAATGTTGAAAAAATGGCCCTCGAGATGTGCCATGAAAATGGTCTAACAAAAGACACACGCGCTAACGGGCCGACAAATGAACACCCGATTTACGTTGAGACATGGAGCGCGTGACAAAATAATACGCAATCAACATTTACACAACGTTTAAAGCCAACTGGTCGAACGATCGGGAACTTAGGTGAGACATTGCTAAATCTGTTTAATTGTTTTTCATGAATTTCACAATAAAATAAACAAGGAAAAAATGAAATGGAAAAGGAAAACGAGAAAATATCGGGAACTTAGGTGAGACATTGCTAAATCTGTTTAATTGTTTTTCATGAATTTCACAATAAAATAAACAAGGAAAAAATGAAATGGAAAAGGAAAACGAGAAAATAAAAAATCATATTTTAAAAAACTTTTTTAAACAATAAAATAAAAAGGAAACTAAAAAACAAGAGAAAAGACATGAAAATAAAAATACATGCAGCCATCCAACAGATTTTTGATTGACTACAATACACAAATAAGCCTTGCATCTTTCCCTCCATTCTTGTACGTACAATGAATGTACACGTACGTACAACACCGTCATTGACCTGGCCCACAGGCCCAGCGAACAAAACCTAACATAATCGTGAAACAAAACACAGTCGAGACTCGAGCGTCACGTACGTGTATGATAAGCTGGGCAGAACAAAAAAACGCGCTCAAAATGAGACTGTCCAAAACTTACATGTGACATCCTTAAATCTCATGTACATGCTAGTTAGCAAAACCGTTTTTTTTATAGAAGCGTTTTTGAACAGATGCTGGAACTGTGTTTTTAGCCAAAAAAATTGTTTTTTCAAGACACTTTTTTAGGATCGGAGGGAGTATTTTAATGTAGTTGTTGGAGATGTTCTAAACGCCCTCTAAAAGTAAATGACCATGCACAAACTCCACCGTAAGAAATTTAGGTGCTCCGAAAGACAATGCAATGGAAACATGCGATGTGGTGGAAACAATGTAGGAAACTATTTACTCAAATCTTAGAAAGTAGCAACACCCAAAAAAAAACAGACATATATTATATATATACAGCAAACCAATGGCACCCCAAGCCCTTGGATGACAACCTCCGGAGTATATATACCTTTACACCGCCCCAACTTCAACTTTCTACTCCCTTCGGATACATCCATTTCAACGAAACTTAATATGGAACGAAAGAAGTACCAATACGATGCCGTAGAACAGTATCTATATCTAGTGGATCCGGAAATTTCTTTCCACGGATCTAAAAACAAATAATGGCTTCAAGCCTTCAAGTATCATGATCATGAATCTGCTCTCAGCGTCTGCGCCTGGTCGACCGGCCTGGACCCCGTGAGGAAGCCTCGGTACCACTCCCCAGACATCTTCGGGGTCCTCTCCTGCGTCTCGAAATCCACGTGGTACAGCCCGAACCTGACGGTGAAGCCGAAGCACCACTCGAAGTTGTCCATGAGGCTCCACACGAAGTAGCCACGCACGTTTGCTCCTCTCCTGCAGGTAGTACATGTTTCGTCAGAGTTGCAGAGTTTAACAGAGATGGTTGCATTGTTGCACGTCACCTGAGTGCTGAGGAGATGCATGTGAGATAGCCCTGCAGGTAGTGCACCCTTCCGGCGTCATTGATCAAGTCGTCCATGCTGTTATCGCTGCCCTGCGAGTAACCTGAAATACATAAAGCGTTAGAGAACACATGATCATCGGCAACATTTGGAAGCAAATTAGGAGGCACTTGAAATTAACTTCTCGGTCTTCAGAGACTCCACTGAGAGCATTCTGAATTCATGATGCCACTCACCGTTTTCGGTAACATAGACTGGCGTGTTCTCGTATCTCTCATTGACGTACTTGACGATGAGCTCCATGCCTTCCGGGACATCATAGTAACCATTGAATGCAGTCTGCAATGTCGATCACCAATTCACCAATTAACGTCACAGGGAGAAGAAGATCGTGTGTAGGATGGTAACAGATGGAAGCAGTTCTTACCGGCTTCCCAATTAACACGCCGTCTCTTTCACCTACGGCTTGGACCAGCGCATTCCCCTCATAGCTCTTAAGGTCGCACGTTGAAGAGATGCAGTCCTTGGCGTAGATCGCCGTGTAATGGTTCACCCCGATAAAATCCGCCTTGTTCGCCCGCAGTAGCCTCTTCTCCTCCGCGGTGAACTCCGGTAGGTTCGATGATAGCATCTCCCTCATTTCCTTGGGATAGTCGCCAAAGAATATCGGATCCAAAAACCTGAAGAAGAAAAAGAAGAAATTGGTATGAACATTTACATATTTGTAGTTGCAGAGGAGGTACTAAAAGATTTACAGAAGAAGGGAAGGGCATGCATACCAGTCCACCTCGAAAGACAGGGCACGCCGTGCTGCAAGTATATCCACAGTGGAGTTGGTCAGCGGCTCGTACCATTTCATGGCGATCACGATCCCGATGGATCCGCCTTGCGTTGCCTAAACATGTACACATGCATCAAATGTTCAGAACGACGGCTCAAGACAATGGCGCCTCTGCTTCGAAGCTCCTCATCAGCGACAGAGCATCTTGCAGGTGTCTCTGCTGGGCTCACCTGATAGTTCCTCTTGTAGTTGTCGACGGCGGCGGCATGCGCCAGCAGCATGTTGTGCGCCCCGACGTAGGGCTCCCGGTAAGAGTTGCCGCTGTTGCAGGTGCCGAAGGGCGGGGAGCAGTGCGCGGGAGGGTACTCGCCCAGCATGTAGGCGAACTTGGTGAACAGGTTGGGCTCGTTGAAGGTCGTCCAGAACTTCACCCTGTCGCCGAACGCCCTGAAGCACACGTCGGCGTAGTAGCCGAACTCCTCCCTGGCAGCAGGCAGCAACGAAAGTTTCCAGCAAGCTACATTGTTAGACGACCATGGCTAAGTGAAAATAGTTAGTTAATGGGAGTTGCATTTGCACTTACTGTATTCCGGCGCCCAACCAGCCGCCGTGCCGGGTCTCCAGCTCCTGGGGCATTTCGAAGTGATGCAGCGTCGCGAACGGCTCTATCCCTGCAGGTTGACATTTTTGGCGTTTGTCACGCACGTTTAGGATCACTCCTCGTTGATGATTAGAGAGTTGAATCGAGGGGTTTTGAGAGGTGTGACTACCTTTCTGGAGGAGTGCGGCGATCAGGCGGTTGTAGAAAGCTATTCCGGCTGAATTCACGCCTCCAAGCCGGCCTCCTACGAGGATGATTCAACGATAGTTAAATAGCTATGCAACTAGTAACAGTGACCAGTGAACAGCAAAAACTTATTAGTAATGCTTATTGTGATTCTTATTGGCAGACATACTTGGTAGGATCCTCGCCCATGAGATCGAGAATCTGTAGGAGTTGACGCCCAGATTATGCATGATCTCCACATCTTCCTGCTCAGGACAGTGTCAGGGTTACATGTGCAAGCACAGGAAAGTGAGCTGAATCATGCATCACATGGCAATTATTACTAGTGATTTAGTCTGTTGTGCTAACTCTGTACCATGTAATTATTCGCAAAAAAAAAAAACTCTGTACCATGTAACGATGGTAGTGATCATCCGCCACGTCCCCGTTCCGTCCATCGTTGATTTTCCCAGCTGCAGCCAACCAAAACATGCAGAAAATTATTCTTTCAGAAAACACGCAGGAGGATTGTTCCTGTGTTAGCTGTTCGCCACACGGTAGACGGATAAGGCGCAAGAATATGTAGAATTAATCATAGAGAGGGAGATAGAAAAATTGCATGAATCATTATTCCGCAGAATGCTGCTGCAGTTGTGGCGTCACTGTCTGTCTCATAAGAATAGACGTCTACAGCAATAATCAATTTTCAAAACCCCACTTGCAAGAGAAAAAGGTGTACTCCAAAGCAACGACGTTTCTTTCGAAGTTAAAACTCGAGGAAAACGCAATGTGGTTGCCGCACCTGCCTGCATCAGTATGACAGTGAAATGGGTACTGGCCTCCGCATATTATTTTTATGTCCGGCCTCGGGATCTCACTTCTCAAAACTGAATCTTTCAAGGCTCAACTTTTTTGGACCCGAGTGATCGATATCTGGCTACCTGTAATAATGGGAAATGGCTTATGTCTATGTCTTGTTGACAATTTGCCAGCCGCCAAGGAGTCCAGCTTGGTGATTACCATACATGGTAAAGTAATTAATCAATCATCCAGACCAGCTTTGGCCAAGCTCGCTCATTCGGGACTACTCCTAATTTTCTGATTTGGTAGTTAGAGCAAGCATCTCGGTCTAATAGATTCCCAAAACATAATTTCCAAAATATCGTGGGTAGCCTCTCCTTTTCAAAGAAATCATGTGTAGCGGTCTAACCCATCAACAACACCTACTTCTCCTAATTTTCTGCATACTCAAAAAATGATAAGTGGGCCCTATTACATATTCCCAGCACTTCACTCTCCCACATGTGCCGGGGTGACAGATATGTGGAACCATGTGACGGCGCACTCCAAGTGGCGGGGCGGGTCCGAGTGGTGGCATGGATGAGTGTTCATGAGGCGAGTGGCGGCGTGTATGGGAGCGAGCGGAGCAATGGTGGGGTGCGGCGAGGACGAGTCCGGTGATTCAAAGCATGTGATTTTTGGAGGATTTTGACCTTTCGGTTCGGAATTTTGTCTACGTTGGTTAGTCATCATTTGATTTACATGATTGAAATCCATAGGAATTTTTACTTTGAATCCATTTGCATCCAATCAAACATATTGATATGATTTCTTCATATATTATGTACTCCCTCCGTTTCAAAATAATTGTCTGAGCTAGTAAAAAGTTAAGACAATTATTTTGGAACAGAAGGAGTACGTATCAAACATTTCCACCCATTTTTTTTGTAGTTTTCTAACCCTATAAAATTCATTACACTCCAATCATGTGTTTTTAGATCAAAGCTTCTTCTTAACGAATATGCAGAAATCCTACCATTTTGAAACGAAAAAAACGCCAAACCTATTTGGACTCTAGTGTTTGCTATAGCTATCCTATTGACAATTCGCCAAGGTAGAAGGAAACGGGGCATGGCTTATGTCTCTATCTTGCCGATAGATTGCCAGCAGTAAAGTAATCCAGCTGCATGATTAGTTGATTACCATACAATCATGGTACTGTAAAATTAATTACTAGCTAGAGGCATCCAGACCGACTTCGGCGAGCCTGATTCGCATAGTGGCTACGTACGGCCTTTTGTGCTGTCGCTATCTCTCTCTCTCTGTTGAGCAGTGAGGAACATCGACGTAAAACCACTGAATTAATTTCAGCTTATTTTTCCTAATTAGCAGCATGGATCAGAGGAGGCCGGTAAGGAAGAAGAACAACATCTGGTTTGAGAGATACGATCGAAGACTTACGGCGCGTGTGGGTGTAGACGTCCCAGTTGCTGAGGCCCTTGCCGTCCTCCAGGTACGCGCCCTCGATCTGGATGGAAGAAGCAGGAATCACCAACTGCTCTTTGAGCTTGGCGTTGGGAAAGAATGGTGGAGAGACGACGACGCGGAAGCCGGGCACTAACCTGGTAGGCGGACGTGGCGACGCCGAAGAGGAAGTCCGGCGGGAACTCGGCGCGGTCGAGGCCTCGCGCGGCCGGCGCGAGGATCGCCAGCGCCGCCGCCAGCATGACCGTGGCCGCGGCGGCCATCGCCCCCCAAGGCAGCGTAGCTTTCTATTAGCTAGCTAGAAAGGCGCGCGACGCCTCTTCGTCTTTGGTACGAGGGCTCTGCTCTTCTAGCTAGCTAGCTCCTTGCCTTCTTGGTTTGAGCCTCGGACAAGGCTTGTTATTTAAAGACACCGGCAAACCGGGTCGCCGTCACCGCCTGCAAGGCCGGGCCAATGGAGCTTTGCTGGAGTAGTCAGTCGTGGCTGAGCAGTGAGATCCCCGGGGCCAAATGCATGGCGCACGCGAAAGTGACGTGTGAGAGGGCGAACGATAATTAGTAGATGAAAACCGATGATGAGCTACCTCAAATGGGAGCTAGCTTGGCGGACTAGCCGATGTCCCCAAGGAGGAATCGGGTGTACCAAAGCGCAGAGCCCTCGACGGAACCATCTCTAGCTAGCTTGGGAAAAAGAGAAGCTTTAGCTGATCAGTCCTCCGACGCGCCGTCCGGGGAAGAAACAAGCCGCGGAAAGCAACCTGACCGGCAGGCGACAGGGTCGTTGGCTCTCATAAGGGACGTAAGCACGGCAAGGAGGATCCGGTCTGGTCGAGACTGGAGAGCGCGCTGGTGCGGCCCTGGATCGCACGCACGCGGCGACATGTGTCGGTCACGTGGCGGGTGTCTATAGTAACTCTCTATCTCTGTCGATCGCCAGAGTTTGGGACGGACAGCGGTGGCTGGCCCCGGCGAGCGGGCCAACAACCACCGGAATCGGTTCATCTTATCCCCAAGGGATTGACATGGTGTGGACTGAATAGCGACAGTGTCGTTAAGCTCGGCGCACAGCGGAATTTTCTGGTTTCTCTGGGGACAAGTTCCGTAGCAGTAGGGCAGTGGATGTCGGACGAGCGGCGCTTCCGCACTTGTTCGGCACTGTCAGCCAGATCAAGAATTATAACATGTGTGGGCAGCATGTGGACAAGGGCGGGCCAGGATGCCAAATCAGCGGGTGCACATCCTTGACGATCCATTGCGAGGGGGACAAAAGGGTGGTTTATCAAAAGTGAACGGAATCCTTCAATTTTAACATACGAATCGGCGAAAAAGGGCTTAGATGAGCGTTGACAATTAGAAGAATCCCGACACGAGGGGAACCCTAGCCGTCGCCGCCGGCCTACCCCGCATCGCCGCCGTCGGAGGGCCGGCCGGCGAAGCCGAGCCGGGCCCCAGGAAGGTGCCGGCGAGGCGGATCTAGGCCCTCGCGCCCCCAACATCACCTCGACACCCCCATCCCATGCCAACCCTCCTGTCGGGGCGGCACCCCCTACTGGTCCGCCAACGGATCCGGCTACCCCCTAGGCAGCCTAGCCCCACACGCCTCCGGCCGGCCGCGACCCTCTCTCCTCCGTCGGCCATAGCCGCCGCAGACTCCCCTCGCCCTGCGCCTCCATCCCGACGCCCCCTCCCCTCCCCACCAGCTGCTGCTCAGACTGCTTGCGCGATCCCCCTCCCCCTCGACCCGGTGCGCTCTGGCGGTGCCCCCGGACGGCCGCGTCTTCCCACTGGCGGTCGGGCGCGTTCCACCGGATCGCCGCTCCACCTCACGACGACGGCATCGGATGCGGCGACCACCACACTCACCCCCTCCGCCTGGAAGGGGCGACTCCGACCCGACATCCATGGACGTGCGCGTCCCCCTCCCGCGCCCTTGGCTGTCTGAGGTGGCTTGGGACCCGGCGTGCCTTCGGAGCTACGCTCCTTCTTCTGGCTCCTTCGACTCGTCGGTGCCTCAGCGCCTCCGCATCCACACCCTGCTGGTGCCTCTGGTGGTTGTCCATCCCGGCGCGTCTTCAATTCCAACACACTCCAGGAGCTGCGCCCCCTTCCGGCTCCTTGGAGTAGTTGGCGTCCTTGCTGCTCCGGTCCCGGTGACCTGGACCTGCGCTACTCTCCGGGTCCAGGCTCGCACGGGTTTTTGGCCACCGTCACACCTTCCGCCCAGCCGCCTACCCCCATGCCTCATCTGTCCACTGGACGCCCCTTTGCTCGCGCTTCCGGCAGCGTCTGACGCCTCTTGGTGACAGGAGAGGCTTCACTTTCTGTGGTCATGCTCACAGCCTATACTCGACTTCCGCTTCTCTGCTCCGTGCTCCGATGGCTTGGGATTGCTCGGACTATGGCCAGGGAGAAACCCCTGCATCTTTTGCTGGCTGCGGCGACATCTGCTGATGCCGTCCCCTTCTTGGAGGCGTTGTCATGGTCGTTGTCTGTGTCCCTCTTCGAGCTGCAGGGGAAACCCTAGTTCCGGCTTTCCGGATCGAATGGAGACGACGTCTCGTTATCGTTGTCCTTCATGAAGGCGTTTTCTTGTTTGCTCGCGGTGTCCTCGACTCGGGATCTAGAGATATTGATTGTCTTGTTGTTGGTCTAAGATATCAGGATAGCAAGTCTAGCCGCGTTTTCCTCCTTTTCAGGCCGAGCATCCCATGTCTCTCTGCTCCGGGCACCATGTTCACACCTGTCGCGTTCGTGTCATGTGTTGATCCTTCTGTACTCACTCTTTCTCCTCTTATCAATGAAATGGTACGCAAGATTTGCGTATTCGCAAAAAAAAGGGCTTAGATGTGTTGCAGCTGATCAATTCACTTGGGGTGCCGTGAGGACCCATTGATTAGGTCAAGTAACTAGAAGCATGTCCAACAGCTATCTTATGTGAAGGAAACAAAGAAAAAAAGCGGTTTAAAATGAAATATAAGGCATAAAAACATCCATTTTTTTAATGAAAAAGGACTTCTTCAGCAACTCCAGCAACCATTCAAAAACAGAAGTCGTAGGGTATATTTTTGCTACTGTATAATTTAAGCAACTCCAGCAACCATTCAATCAACACACAATCACATTCAAGTATATCATAAAAAATTTCATATTATTGACATACAAAATTCATATAGATGTAATATTTCAAACCCAAATCAAAGTGCATGATCAATATAAACAAAAGCATATAGGACAAAGTACGGCGTGCTTGATCAATGTGCATGAGATCAACACAATCAAAAGAGCATAGTATAAAGTGCATGATGAACATAAACATAGCCTCAGCTCTCTCCTCCATTGCTTGTAACATCAACATCTTTGTCACGCACGCTAGCATCACCTCCCAATCCCATGTCACCTCCACCCATAGTACCATCATCCATCGCGCGCACCTCCATTCATAGCACTAGGTCTGGGAATAGTTTGGTTTTAAACTACAATTTCAGTTTATTTTTCTATTGGACTACCATTGGATTGAACAAAATGGTCTAAGATATTACATTAATTTAGTTTGGTTTGGTCTCTAAGTGTTTTTTCTCTGGATTGATTTTGTTTGGACCGAAACCTATTAGTCTCAAACGATTTCGATCCATAGTCTCAAACCAAATCGAGTGACCAAATCACACTGGTAGATTTCGATCCATAGTCGCCGCTAGACGCTAGGGTTAGGTGTCGTTGATTTACCGCCGTCTTAAACTCCGACTATCGTCGTCATCGTCTCTGCGTCTGCAGGTGAGAGGTTGTCACCGACCAAGCCACTGCCCGCCGCTAGGCGCTAGGGTTAGGTGTCGCCGAGTTGCCACCGACTTAAACTCTAACCATCTCCACCGTCGTCTCTGCATCTGCAGGTGAGAGGCCGCCGCCGGTAACTAAGGTCATCAAGACCCTGCTGGCCAGGGTTTGTGCGTCTTCTATCTCTCTCTCATCGTGGCTGCACCTGTCAATGTGTTCAGTAATGGAAATAAGCTATTCACGTATGTATGTGTACTTGTCCATGGTATGAAACTTTGGTCTCAAACTGTTGGATTACTTGGGCCGAGCCCATTAATGTTGTAGTCAATAATCCTCGGAAATCCCTAAGGCCCATGTGACCCATCCATGCATGACAAGTGAGTGGAAGTTTAGTCTCACCACACTAGTTGAAGGAGAGTTGCACCTCCTTAATTATAAGGTGGGTTGCTCTACACACCACTAAGAGGTTGATAAAGAGAGCACTTACACGCGTGCTCCTCCTCCGCCGCCGCCTCCCCACGCCTCGCCTCGCCTCGTCACGACGCGACACAGATTGCTGAATGAGACGAGCCATGCTGAGAGCTATGCTACGTGTTTCCTTTCTTTTTGTCACGCATGAAAATAAGTTGCCTATCCGAGGGGGATGAATCTGGGCGCCACATTTTTGCCTATCCGAGGGGGATGAATCTGAACGCCACATTTTTGCCTATCCGAGGGGGATGAATCTGGACGCCATTAATTGTGCGTGATTTAATCTCCATAATTATGATGGGTGATTTGTTTCCACTAATTGTGGGGTCGGTTACTCGCGTAGCTATTACGAGATCGCACCTCCCAGCCGAGCCCTAACCCTAATCTCTCTACCTCATCGTTCCACACTTGCGCCGCCTACCGCTTTCCCATCTCTCATCTTGGCGTGTACCGAGAAGGGAGACAGTAGGCCTCCGGAACCCCGCCTCTTGTGATCCGGTACTGGAGAGGGTTGTTAAGGTTTTTGGGGAGCGCATCAGTGCGATAGCTGGATCTTCATCGTGGCTGCAAACGACGACGACGACTTCGTCGTGAATGACAACTTCTTCCCCGACACCGACAGTCTCTTCGAGGAGGAAGACATGTCAACACCCGCTCCGTATGTTATACTATCCTCTCTGATAGGATTAGTTCTTGGCTTTCTGTTCGTAGCAATCGGTATAGATGTGATGTCTATTTTCTATGATCTCAATTTCATGTCTATCAATGATCCTATATTGCTTGCTAGGGTTTATACCGCTATCATGATTAATATGTATTACGTACTGTTTTTCTGGATTAAACTACATGAGAAAATGCCTAATCTATAATACTTAAATACTTCATCCCCACTAACTTATTTATCTTAACATGCAAGCTATCCACATCATCAAGTAGGTCTATCTCTTTTCTACCAACTCTGCATGCACATTCTTCATTAAATCTGTATGCGCATGCAACCAATCACAAATAATTATTTAAAAAGTTGTGCACTAAGCCTCACTATTTAGAAGCAATTTTTTGTATAGAAATCAAATTATGAGAGCTCACATTTTATTTTTTATGCGACAATTTTTTTATGAATGCACATATGTGGTTGCTATCATTGCTTTAGATTTAGCTAAGGTTGATGTCTTCACTCAACATTGTTTTCACCTCATATCGTTCCGCCGGTATATTCTAAAGGTAATAAATTAATAAAATAAAAAATCGCACTAATTTTTAGTTTTTTCATTAAATTTTCTTAGATTTTTATACTAAACAATACTTTTTCAAAAAGGTTTAATAATTAAATTATACTAAGTGTCATAAATTTTATCATAATTTAAAACATCCAATTATTTGTTAAAAGTTCCCGCAACTACGTGTGGGGTATTATATAGTTATTAAACAATCCAAAAACCTTGTATGTGTAGGCAAGTTTCTCCTATTGCTTTTGTTGCGTCCCTTAAGCCTGCGACGTTTGAGGGTACGAACTATAAGATATGGCGTGCGAGGGCAGTTCTTTGGCTCACCACCATGAACTGTTTTCACGCCTTTAAAGACAAGCCAGAGGGAGATCTTACTCCTGAGCAGGAGAAAGCTTTCCAGGCTACAAACACCTGATACGTACCAAACGTATCTATAATTTCTTCTTGCTCCATGCATGTTTTGTGTGATATTGCTATGATCTAGATACATTTTCATACACTTTTGATCATATTTGTACTAACTTATTAACTCAGTGCACCACAGTGTCAGTTCCTGTTTTCTGTTGTTTTTCTATGCCAGGTTTCCCCCATATTATAAATGCTCTAAAAATTCGGGAAAATCAGATAAAAAATCAGAGCAACGGAACCTTCCAGAATCACCAAAGTGGGACCAGAGGGCCACCACCAGGATCCAGGCGGCCACCTGCCCGTGACACGAAACCCCCGAAGACAGAACCCTTTTTCGCAATCTCGCCTCTGTTCCGCCGCCGCCGCGCTTCCAAGATCGGGAGCGCCAGCAGACTTCTTCCTGGCACCCTGCCGGAGGGAGGATTGACCTCCGGGAGCTTCCCCTCCACCATGGACGCTTCCTGGATGTGCCGTGAGTAGTTTCCCTTGGACCATGGGTCCATGATCAGTAGCTATGTGATGTTCTCCTCCCCTCTTTGTTCTTCATGGTTTAGTCCTCATGAGCTGCCCTACATGATCGAGGCACATATGTAATTTTCTGCTGTTGCTATGCTGAGTTTGCTGGGATCTGATGGATTATGAGACTATGTTCAGATTGTGATTGAGTAATATATTTGGTTCTTATCTTTTATATTTTTTTTCCTAAGTAATTCTCGCATGTTCTCCATTGCTGTTTATTAATTTGGCCAAGTAGTAGGTAGTGAATCCAAGAGGGAACGTTATGCTCGATTGTGGGTTCATGCCCCCCGATGACACGCTTGAGTGACAGAAACATGAGTCTAAGGGATGTGTTGTTGCCACAAGGGGGAAAACAACAGTGCTTTTAACCGCGGTTGCAAGGATTGTTAACTTTACGCAAGGTACTTTTTAATGCAGTTGTCTGTTGCTTTGGGTTTACACTTTGGGTGGGGCTTGCAACTTAATACCAGCGAGATGTTCTGGATAGATGTCTCAAGGTGGATAATTAGTATTAGATGCAGTTGGATTTCGGTCTACTTATTTTGGCGTAGCGCCCATGCTTTTGAGCCTCGTCCTTTCTTTGCAAGCATAGTTAGCATTGTGGCGCGTTTTTAATCCTTTCAATTGCCCAGCTGTAATTTTTTTACCTCGCATAGCAATTCTATCGTCTTTTGGGAGAGAGACATCACTAGTGAACATCACGGGACCCCGGTCCATATTTTCATCACTATTTACACTATCAATTTACTTTGGATCCAGGGCTGGCCCACTCTTAGGGGTGGCGCATTTTGAAAAATGCGCCACCCCTTACAACATAGTGGCGCATTAAATATAAAATGCGCCACTAATAAGCTTTCCATGTATAGCTATTTCCCTAGTAGTGCTGGCGCGGCCAGGGGCCTGGCCGCACCCTCTGGCCACCTGGGCCCCCTAGTTCCCCTCTGGCCCCTCCTGGGCTCTTCCCGAAGCTTCCGGTACGCTGATTTTCCTATATTTTTCCCGGAATTTTTCTGGTACTTTTAATAAGGGGGAAACCTGAAATAGAAAAACAGTAGAAAACAGGAACTAGCACTGGGGTGCACTGAGTTAATAGGTTAGTCCAAATATTATCAAAAGTGTATGGAAGTTCATCAATATCATAGCAATATCACACAAAAGAGGCATGGAGCAAGCAGAAATTATAGATACGTTTTGGACGTATCAGTAGTTCACGGTAAGAATGGGGTAAGTTATGAGGTTGCTGCCGCACTAGAATTTATGAAGTGGCTAACGATCTAGAGAGTAGGATAAGAAGCCAAGCATTCGATGAGGAATCGCCTCCAACAAGTTTTGCTATCAGCTATTTACGCAAACATAACACCTATCCTATCCTTGTCCTCCCCTTCGCATCCCGACGAAGAAGAAGCAGTCAAGGCACGCACACCTTGATCAAGTTATAATTATGATTCAGTTGATGTTATCTATGAACAAGACTTAGGTTCCAAGTCGTCCATAACCGTGGACATGACTTCTCAAAAAGATTTAACCCTGCAGGGGTGTACCAACTGCCCATTACAAGGCTCCGCATGCACGCCCATCTCTCTCAGTTGCTACCCATCACAGGCAACCATTTTATGAATTAGTTCCGAGAGATTCGAAATGATAGGTCCCTCTAGCTAACAACGAACAAATCCGGGTGGCCCCTGGTGAGTCGACATCCAGATCAGGAGCCGACCGCGCTCTCGATCTGGTCTCTACCGTCTGTCACAGGTTTGGATTGCCGGTAAATTCTCACATGAGGTCGGGTCCTCAGCCGAACAGGTTGTACCAACAAGGAAACCATGTCCCCGCTGGTCCGGGTTGTTTAAAAAAATATCAGCCAAGAGCGACCCGACAGACAGACACACACACACAAAGTTTCAAATGGTAAATACTCTTAGGCCACCACTAGAAATATTTGAAGCTAGGTAGGTAAGAAAAGGGGACCCCATAAAATCGCACACACGGTTAGGCACGCTCAGTCTTAGAACCAATACCCGAAACTCGGATCCTAGCTGACTCGAATGGAACAAAGCATCGGGGCGGGATAGCCTAGACCTTCCATCCTTCGTCGAATATAGTCAACATTATAATAATCATATCATCCACAATAATATAATAGTGTGATAGCCCAATCCAAGGAGTAACAGGATAACAGTTGATAGCATCCTAGCATGCATACTAAGTAGTGGCTGAGCAGCGATCAATAGTAACATAGCCGAACAAGGTTTGCTCGGATGTGGAGGACATGGCTGTTTGGGTTTATTTGAGAGGCATGAATATGAAGTGGTAGGATCAAGCAATCGTTCTATCCTACACCTAGGAGAGAGTGAGCTGAAAGTTATAAGCATGATATATGATCCCCTTTACCTGATGAGAAGACGACGCCGAAGGTGTAGTCGATCGCAAACTCGCATCGTCTCCGAGAGGTACCCGCGGAAGCATGTGACGCCCCCAAAATCAAACCGTGTACAGTAATCATACACGCAAGGTACACGGTCGAGATTAGGGACTCACGGTGAGATATCACAACACAACTCTACGAATAAAATAATACAAGCTGTTTAATACAAGACAGGGGCCACGAGGGCTCGAATACAACAGCTCGAGAGCACAGAGTTAGTGGAAGCAATAGTATCTGAGTACAAACACAAGGATACAAGGTTGCCTTAAGAAGGCTAGCACAAAAACATCAACGATCGAAAAGGAGAGGCCTCCTGCCTGGGAACCTCCAAACTACTCCTGGTCAAAGGGGAACTCGACGTTGTAGAAGGCATCAGGAATCTTCACATTGCGGTGGACGACATCGGGGATCTTCTGCTCCTAGGCTCCAACGTCGACTGCAGCGGCCGATCAGGCAAAACAAAAAGGGGGAAAATAAAGCAAGGGTGAGTATCTAGCATACCCGCGAGTCTTACGTCCGCTACTAAGCATTTATGCATTGTATCAAATGGAAAGGGGAGGCTATATATAGTGGACTGCAAGGTAGAAATCAGAATAAGGATAAGAAGCTAGGCCTATCGAAGACTAGCATCTTCCGACGAGTCTTGCAGCATGAGAAGAGAATAGCCAACAGTTCAATGAAAGCATAAAGTAACAATGCAGCAGAAGTTGCTGCAGCATTGTATAATAGTAAGTTGTATTATATATCAATAACAATGCCTCCGAAAATCCCTCCTCGACTTCCCTGCGAGGAAGAAAACCCGGAACCAACAGTTTAATAGTAGTAGTTTGTAGTAGTAGGATCTGGCTTCAGCATAAAGCGTACTGTTACCGTGGACACGGCTATCCGAATAGATTATCATCCCTGCAGGGGCTGCACTACTGTTACCCTACACGCTCGGATCTCCAGGGTGGCGTACACCTTGTCAGGGACTGCCCCATCGAGGCTATGCGATACGCCGAAGTCCATCCTTTGAGCTCAACAGAGAGGCCATCCGCCGGTCTAAATCCTAAGTACAAAGGAACTTTGGACCCCTGTCCTTTGTACTCCTGCACGGTACGCGACTGGCCGGTGAAGCAGACCCACCTCCCACTACCGGAGTAGGCGGTCCAAGCCCGGCAATCAGCCTGAGGTAAAGCTGGCGTCTGAAGAGCCCTCGAACGAGGCTACAACGCAGAGGGCCCACACCGTAATCCCACGTGGAGGTAGTGCGTAAAGGGCACGACGACCCACTCAAGTCATCCACCTGACCCATTAAGCATTTTAATTATTATCTGTCGGAACAATCGTTATCATTGTCCTTATTTAGGTGAGCCGCGGACAACGACAACAGCCAGGTCCACCCCCATTACCACAGCCAGTGGCCGCCTGCCCTGTCGTCCCACCAACTCGTGCGGTTACCAACAAGGCGAACCGTCTCCTTACCTTGTCTCGCGTTTGCTCCGAAGAGCTCGACTTTCGTACAACAGGAAATCTTTCGGCCACAAACAGTACCAGGCCCGTCGCACACCGGTGGAATACACCTGACCTGTCGTTCCGCTAAGATACCCTGCGCGGGCACCGTTGGGTCACCCGACTCCTTACCTGTAAGGACACCAGTTGATTCGAGTGCCTACCATCAGGTGAAACCAGGAGGAATCACACTCGATGGTACACTTGAAGAGGTTCGACAGAGACATCAGTGGAATGAACTAAAGAGGAATATTCTCGTATCACCCCGGTGGTGCCGAGACACCAGCGGAATGAACTAAAGAGGAATACCCTCGAATCATCCCAGTGATGTTACGCTACTGAGCCGACGAGGGTGAAATACGAGTCCGTCCACTCGTAAGTCAAACTCGAAGCGACTCGGCAGAGTCTCACCGTTGTAGGTTCCCTAGGGCGTCTGCATTGATCCGTACCTGTTGCAGTTACAATATTAGGAAATCCGCGTTCACTCACCAGAGTGATCACGACCCGCTATTCTAAACCTAGCTAACAATGCGCAGGGTTTACTGCTAAATATTTTATATATTTTTATAAGGCAGCATAGGACAAGGAAAGGTACATCAATGGGCGACAAAAACAGGCTATGCAATTGAATAGGATTGTGACGTCGAGACTATCGGACAATAAGAGAGGGGGAAGAAACAATAAATACATAGAAATAATAGCAATACAAATATGAGACATGGCAAACGCAGTGTTGGCGGTGTTCTAACGCAGTGTTAAGTATTTTAGTCGGAGCGGAAATTTATCCGGGGTTGACTCATCAGTACCGGTGGATTACCGAACAGATGATCCGGAGGGGAAGGTTCCATGTCTGCATTGTTAGAGACATCTGACAGACATGTGGATAGTGCATCCGTGCTCGTTGATCCATTCTGAACAACTTTCATGTTCAGAATAATTTCATCCGGAAAGTTTTATCGGCTCCGGGTGATTACCGGACAGTGCAATCAAAGGGGGAATGTCCCGAGTTTGGTATGTTAGAGGGTTGTGGTGGGGGTATGGGTAGCGTATCTGTACTCATTGTATTTTTCTGATCAATTTTCATGTAGAAAGTTTTTCCATCAGAGTTATGGATTAAAAGATATTAATTTATTAAGTTTAAATCATTTTTAATCATTTCTGGAATTGTTTATTTAATAAATCAAACATTATCGAGAACAGTATTTTGACTTGGTCAAACTGACTGGTGGGACCTACTGTCATAGACTCAGAGGCTAACAATGTTTATTTTTAATCTAACAAATAATCATTAGGGGGATGGGTCCACATGTCATACACTTTCAAGTTATAAAACTATTATATTTAATCTAATAATCCAGTGGGGCCTACCTGTCATAGAGACAGTTAATATTAATCGTTTTAATTGTCTAGTGGGTTAATTAAAGGGCTGGGCCCCATGAGTCAGTGAGGGGGGGCACGAGATCGCACGCCGGTGCACACCGGCGTCCACGGGTGAGGCGAGGCGCGGCCAGGGAGGGGGCGGCCACGACCGAGCGTGGCCAATGGAGGCGTGCGCCGGCGGGCGCGACAACCGTGCGAGCACGCACAGGGGCGTGCAGCGACGCGGCCGGGTCAGCACAACGGCGGTGGCGGGAACCAACAGAGGGAGCGGCCGCGGCGAGCAACGCGATCAAATGGAGGCAGGGCGCGGCCCAGGCGCGACGAGCGCGGCCCGCGCATGCGGATGGGTCACGAGGGGGGGGGGGGTTAGGGGGCGCGGGGGTGCGCGGCTAAGGGGAGCTCGGCGGTGGCCGGAGCACCACGGCAGCCCGAGCATGGAGCGGCCATTACGGCGATCAAATCGACAGGGGGAAGGGGGGAACGGATGTGGGAGCTCACAGGGGATTCGTAGGGGGGCGGCAGTGGGCTCGGGGGAGTCTGCCGATGACGAATCGGGCGACGACAGCCGACGGCCGCGGAGGTAGTAGGAGAAGGGGCCGGCGTCCTGAAGGATTCCCAGGACGATTCCGTGCACAAGGAGACGAGGTCCAGCACGGCGAAGCTCCAGGACATGTTGGCGTGGTTTGGAGTCGCCGTTGGCCGTGTGGACGCCGCCAGCGGGACCATGGGGAGCACGGACGAGTCGCGGGAGAGGAGAGCGGCGGTGCGATGGGGAAACAGGGGGGCGGCTAGGGTTTGGGGGGGACGGGAAGCTTAGGGGTCTTATACCCCAGGGGAGCCGGGGGATAGCCGGCAGCGAGGCAGCCATGGCCATGGCGCCATGGGATGGCTGCCACGCACGCCCTGCCTCTCCTGTAGCGAGAGGAAGGGGACGGTTCGGGGGTGGGGGGGTTGGGCTAGCTGGGCTATCTGGCCCAGGGGGTGGGGATGGGAAAAGGGAGATGTGCCGGGTTAGTTGGGCTGGGGGGGGGGGGTGTGGGCGGTTTCCTTTTTATTTTACTTTCCTTTTCTGTAATTCTTTTCTGTTTATATTTGTTCTGCAAACGATTCATTTTATAAAAATGTGCCACTGGTCCTAATATTCATGTTACACTATAAGGTGATGACACAAAAAGTTTGGGCAAGAAATAAATTCATTTGCATTTATGTTTTATTTAAATGGGATTAAATGCCACTGATTTATCACTACTTTGAATTGTTTGAATATTTATATTCCACAATAAATATCCATGACTATTGCACCATGGTATACTGATTTTAGTGCATTTAATAAAATTGGTTTCATAATTTTTGGATCAACTTTATGTTCCACTTGTTTTTAATTCCATCAAAAGGGGATTTCGAATGGTGATTTGAAGCAATGATGATTAAGACAAGATTAACCATGGTGATTTAACATTAGCAAAAGTAGATCACTGTAGCTTGACATTGAGGGTGTTACAAATCTCCCCCACTACAAAGAATTCTCGTCCCGAGAATTAAAAGTAGGGTAAGGGGTAAGGTTTCGGTTTTGTTTTCTAACGATTCTTCTGGTGCTTGCTATCCTTCCTTCAGGTTCTTCATCGTACCATTTTCCTGCTCATTAATACGAGGCGGACCAATTGGAAAAGTTCTCGTCCCGGTGGTTACCACCATTGTTGATGACATTTCGGTAACAAGGTTTTACTGACAAGGTCGTACACCGAGGTGTTTACAAAAGCAGGGAATTATCACTGCTCAGATGAGTTACATCAGGAGAAGGATTAAACAGGACAATGGAAAGGAAAATGTGATCATCAGATCAAACAGACCAATAGGAGGGAAAATGTGATGATACACAAGTGTCATGTGTATATCTTTCCCAAGGAAAGCAAAACACAATATACACGACCAAGTTGTATTGGCAGGGAGTCCAGGGAGGTTGTCGATTATAACACAAATCATCGAGGGGCAAGGATGGTATTCCATACGATGAATCCAATTGACACATGGGAGAAGCCATGAAAGATTAGTCGGATAATCATCCACCAAGGTCGGGTGGTTCGCAAAGAATCTGATGTGAGTATCGGCACTCAATCAGAAGGAGAAATAATGCTAGGTATCGGATGATAGAGGCATCAAAATAATTCAATGATTGAATTCAAAGGAAATATGATTTCCAGAACGGGAGGTGGATACAATTATCCATACAGACTTATCGGTGGAAGGGGATTGCAAAGGCGATGAACACGTAGGTCCTCGGGGATTTATCGGAGAATATCTTCGGGGTCTTCTGGTGAATCAACTGGTCATCTGGAATGCATGGCTCTCCGGAAGGAAGGAGGTGCGAGAACCTAAAGTCAGAGTTAGTAAAATTTCCCGAAAGGATAAGAGAGTAGAATCCCAGAGTAAAGGTACGGAGAAAAGGATCCTAATACCACCAAGTTTGCGACGTGGGCCGATAAGCCACACGACACTGTTAGTAAAGTAGTTTTGCAAAGACTAGACTCGACTTCGTCCATGGAGTTGGAAGGGGGTGTCCTACAGGCAGTCGGCTCTGATACCAACTTGTGACGCCCCCAAAATCAAACCGTGTACAGTAATCATACACGCATGGTACACGGTCGAGATTAGGGACTCACGGTGAGATATCACAACACAACTCTACGAATAAAATAATACAAGCTGTTTAATACAAGACAGGGGCCACGAGGGCTCGAATACAACAGCTCGAGAGAACAGAGTTAGCGGAAGAAATAGTATCTGAGTACAAACACAAGGATACAAGGTTGCCTTAAGAAGGCTAGCACAAAAACATCAACGATCGAAAAGGCGAGGCCTCCTGCCTGGGAACCTGTCGGGACCCGGGGTTAGCGTATGCAAGTACAGTTAAGACATAGTCATATGGAGAGTCGAGAACCGTACCCACTTGTCTAAGCAGACAAGGCCAAGCACTGAACATTCTCGGAAAGCATCGTACGTGAGGGGCATCCCATCCAGGCCGGATGATCAACTGAAATGGGTCCTCATCGTACGCACACAAGTCTACTAATATGGGTGGTGAACTCCCATATTCAAAGAAAAGTCGCCTCAGCCATACTATCGACTATCTCAAAACTCTTACATAAACTTACTCCAGCCCGATCACTTAGTCGGGGTCTAGGGCGGACTCGATCATACCACAAAGTGTGCACGAGACGGAGTCTCGAGCAATCGCATCGCGATGCCCCAAGCTGCGCACATCTAAGGGCCACTTGGTGTATGAAAGACCGCCAGCCAGAACACAACTAAGGTCTCGAAAACCCATACAAAGACATGCATGTTATAAACATACACGCAGCACACATGCCTTGTATGAACAGCAGGTACCATTGCAATTCTCTACAAAGTGTACATTTTATTTATAACTCTTATAGAGTACACACAGAGATCACATACATGTGATCCAACATTACAACACAGAACGGAAGAAAATTATGTCTGAGTACAGACAAGTTTAACAAATGGCTTAAGAAGCCTTATTTAAACACAAAGCCCTCCACGAGGGAACCAGTCTGCTGACTGGGACTAGACTAGTTTAACTTCAGTCGTCCAGCTCGATGAAGAAGCCACCTTCGGGGTCAGTGGCGTCATCTAAAACATAGATTAAGCAAACGTGAGTACAAAGGCGTACTCAGCAAGACTTACATAGGAGCTATACTACTCATGCACATGTATCAAGGTAAAGGGAGGTGGGGTTCACTTGCAGAAGTGCCAGCTTTGACTTGGCTAATCCTGAACTACGAGTACCAGACTTTGAGGTAAGAAGCGTACACGAGTCCACTACTTTCACCAACCAATACACCACTATGGTGCCTTCCTCGACTTCCCCACGAGGAAGCACGCCATAGCACTCACACTTATCTTGGTGTGTTTTAGAAGTATCCGGTTCAAGTTATCTAATAATCAAGCTAAGCTTTCCAAGCAGTCCATAACCGCGGACGCGGCTATTCGAATAGTTTTGTTAACCTTGCAAGGGTGTACCGCTACACACACATGATCATCATTTACCGCCTTTGATCTCGACACCATTCAAGGGGTGCCAGCGAGGATGCTCACCACAACTGTTACCTCATAGCCGATCTAGTCCGAGAAAGTCGCCTACTTGGGTTGGTTACCACAATCGTGAACCCGGCCGGTTTACCCAAGTGGACCCAAGCGATGTGTGCGTGGTGCATAAGCCGGTCTCGGGTGAGCCGTTCTCTCACTTAGCATCCAGGCCACAAGCCTACCAGAACTCCGAACTACAGCGACATCTGGACATCGAAAGGGATGAGTTAATAGGTTGAGAGGGGTCAGTGAGCCCAATGTGTGGTTGTACTCTTCATCTTGGATCACCACACAAGAACTCGTACTAGGGCGGTGTTCAACGAGACAACCCACCGTGTACTCCTACACAGCCTCTCATCGTTCACCTTGTATTAGGGTCGATTCACCAACACTTTTCTACCATCATCAACATGATCATTCCCATCCCGACTCACATCACAGTAACAACATGGTAACATACTAAGCATTCAATAAGCGATAACATTGCAGGGCCCACATGATATCAAACAACTCCTACAGTTGCTAGGATTGTGGTTTGCTTACTACTGTGACAAAATGATAGGTCGTGCAAAGGAATGGGTTCATCTATGCGGTAGAAACGAAGCATGGTGATCATCCTAAACAATGCATAAGCGAGACATGAGAGGGAAGTGGGATTTTATCGACATGATCAATGGGGGTTTGCTTGCCTTGCTGACGAGGTTCGGGTTCGGGGTCTTCAACGTAGGGGGTGACCTTGGGCTCCGGCTCCACGTCTAACAGCAACATGACAATCATAGGATCAACAGAATGTACAATGCACAATCACATGAATAATATTGAAAGGGTGATGTTCATGGTACTGATGTGTTGAGCATTCCATTTAAATGGAGTATATTGCAATTTGAATTGCAAATTCAAACTCCACATTTGAATTCAACATTAACCAAGTTATATGTGATATAGTTTGATCATTTTGAATTATCTTCAAATGTGTATGATATGCCTCTGATGTGTGATTGAAATGTAGCATGTTGCCATGGTTCAAGTTGCAAAAATATTTGATTTGAATTTGATTTAATTCCATTTAAATCAAATAGCAAATGCTACTGAGCACATTTTAAATTCAACTCAAACAGAGTTGAAAGTTGCATATTTGGAAAGATAATTTTCTCCTGATCATTTTTCATATATTATTTGTCCAATTTGGAGTTAATATGAATTTTCTATGAATTTCCAAAGTTTGGGGTATTTTCTGGAATTTCTGGAATTATTTTAATTCAAATAATCTCTAGAAATTCATTTAATTTGATTTATTGCGCAAGTGCTGACGTCAGGGGGGGGCTGACATGTGGGGCCACCCTGTCAGTGGTTGGTTAACTTAACCCGTGGGTTAAATTAATCCAGTGGCTTAATTAAGCCACTGGGCCCACTGGTTAGTGACCCAGAGGTCACTAATTAGGTGATTAACAGGGGGGGGGGGGGGGCGTTTAGAGCTGACTCGCCGGCGGCTAAACGCCGGCGACTAGACCGCGGCGGCGCTGCACGTTCTTCCTTTCCTGGCCTCCATTCTCTGCGCTGAGACCACCGTTCGAAAGCCCGTGATGAGCCGCTTCGAAATCACCATTTGCACGTCGCCGGGGAGGTCACAGACGACGACTGCTTCGACCTTGGCGGCGGCCGGAGCCACGGCTTGGAGTAGAACTTGCAAAACGGCCACGGGGAGAAGCAGGCATGGTCGCGTTGGGTTGCTGGGGACTCCAGGAGTACTACGGACGCACTGGCGAGGACGGAAGTGCACGGGAGCGAGCGCATGGTCAACCTCGGCGGCAACCGTGCTCGGCTTCCATGGAGGATCAGGCTAGAGGGAGTAATCCAGGGGAAGAAGAGAGGGGTTCCGGCCGGTAGCTCACCAGGAACTCAGCAGAGGTGGTGGCGAAGGCTGGGGTGGCTCAACGGCGACGGAATTGACGAAGTCTTTCACGGCGGCCGGCGGGAGCTCGAGGAAGAATCCGACGACTTCGAGGGCTCCGGGCTCGATTCCTGCTGCAGTTCGACGAGGACGACGACGATGAAGAGCTTGGACACGTTGGCTTGACTCCTCGACGTCGATGGCCACGAGTTCTTGCGACGGCGAGCGGCGGCGCTCTCGGGTGGCGATGGAAACGAGCACGGGAGGAGGAGGAGGAAGCTCTGGAGGGGGGGAATGGATGCGTCGTTCTCCAGGGCGTGTCCAGGTGCGAGAAGGGCCACGGGGAGGGCTGGAAGCTCCTCGGCGACGACGTGGCGTCACCAGCTAGCTCGGTGGCATTCCACCGAGCAGCTTGGAGGCGCAGGAGGGGAAGAAGACTCCCCTGCCCCTGTGGGCCGGCTGGGCTGGGTGGGCCTGTTTCGCCTGGGCGCCAGGTAAGGTTTTCTCCCTTTTCTGTTTAATCTTTCCTTTCTGTTTTTCTGTATATTTGTTTTGACTTTGGTAAAAATACCAAATCATTTTATTAAATGCTGAAAACTTATATGTGGCCTCATAATAATATAAACTAGCCACTCATAAACTTTCAACATTTTTAAAATTCAAATGATTTGAATTTTAAATCAAAAAGGGGTATTTTTTTAATTCCAAGGTACTGTTTGAATATTTGAAAAATCTATGAGCATGGGGTGGGTCCACATCACTTGATATGTGATCACACTCATTTATAAGACTTTTCAAAACTCTAACATGAATTTTTGGAAAAGATTTTTATCTGGCCTTTTGAATTAATTCATCTGGGGGGTGTTCCTTCTCCCATTTGCTTTTGATATTGATTTCCAAGATTTCTTTTGAAATTTTGACATGATGCAAGGTCACTTTGATCCTAGCACATACCTAACAGAGGGTTCTGACAACTCGCCCCCACTCAAAAGAATCTCGTCCCGAGATTCAGAAGTCCGCGGGAGGAAGGAGGGGTACTCGGTAAGGAGACGGTCTTCTCTTTCCCACGTGGCTTCTCTTTCAGAGTGGTGTGACCATTGCACTTTCAGAAACCTAATCTTCTGACGACGAGTGACACGCTCTGCGGAATCAAGAATACGAACGGGGTATTCTCGATAAGAAAGGTCATCTTGGAGATCAAGCGTTTCATGGTCGACTTCGCGGATGGGGTCCTTGAAGCAACGCCTGAGTTGGGACACATGGAATACATCATGTACTCGGGAGAGGTGCGGAGGTAGTTCAAGTTGGTAGGCAACTTCTCCACGTTTAGCAATAATGAGGAAAGGTCCGATGTAACGTGGGGCCAACTTGCCTTTGATACCGAAACGTTGGGTTCCCTTCAGAGGAGTAACCCGAAGGTAATCCTTCTCATCCAGATTGTAGCTTTCTTGCCTATGATGACGATCATAGTAGCTTTTCTGACGAGACTGGGCTGTTTTCAATTGATCACAAACAATGCGAACTTGCTCTTCTGCTTCCTTGATCATATCCGGTCCAAAGAATTTTCTTTCACCGGTTTCTGACCAGTTTAAAGGTGTTCGACATCGTCGTCCATAAAGGAGTTCAAAAGGAGCCATGTTCAGACTAGATTGAAAACTATTGTTATAAGCAAATTCGGCGAATGGAAGAGACTGCTCCCAATTCTTCCCGAATGAGATAACGCAAGCTCTGAGCATGTCTTCAAGAATTTGGTTAACCCTTTCGACTTGACCGCTAGACTGAGGATGGAAAGCCGTACTAAAGGAGAGATGAGTTCCCATAGCATTCTGAAAGCTTCCCCAAAATCTAGAGGTAAAAAGGCTACCACGATCAGAATTGATTTCCAAAGGAACACCGTGAAGGGATACAATTCTGGAGATGTACAAGTCTGCTAACTGGCTAGAAGTTATAGACTCGCGAACCGGAAGGAAGTGAGCAACTTTGGAAAGCCTATCTATGACAACGAAGATGGCATTGTTTCCTTTCTGGGTTCTTGGAAAGCCGGTGATGAAGTCCATACCGACTTTGTCCCATTTCCACTCGGGAATAGACAAAGGTTGAAGTGTACCAGCAGGTCTTTGATGTTCTGCCTTAATGCGACGACAAACATCACATTCGGCAACAAATTGAGCAATGTCTCTCTTCATCCTAGTCCACCAAAATCTCTGGCGTAGATCTTGGTACATTTTTGTGCTACCGGGATGAATTGAGAGGGGTGTGTCATGGGCTTCTTTGAGGATGAGTTGCCTTAGTTCCTTATTCTTAGGTACTACCAAACGATTTTCAAAGAATACCGTTCCTTTGCTATCTTTGGAGAAACATTTAGCAACTCCGCTAACAATGTTCTCCTTGATCCGGCGAACACCTCGTGCACGCCTTTGGGCAACTATGATTTGATCCTCAAGAGTTGGTTTAGCCACCAAGGTAGAAAGATAGCCATGAGGAACAATCTCAAGGTTGAGCTTGCGAAATTCCTCATGAAGAAGTGGTTGATACTGTTGTAACATGAGGTTGTTACAATACGACTTACGACTTAGTGCATCAGCCATGACATTGGCTTTGCCTGGGGTGTAAGAAATTACTACGTCGTAATCTTTTATCAACTCAATCCAGCGTCTTTGCCTGAGATTAAGATCTGGCTGGGTGAAAATATATTTGAGGCTTTGGTGGTCGGAATAAATCTCACAACGATTACCAAGGAGGTAATGTCGCCAAGTTGTTAGGGCATGAACTACGGCATCGAGTTCAAGGTCATGGGTAGGATAATTCTCTTCATGTGGCCGCAACTGGCGTGAAGCATAAGCTACCACATGTCGATCTTGCAGAAGTATGCATCCTAACCCTTGCCGTGAGGCATCACAATAGATCTCGAAATCCCTTTTGGTGTCTGGAGGTGCAAGCACGGGTGCAGAAGTTAATCTTCTTTTTAGCTCTTGAAAGCTTTCCTCGCACTTGGGAGTCCATAGGAATTTCTTATCTTTCTTGAGGAGTTCAGTTAGAGGCTTTGCAACTTTAGAAAAGTTCTCGACGAAGCGTCAGCAATAGCTGGCTAGGCCAAGAAAACTCCTAACTTGCTTAACCGATTCAGGTGGAGTCCAGTCAAGGACGGCCTGAACTCTCTCGGGATTCACAGCAATGCCTTTTGCAGAAATCACGTGGCCTAAGTAGGTCACTTCTGGTAGCCAAAATTCACACTTGGAGAATTTAGCATACAGGCGATGCTCTCTAAGCTTCATCAATACCAGCCTTAAGTGTTCGGCATGATCTTCTTCGTTCTTCGAGTAGATGAGAATATCATCAAGATAAACCACAACAAATTTATCTAGGTACTCCATGAAGATTGAATTCATCAAGCGTGAGAATGTGGCGGGGGCATTGGTTAAACCAAAGGACATGACGGTGTACTCGTAAAGACCATAACGAGTAGTAAAAGCCGTTTTGGGAATGTCCTCGTTTCGGATTCTGATCTGATGATAACCTAATCTCAAATCCATCTTGGAGAAGACGGAGGATCCTGCAAGTTGATCATAAAGATCATTGATCCTGGGCAATGGGTATTTGTTCTTTATTGTCGCTAAATTTAGCGGGCGATAGTCTACGCACATCCTTTCTGTTCCATCTTTCTTCTTTACGAACAGAACGGGGCAACCCCATGGCGATGAGCTAGGGCGGATGAAGCCTTTTGCCAACGAAGCATCAAGTTGGGTTTTTAGCTCAGCTAACTCATGTGGGGCCATTTTATATGGGCGTTTGGAAATTGGTGCGGTTCCGGGAACAAGATCCACTATAAACTCTACACACCTGTCGGGTGGCATGCCCGGCAGCTCTTCAGGAAAGACATCCGGGAAGTCACGAACCACCGGTATCTTCAAGTTCGGGAAGGGGAAGTACATTCAAGGAATGCACTTGGGTTCTTGTTCTGGGTGAGGTATAGCTGACGGTTTGGCCTGAAGGGTGGGTGAGTTTCACAAATTTGTTTCTGCAATCCAGGTAGGCATTCTGTCTTGATAGCCAATCCATGCCAAGGATGACATCAATGTCTGAAGACTTGAGGGCTATGAGTGAAGCAAGGAATACTAAACCCTCAATTGCAATTTGATTACCATGGCTCACTCTATTAGTTTGCCATCTTGACCCTGGAGTTTGAATAATCATTGGGGTGGACAATTCAACAAAAGATAACTCATGACGAAGTGCATAACTTTCCGACATGAATGAATGAGATGCTCCTGGGTCGAAAAGAACGGAAGTAGGAACAAAATTGACTGGGAGCGTACCAAGAATGACGTCAGTGGTGTCGTCAGTCTCTTCGGCGGCGATCTGGTTCAGACGTCCACGAGTGGCGGGAGGAGCGGGTTTGGCGGTGAAGACCTTCTGGGGTGGCTTGCCACGACCATTGTTGTTGTTGTTGTTGCCTCCGGCACGGGGTGGAACGTTCTGGTGTTGGAGCTGGTTCTGGGGACACTCGCGAGAATAGTGGCCTGCCTGACCACACTTGTAGCAAGCTCCAAAAACAGTGCATGGAGCTGGGTTGTTTGGTGGAGCTGGGTGGGTGGACGAGGCGCCACATAGGATGGTCTCGGTGGGTTGTTCTGGCGGAACATGCTGTTTGGAATCCAGATCTTGCGCTTCTGGGAGCCAGAACTGGATGAACTATCATCTCTAGGGTGTTTGCGAAAATCGTTGGGGGTGTTCATGTCCTCTGCTTTGATGGCCTTGTTGACAAGGACCTGGAATGTGGCAAAGTCATGAAGGTTGAGCTCACGACGGAGTGCACTGTTGAGGCCACGACGGAACCTCTCTTGCTTCTTGGAGTTGGTGGAGACTTCTTCAGTTGCATAACGAGCAAGTCGGTTGAACTCACGACTAAACTCGTCCACGGTTCTTCTGCCTTGAGTGAGGTTGCAGAACTCCTCACGCTTGCGGTCCATGAGACCCTTGGGAATGTGGTGCTCGCGGAAAGACGTGCAGAATTCCTCCCAAGATGCAGGTGGTACAACGGGACGCATATTCAGAAAGTTCTCCCACCAAGAGCTTGCTGCACCTTCGAGGTGATAGGAGGCATAGCTGACCTTGTCGCCATCTGCAACATGACCGGCTTGGAGCTTCCTCTCGATGCTGCGGAGCCAGTCATCGGCGTCAAGGGGCTCGGTGGAGTAACTAAAAACTGGGGGATGAAGCCGGATGAAGTCGTTCAGGGACACCAGCTCATTGCGCTGTTGAGTGGTGTTGCGTGCAATAACTTCCAACAGGTGGTGAGAGTCTCGGCGGTTCCTCTCCACTTCTATCAGAACTTGTGCCATCGTGGGTGGAGGTGGAAGGTTGCCTTCCTCCTGGTCATTCCCACGACCTTGGTTACGACCAACCTGGCCACGGGTTCCTTGAGACATCCTGAAGGTGAAAAACCAAAGTCAAACAGAGTTGATTTGAAGAGTCTAATCAAGGTATTGAAGTACTGGAAGAATTACAGAGCAAAGGAAGTAATCATCTTGACAACATGGTGATAAAAGCATACAAGCCATATATTCACAAGCTGTCATACAAACCATACATCGTTTTAGTACAAGCACCAAGCTAATACAAACGTGATGAAGATGATACATTCTTCAGAGGCACTCTGACTTCCTATACATTATTTATCTAAGCCTCGGGAACTTAGACACCTTGCTTACAATATACTAGGATACTACTACATCCTCACTAAGTAAGACCACAGGCGGTCTCACTCATCTCCATCTCCATAGTAGTCCTCGTAAAAGTTACCCGCGTATCCCGGTAGCTGGAGGTGACCATCGGAAAACATGGAGGCTTGCGGACCCTGATATCCATTTGGGCAAGGATGGGGTCTAGGTCCAGTGTAGGGTGGAAGAAAAGGACCACGGGGTGGAACAATGCCTCCAATCTCGGGCCAAGCAACTCGAGAAGGCATCTGAGTCCTCACTGGATAGATCGCATCATACTCAATTGATCCCACGCTCACAAAGGGTGCCAAGAGCGTCAGTGCTCGATACAGACGAACACGGGTGGCGTGAAGCTCAAAACGGAGAGCGCGTGCATCACGATCTCTGTCACTAGCAAACCTAGCAGTCATCTGAAGTGCGGGATCCTCTGCAGAGTGATCTGAGTAGAGTCCGGTGTAATATCCCTCTTCTCCTGGAAGTGCCGCAGGGATATAGCGGAATGAAGTCTCTATCAGCATGGTGTGCTCCTCTCTCAGCAGGGTAATACATGAATATGCAGCATCCTGCACAGCCATGTTCTCGGTAACGCCAATGCCATGTCCAAAGTGGATAGGCTGGGTGACTCCAACGTGGTGCGGGTAGATCTGGACAATGCAGTGGAACTACGTCTGGTTGAAGTCGTGGAACTGCTCCTCGATGGTGTACTCAGGGTACCATCGATATCCCACATAGGACATCATCTCGATCAACGTGGCGGGATGGCCACGCACACCGAGGCATCTGGTCAAACGAACAATCTGCCGAGGGGGAAGATCTGCCATCTGAAACAGAAAGGATTTTTGCAAATGCATCAGATTATGAGATAAATCTGGAATGACTCGGACAGCATAACGGCTGTAATTGCAAGAAAAAGACAATTCCTTACAACATGGAAACAACACTTACATACAATGTAGTAAAACAGGGAGCATAACCAATCTAACAAACCGATCACCACTTTCCTACGGCTATAAGGAAGCAAACAACGAGATGTTCTAATCAGACAGAGGAGAGCCTAGTCCTATCTTCCCGTAGAATAAGATGAGGGTGACTCGGAACTCAGAACGAAGGGGGTAAGGAGAAAAAAGAAGCCTTATGTTATTCCCTTATATAACCAGAGTAACTATATAACTATAGCAAGCTAGACTCGACTTCGGCCAAGGCTACTAGTCCTACAGTCAGTCCTGCTCTGATACCAAGTCTGTCGGGACCCGGGGTTAGCGTATGCAAGTACAGTTAAGACATAGTCATATGGAGAGTCGAGAACCGTACCCACTTGTCTAAGCAGACAAGGCCAAGCACTGAACATTCTCGGAAAGCATCGTACGTGAGGGGCATCCCATCCAGGCCGGATGATCAACTGAAATGGGTCCTCATCGTACGCACACAAGTCTAGTGATATGGGTGGTGAACTCCCATATTCAAAGACAAGTCGCCTCAGCCATACTATCGACTATCTCAAAACTCTTACATAAACTTACTCCAGCCCGATCACTTAGTCGGGGTCTAGGGCGGGCTCGATCATACCACAAAGTGTGCACGAGACGGAGTCTCGAGCAATCGCATCGCGATGCCCCAAGCTGCGCACATCTAAGGGCCACTTGGTGTATGAAAGACCGCCAGCCAGAACACAACTAAGGTCTCGAAAACCCATACAAAGACATGCATGTTATAAACATACATGCAGCACACATGCCTTGTATGAACAGCAGGTACCATTGCAATTCTCTACACAGTGTACATTTTATTTATAACTCTTATAGAGTACACACAGAGATCACATACATGTGATCCAACATTACAACACAGAACGGAAGCAAATTATGTCTGAGTACAGACAAGTTTAACAAATGGCTTAAGAAGCCTTATTTAAACACAAAGCCCTCCACGAGGGAACCTGTCTGCTGACTGGGACTAGACTAGTTTAACTTTAGTCGTCCAGCTCGATGAAGAAGCCACCTTCGGGGTCAGTGGCGTCATCTAAAACATAGATTAAGCAAACGTGAGTACAAAGGCGTACTCAGCAAGACTTACATAGGAGCTATACTACTCATGCACATGTATCAAGGTAAAGGGAGGTGGGGTTCACTTGCAGAAGTGCCAGCTTTGACTTGGCTAATCCTGAACTACGAGTACCAGACTTTGAGGTAAGAAGCGTACACGAGTCCACTACTTTCACCAACCAATACACCACTATGGTGCCTTCCTCGACTTCCCCACGAGGAAGCACGCCATAGCACTCACACTTATCTTGGTGTGCTTTAGAAGTATCCGATTCAAGTTATCTAATAATCAAGCTAAGCTTTCCAAGCAGTCCATAACCGGGGACGCGGCTATTCGAATAGTTTTGTTAACCTTGCAAGGGTGTACCGCTACACACACATGATCATCATTTACCGCCTTTGATCTCGACACCATTCAAGGGGTGCCAGCGAGGATGCTCACCACAACTGTTACCTCATAGCCGATCTAGTCCGAGAAAGTCGCCTACTTGGGTTGGTTACCACAATCGTGAACCCGGCCGGTTTACCGAAGTGGACCCAAGCGATGTGTGCATGGTGCATAAGCCGGTCTCGGGTGAGCCGTTCTCTCACTTAGCATCCAGGCCACAAGCCTACCAGAACTCCGAACTACAGCGACATCTGGACATCGAAAGGGATGAGTTAATAGGTTGAGAGGGGTCAGTGAGCCCAATGTGTGGTTGTACTCTTCATCTTGGATCACCACACAAGAACTCGTACTAGGGCGGTGTTCAACGAGACAACCCACCGTGTACTCCTACACAGCCTCTCATCGTTCACCTTGTATTAGGGTCGATTCACCAACACTTTTCTACCATCATCAACATGATCATTCCCATCCCGACTCACATCACAGTAACAACATGGTAACATACTAAGCATGCAATAAGCGATAACATTGCAGGGGCCACATGATATCAAACAACTCCTACAGTTGCTAGGATTGTGGTTTGCTTACTACTGTGACAAAATGATAGGTCATGCAAAGGAATGGGTTCATCTATGCGGTAGAAACGAAGCATGGTGATCATCCTAAACAATGCATAAGCGAGACATGAGAGGGAAGTGGGATTTTATCGACATGATCAATGGGGGTTTGCTTGCCTTGCTGACGAGGTTTGGGTTCAGGGTCTTCAACGTAGGGGGTGACCTTGGGCTCCGGCTCCACGTCTAACAGCAACATGACAATCATAGGATCAACAGAATGTACAATGCACAATCACATGAATAATATTGAAAGGGTGATGTTCATGGTACTGATGTGTTGAGCATTCCATTTAAATGGAGTATATTGCAATTTGAATTGCAAATTCAAACTCCACATTTGAATTCAACATTAACCAAGTTATATGTGATATAGTTTGATCATTTTGAATTATCTTCAAATGTGTATGATATGCCTCTGATGTGTGATTGAAATGTAGCATGTTGCCATGGTTCAAGTTGCAAAAATATTTGATTTGAATTTGATTTAATTCCATTTAAATCAAATAGCAAATGCTACTGAGCACATTTTAAATTCAACTCAAACAGAGTTGAAAGTTGCATATTTGGAAAGATAATTTTCTCCTGATCATTTTTCATATATTATTTGTCCAATTTGGAGTTAATATGAATTTTCTATGAATTTCCAAAGTTTGGGGTATTTTCTGGAATTTCTGGAATTCTTTTAATTCAAATAATCTCTGGAAATTCATTTAATTTGATTTATTGCGCAAGTGCTGACGTCAGGGGGGGGCTGACATGTGGGGCCACCCTGTCAGTGGTTGGTTAACTTAACCCGTGGGTTAAATTAATCCAGTGGCTTAATTAAGCCACTGGGCCCACTGGTCAGTGACCCAGAGGTCACTAATTAGGTGATTAAAAGGGGGGGGGGGCGTTTAGAGATGACTCGCCGGCGGCTAAACGCCGGCGACTGGACCGCGGCGGCGCTGCACGTTCTTCCTTTCCCGGCCTCCATTCTCTGCGCTGAGACCACCGTTCGAAATCCCGTGATGAGCCGCTTCAAAAGCACCATTTGCACGTCGCCGGGGAGGTCACAGACGACGACTGCTTCGACCTTGGCGGCCTCCGGAGCCACGGCTTGGAGTAGAACTTGCAAAACGGCCACGGGGAGAAGCAGGCATGGTCGCGTTGGGTTGCTGGGGACTCCAGGAGTACTACGGACGCACTGGCGAGGACGGAAGCGCACGGGAGCGAGCGCATGGTCAACCTCGGCGGCAACCGTGCTCGGCTTCCATGGCGGATCAGGATAGAGGGAGTAATCCAGGGGAAGAAGAGAGGGGTTCCGGCCGGGAACTCACCAGGAACTCAGCAGAGGTGGTGGCGAAGGCTGGGGTGGCTCAACGGCGACGGAATTGACGAAGTCTTTCACGGCGGCCGGCGGGAGCTCGAGGAAGAATCCGGCGACTTCGAGGGCTCCGGGCTCGATTCCTGCTGCAGTTCGACGAGGACGACGACGATGAAGAGCTTGGACACGTTGGCTTGACTCCTCGACGTCGATGGCCACGAGTTCTTGCGAAGGCGAGCGGCGGCGCTCTCGGGTGGCGATGGAAACGAGCACGGGAGGAGGAGGAGGAAGCTCTGGAGGGGGGGGGGGGAATGGATGCGTCGTTCTCCAGGGCGCGTCCAGGTGCGAGAAGGGCCACGGGGAGGGCTGGAAGCTCCTCGGCGACGACGTGGCGTCAGCAGCTAGCTCGGTGGTATTCCACCGAGCAGCTTGGAGGCGCGGGAGGGGAAGAAGACTCCCCTGCCCCTGTGGGCCGGCTGGGCTGGGTGGGCCTGTTTCGCCTGGGCGCCAGGTAAGGTTTTCTCCCTTTTCTGTTTAATCTTTCCTTTCTGTTTTTTTGTATATTTGTTTTGACTTTGGTAAAAATACCAAATCATTTTATTAAATGCTGAAAACTTATATGTGGCCTCATAATAATATAAACTAGCCACTCATAAACTTTCAACATTTTTAAAATTCAAATGATTTGAATTTTAAATCAAAAAGGGGTATTTTTTTAATTCCAAGGTACTGTTTGAATATTTGAAAAATCTATGAGCATGGGGTGGGTCCCACATCACTTGATATGTGATCACACTCATTTATAAGACTTTTCAAAATTCTAACATGAATTTTTGGAAAAGATTTTTATCTGGCCTTTTGAATTAATTCATCTGGGGGGTGTTCCTTCTCCCATTTGCTTTTGATATTGATTTCCAAGATTTCTTTTGAAATTTTGACATGATGCAAGGTCACTTTGATCCTAGCACATACCTAATAGAGGGTTCTGACAGAACCTCCAAACTACTCCAGGTCAAAGGGGAACTCGACGTTGTAGAAGGCATCGGGAATCTTCACGTTGCGGTGGTCGGCATCGGGGGTCTTCTGCTCCTAGGCTCCAACGTCGACTGCAGCGGCCGATCAGGCAAAACAAAAAGGGGGAAAATAAAGCAAGGGTGAGTATCTAGGATACCCGCGAGTCTTACGTCCGCTACTAAGCATTTATGCATTGTATCAAATGGAAAGGGGAGGCTATATATAGTGGACTGCAAGGTAGAAATCAGAATAAGGATAAGAAGCTAGGCCTATCGAAGACTAGCATCTTCCGACGAGTCTTGCAGCATGAGAAGAGAATAGCCAACAGTTCAATGAAAGCATAAAGTAACAATGCATCAGAAGTTGCTGCAGCATTGTATAATAGTAAGTTGTATTAGATATCAATAACAATGCCTCCGAAAATCCCTCCTCGACTTCCCTGCGAGGAAGAAAAGCCGGAACCAACAGTTTAATAGTACTAGTTTGTAGTAGTAGGATCTGACTTCAGCATAAAGCATCCTGTTACCGTGGACACGGCTATCCGAATAGATTATCATCCCTGCAGGGGCTGCACTACTGTTACCCTACACGCTCGGATCTCCAGGGTGGCGTACACCTTGTCAGGGAATGCCCCACCGAGGCTATCCGATACACCGAAGGCCATCCTTCGAGCTCAACAGAGAGGCCATCCGCCGGTCTAAATCCTAAGTACAAAGGAACTTTGGACCCCTGTCCTTTGTACTCCTGCACAGTACGCGACTGGCCGGTGAAGCAGACCCACCTCCCACTACCGGAGTAGGCGGTCTAAGCACGACAATCAGCCCGAGGTAAAGCTGACGTCTGAAGAGCCCTCGAGCGAGGCTACAACGCAGAGGGCCCACACCGTAATCCCACGTGGAGGTAGTGCGTAAAGGGCAGGACGACCCACTCAAGTCATCCACCTGACCCATTAAGCATTTTAATTATTATCTGTCAGAACAATCGTTACCGTTGTCCTTATTTAGGTGAGCCGCGGACAACGACAGCATCCAGGTCCACCCCCTTTACCAGAGCCAGTGGCCGCCTGCCCTGTCGTCCCACCAACTCGTGCGGTTACCAACAAGGCGAACCGTCTCCTTACCTTGTCTCGCGTTTGCTCCGAAGAGCTCGACTTTCGTACAACAGGAAATCTTTCGGCCATGAACAGTACCAGGCCCGCCGCACACCAGTGGAATACACCTGACCTGTCGTTCAGCTAAGATACCCTGCGCGGGCACCCTTGGGTCACCCGACTCCTTACCTGTAAGGACACCAGTTGATTTGAGTGCCTACCATCAAGTGAAACCAGGAGGAATCACCCTCGATGGTACACTTGAAGAGGTTCGACAGAGACATCAGCGGAATGAACTAAAGAGGAATATTCTCGTATCACCCCGGTGGTGCCGAGACACCAGCGGAATGAACTAAAGAGGAATACCCTCGAATCATCCCAGTGATGCTACGCTACTGAGTCGACGAGAGTGAAATACGAGTCCGTCCAGTCGTAAGTCAAACTCGAAGCAACTCATCAGAGTCTCACCGTTGTAGGTTCCCTAGGGCGTCTGCATTGATCCGTACCTGTTGCAGTTATAATATTAGGAAATCCGCGTTCACTCACCAGAGTGATCACAACCCGCTATTCTAAACCTAGCTAACAATGCGCAGGGTTTACTGCTGAATATTTTATATATTTTTATAAGGCAGCATAGGACAAGGAAAGGTACATCAAGGGGCGATAAAAATAGGCTATGCAATTGAATAGGATTGTAACATAGCAGCAACAGTAACCATGCCTAGTGCAAGAAATGTACGGAAAGATAGGCGATATCTGGGGAAGAGAATGGCTCTGCTTGCCTGTAAGCTCGACGGTAGCGGTACGATCGTCGACGAAGTAGTCGATCACAGGGGCATCGACATCGGACGTCGAGACTATCGGACAATAAGAGAGGGGGAAGAAACAATAAATACACAGTAATAATAGCAATAAAAATAAGAGATATGGCAAACGCAGTGTTGGCGGTGTTCTAACGCAGTGTTAAGTATTTTAGTCGGAGCGGAAATTTATCCGGGGTTGACTCATCAGTACCGGTAGATTACCGGACAAATGATCCGGAGGGGAAGGTTCCATGTCTTCAGTGTTAGAGACATCTGACAGACATGTGGATAGTGCATCTGTGCTCGTTGATCCATTCTGAACAACTTTCATGTTCAGAATAATTTCATCCGGAAAGTTTTACCGGCTCCGGGTGATTACCGGACAGTGCAATCAAAGGGGGAATGTCCCGTGTTTGGTATGTTAGAGGGGTGTGGTGGGGGTATGGGTAGCGTATTTGTACTCGTTGTATTTTTCTGATCAATTTTCATGTATAAAGTTTTTCCATTAGAGTTACGGATTAAAAGATATTAATTTATTAAGTTTAAATCATTTTTAATCATTTCTGGAATTGTTTATTTAATAAATCAAACATTATCCAGAACAGTATTTTGACCTGGTCAAACTGACTGGTGGGACCTACTGTCATAGACTCAGAGGCTAACAATGTTTATTTTTAATCTAACAAATAATCATTAGGGGGATGGGTCCACATGTCATACACTGCCAAGTTATGAAACTATTATATTTAATCTAATAATCCAGTGGGGCCTACCTGTCATAGAGACAGTTAATATTAATCGTTTTAATTATCTAGTGGGTTAATTAAAGGGATGGGCCCCATGAGTCAGTGAGGGGGGGGGCACGAGCTCGCACGCCGGAGCACACCGGCGTCCACGGGTGAGGCGAGGCGTGGCTAGGGAGGGGGCGGCCACGGCCGAGCGTGGCCACTGGAGGCGTGTGCCGGCGGGCGCGACAGCCGTGCGAGCACGCACAGGGGCGTGCAGCGACGCGGCCGGGTCAGCACAGCGGCGGTGGCGGGAACCAGCAGAGGGAGCGGCCGCGGCGAGCAGCGCGGCCAAATGAGGCAGGGCGCGGCCCAGGCGCGGCGAGAGTGGCCTGCACATGCGGATGGGTCACGAGGGGGGGGGGGGGTTAGGGGGCGCGGGGGTGCGCGGCTAAGGGGAGCTCGGCGGTGGCCGGAGCACCACGGCAGCCCGAGCATGGAGCGGCCACTACGGCGATCAAATCGACAGGGGGAAGGGGGGAACAGACGTGGGAGCTCACAGGGGATTCGTAGGGGGGCGACAGTGGGCTCGGGGGAGTCTGCCGAGGACGAATCGGGCGACGACGGCCGAAGGCCGCGGAGGTAGTAGGAGAAGGGGCCGGCGTCCTCGAGGATTCCCAGGACGATTCCGCGCACAAGGAGACGAGGTCCAGCACGGCGAAGCTCCAGGACATGTTGGCGTGGTTTGGAGTCGCCGTTGGCCGCGTGGACGCCGGCGGCGGGACCACGGGGAGCACGGACGAGTCGCGGGAGAGGAGAGCGGCGGTGCGATGGGGAAACAGGGGGCGGCTAGGGTTTGGGTGGGACGGGAGGCTTAGGGGTCTTATACCCCAGGGGAGCCGGGGAATAGCCGGCAGCGAGGCAGCCATGGCCATGGCGCCATGGGATGGCTGCCACGCACGCCCTGCCTCCCCTGTAGCGAGAGGAAGGGGACGGTTCGGGGGGGGGGGGTGGGCTAGCTAGGCTATCTGGCCCAGGGGGTGGGGAGGGGAAAAGGGAGATAGGACGGGGTTAGTTGGGCTGGGGGGGGGGGGTGTGGGCGGTTTCCTTTTTATTTTACTTTCCTTTTCTGTAATTCTTTTCTATTTATATTTGTTCTGCAAACAATTCATTTTATAAAAATGTGCCACTGGTCCTAATATTCATGTTACACTATAAGGTGATGACACAAAAAGTTTGGGCAAGAAATAAATTCATTTGCATTTATGTTTTATTTAAATGGGATTAAATGCCACTGATTTGTCACTACTTTGAATTGTTTGAATATTTATATGCCACAATAAATATCCATGACCATTGCACCATGGTATACTGATTTTAGTGCATTTAATAAAATTGGTTTCATAATTTTTGGATCAACTTTATGTTTCACTTGTTTTTAATTCCATCAAAAGGGGATTTCGAATGGTGATTTGAAGCAACGATGATTAAGACAAGATTAACCATGGTGATTTAACATTAGCAAAAGTAGATCACTGTAGCTTGACATTGAGGGTGTTACAAAGCACACAAGAGGTAAACACTGGAAAAGGCAATCGACGAGCAAGCATCTATTACTACGAAGCAATCACCAGCAAACAATATCAAGAAGGCAACACGAGACAATGCACGGTATCGAATCTATCGTCGAGAGTGGTTACTAACAGGTTAAGTGGAGTACTCGTCACACACGACGATACCGCACATTTACAATGGTTCAAGTTGTTTAGCTACACAACATGAGCAAAGGTTGTTAACATGGCATCCCACTCAAGCATGGCATGTCACACAAGCATGGCAAGAGGTGAAGCATAAATAAACTAGCTAACCTAGTCACTTTAAGTGGGGGTTAAAACCTATACATGGCAACTATTACGGACCCCACGATAATTATTGCATTTGGTACTGTTCTGCCCTAAACATAATTTTATTATTTTTATTAGCAAGCAAGAACAACATAAACACAATTTACACGTAATTCTAGTCAAGTTACATATAAAGGACATTTTTATCTGAGCAATGGTTAAAAAGTTATGGAAGATTACATTTTACAGTGGAAAGCAGTGTAAATAGAAGTGAAACAACATGTAAACAAGTGAAAACATAGCAAAGAGCAATTTTTATTAATATACACGAAAAACTAAGCAACTTTGATGTTTAACGCGTCGCGATCTAAGCTACCGTTAAGAAGATACGAGCATCGCAAAATCCTTGTAGTACCGAGTTTATATGTTTTTGAAGCTTCACAATTCTAATCACTGCTTCAAGTTTTCAGAAAGTTTCGCAGCTTTTTGAACTCCGGAAAATTTTCAACAGTGAAGTTTTCAGAAAATTCCAGAAAAATTATATTTAAAATTTCCATGTCGGGAGTGACCCAGAGGCACCTGGGGCAGCCAGCTGGCGCGGCCAGCCCCTTTGCCGCGCCCACAGGGCGCCTGGGGCCCACAGGCCCCATAGGGCCCACTGGCCCACAGGGCGCCGCCACCCTCTTTTCTTCTTCGGGAGGGCTAATCTGGAGGCTGATTTGGCCTCCGGAGAGGGGAGATCGTCGCCATCGTCATCGCCATCACCACTCCATCCATCCTCCATGACTTCTCTTCATATGTGTGAGTAATTCCCTGCTGTAGGTAAAGGGGATGGTAGGGATTGGATGAGTTTTGTTGGATATGTGCCCTAGAGACAAATTAATAAAGATATTTTTCACATATCCGTTTTGTTCATAATACGTTTTATACTGTGCTATAACTGTATTACTTGGAAATACTAATACAGGTGTAGTATAAAACATGGTCCGTAGTTTAACTCGGGTAAACTATCTCATTGGGCAATTGATTGATCAAGCTTTCCTGATCATGGCAACACTTAAGTCCATTGACAATGAGGTCATATCGTTAAGGGGAATGATGTGATGGACATACACCCACCTAAAGTATTGCAATGTGATCGAGTCACATAGTTCAGCGTTGCTATGACTTTGTAACATATGGCTTAGTCCTTAGACCGTAATGATCATACGTAATTGTCATCTATGAGGAGACTTTGATTTGTATCCCACCGCCTGACTGAAATATGCTGGCTATAACGGTGCACTTTGGGTATTCCGAAATAGATGGTTGATGAGTATGTTAATAGATCAGAGCGGGATTTGTCAGTCCTTGTGACAGGACAGGTACTCTGGGCCCACTCGGTGATATTGCATCAATAGCTTGCAAGCAAGTGACTAGGTCACAAGAGATGCAATGATCATGGACGAGTAAACTTGTTTGTTGTGAACGAGAGGTGAACCTGGTATGTAGGATACCGACGATCAAACCTCGGACAAACAAAGTACCGCAGCACAAAGGGATTACGTCGTATCGTTAATGGTTTCCAAAAGCGATCGAAGTTCGTTTGATGGAAGCGCATGGGCTGTCAAGGATTGTAACCAGGTCCAACTGACTAGTCATTGGTCAATGAGAAGAGTCTCGACCATGTCTGCTGTTTCCCGGACCGTTAGGGTGTTACACTTAAGGGCAATCGATGCATAGGACAGTTACGGGATCAATCGGTGAAATAGGAGAAATCATCGGAATAGTTCCGGAGGAGGACGGAATGGTTTCCGGACATTTTGAATAGTTCAAAATAAAGTTTAATTGTTTTAATAATGTTTTATTATTTAATTATCTGAATTAAATATTTAAAACATATTAAATAAATTAAAAAAATGGGGAAAAGGCTATATGGGCCCATGGGGCCCATTAGGGGAGGAGGGGGTTTCCCCCCTTGGGCTTGGCGCCAAGGGTGGAGCCCAACCCCCCCTATGGCCGGCGCACCCCCCCCTTTTGGGAGTTTAGTACCACATGGGGGAGGGGAGGAGGATCACACTCCCCCTTGGCCTATATAAGGAGGGGTAGCCCCCCTTTTTCCAACACACCAAATCTCCTTCTTCCTCCTTCTCCTTCCCGGAAGTGGACTCCCCTTGTTTGGAGTCTGCACCTGGATTGGAGTTCTCCACCATATGGCAGGCCGTCGCTCTACTGGAGTCGGGATCCGTAGCCGTCTTTCTTCCGCTGCTCGCCTGGTTCGGGGCCCGAGAGGAACATCGATTGTACCGTACGTGTATAATCTCTTCGAGGCACTACACCTGTGGTGCTACTTCGTCGCTGGAGGTTTACCGGGAGTCATCCTCGCCGGTGGTGGTCTTCTACACGACAGGGAGGTCGTAGTTCTGAGTCTACGCCAACCACGTTCGCAAGAACGTTTCCCTCTTTTGGTCTTCAAAGGTATGAACACCGATTCCCTCCGTTACTTTACATCACCATAGCATAGATCTTGGGTTCGGGTACCGTAGGTATGAAAAATTTGTGTTTTCTTCCCCGTACCCCAACAGTGGTATCATGAGCTAGCTATGCGTAGATGTATTGTACGGGTAGAACACATCTAGGATGTGGGCATCAAATCTTCATTCGTTACCCTCCCACGTGTACTCATTTAGCGTTGCGGCAATGTTTGATGAAGCGGCCCACGACCGACCTTACGAGTTTACGCGAGACTGGTTCCACGCTTGACATATGGCTTGTACCATATAAAGTGGCTGGGGGGGTGTCTGTCTCTCTGCATTAGCGATGCGAAGATGTTTGCAACGGAGGGCCCCGACAGGGGTGTATTAGAGACGATTGGGGATCGGTGTTGTGGCATGTTTTCGCAGGATAGAAATCGGTTCTCTCTCTCGAAACCCCTAGCAGCCACGTAAAACTTGCATAAGCTAAAGTAGAAAGGCGTTTAACTTTGCTTTGCATGAAGGGGGATCATAGCTTGTATGATTTAAAGTTTTACATCCTGTTTTGCTAATATACTTGATTTAACGACGGTAGCATTATAGGATGATCTCTCACTAAAACCAACATAGTGTCCTTACCCTAGTGAGCACCACCTGGAAAGTTCTACATTATGGAGGCATCACGTGTCACACGGGTGTCAAACATTTTTTCGTTCACAAGAGGTGGGTGTAGCAATTCTGGCATATGTATATGATATGGCCTTGCATGACACAACAACAAATCACATAGGGTGTGATGGCGAGCCTGGAATATGTATATGATATGGCCTCGGGACACAAGAGACCGAAAGGTCGAGCATGAGTCACATAGATGATGTGATTAGCATGATGGCCTACCTTGAACACATACTGATGGCCGTGACGATCGGGGGAGGTATGGTGTTCTAGGATCGTGTAATCACTTAGCAAAATTGAGAGATGTTTTCCTAAGTGGGAGTTTTTAGAATTAATTGTAATTGAACTCCACATTATGAACAAAAGTCTAAATATGTATCTTTGTGAATCAACCTTGTAGATGACAGCACCACACCCCTCGTTCAACTTAGGATCATTCCTAGAGAAAGATAAACTGAAAACTAATGGGTCAAACTTCACCTCCTGGTTCCGCACCCTGAGGATTCTCCTCGTTCCCCTCAAAATGTCCTATGTACTTGAGACTGCATTAGGAGATGCACCAGCAACTACCGCTACTCCGGCTGAGAAGAAAGTCTATCTCATTAAGTCGGATGATTCCTCCCTTGTCAAGAAGGGTATGCTCCATGCCATGGAGGCTGAACTGCAGAAACGGTTCGAGAGCTTCAGTGCTTATGAGATAATCACTGACCTCGAGACCGTCTTTGCACCTCAAGCCAAGGTTGAGAGAAATGAAGTTTGTGAAGCTTTCTTCTCTGCAAAGATGGAAGAGCACACCAGCATGACTGAGCACGTAGTCAAAATGTCTGACTACGTTCAACACCTAAATGATCTAGAATTTAAGATTCTAGATGAAGTGGCGATTGATAGGGTGTTGCGGTCGCTACCCCCTAGCTATGAGAGTTTTGTGTTGAAGTACAACATGCAAGGAATGGTTTAGACCCTTTCTGAATTGTTCACAATACTCAAAATTGCTGAGATGGAAATCAAGAAGGAGCACAGCTGCACCAAGTACCTAGAAGATAAGAAGGTCGGCAAGGTTGCCGGAAGAGACATGGATATATGTGATATACATGTTATTGATGTTTTCCTGACAAGTGCTTGGAGCAACGTCTAGATATTTGATACCGGATCAGTTGCTCACATCTGTAACTCCCAGGAGGGGATGCAGAATAAACGACTCTTGTGGAAGGATGAAGTGACGATGCGCGTTGGGAATGGTGCCAAGGTTGAAGTAATGTCAATTGGCACGCTTCGTCTTAGTCTCCCTTCGGGATTGATTCTTGTCTTGAATAATTGCTATTATGTACCCGCGTTGAGTATGAACATTGTGAGTGGCTCTTGCTTGATGCGAGACCAATATTCTTTTAAATCCGAAACAACTGGTTGTTTGATTTATAAGAATAATGTCTTCTATGTTCATGCACCGGTGCGTAATGGTTTATTCTTAATGGATCTCGAATATCATGACTCCCACATCAATAACGTAGAGGCCAAAAGATTTAAGCCTAGTAACGAAGAACACATGACGATGTGGCATTGTCGACTTGGTCATATTGGTATAAAGCGCATGGAGGAACTCCATAAAGATGGACTTCTTGAGTCATTGGATTTTGGATCCCTTGACACATGTGAACCATGCCTAATGGGCAAAATGACAAGGACTCCATTCAATGGGACAATGGAGCGTGCGGTGGACTTATTAGGGATCATACATACTGATGTATGCGGACCAATGAATGTCACCGCACGCGATGGTTTTCGTTACTTCGTGACCTTCACGGATGACTTAAGTAGATACGGGTATATCTATTTAATGAAACACAAGTCTGAAACCTTTGAAAAGTTCAAGGAATTTCAGAGTGAGGTCGAGAATCAACTCGGGAAGAAAATCAAGCACCTTCGATCTGATTGAGGAGGCGAGTATTTAAGTCACGAGTTTGGCACTCATCTGAAGACTTGTGGTATTGTACCACAACTTACGCCAGCTGGAACACCTCAGCGAAACGGTGTGTCCGAGCGACGTAATCGAACACTATTGGATAGTGTACGGTCAATGATGTCTCATACCGACTTACCTACATCATTCTGGGGGTATGCATTAGAAACTGCCGCTTACGTTCTTAATAGGGTACCATCCAAATCCGTAGAGACAACGCCAATTGAGAAATGGTGTGGCAAGAAGCCAAAGTTGTCTCACCTGAAGATTTGGGGTTGTGAGGCTTATGTTAGGAAACTTCAGCCTGACAAACTCGAATCTAAGGCGGAGAAATGCATCTTTGTAGGATATCCAAAGGAAACTGTTGGATACACCTTCTACAACCAATCTGAGGGAAAAACGTTTGTCGCTAAGACTGGACACTTTCTTGAGAAGGAGTTTCTCTCGAAAGAAATGAGTGGGAGGAAAAGAGACCTCGATGAAGTGACTGACCAATCACTCCAAATGGAAGAACCGGCAACAGAAATTGTTCTGGAACCTTCTTCCACAGTGGGAGCTGAAGAGAATGGCTAGGAAGACATTCATAACGATCATGACATCCATGATGATCATGATGAGAATGAAGAGGAACCTATTTTTCCCCGTAGGTCATCAAGAGTCCGTCAACCTACCGAGTTTTACGGACAGCTTGTGAATGCAATCTCGGCTGATGAGTCAGATGAACCTACGAGTTACAAAGAAGCAATGGAGGGACCCGAGTCCGAGAAATGGCTAGAAGCCATGAAATCCAAAATAGACTCCATGTACACCAACAAAGTTTGGACTTTGGTGGATATTCCTGAGGACCGCAAGGCCGTCGAGAATAAATGGATTTTCAAGAAAAAGTCTGACGCAGACGGAAACGTATCTGTCTACAAAGCTCGACTTGTCGCGAAGGGGTTCCGAAAAATTCAAGGATTTGACTACGAGGAGACGTTCTCTCCTGTAGCGATGGTAAAGTCTATTCGGATCCTACTAGCAATAGCTGCCTATCATGATTACGAGATATGGCAGATGGATGTGAAAACTGCGTTCCTTAATGGAAACATTGAGGAAGAGTTGTATATGATGCAACCAGAGGGCTTTATCGATCCAAGGAATGCTGGTAAGGTGTGCAAGCTTCAAAGGTCCATCTATGGGTTGAAGCAAGCATCTCGGAGCTGGAATCTTCGATTTGATGAGGTCATTAAAGCTTTTGGATTTGTCCAAAATGTCGAAGAGTTCTGCGTCTATAAGAAACTGAGTGGGAGCTCTGTAGCATTCCTTGTGTTATATGTAGATGACATATTACTGATAGGGAACGATAAAAAAAATTCTTAGAAGAAGTAAAGGAATATCTGAATGGACAATTTTTCATGAAGGACCTAGGTGAAGCTGCGTACATATTAGGGATTAAGATCTATAGAGATAGACCTAATCGACGGTTGGCCTTGAGTCAGAGCACTTATATTGACAAGATATTGAAAAGGTTCAGTATGGGTAACTCCAAGAGAGGCCTCTTGCCAGTTATAAAAGGTGTCAAATTAAGCGTGACTCAATGCCCAACCACAACAAAAGAGAAGGAGGAGATGTCCTCAAAGCCCTATGCCTCAGCCATAGGTTCTCTCATGTATGCTATGTTATGTACCAGACCGGATTTAGCGCTGGCCATTAGTATGACTAATCGCTACCAGAGTAACCCGGGAATGGCTCACTGGACAACAGTAAAGAACATACTTAAGTACTTGAGAAGAACCAAGGATCTCTTTCTCGTTTATGGAGGAGTTGATGAGGAGCTCACCGTAAAGGGTTACGTTGACGCAAGCCTCGGCTCAGATCTAGATGACTCGAAATCCCATACGGGATATGTTTTCATGTTGAACGGTGGCGCAATTAGCTGGAGGAGCGGAAAACAGTCAGTCGTCGCCCAATCTACAATGGAGTCGGAGTATATTGCCGCTTGCGAAGCGTCAAACGAGGCGCTGTGGCTGAAGAAGTTCGTGATCGAGCTTGGCGTCTTTCCCAGCTGCACTGACCCCGTGGGAATCTACTGCGACAACACGGGTGCCATTGCTAACGCGAAAGAGCCAAGAACTCACTCTACAGCCAAGCACATCCTCCGAAAGTTCCATGTGACGCGAGACTACGTCAGGGATGGACACACTAGGATTCACAAGATACATACGGATCTGAACGCAGCAGACCCGATGACTAAACCTCTTCCACAGGGCAAGTTTGAAGAATACCGAGAGACCATTGGTGTTAGATACATACCTGATGTAAACTAGTGTAATTTGTACTCTAGTGCAAGTGGGAGACTGTTGGATATGTGCCCTAGAGACAAATTAATAAAGATATTTGTCACATATCCGTTTTGTTCATAATACGTTTTATACTGTGCTATAACTGTATTACTTGGAAATACTAATACAGGTGTAGTATAAAACATGGTCCGTAGTTTAACTCGGGTAAACTATCTCATTGGGCAATTTATTGATCAAGATTTCCTGATCATGGCGACACTTAAGTCCATTGACAATGAGGTCATATCGTTAAGGGGAATGATGTGATGGACATACACCCACCTAAAGTATTGCAATGTGATCGAGTCACATAGTTCAGCGTTGCTATGACTTTGTAACATATGGCTTAGTCCTTAGACCGTAATGATCATACGTAATTGTCATCTATGAGGAGACTTTGATTTGTATCCCACCGCCTGACTGAAATATGCTGGCTATAACGGTGCACTTTGGGTATTTCGAAATAGATGGTTGATGAGTATGTTAATAGATCAGAGCGGGTTTTGTCAGTCCTTGTGACAGGACAGGTACTCTGGGCCCACTCGGTGATATTGCATCAATAGCTTGCAAGCAAGTGACTAGGTCACAAGAGATGCAATGATCATGGACGAGTAAACTTGTTTGTTGTGAACGAGAGGTGAACATGGTATGTAGGATACCGATGATCAAACCTCGGACAAACAAAGTACCGCAGCACAAAGGGATTACGTCGTATCGTTAACGGTTTCCAAAAGCGATCGAAGTTCGTTCGATGGAAGCGCAGGGGCTGTCAAGGATTGTAACCAGGTCAAACTGACTAGTCATTGGTCAATGAGAAGAGTCTCGACCATGTCTGCTGTTTCCCGGACCATTAGGGTGTTACACTTAAGGGCAATCGATGCATAGGACAGTTACGGGATCAATCGGTGAAATAGGAGAAATCATCGGAATAGTTCCGGAGGAGGACGGAATGGTTTCCGGACATTTTGAATAGTTCAAAATAAAGTTTAATTGTTTTAATAATTTTTTTATTATTTAATTATCTGAATTAAATATTTAAAACATATTAAATAAATTAAAAAAAATGGGAAAAAGGCTATATGGGCCCATGGGCCCCATTAGGGGAGGAGGGGGTTTCTCCCCTTGGGCTTGGCGCCAAGGGTGGGGCCCAACCCCCCCCTATGGCCGGCGCACCCCCACCCCGTTTTGGGAGTTTAGTCCCACATGGGGGAGGGGAGGAGGATCACACCCCCCTTGGCCTATATAAGGAGGGGTAGCCCCCCCCTTTTTCCAACACACCAAATCTCCTTCTTCCTCCTTCTCCTTCCCGGAAGTGGACTCCCCTTGTTTGGAGTCTGCACCTGGATTGGAGTTCTCCACCATAAGGCAGGCCGTCGCTCTGCTGGAGTCGGGATCCGTAGCCGTCTTTCTTCCGCTGCTCGCCTGGTTCGGGGCCCGGGAGGAACATCGATTGTACCGTACGTGTATAATCTCTTCGAGGCACTACACCTGTGGTGCTACTTCATCGCTGGAGGTTTACCGGGAGTCATCCTCGCCGGTGGTGGTCTTCTACACGACAGGGAGGTCGTAGTTCTGAGTCTACACCAACCACGTTCGCAAGAACGTTTCCCTCTTTCGGTCTTCAAAGGTATGAACACCGATTCCCTCCGTTACTTTACATCGCCATAGCATAGATCTTGGGTTCGGGTACCGTAGGTATGAAAAATTTGTGTTTTCTGCCCCGTATCCCAACAAGTTTAATCAGGTAATAGTTCGTGAGATTGTTGGGGGCATGTTGCCTATCATCTACTTTGGTGTTGATCATATTTTCTACAACTTGTTGCTCTTAATGCTTGTCACTTTGGGCCCGAGTGCCATGTTTTCAGATCTGAACACTATGTGTTTTCATGAATATATTTGTGTTCTTGATCCTATCTATGAGTTGTATGCACCTATTATGGTCCGGAACCGGCGATCCCAAAGGTGACAGCTTGGGACACCAAAGGGGATGGTCCATAATTTGAGGATTCCTTGTATCCATTGAGTTTATTGCTTTGTTCCGGTGCTCTTTGACAGGATCACCTTAATCTCCATAAGTTCCTTTTGGCCCCGTTCGTAGCGGGATGGTAGGACAAAAGATGTTGTGCATGTTCTTATTGCAAGCACGCACAACTACCTACGGGATACATGCCTAATGTTTGATATTTGCCTAGATGATCATTGCTTTTCTGTGTGCCTTGCCCCATGTTGGAATCTATTATATGTTCACTCTCATCCATGCAGCGCCCAACCATCCATCTCCCTAGCCTACAGTGTTTTCAATCCTGCTGGTCATTAGTTGTTACTTTTGTTGTTACTTTTGCTGTTGCCACTATCACTATCATATTATCGTTACCACTTATCTATCGTTGCAAGCAAGTATATTTCAGGTGCGGTTGAATTGACAACTCAACTGTCAAAGCTTATAAATACTCTTTGGCTCCCCGTGTGTCAAATCAATAAATTGGGTTAACTTACCCGCGAAGACTATCTCGATCCCTTACGCCTGTGGGGCATCAAGCAGCGTTTTCTGGCGCCGTTGCCGGGGAGCATAGCAATATTTACAAGTCTACTTGAAGTATCCTGCCTGCTGCTGATGCCTTCTCGCCCTTCGTTGGTTACCCCAAGTGAAGGTTTGAGATGTAGTGCAGCAGCAGTTTTCCCTCGGTGAAGATACCAAGGTTTGTCTCCAGTAGGACTCCAGAGATGATAAGTAGGTGTCAGCGGCGCAACTGACGCGGACCTGCACCCAGACACAGATAACTTTGTTCCCAACGAAGTTCAGAGAGGTTGTCAATCTCTCCGGTCTTGTTGTTCACAAAGGATAAAACGCAAGGGATAATGGTAGCAAATAAAAACAGTAAAGTAAATTTAGCTGGGAAATAATAATGAGGATATGGACCGGGATACGTGATGTTCACTAGTGATGTCTCTCTCCCAAAAGACGATAAAACTGCTATGCGAGGTAAACAAATTACAGAAGGGCAATTGACAGGATTATGAACGCACCGCAATGCTAACTATGCTACAAAAGAAAGGAAGAGGCTCAAAAGCACGGGCAGTACGCCAGAATAAGTAGACCGAAATCCATCTGCATCTACTACTAATCATCCACCTTGAGATATCTATCCAGAACGTCTCGCTGGTATTAAGTTGCGAGCCCCACCCAAAGTGTAAACCCAAAGCAACACACAACTGCAATAAAAAGAACTTTGCGTAAAGTAAAAAATCCTTGTAACCGCGGTTACAAGCACCGTTGTTTTCCCCCTTGTGGCAACAACACATCCCCTAGACTCATGTTTCTGTCACTCAAGCGTGTCATCGGGGGGCATGAACCCACAATCTAGCACAACGTTCCCTCTTGGAGTCACTACCTACTACTTGGCCAAAGCAATAAACAGCAACGGAGAACATGCAAGAGTTACTTAGGAACAAAAATATAAGAGATAAAAACCAAATATATTACTCTATCACAATCTGAACATAATCTCATAATCCATCAGATCCCTCCAAACTCAGCATAGCAACAGCAGAAATATTACAAAGGTGCCTCGATCATGTAGGGCAGCTCACGAGGTCTAAACAATGAAGATCAAAGAGGGGAGGAGAACATCACATAGCTACTGATCACGGACCCATGGTCCAAGGAAAACTACTCACGAGACATCCGGGGAGCATCCATGGTGGAGAGGAGACTCCCGGAGGTCAATCCTCCCTCCGGCAGGGTGCCGGGAAGAGGTCTTCTGGTGCTCCCGATCTTGGAAGCGCGGCGGCGACGGAACAGAGGCGAGTTTGCGGAATAGGGTTCTTCTTCTCGAGTTTCCCCGTGACGCAGAATAAATAGGCGAAGGGGGGCAGCCAGAGGTGGACCAGGGGCCCCAGGCACCCCCTGGCGCGACCATGGGTGGGGCCGCGCCGGGTGGCCGCCTGGGCCCCCCTGGCTCCCCTTTTTCCCCTCCCGGGCTCTTCTCGAAGCTTCTTGTACGCTGATTTTTTATGTATTTTTCCCGGAATTTTTCTGGCACTTTTTATATGGGGGAAAACTGAAATAGAAAAACAACAGAAAACAGGAACTGGCACTGGGGTGCACTGAGTTAGTAGGTTAGTCCAAATATGATCAAAAGTGTATGAAAGTGTATCTAGATCATAGCAATATCACACAAAACATGCATGGAGCAAGCAGAAATTATAGATACGTTTTGGACGTATCAGCTGCACATCATCCGCTATGGGTAAGAAAGGAGACCCCAAGGTTCCGCTCTTACCATCCCGTACAAGAAAAGGTACTGTTCTGAACACTAGTGCTACACTTGATTCACCATCTGTTATGAGTAAGTTTACTTCACCACCACCACATGATGCTTCTATTGAGTCTGTCACTATGTCCGATACTTTTGATGATGCTTCCACTACTCGTGATGATGCTACTTTTCTTTGTCACTATATTGAAACTCAGACTGCTAAGGCTGCAGCAAAATCCAAGACCGAGACCCCTGCTACCTATATTCCTACCTTCAAAACCTTTGGTCACCCGAGCTTAGATGAACTCAAGGAGAGAATCCTTGATGATGATTATGTTACTCTTGATGATGATTTTTGCAGGGAACTCAGAGAGTGTGTCGACTCTGACCCTGGTGCTGTTAAGGAGTTGCTCAAAAAGCACTCCATGAAGAACAAAGTTATTCCTGATCCTCAATTTTCCACATCTCCTATATGCATCACTGATCCTGATTATGATTTCTCTGTTGATCTTTCACTTATATCTACAGTCGAGGCTGACCCCTTTTATGGTAGAGAAAATGATGACGCTATAGCACACTTGACCAAACTCGCTGAGTTAAGCAACCTATTCACTACTGATGAGAAGATACGAAACTTCTATGTGGCCAAGCTTTTCCATTTTTCTTTGAAGGAAGACGCTAAATCATGGTACGATGCACTACCCTATGGTTCCATTAAAAGTCCTCAAGACTTAGTAAATTTTTTTGTAGATAAGTATTTCCCAGCTCATCTGCAACATGCTGCTTTGCAAAGAATCTATAACTTTAAACAATTGCAGGATGAGCACCTCCCTAAATCTTGGGGGAGGTTTTGTGATTTACTTAAGGTTATGCCGGGACATGGAGTCCCCAAGAATGAACTACTTGATATATTTTAGGCTGGCTTAACCGATGAATCCAGATCCTATCTGGATAGTTGTGGTAGTTGTGTTTTCAGGGAAAGAACGCCGGACGATGCAGAAGAATTAATGTGCAAAATCGCCAAGAACCATGAAGATTGGTCCGTTCCTGAGCCACTTATACCACCAAAAAAGAGGGGCATGCTTGTTCTGAACCCCGAAGATATGCAAGAAGCAAAGAAGTCTATAAAGGAGAAAGGTATTAAAGCCGAAGACGTGAAGAATTTACCGCCTATTGAGAAGTTGTGTGAGCCTACTACTCGCCCTCCCTTGGTAGAGGTACACTCTCTATTAGACTTTACTGAAAGTGACATCCCTAAAGGTAAGCCTCCCGACCAATGTTTAGATGAGCTTGATAATTTTATTGTTAAGAAAGACCATTTTAATAGGAGATTACAAAGTCAGTTGCATGATAATTCTCTTGCTATCAAAAGTTTGTGTGATGTTCTAGAAAGAACAGTTAATGATGTTAAATGTCTTGTTAAGCATTTTCATATGGTTCAAACTCACCTTGAACAAATTTCTAATGTGCAAAAATATTTGCTTGCTAATAATGCCAAACAGGACATAGAAGCTTATGGAATTAAAACTAGGGGTGGAACACACACCCAGGACCCACTCTATCCTAAGGGGCATCCAAAGAGGATCGAGCAAGATTCTCAAGTACAAGAAGAAGACGAGACTGTTAGCTCTCCGAAGAAAAAGAAGAAGAAGAAACACAAGGAGGCTGACAATCCCGATGATCCTATTACAAGTGAAAAGCCAACTATTGATCCTAACAGCATATCTACCTCCGATGCTGAAACAGAAGACGGTGCCGAGTCTGAACAAAAGGACGCAGAGAAGGATGATTCTCTCAAGGTAAGAGAAGAAGAAGCACCCGATAAACGCAAGAGGTACTCTAAAGAAGACTTCATCGCAAGAAGACATGGGAAGGAAAGATAACCATGGATACATAAACACATGCCCTTTCCAGGTAAGTCCCTCAAATCCAAAGAAGAAGAGCATTATAATAAATTTTGTGAATGGATGAAGCCTATTTTTCTTCAAATTCCTTTGACTGATGCTATTAAGTTACCTCCCTATTCGAAATATATGAAAGATATTGTTACTAATAAAATAAAAGTTCCTAATGAGGCAATATCTACTATGCTTGCTAACTACTCTTTCAGTGGCAAGATTCCTAAGAAGCTCGGTGACCCAGGTATACCCACCATTCCTTGCTCCATAAAGAATAATTACGTCAGAACTACTTTATGTGATCTTGGTGCAGGAGTGAGTGTTATGCCTTTATCTCTTTACAAAAGGCTTTGTTTAGAGAAACTAATCCCTACAGATATATCCCTTCAGATGGCTGACAAATCAACAGCTGTCCCAATAGGTATTTGTGAGGATGTACCCGTTGAAGTTGCTAACTGTTTGATCCTTATAGATTTTGTTGTGCTTGACATGCCCGGGGATGGGAGCATGTCCATTATTCTTGGCAGACCTTTTCTTAACACCGCAGGTGCTATCATTGATTGCAATAAAGGAAAGGTCACTTTCAACGTTGATGATAAAGAACACACGATGTATTTTCCAAAGAAGATCGACAAGAGGCATGGCCTTAACTCTATAGAGAATATCGAGACCGTGAAGATTGGAGAATGGGACTGTCCACTACATGTGCACCACAAATAAAAAACCATTATGGTGGGGACAATGTCCATCAAAGTAAAGGTGCAATGATCACTTCATAAGGGGTGAGACTTCTTGTTCTGTATATCGCCGGTTTGTTGGTAAGACTTGATCAACCTTACTAGTAAGCTTGTTTTATATAGGTAAAAAGTTAAGCTTGTTATGTTTTCATTTGCTTTGGCTTTCATTCTCTTTGCTGTACCAAGTTTTTGTGTTTTTGAAGCTTCACAATACTAATCACCGCTTTAAGTTTTCAGAAAGTTTTGCAGATTTTTGAACTCTGAGAAATTTTCAACAGCGAAGTTTTCAAAAAAATTCCAGAAAAATAAAAATAAAAATTTCCATGCCGGGAGTGACCCAGAGGCACCTGGGGCTGACCAGGGGAGCCACCAGTGGCCCAGGTGGCCAGCTGGCGCGGCCTGCCCCCTGGCCGCGCCCACTGGGCGCCTGGGTCCCACAGGCCCCACTTCCAGGTATGTCTTCTTCCTCCTCCTTCTTCTCTCTCCAAAAACACGAGTTCTGCATTTGGTTCTCGCGTTCTTGCTGTTCTTGGAGGCGATTTTCGATCTCTCTCTACAGCCGACCATTCAAGCCGAAATCTTGAGCAAACACGCCCTGGTATGTAACTCCTTCACCCCTCCAATTAGATTTTTGATTGGTGGCTTCATTTGTGAGTATTTAGTAGCTCTTGGTGCTGTTTATGTGAGCTTGCATGCATGTGTAGAATTTTATTTTCCAAGTTTTGATGCAAGTTTATGCCTTAGGTAAGTGAGTTGAGTAGTTTGCCTTAACTTACTTTGTTTAAATCCTTGTTTTTGTAATTTGTCAAAAATTTCAGAAATGAGTTTGCTAGGAAGAGAAAGGGGTGGCTTGGGAAGAAAAGGCCCGAGCGCTCCGATCGAGTTACGAGAGCTTCAGCTTCACCCTCGACTGCTAGGGTGAGCTACAACGAAGATCATGTGCCCTTAGAGTTGTTGGGGGACACAAATCAAGCACGTGCAATGACTTTCCCGTGCGATGAATTCCTTGAAGCTGCAGGAATTAAGGAGGAGTTCTATAATCTTTGTGCTAATGTAGGTCTGACGCGGCTCGCAACGTGCCGTGTTGTCCAGTATAAAAAACTCACCTCCTGTTTTATTAACAGTTTTAGATATAACCTTGATGCTAGTTCTATTGAGTTTAAAATTTACAATGATCTTTTGACCATGCCTTTGGAAAAGTTTTGTGAAATAATAGGTGTGCCGAACGTGGGACTGACGGCGAAGACGAGCTCTCAGCCCTCCGAGCTAAGAACCGTCTTCAACTCTCTCTGTAGCATGGATACAAGGGATATTCATTGTTCAATGATCTCCAGCATCTTATTCCCACACCTCAGGTATTTTGCGTACTATATTGCTAGAGGGGTGTTAGCTCGTGACAACACGAGCAACATATCTGCGCCGGATATTGCTATCATGGCAACCGCCCTTTCAGGGAGGTTTGATTATAATGTGGGTGCCTTAATTGTTCGACTCCTTGCTATGAACGGTAACAAGGGAGACTTATTTGGTGGCGTTTACGCCACACTTATCCTAGAGTCTCTTAATGGCACCCCACACCCCGATGATAAGCCTTTTACTTATTTAAGTTTTGACCTTGCTGATATAAAAAGGCATAAGTTTGTTACCATGACTTCCGAGTTTGGTAACCTTGATTATTTCTTGCGTTTTGGAGCCACCACGGAACGCAAGATCCGTCTACCTGCACCTCTTTTGTTTGATTTTTCTCGCAGGAACGGATGGTCCTTTAATGCTACCCAGTTCGATGAGTTCGTGGTCCAACGTCAGTTTCATAACCCCATGGAGGGGGATGTGCCCGACGAGGAGGAGCATGGTGAGTTCCCACCTTTCCAGGGAGAGACCGTCATCCAGTTTTGTGAAGGGTCTTCCTCTGCTTGGAGTGCAGATCCTTCTTCGTGGGAGGATCCGAGGACTTCGGTGTACGCACCGGAAGCCTCATACGACCCTTGGACTCACCCATACTACCCTGGAGCAGGAGGCTCCTGGGGACATTAGCTACTACCAACTTAGGCCAAAAGCCTAAGCTTGGGGGTGTACGTGCCGTTCTCACTTTTCCATTGTATTATCCATTTTCTTCGCTTTGATCTTTTCGAAGCTTTTGCCCGTTCTTCTTTCTTACTTACTTTTCAAAAACAACAAAAAGATTGTCTCTTTTCTTTTGCTTTCTTCTAACCTTTAAAAAACCCAAAAAGATTTCCTTTCTCTCTTTACTTTGCTTTGTTTTCAGAGTTCAGCTCAAGTCCGTGATGGCATTTGATTATATTTCCTACATTCGATCGTGCAAATGACCAGGCAGTAATGACGAAGATCGACGGAAGGGAAGCAACAAGGAAAACCGGTATGAACTCTTCTTGTTTCTACTTTTGTACATATGCCTGTACTTATGATCTAGAGACCAGCTTGTAGCGACATAGTGCTATGTTTACAATGCTTTCCCAGTGTTCATGCTTTCCTTGTGGCTAGTCTCAAATAGCTAGAGTACATAATGTGTTGTTGAAATGGTTTACATGCATTGCATTGTTCATGGTTTGGCATACTGAAGTGGTATTTCCCTTCGAAGAATTTTTGGATTGACTTGGCACATGTTCACACATGCTTATGACTATAAAGTCTACTTTTGCCTTGATGATCTTTTTGTTTCATAATAGTTATATCACTTTCATGCCCGATTCAATGTTGCTTTGTCGCTCTGCATGATTATGACAGTTATTGCTCTCTAGTTGGTCGCTTCCCAGTCTTTTGCTAGCCTTCGCTCGCACCAAGCGGATTTCTGCTTGTGCTTCCAAACTCCTTTTCAAACCCAATTGTTCCATTTGAGTCCACCATACCTACCTATATGTGGTATTTACCGGCCACTCCTAACTTAGACTTTCTTGTGCCATCTCGAAATTTATTCAAAAGCTTCCCTTTTTGTAACCGTACAAGCTCATGATACGGTGAGGGGAAATCAGTATATTTCATGCCAAAAATATTTTGACAGAAGTTTTAACTAGTCAAAACAGAAAAATAAAAAAAAATGAGAGTTACACCTCCCCCATACTTGATGATGGAGTGAAATGGACCAAATGCTGCTTATGATAGGTGGAACGATACCCTCCTTCCATCCTTGAGGCAAAATAAAAGGTTCCATAGACCATCGAAGGATTTATGGATAAGGGAATATGTGTAAGCAAAAGGCATTATATATGGTTGGCATGGGAGATATTGAGAGATCTTTACCGTTCACCGTTGACTGGAAAGTTGCACTTCTCAAAAAAAAATTATCTTTGTTTCCAAAACCAAGAGCTCTGGCACATGTTTAGTCTTTGCTTCCTTTCACGGGTTTTTAACCTTGCCATCAAAAGCCACGGTTCGAGAGTCTCCCCTTCTTTCTTCAAAGCACCAACTATGAGAGCATAATTGTCATTCTTAGTGTAACATGCATTGTCCCAAAGTATTACATTGTCTTCTGCATTCTTGTGTTTTTGCTAGTCTGAAATACTGAGTTCTAGTCACCTTTAAAACTCCGGAGGAGTTTCTGCATTTATGTTTTGCTTCACTCATGGAGGCTAGCGAAATGCCACTCAAGTATGTTCAAGCTATGTGCATTGTGATCCTGTCTTGATTTTCAGTAGCTTATTATTTACTTTTAGTTGTTTGTGACTGATCACATGAAAGAAGAATTGCTTCGTGCATTGTCATTATAGCATTGTTTCAATACCTGCTACACTCTTTTCGTAGTACATGCTTATATATATCTAATGAAGCAAAAGAGTCTGTCAAAGTTTTCTTTGTCGCGTCCAGTTCGTTGAACTGAATTACTTGAGGACAAGCAATATGCTAAGCTTGGGGGAGTTGATACGTCTCAAACGTATCTACTTTTCCAAACACTTTTGCTATTGTTTTGCCCTCATTCTTGAAAGATTTGGATGAAACTAACCCGGACTAACACTGTTTTTAGCAGAGCTGCCTGTATGGTTTATTTGTGCGCAGGAAAATGGATTTTTAGACGTCCCAGAAAATTCCCAGAAAATCCACGCACCCGAAGGAGCCAGGAGCCAGAAGTGGGACCAGAGGGGAGCTCTGGGGGCCCCAGGCGCCCCCCTGGCGCGGCCAGGGGTGGGGTCGCGCCCTCTGGCCGCCTGGGCAGCTCCCCCCTCCTCTGGTGCCCTACCGAGACTCCTATTTATCCCCGTGACAAGAAAACCCCAGAACATAAGTCGTTTTCCAAGTTTCCGTCGCGGAGCCGCCACCACCCTCTGTTCTTATTCGGGAGGGCTAATCTGGAGGCTGATTTGGCCTCCGGAGAGGGGAGATTGTCGCCATCGTCATCGCCATCACCACTCCATCCATCCTCCATGACTTCTCTTCATATGTGTGAGTAATTCCCTGCTGTAGGCAAAGGGGATGGTAGGGATTGGATGAGTTTAATCATGTAATAGTTCGTCAGATTGTTGGGGGCATGTTGCCTATCATCTACTTTGGTGTTGATCATATTTGCTACAACTTGTTTCTCTTAATGCTTGTCACTTTGGGCCCGAGTGCCATGTTTTCAGATCTGAACCCTATGTGTTTTCATGAATATATTTGTGTTCTAGATCCTATTTATGAGTTGTATGCACCTATTATGGTCCGGAACCGGCGATCCCAAAGGTGACAGCTTGGGACACCAAAGGAGATGGTCCATAATTTGAGGATTCCTTGTATCCATTGAGTTTATTGCTTTGTTCCGGTGCTCTTTGACAGGAGCACCTTAATCTCCATAAGTTCCTTTTGGCCCCGTTCGTAGCGGGATGGTAGGACAAAAGATGTTGTGCAACTTCTTATTGCAAGCACACACAACTACCTACGGGATACATGCCTAATGTTTGATATTTGCCTAGATGATCATTGATTTTCTGTGTGGCTTGCCCCGTGTTGGAATCTATTATATGTTCACTCTCATCCATGCAGCGCCCAAGCATCCATCTCCCTAGCCTACAATGTTTTCAATCCTGCTGGTCATTAGTTGTTACTTTTGTTGTTACTTTTGTTGTTGCCACTATCACTATCATATTATCGTTACCACTTATCTATCGTTGCAAGCAAGTATATTTCAGGTGCGGTTGAATTGACAACTCAACTGTCAAAGCTTATAAATACTCTTTGGCTCCCCGTGTGTCGAATCAATAAATTGGGTTAACTTACCCGCGAAGACTATCTCGATCCCTTACGCCTGTGGGGCATCAGCGGTCCAAGCCCGGCAATCAGCCCGAGGTAAAGCTGACGTCTGAAGAGCCCTCGAGCGAGGCTACAACGCAGAGGGCCCACACCGTAATCCCACGTGGAGGTAGTGCGTAAAGGGCACGACGACCCACTCAAGTTATCCACCTGACCCATTAAGAATTTTAATTATTATCTGTCGGAACAACCATTATCGTTGTCCTTATTTAGGTGAGCCGCGAACAACGACAGCATCCAGGTCCACCCCCATTACCAGAGCCAGTGGCCGCCTGCCCTGTCGTCCCACCAACTCGTGCGGTTACCAACAAGGCGAACCATCTCCTTAACTTGTCTCGCGTTTTCTCCGAAGAGCTCGACTTTCGTACAACGGGAAATCTTTTGGACACGAACAGTACCAGGCCCGCCGCACACCAGTGGAATACACCTGACCTGTCGTTCCGCTAAGATACCCTGCGCGGGCACCGTTGGGTCACCCGATGTAGGAGATATGCCCTAGAGGCAATAATAAATGTTATTATTTATCTCCATGTTTGTAATTATGTTTATATTCCATGCTATAACTGCAATGGTTCTCGAGTCTGCAATAACCACGAGGCTCGGAGGAAGACTCATATGCACGTGTGGAATAATAAACGGATAAAATATATATTCCTAGTCTCGCCTCTAAGACTAGCTCAAGTGTTGCATGATGGTTCTATTTTCCTGATCATGGGCATTACTATGCCGGCAACTTTGAGGGCACAATGTTAGAAGAACATTTGTGTTGAATCGACCCAGATTGATGTTATGCTATGAGATACATTCGTCGCCAGTTAATGGATTATAACAAAGAGAAAGTTGAGCGTTTGCATAATTCCTTAGACCATGAGAGTATCGAGTTCCTTCGTACTTGCTTCATGAACTTTGGGGTTTGTTAAACGTCATCTGTAAAAGGGTGGCTATTACGGCGGCTTACGGGTTCACGGAAAAGTATGACCAGGAACTAGGTAGCTCAAGATTGGGATTTTCTCCTCCGTCGATGGAGAGATATTCTTCGGGCCCTCTCGGTGTTACGGTATCCACCATCGTCTGGCCAGACACAGTGTGATTTGATCAAAGGGATGCCGGAACACGGGAACGACAAAAGAGAACAATACCGGAAACGAGGTAACTGGCATAGTGGACAAGTTGTTGATTCACGGGGATGCCGATAAGTCTCACCTCGGGTGTTTGTAACATATCGCGAAGCAACAGGAATAGCACACCGCAACTGGAGGTTCACTCGAATATTTATTCGTGTGGGTATAGGGGTCAATATGGGTGTCCACGGCTCCGATGTTGATCATTGATCGGAAAGTGTTCCGGGTCATGTCTATACTTCACCGAACCTATAGGGTCACACGCTTAAGGGTCATCTATCTGCTGAATACTAGACAGGGAGTCTAAGAGAAAGTCACCGGAAAGGTTTCGGAGAAAACGGAAAAGTTCCGGAGAGAGAACACCGGAATAGTTTCGGTAAAACCGAAAAGTTGTTTCGGATTGAACCACTAAGCCGAAAAGGTTTCGGTAAGCACCTGGTACTTTTGGAGGGTGCCAGAATTGTTCTAGTAACTTCTGGAATTTTTCTGGAGAAAAGCATAAAATATATTTTTTCGGAAATATTTCGGAGCTGCCGGAAATGTTCCGGAGCTGCCGGAAATGCTTAGGTTGCTTTTCGCAGATGAAAATCACTAATCCGGAATTGTTTCGGAACGCGCCCAAAATCATTTTAGTGGGTGTTGGAATTATTCTAAGACCCACAGAAATATTTTTGGATTTTTCGGACGCGAAAAAGTGGTGTCATGAATAGTAAAAAGTACTACTTGAGATATTTTTGGAAAGCCTTCTAGAAGGACTTGGGAGCCAAGAAAGCCCCCTTGGGTTTCCTATAAATAGAGGTGTGAGGGCAGCCCCATATCATTGATCCAAGCTCTCCCTTGAGTTCTATACAAATGCCATGCATGATCTGGCTTTCTCTCTCCCTCCCAGCGAAATAGTTTCGTAGAGCCGAAAGGCTGTCTAGGTTCCGGCAGGAACTAGTTCTGGACGGCGAAGCCCTGTCGGATAGCTGACACCGTATGTGTGCAACCCCGTAGAGAGGTCGTAGTTTCGATCTTTTGCCCGAAGGGCTGTCCAAACTATCGTTCGAGTTTCAAGGGTCCTCCCAAAGGGCTGTCCGAGTTACCGATCGAGTTTCGAGGGTCTCCCGAAGGGCTGTCCGTGACACCGTCCGAGGGACTGTCCAACCGCCTCCCGGAGCGCTGTTCGAGGAGCAGACGAGGGAGAACATCGTCGCGGTTGGGAGGTTGTAAATCCTAGCTGCGGGGATCTGCACCGACGATCTACATCGACTCTACTTCCGCTGCGCTACGAGTCGGTAACGATCAGATCAAAACCTTGTATGCAGTCTCCATAGTGGTCCTGGGCGTGTTCGTAGTGCGGAAATTTTTGTTTCCTGTTGCGTTCCCCTACAGTGGCATCAGAGCCGTGCTATGCGTAGATGCATGTTGCGATCTAGAATGCATAGAGATGTATGGGTATTGCATAATATAATTTTGGAGTAGATTAGATCTATTGCTGAAAATTATTTATGCGGGTGGCAGATGAAATCTGTTACTCGATGTTCTTGTTGCTTCTCTAGAATTTGCATATTTCTGATGTCGATAACAGTATGGTGGAGTTTCAAAGTTCTGGCAATCTGCGATCCTGATTGATCAAAGAAGTGCTAACATTTCGTTGAATTCCACCGTAGTTAGAGAAAGAAGAAATTTCGCAGACTAAAGGGCAATGCAGATATGATCTGCACGGGGATCACGCGTATGACGAAGTTCAGTATGGGGTTCGAGATTTTATTATCTCGTGCTTCATACACCCCGCGATGTTAATCTAGTGACTTGAATAATCATACTTGATGATTAAACGTTGGTAGCTGTGGTTTGGTTGAAACCTTAGAAGCCACGTAAAATAAATTTTTGCCTAAACCGATTAGAGGCGTCTAACTTGGTTTTGCAGGATGTGCATGTGATGTAGTATAGCACAGCTCATATTAATTTGATTATGTATGAGATGACTATATAATGTAAATTTATTAACATGACCTGCGTGTCATGATTCGGCATGATGGCTGGAGCCATATGATTTTCACTTTAATGACCTGCGAGTCAACCTTATGTAATGCACTTATTTTATTAGCTATAGAGATAGCAATATTATTTGGTGCATCGACAAGGTGGTGGCAAACTTCGCGAAGGTGAACTCCGATGCAAATGCCAAAGACGAAGAAATACTTGACTTCTCCGTCAGAAGGGGCTATACCATATCATGCAATTATGAATTACCTGAGATGTTTATCCCTTAAGTTGCACCCTTCTTGATTGCGTGGTAGTCTCTTTTTATTAGGGTGATCTCTCACTTAAAATATCAAGTAGTTAGTGTTCTCCCAAGTGTAGCACCGTCACAGCATCTATCCTTTCGGGGTGCGCCATGGATGCATGGGTACGAACGATTGGAGAAATGTAAGGCGGGTGAGGTCAGACCTCGCAGCAAGATCACTTGGTTGTCTTGACGTTCATGGCAGGATCGTCCTGAGCTCGGAACACACGCATCGAAAGATGAACAAGAGTCACATAGCGATGTGATCGGCAAGTTGGCCTACCAAATCAAAATCCTCGTCATGAGATGATGATTCTATGGCGTTGTATTGATATTTGGATCTTGAATCACTCATAATCAATTTTGAGAGATATTGATTTGAGTGGGAGCGCATTTTAGAATTAACTTGTTTAATTCTGAGTGCAATTAATTATGAACACTGTCTAACTATAATTTGATAATAGTTGTAGAATAATGGCTCGTGTTTCCACCTTCCCTATTAAATTTGAATAAGCTGTTAAATATCTGGTCAAAACTTTACGGTTGGTAACGTAATGTGAGGATTGTCCTCAAGAGTGCCGAGAAGGATTTTGTCCTATCGCATGCTTTCGGTGTCCTCCCGCTAATGCTATGGATGATGTGACTCTCATCCTTCGATCCAAAACCTAGAATTCCATTGTGGTCAAGTGCAATACGTTTGCTTCCATAAAACCCGAACTTCACAAGTTTTGGGATAGTTATGTAATATTCATGGAACTGAAAATTGTTTTCAGATGCAGACAAAGGCTAAAAGATATGAGATATCCAAAGCAACATTTGTTTGCAAAGTATTAGTAAAGTGTTTACTGGGCTTTTGACTGATAGGAGAGGGATCTAGAAGAACGCCTGTCATATGATGAAGGTGAATAAAACAAACAACTTAAAGAGAAAGGAAATGTCCAAAGGGTGTTAGTGTGACTCACACGCCTAGGAAGTCCGGGGCTAACACCGCTCTTAAAGTTTGGTGCTTCTTCTGAGAGTAGGAGAAATATTGAAAGCTAAACTGTTAGAAGTATAAAGGCAAAAAGGAAAGAAGACTGGAATATCCAGCTCATGTATGAATGTCATACAAGTTTTTGATGTATAGAAGGCTGGTCAAAAATATAGTTCTTGGGAATTATGGTTAAACATGTTAATCACTAATTCTTGGGTATTGTGAGTTAAATCACAAAGATACCCGCTCGATTGCATTCTGTTGAAACTCGATGTAAGAACTACAACGGCCGAAAAGACTTGCCAGTAATGACGTTTAGATACGCGTTGGGAAGATAGTAAAAGTTACTATACCTTCCATCGGTGTATTGTCGTCTGTATTTATTTTCATAATTCATTTTAGAGTTTTATACACTCTAGCTCATTGCATAAGGTATGTTGCAAGAAGGTTGTTCATAAGAGAACTTTTCATGTTCGGTGTTATGAATAACATAAGGGCCATACTTTCATTATGAATGAGATGTATGTTATGAATATTGATAATAATACATTACCTCTGTGTTTACTTTCATAATTCATTTTAGAGTTTTATACACTTTAGCCCATTGCATAATGTTTGTTGCAAGAGGGTTGTTCATAAAAGAACAATTGTTGTTCAGTATTATGAATAACATAAAAGGCCATGCTTCCATCGAAGATGGGATGTATGTTATGAATATTGATGGTAATATGATACATCCATAACACTGATGCTAAATGTCGAAAGACTAAAAGAATACCACATATGTGTGGCACTGCATTTGGTCACATTGGAGAAACCCGCATGGAGAAATTCCATAATGATGGATTTTGAAGTCATTTGATTATGAATCATCTCAAACTTGCAACCTTCGTCCGAAAAGTGAAGTGACTGAAATACCGTTCACAGGCCATAAGGAACGAGCAACAAACTTATTCGAAATCATACATTTTGATGTGTGTAGTCCGATAAATGTTGTTACTAGTAGTGGATTTATCTATCTTCAGAAATGACTCAAGTAGATATATGGATATTTACTTGATGAGACGTAAGTCTGGATCTTTTGAAATCATTCAAAAGGTTTTCAAAAATGAAGTGGAAGTTATTGTAACAAGAAAATTATGTTTCTACAATTCGATTGCAGAAAGGAATATTTTGAGTTACAAGTTTAGCGAATGTCTGATGAGTTGTGAAAAGAGTTTCATAACATACACCTCCCGGAACACCACTGTGAGTGGAATGTCCGTGAAGATGTAATCAAACCATTTATGACATGGTAAGATCAAAGATGACATAAATCAATTTTCCATTATCCCTTTTAATGTAATGCTTTAGAGACTGCGGCTTTTACACTGAAAAGAGCTCCATCGGGTGTGTTGAAATGACGCCATGGTACGGTATGCCCAACCATGTTATATCTTTTCTTAAACATTTGGAATATGGGGCTTGTGTAAAAGGTTACAAACCTATTCCAAATCAGACAAGTGCTACTTTGTAGGTTATCCCAAATTATTGGGAATTCCTCCACCACTATACCGAGGCAAAAGGTTTTGCCACAAAGAACGGTATGCTTTTAAAGAGAATGGTTCTTGAAAAAAGGTGAGTGGGAGGACAGTGCAACTCGATGAGATAACAGTATCTTCATCATCAGATCAAAGGAAAGGAACCTTGGAAGTGATTCCAGAGTTTCCTACTGCGACTGATACGGAAGCTCCTACATGAGATGTATGGACTTCGGTCGAACTTGCAGCTGAACCACGTAGGCAAAACTCATGCAAACCTCTCAGGTGCGCAAACGAGATATTGTTGTTAGACAACAATATACCTACGATAATTAAGGAAGCAATGATGGGCCCTGACTCCGGAATTGGCTAAATGCCAATACAATCCGAGATAGTTTCCATATAAATAAATCAAGATTGTATCTTGATGGACCATCCGGAAGACTTTGAGTCTAACGAATATTAATGGAACTATAAACTGATACGGATAAAAATGTTTTATCCATAAAGCTCGACTTGTTGCTTATAACAATTTCAAGGAATTAACTACGGCGAGATTGTCTCTCCGTAGCGATGCTTAAAGTCGGTTCGGGTTAAACTTGCAATTAATACATATTTCATTCATGAGATATGAAACATGGATGCCAAAAGGATTTCCATAAGATGGAAATACTGCCTTGGACTTGCATATGATACAGTCCAAGGTATTTTATCAGTCCAGAGGACGCTAGTGAGTATGCAAACTTCAGAGTTCCTGCGATGGACAAAAGAGAGCATAATGGAGTTGGAATCTTCGTTTTTGATGAAATAATCAAAAGAGTTTGATTTCATCGATGGATAACGAAGATGCTTGTGGCTACAAGAAAGTAAGTGGGAGCATAATAATATTTCTAAAAACCTTGTGTGCCTAACACATTGTTAATTGGAAATAATATAAATTTCTTGACACAAATTAAGACTTCATTGAAAATAGTTTTTCGACGAAGTGCTTGGGCTAAGTAGTCTTGATATTAGGCATAATTATCTACGAGATATAATTGCCTAATAGGGCTAAGCCAAAATACATATTGACAAGATGCTAAAACAGTTTAGCGTTAAAAACGCCAAGGAGTGATTCTTGCCGAAGTCACATGGAAAGAGTTTTTGCAAGACTCGGTGTTCTAAAACACTGATGAGCAAAATACATGATGGATATTCCATACACCTTTGTGTTTGGATTAATCATGTATTCCATGGTATATAAACCAACCAGATATGTCCAGTACTCCCAAGTTGTTGCGAGTATAGATACCAAAGTGATCAAAGTACTGATCATGGGACAAAAGTGAAAAATGTCATTGAGTACTAAAGTAGCACTGATGACATGTTTTCTCGCAAGAAGAGATTATGAAGTGCTTGTTGTAAGTAATTACATCAATATAGCTTCATCAATGCTCCATGCGATTTTTGATCTAAGTTAAGGGTTTTTGTGTGATACACGATATGGTGGCACAGTAAGTTGGAATTGTTCCAAACAGGTTACTGTGGCAAATTCTATAACAAAGGCTGAGTATGATGACGCTTTAGAAGCGACAAAGAAGATGTTGAATCATATAGTTCATTCATGAACTTAGTATGGTTCCAAGATGGCTTTGGTCAATGGAACACTATTGAAGATAGTTGCTCCATAGCTCAGTCTGAGGAATCAAGGTTCGACCAGTGATTCACATATATACAAAGCCGAGTCCACACAAAATATGAATTTTGTGAAAGAGTGAAAACGCGAGGATATGCAAAGATACACACGGAGCTGAAGTTGTCAGATCCATTGGACATCAGGCTATACCACAAGCGGAGCATATTTTACACCAGTATGCCATAGGTGTAAAGTGCATTAGCATTGACTAGATTATTGACTCTAGTGCAAGTGGGAGTCTGTAGGAGATATGCCCTAGAGGCAATAATAAATGTTATTATTTATCTCCATGTTTGTAATTATGTTTATATTCCATGCTATAACTGCAATGGTTCTCGAGTCTGCAATAACCACGAGGCTCGGAGGAAGACTCATATGCATGTGTGGAATAATAAACGGATAAAATATATATTCCTAGTCTCGCCTCTAAGACTAGCTCAAGTGTTGCATGATGGTTCTGTTTTCCTGATCATGGGCATTACTATGCTGGCAACTTTGAGGGCACAATGTTAGAAGAACATTTGTGTTGAATCGACCCAGATTGATGTTATGCTATGAGATACATTCGTCACCAATTAATGGATTATAACACAGAGAAAGTTGAGCATTTGCATAATTCCTTAGACCATGAGAGTATCGAGTTCCTTCGTACTTTCTTCATGAACTTTGGGGTTTGTTAAACGTCATCTGTAAAAGGGTGGCTATTACGGCGGCTTACGGGTTCACGGAAAAGTATGACCAGGAACTAGGTAGCTCAAGATTGGGATTTGCTCCTCCGTCGATGGAGAGATATTCTTCGGGCCCTCTCTGTGTTACGGTATCCACCATCGTCTGGCCAGACACAGTGTGATTTGATCACAGGGATGCCGGAACACGGGAACGAGAAAAGAGAACAATACCGGAAACGAGGTAACTGGCATAGTGGACAAGTTGTTGATTCACGGGGATGCCGATAAGTCTCACCTCGGGTGTTTGTAACATATCGCGAAGCAACAGGAATAGCACACCGCAACTGGAGGTTCACTCGAATATTTATTCGTGTGGGTATAGGGGTCAATATGGGTGTCCACGGCTCCGATGTTGATCATTGATCGGAAAGTGTTCCGGGTCATGTCTATACTTCACCGAACCTATAGGGTCACACGCTTAAGGGTCATCTATCTGCTGAATACTAGACAGGGAGTCTAAGAGAAAGTCACCGGAAAGGTTTCGGAGAAAACGGAAAAGTTCCGGAGAGAGAACACCGGAATAGTTTCGGTAAACCGAAAAGTTGTTTCGGAGTGAACCACTAAGCCGAAAAGGTTTCGGTAAGCACCTGGTACTTTTGGAGGGTGCCAGAATTGTTCTGGTAACTTCTGGCATTTTTCTGGAAAAAAGCATAAAATATATTTTTTCGGAAATATTTCGGAGCTGCCGGAAATGCTCCGGAGCTGCCGGAAATGCTTAGGTTGCTTTTCGCAGATGAAAATCACTAATCCGGAATTGTTTCGGAACGCGCCCAAAATCATTTTAGTGGGTGTTGGAATTATTCTAAGACCCACAGAAATATTTTCGGATTTTTCGGACGCGAAAATGTGGTGTCATGAATAGTAAAAAGTACTACTTGAGATATTTTTGGAAAGCCTTCTAGAAGGACTTGGGAGCCAAGAAAGCCCCCTTGGGTTTCCTATAAATAGAGGTGTGAGGGCAGCCCCATATCCTTGATCCAAGCTCTCCCTTGAGTTCTATACAAATGTCATGCATGATCTGGCTTTCTCTCTCCCTCCCAGCGAAATAGTTTCGTAGAGCCGAAAGGCTGTCTAGGTTCCGGCAGGAACTAGTTCTGGACGGCGAAGCCCTGTCGGATAGCTGACACCGTATGTGTGCAACCCCGTAGAGAGGTCGTAGTTTCGATCTTTTGCCCGAAGGGCTGTCCAAACTATCGTTCGAGTTTCAAGGGTCCTCCCGAAGGGCTGTCCGAGTTACCGATCGAGTTTCGAGGGGCCTCCCGAAGGGCTGTCCGACCGCCTCCCGGAGCGCTGTTCGAGGAGCAGACGAGGGAGAACATCCTCGCGGTTGGGAGGTTGTAAATCCTAGCTGCGGGGATCTGCACCGACGATCTACATCGACTCTACTTCCGCTGCGCTACGAGTCGGTAACGATCAGATCAAAACCTTGTATGCAGTCCCCATAGTGGTCCTGGGCGTGTTCGTAGTGCGGAAATTTTTGTTTTCTGTTGCGTTCCCCTACACCCGACTCCTTACCTGTAAGGACACCAGTTGATTCGAGTGCCTACCATCAAGTGAAACCAGGAGGAATCACCCTCGATGGTACACTTGAAGAGGTTCGACAGAGACATCAGCGGAATGAACTAAAGAGGAATATTCTCGTATCACCCCGGTGGTGCCGAGACACCAGCGGAATGAACTAAAGAGGAATACCCTCGAATCATCCCAGTGATGCTACGCTACTGAGCCGGCGAGAGTGAAATACGAGTCCGTCCACTCGTAAGTCAAACTCGAAGCGACTCGGGAGAGTCTCGCCGTTGTAGGTTCCCTAGGGCGTCTGCATTGATCCGTACCTGTTGCAGTTATAATATTAGGAAATCCGCGTTCACTCACCAGAGTGATCACGGCCCGCTATTCACAATAAATACACAGCAATAATAGCAATAAAAATAAGAGATATGGCAAACGCAGTGTTGGCGGTGTTCTAACGCAGTGTTAAGTATTTTAGTCGGAGCGGAAATTTATCCGGGGTTGACTCATCAGTACCGGTGGATTACCGGACAGATGATCCGGAGGGGAAGGTTCCATGTCTGTAGTGTTCGAGACATCTGACAGACATGTGGATAGTGCATCCGTGCTCGTTGATCCATTCTGAAGAACTTTCATGTTCAGAATAATTTCATCTGGAAAGTTTTACCGGCTCCGGGTGATTACCGGGCAGTGTAGTCGAAGGGGGAATGTCCCGTGTTTGGTATGTTAGAGGGGTGTGGTGGGGTTATGGGTAGCGTATTTGTACTTGTTGTATTTTTTTGGTCAATTTTCATGTATAAAGTTTTTCCATCAGAGTTACGGATTAAAAGATATTAATTTATTAAGTTTAAATCATTTTTAATCATTTCTGGAATTGTTTATTTAATAAATCAAACATTATCCAGAACAGTATTTTGACTTGGTCAAACTGACTGGTGGGACCTACTGTCATAGACTCAGAGGCTAACAATGTTTATTTTTAATCTAACAAATAATCATTAGGGGGATGGGTCCACATGTCATACACTACCAAGTTATAAAACTATTATATTTAATCTAATAATCCAGTGGGGCCTACTTGTCATAGAGACAATTAATATTAATCGTTTTAATTATCTAGTGGGTTAATTAAAGGGCTGGGCCCCATGAGTCAATGAGGGGGGGGGGGCACGAGCTCGCACGCCGGAGCACACCGGCGTCCACGGGTGAGGCGAGGCGCGGCCAGGGAGGGGGCGGACACGGCCGAGCATGGCCACTGGAGGCGTGCGCCGGTGGGCGCGACTGCCGTGCGAGCACGCACAGGGGCGTGCAGCGACGCGGCCGGGTCAGCACAGCGGCGGTGGCGGGAACCAGCAGAGGGAGCGGCCGCGGCGAGCAGCGCAGCCAAATGGAGGCAGGGAGTGGCCCAGGCGCAGCGAGCGCGGCCCGCGCATGCAGATGGGTCACGAGGGGGGGGGGTTAGGGGGCACGGGGGTGCGCGGCTAAGGGGAGCTCGGCGGTGGCCGGAGCACCACGGCAGCCCGAGCATGGAGCGGCCACTACGGCGATCAAATCGACAGGGGGAAGGAGGGAACGGACGTGGGAGCTCATAGGGGATTCGTAGGGGGGCGGCAGTGGGCTCGGGGGAGTCTGCCCACGACGAATCGGGCGACGACGGCCGACGGCCGCGGAGGTAGTAGGAGAAGGGGCCGACGTCCTTGAGGATTCCCAGGCCGATCCCGCTCACAAGGAGACGAGGTCCAGCACGGCGAAGCTCCAGGACATGTTGGCGTGGTTTGGAGTCGTCGTTGGCCGCGTGGACGCCGGCGGCGGGACCACGGGGAGCACGGACGAGTCGCGGGAGAGGAGAGCGGCGGTGCGATGGGGAAACAGGGGGCGGCTAGGGTTTGGGGGGGACGGGAGGCTTAGGGGTCTTATACCCCAGGGGAGCCGACAGCGAGGCAGCCATGGCCATGGCGCCATGGGATGGCTGCCACGCACGCCCTGTCTCCCCTGTAGCGAGAGAAGGGGACGGTTCGGGGGGGGGGGGGGGGTTGGGCTAGCTGGGCTATCTGGCCTAGGGGGTGGGGAGGGGAAAAGGGAGATGGGTCGGGGATTTATGTTTTATTTAAATGGGATTAAATGCCACTGATTTGTCACTACTTTGAATTGTTTGAATATTTATATGCCACAATAAATATCCATGACCATTGCACCATGGTATACTGATTTTAGTGCATTTAATAAAATTGGTTTCATAATTTTTGGATCAACTTTATGTTCCACTTGTTTTTAATTCCATCAAAAGGGGATTTCGAATGGTGATTTGAAGCAATGATGATTAAGACAAGATTAACCATGGTGATTTAACATTAGCAAAAGTAGATCACTGTAGGTTGACATTGAGGGTGTTACAAATCTCCCCCACTACAAAGAATTCTCGTCCCGAGAATTAAAAGTAGGGTAAGGGTTAAGGTTTCGGTTTTGTCTTCTAACGATTCTTCTGGTGCTTGCTATCCTTCCTTCAGGTTCTTCATCGTACTTACGGATAGGTTAGGACGAAAAATTTAATGGGGTTTGAACGGTACAAGGCTAACCAACCGAGGTTGTCCCAGGGAATGGGGTACAAAGTATCTTCTAAGTTTATACTTAGGAGAATACATCGAAAGAATCAAAAGAAGGTTTGAGAATTTTCAAACGGTTAGGCATGCATTTGATGCCGATGACGGATGATGAAAGAGGGGTCCATAGCATCAGGCATAAGCACGACGTCTGGTATCGGACTGAATATCAGAAGGTAGATGATAGGAGTCAGGTTTCGATCCTGTGGAACTGTGGCTTAGAGTGGTGGCACGTTACGCGATCACGATGCAAGGATTGTCAGAGAACATCTTGCCAGCTATGTTGGCAACAACATCGGTACCAGGAGCAGTGGACATTGAGAACCATTTTCCTGCTCATTAATACGAGGCGGTACAATTGGAAAAGTTCTCATCCCGGTGGTTACCACCATTGTTGATGACATTTCGGTAACAAGGTTTTACTGACAAGGTCGTACAACGAGGAGTTTACAAAAGCAGGGAATTATCACTGCTCAGATGAGTTACATCAGGAGAAGGATTAAACAGGCCAATGGAAAGGAAAATGTGATCATCAGATCAAACAGACCAATAGGAGGGAAAATGTGATGATACACAAGTGTCATGTGTATATCTTTCCCAAGGAAAGCAGAACACAATATACACGACCAAGTTGTATTGGCAGGGAGTCAAGGGAGGTTTTCCATCATAACACAAATCATCGAGGGGCAAGGATGGTATTCCATACGATGAATCCAATTGACACATGGGAGAAGGCATGAAAGATTAGTCGGATAATAATCCACCAAGGTCGGGTGGTACGCAAAGACTCTGATGTGAGTATCGGCACTCAATCAGAAGGAGAAATCATGCTAGGTATCGAATGATAGAGGCATCAAAATAATTCAATGATTGAATTCAAAGGAAATATGATTTACAAAACGGGAGGTGGATACAATTATCCATACGGACTTATCGGTGGCAGGGGATTCCAAAGGCGATGAACACGTAGGTCCTCGGGGATTTAACGGAGAATATCTTCGGGGTCTTCTGGTGAATCAACTGGTCATCTGGAATGCATGGCTCTCCGGAAGGAAGGAGGTGCGAGAACCTAAAGTCAGAGTTAGTAAAATTTCCCGAAAGGATAAGAGAGTAGAATCCCAGAGTAAAGGTACGGAGAAAAGGATCCTAATACCACCAAGTTTGCGACGTGGGCCGATAAGCCACACGACACTGTTAGTAAAGTATTTTTGCAAAGACTAGACTCGACTTCGTCCAAGGAGTTGGAAGGCGGTGTCCTACAGGCAGTCGGCTCTAATACCAACTTGTGACGCCCCCAAAATCAAACCGTGTACAGTAATCATACACGCAAGGTACACGGTCGAGATTAGGGACTCACGGTGAGATATCACAACACAACTCTACGAATAAAATAATACAAGCTGTTTAATACAAGACAGGGGCCACGAGGGCTCGAATACAATAGCTCGAGAGCACAGAGTTAGCGGAAGCAATAGTATCTGAGTACAAACACAAGGATACAAGGTTGCCTTAAGAAGGCTAGCACAAAAACATCAACGATCGAAAAGGCGTGGCCTCCTGCCTGGGAACCTCCAAACTACTCCTGGTCAAAGGGGAACTCGACATTCTAGAAGGCATCGGGAATCTTCACGTTGCGGTGGTCGGCATCGGGGATCTTCTGCTCCTAGGCTCCAACGTCGACTGCAGCGGCCGATCAGGGAAAACAAAAAGGGGGGAAATAAAGCAAGGGTGAGTATCTAGCATACCCGCGAGTCTTACGTCCGCTACTAAGCATTTATGCATTGTATCAAATGGAAAGGGGAGGCTATATATAGTGGACTGCAAGGTAGAAATCAGAATAAGGATAAGAAGCTAGGCCTATCGAAGACTAGCATCTTCCGACGAGTCTTGCAGCATGAGAAGAGAATAGCCAACAGTTCAATGAAAGCATAAAGTAACAATGCAGCAGAAGTTGCTGCAGCATTGTATAATAGTAAGTTGTATTAGATATAAATAACAATGCCTCCGAAAATCCCTCCTCGACTTCCCTGCGAGGAAGAAAAGCCGGAACCAACAGTTTAATAGTAGTAGTTTGTAGTAGTAGGATCTGGCTTCAGCATAAAGCGTCCTGTTACCGTGGACACGGCTATCCGAATAGATTATCGTCCCTGCAGGGGCTGCACTACTGTTACCCTACACGCTCGGATCTCCAGGGTGGCGTACACCTTGTCAGGGAATGCCCCACCGAGGCTATCCGATACGCCGAAGTCCATCCTTCGAGCTCAACAGAGAGGCCATCCGCCGGTCTAAATCCTAAGTACAAAGGAACTTTGGACCCCTGTCCTTTGTACTCCTGCACGGTATGCGACTGGCCGGTGAAGCAGACCCACCTCCCACTACCGGAGTAGGCGGTCCAAGCCCGGCAATCAGCCCGAGGTAAAGCTGACGTCTGAAGAGCCCTCGAGCGAGGCTACAACGCAGAGGGCCCACACCGTAATCCCACGTGGAGGTAGTGCGTAAAGGGCACGACGACCCACTCAAGTCATCCACCTGACCCATTAAGCATTTTAATTATTATCTGTCGGAACAACCGTTATCATTGTCCTTATTTAGGTGAGCCGCGGACAACGACAGCATCCAGGTCCACCCCCTTTACCAGAGCCAGTGGCCGCCTGCCCTGTCGTCCCACCAACTCGTGCGGTTACCAACAAGGCGAATCGTCTCCTTACCTTGTCACGCGTTTGCTCCTAAGAGCTCGACTTTCGTACAACAGGAAGTCTTTCGGCCACGAACAGTACCAGGCCCGCCGCACACCGGTGGAATACACCTGACCTGTCGTTCCGCTAAGATACCCTACGCGGGCACCGTTGGGTCACCCGACTCCTTACCTGTAAGGACACCAGTTGATTCGAGTGCCTACCATCAAGTGAAACCAGGAGGAATCACCCTCGATGGTACAGTTGAAGAGGTTCGATAGAGACATCAGCGGAATGAACTAAAGAGGAATATTCTCGTATCACCCCGGTGGTGCCGAGACACCAGCGGAATGAACTAAAGAGGAATACCCTCGAATCATCCCAGTGATGCTACGCTATTGAGACGACGAGAGTGAAATACGAGTCCGTCCACTCGTAAGTCAAACTCGAAGCGACTCGGCAGAGTCTCACCGTTGTAGGTTCCCTAGGGCGTCTGCATTGATCCGTACCTGTTGCACTTATAGTATTAGGAAATCCGCGTTCACTCACTAGAGTGATCACGGCCCGCTATTCTAAACCTAGCTAACAATGCGCATGGTTTACTACTGAATATTTTATATATTTTTATAAGGTAGCATAGGACAAGGAAAGGTATATCAAGGGGCGACAAAAACAGGCTATGCAATTGAATAGGATTGTAATGTAGCAGCAGCAGTAACCATGCCTAGTGCAAGAAATGTACAGAAAGATAGGCGATATCTGGCGAAGAGAATGGCTCTGCTTGCCTGTAAGCTCGACGGTAGCGGTACGATCGTCGACGAAGTAGTCGATCACAGGGGCATCGGCAGCGGACGTCGAGACTATCGGACAATAAGAGAGGGGGAAGAAACAATAAATACACAGCAATAATAGCAATAAAAAATAAGAGATATGGCAAACGCAGTGTTGGCGGTGTTCTAACGCAGTGTTAAGTATTTTAGTCGGAGCGGAAATTTATCCGGGGTTGACTCATCAGTACCGGTAGATTACCGGACAGATGATCCGGAGGGGAAGGTTCCATGTCTACAGTGTTAGAGACATCTGACAGACATGTGGATAGTGCATCCGTGCTCGTTGATCCATTCTGAACAACTTTCATGTTCAGAATAATTTCATCCGGAAAGTTTTACCGGCTCCGGGTGATTACCGGACAGTGCAATCGAAGGGGGAATGTCCCATGTTTGGTATGTTAGAGGGGTGTGGTGGGGGAATGGGTAGCGTATTTGTACTCGTTGTATTTTTCTGATCAATTTTCATGTATAAAGTTTTTCCATTAGAGTTACGGATTAAAAGATATTAATTCATTAAGTTTAAATCATTTTTAATCATTTCTAGAATTGTTTATTTAATAAATCAAACATTATCCAGAACAGTATTTTGACTTGGTCAAACTGACTGGTGGGACCTACTGTCATAGACTCAGAGGCTAACAATGTTTAATTTTAATCTAACAAATAATCATTAGAGGGATGGGTCCACATGTCATACACTACCAAGTTATAAAACTATTATATTTAATCTAATAATCCAATGGGGCCTACCTGTCATAGAGACAGTTAATATTAATCGTTTTAATTATCTAGTGGGTTAATTAAAGGGGTGGGCCCCATGAGTCAGTGAGGGGAGGGAACGAGCTCGCACGCCGGAGCACACCGACGTCCACGGGTGAGGCGAGGCGCGGCCAGGGAGGGGGCGGCCACGGCCGAGCTTGGCCACTGGAGGCGTGTGCCGGCGGGCGCGACAGCCGTGCGAGCACGCACAGGGGCGTGCAGCGACGCGGTCGAGTCAGCATAGCGGCGGTGGCGGGAACCAGCTGAGGGAGCGGCTGAGGCGAGCAGCGCGGCCAAATGGAGGCAGTGCGCGGCCTAGGCGCGGCGAGCGTGGCCCAGGCGCGGCGAGCGTGGCCCGCGCATGCAGATGGGTCACGAGGGGGGTTAGGGGGCGCGGGGGTGCGCGGCTAAGGGGAGATCGACGGTGGTCGGAACACCACGGCAGCCCGAGCATGGAGCGGCCACTACGGCGATCAAATCGACAGGGGGAAGGGGGAACAGACGTGGGAGCTCACAAGGGATTCGTAGGGGGCGACAGTGGGCTCGGGGGAGTCTGCCGACGACGAATCGGGCGACGACGGTCGACGGCCGCGGAGGTAGTAGGAGAAGGGGCCGGCGTCCTCGAGGATTCCCAGGCCGATTCCGCGCACAAGGAGACGAGGTCCAGCACGGCGAAGCTCCAGGACATGTTGGCGTGGTTTGGAGTCGTCGTTGGCCGCGTGGACGCCGGCGGCAGGACCACGGGGAGCACAGACGAGTCGCGGGAGAGGAGAGCGGCGGTGCGATGGGGAAACAGGGGGCGGCTAGGGTTTGGGTGGGACGGGAGGCTTAGGGGTCTTATACCCTAGGGGAGCCGGGGGATAGCCGGCAGCGAGGCAGCCATGGCCATGGCGCCATGGGATGGCTGCCACGCACGCCCTGCCTCCCCTGTAGCGAGAGGAAGGGGACGGTTCGGGGGGGCTAGCTAGGCTATCTGGCCCAGGGGGTGGGGAGGGGAAAAGGGAGATGGGCCGGGGTTAGTTGGGCTGGGGGGGTGTGGGCGGTTTCCTTTTTATTTTACTTTCCTTTTCTGTAATTCTTTTCTATTTATATTTGTTCTGCAAACAATTCATTTTATAAAAATGTGCCACTGGTCCTAATATTCATCTTACACTATAAGGTGATGACACAAAAAGTTTGGGCAAGAAATAAATTCATTTGCATTTATGTTTTATTTAAATGGGATTAAATGCCACTGATTTGTCACTACTTTGAATTGTTTGAATATTTATATGCCACAATAAATATCCATGACCATTGCACCATGGTATACTGATTTTAGTGCATTTAATAAAATTGGTTTCATAATTTTTGGATCAACTTTATGTTCCACTTGTTTTTAATTCCATCAAAAGGGGATTTCGAATGGTGATTTGAAGCAATGACGATTAAGACAAGATTAACCATGGTGATTTAACATTAGAAAAAGTAGATCACTGTAGCTTGACATTGAGGGTGTTACAAATCACACAAGAGGTAAACACTGGAGAAGGCAATCGACGAGCAAGCATCTATTATTACGAAGCAATCACCAGCAAACAATATCAAGAAGGCAACACGAGACAACGCACGGTATCGAATCTATCGTCGAGAGTGGTTACTAACAGGTTAAGTGGAGTACTCGTCACACACGATGATACCGCACATTTACAATGGTTCAAGTTGTTTAGCTACACAACATGAGCAAAGGTTGTTAACATGGAATCCCACTCAAGCATGGCATGTCACACAAGCATGGCAAGAGGTGAAGCATAAATAAACTAGCTAACCTAGTCACTTTAAGTGGGGGTTAAAACCTATACATGGCAACTATTACGTACCCCACGATAATTATTGCATTTGGTACTGTTATGCCCTAAACATAATTTTATTATTTTTATTAGCAAGCAAGAACAACATAAACACAATTTACACGTAATTCTAGTCAAGTTACATATAAAGGACATTTTTATCTGAGCAATGGTTAAAAAGTTATGGCAGATTACATTTTACAGTGGCAAGCAGTGTAGATAGAAGTGAAACAACATGTAAACAAGTGCAAACATAGCAAAGAGCAAATTTTATTAATATACACGAAAAACTAAGCAACTTTGATGTTTAACGCGTCGCGATCTAAGCTACCGTTAAGAAGATACGAGCATCGCAAAATCCTTGTTGTACCGAGTTTATGTGTTTTTGAAGCTTCACAATTCTAATCACTGCTTCAAGTTTTCAGAAAGTTTCGCAGCTTTTTGAACTCCGGAAAATTTTCAACAGTGAAGTTTTCAGAAAAATTCCAGAAAAATTATATTAAAAATTTCCATGCCGGGAGTGACCCAGAGGCACCTGGGGCTGACCAGCCAGCTGGCGCGGCCAGCCCCTTGGCCGTGCCCACAGGGCGCCTGGGGCCCACAGGCCCCACCTCCAGGTGAGTCTTCTTCCTCTATCTTTCTTTCCTCCCCAAAACACGAGTTCTGCACCCAGAACTTGCATTCAGCTGAGATTTGGGAAAATACTCCCTGGAATGAGTTTGCTAGGAAAAGCAAAGGGTTGGCTTGGGAAGAACAAGCCCGAGCGCTCCGATCGAGTTACTTGAGCTGAAGCTTCACCCTAAGCCGTTAGGGTTTGCTACAATGAATATCATGTGCCCCTAGAGTTGTTGGAAGACACAAGTCCAACATGCGCAATGATGTATCCATGCGATGATTTTCTTACAGCTGCAGGAATTAAGGAGGAATTCTATGGGCTTTGTGCCAATGCAGGTTTGACACGGCTAGCACTATGCCGTGTGGTACAATACAAGAAGCTCACCTCCTGCTTTGTTAACAGCTTTCGTTATAACCATGATGCTGGAACCGTCGAGTTCAAACTTTATAATGATCTCATAACCATGCCTTTGGCACAGTTTTGTGATATAATAGGTGTGCCAAACGTTGGTCAGACAACAAAGATGACCACTCAGCCTTCTGAGTAGAGGACCCTCTTCAACTCACTTTGCTGCCAGGAGGAGACCGACATTCGACGTACAAAGATTTCCAACATTCTGTTTCCACACCTCAGGTATTTTGCGTATTTTGTTGCTAGAGGGTGTTGGCTCGTGACAACACGAGAAGTGGTTCTGCACCAGATTTCGCTATTTAAGCGAACACCCTCTCTGATAAGAATGATTATAATGTGGGTGCCTTAATTGCTCAGCGCCTTGTTACGAACAGTAACAAGGACGATTTATATGGTGGAGTTTACGCCACACTTATCCTTGAGTCTCTTGAGCGCACCCCGCATCCTGATGATGTTCCCTTTTCATACACAAGTCTGGATCTTGCTGCTATGAAGAGGCATAAGTTTGTTACCATGACTTCCTAGTTTGGTAACCTTGATTATATTTTGAGGTTTGAAAAGACCATTACTCGTGAGATCCGTCTACCTGCACCACTTTTGTTTGATAACACTCGCAGGAACGTACGGTCCTTCAATGATATCCAGTTTGATGAGTTCATGGCTCAGCACCAGCTGCATAACCCCATGGAGGGGGTTGTGCCCGACGAGGAGGAGCATGGTGAGTTCCCGCCTTTCTAGGGAGAGACCTTAACCGAGCATGGCGAGGGGTCTTCTTCCGCTTGGAGCGCAGGACCTTCCTCATGGGAGGACCCGAGGACTTCGGTGTACGCACCGGAGGGCTCATACGACTCCTGGACTTACCATTACCCCGAAGCAGGAGGCTCCTTGGGGCAGTGGCTGCTGCCTACTTAGGCCAAAAGCCTAAGCTTGGGGGGCTACGTGCCCTTCTCCCTTTTCCATTGTATTATCCGTTTTTATTTTGTTTTCTTTGATCTTTTTCGAAGTTTTTGCCCGTTCTTCTTTGCTCTTTTATTTTGAAAAAACAACAAAAATATTTCTCTTTTCTTTTCTTTCGTTAAACCTTTAAAAAAACCCAAAAAGATTTCCTTTCTCTCTTTAGTTTGCTTTATTTTCAGAGTTCATCTCGAGTCCGTGATGGCATTTGATTATATATTTATCACGTTCGGTCGTGCAAGTGACAAGGCAGTAATTATGAAGATCGACAGAAGGGAAGCAACAAGGAAAACCGGTATGAACTCTTCTTGTTTCTACTTTTGTACATATGCCTGTACTTATGATCTAGAGACCAGCTTGTAGCGACATAGTGCTATGTTTACAATAGTTTCCCAGTGTTCATGCTTTCCTTGTGGCTGATCTCAAATAGCTAGGGTGCATAATATGTTGTTGGAATTATTTACATGCATTGCATTGCTCATGGTTTGGCATATTGAAGTGGTATTTCCCTTTGGAGAATTCTTGGATTGACTTGGCACATGTTCACACATGTTTATGACTATAATGTCTATCATGCCTTGATGACCTTTTTTATTTCAGAATAGTTATATCACTTTCATGCCCGATTCAATGTTGCTTTGTCGCTCTGCATGATTATGACAATTATTGCTCTCTAGTTGGTCGTTTCACAGTCTTTTGTTAGCCTTCGCTCACACTAAGCGGAATTCTGCTTGTGTATCCAAACTCCTTTTCAAACCAGTTATTCCACTTGAGTCCACCATACCTTCCTATATGTGGTATTTACCGGCCACTCCTAACTTAGACTTTCTTGTGTCATCTCGAAATTGATTCAAAAGCTTCCCTTTTGTAACCGTACAAGCTCATGGTGCGGTGAGGGAAAATCAGTATCTACCATGCCAAAAATATTTTGACGAAAGTTTTAACTAGTCAATAAAAAAAAGAGTTACACCTTCCCCCATACTTGATGATGGAATGAAATGGACCAAATGCTGCTAATGATAGATGGAACGATATCCTCCTTCCATACTTGAGGAAAAATGAAAGGTTCCATATACCCTCAAAGGATTTATGGATAAGGAAACAAGTTTAAGCAAAAAAGCATTAATATGGTTGGCATGGGAGATATTGAGAGACCTTTATCGTTCACCATTGACTGGAAAGTTGCAATTCTCAAAAGAATTTTTCCTCTGTTTTCACAACCAAGAGCTCTGGCACATGTTTAGTCTTTGCTTCCTTTCACGGGTTTTCAATCTTGCCATCAAAAATCCACGGGTCGAGAGTCTCACCTTCTTCCTTCAAAGCACCAACTATTGAGAGCATAATTGTCATTCTTAGTGTAACATGCATTGTCCCAAAGTATTACATTGTCTTCTGCATGCTTGTTATATTGCTAGTCTGAAATTCTTAGTTCTAGTCTCCTTGAAAAATCCGGAGGAGTTTCTGCATTTATGTCTTGCTTCACTCATGGAGGCTAGCGAGATACCACTCTGATATGTTCAGGCTATGTGCATCGTGATATTTTCTTGATTTTCGGCAGCATATTGTTCACTTTAGGTTGTTTGTGATTGGTTACTTGAAAGAAGGATTGCTTCGTGCATTGTCCTCATAGAATTATTTTGATATTTTCTAAACTCTTTTCGTAGTACCGGCTTATATACATCTTATGAAGCAAAAGAGTTTGTCAAAGTTTTCTTTGTCGCGTCCCGTTCGTTGAACTGAATTGCTTGAGGACAAGTAATAGGCTAAGCTTGGGGGAGTTGATACGTCTCAAACGTATCTACTTTTCCAAACACTTTTGCTATTGTATTGCCCTCATTCTTGCATGATTTGATCTAAACTAACCTGGACTGACGTTGTTTTCAGCAGCTGCCTGTATGGTTTTATTGTGCGCAAGAAAATGAATTTTTGGACATCTCAGAAAATTCCCAGAAAAATACCAAAAAATTCACGCACCCGAAGGAGCCCGGAGCCAGAAGGGGGGCCAAAAGGCAGCCAGGGGGCCCCCAGGCGCCTTGCTGGCGCGGACAGGGGTGGGGTTGCGCCCACAGGACGCCTGGGCGACTGTCCCCTCCCCTGGTGCCCTACTTCGACTCCTATTTATTCCCGTGACGGGGAAACTCCAAAACAGAAGTCTCTTTTCCAGAAATCGTCGTGGAGCCGCTGCCAACCTCTGTTCTTCTCCGGGAGGGCTAATCTGGAGGCTGATTTGGCCTCCGGAGAGGGGAGATCGTCGCCATCGCCATCACCATCACCACTCCATCGTTCCTCCATGACTTCTCTTCACATGTGTGAGTAATTCCCTGCTGTAGGCAAAAGGGATGGTAGGGATTGGATGAGATTGATCATGTAATAGTTCGTCAGATTGTTGGGGCATGTTGCCTATCATCTACTTTGGTGTTTATCATCTTTGCTACAACTTGTTGATTTTAATTCTTGTCACTTTGGGCCCGAGTACCATGTTTTCATATCTGAACCACTTATGTTTTCAGGAGTTTATCTATGTTCGAGATCCTATCTATGAGTTGTATGCACCTATTATGGTCCAGAACCGGCGATCCCAAAGGTGACAGCTTGGGACACCAAAGGGGATGGTCCATAATTTGAGGATTCCATGTATCCATTGAGTTTATTGCTTTGTTCCGGTTCTCTTTGACAGGAGCACCTTAATCTCCATAAGTTCCTTTTGGCCCCGTTCGTAGCGGGATGGTAGGACAAAATATGTTGTGCAAGTTCTTATTGCAAGCACGCACAACTACCTATGGGATACATGCCTAATGTTTGATATTTTCCTAGATGATCATTACTTTTCCGTGTGCCTTGCCCCGTGTTAGAATTTATTACATGTTCATTCTTATTCATGGAGCGCCCGACCATCCATCTTCCTAGCCTACAATGCTTTAATCCTGCTGGTCACTAGTTGTTACTTTTCGCTGTTTTACTTTCGCTATCATCACTATTGCTATCATATCACAGTTGCTATTAATATTTTGTTGCAAGCAAGCATATTTTAGGTGCGGTTGAATTGACAAATCAACTGTCAAAGCTTATAAATACTCTTTGGTTCCCCTTGTGTCGAATCAATAAATTGAGTTAACTTACCCGCGAGAACACTACAATCGATCCCCTACAGTTGAGGGTCATCACCCTTAAGTGAGGATAAGATCCCAAAGTGGACAAAATTAAAAGATCCCAAAGAGGACAAATGAGAGTTAAATAGAAAGAGCCATTGAGGCCACAAAAAATAGAAAAATAGAACAAAGAGAAAAATAAAATAAAAAGAGAGAAAGGGGCAACACTACTATTCCCTTTGAAAGATCCACACTAGTACTCCCTCTTATCCTTGTACTCCATAGAGATGATCATTTATGCATATAGCTATGTGGGGACCTTCACACTATAAAACTTGGCTTGCATATTCCAAAGATGAGCCTCCTCAAACAAGCTCTAGGTCTTCATGAGCAAGCAAGTTGGTTGCACCCCCACTAGTTCCATTGGAGATCTTTTCTTAGCTCATATGTGCATCCGTTGCATGGCAATCCCTACTCCTGGCATCATATCTATCATTTGGCCTTCTCGCCTATGATTGTCCTCATTGATGTGAGCCTTGCTCACCTTTTTGTCTTCCTCATCCACCATATTTCTCTCTTTGCCATCCTAAGTGTCAACTCTCGTGCTTACGCTCATCCATTGCATGAGTGCTCAAAATATCGAAAAGGAGTGGATCAAATTGACTTGTACCTGGCTAGTGGTCTGGGGACGAGTCAAGATAAGATTCCAAAGAAGACTAAGTGTGAAACTTTAGTAGATTGAGTTCTCAACAAAAATACTTTTTCTCTCGTAATCTCATCTCCCCCTTCTTGCACGCAAACACCATTTGGAGACATTCGAGTCACGAACAGCGAGAGCTCTTGCACCTAATGTTCTTTCGTTTCTTGTTTCAATGCTAATATAGACTCTTTCCTGTTATGACTTGAATTGAATCACATACCTTGATTGATTTACTTTTCAAAGTTCTTATATGGTTGGTAGCATGTCACCACAGAAATTATGCTTGTTATCATTCACCTACTCGAGGACGAGCAGGAATTAAACTTGGGGATGTTGATACGTCCCAAACGTATCTATAACTTCTGCTTGCTCCATGCATGTTTTGTGTGATATTGCTATGATCTAGATACACTTTCATACACTTTTGATCATATTTGGACTAACTTATTAACTCAGTGCACCACAGTGCCAGTTCTTGTTTTCTTCTGTTTTTCTATTCCAGGTTTCCCCCATATTAAAAATGCTCCAAAAATTCGGGAAAATCGGATAAAAAATTAGTGCAACGGAACCTTCCAGAATCACCAAAGTGGGACCGGAGGGCCACCACCAGGGACCCAGGCGGCCACCTGGCGCGTCCTAGGGTCTGGTCGCGCCAGGGGGCGCCTGGACCCTTGGTGGCCCCCTTGGCTGCCCCCCTTCGCCTATTTATTCCCCGTGACGCGAAACCCCTTAAGACAGAACCCTTTTTTCGCGATCTCGCCTCTGTTCCGCCACCGCCGCCGCGCTTCCAAGATCGGGAGCGCCAGCAGACCTCTTCCCGGCACCCTGCCTAAGGGAGGATTGACCTCCGGGAGCTTCCCCTCCACCATGGACGCTTCTCGGATGTGCCGTGGTTAGTTTCCCTTGGACCATGGGTCCGTGATCAGTAGCTATGTGATGTTCTCCTCCCCTCTTTTTTCTTCATGGTTTAATCCTCGTGATCTTCCCTACAAGATCGAGGCACATATGTAATTTTCTGTTGTCTCTATGCTGAGTTTGCTGGGATCTGATGGATTATGAGACTATGTTCAGATTGTGATTGAGTAATATATTTGGTTCTTATCTTTTATATTTTGGTTCCTAAGTAATTCTTGCATGTTTACCGTTGTTGTTTATTGCTTTGGCCAAGTATTAGGTAGTGACTCCAAGAGGGAACGTTATGCTCGATTGTGGGTTCATGCCCTCGATGACACGCTTGAGTGACAGAAACATGAGTCTAGGGGATGTGATGTTGCCACAAGGGGGAAAACAACGGTGCTTGTAACCGCGGTTTCAAGGATTGCTTACTTTACGCAAGGTGCTTTTTAATGCAGTTGTCTGTTGCTTTGGGTTTACACTTTGGGTGGGGCTCACAACTTAATACCACCGAGATGTTCTCGATAGATATCTCAAGGTGGATAATTATTAGTAGATGCAGTTGGATTTCGGTCAACTTATTTTGGCGTACCGCCCATGCTTTTGAGCCTCGTCCTTTATTTGCAGTGGTGCGGATAGGTTTATTTCTTTGCATCACTAGTGAACATCACGGGACCGTTGTCCATATTCTCATCACTGTTTACACGCTCTTTATTTTCCTGCTTTTACTTTTCTAGTTGCTATCACCATTATCATTATCCCTTGCGTTTGCTCCTTTGTAAACAACAAGACCAGAGAGATTGACAACCTCTCTGAACTTCGTTGGGAGCAAAGTTATTTGTGTTGTGTGCAGGTCCATGTCAGTTGCGACGTTGACACCTACTTATCATTGCCGGAGTCCTACGGGAGACAAACCCTATCCTCTACATAGCGGAAATTTGTTGCTATCCTACATCTCACCTTCCACTTGGGGTAACCGACGAAGGGAAAGAAACCATTATCATCATCTCGACCATCAACACCCTCTTCTTAGGTGCTGTTCTGAGTGTTCTTGGTGAAAAGATCATTGATCCTTTAATGGAAATCCCAGTTGGGAAGGATACGTGGGATGCGCTCGAGGCCATGTTTGGGGTCTCGGATGCAGGCATCGAGTTGTATGTCATGGAGCAATTCTATGACTACAAGATGACTGATGAGCGCTCCGTGATTGAGCATGCTCATGAGATACAATCGCTCGCTAAGGAACTTGAGCACTTTAAATGTGTGTTACCGGAAAAATTTGTGGCCGGAGGCATTATTGCTAAACTCCCTCCCTCGTGGAGGAATTTTGCTACTTCTCTGAAACACAAGAGACATAATTTCACTGTTGTGGATCTCATTGGTACTCTTGATGTGGAAGAGAAGGCGAGGGCGAAAGACACACGTTACCATTTTCATGAGGGAAATTCCAGTGCTAACTTGGTACGGAAAAGGAATTTCCAGCCCAATAAATTCAAGAACAAGAACAACAATGTGGGCAAAGGAAAATTTGATGGCAAGCACAAAGCCCAGCAGACTCCAAATTTCAAGAAGAAGAAGGAGACTCATAAGAATAAAGGCAAATGCCATGTGTGTGAATTGAAGATCATTGGGCCTCATCCTGCAAGGATCGTCGGGGCGTGCGTCAGAATGAGAACAGTGGCAAAAACGCAAACATCGTCATTGGTTGCGATATTAAGATGAAAGATGATGGGTATGATAAAATTCCTACCGTTCTTTCAATATGTCAAACTCCTAATTGGTGGGTTGATACTGGCGCCACTGTACATGTGTGTTTTGACATAAACATGTTTTCTTCTTATCAGGTTGCAAGAACTAGACCCGTGTTGATGGGAAACGTGACTCATGCTTCTGTTCATGGTGTTGGTACGATCAATCTGAAGTTTACTTCGGGAAAGATCATGCAGCTGAAGAACGTGCAGCATGTCCCCGCAATAAATAAGAATCTTGTCAGCGGTTCTCATTTGTGTCGAGACGGTTATAAATTGGTGTTTGAGTCCAATAAAGTTATAGTTTCTAAATGTGGAACTTTTGTCGGAAAGGGCTATGAGTGCGGAGGCTTGTTCCTCCTGTTGTTATCAGATTTTTTCACTAAAGTAATAAATCATGTTTGAAGTGAAACCGAGTCAAATTTTTGGCATTCACAAGTTTGTCATATTAACTTTGGTAGCATGACACGCTTAGAAAATTTGAGATTAATCCCTAAATTCACAACTATCAAAAGTTCTAAGTGCCAAGTATGTGTGCAAGCAAAGCAACCTCGCAAGTCTCATACGACTGCTAAGCCGAGGAACTTAACACCACTGGAACTCGTAAAATCGGATCTTTGCGAAATGAATGGCGTGTTGACAGAGGGTCGAAAAGATACTTTATGACTCTGATTGATGACGCTACTAGATTTTGCATGATATATTTGTTAAAAACAAAAGATGAGGCTTTACACTACTTTAATATCTATAAGGCCGAAGCAGAGAATCAACTTGATCGAAAGATCAAGAGGTTGAGGTCAGATCATGGTGGAGAGTATTTTTCCAACGAGTTTAATATATTTTGTGAGAAACATGGTATAATCCATGAGAGGACGCCTCCCTACTCGCCACAATCAAACGGGGTTGCCGAGCGACTCTAACTGATTTGGTTAACAACATGTTAGACACAGCGGGACTTTCCAAGGCATGGTGGGGGAGGCCTTGATGACTTCCAGTCATGCCCTAAATAGAGTTCCCACAAAGAATAAAGAGATTACTCCATTCGAGGAATGGGAAAGGAAAAATCTTAAACTCTCATACTTGCGAACTTGGGGTTGTTTGGCGAAGGTCAATGTGCCAATTCCCAAGAAGCGTAAACTTGAAGAAAAAAAACGTTGATTGTGTTTTCCTTGTCTATGCTTTCCATAGAATTAGCTATAGATTTCTAGTGGTGAAATCTGAAGTACCTGACATGAATGTTGGTACAATCATGGAGTCAAATGATGCGACTTTCTTTGAGGACATTTTTCCTATGAAGGATATGTCTAGCTCATCTAGCCAGAGGTCAGTGGTAACTCCTGAACCTTATGTTCCATTGGAACAACCTGAGCGAAACCACACGGAGATCCCTGAGGAGGATAACAATGAATCTCCCAGATAGAGCAAGAGACAAAGGACTGTAAAGTCATTTGGTGAAGATTTCATTGTATACCTCGTAAATGACACTCCCACTTCTATTTCAGAAGCCTATGCATCTCCTGATGCTGACTACTGGAAAAAAGATGTGCGTAGCGAGATGGATTCCATCATGGATAATGGGACATGGGAGTTCAATGATCGTCCTCGTGGGTGTAAACCTGTAGGATGCAAGTGGGTCTTCAAGAAAAAGCTTAGGACCGACGGTACAATTGAAAAGTACAAGGCCCGGCTTGTAGGCAAGGGTTATACCCAAAAAGAAGGCAAATATTTCTTTGATACTTATGCGCCTGTGGCCAGATTGACCATCATTCGAGTACTACTCTCATTAGATGCCTCACATAATCTTCTCGTTCACCAAATGGACGTTAAAACAGCTTTCCCAGATGGAGAGTTGGAGGAAGAAATTTGCATGGATCCGCTTGATGGTTTTGTAGTAGATGGTCAAGTAGGAAAAGTGTGCAAGTTGCTTAAATCTTTGTATGGCTTAAAACAAGCACCTAAGAAATGGCACAAGAAGTTCGAAAGAACTTTAACATCCATTGGCTTTGTTGCAAATGAAGCTGATAAGTGTGTGTACTATCCCTATGGTGGAGGCGAGGGAGTTATATTGTGCTTATATGTTGATGACAATTTTATATTTGGCACAAATCTCAAGGTAATTGAGGAGGTGAAAGGTTTTCTAAATCATAACTTTGAAATGAAAGAGTTTGGAGTTACTGATGTTATCTTGAACATAAATCTTTTGAGAGGTGATGATGGTGGGATCACTTTGTTGCAATCTCATTATGTGGAGAAGATTCTGAGTTGATTTGGATATTCAGATTGTAAACCTTCTCCAATACCTTATGATCCAAGTGTGTTGATCCGAAAGAATGAAGGAGAAACAAAGGATCAATTGAGATATTCTCAAGTTATTGGTTCACTCATGTATCTAGCCAGCGCCATGAGGTCTAACATCTCGTTTGCTGTAAGTAAACTGAGTCGGTTTGTCTCAAATCTGGGAGATGATCATTGGAATGCTCTTGACGGAGTGATGTGCTATCTGAAAGGTAAATCAAGTTATGGGCTTCACTATACTAGGTATCCAATGGTACTTGAGGGTTATAGTGATGTGAACTGGATATCTGATGTTGATGAGCTTAAGGCCACAAGTGGTTATGTGTTTACACTTGGTGGTGCCGCTGTTTCCTGGAAGTCTTGCAAGCAGACCATCTTAACGAGGTCAACAATGGAAGCATAACTCACATCATTAGACACAACAACTGTTGTAGCAGAGTGCCTTCGTGAACTCTTGATGGACTTGTCGGTAGTTGAAAAATCAATATAGGCTATCCTAATGAACTGTGATAATCAAACTGTGATCATCAAGGTAAACAGTTCTAAGGATATTCATAAGTCATCAAGGCATGTGAGAAGGAGACTGAATTTTTTCAGATTTATGAGAAACTCCGAAGTTATAGCATTGGACAATATAAACACTACAAAGAATCTGGCAGATCCCTTCACAAAGGGTTTATCACGAGATGTGGTAGACAATGCATCGAGGGCGATGGGATTGAGACCCACTACATAAGTCATTCATGGTAGTGATACGTCCCAAACGTATCTATAATTTTTGCTTGCTCCATGCATGTTTTGTGTGATATTGCTATGATCTAGATACACTTTCATACACTTTTGATCATATTTGGACTAACTTATTAACTCAGTACACCACAGTGCCAGTTCCTGTTTTCTGTTGTTTTTCTATTCCAGGTTTCCCCCATATTAAAAATGCTCCAAAAATTCGAGAAAAATCGGATAAAAATCAGCGTGAAGGAACCTTCCGGAATCACCTGGGTGGGGCCTGAGGGCCACCACCAGGGACCTAGGCGGCCACCTGGCGCGGCCTAGGGTCTGGCCGCGCCGGGGGGCGCCTAGACCCCTGGTGGACCCCCTGGCTGCCCCCCTTCGTCTATTTATTCCCTGTGACGCGAAACCTCCAAAGACAGAACCCTTTTTCGCGATCTCGCCTCTGTTCCGCCGCCGCCGCGCTTCCAAGATCGGGAGCGCCAGCAGACCTCTTCCCGGCACCCTAACGGAGGGAGGATTGACCTCCGGGAGCTTCCCCTCCACCATGGACGCTTCCCGGATGTGCCGTGAGTAGTTTCCTTTGAACCATGGGTCTGTGATCAGTAGCTATGTGATGTTCTCCTCCCCTCTTTGTTCTTCATGGTTTAGTCCTCGTGAGATGCCCTACATGATCGAGGCACATATGTAATTTTCTGTTGTTGCTATGCTGAGTTTGCTGGGATCTAATGGATTATGAGATTATGTTCAGATTGTTATTAAGTAATATATTTGGTTCTTATCTTTTATATTTTTGTTCCTAAGTAATTCTTGCATGTTCTCCGTTACTGTTTATTGCTTTGGCTAAGTAGTAGGTAGTGAATCCAAGAGGGAACGTTATGCTCGATTGTGGGTTCATGCCCCCTGATGACACGCTTGAGTGACAGAAACATGAGTCTATGGGATGTGTTGTTGCCACAAGGGGGAAACAACGGTGCTATGCTCCGCGGTTGCAAGGATTGTTTACTTTACACAAAGTGCTTTTTTAATGCAGTTGTCTGTTGCTTTGGGTTTACAATTTGGGTGGGGCTCGTAACTTATTACCAGCGAGATGTTCTGGATAGATATCTCAAGGTGGATGATTATTAGTAGATGCAGTTGGATTTTGGTCTAAATATGTTGGCGTACCGCCCATGCTTTTGAGCCTCGTCCTTTCTTTGTAGCATAGTTAGCATTGCGGTGCGTTTTTAATCCTGTCAATTGTCCAGCTGTAATTTGTTTACCTCGCATGACAGTTTTATCTTCTTTTGGGAGAGAGACATCACTAGTGAACATCACGGGACCCCAGTCCATATTCTCATTACTGTTTACACGCTCATTTATTTTCCTTCTTTTACTTTCTAGCTTCTACCATTATCATTATTATCTGTTGCGTTGATCCTTTGTGAACAACAAGGCCGGAGAGATTGACAACCTCCCTGTACTCGTTGGGAAGCAAAGTTATTTGTGTTGTGTGCAGGTCCAGGTGAAGTAAACAACCTTGGGTTGTGAACGGCGCCATTGTTCGCTTCACCACCTACTTATCATTGTCGGAGTCCTACGGGAGACAAACCCTATCCTCTACATAGGGGAAATTTGACGCTATCCTACATCTCACCTTCCACTTGGGGTAACCAACGAGGAGAGATATCAGGTAGTAACCCATTCTATGTGATCGAAGATCCCGTGAATTAGAATTGGAGAGAGAATCCATTGGGTAACTACGAGGAGAATATTTATTTTAATAAGATCCACTCCACTATGATGCAATTTTCTACTGAACTGTATGGCAGGATGATTTTTATCTTAATGTGTTCTGAGTGCCCTGGGTAGGCAGAGATATTGGCCTATAGAACATCTTGGAAGAATACACCTATATGAGTTAGGCTGTTAAACGTCACAGTCTATGAGTGTTGGGTGAGCTCTAACAAACTCATCAAGAGGCCTTGGAGTATGACGTATGTGCTCCTACCCGCGGGAAAGTTTTTCAACAGTCTAGTATCGGTCAAGGCTTTTATGTCATACTTGTTTGCAGAAAACTTGCAGTTCAAGGCATAGTCCACTGTTCAAGTTGTAAATGAGTATAGCGTGGAGTCTGAGGTGGAAGTTCAACTTAACAGTCTTCATCAAAATACCGGTATATAAACAACGTTTGGAACAATATGCAAATTTCATGTGCCTCTGGGATCTGTTGGGGGATTGTTGGATTATTTGGGCCTAGCCCATTAATGTTGCAGACATTAATCCTTGTAAATCCTTGAGGCCCATGTGACCCATCCATGCATGACAAGTGAGTGGAAGTCTAGTCCCACCACGCTAGTGGAAGGAGAATTGCACCTCCTTATAAGGTAGGTTGCTCTACACACCACTAGCACTTACATGCGCGCTCCTCCACCGCCGTCCGCCTTGCCACATCTCGCCTCTTCACGACGCGCGCGCGCCGCGGTTTGTGGAATGAGCCGAGCCGTCCTGAGAGCTATGCCACGTGTACGTGTTTCCTTTCTTTTTGTCACGCAGGAAAATAAGTTGAAACATTTTTGCCTATCCGAGGGGGATGAATCTGGACGCCATTAATAGTGTGTGATTTAATCTTCGTAATTATGATGGGCGATTTGTTTTCACTAATTGTGGGGTCGGTTACTCGCGCGGCTATTAAGAGGTCGCACCTCCCAGCCGAACCCTAACCCTAATCTCTCTGCCTCATCGTTCCATGCTTGTGCCGCCTACCGCTTTCCCATCTCTCATCTCGGCGTGCACCGAGAAGGGAGACAGCAGGTCTCCGGAACCCCGCCGCTTCTGATCTGGTATGGGAGAGGGGCACTAAGGTTTTTGGGGAGCGCATCTACGCGACTGATGGATCTTCACCATGACTGCAAACGACGACGACGACTTCGCGAACGACAACTACTTCCCCGACACCGACGGTCTCTTCGAGGAGGAAGACATGTCAACTCCCGTTGCGTATGTTATACTATCCTCTCTGATAGGATTATTTCTTGTCTTTCTGTTCGTAGCAATCGATATAGATGTGATGTCTATTTTCTATGATCTCAATTGCATGTCTACCAATGATCCTATATTGCTTGCTAGGGTTTATACTGCTATCATGATTAGTATGTATTACCTAATGTTTTTCTGGATTAAAATACATGAGAAAGTGCCTAATTATTCAACACAAACCGATTCTAACGAATGGATTAGATTGGTGTGGCTTTAAAACATGAGAAGTTTTATTTGTTTTGGATTGTAGCACATATAGCTTGGGTTGGGTTGGTTTGATTGGTGAATTTGTACATGCGTGCTTTGGTCTTGCTTTGGTTTTGATTACAAACTATTCCCAGGACTGCATAGCACCACCACTCATACCACCCATCGGTCTTCACATACACTCATAATTCCGGTCACCCATCATTCTCCTCACATACAATCCTAATTCCTTCCAACAATCCTCCCATTGCCGCCTGCCATAGTTCCCATATCTACCCATGCCTCGTCCCAAACCACCACCGAAGCCCCTTCCCATGACACCACTCATACCATCTCCCATCAACCATCCATGGTACACATATAGCTCCCATCATGTTCATTTTTATTGCAAGAACTTGGTCGCGGAAAATGTTCGCGTATACCTTTTGTCCCTCATCGAATCCACTTGTGTCCATGAACATTATTTTTTGCTCTTGTTCCATAGCAAAAAATTCTTGCATCTTTATTTGTAGGCCAATTTTTTCTACCTCGTTCTCCCACACTCCTTTCTCCTTTCATAACAGAAATCCATCATCTATCAACCATTCATCAAAAATTAAAAAAATTAAAGCATGAAGCATGGTGAATCGATCTCACAGCAACTTCACAGTCCCCATATCTATTCTTGGTTGTATGCGATCAAACGCGAGCGTACCTACGTTGATGAGGACCTCCTATCCGCCTCCTCCAACGAAGTAGCAAGTGCGTGATGCAGCCACCATCGCTCACTAGATACATCAGCGAGAAGTGCACATAAAAGGAGGTCAACTTAGACTACGTGGATACTATGAAGACGATGGGTGGCGATGATCACGAAGGAGCTGAAGGATATGTACTGGATGGGGATCTAGATCTAGAAGTACACACGACAAGCATGCTTGTGAGGATCTCGAGGCACGCCTATCAACCTTGGATCCGGAGTAGGCGGTGGAATCCAACGAGGGTTACCATCGACGTCACTAACACGGGCATCCATTCAGACCATCTCATGCGCGATACGTACCTACCCTCAAATTGATCTCACCGAGCCACCTGTAAGGTTGTTGTGTCCCATGTCGGTTGTTCTATGACATTGAATTGAGGTCACGTCTGTCAGGATGCTAGGGATGGCGAGGTAGAGGAAGGCATGGTGGCAGTTTAGGAGATTGGAAGTAACCAAATAACAATGTTACTGATGGGACTAATGGAGGATAGTGGAGAACATGTCATCGTAGGTGGTTTCCAAGAAAAGACCCTCTAAAAACGATGGGGGAGATGCGTGACGTTGATAGAGGTGTTAGACTCAATGAGGACCAAAAGAGTGAAGACAAACGTATGTAGACGAAAGGAATGTAAATTAATAGGCTTAATGGTGGCTGATGCGTGTTGGTAGGGATGGTTAGGGTTCGTAGGCAGACGAAACCTGGGGTACGACACATTGATGTAGGATGAGGAAACCATATGATTTTTCACTTAATAGATATTTAGTCCTAGTAATTACATTATCCTTACACCAAAATACCATTTAGAGACAAATGCACTTTCGCACGATAATGGGCCCGTGCCACTAATTTCGATAGTTGTCGTCACAAACTAGGTGATGCAGGGATGATCACCCAACGCCGCCCGGGAAGCGCCCCGCCACCTGACAAAGGAAGGCGTGAACCGCGTCGTGTGGTAAGGGACGACACAGAGCTGCAGCTGCTCCTCCGGGCCCCTAGGGTTGTCACAAAGCTTGGGCTCCCTCTGTTGTATATTTGCGATCGATGGCGGCAAATTGTGAAGCGCGATCTCCTTGTCGTCCAAAGCGGACTAGTTGTATTCCTTGGTGATGAGCGTCTCCTAGTTGATTGGGTCTGATTCGCTGCTGGATCAGGTGTCGAATGTGGTGGAAGAGATGGGAGAGGAAAGGAAGGAGACCAGAAGTGGAGACGAAGCGATTGAGATGACCGAGGGCTTTGACTAAGGTTCAATCCAGGTGAGGTATTTGTCGAGACATGATGGGGTTAGGGCGGGCCAGCGTGGGATGCATCCGACGTGCTGAACATGTTAGAACATGTTCGATCCGTTCCATATTCACCTCGGATATGGATCAGATTTGAGAAGTGTCGATGAATCCAAACGTTTGAACCGATTATATGAGAGTTGATTGGATGATAATTTTTTGTCCAAATGATCTTTGAACATGATACAAGGGCTTTAGTTGTATATGCTTTTATGGAGCATGAACCGCAGTACCACAAGTTTTATAAGGTTTATAATACGAAATGTTTGTTTGAAGTTAGATTTCACAAAACTTGATCAACCATTTTAAAAAACAATTATATTTATAATACAAAATCAATACCATTAACCACAACATAAATTTAATTTTCATTGACCATGGATGTGCGTCATATTGAAACAAAGCTTCACCACTCCGGTGCAAGTCTTTCCCTAATAATAAAGGGCGGTGAATTGGTGAATTTCTCCTTCCGTTTTAACATTTTTGCAAAAAAGACCCGCAATTTTTGAGTAATCAACCCGCAATCCACTTTTTTACAAAAAAAACAAACATTTCGTTGATTCAGGGGCAAATCTCGCCGTCTTCCACGGCCGAGCCTCGTCCCACCCGAGAACGGCCCATCTGGGCGCATTTTGTAGAAAATTGTTGGACCAGGTAGCAGCCTTTCGCTTTCGCTTGAGAAATACTTGAGCTCTGTATATTTTTTCCTTTTTAGCAAAACAATATGTCTAGGACTTGCTCTGCACTAGCACTTTTAATAAATTTTAAAAGTGTTTATGAATTTTTTTTGAAATGTTCACGTATTTTAAAAATTGTTTGCACTTAAAAATAGTAATTATTTTGTATAAATTCGCACTAAAAAAGTTTATGTGTGTATAATTAAACACAGTTTTAAAGTATGAAATATTCAATTAATGCATTCATGGATTTTTATATACTTTTTATGTATATATTTTATTTAAATATTATTTTTTGAGTGCAAACATCTTATAAAACTTATGAAAAAGAAGAATAAAAAAGAACTGGAAATATTCCGAGGAGAGCAAATATTTTTAAGTGCAAGCATTTTTTAAATTTTGACAAATTTGAGTACGAATAGTTTTTTTTTTTTGCACTAATGGGCTGACTCAATTTGTTCTAATATCCACTCAATCATCCTGATCCTCTATTTCCTGGTGTGTCAAACATGTATCGTTTCAGTTTAGATCGGGATTCATTAGTTCATTGTACAAATGATAGGGATTTTGAATTCGGGATTTAAATCACGAACCACTACGAGTTTAGGGTTTAATATAAACTTTTTTTATTTTTTCTCGTTGCAACGCACGGACATATTTACTATTTAATATTAATGACAAAAGGATAAGCGGTGATGCGGATGGAGTGTTGGGCATCATCTTGAAATAGAAGGCATATATTTGTGTGTTTGGATGCTTATTAAGGTAAGGATGTGTTATTTTTTTTCGTGCAACGCACGGGCATGTTTCCTAGTTGTTCCTATGCCTGGTCCGGTCGTCGTTCAGTTTCTCCAAGTGACCTACGCACCCAATTTTCTTTGGAAAACCCAGGCTGAGTCGAAGTCGAGTCTATATCCAAAGATGCACTTGTCGCATGTGAACGGGAATAACAGACGAAAAGATACCCCCATGACGACACACGAAATGGTGCCCCTTCCACGTCTACGAAGCAAACTCCGGTTTAACCAAAGCGACCGAGATCGAGCACATGCATCTAGAACGAAAAGTGCGACCGAGAGCACACCTGAGACGTGGTCGCGTAAAATAAAACCGGACACGTAACCACGGAACTGATTGGCACGTCCGACGGAGTTGGCTGTGGCGCCGGCGGATCTACGATTGCCGCCGGGTGGCGTGTACATGGGACGGAGAAGCCGTGGCGAGGCGAGCCACAGCCAGCGACGACGACCATCCGAATCGGGGAGGGTAATCTTATCGCCGCCGAGGGACCGCGATCTTCTTCTCTTTTGAACGTATGGTCGGCTGGATAAACTGGATATGCATGCAGCACTAGTTGTTAGACGAGAATATTGTTTTTCCTTTGTCTGGAAGTCCCTCGAGTTTCTGAAATCACTTGGGCATGCAGGTGGAGTTCTACGGCAAGCAAGCAAGCGGATTCTGGCCTCAAAAATCAAAATCATTGCGTGTTTACATCTAAGCCAATCCTAGGCAGGTAACACATGAAGAAATCTAGTAGGCGACGTAGACGGCCACCAACCAAAGTTAAACAAATCAGAGAAGGCTGTCAACCTCCAAGGAGGGTACGAGAGAGGGCCGATAGATTTACGCGATCGTATCGCCGAGTCGCCGCCCTACACGCGTGCTCGCTAACTGAAGACAGGACCGGATCGTGAGATTGTGTGAACGGTAACTGACGTGGATCCGACGTGTGTTGCTTCGGAGTAATCCGGTCGGCGCTCCTCTTCTATCCAACGAACATTATGCATGTGCTCACACGGCACAGACGGTCATGTTCTTCAGTCAAAGTTCGTCCAGCTGGATCGTGTTCGTTTTGCGTCCTGCGTAGGATAAATGAAAGAGAATGAAAAACTATAAATGGAGAGTGCAAAAGGTGGGACTTGTAGACATGTGCGCAGTAGTTAGCGAGTCAAAAAAAGGAGATGAAGAGAAATATATAAAGAAATCACAAGAAAAAGAGGAGATGAAGAACATGGCAAGAAGTAGACTGTGTTTACTGTTCTTGTGATGAGTCTGTGCATCACCTTTTCTTTGAATGTGTGGTAGCTAGATGCATCTCGAATTTTGTTAGTTATGCTTTTGATTGTGACATTGGGATTAACTTTGAATATGTAGCTAGGTTCTGGTTATCTAACACTCGCAATTCAACTTTAAATATAGTAGCATCTAATGTCATGTGGTCAATCTGGAAGAATAGGAATTCCATGATCTTTAACAATACTTTTTGGATCTCTACAACCCAGATTTGGAGAGAGATCCTAAAAACTCTCAGGTACTGGTCGACCCTGACAACAAAGGAGAGCAAAGTGAGGCTTTTGAGCTTCATATGCTCCCTGGAGGAACATGTCAGGAAGCCCCTGTTAATCACAGATGGCTGAAGGATAGCCTGGAAGCTACATGGGCGCGTCGTGATGGTTTCTCCTCTCCAGTGAAGACTATGCGCAACAAGATCCTGGCGAGCTGTAACAGCCCAGTTTTCACAAAAATTAAAAATTTTGTTTTCGGTGTGAATTGTTTGATTGTCTGATTTGTTTGCGGTGTTTGCATCCCCGATTTATCGATCGGTGAATATTTCTCCCCCTTATTCTCGTATCGGATGCGTGACCGACCCCTTTTCCACCACGGCACACGACCTTGCAACACCGGGATTTCACCCGAGCACCGTCGCTACCGGCACAGGACCAACCATCGCCACCGGAACGAAAAACCCGTTTATTTAATAAACGGATTATTTTATTGGGGCGCCGAAAAATGTTGCCGGAATGTCACCGCAGTGAGGTACGATCAACGGGCTCGACGCGCTGAGCGCGTGGTTCGAGATTTCGTCGGAATCGGAGTCCGTACAGGGTCTCGACGGTCACGAACGCGATCACCGGACACGCGAGAGGGGTACCGAGGGCGTTTGTGTCAACTGGTCAGCCAACCCTGCCCTATATATAGACCACCACACTCCCCTAGGCCTTCTAGGGTTTCCCCCATGGAAAATTTGCAGCCACCCCCCTGAGTTTTGCTTCAAAATTGCCCTCTAGCCCCCAAATTCCCGAAACCCTAGCCCAAACCCTCGATCTGGACCGTTAGATCCAGATCGGAGGGCTCCCAATGCCCCTCAGCCTTCCCCAACCGCAGCTCCCAGCAACCGGGCCCCGCAGGGCCCCCTCAGCGCCGCCGCGGCCCGCCCCGGGCTGGATCTGGGCCCGAAGCCGTCCCTCCCGTGGAGCGCCTCCGGCCGCCGCCAGCCGCCGCCGGTGACCACGGCGTGATCGCGCCGCCCCGCCAGGTTCCCTCCGCCGCGTCTCCTGCCTCTCCTCCTCCTCTAACCCCGCTCCTTCCCTTCTCCTGTGCAGGACCGAGCCCGGCGCGCCGCCGTGCGGCATGGCCGCCGCTCGTTCGAGCCGAGCTCCTGTGCCCGCGTCCCCGTCGGCCGGCAGCCTCGTCACCTGCCGCACCGGATCCGGTCCCGCGCGCCTCCTGGACCCCGTCCTCCCTCGCCTCCTGCCTCGCCGCCGGGAGGTCAACGGCGCGACGGCCGCCGCCGCCTGCCTCGTCGGGATCGGGAGGTCCCGACCGGCCTCCACCAACCGGCGCCAGGTGGGCCGCGCCCACTCCAGGCCCACCTCCCTCCAGCAGCCAAGCGGCCCAGGCCAGGCCGCCAGCCCACTCCAAGCCTCCAGTGCACAGCCGGCCAGTGGGCCGAGGCCCAGCTGGGTGAGGCCCTCGCGCCCCTTTTTTTTTCCTGCTGCTTTTTTTTCAAAGTCCTGTAATTGCTGCTGTGATCCGTTTTGCAACGTTAATTCCCGTTGATCCGTAGCTCCGATGAACGTGCCCCCAAAACGAAAGTTGCTCAGTTTTGCGTGCTCTAGCGTTCGTATGTAGAAAGTTTTTCCGTTTGAGGTCACCTTGATTGTGTAATTCTGCGTTGAAGTGGGCATCAGGCCGTTAAACTGCTACTTTTTCCTGTTAAGTGCTGCTGTTATTTTTTTTGTTGCAACTTTGCATGATGATTGTGACTCATCCATGAGGCCTATTGCATTGATTCTTTCTCCTATGTGTTAAGCATCATGTGTACTTAATTTCCATGCTTTAACTTTCCATGTTTGAGTGCTTTAGCTATATTAAATCTTGCTCCAAAGTGGTGATCATGATGTTAATGTGCTGTTGTTGCTGAAACTGTTATTTTATTGCAACTTCGGTCGACGAGTGTGTAGCGACCGTTTATCGGAATTGAGTGATTCCAATTGCATATTGTTAAGCATCATGTCTACTTTCATCCCATGTATTGCATTGCCATGATATGCTTGTTGGTAATATAGTTATCGAGCTCCAAAGTTTCTATGCTGCTGTTTTTGACAGCCACCTCAGTTTTTCACCAAGTGTGTTACTTTGCGATGCCATGTTGTTTGCTTAATATCTTTTGATCTATGATGTCTTTTTGCATGATTCTTTTTGCCATGCCTTATCTGCCATGTCTACTTTAGATTCATATCAGTTGTGAGCATGTTTGCATTGATTATCCTTTTTATGCATTGCTCTAAAGTGTGCTTCGTGATGTTGGCAGTTTGTGCCCGTAACTTGTTTTGCTTATATCTTTTTAACCGTAACTCCGTTTGGAGTGTTCTTTATATGTAACTTGATTATTTTTTCGTGTACTTTGTGTTTATGCTATTGTTTGCTGTTGTTAACCAATCTAAAATATGGTTTAGGACAGAATAGTACCAAATGTTTTAATCATCGTGCGGCACTTAGTGTTATGCCATGTTTAGGATTGTGCCTCACTTAAATTGTCTAGCATAGATAGTTTATTTTATGCTTCACCTCTTGAAATGTTTGTGTGTTATGACATGCTTGCTTGAGTTTCCATGTTAATAACCGTTGGTTGATCACCTGTAGCTAAACAACTTGAACCACCGTAAACGTGCGGTATCGTCGTGTGTGACGAGTACTCCACTTAAATCGTTAGTAACCGCTCTCGACGGTAGGTGTGATGTCTCGTGTTGCTTCTTGTTGATGCTTGCTCGTGTTTGCCTCGTACTAATAGATGCTTGCTCGTTGATTGCTTTCCAGTGTTTACCTCTTGTGTGCTTCCGCGGGTACCTCTCGGAGACGATGCGAGCTTGCGATCAACTACATCTTCGGAACCCGACTTATCAACAGGCAAGGACTATACATTACTTATGATCCATTCTATTTCAACCAGCGGTTTGCATGCTAGTCTAGGTTAGGTTCGATGTTTGATCCTACCACATGTTTACAGCCTCTTTCAAACCGATACAGCCATGTCCCTTCCCAGCAAACCTTGTACTGCTATGTTACTATTGCTCGTTGCTCAGCCCCTGCTTAGTATGCATGCTTAGGATGCTACGATGTTACCCTGTTACTCCTTGGGTTGGGCTATCACATTATTATATTGTTGTTGATGATATGATTATTATAATGTTGACTATATTCGACGAAGGATGGAAGGTCTAGGCTATCCCGCCTCGACGCTTTGTTCCATTTGAGTCACCTAGGATCCGAGTTCCGGGTATTGGTTTTAAGACTGAGCGTGCCTAATAGCGTGTGGGATTTTATGGGGTCCCCTCTTCTTACCTACCTAGCTTCAAACATTTCTAGAGGTGGCCCAAGCTGATTTACCATTTGAAACCGTGTGTGTGCTGGTCAGCTGCCAGTAGTTTTCAAACAACTCGGGTCAAGGAGACTTAGTTCCTTTGTTGGTCCACACTTGGTGAGCTAGGGAAGTCCCCTGTTATATAGGTGAGACTAAACCCGACCTTGGCCATACGGAAGAGTCCGATCCGAGAGCGTGGCCAGCTTTTGGATTGGGTGTCGACTCCCCAGGGCCACCCGGATTTGTTCGTTGTTAGTTAGAGGGACCTGTCGTTTCGGATCTCTTGGAACTAAATCATAAAATGGTTGCCTATAATGGGTAGCAACTGAGAGAGATGGGCGAGCATGCGACGCCTCGTAATGGGCAGTTGGTACACCCCTGCAGGGTTGAATCTTTTCGAGAAGCCGTGTCCACGGTTATGGACGACTTGAGACCTACTCCTTGTTCATAGACAACAATAGCTGAGATAATCTTAATATAATTTGATCAACGTGTGTGTGTGCCTTGACTGCTTCTTCTTCGTCGGGATGCGAAGAGGAGGACAAGGATAGGATAGGTGTTATGTTTGCGTAAGTAGTTGATAGCAAGACTTGTTGGAGGCGATTCCTCATCGAATGCTTGGCTTCTTATCTTACTCTCTAGATCGTTAGCCACTTCATAAATGCTAGTGCGGCAGCAACCTCACCACTTACCACATCCATACCGTAAACTACTAGTTTTCCTAGAATGATGAGTGATGAAGTCCTTGCTGGGTCAGATGACCACTACAGTTGGATGTTGAGTACCTCTGTACTCATGATACTACCCCCAAACTCTTTTCAGGGTTCTTGATCGACAACAGGTATGGTGAACGACGTTTCACGTGGAGACTCAACGACGACTAGTTAGGCGGATCCCGGCGGAGGGCCTGGACCCGTGTGGTTATGGGATCGATGTTTGCTCTTTGCCAGTAGGCATTTGATTGTAGTCTGTACTCAGACGTGTATCTTCCGCTGTTGTATTGTATTAAGGCAATTGTATGTCGATTGTATGAGATGTTGTATCCTGTATCTGTAATGTTGTGATATCATGTTGGAAATCCGGGGCATATGGCTATGTCATATGTCGCGGTGGGACCGATATGTGCTTCGTCCCCGGATCTGGATGGAAACATCTAGATCTGGAACAGTACCGCATATCGGGCCTTAAAACTTGGTATCAGAGCCTTACCGACCGTAGGATCCCCTCTCTGGCCGAAGTCGAGTCTAGACAAAAATTATTTTGTAGTTACTAAGTTAGTTATCGGAGAGTAGGATTCTTTTTACTCCTTATCCTTGCTCTGGTCAGGACAAGTGTCGTAAGTGTTTTATTCTCGCCTTATCCCCTTCAAAACTCTAGGATCTCGAGTGTGTGGAGTATCGGGACCGTTACAATGCCTTGCTTGCATCGTATTGTCTCGATTCCGATCTCAGGTGGGAATTCCTGTAGTACCTTTAGCTTCTCCGATTTTGGTTATCATTTGGGTCATCCGTTGCCGTCCATCCTTTTGCCCGGTGTTTTTACGACTTGCGTCGAAAATCACTATCCCTTGATCTGGTTTTCGCGATCGTTCTTCCTCTTGTCACTGAAGTTTTCGTTATTCCGACGATGTCGTCTCTCTGCGGAAATTTATCTCGACCGAAGTTCGACGTCGACATGGAGATGAGTCCCTTGTTGGTGGTGTTGAAGATCGTAGACTCTCTTTTCTCTCCCCCTCTCCCCCGGATCGTCCTGGATCTTGTGACGACATCCCTTGTTGGTGGTGTTGTATTGTAACAGCCCAGTTTTCACAAAAAATTACAATTTTGTTTTCGGTGTGAATTGTTTGATTGTCTGATTTGTTTGCGGTGTTTGCATCCCCGATTTATCGATCGGTGAATATTTCTCCCCCTTATTCTCATATCGGATGCGTGACCGACCCCTTTTCCACCACGGCACACGACCTTGCGACACCGGGATTTCACCCGAGCACCGTCCCTACCGGCACAGGACCAGTCATCGCCACCCCCTGAGTTTTGCTTCACGAGATGTTATGTTCTGCTTCTGGAGCATCGTCTGCAGGTGGGTCACCTAGCGCAGCATCGAGCACATATTGCTTCTTACACCCAGTGAGGATAATCCTCAGGTTGCGGTGCCAGTCAGTGAAGTTTGAACCAGATGATTTTAGTTTTTCTTTCTCAAGGAATGCGCTGAGGTTGAACTGAGCTATGCGGGCCATGATCTACAACATTTTAGCAAAATAAAATTTTAGACTATGTTCATGATAATGAGTTCAGTTTAATCAAATTACTAACGAACTCCCACTTAAATCAACATCCCTCATAGTTGTCTAGTGGTATACGATCCAAATCCACTACACCAAGTCCGATCTTCACGAGAGAAGATGTAGTTTCAATGGTGAACATCAAAATGTTGATCATATCATTCATATGACTCGTGTTTAACCTTTCGGTTCGTTGCGTTCCGAGGCCATGTCTGTACATGCTAGGCTCGTCAAGTTAACCAAAGTATTTTTGCATGTGTAAAACTGGCTTACACCCGTCGTATGTGAACGTAGAATTTACCACATCCGATCATCACGAGATGCTTCAAAACGACGAACTTTTGCGACGGTGCATACTTAGGGAGAACACGTTTATCTTGATATTTAGTGTGAGGGATCATCTTATAATGCTACCGTTGTGCACACGCAAAATAAGATGCATAAAAGGATAAACATCACATGCATAAAATGTGTGACATGGCATAGCCCTTTAATTGCGCCTTGATCTCCATCTTGAACGCACCGACAAGATCTCCATTATGGCACCATGTTGGTCTCCACCTTATGGCATCTTGGTTGTCTACACCACGTTGCATCTGCAACTATTGCTAACTCATAGCGATAAAGTAATGCAATTACATGGCGTTTGAAGTTGACACGCAGGCCATACAATAAATAATTAAGACAACCATATGGCTCCGTCCAGTTGCCGTACTCATCGACATGCAAGTCGTGAAACATTACAAAACATGATCATCTGAACAGTTTGGGCTATACCACACCACAAGCACCCCTGCAAAAACAAGTTAGACGCCTCTCCCTTATTATTTTTAATTTTATGTGGCTTCTAGGGTTTTGCATAAGAACCGTTCTTACCCACAAAAAAAAACCACAACGTTGATATAACAAATTGCTTCTTAATCGCATAAGAGCACTCCTTTGTAAATGTGGTTAATACTATGGTAAGAGCGACTGACACCCGCAGGCCGCATGTGCAATACAAGTTGCACGTCAAGTGCGGAACCTTCTAGAACATTCCGACACTGCCGAAAAAATCCTGAACTTTTCCGGAACCCTGAAATCAACTTGCCTTATATAAATCTTTACCTCTGGACTCTTCCGGAGCTCCTCGTGATGTCTAGGATCTCATCCGAGACTCCGAACAATATTCGAACACCATTAATAAAATTATCCCAGAGCTATTCTAGCGTTACCGAGCGTTAAGTGTGTGACCCTACGGGTTCGAGAACATGCAGACATGATCGAGACATCTCTCTGATCAATAACCATTAGAGGGACCAGGATATCCGTAATGACTCCCACACATTCAACGAAGATCTTTATCGATTGAACCACTATGTCGTGGACTACTATAATCCGTACACAATTTCCTTTGTCACACGATATTTTTCTTACCCGTGATTCGATCGTCGGTATCGCTATACCTAGTTCGATCTCGTTACCGGTAAGTACTCTTTACTCGTTCTGTAATACAACATTCTCTGTGACTAACTCATTAGTCACGTGCTTGCAAGCGTTACCGAATGTCCAGTACCGAGTGGGCCCAGAGTATATCTCACCGTCACACGGAGGGACAAATCCCAGTCTTGATTCATGTAATTCAACAAGTGGTGCTTTCAGAGATACCCGTAAGACATCTTTATGATCACCCTGTCACGATGTGATCGTTGATGTCCCCAAAGTATTCTTGCGGTACCCGGGAATAACATAATCTCATGGTCTAAGAAACATGATACTTGACAATAAAAGGCATGACAGTATAAACTTAATGAAACGATCAATATTGTTATGCTTAGTTGGGTCTGTCCATCACGTCATTCTTCTAATGACATGATCCCATTAATTAATAAACAACTCAGTTTCATGGTTAGGAAACCATAACCATCATTAATTAACGAGATAGTATAGTAGAGGCTTACTAGGGACGCGGTGTTGTTTATGCAACCACACATGCATTATGTTTCCGGTTAATACAATTATAGCATGGAAAATAAACATATATCATGAACACGGAAATATGATAATAACAATTTTATTATTGCCTCTAGGGCATATTTCCAACAGTCTCCCACTTGCACTAGAGTCAATAATCTAGTTTACATTGGCAGAAATCTAACACCCATGGCATTCTGGTGTTGATCATGTTTTGTTTGTGGAAGAACTTTAGTCAATGGATCCGCGATATTCTGATCAGTATGTACTTTGCTAATGGTAATATCTCCTTCAATGAAATGCTCACGAATTTGATGAAACCGGCGTTTGATATGCTTGGAGCTCTTGTGACATCTTGGTTCCTTGGCTAGAGCAATGGCACCAGTGTTGTCACAAAAGATCTCCATGGGATCGAGTGCACTCGGAAAAACGCCGAGTTCAGTGACAAATTCCTTCAGCCATATCCCTTCTGTCGCTGCTTCAGAAGCGGCCATATACTCCGCCTCTAATGTAGATCTTGCAATGACGCTCTGCTTGCAACTCCTCCAGCTAACCGCAGCTCCGTTCAAAATAAAGACATACCCTGTTTGAGATTTTGAGTCATCTGGATCAGTATTGAAGCTAGCATCGACGTAACCTTTTACGAAGAGCTCTTCATCACCACCATAGACAAGAAACATGTCCTTAGTCCTCTTTAGTTACTTAAGGATATTTTTAACTGCTGTCCAGTGAGCCTCTCCAGGATCACTCTGGTACCTGCTCGTCAAACTAAGAGCATGGGACACATCTGGTCTAGTACACAACATGGCATACATAACAGAACCTATGGCCGAGGCATAGGGGATTTTATTCATCCTTTCCCTTTCTGTTGTCGTAGTTGGACACTGAGTCTTACTCAATGGCTTACCTTGTAACATGGGCAAAGAACCTTTCTTTGCATCCTGCATATTGAATTTCTTCACTATCTTCTCAAGGTATGTACTTTGACTAAGTGCTATTAAGCGTCTCGATCTATCTCTATAGATCTTAATGCCTAATATGTATGCAGCTTCACCAAGATCTTTCATTGAAAAACTATTATTCAAATAATCTTTCACACTGTTAAGCAGCTCCACGTCATTCCCAATTAGTAAGATGTCATCTACATATAAAATCAGAAATGCAACCGAGCTCCCAGTCACTTTCTTGTAAACACAAGCTTCTTTATAATTTTGGAAAAATCCAAAACCTTTGATAACCTCATCAAATCGAAGATTCCAACTCCGGGATGCTTGCTTTAGTCCATAGATGGAACGTTGAAGCTTTCACACTTTACGAGCATCCTTAGGATTGACAAAACTCTTCTTCAATGTTTCCATCGAGGAATGCAGTTTTGACATCCATCTGCCAAATTTCATAATCGAAATAAGCAGCAATTGCTAGCAGAACCCTAACAGACTTAAGCATCGCTACGGGTGAGAAGGTCTCATCGTAGTCAACTCCTTGAATTTGTCGAAAACCTTTTGCGACAAGTCGAGCTTTATGTACAGTAACATTACCGTCAGCGTCTGTTTTCTTCTTGAAAATCCATTTACATTCAACAGCCTTGCGGCTATCAGGAAGGTCAACCAAAGTCCACACTTGGTTTTCTTTCATGGATTCCATTACAGATTTCATGGCGTCTTGCCATTTTCCAGAGTTTGGGCTCATCATCGCTTCCTCATAGTTCGTAGGTTCATCATTGTCTAACAATAAAACATTCATGACAGGATTACCGTACCACTCAGGAGTAGTATGTAACCTAGTCGACCTACGAACGGGAACTTCGACCGAAGCTTCATGATCATTATCATCAGCTTCTTCCTCTCTAGTTGGTGAAGGCGGCACCAAAAGATCCAAATCTTCTTGCGCTGCGCTACTCTCCAATTCGGGAGAAGGTTCAATAACCTCGTCTAGTTCTATTTTCCTCCCACTCACTCGTTTCGAAAGAAACTCCTTCTCAAGAAAGGATCCGTTCTTAGCAACAAATACTTTGCCTTCGGATCTGTTATAGAAGGTATACCTATAGTTTCCTTAGGGTATCCTACGAAGACACATTTTTCCGCTTTGGGTTCGAGCTTATCAGGTTGTAACCGTTTGACATAAGCCTCACACCCCCAAATTTTAAGAAACGATAATTTAGGCTTCTTGCCAAACCACAACTCATATGGTGTCGTCTCAACAGATTTAGATGGTGCCCTATTTAAAGTGAATGCAGTTGTCTCTAATGCATAGCCCCAAAATGACATTGGTAGATCGGATAGAGACATCATAGAGCGCACCATATCTAATAAAGTACGATTACGACGCTCAGACACGCCATTACGTTGTGGTCTTCCAGGTGGCGTGAGTTGGGAAACAATTCCACAGTTTTTCAAGTGAATGCCAAACTCATAACTCAGATATTCCCCTCCGCGATCAGATCGTAGAAATTTGATCTTCTTGTTACGATGATTTTCTACTTCACTCTGAAATTCTTTGAACTTTTCAAATGTTTCAGACTTGTGTTTCATTAAGTAAATATACCCATATCTACTTAAATCATCAGTGAAAGTTAGGAAGTAACGATATCTGTAACAGCCCAGATTTCACAAAAATTAAAATTTTTGTTTTCGGTGTGAATTGTCTGATTGCCTGATTTGTTTGCGATGTTTGCATCCCCGATTTATCGATCGGCGATTATTTTCCCCCTCTTATCTCGTATCGGACGGAGACCGACCTTGCCACCCTGACACTCGACCTTTGCGACACCGGGTTTCACCCGATCACCGTCGCGAAAACCGCACGAGACCAGCCGCAGCCAACGGAACGAAAAACCCCGTTTAATAATTAAACGGGATATTTTTATAGCGTGCCGGAAAATGTTGTCGGAATGTCACCGCAGTGAGGTACGATCGAAGAGCTCGACGCGCTGAGCGCGTGGTTCGAGATTTCATCGGAATCGGAGTCCGTATGCAACTTCGGCGGTCACGAACGTATTCACCGGACACGCGAGAGGGGTACCGAGGGCGTTTGCGTCATCTGACCAGCCAACCAGCCCTATATAAAGACCACCAGCCTCCCACACCCAATTAGGGTTTCCCCCATGTAAATTTGCAGCCACCCCCCTCCACTTTGCCCCAAATTTGCCTCCAAACCCCCAGATCTCGAAACCCTAATCTCGGCCCCCGATCTGGACCATCAGATCCAGATCTGAGGGCTCAGATCACGCCCCCAGCTCCACCAACCGCAGCCTCCAGGCGCCCGGGCCCCGCAGGGCCGCCGCCGGGCCCGCCAGGCCCATCCGGGCAGCCGCCACCCGTGGAGCTCCTCTCCACGCCCGAGCCTCCGCCGCCACGCCGGCGACGCCTCGCCTCCGGCCAACTCCGGTAGCCGCGCGCCGCCCGCGCTCCGGCGAGCAGCCAGCCGGCCTCCTCCGCGCCTCTCCTCCTTCCCCATCTCCTCTCCTCCCTCTCCTTCCTCCGCTTCTCACGCTCCCGCTCCCCTGCAGGTCCGCGCCGCGCCGCGTCCGCCATGGATGGCGAGCTCGAAGAGCTCGGAGCGCCGCCCCTGGAGCCGCCCCGGGAGCTCGCCGCCTCGCCTTCCCAGCCCGGCCTCCAGCGCCCCGTCCGCCGCCTGCTCCCCCGCCGCCTGCCGTCGGTGGCCGGCGCGCCACCGGGGAGTTGCCGCCGCCGTGCCCGCTCGGAGGAGCCCGAGCTCCCCGCCGTGCCCGTTCGCCCGATCCAGCCAGGCTGGGTCGGCCTCCAACCACACGTGGGCCCGCAGTCCACCAGCGCGCCGCCAGCCCAGCCGCCCCCATGGCCCAGCCGCGCCAGATCCACCCAGCAGCCAGTTGGGCCGGCCCGTTTGGGGTGAGGTCCTTTTTTTCTTTTTTTTTGTTGTTTATTTTTTTTCCCTGTCTAACCCCTCCGAATTTTTGCTAAGTGTTGGAATATTGTGCTGCTGATGCTGTTTTGCACTGCGATTTCCCGTTAAACCGTAGCTCGGATCGCGTTGCGCCCAAAAGACGAATTGCTTAGAATTGTGTGTACTTTAATCCGTCTTTTGTGAGTTAATTGTTTTGAGGTTGTTTAGATATAGTTTTTGCTATTCAAACAGGGCATCAGGCCGTTAATTGCATTTATTTCCTGTTATTGAGCTGCTGTTATTATTTTGTTGCAACTTTGCATGATGATTGTAACAAATCCATGAGGCCTATTGCATTGATTCCTTTTGCGTTGCGTTAAGCAATGTTTCTACTTCAGTTTCATGCATTCACATGCCATATTTGCTTGCTGCATCATGTTTATATCTTGCTCCAAAGTAGCTATCCTGATGTTATTGTGCTGCTATTGCTGAAACTGTTATTTTGTTGCAACTTCGGATGACGATTGCTTCGTGACCGTTAATCGGAATTGAGTGATTCCAATTGCATATTGTTAATCATGATGTCTACTTTCATTCCATGTATTGCTATGTCATGTTTCTGCACTTTTGCATATAGATTTACCCCTGTTTATACAGCATGTGTGCGTAAATTGTTTTGCTTATATCTTTTTAACCGTAACTCCGTTTGGGGTGTTCTTTATATGTAACTTGATTAGTTTTTCGTGTACTTTGTGTTTTTGCTATTGTTTGCTGTTGTTAACCAACCTAAAATATGGTTTAGGGCAGAACAGTACCAAATATTTTAATCATCGTGCGGCACTTAGTGTTATGCCATGTTTAGGTTGTGCCTCACTTAAATTGTCTAGCATAGATAGTTTACTTTGTGCTTCACCTCTTGCCATGCTTGCTTGAGTTGCCATGTTAATGACCGTTGTTTGCTCACCTGTAGCTAAACAACTTGAACCACCGTAAATGTGCGGTATCGTCGTGTGTGACGAGTACTCCACTTAAATTGTTAGTAACCGCTCTCGACGGTAGGTGCGATGTCTCGTGTTACTTCTTGTTGATGCTTGCTCGTGTTTGCTCCGTAGTAATAGTGGTGCACCGTTGATTGCTTTCCAGTGTTTATCGTCTTGTGTGCTTCCGCGGGTACCTCTCGGAGACAATGCGAGCTTGCGATCGGCTACACCTTCGGAACCCGACTTATCAACAAGGCAAGGACTTGCATTACTTATGATCCATTCTATTTCAACCAGCGGTTTGCATGCTAGTATAGGTTAGGCTCGATGTTTGATCCTACCACATGTTTACAGCCTCTTTTAAACCGATACAGCCATGTCCCTTCCCAGCAAACCTTGTACTGCTATGTTACTATTGCTCGTTGCTCAGCCCCTGCTTAGTATGCATGCTTAGGATGCTACGATGTTACCCTGTTACTCCTGGGTTTGGGATATCACCTGATCATTATATTATTATTGATGATGATATGATTATTATTATAATGTTGACTATATTCGACGAAGGATGGAAGGTCTAGGCTATCCCGCCTCGACGCTTTGTTCCATTCGAGTCACCTAGGATCCGAGTTCTGGGTATTGGTTTTAAGACTGAGCGTGCCTAACCGCGTGTGGGATTTTATGGGGTCCCCTTCTCTTACCTATCTAGCTTCAAACATTTCTAGTGGTGGCCCAAGCTGATTTACCATTTGAAACCGTGTGTGTGTCTGTTGGGTCGCTCCTGGCAGATATTTTTAAAATAACCCGGACCAGTGAGGACATAGTTCCCTTGCTGGCCCATCATGACCGGCTGAGGACCCGGTTATCCCAATGTGCGATGAACCGGCAATCCAAACCTGGAGTCATACGGTAGAGACCAGATCGAGAGCGCGGCCGGCTCCTGAGCTGGGTGTCGTCTCACCGGGGGCCACCCGGATTTGTTCGTTGTTAGCTAGAGGGACCTGTCATTTCGTATCTCTTGGAACTAAATCATAAAATGGTTGCCTATAATGGGTAGAAACTAAGAGTGATGGACGTGCGTGCGGAGCCTCGTAATGGGCAGTTGGTACACCCCTGCAGGGTTAAATCTTTTCGAGAAGCCGTGTCCACGGTTATGGACAACTTGAGACCTACTCCTTGTTCATAGACAACAACAACTGAGATAATCTTAATACAACTTGATCAACGTGTGTGTGTGCCTTGACTGCTTCTTCTTCGTCGGGATGCGAAGAGGAGGACAAGGATAGGATAGGTGTTATGTTTGCGTAAGTAGTTGATAGCAAGACTTGTTGGAGGCGATTCCTCATCGAATGCTTGGCTTCTTACCTTACTCTCTAGATCGTTAGCCACTTCATAAATGCTAGTGCGGCAGCAACCTCACCACTTACCCCTTCCTTACCGTAAACTACTAGTTGTCCTAGAATGACGAGTGATGAGGTCCTTGCTGGGTCAGATGACCACTACAGTTGGATGCTGAGTACCTCTGTACTCATGATACTACCCCCAAACTCTTTTCAGGGTTCTGATCGACAACAGGTATGGTGATCGACGTTTCACGTGGAGACTCGACGACGACTAGTTAGGCGGATCCCGGCGGACGGCCTGGACCCGTGTGGTTATGGGATCGTTGTTTTTCTCTTTGCCAGTAGGCATTTGATTGTAGTCTTTACTCAGACATGTATCTTCCGCTGTTGTATTATATTTGAGGCAGTTGTATGCCGATTGTATGAGATGTTGTATCCTTGTATCTGTAATGCTGTGATATCATGTTGAAATCCGGGATATATGACTTCGTCATATGTCGCGGTGGGACCGATATGTGCTTCGTCCTCGGGTTCGAGCGGAAACGTCCGAATCTAAAACAGTACCGCATATCGGGCCTTACAACTTGGTATCAGAGCCTTACCGACCGTAGGATCCCCTCTCTGGCCGAAGTCGAGTCTAGACAAAAATTATTTTGTAGTTATTAAGTTAGTTATCGGAGAGTAGGAATCTTTTTACTCCTTACCCTTGCTCTGGTCAGGACAAGTGCCGTAAGTGTTTTACTCTCGCCTTATCCCCTTTCAAACTCTAGGATCTCGAGTGTGTGGAGCATTGGAATAGTTACAATGCCTTGCTTGCAGCGTATTGTCTCGATTCCGAGCTCAGCTGGGAATTCATGTAGTACCTTTAGCTTCTCCGATTTCGGTTATCATCTGGGTCATCCATTGCCATCCATCCTTTTGCCTGGTGTTTTTACGACTTGCGTCGACAACACTATACTTTGATCTGGTTTTCGCGATCGTTCTTCCTCTTGATCACTCGATGGTTTCGTTCTTCGACGTTGCCTCACTCTGCGGAAATTTATCTCGACAGAAGTTCGACGTCGACATGGAGCAGAGTCCCTTGTTGGTGGTGTTGAAGATCGTCGACTCCTTTCTCTTCCCCCTCCCCCCCGGATCGTCCTGGATCTCGGGACGAGATCCCTTGTTGGTGGTGTTGACTGTAACAGCCCAGATTTCACAAAAATTAAAATTTTTGTTTTCGGTGTGAATTGTCTGATTGCCTGATTTGTTTGCGATGTTTGCATCCCCGATTTATCGATCGGCGATTATTTTCCCCCTCTTATCTCGTATCGGACGGAGACCGACCTTGCCACCCTGACACTCGACCTTTGCGACACCGGGTTTCACCCGATCACCGTCGCGAAAACCGCACGAGACCAGCCGCAGCCAACGGAACGAAAAACCCCGTTTAATAATTAAACGGGATATTTTTATAGCGCGCCGGAAAATGTTGTCGGAATGTCACCGCAATGAGGTACGATCGAAGAGCTCGACGCGCTGAGCGCGTGGTTCGAGATTTCATCGGAATCGGAGTCCGTATGCAACTTCGGCGGTCACGAACGTATTCACCGGACACGCGAGAGGGGTACCGAGGGCGTTTGCGTCATCTGACCAGCCAACCAGCCCTATATAAAGACCACCAGCCTCCCACACCCAATTAGGGTTTCCCCCATGTAAATTTGCAGCCACCCCCCTCCACTTTGCCCCAAATTTGCCTCCAAACCCCCAGATCTCGAAACCCTAATCTCGGCCCCCGATCTGGACCATCAGATCCAGATCTGAGGGCTCAGATCACGCCCCCAGCTCCACCAACCGCAGCCTCCAGGCGCCCGGGCCCCGCAGGGCCGCCGCCGGGCCCGCCAGGCCCATCCGGGCAGCCGCCACCCGTGGAGCTCCTCTCCACGCCCGAGCCTCCGCCGCCACGCCGGCGACGCCTCGCCTCCGGCCAACTCCGGCAGCCGCGCGCCGCCCGCGCTCCGGCGAGCAGCCAGCCGGCCTCCTCCGCGCCTCTCCTCCTTCCCCATCTCCTCTCCTCCCTCTCCTTCCTCCGCTTCTCACGCTCCCGCTCCCCTGCAGGTCCGCGCCGCGCCGCGTCCGCCATGGATGGCGAGCTCGAAGAGCTCGGAGCGCCGCCCCTGGAGCCGCCCCGGGAGCTCGCCGCCTCGCCTTCCCAGCCCGGCCTCCAGCGCCCCGTCCGCCGCCTGCTCCCCCGCCGCCTGCCGCCGGTGGCCGGCGCGCCACCGGGGAGTTGCCGCCGCCGTGCCCGCTCGGAGGAGCCCGAGCTCCCCGCCGTGCCCGTTCGCCCGATCCAGCCAGGCTGGGTCGGCCTCCAACCACACGTGGGCCCGCAGCCCACCAGCGCGCCGCCAGCCCAGCCGCCCCCATGGCCCAGCCGCGCCAGATCCACCCAGCAGCCAGTTGGGCCGGGCCGTTTGGGGTGAGGTCCTTTTTTTCTTTTTTTTTGTTGTTTATTTTTTTTCCCTGTCTAACCCCTCCGAATTTTTGCTAAGTGTTGGAATATTGTGCTGCTGATGCTGTTTTGCACTGCGATTTCCCGTTAAACCGTAGCTCGGATCGCGTTGCGCCCAAAAGACGAATTGCTTAGAATTGTGTGTACTTTAATCCGTCTTTTGTGAGTTAATTGTTTTGAGGTTGTTTAGATATAGTTTTTGCTATTCAAACAGGGCATCAGGCCGTTAATTGCATTTATTTCCTGTTATTGAGCTGCTGTTATTATTTTGTTGCAACTTTGCATGATGATTGTAACAAATCCATGAGGCCTATTGCATTGATTCCTTTTGCGTTGCGTTAAGCAATGTTTCTACTTCAGTTTCATGCATTCACATGCCATATTTGCTTGCTGCATCATGTTTATATCTTGCTCCAAAGTAGCTATCCTGATGTTATTGTGCTGCTATTGCTGAAACTGTTATTTTGTTGCAACTTCGGATGACGATTGCTTCGTGACCGTTAATCGGAATTGAGTGATTCCAATTGCATATTGTTAATCATGATGTCTACTTTCATTCCATGTATTGCTATGTCATGTTTCTGCACTTTTGCATATAGATTTACCCCTGTTTATACAGCATGTGTGCGTAAATTGTTTTGCTTATATCTTTTTAACCGTAACTCCGTTTGGGGTGTTCTTTATATGTAACTTGATTAGTTTTTCGTGTACTTTGTGTTTTTGCTATTGTTTGCTGTTGTTAACCAACCTAAAATATGGTTTAGGGCAGAACAGTACCAAATATTTTAATCATCGTGCAGCACTTAGTGTTATGCCATGTTTAGGTTGTGCCTCACTTAAATTGTCTAGCATAGATAGTTTACTTTGTGCTTCACCTCTTGCCATGCTTGTGTGCTATGCCATGCTTGCTTGAGTTGCCATGTTAATGACCGTTGTTTGCTCACCTGTAGCTAAACAACTTGAACCACCGTAAATGTGCGGTATCGTCGTGTGTGACGAGTACTCCACTTAAATTGTTAGTAACCGCTCTCGACGGTAGGTGCGATGTCTCGTGTTACTTCTTGTTGATGCTTGCTCGTGTTTGCTCCGTAGTAATAGTGGTGCACCGTTGATTGCTTTCCAGTGTTTATCGTCTTGTGTGCTTCCGCGGGTACCTCTCGGAGACAATGCGAGCTTGCGATCGGCTACACCTTCGGAACCCGACTTATCAACAAGGCAAGGACTTGCATTACTTATGATCCATTCTATTTCAACCAGCGGTTTGCATGCTAGTATAGGTTAGGCTCGATGTTTGATCCTACCACATGTTTACAGCCTCTTTTAAACCGATACAGCCATGTCCCTTCCCAGCAAACCTTGTACTGCTATGTTACTATTGCTCGTTGCTCAGCCCCTGCTTAGTATGCATGCTTAGGATGCTACGATGTTACCCTGTTACTCCTGGGTTTGGGATATCACCTGATCATTATATTATTATTGATGATGATATGATTATTATTATAATGTTGACTATATTCGACGAAGGATGGAAGGTCTAGGCTATCCCGCCTCGACGCTTTGTTCCATTCGAGTCACCTAGGATCCGAGTTCTGGGTATTGGTTTTAAGACTGAGCGTGCCTAACCGCGTGTGGGATTTTATGGGGTCCCCTTCTCTTACCTATCTAGCTTCAAACATTTCTAGTGGTGGCCCAAGCTGATTTACCATTTGAAACCGTGTGTGTGTCTGTTGGGTCGCTCCTGGCAGATATTTTTAAAATAACCCGGACCAGTGAGGACATAGTTCCCTTGCTGGCCCATCATGACCGGCTGAGGACCCGGTTATCCCAATGTGCGATGAACCGGCAATCCAAACCTGGAGTCATACGGTAGAGACCAGATCGAGAGCGCGGCCGGCTCCTGAGCTGGGTGTCGTCTCACCGGGGGCCACCCGGATTTGTTCGTTGTTAGCTAGAGGGACCTGTTGTTTCGGATCTCTTGGAACTAAATCATAAAATGGTTGCCTATAATGGGTAGCAACTGAGAGTGATGGACGTGCGTGCGGAGCCTCGTAATGGGCAGTTGGTACACCCCTGCAGGGTTAAATCTTTTCGAGAAGCCGTGTCCACGGTTATGGACGACTTGAGACCTACTCCTTGTTCATAGACAACAACAACTGAGATAATCTTAATACAACTTGATCAACGTGTGTGTGTGCCTTGACTGCTTCTTCTTCGTCGGGATGCGAAGAGGAGGACAAGGATAGGATAGGTGTTATGTTTGCGTAAGTAGTTGATAGCAAGACTTGTTGGAGGCGATTCCTCATCGAATGCTTGGCTTCTTACCTTACTCTCTAGATCGTTAGCCACTTCATAAATGCTAGTGCGGCAGCAACCTCACCACTTACCCCTTCCTTACCGTAAACTACTAGTTGTCCTAGAATGACGAGTGATGAGGTCCTTGCTGGGTCAGATGACCACTACAGTTGGATGCTGAGTACCTCTGTACTCATGATACTACCCCCAAACTCTTTTCAGGGTTCTGATCGACAACAGGTATGGTGATCGACGTTTCACGTGGAGACTCGACGACGACTAGTTAGGCGGATCCCGGCGGACGGCCTGGACCCGTGTGGTTATGGGATCGTTGTTTTTCTCTTTGCCAGTAGGCATTTGATTGTAGTCTGTACTCAGACATGTATCTTCCGCTGTTGTATTATATTTGAGGCAGTTGTATGCCGATTGTATGAGATGTTGTATCCTTGTATCTGTAATGCTGTGATATCATGTTGAAATCCGGGATATATGACTTCGTCATATGTCGCGGTGGGACCGATATGTGCTTCGTCCTCGGGTTCGGGCGGAAACGTCCGAATCTGAAACAGTACCGCATATCGGGCCTTACAATATCCACCACGTGTTGAAATGCTCATTGGTCCACACACATCAGTATGTATGATTTCCAATAAGTCACTCGCCCGTTCCATCGTACCAGAAAACGGGGTCTTAGTCATCTTACCCATGAGGCATGGTTCACATGTGTCAAATGATTCAAAGTCAAGTGACTGGAAAAGTCCATCAGAATGGAGTTTCTTCATGCGTTTTACACCAATATGACCTAAACGGCAGTGCCACAAGTATGTGGAATTATCATTATTCATTTTGCATCTTTTAGCATCAATGTTATGGATGTGTGAAGTACTACTATCGAGATCCAACAAGAATAAACCATTTACGTCGGGTGCATGACCATAAAAGATATTACTCATAAAAATAGAACAACCTTTATTCTTTGATTTAAACGAGTAACCGTCTCGCAATAAACAAGATCCAGATATAATGTTCATGCTTAACGCTGGCACCAAATAACAATTATTAAGGTTTAAAACTAATCCCGAAGGTAGATGAAGAGGTAACATCCCGACGGCGATGACATCGACCTTCGATCCATTCCCGACGCGCATCGTCACCTCATCCCTCGCCAGTCTCCGTTTATTCTGAAGCTCCTGTTTCGAATTGCAAATATGAGCAACCGAACCAGTATCAAATACCCAGTCACTACTACGAGAACTAGTAAGGTACACATCAATAACATGTATATCAAATATACCTTTGACATTGCCAGCCTTCTTGTCCGCCAAGTACTTGGGGCAGTTGCGCTTCCAATGACCTTCTCCCTTGCAGTAGAAACACACAGTGTCCGGCTTAGGACCAGCCTTGGGCTTCACATGAGCGACAATAGGCTTGCCGCCCCGAGCGGCAGCTGACTTGCCACTCTTCTTGAAGTGTCCCTTTTTGGCTTTAGCCTTCTTGAAACTTGTGGTCTTATTGACCATCAACACTTGATGTTCTTTCTTGATGTCCACTTCCGCAGATTTCAGCATCGCGAAAAGCTCATTGAGAGTCTTATTCATGCCTTGCATGTTATAGTTCAGCACAAAGCCTTTGTAGCTCGGAGGGAGCGACTGCAGCACCCTGTCAGTGATTAACTCATCTGGGATCACACATCCCAGCTGAATTAGGCGCTAGGTATAGCCTCCCATTGTTACAACATGTTCACTGACAGAGTTGTGCTCCTCCATCTTACATTTATAGAACTTATCAGAGATCTCATATCTCTCAGCGCGGGTCTGATTCTGAAACATGGTTTTCAGCTCTTCAACCATCTCATAGGCGCCGTGATGTTCAAAACGTTTCTGGAGATCAGTATCCAGAGATGTAAGGATCGCACAAGAAACTATAATGTGGTCATCTTTGTGTGTCTCAAAGACGTTATGTTCTTCTTCTGGAGCATCGTCTGCAGGTGGGTCACCTAGCGCAGCATCGAGCACATATTGCTTCTTACATCCAGTGAGGATAATCCTCAGGTTGCGGTGCCAGTCAGTGAAGTTTGAACCAGATGATTTTAGTTTTTCTTTCTCAAGGAATGCGCTGAAGTTGAACTGAGCTATGCGGGCCATGATCTACAACATTTTAGCAAAATAAAATTTTAGACTATGTTCATGATAATGAGTTCAGTTTAATCAAATTACTAACGAACTCCCACTTAAATCAACATCCCTCATAGTTGTCTAGTGGTATACGATCCAAATCCACTACACCAAGTCCGATCTTCACGAGAGAAGATGTAGTTTCAATGGTGAACATCAAAATGTTGATCATATCATTCATATGACTCGTGTTTAACCTTTCGGTTCGTTGCGTTCCGAGGCCATGTCTGTACATGCTAGGCTCGTCAAGTTAACCAAAGTATTTTTGCATGTGTAAAACTGGCTTACACCCGTCGTATGTGAACGTAGAGTTTACCACATCCGATCATCACGAGGTGCTTCAAAACGACGAACTTTTGCGACGATGCATACTTAGGGAGAACACGTTTATCTTGATATTTAGTGTGAGGGATCATCTTATAATGCTACCGTTGTGCACACGCAAAATAAGATGCATAAAAGGATAAACATCACATGCATAAAATGTGTGACATGGTATAGCCCTTTAATTGCGCCTTGATCTCCATCTTGAACGCACCGACAAGATCTCCATTATGGCACCATGTTGGTCTCCACCTTATGGCATCTTGGTTGTCTACACCACGTTGCATCTGCAACTATTGCTAACTCATAGCGATAAAGTAATGCAATTACATGGCGTTTGAAGTTGACACGCAGGCCATACAATAAATAATTAAGACAACCATATGGCTCCGTCCAGTTGCCGTACTCATCGACATGCAAGTCGTGAAACATTACAAAACATGATCATCTGAACAGTTTGGGCTATACCACACCACAAGCACCCCTGCAAAAACAAGTTAGACGCCTCTCCCTTATTATTTTTAATTTTATGTGGCTTCTAGGGTTTTGCATAAGAACCGTTCTTACCCACAAAAAAAAACCACAACGTTGATATAAAAAATTGCTTCTTAATCGCATAAGAGCACTCCTTTGTAAATGTGGTTAATACTATGGTAAGAGCGACTGACACCCGCAGGCCGCATGTGCAATACAAGTTGCACGTCAAGTGCGGAACCGGTCTCAATCCGAAGATTGTAAAGTTGGTCCGGGCCGCTGCATCAAACCATACCGCAAAACCAAAATACACATGGAAGTGTAGCAACAAGAAGATCAACGCCGACAACTCATTGTGTTCTAACCGTACAAAGCATCTACGCATAGAACCTGGATCTGATACCACTGTAGGAGATTGCGCGATAGAAAACAAAAAATTTCTCTCACATGCGGAAGCAACATCCAAGATCCAATCTAGAAGATGCTAGTAACGGGGAGAGTAGGTCATCATACCCTCGAAGAACACGCGCGTTGAACGTTTATTTCAACGCAGCTTGGTGAAGTTGTTGGTGAAGTTCGATCCGATCAGCACTGCAAACGAGCAGTACCTCCGGAGGCTTGCACACGTACAGCTCGATGACGTCTCCTTCTTCTTGATCCAGCAAGCAAGAGGGAGAAATAGATGGGATCAATTCCAGCAGCACAACGGCGTGGTGGTGGATATGGTGAAGAGTTTCCCGCGGGCAGGGCTTCGCCAAGCGATGCACGTGAGGGAGGAGGAGGTGTGGAAGGACTTGGGGTGTTCTTGGTGAGCCTCTCCCCTCTCTTATATAGGCAAGGAGGTTTTAGCCACTTCAATTCCCAAGTGATGAAACCCCTTCTCTCATTAAAAAGATGGTAACACCTTTCTTTTAAGAGTGGTAACCCTCCCATTGAAGGGCTTCCCATTTATTGGCATAATAAACCAAGGAGGGCTGGTCACATGGACTATTGGACCACCCTTGGTCGTCCAAAACAGGTGGGGCCCATAGTGGGACCCTCCGGAACCTTCTAGAACATTCCGACACTGCCGAAAAAATCCTGAACTTTTCCGGAACCCTGAAATCAACTTGCCTTATATAAATCTTTACCTCTGGACTCTTCCGGAGCTCCTCGTGATGTCTAGGATCTCATCCGAGACTCCGAACAATATTCGAACACCATTAATAAAATTATCCCAGAGCTATTCTAGCGTTACCGAGCGTTAAGTGTGTGACCCTACGGGTTCGAGAACGTGCAGACATGATCGAGACATCTCTCTGATCAATAACCATTAGAGGGACCAGGATATCCGTAATGACTCCCATACATTCAACGAAGATCTTTATCGATTGAACCACTATGTCGTGGACTACTATAATCCGTACACATTTTCCTTTGTCACACGATATTTTACTTACCCGTGATTCGATCGTCGGTATCGCTATACCTAGTTCAATCTCGTTACCGGTAAGTACTCTTTACTCGTTCTGTAATACAACATTCTCTGTGACTAACTCATTAGTCACGTGCTTGCAAGCGTTACCGAATGTCCATTACCGAGTGGGCCCAGAGTATATCTCACCGTCACACGGAGGGACAAATCCCAGTCTTGATTCATGTAATTCAACAAGTGCTTTCAGAGATACCCGTAAGACATCTTTATGATCACCCTGTCACGATGTGATGGTTGATGTCCCCAAAGTATTTTTCCGGTACCCGGGAATAACATAATCTCATGGTCTAAGAAACATGATACTTGACAATAAAAGGCATGACAGTATAAACTTAATGAAACGATCAATATTGTTATGCTTAGTTGGGTCTGTCCATCACGTCATTCTTCTAATGACATGATCCCATTAATTAATAAACAACTCAGTTTCATGGTTAGGAAACCATAACCATCATTAATTAACGAGATAGTATAGTAGAGGCTTACTAGGGACGCGGTGTTGTTTATGCAACCACACATGCATTATGTTTCCGGTTAATACAATTATAGCATGGAAAATAAACATATATCATGAACACAGAAATATGATAATAACAATTTTATTATTGCCTCTAGGGCATATTTCCAACAGGTACACCCCTGCAGGGTTGAATCTTTTCGATAAGCCGTGTCCACGGTTATGGACGACTTGAGACCTACTCCTTGTTCATAGACAACAATAGCTGAGATAATCTTAATATAATTTGATCAACGTGTGTGTGTGCCTTGACTGCTTCTTCTTCGTCGGGATGCGAAGAGGAGGACAAGGATAGGATAGGTGTTATGTTTGCGTAAGTAGTTGATAGCAAGACTTGTTGGAGGCGATTCCTCATCGAATGCTTGGCTTCTTATCTTACTCTCTAGATCGTTAGCCACTTCATAAATGCTAGTGCGGCAGCAACCTCACCACTTACCACATCCTTACCGTAAACTACTAGTTGTCCTAGAATGACGAGTGATGAAGTCCTTGCTGGGTCAGATGACCACTACAGTTGGATGCTGAGTACCTCTGTACTCATGATACTACCCCCAAACTCTTTTCAGGGTTCTTGATCAACAACAGGTATGGTGATCGACGTTTCACGTGGAGACTCGACGACGACTAGTTAGGCGGATCCCGGCGGAGGGCCTGGACCCGTGTGGTTATGGGATCGATGTTTTCTCTTTGCCAGTAGGCATTTGATTGTAGTCTGTACTCAGACGTGTATCTTCCGCTGTTGTAGTGTATTAAGGCAGTTGTATGCCGATTGTATGAGATGTTGTATCATGTATCTGTAATGTTGTGATATCATGTTGGAAATCCGGGGCATATGGCTATGTCATATGTCGCGGTGGGACCGATATGTGCTTCGTCCCCGGATCTGGATGGAAACATCTAGATCTGGAACAGTACCGCATATCGGGCCTTACACGAGCAGCCCAGAATCGCCGCTGGACGGATGCTGGTCACCACAAGCGGCGAACAATGGTCATGTCCTGAAGTCGCAAAAGGGAGCAGAACTCTGAAATATTGTAGTTGAAACTGGTGCCATGTGTGGCAACTTTTGTCATTTTCTTCTTCATGCACTTTAGTTTCTTAAAATGATGTAATAATGGGGTACTCTTGTTTTGACAAGAACTTCCAGATATGTTGGGTGGTGGTTGGTTTTGTTTCAATGAAATGAAGCCGGGGGTTTGGCCCCTGTTTATCTAAAAAAAATGAAGAACATGGCAAGAAAGCGGGAGTCGTGAAGGACAAGCTTTGGCTGATGACTTGGGAACCCACAAGATCATCATCATATCTGAAAGCAAACAGGTTGTTTGTGACATTGTAGAGGAGAAAGGAGGTATTAACAGTTCAATCACCCATGAGATTACCTCCAAGAGGAAGAATTTTGAGCAGTGTAATTTTTCTATTAGTCTTCTTAGATACAATAGTGATGCTCGAGTTTTAGCTTTACATTCTGGTTCTCTTCCCCGAGGATGACACTTGTGGCTTCTAAATCCCCATGATGCTTGTGTCTGTTTGAACATTTTCATTGAGCAATAAAGGGGCGCCAATTCTTCTAAAAAACTAATTATAAGGTACCTCTTCGAAAACATCCGCAGAGATTACTTTCCGTGCATCCGGAAGCGTCACGTGTCACGTTTTGAGCGGGTTCGCGCGAAGGAAAAAATATTTGTGCATGAACTGCGATTACGCCTTTGGTTGCGTCCATAATTACGCGTGAACTGTGGTTGCATATTGTGGCTATAGTTGTTTGTGTAGCTGCACACTGTGGATGTGATTGTGGTTGCACCTATGACTGTACCCGTGGCCGTGAAGTTTTGTTCCCGTGGCTGAGAAATTGAAAACGGGAAAAGAAAACTCACCTTCATTCGACACACGTCGAATGCAGAGGGGAACTGAACCCCCCCCACCCCACCCCCCCCACACACACACAAACACACACACACAAACGCATGACAACACAATACTCGTCGCATTCAAAGCACAAAAAAGTGATCTCCGCGGAAGGTACCCCTCAATTAGTGTTTTCGGAAAAAAAACGGAAGACTTATACTAAAAATAAATAAAAGCGAAGGGCTGCCACCACTTTGAGATTTTTTCATGGGCCCAGCCGCTTTATACAGGCTCTCTCTCTAGTCGGGTCGTGTGGAGCAAAGCTGGCCACATGGGCCGGCCTTAACGGGCGTCACGGTGGCCCTGTTGTTTTGGCCCGGCCCGTTTTTGGCCCGGCACGGTACGGGCCGTGCCGTGCCGGCACGTTACTGTTCAAGGGTCGTGCCTGGGCTTGGAGGCTGGGCACGCGGGCCGGCACGGCACGGCCCGTTTAGGTATTTTTTTTATTTTTTTTTATTTTTTATATAACGCCTAGGCGTAACATAACTATAAAACGCCTAAATAACAAAAAAAATAAGCGGGCTGGCGTGCTTAACGGGCCAACGTGCCGGCCCGTAAGGCAGATGGGCGTGCCTGGGCCTGAAAGTGCGGCCCGCGTGCCGGCACGGCCCGGCCCGTGAAGGAAGCGTGCCATAGTGGGCCGTGCCGGCCCATCTGGCCAGCTTTGGTGGGGAGGGACGCCCGGCCCCAAACTACTACATTTTGCGGTAGCTCGTCCACCAAGGCACCAACCATGTCGCGCCCGAAATATCAACGGCCGGAGCCGAGAGATATCCACTGGCCGCCACTGGCCAGAGGCCACCACTGCCAATCTCCTCCTCACTGAGCTGTGAGCTCCACTCCCCCAGCCTCTCCACGACCATGATCATCACCACCGCCGCCTTCCCCTTCGCCTCCTCCTTCCACCGCCCGCGCCTCAGGCCCTGCCCGCGCCGCGCCCTCCTCCACCTCGTCCGCTCGGCCGCCTCCTCTTCGTCGTCGTCGTCGTGGGAGGAGCGCGAGGAGGCCCGCTGGCTCCGCGAGGAGCAGCGCTGGCTGCGGGAGGAGCAGCGGTGGCTCCGCGAGGAGTCTCGCTGGCGCACCGAGCGCGACGCCCTACTCTCCGACATCACGGCGCTCCGTGCCCGCCTCCGCGCGCTCGAGCCCGCCGCCCCGCCCGTGCCTCCCCCCGCACCGGCGGCGCCGCCTCCGCCTTCCCTGGCACCGTCGGCGCGCATTGCTCCGCCTCCGCTTCCGCCTCCTCCCGCTCCTGCTGCGCGCGTCGCTCCGCCTCCGACCCCGCCCGCGCCTGCTGCTCGCGTTGCTCCTCCTCCGCCTCCGCCCCCACCTCCCGTGCCGGCGCCGGTGGAAGACGTCGAGGTGAGGAAGGAGGTGGTGGTGGTCGAGGAGAAGGCGAAGCCGAAGGCGGAAGCCGGCAGCGGCAAGAGGCGGGCGCTGAGGACAGGGAGCGAAGGGGAGGAAGTGAAGGCGATGCAGGTGAGCGTCGTCGTGCACCTCTCGTTCTGGCTAGGATTCGCCATGCACGACGTGTGGGTGGTGTGGTTGAGCCCAACGTGACAAACGGTTCGAGACTCCACAGACATGCTCTGTATCTCTCTAGCTGCTGCTCACTGCAAACACCTCTCTGCAAACTGCTGATGCTCTACACCACACTGTCAACAAAGCGATTGTGAACTAATGCACTTGCAATGTAGTGATAGCGATTTGTATCCGTGAGCCAGAGCTTACTAATCAATGCACTAGCCAAGTACAGTAGGTTGTTAGCATTTCATGGCATCGGCGGTATAAATCCAAGTGCACCGTATGCAGGAAACCTTGGAGAAGCTTGGTTTTTACTCGGGCGAAGAGGACACGGAGTTCTCCAGCTTCTCAACCGGCACAGAACGAGCCGTGAAGACATGGCAGGTCAATATAATGCCCCACTCCATGATACAGTACATTCGTTGTCGTTGATATACCTTCAGATAGTTTTTTGGAAAAGAGCTTCAGATAGTATAAACATTTGTACATTGCACTTCCTGTTTGCAGGCATCGATAGGGGCTACCGAGGACGGGTTGATGACGTCGGAGCTACTTGAGCTGCTATTCACAGGACGGACCATGGACAATCTCAAAAAGGCAAGTTCAGAAACTTCAAGCCAGAGCCAGCATTTCAGAGTGCTGTGGTCATCTGAAATCCTGATGTGCACATCTGAGACTAAATTTCTGTTTTTACCTGCAGGAAGGTGTAAACGGAGCAATTGTTCCATCTGCACCAGAAACTGCAGAGATTCAGCAGCCTGTGGTAGAAGAGAAACATGACTTCAACAAGCACAGAGTGTATCTTCTTGGCGAAAACAGGTGGGAAGATTCATCCAGGCTGACCAAGAAGGATAAACCGGTCACTGGTTCTCCTTCTGCATCAACAAAGCAGTGCATCACCTGCCGAGGCGAAGGCCGCCTCCTGTGCCTAGGTACTACTAAACTCCCAGCTTCTTTACTCCACATCTAACATTCTTAAGAAGTTGCTCCCAATTCTCTCAACATGCAAAGTGTCCACCTCATCATCCCACTAAGCCAATCATTTTAATTTTCTTTTCCACTAGGCCATGCAAAGTATGCCACGTAAGGGAGCTTCCATTAACTTCACATGCACATGCAACTTATCATATATAAATATAAATTTCTTTTGCACTCAAATTTATAAGTGCTTTTTTTATAGAGAATCAAATTATAAGTTACCTCATATTTTTTCTATGCGATTTTTTTTATGAATGCACATAGGTAATTGCTATCATTATAATATGTTTAATCAAAGGTGATGTCTTCACTGTGTCTACTCAACATTTTTTCATCTTATATCATCTCACCGATATACTGTGAAGGTAATGTTTTTCTAAAGACCCTCATTTTTTATTTATCATCAATTTTTGTTAAAATTTTCCTTATATTTTGAGTCAAAACAATATTAATTTCAAAGAAATTATAATAAATTTATATTATGTTTCATAATTTTTTCTATATTTCAAAATATTAAATTATTTATTAGCAGTTCCCGCAGCAACGCGCTGTACCATAAGCCACTGCCATTGGCTTGAGTTATCTATTTACTACTGTAATCTTCTGCAATGTTGTGACTATTAATACGGTCCTTCATCGTTCCTGCAGAATGTGATGGAACAGGTGAGCCCAACATTGAACCACAGGTATGCTGGAGTTCCGGTTAAGAAATGCGCCACGTTATCAGTTAAACCTTGTTATTTCTTCTAACACATGAATTTAATCGTCGACTTTTTAAAATGCAGTTCTTGGAGTGGGTTGGAGAAGATACAAAGTGCCCATATTGTGAAGGCCTTGGCCATACTATATGTGATGTTTGTCAAGGGATTAAAACAGTGCGCAGTTAAGCAGAAGACTTATGAGCAACATTCAGCCTTAGTTGAACATCTATAGCAGTTCATATAGATGTTAACTAGCTATTCCGGTTTTATCGCAGTATTTTTTTGATATGAGGACATTCACATTGTCAGTGTAAGTAACCTGTCATACTACACTACAGAAAATAGCTGCATAGAGATAGGCAATACTTTTTTATTATTATGTACAATAGGAGATGAGAAGAATAACAAAGAAATTGCTTTGTCAACCAAGCTTGTAAAACTGGCACGCATTCGAATATTTTCAGGAAAACGTATTTATATCTTTCAGCGACCATGTGTTCTTCTGCAAGGCTACGGTGGTTCATTTTTTTCAGAACGTGCATTGGTTTGCCCCACGCAGATTACATTGGAAGCATACATTAAAAATACTAGCTGCTATGCATGTACTACAAGTCATCAAGTTGGTACTATGAGAGTGACCCCTAAAATTTTACACGGATATCACACGCATGAGCATATTGCACCGCACAAAATTTCATATTTTTTTAAATTTGTTTACTTTTTTTATTAAATAATGAGTGCATGTGTTTCCGTGAGCCATTTGAGATTTTCCCTTAGTTCTACCTCATAAACAGAACCTTTGAAATGTGGCACTTTGCAGAATTGTAATCCTTCCTCTCCTTCGCTGCAAGAAGGATGAACATTGCCTGCGAAGTACAGTATGACCAACAATGAGAAAGTCACTGAGAACGGATGCAGATTTCCTGATGACAGGAATTTTTCTGCGCTGGTCGCTGGCTGCTTCTAACAAATATTATTATAGAAAAATAATGAAATAATACATCGTTTGATTATACTAAGTATAAAAATAATATGTTGTTTCAGACTTCAAAACAGAGCAGGAACCGAAATTGGGATAAACCTAATTCTAACAGAGGCAGGGATTTCGACCCGCCCTGCCCGCTCCCGCGAGCGGGAGGGCGAACCCTAGCGCCGCCGCCGCCGGTACCCCCCTGCCCTCCTCCCCATCCTCGCCGCCGCCGGGCAAAGCCTGGCCGGCGTAGGCGGCGGCGGGGCACTTCCTCCCCCTCCTCGCGGTGCTTGCTGGCGCGGGGCGGCGGCATCTCGCGGCAGCGCGGTGTTCTGCAGGGCGGTGCGGCGTGGACGTGGCTGGGGTTGCGCCCCGGCACGGCGGCGCGGGTGGCTGCGTGGTGACCCGGCGAGGTGGCGTGCCTACGACGCAGCGGCGCGGCGGCGCGGCGGGGGTGGCTGCGTGGATCTGGCCGGGCTGCTCCTCCGGCGGCGGCTCGTAGGCGGCGCGGGCTGCGGCGGCGTGGACTGGCCGGCGTCGGCAGTCTCGGCTGCTGGTGGTGGTCGGTGTGGTAGCGGCGTGGTGGTGGGGTGCGTGCTTCTTCAGGCGGCGACGGATCTCGACACCGCCAATGGCGATGGCCCTGCCAATCCGCCTTGTGGGGCGGCGCGGGCTGAGGCAGCTTCCCCCAGGAGCTGCGGCGGCTTTGGTTGGAGGTGGCGCAGGTGGCGCAGGGGGGTGATGGCAGTCAGCCTTCTCTTGGATCTGGTCTGACGGGTCGCGGGGCTAGGCGGACGCCGTCGCACGCGCTTCGGAGATGGATTGGATCTAGGGTTCATGCTCCGGCAGGTCAGCTCGTAGCCCGAGGCGGATCGGAGCTCGCGCTTCGGGTAGGCGTGACTGGGCTTGGCCTGGGAGGTGCCCGTGGGCGGTGATGCCCGTCCCGCGGGTATGGTGCTCGTAGGTGGTGGTCGTGGTAGCGATTCGGCTGGTCGCGGATCGTCACCGGTGGCCTTGGACTTGGCGTCGTGTGAGCCTGCTCGGTCGTGTGGATTGGGCTGGCTCTCCGGTGGCCGTCGGCAGTCCTGGAGTCGCATCCCCGCAGTGCACCGGTACTGGCTGGGGATGTAGGTGTGGGTGCCTCCGACGATGGAGGCGCCTACCCAGACTCAAGAGCTGATGCCGGGCGGAGAGGTGATGGTGTGTCGTCGCTCTCCCCACCAAGGTCGAGGGTGCAGTGACATGACCGACTGACGCTATCGGGCGGCATGGATGACGGGGCGACGGCCTCGGATGGTGGCCCACATGGTTGCTTTCCGGCAGGCGCCATTGTGGTGGTGGTGGCTCTCCCCCGGGTTGTGGGGGCAACGGGTGGTGGAGCGATGGGTAGCCCGGACATGCCTCCCTGGGGGCGGTGTCCTGGTCTGGATCTGGGAATTGGCCTCCGCGTAATCCTCTGGGGACATCGGTGGCATGGGCGAGTTGTCGAGCGAAAGCTCTGTGCCCTGGCGCCGGCGGCGGCGACACCCGTGGGTGTCGTGATCTTCTTGAAGACGTCGTCGAGGATCTGCTTTCCGTGTCAAGGTTCCGGGTGAAGACCTTTGTCCGACTGGACTCGGCAGCGACGACGCTTTGCGCCGTAGTCCCTCCTGTGGGCGTTGCCGTGGAGCTTAGGTGTGTTAGGGTGTTACGTGGGTGGTTAGTTTTTCCGATGCTTCATGATGTTCGCGTGCGCCTGCATGCGCTGATTATCCTAGGATCAGCTTTGTAAGGGGGCTACCCCACCATCTTGTATCGATCGGCCGTGTACCTTGTTCCGGTCCTTTATCTATAAAGGGGGGCGAAAGCCTGTTTTCGGGAACAAAGGCAGGGAGATACAGATGCCCCTAAAAGAAAGGACAGCCCAGTGCACGCAGCTCTCGCTTGCGCAGGGTCTGACCAGGGAGATACAGATACCTTGTTAAACCTTGTTACTACCTATTTCTTCTGAAATATGCATTTAATCATTAACTTCATTAAATACAGTTCTTGGAGTGGGTAGGAGAAGATACGAAGTGCCCATACTACGTATTTCTTATTATGTACAAGTACAATAGGAGATCAGAAGAATAACGAAGGAAGTGCTTGCTTTGTCAATCAAGCTTGTAAAACTGGCACACGTTTGAATATATTCAGAAAAACGTATTTATATCTGTCAGCAAGTATGTGTTCTTCTGCAAGGCTATGGTGGTTCATTTTTTTTTTCAGAACGTGCATTGATTTACCCCATGCAGTTTATATTGAAAGCATACATTAACAATACTAGCTGATATGCATGTACTACAAGTCATCAAGTTGGTACCATGAGAGTGAGCATAGTTCTACCTCGCAGAACAGAACCTCTGAAATGTGGCACTTTGCAGACTTGTAATCCTTCCTTCTCCGTTGCTGCCAGCAGAAGGATGAACATTGCCTGCAAAGTATGACCAATAATGAGAAAGCCATTGAGAACGGATGCAGATTTCCTGATGACAGGATTTTGCTAACACGACATAGAACAGACAACATATCTAATTATCTATGGAGTTGACAAAGCTATTACTGCTAAGAGATAAATGCCGGCTGCTTCTCACAAGTATTCTTTTCAAAAAATAATGAAATAATACATCTATTGACTATACTAACTAAAAATATGAAATATGTTGTTTTGGACTTCAAAACAGAGCAGGAACGGAAATTGGGATAAACCTTATTCTAACAAGAGGCAGGGAGATACAGATCCCCCTACCAGATAAGAAATAGCAGGCCTGATGTATTGTTTGCTTCTGCTACTGGAACTCAGATCATTCACCCCGGAATGTCTCAAAAAAAAAGATCATTCACCCCGGACTAATCCCAATGCCTTTCCCTTTAAGAGGCACTTCACAGGCCATCTCAGTGAATCTATTAGTAGATTCGAAATGTTGTGAGCACTCAATGGCTTAAGGTAAAGTACAAAATAAATCATCAAGAAAGAGAATCTAGAAAGGTACCTGTACATACTAGAAATGCAATCAGTGAAACATTTCTCCTGATCCCATCAAATCAGTTAATCCCTATAATGTAACAAAGTGGTGCATACCATTCCATGCTTGATATTCATGCCAGATCAAGGTTTGGCTTTTAAATCTTGACTTCTTGAGATAGGTCATTCTATGTAAGCAGGTTAATAATGACCCTAAAACTTGTTTATGAAGAGATTGCACAGGTGAAAAGACACAAAGTCGCACAGCCTTATTGGACCATAGTTTAAATGAACGAATCAACGAATCATATTACATGAATGCAAAACCAGCAAATTACAAAGTATATCATGTACATGAATACAATACTAACAATGTACAGAAGCTATGCCGTCACATATACAAATTGTAAACAACTTAAGAGGAGACCTCTTATTTGTGTGAAGACTGAGGGCAGCACGAAAGCCGCCTGCATGCCATACAAAAGCCATTGAAAGTTGGGTTCTGTCAGATTGAAATGAAGTAGTTGCTGTCCAGACATGCCACCTCCTCCCTGTTTTCCCACTGCAGTTTCCCCCACCAATCAGATGAGCCACATATCTGCTTTAGTTTCTCATAGTTATGTGTGCAGCTCAGCGGGATGCTTCTCAGATTTGGGCAATCCTCCACCCGAAGGGTCTCAAGGCACGGGAATTCTCTTGGTTTACAGATACTTGTCAGCTTCTTAAGTTCCGTCAATACGAGCAATCTCAACTTTGGGAAGTCACTGTACCCCATGTCCTTCCGTGAAGTTTCTGCCATAGCATGATCTTGCAGTTTCATTTGTTCTCCATACTGCTCCCCATCTTCCCCATCCTCAACAATTTCGAGCATCCTATCACACTGAGATATGACGAGCCTCTCAAGAAGACGAAGACTTCGGACCCATGTGATGTTCAACAACTTGGGGCACTGTGAAATGATCAATTTGCGGATGTACTGAAAATTGTGGGGCATTGGCGCAACAAGGACACTTTCCAAAGAGGGAAGAACTGACAAGGTCAGGAACTGCAAGTGTGAAGTTGTGAGCTCAGCATCGGCAACCACTGTGTTAAGGTCATAGCATGATTCAACATACAGCTCCTCAAGGTGCTCCATGTGGTTGAGTTCAGACATTTTGATTGATAACATGTCTGCACAATACTTCAGGTTTAAGCGATGTGTCGACTTTGCCAAAGGACGAGGCATGTTCAATTTCTTTAGCACATCCTCTGCATAAATAGTGATTCCAAGGAACACTAGTTCCTTCAGGGAATCCAGATTCAGGTTGTCAACATCACGGATACCATAGTGGCTGCGGAAGAGATTGAGCACTTTCAACTTGTGCAATTTTGAGCAGTTGTTCAGGGTATCTTCAAGTGCAACAGTCACACTCAGATCCAAATGCCTCAACTCTTTCAGTAACCATAGGCGCTCAGGTAATCTCATAATGTGTGTGTGAGACAAATTCAGATGCTCCAGTGCAACCAATGTATCACATTCTGGAAGTGATGTTATTGCAGTATGAGAAAGATCCAGCACTTTCAAGGACGACATAGTTCTGAAAAATCCATGGCTTATCTTGTTCAAATTTGGGTTGTTCTGGATCAACAGTGTGGTGACGTTTTTGCACTTCGGCGAGAAAGAAAGCTCTGTGATGTTATTAGACATGATGGAGATCCTTGTAGCTTCATTCCATTCTCCAGCTGATGGAGCATTATCCAAGGCCATCCCTGGTCGAACAAGAAACTTTGTATCTGACTTGTTGACCAACCATAGCCCTAGCTGCCTGATTACATGGTGCATTTTTACCTTCGATGATACTGAGCCACCGGCCTGCAACAAGCAGGCTGAAACAAGACTGCGGATTATCTGAAGACCCTTCTCACTATCATTTAATATCAAACCTTCAGCTAACCAATATTCAACAAGTTGATCTTTACTGATGGATCCATATTCTGGGAAAAGAGTACAGTATAGGAAACACTGTTGTTGAGTGGGTGTGAGCCTGTCGTAGCTGTATTTTAACCGACCAAACATTTCATCCACACCATCAATATTCTCCATATTGGTGTCAATTGCATCCGCAGCTGATTTCCACTCGACCTCTTCTAAGCCTGCCACAGAGGTCCCAATGACATTTAGTGCAAGTGGTAAGCCTCCACAGCTTCGGGCTATTCTCATAGCATGCTCTCTAGTAGCATCCTGGGAACCAAGAGATTCAACTGCTGCATAAGCCTCCTTGCCCAGCTTACTCAAGAAAAGTTCCCATGAAGCATCATTACCCAAAATCTGCATCTTAATCATGCTTCTTTGTGCATTCATCTGGAAGCATACATCTTGGTAACGTGATGTGAGGATCAGCTTGCTCTGGCTGTTGGTATCTGGAGTTGGGATACCAACATCCTCCAGTAGGAATTTCTTCCTTACATCATCAAGCAGGATTACAAATCTTTTCCTAGCAAGTGCCTTTACCAAGAATTTGGCTCGCTTAGCAATTGGTTCTGCATCATTCCATGGCAAGTTGAGCCTTTCGGAGATAGTCTGTTGTATCTCCACTGTGTTCAGCGTCTCTGAATTGGATACTTCAATAAAGATAACAACCTGGCACAAGGAAGTTAAGAGAAAATGGGAACATGAATTACAGCTAGAAGGTCATCTTAAAATATGAATAGAAATGTAACCTGAAAAGTAGAAATGACGAGATAGCTAGCAGTAGAGAAGGATGTGCCAAAAAATGATACAAGTGTGTTTAAAAAATGCACAACAAAAGCGATAATACCAATTATGTACTTGGTTTACGTAAAATATGATTACAAGAGCAAATGTTTTAAGGATTTTATGGAAAACAGCAAAAAAAAAGAGAAAACACTAATTGCATAAAAAAATGATGCAATATCCATGTACATATCTATTGGCTAATGTGTACCTATAATTCATATCTATGAACTAGTCAAATTTTCATGCTGAAGGGTGGTGAACTGTCTGTGCATGTGAAAGCCATGTCAAATTTCCTTATGCCTGTACAAGAACATCAACATTACTTCAGACTTCAGTGCACGGGGTAGCTGTTCTCCAATGAAAATTTGGTTGCTGCCTTATCTAAAATGCATGGCAGCGCAATTTTTCTTTATACATATTTTTTTCTGAATATAGTTCCAGCTTTAAGTATGGTCACTGAAATAAGTTACTCTCTTAAGTTAAATAGCAACACTAATGTACAGATAAACGTGTATTCTAAGGCATAAATTGCAGTCTTGGAGAAAACAACATACCTGATAGTCATGGGCCTTCTTTTCAAGATCATTGTTGAAAGCATGTAGAATTGTCGTCTTACCAATACCTCCTTCACCCCACACACCAATTATGTTCGAGTCACCCTGCTCAAACAGAACATGGAGCTGACTAAGCATGGTCTCCAAGCCAAACGTCTTGATTTGAGGCAATGGATCAACAATCTTGGGCAGGGGCTTGAATCCGAATTCCCTGAACCGGCCCCCTTCTTCAATAAGTCTATTTGCCTCGTCCAGAGCCTCAAGAACACGCCTGCCGATCGATGTGCGCCGGTGAGCATGGATGGTGCACTGGCCGAGGCAAGAATGCTTCATCAACTTGCCGTAGTCGTCATCGATGGCGGCCAGCTGCAGCTCATCGACGCTCCTCAGCCAGACCTGCACCTGAGGGTCACAGACATTCAGCTTGTCCACCTCCGCGGTGACTCGCCCCCTCACCTTTGTCTCGACAGCACGCAGCGAATCCTTGGCCTTGTCGAGGTCGGCCCAGTTGGATTTGAGGTGAAGGAAGGAGCCGACCTCTCGGGCCGCTGCGTCAAGCATGCCTGTGCCATCCAAGCATTCGCAGAGGGGCTGCAGGCAAGAACCGGCCGCGCTGATCGCGTCAACCATTGGGAGCAACGATGTTCAATTGGGTAAGTGGCTTCTGCTAGGTGGGGTGGGCATGGAAGATGCCAATAGGGGGAGAAAAGGTAAAGCTTATAAAGAACAAGCCAATGCAACGGCGAGACGCCACGCCCGGTGCCCCGGTCAATCGGCCAGCACCGCGCGAATGTACGGCGAAGGTGCGGCGTCGGTTCTGCCGATTGCGACAAGGTATGTCGGGAGAAAATATCCACGCGCAGCTGGCGGCTGGGCAGTGGGAGGCACGACGAAGTCGTCACTGGAATGGGGATGGCGCACTCTTCCAGCCGAAACCGAGTGCGGGAGGCGACGGTTTCTCGCCGCGGTTCCTGTTTCCTCGTTTTTTCGGGAAGAGGAGCGCCGGGATCGCAAGCGAAGCAACGCGGTGAAACTGGCGTGGAAGAGTCAATCCGTCGAACACGTTGCGTGCGCGACGAGCTCGGGCATGGGGTGCTCGTCCGGGGAGTTCCCCATGGCTCCTCCACCAGCAGGGTTCTGGAACGCCTGGCAGGTAATCCATAGAGGAATTTTGGCCGGCTGGCGGCGGTAAGCTGGATTTTACTTGGAATCTGGCGACTGGCCGTCGGAGTTGCGCTTAGAAGAAATTCGGAGGTGGACGACGACGGGACTCGATGGTAAAAGTCGCCGGGCGGCCGCAGTTTTTTTCTTTTCTTCTTCTCGCCGACCCCCGATGGGCCGATGGCACGGCACGACCGGTGGTGGTAGTTGGGCTAACTTGGGCCCTCGGCTGCCCCCCCCCCCCCCCCCCCCCCCCCCGTTCCCCATACGGGCTGCCAGGATCCAGCCCAAATTTTTCCTCCAGGGTAAAAAAAAACCTAGTTGGTTGGCATTCCCTCCTTGCTTTCTTCCATGCCGGAGGGCGGAGGTGGAGAAGAGCGAGCAAGAGCCAACAGCCCAACACGCCGTCGTAGCCTCGCCGTGAGTGCCACCCAGTGCATTTCTTTACACGGAGTGCCACGATTCCCGGAGGTTCGAGGTGCTTCGGTGGTCGCCTTTCCGCAGGCGCATCCGAAGCGGCAATGCACATTGCCTGCTCGGCGAATCGCCGCCCAGTGCATGCCCAATGAGTGAGTGACCTTTTGGTCAAATTGGGCCTTGGACGAGTAACCATGCTCGTGGTTCCTGGAGCGTATCCGTGGATGTTTTTCACGAGGCGGAACCGCCGGAACTGGTTTCCACCATGTCCCTTCCGGTTCGGTTCGCAAGGTGTTCGATGAAATGCATGTGTGGGTGACAACCTCATGTTCTCAACGGCAGGAAGTCATCCATCCCTGTACATAGGTTATGATATTTGTACCGTTGCTTCTTTGGGACGCGACCATGGGAGATAAGTCAATCAGGTAAACTGCATCACATTTAAAGGATATGCTCTGAGAATACAAGGTGTGCACGGTATATATCTTTATACAGTTTGGTTGTATGTACAGAATACAGATATGATTGTACAATAGTCACCTAGTAATGAATCTGAACATATGAATGTAACTAATAAATTGGTATTTACATCATAAACATAATATAATACAGATAAGTGTAGGCTAATACAAATGCCACTTATTTATGAATCTGAACGTATAAATGTACTCCTAGTCATTTACACCATTTCTGTTCATGATGCACCCATTGCAGAGGATCTTCACAGGCCTGGGAGGTCCTAGACCACCCAAGAGGTTGATTGAGGAAGCAAATATTGTTGCTTATGCTTGAGTGTGGCAGATGAAACTGAAGGTAATGCGTGTTGTATCGTCATGTTGCAGTGATTGTGCTAGTCTTTGTCTTGGATGGGAATGAAATACTTGCTCTCCATTATGTCCTCGCCACCCCATTCTAGCCTTTCCCACCAGTCATATGATCCACAAATCCTGTTCAGTCTCGGGCAATCATATGTTTGACCCAATGGAATTGTTTTCAGATTTGGGCAGTCCTCCACTCGAATGCTTTCAAGACAAGGAAAGTCTCTTGGGACGCATATCCTTCTCAGCTTCGGTAGGTCAGTCAGCACCAATGATCTCAGTTTTGGGAAGTCTACATGGTGCTCTATTCCATTGATCCGCCCACTCTTGGTCATATTCTGGTAATGTTTCGCATATTCATTCCATGCGTCATCTACCATACCGTGTATCTCTTGTTCTTCAGAGAATCCATTTTTGCTCCTTCCTTTCTGAATACCCTGTATAATTCCCGAACTCTTGCTTTCCACCTCATCAGTTGTTTCTTGAACAACTTGCTCTAATTTATGGCAGTGACAGATAGAAAGCTTCTCAAGTGCCTCCAGCTTCAGAACCCAGGTGACCTCATGCAACTTTTGGCAGTGGGAGATTGTAATTTCTAGGAGGTTCCGAAAGTGATGAGGCGAAGATCCAATAATAATTGTTTGAAGAGCAGGAAGTTCATCAAGGGTGAGCACTTGCAGACAAGAAGCCCTTTGCTTGTCAGAGTTGGCAATTAGTTGTTTCAAGTCAGGACATGATTCAACATAGAGCTCTCCAAGTTGCACCGTATGCATGAAGTCAGATATTTGGATCGACTGCATTTGTTCACAGTGTTTGAGGCTAAGACGCTGTGTCGACTTTGCTAGAGGATGTGTCTTGGTCAACTTCTTTAACACATCCTCGGCATAAATTGTTATCCCAAGGAACTCGAGTTCCTGTAAGGAATCAATGTTCAGATCATTGGCATCACGAATCCCATAGTTACTTCGGAAGAGGTTTAGCACCCTTAGCTTGTGTAGCTTGGAACAATTGTCAAATGTCTCTTTAAGGTCCTTGGTAACACTTAAATCTAGATGGGTTAGTTCTTTGAGCACCCAAAACTCCTCAGGAAGCCTCTCAATGCATGTGTGGGACAAATTGAGATACTTAAGCTTGGACAATGTTCTACAGACTGGAAGAGTTGTGATGCCGGTGTGTGAAAGATCAAGAACCCTTAAAGATGGCATGAATCTGAAGAATGTTGGACAGAGACTTCCCAAGTTAGGATTATGCTGAAGTAGCAAAGTTACAAGATTCTTGCACTCATGTGAGATACAAATGTCACGTATGTCATTAAACATGAGAGATATCCTTGTAGCTGTTTTCCATTTTATGTTTGATGGAGCCTTCTCCAAACTCATTCCAGCCTTCACAATAATATTTTCCTGCTCTGCAAGGGAAATGCCCAGATGACGAATTATGTGGTGCATTTTCACCTGTGAGGAGTCAGATTTGCGACTCTCCAACAAACATGCTGACAGCAGAGTGCGAATTAGTCGATGGCCTCGCTTGGGGTCTTGAGGTATCAACCCATCTGCCATCCAGTACTCCACAAGCTTATCTTTGCTGATTGAGCCATATTCTGGAAAAAGGGTGCAGTACAGGAAACACCGCTGCTGTTTCTTGGTCAACTTATCGTAACTGTATTTCAATTTACGGAACATTTCTGGTACTCCATGCAAGTCCTTTATGTCATCCTTGGTCTCCTGCACTGCGAAGCTCCAATCTCTGGGTTCTGTTAGTCCTGCCACGGCCCTCCCTATTACCTTGAGTGCAAGTGGCAGACCACCACAGCTTTGGACAATTGCTTCAGCATGCTCTCGTACAATATTATTAGGGGCAGGAGAGTCAATAGCTTCAATAGCCTTAGTGCTCAAATTGCTTCGGAAGAGATCCCATGCTGATGACTTCTCCATGTACTCCATCTTAATCAAACTCTGGTGTGCTCCCATTTGATAGCAAACATCCTCATCACGTGAGGTGAGAATCAACTTGCTTTTGCTCCCAGAATCTGGGGTTGGGATCCCGACGTCTTCTAATTGAAATTTGTTCCTAACATCATCTAGTAGAATGATAAATTTCTTTCTGCCCAGCGCTTTCGCCAAGAACCTGGCACGAGTTTCGACTTCCTCTTTGTCATCCCAATGCAAACCAAGGCGGTCTGTAATCATGCGCTGGATGGCTTTTTTATTTAGAGTGTCAGAGTTGGACACCTCAATCATGATTACCACCTAACAAAGTCAATTTGGATCAATAGAAATATTAGGATCCAGTAAAATTGTACTATGAAAGAACAACTTGTTGTTTTACATGGAGTTAGTCTTCTGACTTATCAAGAATTTATTAAGTATAGGAAACTTAATCATTTACCCAATTCCATGCTTATGTCATTGGACAGATGTAAAAGCCCGCTTATAAGAAAATGCTTGAGGACACATAATATGAGTAGGGGAGGTGTTCTGCTTATGTTGATTTAAATCTGTCTCAGCAGTGGCAGAAGTTCTATCTTTCGGTTAATGAATAGTAACTTCAGAAATATGCATGGAAGAGATGCAGCCAGGCAAGGTAAAGAGTATTGTGAGTTTGTGGCTCTGTGATATCAGCGAATATACAGTTATCCTAATTTCTGGGAAAGTACATAGTCAAGTATGTAGGTTCTGGAAAAAGGGTGGTTTAATTTTGTTTACTTTGTATATTTTCCTGTATATATTCAGTGTTTACAGAAAACTAATTAAGATTTAAATTACTGTGAAAATTCTTTTCATTTATCTAATTAATGCCAGTATGCCCCTGTAAACAAAGGGTTGAAACTACCCTTCTATTTTCAGGAAAAACATTGCAAATTTCAAGACATACATATATAGAGAAATGAAAAGAAGTTATTATCTTGGTTGCAAACTATCTGGAGAAATATATATCATCCATCACATGAAAGGGCACTGTTCTTTCAAGTGGTGAGACGTACACACATAATTTGCGAAATGGGAAATTTGATATTGGAGCTTTGAATAACAAATGTGCACACACTTCTGGACAAAAGCTTTGCTTTGTACACTTGTGTTTCATGTTTAGATGGAAGTATTTAAAATGGAATGTTTTCTATATTAATTCAAATACGGAAATAGGACTCAAATGTGTACATTAAAATTTGCTAATATGTTTATTTTAAGTTCCTCGTGGAAGCCTATATAAATTTCGTCTAAGTGTTATTTATGTGAGTTTACAAATTTCATATCATAGTTACGCACCTGGTAATCGCTGCCCAATTCTTTGAGTTCATTGTTGAAGGTGTTGAGGAGGGTTGTCTTCCCAACCCCTCCTGGACCCCAAATTCCAATGATGCCCACATTGCTGCTATTGAAAAATCCACGAAGATCCTTCAGCACAGGCTTGATGCCAAAGGCTTCTATTCTTGTTTGCTCCTCGACCGAGTCTGGTTGTGGCTTGCATCCAAATACCTTAAATTGCTTACCTTCCTCGATTAGCCCACGAAGATCATCCAGAATCTCGACAACATGCTTGCCAAGACGGTACCGTTTTCCAACGGTTAGAGAAGAACCGCAGAAGCAAGAGTATTGCATGAGTTGATCACAATCCTGGTTAATAGCATCAACTATGACGAGAACTTCATCAACCCTTCTCAGCCATAATTCAACTAGATGATCACACTTGTTGAGATGGTTGGTCTCGAGGCTAACTTGCTCTTGAACCACCTTGTCAACAGCTTGCAAGTCTTCAGCGGCTTTTGTAAGGGCTCTCCGATTGCGTTTGATGCAAACGAAAGATGAGAAACGCCTTCCAGTAGCTGCTGGTGCCCCTGTGTTATTGATGAAGCCACACACAGGCTGCAGGGCTGCACAAATCATGCTAGGATCAGCCATGTAAATGAGGTGTTGTGCAAGGAAGTATATGGATGGTATGCAACATATAGTCAAAAACTCTCTTTCTCTCCCTTGTACTTCCAGAACGCCGTATTTTTCTCTTTATTTCAATCCAGTTTGGACACTTGCGCTTGCTATTTAAGAGGGCTAAGCTATGACTAATGTGCAAAAGACCTTCCTGTGCAGCTTCCTGGAATATACATAGTGGCTTGGATTAGGACAGAGACAGGGACTAGTTTCGCTGAAGGTACATGATGGGCCCTTTGTCAACTAATAGCAGCCTGTAAGGTTCCAAATTACTGGTTTTTTATGTATTATCTTAAAAAAAAGCTTTAAAACGTTTCTAGAGTATCAATACCTTTGGTCAACAGAAGATGCTACTTCTCACACCAGACAGAAAAACATGTTCACACATCATGCCTGCTTCTTTATTGATAAGAAAATGGTGGTTAGGATAGAGTGTAGACCGTAGTTTGGCTTTTCCAACAATAAGGCAAATACTGTTTTTTAGCACAGGGTATATGCTCATGTGATTCGATTATTCCTTTAGTGATTCTAGTGTACCATGTATCTTTGCCAGCTAAGGCATGCCGACAATAGGATCAGTCAGACCTGACTCGCCATTGTAAGTTGAAGATTGCAAGATAACAAATATTATCAGAAAAAATTCTCCACCTTAATCAGTTGATATTATTCCTAATCCTAGATGAATAGATGTATTTACTTAGTGTGCAAGTTACGTGTTTTTTCTATTTTTTATTTTAATTTTGAGAATGACAAAAAAGAAGAGGTAAAAAACTACCATGTCATGGTGTTGCGTTCAGCAATCATTTCTTTGTGTAGTCTGCTTGGAACGTTGCCCAAACATATACTGTCTCCTTCACTCCTTGGTCCTTGCAAGTGCAGCCAGTTGATGGGCGATCCCATTGCAGCTTCTGCTCACGTACTCAATACTTGCCACACTGAATTTCTTTAGAGCCACCTGGATATCTGTAATCACCGCCGAGAATGCAGACATGTTCGGGGCGTCCGGTTTTAGCTCATTTACCATAGACACACAGTCCGTTTCAACAGCGATCCTACCGGAGTACACTTTAGCAAGTTCCTGAAGACCCACCAATATGGCCCGGGCCTCAGCCTCCTCAACTGAATTGCAGTATTGTAGAATCCTGCTCACCGAGATAAGAACCATCCCATCTTGGTTCCTCGCGATGCATCCAGCGGAGCTATTTCCTGAATCCGGCAAGGAAGAAGCGTCCGAGTTCAGCTTAACTACTCCCGAGCATGTGTTTTTTCTATTTTGGCAGAGCGCCCTTAGTTTCTTTCTGTGTGTGTGCATAAGGTTTGGCATATCGCTCATTACAACTCCAGCTTAGGCGGTCTGATACTTAGTGAGCAAGTCACACTTTTTTTTCCTGCAATAGGCAGGGTACAGTTAGTTGACCTGCCTAGCACAACATTAGATGATAACGACAAGATCTATATCAATTGGGTTCCTTCCTACACGCTACAGTACTTTTTAGTGAAAACTGTTGTTGATGACTATTCCTCCATATGAGTTTCGGAGAACAAACTGCCAGCAGATGATAGCGGAGTCTGTTGATTGGGATACAGATCAAGAGGTTTATCCACTGGTCCAGTCAGATACGTACCAATATGTACTAAGACCGAGCATCGTTTGATTTAGATACACATATTCTTGGTAATCTTTATTGGATACCTTGAGTAGCAGATATCCCAATCAAAATCATAATGCAATTTTTTGTCGCAGAGCTTTTTAAATCTCCATCCCCATCCGACATCACTATTTTCGTCCTGGACACAGCTCACAAGAGGGAGATGAAGAGAAGACCTAGTCCCGTAGGTTGTTCTAGATGGCACGCAGTGCTTCTGGTAAGATACCCACGACAAGCTACATAATGTTTTGTATGCTACGTACCAGTTCAACAGTGCTAATATAATCTGGTGGTTGGGCACTCATGGCTCACCTCCATATGGGATTTTCAGCCTCGTTGAAGCTGTTTTGTATGTTAAGAGAACGACGGAATGAGGAAATCTGACCGTGTCGCAACTCGCAACTGGACAAAATCTTTCTCAAATTTGCTATTTTTCAGTTGTGTTGTCAGTTAAACCCTGTCGAGTTGTTAGTTTTCAGTTAGCGACTATTGTTTTTCTTCAGTTAGTTTGCTTCAGCTATTTTCTAGCAGAGATACGACATGAGCCCACGGTGTGCGAGCCGTTTTTTCTTTTCTTTTTGATGAGTCAACGGCGGGCCTACATCGGCTAAAACCATTTTACTACCAGCTTTAGATCATTATACAAGTGAAAAAGAGGGGGTGGGGGAGTTACAAGGTGGTGAGGGGATGAGAAGGAGGAAGCTAAATGTTACAATCTCATAGATAAGTGGTACGACATGGAGCCCCAGTCGCGTAGCAGTGACTGTTTCTGGATGTTTTTGCAGTGGTTAGACCATAGCAGTACATCATCCGTTGCCACTCTAGCAATTGTGTGTAAAGCTTCATTGCGAAAAACCTTGGCCTTTCCGTGTTTCCAAATATTCCAAAAAATTGCCAAGATTATTGTGGAGTGAACCTTGTTTGAAAGAGCCCCCTGCCAAATGTGAGAGAGGATGATAGGAATGCCATCATGCAAAGCTTGAGAACTCATCCCAGAGAGGTTTTAGGAGATAACAATGAAAGAGCAGACGCGAGATGTTCTCGAACTGATCACAAAGAGGGCAGGCGTCAGAGGTAGCCAGAGATCTTCTGAAGCGACTTTCATTTGTAAATAGTCGATCATTATGTGTCAACCAAATGAAAATAATGCATTTGTTGGGCGTGTAGTTCTTCCAAATAGCAGTCGCCAGCTGGTCCGCTGGTTTGAAAGCCCAGTCGCGAGCTTACTGGTGAGAGGTTTGTTCACCTACCCGCTTCCCCACCTGAATATATTTCCATTCATATGTTGTTACACAAAAGAATCAATACGGAGAGTAAGGTATGCGAGCCAAGACCTAGTTGCATCCCTTTTAGTTACATACTTAAACCTAAAGATCCAAACGGAGAAATCTTGTACAACGTTCCTAACATTGGCTTTGATCATGAGCCTCTGTTGACGGAAGGAGAGATAATTTCTTGCGTCCCATAATTTCTAGAGAACTATTCAGCACGTTTGTTTTCCTTTCCGGTTCACTGAGTAAAAGGAGCAGAGAAGAACAAAGAAGGTACAAAAAATCACACAACGCAAGACCAACTCTGAATACAGACCGAGATCTCAATTCAGTGTCAACAATTGACATTAGAGCCTTTCGATCCAGTTAGTCGACGATCATGTCATCTTGAGCGGTGACACATGAAGGGAGCCATGGCCGTAGCAGAGTACGACAAGTCATCCCCGGGGGGACACAGAAAGGGAGCCATGGCCGTAGCAGAGTACGACGAGGAGCCGAGATCATGGTGCGGGAGACTAGCAGCAGAGGCATCATGGTCTCCTACCCCATGTTGACGTGGTTGAGCTACTCCACTGGGTCATGACGATGCATGTGAATCTGTAGACGGCGTGCATGTGGGACGCCATTGAGGACTATGATGTGCCGCACCGGGACGAGTCGCGACCGGTGACGATGATCCTTCGCTTCGTTCCGCCGAAGATGCATGACATGCTTGCCAAGAACACATGGGCCGTGATCAAGACCCAACGCCTCAGTAGAGACCGCCTCTTCATAGAGGAAGAATGGGCCAACAAGTCTGGCTATAGCTGGGTTGACTTGGATCAATCTTTTGCATTCAAGGGCCAACAAGTCCACTATATTTGGTATGAGCCTCAGTCACATATTTTTCATGGATGGAGATCCCTTAAGATGCAGTTGGGAGAGACCTCCTGTATGACGCCGGTGAGGTGGATTCGCTGAAGGAAGGCTCCAATGGGTCGACCCACTCGCACCATGAGAGTTTATTTTTTTATTTTTTTATTTTATGGCTTTTAGTATGTTTTATTAAAAAAGTCCGTTATTTTAAAATTAGTTGTATATTTAAATATATTTTTCAAAAGTTTAAGTATGTGTTTTATAAAAAATATTTTATATTTAAAAAGTTCATTATGTATTTACAAAATATTTATTGTGTATTAGTACAATATAAAAAGGTTCAATTTATATTTAAATAGTACATTCTATATTGGAAATCTGTTCAGTGTATATTTAAAAATATTCATAGTACAATATAAAAAGTTCAGTATATATTAGAAAAAGATCATTCTATATTGAAAAAAAAAATGTTTGATGTGTATTAAAAATGTTAGTCTTACAACATAAAAAAATTCAGTGTATATTAAAAAACTTCACGATATGTAATTAAAATTTAGAAGAAAATAAAAGTAAATCTGAATCTGAAAAGAAAACAAAAAATAAACAAAGTAAAAATAAAAAAATAAAACCGAAAAGTATAAAAAACACAAAAGCGGGAAGGTGGACCGGCCCGTCTGGAGCTCGCTTCTTCACCGAAACGTCCTACTTTGCGCGCGCGCTCACGAGCGGCATATAGGGGGCCAAGTCCATCTGTGAAGTTAGAGAATACCCTACGTCCCCTCGCAGTCGGACGCACCAACTTCTTCCCACAGCACACAGGCGGCGGCGGCGGCGGCGGTGATGGGAGGCGAGGGCACCAGCTCCAGCGGTGGGACTTTCCGCGCCCGGATAGACCACTTCCTCTACAGCGGAGAGAAGAAGCACGTCGTCGGAGGAATCGCCATCTTCGCCGCCATTTTCGGGGTGCCCTGGTACCTCATGACCCGAGGTATCAAATCAAATCCCTTCGTACACACAAAAGGCCCCAGTCCTCAGCCTCTCCCACCTCCTCTCATTACTGTGGTGATTCGTATGCAATTTGGAAGAGTCCGCGGATCCACTTAGGCGAGTCCTATTCGGTGTTCCTATCTGTTGTGCAGCTCTCGCTGAGGAGAACTAGGGTTTGGTACTTCCAGGCTTGGTAATTCGTGCTACTGATGTTGTCTCCTTTGTGCTTCTTGGATGGATTGGAACTGCGATAGTGCGGGGAAATGTTATAAATATTCCTTTCGCGGCGATTGTCAAAGCTAGTGTTGTTTGTTGATTTTGAGTTCTCTTCGGTCTTCGCGTGCTCAAGATTTGGGGACGTATGATTATGTTACAATTGAAATCTGGATGAAATCTGTTAATCGTAAGACTAATGTTCTGCAACTACAAACCTTGTTGGGATAGACACTTTTAGTGCTCTAGTTCTTTGATGCTCCTAGGAACAAGTTTTCATTCCTCTACATGCCATGTTCAGAAAACAAAATTTTCAAGTTAGAAAAACCAAAGTAGGAAACTTCTATTAATGAAGGTCGGTCCTATATGCATATACCTTGCTGTTGGATGATAACACATCATTTTTGCACCGTGTTTCAATCAGTCAGAATATATGTGAATTTATTTAGCATCATGAGACAGTTTGGCACAGAGAAAACATACTCCCTGTGTTCGTAAATGGGGACATGGTTACAATCTTCCATATACAATTCTGACTGATATTTTTCACATGAATATGCTAATATTCTTTTAAAAAGTGGTATATTATGAAATATTTTCCATTAGAAAATCTTGTATCATTAGTTCACATGATGAAACTAAATAATTCTGTCTTCCATTAGAAAATCTTGTACCATGTTCACATGATGAAACTAAATAATTCTGTAAATTTAATATGAGTAAAAGTTAGGGAAGTGTGACTGCATGCATTCTAGGATATCATCTATTTAATGGATGTAGTATGTACTTGGAGATATTTCCTCAGGTTTTCTGTTTTAGTATGTGCACTTCAACCATCAAACAGAAAACTAGTTCCGTGGGCTCACCTTAGTCATTTTCACTCATTTGGTTATCAGTCAACTAGAGTATGAATTGATAAAATTACACATTACTACAAATATATAGTTGCGTACATTAGACACCTTCTAGAAAGCACGGAGACGGATATGTATATCAGTATCATGGTGATAAGGATACGTAAATTTGCTATTTTGGAAAATAGCCAATATGGGGGTATGTTTTAGTGTTTTTTTAATTCACCAAAATACTGAGCTGGTACATTGAAATCCATAGGTTGGTAGGTTGAGCAGGTTGTTCAGCAGGAGGAGAGGATCATAGGAGATTAGATCATGAGAAGAGAAAGGAGAAGAGTAAGTGAGCTTAGCTACGGCTGTTGGCTGAATGGATCAGTGTACATACCTTGGGAGTTCGTGCTGACCTCTACCGTTGAGCTGCGACCGGGGTCAAGCTCGACGAGCTGGCTGGCTGCTGCGTGAGAGGGGCTGACTGAGGAGGAGTCGGGGATGAGGACGATGGGCAGTCGGTGAGGAAGGAAGAGAAGCTTGGCATTGGCTTGCTGCTGACCTGCGGACATGGACATTTTTACTGTTCTGACCCTTTTGCGAATTTTTAGCACGATCTAACCCCTTTCAAACTTTTTAGCACGATCTGACCCCTTTTAGTCATGCCAATCATCATGGCGTGTCTGCTCAACTAAGACACGCCAGAGACCTCGGCGTGTTTAGCCTTGTCCCACTTTCTGCCCAAGCGACGCGGATAGCTGACGTGGCAGGTAAGACACGCCGGGGACCTCGGCGTGTCTTATCTGGATAAGTTATGTGTTGCATCGAGAGATTGATGAGTGACTGCTGCCCCACGTGATTTGATCAAACATTGTTGTCTCCACGTGAAAGGTTGTTGTTATAGGAACCGAAGGAAACTTGTACTAGTTCGATTGGAGCCATCGAAGACCCATCACGTGAAGCATTGCTACTACTAAGTTGCCTGATGCACACGTCTTGAGGATTGGTGGAATTACTAATCCGAGTGCTACTAGTACTGGTTGATCTAGATTTTTTTTCTTCAAAAAATCAGATTAATTATCTCCATCAAGCTTCTTCGTACTGGTTTTCCCGTACCAGCTCCGTGGCGCACGCGTTGCTGTTTTTGGAAGCCAACTGGTGGGGTCTGGTATCCCTCAAATCTCTCTACGATTTGCTAAAAAGGGAAGGATGCAATGCTGTCGGAAATCGATCATTGCAACGGCCGCGCGCGAAATAGCAGCGCCCTGTTTCGCCTTTGTATGAGTCCTTAATTTGACAAAAAACAATTGAGATTGAGATGCACACCCTTAGAAAAGGAAGGTGTCTTGATTTAGCTTCCAAAAACAAATACACCATGATTTATTTCCCAAATAAAAGAGGCGTCTTGATTTGCTTTTAAAAAAAGGTGAGTTGTAGGCTCACCTCAATGGTTTATTTTCGTTTAAACCATTTATTTTTACCTCACCTCAGGTAAAAATAAATGGTTTAAACGAAAATAAACCATTGAGGTGAGCCTACAACTCACCTTTTCTAAAAGCAAATCAAGACGCCTCCTTTATTTGGGAAATAAATCATGGTGTATATTTTTTTTGAAAGCTAAATCAAGGCACCTTCATTTTCTAAGGGTACGCATCTCAATTGTTTTTTATTAAATCAAGGACTCATACAAAGGCGAAACAGGGTGCTGCTATTTCGCGCGCGACCGTTCCAACGATCGGTTTCCGATAGCATTGCATCCTTCCCTTTTTAGCAAATCGTAGAGAGATTTGAGGGATACCAGAACCCACCAGTTGGCTTCCAAAAACAGCAACGCCTATGCCACGGAGCTCGGTACAGGAAAACTAGTACGAAGAAGCTCGATGCAGATAATTAATCTGTTTTTTTTTTATGTACTAGTAGCACTTAGATTAGTAATTCCACCAATCCTCAAGACGTGTGCAGGCAACTTAGTAGTAGTAATGCTTCACGTGATGGGTCTTTGATGGCTCCAATCGAACTAGTACTAGTTTCCTTCGGTTCCTATAACAGCAGCCTTTCACGTGGAGACAACAGCGTTTGATCAAATCACGTGGGGTCCCTGGCGTGTCTTACCTGCCTCGTCAGCTATCCGCGTCGCTTGGGCAAAAAGTGAGGCCAAGGTAGACATGCCGAGGTCTCTGGCGTGTCTTAGTTGACCAGACCTCGCTGTGTCTAAAAGCGGCCAGATCATGCTAAAAAGTTTAAAAGGGGTCAGATCGTGCTAAAAAGTTTGAAATGGGTCAGATCGTGCTAAAAATTCGCAAAAGGGTCAGACCAGTAAAAATGTCCTGCGGACGTTGGGTGAGCTTCCGTCGCCGCTGGGAGAGCAGGCGCCGAGGGACTAAGGTTGCGTTAAGTTACCACTTAACTGAGCTGGGCCTATCCAATACACACCGGCGGAGTATCCATGAAGTACGGCATTGTTATAAATCGTTAATTCCCTGGTACTCAGGGGTAATTATGTGAGCAGTATCCGTATCGGATACCGTATCTGTTACGGATTCACTGATTCCATGAAGTTTCCATGCATTCGAGGACACCTTACTCGATTTGCTGTTGCACCTTGGTTTTCATAACCTTGTATTGAGATCCACAACCTTCCTTCTTATGTGGCCACAGGCATTCTGTGTACAGATGATTGAGCAATCAGGTCTGTTTTTCCTTGTAAATTATATGGTATGCCATAAACGTATAGCTTTACCATTAAACCATATGCGCATAATTAATATGGTATGCACATAGGTAAGCACAAAAATAACATTGCTATCTCCACCTGATTCATCCCCACATTCTTTATCGGCTGCCTTGATTTCAATGAGTCTCATGGTTTGTAGTGTACATTCACCTTATAGGCAATTCATTCCCTATTCTTGGTAAAAAAAAGGTTTAGTTTGCAGTTTTGATCACTTTTGGTGCAACACACCGCCTTGTTTTCTGGTTGGGACAACTCATAGCAGCATCAACTGTTCAAAAATCTGTATTTTGAATCTCTTGTAGGGTTGAAAGGCCGAAACGTAGATAGGATTATTCTGTTTCCATTAAATAGCCTAGTCTGATTAAGATTGGATATGGTATGGTCTAGGTTGGGCTTTGATGTAGATTGGTTATTATTTCTGTTGGATTTCAATGCGCCATCGTTGCTCTGTCTCTTGTAGGATTATGGTGGAAAGGGAAAAGATGTTTACATGTGTGGATTACGTTTGAGAATATGTAGCATTATATCCGACTTATTTGTTTCGCAGGCTAAGCCCTTGTAGATTTAGGTGGTAGGCATATTGATGATGTACTATTGCTGCCATATTTTGACTGTTAATCTGTGTTGGAGCAATATAAGTAATTCAGCTCCTTTGCTTTCTGGCTGCCTTTATTGCATCTATTGTCTTCTTTGTCTCGGTAAATAGTTTAAGACCCCATTCCTTAGCGGCTAATCCTCGTCTCAAAACATAGTTTTTTTTGTTGGGATGGAATCTTTGGCATCAGCTAAAATGATACTCCCTCCGTTCCTAAATATAAGCCCTTTTAGAGTTTCCAACATGGACTAAGACAAAGCAAAATGAGTGAATCTACACTCTAAAATATGTCTATGTACATCCGTATGTATATTGTACTGAAATCTCTAAAAGGGCTTATATTTAGAAACGGAGGAAGTAGATATGTAAGTAGGGAATAAACTCTCGATTGAGGGTCAGGAACTGTCCCCAGTTTCATCAACTTTGATCCAGGTCTATATGTGTGTGACTTCTTTTATGTTTCCAGTTGCTGACACGATCCGAAGTTACATTCCGAAGGCACGATCAACGTTTAAATAGGAAACTGATCACCAAGTTTGATTTCCTTGTACTCACTGCAACTGGTCATTTTTATATTTGTACTGAATGAAGTTCACCGTCACGTCATATTGATGAACTAGTGTATCCTGTGTTTACATGATGTTAGGTGTAAACGGAGGAAATTAAAGGCCTTGATGTTTGACTGTCCAGTGATGTTGGTATAATAAAATTGAATTTATAGCATCATAGTACACATGCCTCTATATTTTAAGGTTAATTTTCTGCATTCACCACTAAAACATCAGATAGGAGTATTGAGTTACAATCCAACTTGATGGTCCAAATGATGCTTTGGCCATTGGATCATTATTCTGCCTGCTTCAAAGCGTTTTTTGTGGTTATGTAAACCAACCAGAAAGCTACTGCAATTTTCATTTACTCCTATTGGTACTGGACAACTTACTTGATTGCAATATATCTCATCAATTGCAGGGGCAAAGCATGATTCTCATCAAGATTATGTGGAGCGAGCTAACAAGGCGAGGGCGGATAGGCTTTCTTCTGGACAGCCATCATCACTGAAAGAATGAAGCAGTTGTTATCCCAACCTCAGCATGAAGTTTGCATTATCATGAATCTGAAGGCTTAATTTTGCGCAAATAAACATACCATCTCTGTTCCTCATGTCAACAGCTATAGTAGAACATTCTGTTATTGTAATACGGTAATAGAAAATTGTAGGAGGAGACGATGGACAAATCAAAACATTTTTGTCCCATGAATTGCAGTCCGGAGCTAACTCTTGTTTGACTGGAAGAGAGCGCGCATGCTGCTTTGTGGTGGACATCTGTTGCGGGCTGGTAGAGAGTAGAGCACAGCGTGCATGGTTTTGCAGGTGGAGATCGGAGAGGGAAGGGAGAGCAAGTGTCAAGAACTGACTATGAATTCACTGAAGTTGAGCACTAAATACACACATATAGATAACTGCAGAAGATAGTCCCCAAACTGATAATGCTTCTCCTCAAGTCTGAAACTAGGGGAAAACTTAATGAATAAAGCTGAATCCTCCCCGATTAGTTGCTTCTGTTAGCATGTTGATACATTTAATCAACCAAGGAACCACATGATGATGTTGCCCTAGGGCCTGGGATCAGAAAAAACTGAGGAAGTAGTTGGTAAGAAGTGTGCCCAATCCTCTCGAAAACTCTGAATGTACCATAGTATTTAGAGTGCAATTTCAAGCATTTGTGCAAACTAATATAAGTGTGCAAGCAAGGTTGTAGCTTCAATTAGGCCATATCCCAACTTGGAATTTATCTATCCTTTCTCTTCTTATAAGCATAATGTTTCCAGAAATGTTGAGCATATGTTTCAAAAAAGCCACGTATGTTTCATCCTTTGTTGAGCATTCTGCGAGTCTCTTTGATCACATCCATTGCTAGTTCTCTATTCTATAGTAAATTCAATGTCAGCACATATGGAGTCAAGAAGTGATGATTCAACAACCATGGGAGGAGGAAATCCATACAATGCCTAAAAAGGTGTCATTTGGAGTGATGTGTGTAAACTGTGCCATTTCTTGGGTTAAAGCATTTGGCGTGTTCGAATTTAGCTAAACAGGCAGCAAACTACAAGTAAGCAAGCAACAGGCCAAGGGTTTCAGCCCGCTGGAACTTAGATAACTTCACACATAACATGCTAGAACACATACTATCTCAGATTCTCAAGAAGTACAGCAAAGTCTCAAACACTGGAAGCACAATACTAAAATTTCATCTGATACACCAATAACAGTGATGAGTGATTCGCACAATATTTCACGAGTTTGGGACATAGAAACAGTGCAGCTCAAAATCTCAACAGGTCGCCCACCAAGGTGATCTAAGCAGCAGCAACCTCCTTCTTAAGCTTGGCAAGCTCTTGCCTGATAGCTCCTCCCCTCTGTTTGCATAGTAATCATAATATCAGGAGTGCACAAACAGTTGCATACAGGAGTTGAGCATCAATAGTACAAGTATCTCACCTTGATCCTGGCCAGCATGACCTTGAACCTGTCGAAGTCATTGAGCGATGCCCTCTTCTTCTGGACAATCAGCTTCTTGCCCCATGAGCTGTTCTCCCACTTGGTCTTCACATCTGCAATCAGGATGCCATTCATTTAAACAGTTGCCATTAACTATTATTTTAAGAAAATGGTTTTAGGCATTGTTCAATACCAGCTTCCTCCATAGCTTTGATCAAAGTTGACTTCTTAGGGATCCGCTTAATGTCAATCTTGATGTCGGTGAGGGAGAGCCGCTTGAAGTTCATCTGGCAGCGGACCATGTCTGGTGCATCCACAAGTGCCTGTTCTCACATATAAGCAAATGCATTGAGTACTTCAGCAACCAAAAAAAAAGCAAAGATGTACAAATATCAACTCTAGAGTTAAAAAGATAAACAAGTGTGAACACATATCATTGAGACAGTAGCAGATATAAGTTATTCACAGCATAATGGGTTAGTGCTTAGTCAAACACATTATCTCTATGTTGACTTTTTTGGAAGACAACTATGTTCACAGAAAGAGTGAAACATGACATGACATGTTATTCCAGATAAATAGTCCAAAAGGCTCACAAGGGTCAAAGAGCGATTTTCAACACCATCAACTCAGAGTAGATGTTGCAGTAAGTGCCATGACCATCATAACAATATAAAAATCATTATCAGGAAACAATCAAACAATGAGCTATGACACTAACCAGTACGGAGTACAACTTATGTTCCCTTTAGAAATATATTATTCACCAATAAAACTTTAAAAATAGCTATAAAAACAACACAGCAAAGTAAACTGACAAATACAGCATCAGTATCATAAATTGCAATCCCACATCCTGTGGGATATGCCAAGAAACAGTAGTAGAACAGAGTAATGGAGCTATCATGTGGAAAAAAGTACTGGTGAAGGCATCAGAACTCATGAAAGATAACACAAGGCTAAAATGCAGATGCTACCTACATAAGCATGCAACATTTTACAAAATAATAGAAGTGAATACAGGAGTTGTTTATTTCACAAGGGAAATGGCCATAGATATCCAGTGGATTAAGTAACACTGGAGTTGTTTACTAGTACAAGGAAAATGGAAAAAATATTAAATGTATGAAGTGAATATTGTAGTTGTTTATTTCAGGACAATAGCAATAATACCCCCAACAGAAAATACATATGAGAGATATTAGAGCAACAGCATGCTGCATGCCTGGCTGTTTACTCAATAGGTTAATCAGACATCTAGGCAAGGCGGCAAGGCACATAACATAGACTAAGCAGGTAAGCCAAAACATAAAAACAAATAAAAGCATAACCAATGTAGATAGAGGGCCACATGTTGAGATCCTTCAAATACAAAAATTATATAAGTTATGAAGAATAACTTCACTGACAAGAGTAAGCAATATTACTTGCCACGTAAACTCAAATGGCATGTAAAATCAACTACTACCTCCGATCCAACAAAATAAGTACTGTGACACTTTTTATGGATCGGAGTAAGTAGCATATTCAATTGCGTACAAGTGGTGAGGCTAGTCAGATATGTGAAAGGATTCTAGTAGGCCAATCGCAGCCAAGTTATTAACACCACCGAGCTAGGCAGTTCAATACTATGAAATCCAGAGGGACCATACATTCAGTCCACACCTTTCAACAGCTCAAATTCATAGCGTAGAGACGAAAACTGTAAACTAAGCACGAAACCGAGCACGATCTCAACGACTACTCCGTGCGGACCACTCGGCCAAAGCAAGCTCGAGAATGACGAGGTAGTACGGGACGGGATCAATCAAACTCACCCTGTTCTGGTCGACGACGTCGACGATGACGACGAGGCGGCCGTAGTCCTTGCCGTAGTTCACCAGGGCCACCCGCCCGATCTCGACAAACCTCTTGAACGGCTGCGCGAGCACAAAAACAAGGCATCCATCGTCATCAACCGAGACAACCAGTGAGAACGCGAGAAGAAAGGCCTCACGGCGAGTGAGATTTCGCGGGTGTTCCTACCATTTTGCAGCTGTGCGGGCGGCGGCGGCGGCGGCGGCGGCGGCGGCGAAGAGAGGCGGGAGCGAGAGAGGCGGAGGGCGGCTGGACAGGGGAGGGGGTGGATGTAGCGGAGGTGTATATAGCCAAGGCGGGGAGCGAGACAAGAGCCGACAGATCTTGTGATTGGGGCTTCTGGTCGTCCGATCTAGGTTAGAGGTTTCTGGGGGTTATGGGTTGGGCTTTTGGGGCACTGTCTGGAGATTTTGGGCTCCTTTTGCATGGACTGTCGTAATGGGCATGGGCTTGCTTAATCGGCGTCAACTGTGGGCTAGTTGTCTGATTTCATATCGGACCTAGAAACCAAAATCCTGACGCTAAAAAAAACCTTTATTTGTTATATTCTATATCTTTTTTTAACAACCCATATATTAATTAATTAAAAAAGTTATTACAATCATTCGTTACAGAATTCGCCACACAGGACGGAAAACTATTAACAAGAATCCCATCAGACCTACTGATAAAACTAAACTTTGCAATCTCATAAACCACGCCATTGGCAAGTCGATTAATCTTCTCAATTTTAAAATTCATGAACATTTTAGACATACTCAAGGCTTGCTTCTTCAGATCACCGAGAGAAGACCTGCCAAGCTTCTCATTTACAAAAAAAGAATGCACGAAGGCACAATCAGTCTTCAAAATAATAGAATGGTGGAGGATAATATTGATATAAAATCTCGCGAGACAAGCACGAAATTTTGCTTCATTACCACTGATACAACGACCAAGAAAGTCCCAAGAGAAAATAACCACTTCACTAGACGAATTTCTAGCAACCACCCCAGACTAGAGGCATTAATACTCTCCACAAAATTTGCATCAACATTGATCTTGATATAATCTTCAGGGGAGGTTTCCACACCATGTTTTCTTGTAAAGAAGCATTAACAGGTAACACACCTCCCACAATTTTTTTCCTTTGTTCGTAGGAGCTACCAAAAATTGTCCACAAAGCTTGCACACGCAGAAATGGATTCTTTCCCTTTTCTATAAATAACATCATTTCTCAAGTGCCAAGCTCGCCAGAAGATAAACAATAATTGCTCGCGCTGTTGCGGGCTCAGAAGCTCTAACAGGATCAATAACCAATCTGGCCCCGAATACTTAAACATCTCCTCATGAGGAATATTCCATGAGTTTCTCAAAGTTGATCGCAAAGCCCTAGCTTTAGTACAAATCACGAGGGCATGAAAAGTGGTTTACTTTTCTACGCCACAAATAGAGCACATACCTGAATTACTCTGGTGGTGTTTAACTCTATTAGTCTGGATCGGCAAGTTATCGGTTGCAGCCCGCCAAACAAAAATCCTTATCTTCTGGGGAATATTAGCCTTCCAAATTAAATTCCAGAGCCTTCTTTCCCCCATTTGATTCGCCACTAAATTGACCCAGGTTCTCCTCCCTGTTCTTTAACTTAAGCGCAAATATGTACGCACTTCTAATAGAGAAAATACCATTCTGCTCATAGTGTCATGCAACAAAATCCCCCTCCTCAGAATCTTGAATACGAATATTTAGAATCTCCTCGGCATCATGAGGATAGAAAAGATACTTAATCAGAATTTCATCCCCTACCTTTCTCCCGCTTAAAAATAAATTTGAGACCCTCTTCAACCTAGTATTATGCCTTTTATCAGAAATTTTAAGGCATGAACTCCTAGCTAACCAGTTGTCCCTCCAAATATTTAATATTTATTTTGGAACCATCACCCACCCGCCAAATTACTCTCTTCTTCAGCAGTTCCAGACCATGTGTAATCCCTTGCCAAGTCACTGAATCCGACTGCGGAAAGACTGTATCCAGAATATGTCCATGAGGGTAATACTTAGCCTTCATAAGTTAGCACACAACGAATCCAGATAAACCAACAAACGCCACGCCTGCTTAGCCAAGAGAGCTTGATTAAATAATCTAAGATCCCGAAATTCCATACCTCCCTTATCTTTAGGCCTTGTTACTTTGTCCCAAGTTAACCAATGATTTTTCCTTCTTTCATTGTCATCTCCCCACCAAATATTCCTGATAATTTGTGATAATTTTCACAAAGAGAGGCCGGAATTTTGAATATACCCATAGCATACACAGGAAGAGCTTGAATGAAATATTTTATGAAGTCTTCCTTCACCCCACAAGAAACATATTTTTCAATCCAGTCTGAGAGTCTTTTCAAAACTCTTTCTTTTTCAGATTGAAATTTACCTGCCTTCATTCTACCCTCTGGGATTGGTAGACGAAGATACTTTTCTTCGAACCCATCATCCGTAATTTTTAAAATTACCATTGTGGCCACTTGATTTTCTAAAGTACATTTTTTCCCAAACATTATGGAGCACTTGTCAGGATTTAAGAGTTGTCCCGTCCCTTTCTCATACCACACCAAAATATTTTTAATTGCCAGCTCTTGATCGATGGACCCGTTAAAGAAAAGCATACTGTCATCATCGAACAACAAGTGAGAAATACCAGGAGCTTGCATGTTCAAGTAAAATTCCTAAAGAGTTCCTCTTAGACAAGCATCATTAAGCAGCAAAGAGAAAGCCTCGACAACAAAAAGAAACAGATACGGGGATAAAGGATCTCCCTGCGTTGACCCCGGAGTAGGAGAAAGCGGCTCCAACATTTGACCATTAAATCGCACCACAAATTTCACCGATGTAACACACATCATAATCCAATTTATCCATCTCTGTGCAAATCGCAAAGCCCCCATCGTGCATTGCAGGAAGTACCAGTCCACACGGTCATAGGCTTTAGCCAAGTCCAGTTTATATGCTTCCCCTCTTAAATCATTAAGAGAATTCAATGAGTGTATACACTCAAAAGCTATGAGAGCATTATCAGAGATTAACCTTCCTGGAATAAACGCACTTTGAGTAGGGGAAATCATACCATCAAGGAGTGGTCGCAATCTGTTAACAAGACACTCTGAAATAATTTTGTAGATAGCATTTCACAAACTTATCGGCCTAAAATCCTTAATTGACTAAGGATTCTTAACTCTGGGAATGAGCACTAAGCACAATAGTCGTGTTATTAATCTCCTCTGGCATACTTCCAGAGATAAAAAAAACTGTTGAACAACCTTAACAATATCTTCCTTAATCAAACCCCAATTTTGTTGGAAAAACCTAGCAGGAAAACCATCTGGCCCTGGAGCTTTTAAAGGCCCCATTTAAAAAAGAGCATCACTAATCTCTTGTTCAGTAAACGGTTTGCAAAGATTTTCATTCATAGCATCAGATACAAGTGGTTTGACAAGCGGAATAATATGGGATGGATCAACAAAAGCAGCAGAATAATAGAGCTGCTTAAATAACGAGTTAGTAACACCTTTCATCTCTTCCAGATTTTCCGTAAGACACCGATTATCCTTCCTCAGAGCAGAAACATGATTTTTCTTAGCTCTCCATGATGCCTTCCTTCAAAAATAATTTGTGTTACGGTCACCCCCCCCTCTCATATTATCTAAACGACATCTTTGCTTCCATAAGATTTCTTCCTTTAAGAGAACCTCGTCTATTTCCACAATAATTTTTTCCTTTCCTTTACAGCAACATGATCGTTTCTACTAAATAAGATTTTAAGTCCTTTACGAGCCCAATCAAGTTTCTTTGGCAAATACCCAATATGAGTCCGACTCCACCCATGTCACTAAATTACCTAACTTTTTTGCAACATCTTCCAGATCATTAATATTTGTCTCTTTAATCCAACAAGTGTTAATCTGATGATCCAAAGCTCATCCTTCCCTCTCCCAATAAGATTCATATTTCAACTGCTTTATAAATCTACCAACCCGGGGAGTACCCAACAACTCAACTAAAATAGGACAATGATCCAACCTGGAGCTTATAATATGGGATATCTTACAGCGAGGAAACATAGAAGACCAAAGCGGGCATGCCACCGCACGATCAAGCCTCACTTTAACTGTGAGAATCCGGAAATAATTTCCAGACCCTCCTGTGTTTAATTGTCAATCCCAAGATCATTGTTGACAACACAGCAAAATGGTATCATTGCAGAATACATAAAGATTTTACAAGTACCATAATCTGCCATAAGGCATACACATAAAATGTCTCATGACATTTGTTACAATCAGGAAACAACGGAAAGTAAAATGCGCAACGACTCCATCTCAGCCACAGGCAGTCGATGTAGGCCACGTGACCTCACTCCTACGGATCGCCATAGTAGTCGTAATCATCACCTTTGTCTTCGTGGAACTCTGTTCAACAAAATTATTGCCATGAGTACATTTCGTACTCAACATGCCTCCCGGGAAAGGTTCTAGTAACTACATGAGGCTTCAAAGGAAGGTTGTATGGTTCTTTTGCATAAAATCTAATTTTGTTTCAAAAAGCATAATAATTTGATAAGCGGTTTTAGACAAAAACAAGAATTGTCCATCATAACTTTCATCACGGTGAGGATCATCAATCCACTCACATCATTCATAGGTTCCAAGAATAGGGACAAAGAGGGAATAAGCAAGACAGGTTCCCGTATGTCAAGAAAGATTCATGTGTCGTCCATGACTGTGGCCACAGCTATTCGAATAGTTTTACACTCTGCAGAGGTTGTACCCTTTACCCACACGACACAATCTCGTCTTGATGCCACCAGCCGTCCCTGGCGTAGTACACTATTTTGGGTACCGACAGGGAGATTGTGACGAGGTCTTTCATTAGACCCACCCTTACTATGACATGCCCACTAGGTTTCACAAGGTAGTAACCGCAGTTCCCAGTCCTTGCCCCCTTTTGTGCCGAGGTTCTCCTCGCAAGGCAGCTATCCCATCTGCGGTACGGCTATGACCATAATAAGGATGAACTAACTAATTAACCAAGCCAGTGCCCATATAGCATGTGGTTGTATGGTTGTCACAATCTTCAAATCCAAGACTTATTGGGCCTCATGCGGCACGGACGACGGATTGCCCACTTCACCTCGTGAAGGGCAGCCAATCGCTCCTTCAATCCTTGATCCAGCTGTCGCCCGCGCCAGTATTTAGATGGTAAGTTTCACCTAGAGTAGAAGAGAGTAGAGGAAGTCAACAATGGCCAACCGGCCTAACTCAGCGAGCTCAGTAACAATTTTCAAGCGTTAATGATCCGAAGATCATTCAGATAAGCACCTATAGAATAATTAGCATGGATAAGCATTTCTACTTTACTAGATTACTATATACTTCTACTCAGGTGTCAAGTAAATCGGCGACAAACAGATCAGGGTAATGTGGAAATCGACACGCTAGCTACGAGATAAAATATCATGCAATAGTGGTTATAAAATACAATGCAATTTTATAAAACATAGGATAAACATGATCAAAGAGGGAGGCATGCCTTCGTTGGTGAGTCCATCTTCGGTTACTTGAATCTGTCCATATCCAACCTCGTCACTCCCTACTCGTCGTAACGATAGCAAATAAAAATAAATAAATACCAAAACACAAGTAAATCCAAATAACATCCAAAATAGATTAAGGTTGGATGGATAGCAAGATATTGATCAAAATGGAGATTCAAAAATGAGGTAGTGTGATAGGGAGGTAAGATAGAGGATTCAACGAGTTGACAAGGTTTAGATCGACATGGCTTAGGAAGGCTCGACGATCAAGACTAGCGTTCTAATAAGAACTATGATATATACTAGCAGCTAGTAGTGCCCACTACGCATCATAATTAACTATATCAGAAACTACCATATAACAAATGTAATGACGTCAACACATGGAATGGAATCATCCTATACATTTTAACTACACAATCACAACATGGCATGACGAAGGTAAAAGTTAACCACAAATAAATATTTAGATGTAATCTAAATATCTATAATGGTCAACACCAAGTATAATCAAACATTAGTCAGAACAACTATTAAAAAATATATCTATAACAAGAGTCAACCAACACTATGGTGAAACATAATTCAACAACTAAATAGTAAGACACATATCATACAAGGCATGTCAATAAAGAATCATGAAGAACTAATAATACAAGCATCAAACATACAAGTTGTCATGGTACTATACTAAACTAGGACATGCTCTTAATAATAAAGAACTACTAATACTAATGACCACTAGGAATTATATCATCACCACATGCTTAAAATAACAAAGCATGATGTGCACACTAAGAGTATGATCAAAGCACAACTCTACTAACATCATATTTGACTCATCCTAAGCATATGATGACTCATAACAACAAGCATTAAAGCACTCATAATACTAACATGGGACATAGGTAACCATCTATAAGAAGTACAAAGAACTAAGTACTCTAGTACAACACATGAAACATGATAAGACATGAAAGATTACTTGCATGAGTGATGGCTAGACACCAACAATGCAACAACATGTAAACTAGAAATAGTGCTAAGCATGGATGATCGTCACACGAGATATCACACTAGGATACAAATACTATATGCAACAAATAACTAGAGCATAACTTAGTTCATGTCAACTATAACAAACATCAAGCATAACAATATCCCACAACTCTAAAATACTAGTCATGACATGTAAGAACAAGAAAGCATTGCATTAACACACAACACTAGCATGCCAGAAATAAACATATGAACGTGACATAATAAGCATGTAGGAAAGTAAATAACTAGATCATGACATCAAGCAAATCAACATATACAAAAATGAATAAGAAGATGGCATGCATTTCGATCCGATACATCCTACACATGCAAAGACATAGGATACTTAACTAGGCATCATACAATACAAATTGGTACATTCATACTATGTATACTACTTATACAAGCATACATCACAATGGAATGATATTAATCTAGAAAATAAATATTACTTACGTAATAAGATTACTACTAGCTAGCAATTTGCAACACAAAGAAGATACAATCAAAATATGAATTTGGCTATGAGCAAGTGGCAACATGGCATGGTAATAAACCAAGATCAATAAAAACACATTATAGTTAGCAAGATGTAATAAGCTATGTTCTATAACACTAGAATAATTCTAGATAACAATGAAAATAGTAACCATGACATAATGCATCCAACCATGTAGACTTGGATAACTACATGTAAGAGGAACAACTGGGCAATAATATTTGGTGCAACGAACCACCATGTAAATATTCTCAAAAAAGAAAACATTTGATTTGACTACTAGCATAAGCATAAAGAAACTATGCAACAACACATAACAAAAATATATAAACATCTATCATAGACATGACATGATCTAAAATCTATAAATGAAACATGTGACATGTAAAAAATGAATACGTAAACCAATCTAAGATATCGTCATGCGAAGCAATAAAATAAAATAATCAAGACATGAAATAATTAAGCAAAGCTATGAATAATTCTATAAAACTATACGCATGGCGAACATCACCAAATTGTGGACGCATACACATGAAATGACTATATGATGTATCTAACACTATCAACATGAGACACCACACAAAATAAATTTAATAACACAATCAAACTCTAGATTAAATATATAAATACTAAACATGAAAACAATTCACAAACATACGCACACAACCATAAAACACGAGTATACATGATAGAACAAATTATCGATCTGAAACAATACACACAACTATTTTACAATTCAAATAAAAGTAAAATAAATCTAATAGAGTATATATCCTTCTTAGCATTATGAAACAATTAGCAATGACTCCTATGCATGTCATAAACATATGATAAACTAGATGATGCCCCGCACGTTGTTGCGGAATTATTTTGCAAAATATTTCAGTGAAAATGTTTGGTTAAATGAAGCATGTTTATTTGAAACAATAGCTTTTGAACTAATATATGGATTTAATATAAATATCATAAAAAAATAAAAAAAATTCATGCATGCATGTTACATGTGGGTTTTTATTATGCATAGTGGCATATTGAGGTGGGTCTTTCTCATGCATGTTGAATGATGAGGTGGCATGCTTGCATGTTGAGAGAAATATGCTAGTGGAGAGTGATGTGGCATGCATGATGAGGTGAAGTGTGTGCATGTTGAGAGAATTGGTAGTAGCGGGGAGCAACTTCTTAAGAATGTAAGATAACACATTTAACTAAAGTTCAACGAACATAAAAAAAAACCATCGATCTCGATCAAACGACTATATAAGAAAATTTATACATCTTGACACACCAAACTAACAATCTAGTGGCACCAAACGGTTCCTATGACCATAAGAAATATTTCATCTATTGAGTTCAAGATCATCCGAGAAACATACACTACGGAAACATGACGATGCCATCCGATGATCACCGATTTGAATGCGCTCGGCCAACTAAAGGAATTGACCAAACAATGATGTCTAGGAGGAAGATTGAATATAGGTGAGTGCACGAGAAAAAGGAAATTGATAGAAGCTCATCGAATTTGATGGAACGACGTGATGAACTCGACGAACAGTGTACGCCTACATGCAAAATTCTTCACGTGTGGTCGATCAACGATGTGGAAGAAGGGGTTGGCGGGCTCCTGCGTGCGAGGCGAAGAAGACGACGCGGTCTAAGTTCACGAGCATGTCCTCGGAGCAGTACACACATAAGCCCCGGGGCGATGGTGTGGCTGCTCCTGTGCGCACGGCCAACGTTAATGAACAACCGGGAAAAGATGTCAAGGAAGTAGGCTGAGATGAGAGAATTTAGTGGGTAGGAGGAATTGTGCCAGAACTCATCGAGCTTGAAGAATCGATCCAATGAACTCGGCGAAAAAGAAAATTGTACGCGCAACTTTATGGCAATGGTACGAACAACACAACGCGTATCTGGAGAAAATCTGAGAAGCAAAGTGGAAGAGAGGAAGGAGAGACACGCGAGGCTCATCTCGGATCCTCCTTTTATAGCCTATGGAGGGAAATCGGTTCACGAATGCCAATGGTTGACATTTAGTTCACCGGTTTCCAATGAAAGATTAAGGATATAATACGCGAAATGAATTCCCTGAATGGATGTGTGGTTGAACAGGAAATAATTTTCGTGTTAATGGCATGTTGAAATGATGACCATAATGACCACTAGAAGGAGAGGAAAGGATAACCATGTTCGTGAAACACTCACGTACACACAAAGAAGACGACGGTGCTATTGTTGGGCTTAAAAAGAAAAACAAAAAGGATGGGCCTTAGTGGAAAAACTTGGCCCAAAGGAAAATAAAATAAAAAATAGAAGAGAGGTGAGATTCACAAATGAAAGAAAAATAAAAGATATTGCGCTAGGAATTTTGACTAGAGTTTAACAGAGGAAAAATAATTAGATTTTCTTTAAAGGTAAAATCTAGTAAAAAAATAGAAGATCAAACAAAAATCAAATAAAGTTCAAAAATAAAAATGTGCACAATTTAATATGCTAAAGACAGAAAAATATTATTCAACGAAAAAAACAATAAAAATCAAAATTTAATTTAAGTCAGCATTAGTACAAATTAAATCTACCAAATTTATGAAAACTCAATTTAAGATTTTATTAATCAAATAAAACAAACGAAATTTTCTGGTTCTAATTTTTGGAAAACTTTTTTTTAAACATTTCGAGCATCGGAATGTTACATTAACACTCCTTTTGCCATCTTGCTTACTATTATACGTCCATCGCACACCATGAAAACCTAAATCATATAAGTTACAATCCGACAAAACTTCACAAAAGTTAGTCATTTGTCTAGAAGACCGCATATGCCGAGAAAAGGTCTTATTTTGCCACATGGCTTCGTTAAAATCCCCAACCATAAACCAAGCTCCACCACCAAGAGGTTTTATCCGCCCCACGAGATCCCACATCACGTATACGTACCTTAGGCTCTCCATAAATGAAAGTGCACCTCCACTTTGTTCCATCTCCCTTACTAATGTACATATCAATAAAATGTTCACCATATTTGTTCAGTTCACAGGAGTACATATCATCCCAAAACATAGCTAGTCCTCCACCTTTACCATGGCCAGAAGCAGTAAACACATTATTCATACCCAGTCTATAGCGCAAAACCTCAACATACTCTTTATTCTTTCTTGTTTCATATAAAAAGATAATATTGGGTCGGTGCGTCTTGGAAAGGCACACCAACTCGTGAACTATACGAGGCTGACCCAAGCCTCGACATTTCCAACTCAGCATTTTCATGTCTCCTGGCGGGCTACATCCGCGTCCGTAAGTTGACCGGCAGCCCCAAGGCCGGTAGCTTCCTTGGTAGCATCTCTCTCTTCCTTCTCCTCTCCCACAAATTCCCTCATCTTATCCTGAGCCCCTTCCTCTCTCCCCTCTCTCAACAGAACCATCCGCCCCTACTACAGCTTCCACCCTCCCAGTACACACTCTTTGACAAGCGATACTTATATCATTTGTACCCTTGTACTCTAAGCTCTCAGAACTAGTGCTATCCATAGTAAAAATTAAATTTTGATCATCACGAAGCCGCCTCTTGCTGCCAGCCGAGCTCTCCAGAATGGTTGCAAAAGCAACCTGGCGGCTCGACATATCGCTGCGGCTATTTTCTCTCAACATGCAAGCATGCCACCTCATCATCCAACATGCATGAGAAAAGGCCCACCTCAATATGCCACTATGCATATAAAAAACCCATCCTAGCATGCAACATGCATGCATGGAAATTGCTATTCTGCCATAATATCTTCTATATTTAAATAGCAAGCCTCCACTAACATATTTCTCAACATGCAAGTATGTCACCTCATCATTCAACATGCATGCATGTGAAAAGATCCACCTCAACATCCACTATGTATAATAAAAATCCATTCCAACATGCAACATGCATGCATGGAAATTTCCATTCTATTATGTTTCAACGCTCAATCACTATTCTTTTACATATCCATGCTTCATTTAATCAAAAAATCATTCAAATATATTGCAACAAAACCCCACAACAACGTGCGGGGCATCCTCTAGTTGTAGAAAAAAGGTGATAAGCTCAAATGTTTTCGATGATATTTGTGGAAATCATGGTAAAAACAAAATTAATACTTCAAAAATACTATTTTTCAAGAATATTTTGAAGTGTTGATTTTGTAATATTTGTTGATACTTTCAAGAATATTATTTCGTGATGAACATTCGCAAGAAGGAAAACATACCTTTTGAATGAACGTTGCTCTCATCCAAAACATTTCTCGAGCTGAACTCCTTGCTACATATGTCTGGTATTTGGTGGAAGCGTCGACGAGCAACTAATGGTCCATTAGATCTACTTAAATGGTTTGTATACTTGTTACAAACTTTTTGATTGTTGTAACAATTTAGAATTATAAAGCCAGATATAGTTTTTCATGCTTTTTCATATCATTATGTCATAAAAATTTTACCGCATATAATGAACATGGTAATACACATATTATCAACTAAAAGAATACCCCGCGCGTTGCAGCGAAAATCTCTATAAAAATTCTACAATGTAAATTGAAAGGGTATAAGATTCATGTAAATGTAAGTGGATGACATCGACAAATGATTGACCACAATAGTGGATGATATGAAGAGTTTGCATGTTGAGATAGATAACACAAATGCATGCATCTTAGCATGATTTTGTTAGTGAGTGACATGGAAAAATGATTGGCTACAATAATGGGTGATGTAGATAGCTTGCATGTTGAGATAGAAACCATAAATGCATCTTAGTGGAGTTTTACTTTATAAGATATATAAATTTGTGCCTTCCTAATATTTTATTTAACTAGAAGAGTTTCACGCTCTTTATTGTGTCACTTCTTTTGAGACATCCTTATGCATGTACACTATGACAATCTATGGCACTCAATGCATGAATATACATTAACTTTTTTTGCTCAGATAAACATCCATGACATCTAAAAATATTTTGAGGGCCTTCTATTGTAATAACTAGATGATACCTCGCGCATTGCCGCGGAATTTTTTAACAAATAATTTAATGTTTTGAAATATGAGAAAATTTATGAAATAGAGTATAATTTTATTATGAATTCTTTTTTGAAAGAGAAATTGTATAGAGTAAAAATATAAGAATATTTAATGAAAAACAAAAAATGAGTGTGTTTTTTGTTATAGTAATTTATTACCTTAATAATATATCAGCGAGATGATATGAGACAAAAAACTATGTTGAGTAGAGAGAGTGACACATCAACTTTGGCTAAAACTAAAACAATGATAGCAATTACATATGTGAATTCATAAAAAAATGTTGCATATAAAAAATGCAAGGTAACTTATAATTTATTTTTTAATAAAAAAATTGCTTCTAAATAGTGAAGTTGAGTATATAATTTTTCATTTGTGATAGTTGCACGTGCATGCGGATTTGATGACAGTATATGCATATAGTGCTAGTGGAAAAGAGTTTTGCATGATGGACCTACTTGATGATGTGGATAGCTTGCGTGTTAAGAAAAATAAGTTAGTGGGGATGAACTATTTAAGAATTATAGATATTGGTGGCAATAATGCTTCGTATTATGGTGGAGAAACTACAACTGATTATTACCACACATCAGCACAACAAAATACAACACGATAACTCAAGATCGAAATATCAAAAACAAGGATTTATTTTCTCGTCACAAAATAACAAAAAGAACACCATAGACCATCAATCCAAGCACACAATCAAAGATTGCCCACGAGCAAATGATCGTCATAAGAGCGAGCATTGGCAATTCACAATAACATAAACACCCAGCAACCAATTTAAAAAACACAACATGAATCCGAACCAAACTCATCAGGCTTGTCAACAACAATTTACTCTAATGTACCAGCACACTCCAAAGCGACAACTAATACCAAACATATAATAAAATATAGGAGAAATACAACATAAAAAGTATATAGATACTCAAACTCAAAGGGGAATGAGAAGAACACACCACCATATGGCATGACTGCGAACAAAGAAAGGGAAAAGACACCACTTCCACCCGATGAGGTCTCAACCACCGAATGCCAAGCAGGTAAAGATTGCTCTCAATCGTTGAAGTATCAACCGCCGAACGTCTAGCCGCCGAATGACCGACTTGGAAAGACGTTGCTCCTAACTGCATGCACACAGCCGTTCAATGCCCAGCTGAGAAAGACGAAGAACTCTCCTCAAGTCGCCTACTCTCTGCCGCTAAGATATCCTCAAGTTATCTTTGCACATAGTCGCCTCTAGTTTTCCCCTATTCGCCTCTTTCTGGTCCTTCAACTATCCGCACAACAGACACAACCGTAATAAAATCTCGTGGCGTGTTCCAGAGGTGCAACGCAATGGGAACACATGGCGTGATTGATGACACTGGAGTCGAGGCGTGAGAGAGATGGACCACATTGGCTAGCCAATGGGGAAAGTATAAAAAAACTCTGGATTATTGTAGGCTCTTGAAATTGTTGCCTTGAATTGACTCATATCTCTTCACCATACAACCACTTTCCAATGGGCTCACCCATCAGTAGATCACTTGACAAAGCACAATTCGTTGACCACCAAAACTCAAATTTAAGAGCTCGTTTATTTGAGAGAGATTTTGCCCCTACAGAGCTTACTGAATTAAATGACTGCTCTTCCAAATTCGATCCAATTCTTCTCAAAACTTCATTTCAATTTCCACGTGAAGGATGAGTTCTAAAGTTTGCTCATAATTATCTTGTCACGCCTTCAAGCTCCACCAAAAACTTCATATATTTTTTGAAAACTTCTATCACATGCTTCTAATTAAAATCTATTTGAATTTAAATGATATAAGTTTGAATTCAAAATTTTCCAATTTTTGTGAAACTTCCTTTGTGGTGTTGAGTATAAGTCGAAGTTTGCATAGGAAAAAATAGCATTTTACCACTTACCTTAGTTATTTATTTTCCTACTATTCTATGTTCTATGTAAAAGAAAATAAAGAAAAGAGAAGGGGGCAACGTGCCCTTACCAAGTTGGTCCATCTAGCCCCTCCAAATTTTTTTACGCCAGCTCAGCGCATGATACGTCCCAAACGTATCGATAATTTCTGCTCGTTCTATGCATGTTTTGTGTGATATTGCTATGATCTAGATACACTTTTGATCATATTTGGACTAACCTACCAACTCAATGCACCCCAGTGATAACTCTTGTTTTCTGCTGTTTTTCTATTCCAGGTTTCCCCCATATTAAAAATGCTCTAAAAATTCGGGAAAAATTGGATAAAAAATCAGCGCAACGGAGCCTTCCAGAATCACCAAAGTGGGGCCAGAGGGCCACCACCAGGTGTCCAGGCGGCTACCTGGCGCGACCAGGGGCCTGGCCGCGCCAGGGGGCGCCTGGACCCCTGGTGGCCCCCCTGGCTGCCCCCTTCGCCTATTTAATCTCCGTCACGGGGAAACTCCGAAGACAGAACCCTATTTCGCAAACTCGCCTCTGTTCCGCCGCCGCCGCGCTTCCAAGATCGAGAGCACTGTCAGGACCCTTCCCGGCACCCTGCCGGAGGGAGGATCGACCTCCGGGAGCTTCTTCTCCACCATGGACGCTTCCCGGATGTGCCATGAGTAGTCTACCTTGGACCATGGGTCCGTGATCAGTAGCTATGTGATGTTCTCCTCCCCTCTTTGTTCTTCATGGTTTAGACCTCGTGAGCTTCCCTACATGATCGAGGCACATATGTAATTCTTCTGATGTTGCTATGCTGAGTTTGATGGGATCTGATGGATTATGAGATTATGTTCAGATTGTGATAGAGTAATATATTTGGTTTTTATCTCTTATATTTTTGTTCCTAAGTAATTTTTGCATGTTCTCCGTTGCTGTTTCTTGCTTTTGCCAAGAAGTAGGTAGTGACTCCAAGAGGGAACGTTATGCTCGATTGTGGGTACATGCCCCCTGATGACACGCTTGAGTGATAGAAACATGAGTCTAGGGGATGTGATGTGGCCACAAGGGGGAAAACAATGGTGCTTGTAACCGCGGTTGCAAGGATTGTTTAGTTTACGCAAAGTTATTTTTAATGTAGTTGTTTGTTGCTTTGGGTTTACAGTTTGGGTGGGGCTCGCAACTTAATACCAGCGAGATGTTCTAGATAGATATCTCAAGATGGATGATTAGTAGTAGATGCAGATGGATTTTGGTCTACTTATTTTGGCGTACTGCCCATGCTTATGAGCCTCTTCCTTTCTTTTGTAGCATAGTTAGCATTGCGGTGCGTTTATAATCCTGTCAATTGCCCTTCTGTAATTTGTTTACCTCGCATAGCAGTTTTATCGTCTTTTGGGAGAGAGACATCACTAGTGAACATCACGGGACCCCGATCCATATTCTCATCATTGTTTAAAAGCTATTTCCTTTTTCAGTATTTACTTTCAGTTGCTATCACTATCATTATCCTGTGTTTTTTATCCTTTGTAAACAACAAGACCGGAGAGATTGACAACCTCTCTGAACTTCGTTGGGAGCAAAGTTATTTATGTTGTGTGCAGTTCCAGGTCAAGGAAGCAAGGTTTGTTGTAAACGGTCCCATTGTTTTCTTGCCACCTACTTATCATTGTCGGAGTCCTACGGAAGACAAACCCTATCCTCTACATAGGGGAAATTTGTTGCTATCCTACATCTCACCTTCCACTTGGGGTAACCAACGAAGGGAGAGAAGCCATTATCCTCTCTCGTGTATGAAGCAAATTTCTGGCGCCGTTGCCGGGGACTCTGAGTGATAAGATAGGGGAGTTGCCCACTACCCTTTACCTTTACTTTTTTGTCTTGTTAGTTTACCTTTCAGTTTTTATCTTAGTGTCCTTTATCAAAAATAAAAATAAAAAATAGTATTTCTAGTTCCTTACTTGCCAATCAATGTCTAACTTCTTTGAAACTAGATCTTATTGGCATGGAGGATTCACTGAGGATCAAAAAGAATGGTACAAGGAACACCGATTGTCTCAAAAGGGGATACACATGTGGAAACAAATACATCAGTTGTATGAGTATGCTAGAAACTTGTGCTCAATATATAATATATCTTTCTGCAGGGATGAATCTTGTTGCTTTATGAGGCATAAACACCTTGCTTTCCAATGTGAGTACAATGATGATGAAACCTTAGCTTCTTATGCTAAGAGAAATTATGATTTTTATGATGCAGAGCAAATAGAAGAATTTGTTGCTTATAAGGGTGCCTATGAAATTACTTCTCTTCTTAAAAATATTGATGATGCCCCTTACAAATCTTAGAGTCTTGCTATACTTAACTATTGTTTGGAAAATTACGATGTAAATTATTATATTACTGATCATATTGAGAGAATATCTCCCCCAAAGGAAGAGACTAATGTTTTGCAGGACTCTATGGAAGAAGAAATTGCTGAACCTGAAAGCTCCTTGGATGAAAAAGAGGAGGAGAGTGACGAACAAAAGGAGGAAGAATGGAGCCATCCATGTCTAACTTCTAATTTGACTCTTACTTTATATGATGAATGTTGTATTGATGAGTTATATGATCCTATGGATTCTTTTGAAATATCCCTTTTTGATGAAGTTGACGCCTTCTATACTTATGGCCATGATGCCACTATGGATGATTCTTATGGAGATGATCTTGCTATAGTTCCTCATTATAAGCATGAAATTGTTGCTATTGCACCCATACTTGATTCTCCTATTATCCTTATGAATTCTCCAAATCATATTCCGGAGAACTTTGCTCTTATTAAGGATCATAGTAATGGGTTGCATTTTTCTTATGATCTTGAAGAGTGTGTTGAAAATAATACACATGTGCTTGTAGGTCACGAACAACATGATTTATGTGATATTTATATTCTTGATGTTGTTCATGATGCTACTAAAAATTATTTTGAGAGAGGGAAGTTTGGTTGTAGAAACTTTCATGTTATAAAAACACCTCTCTTTTTGATGAAAGTTTTGAAGTTGTTCTTGCTCCACCTTCCTATGCATGTCACTTTGTGCTTCTTTGACTTATTTTCTTACAAGATGTCTATGCATAGGAAGTGGGTTAGACTTAAATGTGTTTCATATTGCTTCTTGATGCTCTCTTTTGCTTCAAAATTCTTATTCATGTGAGAGCATCTTCTATAATCTTTATGCCTAGCTTAAAGGCGTAAAAGAAAGCGCTTGTTGGGAGGCAACCCAAGATGTTTTTACTTCTGTTCTTAGTGGTCTTGATGATTGTTACTACTGTAGCAACATCATTGTATCTTTATTTTCAAGCTTTCTGCCAAGTTATAGCCTCATATGACAAGGGAAGCGAAAGTTGTGACATATTGTCCAGAAAACAGATTCTGTCTTCGTGACGGGAAAAATTGGATCAAATCACTAGTTCATATTTTTGAGATGAATTTTTTACACAGCGTGATCTATAAAATCACGGAACTTTCATATGTTCTGAGTTTTTTGATTTGAGTTGCATAAGTACCCCTAAAAAATTATTTACTACCTGCTGTTCTGTTTTTCACAGATTCTGCCACGTTTTGTCTCTCCTAACTTTTGCAAACCTTAAGCTTTCTTTTTCTTTGCAAAAACCTTCTGGAAATCTTGAGAAACAGTAGCTCTTAAATAATATCTTTGTATCCAGTGGGGAAAAATTATTTTATTAAGGGACTAACCTCTCTAATCAGCTTATGATGAGTTATGTATGAAGGGAGTTTTCAAGTGTGCGATGGAAGATGATGAAAGAAGATCCAGGAGTGTCAAGCGCTCAAGCTTGGGGATGCCCCCATGAATCCCCAATAAATATTCAAGGAGACTCAAGCGTCTTAGCTTGGGGATGCTGATACGTCTCAAACGTATCTACTTTTCCAAACACTTTTGCTATTGTTTTGCCCTCATTCTTGCATGATTTGGACGAAACTAACCCGGGCTAACGCTGTTTTCAGTAGAGCTGCCTGTATGGTTTTATTGTGTGCAGGAAAATGGATTTTTAGACATCCCAGAAAATTCCCAGAAAAATACCAGAAAATCCACGCACCCGATGGAGCCAGGAGCCAGAAGTGGGACCAGAGGGGAGCCCTGGGGGCCCCAGGCGCCCCCCTGGCGCGGCCAGGGGTGGGGCCGCGCCCTCTAGCCGCCTGGGCTGCTCCCCCCTCCTCTGGTGCCCTACCGAGGCTCCTATTTATCCCCGTGACGAGAAAACCCCAGAACAGAGGTCGTTTTATTAGTTTCCGTCGCGGAGCCGCCGCCACTCTCTGTTCTTCTTCGGGAGGGCTAATCTGGAGGCTGATTTGGCCTCTAGAGAGGGGAGATCGTCACCATCGTCATCACCATCACCACTCCATACATCCTCCATGACTTCTCTTCACATGTGTGAGTAATTCCCTGCTGTAGGCAAAGGGGATGGTAGGGATTGGATGAGTTTAATCATGTAATAGTTCGTCAGATTGTTGGGGGCATGTTGCCTATCATCTAGATTGGTGTTTATCTTCTTTGCTACAACTTGTTGTTCTTAATGCTTGTCACTTTGGGCCCGAGTGCCATGTTTTCAGATCTGAACCTTATGTGTTTTCATGAGTATATTTGTGTTCTAGATCCTATCTATGAGTTGTATGCACCTATTATGGTCCGGAACCGGCGATCCCAAAGGTGACAACTTGGGACACCAAAGGGGATGGTCCATGATTTGAGGATTCCGTGTATCCATTGAGTTAATTGCTTTGTTCCGGTGCTCTTTGACAGGAGCGCCTTAATCTCCATAAGTTCCTTTTGGCCCCGTTCGTAGCGGGATGGTAGGACAAAAGATGTTGTGCAAGTTCTTATTGCAGGCACGCACAACTACCTACGGGATACATGCCTATTGTTTGATATTTGCCTAGATGATCATTGCTTTTGTGTGTGCCTTGCCCCGTGTTAGAATCTATTATATGTTTACTCCCATCCATGCAGCGCCCGACCATCCATCTCCCTAGCCTACAGTGTTTTCAATCCTGCTGGTTATTAGTTGCTACTTTTTGCTATTTACTTTTGCTGTTGCTATCATCACTATCATATCACTGTTACCACTTATCTATTGTTGCAAGCAAGTATATTTCAGGTGCGGTTGAATTGACAACTCAACTGTCAAAGCTTATAAATACTCTTTGGCTCCCCGTGTGTCGAATCAATTAATTGGGTTAACTTACCTGCGAAGACTATCTCGATCCCTTACGCCTGTGGGGCATCAAGCAGCGTTTTCTGGCGCCGTTGCCGGGGAGCATAGCAATATTTACAAGTCTACTTGAAGTATCCTGCCTGCTGCATATCATCCGCTATGGGTAAGAAAGGAGACCCCAAGGTTCCGATCTTACCATCTCATACAAGAAAAGGTACTGTTCTGAACACAAGTGCTACACTTGATTCACCTTCTGTTATGAGTAAGTTTTACTTGACCACTACTACATGATGCTTCTATTGAGTCTGTTACTATGTCCGATACTTTTGATGATGCTTCCACTACTCTTGATGATGCTACTTTTCTTGGTCACTATATTGAAACTCAGACTGCAGCAAAATCCAAGACCGAGACCCCTGCTACCTATATTCCTACCTGCAAAACCTTTGGTTACCCGAGCTTAGATGAACTCAAGGAGAGAATCCTTGATGATGATTATTTTACTCTTGATGATGATTTTTGCAGGGAACTCAGAGAGTGTGTCGACTCTGACCCTGGTGCTATTAAGGAGTTGCTCAAGAGGCACGCCATGAAGAACAAAGTTATTCTTGATCCTAAATTTTCCACGTCACCTATATGCATCACTGATCCCGATTATGATTTCTCTGTTGATGTTTCACTTATATCTACAGTCGAGGCTGACCTCTTTTATGGCAGAGAAAATGATGATGTTATAGCACACTTGACCAAACTCGCTGAGTTAAGCAACCTATTCACTACTGATGAGAAGATACGAAACTTCTATGTGGCAAAGCTTTTTCCTTTTTCTTTGAAGGAAGACGCTAAATCATGGTACGATGCACTACCCTATGGTTCCGTTAAAAGTCCTCAGGACTTAGTCAAATTTGTTGTTGATAAGTATTTCCCAGCTCATCTGCAACATGCTGCTTTGCAAAGAATCTATAACTTTAAACAATTGCAGGATGAGCACCTCCCTAAAGCTTGGGGGAGGTTTTGTGATTTACTTAAGGTTATGCCGGGACATGGGATCCCCAAGAATGAATTGCTTGATATATTTTACGCTGGTTTAACCGATGAATCCAGATCCTATCTGGATAGTTGTGCTAGTTGTGTTTTCAGGGAAAGAACGCCGGACGATGCAGAAGAATTAATGTGCAAAATCGCCAAAAACTATGAAGACTGGTCCGTTCCTGAGCCACTTCTACCACCAAAAAAGAGGGACATGCTTGTTCTGAACCCCGAAGATATGCAAGAAGCAAAGAAGTCTATAAAGGAGAAAGGTATTAAAGCCGAAGACGTGAATAATTTACCGCCTATTGAGAAGTTGTGTGAGCCTACTACTCACCCTCCCTTGGTAGAGGTACACTCTCTATTAGACTTTACTGAAAGTGACATCCCTAAAGGTAAGCCTTCCGACCAATGTTTAGACGAGCTTGATAATTTTATTGTTAAGCAAGACCATTTTAATAGGAGATTACAAAGTCAGTTGCATGATAATTCTCTTGCTATCAAAAGTTTGTGTGATGTTCTAGAAAGAACAGTTAATGATGTTAAATGTCTTGTTAAGCATTTTCATATGGTTCAAACTCAGCTTGAACAAATTTCTAATGTGCAAAAAGATTTGCTTGCTAATAATGCCAAACAGGACATACAAGCTTATGGAATTAAAACTAGGGGTGGAACACACACCCAGGACCCACTCTATCCTGAGGGGCATCCAAAGAGGATCGAGCAAGATTCTCAAGTGCAAGAAGAAGACGAGACTGTTAGCTCTCCGAAGAAAAAGAAGAAGAAGAAACACAAGGAGGCTGACAATCCCGATGATCCTATTACAAGTGAAAAGCCAGCTGTTGATCCTAACAACATATCTACCTCCGATGCCGAAACAGAAGACGGTGCCGAGTCTGAAGAAAAGGACTCAGAGAAGGATGATTCTCTCAAGGCAAGAGAAGAAGAAGCACCCGATAAACGCAAGAGGTACTCTAAAGAAGACTTCATCGCAAGAAGACATGGGAAGGAAAGAGAACCATGGATACAGAAACCCATGCCCTTTCCAGGTAAGTCCCTCAAATCTAAAGAAGAAGAGCATTATAATAAATTTTGTGAATGGATGCAACCTCTTTTTCTTAAAATTCTTTTGACTGATGCTATTAAGTTACCTCCCTATTCGAAATATATGAAAGATATTGTTACTAATAAAAGAAAAGTTCCTAATGAGGCAATATCTACTATGCTTGCTAACTGCTCTTTCAGTGGCAAGATTCCTAAGAAGCTCGGTGACCCAGGTATACCCACCATTCCTTGCTCCATAAAGAATAATTACGTCAGAACCGCTTTATGTGATCTTGGGGCAGGAGTGAGTGTTATGCCTTTCCCTCTTTACAAAAGGCTTTTTTTAGAGAAACTAATCCCTACAGATATCTCCCTTCAGATGGCTGACAAATCAACAGCTGTCCCAATAGGTATTTGTGAGGATGTACCCGTTGAAGTTGCTAACTGTTTGATCCTTACAGATTTTGTTGTGCTTGACATGCCCGAGGATGGGAGCATGTCCATTATTCTTGGTAGACCTTTTCTTAACACCGCAGGTGCTATCATTGATTGCAATAAAGGAAAGGTCACCTTCAACGTTGATGATAAAGAACACACGGTGTATTTTCCAAAGAAGATCGACAAGAGGCATGGCCTTAACTCTATAAAGAATATCGAGACCGTGAAGATTGGAGAATGGGACTGTCCACTACATGTGCACCACAAATACAAAACCATTATGGTGGGGACAATGTCCATCAAAGTAAAGGTGCAATGATCACTTCATAAGGGGTGAGACTTCTTGTTCTACATATCGCCGGTTTGTTGGTAAGACTTGATCAACCTTACTAGTGAAGCTTGTTTTATATAGGTAAAAAGTCAAGCTTGTTATGTTTTCATTTGCTTTAGCTTTCATTCTCTTTGTTGTACCAAGTTTTTATGTTTTTAAAGCTTCACAATACTAATCACCGCTTTAAGTTTTCAGAAAGTTTTGTAGCTTTTTGAACTCCGAGAAATTTTCAACAGTGAAGTTTTCAGAAAAAATCCAGAAAAATAAGAATAAAAATTTCCATGCCGGGAGTGACCCAGAGGCACCTGGGGCTGACCAGGGGGGCCCACCAGTGGCCCAGGCGGCCAGCTGGCGCAGCCTGCCCCCTGGCCACGCCCACAGGGCGCCTGGGGCCCACAGGCCCCACTTCCAGGTATGTCTTCTTCCTCCTCCTTCCTCTCTCTCCAAAAACACGAGTTCTGCACTTTGTTCTTGCGTTCTTGCTGTTCTTGGAGGCGATTTTCGATCTCTCTCTACAGCCCACCATTCGAGCTGAATTTTTGAGAAAATACTCCCTGGTATGTAACTCCTTCACCCCTCCAATTAGATTTTTGATTGGTGGCTTCATTTGTGAGTATTTAGTAGCTCTTGGTGCTGTTTATATGAGCTTGCATGCTTGTGTAGAATTTTATTTTCCAAGTTTTGATGCAAGTTTATGCCTTGGGGAAGTGAGTTGAGTAGTTTGCTTAACTCATTTTGTTTAAATCCTTGTTTTTGTAATTTGTGAAAAATTTCAGAAATGAGTTTGCTAGGAAGAGCAAAGGGGTGGCTTGGGAAGAAAAGCCCCGAGCGCTCCGATCGAGTTACAAGAGCTGCAGCTTCACCCTCGACTGCTAGGGTGAGCTACAACGAAGATCATGTGCCCTTAGAGTTGTTGGAGGACACAAATCAAGCACGTGCAATGACTTTCCCGTGCGATGAATTCCTTGAAGCTGCAGGAATTAGGGAGGAGTTCTATAATCTTTGTGCTAATGCAGGTTTGACGCGGCTCGCAACGTGCCGTGTTACTCAGTATCAAAAACTCACCTCCTGTTTTATTAACAGTTTTAGATATAACCTTGATGCTGGTTTTGTTGAGTTTAAAATTTACAATGATCTTTTGACCATGCCTTTGGAAAAGGTTTGTGAAATAATAGGTGTGCCCAACGTGGGACTGACGGCGAAGATGAGCTCTCAGCCCTCCGAGCTGAGGACCGTCTTCAACTCTCTCTGTAGCATGGATACAAGGGATATTCATCGGTCAAAGATCTCCAGTATCTTATTTCCACACCTCAGGTATTTTGCGTATTATATTGCTAGAGGGGTGTTAGCTCGTGACAACACGAGCAACATATCTGCGCCGGATATTGCTATCCTGGCAACCGTCCTTTTAGGGAGGTTTGATTATAATGTGGGTGCCTTGATTGCTCGACGCCTTGCTATGAATGGTAACAAGGGAGACTTATTTGGTGGCGTTTACGCCACACTTATCCTAGAGTCTCTTAATGGCACCCCACACCCCGATGATAAGCCTTTTACTTATTTAAGTTTTGATCTTGCTTCTATGAAAAGGCATAAGTTTGTTACCATGACTTCCGAGTTTGGTAACCTTGATTATATCTTGCGTTTCGGAGATACCACGGAACGCAAGATCCGTCTACCTGCACCTCTTTTGTTTGATTTTTCTCGCAGTAACGGATGGTCCTTTAATGCTACCCAGTTCGATGAGTTCGTGGTCCAGCGTCAGTTTCATAACCCCATGGAGGGGGTTGTGCCCGACGAGGAGGAGCATGGTGAGTTCCCACCTTTCCAGGGAGAGACCGTCACCCAGTTTGGTGAAGGGTCTTCCTCTTCTTGGAGCGCAGATCCTTCTTCGTGGGAGGATCCGAGGACTTCGGTGTACGCATCGGAAGCCTCATACGACCCTTGGACTCACCCGTACTACCCTGGAGCAGGAGGCTCCTGGGGACATTAGCTACTACCAACTTAGGCCAAAAGCCTAAGCTTGGGGGAGTACGTGCCCTTCTCACTTTTCCATTGTATTATCCATTTTATTTGCTTTGATCTTTTCGAAGTTTTTTCCCGTTCTTCTTTCTTTCTTTCTTTGCAAAAACAACAAAAAGATTTTCTCTTTTCTTTCACTTTCTTTTAACCTTTAAAAAACCCAAAAAGATTTCCTTTCTCTCTTTAGTTTTCTTTATTTTCAGAGATCAGCCCGAGTCCGTGATGGCATTTGATTATATTTCCTACGTTCGATCGTGCAAGTGACCAGGCAGTAATGACGAAGATCGACGGAAGGGAAGCAACAAGGGAAAACGGTATGAACTCTTCTTGTTTCTACTTTTGTACATATGCCTGTACTTATGATCTAGAGACCAGCTTGTAGCGACATAGTGCTATGTTTACAATGCTTTCCCAGTGTTCATGCTTTCCTTGTGGCTAGTCCCAAATAGCTAGAGTACATAATGTGTTGTTGAAATGATTTACATGCATTGCATTGTTCATGGTTTGGCGTACTGAAGTGGTATTTCCCTTCGGAGAATTTTTGGATTGACTTGGCACATGTTTACACATGCTTATGACTAGAAAGTCTATTTTTGCCTTGATGATCTTTTTGTTTCAGAATAGTTATATCACTTTCATGCCCGATTCAATGTTGCTTTGTCGCTCTGCATGATTATGATAGTTATTGCTCTCTAGTTGGTCGCTTCCCAGTCTTTTGCTAGCCTTCGCTCGCACTAAGCGGAATTCTGCTTGTGCTTCCAAACTCCTTTTTCAAACCCAGTTGTTCCATTTTAGTCCACCATACCTACCTATATGTGGTATTTACTGGCCACTCCTAACTTAGACTTTCTTGTGCCATCTCGAAATTTATTCAAAAGCTTCCCTTTTGTAACCGTACAAGCTCATGGTCCGGTGAGGGGAAATCAGTATCTTTCATGCCAAAAATATTTTGACGGAAGTTTTAACTAGTCAAAACAGGAAAAAATATATGAGAGTTACACCTCCCCCATACTTGATGATGGAGTGAAATGGACCAAACGCTGCTTATGATAGGTGGAACGATACCCTCCTTCCACCCTTGAGGCAAAATAAAAGGTTCCGTAGACCATCAAAGGATTTATGGATAAGGGAATATGTGTAAGGAAAAGGCATTATATATGGTTGGCATGGGAGATATTGAGAGACCTTTACCGTTCACCGTTGACTGGAAAGTTACTCCTCTCAAAAGAGTTTTATCTCTGTTTTCAAAACCAAGAGCTCTGGCACATGTTTAGTCTTTGCTTCCTTTCACGGGTTTTCAACCTTGCCATCAAAAGCCACGGTTCGAGAGTCTCCCCTTCTTTCTTCAAAGCACCAACTATGAGAGCATAATTGTCATTCTTAGTGTAACATGCATTGTCCCAAAGTATTACATTGTCTTATGCATGCTTGTGTTATTGCTAGTCTGAAATACTGAGTTCTAGTCACCTTTAAAACTCCGGAGGAGTTTCTGCATTTATGTTTTGCTTCACTCATGGAGGCTAGCAAAATGCCACTCAAGTATGTTCAAGCTATGTACATTTTGATCCTGTCTTGATTTTCAGTAGCTTATCATTTACTTTTAGTTGTTTGTGTCTGATCACATGAAAGAAGAATTGCTTCGTGCATTGTCCTTATAGCATTGTTTCATTACTTGCTAAACTCTTTTCGTAGTACATGCTTATATACATCTAATGAAGCAAAAGAGTTTGTCAAAGTTTTCTTTGTCGCGTCCAGTTCGTTGAACTAAATTTCTTGAGGACAAGCAATATGCTAAGCTTGGGGGAGTTGATACGTCTCAAACGTATCTACTTTTCCAAACACTTTTGCTATTGTTTTTCCCTCATTCTTGCATGATTTGGGCGAAACTAACCTGGACTAACGCTGTTTTCAGTAGAGCTGCCTGTATGGTTTTATTGTGTGCAGGAAAATGGATTTTTAGACATCCCAGAAAATTCCCAGAAAATCCACGCACCCGATGGAGCCAGGAGCCAGAAGTGGGACCAGAGGGGAGCCCTGGGGGCCCCAGGCGCCCCCTGGCGCGGCCAGGGGTGGGGCCGCGCCCTCTGGCCGCTTGGGCTGCTCCCCCCTCCTCTGGTGCCCTATCGAGGCTCCTATTTATCCCCGTGACGAGAAAACCCCAGAACAGAGGTCGTTTTCCCAGTTTCCGTCGCGGAGCCGCCGCCACCCTCTGTTCTTCTTCGGGAGGGCTAATCTGGAGGCTGATTTGGCCTCCGGAGAGGGGAGATCGTCGCCATCGTCATCACCATCACCACTCCATCCATCCTCCATGACTTCTCTTCACATGTGTGAGTAATTCCCTGCTGTAGGCAAAGGGGATGGTAGGGATTGGATGAGTTTAATCATGTAATAGTTCGTCAGATTGTTGGGGGCATGTTGCCTATCATCTAGATTGGTGTTTATCTTCTTTGCTACAACTTGTTGTTCTTAATGCTTGTCACTTTGGGCCCGAGTGCCATGTTTTCAGATATGAACCTTATGTGTTTTCATGAGTATATTTGTGTTCTAGATCCTATCTATGAGTTGTATGCACCTATTATGGTCCGGAACCGGCGATCCCAAAGGTGACAACTTGGGACACCAAAGGGGATGGTCCATGATTTGAGGATTCCGTGTATCCATTGAGTTAATTGCTTTGTTCCGGTGCTCTTTGACAGGAGCGCCTTAATCTCCATAAGTTCCTTTTGGCCCCATTCGTAGCGGGATGGTAGGACAAAAGATGTTGTGCATGTTCTTATTGCAAGCACGCACAACTACCTACGGGATACATGCCTATTGTTTGATATTTGCCTAGATATCATTGCTTTTCTGTGTGCCTTGCCCCGTGTTAGAATCTATTATATCTTTACTCCCATCCATGCAGCGCCCGACCATCCATCTCCCTAGCCTACAGTGTTTTCAATCCTGCTGGTTATTAGTTGCTACTTTTTGCTATTTACTTTTGCTGTTGCTATCATCACTATCATATCACCGTTACCACTTATCTATTGTTTCAAGCAAGTATATTTCAGGTGCGGTTGAATTGACAACTCAACTGTCAAAGCTTATAAATACTCTTTGGCTCCCCGTGTGTCGAATCAATAAATTGGGTTAACTTACCCGCGAAGACTATCTTGATCCCTTACGCCTGTGGGGCATCAGATGCCCCCATGCATCCCCTTCTCCATCAACAATCATCAGTTCGTCCTTCGTCTCGCTATATTTTTATCACTTCATGCGTTATGTGCTATGCTTGGAGCGTCTCGCTCTTATTTTTTATTTTTAGTTTTCTTTAGCTTTGCTTGCTGTCATAACAAGTCAGACCCCGTCTTACTTTGTGTGGGAGAGAAACACGCTCCACTTTCAAAATCTAGAACACATCATATGATTTTTCATGCCTATCTTTTTACTGTTGTGTGTTCTTTATCTTTTAGTAGGTACTGCCATGTTTAGTTTTAGTCTTAGTTTGTCTTTAGCAAGCGCCTTGGCTTTTGTTTAGTTTGCCGCTGGAACTCTCTTTAGTTTTCATGCTTATCTTGTTAAGAGAGTTGGTTGTTGCACTGAGTTGTGTCTTGTTTTGAGAGTAGGTAATTAAGGTTGCTATTTAATTTTAGTAGTAACTTGCAATAGTAATGAGTTATTGATGTGAGTAATGTTTGAACTTTTGGTGTCAAGAGATCTAGCCTATTAGTGACAGGTGTCGTATTTTGGGCAATCCGTGTTATTTTCAAAACCTACAAAACTAGTTGAGAACTCTAGCTACTAGATGGATCGCTAATCTTTGGAGGGATCGAATATTAGACTACACTCACGTACCATGAGTCGAGGATGCGCAAGGATAACCAAACCCCCATACACTCCTCCTCGGGGTACTTGTCTGTTTGTGAACCTCCTTATTAGATTGAGAGTTACCGATAATAAATGCATGAGTTCTTCGGACTAATGTAAGTATTGAAAGTTGACACTTCCACCTCCTCATATTTGCTAGCCTCTCCTGTGCCGTGCATTGCCTTCTTCTCACTCTGAGAGTTAGCGTCCACCTTCGCCGGTACATCCAAACCCTTGGCATGATACGCTCTGTCATCATAAACCTCCTTATATCTTTCCTCAAAACAGCCACCATACCTACCTATCAAGGCATTTCCATAGCCTTTCCGAGATATATTGCCATGCAACATCCACCTCTTCATTACTTGATCTTCATGTGATACATGTTCCTGCTACACTGGCAGCGGCATACATTGCATACATCATGATAGCTACATCTTCTTTATGTTTTGAGTACCTTGTAAAGTGTGAAAGATCTTCTATACCTCTTGTAAATTAGAGTGTTTCCCTTAAGTGAGGAAAATATCCCAAAGTGGACAAAATAAAAGATCCCAAAGAGGACAAATGAGAGTTTAATAGAAAGAGCCATTGAGGCCACCAAAAAATACAAAAAATAGAAAAAAGAGAAAAATAAAAATAAAAAGAGAGAAAGGGGCAACACTACTATCATTTTGAGAGATCCACACTAGTACTCCCTCTTATCCTTGTACTCCATAGAGATGATCATTCATGCATATAGCTATGTGGGGACCTTCACACTAAAGAACTTGGCTTGCATATTCCAAGGATGAGCCTCCTCAAAAGAGCTCTAGGTCTTCGTGAGCAAGAAAGTTAGATGCACCCCCACTAGTTCCATTGGAGAGCTTTTCAGCTCATATGTGCATCCGTTGCATGTCAATTGATACGTCCAAAACGTATCTATAATTTCTGCTTGCTCCATGCTTCTTTTGTGTGATATTGCTATGATATTGATGCACTTCCATACACTTTTGATCATATTTGGACTAACCTATTAACTCAGTGCACCCAAGTGCCAGTTCCTGTTTTCTGCTGTTTTTGTATTTCAGGTTTTCCCATTATTTAAAGTGCCAGAAAAATTCCATAAAAATATAGAAAAAAATCAGCGTACGGGAACCTTCCAGAAGAGCAAAAGTGGGGCACGAGGGGGGCCAGGGGTGGCCCAGGCGGCCACCTGGCGCGGCCACCCCTAAGCCGCGCCAGGGGGGCGCCTTGGGCCCCTGGTCCACCTCTTCTTGCCCCCTTCGCCTAATTAGTCTCCGTGACGCGAAACCCCCGAAGACAGAACCCTTTTTCACGATCTCTCCTTTGTTCCGCCGCTGCCGTGCTTCCAAGATCGGGAGCACCAGGAGAACTCTTCCCGGCACCTTGCCGGAGGGAGGAACCACCTCCGAGAGCTTCTCCACCACCATGGATTCTTCCCGGATGAACCGTGATTAGTCAACCATGGATCATGGGTCTATGATCCGTAGCTATGTGATGTTCTCCTCCCCTATTTGTTCTTCATGGTTTAGACCTCGTGAGCTGTCCTACATGATCGAGGCACATATGTAATCTTTGTGCTGTTGCTATGCTGAGTTTGCTGGGATCTGATGGATTATGAGACTATGTTCAGATTGTGATTGAGTAATATATTTGATTCTCATCTTTTATATTTATGTTCTTGAGTAATTCTTGCATGTTCTCCGTTGTTGTTTATTGCTTTGGCCAAGTAGTAGGTAGTGACTCCAAGAGGGAGCGTTATGCATGATTGTGGGTTCATGCCCCCTGATGACTAGCTTGAGTGACAGAAACATGAGTCTAGGGGATGTTGATGGTGCGATTTCTCGCCCCCTCGTTGGTTATCCAAAGTGGAAGGTTGAGATGTAGATAGAGGCAATTTCCCTTAGCAAATATGCTAAGGTTGAGTATCGAACCAGTAGGACTCCAATGGCGACAAGAAGGCGGTGAAGTGAATAATGGCGCCGTTCACAACCAAGGTTGCTAACTTCACCTGGACCTGCACACACAACAGAGAACTTTGCTCCCAACGAGTTCAGAGAGGTTGTAAATCCCTTCGGCCTTGTTGTTTACAAAGGATCAAACGCACGGGATAATAATGATAGTGATAGCAACGGAAAAGTAAATAAAGCAGTAAATAAATAGTGGGTGTAAAAAGTATTGGAAATATGGACCGGGGTCCTATGATGTTCACTAGTGATGATTCTCTCCCAAAAGATGACAAAATAGCCATGCGAGGTAAACAAATTACAGCTGGGCAATTGACAGGATTATGTGCGCAAATCAATGCTAACTATGCTATAAAGAAAGGAAGAGGCTCAAAAGCATGGGCACGGTACGCCAAGACAAGTAGACCGAAATCCATCTGCATCTACCTACTAATCATCCACCTTGAGATATATATCCAGAACATCTCGCTGGTATTAAGTTGCGAATCCCACCCAAAGTGTAAACTCAAAGCAACGGACAACTGCATTAAAGAACTTTGCGTAAAGTAAACAATCCTTGCACCCGCAAGTACAAGCACCGTTGTTTTCTCCCTTGTGGCAACATCACATCCCCTAGACTCATGTTTCTATCACTCAAGCTAGTCATCAGGGGGCATGAACCCACAATCATGCATAACGCTCCCTCTTGGAGTCACTACCTACTAATTGGCCAAAGCAATAAACAACAACGGAGAACATGCAAGAATTACTCAAGAACATAAATATAAAAGAGGAGAATCAAATTTATTACTCAAACACAATCTGAACATAATCTCATAATCCATCAGATCCCAGCAAACTCAACATATTAACATCAGAAAGATTACATATGTGCCTCGATCATGTAGGGCAGCTCACGAGGTTTAATCCATGAAGAACAAAGAGGGGAGGAGAACATCACATAGCTACTGATCATAGACCCATGGTCCAAGGTGGACTACTCACGGTTCATCCGGGTAGCATCCATGGTGGTGGAGAAGCTCTCGGAGGTGGTTCCTCCCTCCGGCAGGGTGCCGGGAAGAGGTCTCCTGGTGCTCCCGGTCTTGGAAGCGCGGCGGCGGAACAGAGGAGAGATCGTGAAAAAGGGTTCCTGTTCTGGAGGTTTCGCCTCACGGAGAATATATGGGCGAAGGGGGGTAGCCAGGGGACCACCAGGGGTCCAGGCGGCCCCCTGGCGCGGCCCCACCCTATTGCGCGCTGGGAGGGCGCCTGGGGCCCTGGTGGGTCCCCTCTGGCCCTCCCTCGGTGATTCCCGAAGCTTCCGAAGCGCTGATTTTTTATTGGATTTTTCCCGAATTTTTGGAGCACTTTTAATATGGGGGAAACCTGAAATAGAAAAACAGCAGAAAACAGGAACTGGCACTGGGGTGCACTGAGTTAATAGGTTAGTCCAAATATGATCAAAAGTGTATAGACGTTCATCAATATCATAGCAATATCACACAGAAGAAGCATGGAGCAAGCAGAAATTATAGATACGTCTTGGACGTATCAACATCCCCAAGCTTAATTCCTTCTCGTCCTCGAGTAGGTAAATGATAACAAACATAATTTCTTTGGTGACATGCTAACAACCACATAAGAAATTTTAAGTAAAGTAATCAAATCATGCAATTCAATTCAAGTCATAACAGGCAAGAGTCTATATTTAGCATTGAAACAAGCAACATAATGACATAAAGGTGCAAGAGCTCTCGCTGTCTGTGACTGGAATGTCTCCAAATGGTGTTTGCGTGCAAGAAAGGGGATATGGATATACGAGAAAACAATATTTTTGTGTTGAGAACTTAATCTACTAAAGTTTCACACTTGGTGTTCTTTGGAATCTTATCTTGAATCATCCCCAGACCACTAGCCAGGTACGAGTCAAAATGATCCACTCCTTTTCGGCATTTTGAGCACTCATGCAATGGATGAGCGTAAGCAAGAAAGTTGACACTTAGGATGGCAAAGAGAGAATAAGGTGGAGGAGGAAGTAAAAAAGGTGAGAAAGTCTCACATCAATGAGGACAATCATAGGCAAGAGAAAGCCAAATGATAGATATGATGTGAGGAGTAGGGATTGCCATGCAACGGATGCACATATGAGCTAAGGTAAGATCTCCAATGGAACTAGTGGGGGTGCATCCAACTTGCTTGCTCAAGAAGACCTAGAGATCATTTGAGGAGCCTCATCATTGGAATATACAAGCCAAGTTCTATAATGTGAAGGTCCCCACATAGCTATATGCATGAATGATAATCTCTGTGGAGTACAAGATATAAGGAGTATGAGTGTGGATCTCTCAAAAGGAATAGTAGTGTGCCCCCTTCTCTCTATTTAATTCTTTTTCTCCTTTTTATAAATTTTTGTATTTTTTTGGTGGCCTCAATGGATCTTTCTATTTCTCTCATTTGTCCTCTTTGGGATCTTTTGATTTTGTCCTCTTTGGGATCTTTTCCTCACTTTAGGGGAAACACTCTATATATTACAAGAAGTATAGAAGATCTTTCACACTTTTACAAAAGTACTCAAATCATAAAGAAGATGTAACTATCATGAAGTATGCAAATGTATGCCTCTGCCAGTGTAGCAGGATATACAATGATACTAGTGCGTCATGTAGCAATGATTAGGGCAAGGCCCAACTAGCATGCGGCTCATCGATGAATAAAGTAGCATGTATGACATGAAGATCAAGTCATGAGAAGGTGGATGTTGCATGGCAATGTATCTCGGAAAGGCTATGGAAATGCCTTGATAGGTAGGTATGGTGGCTGTTTTGAGGAAGGATATAAGGAGGTTTATGATGACAGAGCGTATCATGCCAAGGGTTTGGATGTACCGGCAAAGGTGGATGCCAACTCTCGGAGTGATAAGAAGGCAACGCACGACACAGGAGAGGCTAGAAAAATATGGGAAGGTGGAAGTGTCAACTTTTGAATACTCACATTAGTCCGAAGAACTCATGCACTTATTATCGGTAACTCTCAATCTAATAAGGAGGTTTCACAAAGAGACAAGTACCCCGAGGAGGAGTGTATGGGGGTTTGGTTATCCTTGCGCATCCTCGACTCATGGTACGTGAGTGTACTCTAATATTCGATCCCTCCAAAGAGTAGTGATCCATCTAGTACCTAAAGTTCTCAACCACGGCCGACCTCGACCCCGCCGCTCGACCCCGCCGCTCGAGGCTAGAAAAAGTATAGGTGGGTGGAAGTGTCAACTTTCGAATACTCACATTAGTCCGAAGAACTCATGCACTTATTATCGGTAACTCTCAATCTAATCAGGAGGTTCACAAAGAGACAAGTACCCCGAGGAGGAGTGTATGGGGGTTTGGTTATCCTTGCACATCCTCGACTCATGGTACGTGAGTGTACTCTAATATTCGAACCCTCCAGAGGTTATTGATCCATCTAGTAGCTAGAGTTCTCAACAGGGGTTTTTGGTTTTCGAAAAACACACGGATTGCCCAAAATACGACATCTATCACTAATAGGCTCGAGCTCTTGACACCAAAAGTTCAAACATTACTCTAGTCAAAACCTCAAAACTATTGCAAGTTACTACTACAAAGAGAACAACAACTTTAACTACCTACTTTCTAGTCAAGATACAAAACTCAGTGCAACAGGCAAACTCTCTAACAAGATAAAACATGCAACCTATAGAAAGTTCAACCTAAGACAAAATAAAATCTCTAGAAAAACTAAAGCACTACAACTAAACAGAGCAGCAACTAAGAAAAGAAAAAGAACAACTCACAGCTAAAAGAATAAGCATGCAAATCCTATGAGGACTTCTAGTTCAAGCGGAGCGTGTATATCTCCCACACAAAAGAGTAAGCTGGGGTCTAACTTGTTACTACAACAAACAAAGCAAAAACAAACCTAGAAAAGTAAAGAGCGAGACGCTCCAAGTATAGCACACAACGCATGAAATGATAAAAATATAGTGCAACGAGAGGCGAACTGATAATTGTTCATGAAGAAGGGGATGCACGGGGGCATCGCCAAGCTTAGACGCTTGAGTCTCCTTGAATATTTATTGGGGGTGCACATGGGCATCCCCAAGCTTGAGCGTTTGACACTCTAAGATCTTCTTTCATCATCTTCCATCGCACACTTGAAAACTCCCTTCATACATAACTCATTGTAGACTGATTAGAGAGGTTAGTGCCCTATTAAAATAATTTTTCCTCTACTGGAAATAAAGATAACCTTGAAGATCTACTGTTTCTCAAGATTTCCAACAAGTTTTTTTAAGAAAAAACAAGCTTAAGATTTGCAAAACGAAGAAAAAGGCAAAACAGAACAGAATCTGTGAAAAACAGACCAGCAGGTAAAAACGAATTTTTTAGGGATACTTCTGCAACTCAACTCAAAAAACTCAGAACATACGAAAGTTTCGTAATTGTATAGAGCACGCTGTGTAACAAATTCAGCTCAAAAAGATGAACTGAGATTTTTCTATGATTTTTCTAGTCACGAGGACAGAATCTGTTTTCTGGACAGCATGTCACAACTTTCACTTCCCTTGTCGTATGAGGCTATAAAAGGGACAAAGCTTGAAAAGTAAAGATACAATGATGTTGCTACAGTAGTAACAATCATTAAGACCACTAAGAATAGAAGAAAAGCAAAAAGAAAAACCTAAATTCGTTGCGGGCTGCCTCCCGAAAGCGCTTCTTTAACGCCATTAGCTAGGCTTAATGCAAAAGATCAAGTCTTTTCAACAAAATAACTAGCCCGTGTGACGGACTCAAAAGGTAACCTAATATTTTTCCTAGGGAAATGTTCCATCCCTTTCTTGAGAGGGAATAGGAATTTGATATTCCCCTCTTTCATGTCAATAACAACACCAACCGTGCGAAGAAAAGGACGTCCCAAAATAATTGGACAAGAGGGTTCACACTCAATGTCCATAATAGTAAAATCAACGGGAACATAATTGTCATTGACAATGATAAGACCATCGTCGATCTTCCCCAAAGGTTTCTTCAATAAAGAATCAACAAGACGAACACCAAAAGAACAAGAATCAAAAGGTTTCAATTCAAGCATATCATACATTCTTTTGGGCATAACAGAGGTACTTGCTCCAACATCACAAAGAGCATAACAACAGAAGTTATTCAATTTGATTTTTATCATAGGATCCCAACCATCTTCTAGCTTCCTAGGTATGGAGGCTTCTAGTCTAAGATTCTCCTCCCTAACTTTGATTAGAGCATTGGTGATATGCTCTGTGAAGGCAAGATTAAGTGTGCTAGTGTGGGGGTCTCTAGACATCTTGTGTAAGAAACCAATAACTTCAGGTAAAGTGCAGTTGTCAAAGTCTAGGTCACTACTATCTATCAAGGAGGTAGTGATATCATTTAGGCTCACTTGTTTGAAAGCCTCTATGTTCATAGAGGTTTCTTCATCTATGGTTGAGGTGGTAACATCACCATTGATAGGTCCAGTGGGACTAGGTGTGTGATGGGTGCTAACTGCTTGGACATCCTCAACTACTTGGATAGTGGCTACTATGTGGTAGGTAGGAAGGCTCTTAATTCTATCCTCTTCCTCTTTTTCTCTAGCCCATCTTTCTTTGAGTTTAGCCATCATCCTAATATTTTCATTGATTTGTAACTGGATAGCATTAATAGGAGTGACCTTACTCTCCTCAAGGGGAGAGGTTCTAATTTTTAACATCTCAACATCAAGGGCTAAGTTGTCTACCTTCAAACACAGATGATCTAATTTAGCTAGTTTTTCTTCCACATTCTTGTTGAAGGATTTTTGGGTAGTGATAAAGTGTCTAAGCATACTCTCTAGTTCAGAGGTGGGGCTTTTGGTGCTAGGATAAGTGTTGTTGTTCCCATAGTTGTTGGATGGGAAAGGCCTAGGATTGTTGCTACCAAAATTACTCCTATAAGCATTATTGTTGAAGTTGTTTCTAGAGATAAAGTTCACATCTACTTGTTCCTGAGCAACCAAAGCATTTAAAGGAGCATCCTGAGGATCAATAGGAGCTTGCTTGGTAAGTAGAGACATGATAAGGTACACCTTTTCATTTAGAGAGGAGATCTCCTCGACAGAATTTACCTTCTTACCAGTTGGAGATCGTTCGGTGTGCCACTGAGAGTAGTTCAACATCATCTCATCAAGTAGCTTTGTGGCAGCACCAAGTGTGGTTGACATAAAAGTTCGTCCCGCGGCCGAATCTAATAGGTTTCGCGAGGTAAAGTTCAAGCCCTCATAAAAAGTCTGGATAACCATCCAGGTAGTCAGTCCATGCGTGGGGCAGTTCTTGACAAGCGTCTTCATACGTTCCCATGCCTGGGCAACGTGTTCATTATCCAATTGCCTGAAATTCATAATGTTACTCCTCAATTGAATAATTTTAGCAGGGGGGTAGTACTTCCCTATAAAAGCATCTTTGCATTTGCTCCAAGAATCGATACTATTCTTGGGTAAGGATTGCAGCCACTCCTTGGCTCTTCCTGTCGGAGAAAAAGGAAAAAGCTTCAGCTTGACAATGTCTCCATCCACTTCATTGTACTTTTTCATATCACAGAGCTCGATAAAATGGTTTAAGTGCAAGGCAGCGTCCTCTCCAGCACCTGAGAATTGATCTTTCATAACAAGATTAAGAAGAGCAGGTTTAATTTAATAAGAAGGTGCTGAAGTGGCAGGTGGAGCAATAGGAGTGCAGATAAAGTCACTGTTGTTGTGACTATTGAAGTCACCCAACTTGGTGTTTTCATTGGAACCCATAGTAGCAGCATGTATTTTTGGTATTTTTGATAAGGGACACAAAAGTAAAAACTGAAAGGTAAAGTAACAAGACTAAAAAAGCAAAGATAAAAGGTAGTGTGCAACTCCCCTATCTTGTAGACTGGAGTCCCCGGCAACGGCGCCAGAAAACTTGCTGATGACAAGACAGTGTTAATACTCTCAGCCCTCGTTGACTACCCCAAGTGCAGGGTGAGATATAGTGCAGCGGCAAGTTTTCCCTTGGAAAAGATACCAAGGTTTGTCTCCCGTAGGACTCCGAAGGATACAAGAAGGTGGTAAAGTGAACAATGGCGCCGAGGTTGCTAGCTTCACCTGGACCTGCACACAGATACAAATAACTTTGCTCCCAACGAGTACAGAGGAGTTGTCAATTCCTCCGGCCTTGCTGTTTACAAAGGATTAACGCAAGAGATAATAATAGTGGCAACTGAAAGTAAAGACTGAAAGTAAACTAAGGATGTAAACAATGATGTGAAGATGGACCAGGGTCCCGTGATTTTCACTAGTGATGTCTCTCTCCCAAAAGACGATAAAAGTGCTAGCGAGGTAAACAAATCACAGCTGGGCAATTGACAGAATTATGAAGGCACCACAATGCTAACTATGCTGCAAAGAAAGGAAGGGCTCAAAAGCAATGGGCAGTACGCCAAGGTAAGTAGACCGAAATCCAACTGCATCTACTACGAATCATCCACCTTGAGATATCTATCCAGAACATCTCGCTGGTATTAAGTTGCGAATACCACCAAAAGTGTAAACTCAAAGCAACAGAGACCTGCATTAAAAGAACTTTGCGTAAAGTAAACAACCCTTGCACCCGCGTGTACAAACACCGTTGTTTTATCCCTGGTGGCAACAACACATCCCCTAGTCTCATGTTTCTGTCACTCAAGCTAGACATCAAGGGGCTGAACCCACAATTAAGCATAACGCTCCCTCTTGGAGTTGCAACAAACTACTTGGCCAAAGTAAAATACTGCAACGGAAAACATGCAAGAATTTACTCAAGAAAAAAATATAAAAGATAAGAACCAAATATATTACTCATCACAATCTGAACATAGTCTCATAATCCATCAGATCCCAGAAAACTCAACATAGCAACAACAGAAATTACAATAGTGCCTCGATCATGTGAGGCAGCTCACGAGGTCTCAAAAGTGGAAGCACAAAGAGGGGAGAGGAACATCACATAGCTACTGGTCACGGACCCATGGTCCAAGGGGGACTAATCACAGTACATACGGGAGGCGTCCATGGCTATGGATGGTCTCCCGGAGGGGGTTCCTCCTCCCGGCAGGGTGCCGGGGCAGCTTCTCCAAAAAGCCCCGATCTTGAAACGGCGGCGGTGGTACAGAGGCGAGTTCGCAGAAAAGAGATCTATATTAGGCGTTTCCACTCCGAGGGCTAAATATAGGCGGAGGGGGGGGTGTCGAGGGGACCCACAGGGCAGCCAGGAGGCCCCCTGGCGTGGCCTAGGGTGGGGCCGCGCCAGGGACCCTTCTGGAGTCCCTGTGGTGCCCTTCCTCCGCTGCCTTGGTTATTCCGGAAGCTTCCGGGTCGCTGATTTTTTTATCTTATTTTTCCGGATTTTTGGAGCACTTTTAATGGCCGGAAAACCTGAAATACAAAAACATCAGAAAACAGCAACTGGCAGCTGGGTGCACTGGGTTAATAGATTAGTCTAAATATGCTCAAAAGTGTATGAAAGTTCAAGCAAAACATGGCAAAGTCACACAAAACATGCATGGAGCAAGCATAAATTATAGATACGTTTGGGACGTATCAACATCCCCAAGCTTAATTCCTGCTCGTCCTCGAGTAGGTAAATGATAACAAGCATAATTTCTGTGGTGACATGCCACACAACCATATAAGGACTTTTAAGTAAAGCAATCAAAGCATGCAATTCAATTCAAGTCTTAACAAGCAAGAGTCTATATTAGCATTGACAAAAGCAACAAAAGAACAAAAGGTGCAAGAGCTCTCGCTGTCCGTGACTCGAATGTCTCCAGATGGTGTTTGTGTGCAAGCAGGGAACTGGGAAAAAGAGAGAAAAAGGTTGTTGAGAACAACTATCTACTAAAGTTTCACACTTAGTCTCCTTTGGATTCTTATCTTGACTCGTTTCCAGACCACTAATCAGGTACAAGTCAAACTGATCCACTCCCTTTCGATATTTTTAGCACTCATGCAATGGATGAGCGTGAGCAAGAAAGTTGACATCTAAAAGGCGAAAAAGAAAGAAGGTGGAGGAGGAAGACAAAAAAAGGTGTGAAGGGCTCACATCAATGAGGACAATCATAGGCGAGAGAAGGCCATATGATAGATATGATGTGAGGAGTAGGGATTGCCATGCAACGGATGCACATGTGAGCTAAAAGCTCTCCAAGGGAACTAGTGGGGGTGCATCTAACTTGCTTTCTCAAGAAGACCTAGAGCTCGTTTGAGGAGGCTCATCATTGGAATATACAAGCCAAGTTCTATAGTGTGAAGGTCCCCACATAGCTATATGCATGATGATGATCTCTATGGAGTACAAGGGATAGAGGATGAAGTACTAGTGTGGATCTCTCAAAAGGAATAGTAGTGTGCCCCCTTCTATCTTTTTATTTTTCTTTTTCTCTTTTTTGTATTTTTTGTATTTTTTTGGTGGCCTCAATGGCTCTTTCTATTTCTCTCATTTGTCCTCTTTGGGATCTTTTGATTTTGTCCTCTTTGGGATCTTTTCCTCACTTTAGGGGCAACACTCTATATTTTACAAGAATATAGGAGATCTTTCACACTTTACAAAGGTACTCACATAAAGAATATATAACTATCATGATGCAAATGTATGCCTCTGCCAGGATAGCAGGATATGCAATGATACTAGCGCGTCATGTAGCAATGATTAGGGCAAGGCCCAACTAGCATGCGGCTCATCGATCAAGCAAGTAGCATGTATGACATGAGGATCAAGTCATGAGAAGGTGGATGTTGCATGTCAATGTATCTCGGAAAGGCTATGGAAATGCCTTGTAGGTCGGTATGGTGGCTGTTTTGAGGAAAGATATAAGGAGGCTTATGATGATAGAGCGTATCGTGCCAAGGGTTTGGATGTACCGGCGAAGTATGCGCCAACTCTCAAGGTGAGAAAGGGAAATGCACGGTACCGAAGAGGCTAGAAAAAGTATAGGTGGGTGGAAGTGTCAACTTTCGAATACTCACATTAGTCCGAAGAACTCATGCACTTATTATCGGTAACTCTCAATCTAATCAGGAGGTTCACAAAGAGACAAGTACCCCGAGGAGGAGTGTATGGGGGTTTGGTTATCCTTGCGCATCCTCGACTCATGGTACGTGAGTGTACTCTAATATTCGAACCCTCCAGAGGTTAGTGATCCATCTAGTAGCTAGAGTTCTCAACAGGGGTTTTTGGTTTTCGAAAAACACACGGATTGCCCAAAATATGACATCTATCACTAATAGGCTCGAGCTCTTGACACCAAAAGTTCAAACATTACTCTAGTCAAAACCTCAAAACTATTGCAAGTTACTACTACAAAGAGAACAACAACTTTAACTACCTACTTTCTAGTTAATACACAAAACTCAGTGCAACAGGCAAACTCTCTAATAAGATAAAACATGCAACCTATAGAAAGTTCAACCTAAGACAAAAGAAAAGCTCTAGAAAAACTAAAGCACTAGAACTAAACAGAGCAACAGCTAAGAAAAGAAAAAGAACAACTCACAGCTAAAAGAATAAGCATGCAAATCCTATGAGGTGTTCTAGTTCAAGCGGAGCGTGTATCTCTCCCACTGAAAGCTCAAGAATGATCAGAGGGGGAGGGGGTGAATGATCACTTCTAAAAATTCTAAGGAACTTAGAAGGAATTCATGCAAACTGCGAAGGACTAAATATATGTCGAAGGAAATACTGTTTCAAAAGATATACATAGCTCGAAAGGATTGGGAGCGAAGGTAAACATCGAAGGCAAACAGGCAACGAGTAAATATTTAATGTAAATGCGAGAAGGAAAACGAGCCTGACACAACGATGTTTGGTAAACCAGTTCACACTCTACAAAGTGCTACGTCTGGTTGGAGGGACTGGTGATTGAACACCTGGAGCAAAACTCTCTCCGTCCGATTCTCCACTGCAACAAACTTCCCGAGCTTGTCCAGTTTTCACTCGTGGTAGATGATTCAGGACGTCTCCGAGACCTTTACAAACTTCCTTTAGCAGCGACAATTTCTCTTCGACTGCTTGACAGGCGACGCCTAACCGTCTAGGAGACTTGCAGTTCTCCAAGATAAAAGGATCGGCTAATCTCAACCTAAGTCTCTGTGAATTTCTCAACTCAGTTTAGACTTGGGTTTTGGTTTTCTCTCGATGAATCTCTCTTGGGATGCTCACAGTACTTCTGTCTTAGAATCTTCAGTGGAGCAGCCGACACGAAATGGCGGGTAGGTGCGGGGTATTTATAGGTGGCGATCCCGATGGGTAAAATGACTGAAGTGAACCGATGCAACCGCTTGACGCGTGTCCACAACGGTTGGATTCCAATCACTGCGCAACTTTACTTGAGGAATAAGTAAGCCGACTTACCGAGTGAGTTCTCTCTCGAAGGCACGAAGTGCGATGACTTTGCCTTCGAGCTATTCACTCGACTCAGTAAGATTTCTCTCGGTAGGCTTTCGTGGGTTTAGGTTGAGCAGAGCAAATTCACTTCGAAGAAGATCTCAACTAGCAAACCCCTCTTGATAGTACAGTTTTTCCTACGACTCAAGAAAACAAAGAGAAACTAGTAAAAATACTAAGTCTTCGACCAGCTTCAGCTAGCTCCTCGTTGCGCTTTTACTCGAGAGAGTCTTCTTCTTCGACGACATTTTTAGGGGTCGTCTTCCTTCAAAGGTTTCGGTAGATGACTGCAGCTTCGCTGTAGTGAGTTGTCCTTCGACTTTCTCCTTGCAAACTCCATTCTTTCGGAACCTAAGTATCTGTTTATACTCGAAAACAATATTAGTTCCACTTCTGCTTTGTCCAACAATGTCCAAAACCTTCGGGGGCAAAACTTGCTCTTACAATCTCCCCCTTTTTGGACGATTGTTGACAAAACAGGCATCGATAAGTAAATTGAAAGTATTGAGTTTTCAATGATAAACCGGTGCTAAGATCGATGAAATACTCCCCCTTGATGTATGCACGAAAGATAAGAGTTTCCTGTGAAGTGCATATTTGACAAGTAGAGTCGAGGGAAAAACATCAATAATCTTAGCGAGTGAAATTGCATTCCAGATAATATCCAATAAGAAATATGCAATCTCCTCGAATGACCTGTGAATTTATACGACAGATAGCTTCCTACAAAAGGTTAAGTATCGCAAGCAGCAGATAGATATCTTACGATAAAAAGTTCACAGACCTACTTAGAGTTAGTTACAACCAGATCAAATATGAATCGAAAGTTTGTTGAAACTATTCAGAAACCTCAAAGTTCAAAAGTTCACCAACCGAAAAGAAAAGCCCTTAACCCCGTTGGCAAACTAATTTCTTCGATGCCACTACATCTCCCCCTTTTTGTCACAACATTCAAAAAGTCGAGAGAATAGGGTTGAAAGAAATCCCTACTCGCTTAGATGGCTCCGGCGACGACGAGAAGATTCGGTGAGCGTTGGAGCGCGGCGAATGGGGCGACCGCCTGGTGGAGTAATCTTCGTGCGGAAGGAGTGTTGATCACCAGAAGATTCCAGCTGAGATTCCGGCGGAGTCCTGGGGCTTCGAGGAAGTGGAGAGTAAACTCTCGCTTGGCGTTGAGGGGCATCATCGTGGTCGGAGTCGGAGGAAAAAGTGTTCACAGTAATGTGATAATAATCATCAACACTGAGCACGTCCCTGTTCTTCGGCAGCAGAGGAATATTGGGATCTGGGCGATCTACTCGATCATCGTTGGTCCAGTTCCTGTTAAGATGGGGAGGATATTCTTTGAAACCGCAACGCTGAAGTTGACCGAGGGAATTGAATTTCCACAGTCCTTTCCAATCACGGCGAAGGCATTCACGAAGCATCTGATTGTTGTTCATGGAAATGTTACACAAATGATTGATCTCATCCATCATCTTTTGCTTCTGAAGTAAATCTTGGTCAATGTGATGTTGGAGCATTTGCTGGGACCGAAGAGAAACTTCCATGTGATGCACTGGCTTGATAAACTTCGAGCGAATATTACGCTCAGTCATTTGGGAGCGAATGCCAGTGTGCTCAACATATTGATCGTTGGGTCGAGTAACAATCTGCAAAACTTCCCTAACAGGTGGAGTGAAAATCTTCAGGAATATTGACACGGGAAATGGCACGTCCCGAGAGTAATTGTAGATAGCCATCAGCCAAGGTGTATATGGTTTGTGGGAATTGTGGTCATCGGCACAAGACACTAAAGTCCTGATGAAGTAGTCTTCAAAATCGAAGGGATGACCGTGGACTAACTTCAACAGAGCAAGTTGCACATCATGGGGAATGGGAAAATCATCGTGCACATCGAGCATTGACATCAAGGTCTTCGAAAGAATATAGAACCATGCCTTTGCTTCAAATACTAAGTGTCTTGGCTTCGGCTCAGCAGGGTAATGATTTCCTACGACATCTGGATTCATGAGCGTAGAAAATTCAGCAGGAGTTGGAGTAGGTAAGTCATGAATCTTGTGTGGTAATCCTTCGAACCGAGGTAAATTGATGATCGCCAGAAATTGGTCGAAAGTCATATGAAATACTTGGCCTTGGATCATGTAATCAAATTTCCACGTCTTCGAGTTCTCGGGATCACCAGTGACATACAAGGTTGCATAAAATTGCTTGATGAGCTCGGGATTGTAGCCATAATCGAGAGCAAACATCCTGTGTGCATGCAGACCATCAATAGTTTCGGCAATATTTTCGAAACATGAAGTTGCATACACCGATGGCATATCGAGGTATTGATGTTGGAAAACTCTAGCCTTGTTGTATAGAACTCGAGTATAATATATGGCTTGCTCCTGGGTCCAAAACCGAAGAGAATAAGCGTTTCTGGGCTTCTCGTAGGGATTGGTCCTGAAGAAAAATGGCTTGTGTTCAAGCCTTTTGAAGATGGGGCCTCCTCGAGGAACATCAGGGCGGAACAATGTCAGCATTTCTCTCGGATGAGCAGAATGGAGCAGCTCATCGACCGGAAATACTTCAACAACATTATCTGTCATTTGATATACTGGCTCAGCAGGGTGAGGAATTGAAGATGGAACATTGACAATATCCTGAGCTGGGATGGCTGCAGGAGAATTTTCCTCGGCCTATGCTTCGACGGCAACTCCTTCGTCGGTAGGGGCATTTTGGGCGGCCTCCTCAGTCTCCATGGCCTCCATATCTTCGTTTAGCTGGGCAAAGACATCCAACATTTGTTCGTCCGAAGAGTTTGATGAAGAGGAGGAAGAACTTCCACTCGAACTGGCATCGCCAGAACTATTTCCTTCAACAGCATCTTGACGAGAAGAAATTGTTGTGATATCAACATCGACTTCTTCTCCTTCATGCAGAGTCTGGGAAGAGGAATAATCCTTCTGAGCATAGGAAATGGGGGCTTGACGTTCTTTCTCGACCTGGGCAGGTTGCTCGGTCTCAGCTTGAGCTTGGGTCTCGATGGCTGGGGTGGTCGATGGAATGACATGAGGTGGTGATGGTGGGTTTGGTGGTGGTGACGAAGCTTTTGGTGGCGATGGTTGACGAGGTGGTGGTGTTGGTTGTCTAGGTGGAGGAGTGGCTTGGCTAGGGGGTGGAGTGGTTTGGCGAGGGGGCAGAGTTTTCTTACGAGGAGGAGTGGGTTTCTTGGTGGGGGGTTGGTGCAGTTTCCTGTCGTGCTGATGTAGCAACGACCTCGGTAGACTTTTGCTTCTTGGCATTTTTCTCGATCTCTGGCGTCCCACGCGCAGAGGTTTGGGCAGTAGACTTTCTCTTACGAGATTGTCTTTCGGTGAGAGCGTCATTGTGCGCCTTGCACATAGCAGATACAATTTGTCGAACCTTTTCATTGAAAGCAGTTATGTTTTCCTTCTGATCCCTTCTGGACGCTTCAAGGGTTGCAATTTTGGACTTGAAAAACTGACGGGACTCAATGTCCTCAGTTTCTTCTCGGAGCTGTTTGGAGTAAAAAAAATCCTGCTCTTTGTCCTTTCGATCTTGGGAAAGATATCCTTCCCAGTGGATCATGTATCGAGCATCTTGTTCTAGGATCTCAGGTGGGACATCATCCTCGGACTTTGCTCGGTGTGGTAGCCATCTTCCAGAGGATATGAGAAATTTGAGCAGCATCCCAAAGAGCATTTGCGGCAGATTATCCTTCGTTGGATCTTTCTTCATCGGCACGAGGGCCGGAAACAACTGGTGCAGCAGGGGCAGGTGCAGGAGCTGGAGCAGCTCGAGGAACTGGAGTAGCCTGAACCTACTGCCTAGCCTCTTTGGCTTTCTTCTCGGCCTCCTTGGTGGCCTTGGAAGGAGCAATGGGTTTTGTTATGGCACTAGGGGCCGCAGCTTTATCCTTCAAGGCACTAGAGGCCTCAGCATGTTTCTTCGCAACACTTGCGGCTGCATCCTTTTCCTTCGTGACTGTGGGAGTCACCACTTTCTTGGTGGCGCTAGGGGCCACGACCTTTTCTTTCGGGGCACTAGGAATAGTGCCTTCTTCAATCTGTCGGCGATACTTTTCACTAACCAGGTGCAGTATGCCTAACTGTTTAGCAACCTGGGCCTTTTTATGCTCGGGCTGACTGTGGAAGTTTAGAAGCTTGGAATTTATCAAGTCTTTATCTTCGTTTTCCTTTTGCTTGGCCAGCCTTTCCTATCGCTAGATAAGCGTTTCATCATCCTCAGCCACATGGGCTTGCTTTCCCTTCGACCTGGCCAAAGGTTTTTCCCTGCGAACTTGTACTGGAGGAGCAGAGGAAATGGGCGGATCAGTGACCAAATTGGTCATGTCAATTGTTGCTCGAGGAGCCTGGGCAGCTGGCTCCTGGATCCTAATGCCTTTACTTCTAGTCCTTTTCTTCTGAGTAATATCGTCGATGTCAGCCTCTGTGCCAGGGTCTTGATCATCAGAGCTAGCTTTTTGTTCAGAGCTTGCCTCAGGTTGAGAGACAATGACTTCCTTTTTCTTTCGCTTGGCAGATTTCTTGCCAGCCTTAGGTTTAGCACTTGGGCCAAATTCTTCGGTGCCCTCAGCAACAACATCTTCCTTCTTGGCTTTGGCTTCCTTTCGCTTTTCTGCTCGGGCTGCTCGAGCCTCGACCAACTCCTGGAAATCAGCAGGAGTCTTGAGAGCAGATGGTTGAGCATCTTCTGGGGGTGGTGGTCGATTATCTTTCGTCCACTTGGGCCTTAATGACTAGACATCAGACCAGGGATTCTTCAGAGAAAATAGTGTCTCCCAGCGAGGAATAAGAGACTTGTACTCATACCAACGAAGCACTTGAAGCCTTCGTATCTCTTGCAGACGGTTTTCTCTCGTGCGTTCATCTTCAGAACCTTCAGGCGTTCTCAACTTCTTCTCAATGATCAAATCCTCTGACAATCCTTCAGAGTTGTTGGTGATTCTAGTACGACCTCCCACACATTTGGGTGCTTTGACATTTCCTTCTTTCCCAGACATTTTCCTGCGAAATAGATAGGTACGAGGGAATAAAGGAGAGTTGTGAACAAGTACCAGCTGGTTTCGAGGAAAAACATTTTTAACGCAGCAAACATATCGAGAGATTTGTCTTGACGCTAGTTTTCATGGAAGTGCTAGGCTAGATTTTCATCGGGTGCAAATCTAACGAAGAACTTGTATGAAGGAATAACATAAGAGAAAATCTATCGATACGCTTCTGTGGGATTCGTCTAAGTGAGAAATTCCGAGGGATTTCTTACCTAGATAGGATGGGGAATCGACTGAAAATGCTAGAAACAGAATTCCCAAGAGTCAATGATCCAAACGGATCAAACAGACCTAAAAAAATAAGAGAAAATCAAGAACAAATCTGGAGCGCGATGAACAGATGAGATCGGAATCATGTCCAGAGCCACACATACCCTAACTTGGCGATGTGCGGCGACTACGACGACGCGGAAGAAGTTCCTCATCGATGGGAAGGTCTCCGGCGTCTTCCTTCCGGCAGCAAAGCGGCGAGGGAGTCGACGGCGACGAGCAGCACGGCGGCGCGCGAGAGAGAACTTCGGGAGCGGAGAGATGAAGTCGAGCATATTGCGTAGTCTGTGCCAGTGGGGTGGATCGGTATTTATAGGGGAGGGGTCTGACATAACTGTCAAATCTGATCCAACAACGCAGATTTCGCGTCTCCGCATTCAACGGACGGATTTTGTGGCGGTAATCGCGGGAAAATCCCAACGAACCGAAAGAAGTTTGCTCCATGTCCGAGACCAAACTCATCGAACATCGAGTATAAAAGTAGATAAACGTTTGGTAGATTTTCCTTCGGAATCAATGACATTCGAAGGGAATCTTAATCGAGTACAAATAGACATGTTCACAAGTGAAAAGCAAAGATGGGGTAGGTATAGAATAGAGGGAAAACATGGTCCGATGCTTAATCAGTCCGAGGGAAAAATAGTGATAAAACTCGGAGTGATAAGTGTATAGGACAACACCAAACGAACAAAAACAAACGAAAAAGGAACACGATAGAAAAATAACATAAGTAAACAACATAGAAAGAAAACATATAATACATAGTATCGACATATATGATCTTACTGCACATTGCGTGAGTCCAATATGTTTAACTCACACCTTAGTGCACAAAACCTCTTCTCATCCAAGGGCTTCGTAAAGATATCAACCAATTGATCTTCAGTGCGAACATGGCTGATAACAATGTCTTCTCGCTGAACGTGATCTTGAAGAAAATGATGACGAATATCAATATGCTTCGTTCGAGGGTGTTGCACAGGATTATGTGCAATTTTGATAGCACTCTCGTTATCACATAGCAATGGAATTTTCTTCATTAGAATACCATAATCTTTCAGCGTTTGCTTGAGCCACAGAATCTGAGTGCAGCATGAACCGACAACAATATACTCGGCTTCAGCTGTAGAAATAGATACACAATTCTGTTTCTTCGAAGCCCAACAGAAAAGAGATCTACCGAGAAAATGACATGTGCCTGAGGTAGATTTCCTGTCGACTCGATCACCAGCCCAGTCAGAATCAGAATAACCAACGAGATCAAACTGGGCACCCTTGGGATACCATAATACCAAAGTTGGTGTATGAGCCAGATATCGAAGAATTCGCTTGATAGCAATATGATGTGATTCTTTCGGGTTTGCCTGAAAACGAGCACACATACAAACTGATAGCATAATATCAGGTCTAGATGCACAAAGGTAAAGAAGCGAACCGATCATCGAGCGATATTTTTTCTGATCGAAAGGTTTGCCCTTCTCATCTGCATCTAGATGAACATTCGTAGGCATTGGAGTCTTGATAGTTTTACAACTGACAAGATCAAACTTCTTCAGGTAATCTCTGAGATACTTCTCTTGAGAGATGAAAGTCCCATTCTTCTGTTGACGGATTTGAAGCCCGAGAAAGAACTTCAATTCACCCATCATAGACATTTCATATTTCTTCGACATCATACGAGCAAATTCTTCGCTAATATCAGGGTTAGTACAGCCAAATATAATATCATCGACATAAATTTGACACACAAAGAGATCATTTTTGTATGCACGAGTAAATAGAGTCGGATCAGTTGTTCCTGGTTTGAAGCCCTTCTTCAGAAGAAAATCCTTCAGTGTTTCATACCAAGCTCGAGGTGCTTGCTTTAACCCATATGGGGCCTTGTGCAACCTATACACCTTATCCGGATTCTTCGGGTCTTCAAAACCTGGTGGCTGCATAACATATACTTCTTCTTCGATTTCACCGTTAAGAAATGCACTTTTGACATCCATTTGATACATCAATATACCATTGTAATTGGCAAAAGCAAGCATGACACGAATGGATTCAAGTCGAGCAACAGGAGCATAAGTCTCACCAAAATGAATACCTTCGATTTGGGTGTAGCCTTGTGCAACTAGTCGAGATTTATTCCTTATAACAATGCCATTTTCATCTTGCTTGTTGCGAAAAATCCACTTCGTGCCAATGATATTATGCTTCTTGGGATCAGGTCTATCGACAAGGGACCAGACTTTATTTCTCTCGAACTGATTAAGTTCTTCGAGCATTGCAGTCATCCAGTCTTAGTCCTTCATGGCTTCATCGAATTTCGATGGTTCTAGCATGGATACAAACGAAAAATTTCCACAGAAGTTAGCTAATCGAGTACGAGAACGAGTGGTGGGACGACCTGGTAAACGAATCTCTTCGAGAATTGAGTCGACGTCCACTCTTCTTCGAACACGAGGTAAAACTCCTTCATCATCTTGCGGATCCGGTTGTTCTTCGGGATCAGCTTGACCTTCGGGATCAGCTTGTCTTTCGGGATCATTTCCTTCGGGTCCAGCTTCTCCTTCGGGTTGAGCATTTTCTTCGTTTATGCGTTCTCCTTCGACCTGTACATCATTGGCTTCAGGATGTTGATCTCCAGCGCCCCGGGCTATGTGTGGGAACATTGGACCATCATCATCCTTGTTGGCTTGATGTGCATTTCCTTCGACAGGCCGAATATCTCCAATAGCCATGTACCTGATAACTTCATCCAAAGGAGGTTCATCCAGGTTAAGAGGTAATTGCTCCTTTTGAGAGCCGTTCGTTTCATCAAATCGAACATTTACAGTTTCTACAACTTTTCCAAGATGAGAGTCGTAAACTCTGTAAGTGTGAGAATTCAAACCATAACCTAGGAGAAAACCTTCGTGAGCCTTTGGGGCAAACTTGGAGCTGTGATTCATATCTCTGATGTAACATGGAGCACCAAAAACCCTGAGATATGAAACATTCAACTTTTTGCCAGTAATAAGCTCATGTGAAGTTTTCTTCAGAAATTTGTGCAAATAAACCTTGTTGATGATATGACATGCAGTATTAATTGCTTCGGCCCAGAACCTGATAGGAGTCTTGTATTCAGCAAGCATAGTTCTGGCCATTTCAATAAGTGTTCGATTCTTTCTCTCGACCACACCATTCTGTTGCGGTGTATAAGCAGCCGATAATTCATGAGTGAAGCCATATTCATCAAGAAATTCTTCGATATGAGTGTTTTTGAATTCTGTACCATTATCACTTCTGATATGCTTAAGAGATAATTCATATTCAGTCTGAGCTCTCTTTGCGAAAGTTTTGAAAATTTCAACAACCTTGCTCTTGTCATCTAGAAAGAAAACCCAAGTGTATCGAGAGAAATCATCAACAATAACCAGACCATACTTGTTTCCTCCAAGGCTAGCATAATTTTGAGGACTGAATAAATCCATATGAAGCAATTCAAGAGGACGAGTAGTAGTCATTATAGTTTTTGCTGAATGATGTTTCTTGGCAACCTTTCCTGCTTCACAGGCACTGCATAGACGATCTTTATCGAATTTCACATTGTCAATTCCAACGATGTTCTTCTTCGAGATAAGAGTTTGAAGATTTTTCATTCCTGCATGACCAAGTCTTCGGTGCCATAACCAACCAGAGGTGGCTTTGGCCATTAAACATGTGGACACTGCAGGTCCCGAAGAAAAATCAACGATATAAAGATCACCTTTGCGGTATCCTTCGAACACGAAGGAATAATCATCCTGTGAAAATACAACACAACGAGAAGCAGAAAACAGTACAAGCATACCCATATCACAAAGTTTTGAGATAGACATAAGATTATATCCAAGTGATTGAACAAGCATAACCTTGTCAATATGATTATCTTTTGATATAGCGACCTTACCCAAACCAAGTACTTTTCCTTTGTTGTTGTCACCGAAGGTAATATATCTCTGTGAAGATTCAGTAAGTTTGTCTTCGGTGAACAAATCTTTGTCTCCGGTCATATGATTTGTACAACCACTATCCATGACCCATTCGGATCCACCAGAGACATAGCCCTGCAGAAGAATTAGTTCTTCTTAACCACCCACAAACGAGCAGGTGACTTAGAAGGCATGGAAGTGCTAGATGAGGAGATATTATAGCGAACATGATTATATTGTCGATCTGGACCATCAAGCACACCATAAATATAATTCCTCGATGAGGGGTTAGAGTACTGGTAGGTAATAGCAGTTTTGGTATTATTGTCACGATGACGATAAACATTTCTATCAACTCGATAGTACTCCTTCTGGGGAACATTTGAAGCAGGCACCAAGGATTCATTTCTATCCTCGAGAGAATAGTAGTGATTCGGTGGTACCGAGGATTTTCCCTGCATAGAATGGTTAGGGGCAGTTTTTCTACGAGAGATTTGCGAACCCAAATCTGTCGCTTATAGAAACCATTCTTCGGAGGAGTACCAACGAATTCAGCCGACACCTTTCCATCCTGATCTTTGACAAGCTTGTAGTCAGAATCAAGTGATTCATCAACAGTAGCCTTATCAATTTTGCAACTGAAACCTGAAAGGTTAGCAATATCAATGGGCTTTTCCTTCGCAAGAACCCAGACAGTTTTAGGATACTGCTCGGGTTCCCAGTAGGTGCCATCAGGGTTGATTTTCCTTACGAAACCAACTCCTTCGTTTCAAGGATTCCAATGAAGTAGAGCCTTCCTTAGAATATCACATAGGTACTGGTGTCCCTGCACACTTTTGAACATGCATGTTTCAAATAAATTTCTCAACCTGAGGAGTTCCTCGGTAATGGTTTCCTCGTTCGAGGGGTTAGCATCATCAATAACGATAGGTTGCTTTCCTTTCGATCTCTCAGAAATAGACTCAATTTTACTTCGTTCCAAACAAGTTAAGAAAGGTGAAGTAGATTCATTTTTAGCTTCTGAGCCTTGTTGAGCCATGAGCGTGAGATTGACACTTTCCAACTCTTCATTAGCCTCTCTCAGTTTCTCGAGAGCCATTTTCCTTTGAAGGAATTCATAGGTAAGCTTCTCGTAGTCCACTGAGAGAAGATCATGCCGAGAGGAAAGTTCATCATACTTTTCTTTCAGAGCAGCATGCTCATTCGTCAAAGTTTGACCTTTCTCAATCTCATCGATCAACAAAGTCTCAGATTTTTGAATAGTTTCACTTAGAGAGTCTAGTTCATCTTGTTGGATAGAAGCAATTTTGGCAAGTTTGGTATAGCTTATCCTTGAGTTACTTTCATAAGCAGATTCATCAGAAGTATCGTAGGAATTCTTAGAAGAGGATACCTTAGCCTTGGCCATGAAGCAGTAAGCTGCAGATTCATCTTCACTGCTTTGGTTGGTGAAGAATGAACTTGAAGTCTTGCTCGAAGCAAATGCTAAACCAGCAACACCATCAGATTCAGAACCAGAACCAGAACCAGATCTTGAGTTTGATTCAGCTTCGGAACCGGATGCTTCATCTTCAGAGTTCATCTCTTTACCCAAATAGGCTTTGGCACGGTGAGAATTCTTGCATCGAGAGGAATGTGATTTCGAGGAAGAACTCTCTCGATGCTTGTGGTACTTCTTCTTCTTGTCATCATCAGAACCATCTTTCTTGTCTTTTCTGGACTTTGAATCATATCTCTTCGACTCATAGTTTTTGCTCGATCTGTGTGACTTGCTCGAAGAGTTGCTGTGAGAATGCTTTGATCTATGTTCAATTTCCCAGAGAGGACAATCAACAATGAAGTGACATGGCTTCTTGCACTTGTAGCAACAGTTATCTTTTGCTGAAGAGTTTCTGGATGACGATCGATGCTGTGATGAATTGCTCGAATGTCTTGAAGAGTAGTTTTTCTTCGGTGAAGAGGAGTTCCTTCTCTGGAAGCGGTTGAATATTTTCATTATCAGTGCCAGATCTTTTCCAATGTTCTCGGGGTCATCTGAGGCACAACCAGATTCAGAACTAGCTTCACGGGAGGAGTGGTGTGAAGCCTTGGCCTTGAGTGCATGAGATTTTCTTCGATTCCCATTTACATCTCGTTTTTCTTCTTCTTCCATCTCGAAGATGTTGAGTCTCTCGAGAATATCAGCGGCAACAAGATCCTTGAAATCAATCCTTTCCTTAATCATCAGCACAATGTGATCGAAGGAATCATCAAGAGAACGGAGCAAAGTTCTGACAATAATCCGATTGGTAATGTCTTCGGCACCGAGGGAAATCAGTAAATTTGACAATGCAGTGAGCCTGCTGTATGTGGAGTTAACTTTTTCTCCCTCGTGCCTCTTGAAACGATAGAACTTGCTTCGAAGGGTGTCGATACGAGCATCTTTCTGAGTTGAGACACCTTCACCAATCTTCTCGAGATAGTCCCAGACACCTTTGGCCGAAGAAATATTCTTGACTTCATGATATTTCTCTGGAATCAGATGATTTGTAATGAGTACCCAGACTTCAGCATCGAGGTCCATCTTCTTTGCCTCTTCAGGAGTGATAGCATTTTTGTCTTTCACAGTTACACCATTCTTGACAACTTCCCAACCGGCAGAGTTGATGGCCATGATGTTCCTCTTCATTTTGTCCTTCCAATAGGGATAGTCCTACCTATCACCTAGGCTCCTAGGCGACTCCCTGGCGACCTTGCGCCGGTGGCCACTCCGGCCCCGGCGGCCACACACCCCTGCCCCTGCCGGTGGTCACTCCGGCGCCGGCAGCCACCATTGTCGCCGATTGTGAAGTGTCCTTTGATCCCCATGGCCCCTCTTCTGGACTTTGATCGAGGTAAGAAGTTCCAAGCCGAGGTGCGTAGAAAGTTTGGACATCCGGTTGTTTTCTCGCCTGGGTTTCATCACAAGGAATTCAAGTTGGTGGTCTCTTTCTGTCGTGCTTCATTCCGTTTGAATGTGCACACGGTTAGCATTGCTTTGCATGCATCTTTTGGTGGCTACTCTTAGGGTTTTCGTGTGCTCCATCTTCGTGATAGATCATTTGAGTTCTCCCTGGCGTCAAAGTCAGTTGGTTTTGAGGTTTACAATGCGGGTCGTGTCTCATGCAATGATTTCGAGATGGTATTCAGTCTCTGGGGTAAAGGTGGCCCAAATTGGAGACGTGAGGAAGCAAAGTTTTATAAGGAAGAAGACGATGAATGGACCACGGTTCACCGTCGTAGAAACCTCGCCGACGGTGATCACCGGAATCCAACATCTGGGCAGAGAGAATCAGTCTTCAACAGACTTTCAAATTTGAATCCACCTTCAATGCCCGTTGATTCATCCATCTCCAATGCTTCTAATGGCGTGGTCGACAGCTTAAATCAGATTAACTATGGGTTTAATTCCCGGGATGGTGCGGGCACATTAATTTCTTGCTTTGAATGTGGAGAAGAGGGGCATGTTGCAAGATTTTGCAGGAAACCAAGGCTACCTGGACTCTTTCCGTGTCTTAAGTTCGACACGTTCCCATGCCCACCAGTGGAAGCTTGGGGCCCAGGCATCATTAATGACTGGTTTGCTGCGATTGGACCGGCCCCACGCATCAAGATATGCTCCAACTTCAGGGAACTTTGCGAGGTTTTTTTCCCTAACTTCAGGCCCAGACGAGTGCTTGCCTCTTCGGCTCCTTACTTTTCTAGCTCTGCTGCTGCCGCCCCTTCTTCCCCAGCAGAGGTGCCCGTGGTTAGCCGCCTCCCCATGGAAAACGCCCCAATCAATCCGGAACCCTTCATCCCCCATGGACAGGAGATTCTCCATGTGCCTGGCCGCAATGGCGTCTCCCGTGTGGTTGTTCCGCGTCGAGCTCCTTGACATGAGGATTGGGAAATCGTCACAATCAATCCCTGACCAGCAAAGGTACTTTTCCCCAATGTCAGTGTTATTGTGCATGAGTTCCTAGAGCAAGAAGTAGAACTTGAGATGCGAGATATCCAGCCATGCGCTTTCGGAGAGGCCTATGTTCGCATGAGACATGTCAGAGACCGCGACTGGCTGGTGCACCAGAGTCCGCACACATTTGGGGATGTTTATCTTTCCTTCAGTAAGCACAATGAAGGAAGAAACTTGAGAAGAGTGAACTTCAACAGAGTTTGTTGGATCCTGCTGATTGGGGTCCCCTTTGACTTCATCACCACTGAAGACATTGCAATGGATGTGAGCAGGTTTGGCAGGCTCATAAGCTGGGAAAATGATGAAGCTAATAAAGGAAGGGTAATTGCCAAGGTTAGGGTCACTGATTTGGATGAAATCCCCAAGAGCATCAGATGGAGTGAAGGGGAACGTTTTGAAGAGGATGGCTGGTCCCCCTCTGTGGAAATTCTGCAACAAGAGTTGTTGGGTGGGGGGCCTGCTGATGAAGACCCAATGCCACCACCTGGAGTGGACCCAGATCCACTTCCACTTGAAAACTTGGATTTCCCAGGCTTTCATGCTATTGCTATGAATAATGGCCACATACCTGAGGCTCCAGTGGAGAATGAAGATTTTGAAGATCATTGGGACTTTCAGTTCCCTGTCCCAAATCACATTCAAATCAACCCCAATGTTAACCCTAATATACCTGCAAATGAAGGAATTAGTGACATAACCTCTGTGGCCTCTGGGAGTTCTTTCAATATGATTCCAGATGACAATGCTCATAACCTGCATGAGGATCAATTTTTGCCTCTGATGCCTGAACCATTTGTTCCTGGTGGAATTGGATTGCTCAATATTCAGATGGCCTATGGATATGAAGATCTGGAGGAAGAACAAATCCAATTAGAAGAAGGTGATTTGCAGCCTCAAGTTCCAAACAACATCAATCCCCCACCAGATGCCTCACCAAGACAACAAGAGCAGATTTTGGAACTGCAACTGGATATCCCTGTAGTGAATATGCCAGGTAATGAGGTGGCTGGGAATATGTCCCCAGAAGATGATCACAGGGAAGTGGAGATTGTGGACTTGGGCATTGCACCAGGGGAATCACCTGGACTTGCAATTTCGAGCCAAGTCCCAGAGCCTGGACTTCATGTTGTGGATAACTTGGAGCTAGTACAAGAAAATGCTGACTCCATAGCAAGAGGCCCAGCCACTTTCAATTCTGGGCAGGAGGTGCTCCCTATTTCCACCACCAATGCCCTCATTGCTGCTGGATTAGACTCTCCAACTCATTCTGACAGGAATCAGGACAGCAGCAACTATGAGTATTCCATTCAACCTGAAGGGCAGATGGCCAAGATCCCAACTGCAGAAGCTTCAATTGAGGGTGAGATTTCCCAAACATTTAACCTTTCATCCCTTGAACCTGCTTCTTCATCTCACTTGAATAGAGACTCAAATACCCTTGCTTACACACAAATGCACTCTGAGCTCTCCATTGACATGGAATACAAGCTGTTCAATGATACACTTGAGAAATTTGGTGTAGCTACTGCATCAGGTTCTGTTAATGACTTTGATACTTCATTTGGATATCTTAAAAATGTCTGTTTATCCTCAGAAGGCATGGAGATGTGGAAATTGCATTTTTCCCCAAGAGATTCAGAGTGTGCACAGCTTGCAAAAGTTCCTGTAAGTTGGTTTAACTTTATTGTGCATATGCTTACCTCCCCAGACCAGTATGAGCATGCTCAAAAATTGCTAAAGTCCCCCCTATGGAATATGATCACTGAAAATGATGCTGAGGAAAACTTCATCTTCCATATTCCTGATAAATGCCCTGTCTCCCAGGCCCCTGCCTGCAGATCTACTGAAAGAAATAAGGAAGAGGTTAACAAGGAGGACAAAGAGAATGAGCAGAGACCCATGAATGGACAAATGCAGGAGGGAGGGCCCCATGGAATCATCTCCAAAAAGAAGAGAGGGAAATCTGCCGTTCTTGACACTGAGGTGAGAAGAAGTGACAGAATCAGAACAATTAATGATGGTTTCAAAGTGAAACCTTGTCCTGATATTAATTTCCTACCCTGTAATGCATCTCCTCCTGAACTGCAAAAGAAAGTTGTTAAAAACTTGTCTGCCTCCTTTTGCAAGGTTGCTGACAATGAACTGGAGGAGAAACTCTCCAAGAGGCCCAAGAGGAAGTCTAAGGAGGAGATGGCCAAGGTGTCCAAGGCCAAAGAGAAAGTTAGCTCTACTAGTCTTTAATGATTAGTACAATCTTAGAGATGTTTGATAAGTGGAATAAACTTCCACTTCATGAGAACTGTGGTTGCTGGAAACCTCTTTTGGTGTATTGGAACTGTAATAGTCTGCCAAAAACCTATCAATACTATGTGCTTGAATGCCTGTCATACCTGAACCAGGTATGGCCCCTTTATGGTGAAATCATCTGCAATTTGCTCTCTTGGATTGGCATGGGGAATGAGAATGTTTCTTATTCCAGTGGGAATACTTTGTGTGGTTACAATGAATAACAACAGAACCTGGAATATACTTAACTGGAATGTTAGGGGAATCAATGCTAAAGACAAATGGAATGCTATCAGTAACAAGATAGAGGAGAGCTCTTGTGCTGTAGTCTGCCTGCAGGAATTTGATCTTCAGTACTTGAGAAAATTCTGCCCTAAAAGGATTTCTAAATTTGTATTCCTTCCATCTGTGGGAGCTTCTGGAAGAATCCTAACAGCATGGAATGATGCCATTCTGGAGGGAGAACTTGTGTTTCAAAATAAATTCTCCCTTTCTGTGCAATTCACTAACAGGCTTTCAAGTCAAACTTGGATTTTGACCAACATATATGGACCATGTTCACAGGAGGATAAAGTGGAATTTCTCCAATGGTTTAGCAACATTGACATGCCTGAGGAGTGTGACTGGATCATCATGGGTGACTTCAACTTCATTAGATCACCTGATGACAGAAATAGACCTGGAGGTGACATCAATGAGATGCCTCTGTTCAATGAGGCCATCAACAAGTTGGGACTCACTGAAATTCCCCTAAAAGGCAGGCAATTTACCTGGAGCAACATGCAGGAGCATCCTTTTTTGGAAAAATTAGATTGGTTCTTCACTTCAGCATCTTGGGCAACTTCATACTCTGCCACCACTGCCCCTGGCTAAACCAATTTCTGACCATCTCCCCTGCATGATTAAAATAGAGTCTAAGATCCCAAAATATAGCATCTTCAGATTTGAAAATCACTGGATGAAACATGCTAACTTCATGCCTATTGTTCAATCTGCTTGGAACATTCCTGTTGGATATTCAGATGCTGCAAAGAAAATCAATGCAAAACTGAAGAATGTCAGAAGGGCTCTAAAGCTTTGGGCCAAGACACTTCCAACTCTAAAGATTGAGATTGGTAAAATGAATGAGTATATTTTTCTCTTGGACCTCTTTGAAGAATTCAGAGATCTTACTGTGGAGGAATGGAATTGTAGAGTTCTACTGAAAGAGTATCTCCTGGATCTCCATGATAGCCAGAAAACCTATTGGCAGCAGAGAGGGAAAATTAACTGGGTCAGGTTGGGGGATGAGAGCTCAGATTTCTTTCATGCCAAAGCTACCCTAAACCACAGAAACAACTCAATTGCAGTTCTGCATGACAACAACAATGTTGATGTCTCTGATCATGATGGCAAAGCAGCCCTTCTCTGGAACAACTTCAAAAATAGAATGGGACTTTCCAATGGGATAAGTATGCACTTTGATCTCAGTGAGTTATTTCACAGTTCCTATGACCCTCAAATTCTTCAGCAACTTGAGTTACCTTTCTCTCCTGTGGAGATCAAAGCAGTCATTGATGAGATCCCAAATGGCAAGTCCCCTGGCCCTAATGGTTTTAATAATGAAATCATAAAAAAATGTTGGTGCATCATTGGACCTGACATGGTGGAACTGATACATGCTTTTCATGCTGGTACAATTTCTCTTGAGAGTATCAACTCATCCTTCATTACTCTCATACCCAAGATTGCAAACCCTTGTTGTGCTTCTGACTTTAGGCCAATCTCTCTGCTGAACTCTGCCCTAAATATCCTATCCAATTTACTTGCAAATAGACTCTAGAAAGTGATCCTATAGCTTGTGCATGCCAATCAATATGGCTTCCTGAAAAATAGAGCCATCCAAGACTGCATTGGTTGGGCTTTTGAGTATTTGCACCTATGTCACAAATCCAATGTGGAGACCCTGCTCCTAAATCTAGACTTTGAGAAAGCCTTTGACACCATTGAGCACCAAGCAATCATAGAGATCCTAAAAGCAAAAGGTTTTGGCAGCAAATGGATCCACTGGATGGAGATGCTCTTCAACTCAGCTACATCTGATGTTCTGCTTAATGGAGTTCCTGGCAAAAAGTTCTACTACAAAAGAGGGGTGAGGCAAGGAGACCCCCTTTATCCCCTCCTGTTTGTTTTGGCTGCTGATCTACTCCAATCCATCCTTAATAAAGCTCAAGACTTGGGATTGCTATCTGCCCCAATATAAAGCAATGCCTGCCCTGAATTCCCAATTGCCCAGTATGCTGATGATACTCTGATTGTGCTCAAGGAAGATACTAGGCAACTGATCTGTCTCAAGGCCCTCCTGAATACCTTTGCTGATGCCACTGGGTTGAAAGCGAACTACCATAAAAATCTCACTTGGTTCCTATCAACATTGATGACCTGAGGGCGGATCATTTTACCAATACTCTCAATTGTCAAAGAGGTCATTTTCCAATAACCTACCTGGGAATTCCCTTAGGCATTCAGAAACCAAAAGTGGAACACCTCATGCCCATAGTCAGAAGAACTGAAAAAAGGCTTTCTGGTATAACAAACTTCTTGACCTATGCAGGCAGACTAGTGATGGTCAAGTCAGTGCTTTCATCATTAGCTATGTATTGCATGACATGCCTTGATCTCCCTGAAACTGTCAAACTGCAAATCAACAAATACTTGAGGCACTGTCTTTGGAGAGGTTCAAACATGGAGGATAAGAAACCTGCTCTTGTGGCATGGTCCTCAGTTTGTAGGCCCAAAAACCAGGGAGGACTGGGAGTCCTAAATATCAATGCCCAAAACAATGCTCTACTCCTGAAGAACTTGCACAAATTCTTCAACAGCCATGACATCCCATGGGTTAAACTGGTTTGGGAAGCTTACTACGGCACTGGGCATCTCCCAGGTAGTCCAATGGTAGGATCTTTTTGGTGGAAAGCACAGACTGCACTCTTGGACCAGTTCAAATGTATGGCTAGATGCACAATTGGAAATGGGACATCAGTATCATTTTGGTTTGACCTCTGGAGCACTCAATGCCTGCACATTCAGCTGCCTCACATCTTTTCCTTTTCCAAAAACCAGTACATCTCTGTTCAAAAGTTCATGGCTACTGAATTCATGGAAGACCTGTTCCATCTCCCTCTTTCAACCCAAGCCTTCCAGGAATTCCAGATCATTGTCTCACTTTTTCAAGAATTCGATCTCAGCAGCAACTCTACCTGGCATGACCAATGGAGCTACATTTGGGGTAGCAAGAAGTTCAGCACTGCCAGAACTTACAGTTCCTTGATTGGAGTTAAATTTGTACCACCACACTTTAACTGGATCTGGACAACCAGTTGCCAGCCAAGGCATAAAGTCTTCTTCTTGTTGCTAATACAAGATAGATTAAACACAAGAAACCTCCTCAGAAGAAAAACCTTCCACCTGCAGACTTATAACTGTGCAACCCTCAACTGCCAAAGTGAAGAAACACTGCATCACCTGTTCTGGACATGCCCATTTGCATCTTCTTGCTGGGACTTTATATGCCCAAGCAGAACCATCAATGCCTCAATTCTGGAAGCTATCACTAACATGAAGATGAAAATGAATGTCCCATTCTCAGTAGACATCATAACCATTGCTGCTTGGTGCATATGGATGGCAAGAAATGACAAAATCTTCAGGAACAAGGCTCCCTCCATGTTACACTGGAAGGAACACTATTTCAGTGAACTGAAATTCTTGAGATTAAGGATCAAAAGCAAACATTCAGAGTCATTCAAAGAATGGCTTGAATCTGCAATGTAATTTCTCTTTGTTTTAAATTCTGGGCTTATCTCAAGCCATGTAAACTTTTGTTATTTTTTTAATAAAGTAAAAGCTACAGTGGGGTTTTGCCCTACTGTTTCCCCCCTCAAAAAATAGGGATAGTCCTTCCCATTGTAAATAGGAATCGGTTCCCCCGAGCGAACAGCTGAAAATGACATTCTTGACAACACTCCAGGTGGTTAGACCAAAATACGCAGAGCGTACGGAGTGCCTAGCTCTGATACAAATTGAAAGCTCAAGAATGATCAGAGGGGGAGGGGGTGAATGATCACTTCTAAAAATTCTAAGGAACTTAGAAGGAATTCATGCAAACTGCGAAGGACTAAAGATATCTCGAAGGAAATACTGTATCGAAAGATATACATAGCTCGAAATGATTGGGAGCAAAGGTAAACATCTAAGGCAAACAGGCAACGATTAAATACTTAATGTAAATGCGAGAAGGAAAACGAGCCTGACACAACGATGTTTGGTAAACCAGTTCACTCTGCAAAGTGCTACGTCTGGTTGGAGGGACTGGTGATTGAACACCTGGAGCAAAACTCTCTCCGTCCGATTCTCCACTGCAATAAACTTCTCGAGCTTGTCCAGTTTTCACTCGTGGTAGATGATTCAGGACGTCTCCGAGACCTTTACAAACTTCCTTCAGCAGCGACAATTTCTCTTCGACTGCTTGACAGGCGACGCCTAACCGTCTAGGAGACTTGCAGTTCTCCAAGATAAAAGGATCGGCTAATCTCAACCTAAGTCTCTATGAATTGCTCAACTCAGTTCAGACTTGGGTTTTGGTTTTCTCTCGATGAATCTCTCTTGGGATGCTCACAGTACTTCTGTCTTAGAATCTTCAGTGGAGCAGCCGACCCGAAATGGCGGGTAGGTGTGGGGTATTTATAGGTGGCGATTCCGATGGGTAAAATGAATGAAGTGACCCGATGCAACCGCTTGACGCGTGTCCACAACGGTCGGATTCCAATCACTGCGCAACTTTACTTGAGGAACAAGTAAGCTGACTTACCGAGTGAGTTCTCTCTCAAAGGAACGAAGTGCGATGACTTTGCCTTCGAGCTATTCACTCGAATCAGTAAGATTTCTCTCGGTAGGCTTTCGTGGGTTTAGGTTGAGTAGAGAAAATTCACTTCGGCGAAGATCTCAACTAGCGAACCCCTCTTGATAGTACGGTTTTTCCTACGACTCAAGAAAACAAAGAGAAACTAGTAAAAAGACTAAGTCTTTGACCAGCTTCAGCTATCTCCTCGTTGCGCTTTTACTCGAGAGAGTCTTCTTCTTCGACGACATTTTTAGGGGTCGTCTTCCTTCAAAGGTTTCGGTAGATGACTGCAGCTTCATGGTAGTGAGTTGTCCTTCGACCTTCTCTTTGCAAACTCCATTCTTTCGGAACCTAAGTATCTGTTTATACTCGAAAACAATATTAGTTCCACTTCTGCTTTGTCCAACAATGTCCAAAACCTTCGGGGGCAAAACTTGCTCTTACACCCACACAAAAGAGTAAGTTGGGGTCTAACTTGTTACTACAGCAAACAAAGCAAAAAAAAACCTAGAAAAGTAAAGAGCGAGACGCTCCAAGTATAGCACACAACGCATGAAGTGATAAAAATATAGTGCAACGAGAGATGAACTGATAATTGTTGATGAAGAAGGGGATGCACAGGGGCATCCCCAAGGTTAGACGCTTGAGTCTCCTTGAATATTTATTGGGGGTACACGTGGGAATCCCCAAGCTTGAGCGTTTGACACACCAAGATCTTCTTTCATCATCTTCCATCGCGCACTTGAAAACTCCCTTCATACATAACTCATTGTAGACTGATTAGAGAGGTTAGTGCCTTATTAAAATAATTTTTCCTCTACTGGAAATAAAGATAACCTTGAATAGCTACTGTTTCTCAAGATTGCCAACAAGTTTTTGCAAAGAAAAAGCAAGCTTAAGATTTGCAAAACGAAGAAAAAGGAAAAACAGACCAGCAGGTAAAAACGAATTTTTTAGGGATACTTCTGCAACTCAAATAAAAAAAATCAGAACATACGAAAGTTTCGTAATTGTATAGAGCACGCTGTGTAAAACATTCAGCTCAAAGAGATGAACTGGGATTTTTCTATTCCCTCCAATCCAAATTAATTGACACATACTTAGTACAACTTTGTACTAGAGTTGTACTAAGTGTGCGTCAATTAATATGGATCGGAGGGAGTATGAATTTTCTAGTCACGAGGACAGAATCTGTTTTCTGGACAGCATGTCACAACTTTCATTTCCCTTGTCGTATGAGGCTATAAAAGGCACAAAGCTTCAAAAGTAAAGATACAATGATGTTGCTACAGTAGTAACAATCATCAAGACCAGTAAGAACAGAAGACAAGAAAAAAGAAAAACCTAAATTCGTTGCGGGCTGCCTCCCGAAAGCGCTTCTTTAAAGACATTAGCTAGGCTTAATGCAAAAGATCAAGTCTTTTCAAGAAAATAAATAGTCCGTGTGACGGACTCAAAAGGTAACTTAATCTTTTTCCTAGGGAAATGTTCCATCCCTTTCTTGAGAGCGAATTGGAATTTGATATTCCCCTCTTTCATGTCAATAACATCACCAACTGTGCGAAGAAAATGACGTCCCAAAATAATTTGACAAGAGGGTTCACACTCAATGTCCATAATAGTAAAATCAACGGGAACATAATTGTCATTGACAATGATAAGAACATCGTCGATCTTCCCCAAAGGTTTCTTCACGGAAGAATCAACAAGACGAACACCAAAAGAACAAGAATCAAAAGGTTTCAATTCAAGCATATCATACATTCTTTTGGGCATAACAGAGGTACTTTCTCCAACATCACAAAGAGCATAACAAGAGAAGTTATTCAATTTGATTTTTATCATAGGATCCCAACCATCTTCTAGCTTCCTAGGTATGGAGGCTTCTAGTCTAAGCTTCTCCTCCCTAAATTTGATTAGAGCATTGGTGATATGCTCTGTGATGGCAAGATTAAGTGTGCTAGTGTGGGGGTCTCTAGACATCTTGTGTAGGAAACCAATAACTTCAGGTAAAGTGCAGTTGTCAAAGTCTAGGTCACTACTATCTATCAAGGAGGTAGTGATATCATTTAGGCTCACTTGTTTGAAAGCCTCTATGTTCACAGAGGTTTGTTCATCTATGGTTGAGGTGGTAGCATCACCATTGATAGGTCCAGTGGGACTAGGGGTGTGATGGGTGCTAACTGCTTGGACATCCTCAACTACTTGGATAGTGGCTACTGTGTGGTAGGTAGGAAGGCTCTTAATTCTATCCTCTTCCTCTTTTTCTCTAGCCCATCTTTCTTTGAGTTTAGCCATCATCCTAATATTTCATTGATTTGTAGCTGGATAGCATTAATAGGAGTGACCTTACTCTCCTCAAGGGGAGAGGTTCTAATTTTTAACATCTCAACATCAAGGGCTAAGTTGTCTACCTTCAAACAAATATTATCTAATTTAGCTAGTTTTTCTTCCACATTCTTGTTGAAGGTTTTTTGGGTAGTGATAAAGTGTCTAAGCATACTCTCTAGTTCAGAGGTGGGGCTTTTGGTGCTAGGATAAGTGTTGTTGTTCCCATAGTTGTTGGATGGGAAAGGCCTAGGATTGTTGCTACCAAAATTACTCCTATAAGCATTATTGTTGAAGTTGTTTCTAGAGATAAAGTTCACATCTACTTGTTCCTGAGCAACCAAAGCATTTAAAGGAGCATCCTGAGGATCAATAGGAGCTTGCTTGGTAAGTAGAGACATGATAAGGTCAACCTTTTCATTTAGAGAGGAGATCTCCTCAACAGAATTTACCTTCTTACCAGTTGGAGATCGTTCGGTGTGCCACTGAGAGTAGTTCAACATCATCTCATCAAGTAGCTTTGTGGCAGCACCAAGTGTGGTTGACATAAAAGTTCCTCCCGCGGCCGAATCTAACAGGTTCCACGAGGTAAAGTTCAAGCCTGCATAAAAAGTCTGGATAACCATCCAGGTAGTCAGTCCATGTGTGGGGCAGTTCTTGACAAGCGTCTTCATACGTTCCCATGCCTGGGCAACGTGTTCATTATCCAATTGCCTGAAATTCATAATGTTACTCCTCAATTGAATAATTTTAGCAGGGGGGTAGTACTTCCCTATAAAAGCATCTTTGCATTTGCTCCAAGAATCGATACTGTTCTTGGGTAAGGATTGGAGCCACTCCTTGGCTCTTCCTGTCGGAGAAAAAGGAAAAAGCTTCAGCTTGACGATGTCTCCATCCACTTCATTGTACTTTTTCATATCACAGAGCTCGATAATATGGTTTAAGTGCAAGGCAGCGTCCTCTCCAGCACCTGAGAATTGATCTTTCATAACAAGATTAAGAAGAGCAGGTTTAATTTCATAAGAAGGTGCTGAAGTGGCAGGTGGAGCAATAGGAGTGCAGATAAAGTCACTGTTGTTGTGACTAGTGAAGTCACACAACTTGGTGTTTTCATTGGAACCCATAGTAGCAGCAGGTATTTTTTGTATTTTTGATAAGGGACACAAAATTAAAAACTGAAAGGTAAACTAACAAGACTAAAAAGAAAAGATATAATATAGTGTGCAACTCCCCTATCTTGTAGACTGGAGTCCCCGGCAACGGCGCCAGAAAACTTGCTGATGGCAAGAGAGTGTTAATACTCTCAGCCCTCGATGATTACCCCAAGTGCAGGGTGAGATATAGTGCAGCGGCAAGTTTTCCCTTGGCAAAGATACCAAGGTTTGTCTCCCGTAGGACTCCGAAGGATACAAGAAGGTGGTAAAGTGAACAATGGTGCCGAGGTTGCTAGCTTCACCTGGACCTGCACACAGATACAAATAACTATGCTGCAAAGAAAGGAAGGGCTCAAAAGCAATGGGCAGTACGCCAAGGTAAGTAGACCGAAATTCAACTGCATCTACTATGAATCATCCATCTTGAGATATCTATCCAGAACATCTCGCTGGTATTAAGTTGCGAATCCCACCCAAAGTGTAAACTCAAAGCAACAAACAACTGCATTAAAAGAACTTTGCGTAAAGTAAACAATCCTTGCACCCGCGGGTACAAGCACCGTTGTTTTATCCCTGGTGGCAACAACACATCCCCTAGTCTCATGTTTCTGTCACTCAAGCTAGACATCAAGGGGCTGAACCCACAATCAAGCATAACGCTCCCTCTTGGAGTTGCAACAAACTACTTGGCCAAAGTAAAATACTGCAACGGAGAACATGCAAGAATTTACTCAAGAACAAAATATAAAAGAGAAGAACCAAATATATTACTCATCAAAATCTGAACATAGTCTGATAATCCATCAGATCCCAGAAAACTCAACATAGCAACAACAGAAATTACAATAGTGCCTCGATCATGTGAGGCAGCTCACGAGGTCTCGAAAGTGGAAGCACAAAGAGGGGAGAGGAACATCACATAGCTACTGGTCACGGACCCATGGTCCAAGGGGGACTACTCACGGTACATACGGGAGGCGTCCATGGCCATGGATGGTCTCCCGGAGGGGGTTCCTCCTCCCGGCAGGATGCCGGGGCAGCTTCTCCAGGCAGCCCTGATCTTGAAACGGCGGCGGCGGCGGGACAGAGGCGAGATCACGGAAAAGAGATATATATTAGGGGTTTCCACCCCGAGGGCTAAATATAGGAGGAGGGGGTGTCGAGGGGACCCACGGGGCAGCCAGGAGGCCCCCTGACGCGGCCTAGGGTTTGGCCGCGCCAGGGACCCTTCTGGAGTCCCTGTGGTGGCCCCCCTCCGCTGACTTGGTTATTCCGGAAGCTTCCGGGTCGCTGATTTTCTATCTGATTTTTCCGGATTTTTTGGAGCACTTTTAATGGCCGGAAAACCTGAAATAAAAAAACAGCAGAAAACAACAACTGTCAGGTGGGTGCACTGGGTTAATAGATTAGTCCAAATATGCTCAAAAGTGTATGAAAGTTCAAGCAAAACATGGCAAAGTCACACAAAACATGCATGGAGCAAGCAGAAATTATAGATACGTTTGGGAAGTATCAACCTCCCATGCTTTTGAGCCTCTTCCTTTCTTTGTAGCATAGTTAGCATTGGTTTGCGCACATAATCCTGTCAATTGCCCAACTGTAATTTGTTTCCTCGCATGGCTATTTTATCATCTTTTGGGAGAGAGACATCACTAGTGAACATCATAGGACCCCGGTCCATATTTCCAATACTGTTTACACCCGCTATCAATTTACTGCTTTATTTACTTTTCCATTGCTATCACTATCATTATTATCCCGTGCGTTTTATCCTTTGTAAATAACAAGGCCGGAGGAATTGACAACTCCTCTGTACTCGTTGGGAAGCAAAGTTATTTGCTGTGTGTGCATGTCCAGGTGAAGTAAGCAACCCTGAGTTGTGAACGGCGCCATTGTTCACTTCACCACATTCTTGTATCTGTTGGAGTCCTATTGGTTCGACATTCAACCTTAGCATCTTCGCTAAGGGAAATTTGCCGCTACGCTACATCTCACCTTCCACTTTGGGTAAACCAACGAGGGGTGAGACGTAAACTCTCGTAACATCAAAGAAATTTCTGGCGCCGTTGCCTGGGACTCCACTCTTCAAGATAGGGGAGTTGCACACTATCTTTTATCTTTGCTTTTTAGTCTTGTTAGTTTACCTTTCAGTTTTTTCTTTAGTGTCTTATATGAAAAACCACAAAAATAGTTGTTACCTTTTGCCTTTCTCTTGCTTTTCCTAGTGATGCTATCCTCACCATGGGTGCTGAACCACCCAAATATGGAAGGATGGACATGTTTCACTTGGATCGTCTTCGATCAATTTGTGCTCGCGCTAAAAACCCAACCGACTTGGTTGAGGGAAAATCATTGGATGAGCATGCTCATTATACGCGACACCGACTATCTCAGAAAGGGAAACACTTATGGGACCAAATACAAACTTCTTATTGCTATGCTGAGTGTTTATGCCAAATTTATGATTTTACTTGCTGCTCTAATATAGATCATAAACACTTTCTTTTCCAATGTGAGTTTAATGAAAATGAGATCTTATCTTCTTATGCTAAAGGTGTTTATGATTACTTTGATGTTGAAAAGATTGAAGAGTTTGTTGCTTTTAAAGGTGCTTATGAGATTGCTTCTTTGATTGAAAAGTACCACGATACTATTTACAAGTCTGAAAAATTTGCCGTTCTTGCTTATTGCTTCGAGAATTATACTTCCAATTCTTATATTGAGGATTTTAAAAACAAAATGTTTGCTACCCTAGAAGAGGCCAATGATTGCTTTGAGGAGGAATCCCATGATTCCGAGGACTCACTTGAAATATCCCTTTCTGAAGATCTTGATACTTGCTTTGTTGATGGCCATGATGCCAATATGGATTATGCTTGCGAAGATGAACTTGCTATAGTTCCTTACGTCAAGCATGAAATTGTTGCTACTGCACCCACACTTGATTTCCCTATTATCCTTTTGAAATCTCCAACTTCGGAGAATTTTCCCCTTATCAAAGCTCAATGTGATGGGTTGCATTTACCTTATGATCCTAAAGACCGTGTTGAAAACTATACACGTGTACTTGTAGGTCATGAACAACATGATTTATGTGAGAGTTATATTATTGATGTTGTTCATGATACTACTAAAAATTATTTTGAGAGAGGAAAGATTGGTTGTAGAAACTTTGTTACAAAAACACCTCTCTTCATGTTGAAAGTTTTGAAGTTGTTCTTCTTTTATCTTCCTATGCTTGTTATTTTGTGCTTTCACGATTTATTTTCTTACAAGTTTCCCATGCATAGGAAGTGGGTTAGGCTTAAATTTGTTTCATATTTTCTTCTTGATGCTCTCTTTTGCTTTAAATCCTTATTTTTATGAGAGCAACTATTATGATCTTCAAGCCTAGCTAATGGCTTTAAAGAAGCGCTTTCGGGAGGCAGCCCGCAACGAATTTAGGATTTCCTTTTTTTTTCTGTTTTTAGTGGTCTTGATGATTGTTACTACTGTAGCAACATCATTGTATCTTTACTTTCCAAGTTTTGTGCCATTTATAGCCTCATATGACAAGGGAAGTGAAAGTTGTGACATGCTGTCCAGAAAACAGATTCTGTCCTCGTGACTAGAAAAATCACATAAAAATCCCTGTTCGTCTTTTTGAGCTGAAATTTTTACACAGTGTGCTTTATACAATGACGGAACTTTCGTATGTTCTGCGATTTTTGATTTGAGTTGCAGAAGTATCCCTAAAAAATTCTTTACTACCTGGTGTTCTGTTTTTCAAAGATTCTGTCCTGTTTTGCCTTTCCTTCATTTTGTGAACCTTAAGCTTGCTTTTTCTTTGCAAAAACTTTTTGGCAATCTTTAGAAACAGTATCTCTTCAAGAATATCCTTATTCCCAGTAGAGAAAAAATTATTTTATTATGGGTACTAACCTCGCTAATCAGATTATGATGTGTTATGTATGAAGGGAGTTTTCAAGTGTGCGAGGGAAGATGATGAAAGAAGATTCAGGAGTGTCAAGCGCTCAAGCTTGGGGATGCCCCCATTCATCCCCAATAAACATTCAATGATACTCAAGCGTCTAAGCTTGGGGATGCCCCCGTGCATCCCCTTCTCCATCAACAATTATCAGTTCGTCTCTCGTTTCACTATATTTTTATCACTTCATACGTTATGTGCTATGCTTGGAGCGTCTCGCTCTTAGGTTTTATTTTTAGTTTTATTTAGATTTGCTTGCTGTTCATAACAAGTTAGAACCCAGATTTCTTTGTGTGGGAGAGAAACACGCTCCACTTTCAAAATCGAGAACACAACATAGGATTTTTCATGCTTATCTTTGCTGTGTGTGTTCTTTATCTTTTTCATAGCTACTTTCATGTTTAGCTCTTAGTTTTCATGCTTATCTTTTTAAAGAGCTTTTGTTTAGTTTGTTGCTGGAACTCTCTTGAATTTTCATGTTTATATTGTTTAGAGAGTTTGCCTGTTGCACAGAGTTTTGTGTCTTGACTTGAAGTAGGTAATTGAGGTTGCTATTCTTTTGTAGTAGTAACTTGCAATAGTTTTGAGGTATTGTTTTGAGTAATGTTTGGACTTTTGGTGTCAAGAGCTTTAGCCTATTAGTGATAGATGTCGTATTTTGTACAATCCGTGTTTATTTTCAAAACATACAAAATTAGTTGAGAACTTTAGCTACTAGATGGATCACTACTCTTCTGAGGGGTCGAATATTAGAGTACACTCACGTACCATGAGTCGAGGATGCGCAAGGATAACCAAACCCCCATACACTCCTCCTCGGGGTACTTGTCTGTTTGTGAAACTTCCTTATTAGATTGAGAGAGAGCATATGAAACTTCCTCGGGGTACATATGCTTTTGAGCCTCTTCCTTTCTTTGTAGCATAGTTAGCATTGGTTTGCGCACATAATCCTGTCAATTTCCCAGCTCTGCCGTGCATTGCCTCCTTCTCACTCCGAGAGTTGGTGTCCACCTTCGCCGATACATCCAAATACTTGGAACGATACGCTCTGTCATCATAAGCCTCATTATATCCTTCCTCAAAACAGCCACCATACCTACCTATCAAGGCATTTCCATAGCCTTTCCGAGATACATTGCCATGCAACATCCACCTTCTCATGACTTGATCTTCATGTCATACATGATTTTGCTTGATCGATGAGCCGCATGCTAGTTGGGCCTTGACCTAATCATTGCTACATGACGCGCTAGTATCATTGCATATCCTGCTACACTGGCAGAGGCATACATTTGCATACTTCATGATAGTTTCGTCTTCTTTATGATTTGGGCACTTTTGTAAAGTGTGAAAGATCTTGTATACTTCTTGTAATATATAGAGTTTTGCCCCTAAAGTGAGGAAAAGATCCCAAAGAGGACAAAATCAAAAGACCCCAAAGAGTCAGATTGCAGAACTCTTCCTTCTTGCGCTCCATCAACTCATCCAGAATGTGGTACCCTCGAAAGGCAACACAGAACTCCTGCCAAGTCACTACGTGACTATCTGGCTGCATAGCAACATAGTTCTCCCACCATTGAAAAGCAGCACCTTCCAAGAAGTATGCCACGAATATAACTCGATCATCGGGAGCAACATGTGCAGTGTCAAGCTTACGCTCGATGGAACGGAGCCAATCATCAGCTTCAAGGGGCTCAGAAGAACATCGGAATACCGGTGGCTTGAGGAGGATGAAGTCCTGGATGCTCACAACCACATTGCAATGACGTGAGGTATTCTGCTCGATGAGCTCCAGAAGGTGTGTTTGATCGCGTTGATTCTTCTCAGCTTCCATCATGATTTCCGCCGCAGAAGGCGGTGGTAGAGGTTCATCATCATTTCGATCCCGAACACGGTCTCGATTCCGACGAACAGCACTACGAGTTCCACCTGACATCCTGTGTGATAAAAATCAACAATCAGAACAGGTTGTATGATGGAATCAAAGACAAGAAGGACATGATGAAGACGGAAAAGAGTATAATGCGAAGGCAATGATTCACATAAACTTGGAACAAATCCGGCAGCATAACGGCTACACCGGGATGGAAAACAAGACAACCTCGAGGAGATTGAACAGAACTTCCTCAAGGAACTCAAAACACGATGAGTCTGGACGACCACGACTGTCCTACGGCTACAAGGAAGCACTCAGCAAGATGTTCTAGTCAGACAGAGATGAGCCTAGTCCTATCATCCCGTAGAAAAGGTAAGGGTGACTCAGAACTCAGATCGATGAGGGTAAGGAGAAAAAGAAGCCTTACGTTGTTCCCTTATACCCAGAGTAACTATATAACTATAGAATGCTAGACTCGACTTCGACCAAGGGTTTGATAATCCTACAGACAGTCCTGCTCTGATACCAAGTCTGTCGGGACCCGGGGTTAGCGTATGTAATTCCAGTCACGATACAATCACATGGAGAGCCGAGAACCGTACCCACTTGTCTAAACAGACAAGGCCAAGCACAGAACGTTCTCGGTAAGCATCGAACGTGAGGGGCATCCCATTCAGGCCGGATGATCAACTGAGATGGGTCCTCAATGTTCGCTCACAAGTCTAAATGCTTATGGGTGGTGAATCCCATACTCATAGACAAGTCGCCTCAACCATGTTATCGATTGGATCCTAACTCTTACATAAACTTACTCCAGCCCGATCACTTAGTCGGGGTCTAGGGCGGGCTCAATCATACGACAAAGTGTGCACGTGACAGCGTCATGAACAATCGCATCGCGATGCCCCAAGCTGCGCACATCTAAGGGCCACTTGGTGTATAAAAGACCGCCATCCAGATCGCAACTAAGGTCTCAAAAACCCATACTAAGACATGCATGTTATAAACATACACGCAGCACACATGCCTAGTATGAACAGTAGGTATCATCACATAACTCTACAAAGTACTCTTTATTGATATACACATAGAGCATACAAAGATCACATGTCTGTGATCAACATTACATCATACAACGGAAGCAAATTAGGTCTGAGTACAGACAAGTTTAACAAATGGCTTAGAGAAGCCTTGTACAACAAACATGCCCTTCCACGAGGGACCAGACTGCTGTCTGGGACTATGCTAACTTAGTCAACGTCGAGCTTCATGAAGGTGACTCCATCGGGGTCCGGGTTCTCATCTAAAACATAGAATAAGCAAACGTGAGTACAAAGTCGTACTCAGCAAGACTTACATCAGATCTATACTACTCATGCTCAAGTATCAAGGTAAAGGAAATGGCGTTTCATCATGCAGAAGTGCCAGCTTTGACTTGGCTAGTCCTGAACTACGAATACCAGACTTGAGGTAAGAACCGTACACGAGTCCACTACATCTCCAACCAATACACCACTATGGTTACTTCCTCGACTTCCCCACGAGGAGGCACACCATAGCACTCACGCTTATCTTGCGAGTTTTATAAGTATCCATTCAAGTTATCTATGATCAAGTAGAGGTTTCCAAGTAGTCCATAACCGTGGACACGGCTATTCGAATAGTTCATTAACCCTACAGGGGTGCACATCTTCACACGCGTGTCATCACTTATCGCCTCGTTCTTGGCATCCTTCAAGCGGATGTCAGACGTGGATGAAACCAAGGCACTAACCTCACATCACCTTCTCTAATCCAGGAGTCGACTACCTGAGTTTGGCACCGCTCGAGACTCCGGCCGGTACCACGAAACGGACTCAGATAATGTAAGGGACCGAGACGCCACCTCTGCCAGATGGTTTCACTGCCTCACAAGTCCACCCACATATCTAGGATGATGCCACATTTTCTTCATACTTTTTCTATGCATGTGCCAAATGGAAAGCCCGAATCTATTGTGACTCCTGGACCGGATCGGGTATGTAAAGAGGCCAAACGGGGCTCCCATAAAACCCTACATGTGGTCATACTCTTTGTCTTGGATCACAAAACAGGAACTCGGGGCCTAGGGTAGTGTTCAACGAGACAACCCACTGTGTACTCCTACACAGCCTCTCATCGTTCACCTTTGCTTAGGTGGATTCACCAACACGTTTCACTTTCATCAACACCACTGTGTTCATTCCATCCCGACTCACAATCAAAACATCCTCATTGTATCACTAAGCAGCAAAAGCAGTAACAGTTGCAGGGGCCACATACTCATCATTCAACTCCTAAATCTGCTAGGATTGTGGTTTGCTTAATACGGAGACAGAATGATAGGTCATGCATCGGAATGGGTTCAACTATGCGAAAGAACGTGTCTCGGTGATCTCCTAAACATGCATAAGCGAGACTGCGATGGAAATAGGATTTTATAGACATGATCAATGGGGTTTTCTTGCCTTGCTGACGAGGTTCGATATCGGGGTCTTCAACGAAGGAGGTGGCCTCCGGTTCCGGTTGCACGTCTATCGAGCAAACAACCAAACAAAGAATAAATATAAATTTAATTGCAATGCATCAAACACATGATCAATATTGAAATGGTGATGTTCTTGGTCACAATGTGGGTACAATTCCATTTAAAAGAAGTCAAATGCAAAGTCATTTGCAAATGTGCTTAAATTTTGAATTTGAAATAAAGCCATATGGATGTTTTGCACTGTTCACCCAATTTTAATTGGTCAAACATGAAAACAGAGCCCATATTCATAATCCTTGGATTTTTCTGATATTTTTAGACATATTATTTGTTATATTTGGAGTTAAAATGAATTAGTTATGAATTTTCCAAGTTTAACTCATTTTCTGGAATTTTCTCTGTTTTATTTAAATCATTTCTATTTTCTGAAATTGAATTATTGCGCCAGCATGGCGTGGGGGTGACGTCAGGGGGGGGGGGCTGACCAGTGGGGTCCCCATGTCAGCCTCACAGGGGTTAATCCCCCTGTTAGTTTAACTAACAGTGGGTTAGGGGTGGCCTGGGGCCCACTTGTCATGGACTCGGGGGGGGGGGGGGGGGTTAAGCTGGGCCATTAGGCGCTAAACAGCTCGGCCCGCCGGCGGTTAGCCGCCGGTGACCTTGGGCACGGCGGAGTGGTCGCCGGAGTGACCAAACGGCCACGGGAGAGCACGGGGAAGGCGCCAAATCGATCCCCATGTGCCCCCGCATCCATCTGTGCTATCCGGGGGTCTCCAGGGGGGCTGTGGCGACGGCGGCTTCAAGAACGGCGGCGGCTGTGGCTTTGCTCCGGTGAGATCAGTGACTAGGGCTCGAGGAGGAGAAGGGAGTAGGGCAAAACGATGAGCTGCTCACCCTGAGCGTGAAGAGGGACTCGGGGAAGCCGGAGGAGGTGAGACGGCGGCGTATTTCACGCCGGAACTTCACGGCGGCCGGAGAGGAACGGTGACGAAGGCGACGAATAAGGAGCTCCTCGGCTCGATTGGCTGCACGGCTTGACGAAGACGATGCCGGCGGTGCTTCTGGACAGCTTGCGGCGGCGAGTGGGGCACGGTGGTCGCGAGTGCTACGGCGGCGTGCTCCGGCTGGGCTTCGGGTCCGTGCGAAAACGAGAGCGGGAGGGCGTGGGGAGAGAGACAGAGGAGGGCGAAGACTGCGGGGCTTCCGGGCGAGCTGCGTGGCGCCTTGGGAGAGAAGAGGGGGCTCCAGAGAGGCCTCGGTGGCGTCGGCGCACCCACGGCTCGCCACCGAGCAGCTTGGGATCGAGGGGAGGAAGAAGACAAGGTGGCCGGTTGGGCTGGGCCAGGCCGAGGTAAGGTGGGCCTCGCCTGTGGGCGTTAGGTAAGGTCTCTGCTTTCTTTTTCTTTTTAGTTTTTCTGTTTCATTTGTTTTGCCTAGATTTAAAATAGCTAGGCATTTTTAATAAATGTCCAAATACCTTTATAAATACTAGGTGACCAGTAGCTAGTCACATAAATAATTTGGACATTTTTGAAATTCAATAAATTTGAATTTCAATTCAAATAGGGGTAAACTTTAATTTCCAGAGCACTATTTGAATATTAGAAAATTCCATGAGTATGGGAAAATACCCAAACCACTTTTAAAATGATCAGCATCATTTATAGGAATTTTCCATACATTCAAAAGAATTTTGGAAAAAGATTTATTTCTGGCCTTTTTATTTAAATTCTCAGGGCTTTCTGCTTCCCCATTTTTGAATTTCTTTTGAAAATTTTACATGATGCAAAGGCACAAGCAACCCTAGTACTTACCCTAGTTGGGGTTCTGACAATAGAACTTGGCTTGTTCATTCCAATGACGAGCCTCCTCAAATGAGCTCTAGGTCTTCTTGAGCAAGCAAGTTGGATGCACCCCCACTAGTTCCATTGGAGAGATTACCTTAGCTCATATGTGCATCCGTTGCATGGCAATCTCTACTCCTCACATCATATCTATCATTTGGCTTTCTCTCGCCTATGATTTTCCTCATAGATGTGAGCCTTTCACACCTTTTTTGTCTTCCCCCTCCATCATCTTTCTCTCTTTGCCATCCTAAGTGTCAAGTTTCTTGCTTACGCTCATCCATTGCATGAGTGCTCGAAATATCGAAAATGAGCGGATCCTTTTGACTTGTACCTGGATAGTGGTATGGGGATGAGTCAAGATAAGATTCCAAAGAAGACCAACTGTGAAACTTTAGTAGATTGAGTTCTCAACACAAAAATACTTTTTTCTCTCGTAATCCCTATCCCTTTCTTGCACGCTAACACCATTTGGAGACATTCGAGTCACGGACAGCGAGAGCTCTTGCACCTTTATGTTCTTATGTTGCTTGTTTCAATGCTAATATATACTCTTGCCTGTTATGACTTGAATTGAATTACATGCCTTTATTTCTTTACTTAAAAGTTCTTATATGGTTGGTAGCATGTCACCACAGAAATTATGCTTTTTATCATTTACCTACTCGAGGACGAGCATGAATTAAACTTGGGGATGTTGATACGTCCAAAACGTATCTATAATTTCTGCTTGCTCCATGCTTCTTTTGTGTGATATTGCTATGATATTGATGCACTTCCATACACTTTTGATCATATTTGGACTAACCTATTAACTCAATGCACCCCAGTGCCAGTTCCTGTTTTCTGCTGTTTTTGTATTTCAGGTTTTCCCATTATTTAAAGTGCCAGAAAAATTCCGGATAAATAGAGGAAAAATCAGCGTACGGGAACCTTCCAGAAGAGCCAAAGAGGGGCATGAGGGGGGCCAGGGGTGGCCCAGGCGGCCACCTGGCGCTGCCACCCCCTAGGCCGCGCCAGGGGGGGCGCCTGGGGCCCCTGGTCCACCTCTGGCTACCCCCTTCGCCTATTTAGTCTCCTGACGCGAAAACCGCGAAGACAGATGTCACAACCCCAAGTTAGGTATGTGCTAGAATTGCAATTCAGTTTGCATCATGATTAAAATTTCAAAAGAAATTGAAATGGGAGAGAAAAACCCCCCAGATGAAATTATTTCAAATGGCCAGATAAAAATCTTTTTCCAAAAATCATTTGAATATTTGGAAAATTCCTATAAATGATGGTGATCATTTTAAAAGTGGTTTGGGTTAATTCCCATGCCCATGGAATATTCAAAAATTCAAAATGTGCCCTGGAAATTAAATTTGACCCCTATTTGAATTGAAATTCAAATGTTTTGAATTTCAAAAATGCTCAAATTCTACAAGTGACTTGCTACTGGTCACCTAGGATTTATAAAAATGTTTGGGCATTTTACAAAATTGCCTAGCTATTTATTTCTAGGCACAACAGAATTACAGAAAAGAATTAGAAAAGAAAAACAAAAACAAAAGGACATGGAGTTACCTGTCGCCTAGGGCGAAGGCCCAACTCCCCTGGCCTCGACCCAGCCCAGCCCCCTTGCTTTGTCGTCTTCTTCCCCTCCCCTCCAAGCTGCTCGCTGGAGCAGGGCACGCGCGAGGACGCCACGGCAACGCCCCGGCCCTTCTAGGCCTCCCCTCTTCCCCCAGCGTGTGCCACGCAATGCCACAGACCCCCTGCACCTCTAGCTCTCTCCCAGGTCCCTCTCTTTTATCTCCGGCGACGAATCCGCGCCACGGCCGAAGCCGTAGTCGTAGCATGGCGGCGCTCCACCGCGGAGACTGGAGTCCTCAAGCCCCGCCACCTTGTCCTTCGTCCTCCCCGGCGTCGACTACTCCGAGAGGAAGCTCCAATTCGAGCCCAGATGCCTTGCCAGTGACGTGAGCTTCGTTTCTTCCCCGCCGGCCGCCGACGAGCAAAGCTTCAATTACGTCGTCGTCGAGCTCTTCGCGGCCCCGCCGTCCTCCCCATTCAAACAAGGTGATCTCCCCAGCTTTTCGCCCTAACCCCGCCTCCTCCTGTGCCCTAGAGCTGGGTTCCGGCGAGAACCGAGGTCCGGCCGGCGCGGGCCTCTTCAAAGTCGCGCACCAGTGCCTCCCCTTGTACCCCCGATGGCATCTTCAGACGCGCGAGGTCCCCATCTCCCTCCCAGTGCCCCCAGCTACCCTCCCCGTGCCCGAAAACCTAAATCCGACGAAGCTCCGGCGAGAGCTCCGGCGAACATGCCATTAGGGAGCCTAACCCCCTCCCTTCTCTCTCTGTCCCGTGGGCCCAAGGCCATTAGCGCTAACCCCTGCACTAATCCCCCCTAGTGTCACTGGCCAGTGGGCCCAAGGCCCTAATCTAATTAGGATTAGATTAAACAGAACGGTTTAATCCCCCAAGCCACTGACAAAGGGGCCCCACACGTCAGCAGCCCTCTGACGTCACACTGACATCATGCTGACGCAGTAAATCAATTAAATTGAATTAATCTAATTCCAGAAAATCCAAAAATAGCCAAATCTTTGGAAATTCATTATTAATTCATTTTAACTCCAAATTGGACAAATAATATGTGTAAAATTATCAAAAAAATACAAGGATTCTGAATATACTCTTTTTTTTTCATGTTTGACCATTTTAAAATGGGTGAACAGTAGCAAACATGTCGGGACCCGGGGTTAGCGTATGCAAGTCCAGTTAAGGCATAGTCATATGGAGAGCCGAGAACCGTACCCACTTGTCTAAGCAGACAAGGCCAAGCACAGAACGTTCTCGGAAAGCATCGTACGCGAGGGGAATCCCATCCAGGCCGGATGATCAACTGAGATGGGTCCTCATCGTCCGCACACAAGTCTAATGATATGGGTGGTGAACTCCAATATTCAAAGACAAGTCGCCTCAACAATACTATCGACTATCTCATAACTCTTACATAAACTTACTCCAGCCCGATCACTTAGTCGGGGTCTAGGGCGGGCTCGATCATACCACAAAGTGTGCACGAGACAGAGTCTCGAACAATCGCATCGCGATGCCCCAAGCTGCGCACATCTAAGGGCCACTTGGTGTATGAAAGACCGCCAGCCAGAACACAACTAAGGTCTCGAAAACCCATACAAAGACATGCATGTTATAAACATACACGCAGCACACATTCCTTGTATGAACAGCAGGTATCATTGCAATTCTCTACAAAGTATACATTTTTATTGATAACTCTTATAGAGTGCAAACAGAGATCACAAACATGTGATCCAACATTACAACACAAACGGAAGCAAATTATGTCTGAGTACAGACAAGTTTAACAAATGGCTTAAGAAGCCTTATTTAAACACAAGCCCTCCACGAGGGAACCAGTCGTCTGACTGGGACTAGACTAGTTGGTCTTCAGTCGTCCAGCTCGATGAAGAAGCCACCTTCGGGGTCAGTGGCATCATCTAAAACATAGATTAAGCAAACGTGAGTACAAAGTCGTACTCAGCAAGACTTACATAGGAGCTATACTACTCATGCACATGTATCAAGGTAAAGGGAGGTGGGGTTCACTTGCAGAAATGCCAGCTTTGACTTGGCTAATCCTGAACTACGAGTACCAGACTTTGAGGTAAGAAGCGTACACGAGTCCACTACTTTCTCCAACCAATTACACCACTATGGTGCCTTTCTCGACTTCCCCACGAGAAAGCACGCCATAGCACTCACACTTATCTTGGTGTGTTTTAGAAGTATCCGGTTCAATTTGTCTAATAATCAAGCTAAGCTTTCCAAGCAGTCCATAACCGCGGACGCGGCTATTCGAATAGTTTTGTTAACCCTGCAGGGGTGTACCGCTACACACACATGATCATCATTTACCGCCTTTGATCTCGACACCATTCAAGGGGTGCCAACGAGGATGCTCAGCACAACTGTTACCTCATAGCCGATCTAGTCCAAGAAAGCCGCCTACTTGGGTAGGCTACCACTATCGTGAACCCGGCCGGTTTACCGAAGTGGACCCAAGCGATGTGTGCGTGGTGCATAAGCCGGTCTCGGGTGAGCCGTTCTCTCACTTAGCATCCAGGCCACAAGCCTACCAGAACTCCGAACTATTGCGACATCTGGACATCGAAAGGGATGAATTAGTAAGTTGAGAGGGGTCAGTGAGACCAATGTGTGGTTGTACTCTTCATCTTGGATCACCACACAAGAACTCGTACTAGGGCGGTGTTCAACAAGACAACCCACTGTGTACTCCTACACAGCCTCTCATCGTTCACCTTGTATTAGGGTCGATTCACCGACACTTTTCTACCATCATCAACATGATCATTCCCATCCCGACTCACATCACAGTAACAACATGGTATCATACTAAGCATGCAATAAGCGATAACATTGCAGGGGCCACATGATATCAAACAACTCCTACATTTGCTAGGATTGTGGTTTGCTTACTACTGTGACAAAAAGATAGGTCATGCAAAGGAATGGGTTCATCTATGCGGTAGAAACGTAGCATGGTGATCATCCTAAACAATGCATAAGCGAGACATGAGAGGAAAGTGGGATTTTATCGACATGATCAATGGGGGTTTGCTTGCCTTGCTGACGAGGTTCGGGTTCTGGGTCTTCAACGAAGGGGGCAGCCTCCTGCTCCGGTTCCACCTCTACTCGACAAACAACAAGCAAAGTAGCAAAGTAAATACGATGCACAAACACATGATGGAAGTTTGAATCTTGATGTACATGCTTTGATGTGTGAAGCAATTCCATTTAAATGGAGTATATTGCAAATTGAATTGCAAATTCAAACTCCACATTTGAATTCAACTTAACCAAGTTGCATGTGACATTGTTTGATCATTTTGAATCATCTTCAAATGTATAAGATATGCCTCTGATGTGTGGTTGAATTATAACATAAATCCATGGTCCAAGTTGCAAGATCATTTGATTTGAATTTGAATTAAATTCAAATAAACCAAATGACATATGCTACTGGTCCCAATTTAAATTCAACTCAAACATAGTTGAAAGTTGCATATTTGGAAAGATAATTTTCTCCTAATCATTTTTCATATATTATTTGTCCAATTTGGAGTTAATATGAATTTTCTATGAATTTCCAAAATTTGGGGTATTTTCTGGAATTTCTGGAATTCTTTTAATTCAAATAATCTCTGGAAATTCATTTAAATGATTTATTGCGCAGGTGCTGACGTCAGGGGGGGGGGGCTGACATGTGGGGCCACCTTGTCAGTGGCTGGGTTTAATTAACCCGTGGGTTAAATTAATCCAGTGGCTTAATTAAGCCACTGGGCCCACTGGTCAGTGACCCAGGGGGTCACTAACTGGGTGCTTAACAGGGGGGGTTAGAGCTGACACGCCGTCGGCTAAACGCCGGCGACTGGACCGCGGCGGCGCTGCACGGGGAGGGCGAATCCGACCATCATTTGGAGCGCGAAGATCACCATCTTGAAGCTCTTACTCGCGCGCGTCGAACGGGACCAAAACCAAGCACTTGGGTGCACCGTACGCTCGCCGGCGTCAACTTTTGCGGCGACCTAGCTACGGCCATGATCGAGATTTGGCTCCAGGGCACGACTTGAGGCGAGGCTAGGCTGGTTCGACGAGGAAGAACACGGGGAACAAGATGGACAACAAGGCGGGCTCGATTACTTAACGGGTGGACCTCGCCATGGATCCCGGCGGCGAGGAGCTTCGGCTCTCATGGCGGTCACGGCTACAGGGAGTAATCGAAGGGGAAAAGTGAGGGGTTTTGACCCCAAGCTCACCAGGTGCTCAGCAGAGGTGGTGGCGAGGGATGGGGTGGCTCAACGGCGACGTAATCGACGAAGTCCTTCACGGCGGCCGGCGGGAACTTGAGGAAGAATCCGGCGTCTACGTGGGCTCCGGGCTCGATTCCTTCTGCAAGTCGGTGAAGACGACAACGACGAAGCGCTTGGACACAGTCTTGGGGCTTCTAGGCGTCAATGGCCACGCGTGTGCTCGACGGAGCTCCGGCGTGCTTCTCGGGCGGCGATGAAACGGGCGAGAGAGGAGAGGAGGGAGCTCCTGGAGGGGGGGGGGGGAATGAACTGGGGCGGCTCCAGGATGCTTCCAGACGCGACTACGTGGACGGGGAGGGAAGCAGGAGGTGTCCAGCGACGACGGCATGCTCGCCACGGCGGCAGCAGCCTGCCTGGCGCGAGGAAGAAGACGGCCTTGTCCCTGGGCCGGGCTGCCTCGGTGAGTTGGGCCCATTTGAGGTCAGCCTTCTTTTCCTTTTTTTGTTTCTGTTTTTCTTTCTGTCATTTGTTCTGTTTAGCTAAAATAAATAGCTAGACATTTTATTAAATGCTGAAAACTTTTATGTGGCCTCATAATAATATAGACTAGCCACTCATAAACTTTCAACATTTTTAAAATTCAAATGATTTGAATTTTAAATCAAATAGGGGTATTTCTTTAATTCCAAGGCACTGTTTGAATATTTGAAAAATCTATGAGCATGGGGTGGGTCCCACATCACTTGATAGGAGATCACACTCATTTATAAGACTTTTCAAAAATCTAACATGAATTTTTGGAGAAGATTTTTATCTGGCCTTTTGACTTAATTCATCTGGGGGGTGTTCCTTCTCCCATTTGGATTTTGAAGTTGATTTCCTTTGAAAATTTGACATGATGCAAGGTTACTTGATCCTAGCACATTACCTAACAGAGGGTTCTGACAACTCGCCCCCACTCAACAGAATCTCGTCCCGAGATTCAGAAGTCTGCGGGAGGAAGGTGGGGTACTCGGCACTGAGACGGTCTTCTCTTTCCCACGTAGCTTCTCTTTCGGAGTGGTGTGACCATTGCACTTTCAGAAACCTAATCTTCTGACGACGAGTGACACGCTCTGCGGAATCAAGAATACGAACGGGGTATTCTCGATAAGAAAGGTCATCTTGAAGATCAAGCGTTTCATGGTCGACTTCGCGGATGGGGTCCTTGAAGCAACGCCTGAGTTGGGACACATGGAATACATCATGTACTCGGGAGAGGTGCGGAGGTAGTTCAAGTTGGTAGGCAACTCCTCCACGTTTACCAATAATGCGGAAAGGTCCGATGTAACGTGGGGCCAATTTGCCTTTGATAACGAAACGTTGGGTTCCCTTCAGAGGAGTAACCCGAAGGTAAGCCTTCTCATCCAGATTGTAGCTCTCTTGCCTATGATGACGATCATAGTAGCTTTTCTGACGAGACTGGGCTGCTTTCAATTGATCACGAACAATGCGAACTTGCTCTTCTGCTTCCTTGATCATATCCGGTCCAAAGAATTGTCTTTCACCGGTTTCTGACCAGTTTAAAGGTGTTCGACATCATCGTCCATAAAGGAGTTCAAAAGGAGCCATGTTCAGACTAGATTGAAAACTATTGTTATAAGCAAATTCGGCAAATGGAAGAGACTTCTCCCAATTCTTTCCGAATGAGATAACACAAGCTCTGAGCATGTCTTCAAGAATTTGGTTAAATCTTTCGACTTGACCGCTAGACTGAGGATGGAAAGCTGTACTAAAGGAGAGATGAGTTCCCATAGCATTCTGAAAGCTTCCCCAAAATCTAGAGGTGAAAAGGCTACCGCGATCAGAATTGATTTCGAAAGGAACACCATTAAGTGATACAATTCTAGAGATGCACAAGTCCGCTAACTGGCTAGCAGTTATAGACTCGCGAACCGGAAGGAAGTGAGCAACTTTGCAAAGCCTATCTATGACAACGAAGATGGCATTGTTTCCTTTCTGGGTTTTTGGAAAGCCGGTGATGAAGTCCATACCGACTTTGTCCTATTTCCACTCGGGAATAGACAAAGGTTGAAGTGTACCAGCAGGTCTTTGATGTTCTGCCTTAATGCGACGATAAACATCACATTCGGCAACAAATTGAGCAATGTCTCTCTTCATCCTAGTCCACCAAAATCTCTGGCATAGATCTCGGTACATTTTTGTGCTACCGGGATGAATTGAGAGGGGTGTGTCATGGGCTTCCTTGAGGATGAGTTGCCTTAGTTCCTTATTCTTAGGTACTACCAAACGATTTCCAAAGAATACCGTTCCCTTGCTATCTGTGGAGAAACATTTAGCAACTCCACTAGCAATGTTCTCCTTGATCCGGAGAACACCTCGCGCACGCCTTTGGGCAACTATGATTTGATCCTCAAGAGTTGGTTTCTCCACCAAGGTAGAAAGATAGCCATGAGGAACAATCTCAAGATTGAGCTTGCGAAAGTCCTCATGAAAAAGTGGTTGATACTGTTGTAACATGAGGTTGTTACAATACGACTTACGACTTAGTGCATCAGCCATGACATTCGCTTTGCCTGGGGTGTAAGAAATTCCTACGTCGTAATCTTTTATCAACTCAATCCAGCGTCTTTGCCTGAGATTAAGATCTGGCTGGGTGAAAATATATTTGAGGCTTTGGTGGTCGGAATAGATCTCGCAACGGTTACCAAGGAGGTAATGTCGCCAAGTTGTTAGGGCATGAATTACGGCAGCGAGTTCAAGGTCATGGGTAGGATAGTTCTCTTCATGTGTCCGCAACTGGCGTGAAGCATAAGCTACCACATGTCGATCTTGCAGAGGTATGCATCCTAACCCTTGTCGTGATGCGTCACAATAGATCTCGAAATCCTTTTTGGTGTCTGGAGGTGCAAGTACAGGTGCAGAAGTCAATCTTCTTTTTAGCTCTTGAAAGCTTTCCTCGCACTTGGGAGTCCATAAGAATTTCTTATCTTTCTTGAGGAGTTCCGTTAGAGGCTTTGCAACTTTAGAAAAGTTCTCGACGAAGCGACGGCAATAGCTGGCTAGGCCAAGAAAACTCCTAACTTGCTTAACCGATTCAGGTGGAGTCCAGTCAAGGACGGCCTGAACTCTCTCGGGATTCACAGCAATGCCTTTTGCAGAAATCATGTTGCCTAAGTAGGTCACTTCTGTTAGCCAGAATTCACACTTTGAGAATTTAGCATACAGGCGATGCTCTCTAAGTTTCATCAATACCAGCCTTAGGTGTTCGGCATGTTCTTCTTCGTTCTTCGAGTAGATGAGAATGTCATCGAGGTAAACCACGACGAACCGGTCCAAATACTCCATGAAGATCGAGTTCATCATGCGTGAGAAAGTGGCGGGGGCATTGGTTAAACCAAAGGACATGACGGTATACTCGTAAAGACCATAACGAGTAGTAAAAGCCGTTTTGGGAATGTCCTCGTTTCGGATCTTGATTTGATGATAACCTAATCTCAAATCCATCTTTGAGAAGACAGAAGATCCTGCAAGTTGATCATAAAGATCATTGATCCTGGGCAATGGGTATTTGTTCTTTATCGTCGCTAAATTTAGCGGCCGATAGTCTACGCACATCCTTTCTGTTCCATCTTTCTTCGTTACGAACAGAACAGGGCAACCCCATGGCGATGAGCTAGGGCGGATGAAGCCTTTCTCCAACAAAGCTTCCAGTTGGGTTTTAAGCTCAGCTAACTCACGTGGGGCCATTTTGTATGGGCGTCTAGAAATTGGTGCGGTTCCTAGGGCAAGATCTACAATGAACTCTACACATCTGTCGGGTGGCATTCCCGGCAGCTCTTCAGGAAAGACATCCGGGAAGTCATGAACCACCGGAATATCTTCAAGTTCGGGAAGGGAAAGTACATTCAAAGAATGCACTTGGGTTCTTGTTCTGGGTGAGGTATAGTTGACTGTTTTTCCTGAAGGGTGGGTGAGTTTCACGGATTTGCCTTTGCAATCCAGGTAGGCATTCTGTCTTGATAGCCAATCCATGCCAAGGATGACATCAATGTCTGAAGACTTGAGGGCTATGAGTGAAGCAAGGAATACTAAACCCTCAATTGCAATTTGATTACCATGGCTCACTCTATTAGTTTGCCATCTTGACCCTGGAGTTTGAATAATCATTGGGGTGGACAATTCAACAAAGGGTAACTCATGACGAAGTGCATAACTTTCCGACATAAATGAATGAGATGCTCCTGGGTCGAAAAGAACGGAAGTAGGAACATAATTGACTGGGAGCGTACCAAGAATGACGTTAGTGGTGTCGTCAGTCTCTTCAGCGGCGATCTGGTTCACACGTCCACGAGTGGCGGGAGGAGCGGGTTTGGCGGTGTAGACCTTCTGGGGTGGCTTTCCACGACCATTGTTGTTGTTGCCTCCGGCACGGGGTGGAGCATTCTGGTGCTGGATCTGGTTCTGGGGACACTCGCGAGAGTAGTGGCCTGCCTGACCACACTTGTAACAGGCTCCGAAAACAGTTCGTGGAGCTGGGTTGTTTGGTGGAGCTGGGTGGAACTGGGTTGGTGGACGAGGCGCCACATAGGATGGCCTCGGTGGGTTGTTCTGGCGGAACATGCTGTTGGGGATCCAGATCTTGCGCTTCTGGGAACCAGAGCTGGATGAACCGTCATTTCTAGGGTGTTTGCGGAAATCGTTGGGGGTGTTCATGTCCTCTGCCTTGATGGCCTTGTTGACAAGGACCTGGAATGAGGCAAAGTCATGAAGGTTGAGCTCACGACGAAGTCCAGTGTTGAGTCCGCGACGGAACCTCTCTTGTTTCTTGGAGTCGGTGGAGACTTCTTCGGTAGCATAACGAGCCAGTCGGTTGAACTCACGACTAAACTCATCAACATTCCTTCTGCCTTGAGTGAGGTTGCAGAACTCCTCACGCTTGCGGTCCATAAGACCCTTGGGGATGTGGTGCTCGCGGAAGGACGTGCAGAATTCCTCCCAAGATGCTGGCGGTCCAACGGGATGCATATTCAGAAAGTTCTCCCACCAAGAACTAGCTGCACCTTCGAGGTGATAGGTGGCATAGTTGACCTTGTCGCCATCTGCAACATGGCCTGCTTGGAGCTTCCTCTCGATGCTGCGAAGCCAGTCATCGGCGTCAAGGGGCTCGGTGGAGTAACTGAAGACCGGGGGATGAAGCCGGATAAGTCGTTCAGGGACACCAGCTCATTGCGCTGCTGAGTGGTGTTGCGTGCGATGACTTCCAGCAGGTGGTGAGAGTCACGACGGTTCCTCTCGACCTCCATCAGAACTTGTGCCATCGTGGGTGGGGGTGGAAGGTTGCCTTCCTCCTGGTCATTCCCACGACCTTGGTTACGACCAACCTGGCCACGGGTTCCTTGAGACATCCTGAAGGTGAAAACCAAAGTCAAACAGAGTTGATTTGAAGAGTCTAATCAAGGTATTGAAGTACTGGAAGGATTACAGAGCAAAGGAAGTAATCATCTTGACAACATGGTGATAAAGCATACAAGCCATATATTCACAAGCTGGCATACAAACCATACATCGTTTTAGTACAAGCACCAAGCTAATACAAACGTGATGAAGATGATACATCCTTCAGAGGCACTCTGACTTCCTATACATTATTTATCTATCCTCTGGAACTTAGACACCTTGCATACAATACACTAAGATACTACTACATCATCATGAAGTAAGACCACAGGCGGTCTCACTCATCTCCATCTCCATAGTAGTCCTCATAAAAGTTACCCGCGTATCCCGGTAGCTGGAGGTGACCATCGGAAAACACGGAGGCTTGTGGACCCTGATATCCATTTGGGCAAGGATGGGGCCTGGTCCAGCGTAGGGTGGAAGCAAAGGACCACGGGGTGGAAAAATGCCTCCAATCTCGGGCCAAGCAACTCGAGAAGGCATCTGAGTCCTCACTGGGTAGATAGCATCATGCTCAACTGATCCCACGCTCACAAAGGGTGCCAAGAGTGTCAGTGCTCGATACAGACAAACACGAGTAGCGTGGAGCTCAAAACGGAGAGCGCGTGCATCACGATCTCTGTCACTAGCAAACCTAGCAGTCATCTGAAGTGCGGGATCCTCTGCAGAGTGATCTGAGTAGAGTCCAGTGTAATACCCCTCTTCTCCTGGAAGTGCAGCAGGGATATAGCAGAAAGAAGTCTCTCTCAGCAAAGTGTGCTCCTCTCTCAGCAGTGTCATACATGAGTATGCAGCATCCTGCACAGCCATGTTCTCGGTAACGCCAATGCCATATCCAAAGTGGATAGGCTGAGTGACTCCAACGTGGTGCGGGTAGATCCTGACAATGCAGTGGAACTGCGTCTGGTTGAAGTCGTGAAACTGCTCCTCAACGGTGTACTCAGGGTACCACCGATATCCCACATAGGACATCATCTCGATCAACGTGGCGGGATGGCCACGCACACCGAGGCACCTGGTCAAACGAACAATCTGCCGAGGGGGAAGATCTGCCATCTAAAACAGAAAGGAGTTTGCAAATGCATCAGATTATGAGATAAACCTGGAATGACTCGGACAGCATAACGGCTGTAATTGCAAGAAAAAGACAATTTCTTACAACATGGAAAAAGCACTTACATACGATGTAATAAAACAGGGAGCATAACCACTCTAACAAACCGATCACAACTTTCCTACGGCTATGAGGAAGCAAACAACGAGATGTTCTAATCAGACAGTGGAGAGCCTAGTCCTATCTTCCCGTAGAATAAGATGAGGGTGACTCAGAACTCAGAACGAAGGGGGTAAGGAGAAAAAAGAAGCCTTACGTTGTTCCCTTATATACCAAGAGTAACTATATAACTATAGCAAGCTAGACTCAACTTCGGCCAAGGCTACTAGTCCTACAGTCAGTCCTGCTCTGATACCAAGTCTGTCGGGACCCGGGGTTAGCGTATGCAAGTCCAGTTAAGGCATAGTCATATGGAGAGCCAAGAACCGTACCCACTTGTCTAAGCAGACAAGGCCAAGCACAGAACGTTCTCGGAAAGCATCGTATGTGAGGGGCATCCCATCCAGGCCGGATGATCAACTGAGATGGGTCCTCATCGTCCGCACACAAGTCTAATGATATGAGTGGTGAACTCCCATATTCAAAGACAAGTCGCCTCAACCATACTATCGACTATCTCATAACTCTTACATAAACTTACTCCAGCCCGATCACTTAGTCGGGGTCTAGGGCGGGCTCGATCATACCACAAAGTGTGCATGAGACAGAGTCTCGAACAATCGCATCGCGATGCCCCAAGCTGCGCACATCTAAGGGCCACTTGGTGTATGAAAGACCGCCAGCCAGAACACAACTAAGGTCTCAAAAACCCATACAAAGACATGCATGTTATAAACATACACGCAGCACACATGCCTCGAATGAACAGCAGGTATCATTGCAATTCTCTACAAAGTATACATTTTTATTGATAACTCTTATAGAGTGCAAACAGAGATCACAAACATGTGATCCAACATTACAACACAAACAGAAGCAAATTATGTCTGAGTACAGACAAGTTTAACAAATGGCTTAAGAAGCCTTATTTAAACACAAGCCCTCCACGAGGGAACCAGTCGTCTGACTGGGACTAGACTAGTTGGTCTTCAGTCGTCCAGCTCGATGAAGAAGCCACCTTCGGGGTCAGTGGCATCATCTAAAACATAGATTAAGCAAACGTGAGTACAAAGTCGTACTCAGCAAGACTTACATAGGAGCTATACTACTCATGCACATGTATCAAGGTAAAGGGAGGTGGGGTTCACTTGCAGAAATGCCAGCTTTGACTTGGCTAATCCTGAACTACGAGTACCAGACTTTGAGGTAAGAAGCGTACACGAGTCCACTACTTTCTCCAACCAATTACACCACTATGGTGCCTTCCTCGACTTCCCCACGAGAAAGCACGCCATAGCACTCACACTTATCTTGGTGTGTTTTAGAAGTATCCGGTTCAATTTGTCTAATAATCAAGCTAAGCTTTCCAAGCAGTCCATAACCGCGGACGCGACTATTCGAATAGTTTTGTTAACCCTGCAGGGGTGTACCGCTACACACACATCATCATCATTTACCGCCTTTGATCTCGACACCATTCAAGGGGTGCCAGCGAGGATGCTCACCACAACTGTTACCTCATAGCCGATCTAGTCCAAGAAAGCCGCCTACTTGGGTAGGCTACCACTATCGTGAACCCATCCGGTTTACCGAAGTGGACCCAAGCGATGTGTGCGTGGTGCATAAGCCGGTCTCGGGTGAGCCGTTCTCTCACTTAGCATCCAGGCCACAAGCCTACCAGAACTCCGAACTATTGCGACATCTGGACATCGAAAGGGATGAGTTAGTAAGTTGAGAGGGGTCAGTGAGCCCAATGTGTGGTTGTACTCTTCATCTTGGATCACCACACAAGAACTCGTACTAGGGCGGTGTTCAACGAGACAACCCACCGTGTACTCCTACACAGCCTCTCATCGTTCACCTTGTATTAGGGTCGATTCACCAACACTTTTCTACCATCATCAACATGATCATTCCCATCCCGACTCACATCACAGTAACAACATGGTATCATACTAAGCATGCAATAAGCGATAACATTGCAGGGGCCACATGATATCAAACAACTCCTACATTTGCTAGGATTGTGGTTTGCTTACTACTGTGACAAAAAGATAGGTCATGCAAAGGAATGGGTTCATCTATGCGGTAGAAACGTAGCATGGTGATCATCCTAAACAATGCATAAGAGAGACATGAGAGGAAAGTGGGATTTTATCGACATGATCAATGGGGGTTTGCTTGCCTTGCTGACGAGGTTCGGGTTCTGGGTCTTCAACGAAGGGGGCAGCCTCCTGCTCCGGTTCCACCTCTACTAGACAAACAACAAGCAAAGTAGCAAAGTAATGATGGTGGAAATGTGTTGGTGAATCTACCCTAATACAAGTTGAACGATGAGAGGTTGTGTAGGAGTACACAGTGGGTTGTCTCGTTGAACACCGCCTTAAGTCTGAGTTCTTGTGTGGTGATCCAAGAAGAAGAGTACAACCACACATTGGGCTCACTGACCCCTCTCATCCTAGTACCTCACCCCGTTCAAACCCCAGAAGTCGCAGTAGTTCGGAGTTCTGGTAGGGCTGTGGCACGGTCTGCGAAGTGGATGAACGGCTTTTCAAGACCGGCTTGGGACCCTGCACACATCGTTTGAGGCTGTACTGGAACCTCGGCCGGACTTCCATACGGATCCCCCTCAGATAGGCGACTCTCTGGACTAGAACGGAGCTGTGGGCGAAGTGTTGTGGTGGCATCCTCGCTGTCACCTCTTGAACGGTGACACACAAAAGACGGTAAATGAGGACACGTGTGTGTAGTAGTACACCCCTGCAGGGTTAACAAAACTATTCGAATAGCCGCGTCCGCGGTTAAGGACTGCTTGGAAAGCTTAGCTTGATTAGTAAATAACTTGAACTGGATACTTATAAAACTTGCCAAGATAAGCGTGAGTGCTATGGCGTGATTTCTCGTGGGGAAGTCGAGGAAGGCACCATAGTGGTGTAATTGGTTGGAGACATGTAGTGGACTCGCGACGCTTCTTACATCAAGTCTGGTATTTTAGTTCAGGACTAGCCAAGTCAAAGTTGGCACTTCTGCATTTGAACCCCACCTCCCTTTACCTTGATACATGTGCATGAGTAGTATAGTTCCTACGTAAGTCTTGCTGAGTACGACTTTGTACTCACGTTTTCTTATTCTATGTTTTAGATGAACCCCCCTGACCCCGAAGGTGGATTCTTCCTGGAGCTCGACGACTGATCAAGCTAGTGTAGTCCCAGTCAGACGACTGGTCCCTCGTGGAAGGGCTTGTTTATAGATAAGGCTTCTCTAAGCCATTTGGTAAACTTGTCTGTAGTCAGACCTACTTTGCTTCTGCATGTTTGATGTAATGTTGGATCACATACTTGTGAAATCTGTGTGCACTCTGTAAGAGTTATCAATAAAGTTGTATACTTTGTAGAGAATTGCAATGATACCTGCTCTTCATACTGGACATGTGTGCTGCGTGTATGATTATAACATGCATGTCTTAGTACGGGTTTTTGAGACATTGGTTGTGATCTGGCTGGCGGTCTTTTATACACCAAGTGGACCTTAGATGTGCGCAGCTTGGGGCATCGCGATGCGATTGTTCGTGACTCCGTCACGTGCACACTTTGATGTATGATCGAGCCCGCCCTAGACCCCGACTAAGTGATCGGGCTGGAGTAAGTCTATGTAAGGGTTATAATACAATCGATAGTATGGTTGAGGCGACTTGTCTATGAGTATGGGAGTTCATCACCCATATCATTTAGACTTGTGTGCGGACGATGAGGACCCATTTCAGTTGATCATCCGGCCTGAATGGGATGCCCCTCACGTTTGATGCTCTCCGAGAATGTTCTGTGCTTGGCCTTGTCTTCTTAGACGAGTGGGTACGGTTCTCGGCTCTCCATATGATTGTGTTGTAGCGAGGCTTGCATACGCTAACCCCGGGTCCCGACAGACTTGGTATCAGAGCAGGACTAACTGTAGGATTATCAGCCTTGGCCGAAGTCGAGTCTAGCTTGCTATAGTTATATAGTTACTCTGGGTATATAAGGGAACAACGTAAGGCTTCTTTTTCTCCTTAACCTCATCGATCTAAGTTCTTGGTCACCCTTATCTTTTCTACGGGATGATAGGACTAGGCTCATCTATGTCTTACTAGAACATCTCGTTGAGCGCTTCCTTGTAGCCGTAGGATTGTTGTGTCGTCCAGAGTCTCCGTGTTTTGAGTTCCTTGAAGAAGTTCTGTCCAATTTCTTCGAGGTTGTTTCATTTTCCATCCCAGTGTAGCCGTTATGCTGCCGGATATGTTCTGTGTTTCTTTGAGTCATTGCCTTCGCATTATAATCTTTTCCGTCTTCATCATATCCTTTTATCCTTTCCTCCATCGTACATCCTGTTATGATTGTTGATTTTTATCACACAGGATGTCAGGTGGAACTCGTAGTGCTGTTCTTCGGAATCGAGACCGTGATCGGAATCGAAATGATGATGAACCTCCACCATCGCCTTCTGCGGCGGAAATCATGATGGAAGCTGAGCGGAATAGACGTGATCAAACACGCCTTCTAGAACTCATCGAGCAGAATACCGCCCACCATCGTAATGTGGTGGTCAGCATTCAGGACTTCATCTTCCTCAAGCCACCTGTATTCCGATGTTCTTCTGAGTCCCTCGAAGCTGATGATTGGCTCCGTTCCATCGAGCGTAAGCTTGATACAGGACATGTTGCTCCCGATGACCGAGTTATTTTCGCGCTATACTTCTTGGAAGGTGCTGCTCTTCAGTGGTGGGAGAACTATGTTGCAATGCAGCCAGATGGTCACGTAGTGACTTGGCAGGAGTTCTGTGTTGCCTTTCGAGGGTACCACATTCTGGATGAGTTGATGGAGCGCAAGAAGGAAGAGTTCTGCAATCTGAATCAAGGAGAGATGTCCATTCATGAGTATGTGAGGGAGTTCAACTGTCTTGCTCGTTATGTCCAAGATGAGATCACCACCGATGCCAGAAAGCATGCAAGGTTCCGCAAGGGACTTAGCCCCATCCTTCCTCATGATCTCAACCTCCTTGAGTTTGCCACCTTTGAGGATTTAGTCAACAGATCCTTCAGAGCTGAGCATGGCAATGAAGTTTTCGAGAAGTCTCGCAAGCATGCTCTTGAGCTTGCCCCTTCTTCCAGTTCACGCCCTCAGAAGCGCATGATCTGGATTCCTAACAGTTTGTTCCACCAAAAAAACCCATCGAGGCCATCCCTTGTGCCGCCTCGTCCACCAGCTCCACCAAACAACCCACCTCCCCGCACTATCTTTGGAGCCTGCTTCAGATGTGGCCAGCCTGGTCACTATTCTCGTGATTGTCCCATAAGTCAGAATGCTCCACACCATGCCAAAGGGAACCCCGATGTTCATGCCAAGCCACCCCCGAAGGTTTCCACTGCCAAGCCATCCACCTCAGAAAATCTTGGACGTGTGAACCAAATCTCAGCTGGGGAAACTGATGGTACTTCTGACGTCATTCTTGGTACGCTCCCAGTCAGTTTTGTTCCCACTTCTGTCCTTTTCGATCCAGGAGCATCTCGCTCATTCATGTCGGAGAGTTATGCACTTCGGCATGAGATATCCTTTGATGAAATATTCACCCCAATGATTATTCAAACTCCTGGTTCCAAATGGCAAACTAATAGAGTAAGCCATGGCAATCAAATTGCAATGGAGGGTTTAGTATTCCTTGCTTCACTCATAGCCCTCAAGTCTTCAGACATTGATGTCATCCTTGGTATGGATTGGTTATCAAGACAACATGCTTTTCTTGATTGTAAAGCCAAGTCAGTTAGACTTACACATCCTTCAGGCCAGACAATAGATTAGTCCTAACCAAGAACAAGAACCCAGATGCATTCTTTGAATGTGCTTCCCCTTCCCAACCTTGAAGATGTTCCGGTGGTTCGTGACTTCCCGGATGTCTTTCCTGAAGAGCTGCCGGGAATGCCACCCGACAGATGTGTAGAATTCATAGTGGATCTTATGCCAGGAACCGCACCAATTTCCAGACGCCCATACAAAATGGCCCCACGTGAGTTAGCTGATCTTAAAACCCAACTTGAAGCTTTGTTGGCAAAATGCTTCATCCGCCCTAGCTCATCGCCATGGGGTTGCCCCGTTCTGTTCGTAACGAAGAAAGATGGAACAGAAAGGATGTGCGTAGACTATCGCCCGCTAAATCTAGCGACGATAAAGAACAAGTACCCACTTCCCAGGATCAATGATCTTTATGATCAACTTGCTGGATCCTCTGTCTTCTCCAAGATGGATTTGAGATTAGGCTATCATCAAATCAAAATCCGGAACGAGGACATTCCCAAAACGGCTTTTACTACTCGTTATGGTCTTTACGAGTACACCGTCATGTCCTTTGGTTTAACCAATGCCCCCGCCACTTTCTCGCGCATGATGAATTCGATCTTCATGGAGTACTTAGATAAATTTGTTGTAGTTTATCTCGATGACATTCTCATCTACTCGAAGAACGAAGAAGAACATGCCGAACATCTAAGGCTGGTATTGATGAAACTTAGAGAGCATCGCCTGTATGCTAAATTCTCCAAGTGTGAATTTTGGCTACCAGAAGTGACCTACTTAGGCCACGTGATTTCTGCAAAAGGCATTGTTGTGAATCCCGAGAGAGTTCAGGCCATCCTTGACTGGACACCACCTGAATCGGTTAAGCAAGTTAGGAGTTTTCTTGGCCTAGCCATCTATTGCCGTTGCTTCGTCAAGAACTTTTCTAAAGTTGCAAAGCCTCTAACTGAACTCCTCAAGAAAGATAAGAAATTCCAATGGACTCCCAAGTGCGAGGAAAGCTTTCAAGAGCTAAAAAGAAGATTGACTTCTGCCCCCGTACTTGCACCTCCAGACACCAAAAAGGATTTCGAGATCTTTTGTGACGCATCACGGCAAGGGCTAGGATGCATACTTATGCAAGATAGACATGTGGTAGCTTATGCTTCACGCCAGTTGCGTCCACATGAAGAGAACTATCCTACCCATGACCTTGAACTCCCTGCCGTAGTTCATGCCCTGACAACTTGGCGACATTACCTCCTTGGTAATCGTTGTGAGATCTATTCCGACCACCAAAGCCTCAAATACATATTCACCCAGCCAGATCTTAACCTCAGGCAAAGACGCTGGATTGAGTTGATAAAAGATTACGACGTAGGAATTTCTTACACCCCAGGCAAAGCCAATGTCATGGCTGATGCACTAAGTCGTAAGTCGTATTGTAACAACCTCATGTTACAACAGTATCAACCACTTCTTCATGAGGAATTTTGCAAACTCAATCTTGAGATTGTTCCTCATGGCTATCTTTCTACCTTGGTGGTGAAACCAACCCTTGAGGATAAAATCATAGCCGTCCAGAAATGTGATAGTGGTATTCGAGAGATCAAGAAGAACATTGCTAGCGGAGTTGCTAAATGTTTCTCCATAAATGATCAAGGTGTCGTTTTCTTTGGCACTCGATTGGTTGTACCACGAAAACACAATCTTAGGAGGCTAATTCTTAAGGAAGCTCATGGCACTCCCCTTTCAATTCATCCTGGTAGCACAAAGATGTACCTAGACCTACGCCAGAGATTTTGGTGGACTAGGATGAAGAGAGAAATTGCTAAGTTCATTGCTGAATGTGATGTTTGTCATCGCATTAAGGCCGAGCACCAAAGACCTGCTGGCACTCTTCAACCATTGCCTATCCCTGAGTGGAAATGGGATAACGTCGGTATGGATTTCATCACTGGCTTTCCAAAAACCCAGAAAGGAAATGATGCCATCTTCGTTGTGGTGGATAGACTTTCCAAGGTTGCTCACTTCCTTCCAGTTCGCGAGTCTATAACTGCTAGCCAGTTAGCGGACTTGTATGTCTCTAGAATTGTGTCTCTTCACGGTGTTCCTTTGGAAATCAATTCTGATCGTGGTAGCCTTTTCACCTCTAGATTCTGGGGAAGCTTTCAGAATGCTATGGGAAATCATCTCTCCTTTAGTACATCTTTCCATCCTCGGTCTAGCGGTCAAGTCGAAAGGGTTAACCAAATTCTTGAAGACATGCTCAGAGCTTGTGTTATCTCATTCGGAAAGAATTGGGAGAAGTCTCTTCCATTCACCGAATTTGCTTATAACAATAGTTTTCAATCTAGTCTGAACATGGCTCCTTTTGAACTCCTCTATGGACGACGATGTCGAACACCCCTAAACTGGTCAGAAACCGGTGAAAGACAATTCTTTGGACCGGATATGATCAAGGAAGCAGAAGAGCAAGTTCGCATTGTTCGTGATCAATTGAAAGCAGCCCAGTCTCGTCAGAAAAGCTACTATGATCGTCATCATAGGCAAGATGTCAGATCCCTCTGTTAGGTATGTGCTAGGGTTAGCTAGTACCTTTGCATCATGCAAAAATTTCAAAAAGAAACCTCAAAAATCAATTCAAAATCCAAATGGGAGAAGGAACACCCCCCAGATGAATTAATTCAAAAGGCCAGATAAAAATATTTTCCAAAAATTCATGTTAGAGTTTTGAAAAGTCTTATAAATGAGTGTGATCACATATGAAGTGATGTGGGACCCATCCCATGCTCATAGATTTTTCAAATATTCAAACAGTACCTTGGAAATAAAGAAATCCCCCTATTTGAATTAAAATTCAAATCATTTGAATTTTAAAAATGTTGAAAGTTTATGAGTGGCTAGTCTATATTATTATGAGGCCACATAAAAGTTTTCAGCATTTAATAAAATGGTTTGGTATTTTTATCAGAGCCAAAACAAATAACAGAAAACAGAAAGGAAAGATTAAACAGAATAAAAGGAAAAGCTTACCTGTCGCCCGAGCGAAGCCGGCCCACCCAGCCCAGCAGGCCCAGAGGGGCACGGGGGTCTTCTTCCCCGTCCCGCGCCTCCAAGCTGCTCGGTGGAATGCCACCGAGCTAGCCGAGGGCGACACGTCGACGCCGCCGAGCTTCCAGGCCGCCCCGTGCCTCTTCTCGCGCCTGGAGCCTCCCTGGAGTCGCCCGCATCCATTCCCCCCCTCCAGAGCTTCCTCCTCCTCCTCCCGTGTTCGATTTCTTCACCACCCGAGAGCGCCGCCGTTCGCCGTCGCAAGAAACCGTGGCCATCGACGTCAAGGAGTCCAGCTGAAGTGTCCTTTGTGTTCACCGTCGTCGTCTACGCCAAGTCGCAGGAGGAATCGCCCCGGGACGCCTTGTAGCCGACGTGAGCTTCATCGTCTTCATCGCCGGCCGCCGTGGATCGAGTTCAAATTCCGGCCACTCCAACACCTCCCCGAGCAAGCCACCACTCCAGATCGATTCAGGGTGAGCTCACGGCCGGAACCCCTCGCTTTTCCCCCTCGCTTGTTTCCTCTAGCTGGATCTGCCATGGATTCCGAGCAAGCTCGCCGCCGTGGTCGTCGTCCTCCTCGTTCCAGAGCCCTTCGTGAACCCCCAGTGCGTGCGTTTGGCTTCCCGTGTTGCCAGCATTCGAACGCGCTCAAGTTGGACCCAAACCGTGCTTCCTAGCTCCGGCTACGACCTCGCCGTTCTTCTGTTCCCGCCGGAGTCGTCGCCGTCGCCGATTCCGACCACCCCGAGAACCTCCGATGCCACCAGACGACGCGGAAGACCTCCAGGAGCAAGATGGTGCCCTCCCCGTGCTCTCCCGTGGCCTGTAACGAATTCCGGCGAGTCGCCGCCGTGGTTCTCGTCGCCGGCGTCAAGCCGCCGGTGGCTTAGCCACTAATCACGAGTTAAGTGACCCCTGTGTCACTGACCAGTGGGCCCAGTGGCTTAATTAAGCCACTGGTTTAATTTTAACCACGGGATTAAACACTAAGTCACAGACAGGTGGGACCCCCTCGTCAGTTTGACTGGTCAAACCCCCCTGCTGACGCAATAAACCAAAAATGATTAAAAAGAAATCCAGAAAATCCAGAAAACACCCAAACTTTGGAAATTCATAGAAAATTCATATTAACTCCAAATTGGACAAATAATATATGAAAAATGATCAGGAGAAAATTATCTTTCCAAATATGCAACTTTTAAATCTGTTTGAGTTGAATTTAAAATGGGACCAGTAGCATATATCATTTGCTTTATTTGAATTTATTTCAAATTCAAACCAAATGATTTTGCCACTTGGACCATGAATTTATGTTGCAAATCAACCACACTTCAGAGGCATATCATACACATTGAAGTTAATTCAAATTGATCAAACTATATCATGTATAACTTGGTTAAGGTTGAATTCAAATGTGGAATTTGAATTTGCATTTTAAAAATGCAATATATTCCACTTAAATGGAATTGCCTCACACATCAAACTTGTACTTCAAGCTTAAACATTCTATCATGTGCTTGAGCATTGCATTCATATTGATTGCTAATTGTACTTGCTTGTCGAGTAGAGGTTGAACCGGAGCAAGAGGTCACCCCCTTCGCTGAAGATCCAGAGCCCGAATCTCGTCAGCAAGGCAAGCAAAACCCCATTGATCATGTCGATAAAATCCCACTTCCCTCTCATGTCTCGCTTATGCATTGTATAGGATGATCACCATGCTTCGTTTCTACCGCATAGATGAACCCATTCCTTTGCATGACCTATCTTTTGTCACAGTAGTAAGCAAACCACAATCCTAGCAACTGTAGGAGTTGTTTGATATCATGTGGCCCCTGCAAATGTTACTGCTTATTGCATGCTTAGTATGTTTCCATGTTGTTACTGTGATGTGAGTCGGGATGGGAATAATCATGTTGTTGATGGTAGAAAAGTGTTGGTGAATCGACCCTAATACAAGGTGAACGATGAGAGGCTGTGTAGGAGTACACGGTGGGTTGTCTCGTTGAACACCGCCCTAAGTCCGAGTTCTTGTGTGGTGATCCAAGATGAAGAGTACAACCACACATTGGGCTCACTGACCCCTCTCAACTTATTAACTCATCCCTTTCGATGTCCAGATGTCGCAGTAGTTCGGAGTTCTGGTAGGCTTGTGGCCTGGATGCTAAGTGAGAGAACGGCTCATCCGAAACCGGCTTATGCACCACGCACACATCGCTTGGGTCCACTTCGGTAAACCGGCCGGGTTCACGATAGTGGTAGCCAACCCAAGTAGGCGGCTTTCTTGGACTAGATAGGCTGTGAAGTAACAGTTGTGGTGAGCATCCTCGCTGGCACCCCTTGAATGGTGTCGAGATCAAAGGCGGTAAATGATGATCATGTGTGTGTAGCGGTACACCCTTGCAAGGTTAACAAAACTATTCGAATAGCCGCGTCCGCGGTTATGGACTACTTGGAAAGCTTAGCTCGATTATTAGATAACTTGAACCGGATACTTCTAAAACACACCAAGATAAGTGTGAGTGCTATGGCGTGCTTTCTCGTGGGGAAGTCGAGGAAGGCACCATAGTGGTGTATTTGTTTGGTGAAAGTAGTGGACTCGTGTACGCTTCTTACCTCAAGTCTGGTACTCGTAGTTCAGGACTAGCCAAGTCAAAGCTGGCATTTCTGCAAGTGAACCCCACCTCCCTTTACCTTGATACATATGCATGAGTAGTATAGCTCCTATGTAAGTCTTGCTGAGTACAACTTTGTACTCACGTTTGCTTAATCTATGTTTTAGATGACGCCACTGACCCCGAAGGTGGCTTCTTCATCGAGTTGGACGACTGAAGTTAAGCTAGTCTAGTCCCAGTCAGCAGACTGGTTCCCTCGTGGAGGGCTTTGTGTTTGAATAAGGCTTCTTAAGCCATTTGTTAAACTTGTCTGTACTCAGACATAATTTGCTTCCGTTCTGTGTTGTAATGTTGGATCACATGTATGTGATCTCTGTTTGTACTCTATAAGAGTTATAAATAAAATGTACACTTTGTAGAGAATTGCAATGGTACCTACTGTTCATACAAGGCGTGTGTGTTGCGTGTATGTTTATAACATGCATGTCTTTGTATGGGTTTTCGAGACCTTAGTTGTGTTCTGGCTGGCGGTCTTTCATACACCAAGTGGCCCTTAGATGTGCGCAGCTTGGGGCATCGCGATGCGATTGTTCGAGACTCGGTCTCGGGCACACTTTGTGGTATGATCGAGCCCGCCCTAGACCCCGACTAAGTGATCGGGCTGGAGTAAGTCTATGTAAGAGTCTAGAGATAGTCGATAGTATGGTTGAGGCGACTTGTCTTTGAATATGGGAGTTCACCACCCATATCAGTAGACTTGTGTGTGTACGATGAGGACCCATTACAGTTGATCATCCGGCCTGGATGGGATGCCCCTCACGTACGATGCTCTCCGAGAATGTTCAGTGCTTGGCCTTGTCTGCTTAGACAAGTGGGTGCGGTTCTCGGCTCTCCATATGACTATGTCTTAACTGTACTTGCATACGCTAACCCCGGGTCCCGACACAAGAAATCTACAATCTGGATGAGAAGGCTTACCGTCGGGTTACTCCTCTGAAGGGTACCCAAAGATTCGGTATCAAAGGCAAGTTGGCCCCACGTTACATCAGACCTTTCCGCATTCTTGCTAAACGTGGAGAAGTTGCCTACCAACTTGAACTACCCCCGCACCTTTCCCGAGTACATGATGTATTCCATGTGTCACAACTCAGGCGTTGCTTCAAGGACCCCATCCGCGAAGTCGACCATGAAACGCTTGATCTCCAAGATGACCTTTCTTATCGAGAGTACCCCGTTCGTATTCTTGATTCCGCAGAGCGTGTCACTCGTCGTCAGAAGATTAAGTTTCTGAAAGTGCAATGGTCACACCACTCTGAGAGAGAAGCCACGTGGGAAAGAGAAGACCGTCTCAGTGCCGCGTACCCCTCATTCCTCCCGCAGACTTCTGAATCTCGGGACGAGATTCTGTTGAGTGGGGGCGAGTTGTCACAACCCCGAGTTAGGTATGTGCTAGAATTGCAATTCACTTTGCATCATGATAAAAATTTCAAAAGAAATTGAAATGGGAGAGAAAAACCCCCCAGATGAAATTATTTCAAATGGCGAGATAAATATCTTTTTCCAAAAATCATTTGAATATTTGGAAAATTCCTATAAATGATGGTGATCATTTTAAAAGTGGGTTGGGTTCATTCCCATGCCCATGGAATATTCAAAAATTCAAAATGTGCCCTGGAAATTAAATTTGACCCCTATTTGAATTGAAATTCAAATGTTTTGAATTTCAAAAATGCTCAAATTCTACAAATGACTTGCTACTGGTCACCTAGGATTTATAAAAATGTTTGGGCATTTTACAAAATTGCCTAGCTATTTATTTCTAGGAACAACATAATTACAGAAAAGAATTAGAAAAGAAAAAGAAAAACAAAAGGACAGGGAGTTACCTGTCGCCTAGGGCGAAGGCCCAACTCCCCTGGCCTCGGCCCAGCCCATCCCCCTCGCCTTGTCGTCTTCTTCCCCTCCCCTCCAAGCTGCTCGCTAGAGCAGGGCACGCGCAAGGACGCCACGGCGACGCCCCAGCCCTTCTAGGCCTCCCCTCTGCCCCCAGCGTGTGCCATGCAACGCCATAGACCCCCTGCACCTCTAGCTCTCTCCCAGGTCCCTCTCTTTTCTCCCCGGCGACGAATCCGCGCCACGGACTAAGCCCTAGTGTCGGGACCCGGGGTTAGCGTATGCAAGTACAGTTAAGACATAGTCATATGGAGAGCCGAGAACCGCACCCACTTGTCTAAGCAGACAAGGCCAAGCACTGAACATTCTCGGAAAGCATCGTACGTGAGGGGCATCCCATCCAGGCCGGATGATCAACTGAGATGGGTCCTCATCGTCTGCACACAAGTCAAATGATAAGGGTGGTGAACTCCCATATTCAAAGACAAGTCGCCTCAACCATACTACCGACTATCTCAAAACTCTTACATAGACTTACTCCAGCCCGATCACTTAGTCGGGGTCTAGGGCGGGCTCGATCATACCACAAAGTGTGCACGAGACGAAGTCTCGAGCAATCGCATCGCGATGCCCCAAGCTGCGCACATCTAAGGGCCACTTGGTGTATGAAAGACCGCCAGCCAGAACACAACTAAGGTCTCGAAAACCCATACAAAGACATGCATGTTATAAACATACACGCAGCACACATGCTTGTATGAACAGTAGGTACCATTGCAATTCTCTACAAAGTGTACATTTTATTTATAACTCTTATTGAGTGCACACAGAGATCACATACATGTGATCCAACATTACATACCAGAACAGAAGAAAATTATGTCTGAGTACAGACAAGTTTAACAAGTGGCTTAAGAAGCCTTATTCAAACACAAAGCCCTCCACGAGGGAACCAGTCTGCTGACTGGGACTAGACTAGCTTAACTTCAGTCGTCCAGCTCGATGAAGAAGCCACCTTCGGGGTCAGTGGCGTCATCTAAAACATAGATTAAGCAAACGTGAGTACAAAGGTGTACTCAACAAGACTTACATAGGAACTATACTACTCATGCACATGTATCAAGGTAAAGGGAGGTGGGGTTTCACTTGCAGAAATGCCAGCTTTGACTTGGCTAATCCTGAACTACGAGTACCAGACTTTGAGATAAGAAGCGTACACGAGTCCACTACTTTCTCCAATCAATACACCACTATGGTGCCTTCCTCGACTTCCCCACGAGAAAGCACGCCATAGCACTCACACTTATCTTTGTGTGTTTTAGAAGTATCCGGTTCAAGTTATCTAATAATCAAGCTAACCTTTCCAAGCAGTCCATAACCGCGGACGCGGCTAGTCGAATAGTTTTGTTAACCTTGCAAGGGTGTACCGCTACACACACATGATCATCATTTACCGCCTTTGATCTCGACACCATTCAAGGGGTGCCAGCGAGGATGCTCACCACAACTGTTACCTCATAGCCGATCTAGTCCGAGAAAGCCGCCTACTTGGGTTGGTTACCACTATCGTGAACCCGGCCAGTTTACCTAAGTGGACCCAAGCGATGTGTGCGTGGTGCATAAGCCGGTCTCGGGTGAGCCGTTCTCTCACTTAGCATCCAGGCCACAAGCCTACCAGAACTCCGAACTACTGCGACATCTGGACATCGAAAGGGATGAGTTAATAGGTTGAGAGGGGTCAGTGAGCCCAATGTGTGGTTGTACTCTTCATCTTGGATCACCACACAAGAACTCGTACTAGGGCGGTGTTCAACGAGACAACCCACCGTGTACTCTTACACATCCTCTCATCGTTCACCTTGTATTAGGGTCGATTCACCAACACTTTTCTACCACCAACAACATGATCATTCCCATCCCGACTCACATCACAGTAACAACATGGTATCATACTAAGCATGCAATAAGCGATAACATTTGCAGGGGCCACATGATATCATTCAACTCCTACATTAGCTAGGATTGTGGTTTGCTTACTACTGTGACAAAATGATAGGTCATGCAAAGGAATGGGTTCATCTATGCGGTAGAAACGAAGCATGGTGATCATCCTAAACAATGCATAAGCGAGACATGAGAGGGAAGTGGGATTTTATCGACATGATCAATGGGGGTTTGCTTGCCTTGCTGACGAGGTTCGGGTTCTGGATCTTCAGCGAAGGGGGTAGCCTCCTGCTCCGGTTCCACCTCTACTCGACAAACAAAGCACGAAGTAGAAATCAATATGAATGCAATGCTCAAGCACATGATTGAATGTTAAAGCTTGAAGTATAAGTTTTGATGTGTGAGGCAATTCCATTTAAGTGGAATATATTGCATTTAGAATGCAAATTCAAACTCCACATTTGAATTTAACTTAGCCAAGTTGAATGTGACATAGTTTGATCATTTTGAATCAACTTCAAATGTATAAGATATGCCTCTGATGTGTGATTGAATTGTAGCATGTTGCCATGGTTCAAGTTGCAAAATTATTTGATTTGAATTTGATTTAATTCCATTTAAATCAAATAGCAAATGCTACTGATCACATTTTAAATTCAACTCAAACAGAGTTGAAAGTTGCATATTTGGAAAGATAATTTTCTCCTGATCATTTTTCATATATTATTTGTCCAATTTGGAGTTAATATGAATTTTCTATGAATTTCCAAAGTTTGGGGTATTTTCTGGAATTTCTGGAATTCTTTTAATTCAAATAATCTCTGGAAATTCATTTAAATGATTTACTGCGTCAGGCTGACGTCAAGCTGGCGTCAGGGGGGGGGCTGACATGTGGGGCCACCCTGTCAGTGGCTGGTTAACTTAACCCGTGGGTTAACTTAATCCAGTGGCTTAATTAAGCCACTGGGCCCAATGGTCAGTGACCCAGGGGTCACTTAACTGGTGAAAACAGGGGGGGTTAGCACTGACACGCCGGCGGCTAAATGCCGGCGGCCTGGCCACGGCGGCGCAGCATGGGAACACGATTCTGGCCACGGGAGGGGAAACGGAGGGCACCACTGGATGCAGCGTCGTCTTCCGCGTCTTCTGGAAGCATCGGGGGTCCACGGGGAGCTCTGTATCGACGACGGCGACGACTCCGGCGGCAGCAGAACCACGGCGAAGTCGCAGTCGACGCTACCGTGCAAGACTAAGGCTGATCTTACGTGCGTTCGAACGCTGGCATGCTCAGGAGCCAAGCGCGCGCTCTAGTTGAGACGAAGGGGCACAGGGGCGACCTCGAGCTCATCCATGGCGGCGAAGTGCTTCGGTATCCATGGAGGATGACGACAGAGGGCGAGAGGGAGACCACGGAGTAGTTCTAACGAACTGGGAGCTCACCGTGAATCCAAATGAAGCGGTGGCGAAGTCGGAGGAGCTCGGGGTTGGCCGGAATTGAAGGAAGTTCACGGCGGCTCCGGCGATGAAGATGTTGAAGCTCACGTCGTCTGCGTTGGTGCTGAGCTTCGATTGACTTGGGGGAACGAAGGAGTTGACGGTGCTGGAGCGATCAGACACGGCGGCAAGGCTGGAGGAGCTCAGTCGCCACGCCGGTGCACTGCCGCGCCGGGCTAGGGTTTCTGCGGCGGAGCGATTTCTTCGCGGGGAGAAGAACCAGAGGGCGAGGAAGGGGAAAGTGAGGCGCGGGGCGTCTCCTGGTGCGATAAGGACGCCTGGGGAGGCCTGGAAGCTTGAAGACGTCGTCGTGGCGTCCACGGCGTCGGCGCCGCGCCACCGAGCTGCTTGGCAGCGCGGGGTGGAAGACGACAAGGTGGGCTTCGCCGGCTGGGCCGGCTGGAGAGGTGGGCCTTGCCCCTGGCGAGAGGTAAGTCCTTTTTCTTTTTCTGTTTAATCTTTCCTTTCTGTTTTTCTGTATATTTGTTTTGACTTTGTTAAAAATACCAAACCATTTTATTAAATGCTGAAAACTTTTATGTGGCCTCATAATAATATAAACTAGCCACTCATAAACTTTCAACATTTTTTAAAATTCAAAAGATTTGAATTTTAAATCAAAAAGGGGTATTTCTTTAATTCCAAGGTACTGTTTGAATATTTGAAAAATCTATGAGCATGGGGTGGGTCCCACATCACTTGATATGTGATCACACTCATTTATAAGACTTTTCAAAACTCTAACATGAATTTTTGGAAAAGATTTTTATCTGGCCTTTTGAATTAATTCATCTGGGGGGTGTTCCTTCTCCCATTTTGATTTTGAATTTGATTTCCAAGATTTCTTTTTGAAATTTTGACATGATGCAAAGGCACTAGCTAACCCTAGCACATACCTAACAGAGGGATCTGACACCTAGGCGGAGCACGGCGGCGCTCCACCGCGGCGACTGGAGTCCTCAAGCCCCGCCACCTTGTCCTTCGTCCTCCCCGACGTCGACTACTCCGAGCAGAAGCTCCAATTCGAGCCCAGATGCCTTGCCAGTGATGTGAGCTTCGTTTCTTCCCCGCCGGCCGACGACGAGCAAAGCTTCAATTACGTCGTCGTCGAGCTTTGCGCGGCCCCGCCGTCCTCCCCATTCAAACCAGGGTGAGCTCTCCAGCTTTTCGCCACTAACCCCGCCTCCTCCTGTGCCCTAGAGCTGGGTTCCGGGGAGAACTGAGGTCCGGCCACCGCGGGCCTCGTCAAAGTCGCGCACCAGCGCCTCCCCTTGGACCCCCGATGGCATCTTCAGACGCGCGAGGTCCCCAGCTCCCTCCCAGTGCCCCTAGCTACCCTCCCCGTGCCCGAAAACCTAAATCCGACGAAGCTCCGGTGAACACGCCATTAGGGAGCCTAACCCCCTCCCTTCTCTCTCTGTCCCGTGGGCCCAAGGCGATTAGCGCTAACCCCTGCACTAACCCCCCCCTCCCTAGTGTCACTGGCCAGTGGGCCCAAGGCCCTAATCTAATTAGGTTTAGATTAAACAGAACGGTTTAATCCCCCCAGCCACTGACAACAGGGCCCCACACGTTAGCAGCCGTCTGACGTCACACTAACGTCATGCTGACGCAGTAAATCAATTTAATTGAATTAATCTAATTCCAGAAAATCCAAAAAATAGCCAAATCTTTGGAAATTCATAATTAATTCATTTTAACTCAAAATTGGACAAATAATATGTCTAAAATTATAAGAAAAATACAAGGATTCTGAATATGCACTTTGTTTTCATGTTTGACCATTTTAAAATGGGTGGACAGTAGCAAACATGCATATGCCATTCTTTTGAATTCAAATTTGGAGTGAATTTGGAAATGACTTTGCAACACACTTATTTTAAATGGTTTCATCCACACATCAGAGGCTTTACCTCACCTTTACAACATCACTTCATGATCAACCTTTTCAAAGGAACATTCATGGATTCAAATGCATTTGAAATTCATCGATAAATCATATGGAGTTTGAATTTGCAATTCAATTGTAATATACTCCCTTTTAAATGGAATTGTCCACACAATGCAACCATGAACATCACCATTACAATATTATTCATGTGATTGTGCATTGTACTTTATGTTGATCCTATGATTGTCATGTTGCTGATAGAAGTGGAGCCGGAGCCCGAGATCACCCCCTTCGTTGAAGACCCCGATACAGAACCTTGTCAGCAAGGCAAGCAAACCCCCATTGATCATGTCGATAAAATCCCACTTCCCTCTCAGTCTCGCTTATGCATTGTTTAGGATGATTACCATGATACGTTTCTACCGCATAGCTGAACCCATATCCTTTGCATGACCTATCATTTTGTCACAGTAGTAAGCAAACCACAATCCTAGCAGATGTAGGAGTTGGTTGATATCATGTGGCCCCTGCAGCTGTTACTGCTTATTGCATGCTTAGAGTGATGCAATGTTGGTGCTGTGATGTGAGTCGGGATGGTAGCAATCATGTTGATGATGGTGGAAATGTGTTGGTGAATCTACCCTAATACAAGGTATACGATGAGAGGCTGTGTAGGAGTACACAGTGGGTTGTCTCGTTGAACACCGCCTTAAGTCCGAGTTCTTGTGTGGTGATCCAAGAAGAAGAGTACAACCACACATTGGGCTCACTGACCCCTCTCATCCTAGTACCTCACCCCGTTCGAACCCCAGAAGTCGCAGTAGTTCGGAGTTCTGGTAGGGCTGTAGCACGGTCTGCAAAGTGGATGAACGGCTTTTCAATACCGGCTTGGGACCCTGCACACATCGTTTGAGGCTGTACTGGAACCTCGGTCGGACTTCCATACGGATCCCCCTCAGATAGGCGACTCTCTGGACTAGAACGGAGCTGTGGGCGAAGTGTTGTGGTGGCATCCTCGCTGGCACCTCTTGAACAGTGACTCGCAAAAGGCGGTAAATGATGACACGTGTGTGTAGTAGTACACCCCTGCAGGGTTAACAAAACTATTTGAATAGCCGCGTCCGCGGTTAAGGACTGCTTGGAAAGCTTAGCTTGATTAGTAGATAGCTTGAACTGGATACTTATAAAACTTGCCAAGATAAGCGTGAGAGCTATGGCGTGCTTCTCGTGGGGAAGTCGAGGAAGGCACCATAGTGCTGTAATTGGTTGGAGAAATGTAGTGGACTCGTGTACGCTTCTTACCTCAAGTCTGGTACTCGTAGTTCAGGACTAGCCAAGTCAAAGCTGGCACTTCTGCATTTGAACCCCACCTCCCTTTACCTTGATACATGTGCATGAGTAGTATAGTTCCTACGTATGTCTTGCTGAGTACGACTTTGTACTCACGTTTGCTTATTCTATGCTTTAGATGAACCCCCTGACCCGAAGGTGGATTCTTCCTGGAGCTCGACGACTGATCAAGCTAGTGTAGTCCCAGTCAGACGACTGGTCCCTCGTGGAAGGGCTTGTTTATAGATAAGGCTTCTCTAAGCCATTTGTTAAACTTGTCTGTACTCAGAACTACTTTGCTTCCGCATGTTTGATGTAATGTTGGACCACAGACTTGTGATCTCTGTGTGCACTCTGTAAGAGTTATCAATAAAGTTGTATACTTTGTAGAGAATTGCAATGATACCTGCTGTTCATACTGGACATGTGTGTTGCGTGTATGATTATAACATGCATGTCTTAGTATGGGTTTTCGAGACCTTAGTTGTGATCTGGCTGTTGGTCTTTTATACACCAAGTGGCCCTTAGATGTGCGCAGCTTGGGGCATCGCGATGCGATTGTTCGTGACTCCGTCACGTGCACACTTTGATGTATGATCGAGCCCTCCCTAGACCCCGACTAAGTGATCGGGCTGGAGTAAGTCTATGTAAGGGTTATAATACAATCGATAGTATGGTTGAGGCGACTTGTCTATGAGTATGGGAGTTCATCACCCATATCATTTAGACTTGTGTGCGGACGATGAGGACCCATTTTAGTTGATCATCCGACCTGAATGGGATGCCCCTCACGTTCGATGCTCTCCGAGAACGTTCTGTGCTTGGCCTTGTCTGCTTAGACGAGTGGGTACGGTTCTCGGCTCTCCATATGATTGTGTTGTAGCGAGGCTTGCATACGCTAACCCCGGGTCCCGACAGACTGGGTATCAGAGCAGGACTGACTGTAGGATTATCAGCCTTGGACGAAGTCGAGTCTAGCTTGCTATAGTTATATAGTTACTCTGGGTATATAAGGGAACGACGTAAGGCTTCTTTTTCTCCTTACCCTCATCGATCTGAGTTCTTGGTCACCCTTATCTTTTCTATGGGATGATAGTACTAGGCTCATCTATTTCTTACTAGAACATCTCGTTGAGTGCTTCCTTGTAGCCGTAGGATTGTTGTGGTCGTCTAGAGTCTCCGTGTTTTGAGTTCCTTGAAGAAGTTCTGTCCAATTTCTTCGAGGTTGTTTCATTTTCCATTCCAGTGTATCCGTTATGCTGCCGGATTTGTTCCGTGTTTCTTTGAGTCATTGCCTTCGCATTATAATCTTTTCCGTCTTCATCATATCCTTTTATCCTTGCCTCCATCGTACAACCTATTCTGATTGTTGATTTTTATCACACAGGATGTCAGGTGGAACTCGTAGTGTTGTTCTTCGGAATCGAGACCGTGATCGGAATCGAAATGATGATGAACCTCCACCACCGCCTTCTGTGGCGGAAATCATGATGGAAGCTGAGCGGAATAGACGTGATCAAACACGCCTTCTGGAACTCATCGAGCAGAATAGCGCCCACCATCGTAATGTGGTGGTCAGCGTTCAGGACTTCATCTTCCTCAAGCCACCGGTATTCCGATGTTCTTCTGAGCCCCTCGAAGCTGATGATTGGCTCCTTTCCATCGAGCTTAAGCTTGATACAACACATGTTTCTCCCGATGACCGAGTTATTTTCGCGGTATACTTCTTGGAAGGTGCTGCTCTTCAGTGGTGGGAGAACTATGTTGCAATGCAGCTAGATGGTCACGTAGTGACTTGGCAGGAGTTCTGTGTTGCCTTTCGAGGGTACCACATTCTGGATGAGTTGATGGAGCGCAAGAAGGAAGAGTTCTGCAATCTGAATCAAGGAGAGATGTCCATTCATGAGTATGTGAGGGAGTTCAACCGTCATGCTCGTTATGCCCAAGATGAGATCACCACCGATGCCAGAAAGCAGGCAAGGTTCCGCAAGGGACTTAGCCCCATCCTTCTTCATGATCTCAACCTCCTTGAGTTTGCCACCTTTGAGGATTTAGTCAACAGATCCTTCAGATCTGAGCATGGCAATGAAGTTTTCGAGAAGTCTCGCAAGCATGCTCTTGAGCTTGCCCCTTCTTCCAGTTCACGCCCTCAGAAGAGCATGATCTGGATTCCTAACAGTTTGTTCCACCAAAACAACCCACCGAGGCCATCTCTTGTGCCGCCTCATCCACCAGCTCCACCAAACAACCCAGCTCCCCGCACTATCTGTGGAGCCTGCTTCAGATGTGGCCAGCCTGGTCACTATTCTCGTGATTGTCCCATAATTCAGAATGCTCCACACCATGCCAAAGGGAACCCCAATGTTCATGCCAAGCCACCCCCGAAGGTTTCCACTGCCAAGCCATCCACCTCAGAAAATCTTGGACGTGTGAACCAAATCTCAGCTGGGGAAACTGATGGTACTTCTGACGTCATTCTTGGTACGCTCCAAGTCAATTTGTTCCCACTTCTGTCCTTTTCGATCCAGGAGCATCTCACTCATTCATGTCGGAGAGTTATGCACTTCGGCATGAGATATCCTTTGATGAAATGTTCACCCCAATGATTATTCAAACTCCTGGTTCCAAATGGAAAACTAATAGAGTAAGCCATGGCAATCAAATTGCAATTGAGGGTTTAGTATTCCTTGCTTCACTCATAGCCCTCAAGTCTTCAGACATTGATGTCATCTTGGTATGGATTGGTTATCAAGACAACATGATTTTCTTGATTGTAAAGCCAAGTCAGTTAGACTTACACATCCTTCAGGCCAGACAATAGATTACTCCTCACCAAGAACAAGAACCCAGATGCATTCTTTGAATGTGCTTCCCCTTCCCGACCTTGAAGATGTTCTGGTGGTTCGTGACTTCCCGGATGTCTTTCCTGAAGAGCTGTCAGGAATGCCACCCGACAGATGTGTAGAATTCATAGTGGATCTTATGCCAGGAACCGCACCAATTTCCAGACGCCCATACAAAATGGCCCCACGTGAGTTAGCTGAGCTTAAAACCCAACTTGAAGCTTTGTTGGAAAAAGGCTTCATCCACCCTAGCTCATCGCCATGGGGTTTCCCTGTTCTGTTCGTAACGAAGAAAGATGGAACAGAAAGGATGTGCGTAGACTATCGCCCGCTAAATCTAGCAACGATAAAGAACAAGTACCCACTGCCCAGGATCAATGATCTTTATGATCAACTTGCTGGATCCTCTGTCTTCTCCAAGATGGATTTGAGATTAGGCTATCATCAAATCAAAATCTGAAACGAGGACATTACCAAAACGGATTTTACTACTCGTTATGGTATTTACGAGTACACCGTCATGTCCTTTGGTTTAACCAATGCCCCCGCCACTTTATCGCGCATGATGAATTTGATCTTCATGAAGTACTTAGATAAATTTGTTGTAGTTTATCTCGATGACATTCTCATCTACTCGAAGAACGAAGAGAACATGCCGAACATCCAATACTGTTTACACCCACTATTTATTTTCTGTTTTATTTACTTTTCCGTTGCTATCACTATCATTATTATCTCTTACGTTTGATCCTTTGTAAACAACAAGGCCGGAGGGATTGACAACCTCTCTGTACTCGTTGGGAGAAAAGTTATCTGGTGTGTGTGTAGGTCCACGCCAACTCTCGCGTCATCAAAGCAATTTCTGGCGGCCTTATCACCTTCCCGTCGTTGCCGAAGTCCTACTGGAGACAAACCTTGGTATCTTCACGGAGGGAAATTTGCTGTTGTCTACATCTCAACCTTCCACTTTGGGTAACCAACGAGGGGCGAGAAGCTATCAGCAATCCCTACTCCTCACATCATATCTATCATTTGTCCTTCTCGCCTATGATTGTCCTCATTGATGTGAGACTTTCTCACCCTTTTTGTCTTCCTCCTCCACCATATTCTCTCTTTGTCATCCTAAGTGTCAACTCTCGTGCTTACGCTCATCCATTGCATGAGTGCTGAAAATATCGAAAAGGAGTGGATCAAATTTACTTGTACCTATCTAGTGGTCTGGGGACGATTCAAGATAAGATTCCAAAGAAGACCAAGTGTGAAACTTTAGTAGATTGAGTTCTCAACAAAAATACTTTTTTTCTCGTATTCCCTATCCCCTTTCTTGCACGCAAACACCATTTGGAGACATTCGAGTCACGGACAGCGAGAGCTCTTGCACCTAATGTTATTTTGTTATTTATTTCAATGCTAATATAGACTCTTGCATGTTATGACTTGAATTGAATTACATACCTTGATTGCTTTACTTTTCAAAGTTCTTATATGGTTGCTAGCATGTCACCACAGAAATTATGTTTATTATCATTTACCTCCTCGAGGACGAGCAGGAATTAAGCTTGGGGATGTTGATACGTCCCAAACGTATCGATAATTTCTGCTCATTCCATGCATGTTTTATGTGATATTGCTATGATCTAGATACACTTTCATACACTTTTGATCATATTTGGACTAACCTACTAACTCAGTGCACCCCAGTGCCAGTTATTGTTTTCTGTTCTTTTTCTATTCCAGGTTCCCCCCATATTAAAAATGCTCCAAAAATTCAGGAAAATCGGATAAAAAAATCAGCGCAACGGAGCCTTCCAGAATCAACAAAGTGAGGCTCGAGGGCCACCACCAGGTGTCCAGGCGGCCACCTGGCGTGGCCAGGGGGGAGCCTGGACCCCTGGTGCCCCCCTGGCTGCCCCCTTCTCCTATTTAATCTCCGTCACGGGGAAACTCCGAAGGCATAACCCTATTTCGCAATCTTGCCTCTGTTCCGCCGCCGGCGCGCTTCAAAGACCGGGAGCACCGTCAGGACCCTTCCTGGCACCCTGCCAGAGGGAGGATCGACCTCCGGGAGATTATCCTCCACCATGGACGCTTCCCGGATGTGCCGTGAGTAGTCTACCTTGGACCATGGGTCCGTGATCAGTAGCTATGTGATGTTCTCCTCCCCTCTTTGTTCTTCATGGTTTAGACCTCGTGAGCTTCCCTACATGATCGAGGCACATATGTAATTCTTCTGCTATTGCTATGCTGAGTTTGATGGGATCTGATGGATTATGAGATTATGAGATTATGTTCAGATTGTGATAGAGTAATATATTTGGTTTTTATCTCTTATATTTTTGTTCCTAAGTAATTCTTGCATGTTCTCCGTTGCTGTTTATTGCTTTGGCCAAGTAGTAGGTAGTGACTCCAAGAGGGAACGTTATGCTCGATTGTGGGTACATGCCCCCTGATGACACGCTTGAGTGACAGAAACATGAGTCTAGGGGATGTGCTGTGGCCACAAGGGGGAGAAAAACAGTGCTTGTAACCGCGGTTGCAAGGATTGTTTGCTTTACGCAAAGTTCTTTTTAATGCAGTTGTCTATTGCTTTGGGTTTACACTTTAGGTGGGGCTCGCAACTTAGTACCAGTGAGATGTTCTGGATAGATATCTCAAGGTGGATGATTAGTAGTAGATACAGATGGATTTCAGTCTACTTATTTTGACGTACTGCCCATGCTTATGAGCCTCTTCCTTTCTTTTGTAGCATAGTTAGCATTGTAGTGTGTTTATAATCCTGTCAATTGCCCTTCTGTAATGTGTTTACCTCGCATAGAAGTTTTATCGTCTTTTGGGAGAGAGACATCACTAGTGAACATCACGGGACCCCGGTCCATATTCTCATCATTGTTTACAAGCTATTTCCTTTTTCAGTATTTACTTTCAGTTGCTATCACTATCATTATCCTCTGTTTTTGATCCTTTGTAAACAACAAGACCGGAGAGATTGAAAACCTCTCTGAACTTCGTTGGGAGCAAAGTTATTTGTGTTGTGTGCAGGTCCAAGTCAAGGAAGCAACGTTTTTCGTAAACGGTGCCATTGTTTTCTTGCCACCTACTTATCATTGTCGGAGTCCTACGGGAGACAAACCCTATCCTCTACATAGGGGAAATTTGTTGTTATCCTACATCTCACCTTCCACTTGGGGTAACCAACGAAGGGCGAGAATCCATTATCCTCTCTCGCGTATCAGTGCATAATCGTGTACCGGTTCATCCCTTCGTCAACCTCAATTAAAACAAGGGGTGAACAGGAGCGCTTCGACGAGAGTCGGTCATGTCGACTTGATCACCATCCTTGCTCCATCCACCCCCTATGAAGCTCTCATAGGCATTTGTGCAAGCTCTAGGGTTTCCCTCTGCATTCTTCTCCACCGCCAAGGTCAGCATCCCTCTGTAGACGACCCCAAGAAAACTAAGGGCAAGCGAGAACTCGATCATGGGGGAGTGATACGTCCCAAACGTATCTATAATTTCTGCTTGCTCGATGCATGTTTTGTGTGATATTGCTATGATCTAGATACACTTTCATACACTTTTGATCATATTTAGACTAACTTATTAATTCAGTGCACCCCAGTGCCAGTTCCTGTTTTCTGCTGTTTTTCTATTTCAGGTTTCCCCCATATTAAAAGTGCTCCAAAAATTCGGGAAAATCCGATAAAAAATCAGCGTTCCAGAAGCTTCCGGATTCACCGAAGAAGGGCCAGAGGGGCCCCACCTGGTGCCTAGGTGGCCAGGTGGCGCGGCCTCGGGTGGGGCCGCGCCGAGAGGCTGCCTGGACTCCTGGTGGCCCCCCCGGTGCCCCCCTTTGGCTCCTATTTATTCTCCCGTCGCGAAAACCCTGATTCCAGACCCCTTTTCTCCAGAAGCAATTCCGATCTCCGCCACCATTGCCAACAAGCTTCGGGGGACCATAATTCCTATGCCAGCACCCTGCCGGGACGGGGAAGTGCCCCAGATTCATCTCCATCGATGTTGCTTCCTCCCTCCATGAAGCGGGAGTATTTCCTCCTCGGGGATGAGGTTTCTACCAGTAGCTATATGTTCTTCTCTCTCTCCCATGATGTGATCTTCGTTGTGATCATAGGCTATGTTAATCTAGGGTGCTCCCATGATATTTCCCCTTTCTCTATGTATTGGATTGATGTACTCACTTGATCTTATCTAGTATAATCCCCGAGACCATGGTGATAGCAGTCTATTGGACATGGGTTAGAAGAATATTTTCATGAGTGATTTCCTCTTTTGTGTGTTGATTGAATATTGAGAGTCTCTTGGTGCTTATCTTTGACTATCCTTTAGATATGTTGTGGTGATTGTGGTACTCTCTTTGGATGGCCGCGGTGACATTGGGAAATCCATAGATGAGAACTACGAACTCTGAGGTGTGCTTTTGTAGCCCTACACAATTCTCGTCCTCTCTTGACCACAAAGGAATGACCTCCGAGTATGTCTCTATTGCATGTCTTATTGGAAATATCATGTGATTAGACTATGTTAATGTTGTTGAGAGTTTCCACTAGTGAAAGTATGAAGCCTAGGCCTTGTTTCCATCATTGTTACACCGTTTGTGCTCACTTTTGTCGCATGTTTTCTTGCTGCACTTTTTATTATAGATTTATATTACTTTGTTTTGCCACACCTATCACCCATATTTAACCATCTCTTCGCCAAACTAGTGCACCTATACAACTCCTAGTTGTATTAGGTGTGTTGGGGACACAAGAGACTTCTTGTATCTTAATTGCAGGGTTGCTTGAGTGAGACCATCTTCAACCTCTACTTCCCTGAGTTAGATAAACCTTAGGTCATCCACTTGAGGGAAATTGCTGCTGTCCTACAAACCTCTGCGCTTGGAGGCCCAACATAGTCTACAAGAATAGAAGCGTGCGTAGACATCAGGTAGTCATGGACGATGTCGTCCACCTCTCCCACAAAGTTGTTCAATATCTTCGTGGGCACGTCTTATTCCCCAGTGCACATGTACATGGGATGGAACTCCAAGACCATGTCGTTCACCTTGTCTCCTTCCCCTTTGATATCGTCGAAATATCCAAAATTTTAGTGACTCCTTCCACCTTTGAGGCAGTCAAACACCTTCCCATGTCCATGGTGAACATTCGCTTGTTCCGCTCTTATTTTGTGTCCGTTTTTGTCCTTTGGCTCAGTTTTCCATGAGAAACATGGAGCATCGCCGCACGGACATGTCGTTTGGCCCGCTTCAGTGACCTCTAGGCCTTTCCTTCTGCGCGAACCATCGTATTTTTCACATGGTTTTCTTTTCACGCATTAGATCATTGAATCGCTCGTCGTAACATTGGATATATGCGATCTCGAGCCACTCCGTTAGCAACTTGTCGTTGGCGATGCCTCTGTCGTATTAGCAGCTTGATATGGTGAACAAATTATAATCAGGCAATTGATAGATTGCGATAGTTTATAGCTATTATTACGCCTGTGACAAGTAAGCATTGTTACTCTAGCTATTCCTAATACTATTACTGCACTAAAGATCGTTATCCAACTAAGTTTACAATAAATAGAATAATGCATAAAAGCAAGAGGACACAATATAAAGAGAGTAAAGTTGTGTAATACATATAACCCCCATTGTTTTACCCTTAATGACGGCAATACAAACATGTGTCTTGTCTCAAACAAGGTCACTATGATATAGAACACCGCAAAATTGAACCCGCTACCATGCACCATTTCCTTTGAAGATCAATCCCACATATGTGGCGAATGCATATAAGATAGATCGAAAAACATGCATAATTATGAAATTAAACATATAGAAACCATAATATATCCATTAAGATAACATGAACAATTTGATCCATAAACTCAGATTTCATCATGTCCCAACAAACATATCCAGAATTACATCAGATTGATCCCAATCCCATAGGAAGAAGAAGGAACATGGTGTTGAAGATTTGTAAGAGAGAGAGAGAGAGAGAGAGAGAGATAACAACTAGCTTCAGTCACGGACCCGAAGTTCTAAAAAGAACTACTCGCACATCACCATGGAAGCAAATAAGGATGATGTAGAAGCCTCCGGTGATCGATGGCCTATTCGGTATCACGCCAAAACCAGCCTCCAGATTTGTCCAGGAGCATGCAGCGGCAGAAACAGAAGATGTTTTGTATATCTTAGGGTTTCATAACAATTTCCCATCTGTAATTTGTTTACCCATCATGTTTATCGTCTTATGGAGAGACACCACTAGTGAAACTGTGGCCCTTAGTCCATCTTTCATCATTTTTTACAACCGTTTGCATTTACTTTTTCCTTTCTTTTGCTTGTTGCATCATTTTACTTTTAATTGCTATGACCACACCATATGTTTAATTCATTCGTAAATAGAAAGATGGGAAGCTTGAGAACCTTCCTGGCTAGTTGGGAATGAAAGTTCTTGTGTTCTTGTGTGCATGGCCGCTTTTTCTGGCACCATCAGTCAAGTGTTGTTTGGCACCGTTGAACACCTTCTTGAAGACATTGAAGTCCTACTGGATTGATCACCTTGGTATCTCCATTGAAGTGTCACTTGCTACATCATGCCTTCCTCTTGGGATTCCCAACGGGTGTGTGAGAAACACACTACATGCAAGCCATCAGTCGCATCGGGTGTCCACCCAGGTCTCGCGTTGGTGGCCCTCCTTGGCCTCGTGGCTCCTTCTGCTTCAGAAAAAACAAGGAAGAATCCCCGTTCCTTTTTGTATGTCCAAGATATTGGATTTCTTGTCAAACGTAAAACAGGTAGAAACAACAACTGGCTAAGGCACCGGGTTAATAGGTATATGAAAGCGATGATATAATAGCATAAAACAACAAAAAAAAATAGATACGTTGGTGGCATATCAGTATCTAGACGACACCACTAGTGTAATTTAACGTCATATGTATTTAGTGTACATTGGACATCCGGTAATATAGCAAGCAAAGAGCCCACTGCGCGGCGTGCACGTGTCGACGCGGCGAGTGCTCTCGCATCGCGGGCCAGCACCGATGGCGGCACTGCTCGCGGATTCGCTTAGGGGACACCGATGGTCGGGCGGCGAGGCTCCTGGACCTCGTTCACCATACACCGAGCTCGGGATATAAAAGACGACGACGCGGCTACGACTAGCACACGCCATGCCGCTCTACTACCTCTTCGGCTTGGAGGAGCTGGAGCCACGGTCTCCTGGCGAGACCGTGTTCCTGGAGCTGCTACGGTGCCTGCTAGCTGGGCTGCTAGCTGCGCTGGTCGGCTCTTCGCTCGTGCTGTGGATGGTCACCCGGCAGGAGTGAGATCGCGAAAGGGAGGGCAGGGATGCGGCATCTCGGGAGCGGGACGACGATGGCGCGGAGGCTGGCGGTCCTCTAGGCTTGCTCCATCGTTGCTTCAGACCGGCGGAATAAGCAGGGCTACGGCGAGGTGAGGCAGCGGGCGGCCAGATGTCACGCAGAGTGGTGACGGCGGCGCCACTGTCTCGGAGGCTTGGAGGGTCGGAGGGGTTCTGGCAGCGCGAGGGTCTCGCCTCTGGTTGCTCCTCATCGAGTGACAACCAGGATGGACGGGCATTGGGGTAGGATCTGGGTCTGCAATTGTACTGGGAGGGTTGCAAGGCTTTTGCCGCAATAAAATTCTCGGAGTTTATCCGAGATTGCGACTGGCTTTGGGACTGGGTTCAGGGGCTTGGAAAATCGCCTCTGAATCCGGGTCAAATGTCTGGAAAAACGGGGCAGGCGTAGAAGGGCGGGAGATGTGTCCTTGCATTCCATCCAGGTACTGGGGTGATTGTACCCATGAGGAATAAACTTGTGTGGCCATGTGTGTGAAACGCGCCAACAACATACTCAAACCAGCATACATGCAATACAAGAAAACACATCAGATCAAACCACACCAAGATGTTTTAATGTCAGTGGGTATATGTACTCGGGGGTTACATATACCTAAACCAGCTCGCATTTATTAGGGACTCAGAACGAGTCCAATATTAAGGGTGTAAGTGCTCTACTGATTACAAACATCTTGGAGAACCACCGTCGGCTCTGTTAAACATTTCTGCTTAACAGGGGACAAATGCAACAGACACACAAACAAACACAGCATACATAAAGTATTACAACAACAGACGATACAAGCATCACACGCAACACAAGAAATAGAAACAAACGCAACCTGACTACGCATCTCACGAGAACCACTCACTCGGAACTACGGTTCCCATCCTCTCGCGAGGGCGGAAGACAAACTAGGAAACACCTAAAGAACTAGTCTAGCTCAGGCTCTCCTGGAGGACGTAGGCTGAGATGCTTCCCGAAGTCGAGTAACTCAACTAGCCAGGACTCAACTCCTGGGGCAGTGGTTGGATCTTGCTGGAGCATACCTTGCCGATACAGCTGAAGGATGGTTCGGCTGGTGGGATCGGCGTAGACAGTGCCGAGGTTGCACTCGTCCACGGGCTGGGAGGGTAGCACCACTTGAGAGGGTGGCACGACCTGAGAGGATAGCACTGAGTTTGGCAGCAAGTGATCGATGGCTTGAGAGGAGCCTTGGCGTCCTGCGCGGTACGCTGCTCCAACAGCTTGCGTTATGCCACTATCCATGGCTTGGAACTCCCCAAGAATGCCGCCAAGTAGTAGTCCCTAGGCGGTGCTGAACTGAACCAAGCGAACTATTGCCGGGTCGGCTTCCTTGGTGGTGTCGGCGAGCCCGTAGCCAAATCTTGACACATTCGGGAAGTAGAGGAACTCCCGCATCTCCCCGATCTGCGGAAACTTGAATCGGAGGCGACTGAAAGCTTCTGCGCCAGCCGTCTGAATGGCCAGCGCTGCAGTGGGCATGGGCTTGCCCGCAAAGACTACGGGCTCTCCAATCTTATCAGGAGCAAGATGGATGAGCACCTTCGCACAATATCGGCAAAGGCGAGGGACAGGCTCGGATTGGAACACCTGGTAATCGGGGTTAACAACACAGCCAATGTGTTCACTGCCTGGTGGAATATCTGGATGGTCAGGAATGCCAAATGCTTCAAACATGAGAGGCCATCCTTTGCAAAGTGGAAAATGGGCTTCATCCATGACCTCACTTTACTTAGTTACAGGATCAAATCTAGGTTTAAATATGAATTACTTAGATGGATTGACTTTCTGCCCCCTTGAGGGCCCATTTTTTTGAAGATTTGTTGTAAATTCTGTAAATATTGTGTGGCATTAATAAAATGCTGGGGGGTGCTCTACCCTTTAGTTTTAAAGCTTAAAAAAACACAGCCAACGGCTTGGGAAAGAATTTACCAAAGGAGGCGGGGAAAACAAGCATGGTTGACCGCCGAGGTCTTGCTATGAAAGGTGGGGGCTTGGAAAAATCCGGACATGGCTTCCAGGGAGAAACTGGCTGGGGTTCTTTGGTGGTCTGGCTTACTGAGCGGGGAATGCTGCAGCAAGGAGGACGGGGTTTTATAGGCAACAAGGCTGGGGCACACAGGCATGGCGGAGATCTCCTCAGAAAAAGAAAAGGATACGCCTGGCACGGCAGACAACTAGGGTTGGCTGGGGTCCAATCCAATGGTAGCTATATGGTCGGCCCACTGGTTAGGCAGGAGTCAACTCCGAATACATCAACTGTTAATATACAGTGACCATGCCGGATTCCACGGGATAGCGCAACACTATGGGGCTCACTATCGGTCTCCCTACCGATGGGACGAATCAGAGCCAAACAATAAAACCGACAAAGATGGAGCAAACAGCAAACAACAGACACCAGGAAGCAAACAAAGCTCAAAATCCACGGGCTATCCACACGTGGATGCAGATCCACTAACAACACTAACTTAGCACACTCGATGCCTCTCTAAGGATTTAGAAGCAAAATCACACAATGCTCCTGGTAGCAATTGGCGTAAAGCTTCTACTACTTCCTCAGGGAGAACATCAAACTCACCGCATGACCATAGCCAAGGTGGCTTAGTCAACTAGTCTATGGTTGTCTAAGGAAAGATGGAACTGGCGTTTCCCAAAGGAAACTAGACATAAGGAGAGATATACCAAGGTTAGCAAGAAGGGTGAAGATATCTGGCTTACCTAGGGGGTTTAAAGGCTCACGGTCATTTCCCAGCGTGATAATTTCACACCGGAGACGAATGCCATGAGAGTCGGGGCATAGATGAGAGGGAAATCCTATGACATTGTCTTTTGATCAATAGTAGCCATGCCGATTTGGCAAAGATGGCTGAAATCCATCTGGGCTTTCTACTGAGCAAAAGGCAATGAATCCAGCTAGGGGTAACCTACAGTCAGCCTGGCTTCTCTGATACCATGTTTGTGGCACCCTGCCTGAATACCACTGTACACAGACGAGTGTCGCCCACACACCAGCCCAGGAATCACTCTGGTGTGCGCGCTTACAACACGTACCAAGAACATAGGCACAACTGTAAAAGGATTCATAAGACAAAGTGGCTTGAATCAATATATTACTACCATAGATGGTTCATTAATAGATGGGGGCAGCGGAATATAAACTGTCTACGGCAACACAGACTAGGAGCGGCTCCAATCCACAGGGATCTGACTGGGTTACTCTTCCTAGCTCGCAAACGCTCGACTCCTCCTAGGGAAAGCGGATCCTTAGATAAACCTGAAAATCTAGCTACGCGAATAGCCAGGGATGAAAGCCATGTGAGTACGTTTGAATGTACTCGCAAAAAAGCAAACCAAATAACATATACAACAAGAAAAGCAATCCATGGCATTCAAGCATGCACAAGTTATTAGAGTATATTAGTTATCATGGCATAGCAGTTTAAACAATATTAACATGATGAATCTGAACAATATTAACAGGATGAATCTTAACGACATTAACATGATGAATCTCGCATGCTATTAAGAGCAAAACCAGAGTAATAACAATCAACACATGTAATGATCAATATCATCATAATGAAATGAGCATTCTACCATGATTAAGACTAGTGCAGACAACACATGGAACACTCATGATCATCGCATGACCATGCAGCTTACCTCGGAGTCATTACTGACTCCACCTTCAAGTGACGGGTCATCGCATGACCACTCAACGAATTAGGTGTCTTTATGTTACCACCCAATCATTCCGGTCATCGCATGACCTGTCAGGACCCAGGGTTAGCGTATGCAAGTACAGTTAAGACATAGTCATATGGAGAGCCGAGAACCGCACCCACTTGTCTAAGCAGACAAGGCCAAGCACTGAACATTCTCGGAAAGCATCGTACGTGAGGGGCATCCCATCCAGGCCGGATGATCAACTGAGATGGGTCCTCATCGTCCGCACACAAGTCAAATGATATGGGTGGTGAACTCCCATATTCAAAGACAAGTCGCCTCAACCATACTACCGACTATCTCAAAACTCTTACATAGACTTACTCCAGCCCGATCACTTAGTCGGGGTCTAGGGCGGGCTCGATCATACCACAAAGTGTGCACGAGACGGAGTCTCGAGCAATCGCATCGCGATGCCCCAAGCTGCGCACATCTAAGGGCCACTTGGTGTATGAAAGACCGCCAGCCAGAACACAACTAAGGTCTCGAAAACCCATACGAAGACATGCATGTTATAAACATACACGCAGCACACATGCCTTGTATGAACAGTAGGTACCATTGCAATTCTCTACAAAGTGTACATTTTATTTATAACTCTTATAGAGTACACACAGAGATCACATACATGTGATCCAACATTTCAACACAGAGCGGAAGCAAAATATGTCTGAGTACAGACAAGTTTAACAAATGGCTTAAGAAGCCTTATTTAAACACAAAGCCCTCCACGAGGGAACCAGTCTGCTGACTAGGACTAGACTAGTTTAACTTCAGTCGTCCAGCTCGATGAAGAAGCCACCTTCGGGGTCAGTGGCGTCATCTAAAACATAGATTAAGCAAACGTGAGTACAAAGGCGTACTCAGCAAGACTTACATAGGAACTATACTACTCATGCACATGTATCAAGGTAAAGGGAGGTGGGGTTTCACTTGCAGAAATGCCAGCTTTGACTTGGCTAATCCTGAACTACGAGTACCAGACTTTGAGGTAAGAAGCGTACACGAGTCCACTACTTTCTCCAACCAATACACCACTATGGTGCCTTCCTCGACTTCCCCACGAGAAAGCACGCCATAGCACTCACACTTATCTTTGTGTGTTTTAGAAGTATCCGGTTCAAGTTATCTAATAATCAAGCTAACCTTTCCAAGCAGTCCATAACCGCGGACGCGGCTATTCGAATAGTTTTGTTAACCTTGCAAGGGTGTACCGCTACACACACATGATCATCATTTACCGCCTTTGATCTCGACACCATTCAAGGGGTGCCAGCGAGGATGCTCACCACAACTGTTACCTCATAGCCGATCTAGTCCGAGAAAGCCGCCTACTTGGGTTGGTTACCACTATCGTGAACCCGGCCAGTTTACCTAAGTGGACCCAAGCGATGTGTGCGTGGTGCATAAGCCGGTCTCGGTTGAGTCGTTCTCTCACTTAGCATCCAGGCCACAAGCCTACCAGAATTCCGAACTACTGCGACATCTGGACATCGAAAGGGATGAGTTAATAGGTTGAGAGGGGTCAGTGAGCCCAATGTGTGGTTGTACTCTTCATCTTGGATCACCACACAAGAACTCGTACTAGGGCGGTGTTCAACGAGACAACCCACCGTGTACTCCTACACAGCCTCTCATCGTTCACCTTGTATTAGGGTCGATTCACCAACACTTTTCTACCATCGTCAACATGATCATTCCCATCCCGACTCACATCACAGTAACAACATGGTATCATACTATGCATGCAATAAGCAGTAACATTGCAGGGGCCACATGATATCAAACAACTCCTACATTTGCTAGGATTGTGGTTTGCTTACTACTGTGACAAAAGATAGGTCATGCAAAGGAATGGGTTCATCTATGTGGTAGAAACGAAGCATGGTGATCATCCTAAACAATGCATAAGCGAGACATGAGAGGGAAGTGGGATTTTATCGACATGATCAATGGGGGTTTGCTTGCCTTGCTGACGAGGTTCGGGTTCTGGATCTTCAGCGAAGGGGGTAGCCTCTTGCTCCGGTTCCACCTCTACTCGACAAACAAAGCACGAAGTAGCAATCAATATGAATGCAATGCTCAAACACATGAATGAATGTTGAAACTTGAAGTATAAGTTTTGATGTGTGTGAGACAATTCCATTTAAGTGGAATATATTGCATTTAAAATGCAAATTCAAATTCCACATTTGAATTCAAATTAACCAAGTTGTATGTGACATAGTTTGATCATTGTGAATTATCTTCAAATGTATAAGATATGCCTCTGATGTGTGATTGAATTGTAGCATGTTGCCATGGTTCAAGTTGCAAAATTATTTGATTTGAATTTGATTTAATTCCATTTAAATCAAATAGCAAATGCTACTGATCACATTTTAAATTCAACTCAAACAGAGTTGAAAGTTGCATATTTGGAAAGATAATTTTCTCCTGATCATTTTTCATATATTATTTGTCCAATTTGGAGTTAATATGAATTTTCTATGAATTTCCAAAGTTTGGGGTATTTTCTGGAATTTCTGGAATTCTTTTAATTCAAATAATCTCTGGAAATTCATTTAAATGATTTACTGCGTCAGGCTGACGTCAAGCTGGCGTCAGGGGGGGGGATGACATGTGGGGCCACCCTGTCAGTGGCTGGTTAACTTAACCCGTGGGTTAACTTAATCCAGTGGCTTAATTAAGCCACTGGGCCCACTGGTCAGTGACCCAGGGGTCACTAATTAGGTGATTAACCGGGGGGGGGGGGGTTAGCACTGAAACGCCGGCGGCTTGACGCCGGCGACTGGACCACGCCTGCGCTGCACGGGGAGGACGATTCCGGCCACGGGAGGGGAAACGAAGGGCACCAACTTGCTCCTGGAGGTCTCCCGCGTCTTCTGGAGGCATCGGGAGTTCACGGGGAGGTCGGAAGCGACGACGGCGATGACTCCGGCGGCAACAGAACGGCGGCGAGGTCATAGTCGACGTTACCGTGCACGGTTCGGGCTGATCTCGCTCGCGTTCGAAAGCTAGCATGACCAGGAGCTAAACATGCGCGCTGGCTGAGTCGAAGGGGCACAGGGGCGACCTCGAGCTCATCCATGGCGGCGACGTGCTTCGGTATCCATGGCGGATCCGGATAGAGAACGAGAGGGAGGGTGCTAGGTTAGGGAAAATGGTGAGAAGCTCACCACGAACGCAACGGGATGGCTAGTGGGCTCGGGGAAGCTCGGAGCTGGCCGGAATTTGAAGTCGATCCGCGGCGGACGGCGATGAAGACGATGATGCTAGCGAGCTCGTGAAGGCACTCATCTTCGATTACTTTCGCAGGTCGATGAAGACGACGACGGCGAAGCGCTTGGACACCTTGGTTCGGCTCCTCGACGTCAATGGCCACGAGTTCTTGCGACGGCGAGCGGCGGCGCTCTCGGTTGGCGACGGAAACGAGCACGGGAGGAGGAGGAGGAAGTTCTGGAGGGGGGGAATGGATGCGTCGTTCTCCAGGGCGCGTCCAGGTGCGAGAAGGGCCACGGGGAGGGCTGGAAGCTCCTCGGCGACGACGTGGCGTCACCAGCTAGCTCGGTGGCATTCCACCGAGCAGCGTGGAGGCGCAGGGTGGGGAAGAAGACTCCCCTGCCCCTGTGGGCCGGCTGGGCTGGGTGGGCCTGCTTCGCTTGGGCGCCAGGTAACGTTTTCTAATTTCTTCTGTTTAATCTTTCCTTTCTTTTTCTGTAATTTGTTTTGGCTCTGAAAAAAAAAACCAAACCATTTTATTAAATGCTGAAAACTTTTATGTGGCCTCATAATAATATAAACTAGCCACTCAGAAACTTACAACATTTTTAAAATTCAAATGATTTGAATTTTAAATCAAAAAGGGGTATTTCTTTAATTCCAAGGTACTGTTTGAATATTTGAAAAATCTATGAGCATGGGGTGGGTCCCACATCACTTGATATGTGATCACACTCATTTATAAGACTTTTCAAAACTCTAACATGAATTTTTGGAAAAGATTTTTATCTGGCCTTTTGAATTAATTCATCTGGGGGGTGTTCCTTCTCCCATTTTGGTTTTGAAATTGATTTCCAAGATTTCTTTTTGAAATTTTGACAAGATGCAAAGGCACTAGCTAAACCTAGCACATACCTAACAGAGGGATCTGACATGACCACTCAACGGATTAGGTGTCCTGATGTTACCACCCAATCATTCCGGTCATCGCATGACCAGCAACTCAGCACCATTATTATACCGGTTTGTGTTGACCATAGTGTGACCTAGTACGAACTGTGTCCCATGACCGAGGACGCGGCTATTCGAATAGATTTTGACTCTGCAGAGTTTGTGCACGTTACCCACATTATGGAGTTCTTCCTCCACCCGGCACTCCGGAACTTGTCCCACAGTGTGACGTCCCCAAAATCAAGCCGTGTACAGTAATCATACACGCAAGGTACAAGATTGAGATTAGGGACTCACGGTGAGATATCACAACACAACTCTACAAATAAAATAATACAAGCTATTTAATACTATCCAGGGGCCACGAGGGCTCGAATACAACAGATCAATAGCGCAAAGTTAGCGGAAGAAATAGTATCTGAGTATAGACACAAGAATACAAGGTTGCCTTAAGAAGGCTAGCACAAATAACAACAGATCGAAAAGGAGAGGCCTCCTGCCTGGGAACCTCCAAACTACTCCTGGTCAACGGGGAACTCGACGTCGTAGAAGGCATCGGGGATCTTCACGTTGCAATGGTCAGCATCGGGGATCTCCTGCTCGTGGACTCCAAGGCTCCAACGTCAACTGCAGCGACCGATCAGGCAAAACATAAAGGGGGAAATAAAGCAAAGGTGAGTATCTAGCATACCCGCGAGTCTTACGTCTGCTACTAAGCATTTATGCATTTGTATCAAATGGAAAGGGGAGGCTGTACATAGTGGACTGCAAGATAGAAAGTCAGAGCAAGGATAAGAAGCTAGGCCTAACGAAGACTAGCATCTTCCGACGAGTCTTGCAGCATGAGGAGAGAATAGCCAACAGTTTATATAAAGCATAAAGTAACAATGCAACAGAAGTTGTTGCAGCATTGTATAATAATAAGTTGTAATAATTAGCAATGCCTCCGAGTTCCTCCTCGACTCCCCTGCGAGGAAGCAAACCCGGAACCATACAGTTTAATAATAATAGTTTGTAGTGGTAAGATCCAACTTCAGCATGAAGCGTCCTGTTACCGTGGACACGACTATTCATATAGATTAATCTTCCCTGCAGGGGTGCACTTGTGTTACACTACACGCACGGATCTCCAGGGTGGCGTACACCTTGTTAGGGAATGCCCCACCGAGGCTATCCGACACTCCGTAGCCCATCTTTCAAACTCAACAGAGAGGCCATCCGCCGGTCTTAATCCTAAGTACGCCGGGCCTTGGACCCCAACCCGAACGTACTCCTACATGGTGCGTGGCTGGCCGGTGAAGTTAAAGCAAATCCAAATAAGACACCACCACGCGAGCAAATAAGACAACACCACTTCCCGGCAATCATCCCGCAGTACTGCTGACGTCTGAAGAGTCCTCAGACGACACTACAAACCAGAGGAGCCCATAACTCCTAATTCCCACGTGTAGGCAGCGCGTATAAGCCAAAAGGCTACTCAAGTCATCCGCCGAAACATTTAGCATTTTAATTAACCTGTGTGACAACCATTATCGTTGCCTCGACTTAACTGATCCGCGGACAACGACAGCTATCAGGATCACCAGTACATCGGTGCCTGCCCTGTCGTCCCACCAAGTCTCAGCGGTTACCAACAAGGTGAACCGTCTCCTTACCTTGTCTCGCGTGTGCTCCTAGAGGAGCTCGACTTTCGTGGTTTGGTAACTCTCGCGGCCAATGATCAGGGGCCAAGCACACCGGTACACTGGTCGTACCCTCCCTGTCGTCCCGTCGCAATACCACTCGCGGGCACCGTTGGGTCACCCGACTTATTACCTTCAAGGACAACCGTGTTCAGGTCCCTAGGGCGGCCATACAGAGTCAGCAACGAGTGGAGTACGAGGATTACTCCTCGATAGCTCCACTTGATGTGGCTCGGCAGAGCCGAGGTAGGGGCCTTAGGCGGTGTCTGCATTGTACCGTACCTGTGCAATTATAATCATCGTATCCGCGTTCACTCCCCTGAGTGATCACGACCCTCTATCTAATCCTAGCTAACAATGCGCAGGGCTCACTGCTGAAATATGCATAATTATAATAGGCAGCATAGGATAAAGGAAGGTACATCAAGGGGCGACAAAAACAGGCTATGCAATTGAGTAGGATTGTAATCGTAGCAGCATCAGTAACAATGCCTAGTGCAAGAAATGTACGGAAAGATAGACGATATCTGGGGAAGAGAATGGCTTTGCTTGCCTGGAAGCTCGGCAGTAGAGGCAGGGTCGTCGACGAAGTAGTCATACTCAGCAGCGGTGTAGTCGGCGGTAGCAGCGGGGGCTACCGGAGAATAAAGGGGGGGAGAAACAGTAAATACAAGCAATCATAAACAAACAGATGCATGACATGACAGATGCAATGCTAACGGTGTTCTAACGCAGTGCAATGCACGTTGCTCGGAACGGGAATTCATCCGGGGATGAACTGCCAGCTCCGGGTGATTATCGGACAGGGGTTCCGGATGGGGAAGGTACCGTGCCGGAGGTGTCGTGGACATCCGACAAACATGTGAAATTTGTATCCGTGTTAGTTGATCCATTCTGAAAAACTTTCGTGTTCAGAATAAATTCATCCGGATAGTTTATCGGTATCGGGCAATCATCGGACAGTCGGTTCGGAGGGGGAAGTTCGATGTTCGTTGTGTTAGAGGGGTGTGGTAGACATACGGATAGCGTATTCGTATTCGTTACATTTTTCTAATCAATTTTGATGTGTAAAGTTTTTGAATCTGAATTACGGTTTAAAAGATATTTAAATTCAAAGTTTTAATCAATTTTAATCATTTTCTGAATTACTTTTATTATTAAAATAGCATTATCAAAAACAGTGCATTTGACCAGGTCAAACCTGACCAGTGGGTCCCACTGGCCCACTGGTCAGCCTCACAGGTTTAATAAACAATTTATTAAATCTAAATAACAGTAGGGTCCCACATGTCATTCATAGATGCACTTATATTTAGTTTTATTTTAATTAAACAATACATGGCCCACGTGTCATAGGCACATGTGTACATTAACAATTTAATTAACCCCTTGGATTAACTTAAGGCCTAGGGCCCACTTGTCATGGGGCCAGGGGGTTATCTCCATTTATTTTTAATGTTGATTAGTTAGCAGGGCCTGGCCCACTGCCATAGGAGGGGTTAGCGCTAACAAAGCCCTCGCTAAGCTTCTACGTGCGTGTGCACACACAGGCGCCGGCGACGAGGCCCTAGCGGCCATCTCTGCTGAGAGGGGGAAGGCGCAGTGGGAGGGGGGGTGCCGCATGCGGCGAGCGGGCGCGCATGGACTGCAAGAGGAACACAGGGCCGCAGCCAAGCCAGACCGCACAACAGCACCTACGGCGAGCTCCACGGGACTCGTGCTCCCGGCCATGGAGAGGTCCACGCCGGTGACCAAATTAAGCGGCGGAGGGCACAAACCGCAACGGAGGCTCGTCGTGCACCCACCTGTGCCACAAGCATGCGTTGGGACACACCGGGGCGACGACTACGACAATGAGCAATGGCGGTCGGAGCTTGGCGTGACGGGAATGGCTCCCTATCCAACCAAATCGAGCGCGAACTGAGGGAAAGGGAGCAAACGCTCACCACAAGCACGTAGAGGGTGGCAATGGGCTCGGGGAAGCTCCACCGACGGCGAATCGCAACGTGGGGAGGTGGCGGCTGTGGCGAGGAACGACTGCGATGGCGAACGTTGCAGCGCAGCCGGCGATGATTGGCCTCGTGGGAAGACCAAGTCAAGGGCGAGGAAACTCCTGGACATGGTCGCGCAGCCAAAGGAGGTGGGTGGCCGTGCTGACGACGACGCCCATGGCGAGCACGAGCTCGGGTGAAAAACAGAGAAGACGCAGGCGAGGCGAGGTGGACGGGAAAGTGAGAGGGGCCTAGGGATCTAGGGCACGGCGGGTCTCGGTCTTATCCACGAGGCGAGGGGGGCAGGTGAGGGGCAGGTGTGGTGGGGGGGGCGCGACGAGCAGAGGCATGGCGCCCTGTCACCGTCGGGCTGGGGGAGGGAACAGGGGGAGGAAGGAGAGAGAGAGAGAGAGAGAGAGGGGGCTGGGCCCGGGGTGGGCTTCGCCCTGAGCGTTAGATTAGTTTTTTATCTTTTTGTTTCCTTTTTCTTTATTCTTTTATCTAATAATTTAATGGTGTAGCATTTTATTTTTATAAACTATGAAACTGGTGCCATAATTATCCTTGCACTGAAAACCACACCTACAAAAAGTTTAGGCTCGAAATAAAAGCCAATGAATTTTATTTAATTACAACATTATTAAATGGGACTATTTTATTACTGTGTTTAATTTTTTATATTATTTAAACAAGTTAATAAATTCCCAACTCTATTTTATTAACACCTACTAGTTACTAGGTATTTAACAAAAATGGTTTAACAATTTTTAGTGCATTTAAAATTTCCACATGTTTATTAAAATTACCATGGCATTTTTTATAATTCCAAGCTATTGTTTTTATTTCTTAATATTACTAAATGACTTTAATAAAATATCCATTGCTATATAAATCATGGCCTACTGATTATTTGCTATTAAATAATGAAAGTGCTTGCATCACTTAGGGTTTACTTCTAATTTCTACATTGCTTTGATATTAATATTCTAGGGCAATTTAATGACTCACCATTATTGGTTTTATAATGATTACTGACTTGGGACTATGCTGATGACTAAGGTTGATTTGGTTTAACCATGATCAAGTTGATTGACATGCATCCACAATTCATGGAGCAAGATTTATAATCCACCTAATTTCAAAATTTTATCAGGGTTGGAATTTGGGAGAGCTATGATCAGAGGTGATCATGGCTTGATTAGTAACAGTGATGATCATTAACAAAGGGATCACTGTAGTGATTACTGTTACTGGATCTGGGAGTGTTACACACAGGATCCTTGGAACTCGTTCCGCAATATCGGGCTCGAACTTCTCCAACGAAACTCGACTACCGCGTAACCTCCCTACGGTATTACCGACACACTGTCTTGGGTATCCCTGTGGTTAGGTGTCCTCCGTTACCACCCAACCAATCCGGCCAAACTCTTGGCAAACGGCCACCTTGTGGCAAACACTGTCCCAACGGGGACTCCCGGGTAAACAACTCTGGATGTCAAGGTTATCACCACCTACCGGGCTAGGGTAGCGTGCGTGCATAACCTCCCCTCTTTGATGATACTCGTAGAAGGCATTACGATAGCCCAAGCTAAGGCCCGCCCATACAGGCAAATGTGGCTGCACGAATAAAGCCCGGTTCGGTGGCACTTGGTCAACGGTTACATTATGTTCATCAAGTTTTAGCATTAGTTCTTACAGCATAAATTGAACAAGGTGACATGGCATGAATATAACACTACCACCAAACACGTGCAACCACTATCATGGCATGGTATGAATCTACTACTTCCTTCACAGTTTACAGGGCGCGCGCGTACCCCTAGGTTGTCAATTTGACCAAGATAACATAATATATATATTATAAAAATTATATCATTTGAAAATATAACATCTAAAGTTTATGATGAGATATTTTTATAATATATATCTTGTTTTATGTTGGTTAAATCGGTGACATAGGGATACGCGTAAGCCTTGTAAACTGAGATGGAGGTAGTAGTAAGCATGGATATTAAAGCATGAATAAGGTCAACACATGTAAAACTACCGGCATAAGCATGATATAATTAACATGAAAAACATGGGCATGATACTAACCAGTAAACATGGCATGATCATTTTTATATCAAGTAGACATGTATAAACAACACAAGCATGATACTTACGAGTGAACATAGCATGATCGACATAAACATATCACGTAAGCAGGGCACAAGCATGTCAAGACAAGTTAACATCTCAGGGTTTAGTTCATCGTTAAAGCAACATGATGAGATCACATTTTAAACACACAAGAACAACACGGCACAATGTTTAGAGCATATATCAGATGGCTTGCTTGCCTGGGGGGGGGTCGAACAATCCACCGTACGGACGTGCGGTCGCCCTCTGAAAAGATCTGACGGGGCCGACGGTTCTCCGGCGAAGCCTAACGACAACCAGGGGAAAAAGGGTAAATCTCACAATTCCAAAACATCATGAAACTTGCACCAACGGAACGGGCTCGGAAAACTGTGAACCTGGGCTTTTGAATCACCGCAATCGGAGTTACGGTCGCGAAGATATGGCCGTTCGTTCGATAAGCAGAAAAATGAGCCTATCGGGTGAACGTCCACGATTTAGCAGTTTCGGCCGGAGAGAGACAACGTATTTGCGAAAATACGCTTTCCGAAGACGCGTATTCCCGGAATACGCCTTCGACGCAGACGCGCTCCCTGACGGTTGGGGCCCGCGCTGGGGCCGCTGACGGGCTGGGCCCGCTGGTCAGCGTCTTCTCTTGCCTCCCCTGCATCTCCCTGTTCCGCCTCCTCCTCTGCTTCTCACGAACAGAGCACGGGCGAGACCATGGTGTGGATGGCAGGGCTCGCCGTCGCGGGCCGGGAGAAGCGGGCCAGGGCGGCTCGCCGCCGGGGTCCTCTGCCGCGGCTCGAAGGGTGGGGCTGGCGGGGCGCGGCACGGCTCGGGGTGCGGGGCCGAGGCGGCGTGCTGGCCGCAGCACTCCGGTCGACCTGAGCTGCAGCGGGGCAAGGCGAGGAGGCCGCGGGGAGCGCTGGCGGGCCGAGGGGGCGCAGGGTCGTGAGCTTTGAGGGGCAGGGGCGTGATGAGACGGGGAGGCCGCGGTGGCAGGGCTGCGGCCACGGAGGAGGGTGGCCATGGGGGGTGAGCTCGAGGGGGAAAAAGAGTGGCCAGGGTGGTGCTGCCGCTTGCTGGGAGGGCTCGGGCTGCGGCTCCTCTTATAGCCAGGGGCGAGAGCACGAGCGAGAGCTCGAAAGATCCAGAGCCGGACATGCGGCGGTCACCCCTGGGAGCATTGGCATCGGCACAAGTGTCCACGGGCTACAAAACGAAGCGAGAGTGCACGCGGCGAGCGTGCTCTGAGCAGGGAGCACTCTAGACATGCTCAAACGCCAGGAGGACGACAATATGGATAAGGCTCCAGTACAAACACTTTACAACTCATGCCACATGCGTGGTCACCAAGGCTACCACGTGTCCCAGGCGTGCATTTGGCATGGGACCATGTCCACTATGCTATGTGACATCTCAGGAGGTGGAATCACTCACTTGGAAGGGCATGCATGTCATGGAGTGGCTGAAAGTGACAAGACTTGGTCCAAGCAGCAAGGTGTTTGTGCTGAACTGGGGGAGGCTCATCTGGTGAAATGGGATGAAACTTGAGTCATAGCAATCTTATCCATAGGTGATTATCTCGGCCAAGTTTGAGCTCAAATGGACCAATGTATATACCACTTCCTTTACAAATGCACCAACTATGCAGAAGGTGTTTGTGATGTGGTGTGGCTAGCACACTGGTCTCCTTGGCTTGAAATTTGGCAGAGCTTCATCATACACTAGGATAAGTATGTACACAAAATTTCAGCTCAAATGGACAAGGATAGCTTGTACTTCCTTCACAAAGTTGCCTGCTTGACAGAAATTTGGGAATTTAGTGTGCACTACTGGCTTGGCCATTAGGGCTCAAATTTGGTACAACACCATGACATTGGAAGGGGAAAAGGCAAAAAAAGTTTAGGAGGCAATGGGCAAAGATAAATAACACTTCCTTTGGAAAGTGCTATCCTGCCCTGAATTTGGAAATGGAAGCTATGCTCAAACTTTGAACTATGAAACCCCATGTTTTGCTAGAAATGGCCATGGGTTGGATACCAGGAGCTCCACAATTCATTTGAGCACAAATGGGGCAACCAAAATGGTAGCTCCTTTGCAAATGGGCTAAAAGGGAATTATTGGCTTTATAAAGAAAATCACAATTTCCTTTATTCAATCATAGCCAATATCTTTGGGAGAGGTCAAGAGGATCACCAAGATCATCTCCACAAGTTTACACAACCCTTAGAGATGTCCAGGTATTTTTCGGGATTTAATTCCATCGATTGACACAAATGGAATTAAGCGGATATGAAGAACATTGCACCGGACTCAGCAATATCCTTGCATATCCGGGCTCGAGGGTTTGGGGAGGGATCTTGCCTTGCAAAGGGGCAGAGAAGAGGGTTGCAAGGTCAAAGATTGTCTGGATTCTTCTGGTCATAAACCAGACTCCAGGGGAAAAAGATCGGGAGAAAAGGCTAGAAAGGATTAACAGCACAAAAATCGATAACCCGATTTTTGAGGTGTTACAGCAATGATCATTTGGAGGCCCTAGTACCGGCTTTTGGTAGACACCAAATGTCCGGTACCATATGAAGGACCGAACATCTAGTGTAGCTTCACAAATTCTTTTATCCTTAGGTTTGGTCTGCGTGTATAAGCTTGCGCATGATTTTCATGGATATTAGTGATTGAAATAAACATGTCACACCTATATATTATGTTCATGGTGTGTCCGCCATGATGGTGAATGATTGTTTGAGCAAATTTTTAACCGAACCCATTAATCCCCTTGTAATAGTGCGGGTTCTCTATATTCAAGAGCAAACTAGAAAGCTTATGCTACAATGAATTATTTCTGTATTCTTGAGCATCTTACATTCTTAAGAAGTTGCTCCCCACTACTTTCAATTATCTCAACATGTGCACACTCCACCTCATCATGCATGCCACATCACCCTTCACTAGCATATTTCTCTCAACATGCAAGCATGCCACCTCATCATCCAACTCTCATGAGAAAGACCCACCTCAATATGCCACTATGCATAATAAAAACCCACATACAACATGCATGCATGGGAATTTTTATTTTACTATGATATTTATATTAAATTCATATATTAGTTTAAAAGTTTTTTTTGTGATATATATTAGTTTAAAAGTTATTGTTTCAAATATACATACTTCATTTAACCAAACATTTTCACTGAACTATTTTGCCAAAAAGTTCCGCAACAACGTGCGGGGCATCATTTAGTTCTCGCATATTGTGGGTCCATGATCCACACACAATAAGTTTTCGAAGGTATTAAAGCTTGTGATATATTTGGCAAACATTGTTATTCTCCTATATGTACATTGTTAACAACATCAAAATATAATAAGGGAATGATTGCACTTTCAGTGCTTCTGACGTGGTTGGGGTGCCAACCCGACTGACAGGTATTGAACGACATGTGTAGGAATAAAATGCCAAAGCTATTTGGCGCGAAAGTGAAGACTCTCGCACTTCAGCAGCGCGACATCGCCTAGCTTTGCATCAGGTTGTCAGACTCGAGAAAGCCAAAGCGGATGACGCTATTGAAGGAAAACGAGAAATACACCATATGCACCATTCCTTCGATTGATGCATGTCCCACGGTGGGCACAACCTATCACGGTAACCTCATTTATAAGAGACTAGCACAAAATGCCCGTATGTTGCAACGAAAAGAAAACTTAAGTATCCATACCAAATGTTTACCGCCGACCGACAGGTTAAACTAATTCTGATTCGTATTACATATCGTATAAATGGATGTATCTAAATGTATTTCAGTACTAAATATTTATATTTAAGAGTGTCGCTATAAAAATACCGATACCTTTGATTCATATTATTTGTCGCTCAAATGGATGTATCTAGATGTATTTTAATATTAAATACATCCATGTAAGAGAGTGTGGTTGACGATAATGGCTTATATTTTTTTACTGCAACAGGCATCAGGAAAAGCTACCACCGTAGATGATGAGCTATGAATTTGAAGCAACGAGCAACGAAAAAGCGATCACAGCGATCGGATTAGTTGTTGCTGGGCAACAGCAAGTGAGGCGTGCAACCATAATACCACGATTTTAACTGCAACAGTATTAAAAATAAAAATAAAATATAAATGAACGCATGAGATAAACTTTTGCTGCAATGCGTGCCAATTTGCTCCACCATCCAATTTTCTCTTTTATATGGCCCCTACCACAAATCTTCCAATCATATATTACCTCTCATATTTAGCATTTCATGTTGCATCAATCCCATTTTATTTTGTTCTTTCTCTCATATTTAGCCCTCCTTCAAGGATCGAATAATCAACCCACTTTCATTTATTTTGCACCACTATTTTTTAGAACCCTTCCTTCCTTCCTTCAAGGATCCATAATCCTTTTTTTTATTTTGCAACAGCCCCAAATGCTATCTCTTTCCATCATTGCTGAGGCAGTTGGTTCTTATTTGAAACAATTTTAGGTACGTATATAAACTGGTTGAAGTTGCTTTAAAAAAGCAATGTGGGACTACAAAATTAATCAACCGTCCCATTAAAAAACGCACAACACACACATATTGTTAGTCTCGCGTGGCTCACGGCCCATAAGAGACGACCCACGTTTCGGCTCTGTAGCTTTCGTGGGCCGGCCTCCAAATAGTAGATGTTTATTAGAAAGTTGTCACACTATTTCTTGCATGAGATGCTATATAGCTGGTTTGGCGGGAGGAGTTTGCCTTCAAAGGTGAGGTTTCGAAACCAGCCTGTTGGCTTTTATTTTTTGCCACGCGTACAACTTCCGAAAGATGACATCATTAGCGTATATACTGACGTCAGCGACGGACGAAATTATCGGAGAAATTGATCGTCCTTTATTAGTAGGTAGGTATAAATATAAAAGTCTTTACGAAGGAACACTATAACAACCAAAAGGTGTAGATGGAAGTACGCTCAAAAGTTAATACATGTTCAAGACTTGTGCACTGGGTTGTTGCTCTTGTATGTTTACTGTTGGGTCCGCTCCTAGCTTAGCCTAGCCCGCCCCGCTCCTGCGCCGCCAACAGCCACTCCGGCCCCGGTGTCCACCAAACCTCAGCGCCGTCTCTTTGCTCCGCACTGTCATGGCTGACCGTTCGCCCTCCCCCGCGGCCGCCAGCAGGGGCCGGCTTCGTCGCTGGCAAGAGTCCAGCCCCTCCTCGGAAGGCTCCTCCGCCGCCCGCCCTGCCCCAAGCGCGTCCTCCGCCCAACTTGCTGCCGAGCTCCTGCCGTCGCCCGCCGTGCGCCTCGGGCCCCACTCCGAGATTCACCGGATTGCGCGGGACGAGGACGATGCCCATGATGACGGCGGAGGTTGGATGCTGGCCTCTTGGAGGCGGCGGGTGCGCCCTCCCACGCGTCGTGCTCCCGCTCGGCGGCACCACCGGGCACCCCGTCTAGCCCCCGCGCCCGCCGTTGCCCCTGCCGGGGAGTTCCCCCGCTGTCTCTGCACCGATCACCCACGCTCGGAGTGGATGCACGACGTGCGTTGTCGCCGCTGCAGCTACTACGGACACATCGCCCGCGCCTGCACCAACCCTCGCTTCTCGCCGCCCGCCGCCGCCCCCGCCGCCAAGCGCGCGCGCATGTCCTCTCCGCACCCGGTGAGCTCCTCGGCGTCCCGCACCGATGGCCTCCTCTGCGGTCGCCGCCATGTCCGGGCATCCATCCCTTCGTCCTGCTGGAGCCATTTGCTTCAACCCGCGCTCCGCCCGCATCATCAATGCCGAGCGTGCCCTCGGGCTCGCCCTGGTCGCCATGGTCGCCAACAACCGCGCTAGGGTCTCGGCTGCGGACATCCGCGAGTTCATCTCCTCTCGCTTCCTCCTGGAGCTGGACGCGTTCTCCGTCCACCGCCGTCGCGACGGGGAATTCCTGTTGCGCTTCTCCGACTCGGCATCTCATGCGCGCGTGGACGCAACCCCCATCCGCAACGGCCGCTTCCGCCTGTTGTTGTCCCCCTGGATCCGCTCCGCGGGCGCGGAGCCGATGGCTCTACGGATTTTGGTCGACATCAAGATCACGGGGATCCCGGAGCACGCCTGGCATATCTCCTCCGTCGCGCAGCTGCTGTCGCCTTTATGCATGATCGAGTGGCTAGCGCCGGAGACGCGGGATGGCAGCGACCTCTCCGTGTTCCGGTTCTCCGCTTGGATCACCAACCCTCCGAGCTCCTCCTCGAAGAACCCTATGACCTGGCCGACGCTGATCCCAACCTTGTCGATCGGTTCGCGTTCGACGTCCTGTGGTTTCCGGTCTCCATCCACGTCCGCCACTCCGCCGACTACCGCTTCCCCTCCCCCCGCCGGCGCCGCCCGCGGCGCCTGGTGCGGGTGGCTCTGATGGGAGTGAATCTCCTTCCTGCTCTGACGCTTGGCCTCGCCGGCATGACTTCCCGCGTCCTTCCGGGAACTCTGCTCCTACTCGTGCCACTACCGTCCGCAGTTCCGGCCGTCGTCGGCGCCGCCCTCCTGCGCCGTCGTCTCATGGATGGTTGGGTCTCCTTGGCCCCCATCCTGCCGTTGGCCGTCGCCGTGGGACCCCTGCCCGCCTGCGCCTTCCCACGCATGGTTTCAACCCTGCCGCTACCAGCCAGTTGTTGGAGGCGGACCGGGCCCCACGGATTCAAATATGTGCGCTGACCGCCCCGTCCAACTCCTGTTCGCCTGTGAGCCCTGCCGCTAACGACGCTGCAACGGCTGGCTGCTCGGCGGCCCCCGCTACATCGGATTCATCCCCCTCCACTTTTCCCCCACTGCTGCTTGCGCCCCCATGCTGCCCAGCCAGGACGAGCCAGAAGCTTCTGCTGGTCCTCCCGACCAGAATCAGCTTTGCAGCAGCAGGCAGGAGGCTGCCACCCCCTCTGTGGTCTCCCCTGGCCACGGGATCCTTGCGCACACGGCGAGAAGCGCCCCTCCTACCACCACCCCCTCCCCCGGTCCCGCCCTGGATCCCCTGCTTCACGCCGAGGCCAGCCAACATTACCACTCCCCGGACTATGCCACAACCAATCTAGTCCTGCTGGCCGTCGTTTCCTCCCCGCTCCGCGACGAGCCGCTGCATGCGCATGCAACCACGCACGCCCTCTCCAATGGATCTCCGCCGCGTGTCGACCCCCTCTCCGCGGCCATGCACCTCCCTGCGCCCACATCTAACGGCCAGGCCTCTTGCCCCGTTCCTCAGCACGTGTTGGGCCTCATCGACTCCCTCCGGTCCGAGGTGACTCCGATCTTGGCCACCCCTCCGGCTCGGCGCAAGCGTGGTGCGCTGCCACCCAACTTCACGCCTCGACACAGCGAACGGATCGCCCGTTGTGACATGGGATTTGACTCCGAGACCAAGGCGAAGCGCGTTCTCCTCCGCCGGCTTGGGCTCCTTACCGCCGACGAGGCGATCTCGACCGAGATCCTAGATAAGTATGCGCGCCTCTTCGACCGCCCCCTCGCCGGCGAGATCGTGCAGGCGCTCACCGACTTCTACGGCTGGAGCATCCCACCCGGGATCTTCGACGACACGCTCCCATTCGCAGCTAAGATGGTTGAGGCCTGACTCTGCACCGTGTCTCGTGCACTCGTGTATCGCCGCCCCCAATCTCTCCTATGGATAATGACCCTAAAATAATTTTCTGGAATGTCCGTGGCCTGAACTGCAAGGCCAAGCGTTGTGCTGTACGGAGCGTTATTTCCTCCGTTACCCCCTCTATTGTGTGTCTGTCTGAGACCAAACTGGATGTGTTCTCCCCTGTACACGTCCTGGAAACCCTTGGCCCCCTCTTCACCGATTTCTACTACCTCCCGGCAACAGGTACCCGTGGTGGCATCCTCCTGGCATGGCGTCCGGACCATGTGTCCCTCTCCCACCCCGCGATCGGCTCCTACCATATCTCAGCCACGGTTTCTATCAGCATTGACGTCGTACCCTGGCGGATCACCGGGGTATATAGACCCCAGTTCGAGGAGGAAAAAACCGCCTTCCTGGCTGAGCTGCATGACCTCCGCGACACCATGGCCGAATCCTGGTTGCTGGGTGGCGACTTCAACACGGTCACCTCCTCGTCCAACAAAAACAACGGGCGGGTCAACAACCGCCTGGCGAACCGATTCCGACGCTTCATCTCGGACCATGCCCTGCGCGACATCTACCTGCACGGCAGGCGATACACATGGTCTAACGAACAACAGAACCCCACCCTCGTTCGCAATGATCGAGTCCTCTGCACTATATCCTGGGACTCCGCCAACCCACGACATCTCCTCCGGTGCCTCGCTAATACGTCTCAAACGTATCGATAATTTTGCTCGCTCCATGCAGCATTTGTGTGATATTGCTATGATTTAGATACACTTTTGATCATATTTGGACTAACCTATTAACAGAGTGCACCCCAGTGCCAGTTTCTATTTTCTGTTGTTTTTCTATTTCAGTTTTCCCCCATATAAAAAGTGCTCCAAAAATTCGGGAAAAATCAGCTTACCGGAAGCTTTCAGAACCCCGAAGAGGGCCAGGGGGCCACCACCGGGTGCCCAGGCGGCCACCTAGCGCAGCCAGGGTCCTGGCCGCGCCTGGACTCCTTGTGTCCCCCCTGGCTGCCCCCCTTCGTCTATTTAATCTCCGTCACGGGAAACCTCTGAAGACAGAACCCTTTTTTCGCGATCTCGCCTCTGTTCCGCCGCCGCTGCGCTTCCAAGATCGGCAGCACCGTCAGGACCCTTCCCGGCACCCTACCGGAGGGAGGATCGAACTCCGGGAGCTTCTCCTCCACCATGGACCCTTCCCGGATGTGTCGTGAGTAGTTTCCTTTGGACCATGTGTCCATGATCAGTAGCTATGTGATGTTATCCTCCCCTCTTTGTTCTTGATGGTTTAGACCTCGTGAGCTGCCCTACATGATCGAGGCACATAAGTAATCTTTCTGCTTTTGCTATGTTGAGTTTGATGGGATCTGATGGATTATGAGATTATGTTCAGATTGTGATAGAGTAATATAATTGGTTCTTATCTTTTGTATTTTTGTTCCGAAGTAATTCTTGCATGTTCTCCGTTACTGGTTATTGCTTTGGCCAAGTGGTAGGTAGTAACTCCAAGAGGTAACGTTATGCTCGATTGTGGGTACTTGCCCCCTGATGACACGCTTGCGTGACAGAAACATGAGTCTAGGGGATGTGCTGTGGCCACAAGGGGGAAAATGGTGCTTGTAACCGCGATTGCAAGGATTGTTTACTTTACGCAAAGTTCTTTTTAATGCAGTTGTTTGTTGCTTTGGGTTTACACTTTGGGTGGGGCTTGAAATTTTCATGTTAGGAAAACACCTCTCTCCATGCTGAAAATCTTGTAGGTGCTCTTGTTCTACCTTCCTATGCTTGATACTTTGTGCTTCATTTATTTATTTTCTTACAAAATGCCCATGCATAGGAAGCATGTTAGACTTAAATGTGTTTTATATTTTCTCCTTTGATGCTCTCTTTTGTGCTTCAACTTTTTATTCTTTTGTGAGCATCGTTACACCCATGCCTAGCTAATGGCTTTAAAGAAGCGCTTCTGGGAGGCAACCCAAAACAGTTTAGGTTTCTTTTGCTTTTGTTGTGTCTTGTATGTTGTTACTACTGTAGCAACATCATTGTATATTTATTTTCAAGTTTTGTGCCAAGTTCTAGCCTCTTATGATAAGGGAAGCAAAAGTTGTGACATGCTGTCCAGAAAATAGATTATGTCTGCTTGACGGAAAAAAAATCACCAGTTCATCTTTTTGAGCTGAATTTTTTACACAGCATGATCTATACAATTGTGAAACTTTCATATGTTTTGAGTTTTCTTATTTGAGCAACAAAAGTGCACCTGAAAAATCAATCTTTACAATCTGTACTTTTGGCAGATTATCTATTAGTGTACTAACCGCTCCAATAAGTTTACGAGAAGTTTTGTGTGAAGGAAGATTTCAAGTGTGCGAAGGGAGATGATGAAAGAAGATTTAGGGTGCCAAAATCTTAAGCTTGGGGATGCCCCCGACACCCCCACAAAATATTCAAGGAGACTCAATCGTCTAAACTTGGGGATGCCCCCGTGCATCCCCTTCTTCATCAACAATCATCAGTCCGTCCTTCTCCACACTATTTTATTGCTTCACATGATATGTGCTGTTCTTGGAGCGTCTGTATATTTGCTTTTAGTTTAGTTTAGTTTTATTTGCTGGTCATTACAATGTAGGACTCTATCATGCTTGATTGGGAGAGATACACGCTCCACTTTATCATAGAACACTCTAGAGCTTCACTTATATCTGTTGAGTGTTAAATTTATCTACTCCCTGCTTGTTAGCTCTTGTGCTTCACTTAGATCTTGTTTGATATCATTTAATTTCTTTTATATATGGAGTACCCCCACGTACCATGGGTCAAGTATGCGCAAGGATAACCAAACCCCCATACACTCCTAATCGGGGTACTTGTCTCTTTGTGAATCTCCTGACTAGATAGAGAGTTACTGATAATAAGTGCATGAGTTCTTCGGACTAATGCGAGTATTCGATTGTTGGCACTTCCACCTTCCCATATTTGGCTAGCCTCTTAGGTACCGTGCATTGCCCTTCTCACGGGAGTTGGTGCAGACTTCGCCGGTACATCCAAACCCTTGGCATGATACGCTCTGTCATACATAAACCTCCTTATATCTGTCAGAACCCTCTGTTAGGTATGTGCTAGGGTTAGCTAGTGCCTTTGTATCATGTCAAAATTTCAAAGGAAATCAAATTCAAAATCCAAATGGGAGAAGGAACACCCCCAGATGAATTAATTCAAAAGGCCAGATAAAAATCTTTTCCAAAAATTCATGTTAGAGTTTTGAAAAGTCTTATAAATGAGTGTGATCACATATCAAGTGATGTGGGACCCACCCCATGCTCATAGATTTTTCAAATATTCAAACAGTACCTTGGAATTAAAGAAATACCCCTTTTTGATTTAAAATTCAAATCATTTGAATTTTAAAAATGTTGAAAGTTTATGAGTGGCTAGTTTATATTATTATGAGGCCACATAAAAGTTTTCAGCATTTAATAAAATGGTTTGGTATTTTTATCAGAGCCAAAACAAATTACAGAAAAAGAAAGGAAAGTTTAAACAGAAGAAATTAGAAAACGTTACCTGGCGCCCAGGCGAAGCACGCCCACCCAGCCCAGCCGGCCCACAGGGGCAGGGGAGTCTTCTTCCCCACCCCGCGCCTCCAAGCTGCTCGGTGGAATGCCACCGAGCTAGCTGGTGACGCCACGTCGTCGCCGAGGAGCTTCCAGCCCTCCCCGTGGCCCTTCTCGCACCTGGACGCGCCCTGGAGAACGACGCATCCATTCCCCCCCTCCAGAACTTCCTCCTCCTCCTCCCGTGCTCGTTTCCGTCGCCAACCGAGAGCGCCGCCGCTCGCCGTCGCAAGAACTCGTGGCCACTGACGTCGAGGAGCTGAACCAAGGTGTCCAAGCGCTTCGCCGTCGTCGTCTTCATCGACCTGCGAAAGGAATCGAAGTCGAGTGCCTCCACGAGCTCGCTAGCATCATCGTCTTCATCGCCGGCCGCCGCGGATCGACTTTGAATTCCGGCCAACTCCGAGCTTCCACGAGCCCACTAGCCATCCCGTCGCGTTCGTGGTGAGCTTCTCACCGTTTTCCCTAACCTAGCACCCTACCTCTCGTTCTCTATCCGGATCCGCCATGGATGCCGAAGCACGTCGCCGCCATGGATGAGCTCGAGGTCGCCCCTGTGCCCCTTTGACTCAGCCAGCGCGCGCGTTTAGCTCCTGGTCATGCTAGCTTTCGAACGCGAGCGAGATCAGCCCGAACCGTGCACGGTAACGTCGACTACGACCTCGCCGCCGTTCTGTTGCCGCCAGAGTCGTCGCCGTCGTCGCTTCCGACCTCCCCGTGAACCCCCGATGCCTCCAGAAGACGTGGGAGACCTCCAGGAGCAAGTTGGTGCCCTCCGTTTCCCCTCCCGTGGCCGGAATCGTCCTCCCCGTGCAGCGCCGCCGTGGTCCAGTCGCCGGCGTCAAGCCGCCGGCGTGTCAGTGCTAACCCCCCCCGGTTAATCACATAATTAGTGACCCGTGGGTCACTGACCAGTGGGCCCAGTGGCTTAATTAAGCAACTGGATTAACTTAACCCACGGTTAAGTGAACCCAGTCACTGACAGGGTGGACCCACACGTCAGACCCCCTGCTGACGCAATAAATCAATTATGAATTTCCAGAAAATCAAAATGTTTAAAAGAATTCCAGAAATTCCAGAAAATACCCCAAACTTTGGAAATTCATAGAAAATTCATATTAACTCCAAATTGGACAAATAATATATGAAAAATGATCAGGAGAAAATTATCTTTCCAAATATGCAACTGTCAACTATGTTTGAGTTGAATTTAAAATGGGACCAGTAGCATATGTCATTTGGTTTATTTGACTTTAATTCAAATTCAAATCAAATAATTTTGCAACTTGAACCATGGCAACATGCTACAATTCAATCACACATCAGAGGCATATCTTATACATTTGAAGATAATTCAAAATGATCAAACTATGTCACATACAACTTGGTTAATTTGAATTCAAATGTGGAATTTGAATTTGCATTTTAAATGCAATATATTCCACTTAAATGGAATTGTCTCACACACATCAAAACTTATACTTCAAGTTTCAACATTCATTCATGTGCTTGAGCATTGCATTCATATTGATTGCTACTTCGTGCTTTGTTTGTCGAGTAGAGGTGGAACCGGAGCAAGAGGTCACCCCCTTCGTTGAAGATCCAGAACCCGAACCTCGTCAGCAAGGCAAGCAAACCCCCATTGATCATGTCGATAAAATCCCACTTCCCTCTCATGTCTCTCTTATGCATTGTTTAGGATGATCACCGTGCTTCGTTTCTACCGCATAGATGAACCCATTCCTTTACATGACCTATCTTTTGTCACAGTAGTAAGCAAACCACAATCCTAGCAAATGTAGGAGTTGTTTGATATCATGTAACCCCTGCAATTGTTATCGCTTATTGCATGCTTAGTATGATACCATGTTGTTACTGTGATGTGAGTCGGGATGGTAGTGATCATGTTGATGATGGTAGAAAAGTGTTGGTGAATCGACCCTAATACAAGGTGAACGATGAGAGGCTGTGTAGGAGTACACAGTGGGTTGTCTCGTTGAACACCGCCCTAGTACGAGTTCTTGTGTGGTGATCCAAGATGAAGAGTACAACCACACATTGGGCTCACTGACCCCTCTCAACCTATTAACTCATCCCTTTCGATGTCCAGATGTCGCAGTAGTTCGGAGTTCTGGTAGGCTTGTGGCCTGGATGCTAAGTGAGAGAACGGCTCACCCGAGACCGGCTTATGCACCACGCACACATCGCTTGGGTCCACTTCGGTAAACCGGCCGGGTTCACGATAGTGGTAGCCAACCCAAGTAGGCGACTTTCTCGGACTAGATAGGCTATGAGGTAACAGTTGTGGTGAGCATCCTCGCTGGCACCCCTTGAATGGTGTCGAGATCAAAGGCGGTAAATGATGATCATGTGTGTGTAGCGGTACACCCTTGCAAGGTTAACAAAACTATTCGAATAGCCGCGTCCGCGGTTATGGACTGCTTGGAAAGCTTAGCTTGATTATTAGATAACTTGAACCGGATACTTCTAAAACACATAAGTGTGAGTGCTATGGCGTGCTTCCTCGTGGGGAAGTCGAGGAAGGCACCATAGTGGTGTATTGGTTGGAGAAAGTAGTGGACTCGTGTACGCTTCTTACCTCAAAGTCTGGTACTCGTAGTTCAGGATTAGCCAAGTCAAAGCTGGCACTTCTGCAAGTGAACCCCACCTCCCTTTACCTTGATACATGTGCATGAGTAGTATAGCTCCTATGTAAGTCTTGCTGAGTACGCCTTTGTACTCACGTTTGCTTAATCTATGTTTTAGATGACGCCACTGACCCCGAAGGTGGCTTCTTCATCGAGCTGGATGACTGAAGTTAAACTAGTCTAGTCCCAGTCAGCAGACTGGTTCCCTCGTGGAGGGCTTTGTGTTTAAATAAGGCTTCTTAAGCCATTTGTTAAACTTGTCTGTACTCAGACATAATTTGCTTCCGCCTGTGTTGTAATGTTGGATCACATGTATGTGATCTCTGTGTGTACTCTATAAGAGTTATAAATAAAATGTACACTTTGTAGAGAATTTCAACGGTACCTGCTGTTCATACAAGGCATGTGTGCTGCGTGTATGTTTATAACATGCATGTCTTCGTATGGGTTTTCGAGACCTTAGTTGTGTTCTGGCTGGCGGTCTTTCATACACCAAGTGGCCCTTAGATGTGCGCATCTTGGGGCATCGCGATGCGATTGCTCGAGACTCCGTCTCGTGCACACTTTGTGGTATGATCGAGCCCGCCCTAGACCCCGACTAAGTGATCGGGCTGGAGTAAGTCTATGTAAGAGTTTTGAGATAGTCGGTATTATGGTTGAGGCGACTTGTCTTTGAATATGGGAGTTCACCACCCATATCATTTGACTTGTGTGCGGACGATGAGGACCCATCTCAGTTGATCATCCGGCCTGGATGGGATGCCCCTCACGTACGATGCTTTCCGAGAATGTTCAGTGCTTGGCCTTGTCTGCTTAGACAAGTGGGTGCGGTTCTCGGCTCTCCATATGACTATGTCTTAACTGTACTTGCATACGATAACCCCGGGTCCCGACAGACTTGGTATCAGAGCAGGACTGACTGTAGGACTAGTAGCCTTGGCCGAAGTCGACTCTAGCTTGCTATAGTTATATAGTTACTCTGGGTATATAAGGGAACAACGTAAGGCTTCTTTTTTCTCCTTACCCCCTTCGTTCTGAGTTCTGAGTCACCCTCATCTTATTCTACGGGAAGATAGGACTAGGCTCTCCTCTGTCTGATTAGAACATCTCGTTGTTTGCTTCCTTGTAGCCGTAGGAAAGTTGTGTTCGGTTTGTTAGATTGGTTATGCTCCCTGTTTTGTTACATCGTATATAAGTGTTGTTTCCATGTTGTAAGAAATTGTCTTTTTCTTGCAATTACAGCCGTTATGCTGTCCGAGTCATTCCAGGTTTATCTCATAATCTGATGCATTTGCAAACTCCTTTCTGTTTCAGATGGCAGATCTTCCCCCTCGGCAGATTGTTCGTTTGACCAGGTGCCTCGGTGTGCGTGGCCATCCCGCCACGTTGATCGAGATGATGTCCTATGTGGGATATCGATGGTACCCTGAGTACACCATCGAGGAACAGTTCCACGACTTCAACCAGACGCAGTTCCACTGCATTGTACGGATCTATCCGCACCACGTTGGAGTCACCCAGCCTATCCACTTTGGACATGGCATTGGCGTTACCGAGAACATGGCTGTGCAGGATGCTGCATATTCATGTATTACCCTGCTGAGAGAGGAGCACACCATGCTGAGAGAGACCTCATTCCGCTATATCCCTGCTGCACTTCCAGGAGAAGAAGGATATTACATCGGACTCTACTCAGATCACTCTACAGAGGATCCAGCACTCCAGGTGACTGCTAGGTTTGCTAGTGACAGAGATCGTGATGCACGCGCTCTCCGTTTCGAGCTCCAAGCCACCCGTGTTCGTCTGTATCGAGCAATGACACTTTTGGCTCCCTTTGTGAGGGTGGGATCAGTTGAGTATGATGCGATCTACCCAGTGAGGACTCAGATGCCTTCTCGAGTTGCTTGGCCCGAGATTGGAGGAATTTTTCCACCCCGTGGTCCTTTGCTTCCACCCTACGGTGGACCTAGGCCCCATCCTTGCCCAAATGGATATCAGGGTCCACAAGCCTCCGTGTTTTCCGATGGTCACCTCCAGCTACCGGGATACGCGGGTAACTTTTACGAGGACTACTATGGAGATGGAGATGAGTGAGACCGCCTGTGGTCTTACTTAGTGAGGATGTAGTAGTATCCTAGTATATTGTAAGCAAGGTGTCTAAGTTCCAGAGGCTTAGATAAATAATGTATAGGAAGTCAGAGTGCCTCTGAAGGATGTATCATCTTCATCACGTTTGTATTAGCTTGGTGCTTGTACTTAAATGATGTATGGTTTGTATGACAGCTTGTGAATATATGGCTTGTATGCTTTTATCACCATGTTGTCAAGAGGATTACTTCCTTCGCTCTGTAATCCTTCCAGTACTTCAATACCTTGTTTAGACTCTTCAACTCAACTCTGTTTGACTTTGATTTCACCTTCAGGATGTCTCAAGGAACCCGTGGCCAGGTTGGTCGTAACCAAGGTCGTGGGAATGACCAGGAGGAAGGCAACCTTCCACCCCCACCCACGATGGCCCAAGTTCTGATGGAGGTCGAGAGGAACCGCCGTGACTCTCACCACCTGCTGGAAGTCATCGCACGCAACACCACTCAGCAGCGCAATGAGTTGGTGTCCCTGAATGACTTCATCCGACTTCATCCCCCAGTTTTCAGTTACTCCACCGAGCCCCTTGACGCTGATGACTGGCTCCGCAGCATCGAAAGGAAGCTCCAAGCAGGCCGTGTTGCAACTGGTGACAAGGTCAGCTATGCCACCTATCACCTTGAAGGTGCAGCTAGTTCTTGGTGGGAGAACTTTCTGAATATGCGACCCGTTGGACCACCTGCATCTTGGGAGGAATTCTGCACGTCTTTCCGCGAGCACCACATTCCCAAGGGTCTTATGGACCGCAAGCGTGAGGAGTTCTGCAACCTCACTCAAGGCAGAAGAACCGTGGACGAGTTTAGTCGTGAGTTCAACCGACTTGCTCGTTATGCAACTGAAGAAGTCTCCACCGACTCCAAGAAACAAGAGAGGTTCCGTCATGGTCTCAACACCGGACTTCGTCGTGAGCTCAACCTTCATGACTTTGCCACATTCCAGATCCTTGTCAACAAGGCCATCAAAGCAGAGGACATGAACACCCCCAACGACTTTCGCAAACACCCCAGAGAGGACAGTTCATCCAGTTCTGGCTCCCAGAAGCGCAAGATCTGGATCCCAAATAGCATGTTCCGCCAGAACAACCCACCGAGGCCATCCTATGTGGCGCCTCGTCCACCCACCCAGTTCCACCCAGCTCCACCAAACAACCCAGCTCCACGAACTTTTTTCGGAGCTTGCTACAAGTGTGGTCAGGCAGGCCACTACTCTCGCGAGTGTCCCCAGAACCATCTCCACCATCAAAATGCTCCACCACGTGCCGGAGGCAACAACAACAACAATGGTCATGGAAAGCCACCCCCGAAGGTCTACACCGCCAAACCCGCTCCTCCCGCCACTCGTGTACGTGTGAACCAGATTGCCGCCGAAGAGAATGACGACACCACTGACGTCATTCTTGGTACGCTCCTAGTCAATTATGTTCCTACTTCCGTTCTTTTTGACCCAGGAGCATCTCATTCATTCATGTCGGAAAGTTATGCACTTCGTCATGAGTTACCCTTTGTTGAATTGTCCACCCCGATGGTTATTCAAACTCCAGGGTCAAGATGGCAAACTAATAGAGTGAGCCATGGTAATCAAATTGCAATTGAGGGTTTAGTATTCCTTGCTTCACTCATAGCCCTCAAGTCTTCAGACATTGATGTCATCCTTGGCATGGATTGGCTATCAAGACAGAATGCCTACCTGGATTGCAAAGGCAAGTCCGTGAAACTCACCCACCCTTCAGGCACAACCGTTAACTATACCTCACCCAGAACAAGAACCCAAGTGCATTCCTTGAATGTACTTCCCCTTCCCGAAATTGAAGATATTCCGGTGGTTCGTGACTTCCCGGATGTCTTTCCTAAAGAGCTGCCGGGCATGCCACCCGACAGGTGTGTAGAGTTTATAGTGGATCTTGTTCCAGGAACCGCACCAATTTCCAAACGCCCATATAAAATGGCCCCACATGAGTTAGCTGAGCTAAAAACCCAACTTGATGCTTCGTTGGCAAAAGGCTTCATCCGCCCTAGCTCATCGCCATGGGGTTGCCCCGTTCTGTTCGTAAAGAAGAAAGATGGAACAGAAAGGATGTGCGTAGACTATCGCCCGCTAAATTTAGCGACGATAAAGAACAAATACCCACTGCCCAGGATCAATGATCTTTATGATCAACTTGCAGGATCCTCCGTCTTCTCCAAGATGGATTTGAGATTAGGTTATCATCAGATCAGAATCCGAAACGAGGACATTCCCAAAACGGCTTTTACTACTCGTTATGGTCTTTACGAGTACACCGTTATGTCCTTTGGTTTAACCAATGCCCCCGCCACATTCTCGCGCTTGATGAATTCGATCTTCATGGAGTACCTAGATAAATTTGTTGTGGTTTATCTCGATGATATTCTCATCTACTCGAAGAACGAAGGAGATCATGCCGAACACTTAAGGCTGGTATTGATGAAGCTTAGAGAGCATCGCCTGTACGCTAAGTTCTCCAAGTGTGAATTCTGGCTACCAGAAGTGACCTACTTAGGCCACGTGATTTCTACAAAAGGCATTGCTGTGAATCCCGAGAGAGTTCAGGCCGTCCTTGACTGGACTCCACCTGAATCGTTTAAGCAAGTTAGGAGTTTTCTTGGCCTAGCCAGCTATTGTCGTCGCTTTGTCGAGAACTTTTCTAAAGTTTCAAAGCCTCTAACTGAACTCCTCAAGAAAGATAAGAAATTCTTATGGACTCCCAAGTGCGAGGAAAGCTTTCAAGAGCTAAAAAGGAGATTGACTTCTGCACCCGTACTTGCACCTCCAGACACCAAAAAGGATTTCGAGATCTATTGTGACGCATCACGGCAAGGGTTAGGATGCATACTTCTGCAAGATCGACATGTGGTAGCTTATGCTTCACGCCAGTTGCGGCCACATGAAGAGAACTATCCTACCCATGACCTTGAACTCGCTGCCGTAGTTCATGCCCTAACAACTTGGCGACATTACCTCCTTGGTAATCGTTGTGAGATTTATTCCGACCACCAAAGCCTCAAATATATTTTCACCCAGCCAGATCTTAATCTCAGGCAAAGACGCTGGATTGAGTTGATAAAAGATTACGACGTAGTAATTTCTTACACCCCAGGCAAAGCCAATGTCATGGCTGATGCACTAAGTCGTAAGTCGTACTGTAACAACCTCATGTTACAGCAGTATCAACCACTTCTTCGTGAGGACTTTCGCAAGCTCAACCTTGATATTGTTCCTCATGGCTATCTTTCTACCTTGGTGGCGAAACCAACTCTTGAGGATCAAATCATAGTTGCCCAAAGGCGTGCACGAGGTGTTCGCCGGATCAAGGAGAACATTGCTAGCGGAGTTGCTAAATGTTTCTCCATAGATAGCAAAGGAACGGTATTCTTTGAAAATCGTTTGGTAGTACCTAAGAATAGGGAACTAAGGCAACTCATCCTCAAAGAAGCCCATGACACACCCCTCTCAATTCATCCCGGTAGCACAAAAATGTACCGAGATCTACGCCAGAGATTTTGGTGGACTAGGATGAAGAGAGACATTGCTCAATTTGTTGCCGAATGTGATGTTTGTCGTCGCATTAAGGCAGAACATCAAAGACCTGCTGGTACACTTCAACCTTTGTCTATTCCCGAGTGGAAATGGGACAAAGTCGGTATGGATTTCATCACCGGCTTTCCAAGAACCCAGAAAGGAAACAATGCCATCTTCGTTGTCATAGATAGGCTTTCCAAAGTTGCTCACTTCCTTCCAGTTCGCGAGTCTATAACTGCTAGTCAGTTAGCGGACTTGTACATCTCCAGAATTGTGTCCCTTCACAGTGTTCCTTTGGAAATCAATTCTGATCGCGGTAGCCTTTTCACCTCTAGATTTTGGGGAAGCTTCCAACGTGCTATGGGAACTCATCTCTCCTTTAGTACGGCTTTCCATCCTCAGTCTAGCGGTCAAGTCGAAAGGGTTAACCAAATTCTTGAAGACATGCTCAGAGCTTGTGTTATCTCATTCGGAAAGAATTGGGAGAATTCTCTTCCATTTGCCGAATTTGCTTATAACAATAGTTTTCAATCTAGTCTGAACATGGCTCCTTTTGAACTCCTATATGGACGACGATGTCGAACACCACTAAACTGGTCAGAAACCGGTGAAAGACAATTCTTTGGACCGGATATGATCAAGGAAGCAGAAGAGCAAGTTCGCATTGTTCGTGATCAATTGAAAGCAGCCCAGTCTCGTCAGAAAAGCTACTATGATCGTCATCATAGGAAAGAGAGCTACAATCTGGATGAGAAGGCTTACCTTCGGGTTACTCCTCTGAAGGGAACCCAACGTTTCGGTATCAAAGGCAAATTGGCCCCACGTTACATCGGACCTTTCCGCATTATTGCTAAATGTGGAGAAGTTGCCTACCAACTTGAACTACCTCCGCACCTCTCCCGAGTACATGATGTATTCCATGTGTCCCAACTCAAGCGTTGCTTCAAGGACCCCATCCGCGAAGTCGACCATGAAACGCTTGATCTCCAAGATGACCTTTCTTATCGAGAATACCCCGTTCGTATTCTTGATTCCACAGAGCGTGTCACTCGTCGTCAGAAGATTAGATTTCTGAAAATGCAATGGTCACACCACTCTGAAAGAGAAGCTACGTGGGAAAGAGAAGACCGTCTCACTGTCGAGTACCCCACCTTCCTCCCGCAGACTTCTGAATCTCGGGACGAAATTCTTTTGAGTGGGGGCGAGTTGTCAGAACCCTCTGTTAGGTATGTGCTAGGGTTAGCTAGTGCCTTTGCATCATGTCAAAATTTCAAAGGAAATCAAATTCAAAATCCAAATGGGAGAAGGAACACCCCCCAGATGAATTAATTCAAAAGGCCAGATAAAAATCTTTTCCAAAAATTCATGTTAGAGTTTTGAAAAGTCTTATAAATGAGTGTGATCACAGATCAAGTGATGTGGGACCCACCCCATGCTCATAGATTTTTCAAATATTCAAACAGTACCTTGGAATTAAAGAAATACCCCTTTTTGATTTAAAATTCAAATCATTTGAATTTTAAAAATGTTGAAAGTTTATGAGTGGCTAGTTTATATTATTATGAGGCCACATAAAAGTTTTCAGCATTTAATAAAATGGTTTGGTATTTTTATCAGAGCCAAAACAAATTATAGAAAAAGAAAGGAAAGTTTAAACAGAAGAAATTAGAAAACGTTACTTGGCGCCCAGGCGAAGCAGGCCCACCCAGCCCATCCGGCCCACAGGGGCAGGGGAGTCTTCTTCCCCACACGCGCCTCCAAGCTGCTCGGTGGAATGCCACCGAGCTAGCTGGTGACGCCACGTCGTCGCCGAGGAGCTTCCAGCCCTCCCCGTGGCCCTTCTCGCACCTGGACGCGCCCTGGAGAACGACGCATCCATTCCCCCCCTCCAGAACTTCCTCCTCCTCCTCCCGTGCTCGTTTCCGTCGCCAACCGAGAGCGCCGCCGCTCGCCGTCGCAAGAACTCGTGGCCACTGACATCGAGGAGCCGAACCAAGGTGTCCAAGCGCTTCGCCGTCGTCGTCTTCATCGACCTGCGAAAGGAATCGAAGCCGAGTGCCTCCACGAGCTCGCTAGCATCATCGTCTTCATCGCCGGCCGCCGCGGATCGACTTCGAATTCTGGCCAGCTCCGAGCTTCCCCGAGCCCACTAGCCATCCCGTCGTGTTCGTGGTGAGCTTCTCACCGTTTTCCCTAACCTAGCACCCTCCCTCTCTTTCTCTATCCGGATCCGCCATGGATGCCGAAGCATGTCGCCTCCATGGATGAGCTCGAGGTCGCCCCTGTGCCCCTTCGACTCAGCCAGCGCGCGCGTTTAGCTCCTGGTCATGCTAGCTTTCGAACGCGAGCGAGATCAGCCCGAACCGTGCACGGTAACGTCGACTACAACCTCGCCGCCGTTCTGTTGCCGCCGGAGTCGTCGCCGTCGTCGCTTCCGACCTCCCCGTGAACCCCCGATTCCTCCAGAAGACGCGGGAGACCTCCAGGAGCAAGTTGGTGCCCTCCGTTTCCCCTCCCGTGGCCGGAATCGTCCTCCCCGTGCAGCGCCGCCGTGGTCCAGTCGCCGGCGTCAAGCCGCCGGCGTGTCAGTGCTAACCCCCCCGGTTAATCACCTAATTAGTGACCCCTGGGTCACTGACCAGTGGGCCCAGTGGCTTAATTAAGCCACTGGATTAACTTAACCCACGGGTTAAGTGAACCCAGTCACTGACAGGGTGGACCCACACGTCAGACCCCCCGCTGACGCAATAAATCAATTATGAATTTCCAGAAAATCAAAATGTTTAAAAGAATTCCAGAAATTCCAGAAAAGACCCCAAACTTTGGAAATTCATAGAAAATTCATATTAACTCCAAATTGGACAAATAATATATGAAAAATGATCGGGAGAAAATTATCTTTCCAAATATGCAAATTTCAACTATGTTTGAGTTGAATTTAAAATGGGACCAGTAGCATATGTCATTTGGTTTATTTGAATTTAATTCAAATTCAAATCAAATAATTTTGCAACTTGAACCATGGCAACATGCTACAATTCAATCACACATCAGAGGCATATCTTATACATTTGAAGATAATTCAAAATGATCAAACTATGTCACATACAACTTGGTTAATTTGAATTCAAATGTGGAATTTGAATTTGCATTTTAAATGCAATATATTCCACTTAAATGGAATTGTCTCACACACATCAAAACTTATACTTCAAGTTTCAACATTCATTCATGTGCTTGAGCATTTCATTCATATTGATTGCTACTTCGTGCTTTGTTTGTCGAGTAGAGGTGGAACCGGAGCAAGAGGTCACCCCCTTCGCTGAAGATCCAGAACCCGAACCTCGTCAGCAAGGCAAGCAAACCCCCATTGATCATGTCGATAAAATCCCACTTCCCTCTCATGTCTCGCTTATGCATTGTTTAGGATGATCACCGTGCTTCGTTTCTACCGCATAGATGAACCCATTCCTTTGCATGACCTATCTTTTGTCACAGTAGTAAGCAAACCACAATCCTAGCAAATGTAGGAGTTGTTTGATATCATGTAACCCCTGCAATTGTTATCTCTTATTGCATGCTTAGTATGATACCATGTTGTTACTGTGATGTGAGTCGGGATGGTAGTGATCATGTTGATGATGGTAGAAAAGTGTTGGTGAATCGACCCTAATACAAGGTGAACGATGAGAGGCTGTGTAGGAGTACACAGTGGGTTGTCTCGTTGAACACCGCCCTAGTACGAGTTCTTGTGTGGTGATCCAAGATGAAGAGTACAACCACACATTGGGCTCACTGACCCCTCTCAACCTATTAACTCATCCCTTTCGATGTCCAGATGTCGCAGTAGTTCGGAGTTCTGGTAGGCTTGTGGCCTGGATGCTAAGTGAGAGAACGGCTCACCCGAGACCGGCTTATGCACCACGCACACATCGCTTGGGTCCACTTCGGTAAACCGGCCGGGTTCACGATAGTGGTAGCCAACCCAAGTAGGCGACTTTCTCGGACTAGATAGGCTATGAGGTAACAGTTGTGGTGAGCATCCTCGCTGGCACCCCTTGAATGGTGTCGAGATCAAAGGTGGTAAATGATGATCATGTGTGTGTAGCGGTACACCCTTGCAAGGTTAACAAAACTATTCGAATAGCCGCGTCCGCGGTTATGGACTGCTTGGAAAGCTTAGCTTGATTATTAGATAACTTGAACCGGATACTTCTAAAACACATAAGTGTGAGTGCTATGGCGTGCTTCCTCGTGGGGAAGTCGAGGAAGGCACCATAGTGGTGTAATGGTTGGAGAAAGTAGTGGACTCGTGTACGCTTCTTACCTCAAAGTCTGGTACTCGTAGTTCAGGATTAGCCAAGTCAAAGCTGGCACTTCTGCAAGTGAACCCCACCTCCCTTTACCTTGATACATGTGCATGAGTAGTATAGCTCCTATGTAAGTCTTGCTGAGTACGCCTTTGTACTCACGTTTGCTTAATCTATGTTTTAGATGACGCCACTGACCCCGAAGGTGGCTTCTTCATCGAGCTGGACGACTGAAGTTAAACTAGTCTAGTCCCAGTCAGTAGACTGGTTCCCTCGTGGAGGGCTTTGTGTTTAAATAAGGCTTCTTAAGACATTTGTTAAACTTGTCTGTACTCAGACATAATTTTCTTCCGCCTGTGTTGTAATGTTGGATCACATGTATGTGATCTCTGTGTGTACTCTATAAGAGTTATAAATAAAATGTACACTTTGTAGAGAATTGCAACGGTACCTGCTGTTCATACAAGGCATGTGTGCTGCGTGTATGTTTATAACATGCATGTCTTCCTATGGGTTTTCGAGACCTTAGTTGTGTTCTGGCTGGCGATCTTTCATACACCAAGTGGCCCTTAGATGTGCGCAGCTTGGGGCATCGCGATGCGATTGCTCGAGACTCCGTCTCGTGCACACTTTGTGGTATGATCGAGCCCGCCCTAGACCCCGACTAAGTGATCGGGCTGGAGTAAGTCTATGTAAGAGTTTTGAGATAGTCGGTAGTATGGTTGAGGCGACTTGTCTTTGAATATGGGAGTTCACCACCCATATCATTTGACTTGTGTGCGGACGATGAGGACCCATCTCAGTTGATCATCCGGCCTGGATGGGATGCCCCTCACGTACGATGCTTTCCGAGAATGTTCAGTGCTTGGCCTTGTCTGCTTAGACAAGTGGGTGCGGTTCTCGACTCTCCATATGACTATGTCTTAACTGTACTTGCATACGCTAACCCCGGGTCCCGACAATATCTTCCTCAAAAAAGCCACCATACCTACCTATCAAGGAATTTCCATAGCCTTTCCGAGATATATTGCCATGCAACATCCATCGTTCTTCATGTTCATATGACTTATCCTTCATTGTCATATTGCCTACTGCTACACTGGCAGATGCATTCATATAGAGTCATTAATTTTTGATTCAGAGTTGTAAGTAAATAAAAGTGTGTTGATGTTCTTATAGAGTGTTACCCCTATAGTGAGGAAAGGAATAAAAGATCCCAAAGCTAACGAAATACAAAAGAGAGAGAGAGAGAGAATAAGAGCCATGGAGGCCACGCAAAAATAAAAAATAAAAAAAGGTGAAAAAGAAAAAAGAATAAAAAAAGAGAGAGAGGGGGCAGCACTACTATCCTTTATTCCACACTTGTGCTTCAAAGTAGCACCCGTACTTCATAGAGGGTTTTCATATCATTCATGTATAACTATGTGGGGATCTATACATTATAGAACTTGGCTTGCATATTCCAAGGATGAGCCTTCTCAAAAGAGCTCTAGGTCTTCATGAGCAAGCAAGTTGGATGCACCCCAACTATTTCCATTGGAGGGCTTTCATACACTTATAGCTCTATGTGCATCCGCATGTTGCATGGCAATCCCTACTCCTCACACCATATCTATCATTTGGATTCTCGCCTATGATTGTTCTCATTGGTGTGAGACTTTCTCACTTTTTGACTTCCTATCCCCATCATTATTCTATTTTGCCATCCTAAGTGCCAACGTATCTTGCTCGCGCTCATCCATTGCATGAGTGCTCAAAGTCGAAAGGGAGATGATCAAATTGACTTGTCCCTGACTAGTGGTCTGGGGACGAGTCATAATAAGATTCCAAAGGGACCATGTGTGAAAATTTAGTAGATTGAGTTCTCAACAACTATTCAATATTTTTATGCTCTAAACCTTCCCCACTCTTGGCACAGGGAATCCGACTGAGACATTTAATTCACGGACAGCAAGAGCTCAATTGTTTATATGTTCTTCATTGCTTACTTAATATCAAATATAGACTATTGCTTTATATCACTTTGTCTTTGACTTATGTTTCTTCATTACATTAGATTGATTGCCTTTACTCCTAAGTAGCATGTCACATCAAAAATTATCTTGTTATCATTTACCTACTCGAGGACGAGCAGGAATGAAGCTTGGGGATGCTGATACATCTCAAACGTATCTATAATTTTTTCTCGTTCCATACCCTTTTTGTGTCATTGCTACAGCTTTTTTCCATGCTTTTGAGTCATATATTGGACTAACCTACTAATATAGAGCCCAGTGAAGTGTCGTGGCAGCATCCTCGCCGGTACTCACTTGAAGGGTCCATCCCCAGGCGGTAACTGATGAGGCGTGTGTGTAGCAGTACACCCCTGCAGGGTTAATGAACTATTCGAATAGCCGTGTCCGCGGTTATGGACTACTTGGAGACCTTTACTTGATCATAGATAACTTGAACCGGATACTTCTAAAACACACCAAGATAAGTGTGAGTTCTGTGGCGTGCTTCCTCGTGGGGAAGTCGAGGAAGGCACCATAGTGGAGTATTGGTTGGAGACTATTACTTGGACTCTTGTACGTTCTTACCTCTCTCTGGTACTCGTAGTTCAGGATTAGCCAAGTCAAAACTGGCACTTCTGCAAGTGAAACCCCACCTCCCTTTGCCTTGATACATGTGCATGAGTAGTATAGTTCCTATGTAAGTCTTGCTGAGTACGACTTTGTACTCACGTTTTCTTATTCTATGTTTTAGAGACGAGACCACTGACCCTGATTGCCTTAGGCCCGAGTTCTTGTGTTGTTATCCAAGACCAAGAGTACGACCACACATTGGGCTCACTGACCCCTCTCGGCCTAGTACCTCACCCCGGACCATTCCAGGAGTCGCAAGTAGTTCACCCTTTAACGATCTCAAGCAGGTGGAACCAAGGTAAGTGGTTGGCGTAGGTTGTGGGCACGTTGAATCAAGTGATCATGTTCGAGTTGAGCTTGATGGCGGTCACACAACGTTTGAGTCCGCATCGGAACAATCGGCCGGATTCCGATTGTGGTCCCAACTCAAATAGGCGACTCCCTAGGACTAGAGATGGTGCCGTGAGTGAAGTGTCATGGCAGCATCCTCGCCGGTACTCACTTGAAGGGTCCATCCCCAGGCGGTAACTGATGAGGCGTGTGTGTAGCAGTACACCCCTGCAGGGTTAATGAACTATTCGAATAGCCGTGTCCGCGGTTATGGACTACTTGGAGACCTTTACTTGATCATAGATAACTTGAACTGGATACTTCTAAAACACACCAAGATAAGTGTGAGTGTTGTGGCGTGCTTCCTCGTGGGGAAGTCGAGGAAGGCACCATAGTGGAGTATTTATTGGAGACTGTTACTTGGACTCGTGTACGTTCTTACCTCTCTCTGGTACTCGTAGTTCAAAATTAGCCAAGTCAAAGCTGGCACTTCTGCAAGTGAAACCCCACCTCCTTTTGCCTTGATACATGTGCATGAGTAGTATAGTTCCTATGTAAGTCTTGCTGAGTACGACTTTGTACTCACGTTTGCTTATGCTATGTTTTAGAGACTAGACCACTGACCCTGATGGTGGCCTCTACCTCGAGCTCGACGTGGACCAATGTCTTATAGTTCCAGGCAGCAGCCTGTGCCCTCTGGAGGGTCGTTGTATTTTCTTTCAGGCTTCTTAATCCATTTGTTAAACTTGTCTTTACTAAGACATAATTTTCTTCCGTTGATGTTTGATGTAATCTTGGATCACAGTCATGTGATCTCTGCTTGTATTACAACTACTATGTCTGCTCTGTTTAGCAGAAGTTATAAAGACTGAGTTTGTAGAGTTCATGTTGTGATTACCTGCTGTTTACACTGGACATGTATGTTGCGTGTATGATTATAACATGCATGTCTTAGTGTGGGGTTCGATAGCTTAGTTGTTTTCTTGCCGGCGGTCTTTTATACACCAAGTGGCCCTTAGATGTGCGCAGCTTGGGGCATCGCGATGCGATTGCTCGTGACTCTGTCACGTGGCACACTTTGTTGTATGATTGAGCCCGCCCGAGATCCCGACTAAGTGATCGGGCTGGAGTAAGTCTATGTAAGGGTTATGATTCAATCGATAACATGGTTGAGGCAACTTGTCTATGAGTATGGGATTCACCACCCATAAGCATTTAGACTTGTGAGTGGACGATGAGGACCCATCTCAGTTGATCATCCGGCCTGGATGGGATGCCCCTCACGTTCGATGCTTACCGAGAGTGATCTGTGCTTGGCCTTGTCTGCTTAGACAAGTGGGTACGGCTCTCGGCTCTCCATGTGATTGCATTATGACCGGAATTACATTCGCTAACCCTGGGTCCCGACAGACTTGGTATCAGAGCCGACCCTCGCGGTTACACGGGCGTGTGTGGGTTAGTTGCGCGACCATGTGGGACATGTGTCAGCACTGGACGCACAGACGTGTGCCAAAAGGGAACGTTCCTGTGGGCCGACGAGGACGTCGGTTCCTTTGAGTGGGTGTGTGTGATATCCTGACTTAGTAGGAATGAAAGACTACTCATATCAACAAGGTGCACCTTATTTTCCGGGAGGCCAGACCAAAGAACTCCAAAGTTAAGCGTGCTTGGCTTGGAGCGATTTGAGGATGGGTGATCGACCGGGAAGTTGTTCCCGGGTGTGCATGAGTGGGGACAAAGTGCGCAGAAAAGACTAGTGTTGGTCTGTCGGGACAGTCTAGATCCCGCCAGGCGTACGCCGGGAACCGGTGGGTGTGTCCGGGGCGTTACAGTGCACTAGTGATGTCTCTCTCCCAAAAGACGGTAAAACTGCTATGCGAGGTAAACAAATTACAGATGGGAAATTGACAGGATTATAAACGCACCGCAATGCTAACTATGCTACAAAGAAAGGAAGAGGATCAAAAGCATGGAAAGTACGCCAAAATAAGTAGACCGAAATCCATCTGCATCTACTACTAATCATCCACCTTGAGCTATCTATCCAGAACATCTCGCTGGTATTAAGTTGCGAGCCCACCCAAAGTGTAAACCCAAAGCAACAAACAACTACATTAAAAAGAACTTTGCGTAAAGTAAACAATCCTTGCAACCGCGGTTACAAGCACCGTAGTTTTCCCCCTTGTGGCAACAACACATCCCTTAGACTCATGTTTCTGTCACTCAAGCGTGTCATCAGGGGGCATGAACCCACAATCGAGCATAACATTCCCTCTTGGAGTTACTACCTACTACTTGGCCAAAGAAATAAATGGAAACGGAGAACATGCAAGAATTACTTAGGAACAAAAATATAAAAGATAAGAACCAAATATATTACTCTATCATAGACTGAACATAATCTCATAATCCATCAGATCCCATCAAACGCAGCATAGCAAAAGCAGAAAAGATTACATATGTGCCTCGATCATGTAGGGCAGCTCACGAGGTCTAAACCATGAAGAACAAAGAGGGGAGGAGAACATCACATAGCTACTGATCACGGACCCATGGTCCAAAGGAAACTATTCACGGCACATTCGGGAAGCGTCCATGGTGGAGGGGAAGCTCCCGGAGGTTGATCCTCCCTCCGACGGGGTGCCGGGAAGGGGTCTGCAGGTGCTCTCGATCTTAGAAGCGCGGCGGCGGTGGAACAGAGGAGAGATCGCAAAAAAGGGTTCTGTCTTCGGAAGTTTCATGGCACGGGAGATATATAGGCGAAGGGGGCAGCCAGGGGGCCCACCAGGGGTCCAGGCGCCCCCTGGCGCGGCCAAGCCCTAGGCCGCGCCACCTAGGCGCCTGGGGCCTTGGTGGGTCCCACCTGGTCCCCCTTCGGGACTCCGGAAGGTGCCTTCACGCTAATTTTGTATCTGATTTTTCCCAAATTTTTGGAGCATTTTAATATGGGGGAAAACTGACATAAAAAACAACAGAAAACAGAAACTGGCACTAGGGTGCACTGAGTTAACAGGTTAGTCCAAATATGATCAAAAGTGTATGAAAGTGTATCTAGATCATAGCAATATCACACAAAACATGCATGGAGCAAGCAAAAATTATAGATACGTTTGGGACATATGAACATCCCAAAGCTTAATTCCTACTCGTCCTCGAGTAGGTAAATGATAACAAGCATAATTTCTGTGGTGACATGCTAGCAACCATATAAGAACTTTGAAAAGTAAAGCAATCAACGTATGTGATTCAATTGAAGTCCTAACATGCAAGAGTCTATATTAGCATTGAAACAAGTAACAAAAGAACATTAGGTGCAAGAGCTCTCGCTGTCCGTGACTCGAATGTCTCCAAATAGTGTTTGCGTGCAAGAAGAGGGATAGGGAATACGAGAAAAAAGTACTTTTGTGTTGAGAACTCAATCTACTAAAGTTTCACACTTGGTCTTCTTTGGAATCTTATCTTGGCTCGTCCCCAGACCACTAGTCAGGTACCCAAAGTGGAAGGTTGAGATGTAGACAGCAGCAAATTTCCCTCGGTGAAGATACCAAGGTTTGTCTCTAGTAGGACTCCGATAACGACAGGAAGGTGACAACGGCGCCAACAATTAGGCGGTTGACGTGGACCTGCACACACAACAGATAACTTTGCTCCCAACGAGTTCAGAGAGGTTGTCAATCCCTCCGGCCTTGTTGTTTACAAAGGATCAAACGCACGGGATAATAATGATAGTGATAGCAATAGAAAAGGAAATAAAGAAGAAACTAAATAACGGGTGTAAACAGTGGTGGAAATATGGACGGGGGTCCCATGATGTTCACTAGTGATGTCTCTCTCCCAAAAGACGATAAAATAGCCATGTGAGGTAAACAAATTATAGCTGGGCAATTGACATGATTATGTGCGCAAACCAATGCTAACTATGCTACTAAGAAAGGAAGAGGCTCAAAAGCATGGGTGTAACGACCCAATTCACATAGAATTGGAGTCTCTGTGATCAAGTGCTAGTCCCTGGATCGAACTCGCTAGCACACACAGTATAATAGATGTATATCAAAGTACAAGTGAATCACTATTACATCGTATGATCCAGAATTCAAAACAAATAATAACTTGCATAGCTCAAGGCTAGCTTATTCAATATAACTATAGCGGAAGCAAAACTAGTAGCGAGGAGTCCCATCAACATCCACAAGCGGCATGCTGAGTGTAGACTCGCAACCCTATCATAACACACTAATCTTCTGAGAAACCTGCAACACAAAGGTTACAACCCGAACACGGGTCAGTATATCTGATTTGTACGGCAAGTAACACAAGTGATAAAGCAATCCTACAACTCGTTTCAAATCAATAACATGAAACAAGATTGCTTTGTTGTACATAAAGTTGGTATTCATTTACTTCTACTTGCTACTCAACATTTTTATCATCTCAAGTTAATATCAACCCACAAAGGACAACAGCTAACTAACCGCCTATGAGAGCCCTCAGGATCACAGGATTTCTAATGGCAGCCATGAGAGCCCTCGGGATCATGGTTTCGTGAGTATTGTAGAGCCCTCAGGATACAATTGCACACGTACCTCCTATTCGTGGTCATCATAGAGCCCTCAGGATACGATGCCACTACAAACACATTCGTGACTGTTACAGAGCCCTCAGGATGCAACATCACCCTATCGTGAACACTGTAGAACCCTCAGGATACAGTGCCACTACCTAGACACAAAGTGAACATTTCAGAGCCCTCAGGGTGCAATGCCACACAAACAATCGTACGTGAATATTACAGAGCCCTCAGGATGCAATACCACTCTACAGTACCTCAATTGCAAGTTACTATTTTACTATCAATAATGTTGTCACAACACTTGAATAACACAATAATTCCCCCCCATGATTATCATAGCAACAGTAAGCATATAATCACATAGCTCAAGAAATACTAAAACATAACAACGTTGCATATACTGATCAATCAAAACATGTGGCTATCCTACCAGGTTTTAGCATAATCATAACGACCTTCACATGCATAGAAACATAGTATGGGCATAATCAAAAGTGAAGCTTAACCAAAAGTGAAACTTTCCTTGAACGGTGTTGAAGTACTCTAACACTTATTCCTGATCCTTTCTGCACTCCAGACAATCTACACGATCAAACAATAATGCATTCAATACCCATGTAACACATAAACAATGCAACAGTAAAAAACCAAATGAACAACAATAAAACCAACTAAATAGTAGCTAAACGATAACTATAACTCACCACGATCCCAACGCAACTGGAATCGGTGAAAACGGATACACCGTATAAAAGATACGGCCACCGGAAGTTTGAATTTAAATATGTACAAAATTCAAATTCGAAAAGTTTGACAGTGCAAAGTGCATCCTACTGTAAACTAGACTACACTACGGTCACAACGCAAAAAGAATCACCTAAAACGGAGCTACGGTTTAAAAGATATAGCGAATACGGTTCTAGGGTGAAATCTGTGAAAAAGGGCCTAATCGCAAATAAAATAACTTCTCTGCCGCGAATAGGTCCTCGGCTACGGAGCAAACGACGTCCACTCCGGCGAACGGTCCGGCGGACGTCCGCTAAATAAATAAACCGGCGGTTAACCGGAAAACCGCAAACCCTAATTAATAAATAGAAAAAAAATAAAATCAGATCTGGGCTCAGCTCGATCTAATCTGGGCCGTCCGTCCTCGGATCGGACGGCGGGGAACGGCCGGCGGCCAACCGGCGTCGGCGATGGCGTCCCGCGGCGCAGCGGTGCACAGCGCGGCGGCCGGTGCGGCCTGCGGCGGCGGCCCGCGGAGGCTCCAGGCGAGCGGGGCGACGGGGCGGGGTCGTGAGGAGGCGGGGCGGCGGCGCCTACCTCGGCCGGACGGCGGCGAGACGGCGGCGGCGGGACCCGTGGGCGATTTTAGGGTTTCTAAAAAAATTAAAAAACGAAAAAAAACCGAAAATTATATATAGCTAGGAAAAATATTTTTTTCATCAGTCCGAAACGGACTCAAATTGCACGCGGCATAAAATAGCCGTCTGGGCCGCTAGACGGCCCAAAACGAAAACTCCATTTTTCAAAAAATTTATTTGGTCAACCTACTACGCGGAACATTTTTAAATAATAGAATATGAATTTTAAAAATGTCACAACAATAAAATAAAATAATAAAAATAATTGTTTTTACCGAAATTACTATTTCAGCTATTATGTAATTTTCATAAATACCTTTTATGCAATAAACTCCGTATAAAATTATAAAAATCCCAAAAATATATTTGAGTCATTTATAATTCCTATGACATAGTTTATAAACACACAAAAATATTTTCAACACTTTTCAACCTTATTTTCAATGGGATAAGGCATGTTATATCCTCTCCAATAAAATTGCCTTACGTTGAAAAATGTTTAAAATATTCAGAAAATCCAAATAATGCAAAACTCCAGCATGACATGCATAAGATGATTTATTAACATCTGAATTTGCAAAAATTGGGCTGTTACAATGGGCGGTACGCCAAGGCAAGTAGACCGAAATCCATCTGCATCTACCTACTAATCATTCACCTTGAGATATCTATCCAGAACATCTCGCTGGTATTAAGTTGCGAATCCCACCCAAAGTGTAAACTCAAAGCAACAGACAACTGCATTAAAGAACTTTGCGTAAAGTAAACAATCCTTGTACCAGCAAGTACAAGCACCGTTGTTTTTCCCCCTTGTGGCAACAACACATTCCCTAGACTCATGTTTCTATCACTCAAGCTAGTCATCAGGGGGCATGAACCCACAATCATGCATAACGCTCCCTCTTGGAGTTACTACCTACTACTTGGCCAAAGCAATAAATAGCAACGGAGAACATGCAAGAATTACTCAAGAACATAAATATAAAAGAGGAGAATCAAATATATTAATCAAACACAATCTGAACATAGTCTCATAATCCATCAGATCCCAGAAAACTCAGCATAGCAACAGCAGAAAGATTACATATGTGCCTCGATCATGTAGGGCAGCTCACGAGGTCTAAACCATGAAGAACAAAGAGGGGAGGAGAACATCACATAGCTACTGATCATGGACCCATGGTCCAAGGTGGACTACTCACGGTTCATCCGGGAAGCATCCATGGTGGTGGAGAAGCTCCCGGAGGTGGTTCCTCCCTCCGGCAGGGTGCCGGGAAGAGGGCTCCTGGTGCTCCCGATCTTGGAACTGCAGCGGTGGCGGAACAAAGGAGAGATCTCGAAAAAGGGTTTCGTCCTCGAGGGTTTCGGGACGAGAGAGATATATAGGCGAAGGGGGGCAGCCAGACGTGGACCAGGGCCCCCAGGCGCCCCCCTGGCGCGGCATAGGGGGTGGCCGCGCCAGGTGGCCGCCTGGGCCACCCCTGGCTCCCCTCTGGCCCCACTTGTGCTCTTCCCGAAGCTTCCTTTACGCTAATTTTTCCTATATTTTTCCCGGAATTTTTCTGGCACTTTAAGTAATGGGAAAACCTGAAATACAAAAACAGCAGAAAACAGGAACTGGCACTGGGGTGCACTGAGTTAATAGGTTAGTCCAAATATGATCAAAAGTGTATGGAAGTGCATCAATATCATATCAATATCACACAAAAGATGCATGGAGCAAGCACAAATTATAGATACGTTTTGGACGTATCAACATACCCAAGCTTAATTCCTACTCGTCCTCGAGTAGGTAAATGATAACAAGCATAATTTCCGTGGTGACGTGCTACCAACCATATAAGAACTTTTAAGTAAAGCAATCAAGGCATGTAATTTAATTCAAGTCATAACAGGCAAGAGTCTATATTAGCATTGAAACAAGCAACATAAGAACATAAAGGTGCAAGAGCTCTCGCTGTCCGTGACTCGAATGTCTCCAAATGGTGTTTGCATGCAAGAAAGGGGATAGGGATATACGAGAGAGTAAAACATAGTTTTTATTGTTGAGAACTTAATCTACTAAAGTTTCACACTTGGTCTTCTTTGGAATCTTATCTTGACTCATCCCCAGACCACTAGCCAGGTACAAGTCAAAATGATCCACTCCCTTTCGATATTTTGAGCACTCATGCAATGAATGAGCGTAAGCAAGAAAGTTGACACTTAGGATGGCAAAGAGAGAAAAATGATTGAGGAGGAATACAAAAAGGTGTGAAAGGCTCACATCAATGAGGACAATCATAGGCGAGAGAAATCCAAATGATAGATATGATGTGAGGAGTAGGGATTGCCATGCAACGGATGCACACATGAGCTAAGTTAAGCTCTCCAATGGAACTAGTGGGGGTGCATCCAACTTGCTTGCTCAAGAAGACCTAGAGCTCATTTGAGGAGGCTCATCATTGGAATATACAAGCCAAGTTCTATAGTGTGAAGGTCCCCACATAGCTATATGCATGAATGATAATCTCTATGGAGTACGAGTGTGGATCTCTCAAAAGGAATAGTAGTGTGCCCCCTTCTCTCTTTTTATTTCCTTTTCTCTTTTTTTCTATTTTTTTCTATTTTTTTGGTGGCCTCAATGGCTCTTTCTATTTAACTCTCATTTGTCCTCTTTGGGATCTTTTGATTTTTTCCTCTTTGGGATCTTTTCCTCACTTTAGGGGCAACACTCTATATATTACAAGAAGTATAGAAGATCTTTCACACTTTACAACAGTACTCAACATAAAGAAAATGAAACTATAATGAAGTATGCAAATGTATGCCTCGGCTAGTGTAGCAGGATATGCAATGATACTAGCGCGTCATGTAGCAATGATTAGGACGAGGCCCAACTAGCATGCGACTCATCGATCAAGAAAAAGCATGTATGACATGAAGATCAAGTCATGAGAAGGTGGATGTTGCATGGCAATGTATCTCGGAAAGGCTATGGAAATGCCTTGATAGGTAGGTATGGTGGCTGTTTTGAGGAAGGATATAATGAGGCTTATGATGACAGAGCGTATCGTGCCAAGGATTTGGATGCACCGGCGAAGTATGCACCAACTCTCGAGGCGAGAAAGGGCAATGCACGGTACCGAAGAGGCTAGAAAAATATGGCTGGGTGGAAGTGTCAACTTTCGAATACTCACATTAGTACGAAGAACTCATGCACTTATTATCGGTAACTCTCAATCTAATTAGGAGGTTCTCAAAGAGACAAGTACCCCGAGGAGGAGTGTATGGGGTTTGGTTATCCTTGCGCATCCTCGACTCATGGTACGTGAGTGTACTCTAATATTCGATCCCTCCAAAGATTAGTGATCCATCTAGTAGCTAAAGTTCTCAACTAATTTGGTAGGTTTTTCGAAAATAAACACGGATTGCCCAAAATACGACATCTATCACTAATAGGCTAAATCTCTAGTCACCAAAAGTTCAAACATTACTCATGGCAATACCTCAAAACTATTGCAAGTTACTACTACAATTGAATAGCAACCTCAATTACCTACTTCAAGTCAAGACACAAAACTTAGTGCAATAGGAAAACTCTCTAAACAAGATAAACATGAAAACTCATGAGAGTTCCAGCAACAAACTAAACAAAATCTCTTAAAAATATAAGCATGAAAACTAAGAGCTAAAACATGACAACAGCTACGAAAAAGATAAAGAGCACACACAACAAAGATAAGCATGAAAATCCTATGTTGTGTTCTAGGGTGAAGTGGAGCGTGTTTCTCTCCCACACAAAGAAAGCTGGGATCTAAATTGTTATGAACAGCAATCAAATCTAAAGAAAACTAAAAAGGAAATAAAGAGCAAGACGCTCCAAGCATAGCACAATACGGATGAAGTGATAAAAATATAGTGGAACGAAAGACGAACTGATAATTGTTGATGGAGAAGGGGATGCATGGGGGAATCCCCAAGCTTAGATGCTTGAGTCTTCTTGAATATTAATTGGGGATGCACGCGGGCATCCCCAAGCTTGAGCGTCTGACCCTCATGAATCTTCTTTTATCATCTTCCCTCGCACACTTGAAAATGTAACGACCCGGTTCCTCACAACCGGAGTCTCTGTGCATTCTGTGCTAGTCCCTGGATCAATAGCTACCACACACAGTATATGATGTAATATCAAGAATAAACCACATGTCATATATATTACATCGAAGATCCAGTATTAAAAATAAACATACCTGCATAGCTCAAGGCTAGCTTACAAATATAATACAGCGGAAAAACAATAAAGAGCTTCGTAGCGTCCATCAACTCCACCGGCAAGTTGAGTATAGACATCGTAACCCTACAATGCATCACTTACTCGTCGTATAAAATCCTGCAACACCGAAGGTTACAGCCCGACAACGGGTCAGTACATTTGAATGTACGGCAAGTCACACGAAAAAGGATATAACAGACCTATTGCTACATGCAAGGTAAGTCAAAGGAAAGGTTTATGGTTTAGTTTTGCAGAAACCCAGTTTTTCCCTCACATACTACAACTAATCAAATTTTAATTTATCTTGCTAGTCCTAAGTATGGTTGAATCGGGCTACACCAATTCCAACCATCACTTTATTAAAAGTTCCCACTCAAATTCTTATTAAGGTGAAATATCTGTCAAGACCATCCAACAACAATAATACCCAGTTTCTCAAAGTTGTCCGTAACCGTGGACACGGCTAATCATGATCAGTTTTTACACTCTGCAGAGGTTTGTACACTTTCCCCACTGGACTCAACCCGAAGATTGAGATATAGTCTTTCAGAAGAGGTTGCCTCCACCCTTTGGTAGCCGGTACACATATCATATCTACATCAGCTAGCTACCAGGGCCAGGTTCCCCACAACTTACTCATCTAAGCCAGAGCCTATATAGCCAGTGGTTGTACATGGAAGCTACTAGTCACACTGTCTGTCCGATCTTTTTGAGCCTGGACGGCGCCCACTGCGTCAGAGGGTACTCGCCATGACGCACCCGGTTCACCACCAAAACGACCATTCGGGAAGCATTTAGCCCTGGCCTCTCCTCAACCGAGGCACGAGCCCCAGGATGCATTCCCTGCCCGCCCAGAGGTGATTTCTATTTAAGTTTGCCAGTCAAGTCATTAATCCTCACATAGCTCAATGAAATCTCACACCAATCCACGTCTACAAGCATAGCAGTATATAACAACCACGATCCTAGGTCGACAATGAAATACAGGATCAGAACATATGGCTATCCTACTAGGTTTAAATCATAACTAATATATAATCCTACAAATGCATAGAGTGATAATTTGCTACATGCATAATAGAAAATATAGGTTGAGGTATGGTCAAAGTGTAACTTGCCTTATACATTCGATGAAGTTCTTCGCTCTCGCGGTCCAGTCAACTCTACTCGTCACACTCCGAGAAATCTATCGCAAACGAAGGAACTCGAATAAGCAATCACATCACAACGAGACAACAAAAGTTCAACAAACAAACACAAAGGTATTAGCAACTAAACAAAAAGCTTTGAAGTGCAAAGGTGTCAATGTGTTCGAAGGTGATCGGTGGAACGTGAACTCGAGAGAGTCAATGGATAAAGAATTGTCGGAACAAGATTATGATCAAGGCATTATGAAATCAAGGTAAAGATCATGGCAATATGAATGGTATGTGGACATTGCCGATAAGATGTCTCATATGATCCAATATGCAAAAAGAATCACGTGAAACGTAATACTACAACGCAGGTCATAGCAATTGCAACATTGAATTGAATTTCAATTTAAACAGATCAAGAAACATTTGAATTTTTGTGTACACATGATATAAACCGAAAGTACACGGAACGAGTGATCCAACGCAAAAAGAATCACTCGATTTGGATCAACGGTTTACAAGATATGGCCTCCGGGATTTGAATTTGAATTTGAAATAAATCCAAATTCAAAAGTTTGAAAAGGGTGAAAAATTTTATACCATGCTAAAGTACAGAACAACACGAGCGCGTACGAAAAAGTTTCACCTCGATCCGACTTACGGTTGCGAAGATATCGCGGGTACGGTGTCGGGGTGTTTTCAGCCAACAGGGACCTATCCGCAAATAAAGTTTTTGCGAAAAACGCGATCAGGTCCCCGGTCAGATCTGATCGGAGTTGACTCCGGCGAACTCGGCGAGGGCAGCTCCGGCAAACTCGTGGCCGGCCGGCGAAGCCCAGCGGGTGGCGCAGCGAGCGGGGTGGGGAGGCGCGGCGAGGTCTCGCGGTCCGGCCGGTGAGGAAACGTCCTCGGGGCGCGGGCACGGCCGGAGGATTCGGCGTGCGGTGTGCAGCGGCGGCGGGGTCAGGGTGCCGGCGAGGCACGCGGCGGCGCCGGGACGAGTGCAGGCGGCGGGGTCGAGGTGCCGGCCCGTGCGGCGCGCGCGGTGCGTCGGCCGGTGGTGCGCTCCGGCGTGGCGGCGGAAGAGGAAGACGACTGGCGGCGGTGGTGCGGTCCGGCGGCGGTGACGTGGTGGCGGCGGGGTCGGCGTGGGGTCCGCGGGCTAGGGTTTTTGGAAAAAAAATTAACATAAAAGAAAAATTTCTGAAAAACTTATATAGCCAGAGCAAAATAGAAAAGAAAAAAAACAGTTCGAATCCTACTCGGGCTCAAACTCACTCGTGGGCGGAAAAACGAAATGGGCCGGCTGAAGTCTTTTTCCTTTTTATTTAAAAACCAAGACTTTAAACAATTAAATAAAATTAACCGTAACTCCAAAAAATATGAAATAAAATTCTAAATTCATCAAAGAATGCAAAGAAAATTATAAAATGAAAATATTTTCCAAAAAGGTAAATAACAATAAAAACCTTTTCTAAATACTTTATTTAAATATAAAATACTTTTCATAAATCAAATAAAATCCAATAAACCATTTAAAATAATTTTATTTGGTCAAAAGCATCGACAAACTATTTCTAAATAATAAAATATAAATTTTAAAATTGTCACACCAATAAATAATTTGGTAAAATAAAGATATCCCATTGGAATACTTTTTAAACTCTTTTGAAATATTTAATAAATCATTTTAATGAAATAAAAAAACTCTCTTAGCATTATAAAATCTCTAAATTAATTTTAGACTTATTTATAATACTCAAAATAAAATTTAAAAACTTTAAAGTAATATTCTAAATATTTCCCAACTTTATTAAAAAGGGGATAAGTCATTTTATATCCTCTGAAATGAATTTCCTTGAGTTGAAAAATGTTTTGAATATTCAAAAGAATTCCAATAATGATTTAAAACATTTTCCAACCTTTTAATAAGTTGAAGGAGTCATATTACCTTCTCTCATTTTGTTTTGTTGGTTTTGTTTTTAAAATAATAAATTCCAAAACACCAATTATGAATATTTGGGAAAGTCCTTTTATTCCCTCTCTTTTTAATATTCAATAAACTCCAAAAGTTTTAAATCCCAGAGAAAATCAAACACATCAATCAAACAATCATTATCTATTTAATTTTATTAACATTCCAAAATTCAGAGAATTTTGGTATGTTACACACTACCACCCTTAATAGGAATCTCGTCCTCGAGATTCGAGAAGGCTAGAAGGGAAAAGGTTAGGGTTTGGGTTTTCTTGGCAGTCCATCGATCCTCCGATGAGCTAGGGTGCTGCCACCCTTAACAGGAATGCGACGTGGTCTTCAAACGCTTGCTCCCTCACACATAATCTTCATAGTCCGTTGGGGCATTGAATTCTTCATCACAAGTGTGGGCTTCCGGTATGTTAATCCATCGATGACATTCTTCGTAAAGACCCCACCTTCGGTCTTCGAGGTTTCACGAATTCCTCCTTCGAGGTTTCCATTCCTTAGCAAGAGAGTGGTCTTCCAAGTACTGAGACTTCATGGCTGACAGGTCAGACGCCACTACTAAACAACTATCGATTACTCTCTTGGTGGTCGTCAAGAATACTTCTACGGGATACCTGCAACAAATGGTCTTGGTCCATACTCACCGTATAACACAAACGGTAATCTCCTACAGGGGTCACACATCGTACCATTCTATGGTTTAGGCTTTGACATCGTCATCTCTCTTCTATAGGGAAGTCACTCAAGATTTACTATCTCGCATAGCAAGAGCGAATAATAAGGGTAGTCGTCATGGGGGCCAATCCATTCCGCACCCATATCATTACCTTGTATATGGTTTAGTGAATCTCTCAATCTAACACTCGGTCATTCTCACAAGCATTGCAGAAGTCCTCCTTAACTTGAACTGGGTCCAGATAAATCCATGGTTCTGCAAGCCAACCAAAACATCTATCGTTTCTTCACAACACTCAGGTTTACGCAGCCTGCTACAAAACGTGCACCGGTGAACTATAACTTCCCTCGGGATTCTTCCTTCAGCAAGATTGTGCCTGCTTGTTGTAAGATCCTAGCACACTGGGTTAACTTTGAACTTGGCATTGGTTGCATCATCTTTATTCCAACCTTGACATTAGCAGCCATTGTAGTAGCTTCTTCAATTTAGGGATGAGGATGAGGGGGAACAGAATGTAGATAGCGAGGTAGAGAGAGAGAGATATGGAGAGATACCCATGCAAACATCACACTAGTTTTGAAACATAAGTTTTGGTGTGTAGCTGTCGGTAAAACAAGAAATGACAGCTCACAGAAACGATCTAACGGTAGAAACTTGAATCTTCCAGGTCTTCGATGACGGTAGCTTCAGTTTCGCGTTGTCGAAGCAATCTTCATATCGTTGAGTCACTTGCCAAGTTTATTATTCTTGTTGTTATGTCTCCTTCAGTCTTGAAGCATACTAATTAGATAAGGGGTCTAAGGTAACGTAAACTTATTCTACTCACGAAGAAGAACCACAAAGCACAACACATCACATCACAACAAAGGCATATCAGGGTCAAGGCCACAAGCAAAACTTAACAAAACAATCATGACATAAAACATCTAGTTAATCAATAGCAAAACATGCATCGATACACATCTCCAACTAACAATGAAAAGGTAACAACGTACACTTAGTGCACACCTACGTACGTCTATCATCCAAGGCCAAACATAAGCTTCAATATGTCGACGTCTTTGCTCCCATGTTCACATCTTCTTTCTCTTCAATTCTGGACACATGTTGGCGTAATGTCCCATATTCCTGCACCGGAAACACTGAATCTGGCTAATGTCCTTCATCTTCTTCTTCACGAGGGCTTCCCTGCATTCTTGGATAATCTTCTCCATTCCTTCCTTTTGATGCGGAGATACTTGTTGTGTCATGATGAAAAATTGACACTGAGCCGGGTAATGATCAGTTCCTTCACACGTAAAACATGTGACTTGTGCAGTGGGGCATTCTTCACCCGAGTGAATTTCTTCACAACAGGGACATCCATCTTTGTGTCCTTCATAGGAGTGATCTGTTTCTCCGCAAATTGTACAGGTACGAGGCCTCTTACGGGTTATCGTCTTTGGCGTCGGGGTGACAAGGCGGGATCCCAACAAAATCCTTGTGAACTCCTTGCAAGTAATCTTCCTTCGTGATTCGTCAATTGCTTGGTGCATTCTCCACCAAGTAGCATCCTCTTGTACCAAGTACTTAACAGCATAGGGGACCATGTCCTCACTTGCAACCTGGTTTATCTTCATGTGCTCCTCCATACTACGAATCCATTGCGCCACCTTCAGTCTCGACATCGCCCCAGAAAAGGCGAGTCCTAGTCCATACTCCATCTATTAAACCCATACGGCAAGGGTTATGGCACAGCTATAACACCGACAAGACAACAACTAATGATAACACCAAACATATGCACTCAAACAAGAAAGAGGCAAAAACACCTACGTTCAAACGCAACACATAACAACAAACAATACAGTCACAAAAGTCAATGCACACAAACAACACCTAGAGTAAGGTCGTATGTGCAAGACATACGATCTCATCCTACTACTCAAAATTCGTTCATCTAACTTCACCTAAAAGGTGGCGCTCTGATTCTAAGCTTCATCCTTCTCAGCTAAGCTGATCTTAAAGATCCTCACGTAGTGTAAACACTAATCCTTATTAAATCCATAGAATACTCTTCAAAAAAATTGGCAGTCGTAACTTCAATTGATCCACGAGGTTGATGATGTACTTCTCAAATGTCTTGTCTTCAGGGGTGTGCAACTCAGAGGGGTATTTATAGTAAAACAAGATGAGAAGTTTTAGAGAATTGAATAAAAGATGAGAGATACTAGTGGAGAGAGTAAGACATCAGAGAGTGATAAAAATAATTTTGTTCCTATGGCTTTTCCTATCCATTTTCTAGGGTCACGACCTACAGTCAACATGGGCTCTGATACCATCTGTAACGACCCGGTTCCTCACAAACCGGAGTCTCTGTGCATTCTGTGCTAGTCCCTGGATCAATAGCTAGCACACACAGTACATGATGTAATATCAAGAATAAACCACATGTCATATATATTACATCGAAGATCCAGTATTACAAATAAACATACCTGCATAGCTCAAGGCTAGATTACAAATATAATACAGCGGAAAAAAAATAAAGAGCTTCGTGGCGTCCATCAACTCCACCGGCAAGTTGAGTATAGACATCGTAACCCTACAACGCATCACTTACTCGCCGTATAAAATCCTGCAACACCGAAGGTTACAGCCCGACAACGGGTCAGTACATTTGAATGTACGGCAAGTCACACGAAAAAGGATATAACAGACCTATAGCTACACGCAAGGTAAGTCAAAGGAAAGGTTTATGGTTTAGTTTTGCAGAAAACCAGTTTTTCCCTCACATACTACAACTAATCAAATTTTAATTTATCTTGCTAGTCCTAAGTATGGTTAAATCGGGCTATACCAATTCCAACCATACCTTTATTAAAAGTTCCCACTCAAATTCTTATTAAGGTGAAATATCTGTCAAGACCATCCAACAACAATAATGCCCAGTTGCTCAAAGTTGTCCGTAAACGTGGACACGGCTAATCATGATCAATTTTTACACTCTGCAGAGGTTTGTACAATTTGCCCACTGGACTCAACCCGAAGATTGAGACATAGTATTTCAGAAGAGGTTGCCTCCACCCTTTGGTAGCCGGTACACCTATCATATCTACATCAGCTAGCTACCAGGGCCAGGTTCCCCACAACTTACTCATCTAAGCCAGAGCCCATATAGCCAGTGGTTGTACATGGAAGCTACTAGTCACACTGTCTGTCCGATCTTTTTGAGCCTGGACGGCGCCCACTGCGTCAGAGGGTACTCGCCATGACGCACCCATTTCACCACCAAAACAACCATTCGGGAAGCATTTAGCCTTGGCCTCTCCTCAACCGAGGCACGAGCCTCAGGATGCATTCCCTTCCTGCCCAGAGGTGATTTCTATTTAAGTTTGCTAGTCAAGTCATTAATCCTCACATAGCTCAATGAAATCTCACACCAATCCACGTCTACAAGCATAGCAGTATATAACAACCACGATCCTAGGTCGACAATGAAATACAGGATCAGAACATATGGCTATCCTACTAGGTTTAAATCATAACTAATATATAATCCTACAAATGCATAGAGTGATAATTTGCTACATGCATAATAGAAAATATAGGTTGAGGTATGGTCAAAGTGTAACTTGCCTTATACATTCGATGAAGTTCTTCGCTCTCGCGGTCCATTCAACTCTACTCGTCACACTCCGAGAAATCTATCGCAAACGAAGGAACTCGAATAAGCAATCACATCACAACGAGACAACAAAAGTTCAACAAACAAACACAAACGTTTTAGCAACTAAACAAAAAGCTTTGAAGTGCAAAGGTGTCAATGAGCTCGAAGGTGATCGGTGGAACGTGAACTCGAGAGAGTCAACGGATAAATAATTGTCGGAACAAGATTATGATCAAGGAATTATGAAATCAAGGTAAAGAGCATGGCAATATGAATGGTATGTGGACATTGCTGATAAGATGTCTCATATGATCCAATATGCAAAAAGAATCACGTGAAACGGAATACTACAACGTAGGTCATAGCAATTGCAACATTGAATTGAACTTGAATTTAAACAGATCAAGAAACATTTGAATTTTTGTGTACACATGATATAAACCGAAAGTACACGGAACGAGTGATCCAACGCAAAAAGAATCACTCGATTTGGATCAACGGTTTACAAGATATGGCCTCCGGGATTTGAATTTGAATTTGAAATAAATTCAAATTCAAAAGTGTGCAAAGTGTGAAATTTTTTATACCATGCTAAAGTACAGAACAACACGAGCGCGTACGAAAAAGTTTCACCTCGATCCGACTTACGGTTGCGAAGATATCGCGGGTACGGTGCCGGGGTGTTTTCTGCCAACAGGGACCTATCCGCAAATAAAGTTTTTGCGAAAAACGCAAATGGCGGCTGCGGTGACGTGGTGGCGGCGGGGTCGGCGTGGGGTCCGCGGGCTAGGGTTTTTGGAAAAAAATTAACATAAAAGAAAAATTTCTGAAAAACTTATATAGCCAGAGCAAAATAGAAAAGAAAAAAAAACAGTTCGAATCCTACTCGGGCTCAAACTCACTCGTGGGTGGAAAAACGTAATGGGCCTGCTGCAGTCTTTTTCCTTTTTATTTAAAAACCAAGACTTCAAACAATTAAATAAAATTAATCGTAACTCCGAAAAATATGAAATAAAATTCTAAATTCATCAAATAATGCAAAGAAAATTATAAAATGAAAATATTTTCCAAAAAGGTAAATAACAATAAAAACCTTTTCTAAATGCTTTATTTGAATATAAGATACTTTTCATAAATCAAATAAAATCCAATAAACCATTTAAAATAATTTTATTTGGTCAAAATCATTGACAAACCATTTCTAAATAATAAAATATAAATTTTAAAATTGTCACACCAATAAATTTTTTGTAAAATAAAGATATCCCATTGGAATACTTTTTCAACTATTTTGAAATATTTAATAAATCATTTTAATGAAATTAAAAAGTCTCTTAGCATTATAAAATCTCTAAATTAATTTTAGACTTATTTATAATACTCAAAATAAATTTTAAAAACTTTAAAGTAATATTCTAAATATTTCCCAACTTTATTAAAAAGGGGATAAGTCATTTTATATCCTCTCAAATGAATTTCCTTGAGTTGAAAAATGTTTTGAATATTCAAAAGAATTCCACTAATGATTTAAGACATTTTCCAACCTTTTAATAAGGTGAAGGAGTCATATTACCTTCTCTCATTTTGTTTTGTTGGTTTTGTTTTTATAATAATAAATTCCAAAACACCAATTATGAATATTTGGGAAAGTACTTTTATTCCCTCTCTTTTTAATATTCAATAAACTCCAAAAGTTTTAAATCCTAGAGAAAATCTAACACATCAATCAAACAATCATTATCTATTTAATTTTATTAACATTCCAAAATTCAGAGAATTTTGGGATGTTACAGAAAACTCCCTTCGTACATAACTCATTATAATCTGATTAGCGAGGTTAGTACCCACAATAAAATATATTTTTCTCTACTGGAAATAAGGATATTCTTGAAGAGCTACTGTTTCTCAAGATGGCAAAAAAGTTTTTGCAAAGAAAAAGCAGCTTAAGGTTTGCAAAACGAAGAAAAGGAAAAACATGACAGAATCTGTGAAAAACAGACCAGCAGGTAGTAAAGAATTTTTTAGGGATACTTCTGCAACTCAAATCAAAAAACTCAGAACATACGAAAGTTCCGTGATTGTATAGAGCACGCTGTGTAAACCATTCAGCTCAAAAAGATGAACTGGGATTTTTCTAAGATTTTTCCCGTCACGAGGACAGAATCTGTTTTCTGGACAGCATGTCACAACTTTCACTTCCCTTGTCATATGAGGTTATAAATGGCACAAAGCTTGAAAATGAAAGATACAATGATGTTGCTACAGTAGTAACAATCATCAAGACCACTAAAAACAGAAGAAAAACAAAAAGGAAAACCTAAATTCGTTGCGGGCTGCCTCCCGAAAGCGCTTCTTTAAAGCCATTAGCTAGGCTTAAAGCAAAAGATCAAGTCTTATCAAGAAATAACTAGCCCGTGTGACGGACTCAAAAGGTAACTTAATATTCTTTCTAGGGAAGTGTTCCATCCCTTTCTTGAGAGGGAATTGGAATTTTATATTCCCTTCTTTCATATCAATGACAGCACCAACGGTGCGAAGAAAAGGGCGTCCCAAAATAATTGGACATGATGGTTCACATTCAATGTCCATAATAGTAAAATCAACGGGAACATAATTGTCATTGACAATGATAAGAACATCATCGATCTTCCCCAAAGGTTTCTTTACGGAAGAGTCAACAAGACGAACACCAAAAGAACAAGGATCAGAAGGTTTCAATTCAAATATACCATACATTCTTTTGGGCATAACGGAGGTACTGGCTCCAACATCACATAAATCATAGCAAGAGAAGTTATTCAACTTAATTTTAATCATAGGATCCCAACCATCTTCTAGCTTTCTAGGTATGGAGGCTTCTACCCTAAGCTTCTCCTCCCTAGCTTTAATGAGAGCATTAGTGATATGCTCCGTGAAGGCAAGATTAAGTGTGCTAGTGTGGGGGATCTCTAGACATCTTGTGAAGGAAACCAATAACTTCAGAAAGGGTGCAATTATCAAAATCAAGGTCACTACTATCAAGTAAAGTGGTATTGGTGTCCTTTAGGCTCACTTTTTTGGTAGCTTCTATAGTAATAGGAGTTTCTTCTTCTACGGTTAAGGTCATAGCATCACCATTAATAGGTCCTATGGGACTAGGGGTGCATTGGGTCCTAAGAGTGTGGATATCCTCAACCACTTGGATAGTAGCAACGGTATGGTGTGTAGGAAAGCTCTTAATTCTATCTTCTTCATCCTTTATAGTCGAAACCACTTCAGGTTTAGCTGCCATTTGGTTTATCAAAGTAGCGTTTGTGTGAGACATATTGGAAACTTGGGTTTCCATGGTGGTGAGCCTAGTCTGAAGGTTAGAAATTTCAATGTTCAGACTCTCGAGTTGTCTACCAATGTCTTGCAAGATAGAAGTATGCTCATCTAATTGTCTAGAGAAGGTCCTATTTTGTTCATATTGGGTGTGCATGTAGTTCTTAGTTGAAACACCCTTAGTGTCAAGCAACAGTAATCACTTTTACTGTTGCCAGGTCACTTGGTTAAGAATGGATGATCACCCTTGATCATAGTGATCCAGATTCAGCCCAAATAAAAATTCCAAGTACAAGTGGAAAATAAACCTTGACCAAAAATTGTGCAACCAATTTTGATAAATGTCAAATAATCAGTAGGTCGTATAAAAATTGGAATAGGAATTTATTAAATTGTTTTACTAATTTAAACAATTCATAACAGCAACAAAACAACCCCTTTTACTTGTTGCATTTTCAAACGGAACTCTAAAATAATTTGTATCAGACTCAAACTTTTAGTAGCAACATATTCAAGTGTAATACAATTATTGGGGCAAGTCCCATATTTTATAAAAATCGTATAGTGGTTAAACAAAGCTGGAACATAAAAGCAAAACAAAAATAGAAATGAAAGTAAACAAAAAAAAGGAAAACTATATGTCGCCCGGGGCAACTCCCCATCAGGCCCAACCTGGCCCAGCCCAAACCCCTTGGCGATCTGGATAACATGCCCGAGTCGGCCCCTCCTCCACCTCTCTCCCTCCCCTCGATCTCGTTCTCTCTCTCCCTCCCCGATCCCGATCCCCCATCCCCCCTCCTGGCGCGACCGCCGCCGGCCGATTCCGGCGATGGTCGGCCGCCCCACCGCCATCCAACGCCTGACCGACCTCCCCCCCGCTCCGGTCCTTCCCCTGCACCGCGCGATGCGCCGTCCACCTCCTCCTCCTGCGGACACGGGCGAACCCTAGCCGCCATGGTCGTCGGGCACGGCGCCGGGGCCACCTCCGGCGCCCCCCGCGTGCTCGCCCCCTGGTGGCCGCGCCACCCCCATGCCCCGCCGCGACGACGCAGTTCCCCTTGTGAGCGACCCCTGTCTCTCTCCCATGCACCTGCCCCGGTCGCCGCCGTCGTGCTCCATGGCTGGGTCGCGCCCCGTGCGCGCGCGCCGTGCTCACCGCACCCTGGTCGTGCTGGCCGTGCCATCCCCGTTCCCTACTTGCTGCTACCAGCCACGACCACGACCATGGTCGTGTGCGTGCACGGTTGTTGCTTCGATGTTGAATCTGAAAACTGCTACTGCTACTGAATCAAAAAAATGTTGCTGCTACACCACTTGACTACCAGTAAAACAACAGCAAACAAACCTCAACCGAAGTGAAAGTTGTAGATCAAGAAACTAGACATACCAGAGATTATTTCATTCCATTTGACCAACTCCAAATTATATATAGATTGATCACAATAAATTTTGCAAAAAGCTATTTGCTGTTAAAACAAAGATCACCAGACTTAGAAAATTTCTGCTAAGTCCAAAACATTTTCTTAACCACTTCATAAGCCCCAAACATTGTGTTATGGACTTTTATTAAAAATGAAAATTACATGGGCATGTTCTACACATAACCATCTCCACTTTACCCCACTGGACCAACTTCATACGATCCATAAATTAATTCCTATAAAAATCGCAAAGTGCTATGTTCTGTTAACTGTAATAGTTTCTGGAATTATTAACAGATGACACGGTTCAAACAAAGTATTAATTAAGCAAATGAAATCCAACAAGCATGAAATTTGTACCAGATTGTAGACCATAGAAAAATGCTTCGATTTGATATAGGGCACTAATTTGTCGGGTGAGCAGAACCCAAAACCGTAGGCTCTCAAAAAATGGCTAAGTGATGTTTGAAGACAGAATTTGAGACTTAGCAAAATATCAATGAAATCGAAATGTATTCTATGACATGTGGGCCCATGCACTATTGAGATTCAGATTAAATATAATTCTTTTATTTTCCACTGCCTATGACATGTGGGACCCTTTTGTCAGGGTTGACCAGTCAACATACACTATTATGGATAATGTTGATTCATTTAATAAAAGAAAATCTAGAAAATAGATAAAATGAATTAAATTAGAAAATCATATTAAATAAACCGCAGCTCAGATCAAAATACTTTCTACATGAAAGTTTCTACCCGTATACCGACCACACCCCTCTAACATACCGAACGTGAAATATTTCCCCTCCGATTCATCTGTCTGTCAGACGACCGGAGCCGGTAAAACTTCCCGGATGAAATTGTTCTAAACATGAAACTTGTTCAGAATGGATCAACGATCACGGATACACTATCCACATGTCTGTCAGATGTCTCTAACACTGCAGACATGGAACCTTCCCCTCCGGATCATCTGTCCGGTAATCAACCGGTACTGATGCGTCATCCCCGGATAAATCCCTGCTCCGAGAAAATCACTGAACACTACGTTAGAGCCCCGTTACTTTGTATCTTGTATGCCATACATTTGTATTTCTATTATTGTTGTGTATTTACTGTTTCTTCCCCCCTTTTATTCTTCGGTAGACCCCGTTGCTGCCGCCGATGACATCGTTGCCGAGTACGACTACTTCGTCGACGATCATACCGTTACTACCGAGCTTCCAGGAAAGCAGAGCCATTTTCCTTCCCCAGATATCGCCTATCTTTTCCGTACATTTCTTGCACTAGGCATGGTTACTTCTTCTGCTACGTTACAATCCTATTCAATTGCATAGCATGTTTTTGTCGCCCCTTGATGTACCCTCCTTTGTCCTATGCTGCCTTAAAAATATATATAATATTCAGCAGTGAAACCTGCGCATTGTTAGCTAGGTTTAGAATAGCGGGTCGTGATAACTCTGGTGAGTGAACGCGGATTACAAAATATTATAACTGCCACAGGTATGGATCAATGCAGACGCCCTAGGGAACCTACAACGGCGAGACTCTGCCGAGTCGTTTCGAGTTTGACTTACGAGTGGATGGAACTGGTATTTCACTCTCGTCGGCTCAGTAGCGTAGCATCACTGGGATGATACGAGGGTATTCCTCTTTAGTTCATTCCGCTGGTGTCTCGGCACCACCGGGGTGATACGAGAATATTCCTCTTTAGTTCATAACGCTGATGTCTCGGTCGAACCTCTCCAAGTGTACCATCGAGGGTGATTCCTCCTGGTTTCACTTGATGGTAGGCACTCAAATCAATTGGTGTCCTTACAGGTAAGGAGTCGGGTGACCAAACGGTGCCCGCGCAAGGTATCTTAGCGGAACGACAGGTCAGGTGTATTCCACCGATGTGCGGCGGGCCTGGTACTATTCGTGGCCGACAGATATCCTGTTGTACGAAAGTCGAGCTCTTCGGAGAAAAAACGAGACAAGGTAAGGAGACGGTTCACCTTGTTGGTAACCGCATGAGTTGGTGGGACGTCAGGGCAGGCACCGATGTTACTGGTGGACCTGACTGCTGTCGTTGTCCGCGACTCACCCAGAAAGGGGCAACGATAACGGTTGTCCCGACAGAAAATAATAAAATGACTAACGGTTCAGGTGGATGACTTGAGTAGCCTTTTGGCTTGTATGCACTAACTTCACGTGGGATTACGGTGTGGGCCCTCCACGTTGTGGTCTCGTTCGAAAGCTCTGAAAGACGTCCAGTTCAGCATTGTGGCAGGGACGGATCGCGCTGCGGCGCTGGAATTCACCCTCCTCACAACGACCCGGAGAGTGAGGGGTGATAGGCCCATGACCCCCTTGCCCTTAGGGTTGTAGACCGACGGGACCTCTCTGATGAGCCGTAGGATGTGCCTTGGCGTGTCCGATAGCCTCGGTGGGGCATTCCCTAACAAGGTGTACGCCACCCTGGAGATCCGAGCGTGCAGGATGAACAGTAGTGCACCCCTGCAGGGAGTTTGATCTATTCGAATAGCCGTGTCCACGGTAACAGGACGCTTTATGCTGAATCCAGAGCCTACTACTACAAACTACTACTATTAAACTGTATGGTTCCGGTTTCTTTTCCTCGCAGGGAGTCGAGGAAGGGATCTCGGAGGCATTTATAATTATTAATTATTACAACTTACTATTATACAATGCTGCAGCAACTTCTGCTGCATTGTTATTACATTCATGCTTTTAAACTGTTGGTTGATTCTTACCTCATGCTGCAAGACTCGTCGGAAGATGCTAGTCTTCGATAGGCCTAGCTTCTTATCCTTGTTCTGAATTTCTACCTTGCAGTCCACTATATACAGCCTCCCCTTTCCAATTGATACAAATGCATAAATGCTTAGTAGCGGACTTAAGACTCGCGGGTATGCTAGATACTCACCTTTGCTTTATTTCCCCCTTCTTGTTTTGCTTGATCGGCCGCTGCAGTCGACGTTGGAGCCCAGGAGCAGAAGATCCCTGATGCCGACCACCCCAACGTGAAGACCCCCCGATGTCGTCTACGACGTCGAGTTCCCCGTTCACCAGGAGTAGTTTGGAGGTTCCCAGGCAGGAGGCCTCGCCTTTTCGATCGTTGTTGTTTTTGTGCTAGCCTTCTTAAGGCAGATCATGTGTACCTTGTGTCTGTACTCAGATACTATTGCTTCCGCTAACTTTGTGCTCTCGAGCTGTTGTATTCGAGCCCTCGTGGCCCCTGGCTTGTATTATACAGCTCTTATTATTTTATTTGTAGAGTTGTGTTGTGATATCTCACCGTGAGTCCCTGATCTCAATCGTGTACCTTGCGTGTATGATTACTGTATACGGTCTGATTTTGGGGGCGTCACATTAGTGGCCTTCTCTATTTCCAAAAGTTTCACATAACTAGGCATGTCTCTATCTCTAGGGGTAGAGTTTCTGGTGCTAGGATAAGTGTTGTTGTTCCAATAGTTGTTGGAGGGGAACGGTCTAGGATTGCTACCAAAATTACTCCTATAAGCATTGTTATTGAAGTTGTTTCTGGAGATAAAGTTCACATCTACTTGATCTTGAGCAATCAAAGAATTTAAAGGAACATCATGAGGATCAATAGGAGATTGGTTGGTAAGTAGAGACATAATCAAGTCAACTTTTTCATTTAAGGAGGAGATCTCCTCGACAGAGTTTACCTTCCAACCTGTTGGAGCTCTTTCGGTGTGCCATTGGGAATAGTTGGTCATCATCTCATCGAGTAGTTTTGTGGCAGCACCAAGCGTTGTTGACATAAAGGTTCCTCCCGCGGCCGAATCTAGCAAGTTCCGCGAGGTAAAGTTCAAGCCTGCATAAAAAGTTTGGATAACCATCCAAGTAGTCAAACCATGCGTAGGGCAATTCTTAACAAGAGATTTCATGCGTTCCCAAGCTTGGGCAACGTGCTCATTATCCAATTGCTTAAAATTCATAATATTACTCCTATATTGGGTAATCTTAGCTGGGGGGTAGTACTTCCCAATAAAAGCACCCTTGCACTTATCCCAAAAATCTATGCTATTCCTAGGCAAGGATTGAAACCAGATTTTAGCTCCTCCTCTCAAGGAGAAAGGAAAAAGCTTAAGCTTAACGATATCACCATCTACTTCTTTGTACTTTTTCATATCACAGAGCTCAACAAAATTATTTAAGTGCAAAGCAGCATCATCTCCAGCACCGGAGAATTGATCTTTCATAACAAGGTTCAGCAAAGCAGGTTTAATCTCATAAGAAGGTGCTAAAGTGGCAGGTGGAGCAATAGGAGTGCAAATAAAGTCACTGTTTTTATGACTAGTGAAGTCACACAACTTGGTGTTCTCGGTGGAACCCATAGCAGCAGCAAGCAAGGTAACTATTTTTTTGATTTTTGATAAGGGACACTAAAGCAAAAATTGAATGGTAAACTAACAAGAGTAAAAATCAAAGAAAAATGATAGTGTGCAACTCCCCTATCTTGAAGAGTGGAGTCCCCGGCAACGGCGCCAGAAATTAGGCGGTTGGCGGGACCACTCTTTTGCTGCGCTTCGGAGTCCCCGGCAACGGCGCCAGAAATTAGCTTTGATGGCTTCTCGCCCCTCGTTGGTTACCCAAAGTGGAAGGTTGAGATGTAGACATCAGCAAATTTCCCTCGGTGAAGATACCAAGGTTTTTCTCCAGTAGGACTCCGACAACGACAGGAAGGTGACAACGGCGACATCAATTAGGCGATTGACGTGGACGTGCACACACAACAAATAACTTTGCTCCCAACGAGTTTAGAGAGGTTGTCAATCCCTCTGGCCTTGTTGTTTACAAAGGATCAAACGCACGGGATAATAATGATAGCGATAACAACAGAAAAGGAAATAAATCAGAAAATAAATAACAGTTGTAAACAGTGGTGGAAATATGGATCGGGGTCCCATGATGTTCACTAGTGATGTCTCTCTCCCAAAATACGATAAAATATCCATGCGAGGTAAACAAATTACAGCTGGGCAATTGATAGGATTATGTGCACAAACCAATGCTAACTATGCTACTAAGAAAGGAAGAGGCTCAAAAGCATGGGCGGTACGCCAAGACAAGTAGACCGAAATCCATCTGCATCTACCTACTAATCATCCACCTTGAGATATCTATCCAGAACATCTCGCTGGTATTAAGTTGCGAATCCCACCCAAAGTGTAAACTCAAAGCAACAGACAACTGCATTAAAGAACTTTGCGTATAGTAAACAATCCTTGTACCCGCAAGTACAAGCACCGTTGTTTTCCCCTTGTGGCAACAGCACATCCCCTAGACTCATGTTTCTGTCACTCAAGCTAGTCATCAGGGGGCATGAACCAACAATCATGCATAACGCTCCCTCTTGGAGTTACTACCTACTACTTGGCCAAAGCAATAAACAGCAATGGAGAACATGCAAGAATTACTCAAGAACATAAATATAAAAGAGGAGAATCAAATATATTACTCAAACACAATCTGAACATAGTCTCATAATCCATCAGATCCCAGCAAACTCAACATAGCAACAGCAGGAAGATTACATATGTGCCTCGATCATGTAGGGAAACTCACGAGCTCTAAACCATGAAGAACAAAGAGGGGAGGACAAAATCACATAGCTATTGATCATGGACCCATGGTCCAAGGTGTACTACTCACGGTTCATCCGGGTAGCATCCATGGTGGTGGAGAAGCTCCCGGAGGTGGTTCCTCCCTCCGGCAGGGTGCCGGGAAGAGGGCTCCTGGTGCTCCCGATCTTGGAAGCGCGGCGGCGGCGGAACAGAGGAGAGATAGCAAAAAAGGGTTCCGTCCTCGAGGGTTTCGGGACGAGAGAGATATATAGGCGAAGGGGGCAGCTAGAGGAGGACCAGGGCCCCCAGGCGACCCCCTGGCGCGGCCCAGGGGGTGGCCACGCCAGGTGGCCGCCTGGGCCACCCCTGGCTCCCCTCTGGCCCCACTTGGGCTCTTCCCGAAGCTTCCTGTACGCTGATTTTTTCCTCTATTTTTCCCGAAATTTTTCTGGCACTTTAAGTAATGGGAAAACCTGAAATACAAAAACAGCAGAAAACAAGAACTGGCACTGGGGTGCACTGAGTTAATAGGTTAGTCCAATATCACACAAAAGATGCATGGAGCAAGCAGAAATTATAGATACGTTTTGGACGTATCAGAGGAGGAAGACAAAAAGGTGAGAAATACTCACATCAATGAGGACAATCATAGGCGAGAAGGCCAAATGATAGATATGACGTGAGGAGTAGGGATTGCCATGCAACGGATGCACATATGAGCTAAAAAGCTCTCCAACGGAACTAGTGGGGGTGCATCTAACTTGTTCGCTCATGAAGACCTAGAGATCTTTTGAGGAGGCTCATCCTTGGAATATGCAAGCCAAGTTCTATAGTGTGAAGGTCCCCACATAGCTATATGCATGAATGATCATCTCTATGGAGTACAAGGATAAGAGGGAGTACTAGTGTGGATCTTTCAAAAGGATAGTAGTGTTGCCCCTTTCTCTCTTTTTATTTTTCTTTTTCTCTTTTTTCTATTTTTTGTTTTATTTTTTTGGTGGCCTCAATGGCTATTTCTATTTAACTCTCATTTGTCCTCTTTGGGATCTTTTATTTTGTCCACTTTGGGATCTTTTCCTTACTTAAGGGCAACACTCTAATTTACAAGAGGGTATAGAAGATCTTTCACACTTTAAAAGGTACTCAAATCATAAAGAAGATGTAGCTATCATGATGTATGCAATGTATGTCGCTGCCAGTGTAGCAGGAACATGTATGACGTGAAGATAAAGTAATGAAGAGGTGGATGTTGCATGGCAATATATCTCGGAAAGGCCATGGAAATGCCTTGATAGGTAGGTATGGTGGTTGTTTTGAGGAAATATATAGGGAGATTTATGATGACAGAGCGTATCATTTCAAGGGTTTGGATGTACCGGCGAAGGTGGACGCCAACTCTCGGAGTGAGAAGAGGGCAATGCACAGCACAGGAGAGGCTAGCAAATATGAGGAGGTGGAAGTGGCAACTTTCAATACTTACATTAGTCCAAAGAACTCATGCACTTATTATCGGTAACTCTCAATCTAGTAAGGAGGTTCACAAAGAGACAAGTCCCCTAGGAGGAGTGTATGTGGGTTTGGTTATCCTTGCGCATCCTCGACTCATGGTACGTGAGTGTACTCTAATATTCGATCCCTCCAAAGATTAGCGATCCATCTAGTAGCTAGAATTCTCAACTAGTTTTGTAGGTTTTTGAAAATAAACACGGATTTCCCAAAATACAACACCTATCACTAATAGGCATGAGCTCTTGACACCAAAAGTTCAAACATTACTCACATCAATACCTCAAAACTATTCCAAGTCACTACTAAAATTAAATAGAAACCTCAATTACCTACTTTCAAGACAAGACAGAACTCAGTGCAACAACCAACTCTTCTTAACAAGATAAACATGAAAACTAAAGAGAGTTTCATCAACAAACTAAACAAAATCCAAGGCTCTTGCTAAAGTAAGACGTGGTCTAACTTGCTATGAACATCAAGAAAAGCTAAATAAAACTAAAAATAAAATCTAAGAGCGAGACGCTCCAAGCATAGCACATAACGCATGAAGTGATAAAAATATAGTGAGACGAAGGACGAACGGATGATTATTGATGGAGAAGGGGATGCACGGGGGCATACCCAAGCTTAGACGCTTGAGTCTCCTTGAATATTTATTGGGGATGCATGGGGGCATCCCCAAGCTTGAGCGCTTGACACTCCTGGATCTTCTTTCATCATCTTCCATCGCACACTTGAAAACTCCCTTCATACATAACTCATCATAAGCTGATTAGAGAGGTTAGTACCCTTAATAAAATAATTTTCCCCACAGGATATAAAGATATTCTTGAAGAGCTAATATTTCTCAAGATTTCCAAAAGGTTTTTTCAAAGAAAAAGCAAGCTTAAGGTTTGCAAAAGTAAGGAGAGACAAAACGTGGCAGAATCTGTGAAAAACAGAACATCACGTAGTAGATAATTTTTTCAGGGTACTTCTGCAACTCAAATCAAAAAACTCAGAACATGCGAAAGTTCCGCAATTGTATAGAGCACGCTGTGTAAATATTTCAGCTCAAAAAGAAGAACTGGTGATTTGATCCGATTTTCCCGTCACGAAGAAAAAATCTTTTTTCTGGACACCTTGTCACAACTTTTGCTTCCCTTGTCATATGAGGCTATAACTTGGCACAAAGATTGAAAATAAATATACAATGATGTTTGCTACATTTGAAAAAATCATCAAGATCACTAAAAACAGAAGTAAAAACATCTTGGGTTGCCTCCCAACAAGAGCTTTCTTTTACGCCTTTAAGCTAGGCATAAGGCAAAAGATCAAGTTGTATCAATCGAACCATCATCAGGATCATCGAAAATCTCTTCAATTGTACAACTAGTCTTATGAGGTCTCTCAAATAAAGGCCTAATGAATATTCTTCTAGGGATAAAACCAAAAGGCGGAAAATCAATGGGAGTTTCATTTATAAATTTATCAAAGAGAGGTATTTCTTCCAAAGTTTTCACGGTTTCAACTTCCTTGGCAATGGGCGGATTATTTTTGGGTCGGGGAACCTTAGGGACATAATTGAACTTAGGTTGCCTCCTTGCCGGAGTCTCTACCCTTTTTGGTTTGATTGAGGAGAAAGTGGTTCCTAGAGTATTAATGATTTCTTCAATCTTATCAATCCTAGAAGGATCCATATCATGGAATTTGATGGTCTCCAAAGTTTTAACAATTTTAAGCATGGAGCTATCAAGCCTATTCAAATTCCCTTGAATCTTGCGATCCAACTCATTTATCCTAGTTATACTTGGTATTTCTAACTCTATCTTTTCAAGTTTTTTCATAATGTGAGCTAGAGTTATATCTTCTTGTATGCTAGCAATGGGGATATTTCCAACAAGATTTTCAATAACATTAAGAGACTCCCAAATTGGGGTTTCTAGGAAATTCCCATTGATAGCGGTATCTAATATGAACCTATTCCAAGGAGTAATCCCAACATAAAATTTCTAAGCAGGATAGTAATGGATTGCTTCTTGGTGGCTCTTTTTTGAGAATCATTAATTCTATACCAAGCATCTTTTAAACTTTCACCACATTTTTGTTTAAAGGTGAGAACCTCTGTCTCAACAAAGGCAAAAGGACAAGACATAATGACAACTACTAGAAAGATAAATAATTTTTTGTGATTTTTTATATAAGACACAAAGATAAAAACTGAAAGTTAAACTAAGAAGACTAAAAAGTAAAGGTAATGTAGTGGGAAACTCCCCTATCTTATCACTCGGAGTCCACGGCAACAGCGCCAGAAATTTGCTTGATGTGCGAGATGATGATAATGGTTTCTCGCCCTTCGTTGGTTACCCCAAGTGGAAGGTGAGATGTAGGATAGCAGCAAATTTCCCCTATGTAGAGGATAGGGTTTGTCTCCCGTAGGACTCCAGCAATGATAAGTAGGTGGCAAGAAAACAATGGCACCTTTTACGACAAACGTTGCTTCCTTGACCTGAACCTGCACACAACACAAATAACTTTGCTCCCAACGAAGTTCAGAGAGGTTGTCAATCTCTCCGGTCTTGTTGTTTACAAAGGATCAAAATACAAGGGATAATGATAATGATAGCAACTGAAAGTAAATACTGAAAAAGAAATGGAAAACACTCCCTTTTGATATTTTGAAGGTGCAAGTCAATTTGATCCACTCACTTTCGATATTTTGAGCACTCATGCAATGGATGAGCGTAAGCACGAGAGTTGACACTTAGGATGGCAAAGAGAGAAATATGGTGGAGGAGGAAGACAAAAAAGGGTGAGAAAGGCTCGCATCAATGAGGACAATCATAGGCGAGAAGGCCAAATGATAGATATGATGTGAGGAGTAGGGATTGCCATGCAACGGATGGACATATGAGCTAAGAAAATCTATCCAATGAAACTAGTGGGGGTGCATCTAACTTGCTCGCTCATGAAGACCTAGAGCTCTTTTGAGGAGGCTCATCCTTGGAATATGCAAGCCAAGTTCTATAGTGTAAAGGTCCCCACATAGCTATATGCATGTATCATCATCTCTATGGAGTACAAGGATAAGAGGGAGTACTAGTGTGGATCTTTCAAAAGGATGGTAGTGTTGCCCCTTTCTCTCTTTTTATTTTCTTTTTCTCTTTTTTGTATTTTTTGGTGGCCTCAATGGCTCTTTCTATTTAACTCTCATTTTTCCTCTTTGGGATCTTTTATTTTGTCCACTTTGGGATCTTTTCCTCACTTAAGGGAAACACTCTAATTTACAAGAGGGTATAGAAGATCTTTCACACTTTACAAGGTACTCAAAACATAAAGAAGATGAAGCTATCATGATGTATGCAATGAATGCATCTGCCATTGTAGCAAGAACATGTATGACATGAAGATCAAGTCATGAAGAGGTGGATGTTGCATGGCAATATATCTCGGAAAGGCCATGGAAATGCCTTGATAGGTAGGTATGGTGGCTGTTTTGAGGAAAGATATAGTGAGATTTATGATGACAGAGCGTATCATGCCAAGGGTTTGGATGTACCGGCGAAGGTGGACGCCAACTCTCGGAGTGAGAAGAGGGAAATGCACGACACATGAGAGGCTAGCAAATATGAGGAGGTGGAAGTGTCAACTTTCAATACTTACATTAGTCCGAAGAACTCATGCACTTATTATCGGTAACTCTCAATCTAGTATGGAGGTTCACAAAGAGACAAGTACCCTAGGAGGAGTGTATGGGGGTTTGGTTATCCTTGCGCATCCTCAACTCATGGTACGTGAATGTACTCTAATATTCGATCCCTCCAAACATTAGCGATCCATCTAGTAGCTAGAGTTCTCAACTAGTTTTTGTAGGTTTTAAAAATAAATACGGATTGCCCAAAATACGACACCTAGCACTAATAGGCTAGAGCTCTTGACACCAAAAGTTCAAACATTACTCACATCAATACCTCAAAACTATTGCAAGTTACTACTAAAATTAAATAGCAACCTCAATTACCTACTTTCAAGACAAGACACAACTCAATGCAACAACCAACTCTCTTAACAAGATAAACATGAAAACTAAAGAGAGTTCGAGCAACAAACTAAACAAAACCCAAGGCTCTTGTTAAAGAAAAACTAATGTTGAAGGAGGCTCTTCAGAACTTTTCTGAGACCACTGGCCTGGAGATAAACTACAATAAATCATCAATGATCCCCATTAACATTGATGAGGTTACTCTCTCCCAATTGGCTGCTGCTTTTGGGTGTCAAGTGGGGAAATTGCCCTTCACTTATCTGGGACTACCAGTGGGAACCACAAGACCCAAAATGGTGGATCTTCTGCCTCTGGTCGACTGCATGGAGAGAAGGCTTACTGCTAGTTCTTGCTTTCTCTCTCAGGGAGGAAAGTTACAGTTATTAAACTCAGTTATTTCCTCTTTGCCCATATACTTCCTTTGCTCTCTGCATATACCCATTGGTATAATTAAGCAACTTGAAAGGATTCAGAGGCAGTGCCTGTGGAGGAAATATGGTCAGGACTCTGGTAAATCTCTGGCTGCTTGGGATCTAGTTTGCAGACCCAAAAAAAAAGGGGGGCTGGGAATCGTAAATTTGCAGCTGCAGAATCAGGCCCTACTTATGAAGCACCTAAAGAAATTCTATAACAAAGAGGAGGTGCCCTGGGTGACTCTTATCTAGAACTCATATTACCATCAAAGAGTACCCCATGCAACTGAGCTCTGTGGTTCTTTCTGGTGGAGGGATGTAGCCAAATACATGGATAGTTTTGTGGCTGTCTCCAAGATTCAGATTGGCCCTGGGGATTCTGTTCTATTATGGCAGGATCAATGGATTGAACAGATGAATAGACCTCTAGCTAACAAATTTGCTAGATTGTTTTCCTATGCTAAAGATACTTTGATTTTTGTCCAGGAGGTTTTGGGTACAACTGAGCTCACTAAACTGTTTAATCTCCCACTTTTTGCTCAAGCATATGAGGAGCTCATGGAACTTACCTTGATACTTCAAAATCACACTTCACAGTTGGCTTCAGATTGCTGGACCTGGAGGCATAGTTCTAAGGAGACTTACACTGCAAAGAAATTTTATACCATGGTTCATGCTCCTATGCAATCCAACCCTCTTCTAAATTGGATCTGGAAATCTTGTTGAATCCTCAAAACTAAGGTCTTTGCATGGCTAGTGATTATGGATCGTCTGAACACCAAGGACATGATCATTAGAAGACACTGGCATATCGAGGATGGGCCAGAATGTGTGTTATGCCCCACTCAACACATGGAGACTCGAGATCACCTGTTCTTTCATTGTAACTTCAGTGCTAGGATATGGACATATCTTCCAATTGATTGGTCTTTGGGGACTGATATGGTGCAGGTAGCAACACAAGCTAGAGAGGCGTTTCAGAAACCTTTCTTTGCTGAGGTTGTGTTCACTGCCTGGTGGAATATTTGGATGGTCAGGAATGCCAAATGCTTCAAACATGAGAGACCATCCTTTGCAAAGTGGAAAATGGGCTTCATCCATGATCTCACCTTGCTTAGTTACAGGATCACACCTAGGTTTAAAGAGGAGCTACTTAGATGGATTGACTTTTTGCCCCCTTGAGGGCATATTTTTTTGAAGCTTTGTTGTAAATTCTGGAAATATTGTGGGCCTTTAATAAAATGCTGGGGGGTGTTATACCCTTCACTTTTAAAGCTTAAAAAAACTAAGACTAAAACTAAACATGGCAGTAGCTATGAAAAGATAAAGAACACACAACAGTAAAATGATAGGCATGCAAAATCCTATGATGTCTTCTAGATTGAAGTGGAGAGTGTTTCTCTCCCACACAAAGTAAGCTGGGGTCTAAATTGTTATGAACAGCAAGCAAAGCTAAAGAAAACTAAAAATAAAACCAAAGAGCGAGACGCTCCAAGCATAGCACATAACGCATGAAGTGATAAAAATATAGTGAGACAAAGGACGAACTGATGATTGTTGATAGAGAAGGTGATTCCCCAAGCTTAGATGCTTGAGTCTCCTTGAATATTTATTGGGTATGAATGGGGCATCCCCAAGCTTGAGAGCTTGACACTCCTGAATCTTCTTTCATCATCTTCCATCGCACACTTGAAAACTCCCTTCATACATAACTCATCATAAGCAGGTTAGAGAGGTTAGTACCCTTAATAAAATATAGTTTTTCCACTGGATATAAAGATATTCTTGAAGAGCTACTGTTTCTCAAGATTTCCAAAAGGTTTTTGCAAAGAAAAAGTAAGCTTAAGGTTTGCAAAATTAAGGAGAGGCAAAACGTGGCAGAATCTGTGAAAAACAGAACAACATGTAGTAAAGAATTTTTTCCAGGTACTTCTGCAACTCAGAACATACGAAAGTTTCCCAATTGCATAGAGCATGCTGTGTAAAAAAATTCAGCTCAAAAAGATGAACTGGTGATTTGTTCCATTTTTTTCCGTCAAGAAGACAGAATCTGTTTTCTGGACAGCATGTCACAACTTTTGCTTCCCTTATCATAAGAGGCTATAACTTGGCACAAAGCTTGAAAATAAAGATACAATGATGTTGCTACAGTAGTAAAAATCATCAAGACCACTAAAAACAGAAGTAAAAACATCTTGGGTTGCCTCCCAACAAGCGCTTTCTTTTATGCCTTTAAGCTAGGCATAAAGCAAAAGAAGAATCAAGTTTTATCAAGAGAGAGAGAATAGCTAGCCCGTGTAACGGACTCAAATGCTAACTTGATTTTCTTTCTAGGGAAGTGTTCCATCATCTTTTTGAGAGGGAATTGAAATTTTATATTCCCCTCTTTCATGTCAATAACGGCACCAATGGTGCGAAGAAAAAGACGTCCCAAAATAATTGGACATAAAGGTTCACACTCTACATTCATAATAATAAAATAAACGGGAACATAGTTGTCATTGACAATGATAAGAACATCGTCGATCTTCCCCAAAGGTTTCTTTACGAAAGAATCAACAAGATGAACACCAAAAGAACAAGAATCAAAAGGTTTCAATTCAAACATGTCATACATTCTTTTGGGCATAACGGAGGTACTAGCCCCAACGTCACATAAAGCATAGCAAGAGAAGTTATTTAATTTAATTTTTATCATAGGGTCCCAACCATCGTCTAGCTTCCTAGGTATGGAGGCTTCTATCCTAAGCATCTCCTCCCTAGCTTTAATGAGATCATTTGTGATATGCTCCGTGAAGGCAAGATTGAGTGTGCTAGTGTGGGGGTCTCTAGACATTTTGTGTAACAAGCTAATAACTTCTGAGAGGGTGCAACTATCAAAATAAATATCACTACTATCAAAGGTGGTAGTAGTGTCATCTAGGCTGACTTTTTTGAAACCCTCTATATTCATAGGAGTTTCTTCTTCTACGGTTGAGGTATTAGCATCACCATTAATAGGTCCAATGGGACCAGGAGTGCATTGGGTGCTAATAGTTTCGGTGTCCTCAACAATTTGGATAGTGGAAACTGTGTGGTGTGTAGGAAGGCTCTTAATTCTATCATCTTCCTATTTTTCTCTAGCCCATATCTCTTTAAGTTTAGCCATCATCCTAATATTTTCATTAATTTGTAATTGGATAGCATTAATAGGAGTGGCCTTCCTCTCCTCAAGGGGAGAGGTTATAATTTTTAGCATCTCAACATCAAGGGCTAAGCTATCTACCTTCAAAGAAATAATCTCTAATTTAGCTAACTTTTCTTCTACATTCTCGTTGAAGGCTTTTTGGGTAGTGATAAAGTCTCTAAGCATGTTTTCTAGTTCATAAGCGGGGTTCTTGTTGCTAGGATAGTTGTTGTTGTTCCCATAGTTAGATGGAAACGGTCTAGGATTACTAGCGAAATTGCCCCTATAAGCATTGTTATTAAAGTTGTTTCTAGCAATAAAGTTCAAATCTACTTGTTCCTGAGCAACCAAAGAATTTAAAGGAACATCATGAGGATCAATAGAGGGTTGCTTGGTAAGTAGAGACATAATTAAGTCAACTTTTTCATTTAGGAAGGTAATCTTCTCAACAGAGTTTACCTTCCTACCTGTTGGAGCGTGTTCGGTGTGCCATTGGGAATAATTGGTCATCATCTCATCGAGAAGCTTTGTGGCAGCACCAAGTGTAGTTGACATAAAGGTTCCTCCCGCGGCCGAATCTAACAGGTTTCGCGAGGTAAAGTTCAAGCCTGCATAAAAAGTCTGGATAACCATCCAGGTAGTCAAACCATGTATAGGGCATTTCTTAACAAGAGATTTCATACGTTCCCAAGCTTGGGCAACGTGTTCATTATCCAATTGCTTAAAATTCATAATGTTACTCCTCAATTGGATAATTTTAGCAGGTGGGTAATACTTCCCAATAAAAGCATCTTTGCACTTATCCCAAGAATCTATGCTATTCCTAGGCAAAGATTGAAATCAAATTTTAGCTCCTTCCCTCAAAGAGAAAGGAAAAAGCTTGATCTTAACAACATCACCTTCTACTTCTTTATACTTTTTCATATCACATAAATCAAAAAATTTATTTAAGTGTAAAGCAGCTTCATCTCCAGCACCAGAGCATTGATCTCTCATAACAAGGTTTAGCAAATCAGGTTTAATTTCATAAGAGGTAGCTGAAGTGGCAGGTGTGGCAATAGGAGTGCAGATAAAGTCTATGTTGTTGTGACTAGTGAAGTCACACAAATTGGTGTTTTCAGTGGAACCCATACCAGCAGCAAGTGTGGCAGATTTTTTTTGTAATTTTTGATATAAGACACAAAGATAAAAACTAAAAGGTAATTAACAAGACTAAAAAGCAAAGGTAAAAGGTAGTGGGCAACTCCCCTATCTTAGCACTCGGAGTCCCCGGCAATGGCGCCAGAAATTCGCTTGATGACGAGAGAGTTGACTAGTGCAACGCCTCTCCTCGTTGGTCACCCCAAGTGGAAGGTGTGATGTACGATAACGGCAAATTTCTCTCAGTGAAGATACTGAGGTTATCAATCCAGTAGGACTCCGAAGATGATAAGTAGGTGGTGAAGCGAGCAACGTGTCGTTTGAGATATTGCTCTCTTAACCACGACCTGCACACAACACAAATAACTTTGCTCCCAACGAGTACAGAGAGGTTGTCAATCTCTCTGGGCTTGTTGTTTACAAAGGATCAATGCAACAGATAATGATAATGATAGCAACTGAAAGTAAAAGCAAGAAAGTACATGAGCATGTCAACAGTGATGAGAATATGGAACGGGGTCCCGTGATGTTCACTAGTGATGTCTCTCTCCCAAAAGACGATAAAACTGCTATGCGAGGTAAACAAATTACAGATGGGAAATTGACAGGATTATAAACGCACCGCAATGCTAACTATGCTACAAAGAAATAAAAAGGCTCAAAAGCATGGCAGTACGCCAAAATAAGTAGACCGAAATCCAACTGCATCTACTACTAATCATCCACCTTGAGATATCTATCCAGAACATCTCGCTGGTATTAAGTTGCGAGCCCCACCCAAAGTGTAAACCCAAAGCAACAGACAACTTCATTAAAAAGCACTTTGCGTAAAGTAAACAATCCTTGCAACCGCGGTTACAAGCATCGTTGTTTTCCCCCTTGTGGCAACATCACATCCCCTAGACTCATGTTTCTGTCACTGAAGCGTGTTATCAGGGGGCATGAACCCACAATCGAGGATAACGTTCCCTCTTGAAGTTACTACCTACTACTTGGCCAACGCAATAAACAACAATGGAGAACATGCAAGAATTACTTAGGAACAAAAATATAAAAGATAAGAACCAAATATATTACTCTATCACAATATGAACATAATCTCATAATCCATTAGATCCCATCAAACTTAGCATAGCAACCACAGAAAGATTACATATGTGCCTCGATCATGTAGGGCAGCTCACGAGGTCTAAACCATGAAAAACAAAGAGGGGAGGAGAACATCACATAGCTACTAATCACGGACCCATGGTCCAAAGGAAACTACTCATGGCACATCCGGGAAGCGTCCATGGTGGAGGGGAAGCTCCCGGAGGTCGATCCTCCCTCCGGCAAGGTGCCGGGAAGAAGACTGCTGGCACTCCCGATATTGGAAGCGCGGAGGAGGCGGAACAGAGGCGAGATCGCGAAAAAGGGTTCTGTCCAGGGATTTCGCATCACGGGGAATAAATAGGCGAAGGGGGCAGCCAGGGGGGCCACCAGGAGTCCAGGCGCCCCCCCTGGTGCAACCAGACCCTAGGCCGCGTCAGGTGGCCGCCTGGGTCCCTGGTAGTGGCCCCCCAGCCCTCCTTCGGGGTTCCGGAAGCTTCCGTTGCGCTGAGTTTTTATCCGATTTTTCCCGAATTTTTGGAGCACTTTTAATATGGGGGAAACCTGGAATAAAAAAACAGCAGAAAACAGGAACTGGCACTGTGGTGCACTGAGTTAATAAGTTAGTCCAAATATGATCAAAAGTGTATGAAAGTGTATCTAGATCATAGGAATGTCACACAAAACATGCATGGAGCAAGCAGAAACTATAGATACGTTTGGGACGTATCAATTGCGCCTTGTATGACTCTATTCTCCTCTATCAATGCAATGATACACAATTTGCGTATTCGCGAAAAAAGACTTGTGCACTGGAGTTAATTTCCTAATCATGTGTGCATTGTTCTTGCTCTGGCACATAAGGTTTACAATGGATTTCAACCCTCGGTTCAATGCCCTCATCCAGCTTATATAGAATGCTCCAATAGAAATGTCATAACAACCAATATTAATGAGAGTGGCAATATCTCATAGAAGGCCGACTATTTACTAGTCTAACTGTTTGGTAACGACCATTGTCAAAGTGTGCATGTTGATAATCCCCAAGTGCAGTGAGTTATTTTAACACTTTTCAAATGTGGATGTGATAGTATTGAGTGTTGTACCCCTGGAAGCTAAAGGTAAGTTTCCTATTATTTCAACCTATCTCTATCACTCATTTTTTTCCACTTTTAGTCTTGTCATTACTAAGTAATTATGCCTCTTTTTTCTATTTATGTGGAAAAAATATGCTGAAATAGTTATAGGTAGATGGAAAATTTACCTTATTATTATTCAATTTTTTTCATTGCAATTTTATTTTAAAAAATCATTGTTACCATGGCAAGCTTTTTTCTGTCTTTTATACTTACGTGGCAAAAACATGACAAACATAATTCTAGATAGATGTTAAAAGAAATTTTGTGTGCTTTAAGCCATGGTAAATTAAGTTTATGTAGCATGACAAATTTATTTTTGAACAAGACATGTTAATTTTATATATCATGGTAATTTAGTTTATGTATCATAGCAAATATTTTTTTACATGACAATTTTAGTTTATGTAGCATGTCAAATCTAATTTATGTACCATGGAAAATTTATTTAATGGATCATGGTAAATAAAATTATTATTTTCTCAATAAAAACTTTTCATGGTAATTTTGCCATGACAAATTTCACAAAAACTATTTGTTCTCACCGTAAATTTTCATCACAGTTTGGCCATTCCATTTAACCTATTGATCACATAGCAAATTTTTATATGCTTATATAAAAATTATTTTATGATTTTATTATAATTCACAATAAGTTGTTTTTTTACCTAACTAATAGACCATAAATGGTCGCATTGAGCACTGATAGAAGTGAACATATGGTTCACTCCACCTTCCTTCCGAACAACTAATTACTCCATATCAACGTGCTTTTTCTGGATGGCTTGTATTGTTTGGAATTTAAATCTGAGACTTTATTAAAAATTATTGTATTCATCAACATATTTTTTTATGATAATACATATCTTATTTATATCATAGTGACCATAGTATAAGCCACATACATACTGATTTGGCAAAACTGAAAAGACAACAGAACGCTAGCCTTTGCACAAAGGAACACCGACCAACAAATAAAATTACAAACATGACCGAAGAATCCTCTGAGCTTGACATCAACGTTCGTCCCCTGGCTGTGGCACCACCTCAGCAACCACCAAAGAAAAAAAATGACAGATCACCTCCACACCGAGCTCGACGCAACTCCATCGTTGATGTGCAACTTTGCTGACCTTCAAGGTGGCTCATCAAAGGCAAAACCATTACCATTCAACGAATCGGACCGAGGAAACACCCGGGACACGCCATCGAACTCCAGATCCGGTACCCAGACGTCATACCTAACATCCACGAATGATGAATAATGAACCCATCACACGATTGATACGTCTCAAACGTATCTATAATTTCTGCTTGCTCCATGCATGTTTTGTGTGATATTTCTATGATCTAGATACACTTTCATACACTTTTGATCATATTTGGACTAACCTACTAACTCAGTGCACCACAGTGTCAGTTTCTGTTTTCTGCTGTTTTTCTATTTCAGTTTTCCCCCATATTAAAAATGCTCCAAAAATTCGGGAAAATCAGATAAAAAATTCAGCGTAACGGAAGCTTCCAGAGTTCCGAAGGAGGGCCGGCGGGCCACCACCAGGTGCCCAGGCGGCCACCTGGCGCGGCCTAGGGCTTGGCCGCGCCAGAGGGGCGCCTGGACTCCTGGTGGCCCCCCTGGCTGCCCCCCTTCACCTATGTATTCCCTGTGACGCGAAACTGATACGTCCAAATTGCATCACTATTTTATATCGAAATTCATCCTTATTCATTGGTATATTTCATATTACGATGATGTTCTTATGTTTTTTGGCTTATTTTACACAGTTTGCAACTTTCCGGTGCCGAAGCAGCAGACGCATGATTCAACGGTAAAAAGTGGACGCTGAGTTGCTGAAGAAGAATACCTCCAATTTACCTGAAAATCGACGGAGGGTATTTTCTAGAAGATTAATGAAGACACGCCGAAGTGGGGCCAGAGGGGGGCCACAGGAGCCCCAGGCGGCCACCTGGCGCGGCCCCACCCCTGGCCGCGCCGGGAGGGCGCTTGGAGCCCTGGGGCCACTCACAGCTCCCCCCTATGGCCTATATACTCCTCGTTACGCGAAAACCTAAAAAATAGAAGCTTTTACGGAGTTCCACCGCCGCTCCGTGGCGGAATTCTACAGAGAAGAAAAGGGCTCTCTGGCGGGCAGATTCCTCCGTGGAGATCACCTCCTGGACGGGGAGATCATCGCCATCGTCATCACCATCGTCACGGGCATCATCGAGATCATCATCAACATCATCCCCAACATCAGCACCATCTCCACCACCATCCAATCTCATCTCACAAGCTTATCTTGTGTTGTAATCCATACTATCTATCCTCTCTACTCTACCGGTGTTGATTACTACTTTGTGGTGAATGCTATTGAGTTTTATTGGAGAAATATCATTATGTCCAGATTGTTTATCATATACTTATCACCTCTGATCATGATCTCTTTTATGTCTTCTGAGTAGTTACTTTAGTTCTTGAGGACATGGGAGAAGTCTAGTTGTTAGTAGTCATATGATGTTGAAGTAATTTGTGTTGTTTGATATTTAAGTTGTGTTGTTATTTTCCTATCGGTATTGTGTGAGTCGAACACTCAACACTTCGCCTTATTAAGGACCTAGGGGAATACATTGTGTATTAAGAATGCTTATGTTGGGTTGCCGGAGTGACAGAAACATGAACCCCAGTTTGCACACTTTTGCACAAGGGATTAATGGATCCTTGATCTTATTGTTGTGGTTAGGCTTTGCCTTAATTTCTATCTTGTATTTGCGGATGCTTGCAAGATGTTTAATCATAAGAGTGCACTTATCTTAGTCTACAAGGTGTGCTAGCATAGATCCACCCACTCAACACTTATCAGCTCAACACTTGTTATCGATACGGAGTATGGCGAAAGCACGTGACTACCTCCCCATGTGTCCTCAAGAACGCTTTAGTCTTTATAAGTTCAGTTGTCAGGCTTATCCTTTGCTCAAAAGGATTGGGCCACTTGCTGCTCCTCAGTACTATTTACTTTGCTTCCTTTTATCTTATTGTTGCTTATATCGAAAACCCCTAAAAAGTTATCTTTCAGTGCTTGCAGTTATTCCTTGTCCAAAATCACCTATCAATACCTTTCGCTCCTCGTTGGGTTCGACACTCTTACTTATCGAAAACGCTGCAATAGATCCCTTTACGTTGAGGGTCATCAGAAACCCCCGAAGACAGGACCCTTTTTCGCGATCTCGCCTCTTTTCCGCCGCCGCCGTGCTTCCAAGATCGGGAGCGGCAGCAGACCTCTTTCCGGTGTTGGGATTCGGAGTAGAAAACAAAAAAATCGACACTACGAAACCAAGTACCAAGATTGGATCTAGATAGATGCAAACACAGTTAGCGATCTTGTTACCTTAACAACCATTCAAACGGTAGTTCTCTCGCAGCGGAAGAAGTTGATGGAGAGTTTGGGAAGATTGACCCGGTGCAATCCCTCGAACAGATCTGATCCGTGTGACGCCCCACGAACAGATCTAGAAGTCCCTTGAACGAAGATCGAACGTACGATCTCTCTACGGTTGATCCACACGTACGGTGTAGTAGATCCGGCAGGGCTCCGCCGTCCAGAGCTCGGCGCCTCCGGAGTAGAGAGGAGGGAGCAGCAGCACTTCGAGATATGGTGGAGATCATATCTACAAGAGAGGAGAGACGGGCAGCCCAGGGCCAAGACAATCTTGACAAGTTCATGTGTTGGGGGTGCCCCTTCTCATCTATTTATAGAGGGGAGAGGAGGGGAGGCCATCTTGGAGGAGGGGGCAGCCCTAGGGGTGGCTCCCTAGGGATTCCCTCCCCTTGTGGGGCGCCCTAGGGTTTGGCAAGGGGGAGGAAGCTTCCTCCCCTAGGCGCCTTCCCACATGGGCCTCCTTTGGTCCAAGTGCTCCCTCCCCACTTGGGCCTTCCAAGTGAGAGGGGGGCCATTGATATTTAAACTCTTTTATTAATTCTAAAACAATTCTAGAATTCACAAGAAATAAATATTAAACATATTTAGACCATCCCGAAACTTTTTACGGCCCTCCGGTTTTACCTGGTTTTCTCAAAACTCTTCCCGGTACTTTACCGGTGCCCCGAAACGATTCCGGTTTTCTCTCCGGTTAAATCTCAATCACTCCGAAACTTTTCCGGTGTGTTATACTCGTGCTCCTATCACTCTACTACTCAACAAATCTTCCACCCTTAAGTGTGTGACCCCATAGGTTCGGTAGAATACGGACATGAACCGGAAACTGGCTTTCCTCGGATCAATAACCAATAGCGGAGCCATGGACACCCATAATGGTTCCCGCACCTACACGAATATGAATTTGAGTGAACCATAAGCTTAATATGCCAGTCCTATTTGCTTCACGATACTATACAAAACCTGAGGTGAGATCTTTTAGGTATCCGCATGATTAACCATTAACCATTATACCAAGTCATCCTCCTTCTTGTTTTGTTCCATTTTTCTCGTTTAGTATTCCGGTATCCCTTGTGATCAATTCACAGTGTCTGGCCAGACGATGTTGGATACCGTAATACCGAGAGGGCCCAAAGAAGTATCTCTCCATCGTTAGAGGAGCAAATTCCCAACTCGAATAGTTAAGTCCCTTGACACACTTTCAGGTGTGAGTGATCAAAGGCGTTATTGCCACGCCTGTTACGGGTGGTGTTGGGATAGTGTCAAAACCCACCCTCCGGTATGAAGTTACGAAACATTCTTATGGTCATGAAGGACACATGCATATTAACTTTAGATGATTTTACTTATAACATGAAACGATGTGATCTCAAAGTAAATCATACAATTGGGTCGGTTCAGCACCCTTGTTCTGGCAACAATGTGCTCCCATGTGTTACCGGCATTTCCAATGCCCTATGAACAGGAAAACATGTCATCCATAACACACGGGTTAGTCCTAGAGGCAGACTAAGAACACTTCGTGTTTATACTCCACACCTGCATATGGGTTTTCCTCCAAAGGCAGTTAACATGCTACTTGGCAAACCTCCGCATAGGCCATTGTAGTTATAGCATAGACATATAAACATTAACAATGAACCTGAAATTATAATAATACAATTTATTATTGCCTCTAGGGCATAATTCCAACACCCGGCACCCTGCCGAAGGGAGGATCGACCTCCGGGAGCTTCCCCTCCACCATGGACGCTTCCGGATGTACCGTGAGTAGTTTCCTTTGGACCATGGGTCCGTGATCAGTAGATATGTGATGTTATCTTCCCCTCTTTGTTCTTCATGGTTTAGACCTCGTGAGCTGCCCTACATGATCGAGGCACATATGTAATATTTCTGCTGTTGCTATGCTGAGTTTGATGGGATCTGATGGATTATGAGATTATGTTCAGATTGTGATAGAGTAATATATTTGGTTCTTATCTTTTATATTTTTGTTCCTAAGTAATTCTTGCATGTTCTCCGTTGTTGTTTATTGCTTTGGCCAAGTAGTAGGTAGTAACTCCAAGAGGGAACGTTATGCTCGATTGTGGGTTCATGCACCCTGATGACACACTTGAGTGACAGAAACATGAGTCTAGGGGATTGTCCTTGCCACAAGGGGGAAAACAACGATGCTTGTAACCGTGGTTGCAAGGATTGTTTACTTTACGCAAAGTGCTTTTTAATGCAGTTGTCTGTTGCTTTGGGTTTACACTTTGGGTGGGGCTCGCAACTTAATACCAGCGAGATGTTCTGGATAGATATCTCAAGGTGGATGATTAGTAGTAGATGCAGTTGGATTTCGGTCTACTTATTTTGGCGTACCGCCCATGCTTTTGAGCCTCTTCCTTTCTTTTGTAGCATAGTTAGCATTGTGGTGCGTTTATAATCCTGTCAATTGCCCATCTGTAATTTGTTTACCTCGCAAATCAGTTTTATCATCTTTTGGGACAGAGACATCACTAGTGAACATCACGGGACCCCGGTCCATATTCTCATCACTGTTTACACGCTTATTTACTTTCTTGCTTTTACTTTCATTTGCTATCATTATTATTATCCCTCATGTTTTGATCCTTTGTAAACAACAAGACCGGAGAGATGGACAACCTCTCTGAACTTCGTTGGGAGCAAAGTTATTTGTGTCTTTGTGCAGGTCCACGTCAGTTGCGCTGCTGACACCTAATTATCATCTCCGGAGTCCTACTGGAGAAAAACCTCTGTATCTTCATTGAGGGAAACTTTCCACTACACTGCATCTCACCTTCCACTTGGGGTAAACAACGAAGGGCGAGAAGCAATCATCATATCCCGTGTATCAAGAAAATTTCTGGCGCCGTTGCCGGGGACTCCGAGTGCTAAGATAGGGGAGTTTCCCACTACCTTTTACCTTTACTTTTTAGTCTTGTTAGTTTACCTTTCTGTTTTTATCTTTGTGTCTTATATCAAAAATTACAAAAAAATCTGCCACACTTGCTGCTACTATGGGTTCCACTGAAAACACCAAGTTGTGTGAATTCACTAGTCACAACAACAAAGACATTATCTGCACTCCTATTGCCACACCTGCCACTTCAGCTACCTCTTATGAAATTAAACCTGCTTTGTTAAACCTTGTTATGAGAGATCAATTCTCTGGTGCTGGAGATGATGTTGCTTTACACTTAAATAATTTTTTTGAGTTATGTGATATGCAAAAGTATAAACAAGTAGAAGGTGATGTTGTTAAGCTCAAGCTTTTTCCCTTTCTCTTTGAGGGAAGGAGCTAAAATCTGGTTTCAATCTTTGCCTAGGAATAGCATAGATTCTTGGGATAAGTGCAAAGATGCTTTTATTGGGAAGTATTACCCACCTGCTAAAATTATCCAATTAATAAGTAACATTATGAACTTTAAGCAATTGGATAATGAACACGTTGCCCAAGCTTGGGAACATATGAAATCTCTTCTTAAGAAATGCCTTGCACATGGTTTGACTACCTGGATGGTTATCCAGAATTTTTATGCAGGCTTGAACTCTACCTCGCGGAACCTGTTAGATTCGGCTGCGGGAGGAACCTTTGTGTCAACTACACTTGGTGTTGCCACAAAGCTTCTCGATGAGATGATGACCAACTATTCCCAATGGCACACCGAACACGCTCCAAAAGGTAGGAAGGTAAACTCTGTCGAGGAGATTACCTCCCTAAATGAAATTTTAACTTAATTATGTCTTTACTTACCAAGCAACACTCTATTGATCCTCATGATGTTCCTTTAAATTATTTGGTTGCTCAGGAGAAAGTAGATGTGAACTTTATTGCTAGAAACAACTTTAATAACAATTCTTATAGGGGCAATTTTGCTAGCAATCCTAGACTGTTTCCATCCAACTATGGGAACAACAACACCTACCCTAGCAACAAGAACCCCACTTCTGAACTAGAAAACATGCTTAGAGACTTTATCACTACCCAAAAAGCCTTCAACAAGAGTGTAGAAGAAAATTTAGATAAATTAGATAATCTTTCTTTGAAGGTAGACAACTTAGCCCTTGATGTTGAGATGCTAAAAATTAGAACATCTCCCCTTGAGGAGAGGAAGGCCACTCCTATTACTGCTATCCAATTACAAATCAATGAAAATATTAGGATGATGGCTAAACTTAAAGAAAGATGGGCTAGACAAAGAGAGGAAGAGGATAGAATTAAGAGCCTTCCTACACACCACACAGTTGCCACTATCCAAATTGTTGAGGATACCGAAACTATTAGCACCCAATGCACTCCTGGTCCCATTGGACCTATTAATGGTGATGCTAATACATCAACCGTAGAATAAGAAACTCCTATGAACATAGAGGGTTTCAAACAAGCGAGCCTAGATGACACTACTACCACCTTTGACAGTAGTGATATTGATTTTGATAGTTACACCCTCTCAGAAGTTATTAGCCTTCTACACAAAATGTCTAGAGACCCCCACACTAGCACACTTAATCTTGACTTCACAGAGCATATCACAAATGCTCTCATCAAAGCTAGGGAGGAGAAGCTTAGGATAGAATCCTCCATACCTAGGAAGCTAGATGATGGTTGGGACTCTATGATAAAAATTAAATTAAATAACTTCTCTTGCTATGCTTTATGTGACGTTGGAGCTAGTACCTCCGTCATGCCCAAAAGAATGTATGATATGTTTGAATTGAAACCTTTTGATTCTTGTTCTTTTGGTGATCGTCTTGTTGATTCTTCCGTAAAGAAACATTTGGGGAAGATCGACGATGTTCTTATCATTGTCAATGACAACTATGTTCCCGTTTATTTTATTATTATGGATATAGAGTGTGAACCTTTATGTCCAATTATTTTGGGACGTCCTTTTCTTCGCACCATTGGTGCTATCATTGACATGAAAGAGGGGAATATAAAATTCAAAAAGGGGATGGAACACTTCCCTAGAAATAAAATCAAGTTACCTTTTGAATCCGTTACACGGGCTAGCTATTCTCTTTCTCTTGATAAAACTTGATTCTTCTTTTCCTTTATGCCTAGCTTAAAGGCGTAAAAGAAAGCACTTGTTGGGAGGCAACCCAAGATGTTTTTACTTCTATTCTTAGTGGTCTTGATGGTTGTTAATACTGTAGCAACATCATTGTATCTTTATTTTCAACCTTTGTGACAATTTATAGCCTCTTATGATAAGGGAAGCAAAAGTTGTGACGTGATGTCCAGAAAACAGATTCTGTCTTCTTGACGGAAAAAATCGGATCAAATCACCAGTTCATATTTTAGAGCTGAATTTTTTACACAGCATGCTGTATACAATTGGGAAACTTTCGTATGTTCTGATTTTTTTTATTTGAGTTGCAGAAGTACCCCGAACAAATTCTTTACTACCTGCTGTTCTGTTTTTCACAGATTCTGCCACGTTTTTCCTCTCCTTACTTTTGCAAACCTTAAGCTTGCTTTTTATTTGCACAAACTTTTGGAAATCTTGAGAAACAGTATCTCTTCAAGAATATCTTTATATCCAGTGGGGAAAAATTAATTTTTAAGGGTACTAACCTCTCTAATCAGCTTATGATGAGTTATGTATGAAGGGAGTTTTCAAGTGTGCGATGGAAGATGATGAAAGAAGATCCGGGAGTGTCAAGCGCTCATGCTTGGGGATGCCCCCATGCATCCCCAATAAATACTCAAGGAGACTCAAGCGTCTAAGCTTGGGGATGCCCCCGTGCATCCCCTTATCCATCAACAATCATCAGTTCGTCCTTCGTCTCACTATATTTTTACCACTTCATGCGTTATGTGCTATGCTTGGAGCGTCTCGCTCTTAGGTTTTATTTTTAGTTTTATTTAGCTTTTCTTTCTGTTCATAGAAAGTTAGACCCCATCTTACTTTGTGTGGGAGAGAAACACGCTCCACTCCAATCTAGAACACATCATAGGATTTTTCATGCTTATCTTTCTGTTGTTGTGTGTTCTTGTCGGGACCCGGGGTTAGCGTATGCAAGTACAGTTAAGACATAGTCATATGGAGAGCCGAGAACCGCACCCACTTGTCTAAGCAGACAAGGCCAAGCACTGAACATTCTCGGAAAGCATCGTACGTGAGGGGCATCCCATCCAGGCCGGAGGATCAACTGAGATGGGTCCTCATCGTCCGCACACAAGTCTAATGATATGGGTGGTGAACTCCCATATTCAAAGACAAGTCGCCTCAACCATACTATCGACTATCTCAAAACTCTTACATAGACTTACTCCAGCCCGATCACTTAGTCGGGGTCTAGGGCGGGCTCGATCATACCACAAAGTGTGCACGAGACGGAGTCTTGAGCAATCGCATCGCGATGCCCCAAGCTGCGCACATCTAAGGGCCACTTGGTGTATGAAAGACCGCCAGCCAGAACACAACTAAGGTCTCGAAAACCCATACAAAGACATGCATGTTATAAACATACACGCAGCACACATGCCTTGTATGAACAGCAGGTACCATTGCAATTCTCTACAAAGTGTACATTTATTTATAACTCTTATAGAGTACACACAGATATCACATACATGTGATCCAACATTACAACACAGGCGGAAGAAAATTATGTCTGAGTACAGACAAGTTTAACAAATGGCTTAAGAAGCCTTATTTAAACACAAAACCCTCCACGAGGGAACCAGTCTGCTGACTGGGACTAGACTAGTTTAACTTCAGTCGTCCAGCTCGATGAAGAAGCCACCTTCGGGGTCAGTGGCGTCATCTAAAACATAGATTAAGCAAACGTGAGTACAAAGTCGTACTCAACAAGACTTACATAGGAGCTATACTACTCATGCATATGTGTCAAGGTAAAGGGAGGTGGGGTTCACTTGCAGAAGTGCCAGCTTTGAATTGGCTAATCCTGAACTACGAGTACCAGACTTTGAGGTAAGAAGCGTACACGAGTCCACTACTTTCTCCAACCAATACACCACTATGGTGCCTTCCTCGACTTCCCCACGAGGAAGCACGCCATAGCACTCACACTTATCTTGGTGTGTTTTAGAAGTATCCGGTTCAAGTTATCTAATAATCGAGCTAAGCTTTCCAAGTAGTCCATAACCGCGGACGCGGCTATTCGAATAGTTTTGTTAACCTTGCAAGGGTGTACCGCTACACACACATGACCATTATTTACCGCCTTTGATCTCGACACCATTCAAGGGGTACCAGCGAGGATGCTCACCACAACTGTTACCTCATAGCCGATCTAGTCCGAGAAAGCCGCCTACTTGGGTTGGTTACCACAATCGTGAACCCGGCCGGTTTACCGAAGTGGACCCAAGTGATGTGTGCGTGGTGCATAAGCCGGTCTCGGATGAGCCGTTCTCTCACTTAGCAGCCAGGCCACAGACCTACCAGAACTCCGAACTATTGCGACATCTGGACATCGAAAGGGATGAGTTAGTAAGTTGAGAGGGGTCAGTGAGCCCAATGTGTGGTTGTACTCTTCATCTTGGATCACCACACAAGAACTCGTACTAGGGCGGTGTTCAACGAGACAACCCACCGTGTACTCCTACACAGGCTCTCATCGTTCACCTTGTATTAGGGTCGATTCACCAACACTTTTCTACCAACATCAACGTGATCATTTCCATCCCGACTCACATCACAGTAACAACATGGTATCATACTAAGCATGCAATAAGCGATAACATTGCAGGGGCCACATGATATCAAACAACTCCTACATTTGCTAGGATTGTGGTTTGCTTACTACTGTGACAAAATGATAGGTCATGCAAAGGAATGGGTTCATCTATGCGGTAGAAACGAAGCATGGTAATCATCCTAAACAATGCATAAGCGAGACATGAGAGGGAAGTGGGATTTTATCGACATGATCAATGGGGGTTTTCTTGCCTTGCTGACGAGGTTCGGTTTCGGGGTCTTCAACGAAGGTTGCAACCTCTTGCTCCGGTTCCACCTCTACTCTACAAACAAAGCACGAAGTAGCAATCAATATGAATGCAATGCTCAAGCACATGAATGAATGTTGAAACTTGAAGTATAAGTTTTGATGTGTGAGGCAATTCCATTTAAGTGGAGTATATTGCATTTGAAATGCAAATTCAAACTCCACATTTGAATTCAACATTAACCAATTGTATGTGATAAGGTTTGATCATTTTGAATCATCTTCAAAAGTGTATGATATGCCTCTGATGTGTGATTGAAATGTAGCATGTTGCCATGGTTCAAGTTGCAAAAATATTTGATTTGAATTTGATTTAATTCCATTTAAATCAAATAGCAAATGCTACTGATCACATTTTAAATTCAACTCAAACAGAGTGGAAAGTTGCATATTTGGAAAGATAATTTTCTCCTGATCATTTTTCATATATTATTTGTCCAATTTGGAGTTAATATGAATTTTCTATGAATTTCCAAAGTTTGGGGTATTTTCTAGAATTTCTGGAATTCTTTTTAATTAGAAAAGCTTTTATTGCGCCAACACTGCATCAGCATGACGTAAGGGGGGTTTTGACCCCGGTCAAACTGACCAGTAGGCCAGGGCTGTCAGCCTCTCATCTAATTTCCCTGTTAGATTAATCTAACAGAGAGGATTAGAGGGGGCTGGGCCCACCTGTAAGTGACCCAGGGGGGTTGGTTTAGTGGCTAATCACCCCGGCCACGTCAGGCTTGCCGGCGGCTAGCCGCCGGTGGCCACCAGTGCGGCGGCACTGCACGGGGAGAGCGCTCCCGTGGTCCAAATCGCGCGCTTCGACCACTGAGACGAAGCTCTCGGTGTCGCGCGTCGATTGAGACCGAAAGGGGAGGTGGGGAGGCCTTGTAGGCATGCCGGCGTCGAGCTTTGGCGGCGGCGGTGCTACTGGCTAGAGGCCGAACTTGATACAGAGCTCCAAATGGCGCGTGGTTGGGTGCGTTCGAAGCAACGGAGCACGGGGAACGCAAAGGACAAGGTAGCGGGGTCGATGGCTTAACGGTTGCTCGCCGACGACGAGCACGGCGGCGCTGCACTTCGGTGTTCATGGCGAACGACGACAGGGAGCGAGAGGGAGACCACGGAGTAGTTCTAGCGAACTGGGAGCTCACCGTGAATCCAACTGAAGCGGTGGCGAAGTCGGAGGAGCTCGGGGTTGGCCGGAATTGAAAGAAGTTCACGGCGGCTCCGGCGACAAAGATGTTGAAGCTCACGTCGTCTGCGTTGGCGTTGAGCTTCGATTGACTTGGGGGAACGACGGAGTCGACGGTGCTGGAGCGACTAGACACGGCGGCAAGGCTGGAGGAGCTCAGTCGCCACGTCGGTGCACTGCCGCGCCGGGCTAGGGTTTCTGCGGCGGAGCGATTTCTTCGCGGGGAGAAGAACCAGAGGGCGAGGAAGGGGAAAGTGAGGCGCGGGGCGTCTCCTGGTGTGATAAGGACGCCTGGGGAGGCCTGGAAGGTTGAAGACGTCGCCGTGGCGTCCACGGCGTCGGCGCCGCGCCACCGAGCTGCTTGGCAGCGCGGGGCGGAAGAAGACAAGGGGGGCTTCGCGGGCTGGGTCGGCTGGAGAGGTGGGCCTTGCCCCTGGCGAGAGGTAAGTCCTTTTCCTTTTTCTGTTTAATCTTTCCTTTCTGTTTTTCTGTATATTTGTTTTGACTTCGGTAAAAATACCAAATCATTTTATTAAATGCTGAAAACTTTTACATGGCCTCATAATAATATAGACTAGCCACTCATAAACTTTCAACATTTTTAAAATTCAAATGATTTGAATTTTAAATCAAATAGGGGTATTTCATTAATTCCAAGGTACTGTTTGAATATTTGAAAAATCTATGAGCATGGGGTGGGTCCCACATCACTTGATATGTGATCACACTCATTTATAAGACTTTTCAAAAATCTAACATGAATTTTTGGAGAAGATTTTTATCTGGCCTTTTTGAAAAATTCATCTGGGGGGTGTTCCTTCTCCCATTTGGATTTTGAAGTTGATTTCCTTTGAAAATTTGACATGATGCAAAGGCACTAGCTAACCCTAGCACATACCTAACAGAGGGTTCTGACAGTTCTTTATCTTTTCGTAGCTACTGCCATGTTTAGTTTTAGTCTTAGTTTGTCTTTAGCAAGAGCCTTGGATTTTTTTTAATTTGTTGCTGGAACTCTCTTGAGTTTTCACGTTCATCTTGTTAATAGAGTTAGTTGTTGCACTGAGTTGTGTCTTGTCTTGAAAGTAGGTAATTGAGGTTGCTATTTAATTTTACTAGTAACTTGCAATAGTTTTGAGGCATTGATGTGAGTAATGTTTGAACTTTTGGTGTCAAGATCTCTATCCTATTAGTGATAGGTGTCGTATTTTGGGTAATCCGTGTTTATTTTCAAAACCTACAAAAGTAGTTGAGAACTCTAGCTACTAGATGGATCACTAATCTTTGGGGGGGGGGATCGGATATTAGAGTACACTCACGTACCATGAGTCAAGGATGCGCAAGGATAACCAAACCCCCATACACTCCTCCTCGGTGTACTTGTCTCTTTGTGAACCTCCTTATTAGATTGAGAGTTACCAATAATAAGTGCATGAGCTCTTCAGACTAATGTAAGTATTGAAAGTTGACACTTCCACTTCCTCATATTTTCTAGCCTCTCCCGTGCCGTGCATTGCCTTCTTCTCACTCCTAGAGTTGGCGTCCACCTTCGCCGGTACATCAAAACCCTTGGCATGATACGCTCTGTCATCATAAACCTCCTTATATCTTTACTCAGAATAGCCACCATACGTACCTATCAAGGCATTTCGATAGCCTTTCCGAGATATATTGCCATGAAACTTCCACCTCTTCATGACTTGATCTTCATGTCATACATCTTCCTGCTACACTGGCAGATGCATACATTGCATACATCATGATAGCTACATCTTCTTTATGATTTGAGTACCTTGTAAAGTGTGAAAGATCTTCTATACCCTCTTGTAATTAGAGTGTTTCCCTTAAGTGAGGAAAAGATCCCAAAATGGACAAAATAAAAGATCCCAAAGAGGACAGATGAGAGTTAAATAGAAAGAGCCATTGAGGCCACCAAAATATAAAACAACAGAAAAAAGAGAAAAATAAATAAAAAGAGAGAAAGGGGCAACACTACTATCCTTTTGAAAGATCCAAACTAGTACTACCTCTTATCCCTGTACTCCATAGAGATGATCATTCATGCATATAGCTATGTGGGGACCTTCACACTATAGAACTTGGCTTGCATATTCCAAGGATGAGCCTCCTCAAACGAGCTCTAGGTCTTCCTGAGCGAGCAAGTTAGATGCACCCCCACTAGTTCCTTTTGAGAGCTTGCTAGCTCATATGTGCATCCGTTGCATGGAAATCCCTACTCCTCACATCATATCTATCATTTGGCCTTCTCGCCTATGATTGTCCTCATTGATGTGAGGATTCTCACCTTTTTGTCTTCCTCCTCCACCATATTTCTCTCTTTGCCATCCTAAGTGTCAACTCTCGTGCTTATGCTCATCCATTGCATGAGTGCTCAAAATATCGAAAATGAGTGGATCAAATTGACTTGTACCTGGCTAGTGGTCTGGGGGCGAGTCAAGATAAGATTCCAAAGAAGACCAAGTATGAAACTTTAGTAGATTGAGTTCTAAAAAAATATTTTTTTCTCGTATTCCCTATCCCCTTTCTTGCACGCAAGCACCATTTGGAGACATTTGAGTCACGGACAACGAGAGCTCTTGCACCTAATGTTCTTTCGTTGCTTGTTTCAATGCTAATATAGACTCTTGCATGTTATGACTTGAATTGAATCACATACCTTGATTTATTTCCTTTTCAAAGTTCTTATATGGTTGCTAGCATGTCACCACAGAAATTATGCTTGTTATCATTTACCAACTCGAGGACGAGAAGGAATTAAGCTTGGGGATGTTGATATGTCATAGACGTATCTATAATTTTTGCTTGCTCGATGCATGTTTTGTGTGATATTGCTATGATCTAGATACACTTTCATACACTTTTGATCATATTTGGTCTAACCTACTAACTCAGTGCACCCCAGTGCCAGTTTCTGTTTTCTGCTGTTTTTCTATTTCAGTTTTCCCCCATATTAAAAGTGCTCCAAAAATCCGGGAAAATCAGATAAAAAATCAGCGTAACGGAAGCTTCCAGAGTCCCGAAGGATGGTCGGGGGCCACAACCAGGTGCCCAGGCGGCCACCTGGCGCGGCCTAGGGCTTGGCCGCGCCAGGGGGCGCCTGGACTCCTGGTGGTCCCCTGGCTGCCCCGCTTCGCCTATTTATTCCCTGTGACGCGAAACCCCCGAAGACAGAACTCTTTTTTGTGATCTCGCCTCTGTTCCGCCGCCGCCGCGTTCCAAGATCGGGAGCGCCATCAGACCTCTTCCCAGCACCCTGCCGGAGGGAGGATCGACCTCCGGGAGCTTCCCCTCCACCATGGACGTTTTTCGGATGTACCGTGAGTAGTTTCCTTTGGACCATGGTTCCGTTATCAGTAGCTATGTGATGTTCTCCTCCCCTCTTTGTTCTTCATGGTTTAGACCTCGTGAGCTGCCCTACATGATCGAGGCACATATGTAATCTTTCTGTTGTTGCTATGATGAGTTTGATGGGATCTGATAGATTATGAGATTATGTTCAGATTGTGATAGAGTAATATATTTGGTTCTTATCTTTTATATTTTTGTTCCTAACTAATTCTTGCATGTTCTCCGTTGTTTTTTATTGCTTTGGCCAAGTAGTAGGTAGTAAATCGAAGAGGGAACGTTATGCTCGATTGTGGATTCATGCCCCCTGATGACACATTTGAGTGACAGAAACATGAGTCTAGGGAATGTGCCGTTGACACAAGGGGGAAAACAATGGTGCTTGTAACCGCGGTTGTAAGGATTGTTTACTTTACGCAAAGTTCTTTTTAATGCAGTTATCTGTTGCTTTGGGTTTACACTTTGGGTGGGGCTCGCAACTTAATACCAGTGAGATGTTCTGGATAGATATCTCAAGGTGAATGATTAGTAGTAGATGCAGTTGGATTCTAGTCTACTTATTTTGGCGTACCGCCCATACTTTTGAGTCTCTTCCTTTCTTTTGTAGCATAGTTAGCATTGCGGTGCGTTTATAATCATGTGAATTGCCCATATGTAATTTGTTTACCTCGCATAGCAGTTTTATCGTCTTTTGGGAGAGACATCACTAGTGAACATCACGGGACCCCGGTCCATATTCGCATCATTGTTTACACGCTTATTTACTTTCTTGCTTTTACTTTCAGTTGCTATCATTATCATTATCCCTCGTGTTTTGATCCTTTGTAAACAACAAGACCGGAGAGATTCACAACCTCTCTGAACTTCGTTGGGAGCAAAGTTATTTGTGTCTGTGTGCAGGTCCACGTCAGTTGCACCGCTGACACCTACTTATCATCTCCGGAGTCCTACTGGAGACAAACCTCGGTATCTTCACCGAGGGAAACTTCCCGCTACGCTGCATCTCACCTTCCACTTGGGGTAACCAACGAAGGGCGAGAAGCAACTATCATCTCTCGCGTATCAACGATCCACCATCTTCTAGATGTCGTTGATGTAGACCATAAATCTGCATCCGATCCTGAACTACCTCCCAAGCTCCGCGTCGGCGTTGGAGGCGGACATCATCGCAACGGCGAAGTCCGATGACATAAGTCCACCACAAGGATATCGCCATCGTCGCACCAACCTTGCTTGAACAGGCTGGTTTCCAAATCTATCCCCAATCATAAGATCGATCGTCTCGTTAAGGTAGGATCTGGAAAATCTTTATTTAATGTCGTGATACGTCTCAAATGTATATGTAAATCTTGCTTGTTTCATGCCCATTTGATTGATATTGCTATACGTTTTGATGCACTTTCATACCTTTTACAATATTTTTGGAAACTAACCTATTAACCCAGTGTTTTTTGTCTGTAATTATGTGTGCATCGCAGAAAAAAGGTAAAAATCAATATGCTCAGAGAATTCCAATTTTCCCCTAAAATCCTAAAGTTCTAGAAAACACCAAAAAATCCAAACAGGGTGTCGGGACCCGGGGTTAGCGTATGTAATTCCAGTCACGATACAATCACATGGAGAGCCGAGAACCGTACCCACTTGTCTAAGCAGACAAGGCCAAGCACAGAACGTTCTCGGTAAGCATCAAACGTGAGGGGCATCCCATTCAGGCCGGATGATCAACTGAGATGGGTCCTCATCGTCCGCTCACAAGTCTAAATGCTTATGGGTGGTGAATCCCATACTCATAGACAAGTCGCCTCGACCATGTTATCGATTGAATCCTAACTCTTACATATACTTACTCCAGCCCGATCACTTAGTCAGGGTCTAGGGTGGGCTCGATCATACAACAAAGTGTGCACGTGACATAGTCACGAACAATCGCATCGCGATGCCCCAAGCTGCGCACATCTAAGGGCCACTTGGTGTATAAAGGACCGCCAGCCAGATCACAACTAAGGTCTCGAAAACCCATACTAAGACATGCATATTATAACATACACGCAGCACACACTACAGGAAACAGGAGTTTTTCCGTCAGCCAAAGCTGACGGCAAACATATGTAAAGCGGACGGCAAAGGCTTTGCCGTCAGCTCCCCGACGGCAAACCTGTTGTCAGCTCATCAGTCGGCAGTGAGATGCTTTGCCGTCAGCTCAATATCGACCGACGGCAACGTCTTTGCCGTCAGCCTTTTTGTACAGGCTGACGGCAACGCCGCTCGTACGGCCAGCTCTGACTTAACCCCGTGGGCTGAGTTAACGGTGTTCATTGCCGTCAGCTAGCACCTTGGCTGACGACAAAGCCCTTGCCTGGGCCCACATGTCAGCATTTTTCCGTCAGCCGGTTGAAGGCTGACGGCAAAGCCGTGACCAAATGGTCACTGCCACAGTCCAGATTACGCAGGCTGCCGCCACGTGTCCGCTTTGCCGTCAGCTTGCTAACGGCAACGCCTTTGCCGTCAGCAAGCTGACAGCAAAGCTCTCTATATCTATCTTTTTAATTTGTTTTTCTTTAATTCCCTGCATATAAACAATAATATATATATATATATATGTACAGAATGCCATACACAAGTCATATATACAATCATAATGCTATCCACAAGTCACGTATACAAAAGAAGCCATCCACAAGTCATATATACAAAAAGAAGCCATCCACAAGTCATATAAACAAAAAGAAGCCATCTCCATGTTTAAAAAAGCAAGTCATCTCCATGTTTAAAACAGCAAGCCATCTCCAAGTTTAAAACAACAAGTCATCATATATACAAAAGAAAAGTGCCCAACATGATATACATCTACAAGTCATCTCCATCCTAACATACTATATCTACAACGAAGAAGCATCCATCCATGCATAAAGGCAAATCTGCAAAATGAAAACATAATCATATGTTACATACGGAAAAGAAGAAATCCAAAATGATGAAAAGATGAAAATAAAAAGGAAAAAGAAGAACAAGGAGAAGAAGAGTAAGGATAAGAAGAGGAAGAATAAGAATAAGATGAAAGGAAGAAGAGAAGATGGAGAAAAAGAAAGAAGAGAAAAAGTAAGAATAAGAAGAACTTTTCTTCTTTTACTTTCTTTTTCACCTCTTTCTTCTTCACTTCTTTCTTTTCCTCCTATCCTTCTTCTTATTCTACAATACTTGTTTAGACCTCAAGAGCTAAATATATCTCATTTTAGATCTAACTAAGTCATTAATTCATTTTTGAGCTTTATATGCGAAGTATAAGTCATTTTTAGGTTTATCTTAAGCTAGTAAAATCATTATTGAGCTTTTATAAGACAAGTATAAGTCATTGTTGAACTTAATAAGCTTATAAATCTAATTTGAGCTTTAAAAGCTTATAAAGCCAAGTTTGAGCTTTATAAGCTTATAAATACACTATTGAGCTTTTAGAAGCCAAGTATAATTCATTTTTTAGGTTTACAAGCTTATAAAGCCAAGTATACGTTTTATAAGGTTATATAGTCATTTTTTAGCTTTTATAAGCCAAGTATAATTCATTTTTTAGGTTTACAAGCTTATAAAGCCAAGTGTAAGTTTTATAAGCTTATATAGTCATTTTTTAGCTTTTATAAGCCAAGTATAATTCATTTTTTAGGTTTACAAGCTTATAAAGCCAAGTGTAAGTTTTATAAGCTTATATAGTCATTTTTTAGCTTTTATAAGCCAAGAATAAGTAAATATTTATGTAACTAAGCTATTACTACCATTATTGAGCTTTATGAGCATATAAAGTCATTGATGAGCTTTATGTAACTTACCGGAGGCCACCTCAAGGCTGAGAAGCGCCGCCACGTGGGTTGCTCGGGGATTCACTAGGAGATTCTTGTGGGTTGTGAGATGCAGCTCCGGAATTATGCTGCAACAAAGGATGAGTTGCAATGTGGTAAGCATGATGACACTTGATGGTATAAGACCGGGATATATTGATCATTGAAAGAAACTTACCGTTCCGGGAGGAGAAACGATAGGCGTCGGCATCGGTGGAGGGGTAAGACCTTGCTTCTCCCACATACTCTGCGAGTTAGGTTTTGAGGACTAGCATATTAGCAAGTGAACCAAACATATGCATATGCATTCTTGGCGGATATATGCAAAAGTAGTAACTTACCGAGAAGAGGTCGTAGATGGCCTTCGTCTGGGCATTATTGCGTGCCCTCTCCTCCTCGAGTATCCTCTGGGTCCTCTCCTCCGCCAGCCGGTCCCTCTCCGCAAGCTTCTCCGACAACATCTCTTGTGTCGCCTGTCTCTCCCTCTGAATGGCGTCCTGAGAACACTCAACAATATAGCAATTATTGTCATCATCGCTACGTAGTCTAAAGAACGGAAAGAAAAATTGAGACAAAGTTATACCTGGATAGCAATGTCCACTGGCCGCGGGCGAGGTCGTACAGCAGGAGCGGAGCTCGTTTGCCTCGCCTTGATCTGAGGTAGAGTCTCCGGGCAATGTACGAAGCCATTGCACATGGAGGTGCTGCCATGATGCTTACCGCCACCAGAAATCATCAAGGCCTCCGGATCAATCTCCTCCTCGCTCGGGTCAAACTGAGGACCGCGTAGCTCTTTCGCCACCTCAGAATAGGCCATCATCTTGTGGTAGGCTGCAGCGCTGGTGTACGCCTCTACACCGTCGCCCTCGGAATATGCCGTCACCGTTTTGTACTTTCCCTTATGGGCCATGGCAAATGAGCGAAATCCCTTAGGCACAGGCTGATTATGGTGCTTCGCCTACAATGAAAAGCAAAGAAAAGGCATGAAACAAATCAATTGATTAATGATGAAAGGACATGAAACTTAAAACAAAAAGGCACATACCCATTTTTTTGCGTACTCGTTGACGTTGAGATTGCCTTGGTGGTGTGCCACACCTACCATTTGAGCACGCCTAGCCTTGGCGCTTTTGTGGGTGGACAGCCAGGCATCACTGAGCCATTTGTCCACTATCGCCTCAAAGCAATCCATCTTATTTGCACACCATCTCGGGGGCGCCTATGAATTAATAATCTTATAAAGTCATTGAATATCTTTTTTAAGCCAAGTACAAGTCAAGTTTTATGTAACTAATCTATTATTATCATTTTTTAGTTTTACAAGCTTATAGAGCCAAGTTTGACCTTTATAAACTTATAAAGCCAAGTTTGACACTTATAAGCTTATAAATCCAAGTTTGAGCTTCATAAGCTTATAAAGAAAAGTTTGACACTTATAAGCTTATAAAGCCAAGTTTGAGCTTCATAAGCTTATAAAGAAAAGTTGGAGCTAACTAGGCCTTACTTATAAGTGTAGGAATTTACCTCCAAGTATTCATCCTTCTTAAGGAAAACTTTTCTACACTTCTTCTTGGCCTTCTTCACGCCCTTCTTGGCGTACCAATCTCGAACACACTGAACACGCATCTCGTGCCTAGTGTTCGTGAGTAGCCTCACTATCTCCTTCTCGAGATTCTTCTGGGCCGCCGGCTCCATCCCCTCCTCAACCCTATAGTAGCACTAAAAAAAGCATCGAACATATGAAAAGATGAGTGAAATGATTCCAACACTAATAAATGATTGCAATGCTTAGAATACTTACCCAAAAAGTAGCCACCACCATGTAGGCTTTGGTACGGCATTCAACGTTGTTGATGCGTTCATCTGGCGGGGCCGGGGCGGCTTTGTAGTGTGGCCAAGTGAGGCCGGGCTCAGGAACCCTACCCTCAATAGGCAACTGGACTAGCCCGGGAAACTGCTCCTTAAGCACGGCACCAAGTAGGCAGTTCGGATTCCGTCTAGGCACGGCACTGCCGCGTGGTGGGGTCTAGGCATACGTTGCCGTCAGGTTCTTTATGCCGTCAGCCTTTCTGAGCTTTGCCGTCAGCTAACTGACGGCGTTGAATAGGCTGACGGCTAACGTTCCGTTGCCTACAGCTGTTTCTTTGCCGTCAACTTTTCCACTAGCTGACGACAACCCACGGTTTGCCGTCTGCCATGAGGAAAAGCTGACGGCAAAGCCCGAAGCTGACGGCAAAACTCTTGTTTCCTGTAGTGAAACATGCCTAGTATGAACAGCAGGTATCATCACATAACTCTACAAAGTACTCTTTATTGATATACACATAGAGCATACAAAGATCACATGTCTATGATCACATTACAACATACAACGGAAGCAAATTAGGTCTGAGTACAGACAAGTTTAACAAATGGCTTAGAGAAGCCTTGTACAACAAACATGCCCTTCCACGAGGGACCAGACTGCTGTCTGGGACTATGCTAACTTAGTCAACGTCGAGCTTCAGGTTGATGACTCCATCGGGGTCCGGTTTCTCATCTAAAACATAGATAAGCAAACGTGAGTACAAAGTCGTACTCAACAAGACTTACATCAGAACTATACTACTCATGCTCAAGTATCAAGGTAAAGGAGGTGGGGTTCAACATGCAGAAGTGCCAGCTTTGACTTGGCTAATCCTGTACTACGAGTACCAGACTTTGAGGTAAGAAGCGTACACGAGTCCACTACATCTCCAACCAATACACCACTATGGTTACTTCCTCGACTTCCCCACGAGGAGGCACACCATAGCACTCACGCTTATCTAGCGAGTTTTATAAGTATCCATTCAAGTTATCTATGATCAAGTAGAGGTTTCCAAGTAGTCCATAACCGCGGACACGGCTATTCGAATAGTTCATTAACCCTGCAGGGGTGTACATCTTCACACGCGTGTCATCACTTATCGCCCCGTTCTTGTCACCCTTCAAGCGGATGACGGACGTGGATGAAACCAAGGCACTACCCTCACATCACCTTCTCTAATCCAGGAGTCGACTACCTGAGTTTGTCACCGCTCGAGAGTCCGGCCGGTTCCACGAAACGGACTCATATAATGTAAGGGACCGAGACGCCACCTTTGACAGATTGGTTTCACTGCCTCACAGGTCCACCACATATCTATACATAAATCAAATGGAAAGCCCGAATCTAGTGTGACTCCTGGACTGGATCGATACGTAAAGAGGCCAAACGGGGCTCCCATAAACCCTACATGTGGTCATACTCTTTGTCTTGGATCACAAAACAGGAACTCAGGTCCTAGGGCAGTGTTCAACGAGACAACCCACTGTGTACTCCTACACAGCCTCTCATCGTTCACCTTTGTTTAGGGTGGATTCACCAACACGTTTACATCAGCATCACTGTGTTCATTCCATCCCGACTCACAATCAAAACATCCTCATTGTATCACTAAGCAGCAAAAGCAGTAACAGTTGTAGGGTCCACATGCTCATCAATCAACTCCTAAATCTGCTAGGATTGTGGTTTGCTTAATACGGTGGCAAATTGATAGGTCATGCATCGGAATGGGTTCAACTATGCGAAAGAACGTGTCTCGGTGATCTCCTAAACATGCATAAGCGAGACTAAGAGGGAATTAGGATTTTATAGACATGATCAATGGGGTTTGCTTGCCTTGCTGACGAGGTTCGATATCGGGGTCTTCAACGAAGGGGGTGGCCTCCGATTCCAGTTGCACGTCTATCGAGCAAACAATCAAACAATGGTATAAATTTATTTGCAATGCATCAAACACATGATCAATATTGAAATGGTGATGTTCTTGGTCACAAAGTGAGTACAATTCCATTTAAAAGAAGTCAAATGCAAAGTCATTTGCAAATGTGCTTCAAATTTGAATTTCAAATAAAGCCATATGGATGTTTTGCACTGTTCACCCAATTTTAATTGGTCAAACATGAAAACAGAGCCCATATTCATAATCCTTGGATTTTTCTGATATTTTTAGACATATTATTTGCTATATTTGGAGTTCATATGAATTAGTTATGAATTTTCCAAGTTTAAATGATTTTCTGGAATATTTTAAATCATTTCTATTTCTCTGGAATTCGATTTATTGCGTCAGCATGGCGTGGGGTGACATCAGGGGGGGGCTGACCAGTGGGTCCACCCTGTCAGCCTCAGGGGATTAATCCCCGGTTGGATTAGCTTACCAGAGGGGTTCATTGGGGGCAGGGCCCACCTGTCATTGGGCTTGGGGTGGGTTAGCCGGGTCATTAGCACTAATGACCGGCGGCTAACCGCTGGTGACCTCGGATCACGGCGGCGCCCACTCGGGACGGCGTTCCCGGGCGCCGTTTTGCCCGCCGAGAGCAGCTACACGGAGCTGGGGCTCGTGCGCAGCCGGCAGAGCAATCAGGGGCTCAAGGGGTGGCCTGGGAGCACAGCCACGACGGCCATGGCGGCGGTGAGCTCTCGGCCGAGGAGGGAGTCGACGAATTCGAGTGCGAGAAGGGCCGGGGATAGGGGGGAAAGAGGCGCAGGCTCACCCTGAGCTCGTTGGTGAAGACGGAGTGGCTGCGGAGGGGCTGCAGGTGCCGGAATCCTCAACGGCGAACGGCGGCCTTGCCAGAGTCGGGGAAGACGCGGACGTCGTCTCCAGGGGGCTTCGAGTCGATTCCTTCTGCAGGGAGGTGCGGGGCGACGTTGCGGAGCTACTGGACATCACGGGGCACGGAGGGGATGTCGTTGGCCGCGGTGGCGCTCGACGGCGGCGAGGTTGAGCTCTCGGCCATGGCGATTCCGACGCGAGGAGAGAGGGAGAGGAAACCGGGAGAGGGGGCGAAGAGCGGGGGGGGTTCTGGGCGAGCTGCGTGGCGCCCGCAGAGAGAAGAGGAGGCTCCAGAAGCCCTCGGTGGCGTCCACGACACTCGGCTCGCCACCGAGCTGCTTCAGGCGCCGGGGAGGAAGAAGACAAGAGGAGGCGGCTGGGCTGGGCCGGGGGGAAGAGGTGGGCTTCGCCCCTGGGCGTGAGGTAAGTTGTTCCTTTATTTTTCTTTTTAGTTTTTCTGTTATTTGTTTTGCTCTGGTAAAATAAATACCATAGCATTTTATAAAAATATCCAAATATTTTTAAAAACCCTAGGTGGCCAGTAGCAAGCCACCTGTATAATTTGGACATTTTTGAAATTCAATTAATTTGAATTTCAATTCAAATAGGGGTAAACTTTAATTTCCAGAGCACTATTTGAATATTAGAAAATTCCATGAGTAAGGGAAAATACCCAAACCACTTTTAAAATGATCAGCATCATTTATAGGAATTTTCCAAATGTTCAAAAGATTTTTGGAAAAAGATTTTTATCTGGCCATTTCAATTAAATTCTCAGGGCTTTCTGCTTCCCCATTTTTGAATTTTTCATGATGCAAAGGGATCAAACAACCCTAGCACTTACCCTAGTTGGGGTTCTGACAACTCGCCCCCACTCAAAAGAATCTCGTCCCGAGATTCAGAAGTCGTCGAGAGGAAGGTGGGGTACTCGGCACGGAGGCGGTCTTCTCTTTCCCACGTTGCTTCTTTCTCAGAGTGATGTGACCATTGCACTTTGAAGAACTTGATCTTCTGACGACGAGTGACATGCTCTGCTGAATCAAGAATACGAACAGGGTACTCTCGATAAGAAAGGTCATCTTGGAGATCAAGCGTTTCATGGTCGACTTCGCGGATGGGGTCCTTGAAGCAACGCCTGAGTTGTGACACATGGAATACATCATGTACTCGGGAAAGGTGAGGGGGTAGTTCAAGTTGGTAGGCAACTTCTCCACGTTTAGCGAGAATGCGGAAAGGTCCGATGTAACGTGGGGCCAACTTGCCTTTGATACCGAATCTTTGGGTTCCCTTAAGAGGAGTAACCCGAAGGTAAGCCTTCTCATCAATATTGTAGCTCTCCTCTCTATGATGACGATCATAGTAGCTCTTTTGACGAGACTGAGCGGCTTTCAAACGATCACGAACAATGCGAACTTGTTCTTCTGCTTCCTTGATCATATCCGGTCCAAAGAGTTGTCTTTCACCGATTTCTGACCAGTTTAGGGGTGTTCGACATCGTCGTCCATAGAGGAGTTCAAAAGGAGCCATGTTCAGACTAGATTGATAGCTATTGTTATAAGCAAATACGGCGAAGGGAAGAGATCTCTCCCAATTCTTTCCGAATGAGATAACACAAGCTCTGAGCATGTCTTCCAAGATTTGATTAACCCTTTCAACTTGACCGCTAGACTGAGGATGGAAAGCTGTACTAAAGGATAGATGAGTTCCCATAGCATTCTGAAAACTTTCCCAAAATCTAGAGGTGAAAAGGCTACCACGATCAGAATTGATCACCAAAGGAACACCGTGAAGAGACACGATTCTAGAGACATACAAGTCCGCCAACTGACTAGCAGTTATAGACTCGCGAACAGGAAGAAAGTGAGCAACTTTGGAAAGTCTATCAATGACCACGAAGATGGCATCATTTCCTTTCTGGGTTTTTGGAAAGCCGGTGATGAAGTCCATACCGACCTTGTCCCATTTCCACTCGGGAATAGACAATGATTGAAGAGTACCAGTAGGTCTTTGGTGTTCTGCCTTAATGCGACGACAAACATCACATTCAGCAACAAATTGTGCAATGTCTCTCTTCATCCGGGGCCACCAAAATCTCTGGCGTAGATCTCGGTACATTTTTGTGCTACCGGGATGAATGGAGAGGGGAGTGTCATGAGCTTCCTTAAGGATCAGCTGTTGTAGGTTTTCATTCTCAGGAACTACTAAACGATTTTCAAAGAATATCGTTCCTTGATCATTTGCAGAAAAACATTTAGCAACTCCGCTAACAATGTTCTGCTTGATCTCTTGAATACTACTATCTTGTTTCTGGGCGGCTATAATTTGATCCTCAAGGGTTGGTTTCGCCACCAAGTTGAAAAGAGATCCATGAGGAACTATCTCAAGATTGAGCTTGCAAAATTCCTCATGAAGAAGTGGTTGATACTGTTGTAACATGAGGTTGTTACAATACGACTTACGACTTAGTGCATCAGCCATGACATTGGCTTTGCCTGGGGTGTAAGAAATTCCTAAGTCATAATCTTTTATCAACTCTATCCAGCGTCTTTGCCTGAGATTAAGATCTGGCTGGGTGAAAATGTATTTGAGGCTTTGGTGATCGGAATATATTTCACAACGATTACCAAGGAGGTAATGTCACCAAGTCTTCAGGGCATGAACTACGGCAGCGAGTTCAAGATCATGGGTAGGATAGTTCTCTTCATGTGGCCGCAACTGGCGTGAAGCATAAGCTACCACATGTCGATCTTGCATAAGTATGTATCCTAACCCTTGCCGTGAAGCATCACAATAGATCTCGAAATCCCTTTTGGTGTCTGGAGGTGCAAGTACGGGGGCAGAAGTCAATCTTCTTTTTAGCTCTTGAAAGCTTTCCTCGCACTTGGGAGTCCATTGGAATTTCTTATCTTTCTTGAGGATTCAGTAAGAGGCTTTGCAACTTTAGAAAAGTTCGAGACGAAGCGGCGGCAATAGCTGGCTAGGCCAAGAAAACTCCTAACTTGCTTAACCGATTCAGGTGGAGTCCAGTCAAGGACGGCCTGAACTCTCTCGGGATTGACTGCAACACCTTTCGCAGAAATCACGTGGCCTAAGTAGGTCACTTCTGGTAGCCAAAATTCACACTTGGAGAACTTGGCATAAAGGCGGTGCTCTATAAGTTTCATCAATACCAACCTAAGATGTTCTGCGTGCTCTTCTTCGTTCTTCGAGTAGATGAGAATGTCATCAAGATAAACCACAACAAATTTATCTAGGTACTCCATGAAGATCGAATTCATCAAGCGCGAGAATGTGGCGGGGGCATTGGTTAAACCAAAGGACATGATGGTGTACTCGTAAAGACCATAACGAGTAGTGAAAGCCGTTTTTGGAATGTCCTCATTTCGGATCTTGATTTGATGATAACCTAATCTCAAATCCATCTTAGAGAAGACAGAGGATCCTGCAAGTTGATCATAAAGATCATTGATCCTGGGCAGTGGGTACTTGTTCTTTATCGTCGCTAGATTTAGCGGGCGATAGTCTACGCACATCCTTTCTGTTCCATCTTTCTTCGTTACGAACAGAACGGGGCAACCCCATGGCGATGAGCTAGGGCGGATGAAGCCTTTTGCCAACGAAGCATCAAGTTGGGTTTTTATCTCAGCTAACTCATGTGGGGCCATTCTATATGGGCGTCTGGAAATTGGGGCTGTGCCTGGTACAAGATCCACTTTGAATTCTACACACCTGTCGGGTGGCATTCCCGGCAGCTCTTCAGGAAAGACATCCGGGAAGTCACGAACCACCGGAACATCTTCAAGGTCTGGAAGGGGAAGCACATTCAAAGTATGCATCTGGTTTTTAGAGCTGGGTGATGTGTAGTCAATGATCTGTCCTGAAGGATGGGTGAGTTTGACTGATTTGGCTTTACAATCAAGGAAAGCATTCTGCCTTGATAACCAATCCATTCCTAGGATGACATCAATGTCCGAAGACTTTAGGGCTATAAGTGAAGCAAGGAATACTAAACCCTCAATTGCAATTTGATTGCCATGGCTTACTCTATTAGTTTGCCACTTGGAACCAGGAGTTTGAATGATCATTGGAGAAAACATTTCTTCAAAAGAAAATCCATGACGAAGTGCATAACTCTCCGACATGAATGAATGAGAAGCTCCTGGATCGAAAAGAACGGAGGCGGGGACATAATTGACTGGGAGTGTGCCAAGAATGACGTCAGAAGCATCAGTGGTTTCCTCCACTGAGATTTGGTTCACACAACCACTACTAGTGGATGAAGGCTTTGCTGGCATGGTCTTGGTGGTGGGTTTCTTTGTAGGCTTAGGTCGAGAATGACGTGGTGCCATCAAGACCTGAGGGCATTGACGATAGTAATGGCCTGGAAGACCACACTTAAAGCATACCCTGTCTGAAATGTTGGGAGTGGGATTGCTTAGCTGCACACCATCATTCCGGGGTGGAATAATGTGTTGGGGTGGATGGCATATATTGGATGTTCGTCTCTGCAGAATGTTTTGTGGTATGGCTTTGGTTGGAATCCAAATTCGGCATTTCTGAGGGGCTGAACTGGAAGAAGAAGCAAGCTCAAGAGCATGCTTACGGGACTCTTCGAACACTTCAATGCCATGCTCAGCTCTGAAGGATCTGTTGACTAAATCCTCAAAGGTGGAAAATTCGATGAGGTTGAGATCATGAAGAAGAATGGGGCTAAGTCCCTTACGGAACCTTGCCTGCTTTCTGGCATCGGTGGTGATCTCATCTTGGGCATACCGAGCAAGACGGTTGAACTCTCTCACATACTCATGGATGGACATCTCTCCTTGAGTCAGGTTGCAGAACTCTCCTTTCTTGCGCTCCATCAACTCATCCAGAAGGTGGTACTCTCGAAAGGCAACACAGAACTCCTGCCAAGTCACTAGGTGACCATCTGGCTGCATAGCAACATAGTTCTCCCACCATTCAGTGGCAGCACCTTCCAGAAAGTATGCCGCGAATATAACTCGATCATCGGGAGCAACATGTGCAGTATCAAGCTTACGCTCGATGGAACGGAGCCAATCATCAGCTTCAAGGGGCTCAGAAGAACATCGAAATACCGGTGGCTTGAGGAGGATGAAGTCCTGAATGCTCACAACCACATTGCAATGACGTGAGGTATTCTGCTCGATGAGCTCCAGAAGACGTGTTTGATCGCGTTGACTCTTCTCAGCTTCCATCATGATTTCCGCCGCAGAAGGCGGTGGTAGAGGTTCATCATCATTTCGATTCCGAACACAGTCTCGATTCCGACGAACAGCACTACGATTTCCACCTGACATCCTGTGTGATAAAAATCAACAATCAGAACAGGTTGTATGATGGAATCAAAGACAAGAAGGACATGATGAAGACGGAAAAGAGTATAATGCAAAGGCAATGATCCACAGAAGCACGGGATAAATCCGGCAGCATAACGGCTACACCGGGATAGAAAATGAAACAACCTCGAAGAAATTGGACAGAACTTCTTCAAGGAACTCAACAGAACGATGAGTCTGGACGACCACAACTGTCCTACGGCTACAAGGAAGCACTCAGCGAGATGTTCTAGTAAGACATAGATGAGCCTAGTCCTATCATCCCGTAGAAAAGGGTAAGGGTGACTCAGAACTCAGATCGATGAGGATAAGGAGAAAAAGAAGCCTTACGTTGTTCCCTTATACCCAGAGTAACTATATAACTATAGAATGCTAGACTCGACTTCGACCAAGGGTTGACTAGTCCTACAGACAGTCCTGCTCTGATACCAAGTCTGTCGGGACCCGGGGTTAGCGTATGTAATTCCAGTCACGATACAATCACATGGAGAGCCGAGAACCGTACCCACTTGTCTAAGCAGACAAGGCCAAGCACAGAACGTTCTCGGTAAGCATCGAACGTGAGGGGCATCCCATTTAGGTCGGATGATCAACTGAGATGGGTCCTCATCGTCCGCTCACAAGTCTAAATGCTTATGGGTGGTGAATCCCATACTCATAGACAAGTCGCCTCGACCATGTTATCGATTGAATCCTAACTCTTACATATACTTACTCCAGCCCGATCACTTAGTCGGGGTCTAGGGCAGGCTCGATCATACAAAAAAGTGTGCACGTGACATAGTCACGAACAATCGCATCGCGATGCCCCAAGCTGCGCACATCTAAGGGCCACTTGGTGTATAAAGGACCGCCAGCCAGATCACAACTAAGGTCTCGAAAACCCATACTAAGACATGCATGTTATAACATACACGCAGCACACATGCCTAGTATGAACAGCAGGTATCATCACATAACTCTACAAAGTACTCTTTATTGATATACACATAGAGCATACAAAGATCACATGTCTGTGATCACATTACAACATACAACGGAAGCAAATTAGGTCTGAGTACAGACAAGTTTAACAAATGGCTTAGAGAAGCCTTGTACAACAAACATGCCCTTCCACGAGGGACCAGACTGCTGTCTGGGACTATGCTAACTTAGTCAACGTCGAGCTTCAGGTTGATGACTCCATCGGGGTCCGGTTTCTCATCTAAAACATAGAATAAGCAAACGTGAGTACAAAGTCGTACTCAGCAAGACTTACATCAGAACTATACTACTCATGCTCAAGTATCAAGGTAAAGGAGGTGGGGTTCAACATGCAGAAGTGCCAGCTTTGACTTGGCTAATCCTGTACTACGAGTACCAGACTTTGAGGTAAGAAGCGTACACGAGTCCACTACATCTCCAACCAATACACCACTATGGTTACTTCCTCGACTTCCCCACGAGGAGGCACACCATAACACTCACGCTTATCTTGCGAGTTTTATAAGTATCCATTCAAGTTATCTATGATCAAGTAGAGGTTTCCAAGTAGTCCATAACCGCGGACACGGCTATTCGAATAGTTCATTAACCCTGCAGGGGTGTACATCTTCACACGCGTGTCATCACTTATCGCCTCGTTCTTGTCACCCTTCAAGCGGATGTCGGACGTGGATGAAACCAAGGCACTACCCTCACATCACCTTCTCTAATCCAGGAGTCGACTACCTGAGTTTGTCACCGCTCGAGAGTCCGGCCGGTTCCACGAAACGGACTCAGATAATGTAAGGGACCGAGACGCCACCTTTGACAGATGGTTTCACTGCCTCACAGGTCCACCACATATCTATACATAAATCAAATGGAAAGCCCGAATCTAGTGTGACTCCTGGACTGGATCGATACGTAAAGAGGCCAAACGGGGTTCCCATAAACCCTACATGTGGTCATACTCTTTGTCTTGGATCACAAAACAGGAACTCGGGTCCTAGGGCAGTGTTCAACGAGACAACCCACTGTGTACTCCTACACAGCCTCTCATCGTTCACCTTTGTTTAGGGTGGATTCACCAACACGTTTACATCAGCATCACTGTGTTCATTCCATCCAGACTCACAATCAAAACATCCTCATTGTATCACTAAGCAGCAAAAGCAGTAACAGTTGTAGGGGCCACATGCTCATCAATCAACTCCTAAATCTGCTAGGATTGTGGTTTGCTTAATACGGTGGCAAATTGATAGGTCATGCATCGGAATGGGTTCAACTATGCGAAAGAACGTGTCTCGGTGATCTCCTAAACATGCATAAGCGAGACTGAGAGGGAAGTAGGATTTTATAGACATGATCAATGGGGTTTGCTTGCCTTGCTGATGAGGTTCGATATCGGGGTCTTCAACGAAGGGGGTGGCCTCCGATTCCAGTTGCACGTCTATCGAGCAAACAATCAAACAATGGTATAAATTTATTTGCAATGCATCAAACACATGATCAATATTGAAATGGTGATGTTCTTGGTCACAAAGTGAGTACAATTCCATTTAAAAGAAGTCAAATGCAAAGTCATTTGCAAATGTGCTTCAAATTTGAATTTGAAATAAAGCCATATGGATGTTTTGCACTGTTCACCCAATTTTAATTGGTCAAACATGAAAACAGAGCCCATATTCATAATCCTTGGATTTTTCTGATATTTTTAGACATATTATTTGCTATATTTGGAGTTCATATGAATTAGTTATGAATTTTCCAAGTTTAAATGATTTTCTAGAATATTTTAAATCATTTCTATTTCTCTGGAATTCGATTTATTGCGTCAGCATGGCGTGGGGTGACGTCAGGGGGGGCTGACCAGTGGGTCCACCCTGTCAGCCTCAGTGGGTTAATCCCCGGTTGGATTAGCTTAACAGAGGGGTTAATTGGGGACAGGGCCCACCTGTCATTGGGCTTGGGGTGGGTTAGCCGGGTCATTAGCACTAATGACCGGCGGCTAACCGCCGGTGACCTCGGGTCACGGCGGCACCCACTCGGGACGGCGTTCCCGGGCGCCGTTTTGCCCGCCGAGAGCAGCTACACGGAGCTGGGGCTCGTGCGCAGCCGGCAGAGCCATCAGGGGCTCAAGGGGTGGCCTGGGAGTGCGGCCATGACGGCCATGGCGGCGGTGAGCTCTCGGCCGAGGAGGGAGTCGACGAATTCGAGCGCGAGAAGGGCCGGGGATAGGGGGAAAGAGGCGCAGGCTCACCCTAAGCTCGTTGGTGAATACGGAGTGGCTGCGGAGGGGCTGCAGGTGCCGGAATCCTCAACGGCGAACGGAGGCCTTGCCGGAGTCGGGGAAGACGCGGACGTCGTCTCCAGGGGGCTTCGAGTCGATTCCTTCTGCACGGAGGTGTGGGGCGACGTTGCGGAGCTACTGGACATCACGGGGCACGGAGGGGATGCCGTTGGCCGCAGTGGCGCTCGACGGCGACGAGGTTGAGCTCTCGGCCATGGCGATTCCGACGCGAGGAGAGAGGGAGAGGAAACCGGGAGAGGGGGAGAAGAGCGGGGGGGTTCTGGGCGAGCTGTGTGGCGCCCGCGGAGAGAAGAGGAGGCTCCAGAAGCCCTCGGTGGCGTCCACGGCGCTCGGCTCGCCACCGAGCTGCTTCGGGCGCCGGGGAGGAAGAAGACAAGAGGAGGCGGCTGGGCTGGGCCGGGGGGAAGAGGTGGGCTTCGCCCCTGGGCGTGAGGTAAGTTGTTCCTTTATTTTTCTTTTTAGTTTTTCTGTTATTTGTTTTGCTCTGGTAAAAGAAATACCATAGCATTTTATAAAAATGTCCAAATATTTTTAAAAACCCTAGGTGGCCAGTAGGAAGCCACTTGTATAATTTGGACATTTTTGAAATTCAATTAATTTGAATTTCAATTCAAATAGGGGTAAACTTTAATTTCCAGAGCACTATTTGAATATTAGAAAATTCCATGAGTAAGGGAAAATACCCAAACCACTTTTAAAATGATCAGCATCATTTATAGGAATTTTCCAAATGTTCAAAAGATTTTTGGAAAAATATTTTTATCTGGCCATTTCAATTAAATTCTCAGGGCTTTCTGCTTCCCCATTTTTGAATTTTTCATGATGCAAAGGGATCAAACAACCCTAGCACTTACCCTAGTTGGGGTTCTGACACAGGGACCAGAGGGGGCTACCCCCTACCCAGGGGACTTGAGGGCGCATAACCGCCTGGGGGGAGAGGGGTGGGGTCACCCCTGGTGCCCCTCTTTCGCATATTTATTCCCTGAAAACCCTCGGAGCGGATTTTTTGTTCTAGTATCCATCGCCGTTCCGCCGTCACCGCAATTCTCAGATCGGGAGACCCTACAGTCCTGTCCCGGCACCTTGCCGGAGGAGGAAAATCATCCCCGGAGGCTTCTTCAGCATCAACCATGTTTGCCTCCCGGATGATGTGTGAGTATTCACCTTGGACCTAGGGTCTATGGAAATAACTAGATATGTTGTCTTCTCTTTGATCTTGTGCTTCACTAATTAACCCTTGTTCTTTATCTTCGATGATCAAGGCACATATATTATACTTCCCCCGTCTCAAAATTATTGTCTTAATCTTAGTATAGCTTTATACTAAAGCTAGTACAAAGTTAAGACAATAATTTTTGGACGAAGGGAATAGTTCCTATGTTGTTACGCTGAGTTTGCTGGGATTTGATGGATTATGATATTATGTTTAGACTGTGGAAGTAATATATTTGATTTTCTTTTATATTGTGTTCTTGATTGTTCTTGCATGTTCTCTGTTATATTTTGTTACTTTGGCCAAGTAGTATTTTATAACTTCAAGAGGAAGCTTTGTGCTAGATAGTAGGTTCATGACTCCTCATGCCAACGCTTGAGTGATAAAAACATGCAAGTATCGAGGATATGATGTTGCTACTAAGGGGAAAACAATGATGCTTGTGACTATTTTGCTAACAAGTGTTGCTTACATTATGCATTGAGTTTATAGCATTTGTCTTTTGCTTTGGGTTTTCAACTTTTCGTTGTTGCTCAGAACTTAATACCAGCGAGATGTTCTGAATTAAATAACTCAAAGTGGATATTTAACAGTAGATGCTTCGGATTGAGGTCTACTTGCTTTGACATAATGCCTACATGAGTGAACCTTGTACTCTCTGCTAGCTTAACCAACATTGCGATGCGTTCATAACACTGTCAATTGTCTAGTTGTAATTTGTTCATTCAAAATAAGTTTTATCTTCTTTTGGGAGAAAGACACCACAAGTCGTGGTACCCCCGTCCACAGCTCATCATTGTTTACATCCGCTGCAATGTATTTCTTTTATTTCACTTTTGTTGTTCCAATCACCACATACGTTAACCTTTCGCAAACAGCAAGACAAGGGATTGACAATCTTCCTGCCTCATTGAGGTGCAAGAGTATTTGTGTTCTTGTGTGCATGTCCATGTTTCGCAAGTAATTTCGACGCCATTGACGCTTACCACCTACTTGTAGCATTTGAAGTCACACAGAAGACATAAACATTGCTATTTTTGCCGATGAAAATTTGCTACTATCTACATCATTACTTTTCACTTGAGGTTCCCAACGAAAATGTGTGATCCACACCATCACATCGGCATCGCCACCATCAAAACCAAAACGATGAACAAACCCAAACCTAAGCTAAGGAAAGCTAAAACGATGCACACGCGTGAACCCGACGACCCCCTTACCCCCGACGACCGAGGTCATTGGTCGAGGGGAGCCGCCGAAGGACGGAGGAGGAACGAGGTGATGGCAGCGGAAGGAAGCGTTCCTTGCGGCGGCGGCGACGAGATCACTTTCCTTCTTCCCCTTTATTTCACCAGCATATGGCACATGCTATTTGCTCATTCCGGTCATGTATCTTCTGTATTGAATTGTCTTTCCTGGAGGTGGTGTATGCTGCAACTATCACACAACCCGCACAACATGTGCCGAGAGAGACACACGACTCGTTAAGATCCTCTTCAAATTGGTGTCAGACAGCCGACCATAAGTGCGCGTCAGAGAGCCCTTTACCTTTACGCATCCGATGCGGCCCTATATACGGCAATTCTTATCAAAGGAATTCAATGCCCCCATAAACCAAAGCAAAATACACAAGGTAATACTCCCATTGCCATTGCCTGCCCATATCTCTCCTACCGTACCATCCCAGACGCTGGCTACCGTTTACACTTTCCTAATTTTTTTACTACTACCTCCGATCGAAAATAAATGGAGTTTTGAACTTATCCTAATATAAAATGGCAACGCTTAATTTGGATAGAAAGGAGTAATTAATTAATACTAATTATTTGCCAAAGTTTGCTGCAACCCTGCTGCGTATATAAATATCCCTCTCCGCCTCCACGTCTAGATGCGCTTTCCGAAACAGCGAGCCAAACAAAGCCAGGCACTCGATTGCAAGCGTGCGAGAGCAATACTAGTTTATTAAGGTTCCGGCGGGGTGAGGGTCGACGGAGGGAGAGAAGAAGGTGGCCATGGCGGAGGCGAAAGGGAAGGAGGTGGCGGCTGCCGATGTGAGCCTGAAGCAGCTGTCCAAGAAGCTCGACGACTTCGCCAAGGAGAGGGACTGGGAGAAGCACCATAGCCCAAGGAACCTTCTGCTCGCCATGGTATGCATCCTCTTTCTTCCGCTCCCTTCCTTTCCTTATTTTCTTTCCGTCCGGTGCCGTTCTATTTTATGGGGTGTTGATCTTTCCGAGTTTTGTCTACACATAGTCTTTTGAGGGGAAAGTAATCCAACCAATATAGAAGAAAAAGTATCAGTCTCACCAAGAACCAAAGCCAATGGCGCTGGCTTGAATTTATATTCCAGCGAGCGCAAACCTCCTCATAGCCTGAGCGTTGGCCTAGGCAGCCACGCATAAGCTTGGAAGGGATTCCAATTGAAAATTGCATCTCCATCCAGCACACTGGTAGTACAAAGCAATCACAATGGACAAGAATGACAGTTGAAGGCTCGGTTACATCCGATTCAAAGGCACGGTGCCACTTCTTTCCGGTGTCATTTGTGCCCGGAGATCCATCTTCGTAAGATGAGCATGTCACAGCACACACCCACCCGGCACATCAACCATGGCGGCAAATTCCATTGCTGGCAGACCTTGAATCTTCAGACTGTTCTCGCCTATGGGGGCACACTCCCAGGTTTCCACAAACTGCCTTCCAAATCATGCAAGGGCGTGGTTCAGCTAAAGTGCGCCCCCTCTTTCGCCGATGCATATCCGGCGAAAGGGAAGGAGGCGGTGGCCGCCGATGTGAGCCTGAAGGAGCTGTCCAAGAAGCTCGACGACTTCGCCAAGGAGAGGGACTGGGAGAAGCACCAGAGCCCAAGGAACCTTCTGCTTGCCATGGTCTGCATCCCCTTTCTTCAGCTCTTTCCCTTCCACCTTTTCTATCCGTCGGATGCTCATCTTCTTTTTTGTTGGGTGTTGATTTTCTGTATTTTTTCAAACGCATAGTCCATCGGAAATCTTAATTAGGGTTGTTCTGTTGAATCTCCCTTCGTTTTTGTGCAAAAGACGGAATTGTGCAGAGAAGTTATTACGGCATGTATCGTAGGCTACTCTGTTTTTATCGACATAGAAACTGATTCACAGCACCACATGGACATGGGGGATGTGGTGAGCAACCTCAAAACAAAGAAACTGATTCACAAATTAGTTCTTCTAGAATTTTGTTTGTAGACTGCACTTGTGCCCAGAATAAATACTGGCAGCCTAGGATAATTATTTGCATATTTGTACATCAGATCCGATGTTCTGAATTAATTTGCAGAATTCAAAATGTATATTAAAACTTGTCCGGTCTTTGACACTAGTACTGCAGTTGCATATTTAGGCTAAGTTGCAACTCTCGAGGGCGCATTGTATCCACTAATTAGTAATCGGATTTTTTATTTTAAAAAAATACTGAGTAGCCACATGCACATGATCTAACAATATCTTCATCGGTTTAAAGTATTGAACCACTACTAGGTTGTTCTAATAAACAACTAAAGCTGCAAACGCTTGATTATGAAGCCATCACAGATCATTCCCCACTTATCTTTCCATTAGTTGTTATGTTGTCAAGATACAGGCTCCCTTTTGACCAACCGTTCGATAAGATTACTTTGCATTAGATATTTTCTCATAGTCACAACATAATATTTTTGTGATCTATCCAGTTTGTTCTTTGCAAATAATACATTTTTTGTGGACGCTGAATATATGTAGCTCTGAAGTGATAATAGTTCACCTCAGATTTACATCTACCTCGTAGATCATCAGATATATATGTTTGGAGACTTGTAGGATCCTGGTCCTGTATTATCATTCATGTGGTCCAGGTGTATATTTTTCATGAGAGCCAACAATGACAGGTAAATAATTTCCTGAATAACTCGTGGTCAAGGGTTTTCTCAAAATTAAAAATAAACATGGTCAAGGTGCAGCTTTCATGAGCTGCAAATTGGATGCCACGTGGTGCAACGTACGTTGACCCTGTGGAGCGAATTTCCTACGTCAACCGTCAAAACAACGCAAAATTCCAGAGCCGGACGTGTTTACACCGGTACTCAATTCAGGCTAGCGAATATCCCTGTCAACTCCTCACTGAATTTTCTGAAGAAGGAATGTGATTCAGTGCTAAGCTTTTCTATTCGGGAAAAGCATGCGCTCACGTCCTTGTCCAAAGAGAATTCTGGTTTTGCAGAACTAATTCTGCACTGTACTTTCTAGTTCATCTCTCAGCAATGAGATGCTTAGGCCCATCCATGATTTAATAGCATCGGCAGATGCTGTTCCAGTTAAAGCACGTTCTGTCACTATTTTGGGTCTTGTTACGGCGTGCTCCAGCACTACCAGATGTCTATTTGCACGGCGCTGTAAAAGATCATGCTTGGAGCGGGTCAGAGAACTTTTTACTTGCTTCAATAGTGCGATAACTTTCTACTGCTTCTTACCTGAAAGTGTGTTCGTGGGCAGGTTGGCGAGGTCGGGGAGCTGTCGGAGCTGTTCATGTGGAAAGGGGAGGTGCAGAAGGGCTTGCCGGGCTGGGAGGAGAGGGAGAAGGAGCACCTTGGCGAGGAGCTCTCCGACGTGCTGCTCTACCTGATCCGGCTCTCTGACATGTGCGGTGTCGACCTCGGCGACGCGGTCCTGAAGAAGATTGTGAAGAACGCCGTCAAGTACCCGGCGCCGTCAAAGAGCGACTGATAAGCAGACTCATCATCTACTATTTCGTAGTTTGAAAATGTCATGTTCGAGCAAACTTTGTGGTCAGTTGGGTCATGTCATGTAGCAGCATTATGAGAGTTTCAGTTTGTGGCGTGTGCTATAAAACCCTTTTGCGCAGTGTGTGTGTTACTGGGCTGGGTAGAATGCCTGAAGTCGATTTCTTTGCCCTTTTTGAGTACAAGTGTGATCGGGTTGAACTTCAGAGTTTGCTGCTCAGCTGAGACATAATTATACGTAATCAAATTAAGGAGTACTTTTCCCCGCGATTTTTTTGAAGGAGTACATTTGTGATCTATCTATTTTATTTTTCCCTACTTTTCAGAGTCACGCGAAATGCTTCTTACGGAAGCATATTCGCGCGGCCTCCATGAGAGGCACGAGCATGCCTTTTTTAAGGTACACGGCGTTCTTTTTTTGTAAAGGAACACGACGTGCCTCTTTTTTAGAGATACTTTTTTAGGGGTCTTTTTTAGAGATACTTGGTTTGTCTTTCGCGGAAGGAAACTCGTGCCTCCACGGGATACATAATATTGCCTTTTTTTAATATAGTGCGTGCCTATTTTTAGAGACATGCGGTATGCCTAATTTTTGGGAATATGCGGCGTGCATTTAATGGAAGAAAACTCGTGTCTCCACGAAGTGCATGACAATGCCTCTTTTTAAAAAAACAATTGTTTATTCACAAAAATGTAACAAAAACTATGCGGAAACAAAAAAACCGTCCAAAAACTCAAATAAATACAAAAAATGCGTACACCAAAATAGAGCAAATGAAACCCCTAAAGAGCATCAGCACACGATAAGTAGCGTGCACTTAGCACACCGAAATTGATTATTGTGAAGCTTTTGAAGGAGCGCTCCTTAATTAGTTGCTCTCATGAATATACCTCGCCTAACACGAGATAGTAGTAAATCTCGCCTCTAGTAGTTGTCAGAATAGGCCGGCCCATCGCTGATTACAGACATTTAGCGCTTATTTCTCAACATTTTTTATAATTTATTTACTTATTTAGCATATATATAGAAATAATCTAAATATACCTATATTATATCAATCAACTTATATGAAAAAACTACAAATATTAACAAAATGTTAAACGTATATAAAAAGTATTTTATGCATATTGAAATAGTAAAATATCTATGAAAAAAGTAGACATTGAAACATATATGAAAACAAATCATCTACTTGAAAATACAGGTAAAGTTTTATCTATTTTTCTCTGAATGTATAAAAAAAATTATACTATGTCTATGGAAAAAGTAGACATACAAAGTATATGTGTAATAAAATTTAATCATCTATATATGAAATGAAACATGTATATAAAATACATTCCTGATGTATACAAAAATTATACTATGTCTATGGAAAAAGTAGACATACAAAATATATGTTTAATAAAAATTTAATCATGTGTATAAAAAATGAAACATGTATATAAAATACGTTCCTGATTTATACAAAAAATACATAAATGTGTATGAAAATATTAGACATACAATAAAATATTGTATTTGAACAAATATGTAAAAAAATATATACAAATGTTCATGTGTATATAAAAACTTTATGTATGCAAAAAATAAAAATAAATAATATGTGATTAAAATATATATCATTTGTTTAGTAAATGCTAAAGGTGCATAAACTAAATGTTACTAATGTATACAGAAGATATAAAATGTGTATGGAAAAATGTATACAACAAATATAGAATGTGTATGAAAATATATGTTTGGAAGAATGTTAATTATGTATTTTAGAAATTCAATGTTTATAAAAACTGTTTTAGATGTATACATTTTTTCATGTATTTAATAAATATATTAATAGCATATATAAGAATGTTAGCGTTCTATATGAAAAGTGAAAGAAAAAACAATGAAACCCAAAAAAGAAAAAAATGAAGAAAACCAGTAAAAACTAGCGTACAGTGAAAATCACAAAAATAGAAACCCAAGGAAAAGGAAAAAAAATAAAACCCAAAAGAGAAATGAAAACCGAGAAAGAAATAAAAAAATGAAAACCAAGTAAAATGATAAAGAAACAAAGAAAATCGAGGAAGTAGAAAAGGAAAAAAGGAGAAAAAGAAAACAACATCGCAATGAACACATCGATCACCGAGAAATAATGAACTAGTTAGATACTATACAATCACACAAAACTTTATGAAGATGAAATCTACTTTGACGTTGAGTGAATGTAGCTCTCGTTTTTAAGGGTATGATGTTCAACGACTCTTTAGTTGATCCTCAAAACGCATTAGGTCGGATTGGCTCGCTAAAAAACGACACATTATTCGAGCATTTCTATGGGCACGTTCGATAAAAGTCCAATTGGACCTTCAAAGCTCTCGGGTTATTTATCCAAAATTATTTTTCGGGAATAAATCAATAATAATTCTATTAAAAAATAAAGGAAAAAATGTTTTCGATGAAAGCACATGTTTTCCCAACACTTTTTCAGAAGCATTAGGACGTTGTGAAAAGCAAGTCTTGGGTGCCAAGGCGACGGACCTAGATAAGGAGCCCCCATGTTGGGTTTTGCGACGAGTAGCGTTGTGGTGGTGGTGACGCCTCCCTTTGGCAATCTGTATAGTTAAGGGAGATGTGGCAGGCAATCTTAGTGTTTTGTGGCTTCGGAGATGTTGGCTCCCTAATCTGCATCTAGAGATCGCGTGTTGGTCCATTGGCACCTTATGTGGCCATGGTGAGGATCCAAGCAAAAGTTGGACTTTGGCACCATTGGTGGTGATGTCTGTGGTTGTCACTTCCCAATTGGACGTCGTTATGGGTCTCTTCGTCATGTTGGGGCTCTGAGTGAAAACCCTAGACCATTGTTTCAGGCTTGACGGTGGAGGAAATTTGCATCATTACCCTTTAGGGGGTGTCGCTGTGGAACTCACGTAGCATCCGATTACAACGTGTCAGCACCTTTAGGCTTGCTTTGATCATGCGTGCAACTTCTTTGACTCACTGGATTTGTTGGTCTGCTACCATTTACATTCCCTTCCTTTCTATCTACTGGATGTATCAGGGCTTCATGGCCTAGAGTGAGAGGATAGACGCTTTCCTTTCAAATACTAACTTAGTATGTACGGTGTGTCGGGGTTTGGTGGTTTCCCCAGGTGGCGCAGTTTAGTTATGGTTCGGTGGTCTATGTCGCCTCATGTTAGGTGGGGCGACTCATGCTTTTCTTGTCCGGCTTCGGGTAGGTGGCATCCTCGTCCTCCTCTCAGTTATCCTTCTTGTTACTTGTTGACTTGCTTGTATGGGGTTCTCCCTACCACCTTGTGTTGGTTTTTCCATTTGTGGTTTATATATTAAGCGGGATCAAAATCTATTTTAAGTAAACATCACTACATATTGATAAAATCTACTGGTAAAAAAAATGTTGATCACCCACACATTGGAAGGATTAGGCTCGTCTTTGTTGGTCACACACTGAATCCACGAAAATCTCCTCTCATCAACGATTTCACCTTCAATGTCCTCACACAACTCCGAAAACTAGACACCGTGGAAAATGTGGTCGCGATGCTCACGCTCGATCATGGGAACGCAACGAGGAAAAGATTGTGCGGTTCTCCTTGATGATCTTCGGTTATTCACGAGCGCTACCATGGTGTTGCAACTGGCACACTCGGCCGCGAGTTACACCTGACTAACCAGTGCACCTCCACTCCATACGTGTGACGGCACAAGTTCTCCCTGTAGTCTTTTGTGCGGCAATATTGTGCCTCGACACAGGGCACCGAGAGGAGGTTGATGTCATCACCCTCGGCCGTCGTGTCTTTTTCCTCTACCTTATTGACTTGCACGTGGCAATATTGTGCCTCCTCCCGGCCACCGAGAGGAGGCGAATGTCATCGACCTCGGTCGTCGTGATGAACACCTCAAATCCGATAGTCGGTTCTACAACCATCCCCCGAGCTTTGGTTCGAAGAGCTCGGATGCTCGCCGGCGGCGATGCTCGTGGTACCACACTCCTCTGTGGTGAGCGCCACGTGCCACGTAGGCTCATTATCTTGTGGGTTGTCACCTTGTCTCGAACCATAGCGATGGCTATGTTCAGGGAAGACTGTGTAGATGGCGCTTAACGATGAAAAAATTGGTATGGTCTACCACAAGAGGCGGTCGAAAGCTCTGGGAGGAGGCGCATGAGCTTGGGCGACAATGAGGAGCTCAGGATGCGACAATGCTCGAGGACGACACTGCCGACATACCAAATCGAGGCCTACGGAAGCCATAATCGACAGAGGCAGTGACACAAATGGGTTAGCGAAGGTGTGTAAGGGCTCCGGGCGTGTGATCGGGGTTTATAACATGTGAAGATCGACTTGAGCGATGTAAACTCGGCCACTGAGAGTTGCCTCTCTTGAAGTAAGAAATAAGGAAACACAATATTTTTATGGGATTATAATTTTATGAAGTTATAGCTTTTGCGAATTTGTTGATTACTTTTCCTTAAATAAAGAGAAAATCTTTGAAATACATGCCTTAGGGGATCGACTATTGATGCCCTAAAACAGCTGGAAAACTGAGGATCTGATTGATTGTTGACTAATCTTGCCCTACTTTGTCACAAGTTTTTGCCACATTTTTTTAACCATAGCTGAACAAAACCTTAGCCACACTTTAACTTGACTTAGAGAATTTTACCATATTTTTTATGCCTATGACTTGTGGGGCTCATTTTTCAAAATAAGAAATCTCTGACTTAAGGTTGGCTAAAACAATACATACACCTAAGTTAATCATACTTGGCTGACTTAAGATGTGGCAATATGTGGCAAAATATAGGTACGAACCAAACAGAGTATGAGAATTCTTGAATGCACTTCATATGAATTAGAAACTAACAAGTGCCACGGCAGCACGCATTCTGGTACCCCTATGCACAATCCAAGATCCAGCGGCTGCCGCGGAGAAGCCTGCACGGTACAGCTATCTCATTGATCGGTGGATCCATCCGGGACGCGGTCTCGGAACGGGACGACAGACAACTCGATCGGAGCGCCACGTCGATCTGCAGGGGAATCCCTGCCTCCTCCAGCGTCTCCGTCGTACGGCGTAGCGCCGACCTCTGCTGTATCTGAAAACGCCCGTGGATGTAGCTTCTCCCTCTGTATCTCTTCCGCCACCTCAGAATCAAAATCAGGTCTCTCACTGACCGTTCCTCTGTATCGTACATGTAGCTTCTCTGTCTGTGAGACTAGCACCACGCGTAAGGGGCTCTGAATCAGGCCTCAGATATCAGATAACAGTACGTGATACAGTTCGTGAGTGCCAATCCCGCCATCTGAACCGAACCAAAATCAAGTGGTTTCCTTGACACGGCGTACCTGCATTCCGCTTTTAGGTGCTTCGTGCTGCAGCTGTCGTAACATGACTCCACGGCCTACAATTAATGCCTCAGGCACATGTCACTCTCACTGATCTATCCTCTGATTGGTTCCATACATGCATGGTACTAGTAGAGTACTGTATGTACTGCTGTGCATTTTCTTCTGAACAAGATGTACTACTGCTCTACACATTACAGAAAAATACAGTAGTAAGACACAAGAGCGTGAACCCCAACTTGGCCACGGGAGCATTATTTTAGCATCCATGAAGATCCAGGCATGCATGCATCCGTGTGAGGTGTACGTAGCAAGCATCCAAACGATCCCCTTTCAAGTATCTGTCCGCCTGTCCGCATGCAATTGGCTGCATTAGTCTTTATTTCCAGATATCCATGGCCAAGCTGCATGATCATTTGATGGGCTCCAGTTTCTTCCAATCGTAGTGGGGAAGCACGAGAGACCCTACCCGTGAATCAGCCGTTGCCCTCAACCTGTTGTAGAGCCCAGGATACCGGATACACACACATTGCCGACTAGGTCGTACAGTACGCATGAAAAGGAATGTCTCGTTAAACCCTACATGCCTGGCATTCCCTTCACAGGTTTCCTCTCTTAATCTACACCATTATTGGAGCTCGATCGATTGGCACACGCTTGAGTATACATCTCTAACATTCTCTCGGTCGACGTCGCAGCGTCGCAATAATGCAATCAGCCAATCGATCGTCGTCCAAGCCGAGTGTGAGTGAGTGGCTGGCTTTCAGGACGAACCAATGGACGAACTTGGAAGCAAGAGAAAACCTCTCGATCGGTGTCTTCCGTGGCGCGTAACCTCTCTGCTACAGTACATAGCTAGCTTCATCCCGTTATTCCAAGTGGCCAGTGGCTTATGCCTCACTTTTCGTCTCCCTTTCACGTTGATGTTGCAACCATGCGTCCATCATGTTAGTTTATTGCCTGCAGTTCTCTGCATCTGATGACACGAGAATGTGTTAGGGGTATCTAGCTAGGCCAAATCTATGTCCTCAGATGAGATCGACCCAGCCCAGAAGCTCCTCGCGACACGATCCATCTCATTTTGACAGCTGAAAAGAACTGTAAAAACGATTTTCCCCCCTTTTGACGGGACCCGTCGGAATTACAGCATTTCGCGATTCACACTGCAACAACCATTTCGCCCACCTGATGATGGCCACTTGTACGGCAACATCTGGCGACGCTAGCCCGCGGGTGACGAGACTGCTGTGTTGTTGGCTGATCGATCAAGCTCCCGCTGCTGCCAGCCCAGCGAAATCTCGAGGGATGCCGTGTCCAAAGTTGCTGTCTGATAAGCCCCCTTAGGACAATGCTTAGCAGCTTTCAGGTCAAACGACCGATGGAGCATTTAGCCCTGGAGCATGCCCATTGTGGCATCTGAAGTGTTGATGGGATGTCTCGTGCGTTTATCATAAAGTGTAGGTTTAGTAGAATGTAGGCTTTGATTGGCCCTGAGCCCATCGATTTAACGGCCGGTGTCAAGTTATGTCACCTTGGCATCTTCCAACAGGGACACGATTTAATTACAGATGAAGCTACCTAATAGTAGATTGGCTAAAAATCTTCCATTGACGCATGCTTAGGCGTGATGTTTTGAATAATTCCTCGAACAATCAAAAGTCTCATTTCGTCCGAGAAGAGGTTAGCGTGCGAATTACTGCTAACTTAGTAGTAGATCTAGATACCAGAAGTCAAAAGCTCGAGGCCTATCTAGGTTTTCATGGCATGATCATGAACCATGATGGAAAATATATTTGTAGAAGTGATACGTAAAAATGAAGGTTATCTTTCCAGGTGTGTGAATTAAGGACACAGTTTGGTTGCTAAAAAGAACAAATGCTTAAACCCTACTTCGAACAAAGAAAAACTGTAGCAATTCACGAGGATAGCATTCTAAGAGGAAATATTCCTTTGGTATCGTTTGGAACAATGGGATTTTTATCCTTTATTATTTGAAAAATCCTATGAGAAGAGCAATTTCATAGGAATTTAGAGGAAACAGACATGGGACTACTATTAGGACATGCATGGCGCAGTGGTGAACTTCGAATCCTAGTCGTATGGGAGTTGTGGAAGCACCGCAACACGGTGGTCTTTGATGGACTCACTCCTTCGGTGAGCGGAGTGGTAGGCAGGATTGGATGCAAGGGGCGCACTTGGCTGGAAGCAGGTTTACTCAAGGGAAACTTTGAGTGTGTCTTTGTGGAGTTGAGTAGGCGAGTCAGTAGCGAGTAGTTGTACCTCAGCGTGGTCTCGGGTGCTTCCGCGCACCCGTTGTAATTTCATGGACTGGGTTCTTCCCTCTTCTTCTATTAGTATAAGATATGCACACTCGTGCACATTCTTGATTTTTTTTAAATGCACAGTGGTGAAGTGATTTTCAATTGTGCCAAGAGATCATGGGTTCGATGCAGACTCTCGACATTGCACTGTACGTGGATAAGGCTTGCATCGTATAGTCCTTTCTCAGATCTTCACCTGATAATGGAGTTTCTAGCATTGAGTCTATCCCATGTTTCTTCTCTTTATGTCTATAATTCTTGTATGTTTCCTACCTGACATACAAATGATAGTTTTTGGGTTTTCCTGCAGCTTTAGTTCCTTTTGGAATCCATGACACATGATACTTCAATTCCTGCATTTTTTTTCTATTCCTATCTAAACAAGGCCTTAGTTGCTTATATTTTTCTTTAAAGGAGGAAGACCCTCGCCCTTTGCATCTATGTTATGCACACAAACATTTATTATAAATGAAGCCCATTACACAATTGTTTTTCAAAAACGCGCATAAGTTGTGTGTGTCTTATGTACTAAGGAAGGAGAGAAAAGGTTTGTTGCATTACAACATCAGTCACGGTCTCATCATGCCTGCCACGCTAACCCTACCATCACCTTAACTTTGTCGATCAGACCTACCCTCTGTAGCGCAATACACAATTCAATAACACATTATAAAACAGTATTAAAATATCCATCAGCACCAAAAATAAAGATACATGCCTATGCACATAGTCTACTATTGGACTATCATCGAAATCGGTTGTATGCAACCAGTGTTACCATCTCTCATTAGTTGCACCCAAAGGCCATAAGCTTCTGCGCTTCTACATGATGAAGTAAGGACCACATACAAATTCAAGTTGTAGCTTTGTAGATAATTTGCAAAAAAATGTGGACCTTCGATCTGTTTAAAAACATAATCATTCCTACAATTCCAAATAGCCCCATGCAAGGCACAAACTCCCAACCGAACTTGTGCCTTAGTTTTAGAGTCAATTAACCCCATCCAACCTTAGTTGCTTATACATAAGAGTCCCAAAGACTCGAGTTGCCTAGTCCTCGACGATCTGGCACGGGCCGCCAGGGATCTTAGGCATCAACCTCGATGAGGGCTTCTTTGTAATTAGTCGTTTGTGATGAAGTTAAGGTCACACGTTAGGAAAGAAGTGATGATGATGATGTTGATGAGTTGCAAGCATACTCTATGGCATCTGTCTCCTTGGTGGCGTGTAAAGGCATTTGTACGTAGACAGGAGTCCTTCCATTTGGACACATGGTAACAATTTTTATCTGCTTTTCTTCCAATTAACTAGGTATTTCTCTTCCACTCGATTTGTGGATAGAGCACTTTGAATTCACAAAATAAATAAAGAGGTATGGCCTAGTGCAACTTGATCCAGAGGCTACCAAGAACTCGCGATTGGCCTCACATTAGTCGTGGTATCTGGTCTTTGGTCCAAAGCCTTGCCCGACTCTTGTTGGCATCGACACAGCACCAAAATGGAAACGCCTTCAACGTTGTCCTGTCCTATCCACTTATGGAGTCATCTATGGGTGAAAGTGTCAATTCTCGTGTGTTGGATTGGTGTAGTAGACATTCGTAAATGACACTCACTTCTTGGAGGTGTGTCTTTACAATATTAGATACTGAATCATGTGCTCCATGATGTTGTAATTGACACACATCTGGGTGGGTTGTGCATGTGGTAGAGGTGGTTTCATGCATAGTATGGACATATAATGCATGTCATAATGGTACACACTTTCTGTTGCTAAGCTCATTATTACTAGAATAGGACACATATTGTGTCTTGAGCTTGCTTGCTAATTATATTTTTGAAGCCTTGAATCGTAGAACAATTGTTTTATGATAATTTTCATGAAATTAATTAAAGTATGTTACAATGTGGGAGGAGCAAAAGAAAGAAATAAAAAAATGCTCCTAGCTAGTAAATAATCAATCAATGCCAATTCTAGAAATCGTTGTAAAGAGAATCAGAAGTTATTGTCAAGTCATGCTTGGAACAGAGTAGCATGTTTGTCGTTGATCGTGATGCCGAGCAGTGTGAGGTATTTGAGTAACCCAATTGTACAACTCAGAAAAGAAGGCAGATTATTTTTGAAAACCTTTTCATTTATTTGAATCCAAATACTCCAGCATCCTCACATAATGATCTCCATAATGAAAGCCTTTGGGAAGTGTGAAAGAGCAAGCATGTCGTCTTCACACGGAATTTTCTCTTATTTTGAAAGGGATTGAAGATATCCAACATCCATGAGCAAAGTTGCAATCCCACAAGTTCCGGTTGCAGCATGAGAAAAAGTAATCATCAAGAGTAATCAACTATTAATTTGGAAACTTTGTTGAATTAACCAATAACCCACGCAGTTTTCTTCTTTGTCTTCTTAACTTTCGGTTGGAGTAATCCTATTAACTCTATCAAGCCATTTCTCAAAAGGAAACTCTATCAAGGTGTGTAATATTTCTCGCTAACTCAAGTATTACCATATGAATTTCTTAATGTTACAATACAAATTAATTTCTACCTAATATGGTATGGAAGAAACTTTATTAGACATCGGCAAAATGATATGGAGGGAATTAATGCATAGGTAGCATGGTTTGCAAGAGATTGTGCTACGAATGATTTTTTGAAACGTAGGAAATTTTCTTGCCTCGTATATTAATTAAGCAAAGAGAGAAAGAGTTATACAAAATCCCACACATACACCACATGGTAATTACTCCGGTATAATAATTTTCCCTAGCTTCTTTGCCCCCACGGTGATCCAAGTTTGGCCTCACCCAAGATGATATCGAGAAGGATAGGTGGTGGGGCGCCCTTGGGGCTGAAGACGCGTGCGTTTCTCTAATTTAAAATAGTCCATGAGACTAGCATGGTGAGAGGCCAAGGCCTTCTTATCCGGGTTGTGTTTTCCAGTTCTGAATAGTAAACCAACACTTGTAGAGTAGACACGGTCTGGTTTCTTGCACTCTTTTGCGAAGTGGATAAAGACCACAATTTTCCCATCCCTGCTTGGCCAATCCTATTTTGCAAGGCCAACCAAGAAAAAAAAACTTGACTTTTAGCGATGCTCAAACCTTCCAAATTAATCACGCGATCCATGGGAGAGAGGATCATGTCCAAAAAATGGGTCTTGTACGCGGTAGTCGATGAGTAAACCCCATAATTGGAGTGCTTTTAAACAATGCCATCCTCAGAGTACTCATCAAGTTGGAAGGCATGCATAAGCATCCAAGGAGAAAAATTCATAGACGTGGTTTGCGGAGACAATGGTGAAGGGTCTATCTTTAGGATCCAAGCAGTCCTTGAGGTCTCCACGCATATTCAAATTTTTTCTCCTTGATGCCTCGAAGATGGGAGGGGCGATCTCCGTATGATTTTGGCCAAGGAGCCAAGGCGATTCCAAGAAATGATTTTTATACACTTATCGAAGATCACTAATGATAACTTAATGGAACAACATAGAGACTACTGAAACAATGACTTGTAGAATATAAGTCTTCTGCAATTGGCGCATAGAGAAAATTAGAATTCTTAGAAGTGGCATGTACAGAAATATGTGAAAATTTTAGGTACTCGCTCCATCTAGATAGATATGCCGCGTATTTGGACTAGTTTTTTATATATATTTCTCGTTGTTCTATGATATTTTGTCAATAACTATGATCCTACGATTGTAACGAAGTACTTGTTATATTTTGAAAACACCGAATTCCAAATCTAGTTGCATACACACAGACACCACCATCACACATACACAATCAAATGGACTGGATAATTACAACTTTTGTGTCACGTTCTTGGTCAAAAACTAAAATTTTGGCGCTGAAAAAAACGTGGTATCTACTACACTGAGATGGAGGGAATGTACTACTCAGGCGAACCATACGGAAACTCTCGGAAATCACGATCCACCGGTCATAGCAAACGTACAGTCGGAAGACGTTGACAGGGCAGCAAATCATGAGCGGACACCCCCGATGCACCCCCGGAGATGACGCAGGGATTTCTTAGCCTCGCAGTTTCCGAGATGGCTATCGGAGAAAACCCCGGTTGCCGCAAGGAAGAGAGCACGGAGAGCCGTGACTCCATGGGCAAAAACCCCTCGCCCTTATCCTACATGGCATCAACCAGTCCGGACTGAAGGCCTCTGTCACGCGCTCCCTTCCCTGATCATCGATCGATCCAGATGGCACCACGTCGCGCGGCCCTCCAATCATGGAGCGCGCCCTGCAGCCCTGGCCAATAATTTATGCGTGTTGCTTCCGCCGTGTATCTTCCCTTCCGTTCCCGATCGATCGAGCTTAGCCAGCGGAGGCGAGCAGCCATCATTCCCCTGTGCACGCACGCGCGCGCCGCCTCGCTTGCTGAGGTGCGGGAGCGCCCGCGCGCGGCCCTCGCCGTCGCTGTCCGGCGCCGGCGGGCCCCTCGATCGATCGCCAATTGGGCTAGAGGACAGGGCGTTGCTGATGGCATGCAACCGGGAGGATAGGGATGCGAGCTTCGTCCCGAGTCATCCGCTGGGCATGCGCTCTGCATGCTCTCTCGCTGGCTTGGCTGCTTCCTGGCCTGAAATTTTAACTTCTGCTAATCCATCGTCTGCTTTGCTTGCTGGGGTGATGGATGGGCACACCTTTGTCTGACCTGTGCGCTTCCTTTTCGTCATGAACAATGCATGGCAAGTGTCATCAAAAGCTTGCTTGTGTTGCTTAAACAGGGTGGCAATAGTAGACTCCAAATTAACTTAGCTTTCGGTTTTACTGTTCACAATACAGTACTTACTACAACATCAAGCTTGAAATTCAAGAAAAATATGTATACGTAGTGGGTAGTTCACACCACACACCCTTGTGGTTTTGGGAAAATTGTAGCTGTGTGTTTGGACGTGATATGTGCCAGTTTGTAGACATAGATGATTACCTGTTAGCCATCCTACGTTCATATCTTTAGGTAGGGCATACGTAATGTGAACTATCCACTGGAGGGAATCAGATTGACAGCTTTCACATTCTACATCCTTTGTAAGCTAGATGTTCACATCTCCTACTTCTACTATTGATCAGTGTGTGTGTGTGCTGTCATTGACTCATTTTCAGAATACAGTTTTATTGCGTGGAAATGAAGAAAATATACTCCTTTTCTCGAAAGATTAAATGGCGGTGTTTGGTTTGAAATAGTGTTTCTATCAAATTTGTTTAAAAGATCACCTTACGCTACATGAATTTGCCCATTTAAATCCATCTCATGATTTTAGTGGGATAACAACAACAATGTTTTTTTTCTCTTTCTCAAGAGGCAAAAGTTTTGTGTAATACATTGTACTAACAAAGCATTATTCAAACAAAATGTTGCAGGAGATCATGGTAGCAGTTTGCATTTTACTAGGGTTGTATTTCTTGGGTTTGATGTCAGACGAGCCGTGAAAGGAAATAGAACACACTTTATATGGCCATATGGGAGGTGGTGCCCCCTCCTATTATAAGGTGGGGGAGTGGGGGTGCTAACAAGGTTATTTCCCTTGAGTAAGAGATCATGATGACATAAGATTTAGCTAAGGCCCAGGAAGACCCAAGCCCATATACAAATATGGACCATGGGATAATTTGCAATGGGGGATATCTCATATCTGTCGATATAGCACTATGAAGAAGTTGCTTTCAATCGTGTTAATACATCAGTCGGATTAACATAGTCTTGACCAATACTTCAATCGGATTATCAGGCTAACCAGTCATTCTGACGAGGCTTAGTCGAATACTTCACTCAACCAACAGTCAAAAGCATTAAAGTAGGCGTTACCAAAACAATTTCACTACGCAATCAAGACTAACGTTACTACAAGCTTTACAGGTGTTTAAGGTATCATTTACTATAGATAGTGAGTTGAATAATGTATGTAATAAAGGATAGATTTCATGAGCTAGCAAAGGAACCCCGACGGAGGCGAACTCTGTATACGTAAAACCAATAGTGGACTTGTTTCTGTCTTTTGTTGAATCCTTTTCACGGCTCGATAGAGAATTTGATAAGCCAATGATTCCTCAATGGCACCTTTTCGAACACAACTGATGCATTCCAAAATAACTCTGATTCTAACATCTTTTCCCTTGACAATGAAATCCTATTTAGGGAACTTAGCTAAAAGTTGGAATCTGTGTAATCTCATACTCATACACGCAAGAGGAATTCTCCGTGAGACGGTACTAGGGCGATGAGCTTCACCTCTGAGGGGCCTGTACTTGTATAGTTCTGTCTGTCCCTCATATGTGTCTCAATGGATCAAGATCCTTTCACACCCTCCTCTTACAATCATATTTTGAACCACGATAGTTGACGCCCACCATGGGGTTGCACATTTATCGATCAATGGGGAATATGGTTCCTTATTCTTGTTTTTCTAGTGTCTAGTTGATCTTGGGAGGGTCATTTTCTTATGATCGATCAACTTCACCACCGGTGATTCGGCTTGGCTTCCCGAGACCCCGTTGCTAGGTGACACGATGTAACGCCCAGACCACTCCCAACCGGTTAACCATCGATTCCATGGTCGATGCGCCTAGGATCCAGACTGTCCTCACATACCAATACTAGTCTTTTCTATACACTTTGTCCTTACTCATGCGCACCCGGGATCAACTTCTCGGTCGGCCACCCATCCTCAAATCGCTCCAAGCCAAGCACACTTAAGTTTGGAGTTCTTTGGAGACGGGCTTCCGGAAAAAAGGTGCACCTTATTGATATGAGTAGTCTATCATTCCTATTGAGATCTTGGTTGTTACATACACCACCCCTCAAAGGAACTGACGTCCCCATCGGCCCAGATGGAACGTTCATCTTTAGCACACGTTTTTGCGCGCCATTTGCAGGCATCCCACATGTACCTCATGTAAGTCTCATCGACTGGCACATACACCGTGTAATCATTAGGGTCGGCTCTGATACCAACTATAACGCCCCGACCACTCCTAATCGGTTAACCACCGATTCCATAGTCGGTACCCCTGGGATCCAGATTGTTCACACATACCAACATTAGTCTTTTCTTCACACTTTGTCCTCACTCATGCACACCCGAGATCAAGTTCCCGGTCGGTCACCCATCCTTAAATCACTCCAAATCAAGCAAACTTAACTTTGGAGTTCTTTGAAGATGGACTTCCGGAAAAGAAGGTGCACCTTGTTGATATGATTAGTCTATCATTCCTATTGAGATCCTGGGTTGTTACAGTCATTGTCTATTCACGGCAGTGGGAATTACCGCGCTAATGACTCCAGCGTTTTGTATCTCCAGGAGTCGGTTCTGTATCGGGCTGTTGGGGTGTCTGTTGTTCACCATCATAAAGAACGCTTAGGAAAACCTCGGCAACATCGTCTATCACGTCATCTTGAGATGCATAAGGTCGCAATGGTTCGTCCCTTTGAGTCGGTGCATAACCTCTTCGAGGGAATCTTGGTTGAACGAGAGCTGCATAAGTCTTACTTCCACAGTGGATATTTTTTTTGGCCGACACTCTACGAGCAAACTCAACCAACAGAGATTCGAGTGTCGCAATGCGTACCAGCGCGACCAACAACATCACACACGACAAAGGTAGAGGAGGTGTTCTTACTGCTCTCACTCGCACTAGTAGAGAAATGTTTATCCACAACTTCAATTGGTGACGCGCCAGTTTTAATCCACGCCACTGTTATTTAAGAAAAATAGTGGTGGCATTGGTATTTTTGATACGCCAGCTATAATATGTTACTGTTGGCGTGCTGTCTAAAATCAACGTCACTAATGTGTGGGATCCAACAGTCTGATCCGACGCAAGTTTGTGCTATCGTGTAATTTCCTACAACGCCACTAATATTATGTCTATCTATAGTGTACGGCTGTATCGACACGTCATTGATATTTAAGTAGAAACTACTTATATATTTTATTTGCTAATGGCGTAAAAGTTACCTAACACATCATTAGTACTGCCATATATGCACGTCATTACTATATTTTGGTTCAAAAAACAGCGGAACAACCATATGTGCCTGTACAACTATTGAACAGCTATGGACGCATGCTAGTGGAGAATCAACTCTTCCTCTCATTTTCTCTTTCATGACATTAACAGCATGGGCATTCGGCCAACAGGAGTGCCGTCTGCAGCCTGTCCCTTGCTCACGTCCTAATTCTCTCTCCCGCTGGACGTACGGCGGCGGTTGGACGTGGAGCTCTAGTTCATGGAGGGTGTGTGCACGTACTTTCGGCACACATCAAGGAGCTGCTCCGCCGTCCTCCTGCATCCGATCTTCACGTACCTCGAAAACACTAGTTAACGGATCTTGGAATTGCTAACACACCCAGTAAATGCATTGGCTGATCTCACATACAAAGCAAGAAATATGACTTAAATCAAATGTTGTTTATACTAGACCAAGAGGACATCAGATATAACCAAATAACGAGATAACTGAACCTAATATAAAAACACAGAAACAAATCTAAGCAAAAGGAGATCACCGCAAAAAAACATATATATCTCAAAATTCTATTTGAATCCGCAGTTGAACTTGCCATCATCGCGCACACTTAGTGCTGTTGTTTGCCCCGTTATCATGAGATAATAGAACCCTGCCGAGAGGTGTGGTTTAAAAAGTTGACCAAAATTCACTCGTTTTGGTTGGGGCCCTTGGTACTTTCCTGGATGGACTGATCGACCGTGATGCCTGTACCACAGATTGAGATCATTGGTTCCGTTGCACAAGCTTAGCGCCATAATGAGTTCGTGCACATTTCTCCATCACCTTTTGTGTCTACTCATTTTCTATGTTAATTTCCAAACAACCAAGATTATGTCTTGACTACATTGACTTCGCCTCAACAACAAGGTTATCCGATGACACAGTGAGGACGCGGCTTTCGTAATTATTGAGCACAAATCCTAGTTTCCCGCTCCACATCATAGTTACTGCATTCGGGCAATATCAGAAGCAGTGCCCTACTGCCCTAGCTAGTGACAATGCGACGGGAGTCATCATTTCGGCAGTTATGAACAACACGTTCATTCAACGATCATTCTCGATCAGCCTCTGAATATTGCTGCGCAGCTTGCAAAGAATTATCCAGACAATATGTTTACTACTATACCAACAATCAAAGTGCCCCTAGTCTACGTTTCATAAGTGCTCTACGTCAAATCCAATGTTGGTTCAACATGAACTCCATACCGTTCAGTTAAATCCTTGTACTACCAATCTTGTGTATATGCGGCCACGTATGCGAGTACGAACTTTATATGACGCACGCACGAATGCACGAGAGAACTTGCGAGGACCAGAATGAATTCGGATGAATGATCAATGGCAGGCCCACACTCTGCACGTGACGCTGACCTTGCATTCGTCATGCATCAATTCTATGGAAGTATGAAACAATAGCCGGATGCAGATCGTGTTTCATAAACTCCATAGTCGACAAGCATGATGACCATATGGAGTGGACAATATCATATACCCTTCGATCCCTACTAATTATCGTTTAAACAGATATGTATAGAAGTAACTGATTTTCTTTTTGACTGATTTTGATTCGGCGATCCTTGAGATTTAACGAAACCTTCATAGATGCCTTCGCTGTCGACGGGAACGTCTTCTTCCATTGAAAGAATATTTATTTTTTAATGAGACACCAAAGCGTCAAACATGTGTTTGATCCTTGGTGGGTTAAGAACACCACAATTCTCCTAACCATTCCACCACTGATGACGATTGGTAGTTAAGAAGTTCAAAGCATGCAAGTATGGTTAGTGCGTCTACAATCAGACGTTTCATATTTATCTCAAACGCTCGAGCGATTTGCCCGGTCATTGCCTGAAAGAGATTTTCTATTCAACCGGACCTGATAAACTCAGCCAAAAATGTCGGGGATTATTGGCATTTTCATATTCAACTCATAAGGACTTGTACAATGCTAGATGCTTAGAGAGGTGCTTAGAAAAATAAACCCTTTTCTTATGAAGCATCAGTGCTTATTTCTACATGAGAGACGCATAATTAAAAGTCTATCCTATATAAATAAGCATCGATAGAAAAGCTTGGTTTATTTCTCTAAGCACCGGCCTCTAAGCACATTGCATTATACAAGGTCTAAGTGAGGCGGATATGGCAACGCGCGAGCTTGATCGAACGTGTTTGCCACGTCGGACTAACGTATGGGCCTAGGCTAAAACCCGCTTGTTCAAAGTGGGCCTCTCCGATTTAGATGAGGATACATTCGTGGTGTCTCTTAGGCGCACCACCTGAGGAACCATGCAAGCCCGTCTATTGAATTCGGACGACGAGGCAACCCTAGCATGTCCCATTCTCTTCCATCTACATCGTCGTTGCCGCCTCTCCCTATTCACTTCGAATCTGAGGTCCGAAGATGTCGACATGGTCCACAACAAGGTTACCTACTCCAAAATTCTCACGTCGAAGCGTTGTGTGGAGATCTACGCGCATATGCAGGCTAGGGAGGAGACCCGGCCTGCCGTGCGTAATGCCCCACACAATGTGACGGGCTTGCCTCAGATAGTACGGAGGAGGAGCCACCATAACACTTGGTGGTGGAGGAGCCGGGGCAGGAGGAGTTGGGGCCCGAACAGGAGGACTTGAAGGCACCGATGCAACAGGAGGAGGAGGAGAAGGAGGCACATACATAAAAAAGACCAGATTCGAAATAAAGAACGTGCTCGCCGAGTACGCGCATACCCAAACGGAGGAGGTGGCCAAGCAGCAAGCCATCCTGGACTCCATCCACTTCGAGGCGAAGGTGGTCGCAAACTGTTGCTTCCTTCGTGAGGCGTACATGGAGCGTGAACGCCTTTTCGCAAACGAAGCCTTGCCATCTCGCCCCGGCTGCCAATGTTCATGAGGCCGACGGCTTCAACACGAATATCATCGGTATGTTCGATGAAGAGTAGTGTAGATGGTAGTTTACGAGTACTTTGTTACATAGATCATGGATATTGCATGACTTTATATAGAAATGGAAATGATGAAATGAGGAGTGTGGTTGTGATGTATACATTGGGCCGGCACAGGCGTTGTCTATGGACATGTCGAGGACTCATATTTGCTATGTGTGATTGTCGATGCTCTTATACTCCTTTGTGATGTAGTGTTCGATCATTATACTCCTTTAAGGAGGACGCCCTAGCCAGCCGCGTCGCCTCGTCTTAGTTTCGGAGCTCGACACACCTGCCCCTTCATCTTTCTCTGAAAATCGGCTAACGGTAGTACGAAAGATTTCAGACAAGTAGCTAGTGAGTATCAAAATCGTTTAATCTGACACCTCAAGGGTAACAGCAGCCGTTACGTTTTGTATTTGCGCTCGGAAATTTACAGCACATGTACTACAAGTATTATGGAACACGGTTTCGCCTCACCCGTACCAAACAGAAAGCACACATTCGATTGGTTTGGGAAGACATGGATGACGAAGTGGCGTCATTTCTATTATGCTGTACGCTAAAGATTCGATTTTTTGCACACAAAAAGCACAATACGTGTCCAATAAAATTTCCCTCTTTGTAGTATATCTTTATTCAGTTTTGGTCTGTGTATATCCTCACACATCCATCTGCGAAGCAAAGTCATTCGATGTGATCAAAACGGAGGAGGCTTCAAAGCACAAGAATTCTCGCCACCAAGCACGGCCCCAGCCGTCAGCGAGCGTGTCCGAATTAATTTCGACAGGAAAAGCTCGTCAGGAAGCCAGGTCTTTTCGCTGGCGCCATAATTAAGAGCGGTGTCGTGTCCACGGTCATGGCACCATCGATCCATCATCCATGGCGATCGAGCCAGGAGTATAACGTAGGAGCTCTACAGCGGTCTACAATTAATGAACCCCCAGCGAATAATTAATTAACAGACTACTCCATCATCTTCTCCATCGGAGAGAGATGCATGATTCCGCAGTCCCCGGGGGCGGGGGCGGGCCCGGCCGTAGTACACTGCGCAACTGCATTATTTATGTCTTGACAAAAGCTTGTACACCCGCTCACGCCGGCCGCATACACGAACGCCGGCCGTCGCGTCGCCGTCGCCGGGCTCCAATCATACGGCGATCTAACAACCTTAAAAGGACCCTTTCGTTCTTTTTCTCCCCCTTGACACCGCCATTAATTCCCCTTTCGATTCCTTCCCCCCGCAAGCAGCGTAATCGTCTGACCCTGCACCAACACACAACAGGAACAGATCGCTCAGTATACTCCTGTGCGGATGGAGCAGTGTGCTTAATTAACCTGTGTTTAATACTCCCTCCATAAACTAATATGAGATGTTTAAGCTTACTAGTTTAGTTATTTAAAATATTTTATATTAGTTTACAGAGGGAGTACGTTTCTAGACAGCTGAATTTCCATGATTCCAAAGGAAGTAAGATCATTCTGGTTGACGCCCGCCTCTCGAGCTTGCCGATGTATCAGATGGGCATCTTCCTCCTCCCGGAAGGCATTCATGGGGCCTTTGATTGGGTAGATATGTGCCTTCTTAGGCCACTTGAGAGCTTAGGGATTATTGATTCGCTTCGAATGAATGTCACACTAATGCTGTGTTGGGTCTGGCGCATCCTATGTCAGGATCGTGGGCTGTGGCTACAGTTCATTAAGGCTTAATATCTGTGAGGCCGTCCGTTGGTGGCTTGCCAGACAAGGCAGGGATCACAGTTTTAGCGGGCCATCCAGATGATTAAGCACGAGATTTGTTTGGCCCTAAGCATATCGGTTGGCAACGGGAAAGTCGCCATGTTTTGGCTCGACCCGTTGGTGGCCCACACCCCTCTTTGCATCTCTTTCCTATGCATCTTTGCGATTTGCTCGGAACCGAGGATTCTTGTCTCCGCGGCCAGGGCCGATGGGCGGTGGAACCTTTCATTTCTATGTACATTTGCCCCCCTAGAGTTGAGGACTTGGGAAGCCCTCTTAGCCCTTCTGTCGACTGCTCGCATGTCGCAGCCTGACATTGTGTCCTGTCACCTTGCCTCGTCCAGTCGTTATTCGGTAGCGTCAAGCTACCGTGATCTGTGCCACTCACCGGCATTCCCTTGGATTGACCACCTATCGAAGGTCCCTTTGCTTTTGAAGATTAAGATCTTCATTGCGAAATTATAGAAGATCCCCTTTAAGATCAAACAATTCCATCAAATTGAGTATGACTGTATGTGTGATAGCATCTACGACAACAGGAATATCAATGAACCCCATTATTGCAATTGCTTAGAATACCCTCTTTTAGCTGCTAGGTCTATTTCTTAGTTCAAGATCCCTCTTACTAACTGGAATAAAAGAATTAATAGATCTGTTCCGCCCAAAATGGGAATGGGTGCTAGGGTTATGAACTTATAATCATGGAATCGAAAAGAAATTCTGCAAAATAGAAAGAAGTTTTTTTTTTCAAATTTGAGCAACCGCGCACCGTTTGACACGGAGGTTCCAACGTGCCAAGGTCCTAGTGATGGTATTTGCCTGTTGTGTTGGGTCCCTGAGACTAGGACCGACATCTTCTTCTCATGCCTGGCAGCTAGGTCTATGTGGCGCTATGTCCGTGAGGCTCTCGATTGAGAGGTCACGGATCTGTCTGGGTTCCTCCATATGAGGGCCAACCAGAACAAGAGGAGGCGCCTCTTTTGGTTGGTATTCGCCGCACTGCCGTGAACCCTCTGGAATACTAGGAATAAAATGGTCATTGAGCGGATATATTTGAGGCGCACGTTACATGATATTCAAATTCCTTACTTTTTTGCAACACTGGCACCCTCTATCCATGCGAAGGGATAGAGAGCACCTTCTTCGCACGATGGACTCCCTGACGATCACGGAACGAGCTTTGGCATCCTCCTCCCTGGTGGCTTCATGATGTTGAGTGCCCTCTATCGGTAATTCGACTGTGGTGTTTATCCTTCTTTTCTATGTTGTGGTGTGTACCTTTTATATATCAGATATGTTGTGTTGTGGCCTCAGTTGGTAGTGTTTTATGTTGTAACATGCACTTGTGAACTGAATGTGTGGTCATTGATTTATCTATAAAGCAAAGCAAAAACCTAATTTCTAATGATTAACAACTTAAATAGAAATTAGTTTAAACGGAACAGCGCGAGCTTGATCAATTGGGCGCGTGCCACGTAGGGAGCTATCCATCCATTGGGGCATGACTTGCCGGGGGTGGAAACGGTTAGCTTGCGAGAGTGGGGCTCCTGGATGGATCGTCAGGGCGGGGGCGCAGTCGCGAAGTTCTTGTGTGACAAGCATGGCAACATGTTGATGGGTGGCGTCGGAATCTTCCACATAATTAAGCAGGCTACCTAGCTAAGCTAAGATAAGCAGCCCACACGGAGCGGGCGACCCGATCATCGGGAGATCGGGGGGATGCCGGGACAGCGACCGAGCCGGTCGCTGCTCGCGCTGATATAGTTAAGCGGAAAGAGCTGGCTAGGGCAGTGCACCCCACCTCCACTGTTCCCTGACACGATATGGATATATCCACTTGTCTCTCTTCCATCGGCTCCATCGGCTGCCTCTCTGCCCCTGATCCCAGCTATAAAAAGGGGAAGCCGTCCGGTCGATCGACCACTCTCATGGTAAGGCAGTACACAGCTCTTAATTGCTTGCTTCTTCCAGCTTCCCGTGGTTAACCCTTGAGAGAGAGCCTGGATAGGTAGCCGCAGGTCTTCCATTTATTACGAGTTCAAAGCTGCTTGTCCGCCTGCCGGCCGGGAGGATTAGTTGTTGCTGATCGATCTGATCAGTTGGGTTGCGTAGAGAGAAGAGAAGGGATGGGGTTGAGGGAGATAGAGTCCACATTGCCGCCGGGGTTCAGGTTCTACCCCAGCGACCAGGAGCTCGTCTGCCACTACCTCCACAAGAAGGTCACCAACGAGCGCGCCTCCCAGGGCACCCTCGTCGAGGTCGACCTCCACGCCCGCGAGCCATGGGAGCTTCCTGGTGAGTCTAATACTACCTGCATCTCTCTGTTCATGGGAGCTTCCATCGATCGATTCCTCCTGCGTTGCCCCGCCTTCTGATTTTACCTGTGTTATCTTCATTTGAGTTCTGTCATGGTAGTGATAATAAATGAGATTCCTCCTGATCAAGCAGTCTGATATCTGATGAGCATATTTGTTCCATCTAGCTAGTATCTCAATCCGTTAGTTCATGTCACATTTATGATCATCAGTCAAGCATGGAATAATCCACAATAATCACTTCCAATAATGCGTTAACTGATCCGAACGCGCAGTGTTGTACACGTGAACATCTCGATGACGTCCCTCGGTCCTGTCCATTTCCTCGCAACGTCACATGCGTAATAGTTACACTTGGGTTTTCCGTTTCTTCCGTTTCCGGCCTCTCATGGAAAAGAAAATAGTACTTTCGCTTTCTGGTAAATTCAGTTTAAGCTTTTCGTTCCTATACGCGCATCATTTTGCAAGTTGCAGCTTCGTATTACGGTTCATGAGGTCTGTCAGTAGCATGAACATTTCACTGTGCTCATGCATGCATGTGTGTCACTGACACTGTAAAATAATTAATTAGTTGATTAATTATGATTTGCAGATGTGGCGAAGCTGACGGCGAGCGAGTGGTACTTCTTCAGCTTCAGGGATCGCAAGTACGCGACGGGGTCGCGCACCAACCGCGCCACCAAGACCGGCTACTGGAAGGCAACCGGCAAGGACCGCGAGGTGCGCGGCCCGGCCACCCGCGCCGTCGTCGGCATGAGGAAGACGCTCGTCTTCTACCAGGGCCGCGCCCCCAACGGCACCAAGACCAGCTGGGTCATGCACGAGTTCCGCCTCGACTCGCCGCACCTCCCACCAAGGGTACGTACGCCTCCTCCTCGGTTTAGCTCCACTTTGCATCGATTGCCGTTGCTGATCATGGCACTTGAATTCTGCAGGAGGACTGGGTGCTCTGCAGGGTGTTCCAGAAGCAGAAAGTGGAGGGCGAGCAAGAAAACGTGCGCTCCTACTCGCCGACCTTCGCCGGCTCGTCGCAGGAAGTGCAGGAGCTGCCCGTGATGGACGCGAGCGGCGACCAGATGGGCTTCGCGCCACGGCAGGGGGAGATGATCTGTGGCTCGAGCCAGTTGATGAACGCGGCCATGTGGCAGCAATACAACACGGTTCTTCTCCCTGATCAGTACCTGCAGGAGGAGACGGTGGGCGGCTCGCCGGTGATGGGGCTAGGGCCCAGGGGAGGAACCGGAGACGAGTGCGGGTTCTTCTTCGACTCGGGGTTCGAGGATATGGCTGGCCTTGGGGTTGGGGGCATGAGGTTCCCCCAAGAGTGGAGCTAGCTGATGCCGGTCGATCGTGCGCGCGTGGTGATCGTTGTGCATTAGTATTTGTGAAGGAAACTGGTGATTGGATTAATTAAGTTAATTAGTTCCATTGGTACTGTAGGTATAGTAGTGTGAGGTTTAGATTGGAAAAGAAGATCGAGAGTGTGTACGTACGTGCCTGCATGAGATAGTTTCGGTCCCTTGAATGATCCCATGTATTGTGATTAATCAGAATGTATCGCTCAACTCATATGTACATTAATACAGCACAGCTCAGATTTATAGTATACAGGAAACATATGCGCTATAAGAAAGTTGTTCCTAGATTTATAGTAACTAGTAAGTGGAGTAGTGTTTTTTTCCTTTTCTTTTCCATATTTTTTAATTCGCAAGTGCCTGAATGATCTCAGTCACTCAGTGTTAGCGAGCACGAAGATGGTGTCACCGTGGCGAGTGCAGTGATCCGTGGGTACGAGGGTGAGAACTCAGACGGGAATGGCCGGGAACCGGAAACGAGCAGCAGCAGCGCCGTCCCAAGGAGAGGGGAGTCGGGGGCTGACTTGTTTTTGGGTGCGCAGAGAGGATTCACAAGAAGAACATGAGGTGTGTGGGGGAAAGAGGGGAGGGTTCACGACAAGAGCCTGAGTCCTGAGCGGCGGTTTCGCCTGAGGCAGGTCAAGTGCTCGCGAGGAAGAAGATGAACGTGAAGGGTTCAACGAAGAAGAAACACATCTGTCCGTTCATTTTGGATCCAACGGCTCGTAAAAATGGATAGACACAAATAAAAAAAATCAGGCAGGCAGTTTCTTTCTTTGTCGAACCGGAGATACACTTCCGATCGATGTGGCTTCTTATTTACCTCCATGTATGTATGCTAGCTCCTAGTACTTCCTTCGTTTCATATTCGTTAAAATACATTTGGATACTGATACACCCTTAAAAAATACATCTAGATACATTGTTCATATGAAGCGGAGGAAGTAGTAAATAGACTGAGTGTGTGAGATTATCTGATCAGTGTCTTTCTTTATTTCCAAGCATTCCACAGTAGTAGTACGATCATATCATGCATGATATGCAGTCCAGATTATGTAGTACGTAATAATTTATGCTTTTCCAAAAAGAAATGAAAATGGAAGAATTTGGCTTACTGGCACACATGCATGTTCTCCTTCTGCACCCCGTCCATTTCAAAGCTCGCGCGTTTCGGTATTTAGCGGCAATTATCCAAGACCAAGTTGATAAATGAGGCTGAAAGTTGATCCGCTTCATGTGAGCGCGGGTGACCAGTAGGGGGGGGTCTGCTTGCACCTCCCCAGTTAAGTTCCAAACGGAGCTTGGATTTTGCAGAGACAAACAAGCATGTCAAGTGAGAATCAATCGGTCTGCAGCTGGCCCGCGAGTAGCTAGCTAGCTACACGTACTGTACTATAATCGATCTCGTTCTCCCGAAGAGACCTGGAACCGATCTCTGCCGCGGTGCGTACGTCCTCATCAGGCCCGAACTGCCAAGCAATCATGCAGAGGAATCTTGTACATTTTCTATGTGTATGCATGCGTTCAGAGCCAGTGTCAGTGTGCTTCATAATTCCCTCGGCAACGGCAAGTTGCCATCTATACCCCGTTAGACCGATCCAGGACCGTAGGCCAAGTTGGCGTCGCGTACGTATATCTGCGCCCACTGATAGGATCGGGATGGTGTATTGGCAGGACACATGTACGCGGTGGCGTATGGGCGTTTCCAGGTGCACGTACGCCCTCTAACCTCCATACACTTTATCGGGTCGTCCTTGTTCCTCAAGGTATGTACAAAAGGATGACATATGACATATACCCTCCTGTGGCCAACAAACCGTCCTACGTAAAGCATATTAATTTATGCACATGTTATTACAAGATGAATAATCAAGTGTACTGTACATTAAGCGTACATGCCGGTACTGGTTGTTAAGTAAGAGCAGTATGAGCACTTGGAAAATTTTGGTTCATTGCCATTAGTGAACTTTGAAATTCGAAGGACGTCACTGAAACTCCACGGTATTGGGCTATATCATTAACGTTCGCAAAAGAAAGAAAAAATGCATGCCCTTGTTTATCAGCTCTGCTTGTTGTTCTTTTGTCAGGCCTTGACTTCGTCTTCTTTAAGAACGTGTTTGGTTGGTTTCGTGGAGAAAGATAGGCGGGCTTGCATGAAAGTTGGTAGAAGTAGATAGAATGAAATCTTTCATTTTTTTAGTTGTTTGGTTAAAAAACATGACTCCTCGTTCTGGCTCGCACGCTGCTTAAAGCATCTCAAAACCTGGTTCTACCGAAACACTCAAACCGACTTTCTTTCATATGTAGGCACGTGCGCAACACGATATTAAATGATCCTCTAATACTTGTGTCGTGGGAAAGTTACGGCAAATGTCCGTAGAGTCAGACTTATCATGTAACCTTTGCTGCGAGGCGAATTCGAGGAGAGAGTCGACATAGGCACAAGACTCGGCGAGTTACCTAAGTTCGGCCCCGACGGTGCGGTAAAGACCTACTCCTGCTTTTTGACTATAGGGGAATCGACTCCTCAATAGGAAGAGTCGATCGTATCGATTACAGTGATGATGTTTCGCAACCTTAGTCTCGTCGAGATCTAGGTTATGGCACGAGTTGTCTAGTCCTGGCTTGAGGTCAGTTCTGGCTCAGGTTCCCGTGGACCTCGGCTTATAAAGGCGCCGGGTTCCGGGATTCCTAGAGTCCGACTCCTATACAATGTGGAGTTGCACTAGTAGAAAACAGGGCTTTGGTTCAGACCTAGCCAGCCCATTAGTCCCGGTTCAGTCACGAACCGGGACCCATGGGGCATACATCCCGGTTCGTGTGCCCAGGGCGCCGGCCGGGCCTCGTGGGGCATTGGTCCCGGTTCGTCTGGACCCATTAGTCCCGGCTCCAGACACGAACCGGGACGAATGGGCCTCCATCCATTGGTCCCGGTTCGTAGCTGGAACCGGGACTAAAGGTCCAATGATGGCGCTTCGTCTTCCCGCGCTTGGTTTTCCCGCGCTTCGTCCCGAGGCGGTTTCTTCGTATACGCGTGCGGCGCGCGCCCGACGAGCTTCCCATGCGCGTGCGGCCTCCATCCATTGGTCCCGGTTCATAGCTGGAACCGGGACTAAAGGCAACCTTTAGTCCCGGTTCCAGCTACGAACCGGGACCAATGACGGCGATTCGTCTTCCCGCGCGCCCCCGACGAGCTTCTCAGGCTATAAGTAGAAGGCCGGGGCCGATTTCATCCGACTCATCTCATCTCATATATTTTGATCTATCTTGATCTTCCCTTCTCATCTTGATCTCCCCTCTCGCGCCCGACGAGCTTCTCGCCGCCATGTCGGGGTCGCCGCTACGGTGGCCGTCCGACTCCGACACCCCGTCGGACGAGGACAACCACCCCGAAAGGCGCAAGTTTTGGGACCCGCCTCCGAAGCCGCGGCCTCGAGCTCAGCGCGGGCGACGATCGCGCGCCGCCGCCGACCCGCTGGAACGGCTGGAGGCGCGGGAACTTCGTCGTGCCGCACGTGCGGAGAAGTCCGCGGCGAACCTGGCCAAGGCGAGGGCCAAGAAGAAGGAGAAAAAGAGGGCCGAGATGACGGCGCGTGTGGAGGCGAAAGTCGCGTCGGAGGAGGCCACCAAGCGGGCGGCGCCCAGCGGCGACGATGAGGGCGCCGGGACCTCCGCCAAGAAGCAGAAGATCGAGTAGTTAATTAGCTCTAGTCGTTAGATTAGACGCTTCTAGCTTTGATCTTCTGTAATAAATATTATGAAATATATATATTTTTGGTTTGTTTCAATATGAAATAATTATTGTTTTTTAGAATAATAATTTCAAACTCAAACGGTGAAGCGTGTGACATCATTGTTGTTTGTTAATCGTGAGTGTTTTTTAATAATTGTTTGGAATTCAAAAAATTAAATCATGTGATATCAAGACCTAAGGGTTATAACATGATTGATATCATACTATTGTGAGGAAAACAACAAGTGCAGACTTGGAAACTAGGGGAGATAGAACCTGAAAGTTAAGCGTGCTCGAGCTGGAGTAGTGAGAGGATGGGTGATCGACCGGGAAGTTAGATGATTTGGAATGAGTGTTGATTAGAGATTAGAGATTAGAGATTAGAGATTAAATTCTGAAGCAGTGAGGAGGGGTGATTAGAGATTAAATTGTCAAATAATTCAAAGATTCGAAAATGAAAAAAATCAAAAAAAAATTCAAATTTTTTTTCCGAAAGAATTCCTTTAGTGGGCTTTAGTAACGACCCTTTAGTCCCGGTTCCAGAACCCGAACAGAAGGCCTTCTGGAACTGGGACAAATGGGCCTTTTTCTACTAGTGTTCTATTCTACTTTACAAGTTTTCTACGTGCTATACAAGGTAAGTTGAATTCCTTCTAGGGCTTCAATCTTCACGCTTGGCACGTCAGACTCCTGGTCGGGTCTTCTTTGTGGGCCTTCATATGTAAATCGGCCCGGAGGTTCCTAATGCCGGGTCTATGGGCCTGATCCATCCCCCCGACATTAGCCCCCAGGATTGTTGTGATGCTGCAGTCTTCACAACAATTTTCTTTATCTTCTTCCTTGCCGCTGACTCTTTATGGATCAGGAGCCGACTATATGTTTGACGTTGATTGGGAGTCTGAGTCGTCTCTCTTCAATTTTTGTTTGATTCCTTTGTCTCCATGAAGTCGGCCTTTCTCGTTGAGTCAGCTATCATCTGATGCTTTACTAGAAGTCGACGCTTAACTCTTTTTATCTTCTCGTTTCCTTTTACTTGATGATTTTTTCCTTTGACCTTTGGTCAAAGATCCGGTTTGGTTTTTATGATCACTCTGCCCGAAACGCCGGTTAGAGGCATTGGTGTTTGTAGTGAGAATCAAGGAGTCTTTCCATAAATGCTATCTACCATGGGTAATTATCCTGCTTTATTTATGGCATTAATGGATCCTCCCCATGAATCTACTATAAATATCCCTTTGGATAGTTTAATCTTTCAAGAGCACACATCTTCCTCTTCCTCTTCCTGCTTTCCCCATGGCACCTAAGCTAGAAGCCTCTTCTCCTTTGGGATCCAACGAGCCCGATCCTCGTGCAAGTACTCGAGGTCGCGGCCGTGCTCGTGGTCGTGGCCGTGGAAAAGGTAGAGGAAGAAGTACTCGTGCTGCCTCTCCTTCTGAATCTCCCCCTTCTTCTCCTGAGAGGAATGAGTTCTTGGTTCATATCCGGACGATTCGACGCTGGATCAAACTTCCCGAATATTTTTCTCAACTTGTGGTTGACTCGACACCTTCGGGCCTTTGGCTCCGATCTGATGGATGTCCTCATGGACCTGTCTGGGTGACAGTTAGTTTTTCTAACCATGTTACCATGTTTTTTGAGAAAGGTTGGAAAACTTTTCTTCGCTCCAGGAATATTTCTCGAGGAGACACCATTACCTTCAAATTTGATGGTGAAGACACCTTGTCAGCTAGGATCTTTGACTCGGATGGAGACCGAGCCTGCTATTGTGTGGAGAGCTCCAGCGATGAAGAACTCCTTAGTGAAGAAGAAGCTTCTACGGAGGATGAATCCGACTCTGAAGAAGATGTCTGAAGCCGTTGGTTTGTCTTCTTAGTAGTATATTTGCCAAGTTTTGGCTTTTGCTTGTAAGGTTGCCTACTCTGATGTAAGACCCAGTTGGTTTGATGAATGAAATCTATGAACTTTCATTGAGTCCATGAGTTCATGAGTCGGTTTTATTCCTGATTTGAAATGTTTTATCGGAGTGTATGAGAGCCGACCACTTATGATAGTGTATGTATCTGTAGCCCCCTGAGTCGATTCAGAATAGTTTAGTATCTGTTAATCGACTCATAGGACAGATCGACTTGTAGCCCCCATGAGATGGTATGGTCATGTTTACATGCCGTACCGGGTCATCAAAGAAGAATTTGTGTTTATAAAACTTGCTTCAAAGTAGTGTAGCCCCCAAGTGTCGGGTTGTCTTGCCTGCAGCAACCTGGGACTTTACAATTTTTTGCATATTTTCTAAAGAATATTTTGAAGTGTTACTCCCCAAGAGTCGGTATACTCAACTGGGTGATGTACCGAGTCTTCTTTTGAGAAGAAACCTTGAAGTGTAGTCCCCATGAGTCGGTGTGTGCATCTGTGTGCAGTGCCGAGTCACATAGGTCTATCTTTGAATCTGCCAAGTCACATAGATATGACACGATGGGTTTTATTCCCAGCTTCCAAATAAGTCGGCGAGGGTCGGTTCGACGAATGTCGATATTCATATGTATGGAGAGAGCCGTCGCGACCGAAGTCGACTTTATATGTGCAGAAGATGCAATGAAAAAGGTGTATTCCCCATGAGTCGGTATGCGCATCTTTTGTGTTATACCGATTCATAGAGAGTTTTTTGAACTATAGTCCCCATGAGTCAGTATGAGCATGTTTTGTGCCATACCGAGTCACACGGGTTAGTGCTCAAGATATATCTTTTGGATGAAAAAATGAAAAGAATATGTGATGATGCTAATGTATGCAGAAAGAAAATATAAAGGCTCATATAGAAGTCGACTCTGGATTCATCTTTTCCTCATCTTCTCTTTGTTGAGAAGAATTTTGGGTTATCCATGAGTCGGAACTCCTCTGTATGCCGTCTCACGTTGATCAACGTTTTTTCGTTAGCTTTAAAACTTTTTCTTGAGAGTTTTTAGCCGGGTTTCGCGTATTTAGATCGTATGAGCATAAGCTATACAGGCCAAGCCTTGTTTTGCCAGTTCATGTATATGCCGGGATTTCTTCGGATAAGAGTCGATGAGTGACATCGAGCCCCCCTACTGCCCCTGAATAAGCTTATACACTATTATTTTTACATATATATGCCGAGTTTTTCGAATAAAGAGTCAATGATTGTCATCGAACTCTTCGATTCCCCTGAATAAGAAATATACATGCTTAGTACCAATAGAGGGGTAGATCAAGCCCCCAGGTCTTTGAGATATAATAATGCAATGTATGCAAATGTATGATGAAAAAAATAAATGCCATGAAACAAAAGGTAAAGTGAAGGTTGATATGGCAGTAGCCGTTGCGACGGAAGTCGACTTAGTTTGTATGTGGCGAGGGCCAGCGCGACAGAAGTCGACTTATGTATATTTTGATGGTGAAAGCCGGCACGACCAATGTCAGCTTATATATATATATATTGTGGCGAAATCCAGTGCGACGTATGTCGACTTTAGTGAAGTGTACAGTAATGTTCCTGTTTCTACTCAAGTGTAATATGGACGGAGTTGTGCGATGTTCCACGGCCTGGGAGTCTCCTCCATGCTTGTGCGCGTGTCCGCTTTCTCGCGTATATCCACTAGGTAGTAGGATCTGTTGTACAGGTTCTTGCTGACCACAAACGGTCCTTCCCAAGGAGAGAACAACTTGTGCATTCCATCTCTTTTCCGTATGAGTCAGAGCACCAAATCACCTTCCTGGAAAGTCCGACTTTTGATGCGACGGCTATGGTAGCGTTGTAGATCTTGTTGGTAGATAGCCGACTGAGCTGCAGCCAAATCTCGTTTTTCATCGAGAATATCCAAGGCGTCTTGTCTTGCTTTCTCATTTTCGGCTTCTACATAAGTAGTGACTCGAGGTGAGTCGTGGCGTATGTCACTTGGGAGGACGGCTTCCGCTCCATAGACTAGGAAGAAGGGCGTATAGCCTGTCGACCTGTTGGGAGTCGTCCGGATGCTCCATAATACTGAGGGTAACTCCTCCTCCCAGCAACCCGGCGTCCTTTTCAAAGGGACAATGAGTCGGGGTTTGATGCCTCGGAGCAACTCTTGGTTGGCTTTCTCGGCTTGTCCGTTGGACTGTGGGTGTGCTACTGATGCAAGGTCGAGTCAGATGTGCTCGTTCTGGAAGAATCGCTGCATAACCCCTTCTGATAGGTTAGAACCATTATCAGTGATGATGCTGTGGGGGTAGCCAAATTTGTATATGATCTTTTTCAAGAATTTCAGTGCTGTCGCAGCGTCACATTTGCTGACCGGCTCTGCTTCGACCCATTTGGTGAATTTGTCCACTACCACTAATATGTGAGTATTCTTGTTGGCCGACCTTTTGAAAGGTCCCACCATATCAAGTCCCCATACTTCAAAGGGCCAGGTAATAGGTATCATCCTGAGTTCTTGAGCCGGCACGTGAGCTTGTTTTTCATAGCGCTGACATCCATCACATTTCTTGACTATGTCCTCTGCATCCGCATGAGCTGTGAGACAGTAGAAGCCGTGTCGAAAGGCTTTAGCTACAAGCGAACGAGAGATGACATGGTGTCCGCAATCTCCAGACTGTATTTCGTTGAGGATAGCTCTACCTTCTTCTGGTGAGACACATCTCTGAAAAACATCTGCGGCACTTCGCCGATGTAACTCACCATTGATGAGTACAAAGGATTGGCTTCTCCTGAAGATTTGTCTGGCCAACATCTCATCTTGAGGAATTATTCCTCGAGTCTTGTAATCCAAGTAAGGTACGACCCATGAGGGTGTAGCATGAATTGCAGCAACCAAAGCCGGCTCTGGGTCCGGCTCAGCTATGTCTTGCTTTGTTGGTGGTTGTACAGACGACTTTGTTAGGACGTCCAGGAATACGTTTGGAGGGACCGGCTTTCGCTGAGAGCCGAGTCGGGAGAGGGCATCTGCTGCTTCGTTTTCCCTACGGTCCACGTGATCCACCTGGTATCCAACAAAAAAATCGGCTTGTCTTTGCACCTCTCGTCAATAAGCTGCCATCATGGGATTTTTGGAATCCCATTTCTCTGACACTTGTTGAGAAACGAGATCAGAGTCTCCATAGCATTGGATCCAATTTATGTTCATCTCACGAGCCAGCCGTAGTCCATGAAGCAAGGCTTCGTACTCTGCTGCATTGTTGGTACAGGTGAACTGCAGCTGTAGAACATAGCAGAATTTCTCCCCTTTAGGTGAGGTGAGAACTACGCCGGCTCCTGAACCTTGGAGCTGCCGACTTCCATCAAAGTGCATCGTCCAATATTTGGTGTCTGGCTTATCCGGAGATGTTTGGATTTTTGTCCAGTCATTGATGAAGTCGGCTAACGCCTGGGACTTGGATGGCCGTTCGCGTCTTGTATTTGATGTGATAAGTCCCCAAATCGATGGCCCACTTTGCAATCCTTCCCATTGCTTCCCGATTTTGGATGATATATGCGAGTGGTGCTGAGCTTGCCACAGTTATGGGGTGCTCCTGAAAGTAGTGCTTAAGTTTCCGACTTTCCATGAAGACACCAAGAACCAATTTCTGCCAGTGAGGGTAACGTTGTTTTGATAAGGTCAAATCCTCACCGACGTAATAAACTGGCCTTTTCAGGGGGTGTTCTTTACCGGCTTCCATGCGCTCAACAACAACCACAGCGCTGACCGCTTGATTGTTGGCTTCGATGTAAAGTAACATAGGTTCTTTAGGCTTGGGAGCCGCCAGGATTGGAGCCTGGGATAGTTGCTTCTTCAATGACTCTAGGGCCTGATCGGCTTCGTCATCCCAGACAAATGTTTCTGATTTCCTCAGGAGTCGATACAGGGGGATTGCCTTTTCACCAAGTCGGCTTATGAACCGACTCAGAGCGGCTACGCATCCTGTGAGTCGTTGGAATCCCTTTACTGAGGCCGGCTTCTGAAGAGTCATGACAGCGTTGATTTTTTCTGGGTTTGCCTCGATACCTCTCTCTGATACTATGTATCCAAGCAGTTTACCTGCAGGTACCCAAAAGGTGCACTTGGCCGGGTTTAGCTTCATCTGGTACTTGCGCAGATTTTTGAAGGTTTCCGTCAAGTCACTGATGAGTGAGTCGGCCAATTGGGACTTGATCACTATATCATCCACATAAGCATGCATGTTGCGCCCAATCTGCTCTTTGAGGCAACTCTGCGCTGTTCGCTGATATGTGGCTCCCACATTCTTAAGTCCAAAGGGCGTAGAAGTGTAACAGTAGATCCTGAAGGGGGTGATGAAAGCCATTTTCTCTTGATCTTCAAGGGCCATCTTGATCTGGTGATAACCAGAGTAGGCGTCGAGGAAACATAGGAGCTCACATCCCGCAGTCGAGTCTATGATCTGGTCAATACGAGGTAGCGCGAAGGGATCCTTCGGACAGGCCTTGTTTAAGTCTGTGTAGTCAATGTACATGCGCCAGGTCCCGTTCTTTTTCAAAACGAGGACCGGGTTTGCGAGCCATTCTGGATAGAAGACTTCCATGATGAACCCGGCGGCGAGGAGCCGGGCTATCTCTTCCCCAATGGAATTTCTCCTCTCGTTGTTGAAACGGCGAAGGAATTGCTTGACCGACTTCAGCTTTGGATCTATATTTAGGTGGTGCTCAGCGAGTTCCCTGGGGACACCTGGCATATCAGAGGGTTTCCAGGCGAAGATGTCCCGATTCTCACGGAGGAACTCGATGAGCACACTTTTCTATTTATCTGATAGCTCCGTCCCAATGATGAACTGCTGAGAGGAGTCACGAGGGACAAAGTTGACTTTCTTTGTATCCCGAGCCGGTTGGAACTTGGGGTTGTTATCGGGAGTCGGTTTTTTCAGGATCGTGGGATCTGCCGGGTCTACCTTTTCTTGGTATGCCGACAAGTCCTCTTTGGCGCGTGTCGACTCGGCAAACTTGAAGTGTTGTTCGTCACATTCCACTGCCCTGGACCGACTTCCATCGACGGTGATTGGGACATTAGGACCCGGCATCTTTAGTTTCAGGTAGACATAACATAGCCGATCCATGAATTTGGCATAAGCCGGTCTGCCCAAAATGGTGTGATATGGGCTCTCGAGTTTTACCACTTCAAAGGGTATGAGCTCAGAGCGGAAATTCTCAGTGTTTCCAAAAGCCGTCTCCAGGTAAATTTTGCCTATCGGGCGTGCCGACTTGCCTGGGACTATTCCGTGGAAAATGGTGTTGGAGGGTTGCAGCTATTTTTTGGGTCAGCCCCATCCTGCGAAAGGTTTCGTAGTAGAGGATGTTGATGCTGCTTCCTCCATCCATGAGTACTTTGTCAAGTGTATATCCTCCAATTTGTGGAGATACTACTAGAGCCAGGTCCCCTGGGTTCTCTACCACCGGGGGGGGGGGTGGTCATCTCTTGTCTAAGTGATTGGCTGTTCTGACCAATTGAGCCACCTGGGCCAAGCCGGCTCTGTAGTCACAGCCATGGCGGCTCTCCGTTGCAGCTTCATATCCCTCCTGCAACTGTTGGTGGTGAAAACGTGATATGTTGCACGGTCATGGAGTTGTTTCGGGTTTGCTTGGAATCCAGCAAGCCCGGACTGATTTTGCTGGGTTCCTCCTCCGGGTCCTTGGTGTTGAGGCATTGTGCCGGCTCCTTGGTACCCAGGATTCTGGTTGTTGCCGTTCTGTCCGGCTCCTCCACCAGACCCGGGAGGTCCCTGGTTCCCACGTCGTGCAAACTCTTTCATGAAATAGCAATCTTCCCAGGTGTGATTGGCTGGGCGACCGGGTTTACTATGGGTCGGGCAAGGACTCTTCATAGCTGCTTCGAAATTGTTCGGGCGAAATTTTCCTTCCGGCTTGCGGTAGTTGTTTCCCCCCTGCTTCTGTCTTTGGGAGCAGACATTGGTGTTGGCTACCAAGTCAGAAGTAGTCTGATCAAGCCGCCGCTTGGTTTGCTGGCTCTGATTCTGGGATGTTTTGCCACCATTTTTGTTCTGGCCGGCTTTATCCTGCTGAGGTTCGGTATCCTTGGTTTTGTCAGACTCGGCATATTTGATGACTGCGTTCATGAGTTGTCCTATATCCTTGACCTTCCTCTTGAGTCGACCAAGTTTGTGGAATAGAGGCTCGAACTTGCAGTTCCTTTCCAAGACGATGACGGTTGTTTGGGCTGTATAGTGTCCGAAGAGTGGATTATTTCTGCAACCCGTCGTGCCTAGCTCAGGGTCAACTCTCCTTCCTTCTGGACACAATGCTCCAAGTCGTCGATTGTGGTAGCTCGCCGACATGTGGCTTGGAAGTTCTGGATGAATTTTTCCTTGAGATCCGTCCAGGAGGTGACGGAATTCTCTGGGAGATTTTTGAACCATGTGCGAGCCAGCCCTTCCAACATCATTGTGAGGTAACGGGCGCAGACTCCTTCGCTGGCTTGTAACATTTCCATGGCTAAGTCCTAACTTTCGATCCAAGCCGCCGGGTCCATGTCGGCTGTGTAGTTCACGATCTTACGTGGTCCTTTGAAGTCTAGTGGCATGCGTGTATTTCGTAGAGCCGGCACCAGGCATCGATTAGCCACGGATCTGCTGATGGACTCGGTGTCTTGGTCTAGGGGCGGAGATTGGAATATCTGTTCTACCCGTCGTTCTGGGTGGAAACTGGACGGGATGTCTTGGATCCTTATCGCCCCTGGCGGATCTAGCGGTGGTGGAGTTATACGTCCCAAACGTATCTATAATTTCTGCTTGTTCCATGCATGTTTTGTGTGACCTTGCCATGTTTTGCTTGAACTTTCATACACTTTTGAACCTATTTGGACTAACCTATTAACTCAGTGCACCCAGTTGCCAGTTTCTGTTTTCAGCTGTTTTTGTATTTCAGGTTTTCCGGCCATTAAAAGTGCTCCAAAAATTCCGGGAAAAATATATAAAAAATCAGCACAACAGAAGCTTCCGGAATCACCAAGAGAGGGAAGGGGGCCACCACCAGGCAGCCAGGAGGGCAAGTGGCGCGGCCCCACCCTGGGCCGCGCCAGGCACCCTCCTGACTGCCTCGTGGGTCCCCTCGACGCCTCCCTTCGCCTATATTTAACCCTCGGGGAGGAAACCCCTAATACGGACTCCTCTTTCGCGATCTCTCCTCTGTTCCGCCGCCGCCGCCGTTTCTAGATCGGGGCTGCCTGGAGAAGCTGCTCCGGCACCCTGCCGGGAGAAGCTACCCCCTCCGGGAGACCCTCTATAGCCATGGACGCCTCCCGTAAGTACCGTGAGTAGTTTCCCTTGGACCATGGGTCCGTGACCAGTAGCTATGTGATCTATCTCTCCCCCTTTTGAGCTTCCACTTTCGAGTCCTCGTGAGCTGCCTCACATGATCGAGGCATCTATGTAATTTCTGCTGTTGCTATGCTGAGTTTGTTGGGATCTAATGGATTATGAGACTATGTTCAGATTGTGATGAGTAATATATTTGGTTCTTCTCTTTTATATTTTGTTCTTGAGTAAATTCTTGCATGTTCTCCGTTGCGGTATTTGCTTTGGCCAAGTATTTTATTTTCAACTCCAAGAGAGAGCGTTATGCTCGATTGTGGGTTCAGCCCCTTGATGTCTAGCTTGAGTGACAGAAACATGAGACTAGGGGATGTGTTGTTGCCACCAGGGATAAAACAACGGTGCTTGTACCTGCGGGTGCAAAGATTGTTTACTTTACGCATAGTTCTTTTAATGCAGTTGTCTGTTGCTTTGAGTTTACACTTTGGGTGGGATTCACAACTTAATACCAGCGAGATGTTCTGGATAGATATCTCAAGGTGGATGATTCGTACTAGATGCAGATGGATTTCGGTCTACTTACCTTGGCGTACTGCCCATTGCTTTTGAGCCCTTCCTTTCTTTGCAACATAGTTAGCATTGTGGTGCCTTCATAATCCTATTAATTGCCCAACTGTAATTTGTTTACCTCGTTAGCACTTTTATCGTCTTTTGGGAGAGAGACATCACTAGTGAAAATCTCGGGACCCCGGTCCATCTTCATATCACTGTTTACACCCTTATTACTTTCAGTCTTTACTTTCAGTTGCCACTATTATTATCTCTTGCGTTGATCATTTGTAAACAGCAAGGCCGAAGGAATTGACAACTCCTCTGTACTTGTTGGGAGCAAAGTTATTTGTATCTGTGTGCAGGTCCAGGTGAAGCTAGCAACCTCGGCGCCATTGTTCACTTAACCACCTTCTTGTATCCTTCGGAGTCCTACGGGAGACAAACCTTGGTATCTTTGCCAAGGGAAAACTTGCCGCTGCACTATATCTCACCCTGCACTTGAGGTAATCAACGAGGGCTTGAAGAGTATTAACACTCTCTTGCCATCATCAAGTTTTCTGGCGCCGTTGCTGGGGACTCCAGTCTACAAGATAGGGGAGTTGCACACTATCTTTTTGAAGGGAATATGCCCGAGAGGCAATAATAAAGTGGTTATTATCTTATTCCATGTTTATGATAAATGTTTATTTTCATGCTATAATTGTGTTAACCGGAAACGTTAATACATGTGTGTTTAATAAACAAAGAAAAGGTTCCTAGTAATGCCTCTCTTTATACTAGCTTGTTGATTAACGGATGATCAAGGTTTCCTGATCATTGACATTGGATGTCGTTAATAACAAGGTCATATCATTGGAGAATGATGTGATGAACATACACCCACAGTAGTTATAGCAATACGATCATGTCATCAAAGTTTCTATTGCTGTATCAAACTTTCACGAAGTAACCCTAATCCTTAGACCATGAGATCACGTCAATCACTGACACCGGAAGAGTACTTTGATTCCATCAAACGTCACACCGTAACAGGGTGATTATAAAGGTGTCGTTGGGTACTTGGAAAGTGTTAGTTGAGGCTCGTGGATCAAGAGTGGGATTTGTCCATCCAGATGACGGAGAGATATACTCTGGGCCCTCTCGGTGATATCACATTGACATCGCTTGCAAGCACGTGACTGGCTCACGAGGATGTTATATCACGGAACGAGTAAAGAGTACTTGTCGGTAACGAGATCGAACTAGGTATGGATGATACCAAATGATCGGATCTCGGACAAGTAAAATATCGCGAGACAAAAGGAATTGGTTACGGAGTAATGGTTCACACGATCACTAGTTCATCGTTGAGTAAGTGGGAGTCATCATGGATCTCCAGATCCCTCTGATGATTATTGATCGGAGAAGAGTCTCTGTCATGTCCATTTTATTCACGAACCGTAGGGTGACACACTTAAGGATTCGTTGACGCGTTTGAGTGGATACGGAACGCCGGAGAATATACTGGACAGCACATGGACTGTTTTGATAAAACTGCTGGAATAGTTTCGGTATATAAAAATAGTGCAAGGGGATAATTGTTAATGTGTTCATTGAATGAAGTGTTCATCAATGAAGTACTCATTGAATGAAGTGTTCATTAATTTGAGTGACATTAAACAAGATAATTAAAAGTGTTTTAATGTGATAAAACTCTTGGAATTTTGAGTGGAGATTTATGGAAATTATGGGAATAATGTGTGACCCTTTGTTTTTGTGAGTGGAGAGTCCACCCACATGATGAGGGGAGAGGTGGGGGCACCTCTTGGGGCGTGCTATCCCTTGGGGGCTGCCTCCCCCTCCTCCTATATATAGATGGGTGGAGGTCCTCACACATCCAACTCATTCCTCCATCTCTCATATGCCCTTTGGTTGGCATCTTCCTCCCCTTGCTAGCTGATCCAGTTTCACGAGTACGGTGCTTAGGCGAAGCCCTGCTCGAGATCTTCTCTACCACCACCACCACTATGTTGTAGTGCTGCTGGAGTTCCCGAGGATCCACTACTTCCGCTGCCCAACTGGAGCAAGGGGCGGAGGTCGTCACTGATCTGTACGTGTGACCGACTACGGAGACGCTGCCCGTTCGTGGCGTCAAGTCTTCATCACGACCTTGAGGTCGGCGAGTGTTCGACTACATCACCCACGAGAATAGTTCTCGTTAAAGCTTTTGGTCTTCGAGGGTGAGTCCTTCTCAAACCGTTACAAGTTATCTCCTAGATGTGATCTTGGCAGTTGCAATCGTAGGAAAAATTTTGTTTTCTATGCAACGAACCCTTCAGTGGTATCAGAGCCTCGTCTATGCGTAGATGCTTTGTACGGTTAGAACACATAGAGATGTGGGCGTTGATCCTCTAGTTGTTACCCTCTTTTGTGCACTTGTTCATATTGCGGCAATGTTGGATTGAAGCGGCCCTAAGCGCAGATTGCGTGTCACGCTTGACATACGGCTTGTACCGTATAAAGTGGCTTTGGGGGTGTCAGTTTCTCTAACATTAGTGATATGGCATTTGCAACGGAGGGCCCTGGAAAGGGATGAAAAGAAACAACTAGCGAATCAACGTTGTGGTTCTTGTCCGTAGGTAAGATCGGTTCTTTCCTAGGAAGCCCAAAACCACGTAAAATTTGCAAAGATAATTTAGAAGCGTCTAACTTGTTTTTGCAGGGCATGTGATGTGATATGGTCATTGTTACAAAATTGTTGTATGAAATGAGATTTATTGTAAACAACCGGCAGGAGCCATATGGTTGTGTTTTTCCTTTTTAAGGCCTGCGTGCTGTAGATATATCCATGAGATATATTGTAATGGAGAAGGACGACCATGGTGGTGGCGCCATGGACCTTGGTGCCGCGCCGGTGGCATGATGGAGATCATACCAAGACGCACAAGATGGAGATCTAATGCGAGAAGGACCATATCATATCACATTATCCATGCATGTGATGTTTATCCTTTTATGCATCTTATTTTGCTTAGTTACGATCATGATCGCTTCGGTAGCATTATAAGATGATCCCTCTTACTTAATATCAAGATAATTATATGTTCTTCCTTAGTATGCACCGTTAAGAAAGTTCGTCGTTTCGAGACACCACGTGATGATCGGGTGTGATAGACTCTACGTTCGCATACAACGGGTGTTTTCAAGCCTAGCATGTACAGACATGGCCTTGAAACACATGCAAATACTAAGGTTCTACTTGGCGAGCCTAGCATGTACAGACATGGCCTCGGAACATGGACCGAAAGGTTAAGCACGAGTCATATGGATGATATGATGAACCATATTGAGATGCTCGCCATTGCAGCTACACCGCCTCACGTGATGATCGGTCGTGGTGTAGTGAATTTGGTTCGTGTAATCACCAAAGACGACTCGAGGGATGTTGTTTTTGAGTGGGAGTTAGATGAACTCATTTTATCATGAACTAAATCAAAGTGAATTTGCATAGTTCGTTGTAGTCATTGGCATTTGTTTACTACCTTTGCGCTTAGCTATAATTGAGATAATAGAACTATAGAATTCTGGATATTTAACTTTACGGACTGGTACCGTATTGTTTGAGTGTCAATCTAAAGTTTAAAGTCTTATTGCAAACTTTAGCAAACCTTGCTTGCTCCATGAAGTTTAATAATGTGTATTAAATCGAGAGTAACAATTCCAGTGTTAGTGTCTAAGTATCACACTTGCCTCCATGATCCTTGATATTCAAATGTTGTTTGTTATTATCAAGGTTATCTAGGAGCTGAAATGATTGTTTCAGAAACTATCATGTGTGGAAGATATAGCGATATCTGAAACAATGTTTAGTTGCAATGTGATAGAGTAAAATTTAGTGAGAAACATGTTCTCATATTGTATGAGAATTTGTGAAGGTTGGAGACACTATGTGTCCTAATCTCCCAAAAAGGTTTTGGGAACTAATATTGTACTCACAGTTTGTCCCTATGAGCTATGGTAGCTTTTTCATGAAAGTTGTCATGATAGGATGAATGGAAGATGTAGGTAAAATGTTTACTACACTATAAGATTACTAAAGAATGGAATTTGGAAGAACACCAAACATTTGATGACGGTGATCTACATCAAAGTGAGAATAAAAGGGTGTTAGTATTTGACTAACACACTTTGGATTATGTGTCATATGAATGGTGCCACAAGTGATGTTGATAAGTTCTTCTAAAAAGGAAAGGAATTGCTGAAAGAGGATCTGAAAAATATTTTGGCGGAAAAGAAAAAGGAAAAGACTGGAAATGTCCAGCTCGGGTATATAGATGATATACATGTTATGGGTATATTAATTGCTTGTTAAAACAGTGTGATTCTTGAGTATTGGATACTGATTGGTTGGTATGAAGTGTCATACAGAACAACACAATACAAGAGTTGCAATGGCCTGAGTAACTAGCAAATGAATATGGGATGATTCTCATCAAAAACAAAATAAAGTGTTATTGTGTTTATCGTTGGAATTAAACCTAGCCTTCAAGATTTATTTGAATAATTGTTATTCTGTTCTGGTGTTATACGAACAATGGTTGTTCAAATTATCACCATATTCATAGAAGATGGATGAACTCTATAAATCTTGTTGGAGAAATCACATCCATAATAACTGATGCTAAACATGTCGCAAGACAAATGATTAGAAGATCACTTATGAGTGCCACCACCGTTTGAATCATATTGGAAAGAAACACATGAAGAAACTCCATGGTGATGGAATTTTGGAGTCTTTTGATTTTGAATCAATTGACGGTTGTGAGAAATTTCTAGAGATGATTGAAACACCGTTTGAATCATATTGGAAAGAAACACATGAAGAAACTCCATGGTGATGGAATTTTGGAGTCTTTTGATTTTGAATCAATTGACGGTTGTGAGAAATTTCTAGAGATGATTGAAACACCGTTTGAATCATATTGGAAAGAAACACATGAAGAAACTCCATGGTGATGGAATTTTGGAGTCTTTTGATTTTGAATCAATTGACGGTTGTGAGAAATTTCTAGAGATGATTGAAACACTGTTTAAATCATATTGGAAAGATAACATGAAGAAACTCCATGTTGGTGGAATTTTGGAGTCTTTTGATTTTGAATCAACTGACGCTTGTAAATAGTTTCCTAGAAATGATTAAAACTCCGTTCATAGGCCAAAGAAGGGTGGACGACTAACTTATTGAACATTGTACATATTGATGTATATAGTTCATTATGTGTAGCCGTGTGTGGTGAATCTTTGTACTTCATATACTTTAACCGAGGATTTGAGTGGATATATGTGTATATTTACTTGATAAGGAAGAAGTATGAAATGTTTGAAAATGTTCAAATAAATTTCAAGATGAAGTGAAAATCATTGTAACGAGAAAATAAGAGTTTATGATTGGATCATAAAGGAAGATTTTTGAGTTAAAATTTTAGCAAACACCTGAGAGTTTAGGAATCGTTCCAAAACTTGCATTTCCCGAAACACCATAGGAGTATGGAGTGTTCGAGAGATGTAATCAGACCTTGTTTGACATGGTAAGGATGAAAGGTGTTATTTATAAAATTGCCATTATATTTTAAGGATTAAGCTTTAGAGACTACCGCTTTTCACTGAAAAGAGCGCCATCGAGATCCGTTGAAATGACACCATATAAGTTATGGAATGGGATAAAACCCAATTTGTCTTTTCTTAAATTTTGGTATGCAAGGCATATGTAAAATGTTTACAACCAAAGTCGGATAAAGTACGTCTTTGTAGGTTATCCCAAAGTAACCGTTGGGTATTCCTCCAGAACACTAAAGACAAAAGTTTTTTTGTGGCTAAGAGCATCAAGTTTCTTGAGAAGGAATTTTTGCGAAAAGTTAAGTGGGAGGACAGTAGAACTTCGATTAGGTTGTTGAACCTAAGCTTTATGTGCTAAGTGGCGCAGCGCCGGAAAGTGTCCCGGAAGCGGCCGCAATGCTCTTGGCTCCCGTGTCCCAAAGGTTGTGGTCACGGCGATCTAAGTTCCTATTGAACTGCGTAGTTCGGATAATCGATCAAATAGTAAGATTTGAGATTGAATCATTGTTATTTGATAATAATGGACCGACTACATGCAAAGAAGCGATGATGGGCCCTGACTCCGTCAAAATGGCTAGAAGCTATAAAATCCGTGATAGTTCCATACACGAGAAACCAAGTTTCTGAACTTGGAAGACCCTCTAGATACCGTGTTTGGATCTATAAAGAAACATACGTGGATGTTCTCACATCTATGAAATATTCGACATATCGTTAAAATGGTTTACGATTATGTTCAAAGAGTTGGCTATGACAAGATTTGATCTTTCATAACGATATTTAGTCTGGACGGATTATTGTAGCAACCACTACATATGCTAGTTTTGGTATATGGTAGTTGAACAAACAGAACAACGTTCTTCTAATAGAATGGTTACCTAAGACGTGTATAGGACACGGTCCAAAGGGTTCTGTTAATTCAAAGGATGCTAAAATAGCATGCAAATTTCAATGGTTGAAATAAGAATTCACGGAGTTGGAATCTTCATCATGATGAAATTGTTAAAACGTTTAGTTTCATCAGAGACGGTGAAGATGCTTGCTTTTTCAAGAAATTAAGTGGGAGCGCTGAGACATATTTCTAATACATTATGTAGAAGACATATTGTTGATTGGAAATGATGTATATTTTATTGACACGGGTGAAGTTTCATTGAAAATTTGATTTTAATGGAAGATTTGGGCAAAACCAGTATATTGGGCTAATATGGTCTATATAGATAGATTGAGGTGCTAATATGGTTGGGCCGAAGTACATATATGAAATATTGAATAAGCTCAATATGGAAACGACGAGAAAAGTTCTTGCCGCATGGAAAAGGTTGAAGCGAGATTCAAGTGTTTTGACACTTGGTGAGTAAAATCACATGAATGATTTGATCAATCATGTACACCATGATATGTACAATTCCAGAATGTCCTATGCTCTAAATGTTATGAGCATATACCAGAATGATTCATACGATGATCATTGGACAATAGTAAGGATATCCTTACGTGCTTTGGAAGGACTAAGAATATATTATGTATGTTGGACAATAGTTCATTGTAAAGTGTTACATTGATACTAGTTTTGTCGCAAGATACAATCTAAATTTATCTCAATTTTGGAAGTGTGTTAAGGTGGAAAAATGTAATGGAAGAAAGTTCCATGATAGATTTGAAATAGTTTCAAATGGATTTGGATGAGTTCCAAAGTTAAGACATTATAACGAATACTACAAGGAAAGGCTAAGTATATGACTGCTCTAGCAGCAGCAAAGGAGGGCATTTGTGTCAAGAAGTTTGTTTGACAAACTAGGTGTAGTTCCAAGCGAGCTAATACTATGAAGATCTATTGTACGACAATAGATTCAACATGTTTTGAGCTCAAGGGACTAAGGTCTCACCGGAGGACCAAATTTATGCAATGCCATCTCATTAGTGAATGAGTGATGCGTAGAGACGCAAAGAAATGCAAATACACACGGACCTGAAGTGTCAGGTCTGGAGATTAGGTTTACCACTAGCAATGCGTATGGATAACAACTGAATGCCATAGGTGTTGGATGCGCAAGTACCAAACTAGATTATTGACTCTAGTGCAAGTGGGAGACTGAAGGGAATATGCCCGAGAGGCAATAATAAAGTGGTTATTATCTTATTCCATGTTTATGATAAATGTTTATTTTCATGCTATAATTGTGTTAACCGGAAACGTTAATACATGTGTGTTTAATAAACAAAGAAAAGGTTCCTAGTAATGCCTCTCTTTATACTAGCTTGTTGATTAACGGATGATCAAGGTTTCCTGATCATTGACATTGGATGTCGTTAATAACAAGGTCATATCATTGGAGAATGATGTGATGAACATACACCCACAGTAGTTATAGCAATACGATCATGTCATCAAAGTTTCTATTGCTGTATCAAACTTTCACGAAGTAACCCTAATCCTTAGACCATGAGATCACGTCAATCACTGACACCGGAAGAGTACTTTGATTCCATCAAACGTCACACCGTAACAGGGTGATTATAAAGGTGTCGTTGGGTACTTGGAAAGTGTTAGTTGAGGCTCGTGGATCAAGAGTGGGATTTGTCCATCCAGATGACGGAGAGATATACTCTGGGCCCTCTCGGTGATATCACATTGACATCGCTTGCAAGCACGTGACTGGCTCACGAGGATGTTATATCACGGAACGAGTAAAGAGTACTTGTCGGTAACGAGATCGAACTAGGTATGGATGATACCAAATGATCGGATCTCGGACAAGTAAAATATCGCGAGACAAAAGGAATTGGTTACGGAGTAATGGTTCACACGATCACTAGTTCATCGTTGAGTAAGTGGGAGTCATCATGGATCTCCAGATCCCTCTGATGATTATTGATCGGAGAAGAGTCTCTGTCATGTCCATTTTATTCACGAACCGTAGGGTGACACACTTAAGGATTCGTTGACGCGTTTGAGTGGATACGGAACGCCGGAGAATATACTGGACAGCACATGGACTGTTTTGATAAAACTGCTGGAATAGTTTCGGTATATAAAAATAGTGCAAGGGGATAATTGTTAATGTGTTCATTGAATGAAGTGTTCATCAATGAAGTACTCATTGAATGAAGTGTTCATTAATTTGAGTGACATTAAACAAGATAATTAAAAGTGTTTTAATGTGATAAAACTCTTGGAATTTTGAGTGGAGATTTATGGAAATTATGGGAATAATGTGTGACCCTTTGTTTTTGTGAGTGGAGAGTCCACCCACATGATGAGGGGAGAGGTGGGGGCACCTCTTGGGGCGTGCTATCCCTTGGGGGCTGCCTCCCCCTCCTCCTATATATAGATGGGTGGAGGTCCTCACACATCCAACTCATTCCTCCATCTCTCATATGCCCTTTGGTTGGCATCTTCCTCCCCTTGCTAGCTGATCCAGTTTCACGAGTACGGTGCTTAGGCGAAGCCCTGCTCGAGATCTTCTCTACCACCACCACCACTATGTTGTAGTGCTGCTGGAGTTCCCGAGGATCCACTACTTCCGCTGCCCAACTGGAGCAAGGGGCGGAGGTCGTCACTGATCTGTACGTGTGACCGACTATGGAGACGCTGCCCGTTCGTGGCGTCAAGTCTTCATCACGACCTTGAGGTCGGCGAGTGTTCGACTACATCACCCACGAGAATAGTTCTCGTTAAAGCTTTTGGTCTTCGAGGGTGAGTCCTTCTCAAACCGTTACAAGTTATCTCCTAGATGTGATCTTGGCAGTTGCAATCGTAGGAAAAATTTTGTTTTCTATGCAACGAACCCTTCACTTTTATCTTTGCTTTTTAGTCTTGTTAGTTTACCTTTCAGTTTTTACTTTTGTGTCCTTAATCAAAAATACCAAAAACACCTGTTACCTTGTCAGTAGTTACCACTATGGCTGGTCCTTTTGCCTTTGGTGAGGCAGAAGTACTTACCTTTACTCAAAGAGGTGGTGAAAGTTTGAAAGATGCTTGGTATAGAATTAATGATTCTCAAAAAAGAGCCACCAAGAAGCAATCCACTACTATCCTGCTTAGAAACTTTTATGTTGGGATTACTTCTTGGAATAGATTTCTTTTAGACACTTCTATCAATGGGAACTTCATAGAGGCCCCAGTTTGGGAAGCCCTTAATGTTATTGAAAATCTTGTTGGAAGTCTCCCCATTGTTAGTATTAAGGAGGACATTACTTTAGCTCACATGATGAGAATACTTGAAAAGATAGAGCTAGAGATGCCAAGTATCGATAGGGTGAATGAGTAGGATCGTAAGATTCAAGGGAATTTGAATAGGCTAGATAATTCCATGCAGAAAATTGTCAAAACTTTGGAGACTATCAAATCCCTTGATGAAAAGTCTTCTAGGATAGAAAAGATTGAGGAAGTTATTGAAACTTTAGGAACTACCTTTTCCTCAATCAAAACCAAAAAGGATGAAACTCCAGCAAAGAAGGAACCTAAGTCCGTTTACGTACCCAAGGTTCCCCGAGCTAAAGCTAGCACACCCAGTGCCAAGAGAGTTGAAACGGTGAAAACTTTGGAGGAGACACCTATCTTTAACTTTAATGAAACTCCAATTGATTTCCCTCCTTTTGATTTTATTCCAAGAAGCATTTTCATTCGTCCTTTATTTGAGAAACCCATTAATACTAGTTGTACTATTGAAGATCTTTTTGATGATCATGATGATGGTTCAATAGATGCACCTTGATCTTCTGCTTTAAGCCTAGCTAATGGCTCTAAAGAAGCGCTTTCGAGAGGCAGCCCGCAACAAATTTAGGTTTTTATTTTTTGCTTTTGTTCTGTTCTTAGTGGTCTTTATGATTGTTACTACTGTAGCAACATCATTGTATCTTTACTTTTCAAGCTTTGTGCCAAGTTTAGCCTCATACGGCAAGGGAAGTAAAAGTTGTGACATGCTGTCCAGAAAACAGATTCTGTCCTCGTGACTAGAAAAATCAGAGAAAATCCCAGTTCATATTTTTGAGCTGAATTTTTTACACAGCGTGCTCTATACAATTAAGAAACTTCCGTCTGTTCTGAGTTTTTTGATTTGAGTTGCAGAAGTACCCCTAAAAAATTCGTTTCTATCTGCTGTTCTGTTTTTCACAGATTCTGTCACATTTTGTCTCTCTTCACTTTTGCAAACCTTAAGCTTGCTTTTTCTTTTTAAAAACCTTTTGGAAATCTTGGGAAACAGTAGCTCTTCCTGGAAATATTTATTTGCAGTAGAGGAAAATTATTTTATTAGGGTACTAACCTCTCTAATCAGCCTACAATGAGTTATGTATGAAGGGAGTTTTCAAGTGCGCGATGGAGGATGATGAAAGAAGATTCAGGAGGGTCAAACGCTCAAGCTTGGGGATGCCCATGTGCACCCACAATAAATATTCAAGGAGACTCAATCGTCTAAGCTTGGGGATGCCCCCGTGCATCCCCTTCTTCATCAACAATTATCAGTTCGTCTCTCGTTGCTCTATATTTTTATCACTTCATGCGTTATGTGCTATTCTTGGAGCGTCTCGCTCTTAGGTTTTGTTTTTAGTTTTCTCTTGCTTTGTTTGCTGTAGTAACAAGTTAGACCCCAACTTACTCTTTTGTGTGGGAGAGATTCACGCTCCGCTAGAACTAGAACTCCTCATAGGATTTGCATGCTTATTCTTTTAGCTGTGAGCTGTTCTTTTTCTTTTCTTAGCTGTTGTTCTGTTTAGTCGTAGTGCTTTAGTTTTTCTAGAGCTTTTCTTTTTGTCTTAGGTTGAACTTTCTATAGGTTGCATGTTTTATCTTGTTAGAGAGTTTGCCTGTTGCACTGAGTTCTTTGTCTTGACTGAAAGTAGGTAGTTAAAGTTGTTGTTCTCTTTGTAGTAGTAACTTGCAATAGTTTTGAGGTATTGACTAGAGTAATGTTTGAACTTATGGTGTCAAGAGCTCTTGCCTATTGGTGATAGATGTCGTATTTTGGGAAATCCGTGTGTTTTTCGAAAACCAAAAACCCCTGTTGAGAACTCTAGCTACTAGATGGATCACTAACCTCTGGAGGGTTCGAATATTAGAGTACACTCACGTACCATGAGTCGAGGATGCGCAAGGATAACCAAACCCCCATACACTCCTCCTCGGGGTACCTGTCTCTTTGTGAACCTCCTGATTAGATTGAGAGTTACCGATAATAAGTGCATGAGTTCTTCGGACTAATGTGAGTATTCGAAAGTTGACACTTCCACCCACCTATACTTTTTCTAGCCTCTTCGGTACCGTGCATTGCCCTTTCTCACCTCGAGAGTTGGCGCATACTTCGCCGGTGCATCCAAACCCTTGGCATGATACACTCTGTCATCATAAGCCTCCTTATATCTTTCCTCAAAACAGCCACCATACCTACCTACAAGGCATTTCCATAGCCTTTCCGAGATACATTGCCATGCAACATACACCTTCTCATGACTTGATCTTCATGTCATACATGCTACTTGCTTGATCGATGAGCCGAATGCTAGTTGGGCCTTGCCCTAATCATTGCTACATGATGCGCTAGTATCATTGCATATCCTGCTATCCTGGCAGAAGCATACATTTGCATCATGATAGTTACATTTTCTTTATGTGAGTACCTTTGTAAAGTGTGAAAGATCTCCTATATTCTTGTAAAATATAGAGTATTGTCCCTAAAGTGAGGAAAAAATCCCAAAGAGGACAAAATCAAAAGATCCCAAAGAGGACAAATGAGAGTTAAATAGAAAGAGCCATTGAGGCCACCAAAAAAAAGAGAAAAAGAGAAAAAAAAGAGAAGGGGGCATACTACTATTCCTTTTGAGAGATCCACACTAGTACTTCATCTCCTATCCCTTGTACTCCATAGAGATCATCATCATGCATATAGCTATGTGGGGACCCTTCACACTATAGAACTTGGCTTGTATATTCCAATGATGAGCCTCCTCAAACGAGCTCTAGGTCTTCTTGAGAAAGCAAGTTAGATGCACCCCCACTAGTTCCCTTGGAGAGCTTTTAGCTCACATGTGCATCCGTTGTATGGCAATCCCTACTCCTCACATCATATCTATCACATGGCCTTCTCTCGCCTATGATTGTCCTCATTGATGTGAGCCTTTCACACCTTTTTGTCTTCCTCCTACTCCTTCTTTCTGTTTCGCCTTTTAGGTGTCAACTTTCTTGCTCACACTCATCCATTGCATGAGTGCTCAAAATATCGAAAGGGAGTGGATCAGTTTGACTTGTACCTAGCTAGTGGTCTGGGGACGAGTCCAGATAAGAATCCAAAGGAGACCAAGTGTGAAACTTTAGTAGATAGTTGTTCTCAACAACCTTATTTTTTCTCTCGTATTTCCCTATCCCTTGCTTGCATGCAAACACCATCTAGAGACATTCGAGTCACGGACAGCGAGAGCTCTTGCACCCTTTGTTCTTTTGTTGCTTGTGTCAATGCTAATATAGACTCTTGCTTGTTAAGACTTGAATTGAATTGCATGCTTTGATTGCTTTACTTAAAAGTCCTTTTATGGTTGTGTGGCATGTCACCACAGAAATTATGCTTGTTATCATTTACCTACTCGAGGACGAGCAGGAATTAAGCTTGGGGATGTTGATACGTCCCAAACGTATCTATAATTTCTGCTTGTTCCATGCATGTTTTGTGTGACTTTGCCATGTTTTGCTTGAACTTTCATACATTTTTGAACCTATTTGGACTAACCTATTAACTCAGTGCACCCAGTTGCTAGTTTCTGTTTTCTGCTGTTTTTGTATTTCAGGTTTTCCGGCCATTAAAAGTGCTCCAAAAATTCCGGGAAAAATATATAAAAAATCAGCGCAACAGAAGCTTCCGGAATCACCAAGAGAGGGAAGGGGGGCCACCACCAGGCAGCCAGGAGGGCAGGTGGCGCGGCCCCACCCTGGGACGCGCCAGGCACCCTCCTGACTGCCTCGTGGGTCCCCTCGACGCCCCCCCTTCGCCTATATTTACCCCTCGGGGAGGAAACCCCTAATACGAACTCCTCTTTCGCGATCTCGCCTCTGTTCCGCCGCCGCCGCCGTTTCTAGATCGGGGTTGCCTGGAGAAGCTGCTCCGGCACCCTGCCGAGAGAAGCTACCCCCTCCGGGAGACCCTCCATAGCCATGGACGCCTCCCGTATGTACCGTGAGTAGTTTCCCTTGGAGCATGGGTCCGTGAGCAGTAGCTATGTGATCTATCTCTCCCCCTTTTGTGCTTCCACTTTCGAGTCCTCGTGAGCTGCCTCACATGATCGAGGCATCTATGTAATTTTTGTTGTTGTTATGCTGAGTTTGTTGGGATCTGATGGATTATGAGACTATGTTCAGATTGTGATGAGTAATATATTTGGTTCTTATCTTTTATATTTTTGTTCTTGAGTAAATTCTTTCATGTTCTCCGTTGCGGTATTTTCTTTGGCCAAGTATTTTATTTGCAACTCCAAGAGAGAGCCTTATGCTCGGTTGTGGGTTAAGCCCCTTGATGTCTAGCTTGAGTGACAGAAACATGAGACTAGGGGATGTGCTGTTGCCACCAGGGATAAAACAACGGTGCTTGTACCTGCGGGTGCAAGGATTGTTTACCTTACGCATAGTTCTTTTAATGCAGTTGTCTGTTGCTTTGAGTTTACACTTTGGGTGGGATTCACAACTTAATACCAGCGAGATGTTCTGGATAGATATCTCAAGGTGGATGATTTGTAGTAGATGCAGATGGATTTCGGTCTACTTACCTTGGCGTACTACCCATTTCTTTTGAGCCCTTCCTTTCTTTGCAGCATAGTTAGCATTGCGGTGCCTTCATAATCCTGTCAATTGCCCAACTGTAATTTGTTTACCTCGCTAGCACTTTTATCGTCTTTTGGGAGAGAGACATCACTAGTGAAAATCACGGGACCCCGGTTCATCTTCATATCACTGTTTACACCCTTATTACTTTCAGTCTTTACTTTCAGTTGCCACTATTATTATCTCTTGCGTTGATCCTTTGTAAACAGCAAGGCCGGAGGAATTGACAACTCCTCTGTACTCGTTGGGAGCAAAGTTATTTGTATCTGTGTGCAGGTCCAGGTGAAGCTAGCAACCTCGGCGCCATTGTTCACTTTACCACCTTCTTGTATCCTTCGGAGTCCTACGGGAGACAAACCTTGGTATCTTTGCCAAGGGAAAACTTGCCGCTGCACTATATCTCACCCTGCACTTGGGGTAATCAACGAGGGCTTGAAGAGTATTAACACTCTCTTGCCATCATGGAGCTCTGCGCTGGTGATGGCTGCTCGAGCCGGCTGGAGCCGGTGAATCTTCTTGCCGGCTCATACTTTGATATGGGGTTTCATGTAAGTATTGGAATCCCTGTGAATACTGGGCTTGCTGAGTGATTGCGGTCTTGAGCAGATCAATCGCCCCTCGAGTGGCCTGATCCATCGGAGTGTCTCCATGTACAGGCACGCTGGCGAGGTACCGTGTCGCTGCCACCACATTAGCCATGGGGTTGTTGAAGTGATCCGGGGGCGTATGGAACCGTTTCTGCCGTGGCGAGGGGACATGTTGCCTTGGTGGCGTGTACCCCGGGGGAGTCGACTGATTCATGTCCTGGAACAGTCTCCGTGCCTGGAGATCAGCAGGAATCCGACTTGTGGGTCCTGCGGGGCGTGCGTTGGCGAGACTTAGTCTCCGAGCTTCTATCAATTCCGATTCGTGTCGCAAGCGCCTGGTTTCTTGGGCGAGTTGGGTTTCTCTCTCCACCATCTGGGCGTTCTGGGATTTAATTTCCCTTCGTATGCTCATCACCTGTGCCTTGAGTCCATTGACCCTGGTTCTCCAGGCTTGCTGGTTTTCAGCAGTCATTGGCGCAGCTAAGGCTTCATCCAAGGCGTTCAGGGCATCTGAGAGGACTTCTGCTCCTGTAAGAACTTCTGGCTGCTCCCTATCCGGATTAGGAGCCGTGTGGTGAGTCGTTTCCACATTCCAGTTATGTGTTGCACCTTGAGCCGGTTGGCTTCCTTGCTCTTCGGTGCCTGCCATGAACACTGTCACGCAATATGGGGGCTCGTACTGCGGAAAGTCGGGGTTGTATTCAGCTGTTCCCGTGTCGAGTCTGTGGCTCCCAGCGGATCGGATGAGCCAGTATCTGAGAAGCTTGTTTCACTGGGGTGTGAGTTAGCGTCAGATGTTTCTCCCATGGTGTCAGGCGTCAGAGACTCGACGGAGCGCGTCGACTCCGGAGATCCAGCGATGAACCCGACAAAAGTGTGCCTTGAGCCGGCATGTCGCCGACTCAAGGTTTCCATGGGAACTTCAGGATCCGGCTCTGTCTCAGATCCGTCTGTCTTCCCAATGAAGATGTGAATAGATCCGATCGGGACCCGATAACAAGATTCGACGGAATCGGCGTCAGGACCCCAAGTTGAGTCGTCGATGCAGAGCTTTCCGCGCCGGCTCAAGAGAAAAATTAATAAAGATATTTGTCACATATCCGTTTTGTTCATAATACGTTTTATACTGTGCTATAACTGTATTACTTGGAAATACTAATACAGGTGTAGTATAAAACATGGTACGTAGTTTAACTCGGGTAAACTATCTCATTGGGCAATTGATTGATCAAGCTTTCCTGATCATGGCGACACTTAAGTCCATTGAAAATGAGGTCATATCGTTAAGGGGAATGATGTGATGGATGTACACCCACCTAAAGTATTGCAATGTGATCGAGTCACATAGTTCAGCGTTGCTATGACTTTGTAACGTATGGCTTAGTCCTTAGACCGTAACGATCATACGTAATTGTCATCTATGAGGAGACTTTGATTTGTATCCCACCGCCTGACTGAAATATGCTGGCTATAACGGTGCACTTTGGGTATTCCGAAATAGATGGTTGATGAGTATGTTAATAGATCAGAGCGGGATTTGTCAGTCCTTGTGACAGGACAGGTACTCTGGGACCACTCGGTGATATTGCATCAACACCTTGCAAGGACGTGACTAGGTCACAAGAGATGCAATGATCATGGACGAGAGAAGTTGTTTGTTGTGAACGAGATGTGAACACGGTATGTAGGATACGGACGATCAAACCTCGGACGAACAAAGTACCGCAACATAAAGGGATTACGTCGTATCGTTAACGGTTTCCAAAAGCGATCGAAGTTCATTCGATGGAAGCGCAGGGGCTGTCAAGGATTGTAACCAGGTCCAACTGACTAGTCATTGGTCAATGAGAAGAGTCTCGACCATGTCTGATGTTTCCCGGACCGTTAGGGTGTTACACTTAAGGGCAATCGATGCATAGGACAGTTACGGGATCAATCGGTGAAAACCGGAATAGTTCCGGAGGAGGACGGAATGGTTTCCGGACATTTTGAATAGTTCAAAATAAAGTTTAATTGTTTTAATAATGTTTTATTATTTAATTATCTGAATTAAATATTTAAAACATATTAAATAAATTAAAAAAAGGGAAAAGGCTAAATGGGCCCATGGGGCCCATTAAGGAAGGAGGGGGTCTCCCCCCTTGGGCTTGGCGCCAAGGGTGGGGCTCACCACCCCCCTTGGCCGGCGCACCCCCCCCCCCTTGGGAGTTTAGTCCCACATGGGGGAGGGGAGGAGGATGGCACCCCCCATTGGCCTATATAAGGAGGGGTAGACCCCCCTTTTTCCAACACACCAATATCTCCTTCTTCCTCCTTCTCCTTCCCGGAAGTGGACTCCCCTTGTTTGGAGTCTGCACCTGGATTGGAGTTCTCCACCATAAGGCAGGCCATCGTTCTGCTGGAGTCGGGATCCGTAGCCGTCTTTTTTCCTCTGCTCGCCTGGTTCGGGGCCCGGGAGGAACATCAATTGTACCGTACGTGTATAATCTCTTAAAGGCACTACACCTGTGGTGCTCCTTCGTCGCTGTAGGTTTACCGGGAGTCATCCTCGCCGGTGGTGGTCTTCTACACGACAGGGAGGTCGTTGTTCCGAGTCTACGCCAGCCACGTTCGCAAGAACGTTTCCCTCTTTCAGTCTTCAAAGGTATGAACACCAATTCCCTCCGTTACTTTACATCGCCATAGCATAGATCTTGGGTTCGGGTACCGTAGGTATGAAAAATTTGTGTTTTCTGCCCCGTATCCCAACAGTGGTATCATGAGCTAGCTATGCGTAGATGTATTGTATGGGTAGAACACATCTAGGATGTGGGCATCGAATCTTCATTCGTTACCCTCCAAGGTGTACTCATTTAGCGTTGCGGCAATATTTGATGATGCGGCCCCCGACCGACCTTACGCGTTTACGCGAGACTGGTTCCACGCTTGACATATGGCTTGTATCATATAAAGTGGCTGGGGGGGTGTCTGTCTCTCTGCATTAGTGATGCGAAGATGTTTGCAACGGAGGGCCCCGACAGGGGTGTAATAGAGAAGGATGGGAGACGGTGTTGTGGCATGTTTTTCGAGGGATAGAAATGGTTCTCTCTCTCGAAACCCCTAGCAGCCACGTAAAACTTGCACAAGCTAAAGTAGAAAGGCGTTTAACTTTGCTTTGCATGAAGGGGGGTCATAGGTTGTATGATTTACAGTTTTACTTCCTGTTTTATGCTAGTATGCTAGATATATCGACGGTAGCACAAAACAGGACCATCTCTCACAATACCAACATTGTGTTCTCCCTTGTTGGGCACCGCCTGGAAGGTTCTCCCATATGGCTTGATGCTCCGTACATACCGGAGTTGTCCTACATATTCAACGGAGTTCGCATGAGGTTGGGTTCGGCAAGCCTGGCATATGCAGATATGGCCTTGCTGAACAGCTAACATCAAGGTTCGATTGGCAGGCTTGACGTATGTAGATGCGGGCCTGGAACACAGGAGACCGAAAGGTCGAGCACGAGTCACATGCCTGATGTGATTGGCTTAGAGGCCTACCTGGTTCTCATACTGATGGCCGTGACGATCGGGGGAGGTATGGGGGCTGGGATTGTGTAATCACTTAGTTAAATTGAGAGGTGTTTATCTAAGTGGGAGCTTGCTAGAATTTTGAGATTAAATTAAAACTCCACATTATGAACAAAAGTCTAAATATGTATCCTTGTGAATCAACCTTGTAGATGGCAGCACCTCGCCCCTCGTTCAACTTAGGATCATTCCTAGAGAAAGATAAGCTAAAAACAGATGGGACAAACTTCACCAACTGGTTCTGCACCCTGAGGATTCTCCTCGTTCCCCTCAAAATGGCATACGTACTAGAGGGCGCATTAGGTGACGCACCAGCAGATGATGCCAGTCAGGACGAGAAGAATGTCTATCTCTCCAGGACTGATGATTACAACCTTGTCCAGAGTGGCATGCTCTACTCCATGGAGGCTGAGCTGCAGAAACGCTTTGAGAGGATGTGTGCATATGATATTATCACCGACCTCAAGGCGGTCTTCGCACCTCAAGCCAGGGCTGAACGGTACGAGGCTTCTGAAGCCTTCTTCTCAGCAAAGATGGACGAGCACGGCAGCGTGAGTGAGCACGTAGTCAAAATGTCTGGCTACGTTCAGCGCTTGAATGCTCTGGAATGCCAGATTCCAGATGAACTTGCTGTTGATAGGGTGTTGCAGTCGCTTCCCCCTAGCTACAAAGGCTTTGTGCTGAACTACAACATGCAGGGGATGACCAAAACCCCTTCTGAGTTGTTCGCCATGCTGAAGAGCGCCGAGGTTGAGATCAAGAAGGAGCACGCCGTCTTCATGGTCAACAAGACCACTGACTTCAAGAAGTCAAGAAGGCGGGAGAAGGCCAAGAGAGGTGGCCCCAAGAGGGATGGCAAGTCAGTTGCCGCTCCTCCCAAGGCACCCAAGCCTAAACCCGGAGTGGAGTGCTTCTACTGCAAGGGTGAAGGTCACTGGAAACGCAACTGCCCCAAGTACCTAAAGGACAAGAAGGCTGGCAAGGTCGCCAAGAGAGACGAAGGTATATTTGATATACATATTGTTGATCTTCTCTTTACAAGCGCCGGGAACACATCCTGGATACTTGATACAGGATCTGTCGCTCATATTTCTAATTCCATTCAGGGACTAAGGAATAGGAGACGCTTGCTCAAGGATGAAGTGACGATGCGCGTGGGGAATGGCTGTCAAATTGAAGTCTTGGCGGTCGGCACGAAGCATCTTAGTCTCCGTTCGGGATTGGTTTTAGTTCTGAATAATTTCTACTATGTACCCGCGTTGAGTGTGAACATCGTTAGTGGCTCTTTCTTGAAGCGAGACCGCTATTCTTTTAAGTCTGATACAATTGGTTGTTCGATTTATAAGGATGAAATGTTTTATGTTCACGCACCGGAGTTGCATGGTTTATTCGTACTTGATCTCGATGGTGACGTGTGTCACATTAACAATATTGAGGCCAAAAGATTGAAGAATGATGAAGATCACATGAAGATGTGGCATTGCCGACTTGGTCATATTGGTATAAAGTGCATGGATAAGCTCCATAAGGATGGACTTCTTGAGTCATTGGATTTTGGATCCCTTGATACATGTGAACCATGCCTCATGGGCAAAATGACAAGGACTCCAGTCAATGGGATAATGGAGCGTGCGGATGACTTGTTGGGGATCATACACACGGATGTATGTGGACCCATGAACGTCCCCACTCGCAATGGTCTTCGTTACTTCGTGACCTTTACTGATGACTTGAGCAGATATGGGTATATTTACTTGATGAAGCACAAGTCTGAAACCTTTGAAAAGTTTAAGGAATTTCAGAATGAGGTCGAAAATCAACTCGGAAAGAAAATCAAGCACCTTCGATCGGATCGAGGTGGAGAGTATTTGAGTCACGAGTTTGACAATCATCTGAAGTCTTGTGGCATAGTACCACAGCTTACGCCGACAGGCACACCTCAGAGAAACGGTGTGGCTGAGCGACGTAATCGAACCCTAATGGATAGCGTACGATCGATGATGTCTCATACTGATTTGTCTGTGTCATTCTGGGGGTATGCATTAGAAACGGCCACTCATATTCTTAATAGGGCACCATCCAAATCCGTAAAGACAACACCATTTGAAGAATGGCATGGCACGAAACCTAAGTTGTCTCACCTGAAGATTTGGGGTTGTGAGGCTTATGTTAGGAAACTACAGCCTGACAAACTTGAATCCAAGGCGGATAAGTACATCTTTGTGGGCTATCCCAAGGAAACTTGTGGATACACCTTCTACAACAAGTCTGACAGCAAAACGTTTGTTGCCAAGACGGGACACTTTCTTGAGAAGGAGTTTCTCGCGAAAGAGTTGAGTGGGAGGAAAATAGACTTCGATGAAGTGACTGACCAATCACTCCAATTGGAAGAAAAGTCTACGGAAATTGTTCTGGAACCATCTTCCACAGTGGGAGCTGAAGAGAATGGCCAGAACGACATTCATAACGATCATGACATTTATGATGATCATGATGAGAATGAAGAGGAACCTTTTATGCCCCGTAGGTCATCAAGAGTCCGTCAACCTACTAAGTTTTACGGACAGCTTGTGAATGCAATCTCGGCTGATGAGTCGGATGAACCTACAAGTTACAAAGAAGCAATGGAGGGACCCGAGTCCGAGAAATGGCTTGAAGCCATGAAATCCGAAATAGACTCCATGTACACCAACAAAGTATGGACTTTGGTGGATATTCCCGAGGACCGCAAGGCCGTCGAGAATAAATGGATTTTCAAGAAAAAGACTGACGCAGACGGAAACATATCTTTCTACAAAGCTCGACTTGTCGCGAAGGGGTTCCGACAAATTCAAGGAGTTGACTACGAGGAGACGTTCTCTCCTGTAGCGATGATAAAGTCTATTCGGATCCTACTAGACATAGCTGCATATCATGATTACGAGATATGGCATATGGATGTGAAAACTGCATTCCTAAATGGCAACATTGAGGAAGAGTTGTATATGATGCAACCAGAGGGGTTTGTCGATCCAAGGAACGCTGGTAAGGTGTGCAAGCTTCAATGGTCCATCTATGGGTTGAAGCAAGCATCTCGGAGCTGGAATCTTCGATTTGATGAGGTCATTAAAGCTTTTGGATTTGTCCAAAACGTCGAAGAGTTCTGCGTCTATAAGAAACTGAGTGGGAGCTCTGTAGCATTCCTTGTGTTATATGTAGATGACATATTACTAATAGGGAACGATAAGAAATTCTTAGAGGAAGTGAAGGAATATCTGAATGGACAATTTTCCATGAAGGACCTAGGTGAAGCTGCATACATATTGGGGATTAAGATCTATAGAGATAGACCTAATCGACGGTTGACCTTGAGTCAGAGCACTTATATTGACAAGATATTGAAAAGGTTCAGTATGGGTAACTCCAAGAGAGGCCTCTTGCCAGTTATAAAAGGTGTCAAATTAAGCGTGACTCAATGCCCAACCACAGCAAAAGAGAAGGAGGAGATGTCCTCAAAGCCCTATGCCTCAGCCATAGGTTCTCTCATGTATGCTATGTTATGTACCAGACCGGATTTAGCGCTGGCCATTAGTATGACTAATCACTACCAGAGTAACCCGGGAATGGCTCACTGGATAGCAGTAAAGAACATCCTTAAGTACTTGAGAAGAACCAAGGATCTCTTTCTCGTTTATGGAGGAGTTGATGAGGAGCTCACCGTAAAGGGTTACGTTGACGCAAGCCTCGGCTCAGATCTAGATGACTCAAAATCCCAGACGGGATATGTTTTCATGTTGAACGGTGGCGCAATTAGCTGGAGGAGCGGCAAATAGTCAGTCGTCGCCCAATCTACAATGGAGTCGGAGTATATTGCCGCTTGCGAAGCGTTTAACGAGGCCCTGTGGCTGAAGAAGTTTGTGATCGAGCTTGGCGTCTTTCCCAGCTGCACTGACCCCGTGGGAATCTTCTGCGACAACACGGGTGCCATTGCTAACGCGAAGGAGCCAAGAACTCACTCTACAGCCAAGCACATCCTCCGAAAGTTCCATGTGACGCGAGACTACGTCAGGGATGGACACACTAGGATTCACAAGATACATACGGATCTGAACGCAGCAGACCCGATGACTAAACCTTTTCCACAGGGCAAGTTTGAAGAACACTGAGAGACCATTGGTGTTAGATACATACCTGATGTAAACTAGTGTAATTTGTACTCTAGTGCAAGTGGGAGACTATTGGATATGTGCCCAAGAGACAAACTAATAAAGATATTTGTCACATATCCGTTTTGTTCATAATACGTTTTATACTGTGCTATAACTGTATTACTTGGAAATACTAATACAGGTGTAGTATAAAACATGGTCCGTAGTTTAACTCGGGTAAACTATCTCATTGGGAAATTGATTGATCAAGCTTTCCTGATCATGGCGACACTTAAGTCCATTGAAAATGAGGTCATATCGTTAAGGGGAATGATGTGATGGACGTACACCCACCTAAAGTATTGCAATGTGATCGAGTCACATAGTTCAGCGTTGCTATGACTTTGTAACGTATGGCTTAGTCCTTAGACCGTAACGATCATACGTAATTGTCATCTATGAGGAGACTTTGATTTGTATCCCACCGCCTGACTGAAATATGCTGGCTATAACGGTGCACTTTGGGTATTCCGAAATAGATGGTTGATGAGTATGTTAATAGATCAGAGCGGGATTTGTCAGTCCTTGTGACAGGACAGGTACTCTGGGCCCACTCGGTGATATTGCATCAACACCTTGCAAAGACGTGACTAGGTCACAAGAGATGCAATGATCATGGACGAGAGAAGTTGTTTGTTGTGAACGAGATGTGAACAAGGTATGTAGGATACCGACGATCAAACCTCGGACAAACAAAGTACCGCAGCACAAAGGGATTACGTCGTATCGTTAACGGTTTCCAAAAGCGATCGAAGTTCATTCGATGGAAGCGCAGGGGCTGTCAAGGATTGTAACCAGGTCCAACTGACTAGTCATTGGTCAATGAGAAGAGTCTCGACCATGTCTGTTGTTTCCCGGACCGTTAGGGTGTTACACTTAAGGGCAATCGATGCATAGGACAGTTACGGGATCAATCGGTGAAATAGGAGGAATCACCGGAATAGTTCCGGAGGAGGACGGAATGGTTTCCGGACATTTTGAATAGTTCAAAATAAAGTTTAATTGTTTTAATAATGTTTTATTATTTAATTATCTGAATTAAATATTTAAAACATATTAAATAAATTAAAAAAATGGTAAAAAGGCTAAATGGGCCCATGGGGCCCATTAAGGGAGGAGGGGGTCTCCCCTCTTGGGCTTCGCGCCAAGGGTGGGGCCCACCACCCCCCTTGGCAGCGCACTCCCCCCCTTGGGAGTTTAGTCCCACATGGGGGAGGGGAGGAGGATGGCACCCCCCCCTTGGCCTATATAAGGAGGGGTAGACCCCCCTTTTTCCAACACACCAATATCTACTTCTTCCTCCTTCTCCTTCCCGGAAGTGGACTCCCCTTGTTTGGAGTTTGCACCTGGATTGGAGTTCTCAACCATAAGGAAGGTCGTCGTTCTGCTGGAGTCGGGATCCGTAGCCGTCTTTTTTCCGCTGCTCGCCTGGTTCGGGGCTCGGGAGGAACATCGATTGTACCGTACGTGTATAATCTCTTCGAGGCACTACACATGTGGTGCTACTTCGTCGCTGGAGGTTTACCGGGAGTCATCCTCGCCGGTGGTGGTCTTCTACACGACAGGGAGGTCGTAGTTCCGAGTCTACGCCAGCCACGTTCGCAAGAACGTTTCCCTCTTTTGGTCTTCAAAGGTATGAACACCGATTCCCTCCGTTACTTTATATCGCCATAGCATAGATCTTGGGTTCGGGTACCGTAGGTATGAAAAATTTGTGTTTTTTGCCCCGTATCCCAACAGTCTAGTCCTGGCTTGAGGTCAGTTCTGGCTCTGGTTCCCGTGGACCTTGGCTTATAAAGGCGCCGGGTTCCGGGATTCCTAGAGTTCGACTCCTATACGATGTGGAGTTCTATTCTACTTTACAAGTTTTCTACGTGCTATACAAGGTAAGTCGAATTCCTTCTAGGGCTTTAATCTTCACGCTTGGCACGTCAGACTCCTGGTCGGGTCTTCTTTGTGGGCCTTCATATGTAAGTCGGCCCGGAGGTTCCTAATGCCGGGTCTATGGGCCTGATTCATCCCCCCGACAACTTGCATGACAGCGTCCAGCCACAGGCACGAACACAACCACATTTGCTGCCACAGCCACATGCACAACCATAGCCACAACTATGGGTGCACAACCAGTTTTTCGGGTAGCCACAGGTGCAGCCCTAGACACAACCACAGTTCGTACGCATCCATAGTTGGTGCTTCGTGTGAGACACGTAGCGGATCCGGAGTGCACCGAAGCGACCACTGCAGGGATGCGCAAAAGGTACCACCGAAATAGTGATACATTGATACCTAGCCTAGCCTGGCGTCAATGGGGAATTGGTGGGCCTGCCCAGTAGTGAACCAAAAGCATCCTCTCATTCATTGTTTTGAATTTATTTATTGTATTTTTTAAATTATCAAAAATGTTATGAATATGTATAACTCAAATATGAGAATTACTTAATATTCTATAAAACCGCAAATTCAAAAATGTTGGCATAATGTTGATGGCGTGAAAAAATGTTTGCCTCATTTTAAAAACAATTATATGTTTTAATAAAATATTCAAGACATTTTATTTATAAAATTTAGAATATATAAAATGATCATGCAATTCAAAAAAAAGTTTGTTTCCTACAAATATATATATTACGTTTAGTAAAATGTTCATGAATTTCAATATGTTCGACATTCTAAAAAAAGGCTATATAATATAAAAATATTTAATATTGGAAATTGTGTCATGATATTAAATAAAAATTTCGGCGCATATTTTAAAATAGTACTTATACATATTAAAAAATATATTAAAAACATAAGTATTTGCGAAATGCATATAATGTATTTTTAAATAGCAGAACTTATATAATAAATATTTCAGATGTATACAAAAAACAAACAAATGTGTACGAAAAAATAGACATCAAATACGTATTTACAAACTTTCCATTATGTATTTAATAATTTTCATCAGTTTAAAAATAGTAGTTAAAAATATAACGCAAAATGTAGAGTATGTATGAAAATATAAAAACGAAAAAATCTATTAAGAAAATAGTTTATACCAAAAAGTACAAGAAATGGAATATGGAAAAGAATTTTTTGAAGAAAAGCAGAAGAGAAACACAGAAAAGGAAAATGTTGATGAAAAAAATAAGGATAAAAGCAAAGAAAACCGAAATATACAAGTAGAGGAACATAAAAGAGAGAAGTCCTGATGAAAACCAAAGAAAAAGCACCAAAAGAAAAATGATGAAAATCAAGAGAGAATCAAGAAAACAGAATAAATGCAAAGAAACCATCCATACGAAAAAAACTAGTAGACGGAAAGTTAGATGAAATGGCTTGGCTAGGTAATAACATTGCAATACAAACAACCTTTAGGCAACATGTAATAGAAATCAATACGAGCGATCACTGTTGAGCAAAATGGAAACCGGGCAGTACCAAGAGAAGATGTGCCTGATGTTTTTCCTTTTCTACGGGACGCTTTTCAAGAGCATAGATGGATCCTGATTTTTTTTTTCTTTCCTTTTTAACGTGCATTAGTGTGGAAGGAGATAAATAATGTAATTTTATTACCTTTGTAACGTGAGATGCTATAATGGATGAAGTTGGACGGTGTGGAATTTGAATTGGGATGTGTTACGCTCAACATTTAAAAAATCTGAATTGTTGATCGAAGTAAATTAAACGTGTGATATTAAAAGTATTCCAATATATTTACTCTTTGATGAGTAGTGAAGATTAATCAGCTGATTTTTCTAATATGTCGAGTGATATATAGCTCGTTTTTGCTGAGGGCTAGGGCAAATAGAACTGCCCATTTTTCCTGTGAGAGGTAGTTTTTCATATATTTTTATTTTCATTCTTTCATTTGCTTTTTCATAAATAAAAAATAAATTGATGTTTTTGAGTATGTGTTTTATTAGAAAAGTTTAAATGAATATTAAAGTTTTCCACTTTTCATATACTATCATGGGATAGTTTTTATACTCATTTATCATATTTAATATGTTCATATACTATATCTAATATACTTCAAAGAGATAAATAAATAAAATTACAAGGGGATTCATTTTATATATTTATTTGTGAAATACATATATATTTTATTGAATTGCTTAAATTTTGATATAAAGTAATCCTGTTACTACTGATTGTGTAATTCTATCTACAACTCTTATAAAGCAAAACCCCACTATAGGGGCATTTAATGCGGAAATCCCTTTTGGAGCTCGGCCTCATTGACACCCTTTAAATTTGAACTCGAAAATTCATATTTCTACGTTTCAAAAAAATCTGAAAAAATACAGATATACATGAAGGTATGACTCACATGTGTGTAAATTTTCAGGACGAAATACATTGAAATGAGGGTTGTGCAAAAATTACAAATCTGGGGCTGTTAACACATGATACTATTCATCTTCTCAAGCCATGAATTTGTATTTTTTTACAGGCCGCAATTCAAAGCATTTGATCATAAAATTTTACACACATGTACATTACATCCTTACAAACTTGCATAAAAAATTTCAGATTTTTTTGACATCAAAAAATTTGAATTTCGATTTTTTTCAAAAAACCGGGCTGCATTGAGCCCGGGAGCCATAATGCCTCACTCCATTTAATGTTTCTATCTTCACATGCAAGTTATCAACATTATCTATTTTTTAGCCAATCAATTGTCCATGTCATCCATTATAGGGTTATTTAAGTTGTTTATCTTCACATGCAAGTTATCCACATTATCTATTCTCTTAGCCAATCAATTATCCATGTCATCTCCACTAATATATTTATTAATATCTATATGCAAACTCCATATCAATCATCTTTTAACCATTTTATTATCCATGCTAATAATTTTTAATACACACATGTTTCGTGTCAAATAAATTTAATATCTCAACTATGATAAATTTAATTTTTGCATGTTCACTTAGACATATTCATGTATCATACTTTTTATTTAGGTAATATAATTTTAAAATAATTCCTGCTGCAACCCGTGGGGTATATTTCTAGTTATCAAAAATAGAAAAGGGTCCGCATGGCGTGGGTTGGTTCCGCATATGCACGTGGAGTTTGTTCTATTGGATAGCCTAAATAACGCATGGTGCCTAGAGCATAGAATAATTGCAATGTGCTCTGGCTCACTTTAGCGGCCCTATTTTTCGTTTTATTTTCTTTCTTTCTATATATATTATATAATGTTATCATGTATTAAAAATTAGTATATAATTAAAATGGTCACTGTATACTAAAAGGTATTAAAAATATTCACCATCTATTAAATATTTTTAACCATATATTGCATGAACTATAAAATAAAATGTGCAAAAATTAAAAAAAGAAAAAAAAAATAAAATCTGAAAGTAGGAAAGGGAAACTAAAAAATAGTGACAAAAAAATAAAAAGAAATACCAAAAGAAAACCATTTTAAATAACATAAAAAAGATAAATAAAGACAGACATGAACCGTGCACGCTACCGACTCGTCGTCCCATCTGCCAGCCTCCGTGGGAATCACTATTTAGGAGGCACTCTCCCGCGCAACCCTGCAGAGGTTACTTTGGTACACTTCGAAACCGCCTTGATGTCTCGCGCTTTTATTTGTATCCTGCGCGAAGCAACAATTGTGGCTGAATCTATGCATGCACTGTGGTTGAAAACTGCGGCTGCACGGGAACTGTGATTGAAAACTATGCCTGCGCGGAAACTGTGGCTGAATTTGTGCCTGCGCTATGGCTGAAAACTGTGGCTGAATCTGTGTCTCCGTTGTGCCTGAAAACTGCGCTACGCGGAGACTGTGGCCGAATCTGTGTCTGCGATGTGGCTGAAAACTGTGGCTGAAAAGTGTACCTGCACGGAATCTGTGGCTGAATTTGTGCCTGTGCTGTGGCTAAAAACTGTTGCTGTGGGGAAACTGTGGCTGAATCTGTGTCTGCGATGTGTCTAAAAACTGTGGTTGAATCTGTGTCTGCACTGTGGTTGAAAACTGCGCTACATGGAAACTGTGGCTGAATCTGTGTCTACACTGTGGCTGAAAACTATGGCTCCACGGAAACTATGGCTGAAAACTATACTTGCACGGAAACTGTGGCTGAATTTGTGCCTGCGCTGTGGCTGAAAACTGTTGTTGTGGGAAAATTGTAGCTGAATCTGTGTCTACGATGTGCCTGAAAACTGTGGCTACACGAAAACTGTGGCTGAATCTGTTTCTGTACTGTGGCTGCGTAGAAAATGTGGCTGAATCTGTGTCTGTGACTGCGCACTGTGCGTTAAAAAATGTGCCACGTGTCAATCGCGAAAAAAATAAAGAGAAAGACCGAAACACACCAGAACGCGCCACTAGACACGTCCAGCGCGTGCGTGACCTCCATAGAGGGTACCTTCTAACTAGTGCTTGACAACCTCCGTCCAGCATATTATTATCCACGAACCCTCCCGTCTCGTGGTAGCGCCCGTTGAGTCGTTTTATTTAACGCACGTGTTCGCCCAAGGAAACTCCCATTTACAATTAGCGGTTTTTATTATTTTTTCATCTTTTCCGGATTTTATGTATTCTTGGTTTTTTTTTCTGGTTTTTAGTGGGGTTTTACGTTTTTTCCATTTTAATTTTTTCGGTGTGTTTTAAAAATATATTTTTGCATAAAAATATATAAATTTAATATTTCTATTTCATATTTAAATTTATCCAGTTCATATTTAAAAATGGTGATCGTACAAATAAATTTTAATGCATATTAAAAATATATTCAATATATAATAAAAAACTCAATATGCATATTAAAAAAGGTTCAATATGTTAGAAAAATATTCCTCCCATAAACAAAAAATTAATGTATATTTAAAAAATTATCGTACAATAAAAATTACTCAACATATAGTAAAACAATATGAATTAAAAAATTAACATGTTCTAAAAAAGTTTTAAAAGGAAATCTAAAATGGAAAAAAAGAAATAATCCCTCCGTTTCAAAATAATTGTCTGAACTTTGTACTAGCTCTAATACAAAATTGTATCAAGGCTAAGATAGTTATTTTGGAACGGACGGAGTTATAAAAAATAAGAAGAAACGAAGAAAAATGCGAAAAAAATTACTAGCTCTAGTACAAAATTGTACCAAGGCTAAAATAGTTATTTTGGAACTGAGGGAGTTATAAAAAATAAAAAGAAACGAAAAACAAATGCGAAAAAAAACCAAACGCTGGCCGGTCGCTGGGGCCTTCACGCGGCGCCCGGGTCCCCCGCGGTAGGAGGTGTCCCACGGGTGTGGAGCGCGCGAGAGCCGTCCCCGCCCACCGCGGAGAGCGCAGCGCAGGCACGTTTGCTCGACCGGGGCGGCAGAAAAACCAAGCGACCAACAGCGGTGGCCGGCTGGTTCGTACGTTATACGTACGTGCTGCCACTAGGGGAAGAGCCGGCGGGATCGAGCCCAGCGCGATGGACGCGCGGCGTGGGGGCCTCGGCAACAGGGTGGAGCGATGGCCCAGTCGTCCCGGAGCGCCGACACCAAGTACCGCGACCCACGCGCGACGGTGACCCGCGTCCGCGCCGGAGGCCCCCCTGGGTGTCCCCCCGTCCCGGCCGATCGGGTCAAACGCGCAGCACCCCGTCAAGCCAAACCTGTCAAGGCTAGGCTCACAGTCACAGGGCGCGAGGCCGAAAGCTGTGGACTGCGCGCACAGTGCCCACTGCCCACCCGGCCTCGATCGATCCTGTCAATTTGTCTGATTTGTCTTCCTACAAATCTGATCCGTTGCTGCTAATCAATCGTAGAAAGACCTACTCATCCCCAAAATGAAGCTCCACCGTCTGGTGTGAATTCACAATTTTCATAAACAAAAGATGTTTCATCTTTCAACTAATAAAACTTACAAAAAAATAGATTAAAAATACATAAATTTAATCCGCTCATCGTCGGACTCCACGTACGTCGCCTCGTCGTCCCACTCCACGTACATCTTCTCGACCGATTCATCGTTGAACTTCAGGCCGACGAAGAGTTCCTCCATCTCCGCCTTCGCCTCGCAGAGGTAGCGGCCTCACGCTCTGACTAGATGAAATTGTGAATCGCTTGGTGCTCCATCGCGATAGAATTCGTCTGTTGCTCCGCCTCCTTTTCATAGTCAAGGGGCAACCCTTCGACAAATCGAGCGGCGCGCCAATCCTGAAACTCCACCTAAAGGTCACACCGACTCATCAGAGTCGACTCCTCCCCCTCACTCTCCTTGCCACCGCATCCTTCTCGGCAATGCATGCAACACATCAGTCCTTCCACTACTAGAGAAATAGTTATACATGGAAACTTTATTAGTGACACATTTTATATGTAATGCGCCACTATGTTGTAAGGGGTGGCGCACTGGTAAAAAATGCGCCACCTATAAGCTCTTATAGGTAACGCATTTTTAAAAATGCGTCACCCCTAAGAGTGGGCCAACCCTGGATCCTCTTATACGTGGCGCATTTGGAGAAATGCGCCACCCCTAAGAACCTTATAGGTGGCGCCCCCTAAAAGCTTATGGGTGGTGCGTTCTGGAAATGCGCCACCCCTAAGAAATTATTAGTGGCGCATTCAGAATGCGCCACCCATAAGCTCTTAGGGGTGGCGCATCTTGCGTATGCGCCACTACTAACCTAAAAATGTGAGGGGAAATTCACAATACATAAATACACCCCACCCCCCCGCGTGGACCGCCTTTTTAGTTTGAAAAAAATAAAATAAAATGATAGAAATGTCAAAAAAATAAAAGAAAATAAGATTCACATGTAATATGTAGTCTAGTTATTAGGAAAATTCAGAAACATGAATTTCGACTTTTTTTGCAAAATCTCTCGAGAATACGTAAAATGGGTTTAACTTTTGCATACAAACTTCGACGAAAAAGTTTTTTATATGAAAAATCATCTACTCGAAAAGTTATATCCAAATTCAACGGGGGAAACCCCGTTTGTATGAAATACACCACTAATAATAGAATTTTTTTAAAGTAATTTTTTAAATTTTTTATAAAAAAGTTCAAAATAGGCAAGGACCGATCGGGAAGTTTAAAAAAAAGTTGGAAATTTTAGCTAGTAACATTAAAAAAAAATTATTTTTCAATTTTTTTAAAAGAGTTCAAAATATGCTAGAGGAACCATCGACAAAGTTTCAAAAAAATGTTAAAAAATTTATACACACATGAACGTCAATAAGGTCCTAGACATCAACATGGTTTAATAGGATTTATATGATAGATATATCAACAAGTGCCTGCTAAGTTAGCTGAAGTAGGAGTTGAATAGAACCGAGAAGTTAAGCGTGCTGGACCACGGAAGTCAGTTTGACGTGAGATTAAGCATAGTGACCGGGCATTAAGCATACTAACCTGAGATTTAAAAAAATCGTTATCCAGATCCAAATTCAACTTTTTTAATAGTGACGCATTTTCAGGATGCGCCACCCATAAGGGCTTATGGGTGGCGCATTTCGAAATGCGCCACGCATAAGAGTCTTAGGGGTGGCACATTTGAAATTCGCCACTATTAAGACCTTATTAGTGGCTTGTCCTTAGTGGCGCATTTGAAATGCACCACTAAAGGCAAAAAAGGACGCCACTAAAAGGGTATTCTCTAGTAGTGTTCATCTCCTTTAGGAGCTCTGCGCGGCGCACCAACGTTAATATCTTTTAGGTGGCGACATAGTGGTGGACCATGGCTACCGTCTTGGTTGTTGATGGAAATATCTGTGTTGAGAGTGGCGACGCTGATGTGTTGGAGTAGATGGAAATGAGGATGGCTATGAAGGCTCCTAATCCCATTTAAATGTCCATAGGCAAGAAAACGGGCGGACAACCGATGCTTCTCGGTCGCTCATACGCAGTGAAACATCATCGATCCTTCGGAGTCGTCCCGTTGCGTCTCTTCGTCATTGAAACACGCGAAGAACGAAGCTCTAACCGTTATTGAACAAGCGACGTTATCCCTTTGTTGCCATCCAATCGTGTCTCTTCAGCATTGAAGGTGTGCGACGAAAATAGAGCTCTAATCGACATTGAACCAACATCACCCCTTAGGGGTCATCCGGCCACGTCCCTCCAATATTGGGAACGCGTAGAGAACGAAGCTCTGATCGACATTGAACTAATGACATCCCTTTGACACCATCCCATCGCGACTCTTCATCATTGAACGTGCGCTGGAGAGTATGAAGCACCACCGCAATACCCATGTGGGATAAACTGGGAAAGCATTTGACGAGGGGGTGACCCCACGACTCCTACGTGTTAGGCTACCTGGTGCGTATGAAGACAGAAGGCCCGCTCAGAAGCTGCGACAAGCCCACGATTGGCCCACCCAAGCACCGACGTAGGAGTCCGCGACTAACATGGAAGGTGCAACTTGGTGTACAAGGCAGGACTAGGATTAGGAAACTACCTATGTAACCTAGCACGGACTCCCCGAGACCTAGCCTAGTATATAAAGGCTGGGAGGGGAGACGTCTATCTCATATCAATACGCATCTACTCATCCTAGCCTTGCGAGAACTCGCCTTGGCCTCCACTGTAATCGCCCCCTCACGTAATAATATCGAGCAGGAAGTGATTCTCCTGTTAGCCGACGAGTATCGTCCAACCTGTGCCATATCTATGACTAACCCATGGTCCCTGACCATGGGATTTGCCGGGCTTGATCCCCGTCAGCATTCATGCCACATTTTCCTTAGCGCCAACGAATAAATATGTTGACATGTGATACGTCCAAAACGTATCTATAATTTATGCTTGCTCCATGCCTCTTTTGTGTGATATTGCTGTGAAAAGAACTCGACGACCCAGAAGACAAGCACAAGGAGGCTACTCGAGAATCCCACTCGAGGAGTCGCGGCGCGTGTCTAAAGGCTCGTCCATCAGTCGACGACCCGCCACCGCCCGGACTCCCACCATGCGCCAAGACAACGACTCCGAGAAACAGTCTGGAGACTACTACGACCCGGATCGAAGGCCAGACGAATTCGCCAACTTCATCCGCAATCAATCACTCGGCGACGGGATAGAACTCGACCCAAGATTCCACAGCCGAGCAGAAGACCCCTCGCAGATCTTCCAAGTCTCAAGGAGAAGAAGGCATGCCGGCTCCAGCAAACTCACAACCAAAGAGCAACTGGAAGGACCTTGCACGATTCATTGTTTTGAAGACAGTCGAGGACACCTTAGAGTAAGCCACACACTGGGAGACTGCCGCCTATTCTCCGAACTCTCTAACAGCCTCAAGGAGGAGAAGCAACGTGAAACCAAACGCACTCGAAGAAGCATGCAGTCACCCGCACCAAGTACAGAGGAGCAATACCCCGCGTCCCAGGGACGAATCTGCATGATCCAAGAAGGAAGACCCTCGAAAGCAAAGAAAGATGCCTACACCTTGCAGGCCGAAGCAGCCGAAGACCTAAAGGCAACTGAAATATACCAACTGAGCGGCGCCGAGACCAGCATCACCTTCTCACAAAGCGACCATCCGCCCGCAGTCACAGAATCTTCATGGACGGAGGCAGTAGTCTAAACATAATCTTTGCCAACACTCTACGCAAGATGTTCATCCCACGATCAGTGTGGAAGAAGTCAGGAACCAGAATATACGACGTAGTCCTGGACGAAGCAGCAACCTCCATCGGAGCAATACAGCTTGATGTGATCTTCGGCAGCAAGCGCAACTTCGCAAAGCAGGCACTCGAGTTCGAAGTACTCGACTGGCAGTCGCAGTATCACGCCATACTCGGGCGACCGACGTTCGCACAGTTCATGGCGGTTCCACACTATGCATATCTCAAGCTCAAGATGCCAGGACCTGCAGGAATCATCATAGTCAAGGGAAGCTTCGTCAAATCGGACCAGTGCGACCGCGACTTCCACAAAGTCTCTGACACATCCGGAGCCCAACAACAGCTCAAAGAAATAGCTATGGTGATGGACAAAAGCATATTTCCACTAGCAAACAGAAGCGAGACAAACGAATTCGGTCGCGACTTCAACATCGACAGCGACACGATCACACAGCAAGTACACTCGACAGACCCAGAGAAGACAGTCCGCGTATATGCCCACCTTCCAGAAGAGCAAGCAACCACCCACATAACCTTCCTTCGCGAAGAGTGGAAATTTTTCGCCTGGTGCCCAGCCGACATGCCCGGGATACCACGAGAATTCGCGGAACACGCACTTCACATCAAGCCAAACACGAAGCTAGTAAAACAGGCGATGCGACGGTTTTCAGAGCCAAAACTCAGAGCAATCGGAGAAGAAGTCAATCGACTACTCGACGCACAGTTCATCAGAGAGACAAAGAAAGCAACATGGATAGCAAACCCAGTCCTAGTCCCTAAAAAGGAAACCGAGGTACTGAGTATGTGCGTCGACTATGGGACCATCAACAAGCACTGTTGCTTGATGGCTTCTCGCCCCTTCGTTGGTTACCCCAAGTGAAGGTTGAGATGTAGTGCAGCAACAATTTTCCCTCGGTGAAGATACCAAGGTTTGTCTCCAGCAGGACTCCAGAGATGATAAGTAGGTGTCAGCGGCGCAACTGACGCGGACCTGCACACAGACACAGATAACTTTGTTCTGAACGAAGTTCAGAGAGGTTGTCAATCTCTCAGGTCTTGTTGTTTACAAAGGATAAAACGCAAGGGATAATGATAGCAAGTAAAAGAAGTAAAGTAAATATAGCATGGAAACAATAATGAGGATATGGACCGGGATACGTGATGTTCGCTAGTGATGTCTCTCTCCCAAAAGACGATAAAATTGCTATGCGAGGTAAACAAATTACAGAAAGGAAATTGACAGGATTATGAACGCACCGCAATGCTAACTATGCTACAAAAGAAAGGATGAGGTTCAAAAGCACAGGCAGTACGCCAAGATAAGTAGACCGAAATCCATCTGCATATACTACTAATCATCCACCTTGAGATATCTATCCAGAACATCTCGCTGGTATTAAGTTGCGAGGCCCACCCAAAGTGTAAACCCAAAGCAACAGACAACTGCATTAAAAAGAACTCTGCGTAAAGTAAACAATCCTTGTGACCGCGGTCACAAGCACCGTTGTTTTCCCCCTTGTGGCAACAACACATCCCCTAGACTCATGTTTCTGTCACTCAAGCGTGTCATCGGGGGGCATGAACCCACAATCTAGCACAACGTTCCCTCTTGAAGTCACTACCTACTACTTGGCCAAAGCAATAAACAGCAACGGAGAACATGCAAGAATTACTTAGGAACAAAAATATAAGAGATAAAAACCAAATATATTACTCTATCACAATCTGAACATAATCTCATAATCCATCAGATCCTATCAAACTCAACATAGCAATAGCAGAAATATTACAAAGGTGCCTCGATCATGTAGGGCAGCTCACGAGGTCTAGACAATGAAGATCAAAGAGGGGAGGAGAACATCACATAGCTACTAATCACGGACACATGGTCCAAGGAAAACTACTCACGAGACATCCGGGGAGCATCCATGGTGGAGAGGAGACTCCCGGAGGTCAATCCTCCCTCCGGCAGGGTGCCGGGAAGAGGTCTTCTGGTGCTCCCGATCTTCGGAAGCGTGGCGGCGGCGGAACAGAGGCGAGTTCGCGGAATAGGGTTCCTCCTTTGGAGTTTTCCCGTGACGGAGAATAAATAGGCGAAGGGGAGCAGCCAGAGGTGGACCAGGGGCCCCAGGCGCCCCCCTGGCGCGACCAGGGGTGGTGCCGCGCCGGGTGGCCGCCTGGGCCCCCCTGGCTCCCCTCTGGCCCCTCCCGGGCTCTTCCCGAAGCTTCCTCCATGCTGATTTTTTATCTGAATTTTCCCGAATTTTTCTAGCACTTTTTATATGGGGGAAAACTGAAATAGAAAAACAGCAGAAAATAGGAACTGACACTGGGGTGCACTGAGTTAATAGGTTAGTCCAAATATGATAAAAAATGTATGAAAGTGTATCTAGAACATAGCAATATCACACAAAACATGCATGGAGCAAGCAGAAATTATAGATACGTTTTGGACGTATCAACATCCCCAAGCTTAATTCCTGCTCGTCCTCGAGTAGGTAAATGATAACAGCATAATTTCTGTGGTGACATGCTAGTAACCATAAAAGAACTTTGAAAAGTAAAGCAATCAAGGTTAGAGATTCAATTCAAGTCATAACATGCAAGAGTCTATATTAGCATTGAAACAAGTAACAAAAGAACATTAGGTGCAAGATCTCTCGCTGTCCGTGACTCGAATGTCTCCAAATGGTGTTTGCGTGCAAGAAGGGGGATAGGGAATACGAGAAAAAAGTATTTTTGTGTTGAGAACTCAATCTACTAAAGTTTCCCACTTGGTCTTCTTTGGAATTTTATCTAAACTCGTCCCTAGACCACTAGCCAGCTACAAGTCAATTTGATCCACTCCTTTTCGATATTTTGGGCACTCATGCAATGGATGAGTGTAAGCACGAGAGTTGACACTTATGATGGCAAAGAGAGAAATATGGTGGAGGAGGAAGACAAAAAGGAAGAGAAAGGCTCACATCAATGAGGACAATCATAGGCAAGAGATGCCAAATGATAGATATGATGTGAGGAGTATGGATTGCCATGCAACGGATGCACATACGAGCTAGGAAGCTCTCCAATGGAACTATATGCAAAAAGATCATCTCTATGGAGTACAAGGATATAAAGGGAGTACTAGTGTGGATATCTCAAAAGGATAGTAGTGTTGCCCCTTTCTCTCTTTTTATTTCTTTTTCTCTTTTTTCTATTTTTTGGTGGCCTCAATGGCTCTTTCTATTTAACTCTCATTTTTCCTCTTTGGGATCTTTTATTGTGTCCACTTTGGGATCTTTTCCTCACTTAAGGGCAACACTCTATTTTACAAGAAGGTAAAGGAAATCTTTCACACTTTACAAGGTACTCAAGATCATAAAGAAGATGTAACTACATGATGTATGCAATGTATGTCGCTGCCAGTGTAGAAGGAACATGTATGAAAATGATGATCAAGTCATGAAGAGGTGGTAGTTGCATGGCAATGTAACTCAGAAAGGCTATGGAAATGCCTTGATAGGTAGGTATGGTGGCTGTTTTGAGGAAAGATATAAGGAGGCTTATGATGATAGAGCGTATCATGCCAAGGGTTTGGATGTACCGGCGAAGGTGGACACCAACTCTCGGAGTGAGAAGGAGGCAATGCACGACACAGGAGAGGCTAGCAAAATATGGGAAGGTGGAAGTGTCAACTTTCAATACTTACATTAGTCCGAAGAACTCATGAACTTATTATCGGTAACTCTCAATCTAATGAGGAGGTTCACAAAGAGACAAGTACTCCGAGGAGGAGTGTATGGGGGTTTGGTTATCCTTGCGCATCCTGGACTCATGGTACGTGAGTGTTCTCTAATATTCGACCCCTCAGAAGAGTAGTGATCCATCTAGTAGCTAGAGTTCTCAACTAGTTTTTGTAGGTTTTGAAAATACACACGGATTTCCCAAAATACGACACCTATCACTAATAGGCTAAAGCTCTTGACACCAAAAGTTCAAACATTACTCACATCAATACCTCAAAACTATTGCAAGTTACTACTAAAATTAAATGGCAACCTAAATTACCTACTTTCAAAAGAAGACACAACTCAGTGCAACAACCAACTCTCTTTAACAAGATAAACATGAAAACTAAAAAGAGTTTCAGTAACAAACTAAACAAAAGCCAAGGATCTTGCTAAATACAAACTAAGACTAAAACTAAACATGGCAGTAGCTATGAAAAGATAAAGAACACACAACAGCAAAAAGATAAGCAGGAAAAATCCTATGATGTGTTCTAGATTGGAGTGGAGCGTGTTTCTCTACCACACAAAGTAAGACGGGATCTAACTTGTTATGAACAGCAAACAAAGCTAAAGAAAACTAAAAACAAAACCTAAGAGCGAGACGCTCCAAGCATAGCACATAACGCATGAAGTGATAAAAATATAGTGAGACGAAGGACGAACTGATGATTGTTGATGGAGAAGGGGATGCACGGGGGCATCCCCAAGCTTAGACGCTTGAGTCTCCTTGAATATTTGTTGGGGATGCATGGGGGCATCCCCAAGCTTGAGCTCTTGACACTCCTGGATCTTCTTTCATCATCTTCCATCGCACACTTGAAAACTGTCTTCATACATAACTCATCATAAACTGATTAGAGAGGTTAGTACCCTTAATAAATAATTTTTCCCCACTGGATATAAAGATATTCTTGAAGAGCTACTGTTTCTCAAGAGCTCCAAAAAGTTTTTGCAAAGAAAAAGCAAGCTTAAGGTTTGCAAAAGTTAGGAGAGACAAAACGTGGCAGAATCTGTGAAAAACAGAACAACAGGTAGTAAAGAATTTTTTAGGGGCACTTCTGCAACTCAAATAAAAAAACTCAGAACATACAGAAGTTTCAAAATTGTATAGAGCACGCTGTAAAAAAATTCAGATCAAAAAGATGATCTGGTGATTTGATTCGAATTTTTCTGTCAAGGGACAGAATCTGTTTTCTGGACAGCACGTCACAACTTTTGCTTCCCTTATCATAAGAGGCTATAACTTGGCACAAAGCTGAAAAATAAAGATACAATGATGTTGGTACAGTAGTAAAAAATATCAAGACACAAAAAAAGCAAAAAGAAACCTAATTCGTTGTGGGCTGCCTCCCAAAAGCGCTTTCTTTTATGCCTTTAAGCTAGGCATAAAGAATTTAAAAGGTGCTCTGATAAGAATATGGATTTGAAGCAAAAGAGAGAATCAAGAAGCAAATATGAAACACATTTAAGCCGAACCCACTTCCTATGCATAGGCATCTTGTAATAAAATAAATCAAAGAAGCACAAAGAAACCAACATAGGAAGGTGGAACAAGAACATCTTCAAAACTTTCAACATAAAGAGAGTAGTTTTAGTAATATGGAAGTTTCTACAACCAAACTTTCCTCTCTCAAAATAATTTTCAGTAGTATCATGAACAACATCAAGAATATGAATATCACATAAATCATATTGTTCATGGCCTACGAGCACACGCGTATTATTTTCAACATGGTTTTTAGGATCATAAGATAAATGTAACCCATCACATTGAGCTTTGATAAGAGGAAAATTATCCGGAGTTGGAGATTTTAAAAGGATAATAGGACACTCAAGTGTGGGTGAGATAGCAAAAATTTCATGCTTAACATGAGGAACTATAGCAAGTTCATCTCCGTAAGCATCATCCATAGTGGCATCAAGGCCATAAGCATAGAAGGCATCAACTTCATCAAAAAGGGATATTTCAAAAGAATCCATAGGATCATAATACTCATATAAGGTAAGAGTAAAAGAGTTACTCTCATTAGAAGGTAGACATGGATGGCTCCATTCTTCCTCCTTTTGTTCGTCACTCTCCTCCCCTTCTTCATCCAAAGAGCTTTCAGGTTCAGTAATTTCTTCTTCTATAGAGTCCTGCAAAACATTAGTCTCTTCCTTTGGGGGAGAGATTCTCTCAAGATGATCAGTAATATAATAATTTGCATCATAATTTTCCAAAAAATAGTTAAGTATAGCAAGACTCTCAGATTTGTAAGGGGCGTCATCCATATTTTTAAGAAAAGAAGTAATTTCATAGGAACCCTTAAAAGCAAAAAATTCTTCTATTTGTTCTGCATCATAAAAATCATAATTTCCCTTAGCATAAGAAGCTAAGGTTTCATCCTCATTGTACTCACATTGGAAAGCAAGGTGTTTCTGCCTCATAAAGCAACAAGATTCATCCCTGCAGAATGATATATTATATATTGAGCACAAGTTTTTAGCATACTCATACAATTGATGTATGAGTCTCCATAAGTGTATCCCTTTTTGAGACAAGCGGTATTCCTTGTAATATTCTTGTTGATCCTCAATGAATCCTCGATGCCAATAAGATCTAGTTTCAAAGAAGTTAGACATTGATTGGCAAGTAAGGAACTAGACATACTATATATTTTTTATTTTTGATAAAGGACACAAAGATAAAAACTGAAAGGTAACCTAACAAGACTAAAAAACAAAGGTAAAGGGTAGTGTGCAACTCCCCTATCTTAGCACTCGGAGTCCCCGGCAACGGCGCCAGAAAACTTTGCTTGATGGCTTCTCGCCCCTTCGTTGGTTACCCCAAGTGAAGGTTGAGATGTAGTGCAGCAGCAGTTTTCCCTCGGTGAAGATACCAAGGTTTGTCTCCAGCAGGACTCCAGAGATGATAAGTAGGTGTCAGCGGCGCAACTGACGCGGACCTGCACACAGACACAGATAAATTTGTTCCCAACGAAGTTCAGAGAGGTTGTCAATCTCTCCGGTCTTGTTGTTTACAAAGGATAAAATGCAAGGGATAATGATAGCAAGTAAAAGCAGTAAAGTAAATATAGCGTGGAAAAAATAATGAGGATATGGACCGGGATACGTGATGTTCGCTAGTGATGTCTCTCTCCCAAAAGACGATAAAATTGCTATGCGAGGCAAACAAATTACAGAAAGGAAATTGACAGGATTATGAACGCACCGCAATGCTAACTATGCTACAAAAGAAAAGACGAGGTTCATAACCACACGCAGTACGCCAAGATAAGTAGACCGAAATCCATGTTCATCTACTACTAATCATCCAGCTTGAGATATCTATCCAGAACATCTCGCTGGTATTAAGTTGCGAGCCCCACCCAAAGTGTAAACCCAAAGCAACAGACAACTGCATTAAAAATAACTCTGCGTAAAGTAAACAATCCTTGGGACCGCGGTCACAAGCACCGTTGTTTTCCCCCTTGTGGAAACAGCACATCCTCTAGACTCATGTTTCTGTCACTCAAGCGTGTCATCGGGGGGCATGAACCCACAATCTAGCACAACGTTCCTCTTGAAGTCACTACCTACTACTTGGCCAAAGCAATAAACAGCAACGGAGAACATGCAAGGATTACTTAGGAACAAAAATATAAGAGATAAAAACCAAATATATTACTCTATTACAATCTGAACATAATCTCATAATCTATCAGATCCTATCAAACTCAACATAGCAATAGCAGAAATATTACAAAGGTGCCTCGATCATGTAGGGCAGCTCACGAGGTCTAGACAATGAAGATCAAAGAGGGGAGGATAACATCACATAGCTACTGATCACGGACCCATGGTCCAAGGAAAACTACTCACGAGATATCCGGGGAGCATCCATGGTGGAGAGGAGACTCCCGGAGGTCAATCCTCCCTCCGGCAGGGTGCCGGGAAGAGGTCTTCTGGTGCTCCCGATCTTCGGAAGCGTGGCGGCGGCAGAACAGAGGCGAGTTCGCGGAATAGGGTTCCTCCTTTGGAGTTTTCCCATGACGGAGAATAAATAGGCGAAGGGGGCAGCCAGAGCTGGACCAGGGGCCCCAGGCGCCCCCCTGGCGCGGCCAGGGGTGGGGCCGCGCTGAGTGGCCGCCTGGGCCCCCCTAGCTCCCCTCTGGCCCCTCCTGGGCTCTTCGCGAAGCTTCCTCCACGCTGATTTTTATCTGAATTTTCCCGAATTTTTCTGGCACTTTTTATATGGGGGAAAACTGAAATAGAAAAACAGCAGAAAACAGGAACTGGCACTGGGGTGCACTGAGTTAATAGGTTAGTCCAAATATGATAAAAAATGTATGAAAGTGTATCTAGAACATAGCAATATCACACAAAACATGCATGGAGCAAGCAGAAATTATAGATACGTTTTGGACGTATCAACTGCCCAAAAGACCACTTCCCCCTACCAAGAATCGATCAAATAATCGACTCCAAAGCAGGATGCGACCTCCTCTCCTTCCTCAACGCATACTCAGGATACAATTAGATCAGGATGAAGGAAGAAGACAAAGAGCACACCTCATTCATCACCCCCTATGGAGTATTCTGCTACCAAACAATGCCTTTTGGCCTAAAAAACGCGGGAGCCTCGTACCAGCGGATGATGAAAGCATGCTTGAGAGACCAGATCGGCAGGAACGTTCAAGTCTACGTGGACGACATCGTCATCGAAACCTACAACACAAACACGCTACTCGACGACCTCCGCGAGACATTCGCGGCCCTCAACAAGTATAGGATTAAGCTCAATCCCAAAAAATGCGTGTTTGGCGTCCCAGCTGGAAAACTTCTCGGATACATGGTCTCTGCCCGAGTAATCGAAGCAAACCCGGAAAAGGTCCAAGCAATCGCCAAGATGCAAAGTCCAACCAACATCAGAGGAATACAACAGCTCACAGGAAAGCTCGCAGCATTGAGCCGCTTCATCAGCAGGTTGGGCGAAAGAACTTTGCCATTTTACAAACTGCTGAGAAATGGAGAAAAATTCGAATGGACCGAGGAAGCAAGCAACGCATTCGCGGAATTAAAGAAGACCCTCTCGACCCCACCAATCTTGGCGGTGCCTAAAGAAAGGGAAAAGTTGTATCTCTACATAGCAGCATGCAGTACTGTCGTGAGCACAGTACTCGTTGTCGAACGGGCAGAAGAAGGGAAAATTCAGAGCATCCAGAGACCAATCTACTACCGCAGCACACTACTCACAAAGCCACAGCAGCGGTATCCACACTACCAGAAGCTCCTGCTCGCCATCATCATGACCTCCAGGAAAGTATCGCACTACTTCGACGAACACTCCATCACAATCGTGAGCAGCGCACCACTCGCGGACATCCTCAACAACCCCGGAGCGACCGGTCGAGTAGCCGAGTGGAACATGGAGCTCAGCCCACGAGACCTGCAGTTCAAACACCCAACAACAATCAAAGCCCAAGTACTCCCAGATTTCCTGGTCGAGTGGGCAGAAGTCCAAACACCAGGTCCCCCAGACCTATCCAATTCATGGACAATGTACTTCGACGGATCTAAAAGACAGCAAGGAGCCGGAGAAGGCGTCGTCCTAGTCTCCCCCAAAGGAACGAAGCTCAAATACATCCTCCAGATCAAAGAAGCAAAGTACGAGACGCTAATTCACGACATGCGCATGGCAAAGACTTGCGGTGCCATTCACCTATCGATCTATGGCGACTCCAACCTCGTCGTCCAGCAGGCGATGAGAGACTGTAACGCAGTCGCAGACAACATGGCAGCTTACCAGAAGCTCTACAACATGCTAGAAGGAGGATTCTACGGCTGTGAACTCAACTACATCCCTAGAGCAAACAATACAGAAGCCGACGAACTCGCGAACATCGGGTCGACTCGAGGACCAATACCACCAGGCGTTTTCCTCGAAAGAATCAATCAGAGATCAATAAAAGCAAAGCCAGTGGAGCCCAAAGCAGTCGCAGAAGAAGACGACACAAATGAGCCAGCACAGGTGGCGGCAACGAGCGCAGCCGACGCTACAAACAGCCAAGCAATCGAAGCTGAAGCACCAGGATCACTCGAAGAACCGGCCTGGGCAAGACCTTTTCTTCGATTCCTAATCAAAGGCACCCTATCGCAAGACGTTGCAGAAGCCCGACGCATCAGTCGGCGATCCAAAGCATTCACAGTAATCAACAGACAACTCTACAAGCGCAACATTTCCCAGGTCCTACAAAAATGCATAGACGAGAAAGACGGCAAAGCCCTACTACTAGAGATTCACGAAGGCACCTGCCGGCACCATGCCAGCAGTCGAGCACTCGTGGCAAAATCCTTTCGAGCAAGATTCTATTGGCCAACCACCATGAGAAATGCAGAGGACATTGTACGGCGTTGCATCGCTTGCCAAAAATTTGCTAGTAGGCCGCACGCCCCAGCATCATAACTCAAAACAATACCGCTATCATGGCCATTCGCTACATGGGGACTCGACATGGTAGGCCCGCTCAAGAAATCATCAAAAGGAGGAAGAACACATCTATTGGTCGCAGTCGAAAAATTCACCAAATGGATTGAGGCAGTACCAATCACCAGCTCAACAGCCCTCACGGCAGTCAACTTCATCAAATCAATCATCTTCAGATTCGGAGTACCACACAACATCATCATGGACAATGGTACAAACTTCACAGCAGCAGAATTCCAAAACTTCTACCAGGAGTTGGGCATCAAAATAAACTACGCATCAGTCGCACACCCGCAGTCCAATGGCCAAGTGTAGAAAGAAAATGGCTTAGTATGCGGAGGAATAAAGAAGCAACTCCTGGCACCACTCGTGCAAGCCGCAGGCAACTGGATAGAAGATCTCCCCGCAGTTCTATGGAGCCTATGCACCACCCCGCCCTTCTTCTTGGTATACGGGGCAGAAGCAGTGCTATCACACGACCTAAAATTCGGAGCACCCAGAATCTCAGAGTACGAAGAAGAAGAGGCAGAAGAAGCACCGCAGAATGACAAATACGTAGCAGACGAAGCCCGAGACACGGCCATCACAAGATCTGAAGGGTACCAAGACAAGCTGCGTACATATCAAAGCAGCCGCCTGCGGACCAGATCGTTCAACAAAGGAGACCTTGTGCTACGGATAATACAGGAAAAAGTGCACAAACTTTCCCCACAATGGGAAGGGCCGTTCATCATCACGGAAGTCATAGGAGGAGGATCATACAGACTGGCGAATCCGAAGACCAATGAGGACGTGGGAAATCCATGGAATGTAGCGAACCTACGCTTGTTCCACTGTCGGGACCCGGGGTTTGCGTATGTAATTCCTATTAAAACACAATCATATGGAGAGCCAAGAGCCGTACCCACTTTTCAAAGCAGACAAGGCCAAACATAGAACACTCTCGGAAAACATCGAACGTGAGGGGCATCCCATTCAGGCCGGATTCTGACATCCTGGCTTAATAGGAATGATAGACTACTCATATCAACAAGGTGCACCTTCTTTTCCGGGAGCCCAGATCCAAAGAACTCCAAAGTTAAGCGTGCTTGGCTTGGAGCGATTTGAGGATGGGTGACCGACCGGGAAGTTGTTCCCGGGTGCGCACGAGTGAGGACAAAGTGCGCAGGAAAGACTAGTGTTGGTCTGTGGGGACAGTCTATATCCCGCTAGGCATACGCCGGGAACCGGTGGGTGTGGCCGGGGCGTTACAAATGGTATCAGAGCCGACCCTTGCGGTTATACGGGCGTGTGTGGGTCTGTGCGTGAACATGTGGGACATGTGTCGGCACTGGACGCACAGACGTGTGCCAAGAGGGAACGTTCCTGTGGGCCGATGAGGACATCGGTTCCTTTGAGTGGGGGTGTATGTGACATCCTAGCTTAATAGGAATGATAGACTACTCATATCAACAAGGTGCACCTTCTTTTCCGGGAGCCCAGATCCAAAGAACTCCAAAGTTAAGCGTGCTTGGCTTGGAGCGATTTGAGGATGGGTGACCGACCGGGAAGTTGTTCCCGGGTGCGCACGAGTGAGGACAAAGTGCGCAGGAAAGACTAGTGTTGGTCTGTGGGGACAGTCTAGATCCCGCCAGGCATACACCGGGAACCGGTGGGTGTGGCCGGGGCGTTACACGGATGATCAACTGAGATGGGTCCTCATCGTCCGCAATCGCATCGCGATGCCTCAAGCTGCGCACATCTAAGGGCCACTTGGTGTATAAAAGACCGCCGGCAAGAACTCAACTAAGCTATCGAACCCCACACTAAGACATGCACGTTATAATCATACACGAATCATACATGTCTAGTGTGAACAGCAAGTAACACAACATGAACTCTACAAACTCATAGTTTTATTGCATCTGCTATACAGAGCAGATATAGTAGTGTTACAAGCAGAGATCACATAACTGTGACCCAACATTACATCATACAACAACGGAAGCAAATTATGTCTTAGTAAAGACAAGGTCAACAAATGGCTTGAGAAGCCTTTAAGAAAACACAACGACCCTCCGGAGGGACCAGGCTTCTGTCTGGGACTACATTACTTCATCGACCTCGAGCTTGAGGGGGAGGCCACCATCGGGGTCAGTGGTCTCGTGTCTAAAACATAGAATAAGCAAACGTGAGTACAAAGTCGTACTCAGCAAGACTTACGTCAGAACTATACTACTCATTCTCAGATATCAAGGTAAGGGCAAGTGGGGGTGTAATGCAAAAATCTTTTACTTGGCTATCCTGTACTACGACTACATAGAGTTGAGATGAGAGGCGCACACGAGTCCATCTAATCTTGATCACCACATCAATACACCACCATGGATCCTTCCTCGACTTCCCCATGAGGATGCAACCCAAAGCACTCACACTTATGTTGAGATTTTTAGAGTATCCACTTGAGTTGTCTAATAATCAAGTAAAGGTCTCCAAGTAGTCCATAACCGCGGACACGGCTATTCGAATAGTTCATTAACCCTGCATGGGTGTACTTCTTCACATACGTAGATACCCCTTACCGCCTAGAACTCGTCACCTTCAAGCGGTGTCGGCGAGGATAGTACCACGGCACTTACCTCACAGCTCCAACTCTAGTCCAGGGGATCGCCTATCTGAGTATGTACCCCAATCGGGAATCCGGTCGGGGTTTCCATTCAGGACCCAGGCGATGTATGGACGGTCCGACAAGCCCACCTCGACGGATGGTGCTGCGCTTGCCTAAAACCGTGCTACGTTATGAAATCAAATAGAAAAACAATTAACCCATGCGAATCCTGGACCATAGTCGGGGTGAGTTAATAGGTCGAGAGGGGTCAATGAGCCCAACATGTGGTAGTAATCTGTGTCTTGGATCACAACACAAGAACTCGGGGCCTAGGGCAGTGTAAATGAGACAACCCACTGTGTACTCCTACACAGCCTCTCATTGTTCACCTTTGTTAGGGTGACTTCACCAACACATTACCACCTTGTTGCATGTGTTCACTACCATACCGATACATCACCCAGATGGATCATCTTCATTGCATAGAACTCTAGCATGGCTTAGCATAACATGGATGAAGGGCCACATGATGAACACAAACAATCTTGTATCTGCTAGGTTGAGTTTTTCTTAATACGGTGGCAGCAATGATAGGTCATGCAAAGGATGGGTTCCACTAGAGAACAAGAGGGAAACTAGGTTTTTATAGATATGATCAAAGGGGGTTTGCTTGCCTTGTTGACGATCACGAGGTGTTACTCTTCGGAGAAAACAGGAACTACGTCCGGCGATGGATCTATCGAGAAAAAAAACAACACGAGACAACAACAATGTAAACATCACATTGCAATGCACATTCAAGAAATGAATAATGGCATGGTACTGATGTGACCTATGTTCAATTTGCAACAAGTTAATTGAAGTTGATTTGAAAAAGGAATTCAAATTCAAACCCCAAATTTTGTTCAAATTATCCCAAGTTGCATTTGCTAATGTTTGCATATGGTAAAGGTTGGCATTGCAAAGATTTAATTTGAAATGATTTAAATATTTATTTTGAATTATTCCAAATAACCAAAATAGCTAAATGCTACTGGTCCATCATCATAGATGTGTTTTTCATCTATGAAAATATGATATTTGAATCCTTGCATTTTTCTGATGATTTTTCATATATAACACTGTTGATTTGGAGTTATAGATAATTTTCTATGAATTTCCGAAGATTTAAACAATTTCTGGAATTTTCTGGATTATCTGTAAATTGAAAAAGGCTTTACTGCGTCATGCCTGCGTCATGCTGAAGCAGGGGGGGGCTGACATGTGGGGTCGCCTTATGAGTGGGACCGGGCTAAATCCCTGTTTTAATTAAGCGCTAACAGAAGATTAAGGGGGCCAGGGCCCACTTGTCATTGACCCATGGGGTCAAATGACCAGGGGTTAGCCCCCTAATGACAGGCCACATCGGCGGCTGCCGGCGTTGAGCCGCCGGTGACCTGCAGCCGCGGCGGCGTGCTCCTGGACGGCGGCTCCGGGCACGGATCGGGGCGCCGCGACCACCAGAAGACGTAGCACGCACGCGCGCGTCTCCCTGGCTAGCCGTGCGACCGCGGGAGGCACTGGAGGTACGGTGGCGACCACGCCGGCGGCGAACCATGCTCGGTTGAGAGGAAGACGGCGACTCCGGGTGCCAAATTGAGCGCGGCTAGGGGAAACGGACCGTGAGCTCACCGTGATTGCACCAGCGCAGATAGGAGAGGCAGAGGAGTTGCGGTGGTGGAATTCGACGGAGGAAGGTATGGCGGCCGGCGGGGAGTTGTTGACGCGGGCTTCGTCCTTGGGGCTCCTTGGCTCGAATTGGAGGGCCACGAAGACGAAGACGGGTGCGGCGGGCGTCCTGGACAAGACGACGGAGCTCACGGTGGTCAGTGGCAACGCCTGTGCACGTCGGCGGGCTTGGTGGCGCTCGGGTCCTCGCGGGATCTCGCCGGAGATAGAGGGGAAAGGGGTCCAGAGGGGCGAAATGGAAGGGGGGAAGCACGGGGGGCGTCCACGCCGTGGATAAGGGCGAGGGAGGCAGCCGGGCAGCTGCCTGGCGGCCATGCCAGGCTCGCTGGCGACCTGGCTGCCTGCCTGTCCAGTGGAGGAAGACGACCTTGCCCTTTTGGGCTGGGTCTCCTCTGCTGGGCCAGGTGGGCCAGGTAAGTGGCCTTTGGCCTTTTTGTTCCTTTTCTTTTTCTGTTTTTATTCGTTTTGCTCTCAAAAAAAAATACCAAAGCATTTTTATAAAACCCCCAAATATTTTATTTGGACTTATGTGACATACTACTAGCCACTCCCAAGTTTTGGAGATTTTTGAAATTCAAAACATTTGAATTTCAATTCCAATATGATTTAAATGTAATTTCCAAGCCTCTGTTTAAAATTTTGAAAAATCTTGGAGCATGCAGTGGGACCCACAACACATGAAATGTGATCAAGCCCATTTATAGAGATTTTCAAAATCATCAGAAGAATTATGGAAAAAGATTTTTCTCTAGCCTTTTATTTAAATTCTTTTTGAGGCTTTCCAAAATCCCCAATTCTTAAACCATAGAATTTAAACATGATGCAATTATTTCTAGAAATAAAAAGCACATACCAAATTAGGGTTGTGACAACTCGCCCCCACTCAAAAGAATCTCGTCCCGAGATTCAGAAGTCGTCGGGAAGAGGGTGGGGTACTCAACTCGGAGACGGTCTTCTCGTTCCCAGTCGGCTTCTTTCTCAGAATGGTTGGACCACTGCACTTTGAGGAACTTGATGTTCTGACGTCGGGTGGTACGTTCAGCTTCATCGAGGATACAGACGGGATACTCTCGATATGATAGGTTTTCCTGGGGATCAAGCATTTCGTGGTCTACTTCGCGGATGGGGTCCTTGAAGCAACGCCTGAGTTGAGATACATGGAAGACATCGTGAACCTGAGAAAGATGCGGGGGTAGTTCAAGTTGGTAGGCAACTTCTCCACGTTTAGCTAGAATGCGAAAGGGACTGATGTAACGTGGGGCCAATTTGCCTTTGATACCGAAGCGATGGGTTCCCTTCAGAGGAGTAACCCAGAGGTAAGCCTTCTCGTCTAGATCGTAGCTCTCTGGCCTATGATGATGATCATAGTAGCTTTTCTGACGAGACTGGGCTGTTTTCAATTGCTCACGAACAATGCGAACCTTCTCTTCTGCTTCCTGGATCATATCCGGTCCAAAGAATTGTCTTTCACCGGTTTCTGACCAGTTCAATGGTGTTCGACATTTTCGTCCATAGAGAAATTCAAAGGGTGACATGCCCAAGCTAGATTGGAAGATGTTGTTATAAGCAAACTCGGCGAATGGAAGAGATTTCTCCCAACTCTTTCTGAATGAGATAACACATGCTCTGAGCATGTCTTCAAGAACTTGATTGACTCTTTCTACTTGACCACTTGACTGGGGATGAAAGGCGGTGCTAAAGGAGAGATGGGTTCCCATAGCATTTTGAAAACTTTCCCAAAATCGAGAGGTGAAAAGACTTGCTCGGTCTGAATTGATTTCCAAAGGAACACCATGGAGAGAAACGATCCGGGAGACATATAAATCCGCTAGCTGGCTAGCAGTTATACTCTCGCGAACAGGAAGGAAATGAGAAACTTTGGAAAGACGGTCAATGACCACGAAGATGGCATTGTTTCCCTTTTGAGATTTTGGAAAGCCAGTGATGAAATCCATACTGACTTTATCCCATTTCCACTCAGGAATGGCTAAAGGTTGAAGAGTACCAGCAGGTCTTTGATGGTCTGCTTTCACACGACGACAAACATCGCACTCAGCAACATATCAAGCGATTTCTCGCTTCATCCTAGTCCACCAAGATCTCTGGCGTAGATCTTGATACATCTTAGTACTACCAGGATGAATCGAGAGAGGGGTGTCATGAGCTTCCTTAAGGATCTGCTGCCTTAGATTCCTATTCTTCGGAACTACTATCCTATTCTCGAAGTACACAGTACCCTCATTGTCTAGGGTAAAACATTTGGCCTTACCGCTAGCAATGTTCTGTTTGATATATCGGATACCTCGAGCATGTTGTTGAACAACTTTGATTTGATCCTCAAGGGTTGGTTTCACTACCAAGGTGGAAAGGAATCCATGAGGAACAATGTCGAGATTGAGCTTTCGAAATTCCTCATAGAGAAGTGGTTGATACTGTTGTAACATGAGGTTGTTATAATACGACTTACGACTTAGTGCATCAGCCATGACATTGGCTTTGCCTGGGGTGTAAGAGATACTTAAGTCATAATCTTTTATCAACTCTATCCAGCGTCTTTTCCTGAGGTTAAGATCTGGCTGGGTGAATATGTATTTGAGGCTTTGGTGATCGGTATAGATTTCACAACGATTACCAAGGAGGTAATGTCGCCAAGTCTTCAGGGCATGAACTATGACAGCGAGTTCGAGATCATGGGTAGGATAGTTCTCTTCATGTGGACGCAACTGGCATGCAGCGTATGCTACCACATGTCGATCTTGCATAAGTATGCATCCTAACCCTTGCCGTGAAGCATCACAATAGATTTCGAAATCCTTTTTGGTGTCTGGAGGCGCAAGTACGGGTGCAGAAGGCAATCTTCTTTTAAGCTCTTGAAAGCTTTCCTCGCAATTGGGGGTCCATTCGAATTTCTTATCTTTCTTGAGGAGTTCAGTTAGAGGCTTTGCAACTTTGGAGAAGTTCACAACGAAGCGGCGACAATAGCTTGCTAAGCCAAGAAAACTCCTAACTTGCTTAACCGATTCAGGTGGAGTCCAGTCAAGGACGGCCTGAACTCTCTCGGGATTCACTGCAATGCCTTTTGCAGAAATCACGTGGCCTAGGTAGGTCACTTCTGGAAGCCAGAATTCGCATTTGGAAAACTTAGCATAAAGGAGATGCTCTCTAAGTTTCATCAATACCAGCCTAAGATGCTCAACATGTTCTTCTTCGTTCTTCGAGTATATAAGGATATCATCGAGGTAAACCACAACGAACTTGTCCAAATACTCCATGAATATCGAATTCATCAAGCGCGAGAAAGTGGCCGGGGCATTGGTTAAACCGAAGGACATGATGGTGTACTCATAAAGACCATAACGAGTAGTAAAAGCCGTTTTGGGAATGTCCTCGTTTCTGATTTTGATTTGATGATAACCTAATCTCAAATCCATTTTGGAGAAGACTGAGGATCCAGCAAGTTGATCATAAAGATCATTGATCCTGGGAAGTGGGTACTTGTTCTTTATCGTCGCTAGATTTAGCGGGCGATAGTCTACGCACATCCTTTCTGTTCCATCTTTCTTTGTTACGAACAGAACGGGGCAACCCCATGGAGATGAGCTAGGGCGGATGAAGCCTTTTGCCAACGAAGCTTCAAGTTGGATTTTAAGCTCAGCTAACTCATGTGGGGCCATTCTATATGGGCGTCTGGAAATTGGGGAGGTTCCTGGGATAAGATCTACAATGAATTCTACACATCTGTCAGGGGGCATTCCTGGAAGCTCTTCTGGAAAGACATCCGGAAAGTCACAAACTATTGGAATATCTTCAAGGTTAGGAAGGGGATGTTCATTCAACGAATATAGCTGGGTTTCTGCACCTTGAAATGAGAAATGGACTATCTTGCGGGAAGGATGAGTGAGTTGAACTATTTTAGTGGCACAATCAATCTTGGCACGGTGTTTTGACAACCAATCCATACCTAGGTTGATATCGATATCTGAAGATTTGAGGGCTATGAGAGAAGCAAGGAATACAACATCCACAACGGAAATTTCATTGTCATGACTTACCCTACTGGTACGCCATGTGGATCCTGGAGTTTTAATCATGAAAGGGGTAGGCAACTCCTCAAATGAAATGTCATGCAGGAGTGCGAACTTTTCAGACAAAAAGGAATGAGAACCTCCAGAATCAAATAGAACAGAAGCAGGTTTGGAGTTAACAGGAAGTGTAACGAGCACGACCTTAGTATCCTCTTGGGCTTCTTTGGTGGTGACATGGTTCACACGTCCGTATTCAACAATAGCGGACTTGGCGTTGGAAGGCTTTGGTGGCTTAGCTTTGGCTTTATGTTTTGGACGAGGAGGAACATTGTCATGCAATGAACACCGTCGTGCAAGGTGGCCAGGGTTACCACACTTGTAGCACAAACGAATGTTAGGTTGTGGGGTTTGTATGGCAAGCTCTCTACTATATTTCTGGGTTTTCTTGCTTTCTGGAAATGGTCTTGGAATCAAGTGCGAAGGAAGGGCACTAGTTGGGATCCAAATTCGACGTTTCTCAGAACCCGAACTAGAAGATGAAGCAAGATCACGATCACGCTTGCGAGACTCTTCAAAGACCTCATTTCTGTCGGGACCCGGGGTTAGCGTATGCAAGTCCCGCTACGACATAGTCATATGGAGAACCGAGAACCGTACCCACTTGTCTAAGCAGACAAGGCCAAGCACATAACGTTCTCGGAAAGCATCGTACGTGAGGGGCACTCCATCTAGGCCGGATGATCCACTGAAATGGGTCCTCATCGTCCGCACACAAGTCTAAATGATATGGGTGATGAACTCCCATATTCACAGACAAGTCGCCTCAACCATAATATCGACTATCTCATAACTCTTACATAGACTTACTCCAGCCCGATCACTTAGTCGGGGTCTAGGGCAGGCTCGATCATACAACAAAGTGTGCACGAGACAGAGTCTCGAACAATCGCATCGCGATGCCCCAAGCTGCGCACATATAAGGGCCACTTTGTGTATAAAAGACCGCCAACCAGATCACAACTAAGGTCTCGAAAACCCATACAAAGACATGCATGTAATAAACATACACGCAGCACACATGCCTTGTATGAACAACATGTATCATTGCAATTCTCTACAAAGTATAAATTTTATTGATAACTCTCACAGAGTGCACACAGAGATCACAAGTCTGTGATCCAACATTACAACAAACAAGCGGAAGCAAAGTAGGTCTGAGTACAGACAAGTTTAACAAATGGCTTAAGAAGCCTTATTTAAACACAAGCCCTCCACGAGGGAACCAGTCTGCTGACTGGGACTACACTAGCTTGGTCTTCAGTCGTCGAGCTCGAGGAAGAATCCACCTTCGGGGTCACTGGGTTCATCTAAAAATATAGAATAAGCAAACATGAGTACAAAGTGGTACTCAGCAAGACTTACATAGGAGCTATACTACTCATGCACATGTATCAAGGCAAAGGGAGGTGGGGTTCAATTGCAGAAGTGCCATCTTTGACTTGGCTAGTCCTGAACTACGAGTACCAGACTTGAGGTAAGAAGCGTACACGAGTCCACTACATCTCCAATCAATTACACCACTATGGTGCCTTCCTCGACTTCCCCACGAGAAAGCACGCCATAGCACTCACGCTTATCTTGACAAGTTTTCTAAGTATCCAGTTCAAGTTGTCTAATAATCAAGCTAAGCTTTCCAAGCAGTCCCTTACAGCGGACGCGGCTATTCGAATAGTTTTGTTAACCCTACAAGGGTGTACCGCCACACACACATGATCATCAGTTACCGCCTTTGTACTCGACACCGTTCAAGAAGTGTCGGCGAGGATGCTCACCACAACTGTTACCTCATAGCCGATCTAGTCCAAGAAAGCCGCCTACCTGGGTTGGCTACCACTATCGTGAACCCGGCCGGTTTACCGAAGTGGACCAAGATGATGTGTGCGTGGTGCATAAGCCGGTCTCGGTTGAGCCGTTCTCTCACTTAGCAGCCAGGCCACAGACCTACCAGAACTCCGAACTACTGTGACATCTGGACATCGAAAGGGATGAGTTAATAGGTTGAGAGGGGTCAGTGAGCCCAATGTGTGGTTGTACTCTTCATCTTGGATCACCACACAAGAACTCGGACTTAGGGCGGTGTTCAACGAGACAACCCACTGTGTACTCCTACACAGCCTCTCATCGTTCACCTTGTATTAGGGTAGATTCACCAACACATTTCCACCATCATCAACATGAGCACTACCATCCCGACTCACATAACAGTAACAACATTGTATCACTCTAAGCATGCAATAAGCAGTAACAATTGTAGGGGCCACATGATATCAATCAAATCCTACATTTGCTAGGATTGTGGTTTGCTTACTACTGTGACAAATGATAGGTTATGCAAAGGAATGGGTTCATCTATGCGGTAGAAATGTAGCATGGTAATCATCCTATACAATGCATAAGCGAGACATGAGAGGGAAGTGGGATTTGATCGACATGATCAATGGGGGTTTGCTTGCCTTGCTGACGAGGTTCAGTCGCGGGATCTTCAACGAAGGGGGTTGCCTCCTGTTCCGGTTCCACCTCTACTCGAAAAACAACAAGCAAGGGAGCACAATAAGTACAATGCACAATCACATGGTTAAAGGTTGAAACTTGATGTATATGTTTCCGATGTGTGAGGCAATTCCATTTAAATGGAGTATATTGCAATTGAAATTGCAAATTCAAACTCTAATTTGAATTCAATTTAGCCAAGTTACAAAAGCTATTGTTTGATCAAAGTAATTCATCTTGAAATGTGTATGATATGCCTCTGATGTTCAAGTGAAATGTGGCATGTTGCTAAGGTTCAAATTGCAAAAGCATTTGAATTTAATTTGATTAAATTCCAATTAAACCAAATAGCAATTGCTACTGGTCCCATTTTAAATTCAACTGAAACATAGTTCAAAGTTGTATATTTGGATAGATTATTTTCTCCTGATCATTTTTCATATATTATATGTTAAATTTGGAGTTAATAAGGATTTTCTATGAATTTTCAAAGTTTAGGCTAATTTCTGGAATTTCTGGATTATTATTAAATCAGTTATCGATTTACTGCGTCAACACCACGTCAGCATGACGTGGGGGGGGGGGGCTGACTAGTCAACCCTGCCAGTGGGGCCCTCCTGTCAGCGGCTTGGTTAATAAACCCGGTTAGTTTTAAACTAACCAGGGGATTAAGGTCGGCCAGGGCCCACATGGCAACCACTGTGGGGGGGGGATTAGGATCAGTGGTTAGGGGTTAATGGCGTAGCTCGCTGGCGGCAGCACTGTAGACAGCCGGAGCACGTCGGGTTCATGACCTGGGCACGCGTTTGACGCGCTGAAGCTACCAACCGCGAGCTGAGAGTCGCCCGCGTCGACCTGGGCTAGAGGGGAATGCTGGGAGGCTCTGGGTGCTTGCCGGCGTCAAGTTTTGCGGCGGCGGCGCCACTGGCTTGAGGTGTACCTCGCCACAGAGCATCATTTGGAGCGGGGACAGGTGCATTCGGAGTAGTTGAGCACGGGGAACGCGATGGACAAGATGGCGTCGACGCTTGCTCAACGGAGACTCGCCGTCGACGAGCACGGCGGCGCTGCACCTCGGCCCTCATGGCAGAACACGGAGGAGAAAGGGATTTTGGGCGCGAGCAAGGGGTTTCGGACCGCAAGCTCACCGGGAGTTCAACGACGGTGACGGCTTGAGCTGAGAGGGCTTGACGGCGAGGCAATCATCGTCGATCTCCTTCGGCTCCGGCGGCGGCTCGAGCTCAAATTCGTCGGCTATGGAGGCGCCCTGCTCGCCATCTTCTGCAGATCGACGTAGCGCTCGAAGGGGAACAACGGGGACAGATCGGTGAAGGCCCTCGTCGTCGTTGGCTGCATGTGCTCGGCGTCGCGCTCCGGCGAAGCTTCGGTTCGTCTTCGAATCCAGCGAAAGAGGAGGGGAAGCTGGCGTTTGAGAGGGGGAGATGGATCAGGACGCAGCTGGGCGTCTTCGTGGCGTGATAAGGATGCCTGGGAGGCCTCCAGGCAGGCTGGTGGCGTGGCGAACGCGGCATGCTCGTCACCGAGGAGCTTGCCGTCGCTGGGCAAGGTGACAAGGCTGGGGAGCGGGCCTGGGCTGCAGTGTGGTAAGTTGGGCCGAGGAGGCCCAGGTAAGTGGGCCACTTTCCCTTTTCCTTTTTCTTTCTGTTTTCTTCTGTTATTTGTTTTGGAACTGCTAAATAAAATAGCAAACCATTTTATAAAATGCTGAAACTTTTTACATGGCCTCATAATATAATAGGTTAGCCACTTATAAAGTTTGGCACTTTTTAAAATTCAAAACATTTGAATTTTAAATAAAATAGGGGTTTTTGATTAATTCCAAGGACCTATTTGAATATTTGAAAAATACATGAGCATGGGGTTGGTCCCACATCAGTTGATATGTGATCACACTCATTTATAAGACTTTTGAAAAATCAAACATGAATTTTTGGAGAAGATTTATTTCTGGCCTTTTGAATTAATTCATCTAGGGGGGGGGGTTCCTTCTCCCATTTTGCATTTGAATTTGATTTCAATTGATTTATTTTTGAAAATTTTAACATGGTGCAAAGTGACTTTGATCCTAGCACATTACCTAACAGAGGGTTCTGACAACTCGCCCCCACTCAACAGAATCTCGTCCCGAGATTCAGAAGTCTGCGGAAGGAAGGAAGGATACTTGGCACGGAGACGGTCTTCTCTTTCCCACGTGGCTTCTCTCTCAGAGTGGTGTGACCATTGCACTTTTAGAAACTTAATCTTCTGACGACGAGTGACACGCTCTGCGGAATCAAGAATACGAACGGGGTACTCTCGATAAGAAAGGTCATCTTGGAGATCAAGTGTTTCATGGTCGACTTCGCGGAATGGGGTCCTTGAAGCAACGCCTGAGTTGTGACACATGGAATACATCATGTACTCGGGAAAGGTGCGGGGGTAGTTCAAGTTGGTAGGAAAATTCTCCACGTTTAGAAAGAATGCGGAAAGGTCCGATGTAACATGGGGCCAACTTGCCTTTGATACCGAAACGTTGGGTTCCCTTCAGAGGAGTAACCTGAAGGTAAGCCTTCTCATCCAGATTGTAGCTCTCTTGCCTATGATGACGATCATAGTAGCTTTTCTGACGAGACTGGGCTGCTTTCAATGGATCACGAACAATGTGAACTTGCTCTTCTGCTTCCTTGATCATATCCGATCCAAAGAATTGTCTTTCACCGGTTTCTGACCAGTTTAGGGGTGTTCGACATTGTCGTCCATATAGGAGTTCAAAAGGAGCCATGTTCAGACTAGATTGGAAACTATTGTTATAAGCAAATTCGGCGAATGGCAGAGACTTCTCCCAATTCTTTCCGAATGAGATAACACAAGCTCTGAGAGTGTCTTCAAGAATTTGGTTAACCCTTTCGACTTGACCACTAGACCGAGGATGGAAAGCTGTACTAAAGGAGAGATGAGTTCCCATAGCATTCTGAAAGCTTCCCCAAAATCTAGAGGTGAAAAGGCTACCACGATCAGAATTGATTTCCAAAGGAACACCGTGAAGGGACACAATTCTAGAGACGTACAAGTCCGCTAACTAGCTAGCAGTTATAGACTCACGAACGGGAAGGAAGTGAGCAACTTTGGAAAGCCTATCTATGACAACGAAGATGGCATTGTTTCCTTTCTGGGTTTTTGGAAAGCCGGTGATGAAGTCCATACCAACTTTGTCCCATTCCACTCTGCAATAGGCAAAGGTTGAAGTGTACCAGCAGGTCTTTGATGTTCTGCCTTAATGCGACGACAAACATCACATTCGGCAACAAATTGAGCAATGTCTCTCTTCATCCTAGTCCACCAAAATCTCTGGCGTAGATCTCGGTACATTTTTGTGCTACCGGGATGAATCGAGAGGGGTGTGTCATGGGCTTCCTTGAGGATGAGTTGCCTTAGTTCCCTATTCTTAGGTACTACCAAACGATTTCCAAAGAATACCGTTCCTTTGCTATCCGTGGAGAAACATCTAGCAACTCCGCTAGCAATGTTCTCCTCGATCCGGCGAACACCTCGTGCACGCCTTTGGGAAACTATGATTTGATCCTCAAGAGTTGGGTTCGCCACCAAGGTAGAAAGATAGCCATGAGGAACAATCTCAAGATTGAGCTTGCGAAATTCCTCATGAAGAAGTGGTTGATACTGTTATAACATGAGGTTGTTACAATACGACTTACGACTTAGTGCATCAGCCATGACATTGGCTTTACCTTGGGTGTAATAAATTCCTACGTCGTAATCTTTTATCTTCTCAATCCAGCGTATTTGCCTGAGATTAAGATCTGGCTGGGTGAAAATGTATTTGAGGCTTTGGTGGTCGGAATAGATCTCACAACGATTACCAAGGAGGTAATGTCGCCAAGTTGTTAGGTCATGAACTACGGCAGCGAGTTCAAGATCATGGGTAGGATAGTTCTCTTCATGTGGACTCAACTGGCGTGAAGCATAAGCTACCACATGTCTATCTTGCATAAGTATGCATCCTAACCCTTGCCGTGAGGCGTCACAAAAGATCTCGAAATTCCTTTTAGTGTCTGGAGGCGCAAGTACGGGTGCAGAAGTCAATCTCCTTTTTAGCTCTTGAAAGCTTTCCTCGCACTTGGGAGTCCATAGGAATTTCTTATCTTTCTTGAGGAGTTCAGTTAGAGGCTTTGCAACTTTAGAAAAGTTCTCGACGAAGCGGCAACAATAACTGGCTAGGCCAAGAAAACTCCTAACTTGCTTAACCGATTCAGGTGGAGTCTAGTCAAGGACGGCCTGAACTCTCTCGGTATTCACAGCAATGCCTTTTGCAGAAATCACGTGGCCTAAGTAGGTCACTTCTGGTAGCCAAAATTCACACTTGGAGAATTTAGCATACAGGCGATCTCTCTAAGTTTCATCAATACCAGCCTTAGATGTTCGGCATGTTCTTCTTCGTTCTTCGAGTAGATGAGAATGTCATCGAGATAAACTACAACAAATTTATCTAGGTACTCCATGAAGATCGAATTCATCATGCGTGAGAAAGTGGCGGGGGCATTGGTTAAACCAAAGGACATGACGGTGTACTCGTAAAGACCATAACGAGTAGTAAAAGCCGTTTTGGGAATGTCCTCGTTTCGGATTTTGATTTGATGATATCCTAATCTCAAATCCATCTTGGAAAAAACAGAGGATCCAACAAGTTGATCATAAAGATCATTGATCCTGGGCAGTGGGTACTTGTTCTTTATCGTCGCTAGATTTAGCGGGCGATAGTCTACGCACATCCTTTCTGTTCCATCTTTCTTCGTTACGAACAGAACGGGGCAACCCCATGGCGATGAGCTAGGGCGGATGAAGCCTTTTTCCAACAAAGCTTCAAGTTGGATTTTAAGCTCAGCTAACTCACGTGGGCCCATTTTGTATGGGCGTCTGGAAATTGGGGCGGTTCCGGGCATAAGATCCACTATGAACTCTACACATCTGTCGGGTGGCATGCCCGACAGCTCTTCAGGAAAGACATCCGGGAAGTCACGAACCACCGGAATATCTTCAAGTTCGGGAAGGGGAAGTACATTCAAAGAATTCACCTGGGTTCTCGTTCTGGGTGAGGTGTAGTTGACTGTCTTGCCTGAAGGGTGGGTTAGTTTCACTGATTTGCCTTTGCAATCAAGGTAGGCATTCTGCCTTGATAGCCAATCCATGCCAAGGATTACATCAATGTCTGAATACTTGAGGGCTATAAGTGAAGCAAGGAATACTAAACCCTCAATTGGAATTTGATTACCATGGCTTACTCTATTAGTTTGCCATCTTGACCCTGGAGTTTGAATAATCATCGGGGTGGACAATTCAACAAAAGATAACTCATGACGAAGTGCATAACTTTCCGACATGAATGAATGAGATGCTCCTGGGTCGAAAAGAACGGAAGTAGGAACATAATTGACTGGGAGCGTACCAAGAATGACGTCAGTGGTGTCGTCAGTCTCTTCAGCTGAGATCTGGTTCACACGTCCACGAGTGGCAGGAGGAGCGGGTTTGGTGGTGTAGACCTTCGGGGGTGGCTTGCCACGACCATTGTTGTTCCCTCCGGCACGGGGTGGAGCATTCTGATTCTGGAGCTGGCTCTGGGGACACTCGCGGGAGTAGTGGCCTGCCTGACCACACTTGTAACAGGCTCCAAAGATAGTGCGTGGAGCTGGGTTGTTCGGTGGAGCTGGGTGGAATGAAGCTGGTGGACGAGGCGCCACAATTTTCTATGAATTTTCAAAGTTTAGGCTACTTTCTGGAATTTCTGGATTATTATTAAATCACTTATCGATTTACCGCGTCAGCACCACGTCAGCATGACATGGGGGGGGGGGCTGACCAGTCAACCCTGCCAGTGGGGCCCTCCTGTCAGCGGCTTGGTTAATAAACCCGGTTAGTTTTAAACTAACCAGGGGATTAAGGGCGGCCAGGGCCCACATGGCAGCCACTGTGGGGGGGGGGGATTAGGCTCAGTGGTTAGGGGTTAATGGCGTAGCTCGCCGGCGGCAGCACTGTAGACGGCCGGAGCATGTCGGGTTCGTGCCCTGGGCACACGTTTGGTGCGCTGAAGCTACCAACCGCGAGCTGACAGTCGCCCGCGTCGACCTGTGCTGGAGGGGAAGGCTGGGAGGCTCTGGGTGCTTGCCAGCGTCAAGTTTTTCGGCGGCGGCGCCACTGGCTTGAGGTGCACCTCGCCACAGAGCATCATTTGGAGCGGGGTCAGGTGCATTCGGAGTAGTGGAGCACGGGGAACGTGATGGACAAGATGGCGTCGACGCTTCCTGAACGGTGACTCGCCGTCGACGCTTGCTCACCGGGAGTTCAACAGCGGTGACGGCTTGAGCTGGGAGGGCTTGACGGCGAGGCAATCGTCGTCGATCTCCTTCGGCTCCGGCGGTGGCTCGAGCTCAAATTCGTTGGCTATGAAGGTGCCCTGCTCGCCATCTTCTGCAAATCGACGTAGCGCTCGAAGGGGAACACGGGGGACAGATCGGTGAAGGCCCTCATCGTCGTTGGTTGCATGTGTTCGGCGTCGCGCTCCGGCGAAGCTTCGGTTCGTCTTCGAATCCAGCGAGAGAGGAGGGGAAGCTGGCATTTGAGAGGGGGAGATGGATCAAGATGCAGCTGGGCGTCTTCGTGGCGTGATAAGGATGCCTGGGAGGCCTCCAGGCAGGCTGGTGGCGTGGCGGCCGCGACATGCTCGCCACCGAGGAGCTTGCCGTCGCTGGGAAAGACGACAAGGCTGGGGAGCGGGCCTGGGCTGCAGTGCGGTAAGTTGGGCCGAGGAGGCCCAGGTAAGTGGGCCACTTTCCCTTTTCCTTTTTCTTTCTGTTTTCTTCTGTTATTTGTTTTGGAACTGCCAAATAAAATAGCAAACCACTTATAAAGTTTGGCACTTTTTAAAATTCAAAACATTTGAATTTTAAATAAAATAGGGGTTTTTGATTAATTCCAAGGTCCTATTTGAATATTTGAAAAATCCATGAGCATGGGGTTGGTCCCACATCACTTGATATGTGATCACACTCATTTATAAGACTTTTCAAAAATCAAACATGAATTTTTGGAGAAGATTTATTTCTGGCCTTTTGAATTAATTCATCTGGGGGGGGGGTTCCTTCTCCCATTTTGCATTTGAATTTGATTTCAATTGATTTCTTTTTGAAAATTTTAACATGGTGCAAAGTGACTTTGATCCTAGCACATTACCTAACAGAGGGTTCTGACAATTTCCATGCTCAGCTCTGAATGATCTATTGAGCAAATCCTCGAAGTTGACAAATTCAAGGAGATTGAGATCATGACGAAGGATAGGGCTAAGTCCCTTGCGAAACCTTGCTTGCTTCTTGGCATCGGTTGATATCTTCTCAGGGGCATAACGAGAAAGTCGATTGAACTCAGTCCTGTATTGATGAACAGTCATATTTCCCTGAGATAGGTTGCAGAACTCTTCCCTCTTTCTTTCCATCAACTCATCCAGAATGTGGTACCTTGGAAGGCATCACGAAACTCCTGCCAAGTCACTACGTGACCATCAGGCTGCATTGCAACAAAACTCTCCCACCATTCACCAGCAGCATCTTCCAGAAAGTATGCCGCAAACATCACACGATCATCTGGAGAAACATGCGCCGTCTCAAGCTTACTCTCGATGGAACGGAGCCAATCATCGGCATCAAGAGGCTCAGATGAACATCGGAAAACTGGCGGGTTCAAAAGGATAAAATCCTGGATGGATATTACCGCATCTCACTGGAGAGAAGTATTCTTCTCAATGAGCTCCAAAAGGCGTGTTTGATCACGTCGATTTCGCTCAGCCTCCATCATGATTTCCGCTGCAGAAGGCGGTGAAGGAGGATCATCATCACCACTTTGATTACCATGACCAGATTCAACACATCTAGTTCCACCTGACATTCTGTGTGATAAAAATCAATAATCAGAGTAGGATTTATGATGGAACCAAAGCAAAGATGACATAATTTAAGAGCGAACAAGATTGTAATGCAAAAGCATTGGAATCACTGGAAACACGGGACAAATCGGACAGCATAATGGCTGTACCGGGTTGAAAAAATGAATCAATCTGTAAGAATGATCAGAACCTTCTCAAAAGGCTTGATGGAATGGTGACTCTAAACAACCAAAACATTCCTACAGCTACTGAGAAACAAACAACGAGATGTTCTAGTATAGACATAGAAGAGCCTAGTCCTATCTTCCCGTAGAAAAGATGAGGGTGACTCAGAACTCAGATCGATGAGGGTAAGGAGAAAAATGAAGCCTTACGTTGTTCCCTTATACCCAAAGTAACTATATAACTATAGAATGCTATACTTGACTTCAGCCAAGGTTTAGTAATCCAATAGGCAGTCCTTCTCTGATACCAAGTCTGTCGGGACCCGGGGTTTGCGTATGTAATTCCTATTACAACACAATCATATGGAGAGCCGAGAGCCGTACCCACTTTTCTAAGCAGACAAGGCCAAGCACAGAACACTCTCGAAAAGCATCGAACGTGAGGGGCATCCCATTCAGGCCGGATGATCAACTGAGATGGGTCCTCATCGTCCGCTCACAAGTCTAAATGATTATGGGTGGTGAAATCCCATACTCATAGACAAGCCGCCTCAACCATATTATCGATTGAATTATAATACTTACATAAACAGACTCCAGCCCGATCACTTAGTCGGGATCTCGGGCGGGCTCAATCATACAAAAAAGTGTGCCACGTGACAGAGTCACGAGAAATCGCATCGCGATGCCCCAAGCTGCACACATCTAAGGACCACTTGGTGTATAAAAGACCACCGCCAAGAACTCAACTAAGCTATCGAACCCCACACTAAGACATGCACGTTATAATCATACACGCAACATACATGTCTAGTGTGAACAGCAGGTAACACAACATGAACTCTACAAACTCATAGTTTTATTGCATCTGCTATACAGAGAAGATATAGTAGTGTTACAAGCAGAGATCACATAACTGTGACCCAACATTACATCATACAACAACGGAAGCAAATTATGTCTTAGTAAAGACAAGGTCAACAAATGGCTTGAGAAGCCTTTAAGAAAACACAACGACCCTCCGGAGGGACCAGGCTTCTGTCTGGGACTACATTACTTCATCGACCTCGAGCTTGAGGGGGAGGCCACCATCGGGGTCAGTGGTCTCGTGTCTAAAACATAGAATAAGCAAACGTGAGTACAAAGTCGTACTCAGCAAGACTTACGTCAGAACTATACTACTCATTCTCAGATATCAAGGTAAGGGCAAGTGGGGGTGTAATGCAAAAATCTTTTACTTGGCTATCCTGTACTACGACTACATAGAGTTGAGATGAGAGGCGCACACGAGTCCATCTAATCTTGATCACCACATCAATACACCACCATGGATCCTTCCTCGACTTCCCCATGAGGATGCAACCCAAAGCACTCACACTTATGTTGAGATTTTTAGAGTATCCACTTGAGTTGTCTAATAATCAAGTAAAGGTCTCCAAGTAGTCCATAACCGCGGACACGGCTATTCGAATAGTTCATTAACCCTGCATGGGTGTACTTCTTCACATACGTAGATACCCCTTACCGCCTAGAACTCGTCACCTTCAAGCGGTGTCGGCGAGGATAGTACCACGGCACTTACCTCACGGCTCCAACTCTAGTCCAGGGGATCGCCTATCTGAGTATGTACCCCAATCGGGAATCCGGTCGGGGTTTCCATTCAGGACCCAGGCGATGTATGGACGGTCCGACAAGCCCACCTCGACGGATGGTGCTGCGCTTGCCTAAAACCGTGCTACGTTATGAAATCAAATAGAAAAACAATTAACCCATGCGAATCCTGGACCATAGTCGGGGTGAGTTAATAGGTCGAGAGGGGTCAATGAGCCCAACATGTGGTAGTAATCTGTGTCTTGGATCACAACACAAGAACTCGGGGCCTAGGGCAGTGTAAATGAGACAACCCACTGTGTACTCCTACACAGCCTCTCATTGTTCACCTTTGTTAGGGTGACTTCACCAACACATTACCACCTTGTTGCATGTGTTCACTACCATACCGATACATCACCCAGATGGATCATCTTCATTGCATAGAACTCTAGCATGGCTTAGCATAACATGGATGAAGGGCCACATGATGAACACAAACAATCTTGTATCTGCTAGGTTGAGGTTTTCTTAATACGGTGGCAGCAATGATAGGTCATGCAAAGGATGGGTTCCACTAGAGAACAAGAGGGAAACTAGGTTTTTATAGATATGATCAAAGGGGGTTTGCTTGCCTTGTTGACGATCACGAGGTGTTACTCTTCGGAGAAAACAGGAACTACGTCCGGCGATGGATCTATCGAGAAAAAAAACAACACGAGACAACAACAATGTAAACATCACATTGCAACGCACATTCAAGAAATGAATAATGGCATGGTACTGATGTGACCTATGTTCAATTTGCAACAAGTTAATTGAAGTTGATTTGAAAAAGGAATTCAAATTATCCCAAGTTGCATTTGCTAATGTTTGGATATGGTAAACCATGTTGTCATGTGTATGATATTGTTAGAACCCTCTGTTAGGTAATGTGATAGGATCAATTTCACTTTGCATTCATGAAATAAATCAAAGGAAATTCATTTTCAAAATCAAAATGGGAGAAGGAAACCCCCCCAGATGAATTAATTCAAAAGGCCAGATAAAAATCTTCTCCAAAAATTCATGTTAGATTTTTGAAAAGTCTTATAAATGAGTGTGATCACATATCAAGTGATGTGGGACCCATCCCATGCTCATAGATTTTTCAAATATTCAAACAGTGCCTTGGAATTAATCAAATACCCCTATTTGATTTAAGATTCAAATTATTTGAATTTTAAAAATGTTGAAACTTTATAAGTGGCTAGTCTATATTATTATGAGGCCACATAAATTTTTTCAGAATTTAATAAAATGCCTAGCTCATTATTTTAGCACAGCAAAACAAATAGCAGAAAAGAAAACAGAAGAGAAAAGGGAAAAGGAACTTACCTGGAAGCAGCCCAACTAACTCCCCGCAGCCCACCTGGCCGGCCCAGCCCAGCCTCCCCCTTGTCGTCCTCTACCCCGCGCGCCCAAGCAGCTCGCTGGAGCGGCCGAGCGCGGCGACGACGACACCTCGACGTCTTCAAGCTTCCAGGCCGCCTCGTGCCCTCTTCTCGCGTCTGGACGCACCCTAGCACCGCCCCAGTTCTTTCCCCTCCCTCCAGGAACACCTCCCCTTCCTCTCTCGCCCGATTCGTCGCCGCCCAAGAAGCACGCCGGAGCACCGTTGAGCCCCCGCGTGGCCATTGACGCCGAGAAGCCCCAAGACCGTGTCCAAGTTCTTCGCTGCCGTCGTCTTCGTCGAGTAGTGCAAGTAATCGAGCCCGGAGCCCGTGTAGACGCCACATTCTTCCTCGAGTTCTCGCCGGCCGCAGTGAAGGACTTCGTCAATTCCGCCGCCGTTGAGCCACCCCAGCCCTCGCCACCACCTCTACTAAGTTCCTGGTGAGCTCGGGTTCAAAACCCCTAAACTTCCCCCTTCGATTGCTTCCTCTAGCCTTGGTTGCCATGAGAGACGAAGCTCCTCGCCGCCGGGATCCATGGCGACGTCCACCCGCTAAGAAATCGAACCCGCCATGATGTCCAACGTGTTCCCCGTGCTCCTCCTCGTCGAACCATCCTAGCCCCGCCTCAAGTCGTGCCCTGGAACGGAATCCCGATCACGACCGTAGCTAGGTCGCCGCAAAGCTTGACGCCGGCGAGCGTACAGTGCACCCCAGCGCTTGGTTTCGGTCCCATTCGACGCGCGCGAGTGAGGGCTTCAAGTTGATGGTCTTCGCGCTCCAAATGATGGCCGGATTCGCCCTCCCCGTGCAGGGCCGCCGCGGTCCAGTCGCCGGCGTTTAGTCGCCGGCGTGTCAACCAACCCCCCCCCCTTAATCACCTCGCTAATTACCCCCTGGGTCACTGACCAGTGGGCCCAGTGGCTTAATTAAGCCACTGGATTAATTAACCCAACGGATTAACTCACCCAGCCACTGACAGGTGGGACCCTCTTGTCAGCCCCCCCCTGACGTCAGCACTGACGCAGTAGATCAATTTAAATGAATTTCCAGAGATTATTTGAATTAAAACAATTCCAGAAATTCCAGAAAATACCCCAAACTTTCGAAATTCATAGAAAATTCATATTAACTCCAAATTGGACAAATAATATATGAAAAATGATCAGGAGAAAATTATCTTTCCAAATATGCAATTTTAAACTATGTTGGAGTTGATTTTAAAATAGGACCAGTAGCATATGTCATTTGAATTATTTGGAATTAATTCAAATTCAGATCAAATGCTTTTGCAACTTGGACCATGGAATTATGTTATATTTCAACCACAAATCAGAGGCATATCTTACACGTTTGAAGATGATTCAAAATGATCAAACAATGTCACATGCAACTTGGTTAATTTGAATTCAAATATGGAGTTTGAATTAGCAATTCAATTTGCATTATAATCCATTTAAATGGAATTGCCTTACACATCAAAGCATATACATCAAGATTCAAACTTCCATCATGCGTTTGTGCATCGTATTTACTTTGATACTTTGCTTGTTGTTTGTCGAGTAGAGGTGGAACCGGAGCAGGAGGCTGCCCCCTTCGTTGAAGACCCAGAACCCGAACCTTGTCAGCAAGGCAAGCAAACCCCCATTGATCATGTCGATAAAATCCCACTTCCCTCTCATGTCTCGCTTATGCATTATTTAGGATGATCACCATGATTCGTTTCTACCGCATAGATGAACCCATTCCTTTGCATGACCTATCATTTTGTCACAGTAGTAAGCAAACCACAATCCTAGCAAATGTAGGAGTTGATTGATATCATGTGGCCCCTGCAAATGTTATCGCTTATTGCATGCTTAGTATGATACCATGTTGTTACTGTGATGTGAGTCGGGATGGGAATGATCATGTTGATGATGGTAGAAAAGTGTTGGTGAATCGACCCTAATACAAGGTGAACGATGAGAGGCTGTGTAGGAGTACACGGTGGGTTGTCTCGTTGAACACCGCCCTAGTACGAGTTCTTGCGTGGTGATCCAAGATGAAGAGTACAACCACACATTGGGCTCACTGACCCCTCTCAACTTACTAACTCATCCCTATAGATGTCCAGATGTCGCAATAGTTCGGAGTTCTGGTAGGTCTGCGGCCTGGATGCTAAGTGAGAGAACAGCTCATCCGAGACCGGCTTATGCACCACGCACACATCACTTGGGTCCACTTCGGTAAAACGGCTGGGTTCACGATAGTGGTAACCAACCCAAGTAGGCGGCTTTCTCAGACTAGATCGGCTATGAGGTAACAGTTGTGGTGAGCATCCTCGCTGGCACCCCTTGAATGGTGTCGAGATCAAAGGCGGTAAATGATGGTCATGTGTGTGTAGCGGTACACCCCTGCAGGGTTAACAAAACTATTCGAATAGCCGCGTCCGCGGTTATGGACTGATTGGAAAGCTTAGCTTGATTATTAGACAATTTGAACCGGATACTTCTAAAACACACCAAGATAAGTGTGAGTGCTATGGCGTGCTTTCTCGTGGGGAAGTCGAGGAAGGCACCATAGTGGTGTAATTGGTTGGAGAAAGTAGTGGACTCGTGTACGCTTCTTACCTCAAAGTCTGGTACTCGTAGTTCAGGATTAGCCAAGTCAAAGCTGGCATTTCTGCAAGGAACCCCACCTCCCTTTACCTTGATACATGTGCATGAGTAGTATAGCTCCTATGTAAGTCTTTCTGAGTACGACTTTGTACTCACGTTTGCTTAATCTATGTTTTAGATGATGCCACTGACCCCGAAGGTGGCTTCTTCATCGAGCTGGACGACTGAAGACCAACTAGTCTAGTCCCAGTCAGACGACTGGTTTCCCTCGTGGAGGGCATGTGTTTAAATTAGGCTTCTTAAGCCATTTGTTAAACTTGTCTTTACTCAGACATAATTTGCTTCCGTGTGTGTTGTAATGTTGGATCACATGTTTGTGATCTCTGTTTGCACTCTATAAGAGTTATCAATAAAAATGTACACTTTGTAGAGAATTTCAATGGTACTTGCTGTTCATACAAGGCATGTGTGCTGCGTGTATGTTTATAACATGCATGTCTTTGTATGGGTTTTCGAGACCTTAGTTGTGTTCTGGCTGGCGGTCTTTCATACACCAAGTGGCCCTTAGATGTGCGCAGCTTGGGGCATCGCGATGCGATTGATCGAGACTCCGTCTCGTGCACACTTTGTGGTATGATCGAGCCCGCCCTAGACCCCGACTAAGTGATCGGGCTGGAGTAAGTCTATGTAAGAGTTATGAGATAGTCGTTAGTATGGTTGAGGCGACTTGTCTTCGAATATGGGAGTTCACCACCCATATCATTAGACTTGTGTGCGGACGATGAGGACCCATCTCAGTTGATCATCCGGCCTGGATGGGATGCCCCTCACGTACGATGCTTTCCGAGAACGTTCTGTGCTTGGCCTTGTCTGCTTAGACAAGTGGGTACGGTTCTCGGCTCTCCATATGACTATGTCTTACCTGTACTTGCATACGCTAACCCCGGGTCCCGACAGATATGCCTCTGATGTTCATGTGATAAGGTTGGCATTGCAAAGATTTAATTTGAAATGATTTGAACATTTATTTTGAATTATTCCAAATAACCCAAATAGCTAAATGCTACTGGTCCATCATCATAGATGTGTTTTTCATCTATGAAAATATTATATTTGGAATCCTTGCATTTTTCTGATGATTTTTCATATATAACACTTTTGATTTGGAGTTACACATAAGTTTCTATGAATTTCTGAAGATTTAAACAATTTCTGGAATTTTCTGGATTATCTGTAAATTGAAAAAGGCTTTACTGCGTCATTCCTGCGTCATGCTGACGCAGGGGGGGCTGACATGTGGGGTCGCCTTGTCAGTGGGACTGGGCTAAATCCCTGTTTTAATTAAGCGCTAACAGAAGATTAGGGGGGACAGGGCCGACTTGTCATTGAGCCATGGGGTCAAATGACCAGGGGTTAGCCCCCTAATGATAAGCCACGTCGGCGGCTGCCGGCGTTGAGCCGCCGGTGACCTGCAGCCACGGCGGCGTGCTCCTGGACGGCGGCTCCGTACATGGATCGGGGCGCCGCGACCACCAGGAAACGTAGCACGCACACGCGCGTCTCCCTGGCTAGCCGTCCGACCGCGGGATGCACTTGAGGCACGGTGGAAACCTCGTCGGCGGCGACCCGTGCTCGGTTGAGAGGAAGACGGCGACTCCGGGTGCCAAATCGAGCGCGGCCAGGGGGAAACAGACCGTGAGCTCACCGTGATTGCACCGACGCAGACAGGAGGGACAGAGGAGTTGCGGTGGTGGCGAATTCGACGGAGGAAGGTACGGCGACCGGCGGGGAGTTGTTGACGCGGGCTTCGTCCTTGGGGCTCCTTGGCTCGAATTGGAGTGCCACGAAGACAAAGACGGGTGCGGCGGGCGTCCTGGAAAAGACGGCGGAGCTCGCGGTGGTCAGTGGCCACGCCTGTGCACGTCGGCGGGCTCGGTGGCGCTTGGGTCCTCGCAGGATCTCGCCGGAGAGAGAGGGGAAAGGGGTCCAAAGGGGCGAAATGGAAGGGGGAAGCACGGGGGGCGTCCACGGCGTGGATAAGGGCGAGGGAGGCAGCCAGGCAGCTGCCTGGCGGCCATGCGAGGCTCGCCGGTGACCTGGCTGCCTGCCTGTCCAGTGGACGAAGACGACCCTGCCCTTTTGGGCTGGGCCTCCTCTTCTGGGCCAGGTGGGCCAGGTAAGTGGCCTTTGGCCTTTTTGTTCATTTTCTTTTTCTGCTTTCTGTTTTTATTTGTTTTGCTCTGAAAAAAAATACCAAAGCCTTTTTATAAAACCCCCAAATATTTTATTTAGACTTATGTGACATACTACTATCCACTCCCAAGTTTTGGAGATTTTTGAAATTCAAAACATTTGAATTTTACTTCCAATATGATTTAAATTTAATTTCCAAGCCTCTGTTTGAAATTTTGAAAAATCATGGACCATGCAGTGGGACCCACAACACATGAAATGTGATCATGCCCATTTATAGAGATTTTCAAAATCATCAAAAGAATTTTGGAAAAATATTTTTCTCTGGCCTTTTATTTAAATTCTTTTTGAGGCTTTTCCAAATCCCCAATTCTTAAACCATAGAATTTAAACATGATGCAATTATTTCTAGAAATAAAAGCACATACCAAACTTGGGTTGTGACATCCACCCATAAGTATCCTAGGCATTATCAAAACATCGGCAGCAGCACTGATCGACAACTCATGTAAAAATTCAAAGGAATAAAGCAATGTTGCCCAAAACATCTTACAAGCATTCGGGGGCTCGAGCCTAGAACGCCCCCCCCCCCCCCGAGAGACACCATCTTCGCAAACGCGACCTTTTTACAAGCACTCGGGGGCTCGAGCCTAGAACTCCCCCCGAGAGACGCTATCTTCGCAAAAGCGACTTTTACTTACAAGCACTCAGGGGCTTGAGCCTAGAACTCCCCTAAAAGAAGTCATCCTCAACAAAGACGCGATTCTCGCCAAAAGAAAAAACCCAGGCAAAAGAAAGTGGCAAAAGCGCACGATTCTTTAGTCTTCACCCGATCGCAAGCGATCGCCTAAAGACTCGGGGGCTACTCCCATCGGGAGTGCTGACGCGCACCCGATCTAGACTTGAAATTTTTTAAAGACAACCACAAACCGGTGAAGCAAAAATTCATAAATCCTGCGCTCGATTCTGCAAATCAAACGCAGCCTCGGGAGCTACTCCCATCGGGAGCGCTGGCGCGCACCCGAGAAGACACTCTCATTACAAAGGAGTCGAAGACACTCTCATCACAAAGGAGTCGAAGGCACTCTCATTACAAAGGAGTAGAAGACACTCTCATCACAAAGGAGTCGAAGGCACTCTCATTACAAAGCAGTCGAGGGCAATCTCATTACAAAGGAGTTGAAGTCAACTCTCATTACAAAGGAGTCGAAGTCAACTCTCATTACAAAGGAGTCGAAGACAACTCTCATTACAAAGGAGTGGAAGGCGTTTCATTAAAAAGAAATCGAAACGACAGTTTGCCATTACAGAAGGACCTGCAGAACTACAAGCTGGGCTACATTCAAACTTCTACATGTGTGCTCATGCTGAGATAATTGGCACTTTCGTGCCACAGCCTGGCGGGCATCATCACAGACAAAGTAGAAGCCCAGCCGAAGAAGAAGCTCGCCGTCCTCCAGTTCTACAAGGTGCCTCGCCTACTGCCGCTGCCGCTTGACGATTGGCTTGACGTCCAGTTCTTCCTTAGAACTAGAACAGCAAACACCATCGCCCGAGGGATCAGCCGAAGACGAAGACACGGGAGAAGCAGGCGAACCACCACTCGAGCCTTCAGAATCGCTGCTGCTCGTCTCCTCATAGTACGGATCCATACGGTTGCCACCAGCATCAAACGCACGGATAATAACAGTATGTTCGCCGTCAAAGCGACATCAAAGACTGTCCCCGCTGCGCAGATTCAGCCGGCGAGAAAACGTCCTCCAGCCAGAACCAAGAAAGATCAAGGAGGAAACATCAAATTCCAGCTCCACCCAAGAAGAAGAACGAGAGCTCCCGAAGACGGAGCCAGAAACCCTTCAAGTTACGCTCAGAAGCAATGGAGGCAAACAAAAAGGGAAGAGGAATCTGGGCAGCATCCCGGCTAAGAACACGCAAAAGAAATTCATAGCGCCAAAAACCCTTCTCCATGGAGGAAGAGGAAAAAAGCACCAACGTGGCACCATGGCGTCCACCTCGTGAAGAACGAGGAGTGCGGCCACCACGACCACGACGGTCACGACTTCGCTCATCCACACCTCTACCACGCTTGGGTACCATATGAAGAAAAAGAAGAAGAAGAAGAGAAAGATGCGAAGAATGGACGCCAAGGACGGGCAACAAAAGGAAGCATTTATAGCTCAATCCAAGGGCAAACGAGGAAAAACACACAGAAGCCCAGGCGGTGTCATCATTGCATCAAAGACCGCCAGGCCGGGCGTTACGAATTCCAAGAAAAATATGCCTTCACACAGTCAGCATTATTTATAGGACGCGTCAAGTCTCGCCGGTTCCCCAGACGAAGCCTTGGAAACCCAACGGGCAACAGGCAGCACGACGTCCAAACCATCATTATGACGGTCCAGAAGATACGACGGATCAAGAAATCAAACATCATCACATGTCATCCAACAGTATGACAGCGCGACATCTCAAGAAGGACGGATTAAAATAAAAACAGTTGGCCAAAAGATTTCAAAAGCCACCTATACGTCCAAATTTTTTGACTGCACAAAATTCTTACTCCCATCGGGAGTACCTTTATTTGAGTTCGGGTGCTCCCTCACCCCGAAGGAAAAATGTGCTCGAGTGTTCACTCGCACCAGCAGAAAAACATACTCTCAGAGTTCGGGTGCTCCCTCACCCCGAAGACAATAAAGCATTCGAGTGATTACTCGCAAAAGAGATTCATCAATTCAACAAACATGACTTACACGCGCACTCGACGACATTCCGAGTGGGTGCTATCTTATTTTCCTCGCCTAAGTTCGCTGCCAACTCTGCGAGTGACGACCCAAAAAACTCACTTGATTGATTATTCCAAGTGGGTGCATCACTAAATTAGGCTCCGTGCCTCTACAAAAAATAAACTATGCCTGGGCTACGACACACTGTACCCAGATGCCACACAAGCTTAGCGTGTAGGTAAGACCCCGCTGCGCAGAACGGCCGGGCCGGGACTTGCTGCAGAGCGATTTCACTCCCGACCTTTTCCATGCGCTCGCATGATAGAAAGAGCCGACCGGACGCGCTCAGGCTATGTGCTTAAACTGGCAGCAATTGATCCTATAAGACCTGCAGCGGCATGAATTTGCTTGACACCAGTGTTCCAAGTTCACGTCGAGAGACGTGGGCTTGATTGGGCTACTGCGGTATTTTTCACTAGCACAATTCACCAAGGCTCGACCAGTCGACTCCTTGGGCCCTTTCAGCTTAGCAATCCCTAGAAACAGATATTGTTAAGGCTCAAAACTGCCAGCGACCCGTGGCGATACCACGCTTACAAACAATAAAGGCGCAGATGAATTCGAGTCCCTGCGCGACTCTTCGAGTCCCCCAAGCACTCGGGGGCTACGGACGAGGGGGTGACCCCATGACTCCTACGTGTGAGGCTACCTGGTGCGTATGAAGACAGAAGGCCCGCTGGAAAGCTGCGACAAGCCCACGATTGGCCCAACCAAGCACTGACGTAGGAGTCCGCGACTAACATGGAAGGTGCAACTTGGCGTACAAGGCAGGACTAGGATTAGGAAACTACCTTTATAACCTAGCACGGACTCCCCGAGACCTAGCCTAGTATATAAAGTCTAGGAGGGGAGACGTCTATCTCATCTCAAGACGCATCTACTCATCCTAGCCTTGCGAGAACTCGCCTTGGCCTCCACTGTAATCGCCCCCTCACGTAATAATATCGAGCAGGAAGTGATTCTCCTGTTAGCCGACGAGTATCGTCCAACCTGTGCCATATCTATGACTAACCCATGGTCCCTGACTATGGGATTTGCCGGGCTTGATCCCCGTCAGCATTCATGCCACATTTTCCTTAGCGCCAACGAATAAATATGTTGACATGTGATACGTCCAAAACGTATCTATAATTTATGCTTGCTCCATGCCTCTTTTGTGTGATATTGGTGTGATATTGATGAACTTCCATACACTTTTGATCGTATTTGGACTAACCAATTAACTCAGTGCACCCCAGTGCCAGTTCCTGTTTTCTGCTGTTTTTCTATTTCAGGTTTCCCCCATATTAAAAGTGCTCCATAAATTTGGGAAAAATCCAATAAAAAATCAGCGATCAGGAAGCTTCCGGAATCACCGAGGGGGGGGGGGGGGAAGAGGGGACGCACCAGGGCCCCAGACGCCCTCCCGGCGCGCGCCAGGGGGCCGCATGGACCTCTGGTGGGACCCCCTGGCTGCCCCCTTTCGCCTATTTATCCCCCGTGACGTAAAAACCCCGAAGGAGAAACCCTTATTCGAGATCTCTCCTCTGTTCCGCCGCTGCTGCGCTTCCAAGATCGGGAGCACCAGAAGACCTCTTCTCGGCACCCTTCCGGAAGGAGGAATCACCTCCGGGAGCTTCTCCACCACCATGGATGCTTCCCGGATGAACCGTGTGTAGTCCACCTTGGACCATGGGTCTATGATCAGTAGCTATGTGATGTTCTCCTCCCCTCTTTGTTCTTCATGGATTAGACCTCGTGAGCTGCCCTACATGATCGAGGCACTTATGTAATATTTCTACTATTGCTATCCTGAGTTTGTGGGATCCGATGGATTATGAGATTATGTTCAGATTGTGTTTGAGTAATATATTTGATTCTCCTCTTTTATATTTATGTTCTTGAGTAATTCTTGCATGTTATCCGTTGCTCTTTATTGCTTTGGCCAAGTAGTAGGTAGTGACTCCAAGAGGGAGCGTTATGCATGATTGTGGGTTCATGCCCCCCGATGACTAGCTTGAGTGACAGAAACATGAGTCTAGGGGATGTGATGTTGCCACAAGGGGGAAAACAACGGTGCTTGTACTTGCAGGTGCAAGGATTGTTTACTTTACGCAAAGTTCTTTAATGCAGTTGTCTATTGCTTTGAGTTTACACTTTGGGTGGGATTCACAACTTAATACCAGCGAGATGTTCTGGATAGATATCTCAAGGTTGATGATTAGTAGGTAGATGCAGATGGATTTCGGTCTACTTGTCTTGGCGTACCGCCCATGCTTTTGAGCCTCTGCCTTTCTTCATAGCATAATTAGCATTGGTTTGCGCACATAATCCAGTCAATTGCCCAACTATGATTTGTTTACCTCGCATGGCTATTTTATTGTCTTTTGGGAGAGAGACATCACTAGTGAACATCATAGGACCCCGGTCCATATTTCCAATACTGTTTACACCCTCTATCAATTTATCGCTTTATTATTTTTCCGTTGCTATCGCTATCATTATTATCCCGTGCGTTTTATCCTTTGTAAACAACAAGGCCGGAGGGATTGACAACCCCTTTGTACTCGTTGGGAGCAAAGCTATCTGGTGTGCGTGCAGGTCCAGGACAACCGCTAATCTCTGGCGCCGTTGTCACCTTCTTGTCGTTATCGGAGTCCTACTTGAGACAAACCTTGGTTTCTTCACCGAGGAATATTTGCTGTTGTCTACATCTCAACCTTCAACTTTGGTTAACCAACAAGGGGCGAGAAGTAAACTCTCATGACATCAACATGGCGCTGGCCTCTACTTCACGATCCGTACGACAAATCAAGCGATCTATAGCGAGCCACGTTGGGTGAAAAAGTTTAGATGTTTACTCGCTAGCATTCATTTTTCTCTTCGCCATCCTAAGTGCCAACTAGTCTTTCTTGCGCTCATTCATTGCATGAGTTGCTAAAAGTCAAAAGAGAGATGATCGAATTGTCTTGTACCTGACTATCAGTTTGGGGACGAGTCATAATAATATTTCAAAGAAACCATGTGTGAAAGTTAGTAGATTGAGTTATCAACAACTATTCAGTGTTTTATGCTCTAAGCCTTCCCCACTCTGCATGGGTATATTGATTGGATACATTTGATTCACGAACAACAAGAGCTCTTTTACCCTTATGTTCTTACTTTACTAGCTAGTTTTAATACGAGATATAGACTCTTCCTTGTTGTTAATTTGTCTCCGTTTATACATCTTGATTTATGTACTTAATGTTCTTCTTATGTTGGTAGTATCTCACCATAAAAATTCTCTTGGTTATCATTTACCTACTTGAGGACGAGCAGGAATTAAGCTTGAGGATGTTGAAACGTCTCAAACGTACTATAATTTTTCCTTGGTCAAGCTTGTTGGTGTGACTTTGCTATATGTTTTGATACACTTTCATATACTTTTATAACATATTTGGGACTAGCCTATTAACCTAGTGACTAATGCCAGTTTTTGTCTATTATTCTCCCATAGATCGCAGAAAAAGGTGAAAAATCAATATTGCCAAAAAATTCCAGAAATTCTAATATGTAAGAAGCTGTCGTTAGCCCGAAAGGGGTATAGGAAGGAACTACCCCCTGGATAGGGACCCACTTGGCATGGCCAGGAGGTGGCCGCGCCCCTGGCCGCTTGGCTAGGTGGGACCTCCCCTGGTGCCTGTCTATTTATTCTTCGGATTCGAAAAACCCTTAGAGAGGACATGATACGTCCCAAAAGTATCTATAATTTCTGCTTGTTCCATGCTCATTTGGGTGACATTGCTATGTGTTTTGCTACACTTTCATACCCTTTTACACATATTTGGACTAACCTACTAACTCAGTGCACCGAGTGCCAGTTTCTTTCTGCTGATCTCTGTGAATTGCAGGTTTTTACCCATATTTACATAGCCCAAAAAATTCCAAGAAAAAAATAAAAAAATCAGCGCGACAGAAGCTTCGGGAAGACTGAAGGAGGCCCGAAGGGGGCCACACCCTCCCAAGCGAATTTCACCTTTGTTCCGCCGCCGCCTCGCTTCCAAGATCAGGAGCACGAGAAGAACTCTTGCCGGCACCCTGCCGGAGGGAGGATTGACCTCCGGGAGCTTCTCCACCACCATGAGAGCTTCCCGGATGTGCCATGAGTAGTTCTCCTTGGACCATTGGTCCATTAACAATAGCTATGTGATGTCTTCTCTCCAATCTTGTGCTTCAATTCTTAGCCCTTGTGAGCTGCCCTTCTATGTAATTTTCCTGCTGTTGCTATGCTGTGTTTGCTAGGACCCAATGGATTATGAGATTATGTTCAGATCGTGATGAGTTATATATTTGGTTCTCCTTTTATATTTTGTTCTTGAGTAATTTTTTCATGTTCTCCGTTGCTTTTTATTGATTTAGCCAAGTAGTAGATAGTAACTCCAAGAGGGAGCGTGTATTCTTGATTGTGGGTTCATGCCCTCCGATGTCTAGCTTGAGTGACAGAAACATGAGACTAGGGGATGGGCTATTGGCACCAGGGAGAAAACAACGGTGCTTGTAACCGTGGTTTCAAGGATTGTTTAACTTACGCAAAGTTTGTTAATGCAGTTGTCTGTTGCTTTGGGTTTACACTTTGGGTGGGGCTTGCAACTTAATACCAACGATATGTTCTGGATAGATATCTCAAGGTGGATGATTAGTGAGTAGATGTTGATGGATAAACAGTCAACTTGTCTTGGCGTACTGCCCATGATTTTGAGCCTCTAACTTTCTTGCAGCATAATTAGCATTGCGGTGCGTTTATAATTCTGTCAATTGCCCAACTGTAATTTGTTCACCCCACTTTGCTGTTTTATCGTCTATTAGGAGAGAGACATCACTAGTGAACATCATGGGACCCCGGTCCATATTTCCACTGTTGTTACACTTCAACTCTTTGTTGCTTTATTTCCTTTCAGTTGCAATCACCATCACTATTCCCGCTTGTGTTTGATCCTTTGTAAACAAAAAGATCGGAGAGATTGACAACCTCTCTGAACTCGTTGGAAGAAAAGTTACTTGTGTCGTTGATACGTCCCAAACGTATCTATAATTTCTGCTTGCTCCATGCATGTTTTGTGTGACTTTGCCATGTTTTACATACACTTCCATACACTTTTGATCATATTGGGTCTAACTTATTAACTCAGTGCACCCAGTTGTCAGTTCCTGTTTTCTGCTGTTTTTGTATTTCAGGTTTTCCGGCCATTAAAAGTGCTTCAAAAATTCCGGAAAAATGATATAAAAAATCAGCGTCCCGGAAGCTTCCGGAATCACCAAGGAAGGAAGGGAGGGCCACCACCAGGCAGCTAGGAGGGTGCCTGGCGTGGCCTAGCCCTAGGCCGCGCCACCTGCCCTTCTGACTGCCTCGTGGCCCCTCTCGGTGCCCCCTTTGGCCCCTATTTCTACCCCCGTGGAGGAAACCCTGATTCTGGACCCCTTTTCTCCAGAAGCAATTCCGATCTCCGCCGCCATCGCCATCAAGTTTTGGGGGGACAGAATTCCTGTGCCGGCACCCTGCCGGGACGGGGAAGTGCCCCCGGATTCATCTCCATCGCCGTTGCTTCCCTCCTCCATGAAGCGGGAGTAGTTCTCCCTCGGGGCTGAGGTTTCTACCAGTAGCTATGTGTTCTTCTCTCTCTCCCATGATGTGATCTTCGTTGTGATCATAGGCTATGTTAATCTAGGGTGATCCCATGATATTTCCCCTTCCTCTATGTATTGGATTGATGTAATCAATTGATCTTATCTAGTATAATCCCCGAGACCAAGGTGACAACGGTCTATTGGACATGGGTTAGAAGAATATTATCATGAGTGATTTCCTCTTTTGTGTGTTGATTGAAGATTGAGAGTCTCTTGGTGCTTTTCTTTGACTATCCTTTAGATATGTTGTGGTGATTATGGTACTCTCTTTGGATGGCCGCGGTGACATTGGGAAATCCATAGATTGAGAACTACGAACTTTGAGGTGTGCTTTTGTAGCCCTACATAATTCTCATCCTCTCTTGACCACAAAGGAATGACCTCCGAGTGCGTCTCCATTGCATGTTTTATGGGAAATATCATGTGATTAGACTATGTTAATGTTGTTGGGAGTTGCCACTAGTGAAAGTATGAAGCCTAAGCCTTGTTTCCATCATTTTTACACCGTTTGCACTCACTTTTGTTACTTCTTTCTTTGCTACACTTTTTATTACAGATTTATATTACTTCGTTTTATCACACCTATCACCCATATTTTACCATCTCTTTGCCGAACTAGTGCACCTATACAACTCCTAGTTGTATTAGGTGTGTTGGGGACACAAGAGACTTCTTGTATCTTAATTGTAGGGTTGCTTGAGAGAGACCATCTTCAACCTCTACTTCCCTGAGTTCGATAAACCTTAGGTCATGCACTTCAGGGAAATTGCTGCTGTCCGACAAACCTCTGCGCTTGGAGGCCCAACATAGTCTACAAGAATAGAAGCGTGCGTAGACATCAAGCTATTTCTGGAGCCGTTGCCGGGGAAGTAAGGTTTGAAGGTATATCTTTAGATTCTGCAATTAAATCTTTTCGTTTCTTGTTTTTATTTTCACTAGTTAGGCTTATGGAAAACTGCAATCTTAGTTCGCTGCTTCGGGGAGGCCGCTTTACCACACCCGTGGTAGATAAGTCTCCTCCACCTAATGAATGTATCCCATTCAAAATATCACTTGGGATAATTTAAAAGGTTATGAATGATCATTATGCAGGGAATGGAACAGTCCATCCTAGTGTTCATCTATTGAAACTTACAGAACTTTGTGAGTTATTTAAGATTTCAGGTTTGACAAGAGATGAAGTCATGAGGAAATGATTTGCCTTGTCACTGAAAGGAAAAGCATTGGAATGGTATAGGCTACTACATGATTCTCACCTGCTGGATTGGGAAGAGATCCAGTCTCTCTTTTACTCCAAGTTTTATCCTCTTCATGAAGTCCATGAGAATAGGAATTATGTTTATAATTTCTATCCTCATGATGGAGAGAGCATAGCTCAAGTTTGGGGGAGACTGAAAACTTTGATGCTAAAATGTCCTAACCATGGGCTCCCCAAAGATATGATTATTACTAATTTCTATGCAAGGCTATCTCGACAGGATAAAGACTTGCTCGATGCTTCCTCGATGGGTTCTTTCACAAACGAAAAGATTGATGCTAAATGGGAACTCCTTGAAAGAATCCAACACAAAACTGAAGATTGGGAGATCGACAAAGGTAAATAGTCAAGTATAATTTATGAGTATGACTGCATTAAATCCTTTGTTGAAACTGCAAGTTTTAATAAGTTTAGTGCTAAGTTTGGGCTTGATTCTCAACTCCTTGTTGATTTCCTCAAATCTTTTTCTTCACATCTTAATATTCCTAAGGAGAATTGGATCAAGCATCATGAACCTTTTAAAGAGATTAGCAAAGAAAATGAAATTGTTAATGATGATTGCAACATGCATGATCCAATTCCTGAAAATGAAGTTTTATATAAGCATGTTAATTTTTGTGGAGTGGATAGACCTTGTGAAAGGCCTATGATTGAAGAAGAGAAGCATTGTAAGCAACATAAGCATGAAAGAACAATCACTTGGGTTAGAGATTTAAATGAAATTGCTAGAGAATTGTGTGACCTTTATCCTTTTACTTATGAACTTTGCTGCATAAAGGGTCACTTCAATTTTCAGTGCATGTACTTTAAAAACATAACTGTTAGCCAGTTGTGTGATGACATGATCACCCATGATCTTTATGATTAGCTTATGTTATTTTTGATGTGTGAAGAGTTATCAGAAACGACTTCTTGGCTAGATGTTCATGCTTTGGGAATAAATAAAACTTTGCAGAATTTCCATCTCTATTGTGTTGTTAATTGCCATGATAATAATTACATAAAAATATTAGAAAGGAGGGAACTTTACCAAAGTATAAAAATGTCTCTTATGTTTCTACTAATAAAAAGGAGAGTTCCTCCCAAGTTTCCCCTATTGTTTCTAATGATAAACCAGGATGTGTGGAGAAGCTTTCTCTCCAACCACTCCTTCCTAAGGTGAAGAAGAAGAAAAAGAAGAGGAGGAGGAAGAGGAGCAAGAAGGAAGAGGAATGGGTATCAACCTGGCCTGAGCATATTCCTCGCATCGATTTTTATCCTAACGGACATAAATTTATGGAGGATGGTGAGCTTGATTGCATTCATTATTATTTTGAAGATAAGTCTGTAGGTACTATTGAAGATGATTTTGATTATGATATGCATGTTACTTTTTGTGATTGGTAAAATGATGATAATGCTACTTATGACCTTGAAAATCTTTTTGGTACCAACTCTGAGAGTGATGATATGGAAATTTCCAAGCTTGGGGATGATAGGATTGCAAGTCCTTTAACCATTAGTGATGTGGTAATTGATAATTCTTTTGCTAGTAGGAATAAAGACATCATGTTTACAAATATAGTTGCTAGCAAAGATAATGCTCTTCTCTACTATGATGATGTTATAACTACTATCTATAGTGATTTTAAAGGTACCTATGACATAAGGAGAAATTATCCTTATGAAACTTGTCATAATCATGTAGGTAATTACTCCCTTGTTGAACACCATCTTCCTAATACACAATTAATCTATAGTTGTCAAGTTGTTTATGATAGTCCTACTCCCACTATTACCAATGAGAAAGATTATTCTTATGTGGAGAGTAAGCGTACCCTTTTGCATGTGGATCATGGTAACAACGCTTTATGTGATGCTTATATTGTTGAGTTTATTCATGATCCTACTGGAAATTATTATGAGAGGGGAACATATGCTTATATATATTTCAATAATATCAAGTTCCCTCTCTTTATGTTGAAGGTTTTGAAGTTGCACTTATTTTGCCTTCCTATGCTAATATCTTTATGCTTCAATGATTTATTTCTCTACAACATACCTTTGCATAGGAAGCATGTTAGACTTAAATGTGTATGGTATTTGCTTCTTGATGCTCTCTTTTGTTCTTCAACTCTTATTCCTACGAGAGCATCATTAAAATCTTAAGCCTATCTTTATGACTATGAAGAAAGAGCTCTAGGGAGACAGCCCTTGTTATCTTTACTTTGAGTTTTTACTTTCTGTTTTTAGTGGTCTTGATGATTGTTACTACTGTAGCAACATTATTGTATCTTTACTTTTCAAGCTTTGTGCAAAGTTTAGCCTCAGATTGCAAGAAAGGTCAAAAGTTGGTACATGCTGTCCAGAAACAGATTCTGTCTGCTTGACGAAAAAATTCGGGGTAAATCACCAGATCATCTTTTTGATCTGAATTTTTTGAAAGGATGCTCCATACAATTACCTTTCAGGCGTCTGTTCAGAGTTTTTTGATTTGAGTTGTAGAAGTATCATTAAACAATTCGTTTCTACCTGCTGTTCTGTTTTTCACAGATTCTGCCACGTTTTGTCTCTCCTAACTTTTGCAAACCTTAAGCTTGCTTTTTCTTTGCAAAAACCTTTTGGAAATCTTGAGAAACAGTAGCTCTTCTAGAATATCTTTATATCCAGTGGGTAAAAATTATATATTAAGGGTACTAACCTCTCTAATCAGCTTATGATGAGCTATGTATGAAGGGAGTTTTCAAGTGTGCGATGGAAGATGATGAAAGAAGATTCGGGAGTGTCAAGCGCTCAAGTTTGGGGATGCCCCCATGCATCCCCAAAAAATATTCAAGGAGACTCAAGCGTCTAAGCTTGGGGATGCCCCCGTGCATCCCCTTCTCCATCAACAATCATCAGTTCGTCCTTTGTCTCACTATATTTTTATCACTCCATGCGTTATGTGCTATGCTTGGAGCGTCTCGCTCTTAGGTTTTATTTTTAGTTTTCTTTAGCTTTGCTTTCTGTTCATAACAAGTTAGGTACCGTCTTACTTTGTGTGGGAGAGAAACACGCTCCACTTTCAAAATCTAGAACACATCATAGAATTTTTCATGCCTATCTTTCTCTGTTGTGTGTTCTTTACCTTTTCGTAGCTACTGCCATGTTTAGTTTTAGCTTTAGTTTGTCTTTAGCAAGAGCCTTGTCTTTGGTTTAGTTTGTTGCAGGAACCCTCTTTAGTTTTCATGTTTATCTTGTTAAGAGAGTTGGTTGTTGCACTGAGTTGCGTCTTGTCTTGAAAGTAGGTAATTGAGGTTGCTATTTAATTTTAGGAGTAACTTGCAATAGTTTTGAGGTATTGATGTGAGTAATGTTTGAACTTTTGGTGTCAAGAGCTCTAACCTATTAGTGATAGGTGTCGTATTTTGGGCAATCCGTGTTTATTTTCAAAAACCTAAAAAATTAGTTGAGAACTCTATCTACTAGATGGATCACTACTCTTTGGAGGGATCGAATATTAGAGTACACTCACGTACCATGAGTCGAGGATGCGCAAGGACAACCAAACCCTCATACACTACTCCTCGGGGTACTTCTCTCTTTGTGAACCTCCTTATTAGATTGAGAGTTACCGATAAGTGCATGAGTTCTTCGGACTAATGTAAGTATTGAAAGTTGACACTTCCACCTCCTCATATTTGGTAGCCTCTCCCGTGCCATGCATTGCCTTCTTCTCATTCCGAGAGTTGGCGTCCACCTTCGCCGGTACATCCAAACCCTTGGCATGGTACGCTCTGTCATCATAAACCTCCTTTGGATTCTTATCTAGACTCATTCCCAGACCACTAGCCAGGTACAAGTCAAACTGATCCATTCCCTTTCGATATTTTGAGCACTCATGCAATGGATGAGTGTGTCAGAACCCTCTGTTAGGTAATGTGCTAGGATCAAAGTCACCTTGCATTCATCAAAGAAAATCAAATGGAATTCAAATTCAAACTCAAATGGGAGAAGGAACACCACCCAGATGAATTAATTCAAATGGCCAGAAATAAAGTTGCTCCAAAAATTCCTTTGGCATTTTTGAAAAGTCTCATAAATGAGTGTGATCACATATCAAGTGATGTGGGACCAACCCCATGCTCATGGATTTTTCAAATATTCAAACAGGAGCATGGAATTAAATTTAAACCCCTATTTGAATTAAAGTTCAAATAAGTTGAATTTTAAAAATGTTCAAACTTTATAAGTGGCTAGCCTAATATTTTATGAGGCCATATAAAAAGTTTCAGCATCTTATAAAATGGTTTGATATTTATTTAGCAGTACCAAAACAAATAGCAGAAGAAAAACAGAAAAGAAATAAAAACAGAATAGCTTACCTGGCCTCGGGCCCAACTAACCGTACCTGGCCCAACAGCTGCCCAGCCCAGCCCAGGGGGGGCACATGCGTCTCCTTCCCCCTCCAGGCAGGCAAGCAGGTAGCCGGCGAGCGCCGTGGGCGCGCCAGGCAGCTGCCTGCCTGCCCATGGCTTATCCCCTCGCCTGGAGACGGCCAGCTGCGTCCTGATTCATTTCCCCCTCTCCAGCGCCAGCTTCCCCTCCTCTCTCGCCGGAATCGAAGACGACCGGAGGACCCGCCGGAGCACGACACCGCATAGCCGTAGCCAACGTCGACGAGGGCCTCCACCAAGCTGTCCCCCGAGTTCTCCTCCGAGCGCAGCTTCGATCTACAGAAGATGGCGAGGCCGGAGCCACCGTAGCCGCTGGAATCGTGATCACGCCGTCACCGGACCCGCAAGACCTCATCGTCGAATTCGTCGCCGTCACGCCGCCGTTTACCTCGCCGCCTGCTCTGCTGAGTTCCTGTTGAGCGCAGGATCAAAACCCCTATCTTTTCCCCCTCGATTTCGTCCTCTAGCCATGGCCGTCATGAACGCCGAAGCTTCTCGCCGCCGGGGAGTTCTTCACCACGCAACCATGAACCCCAGCACCCCGTGGCCATGTCTACCATGCTCCACGTGCTCCGCTGCTTCGATTGCAACCACCGCAGCTTCAAATGGCGCCCCAGAAAGAGTTCCACCTCGAGCCAGTGCCTCCGCCGCCGCTAGGGCTCGACGTCGACGTGGTTCCAGCGCCTCCTCGTGGCCCTGCGGTGCTCAAACGAGTGCGCGCGGGCACATGCTATCTTTTGTTGGTCTCAGCGCTCCAAATGGAGCACGGGAACGCCATCCCTAGCATCGCCGCCGTGGAATTTGGTCGCCGGCGACATGCCGCCGGTGAGCCCACGTGGCCGGCGTGCTTAGCTGCTAACTAACTCCCTAACCTCACTGACACTGGGCCCCAGTGGCTTAATTAAGCCACTATTAGTTTAAATAAACCGGGATTTAACCCAGAGCCACTGACTAGTGGGCCCCTGCTGTCAGCCCCCCTGAGGCCAGCATGTTGTCATGCTGACGCAGTAAATGTTTATTTGATTTAAATCAATTCAGAAAATGACATAAAATATGCTAAACTTTGGAAATTCATAGAAAATTCATCCTAACTACAAATGTAGCAAATAATATGTCTAAAATTATTATAAAATTCAAGGAATCTGAATATGCAATCTGTTCTCATGTTTGACCAAGTTTTCTTGGGTGAACAGTGGCAACAAGGCATATGAATTCCTTTTAAATTCAAATTGAAGTTTGAATTTGAAAAACCTTTGCAATACACTTTATTTAAATGGAAACCCTCACACATTGGAAGCATATACATCAAATTTCAACCTTCAACCATGTGCTTGTGCATTATATTTACTTAGCTTCCTTGTTTGTTGTTTGTCGAGTAGAAGTGGAACCGGAACAGGAGGCTACCCCCTTCGTTGAAGACCGTGAACCTGAACCTCGTCAGCAAGGCTAACTCATCCCTTTCGATGTCCAGATGTCGCAGTAGTTCGGAGTTCTGGTAGGTTTGTGTCCTGGCTGCTAAGTGAGAGAACGGCTCAGCCGAGACCGGCTTATGCACCACGCACACATCATCTGGGTCCACTTCGGTAAACCGACTGGGTTCACGATAGTGGTAACCAACCCAGGTAGGCGGCTTTCTTGGACTAGATCGGGTATGAGGTAACAGTTGTGGTGAGCATCCTCGCTGACACCCCTTGAATGGTGTCGATATCAAAGGCGGTAACTGATCGTCATGTGTGTATAGCGGTACACCCCTGCAGGGTTAAAAAAACTATTCGGATAGCCGCGTCCGTGAGTTCTTGAATGTGTAGCTTAGCTTGATTATTGGACGACTTGAACTGGATACATATAAAACTTGCCAAGATAAGCGTGAGTGCTATGGCGTGCTTTCTCGTGGGGAAGTCGAGGAAGGCACCATAGTGGTGTAATTGGTTGGAGACATGTAGTGGACTCGTGTACGCTTCTTACCTCAAGTCTGGAACTCGTAATTCAGGACTAGCCAACTCAAAGCTTGCACTTCTTGTTTTGAACCCCGCCCCCCTTTACCGTGATACATGTGCATGAGTAGTATAGCTCCTACGTAAGTCTTGGTGAGTACGACTTTGTGCTCACGTTTGCTTATTCCATGTTTTAGATGAATGCACTGACCCCGAAGGACGATTCTTCCTCGAGCTCGACGACTGAAGACCAAGCTAGTGTAGTCCCATTCACCAGTCTGGTTCCCTCGTGGAGGGCTTTGTGTTTAAATAAGGCTTCTTAAGCCGTTTGTTAAGTTTGTCTGTACTCAGACCTACTCTGCTTCCGTTGAATGTTGTAATGTTGGATCATATGCTTGGGGCATCGCGATGCGATTGCTTGAGACTCTATCTCGTGCACACTTTGTTGTATGATCGAGCCCGCCCTAGACCCCGACTAAATGATCGTGCTGGAGTAAGTCTATGTAAGAGCTATGAGATAGTCGATAGTATGGTTGAGGTGACTTGTCTGTGAATATGGGAGTTCATCACCCATATCATTTAGACTTGTGTGCGGACAATAAGGACCCATCTCAGTTGATCATCCGGACTGGATGGGATGCCCCTCACGTACGATGCTTTCCGAGAACGTTCTGTGCTTGGCCTTGTCTGCTTAGACAAGTGGGTACGGTTCTCGGCTCTCCATATGACTATGTCGTAGCGGGACTTGCATACGCTAACCCCAGGTCCCGACAGACTTGGTATCAGAGCAGGACTGACTGTAGGATTATGAGCCTTGGCCGAAGTCGAGTCTAGCTTGCTATAGTTATATAGTTACTCTGGGTATATAAGGGAACAACGTAAGGCTTCTTTTTTCTCCTTACCCTCATCGTTCTGAGTTCTGAGTCACCCTCATCTTGTTCTACGGGAAGATAGGACTAGGCTCATCTATGTCTTGCTAGAACATCTCGTTGTTTGCTTCCGTGTAGCCGTAGGGAAGTTATGTTCGGTTTACTAGCGTTGTTGTGCTTCCTGATTTCTTACATCGTATGTAAGCGTTGTTTTCATGTCGTAAGAAATTGTCTTTTATTGCAATTACAGCCATTATGCTGCTCGAGTCATTCCAAATTTCGTCATAATCTGATGCATTTGCAAACTCCCTCTTTCTGTTTCAGATGGCGGATCTTCCCCCTCGGCAGATTGTTTGTCTGACTAGGTGCCTCGATGTGCGTGGGCATCTAGCCATGCTCATCGAGATGATGTCCTTCATTGTCTATCGATGGTATCCTGAGTACACCGTTGAGGAGCAGTACCTTGACTTCAACCAGACTCAGTTCCACTGCACTGTCAGGATCTACCCACACCACATTGGAGTCTCTCAGCCTGTCCTCTTTGGACATGGCATTGGTGTGACCGAGAACATGGCTGTGCAGGATGCTGCATACTCATGTATTACCCTGTTGAGAGAGGAGCATGCACTGCTTGCAGGATCACCTTTCCGCTATATCCCTGCTGCACTTCCAGGAGAAGAGGGATATTACACTGGATTGTACACAGATCACTCCCTGGAGGATACTTTGCTTCAGATCACTGCTCTACACGCTTGTGATAGAGATCGTGATGCACGTGCCCTTTGCTTTGAGCTCCACGCCACCCGTGTCCATCTGTATCGAGCACTTACACTCCTGGCTCCTTTTGTGAGTGTTGGATCAGTGGAGTACGATGCTATCTACCTAGCCAGGACACAGATGCCTTCTCGAGTTGCTTGGCCCGAGATTGGAGGTATTTTCCACCCTGTGGTCCTCTGCTTCCACCCTACGTTGGACCTAGGCCCCATCCTTGCCCAAATGGATATCAGGGTCCACAGGCCTCCGTTTTTTCCGATGGTCACCTTCAGCTACCGGGTTACGCGGGTAACTTTTACGAGGACTACTATGGAGATGGAGATGAGTGAGACCGCCTGTGGTCTTACTTTAGTAAGGATGTAGTAGTATCTTTAGTATATTGTACGCAAGGTGTTCTAAGTTCCAGAGGCTTAGATAAATAATGTATAGGAAGTCAAAGTGCCTCTGAAGGATGTATCATCTTCATCACGTTTGTATTAGCTTGGAGCTTGTACTAAAACGATGTATGGTTTGTATGACAGCTTGTGAATATATGGCTTTATGCTTTTATCACCATGTTGTCAAGATGATTACCTCCTTTGCTCTGTGATTCTTCCATTACCTCCAATACCTTGTTTAGACTCTTCCAATCAACTATGTTTGACTTTGCTTTTCACCTTCAGGATGTCTCAAGGAACCCATGGCCAGCTTGGTCTTGCCCATGGTCGTGGGAATGCTCCAGAGGAAGGCAATCTTCCACCCCCACCCACGATGGCTCATGTTCTGATGGAGGTTGAGAGGAACCGCCGAGACTCTCACTAGTTGCTGGAGGTCATTGCCCGCAACACCACTCAGCAGCACAACGAGTTGGTGTCTTTGAATGACTTCATCCGGCTTCATCCCCCGGTTTTCAGCTACTCCACCGAGCCCCTTGACGCCGATGACTGGCTTCGCAGCATCGAGAGGAAGCTCCAGGCAGGCCATGTTGCAGATGGTGACAGGGTCAGCTATGCCACCTACCACCTCGAGGGTGCAGCTAGCTCTTGGTGGGAGAATTTCCTGAACATGCGTCCCGTTGGACCGCCCACCACTTGGGATGAGTTCTGCACTTCATTCCGTGAGCACCACATTCCAAAGGGTCTTATGGACCGCAAGCGTGAGGAGTTCTGCAACCTCACCCAAGGCAGGAGGACTGTTGACGAGTTTAGTCGTGAGTTCAACCGACTTGCTCGTTATGCTACTGAATAAGTCTCCACCGACGCCAAGAAGCAAGAGAGGTTCCGTCGTGGACTCAATTCTGGACTCCGTCGTGAGCTCAACCTGCATGACTTCGCCACCTTCCAGGTCCTTGTCAACAAGGCCATCAAGGCGGAGGACATGAACACCCCCAATGACTTCCGCAAACACCCTAGAGACGATGGTTCATCCAGTTCAGGCTCTCAGAAGCGCAAGATCTGGATCCCCAACACCATGTTTCGCTAGAACAACGCACCGAGGCCATCCTATGTGGCGCCTCGTCCACCAGCTTCGTTCCACCCCGCTCCACCGAACAACCCAGCTCCACGCACTGTCTTTGGAGCCTGCTACACGTGTGGTTAGGAAGGCCACTACTCCCGCGAGTGTCCCCAGAACCAGCTCCAGAATCAGAATGCTCCACCCCGTGACGGAGGTAACAACAATGGTCGTGGCAAGCCACCCTCGAAGGTCTAGACCACCAAACCCGCTCCTCCCGCCACTCGTGGACGTGTGAATCAGATTGCCGCCGAAGAGACTGACGACACCACTGACGTCATTCTTGGTACGCTCCCAGTCAATTATGTTCCTACTTCCGTTCTTTTCGACCCAGGATCATCTCATTCATTCATGTCGGAAAGTTATGCACTTCGTCATGAGTTATCCTTTGTTGAATTGTCTACCCCAATGATTATTCAAACTCCAGGGTCAAGATGGCAAACTAATAGAGTAAGCCATGGTAATCAAATTGCAATTGAGGGTTTAGTATTCCTTGCTTCACTCATAGCCCTCAAGTCTTCAGACATCGATGTAATCCTTGCCATGGATTGGCTATCAAGGCAGGATGCCTACCTTGATTGCAAAGGCAAATCAGTGAAACTAACCCACCCTTCAGGCAAGACAGTCAACTACACCTCACCCAGAACGAGAACCCAGGTGCATTCTTTGAATGTACTTCCCCTTCCCGACCTTGAAGATATTCCGGTGGTTCGTGACTTCCCGGATGTCTTTCCTGAAGAGTTGTCGGGCATGCCACCCGACAGATGTGTAGTGTTCATAGTGGATCTTATGCCAGGAACCGCACCAATTTCCAGACGCCCATACAAAATGGCCCCACGTGAGTTAGCTGAGCTTAAAATCCAACTTGAAGCTTTGTTGGCAAAAGGCTTCATCCGCCCTAGCTCATCGCCATGGGGTTTCCCCGTTCTGTTCGTAACGAAGAAAGATGGAACAGAAAGGATGTGCGTAGACTATCGCCCGCTAAATCTAGCGACGATAAAGAACAAGTACCCACTGCCGAGGATCAATGATCTTTATGATCAACTTGCTGGATCCTCTGTCTTCTCCAAGATGGATTTGAGATTAGGTTATCATCAAATCAAAATACGAAACGAGGACATTCCAAAAAGGACTTTCACTACTCGTTATGGTCTTTACGAGTACACCGTCATGTTCTTTGGTTTAACCAATGCCCCCGCCACTTTCTCACGCATGATGAATTCGATCTTCATGGAGTACCTAGATAAATTTGTTGTATTTTATCTCGATGACATTCTCATCTACTCGAAGAACGAAGAAGAACATGCCGAACATCTAAGGTTGGTATTGATGAAACTTAGAGAGCATCGCCTGTATGCTAAATTCTCGAAGTGTGAATTTTGGCTACCAGAAGTGACCTACTTAGGCCACGTGATTTCTGCAAAAGGCATTGCTGTGAATCCCGAGAGAGTTCAGGCCGTCCTTGACTGGACTCCACCTGAATCGGTTAAGCAAGTTCGGAGTTTTCTTGGCCTAGCCAGCTATTGTCGCCGCTTTGTTGAGGACTTCTCCAAAGTTTCAAAGCCTCTAACTGAACTCCTCAAGAAAGATAAGAAATTCCAATGGACTCCCAAGTGCGAGGAAAGCTTTCTAGAGCTAAAAAGGAGATTGACTTCTGCACCCGTACTTGCGCCTCCAGACACCAAAAAGGATTTCGAGATCTTTTGTGACGCCTCGGCAAGGGTTAGGATGCATACTTATGGAAGATAGATATGCGGTAGCTTATGCTTCATGCCAGTTGCGTCCACATGAAGAGAACTATCCTACCCATGATCTTGAACTCGCTGCCGTAGTTCATGCCCTGAAAACTTCGCGACATTACCTCCTTTGTAATCGTTGTGAGATCTATTCCGACCACTTAAACCTCAAATACATTTTCACCCAGCCAGATCTTAATCTCAGGCAAATACGCTGGATTGAGTTGATAAAAGATTACGACATAGGAATTTCATACACCCCAGGCAAAGCCAATGTCATGGCTGATGCACTAAGTCGTAAGTCGTATTGTAACAACCTCATGTTACAACAATGTCAACCACTTCTTCATGAATAATTTCGCAAGCTCAATCTTGAGATTGTTCCTCATGGCTATCTTTCTACCTTGGTGGCGAAACCAACTCTTGAGGATCAAATCATAGTTGCCCAAAGGCGTGCATGAGGTGTTCGCCGGATCAAGGAGAACATTGCTAGCGGAGTTGCTAAATGTTTCTCCACAGATAGTAAAGGAACGGTATTCTTTGGAAATCGTTTGGTAGTACCTTGTCAGAACCCCAACTTGGGTAAGTGCTAGGGTTGTTTGATCCCTTTGCATCATGTGAAAATTTCAAAATAAATTCAAAAATGGGGAAAAGAAAAGCCCTAGAAAATTTAATTCAAAAGGCCAGATAAAAATTGCTTCCAAAAATTCCTCTGGTATTTTTGAAAAGTCTTATAAATATGCATGATCACATATAAAGTGAAGTGGGTCCCACTGCATGCACCAAGATTTTTCAAATATTCCAAACAGGGCTTGGAAATTAAATAAATACCCTATTTGAATTAAAATTCAAATTATTTGAATTTTAAAAATGCCCAAACTTTGTAAGTGGCTAGCTAAATGCATTATAAGTCCACATAAAAATTTGGAGCATTTAATAAAATTCTTTGCTATTTTATCCAGAGAAAAACAATTTACAGAAAAATAAAAAAAAAGAATAAGGAAAAGAGGCCTAGCTGGCAACTGGCCCAACTTAAGCCCCCACGGCCCAGGCTCACCTTCCCCGCGTTGTCGTCTTCCCCAAGCACCTCGGTGGCGAGACGAGGGCGCGGCGACGCCACCGCGACGGCGAGGCGCTTCCAGGCCTCCCCCTGGCCTCTAAGCGCGCCACGAGTACGCCCCAGTTCCCCCTCCTCTGGCTCTCTCTCCACCCCTCCCTCGCCGGAAAACCGCGACGCCCGAGCGCTGCCGCGGAGCGCGACGCCGTTCCCACGCGGCTAACGACGGCAAGACGCTGCACCGTCGTGTCCCTCGTCTCCACCACCCTCGTCTTCGTCCCCGGGAGCAAGGAATCGGCCCCGGAAGCCCCGAGCACGACGTCCCCTTCGTCGAGTCGCCGCCGGAGCCGCCAGTTTGTCGCCGTCGATTCGCCACCTATAGCGCCTCCCCGAGCCCGCTGACCACATCTTCGTGTTCAAGGTGAGATTCTGCTCATTTTCCCCAACCTGGCGCCCCCTCGTTTTCTCTCTAGCCACCATTTCCATGAACGCCGAGAGGCACCGCCGCCATGAACGACGGTGACGCTGCTCCCCTTCCCTTCTGCTTCGCCCGTGACATGCACCGTGATCCCCAGCACGATAGCTTCGCAACGCTCCACTCCCCGGTCAAAAGCACGCTCCAGAGCGTCCTCCCGACATCTCCAGACCCACGGCCTCCGCCTCCCTCGACGCCGGCGATGCTCCGGTGACCCCCGAGCTCGCCTGTTGGTCCAAGGTGACGCACGGGAGCTTCCTGGTTCGAATGGAGGTCACGTCGTCCCTTTTGGCGCAGGGAATCGTCCTCCCGAGCTCGCCGGTCTCTCTGACCTCGCCGGCGACTCGCCGGAGATGACCTGCCGACGTGGCAAGGTGATTAGCCACCTAGGCCCACCCGCAGAGACACTGACAGTGGGCCCTGCCCCTGTTAATCTCTGTTTAAATTAAATCAAAACATTTAATTAATCACAGTGTCACTTACAGGTGGGACCCCCTGGTCAGAGCCCCCCTGACGTCATGGTGACGCAGTGCTTGCGCAATAATTCATTTCTAATTTAAAAGAATTACAGAAAATCCAGAAAATAGAATAAACTTTGAAATTCAATAACTTTTTAATCCTAACTCCAAATTGGAAAAATAATATATGAAAAATTATCATAAAAATGCAAGGATTAAGAATATGCAATTTGTTTTCATGTTTGACCATTTTAAGATGGGGCAACAGTAGGTAGTTTGCATATGGCTTAAATTGAATTCAAATTTGAAGTTTGAATTTGCAATTCTTTTGCCATACACTTCAATTAAATGGAATTGTCAACACATCAGTACCATGTACATCATGTTCTACAACTTGATCATGTGATTGTGCATTGTACATTATATTGATTGCAATGTTTGTGAGGTTTGCTCGAATAGAGGTGGAGCCGGAACCGGAGGCTACCCCCTTCGTTGAAGACACCGTGTGTGAACCTCGTCAGCAAGGAAAGCAAACCCCATTGATCATGTCTATAAAATCCTACTTCCCTCTCAGTCTTGCTTATGCATGATTAGGAGATCACCTTGTTATCGATTCTACCGCATAGTTGAACCCATATCCGATGCATGACCTATCATCTTGTCACAGTAGTAAGCAAACCACAATCCTAGCTGACATAGGAATTGATTGATATCATGTGGCCCCTGCAACTGTTACAACTTATTGCATGCTTAGAGGTTACAATGAGGTTACAATGATCTGTGAGTCGGGATGGTTGTGATCATGTTACTGATGAAGGTGAAACTGTGTCGGTGAATCCACCCTAATACAAGGTGAACGATGAGAGGCTGTGTAGGAGTACACAGTGGGTTGTCTCGTTGAACACCACCTTAAGCCCGAGTTCTTGTGTGGTGATCCAAGACGAAGAGTACTACCACATGTTGGGCACATGGACCCCCGCTCAGCCTACTAACTCACCCCAGTTCAAGTGCAGGAGTCACTAGTTCGGGTTTTCCATTTGACATATGCATAGAAAAAGAATGAATGAAAGTTTGCATCATTTTAGATATGTGGGTGGACCTGTGAGACAGGAAAACTATCTGCTAAGGTGACGTCTCGGTCGCCTGCATCGTTTGAGTCCGTATCGTTGACCCGGCCGGACTCTTGAGCGGTGAGCAACTCAGATGGTTGATTCCTGGATTAGAATTGGCTGTGAGGTAAAAGTTGTGGAAATTATCCTCGCTGACACCCGCTTGAAGGGTGACGAGATCTCGGCCGTAACTGATGGTTTCATGTGTGTAGCAATACACCCCTGCAGGGTTAACAAAACTATTCGAATAGCCGCGTCCACGGTAAGGGACTACTTGGAAAGTTGTGCTTGATTATTTCTAAAACTCGCAAGATAAGTGTGAGTGCTGTGGTGTGCTTCCTTGTGGGGAAGTCGAGGAAGTAACAATAGTGGTGTATTGGTTGGAGACTTGGTAGTGGACTCGTGTACGCTTCTTACCTCAAGTCTGGTACTCGTAGTACAAGACTAGCCATGTCAAAGCTGGCACTTCTGCATGTTAAACCCCACCTCCTTTACCTTGAAACTTGAGCATGAGTAGTATAGTTATGATGTAAGTCTTGCTGAGTACAACTTTGTACTCACGTTTGCTTATTCTATGTTTTAGATGGAAACCCAGACCCCGATGGAGTCACCTTCCTGAAGCCCGACATTGACTAAGCTAGTATAGTTCCAGACAGCAGTCTGGTCCCTCGTGGAAGGGCATGATTGTTGAACAAGGCTTCTCTAAGCCATTTGTTAATCTTGTCTGTACTCAGACCTAATTTGCTTCCGTTGTATGAGGTAATGTTGATCACAGACATGTGATATTTGTATGCTCTATGTGTAAATCAATAAAGAAGTACTTTGTAGAGTTATGTGATGATACCTGCTGTTCGTACTAGACATGTGTGCTGCGTGTATCATTATAACATGCATGTCTTAGTATGGGTTTTCGAGACCTTAGTGGTGATCTGGCTGGCGGTTTTTTATACACCAAGTGGCCCTTAGATGTGCGCAGCTTGGGGCATCGCGATGCGATTGCTCGTGACTCTGTCACGTGCACACTTTGTTGTATGATCGAGCCCGCCCTAGACCCCGACTAAGTGATAGGGCTGGAGTAAGTCTATGTAAGAGTTAGGATTCAATCGATAAAATGGTTGAGGCGACTTGTCTATGAGTATGGGATTCACTACCCATAAGTATTTAGACTTGTGAGCGGACGATGAGGACCCATCTCAGTTGATCATCCGGCCTGGATGGGATGCCCCTCACGTTCGATGCTTTCCGAGAGTGTTCTGTGCTTGGCCTTGTCTGCTTAGACAAGTGGGTACGGCTCTCGGCTCTCCATGTGATTGCATCGTGACTGGAATTGCATACGCATATTCCGGGTCCCGACATACCTAATAATAGGGAGCTAAGGCAACTCATCCTCAAAGAAGCCCATGACACACCCCTCTCGATTCATCCCGGTAGCACAAAAATGTACCGAGATCTACGCCAGAGATTTTGGTGGACTAGGATGAAGAGAGACATTGCTCGATTTGTTTCCGAATGTGATGTGTGTCGTCACATTAAGGCAGAACATCAAAGACCTGCTGGTACACTTCAACCTTTGCCTATTCCAGAGTGGAAATGGGACAAAGTCAGTATGGATTTCATCACTGGCTTTCCAAAAACCTAGAAAGGAAATGATGCCATCTTCGTTGTGGTGGATAGACTTTCCAAAGTTGCTCAATTCCTTCCTGTTCGCGAGTCTATAACTGCTAGCCACTTACCGGACTTGTATGTCTCTAGAATTGTGTCTCTTCACGGAGTTCCTTTGGAAATCAATTATGATCGTGGTAGCCTTTTCACCTCTAGATTTTGGGGAAGCTTCCAGAATTCCATGGGAACTCATCTCTCCTTTAGTACAGCTTTCCATCCTCAGTCTAGCGGTCAAGTTGAAAGGGTTAACCAAATTCTTGAAGACATGCTCAGATCTTGTGTTATCTCATTCGGAAAGAATTGGGAGAAGTCTCTTCCATTCGCCGAATTTGCTTATAACAATAGTTTCCAATCTAATCTGAACAAGGCTCCTTTTGAACTCCTATATAGACGAAGATGTCGAACACCCCTTAACTAGTCAGAAACCGGTGAAAGACAACTCTTTGGACCGGATATGATCAAGGAAGCAGAAGAGCAAGTTCGCATTGTTCGTGATCAATTGAAAGCAACTCAGTCTCGTCAGAAAAGCTACTATGATCGTCATCATAGGCAAGAGAGCTACAATCTGGATGAGAAGGCTTACCTTCGGGTTACTCCTCTGAAGGGAACCCAATGTTTCGGTATCAAAGGCAAGTTGGCCCCACGTTACATCGGACCTTTCCGCATTCTTGCTAAACGTGGAGAAGTTTCCTACCAACTTGAACTACCCCCGCACCTTTCCTGAGTACATGATGTATTCCATGTGTCACAACTCAGGCGTTGCTTCAAGGACCCCATCCGCGAAGTCGACCATGAAACGCTTGATCTCCAAGATGACCTTTCTTATCGAGAGTACCCCGTTCATATTCTTGATTCCGCAGAGCGTGTCACTCGTCGTCAGAAGATTAAGTTTCTGAAAGTGCAATGGTCACACCACTCTGCGAGAGAAGCCACGTGGGAAAGAGGAGACCGTCTCCGTGCCGAGTACCCCACCTTCCTCCCGTAGATTTCTGAATCTCGGGACGAGATTCTAATGAGTGGGGGAGAGTTGTCAGAACCCTCTGTTAGGTAATGTGCTAGGATCAAAGTTAACTTGCATTCATCACAGAAAATCAAATGGAATTCAAATTCAAACTCAAATGGGAGAAGGAACACCCCCCAGATGAATAATCTCAAATGGCCAGAAATAAAGTTTCTCCAAAAATTCCTTTTGCATTTTTGAAAAGTCTCATAAATAAGTGTGATCACATATCAAGTGATGTCAGACCAAGCCCATGCTCATGGATTTTTCAAATATTCAAACAGGAGCATGAAATTAAATTTATACCCCTATTTGAATTAAAGTTCAAATAAGTTGAATTTTAAAAATGTTCAAACTTTAAAAGTGGCTAGCCTAATATTTTATGAGGCCATATAAATTTTTTCAGCATTTTATAAAATGGTTTGCTATTTATTTAGCAGTACCAAAATCAATAGCAGAAGAAAAACAGAAAAGAAATAAAAACAGAAAAGCTTACCTGGCCTCGGGCCTAACTAACCGTACCTGGCCCAACAGCAGCCCAGCCCAGCCCAGGGGGGCACATGCGTCTTCTTCCCCCTACAGGCAGGCAAGCAGGTCGCCGACGAGCGCCGTGGGTGCGCCAGGCAGCTACCTGCCTGCCCAGGGCTTATCCCCTCGCCTGGAGACGCCCAGCTGCATCCTGATCCCTTTCCCCCTCTCCAGCGCCAGCTTCCCCTCCTCTCTCGCCGGAATTAAAGACGACCCGAGGACCCACCGGAGCACGACCCCGCACAGCCATAGCCAACGTGGACGAGGGCCTCCACCAAGCTGTCCCCTGAGTTCTCCTCCGACCGCAGCTTCGATCTACAAAAGATCGCGAGGCCAGAGCAACCGTAGCCGCCGGAATCGTGATCACGCCGTCAAGGGACCCGCAAGACCTCATCGTCGAATTCGTCGCCTTCACGCCACCGTTAACCTCACCGCCTGCTCTGTTGAGTTCCTTGTGAGCGCGGGATCAAAACCCCTATCTTTGCCCCCTCGATTTCGTCCTCTAGCCATGGCCGCGATGAACGCCGAAGCTTCTCGCCGCCAGGGAGTTCTTCACCACGCAACCATGAACCCCAGCACCCCCTGGCCATATCTACCATGCTCCACATTCTCCGTTGCTTTGATTGCAACCACCGCAGCTTCAAATGGCGCCCCACAACGAGTTCCACCTCGAGCCAGTGCCTCCGCCGCCGCTAGGGCTCGACGTCGACGTGGTTCCAGCGCCTCCCCGTGGCCCTGCGGTGCTCAAACGAATGCGCGCGGGCACGGGCTATCTTTTGTTGGTCTCAGCGCTCAAAATGGAGCACGGGAATGCCATCCCGAGCGTCGCCGCCGTGGAATTTGGTCGCCGGCGACATGCCGCCGGTGAGTCCACGTGGCCGGCGTGTTTAGCTGCTAACTAACCCCCTAACCTCACTGACACTGGGCCCAAGTGGCTTTATTAAGCCACTTTAGTTTAAATAAACCGGGATTTAACCCAGAGCCACTGACTAGTGGGCCCCTGCTGTCAGCCCCCTGACGCCAGCATGATGTCATGCTGACGCAATAAATGTTTATTTGATTTAAATCAATTCAGAAAATGACAGAAAATATGCTAAACTTTGGAAATTCATAGAAAATTCATCCTAACTACAAATGTAGCAAATAATATGTCTAAAATTATTAGAAAAATTCAAGGAATCTGAATATGCAATCTGTTCTCATGTTTGACCAAGTTTTCTTGGGTGAACAGTGGCAACAAGGCATATGAATTCCTTTTAAATTCAAATTGAAGTTTGAATTTGCAAAACCTTTGCAATACATTTCATTTAAATGGAAATCCTCACACATAAGAAGCATATACATCAAGTTTCAACCTTCAACCATGTGCTTGTGCATTATATTTACTTTGCTTCCTTGTTTGTTGTTTGTCGAGTAGAAGTGGAACCGGAACAGGAGGCTGCCCCCTTCGTTGAAGACCCTGAACCTGAACCTCGTCAGCAAGGCAAGCAAACCCCCATTGATCATGTCGAAAAAATCCCAATTCCCTCTCAGTCTCGCTTATGCATTGTTTAGGATGATTACCATGCTACGTTTCTACCGCATAGATGAACCCATTCCTTTGCATGACCTATCATTTTTCACAGTAGTAAGCAAACCACAATCCTAGAAAATGTAGGAGTTTGTTGATATCATGTGGCCCCTGCAATTGTTACTGCTTATTGCATGCTTAGAGTGTTACAATGTTGATACTGTTATGTGAGTCGGGATGGTAGCAATCATGTTGATGACGGTGGAAATGTGTTGGTGAATCTACCCTAATACAAGGTGAACGATGATAGGCTGTGTAGGAGTACACGGTGGGTTGTCTCATTGAACACCGCCCTAAGTCCCAGTTCTTGTGTGGTGATCCAAGCTGAAGATTACAACCACACATTGGGCTCACTGACCCCTCTCAACCTACTAACTTATGCCTTTCGATGTCCAGATGTCGCAGTAGTTCGGAGTCTGGTAGGTTTGTGGCCTGGCTGCTAAGTGAGAGAACGGCTTATGCATCACGCAGACATCATCTGGGTCCACTTCGGTAAACCGACCGGGTTCACGATAGTGGTAACCAACCCAGGTAGGCAGCTTTCTTGGACTAGATCGGCTATGAGGTAACAGTTGTGGTGAGCATCCTCACTGACACCCCTTGAATGGTGTCGAGATCAAAGGCGGTAACTGATGGTCATGTGTGTCTAGCGGTACACCCCTGCAAGGTTAAAAAAACTATTCAAATAGGCGCGTCCGCAGTAAGGGACTGCTTGGAAAGCTTAGCTTGATTATTAGACGACTTGAACTGGATACTTATAAAACTTGCCAAGATAAGCATGAGTGCTATGGCGTGCTTTCTCGTGGGTAAGTCGAGGAAGGCACCATAGTGGTGTAATTGGTTGGAGACATGTAGTGGACTCGTGTACGCTTCTTACCTCAAGTCTGGTACTCGTAGTTCAGGACTAGCCAAGTCAAAGCTGGCACTTCTGCTTTTGAACCCCACCCCCATTTACCTTGATACATGTGCATGAGTAGTATAGCTCCTACGTAAGTCTTGCTGAGTACGACTTTGTACTCACGTTTGCTTAGTCTATGTTTTAGATGAACCCACTGACCCCGAAGGTGGATTCTTCCTCGAGCTCGACCACTGAAGACCAAGCTAGTGTAGTCCCAGTCAGCAGACTGGTTCCCTCGTGGAGGGCTTTGTGTTTAAATAAGGCTTCTTAAGCCATTTGTTAAGTTTGTCTGTACTCAAACCAACTCTGCTTCCGTTGAATTTTGTAATTTTGGATCACATGCTTATGATCTCTGTATGCACTCTGTGAGAGGTATCAATAAAATGTATACTTTATAGATAATTGCAATGATACCTGCTGTTCATACAAGGCATGTGTAATGCGTGTATGTTTATAACATGCATGTCTTTGTATGGGTTTTCGAGACCTTAGTTGTGATCTGGCTGGCGGTCTTTTATGCACCAAGTGGCCCTTAGATGTGCGCAGCTTGAGGCATCGCGATGAGATTGCTCAAGACTCTGTCTCGTGCACACTTTGTTGTATGATCGAGCCCTCCCTAGACCCCGACTAAATTGATCGGGATGGAGTAAGTCTATGTAAGAGCTATGAGATAGTCGATAGTATGGTTGAGGCGACTTGCCTGTGAATATGGGAGTTCATCACCCATATCATTTAGACTTGTGTGCGGACGATGAGGACCCATCTCAGTTGATCATCCGTCCTGGATGGGATGCCCCTCACGTACGATGCTTTCCGAGAACGTTCTGTGCTTGGCATTGTCTGCTTAGACAAGTGGGTACGGTTCTCGGCTCTCCATATGACTATGTCGTAGAGGGACTTGCATACGCTAACCCCGAGTCCCGACAGAGTGTGAGCAAGAAAGTTGACACCTAAATGGCGAAACAGAAAGAAGGTGGAGGAGGAGGACAAAAAGTTGTGAAAGGCTCACATCAAAGAGGACAATCATAGGCGAGAGAAGGCCATATGATAAATATGATGTGAGGAGTAGGGATTGCCATGCAACGGATGCACATGTGAGCTAAAAGCTCTAAAAGGGAACTAGTGGGGGTGCATCTAAATTGCTTTCTCATGAAGACCTAGAGATCGTTTGAGGAGGCTCATCATTGGAATATACAAGCCAAGTTCTATAGTGTGAAGGGTCCCCACATAGCTATATGCATGTATGATGATCTCTATGGAGTACAAGGGATAAAGGATGAAGTACTAGTGTGGATCTCTCAAAAGGAATAGTAGTGTGCCCCCTTCTCTCTTTTTATTTTTCTTTTTCTCTTTTTTCAATTTTTTTGTATTTTTTTGGTGGCCTCAATGGCTCTTTCTATTTAACTCTCATTTGTCCTCTTTGGGATCTTTTGGTTTTGTCCTCTTTGGGATATTTTCCTTGCCTTAGGGGTAACACTCTATATTTTACAAGAATATAGGAGATCTTTCACACTTTATAAAGGTACTCTCATAAAGAAGATGTAACTATCATGATGCAAATGTATGCCTCTTCCAGGATAGCAGGATATGCAATGATACTAGTGCGTCATGTAGCAATGATTAGGGAACGGACCAACTAGCATGCGACTCATTGATCAAGCAAGTAGCATGTATGACATGAAGATCAAGTCATGAGAAGGTGGATATTCCATGACAATGTATCTCAGAAAGGCTATGGAAATGCCTTGTAGGTAGGTATGGTGGATGTTTTGAGGAAAGATATAAGGAGGCTTATGATGACAGAGCGTATCGTGTCAAGGGTTTGGATGCACCGACGAAGTATGCGCCAACTCTTGAGATGAGAAAGGGCAATGCACGGTAGCGAAGAGGCTAGAAAAAGTATAGGTGGGTGGAAGTGTCAACTTTCCAATACTCACATTAGTCCGAAGAACTCATGCACTTATTATCGGTAACTCTCAATCTAACCAGGAGGTTCACAAAGAGACAAGTACCCCGAGGAGGAGTGTATGGGGGTTTGGTTATCCTTGCGCATCCTCGACTCATGGTATGTGAGTGTACTCTAATATTCGAACCCTCCAGAGGTTAGTGATCCATCTAGTAGCTAGAGTTCTCAACAGGTTTTTTTTTGGTTTTCGAAAATCACATGGATTGCCAAAAATACGACATCTATCACTAATAGGCTCGAGCTCTTGACACCAAAAGTTCAAACATTACTCTAGTCAATACCTCAAAACTATTGCAAGTTACTACTACAAAGAGAATAGCAACTTCAACTACCTACTTTCTAGTCAAGACACAAAACTCAGTGCAATAGGCAAACTCTCTAAACAAGATAAACATGCAACCTATAGAAAGTTCAACCTAAGAAAAAAGAAAAGCTCTAGAATAAAACTAAAGCGCAACAACTAAACAGGGCAACAACTAAGAAAAGAAACAGAACAACTCACAGCTAAGAGAATAAGCATGCAAATCCTATGAGGAGTTCTATTTCAAGTGGAGCGTGTTTCTCTCCCACACAAAAGAAAGTTGGGATATAACTTGTTACTACAGAAAACAAAGCAAAAACAAACCTAAGAAAAGTAAAGAGCGAGACGCTCCAAGCATAGCACATAGCGCATGAAGTGACAAAAATTTAGTAAAACGAGGGACGAACTGATAATTGTTGATGAAGAAGGGGATGCACGGGGGCGTCCCCAAGCTTAGACGCTTGAGTCTCCTTGAATATTTATTGGGGGTCCACATGGGCATCCCCAAGCTTGAGCGTTTGACACTCCAGGATCTTCTTTCATCATCTTCCATCGCACACTTGAAAACTCCCTTCATACATAACTCATTGTAAACTGATTAGAGAAGTTAGTACCCTATTAAAATAATTTTCCTCTACTGAAAATAAAGATATTCTTGAAGATCTAATGTTTCTAAAGATTTCCAATAAGTTTTTGCAAAGAAAAAGCAAGCTTAAAGTTTGCAAAAGTTAGGAGATACAAAACGTGGAAGAATATGTGAAAAACAGAACAACAGGTAGTAAAGAATTTTTTAGAGGTACTTCTGCAACTCAAATCAAAAAACTCAGAACATACGAAAGTTCCATGATTGTATAGAGCACGCTGTGTAAAAAATCCAGCTCAAAAATATGAACTGTTAATTTTCTACGATTTTTTTCCTTCACGAGGACATAATCTCTTTTTTGGACAGCATGTCACAACTTTCACTTCCCTTGTCATATGAAGCTATAATTGGCACAAAGCTTGAAAATTAAAGATTCAATGATGTTTCTACAGTAGTAACAATCATCAAGACCACTAAGAACAGTAGAAAAACAAAAAGGAGAACCTAAATTCGTTGCGGGCTGCCTCCTGAAAGCGTTTCTTTAAAGCCATTAGCTAGGCTTAAAGATAAAGATCAAGTTGTATCAATTGATCCATCATCAAGATAACCATAAATCACTTCAATAGTACAACTAGTATTAAGAGGTTTCTCAAATAAAGGCCGAATCAAAATGCTTCTAGGGATAAAATCAAAAGGTGGAAAATCAATTGGAGTTTCAAAATTAAAGATAGGTATCTCCTCCAAAGTCTTCACTGTTTTAACTCTTTTGGCAATTGATACGTCCAAAACGTATCTATAATTTCTGCTTTCTCCATGCCTATTTTTTGTGATATTGCTATGATCTTGATGAACTTCCATACACTTTTGGTCATATTTGGACTAACGTATTAACTCAGTGCACCCCAGTGTCAGTTCCTGTTTTCTGTTGTTTTTCTATTTCAGGTTTCCCCCATATTAAAAGTGCTCCAAAAATTCGGGAAAAATCCAATAAAAAATCAGCGATACGGAAACTTCAAGAAACACCGAGGGGGGGAGGGACAGAGGGGACCCACCAGGGCCCCAGGCGCCCTCCCGGCGCGCCCTAGGGTGGGACCGCGCCAGGGGGCTGCCTTGACCCCTGGTGCCCCCCTGGCGGCCCCCCTTCGCCTATATATTCCTCGTGACTTGAAACCCCCGTGACGGGAACCCTTTTTCGCGATCTCTCCTCTGTTCCGCCGCTGCAGCGCTTCCAAGATCGGGAGCACCAGAAGACCTCTTCTCGGCACCTTGCCGGAGGGAGGAGCCTCCTCTGGGAGCTTCCCCACCACCATGCTTCCCGGATGAACCGTGAGTAGTCCACCTTGGAGCGTGGGTCTATGATTAGTAGCTATGTGATGTTCTTCTCCCCTCTTTGTTCTTCATGGATTAGACCTCGTGAGCTGCCCTACATGATTGAGGCACATATGTAATATTTGCTGGGATCCGATGGATTATGAGATTATGTTCAGATTGTGTTTGAGTAATATATTTGATTCTCCTCTTTTATATTTATGTTCTAGAGTAATTCTTGCATGTTCTCCGTTGCTGTTTATTGCTTTGGCCAAGTAGTAGGTAGTGACTCCAAGAGGGAGCGTTATGCATGATTGTGGGTTCATGCCCCCCGATGACTAGCTTGAGTGACAGAAACATGAGTCTAGGGGATGTGCTGTTGCCACAAGGGAGAAAACAACGGTGCTTGTACTTGCGGGTGCAAGGATTGTTTACTTTACGCAAAGTTCTTTAAGGCAGTTGTCCGTTGCTTTGACTTTACACTTTGGGAGGGATTCACAACTTAATACCAGCAAGATGTTCTCGATAGATATCTCAAGGTGTATGATTAGTAGGTAGATGCAGATGGATTTCGGTCTACTTGATTTGGCGTACCGCCCAAGCTTTTGAGCCTCGTCCTTTCTTTGTAACATAGTTAGCATTGCTTTGCGCACATAATCTTGTCAATTTCCCAGCTTTAATTTGTTTACCTCGCATGGCTATTTTATCGTCTTTTGGGAGAGAGACATCACTAGTGAACATCATAGGACCCCGGTCCATATTTCCAATACTGTTTACACCCGCTATCAATTTACTTCTTTATTTACTTTTCCGTTCACTATCATTATTATCCCGTGCGTTTTTATCCTTTGTAAACAACAAGGCCGGAGGGATTGACAATCTCTCTATACTCGTCGGGAGCAAAGCTATCTGTTGTGTGTGCAGGTCTAGGAGAAGCAAGTGATTATCAATGACGCATCACTTGCCGAACCACCTTCTTGTATCTGTTAGAGTCCTACTGGTCGACTCTAAACCTTAGCATCTTCGCAAAGGGAAATTTGTCGCTACGCTACATCTCACCTTCCACTTTGGGTAAACCAACGAGGGGAGAGAAGTAAACTCTCGTAACATCAAAGCAATTTCTGGCGCCGTTGCCGGGGACTCCACTCTTCAAGATAGGGGAGTTGCACACTATCTTTTATCTTTTCTTTTTAGTCTTGTTAGTTTACCTTTCAGTTTTTGCTTTAGTGTCCTTTATCAAAAATCAAAAAAATAGTTACCTTGCTAGTAGTTGTCCTTATGTTTGGTCCTTTTGCCTTTGGTGAAGCATAAGTGCTCACCTTTAAAAAAAGAGGTGGTGAAAGTCTAAAATATGCTTGGCACAGAATTAATAATTCTCAAAAAAGAGCCACCAAGAAGCAATCCACTACTATCCTGCTTAGAAACTTTTATGTTGGAATTACTTCTTGGAATAGGTTTATTCTAGATACTGCTATCAATTGGAATTTCCTAGAAGTCACAGTTTGGGAAGCTCTTAGTGTTATTGAAAATCTTGTTGGAAATCTCCCGGTTGCTAGCATTCAAGAGGACATTACCCTAGCTCACATTATGAAAAAACTTGAAAAGATAGAGCTAGAGATGCCAAGCATTAATAAGATAAGTGAGTTGGATCGTAATGTTCAAGGGAATTTGAATAGACTTGATAGCTCCATGCATAAAATTTTCAAAACCTTGGAGACCATCAAATCCGATGACTTGGATCCTTCTAGGATTGATAAGATTGAGGAAATCATTGACACTTTAGGAACTACTTTCTTCTCAATCAAAACCAAAAAGGTAGAAAATACGGCAAAGAAGGAACCTAGGTTCGTTTACGTTCCAAAGTCTCGTCGTTTCAAAAATAATCTATCTATTGTCAAAGGGGTTGAAACTATGAAGACTTTGGAAGAGATACCTCTCTTTAATAGAATACATGAGACTCCAATTGATCTTCGGCCTTTTGCTTTTATTCCTAGAAGTATCTTTATTAGGCCTTTATTTGAGAGACCTCTTAAGAGTGGTTGTACTATTGAAGAGCTTTTTGATGATCTTGATGATGGTTCAATGGATAAGACTTGATCTATTTGCATTAAGCCTAGCGAATGGCTTTAAAGAAGCGCTTTCGGGAGGCAGCCCGCAACGAATTTAGGATTTACTTTTTGTTTTTATTCTCTTTTTAGTGGTATTGATGATTGTTACTACTGTAGCAACATCATCGTATCTTTACTTTTCAAGCTTTGTGCTATTTAGAGCCTCATATGACAAGGGAAGTGAAAGTTGTGACATGCTGTCCAAAAAACAGATTCTGTCCTCGTGACTACAAAAATCACAGAAAAATCCCAGTTCATCTTTTTGAGCTGAAATTTTTACACAGCGTGCTATATACAATTACGGAACTTTCGTACGTTCTGAGTTTTTTGATTTGAGTTGCAGAAGTATCCATAAAAAATTCTTTACTACCTGCTGGTCTGTTTTTCACATATTCTGTCCAGTTTTGCCTCTTATTCATTTTGCAAACCTTAAGCTAGATTTTTCTTTGCAATTTTAATTGGAAATCTTGAGAAACGGTATCTCTCCAAGAATATCTTTATTTCCAGTAGAGAAAAAAATATTTTATTATGGTTACTAACCTAGCTAATCAGATTATGCTGAGTTATGTATGAAGGGAGTTTTCAAGTGTGCGAGGGAATATGATGAAAGAAGATTTAGGAGTGTCAAGCGCTCAAGCTTGGGGATGTCCCATGCATCCCCAAGAAATATTCAAGGAGACTCAACTGTCTAAGCTTGGGGATGCCACCGTGCATCCCCTTCTCCATCAACAATTATCAGTTCGTCTCTCGTTTCACTATATTTTTATCACTTCACGCGTTATGTGCCATGCTTGGAGCGTCTCGCTCTTAGGTTATATTTTTAGCTTTTCTTGCTGTTCATAACAAGTTAGAACCCAGATTCCTTTGTGTGGGAGAGAAACACGCTCCACTTTCAAAATCTAGAACACAACATAGGATTTTTCATGCTTATCTTTGCTGTGTGTGTTCTTTATCTTTTTCATAGCTATTGTCATGTTTAGCTCTTAGTTTTCATGCTTATATTTTTAAAGAGCTTTTGTTTAGTTTGTTGCTGGAACTCTATTGAGTTTTCATGTTTATCTTGTTTAGAGAGTTTTCCTGTTGCACCGAGTTTTTTGTCTTGACTTGAACTAGGTAATTGAGGTTGCTATTCTTTTGTAGTAGTAACTTGCAATAGTTTTGAGGTATTGTTTTGAGTAATGTTTGGACTTTTGGTGTCGAGAGATTTAGCGTATTAGTGATAGATGTCGTATTTCGGCAATCCGTGTTTATTTTCAAAACTTGCAAAATTAGTTGAGAACTTTAGCTACTAGATGGATCACTACTCTTCTGAGGGGTCGAATATTAGAGTACACTCACGTACCATGAGTCGAGGATGCGCAAGGATAACCAAACCCCCATACACTCCTCCTTGGGGTACTTGTCTCTTTGTGAAACCTCCTTATTAGATTTAGAGTTACCGATAATAAGTGCATGAGTTCTTCGGACTAATGTGAGTATTCGAAAGTTCACACTTCCACCTTCCCATATTTTTCTAGCCTCTCCTGTGCCGTGCATTGCTTTCTTCTCACTCCGAGAGTTGGCGTCCACCTTCGCCGGTACATCCAAACCCTTGGCTTGATACACTCTGTCATCATAAACCTCCTTATATCCTTCCTCAAAACAGCCACCATTCCTACCTACCAAGGCATTTCCATAGCCTTTCCGAGATATATTGCCATGCAACATCCATCTTCTCATGACTTGATCTTCATGTCATACATGCAACTTGCTTGATCGATGAGCCACATGCTAGTTGGGCCTTTCCCTAATCATTTCTACATGACGCGCTAGCATCATTGCATATCCTGCTACACTGGCAGAGCCATATATTTGCATACATCATGATAGTTACATCTTCTTTATGATTTGAGTACTTTTGTAAAGTGTGAAAGATCTTATATTCTTTTTGTAATATATTGAGTGTTGCCCTAAAGTGAGGAAAAGATCCCAAAGTGGACAAATTAAAAGATCCCAAAGTGGAAAAATTAAAATATCCCAAAGAGGACAAATGAGAGTTATAGAAAGGACCATTGAGGCCACAGAAAAATACAAAAAATAGAAAAAATGGGAAAAAGAAATAAAAATAGAGAAGGGGGCACACTACTATTCCTTTTGAGAGATCCACACTCGTACTCCCTCTTATATCTTGTACTCCATAGAGATTATCATTTATGCATATAGCTATGTGGGGACCTTCACACTATAGAACTTGGCTTGTATATTCCAATGATGAGGCTCATCAAATGAGCTCTAGGTCTTCTTGATCAAGCAAGTTGGATGCACCCCCACTAGTTCCATTGGAGAGCTTACCTTAGCTCATATGTGCATCTGTTGCATGGCAATCCCTACTCCTCACATCATATCTATCATTTGTCTTTCTCTCGCCTATGATTTTCCTCATTGATGTGAGCCCTTTCACACCCTTTTTGTCTTCCTCCTCCGCCATATTCTCTCTTTGCCATCCTAAGTGTCAACTTTCTTGCTTACGCTCATCCATTGCATGAGTGCTCAAAATGTCAAAAAGGAGTGGATCATTTTGACTTGTACCTGGCTAGTGGTGTCGGGATGAGTCAAGATAAGATTCCAAAGAAGACCAAGTGTGAAACTTTAGTAGATTGAGTTCTCAACACAAAAATACATTTTCTCGTATATGCCTATCCCATTTTTTGCACGCAAACACCATTTGGAGACATTCGAGTCACGGACAGCGAGAGCTCTTGCACCTTTTTGTTCTTATGTTGCTTGTTTCAATGCTAAATATAGCCTCTTGCTTGTTATAACTTGAATTGAATTACATGCATTGATTGCTTTACTTAAAAGTTCTTATATGGTTGTTAGCATGTCACCACAGAAATTATGCTTTTATCATTTACCTACTCGAGGACGAGCAGGAATTAAGCTTGGGGATGTTGATACGTCCAAAACGTATCTATAAGTTCTGCTTGCTCCATGCCTCTTTTTGTGTGATATTGCTATGATATTGATGGACTTCCATACACTTTTGATCATATTTGGACTAACCTATTAACTCAGTGCACCCCAGTGCCAGTTCCTGTTTTCTGCTGTTTTTCTATTTCACGTTCCCCCCATATTAAAAGTGCTCCAAAAATTCGGGAAAATCCAATAAAAAATCAGCGATACGGAAGCTTTGAGAAACACCGAGGGGGGGGGGGGGCAGAGGGGACCCACCAGGGCCCCAGGCGCCCTCCCGGCGCGCCCTAGGGTGGGGCCGCGCCAGGGGGCCGCCTGGACCCCTAGTGGCCCCCCTGTCTGCCCCCTTCGCCTATATATTCCTCGTGACGTGAAACCCCCATGACGGGAACCCTTTTTCGTGATCTCTCCTCTGTTCCGCCGCCGCCGCGCTTCCAAGATCGGGAGCACCAGAAGACCTCTTCCCGGCATCCTGCCGGAGGGAGGAACCACCTCAGGGAGCTTCTCCACCACCATGGATGCTTCCCGGATGAACCGTGAGTAGTCCACCTTGGACCATGGGTCTATGATCAGTAGCTATGTGATGTTCTCCTCCCCTCTTTGTTCTTCATGGATTAGACCTCGTGAGCTGCTCTACATGATCGAGGCACATATGTAATATTTCTGCTGTTGCTATGCTGAGTTTGCTGGGATCCGATGGATTATGAGATTATGTTCAGATTGTGTTTGAGTAATATATTTGATTCTTCTCTTTTATATTTATGTTCTAGAGTAATTCTTGAATGTTCTCCGTTGCTGTTTATTGCTTTGGCAAAGTAGTAGGTAGTGACTCCAAGAGGGAGCGTTATGCATGATTGTGGGTTCAAGCCCCCCGATGACTAGCTTGAGTGACAGAAACATGAGTCTAGGGGATGTGTTGTTGCCACAAGGTAGAAAACAACGATGCTTGTACTTGCGGGTGCAAGGATTGTTTACTTTACGCAAAGTTCTTTAATGCAGTTGTCCGTTGCTTTGAGTTTACACTTTGGGTGGGATTCACAACTTAATACCAGCGAGATGTTCTGGATAGATATCTATAATTTCTGCTTGCTCCATGCATGTTTTGTGTGATATTGCTATGTTCTAGATACACTTTCATACACATTTGATCATATTTGGACTAACCTATTAACTCAGTGCACCCCAGTGCCAGTTTCTGTTTCCTGCTGTTTTTTGTATTTCAGGTTTTCCCATTATTAAAAGTTCTCAGAAAATTCCGGGAAAAATGTATAAAAAATCAGCGTTCCAGAAGTTTCCTTACGCCCGAATGGGGGCCAGAGGGGCCGCACCTGGTGCCTAGGCGGCCAGTGCGAGCGACCCAGGGCTTGGCCGCGACGAGAGGCCTCCTAGGCGACTGGTGGCCCCCCTGGTGCCCCCCTTTGGCTCCTATTTATTCTCCCGTCGCGAAAATCCTGATTCCAGACCCCTTTTCTCCATAAGCAATTCCGATCTCCGCCGCCATCACCGACAAGCTTCGGGGGACCAGAATTCCTGTGCCGGCACCCTGCCGGGACGGGGAAGTGCCCCCGGATTCATCTCCATCGACGTTGCTTCCTCCCTCCATGATGCGGGAGTAGTTCCTCCCCGGGGCTGAGGTTTCTACTAGTAACTATGTGGTCTTCTCTCTCTCCCATGATGTGATCTTGATTGTGATCATAGGTGAAGGGAATATGCCCGAGAGGCAATAATAAAGTGGTTATTATCTTATTCCATGTTTATGATAAATGTTTATTTTCATGCTATAATTGTGTTAACCGGAAACGTTAATACATGTGTGTTTAATAAACAAAGAAAAGGTTCCTAGTAATGTCTCTCTTTATACTAGCTTGTTGATTAACGGATGATCAAGGTTTCCTGATCATTGACATTGGATGTCGTTAATAACAAGGTCATATCATTGGAGAATGATGTGATGAACATACACCCACAGTAGTTATAGCAATACGATCATGTCATCAAAGTTTCTATTGCTGTATCAAACTTTCACGAAGTAACCCTAATCCTTAGACCATGAGATCACGTCAATCACTGACACCGGAAGAGTACTTTGATTCCATCAAACGTCACACCGTAACAGGGTGATTATAAAGGTGTCGTTGGGTACTTGGAAAGTGTTAGTTGAGGCTCGTGGATCAAGAGTGGGATTTGTCCATCCAGATGACGGAGAGATATACTCTGGGCCCTCTCGGTGATATCACATTGACATCGCTTGCAAGCACGTGACTGGCTCACGAGGATGTTATATCACGGAACGAGTAAAGAGTACTTGTCGGTAACGAGATCGAACTAGGTATGGATGATACCAAATTATCGGATCTCGGACAAGTAAAATATCGCGAGACAAAAGGAATTGGTTATGGAGTAATGGTTCACACGATCACTAGTTCATCGTTGAGTAAGTGGGAGTCATTATGGATCTCCAGATCCCGCTGATGATTATTGATCTGAGAGGAGTCTCGGTCATGTCCATTTTATTCACGAACCGTAGGGTGACACACTTAAGGTTCATCGACGTGTTTTAAGTGGATACGGAACGCAGGAGAAAATACTGGACAACACAGGACAGCACAAGGACTGTTTCCATAAAATTGCCGAAATAGTTTCGGAATATCGAAATAGTGCAAGGGGATAATTGTTAATGTGTTCATTGAATGAAGTGTTCATCAATGAAGTACTCATTAAATGAAGTGTTCATTAATTTGAGTGACATTAAACAAGTGAATTAAAAGGAGTTTTAATTGGAAGACCTTTGGTTTTTGAGTGGAGGTTAAATGGGAGAAAGTGCCACTTGATTATGTGTGAGTGGAGACTCCACTAGCAATCAAGAGGGGAGAGGTGGGGGCACCTCTTGGGGCGCCTTGGGTGCTGCCCCCCTCTCCTATAAAAGGAGGAGGTGGAGACCCCTCTAGTCACCAATTCCTCCATCTCTCATATGCCCTTTGGTTGGCATCTTCCTCCCCTTGCTAGCTGATCCAGTTTCACGAGTACGGTCCTTAGGCGAAGCCCTGCTCAAGATCTTCTCTACCACCACCACCACTATGTTGTAGTGCTACTGGAGTTCCCGAGGATCCACTACTTCCGCTGCCCAACTGGAGCAAGGGGCGGAGGTCGTCACTGATCTGTACGTGTGACCGACTACGGAGACGCTGCCCGTTCGTGGCGTCAAGTCTTCATCACGACCTTGAGGTCGGCGAGTGTTCGACTACATCACCCACGAGAATAGTTCTCGTTAAAGCTTTTGGTCTTCGAGGGTGAGTCCTTCTCAAACCGTTACAAGTTATCTCCTAGATGTGATCTTGGCAGTTGCAATCGTAGGAAAATTTTTGTTTTCTATGCAACGAACCCTTCAGTGGTATCAGAGCCTCGTCTATGCGTAGATGCTTTGTACGGTTAGAACACATAGAGATGTGGGCGTTGATCCTCTAGTTGTTACCCTCTTTTGTGCACTTGTTCATATTGCGGCAATGTTGGATTGAAGCGGCCCTAAGCGCAGATTGCGTGTCACGCTTGACATACGGCTTGTACCGTATAAAGTGGCTTTGGGGGTGTCTGTTTCTCTAACATTAGTGATATGGCATTTGCAACGGAGGGCCCTGGAAAGGGATGAAAAGAAACAACTAGCGAATCAACGTTGTGGTTCTTGTCCGTAGGTAAGATCGGTTCTTTCCTAGGAAGCCCAAAACCACGTAAAATTTGCAAAGATAATTTAGAAGCGTCTAACTTGTTTTTGCAGGGCATGTGATGTGATATGGTCATTTTTACAAAATTGTTGTATGAAATGAGATTTATTGTAAACAACCGGAAGGAGCCATATGGTTGTGTTTTTCCTTTTTAAGGCCTGCGTGCTGTAGATATATCCATGAGATATATTGTAATGGAGAAGGACGACCATGGTGGTGGCGCCATGGACCTTGGTGCCGCGCCGGTGGCATGATGGAGATCATACCAAGACGCACAAGATGGAGATCTAATGCGAGAAGGACCATATCATATCACATTATCCATGCATGTGATGTTTATCCTTTTATGCATCTTATTTTGCTTAGTTACGATCATGATCGCTGCGGTAGCATTATAAGATGATCCCTCTCACTTAATATCAAGATAATTATATGTTCTTCCTTAGTATGCACCGTTAAGAAAGTTCGTCGTTTCGAGACACCACGTGATGATCGGGTGTGATAGACTCTACGTTCGCATACAACGGGTGTTTTCAAGCCTAGCATGTACAGACATGGCCTTGAAACACATGCAAATACTAAGGTTCTACTTGGCGAGCCTAGCATGTACAGACATGGCCTCGGAACATGGACCGAAAGGTTAAGCACGAGTCATATGGATGATATGATGAACCATATTGAGATGCTCGCCATTGCAGCTACACGGCCTCACGTGATGATCGGTCGTGGTGTAGTGAGTTTGGTTCGTGTAATCACCAAAGACGACTCGAGGGATGTTGTTTTTGAGTGGGAGTTAGATGAACTCATTTTATCATGAACTAAATCAAAGTGAATTTGCATAGTTCGTTGTAGTCATTGGCATTTGTTTACTACCTTTGCGCTTAGCTATAATTGAGATAATAGAACTATAGAATTCTGGATATTTAACTTTACGGACTGGTACCGTATTGTTTGAGTGTCAATCTAAAGTTTAAAGTCTTATTGCAAACGTTAGCAAACCTTGCTTACTCCATGAAGTTTAATAATGTGTATTAAATCGAGAGTAAAAATTCCAGTGTTAGTGTCTAAGTATCACACTTGCCTCCATGATCCTTGATATTCAAATGTTGTTTTTTATTATCAAGGTTATCTAGGAGCTGAAAGGATTGTTTCAGAAACTATCATGTGTGGAAGATATAGCGATATCTGAAACAATGTTTAGTTGCAATGTGATAGAGTAAAATTTAGTGAGAAACATGTTCTCATATTGTATGAGAATTTGTGAAGGTTGGAGACACTATGTGTCCTAATCTCTCAAAAAGGTTTTGGGAACTAATATTGTACTCACAGTTTGTCCCTATGAGCTATGGTAGTTTTGTCATGAAAGTTGTCATGATAGGATGAATGGAAGATGTAGGTAAAATGTTTACTACACTATAAGATTACTAAAGAATGGAATTTGGAAGAACACCAAACATTTGATGACGGTGATCTACATCAAAGTGAGAATCAAAGGGTGTTAGTATTTGACTAACACACTTTGGATTATGTGTCATATGAATGGTGCCACAAGTGATGTTGATAAATTCTTCTAAAAAGGAAAGGAATTGCTGAAAGAGGATCTAAAAAATATTTTGGCGAAAAAGAAAAAGGAAAAGACTGGAAATGTCCAGCTCGGGTATATAGATGATATACATGTTATGGGTATATTCATTGCTTGTTAAACAGCGTGATTCTTGAGTATTGGATACTGATTGGTTGGTATGAAGTGTCATACAGAACAACGCAATACAAGAGTTGCAATGGCCTGAGTAACTAGCAAATGAATATGGGATGATTCTCATCAAGAACAAAATAAAGTGTTATTGTGTTTATCGTTGGAATTAAACCTAGCCTTCAAGATTTATTTGAATAATTGTTATTCTGTTCTGGTGTTATACGAACAATAGTTGTTCAAATTATCACCATATTCATAGAAGATGGATGAACTCTATAAATCTTGTTGGAGAAATCACATCCATAATAACTGATGCTAAACATGTCGCAAGACAAATGATTAGAAGATCACTTATGAGTGACACCACCGTTTGAATCATATTGGAAAGAAACACATGAAGAAACTCCATGGTGATGGAATTTTGGAGTCTTTTGATTTTGAATCAATTGACGGTTGTGAGAAATTTCTAGAGATGATTGAAACACCGTTTAAATCATATTGGAAAGATAACATGAAGAAACTCCATGTTGGTGGAATTTTGGAGTCTTTTGATTTTGAATCAACTGACGCTTGTAAGAATTTCCTAGAAATGATTGAAACTCCGTTCATAGGCCAAAGAAGGACGGACGACTAACTTATTGGACATTATACATGTTGATGTGTATAGTTCATTATGTGTAGCCGTGTGTGGTGGGTCTTATAACTTCATATACTTTAACCGAGGATTTGAGTGAATATATGTGTATATTTACTTGATAAGGAAGAAGTATGAAATGTTTGAAAATGTTCAAATAAATTTTAAGATGAAGTGAAAATCATTGTAACGAGAAAATAAGAGTTTATGATTGGATCATAAAAGAAGATTTTTGAGTTAAAAGTTTAGCAAATGCCTGAGAGTTTAGGAATCGTTCCAAAACTTGCATTTCCCGAAACACCATAGGAGTATGGAGTGTTCGAGAGATGTAATCAAACCTTGTTTGACATGGTAAGGATCAAAGGTGTTATTTATAAAATTGCCATTATATTTTAAGGATTAAGCTTTAGAGACTACCGCTTTTCACTGAAAAGAGCGCCATCGAGATCCGTTGAAATGACACCATATAAGTTATGGAATGGGATAAAACCCAATTTGTCTTTTCTTAAATTTTGGTATGCAAGGCATATGTAAAATGTTTACAACCAAAGTAGGATAAAATGCGTCTTTGTAAGTTATCCCAAAGTAACCGTTGGGTATTCCTCCATAACATAAAGACAAAAGTGTTTTGTGGCTAAGTGCATCAAGTTTCTTGAGAAGGAATTTTTTGCGAAAAGTTAAGTGGGAGGACAGTAGAACTTCGATTAGGTTGTTGAACCTAAGATTTATGTGCTAAGTGGCGCAGCGCCGGAAAGTGTCCCGGAAGCGGCCGCAATGCTCTTGGCTCCCGTGTCCCAAAGGTTGTGGTCACGGCGATCTAAGTTCCTATTGAACTGCGTAGTTCGGATAATCGATCAAATAGTAAGATTTGTGATTGAATCATTGTTATTTGTTAATAATGGACCGACTACATGCAAAGAAGCAATGATAGGCCCTGACTCCGTCAAAATGGCTAGAAGCTATAAAATCCGTGATAGTTCCATACACGAGAAACCAAGTTTCTGAACTTGGAAGACCCTCCAGATACCGTGTTTGGATCTATAAAGAAACAGACGTGGATGTTCTCACATCTATGAAATATTCGACATATCGTTAAAATGGTTTACGATTATGTTCAAAGAGTTGGCTATGACAAGATTTGATCTTTCATAACGATATTTAGTCTGGACGGATTATTGTAGCAACCACTACATATGCTAGTTTTTTGTATATGGTAGTTGAACAAACGGAACAACGTTCTTCTAATAGAATGGTTACCTAGGACGTGTACAGGACACGGTCCAAAGGGTTCTGTTAATTCAAAGGATGCTAAAATAGCATGCAAATTTCAATGGTTGAAATAAGCATTCGCGGAGTTGGAATCTTCATCATGATAAAATTGTTAAAACGTTTAGTTTCATCAGAGACGGTGAAGATGCTTGCTTTTGCAAGAAATTAAGTGGGAGCGCTGAGACATATTTCTAATACATTATGTAGAAGACATATTGTTGATTGGAAATGATGTATCTTTTATTGACACGGGTGAAGTTTCATTGAAAATTTGATTTTAATGGAAGATTTGGGCAAAACCAGAATATTGGACATCAATGTCTATGCAGATAGATTGAGGTTCTAATATGGTTGTGCCAAAGTACATAGATGAGGTATTGAATGAAGTTCAATATGGAAACGACGAGAAAAGTTCTTGCCGCATGGAAAAGGTTGAAGCGAGATTCAAGTGTTTTGACACTTGGTGAGTAAAACCACATGAATGATTTGATCAATCATGTACACCATGATATGTACAATTCCAGAATGTCCTATGCTCTAAATGTTATGAGCATATACCAGAATGATTCATAAGATGATCATTGGACAATAGTAAAGATATCCTTACGTGCTTTGGAAGGACTAAGAATATATATTATGTATGTTGGACAATAGTTCATTGTAAAGTGTTACATTGATACTAGTTTTGTCGCAAGATACAATCTAAATTTATCTCAATTTTGGCGGTATGTTAAGGTGGCAAAATGTAATGGAAGAAAGTTCCATGATAGATTTGGAATAGTTCCAAATGGATTTGGATGAGTTCCAAAGTTAAGACATTATAACGAATACTACAAGGAAAGGCTAAGTATATGACTGCTCTAGCAGCAGCAAAGGAGGGCATTTGTAAGAAGTTTGTTTGACAAACTAGGTGTAGTTCCAAGCGAGCTAATACTATGAAGATCTATTGTACGACAATAGATTCAACATGTTTTGAGCTCAAGGGACTAAGGTCTCACCGGAGGACCAAATTTATGCAATGCCATCTCATTAGTGAATGAGTGATGCGTAGAGACGCAAAGAAATGCAAATACACACGGACCTGAAGTGTCAGATCTGGATATTAGGTTTACCACTAGCAATGCGTATGGATAACACCTGAATGCCATAGGTGTTGGATGCGCAAGTACTAAACTAGATTATTGACTCTAGTGCAAGTGGGAGACTGAAGGGAATATGCCCGAGAGGCAATAATAAAGTGGTTATTATCTTATTCCATGTTTATGATAAATGTTTATTTTCATGCTATAATTGTGTTAACCGGAAACGTTAATACATGTGTGTTTAATAAACAAAGAAAAGGTTCCTAGTAATGTCTCTCTTTATACTAGCTTGTTGATTAACGGATGATCAAGGTTTCCTGATCATTGACATTGGATGTCGTTAATAACAAGGTCATATCATTGGAGAATGATGTGATGAACATACACCCACAGTAGTTATAGCAATACGATCATGTCATCAAAGTTTCTATTGCTGTATCAAACTTTCACGAAGTAACCCTAATCCTTAGACCATGAGATCACGTCAATCACTGACACCGGAAGAGTACTTTGATTCCATCAAACGTCACACCGTAACAGGGTGATTATAAAGGTGTCGTTGGGTACTTGGAAAGTGTTAGTTGAGGCTCGTGGATCAAGAGTGGGATTTGTCCATCCAGATGACGGAGAGATATACTCTGGGCCCTCTCGGTGATATCACATTGACATCGCTTGCAAGCACGTGACTGGCTCACGAGGATGTTATATCACGGAACGAGTAAAGAGTACTTGTCGGTAACGAGATCGAACTAGGTATGGATGATACCAAATGATCGGATCTCGGACAAGTAAAATATCGCGAGACAAAAGGAATTGGTTATGGAGTAATGGTTCACACGATCACTAGTTCATCGTTGAGTAAGTGGGAGTCATTATGGATCTCCAGATCCCGCTGATGATTATTGATCTGAGAGGAGTCTCGGTCATGTCCATTTTATTCACGAACCGTAGGGTGACACACTTAAGGTTCATCGACGTGTTTTAAGTGGATACGGAACGCAGGAGAAAATACTGGACAACACAGGACAGCACAAGGACTGTTTCCATAAAATTGCCGAAATAGTTTCGGAATATCGAAATAGTGCAAGGGGATAATTGTTAATGTGTTCATTGAATGAAGTGTTCATCAATGAAGTACTCATTAAATGAAGTGTTCATTAATTTGAGTGACATTAAACAAGTGAATTAAAAGGAGTTTTAATTGGAAGACCTTTGGTTTTTGAGTGGAGGTTAAATGGGAGAAAGTGCCATTTGATTATGTGTGAGTGGAGACTCCACTAGCAATCAAGAAGGGAGAGGTGGGGGCACCTCTTGGGGCGCCTTGGGTGCTGCCCCCCTCTCCTATAAAAGGAGGAGGTGGAGACCCCTCTAGTCACCAATTCCTCCATCTCTCATATGCCCTTTGGTTGGCATCTTCCTCCCCTTGCTAGCTGATCCAGTTTCACGAGTACGGTGCTTAGGCGAAGCCCTGCTCAAGATCTTCTCTACCACCACCACTACTATGTTGTAGTGCTACTGGAGTTCCCGAGGATCCACTACTTCCGCTGCCCAACTGGAGCAAGGGGCGGAGGTCGTCACTGATCTGTACGTGTGACCGACTACGGAGACGCTGCCCGTTCGTGGCGTCAAGTCTTCATCACGACCTTGAGGTCGGCGAGTGTTCGAGTACATCACCCACGAGAATAGTTCTCGTTAAAGCTTTTGGTCTTCGAGGGTGAGTCCTTCTCAAACCGTTACAAGTTATCTCCTAGATGTGATCTTGGCAGTTGCAATCGTAGGAAAATTTTTGTTTTCTATGCAACGAACCCTTCAATAGGCTATGTTAATCTAGGATGATCCCATGATGTTTCCCCTTCTTCTATGTAATGGATTGATGTACTCACTTGATCTTATATAGTATAATCCCCGAGACCATGGTGACAGCGGTCTATTGGACATGGGTTAGAAGAATATTTTCATGAGTGATTTCCTCTTTTGTGTGTGGATTGAAGATTGAGAGACTCTTGGTGCTTGTCTTTGACTATTCCATATATATGTTGTGGGGATTGTGATACTCTCTTTGGATGGCCGCGGTGACATTGGGAAATCCATAGATGAGAACTACGAACTCTGAGGTGTGCTTTTGTAGCCCTACACAATTCTCGTCCTCTCTTGACCACAAAGGTATGACCTCCGAGTACGTCTCCATTGCATGTTTTATGAGGAATATCATGTGATTAGACTATGTTAATGTTTCTGGGAGTTGCCACTAGTGAAAGTATGAAGCCTAGGCCTTGTTTCCACCATTGCAATACCGTTTGCGCTCATGTTTAATACTTGTTTGCTTGTTGCACTTTTTATTACAGATTTATATTACCTTTCTTTGCTACACCTATCACCCATATTTTACCATCTCTTCGCCGAACTAGTGCACCTATACAACTCCTAGTTGTATTAGGTGTGTTGGGGACACAAGAGACTTCTTGTATCTTAATTGTAGGGTTGCTTGAGAGAGACCATCTTCAGCCTCTACTTCCCTTAGTTCGATAAACCTTAGGTCATACACTTGAGGGAAATTGTTGCTGTCCTACAAACCTCTGCGCTTGGCGGCCCAACATAGTCTACAAGAATAGAAGCGTGCGTAGACATCAGGTGGGTCCACCCCCTTCCCCTCTTGATGATTCAGGAAGCTTCCGGGTCGCTGATTTTTTATTGGATTTTCCGGAATTTATTTGGCACTTTTAATGGCCGGAAAACCTGAAATACAAAAACATCAGAAAACATGAACTGGCAACTGGGTGCACTGAGTTAATAGGTTATTCCAAATATGCTCAAAAGTGTATGAAAGTTCAAGCAAAACATGGCAAAGTCACACAAAACATGCATTGAGCAAGCAGAAATTATAGATGCGTTTGGGACGTATCACTTTGTGTGGGAGAGAAAGACTCTCCACTTCAAACTAGAACACATCATAGGATTTTCCATGCTTATCTTTCTCTGTTGTGTGTTCTTTATCTTTTCGTAGCTGCTGCCATGTTTAGTTTTAGTTTGTCTTTTGCAAGAGCTTTAGCTTTTATTTAGTTTGTTGCTGGAACTCTCTTTAGTTTTCATGTTTATCTTGTTAAGAGAGATGGTTGTTGCACTGAGTTGTGTCATGTCTTGCAAGTAGGAAATTGAGGCTGCTATTCAATTGTAGTAGTAACTTGCAATAGTTTTGAGGTATGGTTGTGAGTAATGTTTGAAATTTTGGTATCAAGAGCTCTAGCCTATTAGTGATAGGTGTCGTATTTTGGGCAATCCGTGTTTATTTTCAAAACCTACAAAACTAGTTGAGAAATATAGCTACTAAATGGATTACTGATCTTTTGAGGGATCGGATATTAGAGTACACTCACGTACCATGAGTCGGGGATGCACAAGGATAACCAAACCCCCATACACTCCTCCTTGGGGTACTTGTCTCTTTGTGAACCTTCTCATTAGATTGAGAGTTACCGATAATAAGTGCATGAGTTCTTAGGACTAATGTAAGTATTGAAAGTTGACACTTCCACCTCCTCATATTTAGTAGCCTCTTCGGTACCCTGCATTCCCCTCTTCTCACTCCGAGAGTTGGCGTCCACCTTCGCCGGTGCATCCAAACCCTTGGCATGATACACTCGGTCATCATAAACTTCCCTATATCTTTCCTCAAAACAACCACCATACGTACCTATCAAGGCATTTCCATATCATTTCCGAGATATATTTCCATGCAACATCCACCTTCTCATGACTTGATATTCATGTCATACATGTTCCTGCTACACTGGCAGAGGCATACATTTGCATACATCGTGATAGATACATCTTCTTTATGTTGAGTACCTTGTAAAGTGTGAAGATCTTCTATACCTTCTTGTAAAATAGAGTGTTGCCCTTAAGTAAGGAAAAGATCCCAAAGAGGACAAAATTAAAAGATCCCAAAGAGGACAGATGAGAGATAAATAGAAAGAGTCATTGAGGCCAGCAACAAATAGAAAAAAATAGAAAAAAGAGAAAAATAAATAAAAAGAGAGAAAGGGGTAACACTACTATTCCTTTTGAAAGATCCACACTCGTGCTCCCTCTTATCCTTGTACTCCATAGAGATGATCATTTATGCATATAGCTATGTGGGGACCGTTCACACTATAAAACTTGGCTTGCATATTCCAAGGATGAGCCTCCTCAAACTAGCTCTAGGTCTTCATGAGCGAGCAAGTTGGATGCACCTCCACTAATACCATTGGAGAGATTCTCTTAGCTCATATGTGCATCCGTTGCATGGCAATCCCTACTCCTCACATCATATCTATCATTTGGCCTTCTCTTGCCTATGACTTTACTCATTGATGTGAGCCTTTCTCACCCTTTTTGTCTTCCTCCTCCACCATATTTCTCTCTTTGCCATCCTAAGTGTCAACTCTCGTGCTTACGCTCATCCATTGCATGAGTGCTCAAAATATCGAAAAGGAGTGAATCAAATTGACTTATACCTGGCTAGTGGTCTGGAGACGAGTCAAGATAAGATTCCAAAGAAGACCAAGTGTGCAACTTTAGAAGATTGAGTTCTCAACAAATATTTTTTTCTCTCGTATTTACATCCCCCTTCTTGCACGCAAACACCATCTGGAGACATTCGAGTCACGGACAGCAAGAGCTCTTGCACCTAATGTTCTTATGTTCCTTGTTTCAATGCCAATATAGACTCTTGCATGTTATGACTTGAATAGGATTACATACCTTGATTTCTTTACTCTCAAAGTTCTTATATGGTTGTTAGCATGTCACCACGAAAATTATGGTTGTTATCATTTACCTACTCGAGGACGAGCAGGAATTAAGCTTGGGGATGTTGATACGTCCCAAACGTATCTATAATTTCTGCTTGCTCCATGCATGTTTTGTGTGGTATTGCTATGATCTAGATACACTATCATACACTTTTGATCATATTTGGACTGACTTATTAACTCAGTGCACCATAGTGCCAGTTCCTGTTTTCTGTTGTTTTTCTATTTCAGGTTTCCCCCATATTAAAAGTTCTTGAAAAATTCGGGAAAACTCAGATAAAAAATCATGGACGCTTCCCGGATGATCCGTGAGTAGTCTACCTGATACGTCCCAAACGTATCTATAATTTATGCTTGCTCCATGCATGTTTTGTGTGACTTTGCCATGATTGGCTTGAACTTTCATACACTTTTGAGCATATTTGGACTAATCTATTAACCTAGTGCACCCAACTGCCAGTTGCTGTTTTCTGCTGTTTTTTGTATTTCAGGTTTTTCCGGCCATTAAAAGTGCTCCAAAAAATCCGGAAAAATCAGATAAAAAATTAGCGACCCGAAAGCTTCCGGAATCACCAAGGTAGCGGAGGGGGGCCACCACCAGGAGACCAGGAGGGTCCCTGGTGCGGCCCCACCCTAGGCCGCACCAGGAAGCCTCCTGGCTGCCTGGTGGGTCCCCTCGACACCCCCTCCGCCTATATTTAGCCCTCGGGATGGAAACCCCTAATATCGATCTCTTTTCCACGAACTCTCCTCTGTACCGCCGCTGCCACCATTTCAAGATCGGGGCTGCCTGGAGAAGCTGCCCCGGCACCCTACCGGGAGGAGGAACCCCCTCCGGGAGACCATCCATAGCCATGGACGCCTCCCGGATGTGCCGTGACTAGTCCCCCTTGGACCATGGTTCAGTGACCATTAGCTATGTGATGTACCTCTACCCTCTTTGTGCTTCCACTTTCGAGACCTCGTGAGCTGCCTCACATGATCGAGGCACTTTTGTAATTTCTGCTATTGCTATGCTGAGTTTGCTGGGATCTGGTGGATTATGAGATTATGCTCAGATTGTGATGAGTAATATATTTGGTTCTTCTCTTTTATATTTTGTTCTTGAGTAAATTCTTTCATGTTCTCCGTTGCAGTATTTTTCTTTGGCCAAGTAGTTTGCTTGCAACTCCAAGAGGGAGCGCTATGCTTGATTGTGGGTTCAGCCCCCTGATGTCTAGCTTGAGTGACAGAAACATGAGACTAGGGGATATGTTGTTGCCACCAGGGATAAAACAACGGTGCTTGTACCCGCGGGTGCAAGGATTGTTTACTTTACGCAAAGTTATTTTAATACAGTTGTCTGTTGCTTTGAGTTTACACTTTGGGTGGGATTCGCAAATTAATACCAGCGAGATGTTCTGGATAGATATCTCAAGGTGGACGATTCGGAGTAGATGAAGTTGGATTTCGGTCTACTTACGTTGGCGTACTGCCCATTGCTTTTGAGCCCTTCCTTTCTTTGCAGCATAGTTAGCATTGCGGTGCCTTCATAATTTTGTCAATTGCCTAGATGTGATTTGTTTACCTATCTAGCACTTTTATCGTAATTTGGGAGAGAGACATCGCTAGTGAAAATCACGGGAGCCCGGTCCATCTTCACATTATTGTTTACACCCTTAGTTTACTTTCAGTCTTTACTTTCAGTCTTTACTTTCAGTCTTTACTTTCAGTCTTTACTTTCAGTCTTTACTTTCAGTTCCACTTTTATCTCTTGCGTTGATCCTTTGTAAACACCAAAGCCGGAGGAATTCAAAACTCCTCTGTACTCGTTGGGAGCAAAGTTATTTGTATCTGTGTGCAGGTCCACGTCAAGCGCCGTGACACCTACTTGTATCTCTTGGAGTCCTACTGGTTTGATACTCAACCTTAGCATCTTTGCTAAGGGAAACTTGCTGCTACACTGCATCTCACCTTCCACTTGGGGTAACCAATGAGGAGAGTTGCCACTCTGTATCAAGCGAATTTCTGGCGCCGTTGCCGGGGACTCCAGTCTACAAGATAGGGGAGTTGCACACTATCTTTTATCTTTGCTTTTTAGTCTTGTTAGTTTACCTTTCAGTTTTTACTTTTGTGTCCTTTATACAAAATACCAAAAATACCTGCTGCTACTATGGGTTTCAATGAAAACACCAAGTTGCGTGACTTCACTAATCACAATAACAGTGACTTTATCTGCACTCCTATTGCTCCACCTGCCACTTCAGCACCTTCTTATGAAATTAAACCTGCTCTTCTTAATCTTGTTATGAAAGATCAATTCTCAGGTGCTGGAGAGGACGCTGCCTTGCACTTAAACCATTTTATCGAGCTCTGTGATATGCAAAAGTACAAGGAAGTGGATGGAGACATCGTCAAGCTGAAGCTTTTTTCCCTTCTCTTTGAGAGTAAGACCAAGGAGTGGCTGCAATCCTTACCCAAGAACAGTATCGATTTTTGGAGTAAATGCAAAGATGCTTTGATAGGGAAGTACTACCCCCTGCTAAAATTATTCAATTGAGGAGTAACATTATGAATTTCAGGCAATTGGATAATGAACATGTTGCCCAGGCATGGGAACGTATGAAGACGCTTGTCAAGAACTGGCCCACACATGGACTGACTACCTGGATGGTTATCTAGACTTTTTATGTAGGCTTGAACTTTACCTCGCGGAACTTGTTAGATTCGGCCGCGGGAGGAACTTTTATGTCAACCACACTTGGTGCTGCCACAAAGCTACTTGATGAGATGATGCTGAACTACTCTCAGTGGCACACCGAAAGATCTCCAACTGGTAAGAAGGTAAATTCTGTCGAGGAGATCTCCTCTCTAAATGAAAAGGTTGACCTTATCATGTCTCTACTTACCAAGCAAGCTCCTACTGATCCTCAGGATGTTCCTTTAAATTCCTTGGTTGCTCAAGAGCAAGTAGATGTGAATTTTGTCTCTAGAAAGAACTTCAACAATAATGCTTATAGGAGTAATTTTGGTAGAAACAACCCTAGGCCTTTCCCATCCAACAACTATGGGAACGGTAATAGCAACTCCTACAGCCAGAATTATAGGGAAAGAGACCTACCCAGCTATGAGAAACTTATAGAAATAGAAAAAGTCACCAAAAGCTATATGCACACACAGTTTGAACAAAACAAGGCCTTTTCCAGACAGTTAGATGAGCACTCCTCTATCCTGCAAAACATTAGCAAACAACTTGAGAGCCTGAATAGTGACATTTCCAGCCTCTAAACTAGACTCACTGCCATTCAGACCTATGTTTCAAACATGTCTCACACCCAATCTACCTTGATAAACCAGATGGCAGCCAAACCAGAAGTCATTCCCAAGGAAGAAGAAATAATTAAGAGCCTTCCTACCTACCACACAGTAGCCACTATCCAAGTAGTTGAGGATGTCCAAACTGTTAGCACCCATCACAACCCTAGTCCCACTAGACCTACCAATGGTGATGCTACCACCTCAACCATAGATAAAGAAACCTCTATAAACATAGAGGCTTTCAAACAAGTGAGCCTAAATGATATCACTACCTCCTTGATAGATAGTAGTGACCTAGACTTTGACAACTGCACTTTACCTGAAGTTATTGGTTTCCTACACAAGATGTCTAGAGACCCCCACACTAGCACACTTAATATTGCCTTCACAGAGCATATCACCAATGCTCTAATCAAAGTTAGAGAGGAGAAGCTTAGACTAGAAGCCTCCATACCTAGGAAGCTAGAAGATGGTTGGGATCCTATGATAAAAATCAAATTGAATAACTTCTCTTGTTATGCTCTTTGTTATGTTGGAGCAAGTACCTCTGTTATGCCCAAAAGAATGTATGATATGCTTGAATTGAAACCTTTTGATCCTTGTTCTTTTGGTGTTCGTCTTGTTGATTCTTCCGTAGAGAAGCCTTTGGGGAAGATCAACGATGTTCTTATCATTGTCAATGACAATTATGTTCCCGTTGATTTCACTATTATGGACATTGAGTGTGAGCCCTCTTGTCCAATTATTTTGGGACGTCCTTTTCTTCGCACAGTTGGTGCTGTTATTGACATGAAAGAGGGGAATATCAAATTCCAATTCCCTCTCAGTAAAGGGATAGAACATTTCCCTAGGAAAAAGATTAAGTTACCTTTTGAGTCCTTCACACGGGCAAGTTATTCTTTTGAAAAGACTTGATCTTCTGCTTTAAGCCTAGCTAATGGCTCTAAAGAAGCGCTTTCGGGAGGCAGCCCGCAACGAATTTAGGTTCTTCTTTTTGTTTTTCTTCTGTTCTTAGTGGTCTTGATGATTGTTATTACTGTAGCAACATCATTTTTTCTTTACTTTTCAAGCTTTGTGCCAAGTTTAGCCTCAGATTGCAAGAAAGGTTAAAAGTTGGTACATGCTGTCCAGAAAGATATTCTGTCTACTTGACGGAAAAATTCGGCATAAATCACCAGATCATCTTTTTGAGCTGAATTTTTTTACAGCATTCTCCATAAAATTATCTTTCAGGCGTATGTACAGAGTTTTTTGATTTGAGTTGTAGAAGTACCTCCGAAAAATTATTTTCTCTCTGTTGTTCTGTTTTTCTCAGCTTCTGCCCCGGTTTTTCTTTTCGCAGTTTTGCAATCCTTAAGCTTGCTTTTTCTTTGCAAAATCATTTGGGAAGGCAAGAGAAACAATAGATATTCCTGGAAATCTTTATTTGCAGTAGAGGAAAATTATTTTAGTAGGGCACTAATCTCTCTAATCAGTCTACAATGAGTTATGTATGAAGGGAGTTTTAAAGTGCGCGAAGGATGATGATGAAAGAAGATCTTGGAGTGTCAAACTCTCAAGCTTGGGGATGCCCATGTGCACCCCCAATAAATATTCAAGGAGACTCAAGCGTCTAAGCTTCGGGATGCCCCCGTGCATCCCCTTCTTCATCAACAATCATCAGTTCGTCCCTCGTTGCACTATATTTTTATCACTTCATGCGTTGTGTGCTATGCTTGGAGCGTCTCGCTCTTTACTTTTCTAGGTTTGTTTTTGCTTTTTTGGCTGTAGTAACAAGTTATGCCCCAGGTTACTCTTTTGTGTGGGAGAGATACACGCTCCGCTTGAACAAGAACTCCACATAGGATTTGCATGCTTATTCTGTTGGGAAACGTAGTAGAATTCAAAAAAATCGTGCCTACGTAACAAGCACCCAAGATCATCCAAGATAGATTGCATACAAGGTTTAGGTCTTTGCTCACCAACCGATGCAGCGGAAGTAGAGTTGGTGAAGCTCGTGGACGTAGTGGAAGTAGATCTCGCAAGTTCTCCCACGAACAGTCCCTCGATCAATCCCACGAACAAGTCCCGCGATCTAGTCCCACGGACAAGTCCCACGAACAAGCTCCTCGAAGAAGGGTCGAAGGTACGACCCCTCCATTAGTATCCAAACATCCCGTAGCAGCAATCCAGCAGCGCTCCGCCGTCCAGAGATGAACGCCACCGAGAAAACTTGAGGGAGAAAACCCTAACGGATTCCGATCTAGAACAGCGTCTAAACCGGGGTCTAAAAGTGGAGCAACGGGGTTTAGAGGAGGGAGGGTGGCGCATAGGCCTTGGGGATTGATTGTGTGTTTCTCCCCCTCCCCCTGGCTCACCTTATATAGGTGGCCAGGAGGTCTAGGGCGCAGCCCAAGGAGGATTGGGAGTCCAACTTGGACTCCCAAGCCTTCCAAACCTTCCCACACCTTCCCACCGGAAACCTGCCATAATGGGTTTTGGTATTCCCACCTGGAGGGGGATTCCTTCCCCTTGCTGCGCCCCCCACCCCTTGGCCGGCCAGGGCAGCCTAGGTGGCTTGCCCCCCAAGGCTAGGGGCGCAGGGGAGTGGGTGGTACTGCCCGGAACCTTCCGGAACCTTCCATGACCTTCTAGAAGCTTCCAGGACCTTCCCGGACATATCGGGACCGTTTCGGGACATTCCGGACACTTCTGGAGCACTTCCAGGACCTTCCGGGACCGTTCTCGGACGTTCCGAAGCCATCCGAATAGTTTACAAAACCATCCGAGTTACAATTTAAGCCACCCGATGACCGCGAAGGTTGTCAGGACGCCCAGCGATTATCCAGAAACTATTCCGGTTGATCCAGGACTTCCCCAGTACCATTCTCATATGATTCGGAACCACCTGGGACTACTCCAGAGTGATCCGGACATATCCTTAAATACCCAGAACTACTTCTGGTGCCCTTATGAACAATTCCATAAATCTCCGGAACTACTTCCGGTACCCGTATGAACTATTCTGCTTTGCTTCCACTAAACCTTCTACCATACTAGTATTCTAACAGACTACTGCTCGTTAAGTGTGTGACCCAATAGGTTCGGTATAATGCGGACATGACTCAGAACATCTTCCGGACATAGGTCAACAGCCTTTTGTCAATAGCCAATAATCAACAGCGGAGCCATGGACACCCATGTTGACTCCCGCACATACACGAAGAAACTTCGAGTGAACCATTATGTTTATTCATGTACCATTCCCTTTGCTTCGTGATATATGACAAAGTTAGAGGAGAGATGTTTGGCACCCATGTGTAACAACTTCTTGATCACAAGCCACTCGTTATCCTCTTTGCTCGTTTGTCCATTTTCTCGTTATCGTATTCCGCTATCCCCGTGACTGAATCACAATGCGTCTGGCCAGACTATAATGGATACCGTCATACCGAGTGGGCCTGAAGTGAATATCTTCTTCATCGTGAAGGATCAAATCCCATTCTTGAACTATCACAGTCACTAGCCACACCATCTGACATACCCAGAACTTATTTTACTACTTCCCATTTACGGGAGGATTCATCTAAGAACCAAAGCATGTCTTCCTGTGTGAAGCAACTCGATACTCTCATGGTCTAAGGAATTACGTATATGAAAACATTTCATGATATGACTTATAACGTAGTTACGATGTGATCTCTAAGTATATCATTCAATACTGGGGTCGGTTCAACATCATTGTTCTGCTAACAATATGTTCCCATTGCTACTGACATCCTTGTTACAAGAACAATGTCCATGATTAAGAAAACGTAATCATCAGTTAGCACATGAGCTGGTCTTAGAGGCTAAACAAGGAACTCTTGGTGTTTACATTTCCACACATGCAAATGAGTTTTCTTCTGAATCTCACAGTCAGGGTCATTGCAATTATAGCACAGAAATATAAACATTAATTACGAACGTGGAAATATATATAATAACATTTTATTATTGCCTCTAGGGCATATTTCCAACAGTCTCCCACTTGCACTAGAGTCAATAATATTGTCAGTGCTTGAGCACTTTACACCTATGGCATACCGTTGTAATAAATGCCTCATTTGTGGTATAGACCTCATCTTCGGATCTGACGTTTCAGGCCCGTTTGTATCTTGCATATCTTCGCGTTTTCACGCTATCATAAAATTCACTAATTTTATCAGTTTAGCTTTGTATATGTTTGAATCATTTGGCAGGACCTTGGTTCCTTTAGAATAAGTCATGAAATCATTCGTCAATGTTCCATGAGTTTCAAGCATCTAGGAAACCATACCATGTTCATAAATGAATTTATGATCCAAAATACCCTCCTTGTTACTTCTTTAAGAAACAATATACTTAGCCTCTGTTATAGAATTCGCCACAGTATCGAACTTGACATAGTTCCTCCATACTGTGCCACCCTTACGTGTGAAACACATAATCCAAATTAAAATCGAAAATCGATCGGAGTAAGTATGAAGACTGAATTGGTGTAACTGTTTACATCAAAATTCAGCTGGTGTAACTTGTTACAACGAGCTCTTCATTATCTCCATTTTCCGAGAAACATATCTTATCTATCATAAGTTTAACTTTTCACTGTTTGTCCAATGATCAACATATTGATCACTTTGGTATCTTGCTCATAACCTTTTGAAGCACTGGACATATCTGGTCGTTTTACATATTATGGTGTACATGATTAATCCAAACACACGGGTGAGTGGAATTCAATTCACGTGTTTTTTGCTTATCTGTGTTCATCAACACCGATTTCTGCAAAAAACTTTTCACCACGACTTCGGCAAGAACATGTTTCTTGGCATTTCATACTAAACTACTTTAGTATCATGTCAATATGTAGTGTTGGCTTTAGCATGATCAGGCACTTACTATCTTCATAGATCACTATGCTCAATACTAATGCTATATCAGCCCAAGTTCTTCAACTGAAAACTATTTCCAATGAAGTCCTTATTCGTGTCAAGAAATTTATATCATTTCTAATCAACAATATGTCATCTACATAAGGTTTTAGAAATATTATTCAGCTCCCACTTACTTTCTTGAATATTCAAGCATCTTCGTTATTCCTGATGAAAACAAACTCTTTTGGAAATTTCATCACAACGAAAATTCCAACTCCATTATGCTAGCTCCAGTCCATCACTGGATATCCAAGGCTTGCATCTATTTTAGCATCCTTTGAATCGACAAAACATTCCGGTCGTATCACATATACGTCCTTTGTTATATTTCCGTGTAGGAACTTTGTTTTGACGTTCATTCTACCATATCCTATAAATGAGATATGTAGTAATTGCTAATATAACCCGAACTGACTAAATCATTTCTACGGTCGACACTATTTCGCCGTATTCAACCTTTGAACTTGCTAGAAAACAATTTTACAACGAGTTGAGCTTTATGGATAAAACAATTTCATCCGAATCAATTATAGATCCATATATATATTCTTCAGACTTTTAGTCTTTCCGAGGGTCTACCAAGTTCAAAACTTGACTTACTTCCATGGATACTATCTCGGATTATTTGGCATTTAGCCAAATCCCGGAGTCAGGGCCCATCAACGCTTCTTTGTATATCACAGGTTTATCATTGTCGAACAACAATATCTCGTTTTACATATCATGAATGTTTGTACGATTTTTGTCTAACCTGTGTGGTTCAGCTGCGTACTTCTCTGAAGATTCAACAATCTTTGACAAGTTGCACTGTCCTCCCACTCACTCTTTTGTAAGAAACTATTTTTCTTCAAAATACATTGTTCTTAACAGCAAACAGTTTTGCTTTTGTGTAGTGATAGAGGAATACCAAAACTTTTGGCATAACCTTAACAAAGTAGCACTTATCTGATTTGGGGTTTTGAGTATGTCAAACATATGCCTCATATACCCAAATTTTAAGAAAAGACAACATGGTTTTAACAGTCCATACCACATCTAATATGGTGTCATTTCAACAGATTTGATGGTGCTCTTTTCAGTGTAAAAGCTGTAGTCACTAACGCATAACTTTAATAAGTATAATGGCAAATTGATAAACGTCATATTTGATCTTACCGTGTCATACATGGATTGATTACATCTCTCGAACACTTTACTCATAGTGGTGTTCCGGGAGACGCAAGTTATGACACTTTTTCACAACTCATCAGACGTTCGCTAAACTTGTAACTCAAATATTACTTTCTACAATCTAATTTGCAGAAGCTTTATTTTCTTGTTACAATGAATTTCTATTTCACTCTAAAATTCCTTGAAAATTTCAAAGATTTCAGACGTATGTCTCTATTGAACAGATATCCACATATCTACTTCAACCCATGAGTGAAGATAGGGAATCCACTGCACACAACCACACTTATTGGACTACACACATCATCATGTATGATTACCAATGGTTCAGTTGCCCGTTCATGTATGGCCTATCAACGGTGTTTTAGTCACATTACTTTGAGACAAAGATCGCAAGCATCAAGTGATTCATAATCATATGACTCGAAAGTCCATCACTTATGGAAATTCTTCATGCATGTTATGTCACTTGTGATAAACGGCAGTGCCACATCTATGTGGTATTTCTGTTAGTCTTGCGACGTTTAGCGTCAGTGTTATGAATGTTTAGTATTTTTATCAAGATTCATAACATACACCCTATTCATAATGGAAGTATGGCCTTTACGTTATTCATAGCTTTGAACAACTCTCTTGCAACAAACATGATTCAAAATGATGTTTTGCAACAAGGCTAAAGTGTAGTAACAATTTACTCAACTCTAAAATGAATTATGAAGATAATCATAGAGTCAACACACGGTATAGTAAACCTTTTACCGTGTTCCCGAGCGTGTCAAAACTCATCATTAGCTAGTCATAAAGGCCATAGTATTTCTTGCATCGAGTTGCAACAATATGCAATCGATGTGATATTCCGGTGATCAACAGTTTAATCACAGTATACAAAATCCACAATTAACTGCTTAATCATGATTCCCAAGAATTACATCTCTTGACCAGCAATGAATTCATCTATAACTCCGTATGACTTTCATTTCTGAGCTGGTTATTCCAGTCTTCTTTCGTTTTGCCTTTATACGTATCATAGTTCTATTTCCAATGTCACTCCTACTCACAGAAGATCACACATGATCAAGGGTGGCGCAGGCCATGGACTTTCCGGCGTGTAAGTCTTACTAACACCCTATGGAACTTCCTTTCCCTTAATCCTCATCATCATATGATCATTGTTCTTCTGGATCCCACACATCAGTTTTGTTTAGAGCACAATGAACATTTTCACTAATGCTTACAATCATACATTGTACTAGATATCTTATATCCAACATTAATTGTCTTACTACTGAAAACTTATTTTTCAGTTCCATGAATATAACATAACTATCCCAAACTTTTCGAACTTCGGGTTTCATGATGGTGAAGACAATGCATTTAGCTGTCGTGGAATTCTAGCATTTTGGATTATGGACATAAGCCACATCATCCATAGCATCAGCGGGAGAGCATCAAAAATTTGCGATAGGACAAGCTCCTTCTCGACACTATTGAGGATAGTCCTCACAATACGGTACCAATCGTAAAGTTTTTACCAGATAAAACAGTTAATCAAAATCAATTGGGAAGGTGGTAACGCGAGCCATTATTCTACAACGATAATGCAAATACTAAGACTTTGTTCATAATTAAGTTGCACTTGTGATTAATCAATTTAATTACTTAGTGCGCTCCCACTCAGATCAATATCTCTCGTAATTGATGCTGGAGTGATTCAAGATCCAACCCAATCGTCCGCCATTGATGTGACATCACTGATGACTTAGACTGGACCGGTAGGCCAACTTGCCAATCACGCCAAAGGTGATTCTTGTTCATCTTTCGATGGGCGTGTTCCGGTAGCAAACTTTTATCCAAACCGTCAAGATAACCAAGTGTAATGTATTGTGTGTTCTTTTAACACACCCGTCTTTTATGCGTCACACCGTGTGCACCCATGTGACATGACCTGCTCCGGTGTGAAACATAGTATAGACGGTGCTACAGTTGGGAGAACACTATCAACTTGATATTGTTTTGCGAGAGATCACCCTAATAAAACACGACTACCGCGCATCAAACAAGGGTGTATCAAAGGGATAAACATCACCGGCAGTTCATAAAATTATGTGATATAGTATAGCCCTTTGCTTCGTGAAGTCTTCATTGTCTTCACGTCATCGTGGTTGAAGTCACCATGTCCACCAACTTTGTCCTTGGCGCCGGGAACATCACCACGGCTTCCGGCATGTGCGTCGGGGTCCACCTCCGCATCGTAGATCATCACCTTTGCATCTATCTATTGCTTTGCCTCGAGCTAATAAACAGTTCTGGCACGCAGGCCATAATTAAGTGACAATCATATGACTCCAGTCATCATGCCGTACCACGACACGCAGGTCGCGAATAAATATTACATAACATATAGCATCTCATACAAACACATTGCAAATCTTGAAGGCTATACCACATCACATGCATACTCTGCAAAAACAAGTTAGATCGCCATCTACACGGGTTGTTGCAACTTTTATCGTGGTTGTTAAGCAGGTTTACAAGGCAAACGAGAAACCCTAGACAAAACAAACACGATACTTCATTGTTGCTAGTTTAACGTTCGGGGTGCGTGTAGCAACTAATGCCACAAGCCAAACTTCGTTAAACGCGTGACCCCCGTGTGGATTTGAGTTCATAAAATCCACAAGCCCTTCCATGTTAAATCTTCTATTGCGAGATTAAGATGAGATCCAAGGAGTTTGATGTAGACCATGATCAAGGCAACCAGCATACTGAAAGCAGCATAGAGGGATCGATGGAAAACTCAATCCTTGTAGCAAAACCTCAACTTGCCATCAAGCATAGAAAATATCACATGACAGGGAAGCAACAAGAAAATCAATGCCTCATATCACACATATGATCTAGACCTAAACATGCATCTAATCAAGGATCGCTCTGATACCACTGTTGGGAAACGTAGTAGAATTCAAAAAAATCGTGCCTACGTAACAAGCACCCAAGATCATCCAAGATAGATTGCATACAAGGTTTAGGTCTTTGCTCACCAACCGATGCAGCGGAAGTAGAGTTGGTGAAGCTCGTGGACGTAGTGGAAGTAGATCTCGCAAGTTCTCCCACGAACAGTCCCTCGATCAATCCCACGAACAAGTCCCGCGATCTAGTCCCACGGACAAGTCCCACGAACAAGCTCCTCGAAGAAGGGTCGAAGGTACGACCCCTCCATTAGTATCCACACATCCCGTAGCAGCAATCCAGCAGCGCTCCGCCGTCCAGAGATGAACGCCACCGAGAAAACTTGAGGGAGAAAACCCTAACGGATTCCGATCTAGAACAGCGTCTAAACCGGGGTCTAAAAGTGGAGCAACGGGGTTTAGAGGAGGGAGGGTGGCGCATAGGCCTTGGGGATTGATTGTGTGTTTCTCCCCCTCCCCCTGGCTCACCTTATATAGGTGGCCAGGAGGTCTAGGGCGCAGCCCAAGGAGGATTGGGAGTCCAACTTGGACTCCCAAGCCTTCCAAACCTTCCCACACCTTCCCACCGGAAACCTGCCATAATGGGTTTTGGTATTCCCACCTGGAGGGGGATTCCTTCCCCTTGGTGCGCCCCCCACCCCTTGGCCGGCCAGGGCAGCCTAGGTGGCTTGCCCCCCAAGGCTAGGGGCGCAGGGGAGTGGGTGGTACTGCCCGGAACCTTCCGGAACCTTCCATGACCTTCTAGAAGCTTCCAGGACCTTCCCGGACATATCGGGACCGTTTCGGGACATTCCGGACACTTCTGGAGCACTTCCAGGACCTTCCGGGACCGTTCTCGGACGTTCCGAAGCCATCCGAATAGTTTACAAAACCATCCGAGTTACAATTTAAGCCACCCGATGACCGCGAAGGTTGTCAGGACGCCCAGCGATTATCCAGAAACTATTCCGGTTGATCCAGGACTTCCCCAGTACCATTCTCATATGATTCGGAACCACCTGGGACTACTCCAGAGTGATCCGGACATATCCTTAAATACCCAGAACTACTTCTGGTGCCCTTATGAACAATTCCATAAATCTCCGGAACTACTTCCGGTACCCGTATGAACTATTCTGCTTTGCTTCCACTAAACCTTCTACCATACTAGTATTCTAACAGACTACTGCTCGTTAAGTGTGTGACCCAATAGGTTCGGTATAATGCGGACATGACTCAGAACATCTTCCGGACATAGGTCAACAGCCTTTTGTCAATAGCCAATAATCAACAGCGGAGCCATGGACACCCATGTTGACTCCCGCACATACACGAAGAAACTTCGAGTGAACCATTATGTTTATTCATGTACCATTCCCTTTGCTTCGTGATATATGACAAAGTTAGAGGAGAGATGTTTGGCACCCATGTGTAACAACTTCTTGATCACAAGCCACTCGTTATCCTCTTTGCTCGGTTGTCCATTTTCTCGTTATCGTATTCCGCTATCCCCGTGACTGAATCACAATGCGTCTGGCCAGACTATAATGGATACCGTCATACCGAGTGGGCCTGAAGTGAATATCTTCTTCATCGTGAAGGATCAAATCCCATTCTTGAACTATCACAGTCACTAGCCACACCATCTGACATACCCAGAACTTATTTTACTACTTCCCATTTACGGGAGGATTCATCTAAGAACCAAAGCATGTCTTCCTGTGTGAAGCAACTCGATACTCTCATGGTCTAAGGAATTACGTATATGAAAACATTTCATGATATGAATTATAACGTAGTTACGATGTGATCTCTAAGTATATCATTCAATACTGGGGTCGGTTCAACATCATTGTTCTGCTAACAATATGTTCCCATTGCTACTGACATCCTTGTTACAAGAACAATGTCCATGATTAAGAAAACGTAATCATCAGTTAGCACATGAGCTGGTCTTAGAGGCTAAACCAGGAACTCTTGGTGTTTACATTTCCACACATGCAAATGAGTTTTCTTCTGAATCTCACAGTCAGGGTCATTGCAATTATAGCACAGAAATATAAACATTAATTACGAACGTGGAAATATATATAATAAAATTTTATTATTGCCTCTAGGGCATATTTCCAACATATTCTTTTAGCTGTGAGTTGTTCCTTTTATTTTCTTAGTTGCTGCTCTGTTTAGTTGTAGTGCTTTAGTCTTTCTAGAGATTTTTTTTTAGGTTGAACTTTCTATATGTTGCATGTCTTATCTTGTTAGAGAGTTTGCCTGTTGCACTGAGTTTTGTGTCTTGACTAGAAGTAGGTAGTTGAAGTTGCTATTCTCATTGTAGTAGTAACTTGCAATAGTTTTGAGGTATTCACTAGAGTAATCTTTGAACTTTTGGTGTCAAGATCTCGAGCCTATTCGTGATATATGTCGTATTTTGGGCAATCCGTGTGATTTTCGAAAACCAAAAACCCCTGTTGAGAACTCTAGCTACTAGATGGATTACTAACCTCTGGAGGGTTCGAATATTAGAGTACACTCACGTACCATGAGTCGAGGATGCGCAAGGATAACTGATACGTCCAAAACGTATCTATAATTTCTGCTTGCTCCATGCATGTTTTGTGTGATATTGCTATGATCTAGATACACTTTCATATACTTTTGATCATATTTGGACTAACCTATTAACTCAGTGCACCCCAGTGCCAGTTCCTGTTTTCTGCTATTTTTCTATTTCAGTTTTCCCCCATATAAAAAGTGCCAGAAAAATTCGGGAAAATTCAGATAAAAAATCAGCGTGAAAGAAGCTTCGCGAAGAGCCCTGGAGGAGACAGAGGGGAGCTAGGGGGCCCAGGCGGCCACCCGGCGCGGCCCCACCCCTGGCCACGCCAGGGGGGCGCCTGGGGCCCCTGGTCCACCTCTGGCTGCCCCCCTTCGCCTATTTATTCTCCGTCACGGGGAAACTCCGAAGACAGACCCCTATTTCGCAAACTCGCGTCTGTTCCGCCTCCGCCGCGCTTCCGAGATCGGGAGCACCAGAAGACCTCTTCCCGGCACCCTGCAGGAGGGAGGATTGACCTCCGGGAGTCTCCTCTCCACCATGGATGCTCCCCGGATGTCTCGTGAGTAGTTTTCCTTGGACCATGGGTCCGTGATCAGTAGCTATGTGATGTTCTCCTCCCCTCTTTGATCTTCATTGTTTAGACCTCGTGAGCTGCCCTACATGATCGAGGCACCTTTGTAATATTTCTGCTGTTGCTATGCTGAGTTTGATGGGATCTGATGGATTATGAGATTATGTTCAGATTGTGATAGAGTAATATATTTGGTTTTTATCTCTTATATTTTTGTTCCTAAGTAATTCTTGCATGTTCTCTGTTGCTGTTTATTGCTTTGGCCAAGTAGTAGGTAGTGACTCCAAGAGGGAACGTTGTGCTCGATTGTGGGTTCATGCCCCCCGATGACACGCTTGAGTGACAGAAACATGAGTCTAGGGGATATGCTGTTGCCACAAGGGGGAAAACAACGGTGCTTGTAAGCGCGGTTACAAGGATTGTTTACTTTACGCAAAGTGCTTTTTAATGCAATTGTCTGTTGCTTTGGGTTTACAGTTTGGGTGGGGCTCGCAACTTAATACCAGCGAGATGTTCTGGATAGCTATCTCAAGGTGGATGATTAGTAGTAGATGCAGTTGGATTTCAGTCTACTTATTTTGGCGTACTGCCTGTGCTTTTGAACCTCTTCCTTTCTTTTGTAGCATAGTTAGCATTGCGGTGCGTTCATAATCCTGTCAATTGCCCTTCTGTAATTTGTCTACCTCGCATATTTTATCGTCTTTTGGGAGAGAGACATCACTAGTGAACATCACGTATCCCGGTCCATATCCTTATTACTGTTTCCACGCTATCTTTACTTTATTGCTTTTACTTGCTATCATTATCCCTTGTGTTTTACCCTTTGTAAACAACAAGATCGGAGAGATTGACAACCTCTCTGAACTTCATTGGGAACAAAGTTATCTGTGTCTGTGTGCAGGTCCACGTCAGTCGCGCCGCTGACACCTACTTATCATCTCTGGAGTCCTACTGGAGACAAACCTTGGTATCTTCACCGAGGGAAACTTGCTGCTGCGCTACATCTCCACCTTCCACTTGGGGTAACCAACGAAGGGCGAGAAGCCATCAAGCGAATTTCTGGCGCCGTTGCCGGGGACTCCGAGTGCTAAGATAGGGGAGTTGCACACTACCCTTTACCTTTGTTTTTTTGTCTTGTTAATTTATCTTTCAGTTTTTATCTTTGTGTCTTTTATCAAAAATTACACAAAAATCTGCCACACTGGCTGCCACTATGGATTCCACTGAAAATACCAAGTTGTGTGACTTCACTAGTCACAACAACCAAGACTTTATCTGCACTCCCGTTGCCACACCTGCCACTTCAGCTACCTCTTATGAAATTAAACCTGCTTTGCTAAACCTTGTTATGAGAGATCAATTCTCTGGTGCTGGAGATGCTGCTGCTTTACACATGAATAATTTTGTTTAATTATGTGATATGAAAAAGTATAAAGAAGTAGAAGATGATGTTGTTAAGCTCAAGCTCTTTCCCTTCTCTTTAAGGGGAGATGCTAAAATCTGGTTTCAATCTTTGCCTAGGAATAGCATAGATTCTTGGGATAAGTGCAAAGATGCTTTTATAGGGAAGTACTACCCACCTGCTAAGATTTTCCAATTGAGGAGTAATATTATGAATTTTAAGCAATTTTATAATGAACACGTTGCCCAAGCTTGGGAATGAATGAAATCTCTTGTTAAGAAATGCCCTACACATGGTTTGACTACTTGGATGGTTATCCAGACTTTTTATGTAGGCTTGAACTTTACCTCGCGGAACCTGTTAGATTCGGCCGCGGGAGGAACCTTTATGTCAACTACACTTGGTGCTGCCACGAAGCTTCTCGATGAAATGATGACCAATTATTCCCAATGGCACACCGAACGCGCTCCAACAGGTAGGAAGGTAAATTCTGTCGAGGAAATTACCTCCCTCAATGAAAAAGTTGACTTAATTATGTCTCTACTTACCAAGCAACCCTCTATTGATCCTCATGATGTTCCTTTGAATTCTTTGGTTGCTCAAGAACAAGTAGATGTGAACTTTATTGCTAGAAACAACTTCAACAACAATGCTTATAGGGGAAATTTTGCTAGCAATCCTAGACCGTTTCCATCCAACTATGGGAACAACAACACTTACCCTAGCAACAAGAACCCCTCTTCTGAATTAGAAAGCATGCTTAGAGACTATATCACTACCCAAAAAGCCTTCAACAAAAATGTAGAAGAGAAATTAGCTAAAATAGATAATCTCTCTTTGAAGGTAGAAATCTTAGCCCTTGATATTGAGATGCTTAAAATTAGAACCTCTCCCCTTGAGGAGAATAAGGCCACTCCTATTAATGCTATCCAATTACAAATTAATGAAAATATTACGATGATGGCTAAACTTAAAGAAAGATGGGCTAGAGAAAAAGAGGAAGAGGATAGAATTAAGAACCTTCCTACACACCACACAGTTGCCACTATCCAAATTGTTGAGGACACTCAAACTATTAGCACCCAATGCACTCCTAGTCCCGTTGGACCTATTAATGGTGATGCTAATACCTCAACCGTAGATAAAGAAACTCCTATGAACATAGAGGGTTTCAAACAAGTGAGCCTAGATGACACTACTACCACCTTTGATAGTAGTGATATTGATTTTGATAGTTGTACCCTCTCAAAAGTTATCAGTTTGCTACACAAAATGTCTAGAGACCCCCACACTAGCACACTTAATCTTGCCTTCACGGAGCATATCACAAATTGTCTCATCAAAGCTAGGAAGGAGAAGCTTAGAGTAGAAGCCTCCATACCTAGGAAGCTAGATGATGGCTGGGATCCTATGATCAAAATTAAATTAAATAACTTCTGTTGCTGTGCTTTATGTGATGTTGGAGCTAGTACCTCTGTTATGCCCAAAAGAATATTTGATATGTTTGATTTGAAGCCCTTTGAGCCTTGTTCTTTTGGTGTTCGTCTTGTTGATTCTTCCGTAAAGAAACCTTTGGGGAAGATCGACGATGTTCTTATCATTGTCAATGACAACTATGTTCCCGTTGATTTTATTGTTATGGATATAGAGTGTGAACCTTTATGTCCAATTATATTGGGACGTCCTTTTCTTCGCACCGTTGGTGCGGTTATTGACATGAAAGAGGGGAATATAAAATTCCAATTCCCATTCAAAAAGGGGATGGAACACTTCCCAAGAAATAAAATCAAGTTACCTTTTGAGTCCGTTACACGGGCTAGTTATTCTCTTTCTCTTGATAAAACTTGATTCTTCTTTTGCTTCATGTCTAGCTTAAAGGCATAAAAGAAAGCGCTTTCGGGAGGCAGCCCGCAACGAATTTAGGTGTTTCTTTTTGCTTTTGTTGTGTCTTGATGATTTTTACTACTGTAACAACATCATTGTATCTTTATCTTTCAACTTTGTGCCAAGTTATAGCCTCTTACGGGAAGGGAAGTAAAAGTTGTGACATGCTGCCCAGAAAACAGATTCTGTCCTCGTGACCAGTAAAAATCCATAAAAATCCCAATTCATCTTTTTTATCTGATATTTTTACACAGTATGCTCTATACAATTACGAATCTTCTGTATGTTCTGAGTTTTTTGATTTGAGTGGCAGAAGTGCCCCTAAATAATTCTGCACTACCTGCTGTTCTGTTTTTCACAGATTCTGCCACATTTTGTCTCTCCTTACTTTTGCAAACCATAAGCCTGCTTTTTCTTTGCAAATTTATTTGGCACTCTTGAGAAACAGTAGCTCTTCAAGATTATATTTATATCCAGTGGGGAAAAATTATTTATTAAGGGTACTAACCTCTCTAATCAGGTTATGATGAGTTATGTATGAAGGGAGTTTTCAAGTGTGCGATGGAAGATGATGAAAGAAGATCCAGGAGTGTCAAGTGCTCAAGCTTGGGGATACCCCCATGCATCCCCAACAAATATTCAAGGAGACTCAAGCGTCTAAGCTTGGGGATGCCCCCGTGAATCCCCTTCTCCATCAACAATCATCAGTTCGTCCTTCGTGTCACTATATTTTTATCACTTCATGCGTTATGTGCTATGCTTGGAGCGTCTCGCTCTTAGGTTTTATTTTTAGTTTTATTTAGCTTTGCTTGCTGTTCATAACAAGTTAGATCCCTTCTTACTTTGTGTGGGAGAGAAACACGCTCCACTTTCAAAATTTAGAACACATCATAGGATTTTTCCTGCTTATCTTTCTGCTGTTGTGTGTTCTTTATCTTTTCATAGCTACTGCCTTGTTTAGTTTTAGTCTTAGTTTGTCTTTAGCAAGATCCATGGCTTTTGTTTAGTTTGTTGCTGGAACTCTTTTTAGTTTTCATGTTTATCTTGTTAAAGAGAGTTGGTTGATGCACTGAGTTGTGTCTTGTCTTGAAAGTAGGTAATTGAGGTTGCTATTTTTTTCTAGTAGTAACTTGCAATGGTTTTGAGGTATTGATGTGAGTAATGTTTGAACTTTTGGTGTCAAGAGCTCTTGCCTATTAGTGATAGGTGTCGTATTTTGGGAAATCCGTGTTTATTTTTCAAAACCTACAAAACTAGTTGAGAACTCTAGCTACTAGATGGATCACTACTCCTCTAAGGAGTCGAATATTAGAGTACACTCACGTACCATGAGTCCAGGATGCACAAGGATAACCAAACCCCCATACACTCCTCGGGGTACTTGTCTCTTTGTGAACCTCCTTATTAGATTGAGAGTTACCGATAATAAGTGCATGAGTTCTTCGGACTAATGTAAGTATTGAAAGTTGACACTTCCACCTTCCCATATTTTGCTAGACTCTTCCGTGCCGTGCATTGCCTTCTTCTCACTCCGAGAGTTGGTGTCCACCTTCGCCGGTACTTCCAAACCCTTGGCATGATACGCTCTGTCATCATAAGCCTCCTTATATCTTTCCTCAAAACAGCCACCATACCTACCTATCAAGGCATTTCCATAGCCTTTCCGAGTTACATTGCCATGCAACTTCCACCTCTTCATGACTTGATCTTCATGTCATACATGTTCCTGCTACACTGGCAGCGACATACCTTGCATATATCATGTTAGTTACATCTTCTTTATGATTTTGAGTACCTTGTAAAGTGTGAAAGATCTCCTTTACCTTCTTATAAATTAGAGTGTTGCCCTTAAGTGAGGAAAAGATCCCAAAGTGGACACATTAAAAGATCCCAAAGAGGACAAATGAGAGTTAAATAGAAAGAGCCATTGAGGCAACCAAAAAAATACAAAAAAATAGAAAAAATAGAAAAAAGAAATAAAAAGAGAGAAAGGGGCAACACTACTATCCTTTTGAGAGATCCACACTAGTACTCCCTTTATATCCTTGTACTCCATAGAGATGATCTTCATGCATATAGCTATGTGGGGACCTTCACACTATAAAACTTGGCTTGCATATTCCAAGGATGAGCCTCCTCAAACGAGCTCTAGGTCTTCTTGAGCGAGCAAGTTAGATGCACCCCCCACTAGTTCCTTTGGAGAGCTTTTTAGCTCATATGTGCATCCGTTGCATGGCAATCCCTACTCCTCACATCATATCTATCATTTGGCATCTCTTGCCTATAATTGTCCTCATTGATGTGAGCCTTTCTCATCCTTTTTGTCTTCCTCCTCCACCATATTTCTCTCTTTGCCATCCGAAGTGTCAACTCTCGTGCTTACGCTCATCCATTGCATGAGTGCTCAAAATATTGAAAAAGGAGTGGATCAAATTGACTTGTACCTGGCTAGTGGTCTGGGGACGAGACAAGATAAGATTCCAAAGAGGACCAAGTGTGAAACTTTAGTAGATTGAGTTCTCAACGCAAAAACACTTTTTTCTCGTATTCCCTATCCCCCTTCTTGCACACAAACACCATTTGGAGACATTCGAGTCACGGACAGCGAGAGCTCTTGCACCTAATGTTCTTTTGTTACTTGTTTCAATGCTAATATAGACTCTTGCATGTTATGACTTGAATTGAATCTCTAACCTTGATTGCTTTACTTTTCAAAGTTCTTTTATGGTTGCTAGCATGTCACCACAGAAATTATGCTAATATCATTTACCTACTCGAGGACGAGCAGGAATTAAGCTTGGGGATGTTGATACGTCCAAAACAATTCTATAATCTGCTTGCTCCATGCATGATTTGTGTGATATTGCTATGATCAAGATACACTTTCATATACTTTTGATCATATTTGGACTAACCTAATAACTCAGTGCACCCCAGTGCCAGTTCCTGTTTTCTGATGTTTTTCTATTTCAGTTTTCCCCATATAAAAAGTGCCAGAAAAATTCGGGAAAATTCAGATAAAAAATCAGCGTGAAGGAAGCTTCGCGAAGAGCTCTGGAGGGGCCAGAGGGGAGCTAGGGGGCCCAGGCGGCCACCCGGCGCGGCCCCACCCCTGGCCGCGCCAGGGGGGGCGCCTGGGGCCCCTGGTCCACCTCTGGCTTCCCCCCTTCGCCTATTTATTCTCCGTCACGGGGAAACTCCGAAGACAGAACCCTATTTCGCAAACTCGCCTCTCTTCCGCCACCGCCGCGCTTCCGAGATCGGGAGCACCAGAAGACCTCTTCCCGGCACCCTGCCGGAGGGAGGATTGACCTCCGAGAGTCTCCTCTCCACCATGGATGCTCCCCGGAAGTCTCGTGAGTAGTTTTCCTTGGACCATGGGTCCGTGATCATTAGATATGTGATGTTCTCCTCCCCTCTTTGATCTTCATTGTTTAGACCTCGTGAGCTGCCCTACATGATCGAGGCACCTTTGTAATATTTCTGCTGTTGCTATGCTGAGTTTGATGGGATCTGATGGATTATGAGATTATGTTAATATTGTGATAATATATTTGGTTTTTATCTCTTATATTTTTGTTCCTAAGTAATTCTTGCATGTTCTTCGTTGTTGTTTATTGCTTTGGCCAAGTAGTAGGTAGTGACTCCAAGAGGGAGCGCTGTGCTCGATTGTGGGTTCATGCCCCCCGATGACACGCTTGAGTGACAGAAACATGAGTCTAGGGGATGTGCTATTGCCACAAGGAGGAAAACAACGGTGCTTGTAACCGCGGTTACAAGGATTGTTTACTTTACGCAAAGTGCTTTTTAATGCAGTTGTCTGTTGCTTTGTGTTTACACTTTGGGTGGGGCTCGCAACTTAATACCAGCGAGATGTTCTGGATAGATATCTCAAGGTGGATGATTAGTAGTAGATGCTGTTGGTTTTCGGTCTAATTATTTTGGCGTACTTCCTGTGCTTTTGAACCTCTTCCTTTCTTTTGTAGCATAGTTAGCATTGCGGTGCGTTCATAATCCTGTCAATTGCCCTTCTGTAATTTGTTTATCTCGCATAGCAGTTTTATCGTCTTTTGGGAGAGAGACATCACTAGTGAGCATCACATATCCCGGTCCATATCCTTATTACTGTTTCCACGCTATCTTTACTTTATTGCTTTTACTTGCTATCATTATCCCTTGTGTTTTACCCTTTGTAAACAACAAGACCGGAGAGATTGACAACCTCTCTGAAATTCGTTGGGAACAAAGTTATCTGTGTCTGTGTGCAGGTCCACGTCAGTCGCGCCACTGACATCTACTTATCATCTCTGGAGTCCTACTGGAGACAAACCTCGGTATCTTCAACGAGGGAAACTTGCTACTGCGCTACATCTCCACCTTCCACTTGGGGTAACCAACGAAGGGTGAGAAGCCATCAATAACCAAACCCCCATACACTCCTCCTCGGGGTACTTGTCTCTTTGTGAACCTCCTGATTAGATTGAGAGTTACCGATAATAAGTGCATGAGTTCTTCGGACTAATGTGAGTATTCGAAAGTAGACACTTCCACCCACCTATACTTTTTCTAGCCTCTTCGGTACCGTGCATTGCCCTTTCTCACCTTGAGAGTTGGCGCATACTTCGCCGGTGCATCCAAACCCTTGGCACCATACGCTCTGTCATCATAAGCCTCCTTATATCTTTCCTTAAAACAGCCACCATACCTACCTACAAGGCATTTCCATAGCCTTTCCGAGATACATTGCCATGCAACATCCACCTTCTCATGACTTGATCCTCATGTCATACATGCTACTTGCTTGATCGATGAGCCACATGCTAGTTGGGCCTTGCCCTAATCATTGCTACATGACGCGCTAGTATCATTGCATATCCTGATATCCTGGCAGAGGCATACATTTGCATCATGATACTTATATCTTCTTTATGTGAGTACTTTTGTAAAGTGTAAAAGATCTCCTATATTCTTGTAAAATATAGAGTGTTGCCCCTAAAGTGAGGAAAAGATCCCAAAGAGGACAAAATCAAAAGATCCCAAAGAGGACAAATCAGAGTTAAATAAAAAGAGCCATTGAGGCCACCAAAAAAATAGAAAAAAATAGAAAAAAGAGAAAACAAAAATAAAAAGAGAGAAGGGGGCACACTACTATTCCTTTTGAGAGATCCACACTAGTATTTCATCCTCCATCCCTTGTACTCCATAGAGATCCTCATCATGCATATAGCTATGTGGGGACCTTCACACTATAGAACTTGGCTTGTATATTCCAATGATGAGCCTCCTCAAACGAGCTCTATGTCTTCTTGAGGAAGCAAGTTAGATGCACCCCCACTAGTTCCCTTGGAGAGCTTTTAGCTCACATGTTCATCCGTTGCATGGCAATCCCTACTCCTCACATCATATCTATCATATGGCCTTCTCTCGCCTATGATTGTATTCATTGATGTGAGCCTTCCACACTTTTTTGTCTTCCTCCTCCACCTTCTTTCTGTTTCTCCTTTTAGGTGTCAACTTTCTTGCTCACGCTCATCCATTGCATGAGTGCTCAAAATATCAAAAGGGAGTGGATCAGTTTGACTTGTACCTGGCTAGTGGTCTGAGGATGAGTCAAGATAAGAATCCAAAGGAGACCAAGTGTGAAACTTTAGTAGATAGTTGTTCTCAACAACCTTTTTTCTCTCTCTTTTTCCCAGTCCCCTGCTTGCATGCAAACACCATCTGGAGACATTCGAGTCACGGACAGCGAGAGCTCTTGCACCTTTTGTTCTTTTGTTGCTTGTGCCAATGCTAATATAGACTCTTGCTTATTAAGACTTGAATTGAATTGCATGCTTTAATTGCTTTACTTAAAAGTCCTTATGGGGTTGTGTGGCATGTCACCACAGAAATTATGCTTGTTATCATTTACCTACTCGAGGACGAGCAGGAATTAAGCTTGGGGATGTTGATACGTCCCAAACGTATCTATAATTTCTGCTTGCTCCATGCATGTTTTGTGTGACTTTGCCATGATTTGCTTGAACTTTCATAAACTTTTGAGCATATTTGGACTAATCTATTAACCCAGTGTACCCAGCTGCTAGTTGCCGTTTTATGCTGTTTTTGTATTTCAGGTTTTCCGGCCATTAAAAGTGCTACAAAAAATCCGTAAAAATCAGATAAAAAATTAGCGACCCGGAAGCTTCCGGAATCACCAAGGTAGCGGAGGGGGCCACCACCAGGAGACCAGGTGGGTCCCTGGCGCGACCCGACCCTAGGCCACGCCAGGAGGCCTCTTGGCTGCCTGGTGGGTCCCCTCGACACCCCTCCTCCTATATTTAGCCCTCGGGGTGGAAACCCCTAATACCGATCTCTTTTCTGCGAACTCGCCACTATACCGCTGCCGCTTCCGTTTCAAGATCGGGGCTGTCTGGAGAAGCTGCGCCGGCACCCTGACGGGACCAGGAACCCCCTTCCGGGAGACCATCCATAGCCATGGACGCCTCTAGGATGTGCCGTGAGTAGTCCCCCTTGGACCATGGGTCCGTGACCAGTAGCTATGTGATGTACCTCTCCCCTCTTTGTGCTTCCACTTTTGAGACCTCATGAGCTGCCTCACATGATCGCGGCACTTTTGTAATTTCTACTGTTTCTATGCTGAGTTTGATGGGATCTGATGGATTATGAGACTATGTTCAGATTGTGATGAGTAATATATTTGGTTCTTCTCTTTTATATACATTTTCTTGAGTAAATTCTTGCATGTTCTCCGTTGCAGTATTTTGCTTTGGCCAAGTAGTTTTCTTGCAACTCCAAGAGGGAGTGTTATGCTTGATTGTGGTTTCAGCCCCCTGATGTCTAGGTTGAGTGACAGAAACATGAGACTAGGGGATGTGCTTTTGCCACCAGGTATAAAACAACGGTGGTTGTACCGGCGGGTGCAAGGATTGTTTACTTTACGCAAAGTTCTTTTAATGCAGTTGTCTGTTGCTTTGAGTTTACACTTTGGGTGGGATTCGCAACTTAATACCAGCAAGATGTTCTGGATAGATATCTCAAGGTGGATGATTCGTAGTAGATGCAGTTGGATTTCGGTCTACTTACCTTGGCGTACTGCCCATTGCTTTTGAGCCCTTCCTTTCTTTGCAGCATAGTTAGCATTGCGGTGCCTTCATAATTCTGTCAATTTCCCAGCTGTGATTTGTTTACCTCGCTAGCACTTTTATCGTCTTTTGTGAGAGAGACATCACTAGTGAAATTCACGGGACCCCGGTCCATATTCACATTATTGTTTACAACCTTAGTTTACTTTCAGTCTTTACTTTCAGTTCCACTTTTATCTCTTGCGTTGATCCTTTGTAAACAGAAAGTCCACAGGAATTGACAACTCCTCTGTACTCGTTGGGAGCAAAGTTATTTGTATCTGTGTGCAGGTCCATGTCAAGCGCCGTGACACCTACTTGTATCTCTTGGAGTCCTACTGGTTCGATACTCAACCTCAGGATCTTTGCTAAGGGAAACTTGCTGCTACACTACATCTCACCTTCCACTTGGGGTAACCAACGAGGAGAGTTGCCACTCTGTATCACTACCTTTGACCATGGGTCCGTGATCAGCAGCTATGTGATGTTCTCCTCCCCTCTTTGTTATTCATGGTTTAGACCTCGTGAGCTACCCTACATGATCGAGGCACATATGTAATTTTCTGCTGTTGCTATGCTGAGTTTGCTGGGATCTGATGGATTATGAGACTATGTTCAGTTTGTGATTGAGTAATATATTTGGTTCTTATCTTTTATATTTTTGTTCCTAAGTAATTCTTGCATGTTCTCCGTTGGTGCTTATAGCTTTGGCCAAGTAGTAGGTAGTGACTCCAAGAGGGAACATTATGCTCGATTGTGGGTTCATGCCCCCTGATGACACGCTTGAGTGACAGAAACAAGAGTCTAGGGGATGTGCTCTTGCCACAAAGGGGAAAACAACGGTGCTTGTAACCGCGGTTGCAAGGATTGTTTACTTTGCACAAAGTGCTTTTTAATGCAATTGTCTGTTGCTTTGGGTTTACACTTTGGGTGGGGCTCACAACTTAATACCAATGAGATGTTCTGGATAGAAATCTCAAGGTGGATGATTAGTAGTTGATGCAGTTGGATTTCAGTCTACTTATTTTGGCGTACTGCCCATGCTTTTGAGCCTCGTCCTTTCTTTGTAGAATAGTTAGCATTGCGATGCGTTTTTAATCCTGTCAATTGCCCAGTTGTGATTTGTTTACCTTGCATAGCAGTCTTATCTACTTTTGCGAGAGAGACATCACTAGTGAACATCACGGTACCCCGATCCATATTCTCATCACTGTTTACATGCTCTTTTATTTTCCTGCTTTTACTTTCTAGCTACTATCATTATTATCTTTTATCTGTTGCGTTGATCCTTTGTGAACGACAAGGCCGGAGAGATTTACAACCTCTCTGTACTCGTTGGGAATAAAAGTTATTTGTGCCGTGTGCAGGTCCAGGTGAAGTAAACAACCTTGAGTTGTGAACGGCGCCATAGTTCACTTCACCACCTACTTATCATTATCGGATTCCTACTGGTCGACACTCTCAACCTTGGTATCTTCACCAAGGGAAACTTGCCGCTACTCTACATCTCAACCTTCCACTTGGGGTAACCAACGAGGATAGAGTATCAATATCTCAAGGTGGATAATTAGTCAGTAGACGCTAATGGATAAACGGTCTACTTGTCTTGGCTTACTGCCCATGCTTTTGAGCCTCTAACTTTTTCGCAACATAATTAGAATTGCAGTGAATTTATAATTCTATGTCAGAACCCAAACTAGGTTAAGTGCTAGGGTTGTTTGATCCCTTTGCATCATGAAGAAGAATTCAAAAGAAAATCAAAAATGGAGAAAAGAAAAACCCTGAGAAATTAAATCAAATGGCCAGATAAAAATATTTTTCCAAAAATCTTTTGAACATTTGAAAAATTCCTATAAATGATGGTGATCATTTTAAAAGTGGTTTGGGATCAATCCCATGCTCATGGAATTTTCTAAATTTCAAACAATGCCTTGGAAAATTAAATAGACCCCTATTTGATTTGAAATTCAAACTATATGAATTTCAAAAATCTCCAAAACTTGTGAGTGGCTAGCTATATATGTTATAAGCCCACATAAAAGTTTTCATGAATTTATTAAATTCCTTGCTATTTTATTTGGGGCAAACCAAATAACAGAAAAGGAAAACAGAAAAAAAAACAAGAAAAACAAAACCCAGCCCAAACCTTCTGGCCTCGGGCCCAACTAACCGAACCCCGGCCCAAGCCCACGAGGGGCTTGTCGTCTACCCCAAGCAGCTCGCTGTCGAGCATGCCGGGGGCAACGACCGCAACCTCGACGGCGAGCGCCTTCTAGGCCCCCCGAGGCTTCTCCTTGCGCCACCACACTCGCCAGGAGCCGCCACACCTTTTGCCCCCATCGCCGCTTCCCTAGCCCTTCTTCCTCGTCGTTTTTCTGCCGCAACCGAGAGCTCGGCGGAGCGAGCCGCCGCGCCCACGTGGCCAACAGCCACCAGCCGCCGCGCGACCGTGTCTAGCGTCTCCAACACCGTCGTCTTCTTCGCCCTAGAGGAGGCCACGAGCCCGGACCCCCTCGAGCTGCCGGATTCGCCAACAACGTCGTCGCCGGAGCCGCGCGTTCAGCGTCGTTGATTCGCCGCCTGCAGTGCTCCCTCGACCCCGCCGTGGACGCCATCGTCCTCCTAGCGCTCCGATGAGAAGAACCCCCCTATCCCCGGACCTTCTCGCGCACGGATTCGCCGTTCCCCTCTTCACAAGTGGCGGCCGCCGCCATTGCCGTCGCGGCCGAGCTCTAGAGCTCCCCTCGTGGCACCCCGATGCCACCGTTGGATGCGCGAGGACGCGGGAGACATCCCAGTGCCCTCCCCTCCTTGTCCCGTGGCCTGTAGGCAACTCCGGCGAGGCGCCGCCGTGTACACAGCCGCCGGCGTCAAGCCGGCCATTAGAGCTAACTTAATCACCCCCTAAGCTAACCGTACACCCACTGACCAGTGGGCCCTAGCTGCTAACTAACCCCTCTGTTAGTTTAATCTAACAGGGATTAACCCCACTGAGACTTACAGGTGGGCCCCTGTTGTCAGCCCCCCTGTGACATCACCCCCACGTCACGCTGACGCAGTAAATAGAAAAGCAATGAAAAGATTTCCAGAAAAATCCAGAAATTGAATTAAACTTTGGAAATTCATAGAAAATTCATACTAACTCCAAATTAAACATATAATATATGAAAAATTATCAGAAAAATGCAAGGATTAAGAATATGCAATTTGTTTTCATGTTTGACCATCTTAAAATGGGGTAACAGTAGCAAATTTGCATATGGCTTAATTTGAATTTGATTTTGGAGTTTGAATTTGCAAATTGTTTGCAATACACTTCAATTAAATGGAATGTGCCGCAAACCAGTACCCTATACCTCATATCACAACATTAACATGTGCTTGAGCATTGTACTTTATTTGTGTTGCCCCCCTTTGTTGATTGATTGTTCCGGTGACAGACGATCCGAGACGGTGATCACCCCCGGAGGAGAAGAAATTTGATAAAACCCGTGTATCGTCAGTAAGGCAAGCAAACCCCATTGATCATGTCTATAAAATCCCAATTCCCTCTCAGTCTCGCTTATGCATGTTTAGGAGATCACCTTGTATCGATTCTACCGCATAGTTGAACCCATATCCGATGCATGACCTATCATCTTGTCACAGTAGTAAGCAAACCACAATCCTAGCTGACATGGGAGTTGATTGATATCATGTGGCCCCTTCTACTGTTAATGCTTATTGCATCCTTAGTGGTACATTGAGGTTGCTTTTGATGTGAGTCGGGATGATAGTGAACATGGTGTTGATGAAAGTGAAACTGTGTTGGTGAATCCACCCTAATACAAGGTGAACGATGAGAGGCTGTGTAGGAGTACACAGTGGGTTGTCTCGTTGAACACCGCCTTAAGCACCGAGTTCTTGTATGGTAATCCAAGACAAAGAGTACAGCCACACATTGGGCTCACTGACCCCTCTCGGCCTAGTACCTTGATCCGTGTCGACGTCCAGGAGTCACATTAGTTCGGGCTTTCCATTTGACATCTGCATAGAAAAAGAATGAAGGAATGGTTGCATCATATAGATATGTGGGTGCACCTGTGAGGCAGGAAAACCATATGCCAGAGGTGGCGTCTCGGTCACTTACATTGTTTGAGTCCGTTTCGTTGATCCGGCAGGGCTCTTGAGCGGAGGCAAACTCAGATAGTCGACTCCTGGAATAGACCGGTTGTGAGCGAAGTGTCGTGGTGAACATCCTCGCTGTCACCTCTTGAACGGTGGCGAGACCTGGCGGTAACGATGGTCATGTGTGTGTAGTTTACACCCTTGCAAGGTTAACAAAACTATTCGAATAGCCGCGTCCGCGGTCATGGACTACTTGGAACTTGTACCTGATTATTGGACAACTTGAATGGATACTTATAAAACTCGCAAGATAAGCGTGAGTGCTATGGTGTGCTTCCTCGTGGGGAAGTCGAGGAAGTAACCATAGTGGTGTATTGGTTGGAGACTTGGATAGTGGACTCGTGTACGCTTCTTACCTCAAGTCTGGTACTCGTAGTTCAGGACTAGCCAAGTCAAAGTTGGCACTTCTGCATGATGAAACCCCACCTCCTTTACCTTGATACTTGATCATGAGTAGTGTAGTTCTGATGTAAGTCTTGCTGAGTACGACTTTGTACTCACGTTTGCTTATTCTATGTTTTAGATGAGAACCCGGACCCCGATGGAGTCACCGACCTGAAGCTCGACGTTGAGTAAGTTAGCATAGTCCCAGACAGCATTCTGGTCCCTCGTGAAAGGGCATGTTTGTTTACAAGGCTTCTCTAAGCCATTTGTTAAACTTGTCTGTACTCAGACCTAATTTGCTTCCGTTGTATGATGTAATGTTGATCACATACATGTGATATTTGTATGCTCTATGTGTAAGTCAAAAAAGATACCCTTTGTAGAGTTATGTGATGATACCTGCTGTTCATACTAGGCATGTGTGCTGCGTGTATGTTTATAACATGCATGTCTTAGTATGGGTTTTCGAGACCTTAGTTGTGATCTGGCTGGCGGTCCTTTATACACCAAGTGGCCCTTAGATGTGCGCAGCTTGGGGCATCGCGATGCGATTGCTCGTGACTCTGTCACGTGCACACTTTGTTGTATGATCGAGCCCGCCCTAGACCCCGACTAAGTGATCGGGCTGGAGTAAGTCTATGTAAGAGTTAGGATTCAATTGATAACATGGTTGAGGCGACTTGTCTATGAATATGGGATTCACCACCCATAAGCATTTAGACTTGTGAGCGGACATTGAGGACCCATCTGAGTTGATCATCCGACCTGAATGGGATGCCCCTCACGTTCGATGCTTACCAAGAATGTTCTGTGCTTGGCCTTGTCTGCTTAGACAAGTGGGTACGGTTCTCGGCTCTTCATGTGATTGCATCGTGACTAGAATTACATACGCATATTCCGGGTCCCGACAGACTTGGTATCAGAGTAGGACTATCTGTAGGATTAGTCAACCCTTGGTCGAAGTCGAGTCTAGCACTCTATAGTTATATAGTTACTTCGGTATAAAGGGAACAACGTAAGACTTCTTTTTCTCCTTACCCTCATCGATCTGAGTTCTGAGTCACCCTTATCTTTTCTACGGGATGATAGGACTAGGCTCATCTATGTCTGACTAGAACATCTCGTTGATTGCTTCCTTGTAGTCGTAGGACAGTTGCGGTCGTCCAGAATCTCCGTGATTTGAGTTCCTTGAGCAAGTTCTGTCCAATCTCCTCGAGGTTGTCTTGTTTTCCATTCCGGTGTAGCCGTTATGCTGCCGGATTTATCCCGTGTTTCTGTGGATCATTGCCTTCGCATTATAATCCTTTCCGCCTTCATCATGTCTTGTTATCCTTGAATCCATCATTCAACCTGTTCTGATTGTTGATTTTTATCACACAGGATGTCAAGTGGAACTCATAGTGCTGTTCGTCGGAATCGAGACCGTGTTCGGAATCGAAATGATGATGAACCTCTACCACCGCCTTCTGCGGCGGAAATCATGATGGAAGCTGAGAAGAATCGACGTGATCAAACACGCATTCTGGAGCTCATTGAACAGAATACCGCTCGTCAGCGTAATGTGGTCGTGAGCATTCAGGATTTCATCCTCCTCAAGCCACCTGTATTTCGATGTTCTTCTGAGCCCCTTGAAGCTGATGATTGGCTCCGTTCCATCGAGCGTAAGCTTGATACTGCACATGTTGCTCCCGATGATCAAGTTATATTCGCGGCATACTTTCTGGAAGGTGCTGCTGCTGAATGGTGGGAGAACTATGTTGCGATGCAGCCTGATGGTCACCTAGTGACTTGGCAAGAGTTCTGTGTTGCCTTTCGAGGTTACCACCTTCTAGATGAGTTAATGGAGCGCAAGAAGGAAGAGTTCTGCAATCTGACTTAAGGAGAGATGTCCATTCATGAGTATGTGAGAGAGTTCAACCGTCTTGCTCGTTATGCCCAAAATGAGATCACCACCGATGCCAGAAAGCAGGCAAGGTTCCGTAAGGGACTTAGCCCCATCCTTCGTCATGATCCCATCCTCATCGAATTTGCCACCTTTGAGGATTTAGTCAACAGATCCTTTAGAGCTGAGCATGGCAATGAAGTGTTCGAAGAGTCTTGCAAGCATGCTCTTGAGCTTGCTTCTTCTTCAAGTTCAGCCCCTTAGAAACGCCGAATTTGGATTCCAACCAGAGCCATACCTCAAAACTTTCTGCAGAGACCAACCTCCAATATATGCCATCCACCCCAACACATTATTCCACCCAGGAATGATGGTGTGCAGCCAAGTAATCCCAATCCCAGCAATTCAGACAGGGTATGCTTTAAGTGTGGTCTTCCAGGCCATTACTATCGTCAATGCCCTCAGGTCTTGATGGCACCACGTCATTCTCGACCCAAGCCTCCAAAGAAATCAATCACCAAAGCCTTTCCAGCAAAGCCTTCATCCACTAGTAGTGGTTGCGCGAACCAAATCTCCGTTGAGGAAACCACTACTGCTTCTGACGTCATTCTTGGCACACTCCCAGTCAATCATGTTCCCGCCTCCGTTCTTTTCGATCCAGGAGCATCTCATTCATTCATGTCGGAGAGTTATGCACTTCGTCATGAGTTCCCCTTTGAAGAAATTTTTTCTCCAATGATCATTCAAACTCCTGGTTCAAAGTGGCAAACTAATAGAGTAAGCCATGGTAATCAAATTGCAATTGAGGGTTTAGTATTCCTTGATTCTCTTATAGCCCTCTTGTCTTCGGACATTGATGTCATCCTAGGAATGGATTGGTTATCAAGGCAGAATGCTTTCCTTGATTGTAAAGCCAAATCAGTCAAACTCACCCATCCTTCAGGCCAGATCATTGACTACACATCACCCAGCTCTAGAATCCAGGTGCATACTTTGAATGTGCTTCCACTTCCAGACCTTGAAGATATTCCGGTGGTTCGTGACTTCCAGGATGTCTTTCCTGAAGAGCTGCCGGGAATGCCACCCGACAGGTGTGTAGAATTCATAGTGGATCTTATACCAGGCACAGCCCCAATTTCCAGACGCCCATATAGAATGGCCCCACATGAGTTAGCTGAGCTAAAAATCCAACTTGATGCTTCGTTGGCAAAAGGCTTCATCCGCCCTAGCTCATCACCATGGGGTTTCCCTGTTATGTTCGTAAAGAAGAAAGATGGAACAGAAAGGATGTGCGTAGACTATCGCCCGCTAAATCTAGCGACGATAAAGAACAAGTACCCATTGCCCAGGATCAATGATCTTTATGATCAACTTGCTGGATCCTCTGTCTTCTCCAAGATAGATTTGACATTAGGTTATCATCAAATCAAAATCCGAAATGAGGACATTCCCAAGACGGATTTCACTACTCGTTATGGTCTTTACGAGTACACCGTCATGTCCTTCGGTTTAACCAATGCCCCCGCCACATTCTCACGCTTAATGAATTCGATCTTCATGGAGTACCTAGATAAATTTGTTGTAGTTTATCTTGATGACATTCTCATCTACTCGAAGAACGAAGAAGAGCATGCAGAACATCTTAGTTTGGTATTGATGAAACTTAGAGAGCATCGCCTTTATGCCAAGTTCTCCAAGTGTGAATTTTGGCTACCAGAAGTGACCTATTTAGGCCACGTGATTTCTGCAAAAGGAATTGCTGTCAATCCCGAGAGAGTTCAGGCCATCCTTGACTGGACTCCACCTGAATCGGTTAAGAAAGTTAGGAGTTTTCTTGGCTTAGCCAACTATTGCCGCCGCTTCGTCGGGAACTTTTCTAAAGTTTCAAAGCCTCTTACTGAACTCCTCAAGAAAGATAAGAAATTCCTATGGACCCCCAAGTGCGAGGAAAGCTTTCAAGAGCTAAAAAGAAGATTGACTTCTGCACCCGTACTTTCACCTCCAGACACAAAAAGGGATTTCAAAATCTTTTGTGATGCTTCACAGCAAGGGTTAGGATGCATACTTATGCAAGATAGACATGTGGTAGCTTATGCTTCACGCCAGTTGCGGCCACATGAAGAGAACTATCCTACCCATGATCTTGAACTCGCTGCCGTAGTTCATGCCCTGAAGACTTGGCGACATTACCTCCTTGGTAATCGTTGTGAGATCTATTCTGACCACCAAAGCCTCAAATATATATTCACCCAGCCAGATCTTAATCTCAGGAAAAGACACTGGATAGAGTTGATAAAAGATTATGACTTAGGAATTTCTTACACCCCAGGCAAAGCCAATGTCATGGCTGATGCACTAAGTCGTAAGTCATATTGTAACAACCTCATGTTACAACAGTATCAACCACTTCTTCATGAGGAATTTAGAAAGCTCAATCTCGAGATTGTTCCTCGTGGATCTCTTTTCAACTTGGTGGCGAAACCAACCCTTGAGGATAAAATCAGAGTTGCCCAAAGGCGTGCACGAGGTGTTCGTCGGATCAAGGAGAACATTGCTAGCGGAGTTGCTAAATGTTTCTCCACGGATAGTAGAGGAACGATATTCTTTGAAAATCGTTTGGTAGTACCTAAGAATAAGGATCTACGGCAACTCATCCTCAAAGAAGCCCATGACACACCCCTCTCAATTCATCCTGGTAGCACAAAAATGTACCGAGATCTATGCCAGAGATTTTGGTGGACTAGGATGAAGAGAGACATTGCTCGATTTGTTGCTGAATGTGATGTTTGTCGTCACATTAAGGCAGAACACCAAAGACCTGCTGGCACACTTCAACCTTTGCCTATTCCCGAGTGGAAATGGGACAAAGTCGGTATGGACTTCATCACCGGCTTTCCAAAAACCCAGAAAGTAAATGATGCCATCTTCCTGGTCATTGATAGACTTTCCAAAGTTTCTCACTTCCTTCCCGTTCGCGAGTCTATAACTGCTAGTCAGTTGGCGGACTTGTATGTCTCTAGAATTGTGTCTCTTCACGGTGTTCCTTTGGTAATCAATTCTGATCGTGGTAGCCTTTTCACCTCTAGATTCTGGGAAGCTTTCAGAATGCTATGGGAACTCATCTCTCCTTTAGCACAGCTTTCCATCCTCAGTCTAGCGGTCAAGTTGAAAGGGTTAATTAAATCTTGGAGGACATGCTATGAGCTTGTGTTATCTCATTCGGAAAGAATTGAGAGAAGTCTCTTCCATTCGCCGAATTTGATTATAACAATAGTTTTCAATCTAGTCTGAACATGGCTCATTTTGAACTCCTTTATGGACGACGATGTCGAACACCCCTTCACTGGTCAGAAACCGGTGAAAGACAACTCTTTGGACCGGATATGATCAAGGAAGCAGAAGAGAAAGTTTGCATTTTTCGTGATCGATTGAAAGCCGCCCAGTCTCGTCAGAAAAGCTACTATGATCGTCATCATAGGAAAGAAAGCTACAATCTGGATGAGAAGGCTTACCTTCGTGTCGGGACCCGGGGTTAGCGTATGCAAGCCTCGCTACAACACAATCATATGGAGAGCCGAGAACCGTACCCACTTGTCTAAGCAGACAAGGCCAAGCACAGAACGTTCTCGAAAAGCATCGAACGTGAGGGGCATCCCATCCAGGCCGGATGATCAACTGAAATGGGTCCTCATCGTCCGCACACAAGTCTAAATGATATGGGTGGTGAACTCCCATACTCATAGACAAGTCGCCTCAACCATACTATCGATTGTATTATAACCCTTACATAGACTTACTCCAGCCCGATCACTTAGTCGGGGTCTAGGGCGGGCTCGATCATACATCAAAGTGTGCACGAGAAGGAGTCTCGAGCAATCGCATCGCGATGCCCCAAGCTGCGCACATCTAAGGGCCACTTGGTGTATAAAAGACCGCCAGCCAGATCACAACTAAGGTCTCGAAAACCCATACAAAGACATGCATGTTATAAACATACACGCAGCACACATGCCTTGTATGAACATTAGGTATCATTACAATTCTCTACAAAGTATACATCTTTATTAATAACTCTTACAGAGTGCACACAGAGATCACAAGCATGTGATCCAACATTACAACAGACAAGCGGAAGCAAATTAGGTCTGAGTACAGACAAGTTTAACAAATGGCTTAGAGAAGCCTTATCTAAAAACAAGCCCTCCACGAGGGAACCAGTCGTCTGACTGGGACTACACTAGCTTGGTCTTGGTCTGAGTCTTCATTCTTCGAGCTTCGGGTAGAAGCCACCATCGGGGTCGGTGGGTTCATCTAAAACATAGATTAAGCAAACGTGAGTACAAAATCGTACTCAGCAAGACTTACATAGGAGCTATACTACTCATGCATATGTATCAAGGTAAAGGGAGGTGGGGTTTCACTTGCAGAAGTGCCAGCTTTGACTTGGCTAGTCCTGAACTACGAGTACCAGACTTGAGGTAAGAAGCGTACACGAGTCCACTACATTCTCCAACCAATTACACCACTATGGTGCCTTCCTCGACTTCCCCACGAGAAAGCACGCCATAGCACTCACACTTATCTTGGTGTGTTTTAGAAGTATCCAGTTCAAGTTGTCTAATAATCAAGCTAAGCTTTCCAAGCAGTCCTTAACCGCGGACGTGGCTATTCGAATAGTTTTGTTAACCCTGCAGGGGTGTACCGCTACACACACGTGTCATCAGTTACCGCCTTTTGCATGTCACCGTTCAAGAGGTGACAGCGAGGATGCCACCACAACACTTCGCCCACAGCTTCGTTCTAGTCCAGAGAGTCGCCTATCTGAGGGGGATCCGTATGGAAGTCCGGCCGAGGTTCCAGTACAGCCTTAAACGATGTGTGCAGGGTCCCAAGCCGGTCTTGAAAAGCCGTTCATCCACTTCGCAGACCGTGCCACAGCCCTAGCAGAACTCCGAACTACTGCGACTCTTGGGGTTCGAACGAGGTGAGGTACTAGGATGAGAGGGGTCAGTGAGCCCAATGTGTGGTTGTACTCTTCTTCTTGGATCACCACACAAGAACTCGGACTTAAGGCGGTGTTCAACGAGACAACCCACTGTGTACTCCTACACAGCCTCTCATCGTTCACCTTGTATTAGGGTAGATTCACCAACACATTTCACTTTCATCAACACCATGTTTATCATCCTCCCGACTCACATCATAAGCAACCTCATTGTACCACTAAGCATGCAATAAGCAGTAACAGTTGCAGGGGCCACATGATATCAACCAACTCCTACATCTGCTAGGATTGTGATTTGCTTACTACTGTGACAAGATGATAGGTCATGCAAAGGATATGGGTTCAACTATGCGGTAGAAACGTTATCATGGTGATCATCCTAAACAATGCATAAGCGAGACATGAGAGGGAAGTGGGATTTTATCGACATGATCAATGGGGGTTTGCTTGCCTTGCTGACGAGGTTCAGTCACGGGGTCTTCAACGAAGGGGGTGATCTCGGATTCCGGCTCCACTTCTATCAGCAACATGACAATCATAGGATCAACATAATGTACAAGGCACAATCACATGAATAAGATTGTAATGGTGATGTTCATGGTACTGATGTGTTGAGCATTCCATTTAAAAGGAGTATATTGCATTTGAAATGCAAATTCAAACTCCATTTGATTTATCGATGAAATTCAAATGCATTTGAATGCATGAATGTTCATTTGAAAAAGTTGATCATGAAGTGAAGTTGTATAGTTGAAGTAATGTCTCTGATGTGTGGATGAATCCATTGGAATTAAGGGTGTTGCAAAATCATTTGCAAATTTACTCCAAATTTGAATTTGAAAAGGATCCATATGCATGTTAGCTACTGTTCACCCATTTTTAAATAGTCAAACATGTAAAAAAATTGCATATTCATAATCCTTGTATTTTTCTGATAATTTTAGACATATTATTTGTCCAATTTCGAGTTAAAATGAATTTTTTATGATTTATTGAAGTTTTGTCCATTTTCTGTAATTTCTGGATTTATCAAAAAGATTTAAAAAGCTTTACTGGTCACTAGCCCATGGGTTAGGATTAGTGGTGGGGTTAGGATTAGGGTTAGGGCTCTCATGGCGAGTTCGCCGGAGACTGGCCGGGGAGTTCGCCGGACTTGGGAAAAAGGGCACGGGGAGGGTTCTGGAGGGCACTGCCGGGCTCAGCGCGAAGCCGCGCATTGCGTGGTGCCAACGGGGGTTCAAACAGGGGCTCTGGGGCGCGACTACGTCGATGAGCGACGGCAGCTGGGCTCGGACCTCGCCGGAACTGCGCGAGAGGGCTCGGGAGGAGGTTGGAATAGGGTCAAACGGACGAGCAGCTCACCGTGAGTTGGATGGAGGAGACGGCGGAGCTGCGGAGTGCTTGACCGTGGTGAATTTGAGCTCAAGCTCGTCAGCGGCCGGCGGTGAAGACGATGAAGGGCGCGGCGTCTGTAGAGCACGCCGGCTCGATTACTCGCACGTGAAGACGAAGGCGTCGTCGAGGAGTCTCCTGGACAATATGGTGCAGCTCGAGGAGGACGACGGCCACGCAGGCTCGACGGCGGTGCTCCGGCGTGCGCTCGGGCGGCGAACAAAACGGCGAAGGGGGAGGGGGGAGATGACCCAGAAGAGGGGGAATGCGTGCGGGGAAGAAAGAGCAGCAGCTTGGCTCGGCGGGGAGGAAGAAGACAAGACGAGAAGGCTCCTGGGCTGGGCCGGCCTGGATGGGTTGGGCTGCTTTGCCCCCCTTTCCTTTTTTCTAATTTGTTTCTGTTTTATTCTTCTGACTTTTGTTTTGCTGTGGTAAAATAATTACCTAGGCATTTTATAAAATCCTCAAATATTTATCTTGGACATATGTGACATAGTACTAGCCACTCCCAAGATTTGAAGATTTTTGGAATTCAAATTATTTGAATCCAGTTCAAATAGCATTTAAATTTAATTTCCAAGCCTCTGTTTGAATTTTTGAAAAATCTATGAGCATGGGTTTGCTACCAAACCATTTTTCAAATGATCAGCATCATTTATAGGAATTTTCCAAATACTCAAATGATTTTTGGAAAAATATTTTTATCTCGCCATTTGATTTAATTTCTCAGGGCTTTTCTTTTCCCCATTTTTGAATTTTCTTTTGAAATTTTGGCATGAATGCAAGGTACCTCTGATCCTAGCACATACCTAACTTGGGGTTGTGACAACTCGCCCCCACTCAAAAGAATCTCGTCCCGCGATTCAGAAGTCTGCGGGAGGAAGGAGGGGTACTCGGCATGGAGGCGGTCTTCTCTTTCCCACGTAGCTTCCTTCTCGGAGTGATGTGACCATTGAACTATAAGGAACTTGATCTTCTGACGGCGAGTGACACACTCTGCTGAATCAAGAATACTAACAGGGTACTCTCGATAAGAAAGGTCATCTTGTAGATCAAGCGTTTCATGGTCGACTTCGCGGATGGGGTCCTTGAAGCAACGCCTGAGTTGTGACACATGGAATACATCATGTACTCGGAAAAGGTGCGGGGGTAGTTCAAGTTGGTAGGCAACTTCTCCACGTTTAACAAGAATGCGGAAAGGTCCGATGTAACGTGGGGCCAATTTGCCTTTGATACCGAAACGTTGGGTTCCCTTCAGAGGAGTAACCCGGAGGTAAGCCTTCTCATCCAGATTGTAGCTTTCTTGCCTATGATGACGATCATAGTAGCTTTTCTGACGAGACTGGGCTGCTTTCAATTGATCACGAACAATGCGAACTTGCTCTTCTGCTTCCTTGATCATATCCGGTCCAAAGAATTGTCTTTCACCGGTTTCTGACCAGTTTAAAGGTGTTCGACATCGTCGTCCATAAAGGAGTTCAAAAGGAGCCATGTTCATACTAGATTGAAAACTATTTTTATAAGCAAATTCGGCGAATGGAAGAGATTTCTCCCAATTCTTTCCGAATGAGATAACACAAGCTCTGAGCATGCCTTCCAAGATTTGATTAACCCTTTCGACTTGACCGCTAGATTGAGGATGGAAAGCTGTACTAAAGGAGAGATGAGTTCCCATAGCATGTTGGAAGCTTCCCCAAAATCTAGAGGTGAAAAGGCTACCACGATCAGAATTGATTTCCAAAGGAACATCGTGAAGGGACACAATTCTAGAGACGTACAAGTCCGCTAACTGGCTAGCAGTTATAGACTCGCGAACTGGAATGAAGTGAGCAACTTTGGAAAGCCTATCTATGACAACGAAGATGGCATCGTTTCCTTTCTGGGTTATTGGAAAGCCGGTGATGAAGTCCATACCGACTTTGTCCCATTTCCACTCTGGAATAGACAAAGGTTGAAGTGTGCCAGCAGGTCTTTGATGTTCTGCCTTAATACGACGACAAACATCACATTCGGCAACAAATTGAGCAATGTCTCTCTTCATCCTAGTCCACCAAAATCCCTGGCGTAGATCTTGGTACATTTTTTTCTACCGGGATGAATCGAGAGGGGTGTGTCATGGGCTTCTTTGAGGATGAGTTGCCTTAGTTCCCTATTCTTAGGTACTAACAAACGATTTTCAAAGAATACCGTTCCTTTACTATCTGTGGAGAAACATTTAGCAACTCCGCTAGCAATGTTCTCCTTGATCCGGCGAACACCTCGTGCACGCCTTTGGGAAACTATGATTTGATCCTCAAGGGTTGGTTTCGCCACCAAGTTGAAAAGAGATCCACGAGGAACAATCTCAAGGTTGAGCTTTCGAAATTCCTCATGAAGAAGTGGTTGATACTGTTGTAACATGAGGTTGTTACAATACGACTTACGACTTAGTGCATCAGCCATGACATTGGCTTTGCCTGGGGTGTAAGAAATTACTAAGTCGTAATATTTTATCAACTCAATCCAGCGTCTTTGCCTGAGGTTAAGATCTGGCTGCGTGAAAATGTATTTGAGGTATTGGTGGTCGGAATAGATCTCACAATGATTACCAAGGAGGTAATGTCGCCAAGTTTTTAGGGCATGAACTACGGCAGCGAGTTCAAGATCGTGGGTAGGATAGTCTCTTCATGTGGCCGCAATTGGCATGAAGCATAAGCTACCACATGTCGATCTTGCAGAAGTATGCATCCTAACCCTTGCCGTGATGCGTCACAATAGATCTCGAAATCCTTTTTGGTGTCTGGAGGTGCAAGTACGGGTGCAGAAGTCAATCTTCTTTTTAGCTCTTGAAAGCTTTCCTCGCACTTGGAAGTCCATAGGAATTTCTTATCTTTCTTGAGGAGTTCAGTCAGAGGCTTTGCAACCTTAGAAAAGTTCTCGACGAAGCGGCGGCAATAGCTGGCTAGGCCAAGAAAACTCCTAACTTGCTTAACCGATTCAGGTGGAGTCCAGTCAAGGACGGCCTGAACTCTCTCGGGATTCACAGCAATGCCTTTTGCAGAAATCACGTGGCCTAAGTAGGTCACTTCTGGTAGCCAAAATTCACACTTGGAGAATTTAGCATACAGGCGATGCTCTCTAAGTTTCATCAATACCAGCCTTAGGTGTTCGGCATGTTCTTCTTCGTTCTTCGAGTATATAAGGATGTCATCGAGGTAAACCACGACGAACTGGTCCAAATACTCCATGAAGATCGAGTTCATCATGCGTGAAAAAGTGGCGGGGGCATTGGTTAGACCGAAGGACATGACGGTGAACTCGTAAAGACCATAACGAGTAGTGAAAGCCGTCTTGGGAATGTCCTCGCTTCGGATCTTGATTTGATGATAACCTAATCTCAAATCCATCTTGGAGAAGACAGAGGATCCTGCAAGTTGATCATAAAGATCATTGATCCTGGGCAGTGGATACTTGTTCTTTATCGTCGCTAAATTTAGCGGGCGATAGTCTACGCACATCCTTTCTGTTCCATCTTTCTTCGTTACGAACAGAACGGGGCAACCCCATGGCGATGAGCTAGGGAGGATGAAGCCGTTTTCCAACAAAGCTTCCAGTTGGGTTTTAAGATCAGCTAACTCACGTGGGGCCATTTTGTATGGGCGTCTGGAAATTGGTGTGGTTCCTGGGGCAAGATCCACTATGAATTCTACACATCTGTCGGGTGGCATGCCCGACAGCTCTTCAGGAAAGACATCCTAGAAGTCACGAACCACCGGAACATCTTCAAGGTCGGGAAGGGGAAGCACATTCAAAGAATGCACCTGGGTTCTTGTTCTTGGTGAGCAGTAAACTATTGTCTGGCCTGAAGGATGTGTAAGTCTAACTGACTTGGCTTTACAATCAAGAAAAGCATGTTGTCTTGATAACCAATCCATACCAAGGATGACATCAATGTCGGAAGACTTGAGGGCTATGAGTGAAGCAAGGAATACTAAACCCTCAATGGCAATTTGATTACCATGGCTTACTCTATTAGTTTGCCACTTGGAACCAGGAGTTTGTATGATCATAGGGGTGAACATTTCTTCAAAGGATACATCATGCCGAAATGCATAACTCTCCGACATGAACAAGTGAGATGCTCCTGGGTCGAAAAGAACAGATGTGGGAACAAAATTGACTGGGAGCGTACCAAGAATGACGTCAGAAGTACTATCAGTTTCCTCAACAGAGATTTGGTTCACACGTCCAAGATTTTCTTAGGTGGATGGCTTGGTGGTGGGAACCTTCGGGGGTGGCTTGGCACAAACATTGGGGTTTCCTTTGGCATGGGGTGGAGCATTTTGGTTGACGGGGCACTCACGAGAATAGTGACCAGGCTGGCCACATCTAAAGCAGGCTCCAAAGATAGTGCGGGGAGCTGGGTTGTTTGGTGGAGCTGGTGGACGAGGCGGCACAAGGGATGTCCTCGGTGGGTTGTTTTGGGGAAACAAACTGTTAGGAATCCAGATCATACGCTTCTGAGGGCATGAACTGGAAGAAGGGGCAAGCTCAAGAGCATGCTTGCGAGACTTCTCGAAAATTTCATTGCCATGCTCAGCTCTAAAGGGTCTGTTGGCTAAATCCTCAAAGGTGGAAAAATTCGATGAGGTTGAGATCATGACGGAGGATGGGGCTAAGTCCCTTACGGAACCTTTCCTGCTTTCTGGCATCGGTGGTGATCTCATCTTGGGCATAACGAGCAAGACGGTTGAATTCCCTCACATACTCATGAATGGACATCTCTCCTTGATTCAGATTGCAGAATTCTTCCTTCTTGCGCTCCATCAACTCATCCAGAATGTGGTACCCTCGAAAGGCAACACAGGAATCTTGCCAAGTCACTAGGTGACCATCTGGCTGCATTGCAACATAGTTCTCCCACCACTGAAGAGCAGCACCTTCCAAGAAGTATACCGCGAAAACAACTCGGTCACCGGGAGAAACATGTGCAGTGTCAAGCTTACGCTCGATGGAACGGAGCCAACCATCAGCTTCAAGGGGCTCAGAAGAACATCGGAATACCGGTGGCTTGAGGAGGATGAAGTCCTGAATGCTGACCACCACATTACGATGGTGGGCGTATTCTGCTCGATGAGCTCCAGAAGGCGTGTCTGATCACGTCTATTCCGCTCAGCTTCCATCATGATTTCCGCCGCAGAAGGCGGGGGTGGAAGTTCATCATCATTTCGATTCCGATCACGGTCTCGATTCCGAAGAACAGCACTACGAGTTCCACCTGACATCCTGTGTGATAAAAATCAACAATGAGAACAGGTTGTACGATGGAGGCAAGGATAAAAGGATATGATTTCAGAAGGAGAAGACTATTATGCAAAGGCAATGATTCACAGAAACACGGGATAATTCCGGCAGCATAACGGCTACACCGGGATGGAAAACAAGACAACCTCGAGGAAATTGGACAGAACTTCTCCAAGGAACTCAAAACACGAAGACTCTGGACAACCACAACCATCCTACGGCTATAAGGAGGCAAACAACGAGATGTTCTAGTAAGACATAGATGAGCCTAGTCCTATCATCCCGTAGAATAAGATGAGGGTGACTCAGAACTCAGATCGATGAGGGTAAGGAGAAAAAGAAGCCTTACGTTGTTCCCTTATATACCTAGAGTAACTATATATAACTATAGAAGGCTAGACTCGACTTCGGACAAGGCTGATAATCCTACAGTTAGTCTTGCTCTGATACCAAGTCTGTCGGGACCCGGGGTTAGCGTATGCAAGCCTCGCTACAACACAATCATATGGAGAGCCGAGAACCGTACCCACTTGTCTAAGCAGACAAGGCCAAGCACAGAACGTTCTCGGAAAGCATCGAACGTGAGGGGCATCCCATCCAGGCCGGATGATCAACTGAAATTGGTCCTCATCGTCCGCACACAAGTCTAAATGATATGGGTGGTGAACTCCCATACTCATAGACAAGTCGCCTCAACCATACTATCGATTGTATTATAACCCTTACATAGACTTACTCCAGCCCGATCACTTAGTCGGGGTCTAGGGCGGGCTCGATCATACATCAAAGTGTGCACGAGACGGAGTCTCGAGCAATCGCATCGCGATGCCCCAAGCTGCGCACATCTAAGGGTCACTTGGTGTATAAAAGACCGCCAGCCAGATCACAACTAAGGTCTCGAAAACCCATACAAAGACATGCATGTTATAAACATACACGCATCACACATGCCTTGTATGAACAGCAGGTATCATTACAATTCTCTACAAAGTATACATCTTTATTAATAACTCTTACAGAGTGCACACAGAGATCACAAGCATGTGATCCAACATTACAACAGACAAGCGGAAGCAAATTAGGTCTGAGTACAAACAAGTTTAACAAATGGCTTAGAGAAGCCTTATCTAAAAACAAGCCCTCCACGAGGGAACCAGTCGTCTGACTGGGACTACACTAGCTTGGTCTTGGTCTGAGTCTTCATTCTTCGAGCTTCGGGTAGAATCCACCATCGGGGTCGGTGGGTTCATCTAAAACATAGATTAAGCAAACGTGAGTACAAAATCGTACTCAGCAAGACTTACATAGGAGCTATACTACTCATGCATATGTATCAAGGTAAAGGGAGGTGGGGTTTCACTTGCAGAAGTGCCAGCTTTGACTTGGCTAGTCCTGAACTACGAGTACCAGACTTGAGGTAAGAAGCGTACACGATTCCACTACATTCTCCAACCAATTACACCACTATGGTGCCTTCCTCGACTTCCCCACGAGAAAGCATGCCATAGCAGTCACACTTATCTTGGTGTGTTTTAGAAGTATCAAGTTCAAGTTGTCTAATAATCAAGCTAAGCTTTCCAAGCAGTCCTTAACCGCGGACGCGGCTATTCGAATAGTTTTGTTAACCCTGCAGGGGTGTACCGCTACACACACGTGTCATCAGTTACCGCCTTTTTCATGTCACCGTTCAAGAGGTGACAGCGAGGATGCCACCACAACACTTCGCCCACAGCTCCGTTCTAGTCCAGAGAGTCGCCTATCTGAGGGGGATCCGTATGGAAGTCCGGCCGAGGTTCCAGTACATCCTCAAACGATGTGTGCAGGGTCCCAAGCCAGTCTTGAAAAGCCGTTCATCCACTTCGCAGACCGTGCCACAGCCCTACCAGAACTCCGAACTACTGCGACTCTTGGGGTTCGAACGGGGTGAGGTACTAGGATGACAGGGGTCAGTGAGCCCAATGTGTGGTTGTACTCTTCTTCTTGGATCACCACACAAGAACTCGGACTTAAGGCGGTGTTCAACGAGACAACCCACTGTGTACTCCTAGACAGCCTCTCATTGTTCACCTTGTATTAGGGTAGATTCACCAACACATTTCACTTTCATCAACACCATGTTTATCATCCTCCCGACTCACATCATAAGCAACCTCATTGTACCACTAAGCATGCAATAAGCAGTAACAGTTGCAGGGGCCACATGATATCAACCAACTCCTACATCTGCTAGGATTGTGGTTTGCTTACTACTGTGACAAGATGATAGGTCATGCAAAGGATATGGGTTCAACTATGCGGTAGAAACGTTATCATGGTGATCATCCTAAACAATGCATAAGCGAGACATGAGAGGGAAGTGAGATTTTATCGACATGATCAATGGGGGTTTGCTTGCCTTGCTGACGAGGTTCAGTCACGGGTTCTTCAACGAAGGGGGTGATCTCGGATTCTGGCTCCACTTCTATCAGCAACATGACAATCATAGGATCAACATAATGTACAATGCACAATCACATGAATAAGATTGTAATGGTGATGTTGATGGTACTGATGTGTTGAGCATTCCATTTAAAAGGAGTATTTTGCATTTGAAATGCAAATTCAAACTCCATTTGATTTATCGATGAAATTCAAATGCATTTGAATGCATGAATGTTCATTTGAAAAAGTTGATCATGAAGTGATGTTGTGTAGTTGAAAAGTAATGTCTCTGATGTGTGGATGAATCCATTGGAATTAAGGGTGTTGCAAAATCATTTGCAAATTTACTCCAAATTTGAATTTGAAAAGGATCCATATGCATGTTTGCTACTGTTCACCCATTTTTAAATGGTCAAACATGTAAACAAATTGCATATTCATAATCCTTGTATTTTTCTGAGAATTTTAGACATATTATTTGTCCAATTTGGAGTTAAAATGAATTTTCTATGATTTATTGAAGTTTTGTCCATTTTCTGTAATTTCTGGATTTATCAAAAAGATTTAAAAAGCTTTACTGCGTCAGCATGATGTCATTGTGACATCAGGGGGGGGCTGATAGCTGGGACCCATCTGTAAGTCTCAGAGGGGTTAAACGCATGGTTAATTTAAACAAGTAGAGGGATTAGGGGGCCAGGCCCCACTGGTCAGTGGCCCATGGGTTAGGATTAGTGGTGGGGTTAGGATTAGGGTTAGGGATCTCATGGCAAGTTCGCCGGAGACTGGCCGGGGAGTTCGCCGGACTTCGGAAAAAGGGCACGGGGAGGGTTCTGGAGGGCACTGCCGGGCTCAGCGCGAAGCCGCGCATTGCATGGTTCCAACGGGGGTTCAAACAGGGGCTCTGGGGCGCGACTACGTCGACGAGCGACGACAGCTGGGCTCGGACCTTGCCGGAACTGCGCGAGAGGGCTCGGGAGGAGGTGGGAATAGGGTCAAACGGACGAGCAGCTCACCGTGAGTTGGATGGAGGAGATGGCGGAGCTGCGGAGTGCTTGACCGCGGTGAATTTGAGCTCGAGCTCGTCGGCGGCCGGCGGTGAAGACGACGAAGGGCGCGGCGTCTGTAGAGCACGCCGGCTCGATTACTCGCACATGAAGACGAAGGCATCGTCGAGGAGTCTCCTGGACATCATGGTGCAGCTCGAGGAGGACGACGGCCACGCAGGCTCGACGGCGGTGCTCCGGCGTGCGCTCGGGCGGCGAACAAAACGGCGAAGGGAGAGAGGGGAGATGATCCAGAAGAGGGGGAATGCGTGCGGGGAAGAAAGAGCAGCCGCGTGGCGCGTTTTGGGGCAGAGGGGAGGGCTAGAAGAGCCAGGACGTCGTGGTGGCGTCGTCTCCGCACTCTGCCCTCCACCGAGCAGCTTGGCTCGGCGGGGAGGAAGAAGACAAGACGAGAAGGCTGCTGGGCTGGGCCGGCCTGGGTGGGTTGGGCTGCTTTGCTCCCCCTTTCCTTTTTTTCTAATTTGTTTCTGTTTTATTCTTCTGACTTTTGTTTTGCTGTGGTAAAATAATTACCTAGGCATTTTATAAAATCCTCAAATATTTATCTTGGACATATGTGACATAGTACTGGCCACTCCCAAGATTCGAAGATTTTTGGAATTCAAATTATTTGAATCCAATTCAAATAGCATTTAAATTTAATTTCCAAGCCTCCGTTTGAATTTTTGAAAAATCTATGAGCGTGGGTTTGCTCCCAAACCATTTTTCAAATGATCAGCATCATTTATAGGAATTTTCCAAATACTCAAATGATTTTTGGAAAAATATTTTTATCTGCCCATTTGATTTAATTTCTCAGGACTTTTCTTTTCCCCATTTTTGAATTTTCTTTTGAAATTTTGGCATGAATGCAAGGTACCTCTGATCCTAGCACATACCTAACTTGGGGTTGTGACACTTCGGGTTACTCCTCTGAAGGGAACCCAACGATTCGGTATCAAAGGCAAGTTGGCCCCACGTTACATCATACCTTTCCGCATTCTAGCTAAACGTGGAGAAGTTGCCTACCAACTTGAACTACCCCCGCACCTTTCCCGAGTACATGATGTATTCCATGTGTCACAACTCAGGCGTTGCTTCAAGGATCCCATCCGCGAAGTCGACCATGAAACGCTTGATCTCCAAGATGACCTTTCTTATCGAGAGTACCCTGTTCGTATTCTTGATTTAGCAGAGCGTGTCACTCGTCGTCAGACGATTAAGTTCCTCAAAGTTCAGTGGTCACATCACTCCGAGAAAGAAGCAACCTGGGAAAGAGAAGACCGCCTCCGTGCCGAGTACCCCACCTTCCTCCCGACGACTTTTGAATCTCGGGACGAGATTCTTTTGAGTGGGGGCGAGTTGTCAGAACCCCAAGTAGGGTATGTGCTAGGGTTGTTTGATCCCTTTGCATCATGAAGAAAAATTCAAAAGAAAATAAAAAATGGGGAAAAGAAAAACCCTGAGAAATTAAATCAAATGGCCAGATAAAAATATTTTTCAAAAAATCTTTTGAACATTTGAAAAATTCCTATAAATGATGGTGATCATTTTAAAAGTGGTTTGGGATCAATCCCATGCTCATGGAATTTTCTAAATTTCAAACAATGCCTTGGAAAATTAAATAAACCCCTATTTGATTTGAAATTCAAACTATATGAATTTCAAAAATCCCCAAAACTTGTTATAAGCCCACATAGAAGTTTTCCTGATTTTATAAAATGCCTTGCTATTTTATTTGGGGCAAAACAAATAACAGAAAAGGAAAACAAAAAAAAACACAGAGAAAAAGAAAAACAAAAGCCAGCCTAAACCTTCTGGCCTCGGGACCAACTAACCGAACCCCGGCCCAAGCCCACGAGGGGCTTGTCGTCTACCCCAAGCAGCTCGCTATTGAGCATGCCGGGGGCGACGACCGCCACCTCGACGGCGAGCGCCTTCTAGGCCCCCCGAGGCTTCTCCTTGCGCCACCACACTCGCCAGGAGCCGCCACACCTTTTGCCCCCATCGCCGCTTCCCTAGCCCTTCTTCCTCGTCGTTTTTCTGCCGCAACCGAGAGCTCGGAGGAGTGAGCCGCTGCGCCCACGTGGCCAACAGCCACCAGCCGCCGCGCGACCGTTTCTAGCGTCTCCAGCACCGTCGTCTTCTTCGCCCTGGAGGAGGCCACGAGCCCGGACCCCCTCGAGCTGCCGGATTCGCCAACAACGTCGTCGCCGGAGCCGCGCGTTCAGCATCGTCGATTCGCCGCCTGCAGTGCTACCTCGACCCCGCCATGGACGCTATCGTCCTCCTAGCGCTCCGGTGAGAAGAACCCCCCTATCCCCGGCCCTTCTCGCGCACGGATTCGCCGTTCCCCTCTTCACCAATGGCGGTCGCCGCCATTGCCGTCGCGGCCGAGCTCTAGAGCTCCCCTCGTGGCGCCCCGATGCCACCGTTGGATGCGCGAGGACGCGGGAGACATCCCAGTGCCCTCCCCTCCTTGTCCCGTGGCCTGTAGGAAACTCCGGCGAGGCGCCGCCGGTGTCAAGCCGGCAATTAGAGCTAACTTAATCACCCCCTAAGCTAACCCTACACCCACTGACCAGTGGGCCCTAGCTGCTAACTAACCCCTCTGTTAGTTTAATCTAACAGGATTAACCCCACTGAGACTTACAGGTGCGCCCCTGTTGTCAGCCCCCCTGTGACATCACCCCCACGTCATGCTGACGCAGTAAATAGAAAAGCAATTAAAAGAATTCTAGAAAAATCCAGAAATTGAATTAAACTTTGGAAATTTATAGAAAATTCATACTAACTCCAAATTAAACATATAATATATGAAAAATTATCAAAAAAATGCAAGGATTAAGAATATGCAAAAAATTTTCATGTTTGTCTATTTTAAAATGGTGCAACAGTAGAAAATGTGCATATGTCTTAATTTGAATTTGATTTTGGAGTTTGAATTTGCAAATTATTTGCAATACACTTCAATTAAATGGAATGTGCCACAAACCAGTACCCTATACCTCATATCACAACATTAACATGTGCTTGAGCATTGTACTTTATTTGTGTTGCCCCCCTTTGTTGATTGATTGTTCTGGTGACAAACGATCCGAGACGGTGATCACGCCCGAAGGAGAAGAAATTTGATAAAACCCGTGTATCGTCAGCATGGCAAGCAAACCCCATTGATCATGTCTATAAAATCCCAATTCCCTCTCAGTCTCGCTTATGCATGTTTAGGAGATCACCTTGTATCGATTCTACCGCATAGTTGAACCCATATCCGATGCATGACCTATCATCTTGTCACAGTAGTAAGCAAACCACAATCCTAGCTGACATAGGAGTTGATTGATATCATGTGGCCTTGCAACTGTTAATGCTTATTGCATGCTTAGTGGTACATTGAGGTTGCTTTTGATGTGAGTCAGGATGATAGTGAACATGGTGTTGATGAAAGTGAAACTGTGTTGGTGAATCCACCCTAATACAAGGTGAACGATGAGAGGCTGTGTAGGAGTACACAGTGGGTTGTCTCGTTGAACACCGCCTTAAGCACCGAGTTCTTGTATGGTAATCCAAGACAAAGAGTACAACCACACATTGGGCTCACTGACCTCTCTCGGCCTAGTACCTTGATCCGTGTCGACGTCCAGGAGTCACATTAGTTCGGGCTTTCCATTTGACATCTTCATAGAAAAAGAATGAAGGAATGGTTGCATCATATAGATATGTGGGTGCACCTGTGAGGCAGGAAAACCATCAGCCAGAGGTGGCGTCTCGGTCACTTACATTGTTTGAGTCCGTTTCGTTGATCCGGCCGGGCTCTCGAGTGGAGGCAAACTCAGATAGTCGACTCCTGGAATAGACCGGTTGTGAGCGAAGTGTCGTGGTGAACATCCTCGCTGTCACCTCTTGAATGGTGGCGAGACCTGGCGGTAACCGATGGTCATGTGTGTGTAGTTTACACCCTTGCAAGGTTAACAAAACTATTCGAATAGCCGTGTCCGCGGTCATGGACTACTTGGAACCTGTACCTGATTATTAGACAACTTGAATGGATACTTATAAAACTTGCAAGATAAGCGTGAGTGCTATGGTGTGCTTCCTCGTGGGGAAGTCGAAGAAGTAACCATAGTGGTGTATTGGTTGGAGACTTGGATAGTGGACTCGTGTACGCTTCTTACCTCAAGTCTGGTACTCGTAGTTCAGGACTAGCCAAGTCAAAGTTGGCACTTCTGCATGATGAAACCCCACCTCCTTTACCTTGATACTTGATCATGAGTAGTGTAGTTCTGATGTAAGTCTTGCTGAGTACGACTTTGTACTCCCGTTTGCTTATTCTATGTTTTAGATGAGAACCCGGACCCCGATGGAGTCACCGACCTGAAGCTCGACGTTGACTAAGTTAGAATAGTCCCAGACAGCAGTCTGGTCCCTCGTGGAAGGGCATGTTTGTTTACAAGGCTTCTCTAAGCCATTTGTTAAACTTGTCTGTACTCAGACCTAATTTGCTTCCGTTGTATGATGTAATGTTGATCACATACATGTGATTTTTGTATGCTCTATGTGTAAGTCAACAAAGATACACTTTGTAGAGTTATGTGATGATACTTGTTGTTCATACTAGGCATGTGTGCTGCGTGTATGTTTATAACATGCATGTCTTAGTATGGGTTTTCGAGACCTTAGTTGTGATCTGGATGGCGGTCCTTTATACACCAAGTGGCTCTTAGATGTGCGCAGCTTGGGGCATCGCGATGCGATTGCTCGTGACTCTATCACGTGCACACTTTGTTGTATGATCGAGCCCGCCCTAGACCCCGACTAAGTGATCGGGCTGGAGTAAGTCTATGTAAGAGTTAGGATTCAATCGATAACATGGTCGAGGCGACTTGTCTATGAATATGGGATTCACCACCCATAAGCATTTAGACATGTGAGCGGACGTTGAGGACCCATCTCAGTTGATCATCCGGCCTGAATGGGATGCCCTTCACGTTCGATGCTTACCGAGAATGTTCTGTGCTTGGCCTCGTCTGCTTAGACAAGTGGGTACGGTTCTCGGCTCTCCATATGATTGCATCGTGACTGGAATTACATACGCATATTCCGGGTCCCGACATTCTATCAATTTCCTAGATGTAATTTGTTCACCCAACTTAGTTGTTTTATTGTCTTTTGGGAGAGAGAGATCACTAGTGAACATCATGGGACCCCGGTCCATATTTCCACCATTGTTACAATTCAACTCTTTACTGCTTTATGAAAGCTCAAGAATGATCAGAAGGGGAGGGGGTGAATGATCACTTCTAAAAATTCTAAAGAACTTAGAAGGAATTCATGCAAACTGTGAAGGACTAAAGGCATTTCGAAAGAATTATAGTATCGAAAGACATGCATGGGGCGAAAGGATTGGTAGCGAAGGAAATTATCGAAGGAAAATAGGCAACGAGTAAATACTGAAAGTAAGTACAAGAAGGAAAACGATCATGACACGATGATGTTTGGTAAACCAGTTCACACTCTGCAAAGTGCTACGTCTAGTTGGAGGGACTGGTGATTGAACACCTGGAGCAAAACTCTCTCCATCCTGTTCTCCACTGCAACAAACTCCTCGAGCTTGTCCAGTTTTTACTCGTGGTAGATGATTCTGGACATCTCCGAGACGTTTACAAACTTCCTTCAACAGCGACAATTTCTCTTCGACTACTTCACAGGCGACGCCTAACCTTCTAGGAGACTTGCAGTTCTCCAAGATAAAAAGATCGACTAATCTCGACCTTAGTCTCAGTGAATTTCTCAACTCAGTTCGGACTTGGGTCTTTTGGTTTTCTCTCATCTTCTCTCTCGGGATGCTCACAACACTTTTGCCTCAGAATATTCAGTGGAGCAGCCAACCCAAAATGGCGGGTAGGTGCTGGGTATATATAGGTGGCGATCCCAATGGGTAAAATGACTGAAGTGACCCGATGCAACCGCTTAACGCGTGTCCACAACGGTCGGATTTCAATCACTTCACAACTTTACTTGCGTAGCAAGTAAGCTGACTTACCGAATGAGTTCTCTCTCGAAGGCACGAAGTGCGATGACTTTTCCTTCCAGCTATTTACTCGACTCAGTAAGATTTCTCTCGGTAGGCTTTTGTGGGTTTAGGTTGAGCAGAGCAAATTCACTTCGACAAAGATCTCAACTAGCAAACCCCTCTTGATAGTACGGTTTTTCCTATGACTCAAGAAAGTAAAGAGAAACTAGTAAAAAGACTACGTCTTCATCCAGCTTCAGCTTTCTCCTCGTTGCGCTTTTACTCGAGAGAATCTTCTTTGTCGACGACATTTTTGGGGGTTTTCTTCCTTCAAAGGTTTATGTGGTTGACTGCAGCTTCGCTGTAGTGAGTTGTCCTTTGACATTATACTTGTAAACTCCATTCTTTCGGAACCTAAGTATCTTTTTATACTCGAAAACAATATTAGTTCCACTACTGCTTTGTCCAACAATCTCCAAAACCTTCAGGGGAAAAACTTGCTCATACAATATCCCCCTTTTTGGATGATTGTTGACAAAACAGGCATCGATAAATAATTTGAAAGTTTTGAGATTTCGATGATAAACCAGTGCTAAGATCGATGATATACTCCCCGTTGATGTATGCACGGAAGATGTAAATTTCCAGTGAAGTGCATATTTGACGGGAATTGAGTCGAGGGAAAACCATCATAGTCTTAGCGAGCAAGATTGCAGTCCAAATAATATTAATGAGAAATATGTAGTCTCCTCGAATAACCTGTGAACTTATATGAAAGATAACTTCCTGCAAAAGGTTAAGTATCGCAAGCATAGCAGATAGATATCTTACGATGAAATATCAGTTCACAGACCTACTTAGAGTTAGTTACAACCAGATCAAATGTGAATCGAATGTTTGTTGAAACCACTTAGAAACTCAAATTTATAAAAGTTCAACGAACGAAAAGCAAAGACCCTTAACCCCGATAGTAAACTAATTTCTTCGATGCCACAACATCTCCCCCTTTTTGTCACAACGTACAAAAAGTCGAGAGAATAGGGTCAAAAGAAATCCCTACTCGCTTGAGCGGCGCTGGCGACGCCGAGAAGATTCCGCGATCGTGGAAGGACGTCGAATGGGACGACCGACTCGAGGAGTAATCTTCTATCTGAAGGAGTGATGATCGCCAGAAGATTTCAACTGGGATTCTAGAGGGGTCTTAGGGCTTCGAGGAAGTGGAGAGTAAACTCTCGCTTGTCGTCGAGGTGCTTCATATTGGTCGGAGTCGGAGGAAATGGTGTTCATCGCTATGTGGTAGTAATCATCGACACTGAGTACATCCTTGTTCTTCGGCAGCAATGGAATAGTTGAATCTGGTCGATCGACACGATCATCATTTGTCCATTGCCTCTGCGGATGAGGAGGAAATTCTTCGAATCCGCAGCGTTGCAGCTGACTGATACATCCCAAATGTATCTATAATTTCTTCTTGCTCCATGCATGTTTTGTGTGACTTTGCCATGTTTTGCTTGAACTTTCAAACACTTTTGAACCTATTTGGACTAACCTATTAACTCAGTGCACCCAGTTGCCAGTTTCTGTTTTCTGCTGTTTTTGTATTTCAGGTTTTCGGCCATTAAAAGTGCTCCAAAAATTCCGGTAAAAATATATAAAAAATCAGCGCAATAGAAGCTTCCGGAATCACCAAGAGAGGGAATGGGGGCCACCACCAGGCAGCCAGGAGGGCAGGTGGCGCTGTCCCACCCTGGGTCGCGCCAGGGACCCTCCTGACTGCCTCGTGGGTCCCCTCGATGCCCCCTTCGCCTATATTTACCCCTCGGTATGGAAACCCCTAATATCGATCTCTTTCTCGCGAACTCCCCTCTGTACCGCCGCCTCCGCCGTTTCAAGATCGGGGCTGCCTGGAGAAGCTGCCCCGGCACCCTGCCGGGAGGAGGAACCCCCTCCGGGAGACCATCCATAGCCATGGGCGTCTCCCGGAAGTGCCGTGAGTAGTCCCCCTTGGACCATGGGTCCGTGACCAGTAGATATGTGATGAATCTCTCCCCCTTTTGTGCTTCCACTTTCGAGTCCTCATGAGCTACCTCACCTGATCGAGGCATCTATGTAATTTCTGCTGTTGCTATGCTGAGTTTGTTGGGATCTAATGGATTATGAAACTATGTTCATATTGTGATGAGTAATATATTTGGTTCTTCTCTTTTATATTTTGTTCTTGAGTAAATTCTTGCATATTCTCAATTGCGGTATTTGCTTTGGCAAGTATTTTATTCTTTGCAACTCCAAGAGAGAGCGTTATTCTCGATTGTGGGTTCAGCACCTTGATGTCTAGCTTGAGTGACAGAAACATGAGACTAGGGGATGTGCTGTTGCTACCAGGGATAAAACAACGGTGCTTGTACCTGCGGGTGCAAGGATTGTTACTTTACGCAAAGTTCTTTTAATGCAGTTGTCTGTTGCGTTGATTTTACACTTTGGGTGGGATTCGCAACTTAATACCAGCGAGATGTTCTGGATAGATATCTCAAGGTGGATGATTCGTAGTAGATGCAGATGTATTTCGGTCTACTTACCTTGGCGTACTGCCCATTGCTTTTGAGCCCTTCCTTTCTTTGCAGCATAGTTAGCATTGCGGTGCCTTCATAATCATGTCAATTGCCCAACTGTGATTTGTTTACCTCGCTAGCACTTTTATCGTCTTTTGGGAGAGAGGCATCACTAGTGAAAATCACGGGACCCCGGTCCATCTTCACATTATTGTTCACACCCTCAATTTACTTTCAGCTTTTACTTTACTTTGCATCTTTTATCTCTTGCGTTGATCCTTTGTAAACGACAAGGCCGAAGGAATTGACAACTCCTCTGTACTCGTTCGGAGCAAAGTTATTTGTTGCTGTGTCCAGGTCCACAACAACACCCTAGTCAGGAAGCAATTTCTGGCGACGTTGCCACCTACTTGTATCTCCTGAGTCCTACTGGTTCAATAACCTTAGTATCTTCACCGAGGGAAACTTGCTGCTGCACTACATCTCAAACCTTCCACTTGGGGTAACCAACGAGGGGCGAGAAGCCATCAAGCAAATTTCTGGCGCCGTTGCCGGGGACTCAAGTCTACAAGATAGGGGAGTTGCACACTATCTTTTACATTTGCTTTTTAGTCTTGTTAGTTTACCTTTCAGTTTTTACTTTTGTGTCCTTAATCGAAAATACCAAAAATACCTGCTGCTACTATGGGTTCCAATGAAAACACTAAGTTGTGTGACTTCGCTAGTCACAACAACAGTGACTTTATCTGCACTCCTATTGCTCCACCTGCCACTTCAGCACCTTCTTATGAGATTAAACCAGCTCTGCTTAACCTTGTTACGAAAGATCAATTATCAGGAGCAGGAGAAGATGCTGCATTGCACCTAAACAACTTTATCGAGCTCTGCAACATGCAGACGTACAAGGAACTAGATGGAGACATCGTCAAGCTGAAGCTTTTTTCCTTTCTCTTTGAGAGGAAGAGCCGAGGAGTGGCTACAATCTTTGCCCAAGAACAATATCGATTCTTGGAGTAAATGCAAAGATGCTTTTATAGGGAAGTACTATCCCCCTACTAAAATTATTCAATTGCGGAGTAACATTATGAATTTCAGGAAATTGGATAATGAACACGTTGCCCAGGCTTGGGAACGTATGAAGACGCTTGTCAAGAACTGCCCCACACATGGACTGACTACCTGGATGGTTATCCAAACTTTTTATGCAGGCTTGAACTTCACCTCGCGGAACCTGTTAGATTCGACCGCGGGAGGAACTTTTATGTCAACCACGCTTGGTGCTGCCACAAAGCTACTGGATGAGATGATGCTGAACTACTCGCAATGGCACACCGAGAGATCTCCAACCGGTAAGAAGGTAAAATCTGTCGAGGAGATCTCCTCTTTAAATGAAAAGGTTGACCTTATCATGTCTGTACTTACCAAGCAACCTTCTATTGATCCTCAAGATGTTCCTTTAAATTCTTTGGTTGCTCAGGAGCAAGTAGATGTTAATTTTGTCTCTAGAAACAACTTCAACAATAATGCTTATAGGAGTAACTTTTGTAGCAACAATCCTAGGGCTTTCCCATCCAACAACTATGAGAACAACACTTATCCTACCACCAGAGACTCCACTTCAGAACTAGAGACCTTGCTCAAAGACTTTATCACTACCCAGAAAGCCTTCAACAAGAGTGTGGAAGAGAAATTAGATAAATTAGATATCCTCTCTTCGAAGGTAGACAACATAGCCCATGATGTAGAGATGCTGAAGATTAGAACCTCTCCCCCCGAGGAGAGGAAGACCACTCCTATGAATGCTATCCAAGTCCAAATCAATGAAAACATTAGGATGTTGGGAAAACTAAAAGAGAGATGGGCTAGAGAAAAGGAGGAAGAAGAGAGAATTAAGAGCCTTCCTACCTACCACACAGTAGCCACTATCCAAGTAGTTGAGGATGTCCAAACTGTTAGCACCCATCACACCCCTAGTCCCACTGGACCTATCAATGGTGATGCTACCACCTCAACCTTAGAAGAGGAAACCTCTATGAACATAGAGGCTTTAAAACAAGTGAGCTTAAATGATATCACTGCTTCCTTGGTAGATAGTAGTGACTTATACTTTGACAAGTGCACTTTACCAGAAGTTATTGGTTTCGTACATAAGATGCCTAGAGATCCCCACACTAGCACACTCAATCTTGCCTTCACAGAGCATATCACCAATGCTCTAATCAAAGTTAGGGAGGAGAAGCTTAGACTAGAAGCCTCCATACCTAGGAAGCTAGAAGATGGTTGGGATCCTATGATAAAAATTAAATTGAATAACTTCTCTTGTTATGCTCTTTGTGATGTTGGAGCAAGTACCTCTATTATGCCCAAAAGAATGTATGATATGCTTGAATTGAAACCTTTTGATCCTTGTTCTTTTGGTGTTCGTCTTGTTGATTCTTCCGTAAAGAAACCTTTGGGGAAGATCAACGATGTTCTTATCATTGTCAATGAAAATTATGTTCCTGTTGATTTCACTATTATGGACATTGAGTGTGAGCCCTCTTGTCCAATTATTTTGGGACGTCCTTTTCTTCGCACAGTTGGTGCTATCATCAAATTCCAATTCCCTCTCAAGAAAGGGATGGAACATTTCCCTATGAAAAAGATTAAGTTACCTTTTGAGTCCATCACACGGGCTAGTTATTCTCTTGAAAAGACTTGATCTTGTGCTTTAAGCCTAGCTAATGGCTCTAAAGAAGCGCTTTTGGGAGGCAGCCCGCAACAAATTTAGGTTTTTCTTTTTGCTTTTGTTCTGTTCTTAGTGGTCTTGATGATTGTTACTACTATAGCAACATCATTGTATCTTTACTTTTCAAGCTTTGTGCCAAGTTTAGCCTCAGATTGCAAGAAAGGTCAAAAGTTGGTGCTTGCTGTCTAGAAACAGATTTTGTCTGCTTGACGGAGAAATTCTCAATAAATCACCAGATCATCTTTTTGATCTGAATTGTTTTGGCAGCATGCTCCATACAATTACCTTTCAGGCGTCTGTTCAAAGTTTTTTGATTTGAGTTGCAGAAGTACCTCGAAAAAATTCTCCTTTCTCTGCTGTTCTGTTTTTCTCAGCTTCTGCCCCGGTTTTTCTTTTCGCAGTTTTACAATCCTTAAGCTTGCTTTTTCTTTGCAAACTTTTTTGGGCAGGCAAAACAGTAGCTCTTCCTGCAAATCTTTATTTTCAGTAGAGGAAAATTATTTTATTAGGGTACTAACCTCTCTAATCAGCCTACAATGAATTATGTATGAAGGGAGTTTTCAAGTGCGCGATGCAAGGTGATGAAAGAAGATTCAGGAGTGTCAAACGCTCAAGCTTGGGGATACCCATGTGCACCCCCAATAAATTGTAGGGGAACGCAACAGAAAACAAAAATTTCCGCACTACGAACACGCCCAGGACCACTATGGAGACTGCATACAAGGTTTTGATCTGATCGTTACCGACTCGTAGCGCAGCGGAAGTAGAGTCGATGTAGATCGTCGGTGCAGATCCCCGCAGCTAGGATTTACAACCTCCCAACCGTGAGGATGTTCTCCCTCGTCTGCTCCTCGAACAGCGCTCCAGGAGGCGGTCGGACAGTCCCTCGGACGGTGTCACGGACAGCCCTTCGGGAGGCCCCTCGAAACTCGATCGGTAACTCGGACAGCCCTTCGGGAGGACCCTTGAAACTCGAACGATAATTTGGACAGCCCTTCGGGCAAAAGATCGAAACTACGACCTCTCTACGGGGTTGCACACATACGGTGTCAGCTATCCGACAGGGCTTCGCCGTCCAGAACTAGTTCCTGCCGGAACCTAGACAGCCTTTCGGCTCTACGAAACTATTTCGCTGGGAGGGAGAGAGAAAGCCAGATCATGCATGGCATTTGTATAGAACTCAAGGGAGAGCTTGGATCAAGGATATGGGGCTGCCCTCACACCTCTATTTATAGGAAACCCAAGGGGGCTTTCTTGGCTCCCAAGTCCTTCTAGAAGGCTTTCCAAAAATATCTCAAGTAGTACTTTTTACTATTCATGACACCACTTTTTCGCGTCCGAAAATTCCGAAAATATTTCTGTGGGTCTTAGAATAATTCCAACACCCACTAAAATGATTTTGGGCGCATTCCGAAACAATTCCGGATTAGTGATTTTCATCTGCGAAAAGCAACCTAAGCATTTCCGGCAGCTCCGAAATATTTCCGAAAAAAATATTTTAATCTTTTCTCCAGAAAAATTCCAGAAGTTACCAGAACAATTCTGGCACTCTCCAAAATTACCAGGTGCTCTCCGAAACCTTTTCGGCTTAGTGGTTTACCCCGAAACAACTTTTCGGTTTTCTCTCTCGGAACTTTTCCGCCGTCTCCGAAACCTTTCCGGTGACTTTATCTCAGACTCCCTGTCTAGTATTCAACAGATAGATGACCCTTAAGCGTGTGACCCTGTAGGTTCGATGAAGTATAGACATGACCGGAACACTTTCCGATCAATGATCAATAGCGGAACCGAGGACATCCATATTGATCCCTATACCCATACGAAGAATTATTCGAGTGAACCTTTAGTTGTTGTGTGCTATTCCTGTTGCTTCGCGATATATTACAAATACCCGAGGTGAGACTTATTGGCATCCCCGTGAATCAACAACTTGTCCACTATGCCAGTTACCTCGTTCCTGGTATTGTTCTCTTTTCTCGTTCCCGCGTTCCGGCATCCCTGTGATCAAATCACACTGTGTCTGGCCAGACGATGGTGGATACCGTAACACCGAGAGGGCCCTAAGAATATCTCTCCAACGACGGAGGAGCAAATCCCAATCTCGAGCTACCTAGTTCCTTGTCATACTTTTCCGTGAACCCGCAAGCTGCCGTAATAGCCACCCTTTTACAGATGACGTTTAACAAAACCCCAAAGTTCACGAAGCAAGTACGAAGGAACTCGATACTCTCATGGTCTAAGGAATTATGAAAACGCACAACTTTCTCTGTGTTATTAACCATTAACTTGTGACGAATGTATCTCATAGCATAACATCAATTCGGGTCGATTCAACACAAATGTTCTTCTAACATTGTGCCCTCAAAATTGCCGGCATAGTCATGCCCATGATCAGGAAAACAGAACCATCATGCAACACTTGAGCTAGTCTTAGAGGCGAGACTAGGAATATATATTTTTTATCCGTTTATTATTCCACACGTGCATATGAGTCTTCCTCCGAGCCTCGTGGTTATTGCAGACTCGAGAACCATAGCAGTTATAGCATGGAATATAAACATAATTAGGAACATGGGGATAAATAATAACATTTATTATTGCCTCTAGGGCATATCTCCTACAGACTCCCACTTGCACTAGAGTCAATAATCTAGTCAATGCTAATGCACTTTACACCTACGGCATACTGGTGTAAAATATGCTTCACATGTGGTATAGCCTGATGTCCAACGGATCTGACAATTTCAACTCCGTGTGTATCTTTGCATATCCTCGCGTTTTCACGCTTTCACAAAATTCATATTTTGTGTGGACTTGGCTTTGTATATATGCGAATCACTGGTCGAACCTTGATTCCTCAGACTGAGCTATGGAGCAACTATCTTCAATAGTGTTCCATTGACCAAAGCCATATTGGAACCATACTAAGTTCATGAATGAACTATATGATTCAACATTTTCTTTGTTGCTTCTAAAGCAGCAACATACATAGCCATTTGTTATAGAATTTCGCCACAGTAACCTGTTATGAACAATTCCAACTTACTGTGCCACCATATTGTGTATTACACACAAAAAAACTTTAACTCAAATCGAAAATCGCATGGAGCATTGATGAAGACCGTATCGATGTAATTACTTACAACAAGTACTTCATAATCTCTTCTTGCGAGAAAACATGTCATCAGTGCTACTTTAGTACTCAATGACATTTTTCACTGTTGTCCCACGATCAGTTCTTTGATCACTTTGGTATCTACACTCGCAACAACTTTGGAGTATTGGACATATCTGGTTGTTTTAGATACCATGGAATACATGATTAATCTCAACACGAAGGTGTGTGGAATCTCCATCATGTAATTTGCTCATCAGTGTTTTGGGACACTGAGTCTTGCAAAAACTCTTTCCATGTGACTTTGGCAAGAATCACTCCTTGTCGTTTTTAATGCTAAATTGTTTTGGCATCTTGTAAGTATGTATTTTGGCTTAGCCCTATTAGGCAATTCTATCTCTTAGATAATTATGCCTAATATCAAGGCTACTTAACCCAAGCACTTCATCAAAAAACTATTTTCAATGAAGTCCTAATTCATGTCAAGAAATTTATATTATTTCCAATTAACAATGTGTCAAGCACACACAAGGTTTTTAGAAATATTATTATGCTCCCACTTACTTTCTTGCAATCACAAGCATCTTCGTTATCCATTGATGAAATCAAACTCTTTTGACTATTTCATCAAAAACGAAGATTCCAACTCCATTATGCTCTCTTTTGTCCATCGCAGGAACTCTGAAGTTTGCATACTTACTAGCATCCTCTGGACTGACAAAATACCTTGGACTGTATCTCCAAGGCAGTATTTCCATCTCATGGAAATCCTTTTGGCATCCATGTTTCTTATCTCATGAATGAAATACGTATTAATTGCTAGTTTAACCCGAACCGACTTTAAGCATCGCTACGGAGAGACAATCTCGCCGTAGTTAATTCCTTGAAATTGTTATAAGCAACAAGTCGAGCTTTATGGATAAAACATTTTTATCCGTATCAGTTTATAGTTCCATTAATATTCGTTAGACTCTAAGTCTTCCGAATGGTCCATCAAGATACAATCTTGAATTACGTATATGGAAACTATCTCGGATTTGTATTGGCATTTAGCCAATTCCGGAGTCAGGGCCCATCATCGCTTCCTTGATTATCGTAGGTATGCTGTTGTCTAACAACAATATCTCGTTTGCGCACCTGAGAGGTTTGCACGAGTTTTGCCTACGTGGCTCAGTTGCAAGTTTGACCGAAGTCCATACATCTCATGTAGAGGCTTCCGTATCAGTTGCAGTAGGAAACTCTGGAATCACTTCCAAGGTTCCTTTCCTTTGATCTGATGACGAAGATACTGTTATCTCGTCGAGTTGCACTGTCCTCCCACTCACCTTTTTTCAAGAACCATTCTCTTTAAAAGCATACCTTTCTTTGTGGCAAAACCTTTTGCCTCGGTATAGTGGTGGAGGAATTCCCAATAATTTTGGATAACCTACAAAGTAGCACTTGTCTGATTTGGAATAGGTTTGTAAACAGTTTACACAATCCCCATATTCCAAATGTTAAGAAAAGATAAAACATGGTTGGGCGTACCATACCATGGCGTCATTTCAACAGACCTGATGGCGCTCCTTTCAGTGTAAAAGCCGTAGTCTCTAAAGCATTACATTAAAAGGGATAGTGGCAAATTGATTTATGTCATCTTTGATCTTACCATGTCATAAATGGTTTGATTACATCTTCAAGGACATTCCACTTGCAGTGGTGTTCCGGGAGGTGCAAGTTATGAAAACTCTTTTCACAACTCATCAGACATTGGCTAAACTTGTAACTCAAAAATTCCTTTCTGCAATCGAATTGTAGAAACATAATTTTCTTGTCACAATAACTTTCACTTCATTTTTGAAAACCTTTCGAATGATTTCAAAAGATCCAGACTTACGTCTCATCAAGTAAATATCCATATATCTACTTGAGTCTTTTCTGAAGATAGATAAATCCACTACTAACAACATTTATCGGACTACACACATCAAATGTATGATCACCAATAAGTTTGTTGTTCGTTCCTCATGGCCTGTGAACGGTATTTCAGTCACTTAACTTTTCGGACGAAAGTTGCAAGTGTGAGATGATTCATAATCAAATGACTTCAAAATCCATCATTATGGAATTTCTCCATGCGGGTTTCTCCAATGTGACCAAATGCAGTGCCACACATATGTGGTATTCTTTTAGTCTTTCGACATTTAGCGTCATTGTTATGGATGTATCATATTACCATCAATATTCGTAACATACATCCCATCCCCGATGGAAGCATGGCCCTTTATGTTATTCATAATACTGAACAACAATTGTTCTTTTATGAACAACCTTCTTGCAACATACTTTATGCAATGGGCTAGAGTGTATAAAACTCTAAAACGAATTATGAAAATAAATACAGATGGTGATACACCGATGGAAGGTATAGTAACTTTTACTATGTTCCCAGCGCGTATCTAAACCTCATTACTGGCAAGTCTTTTAGGCCGTAGTGGTTCTTGCATCGAGTTGCAACAAAATGCAATCGAGCGGGTATTCCTGTGATCAACTTTTAATCATAATACCCAAGAATTATGGACTAACTGTTTAATCACAATTCCCAAGAACTATTTATTTTTGACCAGCCTTCCATACATCAATAACTTTCATGACTTTTATACATGAGCTGGACATTCCAGTCTTCTTTCTTTTTGCCCTTATACTTTTAACAGTTTAACTTTCAATATATTTCTCCTACTCTCAGAAGAAGCACCCAACTTTAAGAGTGGCGTTAGCCCCGGACTTCCTAGGCGTGTGAGTCATACTAACACCCTTTGGACATTTCCTTTCTCTTTAAGTTGTTTGTTTTATTCACCTTCATCATATGACAGGCGTTCTTCTGGATCCCTCTCTTATCAGTCAAATGCCCAGTAAACACTTTACTAATACTTTGCAAACAAATATTGCTTTGGATATCTCATATCTTTTAGCCTTTGTCTGTATCTGAAAACAATTTTCAGTTCCATGAATATTACATAACTATCCCAAACTTGTGAAGTTCGGGTCTTATGGAAGCAAACGTATTGCACTTGACCACAATGGAATTCTAGCTTTTGGATCGAATGATGAGAGTCACATCATCCATAGCATTAGCGGGAGGACACCGAAAGCATGCGATAGGACAAAATCCTTCTCGGCACTCTTGAGGACAATCCTCACATTACGTTACCAACCGTAAAGTTTTGACCAGATATTTAACAGCTTATTCAAATTTAATAGGGAAGGTGGAAACACGAGCCATTATTCTACAACTATTAGCAAATTATACTTAGACAATGTTCATAATTAATTGCACTCAGAATTAAACAAGTTAATTCTAAAATGCGCTCCCACTCAAATCAATATCTCTCAAAATTGATTATGAGTGATTCAAGATCCAAATATCAATACAACGCCATAGAATCATCATCTCATGACGAGGATTTTGATTTGGTAGGCCAACTTGCCGATCACATCTCTATGTGACTCTTGTTCATCTTTCGATGCATGTGTTCCGAGCTCAGGACGATCCTGCCATGAACGTCAAGACAACCAAGTGATCTTGCTGCGAGGTCTGACCTCACCCGCCTTACATTTCTCCAATCGTTCGTACCCATGCATCCATGGCGCACCCCAAAAGGATAGATGCTGTGACGGTGCTACATTTGGGAGAACACTAACTACTTGATATTTTAAGTGAGAGATCACCCTAATAAAAAGCGACTACCGCGCAATCAAGAAGGGTGCAACTTAAGGGATAAACATCTCAGGTAATTAATAATTGCATGATATGGTATAGCCCCTTCTGACGGAGAAGTCAAGTATTTTCTTCGTCTTTTGCATTTGCGTCGGAGTTCACCTTCGCGAAGTTTGCCACCACCTTGTCGATGCACCAAATAATATTGCTATCTCTATAGCTAATAAAATAAGTGCATTACATAAGGTTGACTCGCAGGTCATTAAAGTGACAATCATATGGCTCCAGCCATCATGCCGAATCATGACACGCAGGTCATGTTAATAAATTTACATTATATAGTCATCTCATACATAATCAAATTAATATGAGCTTTGCTATACCACATCACATGCACATCCTGCAAAACCAAGTTAGACGCCTCTAATCGGTTTAGGAAATTTTTTATTTTACGTGGCTTCTAAGGTTTCAACCAAACCGCAGCTACCAACGTTTTATCATCAAGTATGATTATTCAAGTCGCTAGATTAACATCGCGGGGTGTATGAAGCACGAGATAATAAAGTCTCGAACCCCATACTGAACTTCGTCATACGCGTGATCCCCGTGCAGATCATATCTGCATTGCCCTTTAGTCTGCGAAATTTCTTCTTTCTCTAACTACGGTGGAATTCAACGAACTGTTAGCACTTCTTTGATCAATCAGGATCGCAGATTGCCAGAACTTTGAAACTCCACCATACTGTTATCGACATCAGGAATATGCAAATTCTAGGGAAGCAACAAGAACATCGAGTAACAGATTTCATCTGTCACCCGCATAAATAATTTTGAGCAATAGATCTAATCTACTCCAAAATTATATTATGCAATACCCATACATCTCTATGTATTCTAGATCGCAACATGCATCTACGCATAGCACGGCTCTGATGCCACTGTAGGGGAACGCAACAGAAAACAAAAATTTCCGCACTACGAACACGCCCAGGACCACTATGGAGACTGCATACAAGGTTTTGATCTGATCGTTACCGACTCGTAGCGCAGCGGAAGTAGAGTCGATGTAGATCGTCGGTGCAGATCCCCGCAGCTAGGATTTACAACCTCCCAACCGTGAGGATGTTCTCCCTCGTCTGCTCCTCGAACAGCGCTCCAGGAGGCGGTCGGACAGTCCCTCGGACGGTGTCACGGACAGCCCTTCGGGAGGCCCCTCGAAACTCGATCGGTAACTCGGACAGCCCTTCGGGAGGACCCTTGAAACTCGAACGATAATTTGGACAGCCCTTCGGGCAAAAGATCGAAACTACGACCTCTCTACGGGGTTGCACACATACGGTGTCAGCTATCCGACAGGGCTTCGCCGTCCAGAACTAGTTCCTGCCGGAACCTAGACAGCCTTTCGGCTCTACGAAACTATTTCGCTGGGAGGGAGAGAGAAAGCCAGATCATGCATGGCATTTGTATAGAACTCAAGGGAGAGCTTGGATCAAGGATATGGGGCTGCCCTCACACCTCTATTTATAGGAAACCCAAGGGGGCTTTCTTGGCTCCCAAGTCCTTCTAGAAGGCTTTCCAAAAATATCTCAAGTAGTACTTTTTACTATTCATGACACCACTTTTTCGCGTCCGAAAATTCCGAAAATATTTCTGTGGGTCTTAGAATAATTCCAACACCCACTAAAATGATTTTGGGCGCATTCCGAAACAATTCCGGATTAGTGATTTTCATCTGCGAAAAGCAACCTAAGCATTTCCGGCAGCTCCGAAATATTTCCGAAAAAAATATTTTAATCTTTTCTCCAGAAAAATTCCAGAAGTTACCAGAACAATTCTGGCACTCTCCAAAATTACCAGGTGCTCTCCGAAACCTTTTCGGCTTAGTGGTTTACCCCGAAACAACTTTTCGGTTTTCTCTCTCGGAACTTTTCCGCCGTCTCCGAAACCTTTCCGGTGACTTTATCTCAGACTCCCTGTCTAGTATTCAACAGATAGATGACCCTTAAGCGTGTGACCCTGTAGGTTCGATGAAGTATAGACATGACCGGAACACTTTCCGATCAATGATCAATAGCGGAACCGAGGACATCCATATTGATCCCTATACCCATACGAAGAATTATTCGAGTGAACCTTTAGTTGTTGTGTGCTATTCCTGTTGCTTCGCGATATATTACAAATACCCGAGGTGAGACTTATTGGCATCCCCGTGAATCAACAACTTGTCCACTATGCCAGTTACCTCGTTCCTGGTATTGTTCTCTTTTCTCGTTCCCGCGTTCCGGCATCCCTGTGATCAAATCACACTGTGTCTGGCCAGACGATGGTGGATACCGTAACACCGAGAGGGCCCTAAGAATATCTCTCCAACGACGGAGGAGCAAATCCCAATCTCGAGCTACCTAGTTCCTTGTCATACTTTTCCGTGAACCCGCAAGCTGCCGTAATAGCCACCCTTTTACAGATGACGTTTAACAAAACCCCAAAGTTCACGAAGCAAGTACGAAGGAACTCGATACTCTCATGGTCTAAGGAATTATGAAAACGCACAACTTTCTCTGTGTTATTAACCATTAACTTGTGACGAATGTATCTCATAGCATAACATCAATTCGGGTCGATTCAACACAAATGTTCTTCTAACATTGTGCCCTCAAAATTGCCGGCATAGTCATGCCCATGATCAGGAAAACAGAACCATCATGCAACACTTGAGCTAGTCTTAGAGGCGAGACTAGGAATATATATTTTTTATCCGTTTATTATTCCACACGTGCATATGAGTCTTCCTCCGAGCCTCGTGGTTATTGCAGACTCGAGAACCATAGCAGTTATAGCATGGAATATAAACATAATTAGGAACATGGGGATAAATAATAACATTTATTATTGCCTCTAGGGCATATCTCCTACATAAATATTCAAGGATACTCAAGCGTCTAAGCTTGGGGATGCCCCGATGCATCCCCTTCTTCATCAACAATCATCAGTTTGTCCCTCGTTGCACTATATTTTTATCACTTCATGCGTTATGTGCTTTGCTTGGAGCGTCTCGCTCTTTACTTTTCTAGGTTTGTTTTGCTTTCTTTGCTGTAGTAACAAGTTAGATCCCAACTTACACTTTTGTGTGGGAGAGATTCACGCTCCGCTTGAACTAGAACTCCTCATAGGATTTGCATGCTTATTCTTTTAGCTGTGAGCTGTTCTTTTTCTTTTCTTAGTTGCTGTTATGTTTAGTTGTAGTGCTTTAGTTTTTCTAGAGCTTTTCTTTTGTCTTAGGTTGAACTTTCTATAGGTTGCATTTTTTATCTTGTTAGAGAGTTTGCCTGTTGCACTGAGTTCTGTGTCTTGACTGAAAGTAGGTAGTTAAAGGTGTTGTTCTGTTTGTAGTAGTAACTTGCAATAGTTTTGAGGTATTGACTAGAGTAATGTTTGAACTTATGCTGTCAAGAGCTCTTGCCTATTAGTGATAGATGTCGTATTTTGGGAAATCCGTGTGTTTTTCGAAAACCAAAATACCCCTGTTGAGAACTCTAGCTACTAGATGGATCACTAACCTCTGGAGGGTTCGAATATTAGAGTACACTCACGTACCATGAGTCAAGGATGCGCAAGGATAACCAAACCCCCATAAACTCCTCCTCGGGGTACCTGTCTCTTTGTGAACCTCCTGATTAGATTGAGAGTTACCAATAATAAGTGCATGAGTTCTTCGGACTAACGTGAGTATTCGAAAGTTGACACTTCTACCCACCTATACTTTTTCTAGCCTCTTCGGTACCGTGCATTGCTCTTTCTCACCTCGAGAGTTGGCGCATACTTTTCCGGTGCATCCAAACCCATGGCATGATACGCTCTGTCATCATAAGCCTCCTTACATCTTTCCTCAAAACAGCCACCATACCTACCTACAAGGCATTTCCATAGCCTTTCCGAGATACATTGCCATGCAACATCCACCTTCTCATGACTTGATCTTCATGTTATACATGCTACTTGCTTGATCGATGAGCCGCATGCTAGTTGGGCCTTGCCCTAATCATTGCTACATGACGCGCTAGTATCATTGCATATCCTGCTACCCTGGCAGAGGCATACATTTGCATCATGATAGTTACATTTTCTTTATGTGAGTACCTTTGTAAAGTGTGAAAGATCTCCTATATTCTTGTAAAATATAGAGTATTGCCCCTAAAGTGAGGAAAAGATCCCAAAGAGGAAAAAAATCAAAAGATCCCAAAGAGGACAAATGAGAGTTAAATAGAAAGAGCCATTGAGGCCACCAAAAAATAAAAAAATAGAAAAAAGAGAAAAAGAAATAAAAAGAGAGAAGGGGGCATACTACTATTCCTTTTGAGAGATCCACACTAGTACTTCATCCTCTATCCCTTGTACTCCATAGAGATCATTATCGTGCATATAGCTATGTGGGGACCCTTCACACTATAGAACTTGGCTTGTATATTCCAATGATGAGCCTCCTCAAACGAGCTCTAGGTCTTCTTGAGCAAGCAGGTTTGATGCACCCCCACTAGTTCCCTTGGAGAGATTTTAGCTCACATGTGTATCCGTTGTATGGCAATCCCTACTCCTCACATCATATCTATCATATGGCCTTCTATCGCCTATGATTGTCCTCATTGATGTGAGCCTTTCACACCTTTTTGTCTTCCTCCTCCACCTTCTTTCTGTTTTGCCTTGTAGGTGTCAACTTTCTTGCTCATGCTCATCCATTGCATGAGTGCTCAAAATGTCGAAAGGGAGTGGATCAGTTTGACTTGTACCTGGCTAGTGGTCTGGGGACGAGTCCAGATAAGAATCCAAAGGAGACCAAGTGTGAAACTTTAGTAGATAGTTGTGCTCAACAACCTTTTTTCTCTTTCTTCCCAGTCCCTTGCTTGCACGCAAACACCATTTGGAGACATTCGAGTCACGGACAGCGAGAGCTCTTGCACCTTTTGTTATTTTGTTGCTTGTGTCAATGCTAATATAGACTCTTGCTTGTTAAGACTTGAATTGAATTGCATGCTTTGATTGCTTTACTTAAAAGTCCTGATTTGGTTGTGTGTCATGTCACCAAAGAATTATGCTTGTTATCATTTACCTACTCGAGGATGAGCAGGAATTAAGCTTGGGCATGTTGATACGTCCCAAACGTATCTATAATTTCTGCTTGCTCCATGCATGTTTTGTATGACTTTGCCATGTTTTGCTTGAACTTTCATACACTTTTGAACCTATTTGGACTAACCTATTAACTCAGTGCACCCAGTTGCCAGTTTCTGTTTTCTGCTGTTTTTGTATTTCTGGTTTTCCGGCCATTAAAAGTGCTCCAAAAATTCCGGTAAAAATATATAAAAAATCAGCGCAACAGAAGCTTCCGGAATCACCAAGAGAGGGAATGGGGGCCACCACCAGGCAGCCAGGAGGGCAGGTGGCGCTGCCCCACCCTGGGCCGCGCCAGGGACCCTCCTGACTGCCTCGTGGGTCCCCTCGATGCCCCCTTCGCCTATATTTACCCCTCGGTGTGGAAACCCCTAATATCGATCTCTTTCTCGCGAACTCCCCTCTGTACCGCTGCCTCTGCCGTTTCAAGATCGGGGCTGCCTGGAGAAGCTGCCCCGGCACCCTGCCGGGAGGAGGAACCCCCTCCGGGAGACCATCCATAGCCATGGGCGTCTCCCGGAAGTGCCATGAGTAGTCCCCCTTGGACCATGGGTCCGTGACCAGTAGATATGTGATGAAGCTCTCCCCCTTTTGTGCTTCCACTTTCGAGTCCTCGTGAGCTACCTCACATGATCGAGGCATCTATGTAATTTCTGCTGTTGCTATGCTGAGTTTGTTGGGATCTGATGGATTATGAAACTATGTTCATATTGTGATGAGTAATATATTTGGTTCTTCTCTTTTATATTTTGTTCTTGAGTAAATTCTTGCATAATCTCAATTGCGGTATTTGCTTTGGCAAGTATTTTATTCTTTGCAACTCCAAGAGAGAGCGTTATTCTCGATTGTGGGTTCAGCCCCTTGATGTCTAGCTTGAGTGACAGAAACATGAGACTAGGGGATGTGCTGTTGCTACCAGGGATAAAACAACGGTGCTTGTACCTGCGGGTGCAAGGATTGTTACTTTACAAAAAGTTCTTTTAATGCAGTTGTCTGTTGCGTTGATTTTACACTTTGGGTGGGATTCGCAACTTAATACCAGCGAGATGTTCTGGATAGATATCTCAAGGTGGATGATTCGTAGTAGATGCAGATGTATTTTGGTCTACTTACCTTGGCGTACTGCCCATTGCTTTTGAGCCCTTCCTTTCTTTGCAGCATAGTTAGCATTGCGGTGCCTTCATAATCATGTCAATTGCCCAACTGTGATTTGTTTACCTCGCTAGCACTTTTATCGTCTTTTGGGAGAGAGGCATCACTAGTGAAAATCACAGGACCCCGTTCCATCTTCACATTATTGTTCACACCCTCAATTTACTTTCAGATTTTACTCTCCTTTGCATCTTTTATCTCTTGCGTTGGTCCTTTGTAAACGACAAGGCCGGAGGAATTGACAACTCCTCTGTACTCGTTGGGAGCAAAGTTATTTGTTGCTGTGTGCAGGTCCACGACAACACCCTAGTCAGGAAGCAATTTCTGGCGACGTTGCCACCTACTTGTATCTCCTGTGTCCTACTGGTTCGATTACCTTGATATCTTCACCGAGGGAAACTTGCTGCTGCATTGCATCTCAAACCTTCCACTTGGGGTAACCAATGAGGGGCGAAAAGCCATCACTGACCGAGGGAATTGAATTTATGCAGGCCTTTCCATTCCCGGCTAAGACATTCACGCAGAAGCTGATTGTTGTTCATTGTGATGTTGCGCAGATGGTTTATTTCATCCATCATCTTCTGTTTCTGCAAAAAATCTTGGTCGATGTGATGCTAAAGCATTTGCTGAGACCGAATTTATACTTCCATGTGATGCACTGGCTTGATGAACTTCGAGCGAATATTACGTTCAGTCATATATGCTCGGATGCCAGTGTGCTCAGCAAATTCATCATGGGGTCGAGCAATAATCTGCAACACTTCTCTACTGGCGGAGTAAATATTTTCAGGTAAATAGACACAGAGAATGGCACGTCCCGAGAGTAATTGCAGATGGCCATGAGCCAAGATTCATATGGCTTGTGAGAATTGTGATCATCAGCACAGGAAACCATCGAACGAATGAAGTATTCTTCAAAATCGAAGGGATGACCATGGACTAACTTCATCAGAGCAAGTTGCACATCATTGGGAATGGGAAAATCATCGTGCACATCGAGCATTGGCATGAAAGTCTTCGACAGAGTATAGAACCAGGACTTGGCTTCGAAAACTAAGTGCTTGGGCATGGGCTTAGTGGGGTAGTGATCTCCCACGACATCTGGATTCATCAGCGTAGAAAATTCAGCTGGAGTTGGGGCAGGCATATCATGCAGTTTATGTGGTAATCCTTCGAAACGAGGCAAGTTGAGAACTACCAGAAATTCATCGACAGTCATGTGAAACACTTTGCCTTGAATCATGAAATCAAACTTCAAAGTCTTCGAGTCTCCGAGATCACCAGTGACATAGAGTGTGGCATAGAACTGCTTCATGAGCTCAGGATTATATCCAGAATCGAGAGCGAACATTCGGTGAGCATGAAGACCATCAATTGTTTTGTCAACATTCTCGAAACATGACGTTGCGTACACCGAAGGCATATCAAGATATTGATGTTGAAAAACTCTGGCCTTGTTGTAAAGCACACGAGTGTAATAGATGGCTTGCTCCTGGGTCCAAAACCGAAGAGAATATGCATTCCTAGGGTTCTCGTAGGGATTGGGCCCGACGAAACATGGCTTGTGTTCACGCCTCTTGAAGATAAGACCTCCTCGAGGGACATCGGGGCAGAACAAAGGCAGCATTTATGTCGGATGAGTATTGTGGAGTATCCCATCAACTGGAAACACTTCATCTACATTGTCTGACATCTGTAGAACGGGTTCAGCAGGGCGAGGAAGTGAAGATGGAACATTTACAATGTCCTGAGCTGGGATAGCTGCAGGAGCATTTTCCTCGGCTTTCTCATCGATGGCATCTGCTTCGTCGGCATTCTCATTCTTCTCGGCCTCTTCAGTCTCCATGGCCTCAAGATATTCATCAAGTTTCTCGAAGGCATCTATCATTTCTTCGTTCAAAGAATTTGAGGAAGATGAGGAGCTATCATCAGAACTTGAGTCAGAAGAATTTTCTTCTGCGGCAGCAGCTTCTTCTGGTGCAGGTGGTGCCTCTTGGCGAGATGAAGCTGTGGTCACATCCACGAGTGCATCTTCTCCTTCGTGCAGCGTTTGGGAAGAGGAGCAATCCTTCTGCACGTATGGAACTGGGGCGGGTGGTTCTGGCTTGACCTGAGCATTTTTCTTGGTCTCAACTTGAGCCTGAGGCTCGACAGCTGGGGTGGAAGAGGGAATGAATTGTCGAGGTGATGAAGGGGCAGGAGGTGGTGATGAAGCTTCTGGTGGAGTGGGTTGACGAGTTGGTGGAGTTTGTTGGCGAGGTGGAGGGGTGGCTTGGCAACGTGGTGGCTTTTTTGTTCGGGGAGGAGTGGGTTGCTTGGTGGCGGGGGCAGATTCCTGTCGTGCTGGTGCAGCAACGACATCGGAAGACTTCTTTTTCTTCGACATTTTCTCGATCCCTGGCGTCTCATGCTCAGAGGATGGGGCAATGTACTTTCTCTTACGAAATTGTCTCTTGATGAGTGCATCATTGTGCTCTTTGCACATATCTATCACAATCTGTCGAACCTTGTCGTTGACAATTGTGATGTTTTCCTTCTGAGTTCTCCTTGAGTCAGCGAGTGTGGCGAGCTTGGATGTGAAAAACTTTCGGGACTCCATGTCCTCACTTTCTTCTTAAAGATGCTTTGTATAAAAGATTTATTGCTCGCGATCCTGGGTGAGATAACCATCCCAACGGATCATGTAGCGATCTACTCGGTCTTCGATTTCAGATGGAACATCATCCTCATGAGTTACTTTGCTAGGAGTGGTGGCCATTCGCCAGAGAATCTTGCAGATTTAAGCTGCATCCCAAATAGCAGTGGTGATGGAATCTCCTTCGTTGGAGCTCTCTTCATCTTCTCGAGGGCCGGACACAACTGGTGCAGAAGGAGCAGGAGCAGGGGCAGCTCGAGGTACTGGGACATCCTAAGACTTCTGCCTAGCCTCCTTGGCTTTCTTACGTTTTTCTACTCATTCAGCTCGAGCAGCAACAGACTCTTTAAAATCATAAGGGGTCTGGAGAGTGGATGGGTGAGCATTAGGTGGAGGAGGAGGGCGGTTTGCTTTGTTCCACTTGGGCCTCAAAGACTTGACATCAGACCATGGGTTCTTGATAACCCACAACTGTAGGGGATCAAGATAGTCTTCGCGGGTAAGATAACCCAATTTATAGATTCGACTCAAGGGGAGCCAAAGAATATCCACAAGCTTTCACAGTGGATTTGTCAATTCCACCGCACCTGAGATACACTTACTTGCAACAAGATATTAGTAGTAACTGTGATATGGAGGTGATGATAGCAACGGTAATAGTGGTGGTGAAATAGCGACAGTAAAACAACAAAAGCAAACAACTAGTAACCAGCAGAATTAAAATACTTTAGGCTAGGGAGATGGATGGTTGGGCGCTGCATGGATAAGACACATCATGTATTTAACTTGGGGCAAGGCACCCAGAAAAGCAATGATCATCTACGCATAAATCAAACATCAGGCATGTACCCCATAGGTAGTTGTACGTGCTTGCAATAAGAACTTGCACAACATATTTTGTCCTACCATCCCGCTATGAACGGGGCCAAAAGGAACTTATGGAGATTAAGGTGCTCCTGTCAAAGAGCACCGGAACAAAGCATTAACAATCAATGGATACATGAAATCCTCAAATTATAGTCCATCCCCTTTGGTGTCCCAAGATGTCACCTTTGGGATCGCCGGTGCCGGATTATAACAGGTGCATACAACTCATAGATAGGATCAAGAACACAAATATATTCATGCAAACACATAGGGTTCAGATCTGAAATCATGGCACTCGGGCCCAAAGTGACAAGCATTAAGAGCAAAAAGTTGAAGAAAATATGATAAACAACAATCTAGACGATAGGAAACATGCCCCCAACAATCTGATAAACTATTACATGATCTAACTCATCCAATCCCTACCATCCCTTTCCCTACAACAGGGAATTACTCACACATGGATGGAGAAGTCATGAAGGGAGGATGGAGTGGTGATGATGATGATGATGATGGCGATGATCTTCCCTCACCGGAGGCCAGAACAACCTCCAGATTAGCCCTCCCGGAGAAGAACAGAGGGTGGCGGCGGCTCCGCGACGCGTATTGGGAAAACGACTTCTGTTTCGGGGTTTTTCCGTCACGGGAATAAATAGGGGCGTCGATAGGGCACCAGAGGAGGGGGGAGGCGCCCAGGCGGCCCCCACCCCTGGCCGCGCCAAGGGGGCGCCTGGGGCCTCCTTGGCTGCCCTCTGCCCCCACTTCTGGTACAATGGGCCCTCGGTGCGTGGATTTTCTGTGATTTTTCCTGGAATTTTCTAAGACATCTAAAAATCCATTTTCCTGCGCACAATAAAACCATACAGGCAGCTATGGTGAAAACAACGTCAGTCCGGGTTAGTTTCGTCCAAATCATTCAAGAATGATGGTGTCGGGGATGTACCCCGGCAAATCCCATGGTCAGGGACCCTGGGTTAGTCATGAGAGGCACATGTTGGACGATAAGCTTGTCGGCTAACAGGAGGATACGTTCCTGCTCGATATTATTGATTGGATATGGCCATTACAGGGAAGCCGAGGCTAGTGCGCACAAGGCTAGGTTACAGATTGTGTATTGCTTGATCTCGACGTCTCCCCTCCTAGCCCTTATATACTAGGCTAGGTCTCGGGGAGTCCGTCCTGGATTACAGACGAGGTTTCCTAACCATGATCTTGTTCCGTACGGCAAGTTTGCACCTTCCTTATGACTCGCGAACTCCTACGTCGGTGCCACTAGTGGGCCAAGGCTGGGCCCTGGCGGCATCTATGTGGGCCTTCGGTCTTCGGGTACACCGGGTAAGCTCATCCATAGGATTCGTGGGGTCACCCCCTCGTCAGTAGCCCCCGAGTGCCTGGGGGACTCGAAGAGGCACACAGGGACTCGAATCCACTCTTGCGTTGTTTTTATGTATGCACGGTTCAACCGCGGGTCACTGGAAGTCTGGGGCCACGGCAAAACCTGTTTCGAGGGATGCTAAGTTGAAAGGGCCCAAGGTGTCGACTGGTCGAGCCTTGGTGAATTGCACTAGTGGATAAAACCGCAGTAGCCCAATCAAACCCATGTCCCTCGACATGAGCTTGGAAAACTGGTGTCTAGCAAAAGTCATGCCGCTGCAGGTCTTACAGTGATCAATTGCCGCCAGTAAAGTTCGTAGCCTAGGCGCGTCCGCCCGGCTTTTTCTATCATGCATGCGCGTGGAAAAGGTTGGGAGTGAAATCGCTCTTCGGCAAGTCCCAGCCCGGCCGATCTTCGCAGCGGGATCTTACCTACATGCTAAGCTTACGTGGCATCTGGGCACAGTGTATCGTGTTCCAGGAATATGAAATTTTATTGAGGCGCGGAGCCTGGTAGATAATGCACCCACTTGGAATAAACAATCAAGTGGGAGGTTTTAGCGGTCACTCGTGGAGCTTCTCCGAGTGCTCGGGTGTAGAGGGATTGTCGGGACCCGGGGTTAGCGTATGCAAGACTCGCTACAACACAATCATATGGAGAGCCGAGAACCGTACCCACTTGTCTAAGCAGACAAGGCCAAGCATAGAACGTTCTCGGAAAGAATCGAACGTGAGGGGCATCCCATCCAGGTCGGATGATCAACTGAGATGGGTCCTCATCGTACACACACAAGTCCAAATGATATGGGTGGTGAACTCCAATACTCATAGACAAGTCGCCTCAACCATACTATCGATTGTATCATAACCCTTACATAGACTTACTCCGGCCCGATCACTTAGTCGGGGTCTAGGGCGGGCTTGATCATATAACAAAGTGTGCACGTGACAGAGTCACGAGCAATCGCATCGCGATGCCCCAAGCTGCGCACATCTAAGGGCCACTTGGTGTATAAAAGACCTCCAGCTTGATCACGACTAAGGTCTCGAAAACCCATACTAAGACATGCATGTTATAATCATACACGCATCACACATGTCTAGTATGAACAGCAGGTATCATTGCAATTCTCTACAAAGTGTACCACTTTATTGATAACTCTTACAGAGTGCACACAGAGATCATGAGTCGTGATCCAACATTACATCAAACATGCGGAAGCAAAGTAGGTCTGAGTACAGACAAGTTTAACAAATGGCTTACAGAAGCCTTATCTATAAACAAGCCCTTCCACCAGGGACCAGTCGTCTGACTGGGACTACACTAGCTTGATCAGTCATCGAGCTCCAGGCAGAATCCACCTTCGGGGTCAGTGGGTTCATCTAAAACATAGAATAAGCAAACATGAGTACAAACTTGTACTCAGCAAGACTTACGTAGAAACTATACTACTCATGCACATGTATCAAGGTAAAGGGAGGTGGGGATTCAATGCAGAAGTGCCAGCTTTGACTTGGCTAGTCCTGAACTACGAGTACCAGACTTGAGGTAAGAAGTGTACACGAGTCCACTACCTGTCTCCAACCAATTACACCATTATGGTGCCTTACTAGACTTCCCCACGAGAAAGCACGCCATAGCACTCACGCTTATCTTGGCAAGTTTTATAAGTATCCAGTTCAAGTTGTCTAATAATCAAGCTAAGCTTTCCAAGCAGTCCTTAACCGCAGACGCGGCTATTCGAATAGTTTTGTTAACCCTGCAGGGGTGTACCGCTACACTCACACACGCATCAGTTGTCTCCTGGGAGTGGGATCCTTCAAGCGGGTACCGGCGAGGATGTTTCCACGATACTTCGCCCACAGATCCATTCTAGTCTAGAGAGTCGCCTATCTGAGGAGGATCCGTATGAAAGTCCGGCCGAGGTTCCAGTACAGCCTCAAACGATGTGTGCAGGGTCCCAAGCCGGTCTTGAAAAGACGTTCATCCACTTCGCAGACCGTGCCACAGCCCTACCAGAACTCCGAACTACTGCGACTTCTGGGGTTCGAATGGGGTGAGGTACTAGGTCGCGAGGGGTCAGTGAGCATAATGTGTGGTTGTACTCTTCTTCTTGGATCACCACACAAGAACTCGGGCTTAAGGCGGTGTTCGACGAGACAACCCACTGTGTACTCCTACACAGCCTCTCCTCGTTCACCTTGTAGTAGGGTAGATTCACCAACACATTTCCACCATCATCAACATGATCACTACCATCTCGACTCACAAAAGAGTAACCTCATTGTAACTCTAAGCATGCAATAAGCAGTAACAGTTGCAGGGGTCACATGATATCAACCAACTCCTACATTTGCTAGGATTGTGGTTTTCTTACTACTGTGACAAATGATAGGTCATGCAAAGGATTGGGTTCAACTATGCGGTAGAAACGTTATCATGGTAATCATCTTAAACAATGCATAAGCGAGACTGAGAGGGAATTGGGATTTTATCGACATGATCAATGGGTGGTTGCTTGCCTTGCTGACGAGGTTCGATAACGGTGTCTTCAACGAAGGGGGTGATGGAATCTCCTTCGTTGGAGCTCTCTTCATCTTCTCGAGGGCCGAACACAACTGGTGCAGCAGGAGCAGGAGCAGGGGCAGATCGAGGTACTGGGACATCCTAAGACTTCTGCCTAGCCTCCTTGGCTTTCTTACGTTTTTCTACTCATTCAGCTCAAGCAGCAACCAACTCTTTAAAATCATAATGGGTCTGGAGAGTGGATGGGTGAGCATTAGGTGGAGGAGGAGGGCGGTTTGCTTTGTTCCACTTGGGCCTCAAAGACTTGACATCAGACCATGGGTTCTTGATAAACCACAACTGTAGGGGATCAAGATAGTCTTCGCTGGTAAGATAACCCAATTTATAGATTCGACTCAAGGGGAGCAAAAGAATATCCACAATCTTTCACAGTGGAGTTGTCAATTCCACCGCACCTGAGATACACTTACTTGCAACAAGATATTAGTAGTAACTGTGATATGGAGGTGATGATAGCAACGGTAATAGTGGTGGTGAAATAGCGACAGTAAAACAACAAAAACAAACAACTAGTAACCAGCAGAATTAAAACACTTTAGGCTAGGGAGATGGATGGTTGGGCGCTGCATGGATAAGACACATCATGTATTTAACTTGGGGAAAGGCACACAGAAAAGCAATGATCATCTACGCATAAATCAAACATCAGGCATGTACCCCATAGGTAGTTGTACGTGCTTGCAATAAGAACTTGCACAACATCTTTTGTCCTACCATCCCGCTATGAACGGGGCCAAAAGGAAATTTATGAGATTAAGGTGCTCCTGTCAAAGAGCACCGGAACAAAGCATTAACAATCAATGGATACATGAAATCCTCAAATTATAGTCCATCCCCTTTGGTGTCCCAAGATGTCACCTTTGGGATCGCCAGTTCCGGACTATAATAGGTGCATACAACTCATAGATAGGATCAAGAACACAAATATATTCATGCAAACACATAGGGTTCAGATCTGAAATCATGGCACTCGGGCCCAAAGTGACAAGCATTAAGAGCAAAAAGTTGAAGAAAAGATGATAAACAACAATCTAGACGATAGGCAACATGCCCCCAACAATCTGAAAAACTATTACATGATCTAACTCATCCAATCCCTACCATCCCTTTCCCTACAGCAGGGAATTACTCACACATGGATGGAGAAGTCATGAAGGGAGGATGGAGTGGTGATGATGATGATGGCGATGATCTCCCCTCACCGGAGGCCAAAACAACCTCCAGATTAGCCCTCCCGGAGAAGAACAGAGGGTGGCGGCGGCTCAGCGACGCGATTTGGAAAACGACTTCTGTTTCGGGGTTTTTCCGTCACGGGAATAAATAGGGGCGTCGATAGGGCACCAGAGGAGGGGGGAGGCGCCCAGGTGGCCCCCACCCCTGGCCGCGCCAAGGGGGCGCCTGGGGCCCCCTTGGCTGCCCTCTGCCCCCACTTCTGGCACCATGGGCCCTCGGTGCGTAGATTTTCTGTGATTTTTCCTGGAATTTTCTAAGACATCTAAAAATCCATTTTCCTGCTTACAATAAAACCATACAGGCAGCTCTGGTGAAAACAACGTCAGTCCGGGTTAGTTTCGTCCAAATCATGCAAGAATGATGGTGTCGGGGATGTACCCCGGAAAATCCCATGGTCAGGGACCCTGGGTTAGTCATGAGAGGCACATGTTGGACGATAAGCTTGTCGGCTAACAGGAGGATACGTTCCTGCTCGATATTATTGATTGGATATGGCCATTACAGGGAAGCCGAGGCTAGTGCGCACAAGGCTAGGTTACAGATTGTGTATTGCTTGATCTCGACGTCTCCCCTCCTAGCCCTTATATACTAGGCTAGGTCTCTGGGAGTCCGTCCTGGATTACAGACGAGGTTTCCTAACCATGATCTTGTTCCGTACGGCAAGTTTGCACCTTCCTTATGACTCGCGGACTCCTACGTCGGTGCCACTAGTGGGCCAAGGCTGGGCCCTAGCGGCATCTATGTGGGCCTTCTGTCTTCGGGTACACCGGGTAGGCTCATCCATAGGATTCGTGGGGTCACCCCCTCGTCAACTGGGGGTCCTCGTGGCGAGAGGGGGGTAAGCAAGGGGAGGCCCAGGCAGAGAGGTGCGATGGCGACGGCAAGGCATGCCGGGCACGCAGCTGCCTGGCTGCCTGGAGAAGAAGACAAGCCAGCGGCGGCAGGACCTGGCTGGGCCAAAGGAGAAGTGGGCTTCGCCCCTGGGCGTGAGGTAAGCCTTCTTCCCTTTTTCTGTTTTTATTTTCTATTTCTTTTCTGTCTTTATGTTGGCCATGCTAAAATAAATAGCTAGGCATTTTTAAAAATGCTGAAACTTTTTATATGGCCTCATATTATATTAGGCTGGCCATTTATAAAGTTTGGCTCTTTTTAAAATTCAAACCAATTGAACTTTAATTCAATTAGGGGTTTTTGATTAATTCCAAGCTCCTGTTTGAATATTTGAAAAATCCATGAGCATGGGGTTGGTCCCACATCACTTGATATGTGATCACACTCATTTATGGGAGTTTTCAAAAATGCAAAAGGAATTTTTGGAGCAACCTTTATTCTGGCCATTTGAATTAATTTCATCTGGGGGGTGTTCTCTCTCCCATTTCAATTTCTTTTGAAAATTTTAACATGAATGCAATGTGAGACTTGATCCTAGCACATACCTATCTTGGGGTTGTGACAGGGATATTTGCTCGGGAGGTCGTCGAGTGCTTGAGTATATAGAGTTTTGCGAGTAATCACATGAATGTCGCTTTTGCTCTTGGGGGGAGGGAGCACCCGATACTCCGGGAACACTCGATCTGGCGAGTGCAGGCTTGCTCATTTTGCGTCGTGGTGAGGGAGCACCCGAAACTCTCATGGGTGCGAGTAATCACTCGAGCAGGTTTTTGCTTCTAGGTGAGGGAGCACCTGAGACTCTCGTAGGTCCGAGTGATCACTCGAGCACATTTTTTCTTCTGGGTGAGGGGGCACCCGAAACTCGCGCCGGTGGATACGCTCCCGATGGGAGTTAGATATATTTGAAAATTGTATTTAAACTTATGCAAAAAATGGAGGTTGCAAGATGCCTCTTCTGCTGACTGCCTCTTTAATTTACCTTTTGTTTGGCGAAGATAACTATCTCCTTGCTGGAGGACCGTCATAAGATGCTCGGGCTGCTAACCGTCATATCTGCATGACTAGTCATAATGATGGCTTTTGGTGGCGTGCTGCAACCGCCTGTTGAGTTATCGATGCGCGCATTGAAACTGTGCGAGATTTGACGCGTCCAGCGCACTGTGCCTCCCGTGTGAAGGCATCTTTGTCTCGAACTTCGAATCGCCCGGCGTGCTTGGTCTTTTAATTAATGGCTCCCGTCGTCTGGGCTTCTATGTGGGGTTTGTGCTATAAATAGGCCCCTCATTTTTCTTCTAGCAGCGGTATTTGTCATCTTCTCATCTTGCTTCTCTTTCTCTTCCTCTTCTCATGGTGCCCAAGCGTGGAGCTGGTATGACTGGCCGTGGTCGTGCTCGCCGCGGCTGTGGTGGTCGTACTCTGCGCTCTTCTCGCGGTGGTCGTCATGGTGTAGCGTTGGCGCCTTCCTCCTCTACCTCGGAGGAGGGTGTTTGGTGTTATGACTTTCTCCTGCACGTTCGTGGCCGGGCGCTGCTCGTATTGTTCTTCCTTCTGCATTTGCTGCCATTGTTTCTCCGCGTGGCCTTGATGGCTTGTTGCTTCGTCTTCAGGGGTGCGCTCGATCTCCTTCTTATGTTAAGTTGGAGATCGATAGTTCCCGCTTGATTTTTCTTGGCTTTGGCTGGAAATCCTTTTCTCGTCGGTTGAACTTGCGTGATGGTGACACTCTTTGTTGCCGTTTTGATGGTAAAGACACTCTTTTCACCCGCGCTGTGGACCCGAGCGGCAACCGCATGGATCCGTACTGGCCGGAGAAAGGCAGTGATGGTTTTGACAGGTCGAGGAGTCCTTCGCCTGCGTCTTCAACTACTTCCTCCTCCGGTGACTCTTCGGGTGCTAATGCGGAGCCGTCTTCAACTGCTTGCCCCTCCGGTTCTGAAGAGGATCTCGACGTCAAACCACCAGTCAAGCGGGCGCGCCAGGCGACCTTGGAGAACTGGAGGCGGCAGCGTCATCTTCGCCGGCAGCTCGGGTGGAGCTGGAGAAGAATCTGGTGGAGCAGGAGAAGAAGCTGGTGGAGTATCGTCTTCGACTGCTCCGCAAATAAGTCGAGCTTCACCTTTTGTTATGTCATTGACATCATGAGCTTGCTGCTTCGACTCCTCCTTTGTCTGTGATGATGCTCGCTGTCTTGGTGCCAATCATCCCAGCATGGGCACTCATGTAGAAGTCATAATTCCTTGGTTTATTGATGCTGTAGGATTTATTGGCTGCTTGTGCCTTTTGTAACTATATTAGTTCTCCATGTAATGAGGATTTCCTTCGAGAAATCAGAGCTGCCTTCTATCCAATGTACTTTTGAATCTTTTGTACTAAGAATGATCTTCGGGTCCTTGTAACGCGAACTATGCTTGAGGCTTTATTATGGAATCTGTCTTCGAGTCCTTTGCAGACAGAGTTGTCTTCGAGTCCTTGGCGATCGAAATTTGTCTTCAAGTCCATTAGATCTTCGCTTTGTGGGTTCTATCGGGTGCGCGACAGCGCTCCCGATGGGAGTAGCCCCCGAGGCTACGTTTGAGTCGAAGAGTCAAACCTAGGCTGAGATCTGTTTGCTTTGTCATTCTTCCATTATTTCCTATCTTTTATCAGGTGAGCGACAGCGCTCCCGGTGGGAGTAGCCCCCGAGTCTTTAGGTGATCGTTGGTGATTGAGTGAAGACTTAAATATTTGTCTGCATCCTGCGCTTCGTCCGTATTTATTCAGAGTACACGGCGTTCCATCTAGTTGTAGCTGTGTCTTTCCCTTTGATTCCGGACAGAGTTCAACGGGTGACGCTTGTCGATGGGTTTGTGCTTGGTCCCTTTTGAGCTTTGGGCTGCGTGAGCTATGACGGTGTCTCTCGGGAGGAGATTTTGGAATCGAGCCCGTGAGTGTTTTTGTGCAAAGGTTGCGAATTGCGACGATAGCGTCTCTCGGGGGGAGTTTATGCTCGAGCCCCCGAGTGCTTTTGGTAAAAGATCGCGATTGCGACGATAGCGTCTCTCGGGGGGACTTTATGCTCGAGCCCCCGAGTGCTTTGATATAAGATTGCGATTGCGACGATAGCGTCTCTCGGGGGAGTTTATGCTCGAGCCCCCGAGTGATTTTATGAAAGATCACGATTGCGACGATAGCGTCTCTCGGGGGGATTTTATGCTCGAGCCCCCGAGTGCTTTGATATAAGATCGCGATTGCGACGATAGCGTCTCTCGGGGGGAGTTTATGCTCGAGCCCCCGAGTGCTTTAGTAAAAGATCGCGATTGCGATGATAGCGTCTCTCGGGGGGAGTTTATGCTCGATCCCCCGAGTGCTTTGGTATGGTAGTATTTGGGCAATATCATTTTATTGCGTCGAAGGTTTACATGAGCTGCCAGATGAGCCTGACTAGTGGAGGCTATGGGTAGAATAGGCGTAGGTTCGCTACATTCCATGGATTTCCCACGTCCTCGTCAGTCTTCGGGTTCTTCAGTCGATAGGCGCCTCCTCCTATGACTTCTGTGATTATGAACGGTCCTTCCCATTGTGGGGCGAGCTTGTGAACTGTCTCTTGTACGAGCCGTAGGACGAGGTCACCCTTATTGAATGTTCTGGTGCGCAGGCGACTGCTTTGGTAAGTGCGCAGTTTGTCCTGGTACCCTTCTGACTTTGCTAGGGCTGTGTCCCTTGCTTCGTCTAGTGTGTCCTTTTCATGTTGCAGCGCTTCTTCTGCTTCTTCTTCTTCGTACCCTGAGATCCGTGGAGCCCCGAATTTGAGGTCATGTGGTAGCACTGCCTCCGATCCGTACACCATAAAGAAAGGTGTGTACTGGGTTGCAGTATTCGATGTGGTGCATAGGCTCCATAGTATGGCAAGGAGTTCTTCTACCCAGTTTCCCGCGGACTTCTCGAGTGGTGCGAGGAGCCGCTTTTTGAGTCCTCCGCATACTAGGCCGTTTGCTTTTTCCACCCGGTCGTTGGATTGCGGGTGTGCGACTGATGCGTAGTTGATTTTGATGCCCAATTCTTCGCAGAAGTTCTGGAACTCTGGCGCCGTGAAGTTTGTGCCGTTATCCGTGATGATATTTTGAGGCACCCCAAACCTGAAGATGATTGATTTGATGAAGTTCACCGCCGTGAGGGCTGTGGAGCTGGTGATGGGCACTGCTTCGATCCATTTTGTGAACTTGTCGACTGCTACTAGCAGGTGAGTTCTTCCTCCCTTTGATGATTTCTTGAGTGGGCCTACCATGTCGAGTCCCCAGGTGGCGAAGGGCCATGATAGTGGTATGGTCTTGAGTTCTGAGGCTGGGGTGTGCGGCCTGCTGGCAAATTTTTGACAGGCGATGCAACGTCGTACGATGTCTTTTGCGTTTTTCATCGCAGTGGGCCAGTAGAACCCTGCTCGGAACGCTTTGGATACGAGCGCTCGACTGCTCGCGTGGTGCCCGCAGGTGCCCTCGTGGATTTCGAGTAGTAGGGCTTTGCCGTCTTCTTCATCGATGCACTTCTGGAGTATCTGGGTGATGCTTCGCTTGTATAACTGTCTGTTGATGACTGTCAATGCCTTGGATCGGCGGCTGATGCGTCGAGCTTCTGAGACGTCTTGCGGTAGTGTGCCGTCGATTAGGAATCGGAGGAATGGTCTTGTCCATGCTGGTCCTTCGAGTACTGTTGAAGCCGTAGGTTTGACCTCTTGGCTGTTGTTACCTTCAAATGGACTTTCTGATGCCACTTGTGTTGGCTCTGTGGTGTAGTCATCTACAGCTGCCTCTGATGCTGCTGGTTTCTCCTTGATGGATCGCTGGCTGATTCTCTTGAGGAAGACGCCGGGTAGTGCTGGTCCTCGAGTCGAGCCAATGTTTGAGAGTTCGTCGGCTTCTGTGTTGTTTGCTCTGGGATATAATTGAGCTCGCACCCGTCGAAACTTCCTTCGAGTGCGTTGTAGAGCTTCTGATAGGCCGCCATGTTGTCGGCTACTACAGTGCAGTCTTTCATCGCCTTCTGGATGACGAGGTTGGAGTCTCCGTAGATTACGAGGCGGGTGGCACCGCATGTTTTGGCCATACGCATGCCATAGAGGACTGCCTCGTATTCGGCTTCTATGTTGGAGGCGTGGCTGAAGTTGATCTGGAGAATGTATTTGAGTTTGGTTCCTTTGGGGGAGAACAGAACGACTCCTGCTCCGGCTCCTTGCTGTCTTTTGGAACCGTCAAAGAACATTGTCCATGAGTTCAACAGGTCCGGGGGGCTTGGTGTCTGGACCTCCGTCCACTCGACCAGAAAATCTGGGAGTACTTGGGCCTTGATTGCTGTCAGGTGTTTGAATTGTAGGTCCCGCGGACTGAGCTCAATGTTCCACTCGGCGACTCGCCCAGTTGCTGCGGGGTTGTTGAGAATGTCCGCGAGTGGTGCGCTACTCACGATTGTGATAGGGTGCTCGTCGAAGTAGTGCGACACCTTTCTTGAGGTCGTGATGATGGCCAGCAGTAGCTTCTGGTAGTGCGGGTACTGCTGCTGGGATTTTGTCAAGAGCATGCTGAGGTAGTAGATGGGCCTCTGTATGCTCTGGATCTTGCCTTCCTCTGTGCGCTCGACGACGAGTACTCTGCTTACCACGCTATTGCGTGCTGCTACGTAGAGGTATAGTTGTTCTTTTTCTTGGGTACCGCCAGGGTCGGCCGGGTCGACAGTGTCTTCTTCAGGTCCGCGAATGCTTTGTGGGCTTCTTCAGTCCACTCAAATTTCTCTCCTTTTCTCAGCAACTGGTAGAATGGCAACGTGCGCTCTCCCAATCTGCTGATGAAACGACTTAGGGATGCAAGTCTTCCGGTGAGCTGCTGCACGCCTGTGATGTTGGTTCATTCCTGCATCCTGGCGATTGCTTGAACTTTCTCGGGGTTCGCTTCGATTCCTTGAGCAGAGACCATGTACCCGAGAATCTTCCCGGCTGGGACGCCGAACGCACACTTCTTCGGGTTGAGTTTGATTCTGTATTTGTTGAGTGCTGCGAAGGTCTCACGCAGGTCGTCGAGTAGTGTGTTTGCGATGTAGGTTTTGATGCCGATGTCATCCACATAGACCTGTACATTTCTTCCGATTTGCTCTTTTAAGCATGCTTGCATCATTCGCTGGTATGTAGCACCTGCGTTCTTGAGTCCGAAGGGCATTGTTCTGTAGCAGAATACGCCGTAAGGGGTGATGAATGACATATGCTCTTCCTCTTCTTCCTGAGTAGGCGTCGAGGAACTATAGTAGATCGCATCCTACTGTCGAGTCGATTATCTGGTCGATTCTTGGCAGGGGAAAGTGATCCTTTGGGCAGTGTTTGTTGATTGTCCCGTAGTCGACGCACATTCGCAGTACGTCCGTGTCTTTCTTGGGGACCAGCACAGGGTTGGCGACCCAAGTGGCTTTCTTCGTCTCTCGAATGAATTGGGCGTCGAGTAGTCGGTTGAATTCTTCCCCGATTGCTCTGCGTTTGGGTTATGAGAATCTTCGTAGCGCCTGCTGCACTGGCTTTGTGTTTGGCTTGATGCGCAGCGCGTGCTCTGCGAACTCGCGCGGTACTCCTGGCATGTCGGCTGGGCACCAGGCAAAGATTTCCCAATCTCCGCGGAGGAAAGTGACGAGGGCCGTCGCTTGCTCTTCCGAGAGGTGGGCGTACACGCGGACTGTTTTTTATGGGTCTGTCGGGTGCACCTGGTGGGTGACCGTGTCGCTGTCGATCTTGAAGTCCCGTCTACACTCTTTTGACTCGCTTCGGCTTTCTAGCGGAAAGATACTCTTGTCAATCACCATGGCTATTTCTGTGAGTTCTTGCTCGGCTCCGAAGGTGTCAGAGACTTTGTGGAAATCGCGATCACATTTGTCTGACTTGATGAAGCTCCCGTTGACTCTGATGACGCCCGCGGATCCTGGCATCTTGAGTTTGAGGTAGGCATAGTGCGGAATCTCCATGAATTGTGCGAACGTTGGACGTCCCAATATGGCGTGACAGTGTGATTTCCAATCGAGTACTTCGAACTCGAGGGTGCGTCTTGCGAAATTGCGTCTGTTGCCAAAGACGACTTCGAGCTCGATTAATCCAAGGGAGGTAGCTGCTTCTCCTGGGACTACTCTGTATAACACGGTGCTTGATTTCTTCCATACTAATCGAGGGATCAGTATCTTGCGCAGGGTGCTGACGAAGATTATGTTCATGCTGCTGCCTCCGTCCATGAAGATTATGTCCATGTCGTACCCTCCGATTTGAGCGTCGAGGACCAGGGGCGCGTGCCCAAGCCTTGGGACTGCAGGCGGGTGGTCGCTCTGGGAGAACGTGATGCTGGTTTCTGCGTCGTGTAGCTGGTAGACTTCGACTTGTTAAGATTCTCGGCTGCTCTAGCCTGCAGGGTGTAGGCGTCCTGTTGGGCTTGCGATACCTTGCCTTCTTGGATCGTGTACACCTTTCCTTGAGTGGGCGACTGCTCGGCTCGTCGGGCGCGCTTGGCTTCTTGCTGTTTTTCCTCCTTGAGGCTGTCGGCGAGTTCATTGAGCAGGCGGCAGTCTCCAAGAGTGTGGCTCGATTTGATGTTTCCCCAGCGTTCTTTGAAGCAGTGGATCGTGCATGGTACTTCTAGTTGTTCCCTGACTGTGAGCTTTCTAGATCCGGCGTGCCGTTTCCTCCTTGAGATTCGGAAGAATAGCGCGTGGTCCGCTGGGTGCTCGTGAGCTCGCGGGTCGACTTCGATCCCTACACTTAGATTCTGGTTCCTTATGAGATTGGCGAATTCATCTGGCCTTCGATCTGGGTCGTAGTATTCGCCAGTTCGATTCTCAGAGTCGCTGCCCTGGCGGGTGGTGGCTGTCCGCGCGGCGGCGGGTCGGCGAGTGGTCAGCGATCGTGCGGCTGTATAGTTCGACTCGTCGGGTGGAGTCGCTTCGTAGAATCCTAGCTCCTGTCTTCTGGGTCGTCGTTTTCTTCCTTGTTGGCGATGATCTTGACGGTCGCTGATCTCGAGCTCGGAGTCAGTGTCTTGCTGTGCGGCGGGTGCCTGGGTGGCGGTGGGTCGTCGAGTGGCCGGCAGGTCTTCTTCTTCATGTTGCAGTTCGTCGATCGGGATCTCCGTGTAGAACCCTCGCGTCTTTCTTTTGGATCATCGAGTCCTCCTTTGCTGGTGGTGAGCTCGGTTGCCTCCGTAGTATTGGTCTTGGCACGGCTGCAGGCCGAGTGATCCTGCTGGGGCGGCGGAGATATTCGCCGTGATCTTGATTTCCTCGGGTGGATTGCATCTGGTTCTTGCTCTTGAGTTGCGGCTTGCTGAAGACGGAACAGCCGAGATCGTGATTCCAACCTGTGTAGTTCCCACAGACGGCGCCAATTGTCGGGGATGTACCCCGGCAAATCCCATGGTCAGGGACCCTGGGTTAGTCATGAGAGGCATAGGTTGGACGATAAGCTCGTCGGCTTACAGGAGGATACGTTCCTGCTCGATATTATTGATTGGAGATGGCAATTACAGGGAAGCCGAGGCTAGTGCGCACAAGGCTAGGTTACAGATTGTGTATTTCTTGATCTCGACGTCTCCCCTCCTAGCCCTTATATACTAGGCTAGGTCTCGGGGAGTCCGTCCAGGATTACAGATGAGGTTTCCTAACCATGATCTTGTTCCGTACGGCAAGTTTGCACCTTCCTTATGACTCACGGACTCCTACGTCAGTGCCACTAGTGGGCCAACGCTGGGCCCTGGCGGCATCAATGTGGGCCTTCTGTCTTCGGGTACACCGGGTAGGCTCATTCATAGGAGTCGTGGGGTCACCCCCTCGTCAGAGGGCAAATCAATAGTAAAAGTGTTTGGAAAAGTAGATACGTTTGAGACGTATCAACTCCCCCAAGCTTAGCCTATTGTTTGTCCTCAAGCAATTCAGTTCAACGAACTGAACGCGACAAAGAAAAGTTTGACAAACTCTTTTGCTTCATAAGATGTAAATAAGCACGTACTAAGAAAAGAGTCCAGAAGGTATTGAAACAATGCTAGAGGGACAATGCACGAAGCAATCGTTCTTTCATGTGAGCAATCACAAACAACTAAAAGCAAATAATACGTTACCGAAAATAAAGACAACACTACAATGCACATAGCTTAAACATAATAGAATGGTATCTCGATAGCCTCCATGAGTGAAGCAAAACATAAATGCAGAAACTCCTCCGGAGTTTTAAAGGAGACTAGAACTAAGAATTTCAGAATATATAATATCAAAATCATGCAGAAGACAATGTAGTACTTTGGGACAATGCACATTACACTCAGAATGACAATTATGCTCTCCTAGTTGGTGCTTTGAAGAAAGAAGGTAGAGACTCTCGAACCGTGGAGTTTGATGGAGAGGTTGAAAACCCGTGGATGGAATCAAAGACTAAACTTGTACCAGAGCTCTTGGTTTTGAAAACAAAGATAAAAAGTGTTTTGGGAGGTGCATGATTCGTCAACAAATGCTAGTAGACAACTCAATCACTTCTTACGCTAGACATGTTTCGCGGAACGGCTCCCAAGATGGGGACGATCACATCCCCTTAATCTCCTTTGTTTATCACTGCCAAAGTTTTCTGATTTCTCATAGACAAAACGTGAAGGAGGGTTTGTTGGTTGTGATTATCTTTTGTGAGCTGGGCGCACTCATGCCAGTCCCTCCTCGTATTAGGGGTTTGCAGGTTAGACATGCAATCCCAGAATAAAACATGTCTAACATAAGACAGTTATGAATCACCTACTACTTCCTCATGAGCTAAAGCAGAGGCACAACATAGGAGTGTTTTTGAATAATTTCGAGATGGTACAAGAAAGTCCTCGTTAAGATGTCCGGTAAATACCACATAGGATGGTATGGTGGACTCATATGGAAAAACTGGTTTCAAGGATTTTGGACACACAAGCAGAATTCCGCTTAATGCGAGCGAAGGCTAGCAAAAGACTGGGAAGTGACCAACTAGAGAGCAATAACTATCATAATCGTGTAGAGAGACAAAGTAACATTGAATTGAGCATGAAAATGATATGACTATTCTGAAATTCAAAGATCATCAAGGCATAGTAGACTTTTCAGTCATAAACATGTGTAAGCATGTGCCAAGTCAATCCAAGAATTTTCCAAAGGGAAATACCACTTCAAGATGCCAAACTATGAACAACGCAATGCATGTAAATCATTTCAACAACACATTATGTACTCTAGCTATTTGAGATTAGCCACAAGGAAAGCATGAACACTGGGAAATCATTGTAAACATAGCACTATGTCGCTACAAGCTGGTCTATAAATCATAAGTACAAGCATATGTACAAAATGATAAACAAGAAGAGTTCATACCGGTTTTCCTTGTTGCATCCCTTTCGTCGATCTTCGTCATCACTGCCTTGTCACTTGCACGATTTAACGTAGGAAAATATAATCAAGTGCAAATGCCATCACGGACTCGAGCTGAACTCTACAACAAAGCAAAGTAAAGAGAGAAAAAGAAATCTTTTTGGGTTTTTCAAAGGTTTAGCGAAAGGAAAAGAAAATAGAAATCTTTTTGTTGTTTTTGAAAAATAAAAGAACAAAGAAGAACGGGCAAAAACTTCAAAAAGATCAAAACGAACAAAAAATAAAAAAGGATAATACAATGGAAAGGTGAGAAGGGAACGTACTCCCCCAAGCTTAGGCTTTTGGCCTAAGTTGGTAGCAACTACTGCCCCCAGGAGCCTCCTGCTCCGGGGTAATGGTAAGTCCAGGAGTTGTATGAGCCCTCCGGTACGTACACCGAAGTCCTCGGGTCCTCCCATGAGGAAGGCCCTGCGCTCCAAGCGGAAGAAGATCCCTCGCCATGCTCGGTGAAGGTCTCTCCCTGGAAAGGTGGGAACTCACCATGCTCCTCCTCATCAGGCACAACCCCCTCCATGGGCTTATGTGGCTGGTATTTATCCATGAACTCATCAAATTGAATCTCGTTGAAGGACCATCCGTTCCTGCAAGTATTATCAAACAAAAGTGGTGCAGGTAGATGGATCTCACGAGTAATGGTCCTTTCAAAACTCAAAATATAATCAAGGTTACCAAACTGGGAGGTCATGGTAACAAACTTATGCCTCTTCATAGCCGCAAGATCAAAACTTGTGTACGAAAAGGGGACATCATCAGGATGCGGGGTGCGCTCAAGAGACTCAAGGATAAGTGTGGGGTAAACGCCACCATATAAATCACCTTTGTTACTATTCATAACAAGGCGCCGAGCAATTAAGGCACCCACATTATAATCATTCTTATCAGAGAGGGCGTTTGCATAAATAGCGAAATCTGGTGCAGAACCATTGCTCGTGTTGTCACGAGCTAACACCCCTCTAGCAACAAAATACGCAAAATACCTGAGGTGTGGAAACTGAATGCTGGAATTCTTCGTACGCCGAATGTCGGTCTCCGCCTGGCAACAAAGGGAGTTGAAGAGGGTCCGCAACTCGGAAGGCTGCGTGGTCATCTTCGTTGTCTGACCAACGTTCGGCACACCTATTATATCACAAAACTGTGCCAAAGACATGGTTATGAGATCATTATAAAGTTTGAAATCGACGGTTCCAGCATCATGATTATAACAAAAACTGTTAACAAAGCAGAAGGTGAGCTTCTTGTATTGTACCACACGGCATAAAGTTAGCTGTGTCAAACCTGCATTAGCACAAAGGCCATAAAATTCCTCCTTAATTCCTCACTACAGGAAACAAGAGTTTTGCCGTCAGCTTACTGCTTTGCCGTCAGCTTTCTATCGGGGCTGACGGCAAATGATGCTCTGCCGTTAGCTAGAATTAAAGCTAACGGCAAAGAATTAGCTGTTGGCAAAAATTGCTATGCCGTCAGCTTTTTCTAAGCCGTCAATTGGCTGACGGTAAACTAGCACCAAGCCGACGGCAACGCGGCAACTGACGGCCTAGGGGGACCCGGGCCCACCATGTGCCGAGGGAGTAACGGGCTGGCGCTTTGCCGTCAGCCAGCTGACGGCTTAGCCTAACGGCAGACGCTGCCGTTAGCCGGCTGACGGCATAGCCTGTCCATAACACCCTCGGCCCGTGCCCTAACCCCCACCCCCACTCCACCACACTCCCCTTCCTCCCCCTCCCCGACGCGAGTCGCCACCGCCGCCACCACCACCACCCGGTTGCCCCCCTGTCGTCGCCCCCGTGCTCGCCGGAGGCGCCCCGCGCCCGTGCTCGCCGCCCCCGCCCCCGCCTCGGTGCTCTCCTCGCGGCCCCCACCCCCGTGATCGCCGCCCCCGCCCCCTCCTCGTCGGCTCCCCCTTGCTCGCCGGTGCCCCTCCTCGCCGCCCCCGCAGCCTCCTGGCCGACGCCCCCCTCCGGTTAGCTCCCCCTCTCCCTTTCCTTGTTTTTATTTTTTTATTTTGAAATTAGCTAGTGTAGTTAGTACTGTTGTAGTTAGGAATTATAAGTTAGTTAGTGTAGTTAGATTTAGGAATTATTAGTTAGTTACCTAGTTTAGGTAGATTTAGGAATTAGTCAATTAGCTAGTAGTTAGTACTGTGTTACTGGTGGAGAAGAAGAACAAAAGGAAAAAAGGAAAGGAAAAATAAAAGAAATTGAGTTAGTATGTAAGATTAGTTTTTAAAATCTGTTAGCTTATAATTACATTAGTTAATGTTAGCTCAGCTTAGCTTAAATTTGTTAAAATATGTTAGCTTAAATTTGTTAGAAAATACAATGAAAGAAAATTAAAGTAAAAGAAAATAAATAGTTTGTTGGTATTAACTTTGCATTGATGATGCCATTGAATAAAGGAAATATAAGAAAGAAGAAAGAAGAGAAAAAGTTAGAAAAGAAATATAATTAATATTTTTCTCCCCTTTACTTTGCTATGTTCCGGCCTTAATGACGATGACACTAGTTAGGTAGAATTAAAATTTAGATGTAAGGTTCCATTGCGTAACCCATATGCGTCTCCCGTTCGAAAGATTCCATTTATAAATATGCATTCATTTGCATATTTATAATTGGATTCTTTCGAATTGTCCAACGTTATCCATGGACAGCCCGAGTATGTGTAGATTGGATTCATTTCCCCATATATGCTCTCCTCCGGATCGGACGCAGGATTTCGTCAGCGCCACCTTGTTGTTCTCCGGGTACTCTCGGTTTATGCTGAGACGTGTATCATGAGAACAGCGGGGAGGTGCTGTCGAAATGTTGCGTCGGATCGGGAGGAGAGCATGGGGAAATGAATCCAATCTGCACATACTCGGGTGGGATTAGGACCTATCTTTACCTATTAGCTAGTGTGTATATGCCGTATCACCGTAATTAATTATATGCCTTCTGGTGTTAATTTGTACTAGCTATCTAGCCAGAATGAATGATCGTGCGTGGATGTACACCGGTCACCCTAGTCAAAAAAATATGACTAAGGAATGGTTGACCAAGACCGAGGAGTTCCTAGAGGTTGCATTTAGTGCTAGCCAACCAAGAACATGCTGCCCCTGCACTAGATGTAAGAACTATTCATAACAGACAAAGGATGTAATGGGTAAACACCTGCAAATACGTGGTTTCATGCTTGATTATACGTTGTGGTCATTTCATGGCGAGTCGGCCCAACGTGACAGACATGAGGTAGTGCGTCAGCGCATTGAGGACTGTGGTACAGGGATCAAAGACATGGTCAATGACTACAACGATGCTCGTCTTGAGGACGAAGAACCAGAGGAAACTGCCAAGGCCTTTTATGCCATGCTAGAGTCTTCAAAACTCCCACTGCATGCGCACACCAAGCTTTGTCACCTAGATGCCATCGCACAAACAATGGCTCTTAAGGCACAATTCAACTTGTCCAGAGAGTGCTATGATGCGATGATGACCTTATTCGGGCGCTTTCTACCGGACGGTCATATTATGCCTGCAAACCTATACCACTCAGACAAAATACTCGGTGCACTGAAGATGCCCATCGAGCGGATACAGCTTGTGAGAAAGGATGCGTCTTATTTAGGCATGAGTATGCGGATGATAATTATTGTCCACGCTGCAAGTCCTCCAGGTATATTGTCGTAGACAACGGTCTTGGTGAGAAGACGCAGAGCAAAATACCCGTAAACATTCTTCGGTACCTACCGATCTTACCAAGACTTCAAAGGCTTTACATGCTTGAAGAAACAGCAAAACAAATGTCATGGCACAGAGATGGAATTAGACGTGCTACAGATGAATACGGGAATTTGATGTTGACCCACCCCTCTGATAGTGAAGCGTGGAAGATGTTCAATGAAATACATAAAGAAGGTAAAGCCAAAGACCCAAGAAACGTGGAACTCGCCATTAGCCTCGATGGGTTCAATCCTTTCGGTATGACGGCAACCCAGTATAGTTGTTGGCCCGTATTCATCATGCCCCTCAATCTGCCCCCTGGAGTACTTATGCAAAGAAAGCACATCTTCTTGACGTTGATAGTTCCGGGGCCCAACTATCCCGGAAAAAATATGAATGTGTACTTGCAACCACTGATGGATGAGTTGAAAGAAGCTTGGGATAATGGGATCCGGACATATGACGCAGCTAGCAAAACAAACTTCCAAATGCATGCTTGGTTGATGTACTCCATGCATGACCTGCCGGCGTTTGCACTTTTTATTGCATGGTGCGTGCACGGAAGGTTCCCATGCCCGCAATGCAAGTCTGCTCTTAAGTTTCATTGGCTGCCGGAGGGTCGCAAGTATTCTTGCTTCGACTTGCATAGACAATTCCTGCCTCTGGACCATGGATTCAGAAAAGACAAGAAGAATTTCACCAAAGGTAAAGTTGTCGAGCACGAGGCACCACCTATGATGACGGGAGCACAAATTCTTGATCAGTTGAACTCACTAGAGCCTGATCCGAACCGGCCAGGGTATTTCTTGGGATATAATACGGAACACGCCTGGACCCACAAGCCATGCTTTTGGGATCTCCCGTATTTCAAAGACCTTGCTCTTCCACACAACATTGACATGATGCACATTGAAAAAAATATGGGTGAGGCCCTTTTTGGTACATTGTTCGGCACTGATAAGGGGAAAGATAACGTTAAGGCTAGAGTCGATCAGGAGAGTCTGTGTAATAGGAAGTCACTGAACATGCGACAACCGAAAGGGAAGAAGAATTGGGAGAAGCCAAAGGCATGGTTCAATCTTAAAAGGGAACACATGAGGGAAATCCTCATCTGGGTGAAAAAAAAGTTGATGTTCCCCGATGGGTATGCAGCGAATCTAGCAAGGGGAGCAAGTCTTGAAAAGTTGAAAATCTTTGAGCTGAAGAGTCACGATTGGCACATATGGCTTGAGAGGATAATGCCGGTGATGTTGCGCGGCTACATCCCCGAGGATGAATGGCTAGTAATGGCAGAGCTAAGCTATTTCTTCCGTGTTCTTTGTGCTAAAGAATTATCGCCTATTGTGATAGAAGAGATGGAAAAACTGGCGCCGGAGTTGATATGCAAGTTAGAGAAGATCTTTCCACCGGGTTTCTTTAATCCGATGCAGCATATGATTTTGCATCTACCGATGGAGGCAAGATTGGGTGGCCCTGTGCAAAACCGTTGGTGCTATGCAACCGAGAGAATGCAGAAGACGCTTCGAGCAAAATGTAAAAATAAACAGAGAATTGAAGCATCAATGGCTGAGGCATTCGTTGTCGAGGAAGCGGCAAACTTCGTGACAGCACACTATGCTGCCACTAATTACAGTTTGCATAATCCAAAGCCTCGGTACAATACTGGCGACCCCGAGCGACATGAATCCAAGTTCAAACTCTTTAAAGGGAGCGTCGCACCTTGTGGGGTTATGAAGACAAAGACGTTGACCTTCGAGGAATGGAGCATCATTACATTGTATATCTTGACCAACATGACAGAAGTGCGGCCATACATCGAGTAAGTGCGCGGTACATATTAATTGTTCTGCAACTTCTTGACGAGTTGTGTGTCTAACTTCTCTTAATTATTTGATACAGTCGATTCGTCGCGCAATTCTCGAATGGAGTGGCGATCGAAAAAACTCCATCGAAGAGATTAATCTTCTTGAGAAGCGGGGAGGCGGCAATCCCGGTTTCATCTCTTGGTTTACACAAACGGTACTTCTTATATGATATACAGGCCATTTTTATTTCTTCGTCGTCTCAGTACCGACTAATACAACAAGCCTTTCCGTTTCAACTTGTAGGCTATTTCAGAGTCGATGGACGCTGAATTGAGACAAATCGCAAATGGTTTTGACTTTAAGGTCCATACATATGAAAAATACGACATCAATGGGTATCGCTTTCGTACTGGTTTGAAAGAGCAAACTATGCCCGATCGGAAAACAACGAATTCCGGTGTGTCCTCTATAGATGGAGGAGTCGACTATTATGGAATAGTTGAAGAAATATACGAACTGCTATATGATGGTGAAAATCCTCCGAATGCCGTTGTCTTCAAATGTCATTGGTTCGATCCGAAGGACACTAGACGAACTCATGAGCATGTTAGGCTAGTTGAAATTAAACAGAAGAACCGTTTAAATATTGCCAAAGTTTATATTGTGGCTCAACAGGCCACACAAGTTTTCTATCTTCCATGGGCCTGCCAAAGTGTAAAGAATCTCGAAGATTGGTATGTCGTCTATGACGTGCCGCCACATGGTAAACTACCTACCCCCAATGAAGAAGAGGATTATAAACGTCACATAGACCCAGACACATATGACGGAGAATTCTTCCAAGAAACACGTGTGGCCAAAAAACATTTCGCAAAAACCTCTACGTTTGGTCAAAACATGGAAGTAGAGAATGACAATGCGGAGGAAGAGGAAGAATTGGAACACGAAGAGGTTACCGATGATGATGAGGAGGAAGATGAAGAAGTGGAACACGAAGAGGTTACCGATGCGGATGACCTATCATTGCTTGACCGGTTACAAAAAGGCTTTCGAAATGTGGTTGACGCTGAACCCGATCCCGGAGAAGAGATCATTCATGACGACACGCGTGATAGTGACGATGATGTTTTTATTGATCCTGGAGAAGATACAGATGATCCCGACTATTAGTTGTATGGATCCCAACATTCTTTTGTTTTTTGTATATATGAATTTGTATTATTTATTTCCTTAATGTACTAATTCATCTTTATATGCATATGTTTGTTTTTTGTATATATGAATTTGTATTATTTATTTCCTTACTTTACTAATTCATCTTTACTCCGTAACAGGTGTTGACACATGGCGAGCCGTAGGGACCCACCGGTGGAGTCTCGGCCACCTCTACCTCTACGGAGAGAGTTGCTGGAGGGTATTGTCGCAGCCAGCTCGCCGCCGGCGCGTGCTGAGCAGCCTCGTGGGAGAGGTCGGGGAAAAGGCCCAAAGAGAGCTAAACCCGGTGGTCGAGGAGGTGGTCGAGGAGCAGGTGGCGCCCTAGCCGAGTCACCCACTCACAGGACAGTCTCACCAGTGCAGGAGCCACCGCCGATGCAGTCGGAGGCACCGGAGTAGCGGCCACCACCGGTGCAGTCGAAGGCACCGGAGCAGCGGACACCGCCGGTATAGTCAGAGACACCGGAGGCACCGAGGCAGTCAACGGAGCCTCATTGGGATGATCCTTGGGAGGAGCGTGCTCGCACGGATGATGATGATGCTGATGAGGATGATGATAGCGATGACGACGGGGCTGAGGGGGTGAGGGGGATGATGGGGGTGAGGGGAGCTCCTCTTCCAAGAAGCCGGTGTACCAGCGTGGTATGACACGGCTCCCACCACGTCCGGACCCTGCGCAGAGGACATTGATTGCGCCAGATGGGGAGAAGTAAGTTGATGAATTTTTTGTGTTCCTTGTATATATATATCATACATGTACATATGGTCCAACAAGAACTAATGTCTTTGTGTTCTTATTTTGCAGGGCGTGGAGTTACCCGGAAGGTGCTCGGAATCCGAACTGCCTCCTTGGTGCCGTGCTTAAGGAGCAGTTCCCCGGGCTAGTCCAGTTGCCTGTCGAGGGTAGGGTTCCTGAGCCCGGCCTCACTTGGCCACACTACAAAGCCGCCCCGACCCCGCAAGATGAACGCATCAACAACGTTGAATGCCGTACCAAAGCTGACATGGTGGTGGCTACTTTTTGGGTAAGTATTATAAGCATTGCAATCATTTATTAGTGTTGGAATCATTTCACTCATCTTTTCATATGTTCGATGCATTTTTCAGTGCTACTATAGGGTTGAGGAGGGGATGGAGCCGGCGGCCCAGAAGAATCTCGAGAAGGAGATAGTGAGGCTACTCACGAACACTAGGCACGAGATGCGTGTTCAGTGTGTTCGAGATTGGTACGCCAAGAAGGGCGTGAAGAAGGCCAAGAAGAAGTGTAGAAAAGTTTTCCTTAAGAAGGAAGAATACTTGGAGGTAAATTACTAACTAATTCAAATTCCTACACTTATAAGTAAGGCCTAGTTAGCTCCAACTTTTCTTTATAAGCTTATGAAGCTCAAACTTGGCTTTATAAGCTTATAAGTGTCAAACTTTTCTTTATAAGCTTATGAAGCTCAAACTTGGTTTTATAAGCTTATAAGTGTCAAACTTGGCTTTATAAGTTTATAAAGGTCAAACTTGGCTCTATAAGCTTGTAAAACTAAAAAATGATAATAATAGCTTAGTTACATAAAACTTGACTTGTACTTGGCTTAAAAAAGATATTCAATGACTTTATAAGATTATTAATTCATAGGCGCCCCCGAGATGGTGTGCAAATAAGATGGATTGCTTTGAGGAGATAGTGGACAAATGGCTCAGTGATGCCTGGCTGTCCACCCACAAAAGCGCCAAGGCTAGACGTGCACAAATGGTAGGTGTGGCACACCACCAAGGCAATCTCAACGTCAACGAGTACGCAAAAAAATGGGTATGTGCCTTTTTGTTTTAAGTTTCATGTCCTTTCATCATTAATCAATTGATTTGTTTCATGCCTTTTCTTTGCTTTTCATTGTAGGCGAAGCACCATAATCAGCCTGTTCCTAAGGGATTTCGCTCATTTGCCATGGCCCATAAGGGAAAGTATAAAACGGTGACGGCATATTCCGAGGGCGACGGTGTTGAGGCGTACACCAGCGCTGCAGCCTACCACAAGATGATGGCCTATTCTGAGGTGGCGAAAGAGCTACGCGGTCCTCAGCTTGACCCGAGCGAGGAGGAGATGGATCCGGAGGCCTTGATGATTTCTGGTGGCGGTAAGCATCATGGAAGCACCTCCATGTGCAATGGCTTCGTACATTGCCCGGAGACTCTACCTCAGATCAAGGCGAGGCAAACGAGCTCCGCTCCTGCTGTACGACCTCGCCCGCGGCCAGTGGACATTGCTATCCAGGTATAACTTTGTCCCAATTTTTCTTTCCCTTCTTTAGACTACGTACTGATGATGACAATAATTGCTATATTGTTGAGTGTTCGCAGGACGCCATTCAGAGGGAGAGACAAGCGACACAAGAGATGTTGTCGGAGCAGCTTGCGGAGAGGGACCGGCTGGCGAAGGAGAGGACCCAGAGGATACTCGAGGAGGAGAGGGCACGCAATAATGCCCAGACGAAGGCCATCTACGACCTCTTCTCGGTAAGTTACTACTTTTGCATATATCCGCCAAGAATGCATATGCATATGTTTGGTTCACTTGCTAATATGCTCGAGTCCTCAAAAACTAACTCGCAGAGTATGTGGGAGAAGCAAGGTCTTACCCCTCCACCGATGCCGACGCCTATCGTTTCTCCTCCCGGAACGGTAAGTTTATTTCAATGATCAATATATCCCGGTCTTATACCATCAAGTGTCATCATGCTTACCACATTGCAACTCATCCTATGTTGCAGCATAATTCCGGAGCTGCATCTCACAACCCACAAGAATCTCCTAGTGAATCCCCGAGCAACCCACGTGGCGGCGCTTCTCAGCCTTGAGGTGGCCTCCGGTAAGTTACATAAAGCTCATCAATGACTTTATATGCTCATAAAGCTCAATAATGGTAGTAATAGCTTAGTTACATAAATATTTACTTATTCTTGGCTTATAAAAGCTAAAAAATGACTATATAAGCTTATAAAACTTATACTTGGCTTTATAAGCTTGTAAACCTAAAAAAGACTTATACTTGGCTTATAATAGCTCCTCAATGACTTCATAAGCTCATAAAGCTGAAAAATGATGTTAATAGCGTAGTTCGATGAAAATTGAGTTATACTTGGCTTCTAAAAGCTCAATAGTGACTTTATAAGCTTATAAAGCTCAAACTTGGCTTTATAAGCTTTTAAAGATCAAATTAGATTTTATAAGCTTATTAAGTTCAACAATGACTTATACTTGTCTTATAAAAGCTCAATAATGAATTTACTAGCTTAAGTGGCTTATAAACCTAAAAATGACTTATACTTCGCATATAAAGCTCAAAAATGAATTAATGACTTAGTTAGATCTAAAATGAGATATATTTAGCTCTTGAGGTCTAAGAAGAACAAGTATTGTAGAATTAGAAGAAGGATAGGAGGAAAATAAAGAAGTGAAGAAGAAAGAGGTGAAAAAGAAAGTAAAAGAAGAAAAGTTCTTCTTATTCTTACTTTTTCTCTTCTTTCTTTTTCTCCATCTTCTCTTCTTCCTTTCATCTTATTCTTATTCTTCCACTTCTTCTCCTTACTCTTCTTCTCCTTGTTCTTCTTTTTCCTTTTTATTTTCATCTTTTCATCATTTTGGATTTCTTCTTTTCCGTATGTAACATATGATTATGTTTTCATTTTGCAGATTTGCCTTTATGCATGGATGGATGCTTCTTTGTTGTAGATATAGTATGTTAGGATGGAGATGACTTGTAGATGTATATACTGTTGGGCACTTTCCTTTTGTATATATGATGACTTGTTGTTTTAAACTTGGACATGGCTTGCTGTTTTAAACATGGAGATGACTTGCTTTTTTAAACATGGAGATGGCTTCTTTTTGTTTATATGACTTGTGGATGGCTTCTTTTTGTATATATGACTTGTGGATGGCTTCTTTTGTATACGTGACTTGTGGATAGCATTCTGTACATATATATATATATATTATTGTTTATATGCAGGGAATTAAAGAAAAACAAATTAAAAAGATAGATACACAGAGTTTTGCGTTGCCGTTAGCAAGCTGACGGCAAAGCGGACACGTGGCGGCAGCCTGTGCAATCTGGGCTGTGGCAGTGACCATTTGGTCACGGCTTTGCCGTCGGCCTTCAACCGGCTTACGGCAAAGCGTAGGTTGGCTGACGGCAAACTGCTGACATGTGGGCCCAGGCAAGGGCTTTGCCGTCAGCCAGACGGCTAGCTGACGGCAATGCACGCCGTTAACTCAGCCCATGGGGTTAAGTCAGAGCTGGCCGTACGAGCGGCTTTGCCGTCAGCCAGTACAAAAAGGCTGACGGCAAAGGCTTTGCCGTCGATCGATCTTGAGCTGACGGCAAAGCAGCTCACTGCCGACTGATGAGCTGACAACAGGTTTGTCGTCGTGGAGCTGACGGCAAAGCCTGTGCCGTCAGCTTTTCATAAGTTTGCCGTCAGCTTTGGCTGACGGCAAAACTCCTGTTTCCTGTAGTGCCTGCAGCTATAATAAAATCATCGCACGGATACATCATTGCGCATGCTGGACTTGTGTCTTCCAACAACTCCAGGGGCAAATGATCTTCATTGTAGCTCACCCTAACTGCTGAGGGTGAAGCTGCAACTCTAGTAACTCGATCGGAGCGCTCGGGCTTCTTCTTCCCAAGCCACCCCTTTTCTTTTCCAAAGAAACTCATTTCTGAATTTATTTGACAATTCACAAAAACAAGGATTTAAATAAAGTGAGTTGAGGCAAACTACTCTACTTACTTACCTAAGGCATAAACTTGCATCAAAACGTGGAAAATAAATTTCTACACATGCATGCGAGCCCATATGAATAGCACCAAGAGCTACTAAATACTCACAAATGAAGCCACCAATCAAAAATATAATTGGAGGGGTGAAGGAGTTACATACCAGGGAGTATTTTCTCAAAATATCAGATCGAATGATGGGCTGTAGAGAGAGATCGAAAATCACCTCCAAGAACAGCAAGAACGCAAGAACTTTAGCAGAACTCGTGTTTTTGGAGAGAGAGGAAGGAGGAGGAAGAAGACATACCTGGAGGTGGGCGCGGCCAGGGGGCAGGCCGCGCCAGCTGGCCGCGTGGGCCACTGGTGGCCCCCCTGGTCAGCCCCAGGTGCCTCTGGGTCACTCCCGGCATGGAAAATTTTATTATAATTTTTGTGGAATTTTTCTGACAACTTTACTGTTGAAAAAATTTCGGAGTTCAAAAAGCTGCGAAACTTTCTGAAAACTTGGAGCAGTGATTAGAGTTGTGAAGATTCAAAAACATATAAACTTGGTACAGCAAGAAAGATAAAGCTAAAAGCAATGCAAACATAACAACCTCTACTTTTTACTTATATAAAACTCATCTAATAGCAAGGTTGGTCAAGTCCTACTACCAAACTAGCAATAAATAGAGCAAAAAGTTTCACTTACTATGAAGCATTCATGGTACCTTTACTTTAATGGATATTGTCCCCACCATAATGGTTTTGTATTTGTGGTGCACATGTAGAGGACAATCCCAATCACAAATCTTCACGGTCTCGATATTCTCTATAGAGTTGAGGCCATGCCTTTTGTCAATATTCTTCGGAAAATACACCGTGTGTTCTTTATCATTCACATTAAAAGTAACCTTTCCTTTATTGCAATCAATAATAGAACCTGCGGTGTTAAGAAAAGGTCTACCAAGAATAATAGACATGCTCCCATCCTCAGGCATGTCAAGCACAACAAAATCAGTAAGGATTAAACAATTAGCAACTTCAACGAGAACATCCTCACAAATACCAATGCGAACGACTGTTGATTTGTCAGCCATCTGAAGAGAGATATATCTAGGGATTAGTTTTTCTAAACAAAGCCTCTTGTAAAGAGAGAAAGGCATAACACTCACTCCTGCTCCAAGATTACATAGAGCAGTCTTGACATAATTATTCTTTATGGAGCAAGGAATGGTGGGTATACCTGGATCACCAAGCTTCTCAGGAATCATGCCACTAAAAGAGTAGTTAGCAAGCATAGTAGATATTGCTTCATTAGGAACTTTTCTTTTATTAGTAACAATATCTTTCATATATCTCGAATAGGGAGGTAACTTAATAGCATCAGTCAAAGGAATTTGAAGAAAAAGAGGTTTCATCCATTCACAAAACTTATTCTAATGCTCTTCTTCTTTAGTTTTGAGAGACTTACCTGGAAAGGGCATGGGTTTCTATACCCATGGTTCTATTTCCTTCCCATGTCTTCTTGCGATGAAGTCTTCTCTAGTGTATTTCTTGCATTTAGCGGGTGCTTCTTCTTATCGAACTTCGGATGGATCATTATTTTCACCATCATTTTTCAGGCTCGGCACCGTCTTCAGTCTCAGCATCAGAGGTAGATATACTATTTTGATCATTGGAATTGTCAGCTTCTTTGTGCTTCTTCTTCTTTTTCGGAGAACTAACAATTTCTTCTTCCTGTATTTGAGAATCGTGCTCGATCCTCTTCGGATGCCCCTCCGGATAGAGAGGATCTTGAGTGCTAGTTCCTCATCGAGTTTTAATCCCGAAGGCCTGTATATCCTGTTTGTCATTATTAGCAAGCAAATCTTTTTGCACATTAGAAATTTGTTCAAGATGAGTTTGAACCATATGAAAATGCTTCATAAGAAATTTAACATCATTAACTGTTCTTCCTAAAACATCAAGCAAACTTTTGATAGCAAGGGAATTATCATGCAACTGACTTTGTATCCTCTCATTAAAGTGATTTTGCCAAGCTCATCTAAACATTGATCAGGAGGCTTACCATGAGGGATGTCACTTGCATTGAAATCTAAAAGAGAGTGTACCTCTACCATAGGAGGATGAGTGGTAGGCTCACACAACTTCTCAATAGGGGGTAGATTCTTCACGTCTTCAGTTTTAATACCCTTCTCTTTAATAGACTTCTTTGCTTCTTGCATATCTTCGGGGCTTAGGACAAGCATGCCCCTCTTTTTTGGTGGTGGAGGTGGTTCAGGGACGGACCAATCTTCGTGGTTCTTGGCAATCTTGCCCATTAATTCTTCTGCATCGTCCGGTGTTCTTTTCCTGAAAACACAACCAGCACAACTGTCCAAATAGGATCTGGATTCATCAGTTAGACCAGCATAAAATATATCAATTAATTCATTCTTAGGGACTCCATGTCCCGGTCTAGCCTGGATCATACTGCAATACCTCCCCCAAGCTTTAGGGAGGTTCTCATCCTGCAACTGTTTAAAGTTATAAATTCTTTGTAAAGAAGCATGTTGCATATGAGCAGGAAAGTAATTTTCAACAAAAGAGTGAGCTAAGTCTTGAGAACTCCTAATGGAACCACATGGTTGTGCATCATACCATGCTTTAGCACCTTCCTTTAAAGAGAAAGGAAGAAGCTTAGTAACATAAAAGTTTCGTATATTTTCATCCGTAGTAAACAAGCCACCCAACTCAGTGAGTTTGGTCAGGTGTGCAATAGCACCATCATTTTCTCTGCCATAAAAGGGTTGAGCTTCAACCATAGATATAAGTGAAAGATCAACAGAGAAATTATAATCAAGATCATTGATGCATATAGGAGATGTAGAAAAAGTAGGATCAGGAACGGTCTTGTTCTTCAGGGAGTGTTTTTCGAGAAGCTTCTTAATAGAATCAGGGTCAGAGTCGACAAACTCTGTTAGCTCCCTGCATAAATCATCATCAAGTATAATATAATCATCATCAATGAGTCTCTCCTTGAGTTTACTCAAATCAGGATAATTGTAAGTTCCATCAAAAGGGTAGCAAGTATCAGGAATCTCAATTCCAGATTTTTTTGAAGCAGCGATCTGTTTCTCAAGAGCGTGACCAAGTGAACCAATAACATCAAGAGTAGTAGAAGCATCATCAAAAGTATCGGACATAGTAACGGATTAAGTAGAAGCATCATGTGGTGGAGGTGAATCAAACTTACTCATAACTTAAGGTGAATCAAGTGTAGCACTAGTGTTCAAAACAATACCTTTTCTTGTACGGGATGGTAAGATCGGGACCTTGGGGTCTTCTTTCTTACCCATAGCGGATAAATGGAAGCAGGTAAAATAGTTCAAGTAGACTTGTGAATAAAGCTATGCTCCCTAGCAACGGCGCCAGAAAACAGGCGTGATAACCCACAACTGCAAGGGATCGAGATAGTCTTCGCGGGTAAGATAACCCAATTTATAGATTCGACTCAAGGGGAGCCAAAGAATATCCACAAGCTTTGATAGTGGAGTTGTCAATTCCACCGCACCACCTTAGATACACTTCCTTGCAACAAGATATTAGTAGTAACTGCGATATGGAGCTGATGATAGCAACGGTAATAGTGGTGGTGAAATAGCGACAGTAAAACAACAAAAGCAAACAACAAGTAACCAGCAGAATTAAAACACTGTAGGCTAGGGAGATGGATGGTTGGGCGCTGCATGGACAAGACACATCACGTATTTAACTTGGGGCAAGGCACACAGAAAAGCAATGATCATCTAGGCATAAATCAAACAACAGGCATGTACCCCATAGGTAGTTGTACGTGCTTGCAATAAGAACTTGCACAACATCTTTTGTCCTACCATCCCGCTACGAACGGGGCCTAAAGGAACTTATGGAGATTAAGGTGCTCCTGTCAAAGAGCACCGGAACAAAGCATTAACAATCAATGGATACATGAAATCCTCAAATTATAGTCCATCCCCTTTGGTGTCCCAAGCTGTCACCTTTGGGCTCGCCGGTTCCGGACTATAATAGGTGTATACAACTCATAGATAGGATCAAGAACACAAATATATTCATGCAAACACATAGGGTTAAGATCTGAAATCATGGCACACGGGCCCAAAGTGACAAGCATTAAGAGCAACAAGTTGAAGCAAAGATGATAAACAACAATATAGATGATAGGCAACATGCGCCCAACAATCTGATAAACCATTACATGATCTAACTCATCCAATCCCTACCATCCCCTTTGCCTACAGCAGGGAATTACTCACAGATGGATGGAGAAGTCATGAAGGGAGGATGGAGTGGTGATGATGATGACGATGGCAATGATCTCCCATCACCGGAGGCCAAAACAGCCTCCAGATTAGCCCTCCCGGAGAAGAACAGAGGGTGGCGGCGGCTCCGCGACGCGAATTGGGGAAACGACTTCTGTTTCGGGGTTTTTACGTCACGGGAATAAATAGGGGCCTCGGTAGGGCACTAGAGGAGGGGGGAGGCGCCCAGGCGGCCAGAGGGCATGGCCCCACCCCTAGCTGCGCCAGGGGGGCGCCTGGGGCCCCCTTGGTTGCCCTCTGGCCCCACTTCTGGCACAATGGCCCCTCGGGTGCGTGGATTTTCTATGATTTTTCCTGCAATTTTCTGGGACACCTAAAAATCCATTTTCCCGCGCACAATAAAACCATACAGGCAGCTCTGCTAAAAACAACGTCAGTCCGGGTTAGTTTTGTCCAAATCATGCAACAATGAGGGAAAAACAATCGCAAAAGTGTTTGGAAAAGTAGATACATTTGATACGTATCAGTTCTTCAGAGCGAACAACCTCTCCCATCGAGGGATAATTTTCTTGTATTCATACCATCGAAGCGCTTGAAGCCTTCAAATTTCTTGCAGCCTGTTTTCTCTCGTTCGAGCATCTTGAACTGATCCTTCAGGCGTTCTAAGATTATTTTCAATGATCAAGTCCTCAGAAGGCCTTCAGAATTGTTGGTGATTTTTGTTTGGCCTCCTGCACGCTTGGGCTCTCTGAAGTTTCCGGCGTTATCAGACTTATTCCTGCGAAATAGATAGGTACGAGGGAAAATAGAGAAGATATGGACATGTACCAAAAAAATTTCCAGGAAAATCATTTTGAACGCAGCAAACATATAGAGGGATTTATCTTTGAAGCAAATTTTCATGCAAGTGCTGGGCTAGATTTCCATTGGGTGCAAATCTAACGAAGTACTGGTATGACGAAATTGCTCAAAGCGTAAGTCTATCGATATGAATCTGAGAGATTTGTCTAAGTTAGAAATTCCACGGGACGAGGGATTTCTTACCTAGATCATATGGGAATTCGATAGGAAACGCTAGAAACAGATTTCCCACAGTTGTAACATCCCAAAATTCTCCGAATTTTGGATGTTAATACATAAATTATAGATAATGATTGTTTGCTTGATGTGTTTGATTTTCTCTCGGATTTAAAACTTTTTGGAGTTTATTGAATATTAAAAAGAGAAAGAATAAAACAACTTTACCTAATATTTATAATTGATGTTTTTGGAATTTATTATTTAAAACAAAACCAACAAAACAAAATGAGAGGAGGTAATATGACTCCTTCAACTTATTAAAAGGTTGGAAAATGTTTTAAATCATTATTGGAATTCTTTTGAATATTCAAAACATTTTTTAACTCAAGGAAATTCATTTGAGAGGATATAAAATGCCTTATCCCCTTTTTAATAAAGTTGGAAAATATTTATAATATTACTTTAAAGTTTTTAAAATTTTATTTTGAGTATTATAAATAACTCTAAATTTTTTTAGGGATTTTATAATACTAAGAGAGTTTTTATTCCATTGAAATGATTTAGTAAATATTTTAAAAGAGTTGAAACAATATTCCAATGGGATATTTTTATTTTACCAAATTATTTATTGGTGTGACAATTTTAAAATTTATATTTTATTATTTGGAAATGGTTTGTCAATGCTTTTGACCAAATAAAAATATTTTAATAAGTTATTGGATTTTATTTTATTTATGAAAAGTATTTTATATTTCAATAAAATATTTAGAAAATGTTTTTATTTTTACGTCCTTCTTGGAAAATGTATTCATTAATAAATTTCTTTGTATTATTTGATGAATTTAGACATTTATTTCGTATTTTTCTGATGAGTATTTATTTTTCTACAATAGTTTGAAGTTTCGATTTTAAATAAAAAGAAAATCCGTGCGCAGCCGGCCCAGTAGCCTTTTTCCGCCGCGAGAGTAATTTGAGCCCAAGCCGGATCGAATTGTTTTTTTTTCCAGACTATAAAAAGGATTTTCCAAAATTTCCTTTTTCCTTTTTTTCTGAAAACCCTAGCGTGACCGCTCGTGGACCCCGCCCGTCGGGCCGCCGCCGCCGACCTCGGCAGACGTCGGAGCGCCGCCGGCAACTGTCGCGTCGCCCATCACCCCGCGTGCCGCCGTGCGCCTCGGCCCGCTCCCGCCGGAGCCGCCGGCTAGGCCGACGCCGCACGCCGCCACCCGCGTCACGCCCGCGCCTCCCCTGACCGATCGTTCCGTCCGCCACCTACCCGCCGGCGACCCGACCACGCCGGAGCCACGCCGGCCATCCGTGGCCAGTGCCTCCCGCCGCACCGCACGCCGCGCCGCGCCGCCGCCCCGGCCGGACCACCACCGCCGCACGTGCCGTCGGAGCCGCACCCCACTTTGCCGGCCACCGCCCGGTCGCCGGAGCCGAGCCACTTCGCTGGAAAATGGAGTTCGCCAGAGTTGCTCCGGCCAGATCTGGTCCCAGGGACCCGTTCGCTTTTTCTGAAGAAAGTTTATTCGCGGACCAGTCCTTTTGGCAGAAAACCCCCTGGTCTCGCGTTCGCAATATCTCCGCAACCGTAAGTCGGATCGAGGTGAAACTTTTTCCTACGCGCTCGTATTGTTCTGTACTTTAGCATGGAATAAAGTTTTGCACACTTTGCACACTTTTGAATTTGAATTTATTTCAAATTCAAATTCAAATCCCGGAGGCCATATCTATTAAACCATTGATCCAAATCGAGTGATTCTTTTTGCGTTGGATCACTCGTGTCATATACTTTCTGTTCATAGCATGTGTGCACAAAAATTCAAATGTTTCTTGATCTGTTTAAATTAAAATTCAATTCAATTTTGCACTTGCTATGACCTGCGTTGTAGTATTCCGTTTCACGTGATTCTTTTTGCATATCGGATCATGTGAGACATGTTGTCGGTAAGATTCATACACTTTTCATATGGGCATGATATTCACCTTGAATTCATAAATTTCCATGATCACAATTCTTTACCGATGAATCTCTATCTGTTGACTCTCTCGAGATCACTTCCACCGATCACCTTCGAGCACATCGACACCTTTGCACTTCAAAGCCTTTTTTTTGTTGCTAAAACCTTTGTGTTTGTTGGTTGATCTTTTGTTTGTATCGCTGTGATGTGATTGCTTATTCGTGTTCCTTCGTTGCGATAGATTTCTCGGAGTGTGACGAATAGAGTTGACTGGACCGTGAGAGCGAAGAACTTCATCGAATGTATAAGGCAAGTTACACTTTGACCATACCTCATCCTATATTTTCTATTATGCATGTAGCAAATTATCACTCTATGCATGTGTAGGACTATATATTAGTTATGATTTAAACCTAGTGGGATAGCCATATGCTCTGAACTTGTATTTCATTGACGCCCTAGGATCATGGTTGTTATATACTGCTATTGCTTTGTAGACGAGGATTGGGTTGAGTATATCATTAAGCTTTGTGAGGATTAATGACTTTACTAGAAAACTTAAATAGAAATCACCTCTGGGCGGGCAGGTAATGCATCCTGGGGCTCGTGCCTTGGTTAAGGAGGGACCAGGGCTAAATGCTTCCCGAATGGTTGTTTTAGTGGTGAACCGGGTGCGTCATGGTGACTACCCTCTGAACGCAGTGGGCGCCGTCCAGGCTCAAAAAGATCGGACAGACAGTGTGACTAGTAGCTTCCATGTACAAGCACTGGCTATATGGGCTCTGGCTTAGATGAGTAAGTTGTGGGGAACCTGGCCCTGGTAGCTAGCTAATGTAGATATGATAGGTGTACCGGCTAGCAAAGGGTGGAGGCAACCTCTTCTGAAAGACTATGTCTCAATCTTCGGGTTGAGTCTAGTGGGGAAAGTGTACAAACCTCTGCAGAGTGTAAAAACTGATCATGATTAGCCGTGTCCACGGTTACGGACAACTTTGAGCAACTGGGAATTATTGTTGTTGGATGGTCTTGACAGATTTTTCACCTTAATAAGAATTTGAGTGGGAACTTTTAATAAAGGGATGGTTGGAATTGGTGTAGTCCGATTCAACCATACTTAGGACTAGCAAGATAAATTAAAATTTGATTAGTTGTAGTATGTGAGGGAAAAACTGGCTTTCTGCAAAACTAAACCATAAACCTTTCCTTTGACTTACCTTGCATGTAGATGTAGGTCTGCTATATACTTTTTCGTGTGACTTGCCATACAAATCAAATGTACTAACCCGTTGTCGGGCTGTAACCTTTGGTGTTGCAGGATTATATACGACGAGTAAGTGGTACGATGTAGGGTTACGATGGCTATACTCAACAATGCCAGTGGAGTTGATGAACGCCACGAAGCTTATATTGTTTTCCGCTGTATTTTATTTGTAAGCTAGCCTTGAGCTATGCAGGTATGCTTTATTGTAATACTGGATATTCGATGTAATATATATGACATGTGGTTTATTCTTGATATTACATCATGTACTGTGTGTGCTAGCTATTGATCCAGGGACTAGCACAGAATGCACAGAGACTCCGGTTTGTGATGAACCGGGTCGTTTCAAAAGTGCAATGATCTGAACAGATCCAATAGACCTAATAAAACAGATGAAAATCAAGAACAAATCTAGGGCTACAAGAACAGATTGGAGAAGAATTGAGCTCTAGCCTCGCACATACCCTAACTCGGTGATGCGTGAGATCTACGGCGGTGTGGATGAAGATCCTCGTCGACAGGAAAGCCTCCGGCGACTTCCTTCCGACAGCGAAGCGGCGAGGGAATCGACGGCGACGGAACAGCACGGCGGTGTGCAAGAGCTCAGGTGCGAGGGGCAGTGATGAAGTCGAGGGAAAGGAGGACATGTTACGGTGGGGGTGGATCAGTATTTATAGAGGAGGGGTCTGACGTAACCGTCAAATTTGATCCAACGGCGCAAATCACGCGTCTCTCCGAATGCAACAGACGGATTTTGTGGCGGTAATCGCGGAAAGAATTCCAACAAACTCAAAGAAAGTTGCTCCACGTCCGAGAACAAACTCATTCGGAATCAATGACATTCGAAGGGAATCTTAATCGAGTACAAATATACATGTTCACGAGAGAAAAGAAAAGATGGGGTAGGGATAGAATAGAGGGAAAACAGGGTCCAATACTTAATCAATCTGAGAGAAAACAAACGACTTAGAAAAACTCGGAGTGATAAGTGTATAGGACAACACTAAACGATCAAAAACGAAAAAAAAACAACGTGAGTAAACTACTTCTAGAAAGTAAATGTATAATACAAAGTACCGATAGTTATGATCCTACTGCACGTTGCGTGAGTCCAATATGCTCAAATCACACCTTAGTGCACATAACCTTTTTCTCATCAAGGGGCTTCGTAAAGATATCAGCCAATTGATCTTCGGTGCGGACATGGCTGATAACAATATCTTCTCGCTGAATGTGATCTCGAAGAAAATGATGACGAATATCAATATGCTTTGTTCGAGAGTGTTGCACGGTATTATGAGAAATTTTGATGGCACTCTCGTTATCACAAAGCAATGGAATTTTCTTCACGAGAATACCATAATATTTCAGCGTTTTCTCGAGCCACAGAATTTGAGTGCAGCATGAACCGGCAGCAATATACTCGGCTTCACCCGTAGAAATAGATACACAATTATGTTTCTTCGAGGCCCAAAAGACAAGAGATCTACCGAGAAAATGACATGTGCATGAGGTAGATTTCCTGTCGACTCGATCACCAGCCCATTCAGAATCAGAATATCCAACGAGATCAAACTGGGCACCTTTAGGATACCAAAGTCCCAAGGTAGGTGTATGAGCTAGATATCGAAGAATTCTCTTGACATCAATATGATTTTCTTGAAAACGAGCACACACACAAACTGATAGCATAAAGTCAGGTCTAGATGCACATAGGTAAAGAAGCGAAATGATCATCGAGCGATATTTCTTTTGGTCGAAAAGTTTGCCCTTCTCATCTGCATCTAGGTGAACATTCGTAGGCATTGGAGTCTTGATGGTTTTGCAATTGACAAGATCAAACTTCTTTAGGAAATCTCTGAGATACTTCTCCTGAGAGATAAATGTCCCATTCTTCTGTTGACGGATTTGAAGTCCGAGAAAGAACTTCAAATCACCCATCATAGACATTTCATATTTCTTCGACATCATTCGAGCAAATTCTTCGCTGATATCAGGGTTAGTACAAGCAAATATAATATCATCGACATAAATTTGACACACAAAAAGATCATTTTTGTATGCACGAGTAAAAAGAGTTGCGTCAGTTGTTCCTGGCTTGAAGCCCTTCTTCAGAAGGAAATCCTTTAGTGTTTCATACCAAGCACGAGGTGCTTATTTTAACCCATATAGGGCCTTGTGCAACCTGTACACCTTATCAAGATTCTTCGGGTCTTCAAAACCTGGTGGCTGCATAACATATACTTCTTCTTTGATTTCACCGTTAAGAAATGCACTTTTGACATCCATTTGATATAGCAATATACCATTGTAATTTGCAAAAGCAAGCATGACCCGAATGGATTCAAGTCGAGCAACTAGAGCATAAGTCTCACCAAAATCAATACCTTCGATTTGGGTGTACCCTTGTGAAACCAGTCGAGCTGTATTCCTTACCACAATACCATCCTCATCCTGCTTGTTGTGAAAAATCCACTTCGTACCAATGATATTATGATTCTTGGGATCAGGTCTATCGACAAGGGACCAGACTTTATTTCTCTTGAACTGATTAAGTTCTTCGAGAATTGCAGTCATCCAGTCAGAGTCCTTCATGGCTTCATCGAATTTTGACGGTTCTAGCATAGATACAAACGAGAAATTTCACAGAAGTTAGCTAAACGAGAGCGAGAGCGAGTGGTAGGACGACCTGGTAGATGAATCTCTTCGAGTATTGAGTCGACGTCCACTCTCCTTCGAACACGAGATAAAGCTCCTTTGACAGCTTGAGGATCCGGTTGTTCTTCGGGATCAGGTTGGCCGTCAGGATCAGCTTGTCCTTCGGGACCATTTCCTTCGGGTTCAGCTCGACCTTCGGGTTGAGAATTTTCTTCGTTTATGCGTTCTCCTTCTACATGTACATCATTAACTTCAGGATGTTGATCTCCAACGCCCCGGGCTATGTGTGGGAACATTGGATCATCATCATCCTTGTTGACTTGATGTGCATTTCCTTCGACATGACGAATATCTCCAATAGCCATGTACCTGATTACTTGATCCAAAGGTGGTTCATCTAGGTTAAGAGGTAATTGCTCCTTTTGAGAGCTGTTAGTTTCATTAAATCGAACATTTACAGTTTCTACAACTTTGCCAAGATGAGAGTTGTATACTCTGTAAGTGTGAGAATTCGAACCATAACCTAGGAGAAAACCTTCATGTGCCTTTGGTGCAAACTTAGAACTGTGATTCATATCTCTGATATAACATGGAGCATCAAAAACACTGAGATATGAAACATTTGGATTTTTACCAGTGATAAGCTCATGTGATGTTTTCTTCAGAAATTTGTGCAGATAAACCTTGTTGATGATATGACATGCAGTGTTAATTGCTTCGGACCAGAACCTGATAGGAGTCTTGTATTCAGCAAGCATTTTTCTGTACATCTCAATAATAGTTCAGTTCTTTCTCTCGACCACACCATTTTGTTGCGGTGTATAAGCAGCCGTGAATTCATTACTAAAGCCATATTCATCAAGAAATTCTTCGATATGGTTTTTTTTAATCATGTACCATTATCACTTCTGATATGCTTGAGAGATAATTCATACTCATTCTGTGCTCTCTTTGCGAAAGTTTTGAAAATTTGAGCAACTTTTCTCTTGTCATCTAGAAAGAAAACCCAAGTATATCGAGAGAAATCATCAACCATTATCACTTCTGATATGCTTGAGAGATAATTCATACTCAGTCTGTGCTCTCTTTGCGAAAGTTTTGAAAATTTGAGCAACTTTTCTCTTGTCATCTAGAAAGAAAACCCAAGTATATCGAGAGAAATCATCAACAATAACCAGATCATACTTGTTACCTCCAAGACTAGCATAATTTTGAGGACCGAATAAATCCATATGAAGTAATTCAAGAGGACGAGTAGTAGTCATGATAGTCTTTGCTGAGTGATGTTTCTTGGCAATCTTTCCTACTTCACAGGCACTTCATAGACGATCTTAACCGAATTTCACATTATCAATACAAACGACATTCTTCTTCGATATAAGAGTTTGAAGATTTTTCACTCCTGCATGACCAAGTCTTCTATGCCATAACCAACTAGATATGGATTTAGCCATTAAGCATGTGTACACTGTAGGTCCCGAAGAGAAATCGACAATATAATGATCACCTTTGCGATATCCTTCGAACACGAAGGAATAATCATCCTGTGAAAAGACAACACAACGAGAAGCAGAGAACAGTACAAGCATACCCATATCACAAAGTTTTGAGATAGACATAAGATTATATCCTAGAGATTGAACAAGCATAACTTTGTCAATATGCTTATCCTTCTATATAGCAACCTTACCCAAACCAAGTACTTTTCCTTTGTTGTTGTCACCGAAGGTAATATATCTCTGAGAAGATTCAGTAAGTTTGTCTTCGGTGAACAAATCTTTGTCTCCGGTCATATGATTTATACAACCACTATCCATGACCCATTCAGATCCACCGGAGACATAGCCCTACAGAAGAATTATTTCTTCTTAACCACCCATAAACGAGCAGGTGATTGAGAAGGCATGGAAGTGCTAGATGAAGCAACGGTATTATAGCGAACAGGATCATATTGGCGAGGGAGACCATCAAGCACACCATAAACATAATTCCTCGGAGAGGGGTTAGAGTAATGGTAGGTAAGAGCAATTTTGTCATTATTATCATGATGACGATAAACATTTCTATCTACTCGATAGTATTCCTTCTAGGGAACGTTTGATGCGGGCACCAGAGGTTCATTTCTATCCTCGATAGAATAGTAGTGTCTCGGTGGTACCGAAGATTTTCCCTGCATAAAATGGTTAGGGGCTGTTTTTCTACGAGAGATTTGCGAACCCAAATCTGTCACTTATAGAAACCATTCTTCGGAGGAGTACCAACGAATTCAGCAGACACCTTTCCTTCCTGATCTTTGATAAGCTTGTAGTCAGAATCAAGTGATTCATCAACAATAGCCTTATCAATTTTGTAGTTGAAACCTGAAAGGTTAGCAATATCAATGGCTTTTCTTTCGCCAGAACCCAGAAAGTTTTAGGATACTTCTCGGGCTCCTAGTAGGTGCCATCAGGGTTGTGTTTCCTTTCGAAACCAACATCTTCCTTTCGAGGGTTCCTATGAAGAAGAGCCTTCTTTAGGATATCTCATAGGTACTGGTGTCCCTGGAAACTTTTTAACATGCCTGTATCTCATAGGTTCTTTCCTTTCGATTTCTCAGAAATAGACTTAAGTTTACTTCGTTCCAAACAAGTCAAGCAAGGTGAAGTAGATTCATTTTTAGCTTCTGAGCCCTGTTGAGCAATGAGCGTGACATTGACATTCTCCAACTCTTCATGAGCCTCTCTCAGTTTCTCGAGAGCCATTTTCCTTTGAAGGAATTCATAGGTTAGCTTCTCATAGTCCACTGAGAGAAGACCATGCCGAGAGGAAAGTTCATCATACTTTTCCTTCAGAGCTGCATGCTCATTCGTCAAAGTTTGACCTTTCTCAATCTCATCGATCAACAAGGTCTCAGATTTTTGAATAGTAACACTTAGAGAATCTAGTTCATCTTGTTGGATAGAAGCAATCTTAGAAAGTTTGGCATAGCTTATACTAGAGTGACTTTCATAAGCAGATCCATCAGAAGTATCGTAGGAATTCTTAGAAGAGGATACCTTAGCCTTGACCATGAAGCAGTAAGCTGGAGATTCATCTTCACTGCTTTGCTTGGTGACGAATGAACTTGAAGTTTTGTTCGCAGCAAAAGCTAGACCAGCAACACCATCAGAGTCAGAATCAGAACCAGAACCAGATCTTGAGTTTGATTCAGCTTCGGAACCAGAGGCTTCATCTTCAGAGTTCATCTCTTTACCCAGATAGGCCTTGGCACAAAGAGAATTCTTGTGTCGAGAGTAATGTGATTTCGAGGAAGAACTCTCTCGATGTTTGTGATATTTCTTCTTCTTATCATCATCAGAACCATCTTTCTTGTCTTTTCTGGACTTTGAATCATATCTCTTCAACTCATAGTTTTTTCTCGATCTATGTGACTTGCTCGAAGAGTTGATGTGAGAATTCTTGGATCTATGTTCAATTTCCTAGAGAGGACAATCAACAATGAAGTGACCTGGCTTCTTGCACTTGTAGCAGCAATTATCTTTTGCTGAAGACTTTCTGGATGATGATCGATGCAGTGATGAATTGCTCGAATGTCAGAACCCCAACTAGGGTAAGTGCTAGGTTTGTTTGTGCCCTTTTGCATCATGCAAAAATTCAAAAGAAATTCAAAAATGGGGAAACAGAAAGCCCGGAGAAATTATTTGAAATGGCCAGATAAAAATATTTTTCCAAAAATCTTTTGAATAATTGGAAAATTCCTATAAATGTTGCTGATCATTTTAAAAGTGGTCTGGGTATTTTCCCATACTCATGGAATTTTCTAATACTCAAAAGGTGCTCTGGAAATTAAAGTTTACCCCTATTTGAATTGAAATTCAAATTATTTGAATTTCAAAAATGCCCAAAAGTTATGAGTGGCTAACTACTTATATTTTAAGCCCACATAAAAGTTTTGGGTATTTTATAAAATGCTCTGCTATTTTTTTCTAGAGCAAAACAGAATAACAGAAACAGAAAAGAAGAAGAAATAAAAAAAGGGGACCCCTGGCCATCTGGCCCTACTGAAGCCCCCCAGGCCCACCAGCTCGGCCTAGCCCACCCCGGTTTGTCTTCTTCCCCAAGCTGCTCGGTGGCAGCCTGGGAGCGTGCTGGCGCCACCTCGACGCCGTTGAGGGTCTTCTAGGCCTCCTCTGTCCCTGTCCGCGCGCCACGGAGAGCTCCACAATCCCCGCCCTCTTCTTCCCCTAACTGCGGTTCTTCTCTTCTTCTCTAGCTCGCAAATCTCGCGCAAGACCGAGCTCCACCGGAGCACGCCGCGGCACACCACCGTGGCCACTGGCCTCCATTCTCCTCGCCATGATGTCCAGGAGATCCGCGACGGAGCTCCTCGTCGACCAGCGCTGCTGATTCGGGCCAAGGACCACCGAAGGCGACGCCAGCTACCCCGAGACGCCGCCGCTACCGAGGAACTCCGGCGACAAATTCTACCTCTCCCGAGCCCCTCCGGCATCGCCGTCGCCACAAATCGCATTAGGGTGAGCCGGCGGTATTTTTCCCTCTCCCCAAGCTTCTTCCCGAGCCCCCTAGACCGTCTTCGTCTCCACCAGTGAGCGGCCGCCGCCATTGCCGTCGAGGGCAAGCTCCAGTGCACCTGCTTGAACCCCAGAAGGCTTGAACGGACGCGCGAGGCTGTGGGCTACGCCCCAGTACTCTTTTCTTCCTCCCCCGTGCCCTCTAGGCCAAACCCGACGAGCTCCGGCGAGCTTCCAGTCACCGGCGGCGACCCAGGCCATTAAGGCCTTAATTAGCCTAAGCTAATCAGCCCCACGCCACTGACAGGTGGGCCCCCTGGCCCCTAACCCCTCTGTTTAGTTTAAACAGAGAGGGATTAACCTCTGAGAGACTGACATGGGGCCCCCAGCAGTCAGACCCCCCCCACGTCATGCTGATGTCAGCATGACGCAATAAAGGTTTTCCAGAGAATTAAAATAATCCAGAAAATTCCAGAAAAACATTTAAACTTTGGAAAATCATAACTAATTCATATTAACTCCAAATTAAACATATAATATATGAAAAATTATCAGAAAAATACAAGGATTAAGAATATGCAGTTTTTTTTTTATGTTTGACCATTTTAAAATGGGGCAACAGTAGAAAATGTGTATATGACTTAATTTGAAATTGAATTTGGAGTTTGAATTTGCATTCCAAATGCAATATACTTCAATTAAATTGAATTTGCCACAAACCAGTACCATTCACATCATGGACAACCTTATCATGTGTATGTGCATTTTACTTTCGGAGTTGTCCCCCCTTGTTGATGATTGTTTCCGGTACCAGCTTTTCCGAGACGGTGATCACCCCCGAAGAAGAAGACCACCGATAAGACCCGTGTACCGTCAGCAAGGCAAGCACAACCCCTTTGATCATATCTATAAAATCCCACTTCCCTCTCAGTCTCGCTTATGCATGTTTAGGAGATCATCGAGATACGTTCTTTCGCATAGTTGAACCCATTCCGATGCATGACCTATCATTTTGCCACCGTATTAAGCAAACCACAATCCTAGAAAATTTAGGAGTTGAATGATGAGCATGCGGCCCCTACAACTGTTACTGATTTTGTTGCTTAGTGGTACAATGAGGATGTTATGTTTGTGAGTCGGGATGGAATGAACACAGTGGTGCTGATGTTAACGTGTTGGTGAATCCACCCTAAACAAAGGTGAACGATGAGAGGCTGTGTAGGAGTACACAGTGGGTTGTCTCGTTGAACACTGCCCTAGGCCCCGAGTTCCTGTTTTGTGGTCCAAGACAAAGAGTATGACCACATGTAGGGTTTTATGGGAGCCCCGTTTGGCCTCTTTACGTACCCGATCCAGTCCAGGAGTCACACTAGATTCTGGCTTTTCAGTTGATTTATGTATAGATATGTGGGTGGACCTGTGAGGCAGTGAAACCATCTGTCAAAGGTGGCGTCTCGGTCCCTTACATTATCTGAGTTCGTTTTGTGGAACCGGCCGGACTCTCGAGCGGTGACAAACTCAGGTAGTCGACTCCTGGATTAGAGAAGGTGATGTGAGGGTAGTGCCTTGGTTTCATCCACGCCCGACATCCGCTTGAAGGGTGACAAGAACGAGGCGATAAGTGATGACACGTTTGTGAAGATGTACACCCCTGCAGGGTTAATGAACTATTCGAATAGCCGTGTCCGCGGTTATGGACTACTTGGAAACCTCTACTTGATCATAGACAACTTGAATGGATACTTATAAAACTCGCAAGATAAGCGTGAGTGCTATGGTGTGCTCCTCGTGGGGAAGTCGAGGAAGTAACCATAGTGGTGTATTGCTTGGAGATGTAGTGGACTCGTGTACGCTTCTTACCTCAAGCCTGGTATTCGTAGTTCAGGATTAGCCAAGTCAAAGCTGGCACTTCTGCATATTGAACCCCACCTCCTTTACCTTGATACTTGAGCATGAGTAGTTTAGTTCTGATGTAAGTCTTGCTGAGTACGACTTTGTACTCACGTTTGCTTATTCTATGTTTTAGATGAGAACCCGGACCCCGATGGAGTCACCTTCGTGAAGCTTGACGTTGACCTTGGTAGTATAGTCCCAGACAGCAGTCTGGTCCCTCGTGGAAGGGCCTGTTTGTTATTCAGTGGAGCATCCAACCCAAAATGGCGGGTAGGTGCGGGGGTATTTATAGGTGGCGATCCCAATGGGTAAAATGACTGAAGTGACCCGATGCAACCGCTTGACGCGTGTCCACAACGTTCAGATTTCAATCACTGCGTAACTTTACTTGCGGAGCAAGTAAGCTGACTTACCGAACGATTTCTCTCTCGAAGGCACGAAGTGCAATGATTTTGCCTTCGAGCTATTTACTTGACTCAGCAATCTCTCGGTAGGCTTTTGTGGGTTTAGGTTGAGCGGAGCTAATTCACTTCGACAAAGATCTCAACTAGCAAACCCCTCTTGATAGTACGGTTTTTCCTATGACTGAAGAAAGTAAAGAGAAACTAGTAAAAAGACTACGTCTTCATCCAGCTTCAGCTTTCTCCTCGTTGCGCTTTTACTCGAGAGCATCCTCTTTCTCGACGAAATTTTTGGGGGTCGTCTTCCTTCAAAGGTTTCGGTAGTTGACTGCAGCTTCGCTGTAGTGAGTTGTCCTTCGACCTTCTACTTGTAAAATCCATTCTTTCGGAACCTAAGTATATGTTTTTACTCGAAAACAATATTGGTTCCACTACTGCTTTGTCCAACAATCTCCAAAACCTTCGGGGGAAAAACTTGCTCTTACACTTTATTTCCTTTCAGTTGCAATCATCATCACTCTTCCCGCTTGTGTTTGATCCTTTGTAAACAACAAGACCAGAGAGATTGACAACCTCTTTGAACTCTTTGGGAGCAATGTTACTTGTGTCGTGTCCAGGTCCAGGTCAAGTAAGCTACCTCAAGGTTGTAAACGATACCATTGTTTCCTTCTCACCTACTTGCAGAACTTGGAGTCCTACAAGAGACAAACCTTGGTATCTTCACCGAGGGAAATTTGCTGCTACTACATCATTACTTTCCACTTGGGGTAACCAACGAGGAGGTGTTATATATACCCATCAGGAATCCTTTTCCCCATTTACTCCACTGTTTCACCGCTATCGCGATCCCGAGATCGGGATCAGCGGACGCTTCTATCTCGGTACCCTACCGGAGTGAGGATTGATCTTCGGAGGCCCATCCATCACCATGATTTCCTCCGAGATTCTTCGTGCGTAGTTCCTGTCAGAACCCTCTGTTAGGTAATGTGCTAGGATTAGCAAGTCACTTGCATCATGTTAAAATTTCAAAAGAAATCTTTGAAATCAAAATCAAAAGCAAATTGGGAGAAGGAAAACCCCCCAGTTGAATTATTTCAAAAGGCCAGATAAAAATCTTCTCCAAAAATTCATGTTAGATTTTTGAAAAGTCTTATAAATGAGTGTGATCACATATCAAGTGATGTGGGACCCACCCCATGCTCATAGATTTTTCAAATATTCAAACAGTGCCTTGGAATTAATCAAAAACCCCTATTTGATTTAAAGTTCAAATTATTAGCCCCCCGTTTGTCTTCTTCCCCCGGCGCGGCAAGCAGCTCGCTGGAGCGCATGCCGACGCCGGCGGCAGCTAACTACCTGCCTGGCCCGTCCCTGGCCTTCTACACGCGCCACGGAGACGCCCGTGTTCGTCTCGTCCACTTCCCCCTCTCCAGAGCAAGCTCCTCCCTCTCTCTCGCCGGAATCGGAGACGCCCTAAGCTTGCGCCAGGACGCGCCGCCGCACCCGCGTGGCCATTGACGCCGAGGAGCCCAACCCAGATGTCAAGGACGCGTGCCGTGTTCGTCGTCGTCGTCGTACAGAAGTAATCGGGCTCGGAGCCGCTGTAGCCGCCGCAATCATCGTCGCCATCTCGTGGAAGCCGTCGCGCGCCATCGTCGATTCCATCACCACCGGCGCCCCTCTGCCCTCCTCGACCTCGTCGTCGCACTCAGGGTGAGCAGCAGCCTTTTTCCCCTCAACTAGCTGGCCTCCCTCGCCCTCTAGCTCGATCCTCCATGGGAGCCGAGCAAGGTTGCCGCCGCGTTTGACCATGTGCTCGCTCCCGTGCGCCTTCGTCCTCGCCAACGTGTTCGTGATGTTCCTGGAGCCCCCCAGCAGCCCAACGCACCACGCACGCTTCATCCCGTGGCCGATTTGCAAAAGTTGCTCGAAGCCGTAGCTCCGGTCGCCGCCGCGGTTGAAGCTGCCGTCGTCTGTGACCTCCCCGGCGACGTGCAGGTTGTGCTAGCGACGCGGCTCATCGCTGGCTCTCGAATGGTGGTCCTGGCGCAAAGAATGGAGGCCAGGAGAAGGAGATAGCGCAGCGCCGCCGCGTCTGTGACGCCGGCGTTTAGCCGCCGGCAGGCCCGCCGACGTGTCCACTTAATTAGGGGTTAACCCCCCTGTTAGTTGACCCCAGGTCAATGACAGGTGGGGCCCTGGAGCCCTTAACCCCCCCGGTTAGTTTAAACTAACCGGGTTATTTAACCCAGCCACTGACAGGCCGACCCCACACGTCAGAACCCCCCCTGACGTCACCCTTCCGCAAGCATGACGCATAAATGAATTTCCAGAAAGTTAAAATCAATTAAAGAAATTCCAGAAAATCCAGAAAATAGCCCAAACTTTGGAAATTCATAGAAAATTCATATTAACTCCAAATTGGACAAATAATATATGAAAAATGACCAGGAGAAAATAAGATATCCAAATATCCAACTTTTAACTTTGTTTGAGTTGAATTTAAAATGTGATCAGTAGCATTTTCTATTTGATTTAAACGGAATTAAATCAAATTCAATTCAAAAGTTTTTGCAACTTGAACCATGGCAACATGCTACATTTCACTTACACATCAGAGGCATATCGTACACATTTCAAAATGTTTCAAATTGATCAATCAATGTCACATGTAACTTGACTAAGTTTGAATTCAAATTGGAGTTTGAATTTGCAATTCAATTTGCAATATACTCCATTTAAATGGAATTGCCTCACACATCAAAGCATATACATAAAGTTTCAACCTTCCATCATGTGATTGTGCATTGTATTTACTTTGCTACCTTGTTTGTTGTTTGTCGAGTAGAGGTGGAACCGGAGCAGGAGGCTGCCCCCTTCGTTGAAGACCCCGAACCCGAACCTCGTCAGCAAGGCAAGCAAACCCCCATTGATCATGTCGATAAAATCCCACTTCCCTATCATGTCTCGCTTATGCATTGTATAGGATGATTACCATGCTACGTTTCTACCGCATAGATGAACCCATTCCTTTGCATCACCTATCATTTGTCATAGTAGTAGGCAAAACCACAATCCTAGCAAATGTAGGAGTTGATTGATATCATGTGGCCCCTGCAATTGTTACTGCTTATTGCATGCTTAGAGTGATACCATGATGATACTGTTATGTGAGTCGGGATGGTAGTGATCATGATGATGATGGTAGAAAAGTGTTGCTGAATCTACCCTAATACAAGGTGAACGATGAGAGGCTGTGTAGGAGTACACGGTGGGTTGTCTCGTTGAACACCGCCCTAAGTCCGAGTTCTTGTGTGGTGATCCAAGATGAAGAGTACAACCACACATTGGTCACTGAAAGGTCATTTTTCTTCATTTGTGACCTTTTTGTGACCAAAATCAGTTGGTCAAAAGCTGAGGGTCGCAAAGCGGACAATGTGACCTTTTTTCTGAAATGGTCATAGATGGTTGTGACCAAACCGAAGGTCGTAGATGTTGTGACCAATTGATTTGGTCATTGGCTTATTGGCCAGTCCACGTCAGATCCAACGTGGCAAGATGACGTGGCAAATTCTACGACCAAATGAAATAGTCGTAGATCAGAATCAACCTGGTCCAGTTGACCAGTCTATATGGGCCTAGCCCAAAAATTCAGCCCATTTCATATATTTTTTCCTTTCAAATTTGCTAAGTTACATGGTCCAAGCCCAACAATTCAGCCTTTTCTTTTTTAGAATGCGGCCTTTTTACGAACAATTCAGTTTTTTTTGTTTAGGTCCCACACGTCAAATCTCTATTTGTGCAATTGCCAAGAATTTCATTCAAACGTAGCCAATAAGGCATAATATTTCATACACCATCCAAACAAAGTACATTGCAATCATGTATAGTACAAATCCGGTATGCAGCTATAAAAAGACCAATGACTATACACATAAGTAGCTCCAGTGAGCTAGAACACATTACTAGGTATGGGGTTTTCTTTGGGATTCTTCTTCCTGGAGTTCTTGTATGCCCAACTTTTGAAGAATGAAGGCCAGCTGCTGCAAATAATAAATAAGGAAGGTTAGGAACCTAACCAAGTGAATCCAAGCATCTAAAATTCTCAGAAGAATGAAAAATTGTTGCAGAGAATTAGATCTAACAAGAAACAGTGCATCTAACCATTCTCGTTATAACATTCTCATAACACTGAAAACTAAGATATATTTTGCAAATGGTAAGTACCAACATGGGGTTTACAATCTCAAGTTTACAATATTATATGCTGCTGATCATGTACAAATTATTTCAAGGTTTACGTATTTCCAAGTCAAATGTAAAAATTATTTATATGTTACATGATGCTGATCCTGTCAGCACTAGTAGAAATAGTACAACAGCAAGATTACAACAGTCAATATCCGTTCAACTAAATTTTTGAATATTGAACTGTGAATAATTAATTGAATGGAAAATTCAGTTAACAAATGAAAAAAACCAAGATTACAGAGCAGCGGCATGGGGGAGTACATACAAACGGGGGACGAAAGGTCTCTCATTGGGCCGCTCCAACATCTAGCATCCAGCCACATTGCCGGCTGCTTCCCCAGCTTCATGGTCGACTAGGGGCAGGGCCAGCTCCAGCTCGCCGCTGTCGAAGAGCAGATCGGAAAATGTTGTAATGTGGGGCGTAATCTAAAGAAAATGAATCAATATGAGGGAGACAACAACATATAAGCAAATAGCTTGATGAAAAAAAGTTATAAGTACATGGTAGTTAAGTTTAACAATCCTTTAATGTCCCATTTGCACGAGTTGTACTTATCATCTAAAGTTAAGCTTCAACCTATTGGGTTCCTAGCATGCAGCTAAGTGAAACCTGAAGTTAGTAACTATAAGGCAAACTTCAACAAATATCTCGGTACTGTTGTAGCCTGTACAAAAGTATCCCTTATGCGTATCCTGGTTTAGATGTTCAGGTTACTAATTCTTTACTTTCATTGAACTGAATATACCCATTAAAAAGAAAACAGCTATACTTCTGAAATCTGAATCGCCACATGATCAGCAGTACTGCACAAAAGCGTCGGCCTCCAACAACTCCGCACCATCGCCGCTTAACTGACTAGCCTACGACTGCTGCCTTTGCCCGCCTGCCGGATGGTGCCCCGCTGGCCGGCTGGCCGCTGCCTGCCGCCAGTCACAGTGGCCGCTAGCGCTAGTGTTGCGCCACCGCGACTTACCTGACTAGCCTCCACTGCTGCCTTCGTCTGCCTACCGGGTGCCGGCTAGCGCCCCACTGTCCGGCTGCCCTGCGTCGCTTGCAGTGGCCGCTAGCGCTAGAGTTTGAACTTTACTGCTTGAAAAACTTCTATTTTGTTAGTGGTTGAGTAATTTCCAAAACATCCACTACTATATCTTTTATAATTAGTTTCACCCAGCAAAAACTCATTATCTAATTCAATCTTTTAACAATGGCACAATACAAATAGAGAATAAACAATATAATAATGGATGACTTGGGTTAAAACTTTGCTCCTTCGAAGACTCTTTGTTTCCATGAATCAAAGCATAGCAGATTTTTTTAAGAGATTAGAAACAAGTAAAAAATAAAATCATGGGGCTATGGAAGGTTCATCGCTGGGAGTTAAAATATGCAGAGAGAAGGACTAAAAATCTACTTGAGTGTGTATGCGGATGAAGACATGCGAAACTGGACATGAACCAGGACAAAAAATTACACTAATCTGCTACCACAACCACCATGAAAATGTATGTTGGACTTCTCATCTCCTCTGGCCGCTCTAACTGCTGCACCTACAGAGGAAGAATAAGGGGCGTTGCTGCTGCTGGCCATGATGCTGCTGGTGATTGATGTGACCTACACTGCTGCTCCTGCTCATGGAAGAAAACCACAACACATCAGTCAACGGGATGGGAGGGAACGGAAGAAGAAATCCAAAAGGATATGAGAGGAGAGGGGGCGAACCTGGACATGGAACAAGCCGCCTTCAGATCCGGCGCATCCATCAACTTTCTTTCGTGGAGCGCCCTCGCGAAGACACCAACACCGACCTGCAGCGTGAGGTGGACGACGGCCTCCAAGACTCACGTCGGCGCCATCGCCTTCCTGGTGGCAGGAGACATGTGGCCGGCGTATGGCGCCGGCACCGCAAACCCTAGGCGGGCCACACACGCGCCACGCACGAATGCGCTGGCGAGCAAGACAGACGCGACGCCGTGGTTGATGGGCGTCGAACGGAGTAGGGGAGATGGATCCTGGTGCCGGACTCATCGGGTCGCCGAGAAGGAGCTTGGTGGGGGCGGATGTTGAGGAGGAGCTTGGTGGCCAGGCTGGGGTCGAGGAGCAGCATGAGAAGGGTAGGCGGCGGCGGATCGACGACCACAGGGGAGGCGGCGATGGTTGATCTGGAGAGGGGGCGTGGAATCGAGATGGGATCTGACAGGAGTTCATATGGTAGGAGGTGTCTGCTTTGTGTAGCTAGGGCGAGGAACATCGGTTGGAGCTCGCTGGCGCGGGTGTGGAGGCGGGGCGGGGCGAGGGAAGACAGTAAGGAGCTCCTCCATGGGCTGGCGGCGGATGTGCTGTGCGAGGAGGGGGCGGCGATGGAGAGATCTGGATCGGGGATAGGGACAGAGAGGCAACGGCGCGTGTGGAGGGAAGGAAGGGGATCGGGGGTTGCTAGGGTATGGTTGGGCGGGGTGCGTTTAGGTGGGATGAGTGAGAGACGTTGGATCATTGCGTGCGGACGGTTCAGATCGGATACAATGGGGTGATCCGTGGGAGGGATGATTCTCCATTCTGATTGGTTGGGATATAGACAATTTAAAAAAGTTTGTAAGTGCTAAAAATAGAGAGATTTTGTGGATCAGCTATCAAATATATTTTTCTAAATGGTACTACAAAAAATTGTACTCAAGTTAGACCACGTTTTAACGATGATCATCAATTTATATGCACTTGCGATCTTTCTAGCAATTTTCGGTCATTTGATCAGTTGTACGCAGAATCAACACGAATGACCGATGTTAGTGCTACTTTCAAAGGATAGTTTTACCAAATGATATCATATTTTGTATATGTGTGCATATTGGAATGTGCAACAAGTTTGCCAAAGGAAGTTTTCATTTTCGCTGCACAAAAAATCTATTTTTCATTTTCTGAGTGTCGGAAGTAGGGTTGTTTTGTGAAGAACCCAGCAAATATTTGGTGTGAATTTGAACCAATCCATTTTTGTAAAATACTAGACCCTATTTGATTAAGAATTGACCACACTTTCCATGTAAATTGTTTCTTATACACCTCTCCTGAAAAAGACAAATTGTCGCCGATTTAGCTGGAACGGGGTGAAATTTGAACTACAAGTGCTTGATAGTTTGCTCTTTATTTTTTCAAAAAATCATTTATAGGTGCACAAGTACTCATTTCATCAGAGATCTACCAAGATTTTTGCAAGATTCCACCCCTAGCTATCACCGGCCATGCCCCCCTCCCCCGTTTTGACCGCATTTTGAAATTGGTGCTTAAAAAATTCAAAAAAAATAAAAAAAATGTAAAACCTTCGCATTGCATCCTAATTTATGTCCTATGTAACCATACAAACCAACAAACTTGTAATAATGCAAATCTATTAAAAAAGTCATCTCAAAATGGGCTATCGAGTATGAAGGTTCATGGCTTTCAGGCCAAATGATCGATGTTAGTGCTACTTTCAAAGGATAGTTTTACCAAATGATATCATATTTTGTATATGTGTGCATATTGGAATGTGCAACAAGTTTGCCAAAGGAAGTTTTCATTTTCGCTGCACAAAAAATCCATTTTTCATTTTCTGAGTGTCTGAAGTAGGGTTGTTTTGTGAAGAACCCAGCAAATATTTGCTGTGAATTTGAACCAATCCATTTTTGTAAAATACTAGACCATATTTGATTAAGAATTGACCACACTTTCCATGTAAATTGTTTCTTATACACCTCTCCTGAAAAAGACAAATTGTCGTCGATTCAGTTGGAACGGGGTGAAATTTGAACTACAAGTGCTTGATAGTTTGCTCTTTATTTTTTCAAAAAATCATTTATAGGTGCACAAGGACTCATTTCATCAGAGATCTACCAAGATTTTTGCAAGATTCCACCCCTAGCTATCACCGGCCATGCCCCCGTCCCTCGTTATGACCGCATTTTGAAATTGGTGCTTAAAAAATAAAAATAAAATAAAAAAATGTAAAACCTTCGCGTTGCATCCTAATTTATGTCCTAGTAACCATACAAACTAACAAACTTGTAATAATGCAAATCTATTGAAAAAGTCATCTCAAAATGGGCTATCGAGTATGAAGGTTCATGGCTTTCAGGCCAAATGACCGATGTTAGTGCTACTTTCAAAGGATAGTTTTACCAAATGATATCATATTTTGTATATGTGTGCATATTGGAATGTGCAACAAGTTTGCCAAAGGAAGTTTTCATTTTCGCTGCACAAAAAATCCATTTTTCATTTTCCGAGTGTCGAAAGTAGGGTTGTTTTGTGAAGAACCTAGCAAATATTTGGTGTGAATTTGAACCAATACATTTTGGTAAAACACCAGACCATATTTTATTAAGAATTGACCACACTTTCCATGTAAATTGTTTCTTATACACCTCTCCTAAAAAAGACAAATTGTCGCCGATTCAGCTGGAACGGGGTGAAATTTGAACTCCAAGTGCATGATAGTTTGCTCTTTATTTTTTCAAAAAATCATTTATAGGTGCACAAGTACTCATTTCATCAGAGATCTACAGAGGTTTTTGCAATATTCCACCCCTAGATATCACCGGCCATGCCCTCCTCCCCCGTTTTGACCGCATTTTAAAATCGGCGCTTAAAAAATTCAAAGCGAATAAAAAAAATGAAAAAGCTTCACGTTGCATCCTAATTTATGTCCTAGTGACCATAAAAACTAATAAACTTGGAATAGGAGGGGTCTAGATTGCACTTGCTTTGCAATGTGCTAATTCGGCCAAAAAATAGAAATTGAAGCTAGGATCACAGAAATGATTGGTTTGAGCTGAAATTTGGAGGAGGGTGGTAATTTGGGCATACGAAGGTACTATAAAAGTTTCATACCATTTGGATAAATAAATATGGTACTTCTTTCACAATGCACTCCACTGAACAGAAAATTGGGAACAATATTGAGGGAAATTGGCTAAATTAAATGAGCTAAAATTTGGTGGAGGGAGGTTCTATGGGCAGGGTCATGTCCTGGTAAATTTGTAGCAATTAGAAATCAACATAAAATATAGTTGCTTCACAAACTGAAAATATTACCAAAAACACAGATTGGATGGTGAGATCACATGGATTGTTAGATGAGGCTCAAATTTTGTAGAGAGCTATTATTTGGGCATATAGAAGACGTGGCAAAAATTTAACTCATTAGGATATGCCTAGCTAGTACTTCCTTCACAAAGCTTCTAGCTGAAAAAAAAAATTTGGAAATTTCGTGAGGAAGATTTACTAGGAAAATGGACCTGGATTATTTCATGAGAAAATGATTTGGATAGGAAAGAGTGCCTAAATTTTTTGAGGGCAATCATGAAAATATAAATAACACTTCCTTCACAAAGTGTTGTTCTGAACAACATAAGAAAATGAATATTCCTTAATTATTTTTGAACTAGGCAAGGAAGGTTTTTTACATATTTGAGGAAGATATGATCCAAAGAATTTATGATAATTTTTTGGGAATTTTGGAAATGATAGAAATGTAGGGTGCTTCCATACCAAGGGCAAAAATTGACACATGGACATGACACATAGGCAAAACTGATGACGTGGCGCCTAGTCATATTAATGCAACACAATTTACAAGTTTATGACCATCTATATTGGTCGTGATCAAGTAGAAATAAGGCAGCAGACCGATGCTATTTGCTTTATGACCATTTCGTGTAGGGTTTGGAGCCACCCGAACAGCTTCTGAACAATTGGTATCAAATGGTCGTACATTTACGACCATTTTTTGCAGGGTCACTGACAGAAGGTCACAAGTTGACATATTTTTTGTAGTGACCCCTCTCAGTTTACTAACTCATCCCTTTCGATGTCCAGATGTCGCAATAGTTCGGAGTTCTGGTAGGTCTGTGGCCTGGATGCTAAGTGAGAGAACGGCTCATCCGAGACCGGCTTATGCACCACGCACACATCACCTGGGTCCACTTCGGTAAACCGGCCGGGTTCACGATAGTGGTAGCCAACCCAAGTAGGCGGCTTTCTCGGACTAGATCGGCTATGAGGTAACAGTTGTGGTGAGCATCCTCGCTGGCACCCCTTGAATGGTGTCGAGATCAAAGGCGGTAAATGATAATCATGTGTGTGTAGCGGTACACCCCTGCAGGGTTAACAATGTAAGGGAACGCAACAGAAAACATAAATTTCCGCACTACGAACACGCCCAGGACCACTATGGAGACTGCATACAAGGTTTTGATCTGATCGTTACCGACTCGTAGCGCAGCGGAAGTAGAGTCGATGTAGATCGTCGGTGCAGATCCCCGCAGCTAGGATTTACAACCTCCCAACCGCGAGGATGTTCTCCCTCGTCTGCTCCTCGAACAGCGCTCCAGGAGGCGGTCGGACAGTCCCTCAGACGGTGTCACGGACAGCCCTTCGGGAGGCCCCTCGAAACTCGATCGGTAACTCGGACAGCCCTTCGGGAGGACCCTTGAAACTCGAACGATAATTTGGATAGCCCTTCGGGCAAAAGATCAAAACTACGACCTCTCTACGGGGTTGCACACATACGGTGTCAGCTATCCGACAGGGCTTCGCCGTCCAAAACTAGTTCCTGCCGGAACCTAGACAGCCTTTTGGCTCTACGAAACTATTTCGCTGGGAGGGAGAGAGAAAGCCAGATCATGCATGGCATTTGTATAGAACTCAAGGGAGATCTTGGATCAAGGATATGGGGCTGCCCTCACACCTCTATTTATAGGAAACCCAAGGGGGCTTTCTTGGCTCCCAAGTCCTTCTAGAAGGCTTTCCAAAAATATCCCAAGTAGTACTTTTTACTATTCATAACACCACTTTTTCGCGTCCGAAAAATCCGAAAATATTTCTGTGGGTCTTAGAATAATTCCAATACCCACTAAAATGATTTTGGGCGCGTTCCGAAACAATTTCGGATTAGTGATTTTCATCTGCGAAAAGCAACCTAAGCATTTCCGGCAGCTCCGGAACATTTCCGGCAGCTCCGGAACATTTCCGAAAAAAATATTTTATTCTTTTCTCCAGAAAAATTCCAGAAGTTACCAGAACAATTCTGGCACCCTCCAAAAGTACCAGGTGCTTACCGAAACCTTTTCGGCTTAGTGGTTCACTCCGAAACAACTTTTTGGTTTTACCGAAACTATTCCGGTGTTCTCTCTCCGGAACTTTTCCGTTTTCTCTGAAACCTTTTCGGTGACTTTCTCTCAGACTCCCTGTCTAGTATTCAGCAGATAGATGACCCTTAAGCGTGTGACCCTATAGGTTCGGTGAAGTATAGACATGACCCAGAACGCTTTCCGATCAATGGTCAACATCGGAGCCGTGGACACCCATATTGACCCCTATACCCACACGAATAAATATTCGAGTGAACCTCCAGTTGCCGTGTGCTATTCCTGTTGCTTCGCGATATGTTACAAACACCCGAGGTGAGACTTATCGGCATCCCCGTCAATCAACAACTTGTCCACTATGCCAGTTACCTCGTTTACGGTATTGTTCGCTTTTCTCGTTCCCGTGTTCCGGCATCCCTGTGATCAAATCACACTGTGTCTGGCCAGACGATGGTGGATACTGTAACACTGAGAGGGCCCGAAGAATATCTCTCCATCGACGGAGGAGCAAATCCCAATCTTGAGCTACCTAGTTCCTGGTCATACTTTTCCGTGAACCCGTAAGCCGCCGTAATAGCCACCCTTTTACAGATGACGTTTAACAAACCCCAAAGTTCACGAAGCAAGTACAAAGGAACTCGATACTCTCATGGTCTAAGGAATTATGCAAACGCTCAACTTTCTCTGTGTTATAATCCATTAACTGGTGACGAATGTATCTCATAGCATAACATCAATCTGGGTCGATTCAACACAAATGTTCTTCTAACATTGTGCCCTCAAAGTTGCCGGCATAGTAATGCCCATGATCAGGAAAACAGAACCATCATGCAACACTTGAGCTAGTCTTAGAGGCGAGACTAGGAATATATATTTTATCCGTTTATTATTCCACACGTGCATATGAGTCTTCCTCCGAGCCTCGTGGTTATTGCAGACTCGAGAACCATTGCAGTTATAGCATGGAATATAAACATAATTACAAACATGGAGATAAATAATAACATTTATTATTGCCTCTAGGGCATATCTCCTACAGACTCCCACTTGCACTAGAGTCAATAATCTAGTCAATGCTAATGCACTTTACACCTATGGCATACTGGTGTAAAATATGCTCCGCTTGTGGTATAGCCTGATGTCCAACGGATCTGACAACTTCAGCTCCGTGTGTATCTTTGCATATCCTCGCGTTTTCACGCTTTCACAAAAATCATATTTTGTGTGGACTCGGCTTTGTATATATGTGAATCACTGGTCGAACCTTGATTCCTCAGACTGAGCTATGGAGCAACTATCTTCAATAGTGTTCCATTGACCAAAGCCATCTTGGAACCATACTAAGTTCATGAATGAACTATATGATTCAACATCTTCTTTGTCGCTTCTAAAGCGTCATCATACTCAGCCTTTGTTATAGAATTTGCCACAGTAACCTGTTTGGAACAATTCCAACTTACTGTGCCACCATATCATGTATCACACAAAAACCCTTAACTTAGATCGAAAATCGCATGAAGCATTGATGAAGACTATATTGATGTAATTACTTACAACAAGCACTTCATAATCTCTTCTTGCGAGAAAACATGTCATCAGTGCTACTTTAGTACTCAATGACATTTTTCACTTTTGTCCCATGATCAGTACTTTGATCACTTTGGTATCTATACTCGCAACAACTTGGGAGTATTGGACATATCTCGTTGTTTTATATACCATGGAATACATGATTAATCCAAACACAAAGGTGTATGGAATATCCATCATGTATTTTTCTCATCAGTGTTTTAGGACACCGAGTCTTGCAAAAACTCTTTCCATGTGACTTCGGCAAGAATCACTCCTTGGCGTTTTTAACGCTAAACTGTTTTAGCATCTTGTCAATATGTATTTTGGCTTAGCCCTATTAGGCAATTATATCTCGTAGATAATTATGCCTAATATCAAGACTACTTAGCCCAAGCACTTCGTCGAAAAACTATTTTCAATGAAGTCTTAATTTGTGTCAAGAAATTTATATTATTTCCAATTAACAATGTGTTAGGCACACAAGGTTTTTAGAAATATTATTATGCTCCCACTTACTTTCTTGTAGCCACAAGCATCTTCGTTATCCATCGATGAAATCAAACTCTTTTGATTATTTCATCAAAAACGAAGATTCCAACTCCATTATGCTCTCTTTTGTCCATCGCAGGAACTCTGAAGTTTGCATACTTACTAGCATCCTCTGGACTGACAAAATACCTTGGACTGTATCTCCAAGGCAGTATTTCCATCTCATGGAAATCCTTTTGTCATCCATGTTTCATATCTCATGAATGAAATACGTATTAATTGCTAGTTTAACCCGAACCGACTTTAAGCATCGCTACGGAGAGACAATCTCGCCGTAGTTAATTCCTTGAAATTGTTATAAGCAACAAGTCGAGCTTTATGGATAAAACATTTTTATCCGTATCAGTTTATAGTTCCATTAATATTCGTTAGACTCTAAGTCTTCCGAATGGTCCATCAAGATACAATCTTGAATTACGTATATGGAAACTATCTCGGATTTGTATTGGCATTTAGCCAATTCCGGAGTCAGGGCCCATCATCGCTTCCTTGATTATCGTAGGTATGTTGTTGTCTAACAACAATATCTCGTTTGCGCACCTGAGAGGTTTGCACGAGTTTTGCCTACGTGGCTCAGTTGCAAGTTTGACCGAAGTCCATACATCTCATGTAGAGGCTTCCGTATCAGTCGTAGTAGGAAACTCTGGAATCACTTCCAAGGTTCCTTTCCTTTGATCTGATGACGAAGATACTGTTATCTCGTCGAGTTGCACTGTCCTCCGACTCACCTTTTTGCAAGAACCATTCTCTTTAAAAGCATACCGTTCTTTGTGGCAAAACCTTTTGCCTCGGTATAGTGGTGGAGGAATTCCCAATAATTTGGGATAACCTACAAAGTAGCACTTGTCTGATTTGGAATAGGTTTGTAAACAGTTTACACAAGCCCCATATTCCAAATGTTAAGAAAATATAAAACATGGTTGGGCGTACCATACCATGGCCTCATTTCAACAGACCTGATGGCGCTCCTTTCAGTGTAAAAGCCGCAGTCTCTAAAGCATTACATTAAAAGGGATAATGGCAAATTGATTTATGTCATCTTTGATCTTACCATGTCATAAATGGTTTGATTACATCTTCAAGGACATTCCACTTGCAGTGGTGTTCCGGGAGGTGCAAGTTATGAAAACTCTTTTCACAACTCATCAGACATTGGCTAAACTTGTAACTCAAAAATTCCTTTCTGCAATCGAATTTTAGAAACATAATTTTCTTGTCACAATAACTTTCACTTCATTTTTGAAAACCTTTCGAATGATTTCAAAAGATCCAGACTTACGTCTTATCAAGTAAATATCCATATATCTACTTGAGTCTTTTCTGAAGATAGATAAATCCACTACTAACAACATTTATCGGACTACACACATCAAATGTATGATCACCAATAAGTTTGTTGTTCGTTCCTCATGGCCTGTGAATGGTATTTCAGTCACTTAACTTTTCGGACGAAAGTTGCAAGTGTGAGATGATTCATAATCAAATGACTTCAAAATCCATCATTATGGAATTTCTCCATGCGGGTTTCTCCAATGTGACCAAATCCAGTGCCACACATATGTGGTATTCTTTTAGTCTTTTGACATTTAGCGTCATTGTTATGGATGTATCATATTACCATCAATATTCGTAACATACATCCCATCCCCGATGGAAGCATGGCCCTTTATGTTATTCATAATACTGAACAACAATTGTTCTTTTATGAACAACCTTCTTGCAACATACTTTATGCAATGGGCTAGAGTGTATAAAACTCTAAAACGAATTATGAAAATAAATACAGATGGTGATACACCGATGGAAGGTATAGTAACTTTTACTATGTTCCCAGCGCGTATCTAAACCTCATTACTGGCAAGTCTTTTAGGCCGTAGTGGTTCTTGCATCGAGTTGCAACAGAATGCAATCGAGCGGGTATTCTTGTGATCAACTTTTAATCATAATACCCAAGAATTATGGACTAACTGTTTAATCACAATTCCCAAGAACTATTTATTTTTGACCAGCCTTCCATACATCAATAACTTTCTTGACTTTTATACATGAGCTGGACATTCCAGTCTTCTTTCTTTTTGCCCTTATACTTTTAACAGTTTAACTTTCAATATATTTCTCCTACTCTCAGAAGAAGCACCCAACTTTAAGAGTGGCGTTAGCCCCGGACTTCCTAGGCGTGTGAGTCATACTAACACCCTTGGGACATTTCCTTTCTCTTTAAGTTGTTTGTTTTATTCACCTTCATCATATGACAGGTGTTCTTCTGGATCCCTCTCTTATCAGTCAAATGCCCAGTAAACACTTTACTAATACTTTTCAAACAAATGTTGCTTTGGATATCTCATATCTTTTAGCCTTTGTGTGTATCTGAAAACAATTTTCAGTTCCATGAATATTACATAACTATCCCAAAACTTGTGAAGTTCGGGTTTTATGGAAGAAAACGTATTGCACTTGACCACAATGGAATTCTAGCTTTTGGATCGAAGGATGAGAGTCACATCATCCATAGCATTAGCGGGAGGACACCGAAAGCATGCGATAGGACAAAATCCTTCTCGGCACTCTTGAGGACAATCCTCACATTACGTTACCAACCGTAAAGTTTTGACCAGATATTTAACAGCTTATTCAAATTTAATAGGGAAGGTGGAAACATGAGCCATTATTCTACAACTATTATGCAAATTATACTTAGACAATGTTTATAATTAATTGCACTCAGAATTAAACAAGTTAATTCTAAAATGCGCTCCCACTCAAATCAATATCTCTCAAAATTGATTATGAGTGATTCAAGATCCAAATATCAATACAACGCCATAGAATCATCATCTCATGACGAGGATTTTGATTTGGTAGGCCAACTTGCCGATCACATCTCTATGTGACTCTTGTTCATCTTTCGATGCGTGTGTTCCGAGCTCAGGACGATCCTGCCATGTACGTCAAGACAACCAAGTGATCTTGCTGCGAGGTCTGACCTCACCCGCCTTACATTTCTCCAGTCGTTCGTACCCATGCATCCATGGCGCACCCCGAAAGGATAGATGCTGTGATGGTGCTACATTTGGGAGAACACTAACTACTTGATATTTTAAGTGAGAGATCACCCTAATAAAAAGCGACTACCGCGCAATCAAGAAGGGTGCAACTTAAGGGATAAACATCTCAGGTAATTCATAATTGCATGATATGGTATAGCCCCTTCTGACGGAGAAGTCAAGTATTTTCTTCGTCTTTGGCATTTGCGTCGGAGTTCACCTTCGCGAAGTTTGCCACCACCTTGTCGATGCACCAAATAATATTGCTATCTCTATAGCTAATAAAATAAGTGCATTACATAAGGTTGACTCGCAGGTCATTAAAGTGACAATCATATGGCTCCAGCCATCATGCCGAATCATGACACGCAGGTCATGTTAATAAATTTACATTATATAGTCATCTCATACATAATCAAATTAATATGAGCTTTGCTATACCACATCACATGCACATCCTGCAAAACCAAGTTAGACGCCTCTAATCGGTTTAGGAAAAAAATTATTTTACGTGGCTTCTAAGGTTTCAACCAAACCGCAGCTACCAACGTTTTATCATCAAGTATGATTATTCAAGTCGCTAGATTAACATCGCGGGGTGTATGAAGCACGAGATAATAAAGTCTCGAACCCCATAATGAACTTCGTCATACGCGTGATCCCCGTGCAGATCATATCTGCATTGCCCTTTAGTCTGCGAAATTTCTTCTTTCTCTAACTACGGTGGAATTCCACGAACTGTTAGCACTTCTTTAATCAATCAGGATCGCAGATTGCCAGAACTTTGAACCTCCACCATACTGTTATCGACATCAGAAATATGCAAATTATAGGGAAGCAACAAGAACATCGAGTAACAGATTTCATCTGCCACCCGCATAAATAATTTTCAACAATAGATCTAATCTACTCCAAAATTATATTATGCAATACCCATACATCTCTATGTATTCTAGATCGCAACATGCATCTACACATAACCTGGCTCTGATACCACTGTAAGGGAACGCAACAGAAAACAAAAATTTCCGCACTACGAACACGCCCAGGACCACTATGGAGACTGCATACAAGGTTTTGATCTGATCGTTACCGACTCGTAGCGCAGCGGAAGTAGAGTCGATGTAGATCGTCGGTGCAGATCCCCGCAGCTAGGATTTACAACCTCCCAACCGCGAGGATGTTCTCCCTCGTCTGCTCCTCGAACAGCGCTCCAGGAGGCGGTCGGACAGTCCCTCGGACGGTGTCACGGACAGCCCTTCGGGAGGCCCCTCGAAACTCGATCGGTAACTCGGACAGCCCTTCGGGAGGACCCTTGAAACTCGAACGATAATTTGGACAGCCCTTCGGGCAAAAGATCAAAACTACGACCTCTCTACGGGGTTGCACACATACGGTGTCAGCTATCCGACAGGGCTTCGCCGTCCAGAACTAGTTCCTGCCGGAACCTAGACAGCCTTTTGGCTCTACGAAACTATTTCGCTGGGAGGGAGAGAGAAAGCCAGATCATGCATGGCATTTTTATAGAACTCAAGGGAGAGCTTGGATCAAGGATATGGGGCTGCCCTCACACCTCTATTTATAGGAAACCCAAGGAGGCTTTCTTGGCTCCCAAGTCCTTCTAGAAGGCTTTCCAAAAATATCCCAAGTAGTACTTTTTACTATTCATAACACCACTTTTTCGCGTCCGAAAAATCCGAAAATATTTCTGTGGGTCTTAGAATAATTCCAATACCCACTAAAATGATTTTGGGCGCGTTCCGAAACAATTTCGGATTAGTGATTTTCATCTGCGAAAAGCAACCTAAGCATTTCCGGCAGCTCCGGAACATTTCCGGCAGCTCCGGAACATTTCCGAAAAAAATATTTTATTCTTTTCTCCAGAAAAATTCCAGAAGTTACCAGAACAATTCTGGCACCCTCCAAAAGTACCAGGTGCTTACCGAAACCTTTTCGGCTTAGTGGTTCACTCCGAAACAACTTTTTGGTTTTACCGAAACTATTCCGGTGTTCTCTCTCCGGAACTTTTCCGTTTTCTCTGAAACCTTTTCGGTGACTTTCTCTCAGACTCCCTGTCTAGTATTCAGCAGATAGATGACCCTTAAGCGTGTGACCCTATAGGTTCGGTGAATTATAGACATGACCCAGAACGCTTTCCGATCAATGGTCAACATCGGAGCCGTGGACACCCATATTGACCCCTATACCCACACGAATAAATATTCGAGTGAACCTCCAGTTGCCGTGTGCTATTCCTGTTGCTTCGCGATATGTTACAAACACCCGAGGTGAGACTTATCGGCATCCCCGTGAATCAACAACTTGTCCACTATGCCAGTTACCTCGTTTCCGGTATTGTTCTCTTTTCTCGTTCCCGTGTTCCGGCATCCCTGTGATCAAATCACACTGTGTCTGGCTAGACGATGGTGGATACTGTAACACCGAGAGGGCCCGAAGAATATCTCTCCATCGACGGAGGAGCAAATCCCAATCTTGAGCTACCTAGTTCCTGGTCATACTTTTCCGTGAACCCGTAAGCCGCCGTAATAGCCACCCTTTTACAGATGACGTTTAACAAACCCCAAAGTTCACGAAGCAAGTACAAAGGAACTCGATACTCTCATGGTCTAAGGAATTATGCAAACGCTCAAATTTCTCTGTGTTATAATCCATTAACTGGTGACGAATGTATCTCATAGCATAACATCAATCTGGGTCGATTCAACACAAATGTTCTTCTAACATTGTGCCCTCAAAGTTGCCGGCATAGTAATGCCCATGATCAGGAAAACAAAACCATCATGCAACACTTGAGCTAGTCTTAGAGGCGAGACTAGGAATATATATTTTATCCGTTTATTATTCCACACGTGCATATGAGTCTTCCTCCGAGCCTCGTGGTTATTGCAGACTCGAGAACCATTGCAGTTATAGCATGGAATATAAACATAATTACAAACATGGAGATAAATAATAACATTTATTATTGCCTCTAGGGCATATCTCCTACAAACAAAACTATTCGAATAGCCGCGTCCGCGGTTATGGACTGCTTGGAAAGCTTAGCTTGATTATTAGACAACTTGAACTGGATACTTCTAAAACACACCAAAATAAGTGTGAGTGCTATGGCATGCTTTCTCGTGGGGAAGTCGAGGAAGGCACCATAGTGGTGTAATTGGTTGGAGAAAGTAGTGGACTCGTGTACGCTTCTTACCTCAAGTCTGGTACTCGTAGTTCAGGATTAGCCAAGTCGAAGCTGGCACTTCTGCAAGTGAAACCCCACCTCCCTTTACCTTGATACATATGCATGAGTAGTATAGCTCCTAAGTAAGTCTTGCTGAGTACGACTTTGTACTCACGTTTTCTTAATCTATGTTTTAGATGAAACCACTGACCCCGAAGGTGGCTTCTTCATCGAGCTGGACGACTGAAGATCAAGCTAGTCTAGTCCCAGTCAGACGACTGGTTCCCTCGTGGAGGCTTGTGTTTAAATAAGGCTTCTTAAGCCATTTGTTAAACTTGTCCGTACTCAGACATAATTTGCTTCCGCTTGTGTTGTAATGTTGGATCACATGTTTGTGATCTCTTTGTGCACTCTATAAGAGTTATCAATAAAAATGTATACTTTGTAGAGAATTGCAATGATTCCTGCTGTTCATACAAGGCATGTGTGCTGCGTGTATGTTTATAACATGCATGTCTTTGTATGGGTTTTCGAGACCTTAGTTGTGATCTGGTTGGCGGTCTTTCATACACCAAGTGGCCCTTAGATGTGTGCAGCTTGGGGCATCGCGATGCGATTGTTCGAGACTCTGTCTCGTGCACACTTTGTGGTATGATCGAGCCCGCCCTAGACCTCGACTAAGTGATCGGGCTAGAGTAAGTCTATGTAAGAGTTATGAGATAGTCGATAATATGGTTGAGGCGACTTGTCTTTGAATATGGGAGCTCATCACCCATATCATTAGACTTGTGTGCGGATGATGAGGACCCATCTCAGTTGATCATCCGGCCTGGATGGGATGCCCCTCACGTACGATGCTCTCCGAGAACGTTCTGTGCTTGGCCTTGTCTGCTTAGGCAAGTGGGTACGGTTCTCGGCTCTCCATATGACTATGTCTTAACTGGACTTGTATACGCTAACCCCGGGTCCCGACAGTTCCTCCTTGGACCTAGGTTTCATGACAACAAGGTAGTTGACATATTCTTTCCAATCTTGTGCTTCCTTGTTTAGTCCTTGTGAGCTACCTATCATGATCAAGGCATATATGTTATAGTTTTTGTGTTCTTATGTTGTGTTTGCAAGGATCCGATGGATTATGAGATTATGTTTAGATTGTGGAAGTAATATATTTTGATCCCTTTTATATTGTGTTCTTGAGTGTCCTTGCATGTTCTTCATTGTAATTTATTACTTTGGCCAAGAAGTAGGTTGTAACTCCAAGAGGGAGTGTTAGGCAAGATGGTGCGTTCATGCCTTCTGATGTCCAGCTTGAGTGATTCGAACATGGGACTACGGAATGTATTGTTTCCATTAGGGATAAGAAAATGATGCTTGTCACTGCATGTCACAAGTGTTGCTTACATTACGCATAGACTATTAAAGCAATCGTCTATTGCTTTGGGTTTGCAGCATATAGTTATGGCTCACAACTTAATACCAGCGAGATATTCCAGATTAGATATATCAAGGGGAATAATTAGTAAGTAGATGTTGCTGAATAAACGGTCTACTTTTCTTGCTATAATGCCCATATGATTGAACCTTCAACTCTCTGCTAGCATAATTAGCATTGCGGTGCATTCATAATTCTGTCAATTGCACAACTGTAATTTGTTCACTCAACATAGTTTTTATAGTATTTTGGGAGAGAGACATCACTATGAGTGCCATGAAGCCCCGGTCCATATCCTCATCATACCTTTACACTTCTGCAATTTACTCTTTTTTCTTTGTTTTCTGTTGCACTATATTACCTCTTGCGTTTAATACTTTGTTTCCCGCATGGACATGTGGGACCACCCTAGGTCCCCTTCTGGCTTATATTTTTCCACTTCGTCGGAATTCTCAGAACATCAGATCCCGTCTCTAGTTTTCCATCGCAGAGTCACCGCCACCTCTATTCTTCCTCGGGAGAGCTAACTTGGAGATTTTTTTTTGGCGTACGGTGAGGGGAAATCGTCTCCATCATCGTCACCATCATCTCTCCATCGACCAACCATGTTTCCTCCGTCCATGTGGGAGTATTTCCTTGGTGTAGGCAAAGGGGATGGTAGTGATTGGATAAGATTGATACTGTAATAGTTTATAAGATTTTTTGGGGCATGTTGCCTATCATCTATTGTGTTTATCATCTTTGTTGCATCTTGTTGACCTTAATGCTTAACATTAGGGTTTGAGTGCCATGATTTCAGATCTGAACTTGTTATATTGTCATGAGTATATTCATGTTCTTGATCCTATCTACAAGTTGTATGCACCTATTATAGTTTGGAGAACTGGCGACCCCAATGGTGGAAGCTTAGGATATCAAAGGGGACGAGCTATAATTGAAGGAGTTCATGTATCCATAGAGTGTTAATTCTTTGTTCTGGTGCTCTTTGACAAGAGAACCTTAATATCCATACATTCTTTATTGGCCCCGCGACAACATGGTGGTAGGACAAAAGATATTGTGCAAGTTTTTATGTAAATCACGTACAACTACCTTTGGTATACATGCCTAATGTTTAAAATATGCTTAGATGTTCATTTACTTTCTATGTGCATTGCCCATGTTATGTCTACTACATGAAGTATCTTATCCATGCAACATTTTAATCCTGCTCGTTACTAGTTGCTTTTGTTTGTTGCTTTTATACCACTATTTCCACCACCACCACTACCATCATATCATTGATACTAACAAATTGGGTCAACGAAATATCCATCCAGGTGTGGTTGAATTACAACTCAACCGCCAAGGCTAATAAATATTCTTTGCCCCCTTGTGTCGAATCAATAAATTGGCTTACACTACTGACGAGGGGATACCCCCACGACTCCTTACTGTGAGGGTACCTGGTGCATGTCAAGATGGGTGGCCCACTACAAGCTTCAGAAGGCCCAACTCAGCCCACTTGAAGCACCAATGACTGCGCCGACATGGAGTCCAAGACTTGGCGACCAAGACTAGATAGAATAGGAAAGTCTCCTTGTAAACCTAGATGGACTCCTCGAGACCCAACCTAGTATATAAAGGCTGGGAGAGGGGACGTCTAGGGAAATCGAACAGTCACCACAATACATATGGCTTGAGAAATCTCGCCGGAACCTCCACTGTAATCGCCTCTACCATATAATACATCGAGCAGGAAGTAGGGGTTTTACCGATCGAGGGCCCTGAACCTGGGTAAATTCCTGTCTCCTATTAGACGACGAGATCACCAACCTTGCACTCCTTCATCTACGATCAAACCCATGGTACCTAACCATGGGACTTGCCGAGGTTAATCCTCGTCAACTATCCGTGAAGACTGTTGCGATCCCCTACACTTTTGGTTATCAAGACTAATTTATGGTGTCGTTGCCGGAGAACATATCTTTATTTATAATTACAATTAAGAGTTATTATGCTTGATGCAATTTATCCACCATGGATAAGGAAGAAGACTCCAAATTACTAGTGTTGCACTTGATTCACCTTCCATTATAAGTAAGCTTGTTTGAACACCACCACATGCTTCACATGCTGTTTGTACTGAGTCTGGTAATATGTTTGATACTTTTGATGATGCTTCTCTGTTCTTCATGAAACTGGTTCACTTGGTCCTTTCCTTGAGTCACATATTTCTAAAGCTCAAAAGCACACATGTGCTGAAATTTCTGTTGACCCACATTACACTTCTATGAGACCACCAGGTTATTCTGATTTGAGCAGCCTTAAAGGTAAGTACCATGAGGACAAATATATTGAGCTTGATGATGAATTTACTAGAGAGTATGTAGATCGTAATTACTCTGCAGATGGAGATGATATAAAGAAGTTACTTGAAAAGTATATGAAGAACAAGTTTGTTCCTGATCTTGAGTTTGCCACTTATCCTATTAGCATTAAAGATAATGATTTTGATTTCTCTGTTGATCTTTCACTTATATCTATGATTGAAGCTGACTCTTTTTATGGCAGAGAAAATGAAGATGCTATTGCACACCTCAGGAAACTCACTGAGTTGAGTGATTTATTCTCTAACATAGATAAGATACGAAATTACCATATGGTAAAATTGTTTCCTTTCTCTCTAAAAGAGGGCGCTAAAGTTTGGTACTCCCTCCGATCCATATTAATTGACTCACACTTAGTACAACTCTAGTTTAAAGTTGTATTAAGTGTGCGTCAATTAATTTGTATCGGAGGGAGTATGATAAATTACCTTATGGCTTCGTTAAGATCCCTCGGGACTTGGTTCATTTCTTTTGTGAAAAATATTTTCCTGCTCACATGCAACAGACTTATTTAAAGAAGATTTATAATTTTAAGAAATTACAGTATGACCACCTCCTAAAGTTTGGGGGAGGTATTGCACCTTACTCAAGGCCAGTTCGGGGCATGGCATTCCCAAGATTGAACTTATTGATATATTCCCTACATTCCTCGATATAAGGTGCCTAAGGTTTTGAGAAAAAATCAAAAATATATGGCATATTGGTATTATACCACTCGTCTAGGTAAATATACCTACGGAAAGAGATAGAACAGAGAGTCTCTTTCCTATTATTGGCCGATTCAAACTGTTTTCTCCCTATTTTTTTCTAGGGAAGATCAGTCCAATTATAGCATTACATGTACGTGTTAATATCCATGCAAAAAGATTAGGCACCTTATATCAAGGAACGGAGGGGGTATTTTATAATGGACTAACCGTTGAATCTAGCACATACCTAGATAGTTCCGCTGGCTATATTTTCAGGGAGAGAAAACAAAATGAGGCTGAAGAATTGATGGGTAAAATATCCAAGAACCATGATGATTGGGCCGTTACTGAGCCACCACTTACACCCACATCAAAGAAGAGGGGCATTCTTTTCCTAAACCCCAAAGATATGCACGACGAAAATAAATCTATTAAAGAGAAAGGTATTATTGAAGATGTTACAAATTTACGTCCTATTGAAAAATTATGTGAGCCTACCACTCACCCTCCTATGGTAGAGGTACACTCTCTTTTAGATTCCAGTGCAAGTAATTCTTATGGTAAGCCTCCTGATCAATGCTTAGATGAGTTTGATAACTTTATTATGAAGAAAATTAATTTCAATATGCAAGTTCAAAGTCAATTGCATCATAATTATCTTGTTATTAAAAACTTTCATGGTGTTTTAGAATAATTATCAATGATGTTAGAGGGCTTGTTAAGCATTTTCATATGGTTCAAACTCGATTTAAACAAATTTCTAAAGTGCAAAATGATTTGGTTGCTAACATGTCCCAACAAGTTGATAAATAAGCTTACAGTGTTAAGACCAGATGCGGTGCTCCCACTCAGGATCCTCTTTATCCTAAGGGACACCCCAAAAGAATTGAACAATATTTTAAATGATTGAAGAAAACATTGCTATATCTCCTATGAAAAAAGGAAGAAGCAGAAAAGAGCGTAAGAGCCTGATGATCCTGTAACTATTGAAGAACCTATAGTTGATCCGAATACCACATCTATTTCTGATGTCGAGACTGAAAGTGATAATGAACATGATAAGGATAATGACAAGAATGATCCTCCTGATGAATAGGAAGCTGAAGCACCGAAAAAAACATTCCAAGAATAAGAGGTATAATAAGGAAGATTTTTTTGCTAGGAAGCATGGAAAAGAAGGAGAACCATGGGTACATAAGCCAATGCCCTTCCCAAATAAGTCCTTCAAAACTAAATAAGAAGAGCATTATAATAAGTTTTGCGAGTGGATGAAACAACTTTTCCTTCAAATTCCTTTGACTGATGCTATTAGGTTACCTCCTTATACTAAGTATATGAAAGATATTGTTACTAACAAAACAAAGGTTCCCAATGAGTAAATTTCCACTATGCTTGCCAATTACTAGTTTAATGGTAATATTCCTGAGAAGCTGGGAGACCCAGGTATACCCACCATTATTCCTTGCTCCATTAAGAATAATTATGTTAGAACTGCCTTATGTGATCTTGGTGTAGGAGTGAGTGTTACGCATTTCTCTTTATACAAGAGACTTTCTTTGGATAAGCTAATACCTACAAATACTTCTCTTCAAATGGCTGGCAAGTCTACATCAGTTCCTATCGGCATTTGTGAGGATGTTCCCGTTGAAGTTGCTAATTGTTTAATTCTTACGAATATTGTTGTGTTGGAGATGCTCGAGGACGGTAGCATGCTTATCATGCTTGGGAGACCCTTTCTTAATATTGCAGGGGATTTTATTGATTGCAAGAAGTGGAAGTTTACTTTTAATGTTAATGAAAAAGAACACATGGTATATTTTCTAAAGAAGATTGATAAGAGGCATGGCCTCAACTCTATTGAAAATATTGAGACCATCAAGGTTTGAGACTGGGATTTTCCTCTACATGTTGATGCTAAATCCTTGTTGGTTACCCCAAGTGGAAAGTTTGAAGTAGTGTAGCAGAAAGATTTCCCTTGGCAAAGATGCCAAGGTTTAAGTTTTTTTCCCGTAGGACTCCGATAACTTCAAGTAGGTGATTCGGCAAGTGATGCGCCGTCTGAAAAGAATCACTTGCTTTTCCCGGACCTGCAGACACAACAAATAACTTTGCTCCCAACGAGTACAGAGAGGTTGTCAATCTCTCCGGCCTTGCCGTTTACAAAGGATCAACGCCACAGATTATAGGTAGTGATAGCTGAAACTAGAAAGTAAAAGCAGGAAATAAATTGAGTGTGTATTAGTTGTGGAAATATGGACCGGGGTCCCATGATGTTCACTAGTGACGTCTCTCTCCCAAAATACGATAAAACTGATATGCGAGGTAAAAAATTCACAGCTGGGAAATTGTAAGGATTACGGGCGCAAACCAATGCTAACTATGCTACAAAGAAAGGACGAGGCTCAAAAGCATGTGCGGTACGCCAAAATAAGTAGACCGAAATCCAACTGCATCTACTACTAATCATCCACCTTGAGATATCTATCGAGAACATCTCGCTGGTATTAAGTTGTGAGCCCCACCCAAAGTGTAAACCCAAAGCAAAAGACAACTGCATTAAAAGAACTTTGCGTAAAGTAAACAATCCTTGCAACCGCGGTTACAAGCACCGTTGTTTTCCCCCTTGTGGCAACAACACATCACCTAGACTCATGTTTCTGTCACTCAAGCTAGTCATACGGGGGCATGAACCCACAATCAAGCATAATGCTTCCTCTTGGAATCACTACCTACTACTTGGCCAAAGCAATAAACAACAACGAAGAGCATGCAAAAATTACTCAAGAACTAAAATATAAAAGATAAGAACCAAATATATTACTCAATCGCAATCTAAACATAGTCTCATAATCCATCACATCCCAACAAACTCAGTATAGCAATAGCATCAAGAATTACATATGTGCCTTGATCATGTAGGGAAGCTCACAAGGTCTAATCCATGAAGAACAAAGAGGGGAGGAGAACATCACATAGCTACTAATCATGGACACATGGTCCAAGGTGGAATACTCACGGATCATCCGGGAAGCGTCCATGGTGGAGGAGAAGCTCCCGGAGGTCCATCCGCCCTCTGGCAGGGTGCCGGGAAGAGGTCTACTGGCGCTCCCGATCTAGGAAGCGCGGCGGCGGCGGAACAGAGGCAAGATCGCGAAAATGGGTTCTCTCTTCGGAAGTTTCCCATGACGGAGAATAAATGGGCGAAGGGGGAAGCCAGGGGGGCCACCAGGGGTCCAGGCGGCCCCCTGGCGCGGCCCCACTCCTGGCCACGCCGGGAGGGAGCCTGGGGCCCTGGTGGGTCCCCTATGGCCCCTCCTCGGTGATTCCCGAAGCTTCCGAAGCGCTGATTTTTTATTGTATTTTCCCAGAATTTTTGGAGTATTTTTAATACGAGGGAAACCTGAAATAGAAAAACAGCAGAAAACAGGAACTGGCACTGGGGGTGCACTGAGTTAATATGTTAGTCCAAATATGATCAAAAGTGTATGAAAGTGTATCTAAAACATATGAATATCACACAAAACATGCATGGAGAAAGCAGAAATTATAGATACGTTTGAGACGTATCACATGTGCATCATATCGAATATAAAACTATCATGATTGGGAAAATGCCAATCAAGGTTGAGGTAACGTAGTTGCCTAATGAAGTAAAGATCTTTTTTGTCACGTAAAATTAGTTTGCTAGGGAGACTTGATCAAACCTTGGTAACAAATTCATTTTATTTGCACAAAAGCTATAAGTTATTACCTTTTTGTTTTTCCTTGATGTCGCATAGTTTAGGATTTCTAAAACTTCAATGTTATAATCACTATTTCTGGTTACTGAAAGTCCTTGCAGCTTTCTTTGCCCCAAAAAATACCAAAAAATGAAGTTATAAGAAAATCCAGAAAAAAAATGTTTGTATCGAAAAAGAGTAACGAAGGCACCTAAGGCTAGCCAGGGGGACCCACCTGATAGCCAGGCGGCCAGGTGGCGTGGCTAGCCCCTAGTCGCGCCACCAAAGCACATGGCCCCCTTAAACCCCTCCAACAGGTATGTATTCACTTACCCCTCTCTCTCTCTCTCTCTCTCTCTCTCCAAAAATCGTGTTCATCCCGCTCCAGCCCAAGTTCCTGGAGCTTTGGCTAGGATTATCGATCTCCTTCTACAAACCATAGTTTCAGCCAAAATCATGCTCTTATTTTCAACTTGTTATAACTTGCTAAAAAATTAATAGTAGGAGTAATGAAGGAATTTAAGGGATGATTTGGGGGAAAGAATGTCCTAGCTACAGATAGACAAACGAGGGCCTTCGAGTCCAACCCTGTAGCTAGACCATGTTATAATTAAATTTGTAAGCCTCCAGAATTACTCTGTTCAGAGAACAATTTGAGATTTTTTCAGGCCATGTCATACCCCAACCAGCTTTGATTTCCTGACTACAAAAAAGTTTGGCGTACATTTTAGTAATTTATTTCACAATGCAGGTTCGATAGACCTCATGACAAAGGAAGTGCCTTAGAACCCGAAACTCACTTAATGTTTTGTTCAACAATTTAAATTAATTGATGGGATTCAACCCACCCTTGAATTTAGAATTGATGATGATGTGAAAATTATGTCTCTTGATGAGTTTCGCAGTGCTCTAGGCGAGCCTAATGAAGGGAAAACCAAGAAGATACTGGATCAACCTAACTAGCCCTCTACTCCTCATTTTGTCATGGAGAAACAAGATGCCTCTCTTGAAGATTTTTTGCTCTGATACGCCGTTTCCAAGCCTGGGAGGCGGCGGTGGATGAGACTCCGCTCACGGTTCGTATGGGAAAGATAAAAGGCTCCATCAAGATGAAGGAAGAATGGGATGTGAAGTGTTGATCGAATATGGCAGATAAGACAATGAACCAGGATATGGAAGAAGACCGGAGACGTATACTCATGAAGCAGAGGGGCAGATCAACTCAGAGGACCTCCCGCCAATTGAAGTGATCCTCCATTGGTTGATGTCTAAGGCGAGGTCCTTGGATCTGAAAAGGTGCGGACGTTGGATCGATTTCTGCAATGGGATAGAGTAGTGGCCTTCTTATCCTCCGACGGAGGAGCCTTCTTTGCGTAGGACCTGATAGGCTACACAAGATGGCTTGATATATTTTATGGGCGTACACTATCTTGAATTATTTTACTTTATGTTTGGTATGAATTGCAAAGTGTTTATATTATTGGAGTACCATATTTAGGATCATATATCATTGGAGTACCATGTTTTGGATTTCGTGTATGTATATCATTATTGCAGGAACCTGTGAGTTGCCTATGTTTTGCCAGAAAGTTTTGATTTATTTATGTTCCTTCAAATTTCGGGCACTCGACATATCCTATTTTTAGCAAATGTCATGCCGTAATTTTTCTATGGATTTTGGTATGACCTTTGCTAATAAGTAGGACATATCAATTGCCCAGGATTTTTCGGAACGGGGATTAAACGATATTCTCGTAAAATAGTATCACGATAATTAACTATGTTTTTGTAATGTTTTTAGTATCACAAAAATTACTATCATAAAAATTATTACCACTTGTAGCAACAGTACCATGGACGATAGGCAGCCACCAGAACCTATTATGGCCACGGTCGAGAAACCATGATATTTTGGGTTGAAATATATACAAGGTGAAGGATATGTCTATAATATATATAACTTCCTTCTCTCGGAGTGGGTGCATTAAAGTCATCGTAAAAATATTTGGAGAATGCGGAGGATGAGATGACGCTCAAAGCTTACATGTGTTTTTTCAAAAAATTATAAGAAGCTAAGAAAATAATGGGATGCCAAAGATAAAAGGAAGCTACCATCCGAGATCCAGCAACGGGCTATGGACGAAGAGCTCAGATGTATGTCCAAGGTGAAGGAGAAGTTCGGCTCAGAGGACACCTAGACACATGCATGAATCCTCTATTGGGCCATGTCAGAGGCGAGGTCCTCGGATCGGGCAAGGTGTGAAGATTGGATCGATATCTGCAACGGGAGGGAGCAGTAGCCGCCTCTGGAGTCCTAGTGTTGAGCTAATAGGCTACATGAGATTTCTTTTGGTCTTGGTCATCTCTTGGACTATTGCGATGTTCTAATTCAGTTCTCATGTTCAGTAGTGAGATTTTATAATTTGGTGCGATCATGTTCAGTACTAAGATGTTCTAATGTGTATAATCGCCACTATTTATGTGACACCCTGGATTTTGGAACTTTCTTTTTCCAAAAACTTTTCTGATTTATTTTTGGATTTGCCATTTGTTTGGATTTCAAGAAACTCTTTGTACTTGAAACTTGAGCATTTTTCATTCCATGCTCAAGTGGCCCTTGATTCCCTAGCCCTTGCAAAGGATCATCCCTTGATCCAACCCCTCCAAGCCTCATTTTTATTCAAGCCATATATTCCTTTTCCAATAAAGGGAATATCCCTATTATTTGAGGATTGTTAAGCAACCCCTATTTATATTGCTCCATAAATCCCCAAATAATTCCCCATTCCCTTGACACCATTTCTAGCCAAAATCTCCAAACACATTGCATGGCCCATGTGGATTTCTCACCTAGGGAAATTCATTAGTCTATGGGGGCAGAATACCACTTTGTGAAGCAAGTGTTATTTATCCTTATCCACTCATATCATGAGGCTATGCCAAGTTTCAGCCTTAGGGGACAAGGCAAGCTCCATACCAAAATTTCCAAAGTTGGTATACTGCAAGTGGGCATTGTGAAGGAAGTCCATGATAGGGGAGCCCATTTTCCTTGAAATTTTTTGTGCCTATTTCCACATCCACCAAACCAAGTTTGAGCCAAAGACAATCACTCATGTGAGCACACCCTCAAGATCAAGTTTCTGGCCAGTACAACACCTTGTGAAGCAAGTACTAGCTAGAAGCCTCCCCTAGCCTTGTAATTTTTCACACATATGCACACCACCAAATGACCACACCACACCAAATTTCGGCCATTTTCACCAAGCCATGGAGATGCTAGCTTCAATACAAGTATCTAGTCCATCTATTGCTCTACAAAGGAAGTACATTGTTCCTTTGGCCAATTGGGCTGAAACTTCACAGGTTGCTAGTCCATCCAAACCCCTAGCCATGTGACAACCTGTTCCTATTCCAATCCTCATCCTCTAGCCACAACTTTCTTCCCAAGTTTGCAACAGCAAACTTTGGCTTGAACATACGCTCACCATGTAGGCTCCCTTGACCAGTCAAGTGCACCACAGTGGTCAGCACTGAAAGGAGAAGCTTCTGGACAAGCTTGGCCATGAAGAAACTCCCCCTATGCACCAGCTCACATGGTGCCCGCGCTCTGGCATGCGTTTGGCACGCTCTGGCCATGCCCCGAGGTCACCAGACGCGTCCCCATCCCTCTGCAGCGCGCCCTTGGCCTGTTCTCTTTGTCAACCCGCGCCGCACGGCTTTAGCCAGCACGCGTGCCTCTTCTGCACCTCTCTCCCTCGCTGGGATCCCGCCGGCAGGCCGTCGCCACGTAGAACGCGACGAGCATAGTGGCCGCGTCACCTCGCCATCGCCATGACTCCCCCCTCGTTCCTTGCACCGCGCTGCATGCTCGTGCCTCCTTGAACGCTCCAGAACCCTCTCTAGCCCTCCCGAGCGTGCCAGCACGCCGCTCCGCCATGGCCGCACCTCCATGGAGACACCCGAGCTCAGATTCCCTCTCCCCCCTATATAAGGAGTTCTCCCTCACCGTTTCTCTGCATCAGCTCACCCCACATTCGCCCAATTGCACTCCTGCACCTGCAATTGTAGCACAGGAGGCGGTCTTCCCTAAGTACGGAGAAGCTCTACCTCCACGGCTGTAGTGACCTCTCCCTCTCTCCCTTGCCCCTCCGGCCAATCCACCCACACCATTGCACTCCCCTGACCCTCCTGCACCTCCCCCAGCTTGTTCCTGAGTGAATCCCCGCTGGAGCCGACGGTTGCGCCGAGCTCACCGAAGCACGTGGCCCTGCCGCCGCCGAGAAGACCCCGATGTCGTTGTCCGGCCACCATTATAGGCGCCACGGGAATGGGCGTGACCGTGGAGGCGCTCCCGTTCCATCCAAGCCCTTGCCGCACCTCGCAGTGGTCCCTCGCCGGAGCTGCGCCGACGGTGAGCCCCGCCGTGCACTGTTTCCCTCTCCCCCTTCTAAACGCGACACCCTGGCCCCACCTGTCCGCCACCCAAGCCCCTACCGAACCATTTTCTAGTGGAGACGAACTCTATAAGTACGCCTTCGACGTCACCCCCTGGCATTTTTTCAGAAATCAATTTAAATTGATATTTTTGACTAGACTTTGACCACCCATTTCTTTTGAACTAAAAGTCCAAATGGTATGAATCTTTTTGCATTTTTTTTTCTTGATATCCTCTTTATTTTGGCATAGGTTTCAGGCCATGTTGCTCTATTAACAATTGTTGTTTAAAACAAAACCGTGTATGTGACATTTCCACTTTGTTGTTTAAAATATATTTTTAGGTGTTGACTTGTGTTGAAGACCAGGAGTAATTCTTACTCCTCTGGTGAAACGCAAGCCAAGCTTCTTTTGCACCCTCGTAAAACTTTGACTGGTTTATCATCGTGCAATATCTTCGGATATTGTTATGCCCGTGCTCGAAATGCTATGGAAAACTTGGAATATGCTATCACCATGTAATGCTTGTCATGTGCATGATCTTACTGGGTTTCATGTTATCATCTTAACATGACTAAGCTAATTAACCAGTGATAATGTGCATTATGATATGACCGTAACCGTACCTTGGATTGTTCTTCATGCATTGATAAGATTATGACCTATAGATTGTCATGTTGCACCTGATACTTGATTATGCATTAGAATATATGCTTGGTGTCAAGTTGGTCAGGTGCCACCGAACCGAACTTAACAGTGCATCCACACTTGCCTGTATGGGAAGGCCTTGATTCGGTCTATCGGTGGGCTCTCTTATGCGTATCACCAAGGAGGGAAGGCTATGCGCGCGCGGTACCCTGGCCCGGTAGGCGGGGATAGTCTTGAAAGCCGGTTTGGTTATATTTGGATCCAGTCCCCGGTTGGGACAGTTGTACCCCATTTGGGACAACATTGTTGGCCATGCGATGGCAGGTGTCTGTAGGACACAGGGCTACCCAAGGCATGGCTTGCGAAGCATGTCGAGTGATACGGTAAGGGAGGCACGCGGTAGAACGGTCTTGTTGGAGAGTCCTAGTCCATTCCTATGGTACGAGTTCCGAGGTTCCGGTGGGACAAGTTCCAAGGTACTGGATGGAGGAAGAGCTCGATAGCATGGGTAAAGTGCAAAAACTCTGCAGAGTCAAAAATCTATTCGAATAGCCGCGTCCACGGTTATGGACAGTTCATACTAGGTCACACCATGAGGCAATGTGAGTCTGGTGTGGTGGTTGAGCCGAGTGGATGGTCGTGTGTCGACCCGTATAAGTTGGGTAGGCATGCAATGACTGTACCCGTGTGGTCATGCGATGACCCGTTTGATTATGTGATGATCAGATTGGTTGGGTGGTAACATAAGGACACCTAACCCATTGCATGGTCGTGTGATGACCCGTATAAGTTGAGTGGTCATGCGATGACCCGGTGCTTGGGTCTGTAATGACTCCGAGGTAAGCCGTATGTCATGCGATGACCATACGGGGTCCCTGGGGACCGTAAACGATGATTGTTCATGCATTAGTCATAGCCTTGATATTACGCTAGATGCATCGTGTTAGTATTGCCTGAACTGGTATGTCATGTTATTGTTTCGCCTTGGTGTTTTGGATGTTGTGAGCTTGCAAGTAGAGTCAATGTACTGACCTGGCGTGTCATGCCAGACTTGTAGACGATGCAGTGATTGCGTAGGACGATGCTCCCGGAGTTTGCGAGATAGAAGGTGCCCAGTCAGTGTCCCTGTGGAATGGATTTCATCACCGTCGTCGTTGTTCCGCTGCTAAGAGTATTCCGCTGCTTTAGAGTTATCTCGCTGCTTGGTGTAGAGCTGCGGCTAGCATTAGGACCAGGATGTCCCCTATCTCGCTCCACTGGCATTGTAATGGACCCCTTGTACTCATTTCATCGGTAATAAAATTGGTTCAATTCTATATCGAGCAGTGCCGTGTTCCAGAAGACATGATCTCTGGGCTGGAGCACGGGGCGTTCCGGTATTCTGAACCGGGGTGCCACAATTTAGCTGCTATACTATGTTCATGCATGTGGTACTATGGAACTAATATTGGTGTTCGTTGCTTGTGTTTTACTTCTGATATACTTCTGCTACTTTCTCATGGATGTCATTGTATGTAACTAAGACATGAAATGAAGTGCCCAATTGTTTCGACACTAGAGACTTGTGCAATCAAGGTCGATTGGACGATCATGATGCTTTCTTTATAATACTTTCAGAAGACTTCAAACTAAAGATGGTATTTTTTTTGCCGGCCAATTAAATGTCTTGATTGTTTTTTTTAACAAGTATATTATTAAAAAAATTGTTTTTAGTGGATCCCATGCTTTGCAAGGCATGCACTTCTAAATAATCTCAGGCTAGCCAATGCTGAAGACTTAAGTTCTACTTTCCACCTTCTAACAGAACATGATTAAATTTCAAATACACAATTCATAATGAAAAAGAGCGAAAAAATTTAGATTGTCCTGGGTGGAGAGATTTTGCAAAGTTTACCAATTAGAGGTTGGAATGGAACCACAATTTAATCTTACTCTCAATACTAATAATTTTCATGACATTTTGGTGGATTTGGCAAACACATGAAGCCAGTACTTCCTCCGTGTAAGTTTCCTAACCAAAGTTGGTGAGATTTATTTCACACAAAATAAGTAGCTATATTCTCCACTAATTCATATTTTTTACTAGATAACTTCAATGCGGCAAGACACACTTGAAAGATAGTAAACAACAATCACTATACTGATGGAACCACACATACTTGGGAGCAGAAAAATGATCTAGTCACATTTGTAGATGATCTGGAGTACCTTGTGGACACTTATGATTTTGGACCAAAGGATGCACCTTACATACCAATAGTGCACACCTTGAACAAGATCAACATTGAGAAAAAATAATAGTAAGAATTGTACTTAATGGCATATTGTTAATATATTGCTCGATCAATAACCATATATCTAGTTTATTAATATGTATATTTTGTATTTTCCTGCAACAAAAGCTTCCAAAATTTTTTGTTCCTAATTTTAAGTATGAGTATGGTGAGATGAAACTTATCTTTCAAGATAAGATCAATTTCATAGAGACATGCAAAGTTGCTGGCATTTACGATGGAAGCCTGATAACTAATGGATGGAAGAAAATATTGGAGGAATGCTATCTAGAAATTGGAGATAGGCTTATCTCTATGATGCACCTTGTACGTCAAGGTACTTTCCTACTCTTGACTTGCATTCCCATAGCGGAAGAGTGGTAGACTTAGTTTCAAATGTTGCAAAGTGCTTTCAATGTTGATTTTTGAAATGTGCTTCCTTCTTTGTGTTGAACTTGTTCTACATACGATGAATAACTTGTTGAACTTAGTTTTTAAATGTAGAAATGTAGTTGTTTCTCAAACGAGTCTTTATGATAATGAGAATACTATGTGTTAAATACATGCATAACTACTGTATAAATATTGCGTAAATACATAGAAGAAGAAAAAAATTAATAGTAGTGGTGCGGGGCAATAGGCTAGTAGCAGCGGGACTCGTGCTACTACTAGATAGAATTAATAGTAAGCGAGGTACCAGTCCCGCTCTACATATAACTAGTAGTAGCGCGAGGTGCAAACCACACTACTATTAAGATAAGTAATAGTAGCGCGGGGTTCAGCTCGGCGCTATTACTATATAGTTAGATGTACCACGCTAGTAGTAGCGCGGATACCCACGCTACTGCTAGCATTCTACTCCGCTGCTCCACTACTAGGCTTATCCCTATTAGTGTTGACTTCAATGTCCCAAAACTTGACCTATCATTTGGTTTGACTGATGGCCATTAATTTGATCCGACTAAAGGAAACCGCCCAAATGGTGTCTCGCCACCGACTAACTACGACCAAAAGCACTACGATTTGAACTTATTTTTTATGGGACAGAGCCTTTAGATGGGCCTTATGTCATCATGGGAGTACCTGGTGGGGATTCCCTCATCAGGTACCCAGGTTAAGGATCATGTATATGACTGTGTTCGGACCGAGGTTGATCTAGCATTCAAGTCAGTATATTTCCCCAAAGAATGAAACTTAACGAACTAAAGATCTCTTTAACATCCTACCATCCACCAACAACTATATGAGGATGCCCTCTTGAGCATCGTTTGTCAAGGAAAAACATAGTCACAAAGATCATGGTACATTTTTAGTATTTTCTCCTTCTCTTTTTGTGTGTCCATCAATAACACTACATGGCGGTGTTTTCCATTATGTGTCCATTTTGTTTTTTATCCACGGGGCCATCATAGAAATTACCTATGAAAGTGGTTTCCATCCTAAACATCTTAAAAGAAGGCCTTGCTGGGTTACGCCTTGAAGCAGGGATCATCACCAACGTTCATTACAAGACAGACACGGATGTATGCATATTCTTCAAGGAGACTGCCTGGGAGGAGTTCCTCATGGGAAATGACCTACACTAGTGAAAAACAGGTCATTAGAACCGGTTTTGGGAGGCCATTAGAACCGGTTTTGGCAACCGGTGCTAAAGGTTCGGTGCTAGAGAGTGAACCCCTTTAGAACCGGTTGCTCACGAACCGGTTCTAAAATCTCTGCAGCCAGCCACGTGGTGGAAGGTCGGGCACGAGGGCTCGGGAACCTTTAGCACCGGTTTGTAACACAAACCGATTCTAAAGGTTTAGAGGTTTAAGTTTTTTTTAATTATTTTCTTTTTGGTTTTAATAGTTTAGGGTTTAGGGTTTATTAATTCTTTTCTTTTGGGTTTAGGATTACACGCTATTACATAATGTACAATGCATATATATATATATATACATGTAGAATATCTCGTAGCTAGCTAGAACCATCATATATAGTAGAATTATCGTACCACCAACATATATATACATCATATATAGTACTAGTGCCTCACCACCGCCCCTCTTTGCTTGCCTCGAGCCCACAACAGTGGAGGGCATTTGAATATACATACAGTATACATCATATGGACAACACACCAGTTTCCTATTACATATGGTAAGGAAATTCTCTGGTCGACTTATTTATGACTTCACGAAGAAGAAATCCCGCTATTTCCTCTTGAAGTGCTCGCATGCGATCATTTATGTCGAGTTTATCCCGCTTCTCCCAAATCTTATTATTTAAAGAAGATGATCAATATATGAATATATTACATATGGTAAGGAACAAAGTCTAGATAGTATTTACGTACCATCATTGTTCTTTGATTAATCTTTTCGGTCATATAGCGAATGTTCTCCATTACGATGTAAGCACAAGGTTCAGTCCCCGATGTCTGCCTCATACACTTCACAACAAAATAGAATTCAAACAGATTTAATAATCAAGCATATATATGATAATGGTATATTGAAACTAGAAATATAATTAAATCGAATGTTCTCTCACATATTTATCGTACTGCCACGTCAGCTTCTCCTTCCATTCACCGCGCTCGATTTTTTTGAACTTTTCCCAAACTCTGCCGTCAAAGAAAATGAATAATGGAGTTAATTACTTGATATAACAGAAACTTAAAGTGAACACTAAAGAAGCCTACATGTGTGATAATGATTAAAATTACCTGGCGAATGAGTTCCTAATTTCTATATACTCACTAATATCTGTACGTAGTGAGTCCATTATTGTAATCATTCCTTTTTTCCATTTCAATGTCTATCAAGTTGAAGTGATAGCTGCGCACACGTAAGCGGGTATCACTTATATAACAATATCGAGTAAGCAAAACTATAATTTGTAGTACAAAATAATGACACTCACTTGAAGTTGTAAGGAAATAGTATATGTTCTTCTGCATGTAGATCCCTCAAACTTTTAAGCAAAAGGGTCTCCGCGAATTCTGTATTATGTTTTACTGTTACTTCATGTATGATATTTGGGTCAATGAACCCAATGCCAAAGAATCCAGCTTTTCTCATTTCGTACATCTTCATTCTGCGTAATACACACAAAATAATATATATAGTGAGGATAATACAGTCAATGACGTACGAGCTGAGCTAGAAAGAAATCACTTACAGACAATACAAATTGACGATAGATTTGTCGAGTGCCAATTGATGGAATAACTGAAATAATTCTTCATTTGCAATCCACAAGTCACCAGTTCCATTGTCGAAATAATCTCGCCTGATCGGAATCCAGAAGCCGGGTATCTCGAACGGTATAGCTTCTGTGATGTACCACTTATGCAAGTTGCGCATTTGCGTTCATAATAGCTTCTCTTCTTCTTTAGTGACCATAGGCTCCCCTTTTGCATATTTCCTTTTTGGTATTGTTCAATAGTAAGACACGCCTCTCTAGCAGATGCTCTTTGTTCGTCGGTTATCTCTTCCTGCTGCTTGGTATTCACCTTGAGCGGGGCTATCGATTGCACTGTCTGTTCTCCGAGCTGGGCAACAGTTTTCCCGCATTTTTTACTGCCTGAGTGGCTGCTTCTTGAACCCTTTTGAAGAAATGACTTGTTAATAGAGTGTTCGTAGTCCGAGAACACGGTCTTAACAGGGGGTTCAAACATCTTCAAGAAGTGTTGTACTATTACCTCGGGTATTTTCTCCTTCGGTGGCGGGGGAGGTTTCGGTGCAAGGTGCTTCGCCACGGCTTCATCCACTATGGCCTTAGTTTCATCTACACTCTATCCCAAGGTAAGACCGGCGGACTCTTCTGGGGTTTAACTTTCTTTGCTTTCTTCTTCGGTGGACTCCTATGACGCGGTGGAGGTCGATTACTTTTTGATTGTCGTTATTGCCTTCTATCCATCACGGGGGGAGCTGGTGGGATCGGTTGGCGCTACGGACTCGCGATGTGGGGTGGTTGTGGTGGAATAAACTGACGCGGCGGAGTCACGCTGCGCTCCACGGGGATGGATGGTGCAGGACTCGGCTGACGTCGCAGCGGATCAGTCCCACTGTTCTCCATCTTGGGGATGGATGGTGCAGGACTCGGCTGATGTTGCGGAGTCGCACTGCGCTCCATCTCGGGGAGGGGTGCAGGACTCGGCTGGTGCTGCGGAGTCGGGATGCACTCCATCTCGGGGGGTGGTTGTGATCTTGATGTCGAACGCGTTGGACTTGACATAATGGCTGGAAATATGATCCATTGTTTTCTCCATAGATAGATACCACTTTGTTTGGCTTCTCTGAGGGTCTTCTGCCCTTCACCTCCAGGAATATCAAGGTTTAGTTCTTGATATTCCGTCACAATTTCATCCACCCCGACGCGAGCATAGCCAGGTGGAATCGGATTGCAGTGGTGCAGTGCTCCAGGTAGATTCGTTAAAGCAAAGCCGTCCGCCACCTTAATGGATATATTATTCATTTTGAAGATTAGCTCGCAACGTTTCTGCTCTGTGATATCATCCAAGGGGTAGTGACCATCATCGACCCCCGTGGAGCCCACACTGCTTTTCGTCATAGATGGGACGGTAGTTGCTTCAGGTGGATCTTGAGTTGGCTGCGGTTGCTGGCTAAGTGACGCCTGTAGTCGCTCCTTCATATCCTTCATAGCATTTTGCAACTTTGAAAGACGGTCTGCTTCCATCTTCTTCTTTCTTGCACGGCTTTTGTAAGTATCTTTATACTCCGCAAACCCCCCATACCATGGAACAATGCCTACGCCTCGCGTTCGTCCCAAATGTTCATGATTCTTGAGGGCGCATGTAAGCTCGTCGTTCTCTCTCTTGGGGATGAAAATCCCATTCTTAGCATCATCAATTGCATTTAGTATCTCTTGATCGGCTCCTTTAAGACTTGCCTTTATAATCACCTTCCCTGTCTTTGGGTCCAACTTTCCCCCATGCCCAAAAAACCAACTCCTGCACCTGGGTGGAAAATATATTGTGACTGGAGTGACCCCTGCAGCAATCAACTTCTTCTCAAATGCATCCCACTTAGGTGACGCGGACTTGTAGCCACTTGTCCCCATGGTATGGAAAAGCTTATGCTTCTCAGCATTAATCTTGTTTATTTCCGACTGAAGTTTAGCTTCATCTGATTCGTTGTTCTCCACAAATTGGTCCCAATGTGCTTCTACCTTCGCTAGTTCTCCAGTGAAAATTGGAGTCTTCTTATTATTAGCGACGTATTTGGACCATAGCTTTACCTTCCAAGATCGGAATAGTTCTCCCATCTTGTTAAGAGCAGCATGCTTGACTTTCAACACATCTTCTAGTGTCGCCCAATCTGGTAGGGTGAAATATGATAAGAGTTTAGCCCAAAGATGCGCTTTTGCTCTATCGTTGACAAAACTCTTGTTTCCACCTTCCTTTGGCTGATGTCATTCTTGAGAACTAATCGGGATGTTATCTCTAGCAATTACTCCGCATATAGCTATCCATTTCTTCACGTGAGCTTCCGGAGCATTCGGCTGGCCACTCAAACCGATCCCATCGATGTTGTACTTTACATCATCCCGCAGCAATTTGGCCGGGCCACGTTTTGTTTTGCTTGAAGAAGATTTGCTCGATCCGGGTTTCTAGAAGAAGAAATATTTGTTAATTATTAGTGATAAATCAATTATTTGTAAATTTTATGATCACAAGAGGCCTTATATTTATATATATACCTCGACAGACTTTGTTGTTAATTGAAGATCTTGTTCTTCTCCTTCGTCGAACATTCCCTCACCGGAATCGTTCCGGTATCGTGAGCCGTCATCATCGATATCGGCGACATCATGAGGACCGATATCGGCGTCGGCGATAATTTCGTACATATCATCTTCTTGCTCTCTGCCGCTATTGAACACGTCGTCCATAGCTTAACTAATATCGACCAGATGTAGAAAAATATAAAACAATTTAGTATAAGCAAATATAGAAAATGACATCTCAAATAATCAAGTTCACATGCAACAATAATATTAGAATAATAATCCAGCTTACATCTCGAATAATTCAGTTCACATATATGCAACACTAATATATATGTCGATCACTAGAGCTAGTACATATATATATAACATATCAATAGCTAAAACGGTAGACGACGTCGGCTCCGGCTGGAGGTGGACACCCAAAGAGAAGGAACCATCACCCACTCGCAGCTAGGGTGAGATCCCTGAAGCACCTGCCATAAACTGTAGTACCCGGTGTCCAACGCCGCCATGTAGCGACGGACGTGGTCGTCCTCCTCCCTGATACATTGGCGTACAACCTCCTTGGGGGCCGGCTCCCTCCGCAATGACTGTGGCCCACGCGAGCGCCACCAAAGAAGATCCGGGTCGACGACAAGACCCGGATTCCTCGCTAAGCGACGCACCCCGGAAACCACCTCCCAGTGCCATCCCGGCGGAGCCCAGTCACAGACATTGCACATCCCGTCAAGAACTCCTGGAGCGCGACGGTAACGAGGATGCGGGCCCGGCATTCTCACTAATGAAAGTAATAAAATTACAACTAAAAATATCTCAATATTTGCATGTTAATAGCTATTGATCTATAGCTCAAATTGTAGAACATCTCATATATATATATATACTAAAAATATTTAGAACAATATATGTATACTAACAATATATATACTAATATAACAATACTAATAACAATATATAACAATTACCTAGCTAGCTAGATTATTAACTAATATGTATATAGTAACAATAAAACATTATACTAACAATTCAATAAACCTATTATATATACTAACAATTCTAATATGTATATACTAACAATACAATATATATACTAACTATAGTATTTGCTAACCTATTATATATACTAACAATTCTACTATATACTAATATAGTATTTGCTAACCTATTATACTAAAAATTCTACTAACAATACTATAGTATATATATACTGACTATAGTAATTAATAACAATTCTACTAACAATACTAATATAAAGTTTAAAAAAAATCTATAATAGCCGGCGCCGGCGAGGGGCTCACCTGGGGGCTTCCGTCGGCGAGGGCACGCGCCGGCGAGGGGCAGGGGGCGAGGGCGTGGCTACGGCGACGACGAGGGGCGAGGGCGTGGAGACGACGACGGTGAGGAGGGCGCGTGGCGACGGCGACGGCGAGGGGCGAGGGCTTGGCGGAGAGGGCGACGGCGACGGCCTGGCGGAGAGGTCGAGGGCTTGGCGGAGACGGTGACGGCCTGGCGGAGAGGGCGACGGCGACGGCCTGGTGGAGAGGGCGACGGGACGGCGACGACAACGGCGACGGCCTGGCGGTGTGGAGACGATCTGAAGCGGTGGGGTGGAACTGCGCTAAGTGTCGATATATATAACAGGGCACATTTAGCACCGGTTTCAACCATAAAACGGTGCTAAAGGTCCTTTAGCACCAGTTTCACCCAACAACCGGTGCTAAAGGTCCCCAATTACATCCCATTTTCGGGCGAAAATATAAGCGGGAAGTGGAGGGACCTTTAGCACCGGTTCGTATAATAAACCGGTTCCAAAGGTTAATTTTTCATATTTGGAGTTTTTTAATAATTCTTTTGAAGTCATTTGGCACAAAATAAATGATAAAATGCATGAAAAATAGCAAATGAACTCAGAAAGGGTTCAAATTTTAGTATGTGGCTATGAATGGTGCATATTGAATGCACAAAAAGTCTTGAGTTCAAAAAAATTTAGAAAAATGAAATGCCTTTTGTAACAGATGAGTTTTCGTCTAAAACTCTCACACTTCGAAAGACATGCTCCAGTTTGTACATGAAGTGCATCTAGTTTTTGTCGTAACCCTCTCAACTTTTTAACACATGTTATATGGGCCAAATTATGATACCATGCCAAGTTTCAACCTTTTCTGAGTTCATTTGTAGATGCTTTCCATTTTCAGGGTCATTTGGCACAAAATAAATCATTAAATGCATGAAAAATAGCAAATGAAGTCAGAAAGGGTTGAAATTTTAGTATGTGGCCTTGAATGGTGCATATTGAATGCAAGAAAGGTGTTGAGTTGCAAAAAAGGTCTTGCGTTGAAATGTCTTTGTAACAGATGAGTTTTCGTTTGAAACCCTTATACTTTGAAAGAGATGGTCTAGTTTGTACACGAAGTGCATCCAGTTTTTTTTGTAATCCTCTCAACTTTTGCACACATGTTATCTGGGTCAAATGATGATACGTTGCCAAGTTTCAACCTTTTATGAATCCAACCAATCAGGAAGAAGTACACGGATCGTGTGTTTCTTTCAAGCGCTTGTGAGTCATTGGATCAGGCTTCTGAGCCATTGGATCCAACCAATCAGGAAGAAGCACACGGTTTGCGTGTTTCTTTCAAGCGCTTGTGAGTCGTTGGATCAGGCTTCTGAGCCGTTGGATCAGGCTTGTCGTTGCCTATATATATAGCCCACCTCTAGGACATTTTCGACACTCAGTTCATCGGACAAATACAAACAATTCGGATTCGCATGCATACGTTCGACGGTGCATTTGATATGCTTGCACTCATGAGCCATCGTCGGGCTGTATGCAGGCGAAGTCGTGTGTTTTGTTGATCTTATATATATCTAGTTAGAAATCTTTCACTTCATCGACCTTTTCTGAGTTCAATTGTAGTGCTTTCCAAATTACAGGTCATTAAGCAAATGAAGTCAGAAAGGGTTTGAAATTTGAGAATGTGGATTTATTTCTTCTGCTTCTGCGCGAAAACCTAGAACATTGTGGCATGGTGGCGGTGACGCGGCAAACTTAAAACACTCAACAACTTAACATCTCAATCCTAGAACATTTTATTGTAAAAAATAAAAAAACTACTCCTCCTCTTCCTCTGAGAAATCGTCTTCGGTGCCGGATGAGCTGATGTCATCCTCCAGCGCTATCCAGCGGGGGTCACCGACGGGCCAGTTGGCTGCGCCTCTCGCCAGTTCCTCCTCCGCCACCGCCTTGGCCTCCCGCCGCTCCTCCCGCCATTTGGACGCCGTGGAATCTGGGCAGGCCACTGGTAGAAAAAGGCCCATTTGTCCCGGTTCCGGAACCGGGACTAAAGGGTTGTTACTATTGCCCAAAACCTTTAGTCCCGGTTTTCCCACGAACCGGGACAGATGGGGATCCACGTGGCCTCTGCGGATTGCCCGGGCAGGAGGGCCTTTTGTCCCGGTTGCTAGCACCAACCGGGACCAAAATGCCTCCACGCGTCAGCAGTTCCGTGTCTGGGGTTTTGTTTTTTTAGAGGGGGGGATGGGGGTTTTGTAGGGTTAATTTAGGGGTTTCATATATTGTAGCTAATAGAGAGAGGTGTCATCTCTTATCTCCGTGGTTGGTCGACGCTACGTACTATACGTATAGAGAGGACTCGACATGCTAGCTAGTAAGCAAATGAAGGAATTAAACCATTAAGTACAGAAGATCGTCATGATCATATACAGAGAGAAGTGAGATTGTTCGAACAACAAGTTTTCGTCTATCTATCCGACGCTACATATATACAATATAAGATCTCTTACAATACCCTAACATCTGAAATCAAGTTCCATATGGTATTCTCCCTCTTTCCTGATGACGTGTTCAAGAAAGAATCCCGCCAATTCCTCTTGAATTGCTATTATGCGATCTTGTGGTAGGAGTTCTTCCTGCAGCTCACAAAGCTAATTCGAAGAAGGGGGTCAATACATATATATGAATGAAACTCAACACAAATGATGGTAATAAAATAAAATTGTGAATATTATTGCTTACGCACATCGAAGTCTTTTTTAGAGTAGCCGCCCTGCTTAGAGATTGTAGCGTTGTAGATGTAATCGCATACGTAGTATCCACAAAGATTAGTCCCTTCTTGCTGCCACAACCACTTTACGAGAAATAGAGGTCAATCAAAGTGATAATCATGCATTATATAAATGGTATTGATGAAACTAGCTAGAATCAAATTAATGGGAGATGCGCGGAACTAGCTAGTAGTACTTACTTTCGGGTGTGTAAATTTCAGCTCCTTCGGCAGTCCTGGAGATTTTGTGGTGAACGATATCCAAACCCTGCCAGACATAGAAAATAATTATTACCTAATATCAGGAAATGAACAAAGTTGTCGAAATGCTGCGATAATGATCGATTGCACTTACTTCTTAAGCATTTCAGTGATGATAGCATACGTCTTGGGATCTTTTTGTCTTGAGTCTAAGACGGTTACTAGTCCCTCCTCAAGCATATTCTCTAGGATAATAAAGTGGAAGCTGCGCACGCATGCATAACTCATCAATTACATTACTATAACCTCGAGTAAATAAAGGAAAACCGAATATGCATAGTATAACACTCACTCGAAGTTGTAAGGAAAGATTATTTTTTGTTTGTTTTGATGTTGAAGCAACGATTGTAGCAAGTTGGCCTCGACTTGTTTGGGATTATTTTTCATCTCCCATTCATCAAAGAGATTTAGGTTAATGAACCCAATATTATAGATTTCTCTTTGCTTGCATTCGACGATCTTCAATCTGCATGATATAGTGAATTATATGTACATGCAATGAAAGAGCTGAGTTATATATAGAGACTTAATTAAAGAAGTAGTACTTACAGACAATAGCATGTGACGATTACTTTATCGATGGCGATTGCATCGTAAAGATGGAATAATTCCTCAAATGGAACATACAACACGTCAATTCCAACGAGGTCGTGCTTGTCTTTAACCATAAGCAACACATTATCCAACCCAGAGTTCTTGCAGGTGTCCATCTACCACTCATGGAATCTTCGCATCATCGTTGGTAGCTGTTGATCAGGTCTAACGAGAGGATACTCGTGCCGGAATTTGAGTTCGTCCACCTGTAGTGGATCAAAATGTATATCGTCTGGCAGGTAATCACCAGGATTGGTACCGGGCACCATCCCGGCCGGCAGATTTGCGACGACGATATCACTAGACACCTGCAGCGGGGGCACGATTGTTTCGCTTGTTCGCCGAGCTGGGGAATTTTTTTCCCTCTTGCAATTTGTTGTTCTCTCCTTTGGTCAGTTGCACTGCTTCCGGAACGGTGCACTTCTTGCTATTTATTTTTAAGAGCGCGGACATGGTTGTCATCCAGCGGAGCCGGTGCTGGTCTCTTCAGGGCATCCAAAGTGCGCTTCAATTTCACCTCATCTATCTTCTCCTCCGGAGGTGGATTTTTCTTTTTTTAAAAAGGCATCCACTTCGCCTTTAGAGATCTTCGCGCTTTCCTCATCGCTCCTCTCGTATGGTACGGCTCAAGAGGCTTGAGAGATGATGGACCGTATTGGTATCGCCTCCCACCACTGGTTGTACTGCTAGACGCCGGAGCGACGGCTGCTATTTTCCTTTGTTGCTTAAGAGGCACCGGAGCAGCCGGAGCAGCGGTGGCGGCTGTAGGAGATATGCCCTAGAGGCAATAATAAATGTTATTATTTATCTCCATGTTTGTAATTATGTTTATATTCCATGCTATAACTGCAATGGTTCTCGAGTCTGCAATAACCACGAGGCTCGGAGGAAGACTCATATGCACGTGTGGAATAATAAACGGATAAAATATATATTCCTAGTCTCGCCTCTAAGACTAGCTCAAGTGTTGCATGATGGTTCTGTTTTCCTGATCATGGGCATTACTATGCTGGCAACTTTGAGGGCACAATGTTAGAAGAACATTTGTGTTGAATCGACCCAGATTGATGTTATGCTATGAGATACATTCGTCACCAGTTAATGGATTATAACACAGAGAAAGTTGAGCGTTTGCATAATTCCTTAGACCATGAGAGTATCGAGTTCCTTCGTACTTGCTTCGTGAACTTTGGGGTTTGTTAAACGTCATCTGTAAAAGGGTGGCTATTACGGCGGCTTACGGGTTCACGGAAAAGTATGACCAGGAACTAGGTAGCTCAAGATTGGGATTTTCTCCTCCGTCGATGGAGAGATATTCTTCGGGCCCTCTCGGTGTTACAGTATCCACCATCGTCTGGCCAGACACAGTGTGATTTGATCACAGGGATGCCGGAACACGGGAACGAGAAAAGAGAACAATACCGGAAACGAGGTAACTGGCATAGTGGACAAGTTGTTGATTCACGGGGATGCCGATAAGTCTCACCTCGGGTGTTTGTAACATATCGCGAAGCAACAGGAATAGCACACGGCAACTGGAGGTTCACTCGAATATTTATTCGTGTGGGTATAGGGGTCAATATGGGTGTCCACGGCTCCGATGTTGACCATTGATCGGAAAGCGTTCTGGGTCATGTCTATACTTCACCGAACCTATAGCGTCACACGCTTAAGGGTCATCTATCTGCTGAATACTAGACAGTGAGTCTGAGAGAAAGTCACCGAAAAGGTTTCGGAGAAAACGGAAAAGTTCCGGAGAGAGAACACCGGAATAGTTTCGGTAAAACCAAAAAGTTGTTTCGGAGTGAACCACTAAGCCGAAAAGGTTTCGGTAAGCACCTGGTACTTTTGGAGGGTGCCAGAATTGTTCTGGTAACTTCTGGAATTTTTCTGGAGAAAAGAATAAAATATTTTTTTCGGAAATATTTCGGAGCTGCCGGAAATGTTCCGGAGCTGCTGGAAATGCTTAGGTTGCTTTTCGCAGATGAAAATCACTAATCCGGAATTGTTTCGGAACGCGACCAAAATCATTTTAGTGGGTATTGGAATTATTCTAAGACCCACAGAAATATTTTTGGATTTTTCGGACGCGAAAAAGTGGTGTCATGAATAGTAAAAAGTACTACTTGGGATATTTTTGGAAAGCCTTCCAGAAGGACTTGGGAGCCAAGAAAGCCCCCTTGGGTTTCCTATAAATAGAGGTGTGAGGGCAGCCCCATATGCTTGATCCAAGCTCTCCCTTGAGTTCTATACAAATGCCATGCATGATCTGGCTTTCTCTCTCCCTCCCAGCGAAATAGTTTCGTAGAGCCGAAAGGCTGTCTAGGTTCCGGCAGGAACTAGTTCTGGACGGCGAAGCCCTGTCGGATAGCTGACACCGTATGTGTGCAACCCCGTAGAGAGGTCGTAGTTTCGATCTTTTGCCCGAAGGGCTGTCCAAATTATCGTTCGAGTTTCAAGGGTCCTCCCGAAGGGCTGTCCGAGTTACCGATCGAGTTTCGAGGGGCCTCCCGAAGGGCTGTCCGTGACACCGTCCGAGGGACTGTCCGACCGCCTCCTGGAGCGCTGTTCGAGGAGCAGACGAGGGAGAACATCCTCGCGGTTGGGAGGTTGTAAATCCTAGCTGCGGGGATTTGCACCGACGATCTACATCGACTCTACTTCCGCTGCGCTACGAGTCGGTAACGATCAGATCAAAACCTTGTATGCAGTCTCCATAGTGGTCCTGGGCGTGTTCGTAGTGCGGAAATTTTTGTTTTCTGTTGCGTTCCCCTACAGTGGCATCAGAGCCGTGCTATGCGTAGATGCATGTTGCGATCTAGAATACATAGAGATGTCGGTAACGATGAAATCTGTTACCCGATGTTCTTGTTGCTTCCCTGGAATTTGTGTATTTCTGATCTCAATAACAGTATGGTGGAGTTTCAAAGTTCTGGCAATCTGCGATCCTGATTGATCAAAGAAGTGCTAACAGTTCGTTGAATTCCACCGTAGTTAGAGAAAGAAGAAATTCTGCAGACTAAAGGGCAATGCAGATATGATCTGCACGGGGATCACACGTATGACGAAGTTCAGTATGGGGCTCGAGATTTTATTATCTCGTGTTTCATACACCCCGCAAAGTTAATCTAGCGACTTGAATAATCATGCTTGATGATAAACGTTGGTAGCTGCGGTTTAAGTCAAAACCTTAGAAGCCACGTAAAATAAAAAATTTCCTAAACCGATTAGAGGCGTCTAACTTGGTTTTGCAGGATGTGCATGTGATGTGGTATAGCAAAGCTCATATTAATTTGATTATGTATGAGATGACTATATAATGTAAATTTATTAACATGACCTGCGTGTCATGATTCGGCATGATGGCTGGAGCCATATGATTGTCACTTTAATGACCTGCGAGTCAACCTTATGTAATGCACTTATTTTATTAGCTATAGAGATAGAAATATTATTTGGCGCATCGACAAGGTGGTGGCAAACTTCGCGAAGGTGAACTCCGACGCAAATGCCAAAGACGAAGAAAATACTTGACTTCTCCTTCAGAGGGGCTATACCATATCATGCAATTATGAATTACCTGAGATGTTTATCCCTTAAGTTGCACCCTTCTTGATTGCGCGGTAGTCGCTTTTTATTAAGGTGATCTCTCACTTAAAATATCAAGTAGTTAGTGTTCTCCCAAATGTAGCACCGTCACGGCATCTATCCTTTTGGGGTGCGCCATGGATGCATGGGTACGAACGACTGGAGAAATGTAAGGCGGGTGAGGTCAGACCTCGCAGCAAGATCACTTGGTTGTCTTGACGTTCATGGCAGGATCGTCCTGAGCTCGGAACACACGCATCGAAAGATGAACAAGAGTCACATAGAGATGTGATCGGCAAGTTGGCCTACCAAATCAAAATCCTCGTCATGAGATGATGATTCTATGGCGTTGTATTGATATTTGGATCTTGAATCACTCATAATCAATTTTGAGAGATATTGATTTGAGTGGGAGCGCATTTTAGAATTAACTTGTTTAATTCTGAGTGCAATTAATTATGAACATTGTCTAAGTATAATTTGCATAATAGTTGTAGAATAATGGCTCGTGTTTCCACCTTCCCTATTAAATTTGAATAAGCTGTTAAATATCTGGTCAAAACTTTACGGTTGGTAACGTAATGTGAGGATTGTCCTCAAGAGTGCCGAGAAGGATTTTGTCCTATCGCATGCTTTCGGTGTCCTCCCGCTAATGCTATGGATGATGTGACTCTCATCCTTCCATCCAAAAGCTAGAATTCCATTGTGGTCAAGTGCAATACGTTTGCTTCCATAAAACCCAAACTTCACAAGTTTTGGGATAGTTATGTAATATTCATGGAACTGAAAATTGTTTTCAGATACAGACAAAGGCTAAAAGATATGAGATATCCAAAGCAACATTTGTTTGCAAAGTATTAGTAAAGTGTTTACTGGGCATTTGACTGATAAGAGAGGGATCCAGAAGAACGCCTGTCATATGATGAAGGTGAATAAAACAAACAACTTAAAGAGAAAGGAAATGTCCCAAGGGTGTTAGTATGACTCACACGCCTAGGAAGTCCGGGGCTAACGCCACTCTTAAAGTTGGGTGCTTCTTCTGAGAGTAGGAGAAATATATTGAAAGTTAAACTTTAAGAAGTATAAAGGCAAAAAGGAAAGAAGACTGGAATATCCAGCTCATGTATAAATGTCATACAAGTTTTTGATGTATAGAAGGCTGGTCAAAAATATAGTTCTTGGGAATTATGGTTAAACATGTTAATCACTAATTCTTGGGTATTGTGAGTTAAATCACAAAGATACCCGCTCGATTGCATTCTGTTGAAACTCGATGTAAGAACTACAACGGCCTAAAAGACTTGCCAGTAATGAGGTTTGGATACGCGCTGGGAACATAGTAAAAGTTACTATACCTTCCATCGGTGTATCACCATCTGTATTTATTTTCATAATTCGTTTTAGAGTTTTATACACTCTAGCCCATTGCATAAAGTATGTTGCAAGAAGGTTGTTCATAAAAGAACAATTGTTGTTCAGTATTATGAATAACATAAAGGGCCATGCTTCCATCGGGGATGGGATGTATGTTACGAATATTGATGGTAATATGATACATCCATAACAATGACGCTAAATGTCGAAAGACTAAAAGAATACCACATATGTGTGGCACTGCATTTGGTCACATTGGAGAAACCCGCATGGAGAAATTCCATAATGATGGATTTTGAAGTCATTTGATTATGAATCATCTCACACTTGCAACTTTCGTCCGAAAAGTTAAGTGACTGAAATACCGTTCACAGGCCATGAGGAACGAACAACAAACTTATTGGTGATCATACATTTGATGTGTGTAGTCCGATAAATGTTGTTAGTAGTGGATTTATCTATCTTCAGAAAAGACTCAAGTAGATATATGGATATTTACTTGATAAGACGTAAGTCTGGATCTTTTGAAATCATTCGAAAGGTTTTCAAAAATGAAGTGAAAGTTATTGTGACAAGAAAATTATGTTTCTACAATTCGATTGCAGAAAGGAATTTTTGAGTTACAAGTTTAGCCAATGTCTGATGAGTTGTGAAAAGAGTTTTCATAACTTGCACCTCCCGGAACACCACTGCAAGTGGAATGTCCTTGAAGATGTAATCAAACCATTTATGACATGGTAAGATCAAAGATGACATAAATCAATTTGCCATTATCCCTTTTAATGTAATGCTTTAGAGACTGCGGCTTTTACACTGAAAGGATCGCCATCAGGTCTGTTGAAATGACGCCATGGTATGGTACGCCCAACCATGTTTTATCTTTTCTTAACATTTGGAATATGGGGCTTGTGTAAAAGGTTACAAACCTATTCGAAATCAGACAAGTGCTACTTTGTAGGTTATCCCAAATTATTGGGAATTCCTCCACCACTATACCGAGGCAAAAGGTTTTGCCACAAAGAACGGTATGCTTGTAAAGAGAATGGTTCTTGCAAAAAGGTGAGTCGGAGGACAGTGCAACTCGACGAGATAACAGTATCTTCGTCATCAGATCAAAGGAAAGGAACCTTGGAAGTGATTCCAGAGTTTCCTACTACGACTGATACGGAAGCCTCTACATGAGATGTATGGACTTCGGTCAAACTTGCAACTGAGCCACGTAGGCAAAACTCATGCAAACCTCTCAGGTGTGCAAACGAGATATTGTTGTTAGACAACAACATACCTACGATAATCAAGGAAGCGATGATGGGCCCTGACTCCGGAATTGGCTAAATGCCAATACAAATCCGAGATAGTTTCCATATACGTAATTCAAGATTGTATCTTGATGGACCATTCGGAAGACTTAGAGTCTAACGAATATTAATGGAACTATAAACTGATACGGATAAAAATGTTTTATCCATAAAGCTCGACTTGTTGCTTATAACAATTTCAAGGAATTAACTACGGCGAGATTGTCTCTCCGTAGCGATGCTTAAAGTCGGTTCGGGTTAAACTAGCAATTAATACGTATTTCATTCATGAGATATGAAACATGGATGAAAAAAGGATTTCCATGAGATGGAAATACTGCCTTGGAGATACAGTCCAAGGTATTTTGTCAGTCCAGAGGATGCTAGTAAGTATGCAAACTTCAGAGTTCCTGCGATGGACAAAAGAGAGCATAATGGAGTTGGAATCTTCGTTTTTGATGAAATAATCAAAAGAGTTTGATTTCATCGATGGATAACGAAGATGCTTGTGGCTACAAGAAAGTAAGTGGGAGCATAATAATATTTCTAAAAACCTTGTGTGCCTAACACATTGTTAATTGGAAATAATATAAATTTCTTGACACAAATTAAGACTTCATTGAAAATAGTTTTTCGACGAAGTGCTTGGGCTAAGTAGTCTTGATATTAGGCATAATTATCTACGAGATATAATTGCCTAATAGGGCTAAGCCAAAATACATATTGACAAGATGCTAAAACAGTTTAGCGTTAAAAACGCCAAGGAGTGATTCTTGCCGAAGTCACATGGAAAGAGTTTTTGCAAGACTCGGTGTCCTAAAACACTGATGAGAAAAATACATGATGGATATTCCATACACCTTTGTGTTTGGATTAATCATGTATTCCATGGTATATAAAACAACCAGATATGTCCAGTACTCCCAAGTTGTTGCGAGTATAGATACCAAAGTGATCAAAGTACTGATCATGGGACAAAAGTGAAAAATGTCATTGAGTACTAAAGTAGCACTGATGACATGTTTTCTCGCAAGAAGAGATTATGAAGTGCTTGTTGTAAGTAATTACATCAATATAGTCTTCATCAATGCTCCATGCGATTTTCGATCTAAGTTAAGGGTTTTTGTGTGATACACGATATGGTGGCACAGTAAGTTGGAATTGTTCCAAACAGGTTACTGTGGCAAATTCTATAACAAAGGCTGAGTATGATGACGCTTTAGAAGCGACAACGAAGATGTTGAATCATATAGTTCATTCATGAACTTAGTATGGTTCCAAGATGGCTTTGGTCAATGGAACACTATTGAAGATAGTTGCTCCATAGCTCAGTCTGAGGAATCAAGGTTCGACCAGTGATTCACATATATACAAAGCCGAGTCCACACAAAATATGATTTTTGTGAAAGCGTGAAAACGCGAGGATATGCAAAGATACACACGGAGCTGAAGTTGTCAGATCCGTTGGAAATCAGGCTATACCACAAGCGGAGCATATTTTACACCAGTATGCCATAGGTGTAAAGTGCATTAGAATTGACTAGATTATTGACTCTAGTGCAAGTGGGAGTCTGTAGGAGATATGCCCTAGAGGCAATAATAAATGTTATTATTTATCTCCATGTTTGTAATTATGTTTATATTCCATGCTATAACTGCAATGGTTCTCGAGTCTGCAATAACCACGAGGCTCGGAGGAAGACTCATATGCACGTGTGGAATAATAAACGGATAAAATATATATTCCTAGTCTCGCCTCTAAGACTAGCTCAAGTGTTGCATGATGGTTCTGTTTTCCTGATCATGGGCATTACTATGCTGGCAACTTTGAGGGCACAATGTTAGAAGAACATTTGTGTTGAATCGACCCAGATTGATGTTATGCTATGAGATACATTCGTCACCAGTTAATGGATTATAACACAGAGAAAGTTGAGCGTTTGCATAATTCCTTAGACCATGAGAGTATCGAGTTCCTTCATACTTGCTTCGTGAACTTTGGGGTTTGTTAAACGTCATCTGTAAAAGGGTGGCTATTACGGTGGCTTACGGGTTCACGGAAAAGTATGACCAGGAACTAGGTAGCTCAAGATTGGGATTTGCTCCTCCGTCGATGGAGAGATATTCTTCGGGCCCTCTCGGTGTTACAGTATCCACCATCGTCTGGCCAGACACAGTGTGATTTGATCACAGGGATGCCGGAACACGGGAACGAGAAAAGAGAACAATACCGGAAACGAGGTAACTGGCATAGTGGACAAGTTGTTGATTCACGGGGATGCCGATAAGTCTCACCTCGGGTGTTTGTAACATATCGCGAAGCAACAGGAATAGCACACGACAACTGGAGGTTCACTCGAATATTTATTCGTGTGGGTATAGGGGTCAATATGGGTGTCCACGGCTCCGATGTTGACCATTGATCGGAAAGCGTTCTGGGTCATGTCTATACTTCACCGAACCTATAGGGTCACATGCTTAAGGGTCATCTATCTGCTGAATACTAGACAGGGAGTCTGAGAGAAAGTCACCGAAAAGGTTTCGGAGAAAACGGAAAAGTTGCGGAGAGAGAACACCGGAATAGTTTCGGTAAAACCGAAAAGTTGTTTCGGAGTGAACCACTAAGCCGAAAAGGTTTCGGTAAGCACCTGGTACTTTTGGAGGGTGCCAGAATTGTTCTGGTAACTTCTGGAATTTTTCTGGAGAAAAGAATAAAATATTTTTTTCGGAAATATTTCGGAGCTGCCGGAAATGTTCCGGAGCTGCCGGAAATGCTTAGGTTGCTTTTCGCAGATGAAAATCACTAATCCGGAATTGTTTCGGAACGCGACCAAAATCATTTTAGTGGGTATTGGAATTATTCTAAGACCCACAAAAATATTTTTGGATTTTTCGGACGCGAAAAAGTGGTGTCATGAATAGTAAAACGTACTACTTGGGATATTTTTGGAAAGCCTTCTAGAAGGACTTGGGAGCCAAGAAAGCCCCCTTGGGTTTCCTATAAATAGAGGTGTGAGGGCAGCCCCATATGCTTGATCCAAGCTCTCCCTTGAGTTCTATACAAATGCCATGCATGATCTGGCTTTCTCTCTCCCTCCCAGCGAAATAGTTTCGTAGAGCCGAAAGGCTGTCTAGGTTCCGGCAGGAACTAGTTCTGGACGGCGAAGCCCTGTCGGATAGCTGACACCGTATGTGTGCAACCCCGTAGAGAGGTCGTAGTTTCGATCTTTTGCCCGAAGGGCTGTCCAAATTATCGTTCGAGTTTCAAGGGTCCCCCCGAAGGGCTGTCCGAGTTACCGATCGAGTTTCGAGGGGCCTCCCGAAGGGCTGTCCGTGACACCGTCCGAGGGACTGTCCGACCGCCTCCTGGAGCGCTGTTCGAGGAGCAGACGAGGGAGAACATCCTCGCGGTTGGGAGGTTGTAAATCCTAGCTGCGCGGATCTGCACCGACGATCTACATCGACTCTACTTCCGCTGCGCTATGAGTCGGTAACGATCAGATCAAAACCTTGTATGCAGTCTCCATAGTGGTCCTGGGCGTGTTCGTAGTGCGGAAATTTTTGTTTTCTGTTGCGTTCCCCTACAGCGGCTCTCTTCTGCTCTTGCTGACGAGGCGGAGGAGGAGACGGGCTGCTCGGACGCGCTGACGCAGGCGGAGAAGGAGGCGGAGGAGGAGGTGTGCACTGATCAGTCGCCGGAGGAGGAGGCGGAGAAGGAGGCGTGCCCTGATCTCTCGCCGGCGGAGGAGGAGGCGGGCCCTTACTCGCCAGAGGAGGAGGCGGAGGAGGAGGAGGCGGGCCCTTACTCGCCGGAGGAGGAGGAGGAGACGGAGGGGCCGTCCAGTTCGGAAGCTTGATGAATTCCTTCGGCCATAGACATGAAGTCCTCAGAGCATTATGCAGGAGATTTTCCCCTTCGCCGGTAGGGTAGTCAAGCTCGATCTCCTCATATGTCTTTATTATTTCATCGACCATCACAACAGCATAGCCTTGTGGAATCGGATGACAGTGAAAAGTTCCGTTGGGTCAAGAAGGTGCAACATGGCCGATAGCCACCGTGGGTTTGAATTGCATCAATTGCTTCTTAAGGTGGCAATCTTGAGACTCCGTGATTTCATCCACGGGGTACCTGGAAGCCGTCAAATCAGGCTGCGCAATGAACTCGGTGGAAGCCACGCTGCTTCTCCGCTGAGATGGCGGGGTAGCTTCTAGGGTAGCTTCGTCAGCTCGATGCCTCTCCTCTAGCGCTTGTACTCTTGCATGCAGATTCTGTATTTCTCTTTGCTATTGTTTCCTCTTCCTCTCCCTGCTTTTGTAACCGCCTGCGTCGGGAAACCCATGCTTCCACGGAAGGGAGCCTGCCGTGCCTCGTGTTCGTCCTGGGTGCTCAGGATTCCCGAGGGCCATTGTGAGCTCGTCGTTCTCTCTGTCGGGAACGAACGTCCCTGCCTCCGTTTCGGCGATTAACTCCTAAAGCTTGGTGATCGGTACTCTTAGTTGTTCGTTCGTCCAAAAGCACTTCCCTGTTTCAGGGTCCAAGGTTCCCCCAACCCCGAAGAACCAATTCCTTGCACGCTCTGGCCAGTTCAATGTCGCTGGTACGATCCCTTTGTCAAGAAGGTCCTTTTCAGCCTTGTCCCACAACAGTCGGGCTTTGTGGTAGCCACCTGACCCCGTGCGATGGTGATGCTTCTTCTTTGCAGCATTTAGTTTATTTATCGCTGACATCTTCTTACTCTTCTCCGATGTCTTGTGGGCCACAAATGCGGGCCACTGTTCTCTTATCTTCTCAAATCGGTCGGTGAATGCTGGAGTCTTCTCTTTGTCGACAAACGTTGTTTTTAACTCATTCTTCCACCTCCTGAATAGCTCTGCCATCTTATTAAGAGCATGAGTCTTGACCTTATGCTCTATAACTGGCTTTTCTGGATGCTCCTCTTCCGGTAGGGTGAAATTTGCCTTCCGCGCGGTCCAAAGATCATCTTTCTGTCTATCGGTGACAAAAGACACTTCAGGGTCTCTGACGGGGATCAACCACGGCAAATCCCATGGTCAGGGACCCTAGGTTAGTCATGAGAGGCACAGGTTGGACGATAGCTCGTCGGCAAACAGGGAGGCACGCTCCTGCTCGATATTATTGATGGGGGAGATGTGATTACAAGGGATGCCAAGGCTGGAGCGCTTAAGGCTAGGGTTACAGATGATATTGGTTGTCCCTGGTGTCGCCCCTCCTAGCCCTTATATACTGGGCTAGGTCTCAGGGAGTTCATCTACGTTTACAGGTAAGCTTTCCTAACCCTAGCTTGCTCCGTACGGCAGGTCTTCGCACCTTCCTTGTGAGTCATAGACTCCTACGTCGGTGCCAATTAGCGGGCCGAGGTTGTATCTTCATGGGCCTTCTGTCTTCATGGACACCAGGTAGGCTCATCCGTAGGAGTCGTGGGGTCACCCCCTCGTCAGTAGCCTCCGAGTGCCTGGGGGACTCGAAGAGTCGCGCAGGGACTCGAGTACATTCATTTGTCGGTTATAGGTATGCGCGGCACATCCGCGGGTCGCTGGCAGTCTGGTGGCCATGACAAAACCTGTTTCGAGGGATGCTAAGCTGAAAGGGCCCAAGGAGTCGACTGGTCGAGCCTTGGTGAATTGCACTAGGGAAAATACCACAGTAGCCCAATCAAACTCACGTCCCTCGACGTGAGCTTGGAACACTGGTGTCGAGCAAAAGTCCGGCCGCTTCAGGTCTTACGGTGTTCATTTGCCGCCAGGAATGTGCATAGCCTAAGGCGCGTCCGCCCGGCTTTTTCTATCATGCGCAGCGCATGGAAAGGTTGGGAGTGAAATCGCTCTTCGTCAAGTCCCAGCCTGGCCGAACTTCGCAGCGGGGTCTTACCTACACGCTAATCTTGCGTGGCATCTGGGCACAGTGTGTCGTGTTCCAGGAATGTGTGTTTTGAGGCGCGGAGCCTTATAGCATTGCACCTGCTTGGAACAAAACATCAAGCGAGCTGTTCACTCATTCACCCGAGGAGCTTTGTTTCAAGTGCTCAGACGGGGGGTTTTTCGCGAGTAATCACTCGAATGCCATTTCGTTTCTTGAGGTGAGGTAGCACCTGAGACTCGTAGCGCCGTATCATCTTGGCGCATGCATGTTTGTCTTGCGTCGGGTTGAGGGAGCATCCGAGACTCTCATGAGTGCGAGTGGTCACTCGAGCACATTGATGACCTTCAGGTGAGGGAGCACCCGAGACTCTTTATGATGTACTCTCCCGATGGGAGTGAGATGTTTTTCTTCGTCGGGAAAAAGATCTGATAGAATCTCAGAGCTTAGATGGCGTACGCAGTACGCCTTACTGTGATGTGACGTTGGCGTGGTCTTCTGGAATTTTTTGATTGTTGTGGCCTACCAGGGGAAATGACTTGGCGCTATCCCGCCGAAATTTTCGCGTCGCGCGATCATGGTCCTCTTTTTGCGCGCTTAGTGGGCGGTGTTGTTATTGTGCCGGTTGGAATTTCCATACTTTTCGCCTCTGTATGGGGTTGTGCCACGTTTTACCAGACGACAAGGTTGGACGGTGGCCTTTCTTGCTAGGCTCTTGAATTAAATACCATGCGGCTGGGTAAATTGTAGGTTTTACCCAGCCGCTGCTAGATCTATGACCAAGCGCCCCCGTTCTGCTGTAGAGTCGGCCAAGATGTCTGGCAAGTGGGAGCGGTCCACGTTCGGGGCTGGAGATCTGGAAGCGCTGGTTGCTGATGGCGTGGTGGTGGAGGGTGATGTGCGTCTTCCTGGTGATGAGTCGATTCCAGCGCCGGCGGCGGACGAGCGGGTATGCTTCCAGGCTTTCTTCCACCGCGGGTTCGCCCTTCCGATGCATCCTTATGTTCGGGGCCTGCTGTATTCTTACCGGCTCCAGTTGCATGACCTGACTCCCAACGGGATTTTGCACATTGCGTGTTTCATCACTCTTTGTGAGGCCTTCCTGGGGATTTACCCCTATTGGGGACTTTGGAGGCGCCTTTTTAGTATAAAAAGGACAAACTCTGAGTACGCCGTGGATCGAGTGGGTATCTCCATTGGGGATAAACATTCATATTTTGACATGGAGAAGATCGATTCTGTTAGTGGCTGGCGAAGAGGCTGGTTTTATCTGAAGGATCACTTTGTAGTTGGTCCGCAATTTGGTCTCCCTTATTTCAATCCGGGAACGCGGGTGGTCAGAAAACCTTCGTGGTCTCATTATTTGACCGAAGTGGAGTCATCCGAGCTGACTCGGTTTTTGGAGTGGATTGATGTGTTGAAGGATAACTTGACTGGTGGTCATCTCATCTCTGTCTTTGTGGGGGGGGCGGGTTCAACCCTTGCAGCATCTAACTCGCCCTATGTGGCAGTACAAGGGATTCGGTGACTCGATGAGATGCTCGCCTGAAGAGCTAGAACCTGATGCCTTGCTGGCTCGTATTCAACATGTGACCAAGTGTTCGAGTATTTCCGAAATGCGCCTTGTCCTTCCATATGCTTCTGATCATTCTCTGCCGCCGGTTGGTGCCCGTGTTCATTCATTTGTTTGGACGAGTACTTAGTTTTGCTTTGTTGTTGACATTGCTTGCCTCGCAGGGTCATGCTCCAGTGCCCTATAATCCTCCGAAGCCGGACGATGCCGATATTCTTGAAGAACCTGGTGCTTCCGCAGCTGATGATGCTGCGCCGGCTGTTGATGCTGAAATTGTGTTGGTGGAGACTGGAGATAGTGAGGATTCGAGTCCCTTTCGTGTGAAGTGGTCGCGCACCTTGAGAACTGAAGATCATGCTGCGTTGGATGATGATGTCCCGCCTGCTGCTCCTTTTGCTGGGCCTTCCCCTTCGGCTGCTGCTCCGGCCGCTCCTCCCAAGAGGGTCAAGCTTGGGAGGCTGGGGCACCCTCGTGCTGCACGTGTTGGGTAAGAGTCTGCTGGATTTGTGCCCGTTCCCTTTTCCCTGTTCTTGTGTCTGATACTGCTTATTTTGTAGTGATGCGCCTGCTCCGGCTGCTTCGTGCACCAACGCAGATACTACTGATCTGAAGTCGACGAGTTCTGGGGCGGCGGCCAAGCATCTTGAGGACCTCTCGGCTGCCGCTGGTCAATCTGGGCCGACGGTGACTCCTGCTGTTTCGACTGCGGTTGTAATTCCTGGTGCACCTTCTTCTGAGGCGCCTGGTGCTGTTGCTCCTGAGCCCAAGCCAACTGAACTTGGTCCTCCGTATTTTGGCCGGCTTGATCTGGCGATTGAGGACAAGGCTCGTGCTTTCGAACGTGTCTCCAAGCTGGTAAGTTGATTCGTGTCTGTTCGATTTTATTATCGGGGGCACGGCAGTGCTCACAAAGGGAGTACCCCCCGAGGCTAGAAGTAACTGTTTGCAGTTGCTTGTAGTCTTGTCTTTGCTTAGCACCTGATTGCCTGGTTTTTGCAGCCTGCTTTCCAACACTGTGAGCGTATGATGATTGATGCTGAGCATTGGCAGCGGGCCTATGATTCTGCCCAGGATGCTTTGTCTGCTATGGATGGTGAGTTTTCGTTCTTGCGTTGCTGAGCTTTGGCCGCTGCGTCTTTTGTTCTGAGTACTGTCTTGCTTTGCAAACCGTCGCCAGGCTGCCGAGAAGCAAGCCGAGAAGGCGGAGGGGACAGTTTCCATTCTTAAGGCTAGCTTGGCTTCCAAGGAGGCGGAGTTGCATGGTCAACACGAGGAGCTGGTTCGCCTTCGTCAGGCTGAGGACGCGCGTGCGCGTGTCGAAGCAGTCGAGGGAAAACGTCTTCGCGCTTTGGCGAACTCGCTTGTGTGTAAGTTTGTCTTTCAACCGGTTGTCTTGCCTTTCCTTCTGTCTTCTCGTGATGATGTTTCTTTTGCTTGGTGCAGCTGCATAGGTGCTAAACCAATGGAGGTTGCTGCGTCAGGGTCTGGAGTTCTTCAAGGTGATGTAGATGCTGTTGCAGATGCTATTGCAGTGGTTGGGGACGTGTCAGAACCCTCTGTTAGGTAATGTTCAAGGATCAAAGTCATCTTGCATCATGTTAAAAATTTCAAAAGAAATCATTTGAAATCAAATTCAAACTCAAATGGGAGAAGGAACCCCCCCCCCCAGATGAATTAATTCAAAAGGCCAGAAATAAATCTTCTCCAAAAATTCATGTTTGATTTTGAAAAGCCTTATAAATGAGTGTGGTCACATATCAAGTGATGTGGGACCCACCCCATGCTCATGGCTTTTTCAAATATTCAAACAGGACCTTGGATTAATTCAAAAACCCCTATTTGATTTAAGATTCAAATAATTTAATTTTTTAAAAAGTGCCAAACTTTGCAAATGGCTAGTATATATTATTATGAGGCCATATAAAAATTTCTAGCATTTTAGAAAATGGCTAGGTATTTATTTTAGCTAGCCAAAACAAATGTCAGAAGAAAACAGAAAAGAAAATGGAAAAAGAAGGGAGAAGGACTTACCTGTCGCCCCAGGCGAAGGCCCAGCCGGCAGAGCCCACCTGGAGGGGGCACATGCGTCTTCTTCCCCTCAAGGAAGACAAGCAGTTCGCCGGCGAGGGCCGTGGAAGCGCCAGGCAGCTCCCTGCTTCCCTGGACCCCTATCCCTTCGCCACACATGTCTGGGAGACGCCCATCCCCTTTCCCCTCTCTCCAGCGCCAGCTCCGCCCCTCTCGCACGCGTTCCACCGTCGACCGAAGAGATCGCCGGAGCGCTGTCAAGCCCCCGCGTGGCCATCGACGTCCAGAAGCCCGTTGAAGCTGTCCCCCGTGTCCCCCTTTGAGCGCATCACCGAGCTGCAGAAGATGGCATGGCCGGAGCCCACCTAGCCGACGAATTTGAGCTAAGCCCGTCTTCGGAGCCGAAGGAGATCGACGTCGATTACCTTGCCGTCAAGCCCTCCCAGCTCAAGCCGTCACCGCCGTTGAACTCCCGGTGAGCTTGCGGCCCGAAACCCCTTGCCCGCGCCCCAAATCCCTTTCTCCTCCGTGTTCTGCCATGAGGGCCGAGGTGCAGCGCCGCCGTGCTCGTCGACGGCGAGTCTCCGCTAAGCTATCGTCGCTGCCACCTTGTCCATCGCGTTCCCCGTGCTTCACTGCTCCGAACGCACTCATCCCCGCTCCAAATGGCGTTCCGTAGAGAGGTTGGCCTCCAGCCAGTAGCGCCGCCGCCATAAAGCTCGACGCCGGCGTGCGTACAGGGCCTCCCAGCCTCCCCTGTCGGTCCCAATCGACGCGCGACACCGAGAGCTGCATCTCAGTGGTCGAAGCGCGTGATTTGGGCCACGGGAGCGCCATCCCCGCAGACACCGCCGCCTCGGGTGGTCGCCGGAGACACGTCGCGGGCGTGCTGACGTGTCCGGCGAGGTTAACCACCTGGCCCCACGCTCCAGTGAGGCTGACGTGTGGGCCCAGCCCCACACTAATCCCCCCTGTTAAGTTAAATTAAACCAAATCAATTTAATTAACACACGAGAGGCTGACAGGTGGGACCCAGTGGTCAGTGGGCCCCCTGACGCCAACATTGTGTCACTGTGACGCAATAAAGAGAATTTCTATTTAAAGAATAAATCAGAAAATGGCAGAAATTAAGTGAAACTTTGAAAATTCATAGGAAATTTATATTAACTCCAAATTTAACTTAAAATATATGAAAAATGATCAGGAGAAAATAATCTATCCAAATAGGCAACTTTCAACTATGCTTGATTTGAATTTAAATTGGGACCATTAGTATTTTCTATTTGGTTTAATTGGAATTTAATCAAATTAAATTCAAATGCTTTTTCAATTTGAATCTTAACAACAGGCCACATTTCACTTGAACATCAGAGGCATATCATACACAGTTCAAGATGAATTACTTTGATCAAACAATAGCATTTGTAACTTGACTAAAATGAATTCAAATTGGAGTTTGAATTTGCAATTTCATTTGCAATATACTCCATTTAAATGGACTTGCCTCACACATCAGAAACATACATCAAGTTTCATCCTTCAACCATGTGATTTTGCATTGTACTTATTGTGCTCCATTGCTTGTTGTTTGTCGAGTAGAGGTGGAACCGGAACAGGAGGCTGCCCCCTTCGTGTTGATGACCCTGATACCGAACCTCGTCAGCAAGGCAAGCAAACCCCCATTGATCATGTCGATAAAATCCCACTTCCCTCTCATGTCTCGCTTATGCATTGTATAGGAGGATTACCATGCTACGTTTATACCGCATAGATGAACCCATTCCTTTGCATGACCTATCATTTGTCACAGTAGTAAGCAAACCACAATCCTAGCAAATATAGGAGTTGATTGATATCATGTGGCCCCTACAATTGTTACTTCTTATTGCATGCTTCGAGTGATACAATGATGTTACTGTTATGTGAGTCGGGATGTTAGTGATCATGTTGATGATGGTGGAAATGTGTTGGTGAATCTACCCTAATACAAGGTGAACGATGAGAGGCTGTGTAGGAGTACACGGTGGGTTGTCTCGTTGAACACCTCCCTAAGTCCGAGTTCTTGTGTGGTGATCCAAGATGAAGAGTACAACCACACATTGGGCTCACTGACCCCTCTCAACCTATTAACTCATCCCTTTCGATGTCCAGATGTCGCAATAGTTCGGAGTTCTGGTAGGTTTGTGGCCTTGCTGCTAAGTGAGAGAACGGCTCAACCGAGACCGGCTTATGCACCACACACACATCATCTGGGTCCACTTCGGTAAACCGGCCGGGTTCACGATAGTGGTAGCCAACCCAGGTAGGCGGCTTTCTTGGACTAGATCGGCTATGAGGTAACAGTTGTGGTGAGCATCCTCGCTGACACCCCTTGAATGGTGTCGAGATCAAAGGCGGTAACTGATGATCATGTGTGTGTAGCGGTACACCCCTGCAGGGTTAACAAAACTATTCGAATAGCCGCGTCCGCGGTAAGGGACTGCTTGGAAAGCTTAGCTTGATTATTAGACAAATTGAACTGGATACTTATAAAACTTGCCAGGATAAGTGTGAGTGCTATGGTGTGCTTTCTCGTGGGGAAGTCGAGGAAGGCATCATAGTGGTGTAATTGGTTGGAGATGTAGTGGACTCGTGTACGCTTCTTACCTCAAGTCTGGTACTCGTAGTTCAGGACTAGCCAAGTCAAAGCTGGCACTTCTGCAATTGAACCCCACCACCCTTTGCCTTGATACATGTGCATGAGTAGTATAGTTCCTACGTAAGTCTTGCTGAGTACGACTTGGTACTCACGTTTGCTTATTCTATGTTTTAGATGAACCCACTGACCCCGAAGGTGGATTCTTCATCGAGCTCGACGACTGAAGACCAAGCTAGTGTAGTCCCAGTCAGACGAATGGTTCCCTCATGGAGGGCTTGTGTTTAAATAAGGCTTCTTAAGCCATTTGTTAAACTTTTCTATACTCAGACCTACTTTGCTTCCACTTGTTTGTTGTAATGTTGGATCACATGCTTGTGATCTCTGTGTGCACTCTGTGAGAGTTATCAATAAAATGTATACTTTGTAGAGAATTGCAATGATACCTGTTGTTCATACAAGGCATGTGTGCTGCGTGTATGTTTATAACATGCATGTTTTTGTATGGGTTTTCGAGACCTTAGTTGTGATCTGGCTGGCGGTCTTTCATACACCAAGTGGCCCTTAGATGTGCGCAGCTTGGGGCATCGCGATGCGATTTCTCGAGACTCTTTCTCGTGCACACTTTGTGGTATGATCGAGCCCGCCCTAGACCCCGACTAAGTGATCGGGCTGGAGTAAGTCTATGTAAGAGTTATGAGATAGTCGATAGTATGGTTGAGGCGACTTGTCTGTGAATATGGGAGTTCATCACCCATATCTTTAGACTTGTGTGCGTACGATGAGGACCCATCTCAGTTGATCATACAGCCTGGATGGGATGCCCCTCACGTACGATGCTTTCTGAGAATGTTCTGTGCTTGGCCTTGTCTGCTTAGACAAGTGGGTACGGTTCTCGGCTCTCCATATGACTATGTCGTAGCGGGACTTGCATACGCTAACCCCGGGTCCCGACAGGACGTCTGCACCCGGGCTTTCGATCTTGTGGGTCTTGCGCACGAGCACCTTATGCCTGAGGGTTCACAGGTGCCTGATGGCCTGGGCGCTCGGGTGGCTGCATTCGGCCCAGATGGGAAACGTATGGTGGAGCTAGTTGCGGAGAGCGTGGTGAGTGGTTCTTCCACGTCCCTTGTCGTCCTTATAGGGCATGGAGTGTCCTTTGATGATTCCTTGGTTGAGACCATCCCGGACTATTCTGATGAGCAGGACGACCGAGCCGATAAGCTGGCTCGTCGCCTGCAACAGGTTGTGGATGCTCAGGGTCCCCTTGTCGTAGGGGAGGGGGAGGCACAGTAGTGTTGCGTCTCTTTAAAACTTTGTCTGTAATTCGTGACTCCGTTGTGATGGTTGATCTTTTGCTACCTTTATCTGAGTGACTGCTTGGTTGTTCCTCTTGCTGCTTTTGATTTCTTTGTCTTAATCATCCTGCGGTAGGCCACTCCGGGCGTTCTTCGTCCGTGGAGTTCGCTGAAGGATGACGCTCGCGAGGGTGCGTACGAGTCCGTTTGCTTGTGGCTGAAGGACGCTGAGCGGGAGATTGTTCGTCTGAAGGGATCCGTAGCCGTTCAGCATACTCGGCGCGAGCGTGCTGAGGCTGTGGTTGAGAGCCTTGCGTCGTGGGTGGTGAAGTTGTCCGACCTCCTGCGGGGTGAGTCTTGCCTCTGCTTGGTTGCTTGATTCCGTTTAGTGGGTTTTGCTGTCTCTGTCTTGATCGTAGTTTTTTACTTTCAAAGTGCTGGCAGGGCGGACATGGGATGAAGAGAGGGTCGTCTAGTCGGAGATGTCGCGGCTTGATGATCCCAGAGTGCAGGTGAGCAATCCCTTTTGGGCGGATGGGGCTCGTGCTCGAGCGTTTGCTTTGCTTCGTCTCCGAGTTGAGCGGGTACCGGATGCTCTCAAATACTGCCAGCGGGTATTGGGTGGTATCCATGCTGAGTTCTATCCGTTGGAGGTGGTTCCTTCGTCCCTTGAGAGGCTCTGTCGCATATTCTCTCAGCCTGCCGAGTTACGTCGAGTGATGGATCATCAGATTCGTGCTGGAGCCCAAGCTGGTTTGGGTTTGGTCCATAGTCATTGGCCGGGGGTGGATTTTGCTCAGGTGGTGGCGCGTCCTCCAGGCGGTAGGGATCATCCGATGAATGAGCACTACATGGTTTTTGATAAACCTGCGCGCCAGGTTGTGAGGCGAGTTTGCGAGAAGAACGACCTCCATCTGGGTGCGCTTATCAAGGAAAAGTTGGATCCTAAAGATTAGGTGCTTCCCTTTGTTGTATATGCTTCTTCTTAATGGTATATATTCTCTTCTGTCTTGTTTGTGTCGTGGGGAGTTGTCTGCGTGCCTCGGGGATGGCAGTTTCGGGGAGCCCCCGAGTGCCAAGTTAATATGCCGCGGTTGCGGAGGACGCCTCGGGGGGTTGCAGCTTCGGCGAGCCCCCGAGTGCCAAGTTAATGTGCCGCGGTTGTGGAGGACGACTCGGGGGGTGGCTGCTTCGGCGAGCCCCCGAGTGCCAAGTTAATGTGCCGAGGTTGCGGAGGATGACTCAGGGGGTGGCTGTTTTGGCGAGCCCCCAAGTGCCAAGTTAATGTGTCGTGGTTGCGGAGGACGCCTCGGGGGGTGGTTGCTTTGGCGAGCCCCCGAGTGCCAAGTTAATGTGCCGCGATTGCGGAGGACGACTCGGGGGTGGCTTCTTCGGCGAGCCCCCGAGTGCCAAGTTAATGTGCCGCGGTTGCGGAGGACTCCTCGGGGGGTGGCTGCTTCGGCGAGCCCCCGAGTGCCAGGTTAATGTGCCGCGTTTGCGGAGGACGCCTCGGGGGGTGGCTGCTTCGGCGAGCCCGCGAGTGCCAAGTTAATGTGCCGCGGTTGCGGAGGACGCCTCGGGGGGGGTTGCGGCTTTGGCGAGCCCCCGAGGGCCAACAGATTTTGGGGAAAAATATATGTAATACTTTTCCTGCTGTCTCTTACAAAGAGTAGGGGGTTCTGTTGAAGACAGATCCCTTTTACTTAGAACGATGATGTAGTGGCCTTAAAGGCCTGGTAGTTTTAATTCCGAGTGCATGGGTTCTTCGGGCTATTTTCCTTTGCTTCTATGGGAGCGCTTCTTCTGCGAGTCCCGTTGTCATGCCTCCTTGGTGGGCTAGGAAGGCTTCTGCTATCTTGTGGAATTCCTTGTCGCAGCGGTCGGATCTGACGAAACTGCCGCTGATTGTGATGACCCCGTGCGGGCCTGGCATCTTCAGCTTGAGGTAGGCGTAATGGGGTACGGCCATGAAGCGAGCGAAAGCTGGTCGCCCGAGGATTGCGTGGTATTGCGAATTCCAGTCGACCACTTCAAAGTCAAGCGTTTCCTTGCGGAAGTTTGTCGCGTTACGGAAGACTACCTCCAGGCTTATCCTTCCGAGGGGGTAGACTGCCTTTCCTGGTACGATCCCGTGGAAGGTTGTGCCTGAGGACTTGAGTGCGTTGTTTTGGATAAGCATGTCGTCGAGTGTTCTGGTGAAGATGATGTTGATCCCACTGCCGCCGTCCATGAATACTCGCGACATGTCGTAATTTCCGATTCTGGCCTCGAGTACTAGCGCGGCGTGCCCTGGTTGGGGAACAACTGGCGGGTGGTCGTCCCGGGAGAAGACGATTTCTGTCTCCGACCCGCGCAGGTATTCTGGGACAGTCGGGTGTGTGGAGGTTGCCAGGAAGACTTGTCTAGTGACTTGTTTCTTCTGCCTGTTGGAAGGTCTGCCTTCTTGTATCATGTAGATCCTCCCGTGGGCTTCTGGGTACTGGTTTTCCTCTTCTGGTGTCCTTTGGCGTTCCTGGATGGCGGCCACCTGTCTTGTTGACAGAGGGGGGCTGGTGGCGCATCGTGGGCGACTGGCCCAACTGCTATGCTTGTGAGTGGTCGTGCTGTTGCGGCCACGGAGCGGCTTTTCTCCTCGGCCAACTCGTTGAAACTTCTGCAATTCCTGAGGGTGTGGGACGATCTGAGCTCTCCTCGTTCGTTTCTGAATCCGTGTATAGAACACTGTTCGTCGAGCTGTTCTTTGGCGGAGCGGAATGTGCGAGTGCCGTCGCGTGGCTGCCTTGTTCTCCATTCTCGTCTCTGAGCCTGGGGCTCGTCTTCTGGGTTGTCTCGTCGCTGTGGTCTGTTGTCATCGCGGTGCCTGCCGTTCCGATCGTCCGAGAAACCGGCGGCGACAAAATCAGGTCCTCTGTCGTCGTAGAAGTTCCGTCTGGGTCGCTTCCTTCTTCTGTCGTCTCCTCTATCTCCGTTGTAGTCGTAGTCGTACTCTGATCGTGCAGTGTGGGTTTCTGTTTCATTACGAACGGAGTCTTCTCCGTCCGCCTAGCTATTGGCTAGTTCTAACAGTCGTGCGAGTGTTCGGACTTTCATCTGTCCGAGCAGCTCCTTGAATTCAATGCGCTGAAGGCCTCGCCTGAACGCGTCGATCGCACTTTCGTCCAAGATGTCTTCCGGTGAGTTCTTGAGTATCGTCCATCGCTGGATGTATGCTCGCAGGGCCTCCCTCGTTCCTTGTTTGCATGCCCGCAGTTCCTCGAGTGAGGCTGGTCGCTTATATGTGGATTTGAAGTTTTCTAAGAAGGTGTCAGAACCCCAACTAGGGTAAGTACTAGGGTTGCTTGTGCCTTTGCATCATGTAAAAATTTCAAAAGAAATTCAAAAATGGGGAAGCAGAAAGCCCTGAGAATTTAAATAAAAAGGCCAGAAATAAATCTTTTTCCAAAAATCATTTGAATGTTTGGAAAATTCCTAGAATTGTTGCTGATCATTGCAAAAGTGGTTTGGGGATTTTCCCATGCCCATGGAATATTCAAAAATTCAAAAGGTGCATTGGAAATTAAATTAAACTCCAATTTGAAGTTAAATTCAAATTGTTTGAATTTCAAAAGTCACCAAAACTTATGAGTGGCTAACTATTTATGTTATAAGCCCACATAAAAGTTTTCATGATTTTATAAAATGCCTTGCTATTTTATTCAGGGCAAAACATATTTACAGAAAAGGAAAAACAGAAAGAAAAAGAACAAAAGGAAATCCAGCCCACCCTCTGGCCACCTCGCCCAGTAGCCGGCCCAGCCCAGCTCGCCGTGTCGTCTTCCTCCCCTCGCCTCCAAGCAGCTCGGTGGCGAGCCGAGCACCGTGGACGCCACCGAGGCTCGCCTGGAACCCCCCAGGCCTCCTCCTCGCGCCACGCAACTCGCCCAGAAGCCCCGCACCCTTTCCCCCTCCTCTGGCTTCCTCCCTGTCTCTCTTCCCCGTGAATCCAGCGCCACCAGTAGCCCTAGCGGAGCACGCCTCCGTAGAGCGCGTGGCCACCTTGCTCCCCTCGTCGCACCGCCGTGTCTGTTGAACTCCCCGTCCACGTCTCCATCAAGCTGCCGTATCAATTCGAGCCAAGCGCCACTGGAGGAGACGTCCGCTTCAAGAATTCATCGCCGGCCACCGAGCTCGTCTCCACGAATTCCACCGCCACCTCGCCTCCTCCGGCTACCCCGAGCTCACCGTCGCGTTCAGCGTAACGAGCTCTCCTTTTCCCCCCACTCCGCTGGCCTTTTAGCACCTCGTGACTGGATTCCGGCGAGGCAGTGTTTCGGCCGCCGCCATGGTCGATGCTCCCGAGCTCTGGAGCACGCCAGTGACCCCCCAATGGGCCCACTGGACGCACGGGAGCAAGGGCTCTCTCCTGGTGCTTCTTGCGAGTCAAATGGAGGCCAGGAGCCTCTCCCCCGTCGCAGCAGTACCACGGCCGCCGCGCCACGTTGACGCCGGCGAGGCTCCGGCCACCCCCGAGCCTCCCCGTGGGCACTGGGTGACGCGGGTGACCTCGGGCGTCACTCTGGTGGCCTCGGCAAGCTCTCCAGTGGCCGGAATCGCCACTCCGGCGAGGCGCCGCCGCGTCCAGTGACGCCGGCGTCGAGCCGCCGGCAGCCCAGGCCATTAGCACCTAATGACCCAGCTTAACCCCCCCGGGTCCATGACAAGTGGGCCCCAGGCCACCCCTAACCCACTGTTAGTTAAGCTAACAGAGGGATTAACCCCTATGAGGCTGACATGGGGACCCCACTGGTCAGCCCCCCCCCCCTGACGTCACCCCCACGCCATGCTGGCGCAATAATTTAATTCCAGAAATTAGAAATGATTTAATTAAAACAGAGATAATTCCAGAAAATGAGTTAAACTTGGAAAATTCATAACTAATTCATTTTAACTCCAAATATAACAAATAATATGTCTAAAAATATCAGAAAAATCCAAGGATTATGAATATGGGCTCTGTTTTCATGTTTGACCAATTAAAATTGGGTGACCAGTGCAAAACATCCATATGGCTTTATTTCAAATTCAAATTTGAAGCACATTTGCAAATGACTTTGCATTTGACTTCTTTTAAATGGAATTGTACCCACATTGTGACCAAGAACATCAACATTTCAATATTGATCATGTGTTTGATGCATTGCAAATAAATTTATACCTTGTTTGATTTTTTGCTCGATAGACGTGCAACTGGAACCGGAGGCTACCCCCTTCGTTGAAGACACCGATATCGAACCTCGTCAGCAAGGCAAGCAAACCCCATTGATCATGTCTATAAAATCATATTTCCCTCTTAGTCTCGCTTATGCATGTTTAGGAGATCACCGAGACATGTTCTTTCGCATAGTTGAACCCATTCCGATGCATGACCTATCATTTTGTCACAGTATTAAGCAAACCACAACCCTAGCAGATTTAGGAGTTGAATGATGAGCATGTGGCCCCTACAACTGTTACTGCTTTGCTGCTTAGTGATACAATGAGGATGTATTGATTGTGAGTCGGGATGGAATGAACACAGTGGTGTTGATGAAAGTGAAACGTGTTGGTGAATCCACCTAAGCAAAGGTGAACGATGAGAGGCTGTGTAGGAGTACACAGTGGGTTGTCTCGTTGAACACTGCCCTAGGCCCCGAGTTCCTGTTTTGTGATCCAAGACAAAGAGTATGACCACATGTAGGGTTTTATGGGAGCCCCGTTTGGCCTCTTTACATACCCGATCCGGTCCAGGAGTCACAATAGATTCGGGCTTTCCTTTTGGCATATGCATAGAAAAAGTATGAAGAAAAGGTTGCATCATCCTAGATATGTGGTGGACTTGTGAGGCAGTGAAACCATCTGCAAGAGGTGGCGTCTCGGTCCCTTACATTATCTGAGTCCGTTTCGTGGAACCGGCCGGACTCTCGAGCGGTGCCAAACTCAGGTAGTCGACTCCTGGATTAGAGAAGGTGATGTGAGGTTAGTGCCTTGGTTTCATCCACGTCCGACATCCGCTTGAAGGATGCCAAGAACGAGGCGATAAGTGATGACACGTGTGTGAAGATGTACACCCCTGCAGGGTTAATGAACTATTCGAATAGCCGTGTCCGCGGTTATGGACTACTTGGAAACCTCTACTTGATCATAGATAACTTGAATGGATACTTATAAAACTCGCAAGATAAGCGTGAGTGCTATGGTGTGCCTCCTCGTGGGGAAGTCGAGGAAGTAACCATAGTGGTGTATTGGTTGGAGATGTAGTGGAATCGTGTACGCTTCTTACCTCAAAGTCTGGTACTCGTAGTACAGGATTAGCCAAGTCAAAGCTGGCTCTTCTGCATGTTGAAACCCCACCTCCTTTACCTTGATACTTGAGCATGAGTAGTGTAGTTCTGATGTAAGTTTGCTGAGTACGACTTTGTACTCACGTTTGCTTATTCTATGTTTTAGATAAGAACCGGACCCTGATGGAGTCACCTTCGTGAAGCTCGACGTTGTCTAAGTTAGTATAGTCCCAGACAGCAGTCTGGTCCCTCGTGGAAGGGCATGTTTGTTTTACAAGGCTTCTCTAAGCCATTTGTTAAACTTGTCTGTACTCAAACCTAATTTGCTTCCGTTGTATGATGTAATGTTGATCACATACATGTGATCTTTGTATGCTCTATGTGTATATCAATAAAGAATACTTTGTAGAGTTATGTGATGATACCTGCTGTTCATACTAGGCATTTGTGCTGCGTGTATGTTTATAACATGCATGTCTTAGTATGGGTTTTCGAGACCTTAGTTGTGATCTGCCTGGCGGTCCTTTATACACCAAGTGGCCCTTAGATGTGCGCAGCTTGGGGCATCGCGATGCGATTGTTCGTGACTCTGTCACGTGCACACTTTGTTGTATGATCGAGCCCGCCCTAGACCCCGACTAAGTGATTGGGCTGGAGTAAGTTTATGTAAGAGTTAGGATCCAATCGATAACATGGTTGAGGCGACTTGTCTATGAGTATGGGATTCACCACCCATAAGCATTTAGACTTGTAAGCGGACGTTGAGGACCCATCTCAGTTGATCATCCGGCCTGAATGGGATGCCCCTCACGTTCGATGCTTACCGAGAACGTTCTGTGCTTGGCCTTGTCTGCTTAGACAAGTGAGTACGGTTCTCGGCTCTCCATGTGATTGTATCATGACTGGAATTACATATGCTAACTCCGGGTCCCGACAGACTTGGTATCAGAGCAGGATTGTCTGTAGGATTATCAAACCCTTGGTCGAAGTCGAGTCTAGCATTCTATAGTTATATAGTTACTTGGGTATATAAGGGAACAACGTAAGGCTTCTTTTTCTCCTTATCCTCATCGATCTAAGTTCTGGGTCACCCTTATCTTTTCTACGGGATTATAGGACTAGGCTCATCTATGTCTGACTAGAACATCTCGTTGAGTGCTTCCTTGTAGCCGTAGGACAGTTGTGGTCGTCCAGACTCATCGTTCTGTTGAGTTCCTTGAAGAAGTTCTGTCCAATTTCTTCGAGGTTGTTTCATTTTCCATCCCGGTGTAGCCGTTATGCTGCCGGATTTGTTCCAAGTTTCTGTGGATCTTTGCCTTCGCATTATAATCTTTTCCGCCTTCATCATGTCTTGTTATCCTTGAATCCATCATTCAACCTGTTCTGATTGTTGATTTTTATCACACAGGATGTCAGGTGGAACTCGTAGTGCTGTTCGTCGAAATCGAGACCGTGTTCGGAATCGAAATGATGATGCACCTCCACCACCGCCTTCTGCGGCGGAAATCATGATGGAAGCTGAGAAGAATCAACGTGACCAAACACGTCTTCTGGAGCTCATCGATCAGAATACCTCACGTCATCGTAATGTGGTTGTGAGCATCCAGGACTTCATCCTCCTCAAGCCACCGGTATTCCGATGTTCTTCTGAGCCCCTTGAAGCTGATGATTGGCTCCGTTCCATCGAGCGTAAGCTTGATACGGCACATGTTGCTCCCCATGATCGAGTTATATTCGCGGCATACTTTCTGGAAGGTGCTGTCGCTGAATGGTGGGAGAACTATGTTGCTATGCAGCCAGATAGTCACGTAGTGACTTGGCAGGAGTTCTGTGTTGCCTTTCGAGGGTACCACCTTCTGGATGAGTTGATGGAGCGCAAGAAAGAAGAGTTCTGCAACCTGACCCAAGGAGAGATGTCCATCCATGGGTATGTGAGAGAGTTCAACCGTCTTGCTCGGTATGCCCAAGATGAGATCACCACCGATGCCAGAAAGCAGGCAAGGTTCCGTAAAGGACTTAGCCCCATCCTTCGTCATGTCCTCAACCTCATCGAATTTGCCACCTTTGAGGATTTAGTCAACAGATCCTTCAGAGCTGAGCATGGCAATGAAATGTTCGAAGAGTCCCGCAAGCATGCTCTTGAGCATGCCCCTTCTTCAAGGTCAGCCCCTCAGAAACGCAGAATTTGGATTCCAAACCGTGTCATACCTCAAAACCTTATTCAGAGACCACCACCGGATATATGCCATCCACCCCAACACATTATTCCACCCAGGAATGATGGTGTGCAATCAAGTAATCCCACTCCCAGCAATTCAGGCAGGGTATGTTTCACGTGTGGTCTGACAGGCCATTACTTCCGACAGTGCCCTACAGTGTTGGTGACACCACGTCGACCTAGTCACAAGCCTCCAAAGAAATCCACCACCAAAGCCTTTCCAGCAAAGCCTTCATCCACTAGTAGTGGTTGTGTGAACCAAATCTCATTTGAGGAAACCAGTGCTGCTTCTGATGTCATCCTTGGCACACTCCCAGTCAATCATGTCCCCGCCTCCGTTCTTTTCGATCCAGGAGCTTCTCATTCATTCATGTCGGAGAGTTATGCACTTCGTCATGAGTTTCCTTTTGAAGAAATGTTTTCTCCAATGATCATTCAAACTCCTGGTTCAAAGTGGCAAACTAATAGAGTAAGCCATGGCAATCAAATTGCAATTGAGGGTTTAGTATTCCTTGCTTCTCTTATAGCCCTCAAGTCTTCGGACATTGATGTCATCCTAGGAATGGATTGGTTATCAAGGAAGAATGCTTTCCTTGATTGTAAAGCCAAATCAGTCAAACTCACCCATCCTTCAGGCCAGACCATTGACTACACATCACCTAGCTCTAGAATCCAGATGCATACTTTGAATGTGCTTCCCCTTCCGAACCTTGAAGATGTTCCGGTGGTTCGTGACTTCCCGGATGTCTTTCCTGAAGAGCTGCCGGGAATGCCACCCGACAGGTGTGTAGAATTCATAGTGGATCTTATACCAGGCAGAGCCCCAATTTCCAGACGACCATATAGAATGGCCCCACATGAGTTAGCTGAGCTAAAAACCCAACTTGATGCTTCGTTGGCAAAAGGCTTCATCCGCCCTAGCTCATCGCCATGGGGTTGCCCCGTTCTGTTCGTAACGAAGAAAGATGGAACAGAAAGGATGTGTGTAGACTATCGCCCGCTAAATCTAGCGACGATAAAGAACAAGTACCCACTGCCCAGGATCAATGATCTTTATGATCAACTTGCTGGATCCTCTGTCTTCTCCAAGATGGATTTGAGATTAGGTTATCATCAAATCAAGATCCGAAACGAGGACATTCCAAATACGGCTTTTACTACTCGTTATGGTCTTTACGAGTACACCGTCATGTCCTTTGGTTTAACCAATGCCCCCGCCACATTCTCGCGCTTGATGAATTCGATCTTCATGGAGTACCTAGATAAATTTGTTGTGGTTTATCTTGATGACATTCTCATCTACTCGAAGAACGAAGAAGAGCACGCAGAACATCTTAGGTTGGTATTGATGAAACTTAGAGAGCATCGCCTTTATGCCAAGTTCTCCAAGTGTGAATTTTGGCTACCAGAAGTGACCTACTTAGGCCACATGATTTCTGCGAAAGGTGTTGCAGTCAATCCCAAGAGAGTTCAGGCCGTCCTTGACTGGACTCCACCTGAATCGGTTAAGCAAGTTAGGAGTTTTCTTGGCCTAGCCAGCTATTGCCGCCGCTTCGTCGAGAACTTTTCTAAAGTTGCAAAGCCTCTTACTGAACTCCTCAAGAAAGATAAGAAATTCCAATGGGCTCCCAAGTGCGAGGAAAGCTTTCAAGAGCTAAAAAGAAGATTGACTTCTGCACCCGTACTTGCACCTCCAGACACAAAAAGGGATTTCGAGATCTGTTGTGATGCTTCACGGCAAGGGTTAGGATGCATACTTATGAAAGATCGATATGTGGTAGATTTTGCTTCACGCCAGTTGCGGCCACATGAAGAGAACTATCCAACCCATGATCTTGAACTCGCTGCCGTAGTTCATGCCCTGAAGACTTGGCGACATTACCTCCTTGGTAATCGTTGTGAGATCTATTCCGACCACCAAAGCCTCAAATACATATTCACCCAGCCAGATCTTAATCTCAGGCAAAGACGCTGGATAGAGTTGATAAAAGATTATGACTTAGGAATTTCTTACAGCCCAGGCAAAGCCAATGTCATGGCCGATGCACTAAGTCGTAAGTCGTATTGTAACAACCTCATGTTACAACAGTATCAACCACTTCTTCATGTGGAATTTTGCAAGCTCAATCTTGAGATAGTTCCTCGTGGATCTCTTTTCAACTTGGTGGCGAAGCCAACCCTTGAGGATCAAATCATAGCCGCCCAGAAACAAGATAGTAGTATTCAAGAGATCAAGCAGAACATTGTTAGTGGAGTTGCTAAATGTTTCTCTGCAAATGATCAAGGAATGATATTCTTTGAAAATCGTTTAGTAGTTCCTGAGAATGAAGACCTAAAGCAGCTGATCCTTAAGGAAGCTCATGACACTCCCCTCTCAATTCATCCCGGTAGCACAAAAATGTACCGAGATCTACGCCAGAGATTTTGGTGGACCCGGATGAAGAGAGACATTGCACAATTTGTTGCCGAATGTGATGTTTGTCGTCGCATTAAGGCAGAACACCAAAGACCTGCTGGTACTCTTCAACCATTGTCTATTCCCGAGTGGAAATGGGACAAGGTCGGTATGGACTTCAGCACCGGCTTTCCAAAAACCCAGAAAGGAAATGATGCCATCTTCGTTGTCATTGATCGACTTTCAAAAGTTGCTCACTTCCTTCCAGTTCGCGAGTCTATAACTGCTAGCCAGTTAGCAGACTTGTACGTCTCTAGAATAGTGTCTCTTCACGGTGTTCCTTTGGTGATCAATTCTGATCGTGGTAGCCTTTTCACCTCTAGATTTTGGGAAAGTTTTCAAAATGCTATGGGAACTCATCTATCCTTTAGTACAGCTTTCCACCATCAATCTAGCAGTCAAGTTGAAAGGGTTAATCAAATCTTGGAAGACATGCTCAGAGCTTGTGTTATCTCATTCGGAAAGAATTGGGAGAAATCTCTTCCATTTGCCGAATTTGCTTATAACAATAGCTATCAATCTAGTCTGAACATGGCTCCCTTTGAATTCCTCTATGGCAGACGATGTCGAACACCCCTAAACTGGTCAGAAACCGGTGAAAGACAACTCTTTGGACCGGATATGATCAAGGAAGCAGAAGAGCAAGTTCGCATTGTTCGTGATCGTTTGAAAGCCGCTCAGTCTCGTCAAAAGAGCTAATATGATCGTCATCATAGAGAGGAGAGCTACAATATTGATGAGAAGGCTTACCTCCGGGTTACTCCTCTGAAGGGAACCCAAAGATTCGGTATCAAAGGTTGGCCCCACGTTACATCGGACCTTTCCGCATTATTGCTAAACGTGGAGAAGTTGCCTACCAACTTGAACTACCTCCGCACCTTTCCCGAGTACATGATGTATTCCATGTGTCACAACTCAGGCGTTGCTTCAAGGACCCCATCCGCGAAGTCGACCATGAAACGCTTGATCTCCAAGATGACCTTTCTTATCGAGAATACCCTGTTCGTATTCTTGATTCAACAGAGCGTGTCACTCGTCGTCAGAAGATCAAGTTCCTCAAAGTGCAATGGTCACATCACTCCGAGAAAGAAGCAACATGGGAAAGAGAAGACCGCCTCCGTTCCGAGTACCCCACCTTCCTCCCGACGACTTCTTTTGAGTGGGGGCGAGTTGTCAGAACCCCAACTAGGGTAAGTACTAGGGTTGCTTGTGCCTTTGCATCATGTAAAAATTTCAAAAGAAATTCAAAAATGGGGAAGCAGAAAGCCCTGAGAATTTAAATAAAAAGGCCAGAAATAAATCTTTTTCCAAAAAACGTTTGAATGTTTGGAAAATTCCTAGAATTGTTGCTGATCATTGCAAAAGTGGTTTTGGGATTTTCCCATGCCCATGGAATATTCAAAAATTCAAAAGGTGCATTGGAAATTAAATTAAACTCCAATTTGAATTTAAATTCAAATTGTTTGAATTTCAAAAGTCACCAAAACTTATGAGTGGCTAACTATTTATGTTATAAGCCCACATAAAAGTTTTCATGATTTTATAAAATGCCTTGCTATTTTATTCAGGGCAAAACATATTTACAGAAAAGGAAAAACAGAAAGAAAAAGAACAAAAGGAAATCCAGCCCAACCCCTGGCCACCTGGCCCAGTAGCTGGCCCAACCCAGCTCGTCGTGTCGTCTTCCTCCCTCGCCTCCAAGCAGCTCGGTGGCGAGCCGAGCACCGTGGACGCCACCGAGGCTCGCCTGGAACCCCCCAGGCCTCCTCCTCGCGCCACGCAACTCGCCCAGAAGCCCCGCACCCTTTCCCCCTCCTCTGGCTTCCTCCCTGTCTCTCTTCCCCGTGAATCCAGCGCCACCAGTAGCCCTAGTGAAGCATGCCGCCGTAGAGCGCGTGGCCACCTTGCTCCCCTCGCCGCACCGCCGTGTCCGTTGAACTCCCCGTCCACGTCTCCATCAAGCTGCCGTATCAATTCGAGCCAAGCGCCACAGGAGGAGACGTCCGCTTCAAGAATTCATCGCCGGCCACCGAGCTCGTCTCCACGAATTCCACCGCCACCTCGCCTCCTCCGGCTACCCCGAGCTCACCGTCGCGTTCAGCGTAAGGAGCTCTCCTTTTCCCCCCACTCCGCTGGCCTTTTAGCACCTCGTGACTGCATTCCGGCGAGGCAGTGTTTCGGCCGCCGCCATGGTCGATGCTCCCGAGCTCTGGAGCACGCCAGTGACCCCCCAATGGGCCCACTGGACGCACGGGAGCAAGGGCTCTCTCCTGGTGCTTCTTGCGAGTCAAATGGAGGCCAGGAGCCTCTCCCCCGTCGCAGCAGTACCACGGCCGCCGCGCCACGTTGACGCCGGCGAGGCTCCGGCCACCCCCGAGCCTCCCCGTGGGCACTGGGTGACGCGGGTGACCTCGGGCGTCACTCTGGTGGCCTCGGAAAGCTCTCCGGCAGCCCAGGCCATTAGCACCTAATGACCCAGCTTAACCCCCCGGGTCCATGACAAGTGGGCCCTAGGCCACCCCTAACCCACTGTTAGTTAAGCTAACAGAGGGATTAACCCCTGTGAGGCTGACATGGGGACCCCACTGGTCAGCCCCCCCCCTGACGTCACCCCCACGCCATGCTGGCGCAATAATTTAATTCCAGAAATTAGAAATGATTTAATTAAAACAGAGAAAATTCCAGAAAATGAGTTAAACTTGGAAAATTCATAACTAATTCATTTTACCTCCAAATATAACAAATAATATGTCTAAAAATATCAGAAAAATCCAAGGATTATGAATATGGGCTCTGTTTTCATGTTTGACCAATTAAAATTGGGTGAACAGTGCAAAACATCCATATGGCTTTATTTCAAATTCAAATTTGAAGCACATTTGCAAATGACTTTGCATTTGACTTCTTTTAAATGGAATTGTACCCACATTGTGACCAAGAACATCACCATTTCAATATTGATCATGTGTTTGATGCATTGCAAATAAATTTATACCTTGTTTGATTGTTTGCTCGATAGACGTGCAACTAGAACCGGAGGCTACCCCCTTCGTTGAAGACACCGATATCGAACCTCGTCAGCAAGGCAAGCAAACCCCATTGATCATGTCTATAAAATCCTATTTCCCTCTCAGTCTCGCTTATGCATGTTTAGGAGATCACCGAGACACGTTCTTTCGCATAGTTGAACCCATTCCGATGCATGACCTATCATTTTGTCACAGTATTATGCAAACCACAACCCTAGCAGATTTAGGAGTTGAATGATGAGCATGTGGCCCCTACAACTGTTACTGATTTGCTGCTTAGTGATACAATGAGGATGTATTGATTGTGAGTCGGGATGGAATGAACACAGTGGTGTTGATGAAAGTGAAACGTGTTGGTGAATCCACCTAAGCAAAGGTGAACGATGAGAGGCTGTGTAGGAGTACACAGTGGGTTGTCTCGTTGAACACTGCCCTAGGCCCCGAGTTCCTGTTTTGTGATCCAAGACAAAGAGTATGACCACATGTAGGGTTTTATGGGATCCCCGTTTGGCCTCTTTACATACCCGATCCGGTCCAGGAGTCACAATAGATTCGGGCTTTCCTTTTGGCATATGCATAGAAAAAGTATGAAGAAAAGGTTGCATCATCCTAGATATGTGGTGGACTTGTGAGGCAGTGAAACCATCTGGCAGAGGTGGCGTCTCGGTCCCTTACATTATCTGAGTCCGTTTCGTGGAACCGGCCGGACTCTCGAGCAGTGCCAAACTCAGGTAGTCGACTCCTGGATTAGAGAAGGTGATGTGAGGTTAGTGCCTTGGTTTCATCCACGTCCGACATCCGCTTGAAGGATGCCAAGAACGAGGCGATAAGTGATGACACGTGTGTGAAGATGTACACCCCTGCAGGGTTAATGAACTATTCGAATAGCCGTGTCCGCGGTTATGGACTACTTGGAAACCTCTACTTGATCATAGATAACTTGAATGGATACTTATAAAACTCGCAAGATAAGCGTGAGTGCTATGGTGTGTCTCCTCGTGGGGAAGTCGAGGAAGTAACCATAGTGGTGTATTGGTTGGAGATGTAGTGGACTCGTGTACGCTTCTTACCTCAAAGTCTGGTAGTCGTAGTACAGGATTAGCCAAGTCAAAGATGGCTCTTCTGCATGTTGAAACCCCACCTCCTTTACCTTAATACTTGAGCATGAGTAGTGTAGTTCTGATGTAATTCTTGCTGAGTACGACTTTGTACTCACGTTTGCTTATTCTATGTTTTAGATAAGAACCGGACCCTGATGGAGTCACCTTCGTGAAGCTCGACGTTGTCTAAGTTAGTATAGTACCAGACAGCAGTCTGGACCCTCGTGGAAGGGCATGTTTGTTTTACAAGGCTTCTCTAAGCCATTTGTTAAACTTGTCTATACTCAGACCTAATTTGCTTCCGTTGTATGATGTAATGTTGATCACATACATGTGATCTTTGTATGCTCTATGTGTATATCAATAAAGAATACTTTGTAGAGTTATGTGATGATACCTGCTGTTCATACTAGGCATGTGTGCTGCGTGTATGTTTATAACATGCATGTCTTAGTATGGGTTTTCGAGACCTTAGTTGTGATCTGGCTGGCGATCCTTTATACACCAAGTGGCCCTTAGATGTGCGCAGCTTGGGGCATCGCGATGCGATTGTTCGTGACTCTGTCACGTGCACACTTTGTTGTATGATCGAGCCCGCCCTAGACCCCGACTAAGTGATCGGCCTGGAGTAAGTTTATGTAAGAGTTAGGATCCAATCGATAACATGGTTGAGGCGACTTGTCTATGAGTATGGGATTCACCACCCATAAGCATTTAGACTTGTAAGCGAACGTTGAGGACCCATCTCAGTTGATCATCCGGCCTGAATGGGATGCCCCTCACGTTCGATGCTTACCGAGAACGTTCTGTGCTTGGCCTTGTCTGCTTAGACAAGTGAGTACGGTTCTCGGCTCTCCATGTGATTGTATCATGACTGGAATTACATATGCTAACCCCGGGTCCCGACAGAAGGCTCCTCGGAACTGGCTCCAGGAGCTGATGGATCCGCGCCGAAGATTCTACAGCCAATGCCGAGCGGAGCTCTCGAGCATGAGCTGCACGTACTGCATTGCCGTGAAGTTGGTTCCTCTTTGAAATTTGACTGATGTTAGATAGTTGTCGAGCCATGCCTCCTTCTCCTCGAGTCCGTTGTACTTTAGTGTCGTGGAGTTCAGTTTGAACCCGTTTGGCATACGCGTCTCACGTATGGCGCATGTGAAGCATAGTGCTCCGCATGGATCGATTTCCTCGTCGGAAGCCTCTTCGTCCGAGCACTCGTCACGTGATGCGCGTCTTCGCCTGCTGCGGTTGACTCTGTTCTACGTAATGTCGTCTCGCGCATCTCGCCGAGTGCTGCGGCGCCTGTTTTTGTCGTCGCTGTCGTGTTTCTTGTACCTGTCGGGGCGCCTGCGCCTGTCGTCGTTACTGTCGTCATCGTCGTCGTCGTCTGGTGAACTGGGGTCCCTGTCCGGTGTCATCTCGCGAGTCTGCCGTTTTGCGCTGGATTTCTTAGGCACCGAGACGTCGATGGAGTCCTTCATTATCTGCAAAGCAATGGAAGTGTAGCGATCCGTCTTGCCCTTTCTGGTTTTCAGGGCGCGGGACAGGTAGTCATGGGCGCTTATAAGTGCTTCTGCCGGAGTGAGGGGCTCTTCTTCGTCGTCGTCTTCCTCTAATCTGAAGTCGTCTTCATGTTTCCGCACCACTCTCGTCCTTTCTGTCTTCCGCAGGTTGTTGAGTTTCGATCTATTGCGGGTGGGGGGGTCGTAGCCTGGTGAGTCACTTCTGGGAAGTTGTCTGCGACTGCTTTTCTCTTCGAGTTCCTCCTTTTCTTGCTTCTCCATGGCTAGGCGCCATTGTCTCGTCTGCTGGGTTAGCTCGCCCGCTTGCTTGTTGTATGCTCTTAGCTCGTCCCTTGAGGTATCTGATGGTAGTAGCCTGCCGCGGGCGACTCCTTCATTTACCATTGCCATTGATTCCTTGGACAAGTATATATTTTCTTTGGTTGGTCCGTCTGTCGCTGCAACTGGGGTTTGCTGCCTGCTGCGTGATGGCTGGCTGCCTTGGCCGGGTGCTTGCTGCTTGCTGCTTGGCAGCTAACTGCTTTTTTGATTGCTAGGTCCTTGTTCCACATGGACTTTCCTTGGTATGGTCCCCGGTTCTCCTAGCTGTACGACCATCTGACTAGTGTTGCCGGGACCTGCTGCCCTCTTGGTGGTTGGGGTGTCTTGACGAGTGCCTGGGTCTTCGACTCGTTCGTTGTTACCTGACGCTGGTGCGCCAACTTCTGCCATGAACACTTGTGATGGTGTCCTTGCTGCCTCCTTGCTGATGCGTGTCATGTTGCTTCTCCATGTTGTGGCTCCACTCAGGCGGTCGCGAGTGGCGTGGAGCCTTGAGTTGGGTGGGTAGCTGCGGCTGCCAGATAGGCTGGCCGTGCAGGCGGTGTACGCTCCGGTCACTGCTGCAGGTGTTGCCGTGGGTGCGCGGGTGCTGTCGGTGAGGTGAATAGTCCCCCAGTGGTTGATGTGTATATCTGATACGCTCGGAAGATCAGGTTGACGCCGGAGTGTAGATCGGTGAAGACTGGCTGGAGGGCCGAGAGGTGGGCCGTGAATCCGAGGGACTCGAACAGATTGGATCTTGCCGGAGCCGTCAAGTCGATGGGTGTTGATGATGATGAGGCCGCTGAGATCGTGTTCCCAACCTGCGCGGTTCCCACAGACGGCGCCAATTGACGGGGATCAACCCCGGGAAATCCCATGGTCAGGGACCCTGGGTTAGTCATGAGAGGCACAGGTTGGACGATACCTCGTCGGCAAATAGGGAGGCACGCTCCTGCTCGATATTATTGATGGGGGAGATGCAATTACAGGGGATGCCAAGGCTGGAGCGCTCAAGGCTAGGGTTACAGATGATATTGGTTGTCTCTGGTGTCGCCCCTCCTAGCCCTTATATACTGGGCTAGGTCTCGGGGAGTTCATCTACGTTTACAGGTAAGCTTTCCTAACCCTAGCTTGCTCCGTACGGCAGGTCTTCGCACCTTCCTTGTGAGTCGTAGACTCCTACGTCGGTGCCAATTAGCGGGCCGAGGTTGTATCTTCATGGGCCTTCTGTCGTCATGGACACTAGGTAGGCTCATCCGTAGGAGTCGTGGGGTCACCCCCTTGTCAGTCTCCGGCCTTCGGCTTATTCCATTGGTGGATGGTGATCGGGATCATGTCCCTAACAAGAACCCCGCACTGAGCAGAAAATGCATCCTTGGTCCGGCTGGGTTCAATCGGTTGGCCATCTCTATTGATGCTGGTGATCGTGAACCTTTCATCCGGGCGCAACTTTTTCTTCGGGCCTCGTCTCGTTACCGAAGTTTGGCTCGATCCAGATACGGAGGGCTAGAAAAGAAGAAAGAAGAGAGTTAATATGTGTACACAGTCCAAAATAATTAATGCATCAATTAGCTAGTCAGCACAGGCTTAATTATTATATATACCTCGCCGGACTTTCCAACAACTCCTTCCTCCGTTCGCTCACATGAGCCATCATAAGCATGTCCTTCCACCTCCATTGTCCGATCATCGGAGCCTGCTTCACCCTCTTCTTCCAGACCATAGGTGTCGTTCAGAAACTGGAAGACATCACCTCCTTCCCGGACGATGTCGCCCACCAACAACGGTCCTTCGGGGATGATTTCCCCCAACATATCTTCTTGTTCTACGTTTCTTTGACGATCGTCCATAGTTACTGCAAAATATTAATTACAACATGACACTTAATATACAAACATGATATAGCCTCGACAATAAACCTATATAAGATGACCCTCGACCCCTCGACCCCCTCACGTCACGTTTGTCTAGTGTCAAAGGATTCAAACAAATAAAACCATGTCTTCATCATTAGGCGAAAGTAACACGCGCATGATGGTTAAGCTCTCCAAAGTTATTTTGGAACGGAGTCCCAGATAGGATAATTTTCTTTTTGATACAAAGTTCAGCAAGAGCCTTCCGAATATCGCTATTTGGAAGGCCTGTTCTGAAATTCGTACCAAAAAGCGAATTATCATATCCGGGACTCCGTTCCAAAACAACTTTGGAGAGAACTTCCTACCATCATGCCCCGGTTACTTCCGGCTAATGATGAAGCCATGGATTTCTTCAATACTTTGGCACAAGGCAACCTCTCGACACATTGGCGATCCACCCCTCGACGACCATCGACCCTCGACGACCCTCGACCGTCTACGACTCATGCAACCAATGTCTGATGGAAAGTGTGACGAATTCGGCTTTTAAAAAGACCCCGAATCAAAAAAAGTTCAACATGAAAGTTCTTTATCTCCCCAAGGACTACAACTTTGATGTTTTGTGTTTTCCATCCTAGGATCATATGTGTCCTCTAAAAACTAAAACGCGACGCCATTATCATGCACATGTCAAACCGCTCAAATTTTTGTACTGTTCAATTGCAAATTTGCATACACCATTATTGCAACAATGAATACATAAATCTTTTTTTTAATTTTTCAACATGTGTAAAATACATAAGTATTTTGCAAATTTGCATTTAACAGTGGAATCATCTAGCAACAAAATTTAACTTTGGAATCATCGATTCTAGCATCATATAACACCAAAATTGCATTTAACAGTACATAGAGCAAAATTTTCTTTTATCTATTTTTTTTCTTATTATTTTCCTTTTTCCCTCTCCCTTTTTTCCTTTTTCCTTCTTCCTTCTTCCTATTTTCTTCTTCCCGCGGGCCACACAGCAAGGCACAGTCGTGGCCATGGCCGTGGCCGACGGCGACCAGCGGCAAGAAGCATGGGGGCGGGGGCGGGCGCGGGCGAGGTGAGCAGGCGGCGACCAGCGGAGGCGCGCACGAGCCGGCGAGCACGGCTAGCTCCCGTCCATGGCCGTGGCCGTGGCGAGCACGGCTAGCTCTACGTACAATACGTAGAGGGAAAAGGGGGGAGGGGCTCACAGCGACGGCGGGTGCGACGGGGGCGGCTGGCGGGAACGACGTGGGGGAGTACGGCGCGCGACGACGGGGGCGGCGGGCGTCGGTTGGGCAGCCTGATGGCACCGGTTTCGTCTCCGGCGTTGTCGGGGGAAATGGCGAGATTAGAACTGAAAATTTATAAGTGCCATTTATATACCCAGAGTATTGATACCGGTTCGTGCCAACAACCGGGACCAATGCCCCCCTTTAGTCCCGGTTGATGACACCAACCGGGACCAAAGGTTTTTTTCAGCAGCCGAAAAGGCAGCAAACAGAGACCTTTGGTTCCGGTTGGTGCCACCAACCGGGACTAAAGGGGGGCATTGGTCCCGGTTGGTGGCACGAACCGGTACCAATGCTCCCCTTTAGTTCCGGTTGGTGCCACCAACTGGAACCAAACGCCTTGCGCCGCGGAGCGGTGGGATGTTTAGTCCGACCTCGCTAGTCGAGGGAGCGCTCGAGCGGTTTATAAGCGCTGCTGCGCGTACCGTCTCGAGCTCCTCTCAACTGCAGGCCTCCGGGCCTAATCTGGTACTACTTGCCTGTGGGCCTATTGGGCCTATTGCGGGCCTGAATCCTGGCCCATGGTTGGGTTTCTAGTCATATTCAGGCCGTGGTGGCCCAATACGTGCCATTTTTTTCCTTTTTTCCAGTTTTTTTGTTTTCTTTTTTGCTTTATTTAATTTTCCAATTTCTAGCACTACAAATGAACTCCGAAAATGTTGAAACTTGGAATGGTATCATCATTTGACCCACATAGCATGTGCTAAAAAGTTGAGAGGGTTACGGCAAAAACCGGATGCACTTCGTGTACAAAATGGACAATCTCTTTCGAAGTATCAGGGTTTCGGACAAAAACTCATCTGTTACAAAGGGATTTCATTTTTTTGAACTTATTTGAACTCTAGACTTTTTGTGTGTTCAAAATGAACCATTCAAAGCTACATCCTTAATTTTCAACCCTTTCTGACTTCATCTGTCTTCAATTTTTCTTCGCTTGTGTCCTTTGCTTATTGCACCGTAACCATGGATATTCTTCATGGCTTAACAGTGAGCTTGGATCAGCCTTGACTTGAAGGGAGGAATTTCATGAAACTTTTCATAATCTTCAGACATGTCTGTCTTGCCCTCCAATCCCACGATGTCTCTTTTTCCTGAAAAAACTATGTGGCGCTTTGGCTCATCGTATGATGTATTCGCTTCCTTATCTTTTCTTTTTCTCGGTTTGTAGACATGTCCTTCACATAGAAAACCTGCGCCACATCATTGGCTAGGACGAATGGTTCGTCTATGTACCCAAGATTGTTCAGATCCACTGTTGTCATTCCGTACTGTGGGTCTACCTCTACCCCGCCTCCTGACAGATTGACCCATTTGCACTTAAACAAAGGGACCTTAAAATCATGTCCGTAGTCAAGTTCCCATATGTCCACTATGTAACCATAATATGTGTCCTTTCCCCTCTTGGTTGCTGCATCAAAGCGGACACCACTGTTTTGGTTGGTGCTCTTTTGATCTTGGGAGATCGTGTAAAATGTATTTCCATTTATCTCGTATCCTTTGTAAGTCAATACAGTTGAAGATGGTCCCCTGGACAACGAGAACATCTCATCAGAAACAGTGTTGTCACCTCTGACACGTGTTTCCAACCAATCGCCGAAAGTCCTGATGTGTTCATGTGTAATCCAGTCGTCACACTCCTCCGGGTGTTTGGAGCGCAGACTCTTCTTGTGTTCATCGACATATGGGGCCACCAAGATAGAGTTCTGTAGAAGTGTGTAGTGTGCTTGAGACCAAGAATGTCCGTCCCTGCATATTATTGAGTCCCTTCCAATCGTGACTTTTCCAGTCAGTCTCCCCTCATACCGCGATTCAGGTAGACCAATCTTCTTAAGGCCAGGAATGAAGTCGACACAAAACCTAATGACATCCTCTGTTTGATGGCCCATGGAGATGCTTCCTTCTGGCCTAGCGCGGTTACGGACATATTTCTTTAGAACTCCCATGAACCTCTCAAAGGGGAACATATTGTGTAGAAATACGGGGCCCAGAATGAAAATCTCGTCGAATAGATGAACTAGGACGTGCGTCATGATATTGAAGAAGGATGGTGGGAACACCAGCTCGAAACTGACAAGACATTGCGCCACATCACTCCTTAGCCCTGGTAGGATTTCTGGATTGATCACCTTTTGAGTGATTGCATTGAGGAATGCACATAGCTTAACAATGGCTAATCAAACGTTTTCCGGTAGAAGCCCCCTCAATGCAACCGGAAGCAGTTGTGTCATAATCACGTGGAAGTCATTAGACTTTAGGTTCTGAAACTTTTTCTCGTCCATATTTATTATTCCCTTTGTATTCGACGAGAAGCCAGACGGGACCTTCATACTGAGCAGGCATTCAAAGAAGATTTCCTTCTCTTCTTTGGTAAGAGCGTAGCTGGCAGGACCTTCATACTGCTTTGGAGGCATGCCGTCTTTTTCGTGCAAACGTTGCAGGTCCTCCCGTTCCTCCGGTGTATCTTTTGTCTTCCCATACACGCCCAAGAAGCCTAGCAGGTTCACGCAAAGGTTCTTCTTCACGTGCATCACGTCGATTGAAGAGCGGACATCTAGGTGTTTCCAGTAGGGTAGGTCCCAAAATATAGATTTCTTCTTCCACATGGGTGCGCGTCCCTCGTCATCATTCGGAACAGATAGTCCGCCGGGACCCTTTCCAAATATTACGTGTAAATCATTGACCATAGCAAGTACGTGATCACCGGTACGCATGGCGGGCTTCTTCCGGTGATCTGCCTCGCCTTTGAAATGCTTGCCTTTCTTATGACATTGATGGTTGGTCGGAAGAAATCGACGATGCCCCAGGTACACATTCTTCCTGCATTTGTCCAGGTATATACTTTCGTTGTCAGCTAAACAGTGCGTGCATGCGTGGTATCCCTTGTTTGTCTGTCCTGAAAGGTTACTGAGAGCAGGCCAATCATTGATGGTTACAAACAACAACGCATGCAGGTCAAATTCCTCCTGTTTGTGCTCATCCCACACATGTACACCGTTTCCATTCCACAGCTGTAAAAGTTCTTCAACTAATGGCCTTAGGTACACATCAATGTCGTTGCCGGGTTGCTTAGGGCCTTGGATGAGAACTGGCATCATAATGAACTTCCGCTTCATGCACACCCAAGGAGGAAGGTTATACATACATAGAGTCACGGGCCAGGTGCTGTGATTGCTCCTCTGCTCCCCGAAAGGATTAATTCCATCCGCGCTTAAACCAAACCATACGTTCCTTGGGTCATCTCCAAACTCAGCCCGGTACTTTCTCTCGATTTTTCTCCACTGCGACCCATCAGCGGGGTTTCTCAAATTCCCGTCTTTCTTACGGTCTTCATTGTGCCATCGCATCAACTTGGCATGCTCTTTGTTCATGAACAGACGTTTCAACCGTGGTATTATAGGAGCATACCACATCACTTTGGCAGGAACCCTCTTCCCGGGGGGCTCGCCGTCAACATCACCAGGGTCATCTCGTCTGATCTTATACCGCAATGCACCGCATACCGGGCATGCGTTCAAATCCTCGTACGCACCACGGTAGAGGATGCAGTCATTAGGGCATGCATGTATCTTCTGCACCTCCAATCCTAGAGGGCATACGACCTTCTTTGCTGCGTACGTACAGTCGGGCAATTCGTTATCCTTTGGAAGCCTCTTCTTAAATATTTTCAGTACATCCTCAAATCCCTTGTCAGGTATACCATACTTTGCCTTCCACAGCAGCAATTCCAGTACGGTATCGAGCTTTGTGTTTCCATCTTCGCAATTGGGGTACAACCCTTTTTTGTGATCCTCTAACATCCGATCGAACTTCAGCTTCTCCTTTTCACTTTCACACTGTCTCCTTGCATCAACAATAACCCGGCGGAGATCATCATCGGGCACATCGTCCGGTTCCTCTTGATCTTCAGCTTCCCCCGTTGCAGCATCACCGTATTCAGGGGGCACATAGTTTTCATCGTACTCTTCTTTTTCGTCGTGTTCCATCGTAACCCCTATTTCTCCGTGCTTGGTCCAAACATTATAGTGTGGCATGAATCCCTTATAAAGCAGGTGGGCGTGAATGGTTTTTCGGTCAGAGTAAGACTTCGTATTCCCACATATAGAGAACGGACAACACATAAAACCATTCTGCTTGTTTGCCTCAGCCACTTCGAGAAAATCATGCACGCCCTCAATGTACTCGGAGGTGTGTCTGTCACCGTACATCCATTGTCGGTTCATCTGCGTGCATTAAGTGTGTCAAAAACCATTACAGAACATCATGAATATATAAGTGACTAAATTAATAGAAGTTCATCATCACATTAAAACCAATGTACATACATAGTTCTCATTGAACAACATATATATAGCTCTCCAGAGCATCTAATTAAACCATACATTGAAACTATGTAAAACATTTCAATGCAACAACAAATGCGATCATAATCGGAACCAAGGTAACAATTGATCCAACGGCATAATGACACCAAGCCTCGCTATGAATGGCATATTTTCTAAACTTTCTAATCTTCAAGCGCATTGCATCCATCTTGATCTTGTGACCTTCTACGACATCCGCAACATGCAAATCCAATATCATCTTCTCTTCTTCAACTCTTTTCTTCTCTTCTTCAACTCTTTTTAATTTTTCTTTTAAATACTCGTTTTCTTCTTCAACTAAATTTAACCTCTCGACAAGAGGGTCGTATGTAATATCCGGTTCACATACCTCCTAGATAAATACATCTATGTCAAGTTGGTGTCGGCATAATTACCATAAACACTAAATGAAACAAATAGTTATAAAAGATAATATATACCACATCCGAATCATAGAGAGGACGAGGGCCGATGGGGGCGGATACCAAAACCATCGCACTATATAATAACAAGCAATAATACAAGTAAGAAAATTAGACAATTATCTATCTAATCATACAAGTAAGAATTTTTTTTTCTTTTATAAAGAAGATAAGAACAAGAGGCTCACCACGGTGGTGCCGGCGACGAGATCGGCGCGGGCGATCAACGGTGGTGAAGACGGGGATGGGACGTGACGGACCGCTAAATCTGGACAAATCTTAAGAAAAATGGAGCTTGGAAGTCGAGTTTGGAGAGGAGAAAGCTTAAGTAGTGTGGCTCGGGCATTTCATCGAACACCTCATGTGCATAAGAGGTGAGCTAGAGCACCACAAAGCCCTCTCCTCGCCGGCCAGGAAAAAACAGAGCAGTGGAGTGCTCTGTTCGCGGGCGAGGGGTATATATTGCGAAATCATTGGTCCCGGTTCGTTTCTGGAACCGGGACTAAAGACCACCCTTTAGTCCCGGTTCCAGCTACGAACCGGGACCAATGGATGTGGGCTAGGAGCGAGGCCCATTCATCCCGGTTCGTGTCTGGAACCGGGACTAATGGGTCCAGACGAACCGGGACCAATGCCCCACGAGGCCCGGCCGCCCCCCTGGGCGCATGAACCGGGACGTATTCCCTCATGAGTCCCGGTTCGTGACTGAACCGGGACTAATGGGCTGGCCAGGCCTGAACCAAAGCCCTGTTTTCTACTAGTGGGCGGCGACGGGGCGTCTTGGTGGTGGTGGCGCGGAACGGGAAAGAGTGCACGAGAAGAGAACTAGTGGCGACTGGCTTTGCGTGGAGGCCTCCACGTCCTTTTAACCTCACACGATTCAGAATCCAACCAACCAGGAAGAAGCACACGGATCGCGTGTTTGTTTCAGCGCTTGTGAGCCGTTGGATCAGGCTCGCCTCCACCAATCAAGAAGAAGCACACGGATCGTGTGTTTCTTTCAGCGCTTGTGAGTCGTTGGATCAGGCTTTGTGAGCCGTTGGATCAGGTTCTTAACAAGGCTCGTGATAATGTTGGAAGTAGTGCTCAGAAGAGTTTGTCCGAGAGCAACAATTTGAAATATATGATCACTGCAGGCTCAAAAGGCAGTTTCATTAATATTTCGCAAATGACTGCCTGTGTCGGATAGCAGAATGTTGAACGCAGGCATTAATGAGACTATCGCAAGTTTTAACCTTTTTTGAGTTGTAATCTGAACCAGGACGCACAATGATAGAATCTTTTAAAAACCGAGTAAATGAGGTTCTTAACAAGGCCCGTGATAATGCTGGAAGTAGTGCTCAGAAGAGTTTGTCCGAGAGCAACAATTTGAAACCTATGATCACTGCAGGCTCAAAGGCAGTTTCATTAATATTTCGCAAATGACTGCCTGTGTCGGACAACAGAATGTTGAAGGCAGGCATTAATGATACTATGCCAAGTTTTAACCTTTTTTGAGTTGTAATCTGAACCAGGACGCACAATGATAGAATATTTTAAAAACCGAGTAAATCAGGTTCTTAACAAGGCTCGTGATAATGCTGGAAGTAGTGCTCAGGAGAGATTGTCCGAGAGCAACAATTTGAAAGCTATGATCACTGCAGGCTCAAAAGGTAGTTTCATTAATATTTCGCAAATCACTGCCTGGACGCACAATGATGGAATCTTTTAAAAACCGAGTAAATCAGGTTCTTAAGAAGGCTCGTGATAATGCTGGAAGTAGTGCTCAGAAGAGTTTCTCCGAGAGCAACAATTTGAAAGCTATGATCACTACAGGCTCAAAAGGCAGTTTCATTAATATTTCGCAAATGACTGCCTGGACGCACAATGATGGAATCTTTTAAAAACCGAGTAAATCAGGTTCTTAACAAGGCTCGTGATAATGCTGGAAGTAGTGCTCAGAAGAGTTTGTCCGAGAGCAACAATTTGAAAGCTATGATCCATTGGATCCGGCTTGTGAGCCGTTGGATCAGGCTCGCCTCCACCAATCAGGAAGAAGTACACGGATCGTGTGTTTCTTTCAAGCGCTTGTCAGCCGTTGGATCAGTCTTGTGAGCCGTTGGATCAGGCTTTTCGTCTGAAACCCTTGATGGTCTAGTTTGAACTTGCTAAAACTGTTGAGAGTGCTACGACAAAAACTAAAATAAAAAAGTATAGCAATTTCATTATAGGATGTCAATGGAAGATTACTCCACACCCTGTACACCGTGAAGGCAATTTTCGGTTAGCCCCTGATTAGTGGGAAAATCTAGCTACTCTGCAAACAAGAGAGGTCCAGCTAAAATGCCTGTATTAGATTTCACAATCTCATACGGGGTTTCAGCTGGACCCCGCCTCGTCGGCAAATCTAGCAAATCTGCCCACCAATCAAGGTTCAACCGAAATTTGCTCTACAGTATACAGGATATAGTTAAATCCCTCATGGACAACCTTTATTGAACTTGTTATGTTGTGATAAGTCCACTCTAACTCGTGCTTATAAACCGGTCGAACTCCTCTTCGGTTAGCGAGGTGGTACTAAACTTAGTGAACCTTTAGAACTGGTTCTAGGTACCAACCGGTTCTACTGCTGCTAGGTGGCCCGCATGCCTAAAGGCAGCCTTCCACCACATCTTTAGAACCGGTTGATAGTAAAAACCGGTTCTAAAGGTGCGCTAGCAGCCACCATTGGGCTCGGGGCCCACCACACGAACCGGTTCTAAAGCCCAGATCCACGAACCGGTTCTATTGGGCCAATAGAACCGGTTCGTGTTCGAACCATGACCTTTTCTCATATCCAAAGGCCTGTTTTGTACTAGTGCTAAGAGAGTTCACACAACTATACTAATCACACTCTAGAACAACATGTGCGACGACTTGAAGATGATCGTTGTCGTGGTAATACTAAAGGCATAATCCTAGGCGAGGGAAAACCATGGGTATCCTTAAACCCTAGGTTTCCCCAAAACATATTAAGCAAAATGAAATCAACCAAAAACACGAAGCATTGGCAGCCTCCGAGTAACATGTTACTCGGAGACCAGGAGTCGTTTCTGAATACGCAACTACTCGGAAGCACAGATGGATCCGAGTAAAGCGATACTCGGAAGTGATCGGCGAGGCCCCCCTACTCGGAAGATGGAAAACACAACGGACGGGAGGCATTTAATGCTGCAGGCGTTTTCTCCTCCTTTATTAGTAGTAATGGGCAGACCGTTCTGTATTTAAGTACTTATTTAATCTTGTAATTAAGACCCATTTATGCCAGGGCATTAAGGAGGCAGGGGTGCACTCTATATAAGCCACCCCCTCCCCTCTGGCAGGGGCACGCCCAACATTTCTCTACTTCTCAGTATTCTGAAGAAAGAACACCCCAGTAAGCCTGGGACAGGACTAAGGTTTTTATCTCTTTGGAGAGGCCTAACCTGTATAATCCTCTTGCGTCAACCCACTCTACGTACAGATTCATTTAGCTCCGTTCATACCCCCATATCTATTGTCAGGATTCTATCCACGACAGTTGGCGCCCACCGTGGGGCTAAGTTGATCAGCAATCGTAGAGATCGCGTTTTTCTCATCCTCTTCGTGGATTCGCGGCTCCGAGCTCATCGTCGGAGAGGTTTTCTATTTCGGATTGTTGGCTTTCATAGCTGATGATTCAGCTTGGTTAGCGGATTCTCCGCTCCAGGCACAATTGCTGCCCTCAAGGGGCAATGTCCACTTCCGAGCTGATGAGTCGGGGGCCCTACGCCTCCAGCTGTCGGCCCATCGTCAAGCACCCGCGCTACTACCTGTCCGCCACAAGAAGAAGCGTTCGGGCCGCCCGCGCGCTCACCATCGCGGAAAATTGGTCAAGGTCCAGCAGGTAGCAGTCATCGACTCGGTGGAGTCAGCCCACAAGGTCTTGGACGAACTGATCGCAAGAGAAGGCACCACAGCTTCTCTCTTGCCTCTGTTCGACTTGGTTGAAGAAGAAGGCATGGCAGCATCTGACCCCGAGTCAGGCGCCGAGCATGAAGGCAGCAGCGGCACCCCTGTCGCGGTTGCAGAAATATGCATGGCTGAGACTCCGCCCTCTCAGCCATCGCTGGCTCGGGACACTCACGCCCGAGATGAAACGAGCAACCCATCCAGGGTTGGCACACGGGAGCCGACCCGACGTGTTTCGGCTTTCCGAAGGTTGGAGCTCGGAGAGTCAGGTCGACAACCTCGTCCCCTTACTCGGGAAGAGCGGGAAGAAGCAGAAGCGACCGAGCGACTTCTGAACACCCCCATTGACACAAGCACTCCAGAAGGGCGAGGCCTGGAGGCGGCTAGATTAACCAATTTGGCTGAGCGGGAGAATCTGGCCGAGTTAGAAAACACTCTCGAGCGTCAAGCTCGGGAGGTAGCTCGACTCAACAAAGCAGGACGAGTCGTCAACTGCGGGGCCCAGGTCGAGAACCTTTCCGAGCTATGGGTACCCCAGTGGAAAATCTCATAGCGGCGACTCGGATTGCGAATTCCCTGCAGCCCAGTGGATCGGCGGCAGAAGAAATTCAGCACCTGGCGTTTTTGTTACAAACCGCAGTCGATCAAAACGCTGCTGTCAGTCAATCACAGCAGCGGATCCATTCCCAAGTTCCCCCTGCGAGGACGTCACTGTCAGTACACACGCCCTATGGGGAAGCGCGGAGGAACATAAACAATTCTCCCCGGCGCAGAGACGAACCTCTAGGAGATCATCGCCAAGAGCAATATCGGCATGAGGATCTCAGGAGAACAGAAGCCCGTGGGACGGGTCGGCCCGCACCTCGGAGAGAAGAGTTCCCTCGGCACTGGGACGACCGTTATTTCGATATTGAAGACGACGCCCGAAGCCACCTTGTACAGAGCCGAGTCGACCGCGCCAGAACTCATCGTCAGGATCAGGCTTGGCCCTCAATGGCCACAGGTCCGGTCTGCTTCAGTGAAAGGATTCGGTCTACCCCTATTCCGCCCCACTTCAGGATAGCCCAAGGGGTGGACAAGTACCGAGGTGATGCTAAACCCCAGACATGGCTGGATGACTACAGAATAGCCGTCCAGATCGGAGGGGGTGGTGATGAGATAGCCATGATGCACCTGCCGTTGATGTTAGAAGGCTCGGCTCGGGCGTGGCTGAATCAGCTCCCCCCAAGTAGCATCTGGGTTTGGGAAGACCTCGAGAGAATATTCATCAAGAATTTTGAGGGGACCTACAAGAGGCCTGGAGGCCTGACCGAGCTGCAATTGTGCGTCCAGGGCCACACCGAGACTACTCGGGACTACATCCAGAGGTGGATCACACTCCACAACTCGGTCGAAGGAGTCTCCGAGTTCCATGCCATTCACGCCTTCAAGCAAGGGGTCAAGTACAAGGAGCTAAGTCTCAAGTTGGCAAGATCACCGCACATCACCTCACTCGGGAAGCTGATGGAGATATCAAACAAGTATGCCAATGGTTAAGAAGAAATTCGGCAGAAGAACCAGCAGCATAGAGGAGGTGGCAGCTCGGCGCCGAACCCGAAGCAGAAGACCGCAAGCAACAAGAGAAAGGCAGAAGACGCCCCAACATATGCAGAACTGGTGGCGGCAGCAAACACTGCGGGCCTTCATGGCAAGGGTCAAGCACGAAAGGAGTGGAAACTGCGGCAGAAAAAGCCGTCCAACGATGATGAAGTTATGGATCAGCCCTGTCCTCTCCACACCATCCGCGATGCCGAGGGAAAGGTGGTTATCCCAAAGCATACAGCTCGGCAGTGCCGCCTGATCAAGAGCATCCCAGAACGCAAAAACAGGCCCCCAGCAAGATAAGGAGACCGGGAAAAAGAAAGCACCCAGCCCAGAACTGGACAGCGAAGGTTTCCCGCGAGAAGACGGAGTGCTGGTCATCTTCGCAGGACGAGAGTCTAAGAGGGTGGAAAAGATAAGATTCAGAGAAGTCAACTCGGAAGCTCTGGCAGTTCCGAGTTACATGAAGTGGGCCGACGTCCCAATCACTTTTGATCAGTCAGACCACCCTCCTCACATTCCTCACCCGGGAAGACACGCCCTGATTGTGGACCCTCTGGTGGAAACGGGAAATGGTAACTTCAGGATCAGGAATGTCTTGATGGATGGCGGCAGCGGAATTAACATCCTTTATGCAAGCACTCTGAAGAGCATGAACATCCCGATGTCCAAACTCCGCAAAAGCTATTTGGAATTTCATGGGATAATCCCGGGGAAAAAGGCGTACTCACTCGGAATGATCTCCCTCAATGTGGTCTTCGGTACTCCGAGTAACTTCCAGAAAGAGAAGATCACCTTTGAAGTAGTGGATTTCCCAAGTGCGTATCATGCTTTACTCGGAAGGCCGGCCTATGCAAAATTTATGGCCATCCCCTGTTATGTCTATCTGAAACTCAAGATGCCCGGCCCTCACGGCGTGATCACTGTCTCGGTAGACTACAAGCAAGCCGAAGACCTGCTGTAGAAAGGCTCCCTGATAGCTGATTAGCAAATGCCCGAGGTCGAATTGGCTGAATACAAGAAAGCCGCCGACTCGTCCGAGTTGCTGCAGCCAAAGAAGACATCTTCATTCGAGTCGGCCGGAGAGACCAAGAGGGTACAGATACACCCCACAGATGATGGCAAATACACCAACATCGCCACCGATCTGGATCCCCAATAGGAACTCGAGCTCGTCAACTTCCTCCGTGAGAATTGGGACATCTTCGCGTGGAAGCCCGCCGATATGCCAGGGGTCCCAAGGGAGTTGGCCGAGCACAAGTTACACGTGGATCCAAAAGCAAGACCGGTGAAAGAGTCCCTCCGACGGTTTTCCTCCGAGAAAAGGAAGGCCATCGGACAGGAGATAGCTAGACTGTTAGCAGCGGGATTCATCAGGGAAATCTTCCACTCCCAGTGGTTAGCAAATCCTGTAATGGTTCCGAAGAAAGATAAATCTTGTAGAACTTGTGTTGATTTTCGTCATATCAATAAAGTTTGTCCAAAAGACCATTTCCCTTTTCCTCGCATTGACCAGATTGTGGACTCCACGTCAGGTTGCGAGAGATTATGCTTCCTCGATGCATACTCGGGTTACCATCAAATCCGACTATACGAACGAGACGAGCTCAAAACAGCATTCATAACCCCATTCGGATGTTTCTGTTATGTCACGATACCATTCGGGCTGAGAAATGCAGGCGCCACGTACCAGTGCATGATGCAGAATTGTCTGATCTGGCAGATCGGCAGAAACGTGGAAGTCTATGTGGATGACATTGTGATCAAGTCGGCTAAAGGAAGTAGTTGACTAGCCGACCTAGCTGAAACTTTTCAAAGCCTCCGAGCCTACAACATCAGGCTTAATCCTGAAAAATGCGTTTTTGGCGTGCCGGCAGGGAAGCTACTCGGATTCATGGTCTCTGAGCGAGGGATAGAGGCAAACCTGAAAAAAATCGCGGCAAATTAGAACATGAAGCCTCCCAAGGAGCTCCGAGATGTCCAAAAGTTAACAGGTTGTCTCGCAGCACTCAGTCGTTTTGTCTCCAGATTGGGAGAGAAAGCCCTACCTCTCTACCAACTGATGAAAAAGTCGCCGAATTTGGCCTGGACGGAAGAAGCTCAAATGGCTTTCGAAGAACTCAAAAAACAACTGTCAACTCGGCCAGTCCTGGCAGCACCCCAGGAAAAAGAGTCGCTCTTGTTGTACATTGCCGCCACAAGCCGAGTTGTCAGCATAGCCATAGTAGTGGAGAGGGAAGAAGAAGGAAAATCACAGAAAGTACAAAGGCCGGTGTACTACATCTCCAAAGTCCTCACACCATCCAAACAGCGATACCCTCACTACCAGAAGATAGCAATGGGGATTTACTTGGCGTCTCAGAAGCTCGCACATTATTTCTAGGATCATTCCATCACAGTGGTCTCTAAAGCTCCCCTAGCAGAAATTATGAACAACAGATATTCGACAGGAAGAATAGCAAAATGGACTTTGGACCTACTCCTCTTTGACCTCAATTACCAAGCTAAAGAAGCAATCAAGTCACAAGCACTGGTGGACTTCCTAGCCGAGTGGATTGAGGTCCAACATCCCCCACAGCCAACACCAGAACATTGGACGATGTTCTTTGATGGCTCCAAGATGCTACACGGCGCAGGGGCAGGGGTGGTACTAGTCTCACCCAGAAAGGATGAGATGAGGTACGTCCTCCAAATCCATTTCCCAGCAACAAACAACGAAGCCGAATATGAAGCTCTCCTGTATGGTATGCGAATGGCTATCTCACTCGGAGTCAGGAGACTTATGGTATTCGGAGATTCAGACTTGGTAATCAACCAAGTAATGAAAGAGTGGGACATCCGAGGCCCAGCAATGACAACCTACTGTGTAGCAGTCAGAAAATTCGAGAAAAAATTTGATGGGCTGGAGCTCCATCGCATCCCAAGGTGTAAAAATCAGGTAGCAGACGACCTAGCCAAATTGGGTTCCACCCGAGGACAGATCCCGTCAGGGATCTATCTGGAGCACTTACATTCCCCAACAGTCAAGGAGGACCCCTTCCTGGAAGCCAATCCGGATATGCTGCCTGAAAATAATATCCCCAACAAAGAAGACATACCCGCAGTAGTTGACATGGTGTTTGATGTGTAGGTCATTCCCCCCGAATGGACACGTCCAATTCTTGACTATCTGCAAAAACAAGAGTTACCTGACGACGAGATAGAAGCCAAGCAGATCGTCCGCAAGTCCAAGTCCTACTCGGAGATCAATGGAGAGCTGTACTGGAACAGCATCACTCATGTCCCCCAGCGATGCATCCCCGAGGAAGAAGGCCGCTGCATATTACAAGAAATCCACTCGGAATATTGTGGCCATCATGCCTCAAGTCGGACGTTAGTGGCAAAAGCTTTCTGAGCTGGTTTCTTCTGGCCCGACGCCCTCAGCGATGCTCGGTACAACGTGGACCACTGCGAAGGCTGTCAGTTTTATGCCAACCAGCCCCGCAAACCAGCTTCCGAGCTGAAGAAAATCCACCTAGCCTGGCCATTTGCAGTATGGGGATTGGATATGATCGGACCACTCCGAAATGGGCAAGCATGGCTTCACCCACATTCTGGTCGCCGTAGAAAAGTTTACCAAATGGATAGAAGAAAAACCTATCAAGAACCAAGACTCCGCCACAGCAGTCAGCTTTATGCAAGGCATCATACATCAGTTCGGCGTCCCGCATGATATCATTACTAATAATGGATCGAACTTCAACTCGGCCGAATTCAAGAAATTCTATTTGTCCAATGGCATCCAGGTCAATTTCGCCTCAGTCGCACACCCACAGTCCAATGGCCAAGTCGAACGAGCCAACGGACTAATACTCAAAGGAATCAGGCCTCGGCTACTTCGGGAACTAAAGGAAGCAGCGGGCGCCTGGGTGTATGAACTCCCTTCAATCTTGTGGGGATTGCGTACAACTCCCAATCGCTCAACTCGGTCAACCCCCTTCTTCCTCGTCTATGGCTCAGAAGCAGTCCTTCCGAGTGACCTCAAGCACAATGCACCCCGTATAAGCCAGTACACAGAAGCTGAAGCTGAAGAAGCGCGACAAGACGGCGTTGACCTCTTGGAGGAGGAACGAAATTTAGCTCTCACCCGCTCGACGTTTTATCAGCAAGACCTTCGCCGATACCACGACCGACACGTCTGAGCTCGCTCCTTCCAAGAGGGTGACATGGTACTTCGCATCAAGCAAACTTCGGACCACAAATTAGCTCCCCCATGGGAAGGCCCGTTTATCATCTCCAGAGTACTGCACAATGGGGCCTATCACCTGTACGATGTCACTAATAAGATAGAAGAGCCTCATGCATGGAACGCCCATTTACTGCGCCGATTCTATGCATGAGCACGCTTGTAAGACATGAATAAATATTACTTCGTACGCCTAGTGCGCCTTACTCAATTCTCTTTCATTACTCATAAGCAGGTTCTCTTCCGAGCTCTGCGCAGGTCGGACGAAAACTATCAATCAGGTTTCCTTCTGAGCTGTGCGCAGCTCAGACGAAAACTATCAAACAGGTTTTCCATCCGAGCTGTGCGCGGCTCGGACGAGAACTTAGAAAACTTATGTTAAGTGCTCACCAACGCCCCAAAGGCTTGAGGAAGCACAACATCATCTTCATTGAGGACCTTGTATACAAATCTTCAATAGAAAAAATTTCTAAGTACTTTCAAGCCTTAAGAGGCTTGGGGCTGCTTCAAGCCATAAAAACAGGTTTCCTTCCGAGCTGTGCGCAGCTCCAACGAAAACTATCAATCAGGTTTTCCATCCGAGCTGTGCGCAGCTCGGACGAGAACTTAGAAAACTTATGTTAAGTGCTCACCAACGCCCCAAAGGCTTGAGGAAGCACAACATCATCTGCATTGAGGACCTTGTATACAAGATCTTCAATAGAAAATTTCTCTAAGTACTTTCCAAGCCTCAAGAGGCTTGGGGGCTGCTTAAAGCTATAAAAACAGGTTTTCTTCTGAGTTGTGCGCAGCTCGGACGAAAACTATCAATCAGGTTTTCCATCTGAGCTGTGCGCAGCTCGGACGAGAACTTAGCAAACTCATGTTAAGTGCTCACCAACACCCCAAAGGCCTGAGGAAGCACAACATCATCTGCATTGAGGACCTTGTACACAAGATCTTCAATAGAAAAAAATTCTAAGTACTTCCAAGCCTTAAGAGGCTTGGGGGCTGCTTAAAGCTATAAAAACAGGTTTTCTTCCGAGCTGTGCGCAGCTCGGACGAAAACTATCAATCGGGTTTTCCATTCGAGCTGTGCGCAGCTCGGACGAGAACTTAGAAAACTCATGTTAAGTGCTCACCAACAACCCAAAGGCTTGAGGAAGCACCACATCATCTGCATTTAGGACCTTGTATACAAGATCTTCAATAGAAAAAATTTCTAAGTACTTCCAAGCCTCAAGAGGCTTGGGGGCTGCTTAAATCTATAAAAACAGGTTTTCTTCCGAGCTGTGCGCAGCTCGGACGAAAACTATCAATCAGGTTTTCCATCCGAGCTGTGCGCAGCTCGGACGAGAACTTAGAAAACTTATGTTGAGTGCTCACCAACGCCCCAAAGGCTTGAGGAAGCACCACATCATCTGCGTTGAGGACCTTGTCTACAAGATCTTCAATAGAAAAAAATTCTAAGTACTTCCAAGCCTCAAGAGGCTTGGGGGCTGCTTAAAGCTATAAAAACAGGTTTGCTTCCGAGCTGTGCGCAGCTCGGACGAATACTATCAATTAGGTTTTCCATCCAAGCTGTGCGCAGGTCGGACGAGAACTTAGAAAACTTATGTTGAGTGCTCACCAACGCCCCAAATTCTTGAGGAAGCACAACATCATCTGCATTGAGGACCTTGTATAAAAGATCTTCAATAGAAAAAAATTCTAAGTACTTCCAAGCCTCAAGAGGCTTGGGGGCTGCTTAAATCTATAAAAACAGGTTTTCTTCCGAGCTGTGCGCAGCTCGGACGAAAACTATCAATCAGGTTTTCCATCCGAGCTGATCGCAGCTTGGACGAGAACTTAGAAAACTTATGTTGAGTGCTCACCAACGCCCCAAAGGCTTGAGGAAGCACAACATCATCTGCATTGAGGACCTTGTATACAAGATCTTCAATAGAAAAAATTTCTAAGTACTTCCAAGCCTCAAGAGGTTTGGGGGCTGCTTAAAGCTATAAAAACAGGTCTTCTTCCGAGCTGTGCGCAGCTCGGACGAAAACTATCAATCAGGTTTTCCATCCGAGCTGTGCGCAGCTCGGACGAGAACTTAGAAAACTTATACTAAGTGCTTACCAACGCCCAAAAAGGCTTGAGGAAGCACAACATCATCTGCATTGAGGACCTTGTATACAAGATCCTCAACAGAAAATCATTCTAGACTTGGGGGCTGCTTAAAGCGATAAAACAAGCTCTCTTTTTCGAACTATGCGCAGCTCGAGTAAAAACTTCAAAATTTCATACCAAAAGAAAGGAAAATCGGAAGAAATATTCGTTTCAGGCAAAGAAACAGAGTACGAGTTCATCAACCAAACGATGGAGTGTCACGACACAACCACACAGTGCAACTTATTACAGATCCACTCGGCAGCCCGAGGCAAATATCAAACCAGTGTTTTCAACCGCACTCCATTCATTCTTCGCCCGCCTCGTCCGACTCACTGGTTACACCAGTTGACTCAACGAAGAAATCCAGATCGGGCATTAGGGCAATTCGGCTAGCAGTCTCCGCATAGCGCGGCAGGAAGGAGGTGCAGCTCTGACCCTCTTTCGGATCTCCACCACCAACTCGCTCAAGATTATGGACCCGCTCCGGAAAATGCGCCTTGGTCAAGGCTAGTGCGTAATTCGCACCGCTCCGTGCCGCTGAGCGTTTCCAGCGGGCCAGCTGATGCGGAGCCTCCTGGAGCACGGGCACAACAGTATCTAACTTCACTCTGCTCCCTTCATCAGACGACAGCTTGCTCTTTAAAGCCAGGGTAGCACCCATAACCTCTTCAGCAAATTTCTTCGCTTTGGCGCACCTCATGGTCAGCAATCCCCGAGCCAGAGAAAATTCTGTAGTCACTGGAGTATAGTTATCTCTCTTCATCATTTCCGCAAAGTCGGCCATGCGCGCCTGCTCGGCATCTGGATCTGTCCCATATGTTGCACCAAGAGAGAAGATGAGTACACAATCTAAGAATGGGCAACAGGTCCCTACCATAGCTCGGACAACCAAAAACTCACCAGACAAGGTCTCACTGAAAACGGCGAACCGCCCAGCGCAATACTCTTTAGCTGCCTTCACCGCCTTCCGAGTGGTTTCCAACTCGGCTTGATGCTTCTTCCCATCTTCGGCACGCAGCTCGGATAGTTTCTCCAAATCAAACTCCAGCTTAGAGATGCAAGCCTCATTCTCCTTCACCGCCTGTTTGTAGTAATGAAGACTGGTCTCCAAAGCTTTCTGATCCTTGGCTCGTTTCTCAACTTGCTCTATTTCCTTCTTCATCTTGGCCACAAAATCATCGTTCTCCTTAACTTTTGCATCAAAGGCCTTCTTCGCCGCCTCTGCAAGCATAATGTCAGATACAAGAATAAGAGGAAGAAAGATGGCAGTTTGGAAACTCAAGAACTGTTACCATTATCCTCAGCATGTTGTTTCTTCAGTTTGTTATGCTCTTCAAGCAGCGCTTGGTACGCACTCTTGGTAGCAACACTCTCCCCCTGCAACTTCACGAAGGCCGACCCAAGCTTGCATGCCTCCTATGAAGACAAGAGAAATACCACAATCAAATAAAAACCTCCTATCAAAAGACTCCTAATAACTTCACAAAGTTACTCGGAGCCTTGGGGGCTACACCCAGTAGGTGCACTAAGAAGTGCTCCCACTGGAAGTTCATCAAAATAAAAACCTCCTATCAAAAGACTTCGAATAACTTCACAAAGTTACTCAGAGCCTTGGGGGCTACACTCAGTGGGTGCACTAAGAAGTGCTCCCATTGGAAGTTCATCAAAATAAAAACCTCCTATCAAAAGACTCCGAATAACTCCACAAAGTTACTCGGAGCCTTGGGGGCTACACCTAGTGGGTGCACTAAGAAGTGCTCCCACTGGAAGTTCATCAAAATAAAAACCTCCTATCAAAAGACTCCGAATAACTTCACAAAGTTACTCGGAGCCTTGGGGGCTACACACACTGAGTGCACTAAGAAGTGATACCACTGGAAGATCATCCAAATAAAAACCTCCTATCAAAAGACTCTGAATAACTTCGCAAAGTTACTCGGAGCCTTGGGGGCTACACCCACTGGGTAGGAAAACTTACGTAAGTACTTACGTGCATGTTGGACTTCACCAACTCAGCCTCAGATGCTAGCTCCCGCAGCCGCAGCTCAAACTGTGTCGCCTTGACCAAAGACTCCTTCAATCCTCCAATGATAGCACTCTCCACTGGGTCTCCAACGGGAATGGCCCCCGAACTAGCAGGCTCACTCCTTCGAACAGCCGCCGAGGCGACAGGGGTCTCCTTAACAGCCTCCCCAGCTGGAGCATCGGGTGCGGGAGCTCGGGAACCAGACCCAGAGGCTACCGTTCCCTCAAGAACAGTCACCTCAGGAGGAGTGACCCCAGCAGCGGCAGACTCGGTAAAAATCCGAGCTGGATCAACAATAGGGTCAACATCCATGTCTGCAGCAGAAACAACAAACAATTAAAAGCGAAAGATGACAACAACAAACGTCTCAACAAAGAAAAAGACGAAGAATTCTCACCAACAGCCGCAGTATCTTCTGGAATAGCGCCCATCCCAGGAAAGTCAGTCACCTCACAAGTTCTAACGTCCTCCATAGCTTCAGCCTCGGGATCCTCCTCCATCCCAGGCAACGTCTCAGAACCACTCGGACGAATACTGCAAAAAGAGACAGCTAAGGATGAGCCTGAGAAACTAACAGGGCCTTAAAGCACGCGATAACCAACAGCATTACGGGTGAACAGTCTTCAGGCTACGCCTTGGGGGAGCAACCCTGGTCGAACCAGATCCATCCCCCTTGGCCTTTTCAACAGCAGCACCTCCTACGGGATTAGCCTCTCGGCCCCCAAGAGTGACAAGTTTCTTCTTCTTCATGGGCGCAACCTTCCCAGAGCTGAGGCCCAAGGGAGGAAGCTTCCCGCTGTCCTCTTCACCACTCGGAGTATGAGCCCTTTTACGGGTCCGAGTAAGCCCCTCACGTGCTGACTCGCGGTCCTGGTTACTCTTCGAGCGTTGCTCGGACGCTGCCTGAACCCGAGCCACCTCGGACTCCAGCTCCTCCCCCACCTCAACTCCAACCCCCGCTCCAGCAGTACTATCTTCATCCTCCTCGGCGGGATGCTGCAGAGCCAGAGGAATAGGGCAGCGAAACTGGGTAAAATCCTAGCAATAAACAAAGAGTTCCGAGTTAAAGCCGACAAATGAAGCACATTCAAGATACATATGACATGAGTCAGCATACCAAGGTGGGAGGATTGTCGATGCCGAGGGGTCTCACTCGGCCAGTTGTCTGAAGCCCCTGGGTCACGCTTGTTATTATCTTCATCTGAAGTTCAAACTCGTCCAAAGGCATCTCAGTGTTACTATAGCGGGTGTCATCCTGCAACCCGGAGTATGTCCACATCCCCCGAGCTCGGGCCTGGAGCGGCTGGATCTTCCGAATCACAAAAGCAGCTATCAAATCTATGGCGCCCAGACCATTCTTCTTCAGCCTAATGACTTCACGCATCAAGGGGAGCACCTGCTCCTTATCAGCATTGGTGAGTCGGGGGTTCCAGCCCTGAGAGTTGGTCAGCCTAACGTCCGAGTAAGGAGGCAAGGTACGCACCCCCGGCTCCTCGGCCACTTTGCAGTAGAACCAACTATTCTGCCAGTTCTTGATAGAATCGGGCACACAAGAAGCAAAATACTGTACTCCCTGCTTCTTGGCCAAAAACAGGCCGCCACAAAGATGGTTAAACTCAACGCCGCCACCCTCCCCAGACTTCTTCGCCTTCTGAGGCTTGATGGAGTATATGCTACGGAAAAGATGCTAGTGGGGATCTATGCCTAGAAATCCCTCACAAAGGGTGAAAAAACTGGAGAGAAGGGTAACCGCGTTGGGAACAACGTGATGAAGCTCAGCACCCGTGAAAGCCAGAAAATCCAGAAAGAAGGGATGTGGGGGAAGAGAAAAGCCGCGATCTACATGCGAAAGTAAAATTACTCTCTCACCGTCCCGCGATGCAGGCTCGTCTCCCCAGCCGCGGGAAGATGGCAACCCTCGCGGGGAACCAGGCCGGCGTCCTGGTACCCCAGCAGCATGTCCTCCGTCACGATCGACGGCAGCCACTCCCCCGCATACATGGTCACGGTGGCGGCAGAGGGGCAGCGCGAATGGCGGCCTCCCAGGATAGACCTCGAGCGGCCGGCGGAGAGATCTCGACGGAGAGATTAAGCAGGCAAAGGAAGAGGCGGAGAGAAAGAGAGGGGCGGGAACGGCTGCGCAGGGGGGAAATGAGTGGAGATGTCCCAAACCAAAAGGCAGGGGGCCTTTTATAGCTCGAGGTAGCAACCGCCTCGCGTCAGAGCCGCACCCCACTAATGGGCTTGCCGGTTGCCCTTCCCCATAAAACCTCCCCACTTCCCCATAATCCCTCCCACTTCCCCACGGGCAGTTAATTATTATCCTATAAAACCTCCACGGGAATCGAGGAGATAAGCCCAAACAGTGCGCCCACTCACCTGGGAAAGAAGATTCTCTGACAAGGCAAGATCTTTCGTTAAAAGCCAAATCTGGTTTCGACCCGAAGCTCGGAACCGACCCAACCACTCGGAAGATGCGAAGCATAGCACCGATCAAACTCTCCGAGTATGCCATCACTCGGAAGAAAACGCAAAGCTCCCGCAGCATCCGAGTAAGCTGTCACTCAGAAGCACCGCGAAAGGAACCACTCGAAGATTCCTCGCAAGCCGAAAAATCCCGCACCCGGTTACTCGGGTGAGAATCCGAGTAATAAACTCGCTGGCGGCCTGTCTCTAACGTAGAATGCCAGGCCGCCGGTTAGAACCGGCGCAGGGGGTAAAGAATCAATGTCCCACGTGGCATGGCCTAGGACTCAGCACGATGTCCTAGGACATTGAACTTTACAAATTTGGTTCATATGGAGTTTAAGGCCTTTTACTCCGAGACACGCCTTCCGAGGCCTTAGTCCACCTCTTCCGAGAAACGTTTGAGTGTCGCCAAGTTTTTCCGCTAACCTGCCAAACTCTCACTCGAGGGAAAAGTTCGAACATCAATAAAGCCCTTCCGGGCCTCTTACTGAGTTCAATCTTCGCATGCCTCAGAAAGACTAAATGTCAGCCAACTCACTTACGAGCACCCGAAAGCGCTTGGGGGCTACTGTCGTGGTAATACTAAAGGCATACCCCTAGGCGAGGGAAAACCAGGGGTATCCTTAAACCCTAGGTTTCCCCAAAACATATTAAGCAGAATGAAATCAACCAAAAACACGAAGCATTGGCAGCCTCCGAGTAACATGTTACTCGGAGACCAGGAGTCGTTTCTGAATACGCAACTACTCGGAAGCACAGCAAGATCCGAGTAAAGCGATACTCGGAAGTGATCGGCGAGGCCACCCTACTCGGAAGATGGAAAACGCAACGGACGGGAGGCATTTAATGTTGCAGACATTTTCTCCTCCTTTATTAGTAGTAATGGGAAGACCGTTTTGTATTTAAGTACTTATTTAATCCTGTAATTAAGACCCATTTATGCCAGGGCATTAAGGAGGCAGGGGCGCACTCTATATAAGCCACCCCCTCCCCTCTGGCAGGGGCACGCGCAACATTTCTCTACTTCTCAGTATTCTGAAGAAAGAACACCCCAGTAAGCCTAGGACAGGACTAAGGTTTTTATCTCTATGGAGAGGCCTAACCTGTATAATCCTCTTGCGTCAACCCACTCTACGTACAGATTCATTTAGCTCCGTTCATACCCCCATATCTATTGTCAGGATTCTATCCACGACAAACTTCGTATCTAACATCATTTCAAAATAAGCTCCAAGACATCAATAAGATGATGGAGGTGGTGTGGTAGTTTATTCCTTAAGATGAATGATAGATTCTAGGTTTTCTTTTGGCATTCTAGTAGACGGGAAATGTAGCTTGTCGATTGCTTTTGAGATGGATGATAAAAAATGATAATGCCTAGTTCAGTTATGTTGAAAACTAATATGTTTTTTACTCTTTACATGACATGCTTAAAAATGTTGCAACATTAACACAAAATGTTGTTGCGGAAGGGTTTTATTTTATTCGGATGAAGTCACCAATAGTGGGTGGACATGCTGATCACCACTGTAGGATCTCATACCAATCGCGGCCAGGCCGCCCGCCAGCCGGCCACTGAGAGCTGTTTTTCTTTGGCAACTGCTAGCCTGTTTTGCATTAATGTAGTGATGCATCACATGATGTGCATCCAACACTTAGAAACTAGAGGGCACCTTACTCGTATACTATCATGTCATGCATGCATGGTTTATAACGTAACAAAACAATATCAGGTTAAACACTTTTGAGTGATTCTTTTAATTATGTTAAGAAGTGCTCCTTCGTTTCAAAATAACTGTCTTAGCCTTGGTACAACTTTGTATTAGAGCCAGTACAAAGTTGAGACAATTATTTTGGAATGAAAATAATATTGAGTCCAATTAGAGATCTAGAGCACCTGAACAGTATCATTAGGCCGATCGAAATGGCTCGTCCATGATAAGAAAACATTTATGCTCCTTAACAAGAGAACTCACTAGTAGAAAATCGCTCATCAGTACCGGTTTGAGAGGGCCTTTTGTACCGGTTTCTTAACCGGTACAAAAGGCCCGGTACTAAAGCCCCCCCGCCTTTGGTACCGGTTCCTTGCGAACCGGTATTAAAGGGGCCTCCACGTGGGCGTCCAGGAGTGCACAGGCCAAAGGAGCTTTGGTACCGGTTTGTAATACGAACCGGTACCAAAGGTTAATTCAGGGTTTAGGGTTTTTAGGAGGGGTTTAGGGGTATCGGACCGTTTCATATCGCGTCGATGCTTAGGGAGGGGTTTAGGGGTATCGGACCGTTTCATATCGCGTCGATGCGCCTGCTACGCGTTTGGGTTTAGGTAGTACATGAAGATAAAAGGTGATGCATAGCAACTTGGTGCATATATTAACATAACACATGTAATTGCATAAGATCGCAAATTAAGTAGTACGTATGCATGAAGATCGATCTTCATGCATATATAGTAGTGGTACTCTCCGAGGCATGCTATCTATTACATGTAGCATAGTGGTACTCGATCTCCGAGTCAAACTATATGTTACATGTACATCATTCATAGTGGAACTCTCCGAATGGCGGTATGACGTCCCGAAGGAAAAATCCCGCCAATTCATCGCCAATTGCTTTGAAGCGTTCCTCGATTGAGATATTGTCCCGCTTTCTTGCTAACTGTAAAAGAATGAGATACAAATGAATACATGAGCTACTAAGCACAACTTATATATGATAACAAAATAAATTTGTGAATATTTTTTTCGTACCTCTTTATTTATTTCATTATTTGTTCTTTCGCTGACAATTTTATGGATGTTCTCGCAAACGTAGTATCCACATAGATTAGTCCCTTGTGGTTGTTGCGGGGATTTCTGTACAAGAATATAATTCAATTAAACAATAATCAAGTATGATAAAGGTGTGTGGACCTAGGTAGTACTACTTACTTTGTTCAAACGCCATGTCAGCTTCGGTTTCCATTCATGGGACTGATCTTCCTTGATGAACGTTTCCCATACGCTGCCCGACAAAAGAAAATGCATAAAAAAGTTATCAATTAGTTGATATTAGGAAATTAACGAAAAAAACCGATATGAATTAAAATTACCTTTTGAGCATAAGAAAAGCCGTCTTGTATAGTATAGGCTCTTTGTTAAGTGAGTCAAAGACTTCAACTTTTCCTTCGTACATATCAATAACGATAAGAATAAAGTGGAACCTGCGCACGTTTAAATATGCAGTGCCATATATATAAGTCATCAGTTAAAATTTGAACATCTCGTGAGAAAAAGAGAAATGTCTTATAAGACAGTAACACTCACTTGAAGTTGTAAGGCCAAAGTATTATCTTTTTGTCACGTTGTCGCTTCAAAAACCTTAGCAAAGTCTCCGGTGTATCCCTGTTATAGATGGGATCCTCTATGGTTATTTCATGCATTGTATCCGGGTCAATGAACCCAATGTGCTTGATTTCATCCCTTTTGCATTCGAGCATCTTCGATCTGCATAATATAGCGCACAAAAGATTATAATTTGCAGACAAAGAACGAGCTGAGCTAAAGACTTATCAAATTACATAAATAAATCACTTACAGACAATAGCAACTGATGATAGATTTGTCGAGGGCCCGGAGATTGTATAACTGAAAAAGTTCGCTGAAGTCAACGCTCACAAAGTATTCTTGGAAGTAGTGCTCTTCCTTAACTCCAACCATGATACACTGGATCCCTCTCTTTGTGGCATTACTGTACCACGTATGCAAATTACGCAAACTTGTTGGTAGCTTCCTGAGATTCTCGACCAAATCTTTCCCTTGAACAAATTGATATGCTACTTCATGTAAGGGGTGATCGATGGATTGTCGAGAACTTTCAACGGCCTTCTCGTCAAACACCATGAGAGGGGGGGCCGATTGGACGGGTTGTTGTCTGAGCTGGTGCACTTGTTGTTTCTCTTTTTTCGCTGTGACACCCGATTGAGTGGGTTTTTTAGCCCTCATCATCTCGTCATACGACTTTTGTATAGAACGCCTATAGTCAGATGGCGGCGATGGTACAGGGTCATATAGATTCTCAACGGTACGCACAACTTTCACCGGATCTAGAGTCTTCTTAAAAGGGATCTCTGGCACTTTCTTAGCAAAAAAGGCTTTCAGCTCGGACTTACAGGTTTCCATGTTTTCCTCGATAGTTTTTTCCCAAGGTAACTTCTCAATAGGCGGCAGTGGTTTCTCCTTTCTAGGTCTCTTCCTAGGCGGTGTACCGTTCCGCTTAAAGGACGCTGTCTTACGCGGAGGATCTCGAGATGGCGGACTCACGCTGGGGTCCCTCTCAGGTAGATGTGGACTTTGCTGCTCATGTGGACTGCTACCAGGAGGAGTCGATGGCCTTTGCTGCTCATGTGGACCGCTACGAAGAGGAGTCGGTGGCCTTTCCTGCTCAGGTGGACTACGAGGAGTCGGTGGCCTTTGCAAAAGGACGATGTATTTCTTGGGCCATAGGGTGAAACCGTGCTTGACATCGGCCATTGTCTTCTCATCGTCACCTCTAGGAAAATCAAGCTCCAATGTTTCATAACCCGAAACAACTTCATCCACCCCGACACGAACACAGCCAGGTGGAATGGGCATATGATGGTGCGTTGCTCCATCTTCATTTGGGTAAACATAGACGAACGCCACCTTAACGGACACGTTCCTGAATAACATATGTAGCTCGCAATCTGTCTTCTCCGTGACATAATCCACGGGGTAGCATCCTCCACATCCGTCAAGATGCGAGGAACCCACACTCCTTCTTCGCTGAGATGGGGCGGCATCGACTTGAGGATCATGTATAAACAGCGGCTGATGAGGTTCCCTCTGATTTTTCTCAAGCGCCTCCACCCTATTTAACAATTCCGTTAACCTGTCTGACTCCTTCTTCTTCTTTTGCGAATGGCTTCTATAAGTGTCAGCGCACTCCGGCCACGCTTCCTTCTTGTTGAGACCTGGGCAAGCTCGAACCCGTCCAACGTGTTCAGGATTGCCCAAAGCGAGTGTCATCTCGTCATTCTCTCTATCGGGAATGTACTCTCCCTTTCTGACCTTTTCAATTCCATCTATAAGCTTCTTCGGGATTGCTTCAATTTTGTCCTTCCATTTCCCCTGCGCAACGATCTTCCCTGTCATTGGGTCCAACCCTGCCCCATGCGCGAACAACCAGAGCTTGGACCGGTCGGGCCAGTCCCATGTCTGTGGGGTGATTCCTGCATCCATCAGTTTATCTTCAAACGCTCTCCACTTCGGAATGGCAGTCTTGTAGCCACCTGACCTCAAATGATGGAAAAATTCCTTCTTTGAAGCATTTTTCGTATTTGTGACCGATCGGGACACATGAGTAGACGATTGCTTATACCTCTTAAATTCGGGCCAGTGATCTTTTATCTTCACTAGATTATCATTGAATACTGGATCTTCATGCTTATATTTCTCCCATAATTTTTTCTTCCATGTCTGGAATAGCATGGCCATCTTCTTGAGAGTCCATTCCTTGAGTTTCTTCTTCTGGCCTTCCGTCATGTCTTCCGGTAGGCTGAAGCGTGTCAGTAGATTGTCGCAAAGAAAAAATTTCAATGCGCTGTTGACATAACTAGCTTCAGTCCCCACGTTCTTTGGCTTATGCCACTCTTGAATGCTGATCGGTACATGGTCCCTAACAAGAACTCCAGCTTGATTTATAAATTTGCGGCAGTGCTCTTTCGGATGCACCGGTTCACCGTTATCATTAAATGCGATGAGGGCTAACCTACCCTCGCCCTTTAGCAATTGCGTCGGGCCTCGTTTTGTTTTAACAGACTTGCTCGATGATCCAGAAGGCTAAAAGAAAAATGATTCGTTAATAAGTGCAACACAAATAAATGAATGCATCTACTGATGAACATAGACTTGATACATAAATATACACCTCGCCGGAGTTTGTTATGGACACTTCGTTCTCTCTTCTAATCTCTTCAGACTCAAATCCCTCACCGACATCGTTCAGAAATTGTGTGAGCTCAAAGTCATCTCCATCGGGTTCCGGCCCACGGGCACTCTCAAATATCATTCTCTGCACGGCTTCTTCTTGATCCTCATTTCGGACGAAGGTCTCGTCCTCCATAGCTCAATGTCACTACAAAATTAAGAAAACAATTAATTCATTCATCATGTCATCATCATAACAGATTGCTAGATGGATTACAATTGAAATGAAGAAAGCAATAACCCTAACCCTAACACTCGGCGCTCCTCTCGCTCTTCTCTCTATGTCGCAAGAGATACATGCACCACCTCCCTCCCGGACATGCCCTCGAGCCACTGCTTGCCCTAGCCTCCCTCTCCCTATCACTTCCTGCCACTCGGCACTCCTCACGTCGGCGCCGCGCTAGCCGACGAACACCAACCGGTACCAAAGGGTAAAAGCGGCGTGAGCCGGTGGGCGGCCATGGACGCGCGTATGGCGAGGTCGTGCCCTTCTCCTTCAAGCGGCGTGAGACCGGCGTCGACGACGCGTGACCATATACCCCGTCGTCTACAAGCGGTGTTTCGTAATCGTATTTGTCTAAAAAATCGATCCGCGTGTCCAGTTTTTTCGAGAGTTTGGATCGCCGCGATGTAGGATTCAGACACAATGCATCAATATGAAGGATTTTATCCTCCATTGTTTGGTACATCTTGACAACTCTTTTCAGATATACAATAACGTGATCGTTAAGTTACAACATTGAGTTAACCAACACTTAGAGCAAAACTTATGATCTTCATGATTGACGTGTTCATTACATTCTTTTTATTTATGCAATCGCATCGTAATATTTTATGATGACTTTGAAATGATGTACCATGGATAAAACATGGATAAAATAGCGAGTTTGCATTGCAATCATAGATAACATCCAAATTATAGAGCACATAGTGTTTGCGCTCATGAAACCAAAAAATTCACAGTCATGACTCCAACATGCCAACTCCAACATAGCGAGTTCGCATTGCAATCATAGATAACATCCCCTCGTCAAATTCCTGCACAGAAATAAGCGACAAAGAAAATAGCACAAACTCCACTTCTCCCATGACTCCATCTGCAGATCCAACATGCCAATATCCTCCCCCTCCCCCGACCCCCAGTCGCCGCAGGTCTCCCGTCATCCGCAGCGGCACTCCACCCTAGCCACCTGCAGGAGATGCCGTCTCCGGTGCGCCGATGCTTGGGGCGAGGAGGAAGACAGGGGTAGGCCCGACGAAAAGACGTGCACTTACCGCGGCGAGGAAGAGGAGGGAACAGGGCGAGGGAGGCGGGGATGCTCACCGGCACGGCGACGGGCGTCCACGGGAGGGATGCGGTGGAGGTGAGCTTGCGCTAGCTCGCCGGCACGGCGACGGGCGTCCACGGGAGTGAGGCGGCGGCGGCGAGCTTCTCCTCGGGGGGGGGGGCAGAAGTGTGAGAATTGGGGAAGATGTGAGAAGAAAGTGGCTCGCGCGGGGTTGATTTGGGGAAGGAAAGGACCTTTCGTACCGGTTCCAACCCCAAACCGGTACCAAAGACCTTTGGTACCGGTTGTAGGGACGAACCGGTACCAAAGGTCCAGCCCTGGCCCCACCCCACCGTCTGAAATTTAGCCGATAACCTTTCGTACCGGTTCCTAACACGAACCGGTACGAAAGCCCCTTTTTCTTTTTCTTTTCTATTTCTTTTTCTTTTCTTTTCTGTTTCTTTCTCTTTTTCTTTTTCTTTTCTTTTCTGTTTCTTTTTCTATTTCTTTCTGTTTTCTATTTCTTTTTTTTCTATTTCTATTTCTTTTTTTCTGTTTCTTTCTCTTTTCTATTTCTTTTTCTTTTATTTTCTTTTTCTTTTCTATTTATTTCTCTTTTCTATTTTTTTTTTCTATTTCTATTTCTTTTTTTTTCCGTTTCTTTCTCTTTTCTATTTCTTTTTTTTCTCTTTCTATTTCTTTTTTTCTGTTTCTTTCTTTTTTCTATTTATTTTTCTTTTATTTTATGTTTCTTTCTGTTTTTCTTTTCTATTTATTTCTCTTTTCTATTTCTTTTTTTTCTATTTCTGTTTCCTTTCTATTTCTTTTTTTATGTTTCTTTCTCTTTTCTATTTCTTTTTATTTTATTTTCTGTTTCTTTTCTATTTCTTTCTCTTTTCTATTTCAGTTTCTTAATCAAAATCTCCTGTGGCGCAGCTTTTCTATTTCTTTTTTTTTGTATTTCTTTTGTATTTCTTTTTCTCCAACACTTGTGCACATGCACTTTTTTCATCCCTGCCCCTTGTCCTTTCTCTCTTTTTTTCGCTCTTTGTCTCTGGATGTGCGGGAATAAAATTTTATTACGATTGAACTCGAATTAAAGTACATAGCTCAACTGAAAATTAAGATACACATGGCTAGATTCGAATGTTGGAGTCGCGGTGATTTCCATATCTTACATACAGTAACATCATTACACAAAAGTGATTTCCATATTGAGATACACAAGTTATGATCATTTCTTCGTGTGTTTCCCTTTCTTCTGATTGCGACGCAACCATGGACAATCTTCATTATTTAAGATGATGCTTGGGTCAGTTTTTACCTTGAAGGGTGGAATATCATCAAACTTATTATAATCTTCTGACATGTCTGTCTTGTCCTCTACTCCCACGATGTTTCTTTTTCCTGAAAAAACTATGTGGCGCTTTGGCTCATCGTATGATGTGTACTCTTGCCTTCCTTTTCTTTTTTTCGGTTTGGTAGACATGTCCTTCACATAAAAAACCTAAGCCACTTCACTGGCTAGGACGAATGGTTCGGTGTCGTACCCTAGATTCTTGAGATCCACTGTAGTCATTCCGTACTGCGGGTCTACCTGTACCCCGTCTTTCAGGTTGAACCATTTGCACCGGAACAAAGGGACCTTGAAATTAGGTCCATAGTCAAGTTCCCATATCTCCTCTATGTACCCATAATATGTGACCTTCTTCCCATTTCCCTCTGCTGCATCAAAGCGGACACCACTGTTTTGGTTGGTGCTCTTTTTATCTTGGGCGAACGTGTAAAATGTATTCCCATTAATCTCGTACCCTGGAAAAGTCGATATAGTCGAAGATGGTTGCTTGGCCAACAAGTATAGTTGTTCTTCATCAGTGACATTCATTAGATGATTTTTCAACCAACCGCCGAAAGTCTTCATGTGTTCTCCATCAATCCAATCTTCACGTTGCTCCGGGTATTCGGAGCGTAAGATATCCTTGTGTTCCACTATGTACGGAGCCACCAGGATAGAATTATGTAGAACTGTGTAGTGTGCTTGAGTGAAAGAATGTCCGTCCATACACATTGTTTCTTTTTCCCTAGCGTGCCTTTTCCACCCAGTCTCCCCTCATAGCGCGATTCAGGAACACCGATCGGCTTAAGGTCAGGAATAAAGTCAACACAAAACTCAATGACCTCCTCTGTTCCATAGCCCGTGGAGATGCTTCCTTCTGGCCTAGCACGGTTATGAACGTACTTCTTTAAGACTCCCATGAATCTCTCAAAGGGAAACATGTTGTGTAGAAATACAGGACCAAGAATGCTAATCTCTTCGACCAGGTGAACTAGGAGATGTGTCATAATATTGAAGAAGGATGGTGGGAACACCAACTCGAAGCTGACTAGACATTGCACCACATCCTTCTGTAAATTTTGTAGAGTTAGTGGATTGATCACTTTATGAGAAATTGCATTGAGGAACGCACATAGCTTGACAATGGGTACTCGAACATTTTCCGGCAGAAGCCCCCTCAATGCAACCGGAAGTAATTGTGTCATAATCACGTGGCAGTCATGAGACTTTAGGTTTTGAAACTTTTTCTCTGACATGTTTATTATCCCCTTTATATTTGACGAGAAGCCAGATGGGACCTTGATGCTACTCAGTACTTCAAAAAAGATCTCCTTATCTTCTTTGGTAAGAGCGTAGCTGGCAGGACCTTGATACTTCTCTGGATTCAGGTTGTTTCCTTCGGGGATACTTTGCTGGTCTTGCCGTGCATCTGGTGTATCTTTTGTCTTCCCATACACGCCCAAGAAGTTTAGCAGGTTCACGCAAAGATTTTTCGTCACGTGCATCACGTCGATTGCCGAGTGAACCTCTAGGAATTTCCAGTAGGGTAGCTCCCAGAATATAGACTTCTTCTTCCACATGGGTACGTGTCCGTCAACATCATGCAGAACAGATTGTCCGCCAGGACCCTTACCAAAGATCACTTTTAAATCCTTGACCATATCATATATAACATCCCCAGTAGGGCGGGTAGGCTTCGTTCGGTTATCTGCCTCACCTCTGAAATGCTTTCCTCTCTTTCTTACGTGATGTTGTTTTGGAAGAAATCGACGATGCCTCAGGTACACATTCTTGTTTCCCAAATATATACTGTCAGTCTCACCTAAACAGTGTGTGCATGCATTGTATCCCTTGTTTTACTGCCCTGAAATGTTACTAAGAGCAGGCCAATCATTGATGGTTACAAAAAGCAAGGCATGCAGGTCAAATTCTCCTTTTTGTGCTCATCCCACACATGTACACCTTCTTCACGCCACAACTGTAAAAGTTCTTCAACCAATGGCCTCAGGTACACATCAATGTCGTTGCCTGGTTGCCTCGGGCCTTGGATGAGCACTGGCATCATAATGAACTTCCGCTTCATGCACAACCAAGGAGGAAGGTTATAGATACATAGAGTCACTGGCCAGGTGCTATGACTGGAGCTCTGCTCCCCGAAAGGATTAAATCCATCTGTACTTAGACCAAGTTTTAAGTTCCCTGCGTCATCTGAAAATGACTTGAACTTTCTGTCGATTTTTCTCCACTGCGACCCGTCAGCGGGGTGTCTTAGCATCACATCTTTCTTACGGTCCTCTTTGTGCCATCGCAACAACTCGACATGCTCTTTGTTTTGGAACAAACGTTTCAACCGTGGTATTATAGGAGCATACCACATCACCTTCACAGGAACCCTCTTCCTGGGGGTGGACTCGCCCTCAACATCGCCAGGGTCATCTCGCCTGATGTTATACCTCAGTGCACCACATACCGGGCATGCATTCAAATTCTCGTACTCCTTGCGGTAGAAGATGCAGTCATTGATGCATGCATGTATCTTCTGCACCTCTAATCCTAGAGGGCAGACAATAGTACCATTCTCTGCCTTCCATTGCAGCAATTCCAGCGTGGTACCCAGCTTTTTCTGGCCATCTTCGCAATTTGGGTACAACAGTTTGTTGTGATCCTCTAACATTTTCTCCAACTTCAACCTCTCCTTTTCACTTCCGCAGTTTATCTTCGCATCAAGAATGGCCCGACCCAAATCGTCATCGGGGTCATCAAAAATCGGCTCATCAAAAATGGGATCTTCTTCAGCTTCGTCTTCCCCCATTCTACTATCACCGTCTTCAGTGAAAATAGGATAGTTGTCACTATCCTCTTCTTCTTTGTTGTCTTCCAATATAACCCCCCTTTCTCCGTGCTTGGTCCAACAATTATAGCTGGGCATGAAACCGTTCTCCAGCAGGTGGACGTGAATGGTCTTTGAGGTAGAGTAATCCTTCATATTCTTACAGGAACTACATGGACAATAGATGAAACCATTCGTCCGGTTGTTTGCCTCAGCCACGCTGAGAAAATAATGCATGCCCTTAATGAAGTCGGGATGGCACCGGTCACCGTACATCCATTGCCGACTCATCTGCATTATATATGTATATCAAAAATCATTAATTACACAACATCATAGATATATGAGTGACCAACTTAATTAATATTCAAGTTTATCACATAAAACTAAGTTTTTTTTTATAAAAAAGAAGGGGCTCACCGAGGTGGTACGGTGTCGGCTAGGGGACGACGCTGGGGATCGACAACGGTGAGGACGGGGATGATAGTAAAACCTACAAAACATAATATAATTTCAGCTCAAATTTCATATAAATAAAATAAAATCCCTAACTTAGGCATTTCATCGAACACCTTGCTAGCACTAGAAAAATAATACGAGTTAACTAGCAAAGAGATGAGCTAAATTAGGAACGCCGGAAGAAAGGATGATATTGCTAACCCTTAGATAGATAGATGTCGTTAATCTTGTTAAAATGGTGGACAAAAAATGAAGATTTGTTGGAGTGTGAGAGGTGCAAAAAATTTAGAAATGTGAGAGAGAGAGGAAGAAATGAAGGATGAATCGGGTGGGCATGGGACAGGGATGAATCGGGTGGGCATGAGCTAAATTAGTACCGGTTCTCCACATGAACCGGTACCACAGCCCTGGCCCCACCCACCGTCTTTTTTGCTTTATTTAATTTTCCAGTTTCTAGCACTACAAATGAACTCCGAAAATGTTGAAACTTGGCATGGTATCATCATTTGACCCACATAGCATGTGCTAAAAAGTTCAGAGGGTTACGGCAAAAACTGGATGGTGGCGGTGCCGCGGAAGGGGAAGACTTCGCGAGAAGAGAAATAGTGGAGGTTGGCTTTGCGCGTGCTTTTAACCTCACCCGGGTCTGAATCGCACCAATCAGGAAGAAGTACACGGATCGCGTGTTTCTTTTAAGCGCTTGTGAGTCGTTGGATCTGGGAACCGGCCTGTACACAGTTAAGGTCTCGCGCTAGTACAGGTTTGTGCTAGCAACCGGGGCTAAAGAGGCACACGACTCCTATATATATCCCACCTCTCGGACATTTGGTGTGTACGAATACAAATCATTCGGATTGGCCTTCATACGCCCAACGGTGCATTTGATGTGCGGGCACTCACGAGCCACAGTTGGGCTGTATGCAGGCGAAACCGTGTGTTTTGTTGATATATCTAGAAATCCTTCAGTTCATCGAGACTTTTTGTGTGTTCAAAATGAACCATTCAAAGCCACATCATCAATTTTCAACCCTTTCTGACTTCATCTGTCTTCATTTTTTCTTCGCTTGTGTCCTTTGCTTATTGCGCCGTAACCATCAATTTTCAACCCTTTCTGACTTCATCTTTGCGGAAACTAAGTATTTTTTATAAAAAAGAAGGGGCTCACCGAGGTGGTACGGTGTCGGCTAGGGGACGACGCTGGCGATCGACAACGGTGAGGACGGGGATGATAGTAAAACCTACAAAACATAATATAATTTCAGCTCAAATTTCATATAAATAAAATAAAATCCCTAACTTAGGCATTTCATCGAACACCTTGCTAGCACTAGAAAAATAATACGAGTTAAGTAGCAAAGAGATGAGCTAAATTAGGAACGCCGGAAGAAAGGATGATATTGCTAACCCTTGGATAGATAGATGTCGTTAATCTTGTTAAAATGGTGGACAAAAAATGAAGATTTGTTGGAGTGTGAGAGGTGCAAAAAATTTAGAAATGTGAGAGAGAGGAAGAAATGAAGGATGAATCGGGTGGGCATGGGAAAGGGATGAATCGGGTGGGCATGAGTACCGGTTCTCGACATGAACCGGTACCAAAGGACCAGCCCTGGCCCCACCCACCGTCTGAAATTTTGGCCGAAAACCTTTAGTACCGGTTCCTAACTCGAACCGGTACGAAAGCTCCTCACGAACCGGTACGAAAGCTCCTCGCCCGCCTGGACGCCCAAACCGGTACGAAAGACCCCATTAATACCGGTTCGTAAGGAAACCGGTACTAAAGGCTTAGACGGTTGCCCCATTTTCTACTAGTGACTGTTTCACAAGCCCAGTTATGTTTTCGTGAATTAGGTCAGATGGTGTTTACGCTAGCATGCCCTATTCGTACATGTTGCTAGGGAGGACATGGCTGTGACCAATTTGGTGTTTATTAGGACCTCAGTCAGAAAGACCATATGAATGGCTCAACGCGAGTGCATACTCCTAATATAGCAATACTTGACTAGCAGTAAATATACATGGGCTATTTGACCACAAACTGCATGTACCCTTGGTTCAGATATCCATCGACAAAGATCATTTAAAAAAAATTCACCTTACAAAGAATTGTCAACCTCCTACCATGGAAACATAATGACCCAATTAATTTGTGAAGATTCACGAACGTTCACATAACAATAGCTCACAAAACATCTTCAAATCGATTAAAATTGTGAATTTTGACGACTTCTTCATAAGCACACATGTCATACTAATCCATTTCTTTCCAGTATTTTCTATTTGACACAAGCTTGAATATATCAATGTATACTCATTTTGAAGTTTGGTTTGCGGTTACTGAATTGTGTTTTGTTAATTTTTTGTTGAACATTTTCTTCCAAAAATAGCCAAATAAGCCAGATAAAATATGTTATGCATATGGTAAGTAGACAAATTATACTTGTTGGATAAATGGTATATTCATAGTTCACAGCAATACCAGATGGAGCCTAAGTCAAATAGCATTTACTAGCTTTCCAGCAAAACAATAGTCCTTAGCCCTAGCTAGTTACTTGCTTCGTTCACCAATATAACATGTTTTGAATATTTCAATAAAAACTAGGCACGAACTGAAATGAATGAACAAACACACTAAAACACGTCTATATACATTTGAATCGGAAAAAAGCTAAAACACCTTACATTAGTGAACGGAGGGAGTAAAACTTAGGATGTATATATGCTTCTACGCCAATTTGAGAATATATACCATATACATGCCAAAATTAGTTTTATCATCGCTAAATCCCAAAGCTTGACAATGTATGATATTATGTCTTCACATGTATCAAGACCTTGTAATGGTGTAGCATCAAAATAGTGCCTTCAAATAATGCTGATGGTGTTGCAGTATTCAAATCAAACTATATATGGAACTTTTGTAACCTAGTAGTAACTGAATTTGCTGGTTACATGCATGCTTTTATACCCTTGCTATGCTCTAGCTAACCCATGCATATGACATAAGTAATTTCAGAGGTCAGATTAATCAACAACAAGAAAACACAAGCACAAACTGATCATTTAGAAAAACTCTCACAAGTACAACATATATGCAACTCATTCAACCTCCTTTCACACACATGCACATACTATTCTTCAAGTACCAGAAATACAGAAGAACACATGGAAATAAACAGCTATCCCCTCATCCATGATAGGACAGAGCTACTCAGAAATCCATGGAAAAGATGGATGAGAAAACCACAAGCCACATCCAGCATCAAACACTGGATGTATAGTACATAAGTACATGCATGCTTGTGATCCACATTTGGTGCGAGGCAAAGGCACTGTGCCATCCCCTCCTTGCATGCATGTAGCTTGTCATGCACCGTTCACATCACACCCAGTAGTAGTACCCGATCACTGCCTTTCGGTACCATAAAAAGGAAACGGAATAGGAAGCAAAACAAGCAACAATAAGATGCTAGATCGAGTTGACACATGATGCGCAGCCCCGCAGAACGGACACTGCACAGAAACTTACATCTTGCACGAGCCACACATGTAGCAAGAGAGATCTCCATATATGTATCTCTCCCTGCATGCATGTCCCCCTCTACACCCCAAAGGACACATACTGATACTCCTCAGTTCACTTCAGACTACAGCAAATCATTTTACTTCACTCGATCCTACTACATGAAAGCAAACTAATTGACTCGACTAGAACTTAGGCCCAAGCTAATTAAAAACGACTAGATCGGTACACGAACAATGCAGCAGTGTATGACTACCACAGACCTAGCTGATACACACATAAATGGGAAATTCAAAGCCATAACCATGCGCATGCATTCATACGCGAGCGTACATAAAATATATCTGGCATACCAGCCAAATAGGAGATCGATCGACCCCCGGCTGGGTGCGGGTAGTCGTGGATCAGCTCAGCAACCGGCGGCGGGAGGCGTGCCGGGAGGGGGCTGGTGCTGGTTGCTGCGGAAGCTGCCGCTGCTGTCGCCGATGAGCTGCTGTGGCTTCTTGCGCTTCTTCTTCTCGTAGCTGACGCCGCGGGCGCGTGCCTGGTGCTCGCGAACCTCCCGGAGGTAGAGGCGAACGGCACGCGCCGCGAAGGGGTTGGACTCGGGGCTGCCGCCGTTCTCCTCGTAGGCGGCGCGGAGCCGGCCGACGAGGGCGTCCAGGCTGCCCCATGCCTGGCGGAGCGGGCACGGGCACGGTGCCGGCGGGCTCGGGTGGCCGAAGAAGGGGCAGGCATTTGCGTGCACCTTGGTCTTGCCGAACTGGTCAAGGTAGCGCAGGAACTCCAGGACGTGCGCGCCGCTGCACTGCGCCAGGCTCAGAGGCGGCCGGTGGTTCCGCAGGTACTGCCCGAACGTGTTCCAGTCTCGCCGCTTCTGCGCCTCGTACCTGCTCGGCGACTGCGGAGTGCCCCCTGAGACCACAAGCGACGAGCTGATGCTGCTCGAGGAGCCGCCTCCATTGCCCCCTCCAGAGAGAGGGCTGTCCGGGTTCGCCGACAGGTCCATGGATCAGCTAGCTGAGTAGAAAAAGGAAGGAAGCAGACTCAAGCAACTGTGACTGTGATCTGAAACTATTTTCTAGTATTTAATTAACTTCTGTAGGGCTTTCCCCTTACAGTTCTCTTTGCTTATAAAAATGAAATAATCTACTACATGCTATTAGAAAAAACATAGTAGTGCTACAGATATTCAATAACGATGATGAGGCCAATGATTACATGTATGCATATATAAACTTGAGCTAGCGATCGATCTGTTTGGGAGCTGGTTCTCTCACCATTCGCTACCGCACCTCATGTTTTAACATTTTAAGCAGTGGATGCAGAAATATTCAGGATGAACAAGAACTTGGAGATCTTTCAGGAAGAGAAATATCGGAATCACCTTGGTGGTGTTGGCAGCTGATCTTTTGGTTTGGTGCGCTCTTGATCAGTATTATTCGGCAAAGCCAGATGGTAATGGAGATTGGCTAGAGATTCTGCACAAAAATGGAGCATCAGAGGACATATACAAGAAAAGGGGAAAATAAGGTTATTTTGGGAGAGTGATCTGGAAAAAGCTCATATCTGTTGCTTCTTACTCGGTGCTTGCTGGTGGTGTTAACGACAGGCAACAGTTGCTTGTGCTGGCTCTCTCATAGGTCCATCTGGTGATTGGGAAGATGCTGGGAGAGCAGCAGCTTCATCATCTGCTTGTGATGGTGTGGGGGAATTGTATGCTGCTGCTTCTATTTTTAGGGGGGAATGCTGGGGGTGGTGGATGTGTTGTTTGGCCTAAAAAGGAGAGATGTGAAATGACTGAGACATGGAGTACACAGTGGTGACTAGTGAGTAGTGAGAGGGGGGGAGGAGATGCACTGCTAGTACTGCTAGGGCTTTTGGTGGTGAAGGGTGGAAAAGGGACACTGACTGAGAGATAAAAGGTGACATGACAAAAGTAAATATTTTTCTAATTGATAGGTGGGTGTACGGCCTAATGGGGGTGTCGACTTGTTTCTAACTGATAGTCATTTGATGTCACCGGCCTAAAGTTTCGCAATCATAGCAACTTGGCACTAAATATTACAAGTAGTAAGTAATTAAGTTCTGTTATTGTATGTTAACACAGTCTAAAAGCACAACTCTCACCATTCCATTGTACTCCATCCTATCCATTTTGTAAGCTATATTATCTTATAAAATGATCATATATTATGAAACAGAGGGAGTACAATATGTACTACGTATATATTTACGAAAACAAATAATTTATAGCACTACAAAGTAGTATCTTATTGTAACAAAATAAATCAATTCTTCTATATTCATAAGTTGATCTAGATATTTAAAATAACATGCTAATAAAATTACTTGGTGTTCCTGAAAATACTATAATTTGGTCAATAAATCACAATACAAATACATAAGACAAATCGATCAATCCATTCTAGTATATAATCTAGGCATGTTATCGTCATGCCATCGTCCATGTAGCTGGCGTACCTCTATAGTCAGGGTTTATTTGATCTGATTTTTGTAGTTCACCGGTAGGATGGATAGACTTAATTAAAGCCTTCATGTATTACATACACAAGTTTGACTGAACATATATGTATTGTTTCATGGACATATTCTTCATGAAGTACTCCATGGACAACGATGAAAAAGGTATTTCCACAATGTTCCACGTGAGATTCTCCATTGGATGATCATTTTGAAATTATATTATGGTTGAATTTCCCATTTGTGTGAGATTATCTTAAATATCCTTGTTTGATACACACATAGGTTTTAAAATGCAAGAATATGAAAAACATATAATTGCGCACTATCATGGCCTCTTGAAGAGTTGAATTGCACCAATGTTTGTCCGGTTGCACCATATGAAAAACTAAGAATTCTTCCAAAAAGGATTGAGTTAATGTAAAAAATTTCCTATGGAAACTACTGCAATGGAATCCTTAACAAACTTTTCACAGAAAAAACAACCAAGTTCCCAATCTCTCATATATGAAAAATATCATTTGAGTAATACTTTCTCTTGAGCTCTTTGTATGCCAGGGATGTTTTCCGTTAAATGTATGAATGTGGAATTGATTAATACGGAACCATTACCCTAGTATATCTATATTTGAAAAATAAAGGTGTCGCTAAAGATTAAGATTTTCATTTGGTTTGTGCAAAAAAATGATTCTAACTAAAGATAATTTGACAAAGAGTAGGTGGGGGGAAATGAAACAGTGTTGCTTCTGTGGTCACGAGGAGGCGACCCGACACTTATTTATTAAGTGGCCACTTGCCAAGTTATTATGGCGAACTATTCATGTGTCCTTCAACGTTACTCCACATAATATTATTTTCAATTTGTTTAGTAACTGGTTGTATAGATAAATACTGCGGCACTAGTTCACACGGGAGTTTATGCATTACATTGGACTATTTGGAACTATTGGGGCCATATTATGTATGATGATAAATATCACATTTTTTGCAGATTATTTACCAGATGTTTGGATGGATCCGTACTTGGTCCTTACTACACGATGCAGAATCTGAGATTATGGCCCGTGGGTGCGACCGATGGGAGACGGTAGCATGGGCTACTTACAACCGTTACAACCGATTGTGATGGTTTTCCAATACTAAGATAGTTGCTTAGGCATTGTGTCTTGTTTGTGCCAGTTGTAGCTATTCATTTTCATTATACTCATTATTTTGGTACTTGAGTTGTAGTCGCACTTTCATACTTAATTTTTAGTAAATGGCTATGTGCGATGCAAAAGGCTGAGGGGTATCGCCCTTTTCAGAAAATGAAAAATCATTTGAATCGAACATACCCTACAAAAGGAAACTCGGCGACAGTGATAGAGAATAAAGCTAGCTATGTGTGCTTATATTGACAGACTCATAATCTCAGATTCATATGTGCACCGACGCACAACTGTATGTAGTTAATTAATTAGTTCCCCAACAAAGATAGTGGCTAGGAAAAATGTTACCCTACATAGAGTACAACATGATTCATAGAAACAGGAGACCAATTATGTGCAAAGTCATATTTACTTCTTATTTAATTTCTTGTCAAATGGTCTTGTAGGCCCCATATATATTGTATTTTAATAGAGATGTGCTACGGTCCTCATATGCTTTCCAATGTCATTTAAAGATCAATCCCTTGCTGGTCATATACCGGTGGGTTTTTTTTGGGGGGGGGCAAGCCGGTGGTTATTTGTGTGTGTGTGTGTGTGTGTGTCACTGGTACATGGTTTCCAATACTCTTGGTCAATAAATGACATAAAGTCCATTCATGTTTTCTTTCAATTAAAAAATTTCTATACACAATATCTTGTTTCCAATACTCTTGGTCAATTTGATGGCGACTAGAGAAAGCGAGCTCTAGTCAATATTTTTTACTTCAATCTATGTTTTGTCATTCCAAAGAGGTTATTAATTTCGTTATTGTCATTCTATCTTATCGAGCTGACTAGCTCGGTGATGGGGTCTTTTCAAACTTTCTATCGAAAGGTTACCTAGGACTTTCCATTGTTGTAAGGGAGTGCGGCTTAAATATGAAGCCTTACTTACAAAGGAATTCATAACTAGGTGCACACTTAAGAGAACACGAAAATTTTCTATTTGCAATGATAATTCGTGACACTTGGTAAAGTTAGGTAGCACATGAACAGTACAGCTACGACTTAGGATTGGCTAATCAGTACTATATATGATTGTGAGACATGCTATTCAATTATCAGTGCTATCACTCGCTATCTTATATATGTGCCCACCATTTTCATCTTTGAAAAATACTGGCATGCTTACTGGCACACTGAATTACACTCAGGCCTCATCCAGTCTACAAGATTTCAAAATAAAGGAATAAGAAAAGTAAAGGATTGGGATGCCCACTCCACTTTAATCCGTAGAAATCTTTCATGAGGTAATACCTAATGCTAATAATCCTTAGGCATTAGGCCAATCTATTCCTATGAAACGATTGTCATTCATACGGAAAATTCTCATAAGATTTTTTATGGGAATCCTTCAAAAATAGCACTAAGGATTTAATTACACTCCAAAATGTGTTCTTTCTAGGAAATTGATTTGTAGTGCTTGAAAACCTCTAAATGCGGGCACTCTTGAAAATTATGAGGGCTAACTTCTCCTGCATATTTCTATACTTTTTTGCTAACTTAACTAGGGGCATACCTAAGGTACCACACCAGGACACCTGGTAAAAAATTGTTTTCCTGATATATCTCATGTTACATACAGTTTGAGACACCTCAAATTTAAGTAATGAATACGTGTAATTTGTATAGGGACACGGGGTTATCTTCACTCGTAATAAGCTTGCCATTAATTAAGCATATTATTCCGGGGCGATACACTGATACGATCTATAAAATGTGTGGTTTCTTGCAGTTCTGAAGACCTCTTAGCAAGCCGCAAGCGCGCACAAAGGTATTGACGCCCTCTCTAGCTACAGGTCTTCGCACCCTCACCTTGCGCGTCGCTCCACCCCTACCACCATCATCGCCGGAGCTGGATTAGTTTTTTGATGGACCTTGGGTCTTGCTCGTGTTGTTGCCCCATGATTGTATTGTTTATTTTCTTACTTGACGTGTGCGGTTGTATGACTTTAGCTGTTTATAGGGTCACGGGTATATCTTCACTCTGGGTCCATCCTACAAGTATCAAATGGCTTCAAGTGCAGATCTGAGACTGCAGAGCCGATAACAAGTATGAATGAAACGCTTAAATGCAACAAAATGCACTGCGCGTGAATAAACAGGTGCTGTGCACCACAGAAAGAAGCAGCCGCTAGCAGCTCTGCATATCACGACGACACGGGATTCTCTAACCAAAACGAAGAGAGAAAAAGTAATGGCGTCAAATTTCTTCTTACATGATTCGATCTGGCCGGGACTGATGTGTCCATTCGTCTTGGGACTTGCCTCTATCATGTGTACGAATTAAATCCTCTCGTACATTCTTTCGCAGTGCTCTGCTGGACTATCTATATATGATCAAGTCGATCGGAGGCTAGTGGCGAGTACGGAACGCCTGTGCACATGTGCTGTACGTTGGCATTATCGACGCTAGGTTTACATTTCATGCAAACATTCATTTCTCTCATGTGGGTTCTTGCAAGAGAAGAAAACATATATACACTAAAATATTATAATAGTGATATATTTATGTGATGTTGATCCACTATTTCATCAATCACATATCTCAGGATAAAATATACTACTAGTTAATTAATCAATCCCATCAAGATGAATCTAATGTAGCTTAGATAATTAGGTTTCTTCAATCTACACTTGATACATGTTTTTTTTTAGATTTATTTCAGGTTTCTTGACGATTCTCATTTTGTTGCGTCAATTTTAAGATTGTCCGCTCAGTCTTTCGAAGAAGCTCATAAAAATAAGTATATACACGTACGTATGTAAGCGTGAGCATCTGTATTGTGTTTCTGTAAACAAAATCATGAATGATATGTAAGTTAGGTCTAAGGTTAGACTGGTGTGACTACCAACCAGTTAGCTGTGTACATTTGATATATTGAACATGATGTGTACAGTTTTGCTGAAGTGAACGGTACGAAAGAGGCATTACTGCAGTGCAGGTGGGAATCTTTTGGCTAGGGCCCGGCTGGTTAAGTAGTTGGTACAAGCGAGCTATGCAATCAATTAACAGTTCACCTCTTGGAAAAAGAGTTAGCTAGCTACTTGAACAAGGCAAGCTTCATTATTGGTGCCAAGAGCCTGGCCATGCTTCTAGGGCCAGCAAGCCATGTGCGCCTACTACTTGACCAGATTTTTTCGAAGAAATTGACGAGGGGTTGTGAAACACTTGCTCGTGATCATGCTCGTGACAAGAGATAAAGAATAATTAGTTTATCTTAGGTGTCTGACACACCTAGCTAGTATAACAGAATCCAAGCATACAGTGCAACGTAAATATACATGTCATGTGTGACACTGGTGCAATCTCTCACTTGATCTCCCGATTTAACGTTTGATAACACATTATTTTAGGAGCTGTTCTAATGCAAACCTATGTCTGATCATGCACCTTGTGCAATTCAGATTTGTACTTCCTCCTTTTCACAATGTAGTGCACCCATATTTTATCCAGATTTAAATTTAACTAAACTAGATCAACGTGATCAAGTGTGGTGGGAGTAAAAATATACCATTGAAAAGTTCTTTCGAATATGAATTCAATGGTACTCCCACCACAATTGATCACCTTGGTCTAATTTATGGTCCAACTTGAATCTCCATAAGCGCGGACGCATTACATTGTAGAATGGAGGGACTACTACTATTGCAAGACCCATTATTTTTTAGATTTGAAAATTATTGGTTGGAAATTGCTGGCTTCATGGATTTTGTCAAGAATAACTAGGAACAACAAATCAATTGCAGCAATAGTGCTAAAAGAATAACTGTAAAATTCAAAAGACTTAGGCAAGGGCTAAAGATTTGGGGCAGATCAATTTCTAATTTTGGTAAATCTAATAAAGCAACAAATGAAATGTTCCTTCCATTCCATTCAACATTGAGGATTTCAAAACTCCATCCAATGATAAATGGAATGGAAGGAACATTCTTAAGAAACATCTCATCCAGCTATTGAAGTTGCAATGCGTATATGGGAAGCAAAGAGCTACTATCAGGAAGATTAAGTTTGGTGAATCCAATTCTAAATTCTTTCCAGCCAAGGCTACCATAAATTCAGGTATAATCATATGACTAGTATCACTGATGATAGTGGCAATATTCAAAAGGATCATCTAGCTAAGGAAACTATTCTTTGGCAAGCATATTCAAACAAAGGATGGACCATTATGTTTCCATTCAGGATACACACAGTTTCGAGTCCATCGTTCACAGAGTTGATGATTTGCACCTGCTAGATTCACCTTTTCCCGAGGAGGAAATTGACAACACTATCAAAGGGTTTCCTATAGATAAAATGGCTCACCCTTATGGATTAAATAACAACTTCATAAAAAAATGCTGGGCCATTATTGCTGAAGATATATATGTCTTGATTGAAGATTTCTACCATGGAATAATTGACCTCAAAGTTATCAATTCCTCATTCATTGCACTCATTCCCCAAAAGGATAATCTAGTTTATGCCAATGACTTTAGGGAAACTCCAAGGGTGCGACCCAAATGGACTCGGCTTTGGTCCTCTTTTTGTCCGTTTGGGTCACCAAACGGATCAATGTTCGGCCGATGTCTGGGCCCCGCTGGTCGCTGCACCCAACGGTGGGCGCGTAGCGACGCATTTTACTCCAACCTGGCCATCGGTGGGCCTCGCTGAGGTGTTTAAAAGGGACGGCGACATAGACTTGGTGTCCCAATTTTATTTAGAAAAGCTAGAAATGTTGCTCTCATGGAGAGCTTTTCGTGGGAGAAAATATGTACATATCACCCTCGATAGGATACTCGCAAGAGCTAAACATTTCTATCTTTACTTTAATTTTTTAAACCATACATTGTAGCATATATAGTTTCACAAAATCATTTTATTAGAAACCATAGAAATCATTCATTGTAAAATATCAATTTATTACAAATCATACATTGCAGCACATATATGGGAGCACATGCATATAGATCTTCATACATCTACGGGTTTCCTACGTGATCCCACATATGATCAACCAAATCGTTCAACAACTGCGTGTGAGTGTCCCGATCACGTATATCTCGATGAAACTGAAGGAAGTTTGCATATTATGTCAGTGTAGCATTAGGCACAACATTCTGACCCTGATACTGCCAGTTCTGAGCAAAGAGACTCTCATCACGCACATCCTCGATGATCATGTTGTGCATGATCACACATGCATTCATCACCTTCACCAAAGTCTCAAAGTTCCAACATCTCGTTGGGTGCCGAACAATAGCCCAACAAGAATGGAGCACACCAAAAGCATGTTCCACATCCTTCCTAACACTCTCTTGTTCTTTGGCAAACCTTGCTTTCTTCTCTCCTTGAGGGTTGGGGATTGTCTTCACAAATGTTGACCACTAAGGAAGATACCATCCGCAAGGTAGTATCCCTTTTCATACTGGTGGACCTTAACCTCAAATTAAGTTCACCTCTAGGGAATGAACTTCCGCAAGCCTCGCAAACATCGGAGAGCGCTGAAGCACATTAATGTCATTGTGTGAACCTGCTATGCCAAGAAAAACATGCCCAATCCAAAAATACTGAGATACCACATCCTCGAGGACCACCGTGCAACCCTCAGCATGACCCCTGTGTTTCCCTTGCCAAGTAAATGGCAGTTCTTCCACTCCCAATGCATGCAATCAATGTTACCAGGCATCCCCAGAAAGCCTCTTGCGGCATTGACCTCTAACAACCAGTTTGTATCCTCATCATTTTGTTGCCTCAAGTACTCTACACCAAAAACCTGAACCATAGCCCTTCAAGATTTGTACAATGACTCTAGACAAGTGGACTCTATCATGCGCACACACTCGTCAATGAGATCATGCGCGCATCTGATGACCCTCAACTGTAGGGGATCGTTTGTAGCGTTTTCGCGGGTAAGTTAACCCAATTTATTGATTCGACACAAGGGGAGCAAAAGAGTATTTATAAGCTTTGACAGTTGAGTTGTCAATTCAACCGCACCTGAAATATACTTGCTTGAAACAAAATATTAATAGCAACTGTGGTATGATAGTGATAGTGGAGACATCGAAAGTAAAATAGCGAAAGTAAATTACTAGTAACCAGTAGGATCAAAACACTGTAGGCTAGGGAGATGGATGGTTGGGTGCTGCTTGGATAAGAGTGAACGTGTAATAGATTCTAACACGGGGCAAGGCACATGGAAAAGAAAGGATCAACTAATACAGAACAAGCCTTTAGAACCGGTTCTAGAGGGCCTTTAGTACCTGTTATGTGAACCAGTACTAACGAATCGGTACTAAAGGTCCAGACCTTTAGTACCGGTTCGCCTAGAACCGATGCTAAAGTCTTTGTCCCTCTGCCACGTGGGCGCGAGGGCTGGGGGATCTTTTGTACCGATTTGCACTAGTAGAAAACAGGGCCTTGGTTCAGGCCTAGCCAGCCCATTAGTCCCGGTTGAGTCACGAACCGGGACCCATGGGGGCATACGTCCCGGTTCGTGCGCCCAGGGGCTGACCGGGCCTCGTGGGGCATTGGTCCCGGTTCGTCTGGACCCTTTTGTCCCGGTTCCATACACGAACCGGGACTAAAGAATGTCGCAACCTTTAGTCCCGGTTGGTGGCTTGAACCGGTACTAAAGGTAGGACCTTTAGTCCCGGTTGGAGACACCAACCGGTACTAAAGATCTATTTTTTTCTTTTTTCTTTTTCTAAACAGAAGAGTTTATGTTTTTAGATTTTGAATAACTGTTAAAATATTTAGAGTTTTTGAATGAATCTTTTTTATTTTAGGTCAAAAAAATTATTAACTTTCTGTTAGTGCCAGTAGTTTTCAAATTTAAATAGTTTAAACTTGAATTCTTTTGAAATTTGTGTGAATCACTAGTTTGTGAATAACTTTAGTTTAAAAATAGATTTTTGAGTGATTATTTTTTCTGTTGTTTAATATTAGTATGTTTTATCAGTATGTTCAATATGGGAATTTTTAGGATATTTTAAATAGGTGTTTTAATCAAAACTAGATTATGTTTAACTCTTTATGAGGGTTTCGAACGAAAACTCATCTGTTACAAGGTATTTCTTTTTTTTATCTTTTTTCAAATCCAGACTTTTTGTGCATTAACTATGCACCATTCAAAGCCACATTCTCAAGTTTCAAACCTTTCTAACTTCATTTGCTAATTTCATGCATTTAATGATTATTTTTGCGCTAAATGATCTTGAAATTGAAAAAGCAGTAGAAATGAACTCTAAAAAGGCGGAAACTTGGCATGGTATAATCATTTCACCCACATAGCATGTGCTAAAAAGTTGAGAGGGTTACGGTAAAAATTGGATGCACTTCTGTACAAATTTGATCATCTCTTTCAAAGTATGAGGGTTTCGGACGAAAACTCATCTGTTACAAAGGCATTTCTTTTTTTTAACTTATTCAACTCAAGACTTTTTGTGCATTCAATATGCATCATTCAAAGCCACATCCTCAAATTTCAACCCTTTCTAACTTCATTTGCTATTTTCATGCATTTAATGATTTTTTTGCTCTAAATGACCATGAGATTTAAAAGCAGTACAAATGAACCCTGAAAAGGTTGAAACTTGGCATTGTGTCATCATTTCACCCACATAGCATGTGCTAAAAAGTTGAGAGGATTACGGTACAAACTAGATGCACTTCGTGTACAAACTGGACCATCTCCTTCGAAGTATGAGGGTTTTGGAAGAAAGCTCATCTGTTACAAAGGCATTTCTTTTTTTAACTTATTTCAACTCTAGACTTTTTGTGCATTCAATATGCACCATGCAAAGCCACATCCTCAAATTTCAACCCTTTCTAACTTCATTTGTTATTTTTCATGCATTTAATGATTTTTTCGCGCTAAATGACCCTAAAGTTGAAAAGGCGGTACAAATGAACTCTAAAAATGTTGAAACTTTGCATGGTATCATCATTTCACCCACATAGCATGTGCTAAAAATTTGAGAAGATTACGGCAAAAAATAAATGCACTTCGTGTACAAATTGGATGAGGGTTTTGGAAGAAAACTCATATGTTACAAAGATTTTTTTTAACTTATTTCAACTCCAAACTTTTTGTGCATTCAATATGCACCATTCAAAGCCACATCCTCAAATTTCATCCCTTTCTAACTTCATTTGTTATTTTTCATGCATTTAATGATATTTTTTTGTGCTAAATGATCCTAAAATTGTAAAGGCAGTACAAATGAACTCTAAAAAGGTTGAAACTTGGCATGGTATCATCATTTCACCCACATAGCATGTGCTAAAAAGTTGAGAGGGTTACGGCAAAAACTGGATGCACTACGTGTACAAATTGGACAATCTCCTTCAAAGTGTGAGGGTTTCGGACGAAAACTCATCTGTTACAAAGGCATTTCTTTTTTGTAACTTATTCAACTCCAAACTTTTTGTGCATTCAATATGCACCATTCAAAGCCACATCCTCAAATTTCAATCCTTTCTAACTTTATTTGCTATTTTTCATGCATTTAATAAATTTTTTGCGCTAAATGACCATGAACTTAAAAAGCAGTACAAATGAAATCTTAAAAGGTTGAAACTTGGCATTGTGTCATCATTTCACCCACATAGCATGTGCTAAAAATTTGAGACGATTACGGCAAAAACTGGATGCACTTCGTGTACAAACTGGACCATCTCCTTCGAGGTATGAGGGTTTTGGAAGAAAACTCATATGTTACAAAGTCATTTCTTTTTTTAACTTATTTCAACTCCACACTTTTTGTGCATTCAATATGCACCATTCAAAGCCACATCCTCAAATTTCAACCATTTCTAACTTCATTTGTCATTTTTCATGCATTTAATGATTTTTTTGCAAAATTAACAAGCATGAATTTTGACTTTTTTTACAAAATCTCTCTAGAATTTGTAAAATGGTCATAACTTTTGCATATGAACTCCCATGAAAAAGTATTTTTATATGAAACAGAAAAACCAAACAGAAAAAAAGTTATGATGCTTTTAAGATTTGGAGAAAAAATAATTCAAAAAAAGTTGGGATAGAAATTTAAAAGGGCGCCCATCCACTTACCCATTCATTATTCTCCTCAATAAAATAATTCAACAAAAGTTGGGATTGAAATTTAAAGTTCAAAAATATAAAATAAGGGTTTTTGGACTACTATTGAGGGAAATATGAAAATTTTCAAATTTTAGGTTTTGCAAAAAAACATTTTTTATTTTTATTGAAGATTATTATTATTTCATTACTTTGTTTATTAAAATAATTGTTTTGAATTAAAACAATATAGAAGGGTGACATTGTAATCAAGAGGTTAATAGGATTGATATGATAATAATATCAACAACGTGTGCGAGGTGTAGTTGGAAGTGGAGACCGAAGGAACTCAGAAGTTAATCGTGCTATTGCTCGAGTAGTCTAAGGATGGGTGACCGATCGGGAAGTTTGACTACGACTAATTAATTTTACTAGACATTAAGGGTAGTTAGAGACTAAACTAGTCAAATAACTCAAATAATACAAATTGTGAAAATCTATAAAAAAGGGTGAAAAAAACTGGTCAAATAATGGATATAATAAATTTTTGAAAAAATAGAAAAAAGAAAGATGAAAAAAATTGAATGATTTTTCCCTGGAGGCCTTTAGTACCGGTTCGTGTTAATAACCGGGACTAAAGGTCCTCCGCCCCAGTGCACCACAACAGCCCACGTGGAGGACCTTTAGTACCAGTTCGTGGGCAAACCGGGACTAAAGGTATTGGGCTTTAGTAATTACCCTTTAGTCCCGATTTCGGAACCGGGACAAATGGGCCTCTAGAACCGGGACAAATGGGTCGTTTTCTACTAGTGTTATATCACAAACTGGTACTAAAGGTTTAGTGGTTTAAGGGTTTATTTGTTCTTTGCTTTTGGGGTTTAATGATTTATTGATTAATTTGGTTTAGGATTTACTGGTTTATTTTACGCTATTACATATTGTACAATGCATATACATAGTAGAATTTCTCGTACCACCAGCATGCATATATATAGCATACAGTACACATGTGTATACAATTTGGTATATTACACAGTTTCACCTACAATTGCATATCATATTCTATCTGCGGCCGTATCGGATCTACGGGAATTCTCCGTTGGTAGGTATGACTCGCTGAAAAAGGAATCCCGCTAGTTCCTCTTGAAGTTCTTGAATTTTTTGCTCTATTTGGAGATGATCTCGCTTCTCCATTATCTTATTTAAAGAAGAAAGATCAATATATTAATATATAGCGAATGTTAATTCTAAGTAGTATTTACATCATGATAAGGACAAAGTCTAAATAGTATTTACGTACCATCGATGATTTACTAGTAAGCCTTTCGGTCATAAAGCGAATGTTCTGCATCACTATGTAAGCACATGGTTCAGCCCCCTTATTCTGCCTCATACAATCAAGCACATGATAATGGTATATGGAAACTAGAATTAAACTGAATGTTTTTGCACATATTTATTGTAGTGCCACGTCAGATTATCCTTCCATAAACCGGGCTCGTCTTTTTTGAACTTTGCCCAAACTCTATCGTCAAAGAAAATGAATAAAGGAGTTATTAATTACTTGATATATAACAGGAAGTGAACACTAAAGAAGCCTACATGGTGTGATAATGATTAAAATTACCTGTCAAACATATCCTTCATGGATCTGTACTCGCTAATATCTTTACGTAGTGAGCCATTACTATAAATTTTCCTTCGTCAACTTGAATATCAATCAGGATGAAGTGATAGTTGCCCACACACGTATGTAAAAGCGGGTATGCAACTCATCACTTATAACAATGTAACATCGAGTAAGAAAAACTATAATTTACAGTACAAAATAATGACACTCACTAGAAGTTGTAAGGAATTAGTATATGTGCGTTGGTATGGAGTTCCTTCAAATACTTTAGCACGATCATGTCCATGTCTTTTTGGTTCCATTTTATTTTCCTTTCATGTACGGTATTTGGGTCAATGAACCCAATGCCATAGTATCCATCTCTTTTCATTTCGAAAATCTTCATTCTGCGTTACCACACAAAAGAATAGTAGTGAGAATAATTAATTACAGTCAATGACGAATGAGCTGAGCTAGAGACTTAAAATACAGAGAAAGAAATCACTTACAGACAATAGCAACTGATGAGGGATTTGTCGAGTTCTTTTTTATGGAATAACTGAAATAATTCATCATTTGCAATCCACATTTCAATTCCATGGTGGAAATATTCTTGCTTGACTGGGAACATGATGCCCTCTAGCTCGAACGGGATAATTCTCTCTTGTACCACTGATGCAAATTGCGCATTTGCATTTGTAGAAGCTTCTCCTCTTCTTTATTGACCAGAGGCTCCCCTTTTACATATATCCTTGCTTCTATATCTGGCACAGTGGACAACACCGACGCATCGCCTGTCTGAATGGCTAGATATGTTTCAACACTGATACCCGCCGCTCTAGCAGCCTCTCTTTGTTGTTCGGTGGTTGGTATCATCTCCTGCTGCTCGGTACTCACCTTGAGCGGGGCTATCGATTGCACTGTCTGTTCTCCGAGCTGGGGAACAGTTTTCCCGGTTTTTCTACGGCCTGAGGATCTTGACGACCCCTTTTTAAATGACATGCAAATAGAGCGTTCATAGTCCGTTAGCGGGGTCTTCTTAGGGGGTGGTTTAAACTGCTTCAAAAAGTTTTCTACTATTACCTCAGGTATTTTCTCCTTCGGTGCCGGTGGAGGTTTCGGTGCGAAGTGCTCCTCCACTTCTCTATCCGATATGGCCTTGTTTTCGGCGTAACTCCTATCCTAGGGTAATGTCGGCGGACTCTTCTTGGGTTTATCCTTGTTTGCTTTCTTCTTCGGTGGACTCTGCTGACGCGACGGAGGTCGAATTGATCGTCGTGTTTGCCTTTTAGAAGGCTCTGTCACGGGGGGAGCTGGTGACGGACTTGTGCTGTGGGGTGGTTGTGGACTCGGCTGACGCGGCGGAGTCGCGCTACGCTCCATCTCGGGGAGAGGTTGTGGTGGACTCGGCTAAGTCGCGCTACGCTCCATCTCCGGGGGGGGGGGGGGTGGTGGTGGACTCGGCTGACGCAGCGGAGTCGCGCTGGGCTACATCTCGGGGAGGGGTTGTGTTGGACTCGGATGAGTCGCGCTGCGCTCCATCTCCGGGGGGTGCTGGTGGTGGATTCAGCTCAGGCAGCGGAGTCGAGCTGCGCTCCATCTCTGGGGTGGTTGTCGGGACCCGGGGATAGCGTATGCAAGTCCCGCTACGACATAGTCATATGGAGAGCCGAGAACCGTACCCACTTATCTAAGCAGACAAGGCCAAGCACAGAACGTTCTCGGAAAGCATCGTACGTGAGGGGCATCCCATCCAGGCCGGATGATCAACTGAGATGGGTCCTCATCGTCCGAACACAAGTCTAATGATATGGGTGGTGAACTCCCATATTCACAGACAAGTCGCCTCAACCATACTATCGACTATCTCATAACTTTTACATAGACTTACTCCAGCCCGATCACTTAGTCGGGGTCTAGGGCGGGCTCGATCATATCACAAAGTGTGCACGAGACGGAGTCTCAAGCAATCGCATCGCGATGCCCCAAGCTGCGCACATCTAAGGGCCACTTGGTGTATGAAAGACCGCAGCCAGATCACAACTAAGGTCTCGAAAACCCATACAAAGACATGCATGCCATAAACATACATGCAGCACACATGCCTTGTATGAACAGTAGGTATCATTGTAATTCTCTAAAAATTATACATTTTATTGATAACTCTTACAGAGTGCACACAGAGATCACAAGTATGTGATCCAACATTCCAACAACAAGCGGAAGCAAAGTATGTCTGAGTACAGACAAGTTTAACAAATGGCTTAAGAAGCCTTATTTAAACACAAGCCCTCCACGAGGGAACCAGTCGTCTGACTGGGACTAGACTAGCTTGATCTTCAGTCGTCGAGCTCGATGAAGAAGCCACCTTCGGGGTCAGTGGGTTCAACTAAAACATAGATTAAGCAAACGTGAGTACAAAGTCGTACTCAGCAAGACTTACATAGGAGCTATACTACTCATGCACATGTATCAAGGTAAAGGGAGGTGGGGTTTCACTTGCAGAAGTGCCAGCTTTGACTTGGCTAGTCCTGAACTACGAGTACCAGACTTTGAGGTAAGAAGCGTACACGAGTCCACTACTTTCTCCAACCAAATACACCACTATGGTGCCTTCCTCGACTTCCCCACGAGAAAGCACGCCATAGCACTCACACTTATCTTGGTGTGTTTTAGAAGTATCCAGTTCAAGTTGTCTAATAATCAAGCTAAGCTTTCCAAGCACTCCTTAACCGCGGACGCGGCTATTCGAATAGTTTTGTTAACCCTGCAGCGGTGTACCGCTACACACACATGATCATCTGTTACCGCCTTTGTACTCGACACCGTTCAAGAAGTGTCGGCGAGGATGCTCACCACAACTGTTACCTCATAGCCGATCTAGTCTGAGAAAGCCGCCTACCTGGGTTGGCTACCACTATCGTGAACCCGGCCGGTTTACCGAAGTGGACCCAAGTGATGTGTGCGTGGTGCATAAGCCGGTCTCGGATGAGCCGTTCTCTCACTTAGCAGCCAGACCACAGACCTACCAGAACTCCGAACTATTGCGACATCTGGACATCGAAAGGGATGAGTTAGTAAGCTGAGAGGGGTCAGTGAGCCCAATGTGTGTTTGTACTCTTCATCTTGGATCACCACACAAGAACTCGGACTTAGGGCGGTGTTCAACGAGACAACCCACCGTGTACTCCTACATAGCCTCTCATCGTTCACCTTGTATTAGGGTAGATTCACCAACGCCTTTCCACCAGCATCATCATGATCACCACCATCCCGACTCACATAACAGTATCAACATGGTATCATTCTAAGCATGCAATAAGCAGTAACAATTGCAAGGGCCACATGATATCAATCAACTCCTACAGTTGCTAGGATTGTGGTTTTCCTACTACTGTGACAAATGATAGGTCATGCAAAGGAATGGGTTCATCTATGCGGTAGAAACGTAGCATGGTAATTATCCTATACAATGCATAAGCGAGACATGAGAGGGAAGTGGGATTTTATCGACATGATCAATGGGGGTTTGCTTGCCTTGCTGACGAGGTTCGGGTTCGGGGTCTTCAACGAAGGGGACAGCCTCCTGTTCCGGTTCCACCTCTACTCGACAAATAACAAACAAGGTAGAAAAGTAAATACAATGCACAATCACATGGTTGAAGGTTGAAACTTGATGTATATGCTTTCATGTGTGAAGCAATTCCATTTAAATGGAGTATATTGCAAATTCAAACTCCAATTTGAATTCAATTTAGCCAAGTTGCATATGACATTGTTTGAACAAGTTGAACCATTTTGAAATGTGTATGATATGCCTCGGATGTGTAATTGAAATGTAGCATGTTGCCATGTTTCAAGTTGCAAAAGCATTTGAAATGAATTTGAATTAATTCCATTTAAATCAAATAGCAAATGCTACTGATCACATTTTAAATTCAACTCAAACATGGTTGAAAGTTGGATATTTGGATAGCTTATTTTCTCCTGATTGTTTTCATATATTATTTGTTAAATTTGGAGTTGATATGAATTTTCTATGAATTTCCAAAGTTTCAGCCTTTTTCTGGAATTACTTTAATGTTTTTATTCCAATTATTGCATCAGCACTGAGTCAGCATGACATCAGGGGGTTTGACCCAGTCAAACTGACATGACGGCCCCATCTGTCATGGACTCAGGGGCTAATCCCCTCTCTGTTTAATTAAACAGAGAGGATTTGGCGGCCTGGGGCCCACTGTCAGCCTCACTGGGGTGGATTAGGGGGGTTAACTTAACCCGGCCACGCCGGACCTGCCGGCGGCTAGCCGCCGATGACCACAACCGCGGCGGCGCTCAATTCTCTTCTTCTCCCAGCCACCATTCGAAGCGCTGAGACAACCGGGATGTAGCCCATGCTCCCGCACATCGTCTGGTGCACGCTGGCGTCCAAGGTGATGACCAAAACGACGACGGCGACCTCGCCGACGGCAACAGAAGCCCGGCGAAGTGACAAACGTCGCCACAGTGCACCCAAACGAGCAAGCGTTAGCTCATTAGACGCGCGAGGTCACAGCGAAGACGATGGACAGGTTCTCGAGTTCGTCTGCTTCACGGGTGCTCGCTGACGAGCACACCGGCGACGAGGAGCCACGGCTCCCATGGCGAATCGAGCTAGACAGAGGGAGGGGCGCTGTGAGCTTGGGGGAAACGCTCACCAGGCTACAGAGAACACGACGAGGTAGTCGACGGAGTCGGGGAGGGAACGTAGCCGGAGTATTTGACGACGACGAGTCGCGGATCCGGCGAGGGCTCGAGGACGATTGCGGCGGCTTGAGTCCAAATCACGGCTTCGCCTGCTACGAGAAGAGGAAGTCGACGATGACGAGTACGAGGGACACAGCAGCTTGAGCTCTAGGGCATGGTGGCCACGTTGTCCACGGAGGGGCGCTCCGGTGAGATTCCTGTCGGCGACAAAAACAAGCAAAGGGGATCGCGAGAGCAGTGGAGAAGAGGGGGAAGTGAGGCGGGCGTCCACGGGACGTCTCCTGGCGCGATAAGGACGCCTGGGAGGCCTCCAGGCAGGCAGATGGCGTGGCGACCGCGGCATGCCGGCCACCGAGCTGCTTGCCGCCGCGCTGGAAGAAGACAAGGGGGGTTGCGGGCTTGGGCTGCGGTGTGGTAAGTTGGGTCGGGGAAGCCCAGGTAAGTGGGCTACTTTGCCTTTTCCTTTTTCTTTCTGTTTTTATTTTTTGTCTTTTGTTTTGGCTAGCAAAATAAATACCTAGCCATTTTCTAAAATGCTGAAACTTTTTATATGGCCTCATAAAATTATAGACTAGCCACTTATAAAGTTTGGCACTTTTTAAAATTCTGATAATTTGAATCTTAACTCAAATAGGGGTTTTTGATTAATTCCAAGGCACTATTTGATTATTTGAAAAATCCAGGAGCATGGGGTGGGTCCCACATCACTTGATATGTGATCACACTCATTTATAAGACTTTTCAAAAATCTAACATGAATTTTTGGAGAAGATTTTTATCTGGCCTTTTGAATTAATTCATCTGGGGGGGTTCCTTCTCCCATTTTGCTTTTGAATTTGATTTCAATTGATTTCTTTGATATTTTTAACATGATGCAAGTGACTTGCTAACCCTAGCACATTACCTAACAGAGGGTTCTGACAACTCGCCCCCACTCAACAGAATCTCGTCCCAAGATTCAGAAGTCTGCGGGAGGAAGGAGGGATACTCGGCACTGAGACGGTCTTCTCTTTCCCACGTAGCTTCTCTCTCAGAGTGGTGTGACCATTGCACATTCAGAAACTTAATCTTCTGACGACGAGTGACACGCTCTGCGGAATCAAGAATACGAACGGGGAATTCTCGATAAGAAAGGTCATCTTGGAGATCAAGCGTTTCATGGTCGACTTCGCGGATGGGGTCCTTGAAGCAACGCCTGAGTTGGGACACATGGAATACATCATGTACTCGGGAAAGGTGCGGGGGTAGTTCAAGTTGGTAGGCAACTTCTCCACGTTTAGCAAGAATGCGGAAAGTTCCGATGTAACGTGGGGCCAACTTGCCTTTGATACCGAAACGTTGGGTTCCCTTCAGAGGAGTAAACCGAAGGTAAGCCTTCTCATCCAGATTGTAGCTCTCATGCCTATGATGACGATCATAGTAGCTTTTCTGACGATACTGGGCTGCTTTCAATTGATCACGAACAATGCGAACTTGCTCTTCTGCTTCCTTGATCATATCTGGTCCAAAGAATTATCTTTAACCGGTTTCTGACCATTTTAAAGGTGTTCGACATCGTCGTCCATAAAGGAGTTCAAAAGGAGCCATGTTCAGACTAGATTGAAAACTATTGTTATAAGCAAATTCGGGAAATGGAAGAGATTTCTCCCAATTCTTTCCGAATGAGATAACACAAGCTCTGAGCATGTCTTCAAGAATTTGGTTAAACCTTTCGACTTGACCGCTAGAATGAGGATGGAAAGCTGTACTAAAGGAGAGATGAGTTCCCATAGCATTCTGAAAGCTTCCCCAAAATCTAGAGGTGAAAAGGCTACCACGATCAGAGTTGATTTCCAAAGGAACACCGTGAAGGGATACAATTCTAGAGACGTACAAGTCCGCTAACTGGCTAGCAGTTATAGACTCGCGAACTGGAAGGAAGTGAGCAACTTTGGAAAGTCTATCTATGACAACGAAGATGGCATCGTTTCCTTTCTGCATTTTTGGAAAGCCGGGGATGAAGTCCATACCGACTTTGTCCCATTTCCACTCTGGAATAGGCAAAGGTTGAAGTGTACCAGCAGGTCTTTGATGTTCTGCCTTAATTCGACGACAAACATCACATTCGGCAAGAAACTGAGCAATGTCTCTCTTCATCCTAGTCCACCAAAATCTCTGGCGTAGATCTCGGTACATTTTTGTGCTACCGGGATGAATTGAGAGAGGTGTGTCATGGGCTTCTTTGAGGATGAGTTGCCTTAGTTCCCTATTCTTAGGTACTACCAAACGATTTTCAAAGAATACCGTTCCCTTGCTATCCGTGGAGAAACATTTAGCAACTCCGCTAGCAATGTTCTCCTTGATTCTGCGAACACCTCGTGCACGCCTTTGGGCAACTATGATTTGATCCTCAAGAGTTGGTTTCGCCACCAAGGTAGAAAGATAGCCATGAGAACAATCTCAAGATTGAGCTTGCAAAATTCCTCATGAAGAAGTGGTTGATACTGTTGTAACATAAGGTTGTTACAATAAGACTTACGACTTAGTGCATCAGCCATGACATTGGCTTTGCCTTGGGTGTAAGAAATTCCTAAGTCATAATCTTTTATCAACTCAATCCAGCGTATTTTCCTGAGATTAAGATCTGGCTGGGTGAAAATGTATTTGAGGCTTTGGTGGTCGGAATAGATCTCACAACGATTACCAAGGAGGTAATGTCGCCAAGTTGTTAGGGCATGAACTACGGCAGCGAGTTCAAGGTCATGGGTAGGATAGTTCTCTTCATGTGGCCGCAACTGGCGTGAAGCATAAGCTACCACATGTCGATCTTGCAGAAGTATGCATCCTAACCCTTGCCGTGATGCGTCACAATAGATCTCAAAATCCTTTTTAGTGTCTGGAGGTGCAAGTACGGGTGCAGAAGTCAATCTTCTTTTTAGCTCTTGAAAGCTTTCCTCGCACTTGGGAGTCCATAGGAATTTCTTATCTTTCTTGAGGAGTTCAGTTAGAGAATTTGCAACTTTAAAAAAGTTCTCGACGAAGCGACGGCAATAGCTGGCTAGGCCAAGAAAACTCCTAACTTGCTTAACCGATTCAGGTGGAGTCCAGTCAAGGACGGCCTGAACTCTCTCGGGATTCACAGCAATGCCTTTTGCAGAAATCACGTGGCCTAAGTAGGTCACTTCTGGTAGCCAAAATTCACACGTGGAGAATTTAGCATACAGTCGATGCTCTCTAAGTTTCATGAATACCAGCCTTAGGTGTTCGGCATGTTCTGCTTCGTTCTTCGAGTAGATGAGAATGTCATCGAGATAAACTACAACAAATTTATCTAAGTATTCCATGAAGATCGAATTCATCATGCGTGAGAAAATGGCGGGGGCATTGGTTAAACCAAAGGACATGACGGTGTACTCGTAAAGACCATAACGAGTAGTAAAAGCCGTTTTGGGAATGTCCTCGTTTCGGATTTTGATTTGATGATACCCTAATCTCAAATCCATCTTGGAGAAGACAGAGGATCCTGCAAGTTGATTATAAAGATCATTGATCCTGGGCAATGGGTACTTGTTCTTTATCGTCGCTAAATTTAGCGGCCGATAGTCTACGCACATCCTTTCTGTTCCATCTTTCTTCGTTACGAATAGAACGGGGCAACCCCATGGCGATGATCTAGGGCGGATGAAGCCTTTTTCCAACAAAGCTTACAGTTGGGTTTTAAGCTCAGCTAACTCACGGGGGGCCATTTTGTATGGGCGTCTAGAAATTGGTGCGGTTCCTGGCACAAGATCCACTATACACTCTACACATCTGTCGGGTGGCATTCCCGGAAGCTCTTCAGGAAAGACATCCGGGAAGTCACGAACCACCGGAACATCTTCAAGGTCGGGAAGGGGAAGTACATTCAAAGAATGCACTTGGGTTCTTGTTCTGGGTGAGGTGTAGTTGACGGTCTTGCCTGAAGGGTGGGTGAGTTTCACTGATTTGCCTTTGCAATCTAGGTAGGCATTCTGTCTTGATAGCCAATCCATGCCAAGGATGACATCAATGTCTGAAGATTTGAGGGCTATGAGGGAAGCAAGGAATACTAAACCCTCAATTGCAATTTGATTACCATGGCTTACTCTATTAGTTTGCCATCTTGACCCTGGAGTTTGAATAATCATTGGAGTGGACAATTCAACAAAAGATAACTCATGACGAAGTGCATACCTTTCCGACATGAATGAATGAGATGCTCCTGGGTCGAAAAGAACGGAAGTAGGAACATAATTGACTGGGAGCGTACCAAGAATGACGTCAGTGGTGTCGTCAGTCTCTTCAGCGGCAATTTGGTTCACAATTCCACGAGTGGCGGGAGGAGCGGGTTTGGTGGTGTAGACCTTCTGGGGGGGCTTGCCACGACCATTGTTGTTGCCTCCGGCACGGGGTGGAGCATTCTGATCCTGGAGCTGGTTCTGGGGACACTCGCGAGAGTAGTGGCCTGCCTGACCACACTTGTAACAGGCTCCAAAGACAGTGCATGGAGCTGGGTTGTTTGGTGGAGCTGGGTCGAACTGAGTTGGTGGACGAGGCTCCACATAGGATGGCCTCGGTGGGTTGTTCTGGCGAAACATACTGTTGGGGATCCAGATCTTGCGCTTCTGAGAGCCTGAACTGGATGATCCATCGTCTCTAGGATGTTTGCGGATGTCATTGGGGGTGTTCATGTCCTGTGCCTTGATGGCCTTGTTGACAAGGACCTGAAAGGTGGCAAAGTCATGCAGGTTGAGCTCACGACGGAGTCCGGAATTGAGTCCACGACGGAACCTCTCTTGCTTCTTTGCGTCGGTGGAGACCTCTTCAGTAGCATAACGAGCCAGTCGGTTGAACTCACGACTAAACTCGTCAACGGTCCTCCTGCCTTGGGTGAGGTTGCAGAACTCCTCACGCTTGTGGTCCATAAGACCCTAGGGAATGTGGTGCTCACGGAAGGAAGTGCAGAATTCATCCCAAGATGCGGGCGGTCCAACGGGACGCATGTTCAGGAAGTTCTCCCACCATGAGCTAGCTGCACCTTCAAGGTGATAGGTGGCATAGCTGACCTTGTCGCCATTTGCAACATGGCCTGCTTGGAGCTTCCTCTCGATGCTGTGAAGCCAGTCATCGGCGTCAAGGGGCTCGGTGGAGTAACTGAAAACCGGGGGATGAAGCCGGATGAAGTCGTTCAGAGACACCAACTCGTTGCGCTGCTAAGTGGTGTTGCGGGCAATGACCTCTAGCAAATGGTGAGAGTCTCGGCGGTTCCTCTCAACCTTCATCAGAACCTTAGCCATCGTGGGTGGGGGTGGAAGGTTGCCTTCCTCCTGTTCATTCCCACGACCCTGGGCACGACCAAGCTGGCCACGGGTTCCTTGAGACATCCTGAAGGTGAAAACCAAAGTCAAACAGAGTTGATTGGAAGAGTCTAATCAAGGTATTGAAGTACTGGAAGGATTACAGAGCAAAGGAAGTAATCATCTTGACAACATGGTGATAAAAGCATACAAGCCATATATTCACAAGCTGTCATACAAACCATACATCGTTTTAGTACAAGCACCAAGCTAATACAAACGTGATGAAGATGATACATCCTTCAGAGGCACTCTGACTTCCTATACATTATTTATCTAAGCCTCTGGAACTTAGACACCTTGCGTACAATATACTAAGATACTACTACATCCTCACTAAGTAAGACCATAGGCGGTCTCACTCATCTCCATCTCCATAGTAGTCCTCGTAAAAGTTACCCGCGTATCCCGGTAGCTGAAGGTGACCATCGGAAAACACGGAGGCCTGTGGACCCTGATATCCATTTGGGCAAGGATGGGGCCTAGGTCCAGCGTAGGGTGGAAGCAAAGGACCACGGGGTGGAAAATGCCTCCAATCTCGGGCCAAGCAACTCGAGAAGGCATCTGAGTCCTCACAGAGTAGATAGCATCATACTCGACTGATCCAACGCTCACAAAGGGTGCCAAGAGTGTCAGTGCTCGATACAGACGAACACGGGTTGCGTGAAGCTCAAAACGGAGAGCGCGTGCATCACGATCTCGATCACTAGCAAACCTAGCAATCATCTGAAGTACTGGATCTTCTGCAGAGTGATCTGAGTAGAGTCCGGTGTAATACCCCTCTTTTCCTGGAAGTGCAGCAGGGATATAGCGGAACGAGGTCTCTCTCAGCATAGTGTGCTCCTCTCTCAGCAGGGTAATGCATGAATATGCAGCATCCTGCACAGCCATGTTCTCAGTCATGCCAATGCCATGTCCAAATTGGATAGGCTGAGTGACTCCATTGTGGTGCGGGTAGATCCTGACAATGCAGTGGAACTGGGTCTGGTTGAAGTCGTGGAACTGCTCCTCGACGGTGTAATCGATATCCCACATAGGACATCATCTCGATCAACGTGGCGGGATGGCCACGCACACCGAGGAACCTGGTCAAACGAACAATCTGCCGAGGGGGAAGATCTGCCATCTGAAACAGAAAGAAGGAGTTTGCAAATGCATCAGATTATGAGATAAACCTGGAATGACTCGGACAGCATAACGGTTGTAATTGCAAGAAAAAGACAATTTCTTACAACATAGAAACAACACTTACATACGATGTAAGAAATCAGGAAGCATAACCACTCTAACAAACCGATCACAACTTTCCTACGGCTACAAGGAAGCAAACAACAAGATGTTCTAATCAGACAGAGGAGAGCCTAGTCCTATCTTCCCGTAGAATAAGATGAGGGTGACTTAGAACTCAGAACGAAGGGGGTAAGGAGAAAAAAAGAAGCCTTACGTTGTTCCCTTATATACCCAGAGTAACTATATAACTATAGAAGGCTAGACTCGACTTCGGCCAAGGCTACTAGTCCTACAGTCAGTCCTCCTCTGATACCAAGTCTGTCGGGACCCGGGGTTAGCGTATGCAAGTCTCGCTACGACATAGTCATATGGAGAGCCGAGAACTGTACCCACTTGTCTAAGCAGACAAGGCCAAACAAAGAACGTTCTCGGAAAGCATCGTACGTGAGGGGCATCCCATCCAGGCCGGATGATCAACTGAGATGGGTCCTCATCGTCCGAACACAAGTCTAATGATATGGGTGGTGAACTCCCATATTCACAGACAAGTCGCCTCAACCATACTATCGACTATTTCATAACTCTTACATAGACTTACTCCAGCCCGATCACTTAGTCGGGGTCTAGGGCGGGCTCGATCATACCACAAAGTGTGCACGAGACGGAGTCTCGAGCAATCGCATCGCGATGCCCCAAGCTGCGCACATCTAAGGGCCACTTGGTGTATGAAAGAACGCCAACCAGATCACAACTAAGGTCTCGAAAACCCATACAAAGACATGCATGTTATAAACATACATGAAGCACACATGCCTTGTATGAACAGTAGGTATCATTGAAATTCTCTACAAATTATACATTTTATTGATAAGTCTTACAGAGTGCACACAGAGATCACAAGTATGTGATCCAACATTACAACAACAAGCGGAAGCAAAGTATGTCTGAGTACAGACAAGTTTAACAAATGGCTTAAGAAGCCTTATTTAAACACAAGCCCTCCACGAGGGAACCAGTCGTCTGACTGGGACTAGACTAGCTTGATCTTCAGTCGTCGAGCTTGATGAAGAAGCCACCTTCGGGGTCAGTGGGTTCATCTAAAACATAGATTAAGAAAACGTGAGTACAAAGTCGTACTCAGCAAGACTTACATAGGAGCTATACTACTCATGCACATGTATCAAGGTAAAGGGAGGTGGGGTTTCACTTGCAGAAGTGCCAGCTTTGACTTGGCTAGTCCTGAACTACGAGTATCAGACTTTGAGGTAAGAAGCGTACACGAGTCCACTACTTTCTCCAACCAAATACACCACTATGGTGCCTTCCTCGACTTTCCCACGAGAAAGCACGCCATAGAACTCACACTTATCTTGGTGTGTTTTAGAAGTATCCAGTTCAAGTTGTCTAATAATCAAGCTAAGCTTTCCAAGCAGTCCTTAACTGCGGACGCGGCTATTCGAATAGTTTTGTTAACCCTGCAGGGGTGTACCGCTACACACACATGATCATCTGTTACCGCCTTTGTACTCGACACCGTTCAAGAAGTGTCGGCAAGGATGCTCACCACAACTGTTACCTCATAGCCGATCTAGTCCGAGAAATCCGCCTACCTGGGTTGGCTACCACTATCGTGAACCCGGCCGGTTTACCGAAGTGGACCCAAGTGATGTGTGTGTGGTACATAAGCCGGTCTCGGATGAGCCGTTCTCTCACTTAGCAGCCAGGCCACAGACCTACCAGAACTCCGAACTATTGCGACATCTGGACATCGAAAGGGATGAGTTAGTAAGCTGAGAGGGGTCAGTGAGCCCAATGTGTGGTTGTACTCTTCATCTTGGATTACCACACAAGAACTCAGACTTAGGGCGGTGTTCAACGAGACAACCCACCGTGTACTCCTACACAGCCTCTCATCGTTCACCTTGTATTAGGGTAGATTCACCAACGCCTTTCCACCAACATCATCATGATCACTACCATCCCGACTCACATAACAGTATCAACATGGTATCATTCTAAGCATGCAATAAGCAGTAACAATTGCAGGGGCCACATGATACCAATCAACTCCTACAGTGTCTAGGATTGTGGTTTTCCTACTACTATGACAAATGATAGGTCATGCAAAGGAATGGGTTCATCTATGCGGTAGAAACGTAGCATGGTAATCATCCTATACAATGCATAAGCGAGACATGAGAGGGAAGTGGGATTTTATCAACATGATCAATGGGGGTTTGCTTGCCTTTCTGACGAGGTTCAGGTTCGGGGTCTTCAACGAAGGGGGCAGCCTTCTTTTCCGGTTCCACCTCTACTCGACAAACAACAAACAAGGTAGCAAAGTAAATACAATGCACAATCACATGGTTGAAGGTTGAAACTTGATGTATATGCTTTGATGTGTGAAGCAATTCCATTTAAATGGAGTATATTGCAAATTGAATTGCAAATTCAAACTCCAATTTGAATTTAATTTAGCCAAGTTGCATATGACATTGTTTGAACAAGTGGAACCATTTTGAAATGTGTATGATATGCCTGTGATGTGTAATTGAAATGTAGCATGTTGCCATGGTTCAAGTTGCAAAAGCATTTGAAATGAATTTGAATTAATTCCATTTAAATCAAATAGAAAATGCTACTGATCACATTTTAAATTCAACTCAAACATGGTTAAAAGTTGGATATTTGGATAGCTTATTTTCTCCTGATCATTTTTCATATATTATTTGTTAAATTTGGAGTTGATATGAATTTTCTATGAATTTCCAAAGTTTCAGCCTTTTTCTAGAATTTCTAGAATTACTTTAATGTTTTTATTCCAATTATTGCATCAGCACTGAGTCAGCCTGACATCAAGGGGTTTGACCCAGTCAAACTGACATGGGGACCCCATCTGTCATGGACTCAGGGGCTAATCCCCTCTCTGTTTAATTAAACAGAGAGGATTAGGGGGCCTGGGCCCACTGTCAGCCTCACTGGGGTGGATTAGGGGGGTTAACTTAACCCGGCCACGTCGGACCTGCCGGCGGCTAGCCGCCGCTGACCACAACCGCGGTGGCGCTCTGTCCTCTTCTTCTCCCGGCCACCATTCGAAGCGCTGAGACCACCGGAATGTAGCCCATGCTCCCACACGTCGTCTGGTGCACGCGGGAGTCCAAGGTGATGACCAAAACGACGACGGCGACCTCGCCGGCGGCAACAGAAGCCCGGCGAAGTGTCAAACGTCGCCACAGTGCACCCAAACGAGCAAGCGCTAGATCATTAGACGCGCGAGGTCACAGCAAAGACGACGGACAGGTTCTCGAGTTCGTCTGCTTCACGGGTGCTCGCTGACGAGCACACCGGCGGCGAGGAGCCACGGCTCCCATGGCGAATCGGGCTAGACAGAGGGAGGGGCACTGTGAGCTTGGGGGAAACTCTCACCAGGCTACAGAGAACACGACGAGGTAGTCGACGGAGTCGGGGAGGGAACGTAGCCGGAGTATTTGACGACGACGAGTCGCGGATCCGGCGAGGGCTCGAGGATGATTGCGGCGGCTTGAGTCCAAATCACGGCTTCGCCTTCGACGGGAAGAGGAAGTCGACGACGACGAGTACGAGGGACACAGCAGCTTGAGCTCTAGGGCATGGTGGCCACGTTGTCCACGGCGGGGCGCTCCGGTGAGCTTCCTGTCGGCGACGAAAACAAGCAGAGGGGATCGCGAGAGCAGTGGAGAAGAGGGGGAAGTGAGGCGGGCGTCCACGGGACGTCTCCTGGCGCGATAAGGATGCCTGGGAGGCCTCCAGGGAGGCAGGTGGCGTGGCGGCCGCGGCATGCCGGCCACCGAGCTGCTTGCCGCCGCGCTGGAAGAAGACAAGGGGGACTGCGGGCTTGGGCTGCGGTGCGGTAAGTTGGGCCGGGGAGGCCCATGTAAGTGGGCTACTTTGCCTTTTCCTTTTTCTTTCTGTTTTTCTTTTCTGTCTTTTGTTTTGGCTAGCAAAAGAAATACCTAGCCATTTTCTAAAATGCTGAAACTTTTTATATGGCCTCATAACAATATAGACTAGCCCCTTATAAAGTTTGGCACTTTTTAAAATTCAAATAATTTGAATCTTAACTCAAATAGGGGTTTTGATTAATTCCAAGGCACTGTTTGATTATTTGAAAAATCCATGAGCATGGGGTGGGTCCCACATCACTTGATATGTGATCACACTCATTTATAAGACTTTTCAAAAATCTAACATGAATTTTTGGAGAAGATTTTTATCTGGCCTTTTGAATTATTTCATCTGGGGGGTTCCTTCTCCCATTTTTCTTTTGAATTTGATTTCAATTGATTCTTTGAAATTTTTAACATGATGCAAGTGACTTGCTAACCCTAGCACATTACCTAACAGTGGGTTTTGACAGTGGTGGTGGTGAACTCGACGTCGAACACGTTGGACTTGACACCTTGTCTGCAAATATGATGCATTGTTTTCTCCAAAGATAGATACCACTTTGTTTGGCTTCTCTGGGGGTCTGCTGCCCTTCACCTCCAGGAATATCAAGGATTAGTTCTTGATATGCCGACACAACTTCATCCACCCCGACACGAGCATAGCCAGTTGGAATCGGATTGCCGTGGTGGGTTGCTTCAGGTGGATTCGATAAAGCATAGCCGTCCGCCACCTTAATGGATATATTATTCATTTTGAAGACTAGCTCTCAACTTTTCATTTGTTTGACATCATCCATGGGGTAGTGACCATCATCGACCCCCGTGGAGCCCACGCTGCTTTTCGGCATAGATGGCACGGTACAATCCAATGTTGGATCTATTGGTGGATCTTGAGTAGACGTCCTTAGCTGTAGTTGTTGGCTAAGTGACTCGCACTTCTCATGCGTCTTCTTGATAGCTTGTTCCATCCTATCAAAACGGTATGTTACCTGCGCCTTCTTTCTTGCACGGCTTCTATAACTCTCATTAAACTCCGCAAACCCCCTCATACCACGGAACAACGCCTACGCCTCGCTTTCTTCCTTGGTGTTCAGGATTCTTGAGGGCACGTGTAAACTCGTAGTTCTCTCTGTCGGGCTTGAAAATCCCCTTTCTAGCATCAGAAATTGCATCCAGTAACTCCTTATCGTCTCCTTTAAGATTTTCCTTTAGAATTACCTTCCCTGTCTTTGGGTCCAACTTTCCACCATGCCCAAAAAACCAAGTCCTGCACCTGGATGGAAAAAACATTGTTACTGGAGTGACCCCTACATCAAGCAGCTTCTTCTCAAATGCATCCCACTTAGGCGTCGCGGACTTGTAGCCACATGTCCCCATGGTATGGAAAATCTCTTTTTTCTCAGCATTCTTCTTGTTTATTTCTGACCGACGTTTAGCTTCTTTTGATTCCTTGTACTGCACAAATTTTTCCTAGTGAGCTTCTACCTTCGCTAGTACTCCAGTGAAAATTGGAGTCTTATTATCATTAGCACGTATTTCTCCCCTGTTTTTATCTTCCAAGTTTGGAATTGTGTGGCCATCTTCCTAAGAGCAGCATGCTTGACTTTGTCCACACCGTATGGTGTCAAATCATCTGGTAGGGTGAAATATGATATGACCTTATCCCAAAGTTTGGGTTTTGCTCTATCGCTGACAAAAGCCTTGTTACCTTCCTTTGGCTAATTCCATTCTTGAATGCTGATTGGGATTTGGTCTCTAACAACTACTCTGCATATAGATGTTCATTTCTTCACGTGAGCTATAGGAGCAGTCGGCTCGCCACTCGAACTGACCTCATCGATGTTGTACTTTACACCATCTCGCGGCAATTTGGCCAGGCCACGTTTTGCTTTGCTTGAAGAAGATTTGCTCGATCCGGGTTGCTAAAAGAAGAAAGATTTTTTATTGGTGACAAATCAATTATTAGTATATTTAATGATCACCAGAGGCCTTATATATTTATATATATACCTCGGCGGACCTTGTTGTTAATTTAAGATCATTTTCTTCATCTCTTTCCTCGAACATTCCCTCACTAGAATCGTTCAGATATTGTGAGCCGTCATCATGAGCATCGGCGTCGGCGATAATTTCGTACATATCGTCTTCCTGGCTCTTGCTCTCTTCCGCTATTGAACACGTCGTCCATAGCTTAACTAATATCGACGAGATGCAAAAAAGGATAAAACAATTTAGTATAATAAAATATAGAAAAGTAACATCTCAAATAATCAAGTTTACATGCAACAATAATATTAGAATAATAATCCGGTTACATATCGACTAATCCAGTTCACATATGCAACAATAATATATCTCGAATAGCTAATATAGTAAACGACGTCGGCTCTGGCGGGCGGTAGACACCCAAAGAGAAGAACCATCACACACTCGTAACTAGGGTGAGATCCCTGAAGAACCTGCCAGGTACTGGAGTACCCGGCGTTCAACGCCACCATGTAGCAACTGATGTGCTCGTCCTCCACCCTGACACGTCGGCGTACAACCTCCTCAGGGCCCATCTCCCTCTGCACCGACTATGGCCCACGCGACCACCACCAAAGAAGATCCGGGTCAACGACAAGACCCGGATTCCTCGCTAAGCGGCGGACCCCGGAAACCACCTCCCAGTGCCAGCCCGGCGGAGCCCATTCCCGGAAATTACGCATCCCTTCAAGAAACCCCGCGGCACGACGGTAACGAGAATGCGGGCCCGGCATCCTCGTCGAAAACGTATTAATGAAACTGAAAACAATATATACAACATTATATAAACAATATGTACTAACAATACTCACAATATAACAATACATAAGTTTTGTTTGTAAATTACATTTTTGGCGCCTAGGATCAAATAGTAACAATAGTAACAATACTAACAATATAACAATATGTACTAACATTACTCACAATAAAATATTTATCTAGCAAAATGTTCATCTAGCAAAAATGTTCATCTAGCAAAATGTTCATCTAGCAAAAAATTTGCATAGTGGCATATACATCTAGCAGCATGCTCATCTAGCAAAAATGTTCATCTAGAAAAATGTTCATCTAGAAAAAAATTGCATAGTGGCATATACATCTAGCAACATGTTCATCTAGAAAAAATGTTCATCTAGCAAAATGTTCATCTAGAAAAAAATTGCATAGTTGCATATACATCTAGCAACATGTTCATCTAGCAAAAATGTTCATCTAGCAAAATGTTCATCTAGCAAAAAAATTGCATAGTGGAATATACATCTAGCAACAAGTTCATCTAGCAAAAATGTTCGTCTAGCAAAATTTTCATCTAGCAAAAAATTGCATAGTGGCATACACTACATCTACCAACATGTTCATCTAGAAAAATGTTCATTTATCAAAATGTTCATTTATCAAAATGTTCATCTAGCAAAAATGTATATCTAGCAACATGTTTATCTCTCTAGCAAAAATTTGGACATGTAGTCGCGTCGGCCTCATCATCGCCACCCTCCTCGCCGGGGTACTACGGCGGCGGAGCTCGCCGCGGGACACATGCATGTGGTCGGAAAGGGGGCGGGAAGAGGAGAGCTCACCAGCCGGCGGAGACGAAGAAGGCGCGCGAGGAACGCCGGCCGCGAGCAGAAGCGCGAGCACGGCCTGGTGGAGAGGGCGCGGAGGACGTCGACGGCGGAGAGGGGGAAAATATCAAACAATAGGCATGTACCCCGTAGGTAGTTGTGCGTGCTTGCAATAAGAACTTGCACAACATCTTTTGTCCTACCATCCCGCTATGAACGGGGCCAAAGGGAACTTATGGAGATTAAGGTGCTCCTATCAAAGTGCACCGGAACAAAGCAATAAACTCAATGGATACATGAAATCCTCAAATTATGGACCATACCCTTTGGTGTCCCAAGCTGCCACCTTTGGGATCGCCGGTTCCAGACCATAATAGGTGCATACAACTCATAGATAGGATCAAGAACATAAATATACTCATGAAAACACCAGTGGTACAGATCTGAAAACATGGCACTCGGGCCCAAAGTGACAAGCATTAAGAGCAACAAGTTGTAGAAATGATGATAAACACCATAGTAGATGATAGGCAACATGCCCCCAACAATCTGACGAACTATTACATGATCAAACTCATCCAATCCCTACAATCCCCTTTGCCTACAGCAGGGAATTACTCACACATGTGAAGAGAAGTCATGGAGGGAGGATGGATTGTTGATGGTGATGACGATGGCGACGGTCTCCCCTCTCCGGAGGCCAAATCAGCCTCCAGATTAGCCCTCCCGGGGAAGAACAGAGGGTGGCGGCGGCTCTGCGACGGAAACTGGAAAAGCGACTTATGTTTCGGGGTTTTCCCGTCACAGGAATAAATAGGGGAATTGGTAGGGCACCAGAGGAGGGGGGATGCCCCAAGGAGGCCAGCCGGCGCGGCCAGGGGTGGGTCCCCTCTGGCCCCACTTCTGGTCCATGGAAGCTTCGGGTGCGTGGATTTTTTATGAATTTTCCTGGAATTTTCTGAGATACCTAAAAATCCATTTTCCTGCACACAATTAAACCATACAGGAAGCTCTGTTGAAAACAGCGTCAGTCCGGGTTAGTTTAGTTCAAATCATTCAAGAATGAGGGCAAAACAATAGAAAAAGTGTTTGGAAAAGTAGATACGTTTGAGACATATCAACTCCCCCAAGCTTAGCCTATTGCTTGTCCTCAAGCAATTCAGTTCAATGAACTGGACGCGACAAAGAAAACTTTGACAAACTCTTTTGCTTCATAAGATGTATATAAGCCGGTACTACGAAAAGAGTTGAGCAAGTATCGAAACAATGCTATGAGGGCAATGCACAAAGCAATCCTTCTTTCAAGTGATCAATCACAAGCAACTAAAAGTAAATAATAAGCTGCCGAAAATCAAGACAAGATCACAATGCACATAGCTTTAACATACTAGAGTGGTATCTCACTAGCCTCCATGAGTGAAGCAAAACATAAATGCAGATACTCCTCCAGAGTTTTAAAGGAGACTAGAACTAAGAATTTCAGAACAAGCAATATCACAATCATGCAGAAGACAATGTGGTACTTTGGGACAATGCATGTTACACTAAGAATGACAATTATGCTCTCAATAGTTGGTGCTTTGAAGAAAGAAGGGGAGACTCTCGAACCATTGCTTTTTGATGGCAAGGTTGAAAACCCGTGGTTGGAAGGAAAGACTAAACATGTGATAGAGCTCTTGGTTTTGAAAACTGAGATAAAATTCTTTTGAGAAGTGCAAGTTTCCAGTCAACGGTGAACGGTAAAAGTCTCTCAATATCTCCCATGCCAACTATATTAATGCTTTTTGCTTACACTTTTGTTCCCTTATCCATCCATCATTTGATGGTCTATGGAACCTTTTATTTTGCCTCAAGTATGGAAGGATTTTTTCTCGTTCCATCTATCATTAGCAGCATTTGGTCCATTTCATTCCATCATCAAGTATGGGGGAGGTTTAACTCTTTCTTTTTTATAAATTGGACTAGTTAAAACTTCCGTCAAAATATTTTTGGCATGGTAGATACTGATTTTCCCTCACCGCACCATGAGCTTGTACGGTTACAAAAGGAAAGCTTTTGAACAAGTTTCGAGATGGCACAAGAAAGTCTAAGTTAGGAGTGGCCAGTAAATACCACATATAGAAAGGTATGGTGGACTCAAGTGGAATAACTAGTTTTGCAAAGGAGTTTGGATACACAAGCAAAATTCCGCTTAGTGTGAGTGAAGCCTAGGAAAAGACTGGGAAGCGACCAACTAGAGAGCAATAATTGTCATAATCATGCAGAGCGACAAAGCAACATTGAATCGGGCATGAAAGTGATATAAATATTCTGAAACAAAAAGATCATCAAGGCATGATAGACATTTTAGTCATAAACATGTGTGAACATGTGCAAAGTCAATCCAAGAATCCTCCGAAGGGAAATACCACTTCAATGTGCCAAACCATGAACTATGCAATGCATGTAAATCATTTCAACAACATATTATACACTCTAGCTATTTGAGATCAGCCACAAAGAAAGTATGAACAGTGGGAAAGCATTGTAAACATAGCACTATGTCTCTACAAGCTGGTCTCTAGATCATAAGTACATGCATATGTACAAAAGTAGAAACAAGAAGAGTTCATACCGGTTTTCCTTGTTGCTTCCCTTCCGTCGATCTTCATCATTACTGCCTTGTCACTTGCACGACAGAACGTGGGAAATATAATCAAATGCCATCACGAACTCGAGCTGAACTCTGAAAACAAATCAAACTAAAGAGAGAAAAGGAAATCTTTTTGGGTTTTTCAAAGGTTAAATGAAAACAAAAGAAAAGAGAAATCTTTTTGTTGTTTTTGCAAATTGAAGGAACAAAGAAGAACAGGAAAAAACTTCGAAAAGATCAAAGCGAACAAAATAAAACGGATAATACAATGTAAAAGGGCGAAGGGCACATACTCCCCCAAGCTTATGCTTTTGGCATAAGTTGGTAGCAGCTACTGCCCCCAGGAGCCTCCTGCTCCGGGTTGGTACGGGTGAGTCCAAGAGTCGTACGAGCCCTCCGGTGCATACACCAAAGTCCTCGGGTCCTCCCATGGGGAAGGTCATGCGCTCCAAGAAGAAGAAGACCCCTGACCACACTGGGTGACGGTCTCCCCCTAGAAAGGTGTGAACTCACCATGCTCCTCCTCATCGGGCACAACCCCCTCCATGGGGTTATGCAACTGATACTGGGCCATGAACTCATCAAACAGGAAATCATTGAGGGACCATCCGTTCCTGCGGGTATGATCAAACAAAAGTGGTGCAGGTAGACGGATCTCTCGAGTAATAGTCTTTTCAAACCTCAAAATATAAACAAGGTTACCAAACTCGAAATTATTGGTAACAAACTTATGCCTCTTCATAGCAGCAAGATCAAGACTTGTGTATGAAAAGGGAACATCATCAGGACGCGGGGTGGCATTAGAATGTTCAAGGATAAGTGTGGCGTAAACACCACCAAATAAATCACCCTTGTTACCATTCATAGCAATGAAAGCACCCACATTATAATCACTCTTACCAGAGAGGGCGTTCGCATAGATAGTGAAATCTGGTGCAGAACCGTTGCTCGTGTTGTCACGAGCCAACAACCCTCTGGCAATAAAATACGCAAAATACCTGAGATGGGGGAATAAAATGCTGGAAATCTTTGCACGCCGAATATCTCTCTCCTCCTTCCTATACAGAGAGTAGAAGAGAGTCCTCAACTCGGAGGGCTGAGTGTTCATCCTCGCCGTCTGACCAGCGTTGGGCACACCTATTATATCACAAAATCTTGCCAAAGACATGGTCATAAGATTATTGTAAATTTTAAACTCAACAGTTCCAGCATCATGATTATAACCAAAACTATTAATAAAACAGGAGGTGAGCTTCTTATATTGTACCACACGACATAGTGCTAGCCGTGTCAAACATGCATTGGCGCAAAGGCCATAAAAATCCTCCTTGATTCCTGCAGCTTCGAGAAAATCATCGCACGGGTACATCATTGCGCATGCGGGACTTGTGTCTTCCAACAACTCTAGGGGCACATGATCTTCGTTGTAGCTCACCCTAGCAGCTGAGGGTGAAGCTGCAGCTCTAGTAACTCGGTCGGAGCGCTCGGGCTTCTTCTTCCCAAGCCACCCCTTTGCTTTTCCTAGCAAACTCATTTCTGAAATTTTTGACAATTCACAAAAACAAGAATTTAAACAGAGTGAGTTGAGGCAAACTACTCTACTCACTTACCTAAGGCATAAACTTTCATCAAAACTTCGAAAATAAATTTCTACACATGCATGCAAGCTCATATAAAAGCACCAAGAACTACTAAATACTCACAAATGAAGACAACAATGAAAAATCTAATTCGAGGGGTGAAGGAGTTGTATACCAGGGAGTATTTATTCAAAATCTCAGCTCAAACGATGGGCTATAGAGAGAGATCAAAAATCGCCTCCAAGAACAGCCAGAACGCAAGAAGAAGTGTAGAACTCGTGTTTTTTGGGGAGAGAGGAAGAAGGAGGAAGAAGACGTGCCTGGAGATGGGGCATGTGGGCCCCAGGCGCTACCAGGGGGCTGCCCCGCCTGCTGGCCGCCTGTGCCACTGGTGGGCCCCCCTGGTCAGCCCCAGGTGCTTCTGGGTCACTCTCGTCGTGGAATTTATTTTTTCTGGAATTTTTCTGAAAACTTCAGGGCTTGTTTGATTCATAGGGTAGGAAAATCATAGGAATAGGAAAAGCATAGGATTGCAATGGCATGCCCACTCCAATCCTATAGGATTTTGCTTTCACCAAAGTTTGTTTGATTCCATCAAAGGAATTGTAAAAAGAGGTTGGAGTGAATGTTAGGATTCCTATAGGAAGTAGTACAAAAATTCCTATGGGAAAAATTCCTATAGGAACAATTCCTATGAATCAAATGAATAACGTAGGAAAAAATCCTATGGGATAAAATCCTACAAGAATCCTATGGAATTCCTATGAATCAAACGAGCCCTCACTGTTGAAAAAATATCGAAGTTCAAAAAGTTGCGAAACTTTCTAAAAACTTGAAGCATTGATTAGAATTGTGAAGCTTCAAAAACATATAAACTTGGTACATCTAAGAGAATGAAAGCTAAGGCAAATGAAAACATAACAAGCTCCACTTTTTACCTACATAAAACATGCTAGCTAGCAAGGTTGATCAAGTCTTACCAACAAACCGGCGATATATAGAGCAAAAAGTCTCACCTCTCATGAAGTGATCATTGCACCTTTACCTTAATAGTCATTGTCCCCACCATGATGGTTCTGTATTTGTGGTGCACATGTAGAGGACAATCCCATTCTCTAATCTTCACGGTCTCGATATTCTCTATTGAGTTAAGGCCATCCCTTTTGTCAATCTTCTTCGGAAAATACACCGTGTGTTCTTTATTATCAACGTTGAAGCTAACCTTTCCTTTATTGCAATCAATAATAGCACATGCGGTGTTAAGAAAAGGTCTACCAAGAATAATGGACATGCTCCCATCCTCGGGCATGTCAAGCACAACAAAATCTGTAAGAATTAGGAAATTAGCAACTTCAACGGGAACATCCTCGCAAATACCAATCGGGACGGCTGTTGACTTGTCAGCCATTTGGAGAGAGATATCTGTAGGGATTAGCTTATCTAAACATATCCTTTTATAAAGAGAAAAAGGCATAACACTCACTCCTGCTCTGAGATCGCATAAGGCAGTTTTGACATAATTATTTTTTATGGAACAAGGAATGGTGGATATACCTGGATCACCAAGTTTCTCAGGAATCTTGCCACTGAAAGAGTAGTTAGCAAGCGATGGCGTAGAAGTGATAATGGCTTCTCGCCCTTCGTTGGTTACCCCAAGTGGAAGGTGAGATGCAGCGCAGCGGCAAATTTCCCTCGGTGAAGATACCGAGGGTGAGATCGACCAATAGGACTCCGTCAATGATAAGTAGGTGGTGAAGTGAACAATGGCGCCGTTCACAACCTTAGGGTTTCTTACTTCACCTGGACCTGCACACGATACAATTAACTTTGCTCCCAACAAAGTTCAGAGAGATTGTCAATCTCTCTGGTCTTGTTGTTTACAAAGGGTCAAACACACAAAGTATAATGATAATGATAATGGTAGCAACTGAAAGTAAATACTGAAAAGCAAATAAGCTCGTAAAAATGATTGGAATATGGACCGGGGTCCCGTGATGTCTCTCTCCCAAAAGACGATAAAACTGCTATGTGAGGTAAAAAAATTATAGATGGGAAATTGACAGGATTATAAACGCACCGCAATGCTAACTATGTTACAAGAGAAAGGAAGAGGCTCATAAGCATGGGCAGTACGCCAAAATAAGTAGACTGAAATCCATCTACATCTACTACTAATCATCCACCTTGATATATCTATCCAGAACATCTCGCAGGTATTAAGTTGCGAGTCCCACCCGAAGTGTAAACCCAAAGCAACAGACAACTGCATTAAAAGAACTTTGCGTAAAGTAAACAATCCTTGCAACCGCAGTTACAAGCACCGTTGTTTTCCCCCTTGTGGCCAAAGAACATCCCCTAGACTCATGTTTTTGTCACTCAAGCGTGTCATCAGGGGGCATGTACCCACAATCGAGCATAACGTTCCCACTTGGAGTTACTATCCATCACTTGACCAAAGCAATAAACAACAATGCAGAACATGCAAGAATTACTTAGGAACAAAAATATAAGAGATCAAAACCAAATATATTACTCTATCACGATCTGAACATAATCTCATAATCCATCGGATCCCATCAAACTCAACGTAAGCAACAGCAGAAGAATTACATATGTGCCTCGATCATGTAGGGCAGCTCACGAGGTCTAAACCATGAAGAACAAAGAGGGGAGGAGAACATCACATAGCTACTGATCACGGACCCATGGTCCAAGGTAGACTAATCACGGCACATCCGGGAAGCGTCCATGGTGGAGGAGAATCTCCCGGAGGTCGATCATCCCTCCAGCAAGGTGTCGGGAAGGGTCCTGACGGTGCTCCCGATCTTGGAAGCGTGGCGGCGGCGGAACAGAGGCGCGGTTGCGAAATAGCGTTCTGTCTTTGGAGTTTCCCCGTCACGAGGAATAAATAGTCAAAGGGAGGTATCCAGGGGGCCACCAGGGTTCCAGGCGCCCCCCTGGCCGCACCAGGTGGCCGCCTGGGCCCCTGGTGGCCCTCTGGCCCCACTTGGGTGTTTCTGGAAGACTCCGTTACGCTGATTTTTTATCCGATTTTTCCCGAATTTTTGGAGCACTTTTAATATGGGGGAAACCTGGAATAGAAAAACAGCAGAAAACAGGAACTGGCACTAGGGTGCACTGAGTTAGTAGGTTAGTCCAAATATGATCAAAAGTATATGAAAGTGTATCTAGATCATAGCAATATCACACAAAATATGCATGGAGCGAGCAGAAATTATCGATACATTTGAGACGTATTAGCAAGCATAGTAGATATTGCCTCATTAGGAACTTTTCTTTTATTGGTAACAATATCTTTCATATATTTGGAATAGGGAGTTAACTTAATAACACCAGTCAAAGGAATTTGCAGAAAAAGAGGTTTCATCCATTCACAAAATTTATTATAGTGCTCTTCTTCTTTAGATTTGAGAGACTTACCTGGAAAGGGCATGGGTTTTTGTACCCATGGTTCTCTTTCCTTCCCATGTATTCTTGCAATGAAGTCTTTTCTTGTGTATTTCTTGCGTTTGTCGGGTGCTTCTTCTTCTCGCACCTCGGGAGGATCATCCTTCTCCTTATCATTTTCTTCGGGCTCAGCACCGTCTTCAGTTTCAGCATCGGAGGTAGATATGATGTTAGAATCCACAGTAGGTTCTTCACTTGTAATAGGATATTTGGAGTTGTCATCTTCCTTGTGTTTCTTATTCTTCTTTTTCTTCTTTGGAATGCTAACAATATCATCTTCTACCTGCACCTGAGAATCTTGCTCGATCCTCTTCGGATGCCCATCGGGATAGAGAGGGTCCTGGGTGTGTTCCACCCCTGGTTTTGATAGCATAAGCATGAATATATTGTTTGCCATTATTAGCAAGAAATTATTTTTGGACATTAGAAATTTGTTCAAGCTGAGTTTGAACCATATGAAAATGCTTAACAAGACATTTAACATCATTAACTGTTATTTCAAGAAAACGAAATAAAATTTTGATAACAAGGGAATTATCATGCAACTGACTTTGTATCCTCTCATTAAAATGGTCTTGCTTAATAATGAAATTATCAAGCTCATCTAAGCATTGGTCAGGAGGCTTACCTTTAGGGATGTCGCTTTCAGTAAAATCTAATAGAGAGTGTACCTCTACCAAGGGAGGCTGAGTAGTAGGCTAACACAACTTCTCAATAGGAGGTAGATTCTTCACGTCTGCGGCTTTAATGCTTTTCTCCTTTATAGACTTCTTTGCTTCTTGCATATCTTCGGGGCTTAGGACAAGCATGCCCCTCTTCTTTGGTGGTGCAGGTGGTTCAGGGACGGACCAATATTCATGGTTCTTGGTAATCTTACCATTAATTCTTTAGCATCGTCAGGTGTTCTTTCCCTGAAAACGCAACCAGCACGACTATCCAGATAGGATCTAGATTCATCGGTTAGACCAGCATAAAATATATTGAGTAATTCATTCTTTGGGACTTTATGTCCCGGTCTAGCCTTAATTAAACCACAATACCTCCCCCAAGCTTTAGGGAGGTGCTCATCCAGCAATTGTTTAAAGTTATAAATTCTTTGTAAAGCAGCATGTTGCATATGAGCAGGAAAATATTTTTCGACAAAGAATTGAACTAAGTCCTGAGGACTCTCAATGGAACCATAAGGTAGTGCACCATACCATGCTTTAGCATCTTCCTTCAAAGAAAAAGGAAAAAATCTTGGTCACATAAAAGTTTTGTATTCTCTCATCAGTAGTAAATAGGCTACCTGAGTCGGCGAGTTTGGTCAGGTGTGCTATAGCATCATCATTTTTGTCGGGACCCGGGGTTAGCGTATGCAAGTACAGTTAAGACATAGTCATATGGAGAGCCGAGAACCGCACCCACTTGTCTAAGCGGACAAGGCCAAGCACTAAACATTCTCGGAAAGCATCGTACGTGAGGGGCATCCCATCCAGGCCGGATGATCAACTGTGATGTCATGCTGGCGTCAGGGGGGTTTGACCCGAGTCAAACTGACAAGGGGCCCCACTGGTCAGCCTCTGTAGGGTTAATCCCGGTTTAAGTTAACCCCCTGGATTAGATTAGGGGCACTGGGGCCCAGGGGTCAGTGGGATTAGGGGTGTGATTAGGGGTGGATTAGGGCTAAGTTCCCGGCGGTTAACCGCCGGTAGCACGGGCACGGCGGCGCTCGTCCGGGGTGTGGTTTTCGGGCACGGGGGAGAGGACTGGGGGCATGGGCGTGCGCGGAAAGAACTCGCGCGTCTGCTGGTGCTAGCAGGGGATCACAGGGAGGCTTGAGGCCATGGCTACGACGGAAAAGGCGGCGGCCGGAGCACGGTGCTCGCCGGACTTGGGTTAACGGCCACGAGGCGAGGAGGGGAGACCACGGGCAAGTACCTATGGACCTCGCGCATCCAACGGCGCCACTGGGGGGTCTTGGGGAAGCTCTGGAGCTCGGCTAGCTCAACTGCGGCAGTGGCCGGGCCACTGGCCTCGCCGGGATCTCGCGAGAAGGCACGGGAGGGGGCCAGAGATGGGGCAAAAAGGCGAGGAGCTCACCCCGAATCGAGCAGAGGAGACGGCGGGGTCGGAGGAGGTGCGTCGGCGACGAATTTGGAGAAGTCCCGTGCGGCGGCCGGCGGTGATCTCGCGAAGCAGGCGACGTCCAGGGAGCTTCTTGGCTCGATTCCTTCGAGTAGGAGACGAAGACGTCGACGACGAGCTTGAGGGACACGACGGTGCGGCGGGAGGGGCACGGTGGCCACGGCTACGCGCACACGGCGGCGACGGGGGGGTTCTCGGTTCTTCACTGGAGCGCTCGGGAGAGAGAGAGGAGGTTCCAGGGGAGGGGGAAGTGAGGGAGGAGGATCACGGGGTCTCCGTGGCGAAGAGATGAGGATGGGGGAGGTCTAGAAGGCCCTGGATGCGTCGTGTCGCCGTGGCCTCGCCCTGCCTCCAGCGAGGTGCTTGGAGGGGCGGGGAGGAAGAAGACAGGGGAGGTCCCCTGGTGGGCTGGGCCGGCCAGGTAAGTGGGCCTCGCCTGAGGCAACAGGTAAGCCTTTTCTTTTTCTCTCTGTTTAATCTTTCCTTTCTTTTTCTGTAATTTGTTTTGGCTCTGATAAAAATACCAAACCATTTTATTAAATGCTGAAAACTTTTACATGGCCTCATAATAATATGGACAAGCCACTCATAAACATGCAACATTTTTAAAATTCAAATGATTTGAATTTTAAATCAAATAGGGGGATTTCTTTAATTCCAAGGTACTGTTTGAATATTTGGAAAATCTATGAGCATGGGGTGGGTCCCACACCACTTGATATGTGATCATACTCATTTATAAGACTTTTCAAAACTCTAACATGAATTTTTGGAAAAGATTTTTATCTAGCCTTTTGAATTAATTCAACTGGGGGGTGTTCCTTCTCCCATTTTGATTTTGAATTTGATTTCCAAGATTTCTTTTTGAAATTTTGACATGAAGCAAAGGCACTAGCTAACCCTAGCACATACCTAACAGAGGGTTCTGACAACTCGCCCCCACTCAAAAGAATCTCGTCCCGAGATTCAGAAGTCTGCGGGAGGAAGGTGGGGTACTCGGCACTGAGGCGGTCTTCTCTCTCCCACGTGGCTTCTCTTTCAGAGTGGTGTGACCATTGCACTTTCAGAAACCTAATCTTCTGACGACGAGTGACACGTTCTGCTGAATCAAGAATACGAACGGGGTATTCTCGATAAGAAAGGTCATCTTGGAGATCAAGCGTTTCATGGTCGACTTCGCGGATGGGGTCCTTGAAGCAACGCCTGAGTTGGGACACATGGAATACATCGTGTACTCGGGAATGGTGCGGGGGTAGTTCAAGTTGGTAGGCAACTTCTCCACGTTTAGCTAGAATGCGGAAAGGTCCGATGTAACGTGGGGCCAATTTGCCGTTGATACCGAAACGTTGGGTTCCCTTCAGAGGAGTAACCCGAAGGTAAGCCTTCTCATCCAGATTGTAGCTCTCTTGCCTATGATGACGATCATAGTAGCTTTTCTGACGAGACTGGGCTGCTTTCAATTGATCACGAACAATGCGAACTTGCTCTTCTGCTTCCTTGATCATGTCCGGTCCAAAGAATTGTCTTTCACCGGTTTCAGACCAGTTTAGTGGTGTTCGACATCGTCGTCCATAAAGGAGTTCAAAAGGAGCCATGTTCAGACTAGATTGAAAACTATTGTTATAAGCAAATTCGGCAAATGGAAGAGAATTCTCCCAATTCTTCCCGAATGAGATAACACAAGCCCTGAGCATGTCTTCAAGAATTTGGTTAACCCTTTCGACTTGACCGCTAGACTGAGGATGGAAAGCCGTACTAAAGGAGAGATGAGTTCCCAAAGCACGTTGGAAGCTTCCCCAAAATCTAGAGGTGAAAAGGCTACCGCGAGCAGAATTGATTTCCATAGGAACACCGTGAAGAGACACAATTCTGGAGATGTACAAGTCCGCTAACTGGCTAGCAGTTATAGACTCGCGAACCGGAAGGAAGTGAGCAACTTTGGAAAGCCTGTCTATGACAACGAAGATGGCATTGTTTCCTTTCTGGGTTCTTGGAAATTCGGTGATGAATTCCATACCGACTTTGTCCCATTTCCACTCAGGAATAGACAAAGGTTGAAGTGTACCAGTAGGTCTTTGATGTTCTGCCTTAATGCGACGACAAATATCACATTCGGCAACAAATTGAGCAATGTCTCTCTTCATCCTGGTCCACCAAAATCTCTGGCGTAGATCTCGGTACATTTTCGTGCTACCGGGATGAATTGAGAGGGGTGTGTCATGGGCTTCCTTGAGGATGAGTTGCCTTAATTCCCTAATCTTAGGTACTACTAAACGATTTTCAAAGAATACCGTTCCTTTGCTATCTGTGGAGAAACATTTAGCAACTCCGCTAGCAATGTTCTCCTTGATCCGGCGAACACCTCGTGCACGCCTTTGGGCAACTATAATTTGATCCTCAAGAGTTGGTTTCGCCACCAAGGTTGAAAGATAGCCATGAGGAACAATTTCAAGGTTGAGCTTGCGAAAGTCCTTATGAAGAAGTGGTTGATACTGCTGTAACATGAGGTTGTTACAGTACGATTTACGACTTAGTGCATCAGCCATGACATTGGCTTGTCCTGGGGTGTAAGAAATATTGTCGATATTGCAGAAGTATGCATCCTAACCCTTGCCGTGAGGCATCACAATAGATCTCGAAATCCCTTTTGGTGTCTGGAGGTGCAAGTACGGGTGCGGAAGTCAATCTTCTTTTTAGCTCTTGAAAGCTTTCCTCGCACTTGGGAGTCCATTGGAATTTCTTATCTTTCTTGAGGAGTTCAGTTAGAGGCTTTGCAACTTTAGAAAAGTTCTCGACGAAGCGACGGCAATAGCTGGCTAGGCCAAGAAAACTCCTAACTTGCTTAACCGATTCAGGTGGAGTCCAGTCAAGGACGGCCTGAACTCTCTCGGGATTCACAACAATGCCTTTTGCAGAAATCACGTGGCCTAAGTAGGTCACTTCTGGTAGCCAGAATTCACACTTGGAGAATTTAGCGTACAGGCGATGCTCTCTAAGTTTCATCAATACCAGCCTTAAGTGTTCGGCATGATCTCCTTCGTTCTTCGAGTAGATGAGAATGTCATCGAGATAAACCACAACAAATTTATCTAGATACTCCATGAAGATCGAATTCATCAAGCGTGAGAAGGTGGCGGGGGTATTGGTTAAACCAAAGGACATGACGGTGTACTCGTAAAGACCATAACGAGTAGTAAAAGCTTTTTTGGAAATGTCCTTGTTTCGGATTCTGATCTGATGATAACCTAATCTCAAATCCATCTTAGAAAAGACAGTGGATCCTGCAAGTTGATCATAAAGATCATTGATCCTGGGCAGTGGGTATTTGTTCTTTATCGTCGCTAAATTTAGCGGGCGATAATCTACGCACATCCTTTCTGTTCCATCTTTCTTCTTTACGAACAGAACGGGGCAACCCCATGGCGATGAGCTAGGGCGGATGAAGCCTTTTGCCAACGAAGCATCAAGTTGGGTTTTTAGCTCAGCTAACTCATGTGGGGCCATTTTAGAAGGGCGTTTGGAAATTGGTGCGGTTCCTGGAACAAGATCCACTATAAATTCTACACACCTGTCGGGTGGCATGCCTGGCAGTTCTTCAGGAAAGACATCCGGGAAGTCACGAACCACCGGAATATCTTCAAGTTCGGGAAGGGGAAGTACATTCAAAGAATGCACTTGGTTTCTTGTTCTGGGTGAGGTATAGTTAACGGTTGTGCCTGAAGGGTGGGTGAGTTTCACGGATTTGCCTTTGCAATCCAGATAGGCATTCTGACTTGATAGCCAATCCATGCCAAGGATGACATCAATGTCTGAAGACTTGAGGGCTATGAGTGAAGCAAGGAATACGAAACCCTCAATTGCTATTTGATTACCATGGCTCACTCTATTAGTTTTCCATCTTGACCCTGGAGTTTGAATAACCATCGGGGTGGACAATTCAACAAAGGGTAACTCATGACGAAGTGCATAACTTTCCGACATGAATGAATGAGATGCTCCTGGGTCGAAAAGAACGGAAGCAGGAACAAAATTGACTGGGAGCGTACCAAGAATGACGTCAACGGTGTCGTCAGTCTCTTCAGCGGCAACCTGGTTTAGACGTCCACGAGTGGCGGAAGGAGCGGGTTTGGCGGTGAAGACCTTCTGGGGTGGCTTGCCATGACCATTGTTATTGTTGTTGTTGCCTCCGGCACGTGGTGGAGCATTCTGGTGCTGGATCTGGTTCTGGGGGCACTCGCGAGAGTAGTGGCCTGCCTGACCACACTTGTAGCAAGCTCCGAAAACAGTGCGTGGAGCTGGGTTGTTTTGTGGAGCTGGGTGGAACTGGGTGGGTGGACGAGGCGCCACATAGGATGGCCTCGGGGGGTTGTTCTGGCGGAACATGCTATTTGGAATCCAGATCTTGCGCTTCTGGGAGCCAGAACTGGATGAACTGTCATCTCTAGGATGTTTGCGGAAATCGTTGGGGGTGTTCATGTCCTCTGCTTTGATGGCCTTGTTGACAAGGACCTGGAATGTGGCAAAGTCATGAAGGTTGAGCTCGCGACGGAGTCCACTGTTGAGGCCACGACGGAACCTCTCTTGTTTCTTGGAGTCGGTGGAGACTTCTTCAGTTGCATAACGAGCAAGTCGGTTGAACTCACGACTAAACTCGTCCACGGTTCTTCTGCCTTGAGTGAGGTTACAGAACTCCTCACGTTTGCGGTCCATGAGACCCTTGGGGATGTGGTGCTCGCAGAAGGACATACAGAATTCCTCCCAAGATGCAGGTGGTCCAACTGGGCGCATATTCAGAAAATTCTCCCACCAAGAGCTTGCTGCACCTTCAAGGTGATAGGTGGCATAATTGACCTTGTCGCCATCTGCAACATGGCCTGCTAGGAGCTTCCTCTCGATGCTGCGGAGCCAGTCATCGGCGTCAAGGGGCTCGGCGGAGTAACTGAAAACCGGGGGATGAAGCCGGATGAAGTCGTTCAGAGACACCAGCTCATTGCGCTGTTGAGTGGTGTTGCGTGCGATGACTTCCAGCAGGTGGTGAGAGTCACGGCGATTCCTCTCGACCTCCATCAGAACTTGGGCCATCGTGGGTGGGGGTGGAAGGTTGTCTTCCTCCTGGTTGTTCCCACGACCTTGGTTACGACCAACCTTGCCACGGGTTCCTTGAGACATCCTGAAGGTGAAAAACCAAAGTCAAACAGAGTTGATTGAAGAGTCTAATCAAGGTATTGAAGTACTGGAAGGATTACAGAGCAAAGGAAGTAATCATCTTGACAACATGGTGATAAAAGCATACAAGCCATATATTCACAAGCTGTCATACAAATCATACATCGTTTTAGTACAAGCACTAAGCTAATACAAACGTGATGAAGATGATACATCCTTCAGAGGCACTCTGACTCCCTATACATTATTTATCTAAGCCTCTGGAACTTAGACACCTTGCTTACAATATACTAGAATACTACTACATCCTCACTAAGTAAGACCACAGGCGGTCTCACTCATCTCCATCTCCATAGTAATCCTCATAAAAGTTACCCGCGTATCCCGGTAGCTGGAGGTGACCATCGGAAAACACGGAGGCTTGTGGACCCTGATATCCATTTGGGCAAGGATGGGGCCTAGGTCCAGTGTAGGGTGGAAGCAAAGGACCACGGGGTGGAAAAATTCCTCCAATCTCGGGCCAAGCAACTCGAGAAGGCATCTGGGTCCTCACTGGATAGATCGCATCGTACTCCACTGATCCCACGCTCACAAAGGGTGCCAAGAGCGTCAGTGCTCGATACATACGAACACGAGTAGCGTGGAGCTCAAAACGGAGAGCGCGTGCATCACGATCTCTGTCACTAGCAAACCTAGCAGTCACCTGGAGTGCTGGATCCTCTGCAGAGTGATCTGAGTAGAGTCCGGTGTAATATCCCTCTTCTCCTGGAAGTGCAGCAGGGATATAGCGGAATGAAGTCTCTCTCAGCATGGTGTGCTCCTCTCTCAGCAGGGTAATACATGAGTATGCAGCATCCTGCACAGCCATGTTCTCGGTAACGCCGATGCCATGTCCAAAGTGGATAGGCTGGGTGACTCCAACGTGGTGCGGGTAGATCCGGACAATGCAGTGGAACTGCGTCTGGTTGAAGTCGTGGAACTTCTCCTTGATGGTGTACTCAGGGTACCATCGATATCCCACGTAGGACATCATCTCGATCAACGTGGCGGGGTGGCCACGCACACCGAGGCACCTGGTCAAACGAACAATCTGCCGAGGGGGAACATCTGCCATCTGAAACAGAAAGGAGTTTGCAAATGCATCAGATTATGAGATAAACCTGGAATGACTCGGACAACATAACGGCTGTAATGGTAAGAAATGACAATTTCTTTCAATCATGAAAACAACACTTACATAATACGACGTAAGAAATCAGCATTATAACAATGCTAGGAAAACCTGACACAACTTTCCTACGGCTATAAGGAAGCAATCAACGAGATGTTCTAATCAGACAGAGGAGAGGCTATTCCTATCTTCCCGTAGAACAAGATGAGGGTGACTCAGAACTCAGAACGAAGGGGGTAAGGAGAAAAAACAAGCCTTACGTTGTTCCCTTATATACCCAGAGTAACTATATAACTATAGCAAGCTAGAATTAACTTCGGCCAAGGCTACTAGTCCTACAGTCAGTCCTGCTCTGATACCAAGTCTGTCGGGCCTCGGGGTTAGCGTATGCAAGTACAGTTAAGACATAGTCATATGGAGAGCCGAGAACCGCACCCACTTGTCTAAGCGGACAAGGCCAAGCACTGAACATTCTCGGAAAGCATCGTACGTGAGGGGCATCCCATCCAGGCCGGATGATCAACTGTGATGTCATGCTGGCGTCAAGGGGGTTTGACCCGAGACAAACTGACAAGGGGCCCCACTGGTCAGCCTCTGTAGGGTTAATCCCGGTTTCAGTTAACCCCCTGGATTAGATTAGGGGCACTGGGGCCCAGGGGTCAGTGGGATTAGGGGTGTGATTAGGGGTGGGTTAGGGCTAAGTTCCCGGCGGTTAACCGCCGGTAGCACGGGCACGGCGGCGCTCGTCCGGGGTGTGGTTTTCGGGCACGGGGGAGAGGACTGGGGGCATGGGCGTGCGCGGAAAGAACCCGCGCGTCTGCTGGTGCTAGCAGGGGATCACGGGGAGGCTCGAGGCCATGGCTACGACGGAAAAGGCGGCGGCCGGAGCACGGTGCTCGCCGGACTTGGGTTAACGGCCACGAGGCGAGGAGGGGAGACCACGGGCGAGTAGCTAGGGACCTCGCGCATCCAACGGCGCCACTGGGGGGTCTTGGGGAAGCTCTGGAGCTCGGCTAGCTCAACTGCGGCGGTGGCCGGGCCACTGGCCTCGCCGGGATCTCGCGAGAAGGCACGGGATGGGGCCAGAGATGGGGCAAAAAGGCGAGGAGCTCACCCCGAATCGAGCAGAGGAGACGGCGGGGTCGGAGGAGGTGCGTCGGCGACGAATTTGGAGAAGTCCCGTGCGGCGGCCGGCGGTGATCTCGCGAAGCAGGCGACGTCCAGGGAGCTTCTTGGCTCGATTCCTTCGAGTAGGAGATGAAGACGTCGACGACGAGCTTGAGGGACACGACGGTGCGGCGGGAGGGGCACGGTGGCCACGGCTACGCGCACACGGCGGCGACGGGGGGGTTCTCGGTTCTTCGTTGGAGCGCTCGGGAGAGAGAGAGGAGGTTCCAGGGGAGGGGGAAGTGAGGGAGGAAGAGCACAGGGTCTCCGTGGCGAAGAGATGAGGACGGGGGAGGTCTAGAAGGCCCTGGAGGCGTCGTGTCGCCGTGGCCTCGCCCTGCCTCCAGCGAGGTGCTTGGAGGGGCGGGGAGGAAGAAGACAGGGGAGGTCCCCTGGTGGGCTGGGCCGGCCAGGTAAGTGGGCCTCGCCTGAGGCAACAGGTAAGCCTTTTCTTTTTCTCTCTGTTTAATCTTTCCTTTCTTTTTCTGTAATTTGTTTTGGCTCTGATAAAAATACCAAACCATTTTATTAAATGCTGAAAACTTTTACATGGCCTCATAATAATATGGACAAGCCACTCATAAACTTTCAACATTTTTAAAATTCAAATGATTTGAATTTTAAATCAAATAGGGGGGTTTCTTTAATTCCAAGGTACTGTTTGAATATTTGAAAAATCTATGAGCATGGGGTGGGTCCCACACCACTTGATATGTGATCATACTCATTTATAAGACTTTTCAAAACTCTAACATGAATTTTTGGAAAAGATTTTTATCTGGCCTTTTGAATTAATTCAACTGGGGGGTGTTCCTTCTCCCATTTTGATTTTGAATTTGATTTCCAAGATTTCTTTTTGAAATTTTGACATGAAGCAAAGGCACTAGCTAACCCTAGCACATACCTAACAGAGGGTTCTGACAATTTTCTCTTCCATAAATAGGGGTAGCTTCGACTATAGATATAAGTGAAAGATCAACAGAGAAATCATAATCAGGATCAGTGATGCATATAGGAGATGTAGAAAATTCAGGATCAGGAGTAATCTTTTTCTTCATGGAGTGGTTTTCAAGCAGCTCCTTGACAGCACAAGGGTCAAAGTCGACACACTCTTTGAGTTCCCTGCAAAAATCATCATCAAGAGTAATATAATCATCATCAAGGATTCTCTCCTTGAGTTTATCTAAGTCTGGGTAACCAAAAGTTTTGCACGTAGGAATATAGGAGGCAGGAGTCTCAGTCTCGGACTGTGCTGCAACCTTAGCAATCTGAGCTTCAAGATAGTGACCAAGAAAAGTAGTATCATCAAGAGTAGTGGAAGCATCATCAAAAGTATCGTACATAGTAAAAGACTCAGTAGAAGTAGCATGTGGTGGTAGAGGTGAAGCGAACTTACTTATAACGGAAGGTGAATCAAGCGTAGCACTGGTACTCAGACTTCTACCTTTTCTTTTAGTGGATGGTAAGATCAGAACCTTGGAGTCTCCTTTCTTACCCATAGCAGATGAAGTGTAGCAGGCAGGATACTTCAAGTAGACTTGTAAATATTGTTATGCTGCCGACAACGGCGCCAGAAAACAGTACTTGATGACCCTCAACTGTAGGGGATAGTTTGTAGCGTTTTCGCGGGTAAGTTAACCCAATTTATTGATTCGACACAAGGGAGCCAAAGAGTATTTATAAGCTTTGATAGTTGAGTTGTCAATTCAACCGCACCTCAAATATACTTTCTTGCAACAAAATATTAATAGAAACTATGGTATGATAGTGATAGTGGCGACAGCGAAAGTAAAACAGCGAAAGTAAATTACTAGTAATCAGTAGGATCAAAACATTGTAGGCTAGGGAGATGGATGGTTGGGCACTGCTTGGATAAGAGTGAACATGTAATAGATTCTAAGATGGGGCAAGACACATGGAAAAGAAAGTATCATCTAGGAAAATATCAAACATTAGGCATGTACCCCGTAAGTAGTTGTGTGTTCTTGTAATAAGAACTTGCACAACATCTTTTGTCCTACCATCCCACTACGAACGGGGCCAAAGGGAACTTATGGAGATTAAGGTGCTCATGTCAAAGAGCAGTGGAACAAAGCAAGAAACTCAATGGATACATGAAATCCTCAAATTATGGACCATCCCATTTGGTGTCCCAAGATGTCACCTTTGGGATCGCCGGTTCCGGACCATAATAGGTTCGTACAACTCATAGATAGGATCAAGAACATAAATATATTCATGAAAACACAAGTGGTTCAGATCTGAAAACATGGCAGTCGGGCCCAAAGTGACAAGCATTAAGAGCAAAAAGTTGTACAAAAGATGACAAACACCATAGTAGATGATAGGCAACATGCCCCCAACAATCTAGCGAACTATTACATGATCAAACTCATCCAATCCCTACCATCCCCTTTGCCTACAACAGGGAATTACTCACACATGTGAAGAGAAGTCATGGAGGGAGGATGGATTGGTGATGGTGATGACGATGGCGATGATCTCCCCTCTCCGGAGGCCAAATCAACCTACAGATTAGCCCTCCCGAGGAAGAACAGAGGGTGGCGGCAGCTCCGCGATGGAAAATGGAAAAGCGACTTCTGTTTCGGGGTTTCCCGTCACGGGATTAAATAGGGGCATCGGTAGGGCACCAGACGAGGGGGAGGCCCCCAGGCGGCCAGCCGGCACCGCCAGGGGTGGGGCCGCACCAGCAGGGCACCTGGAGCCCCTATGCCCCCCTCTGGCCCCACTTCTGGTCCGTGGAAGCTTCGGGTGCGTGGATTTTTCATGAATTTTCCTGGAATTTTCTGAGATACCTAAAAATCCATTTTCCCGCACATAATAAAACCATATAGGCAGCTGTGCTAAAAACAACGTCAGTCCGGGTTAGTTAGTTCAAATCATGCAAGAATGAGGGCAAAACAATAGCAAAAGTGTTTGGAAAAGTAGATACGTTTGAGATTATATAGATGCCTTGATCATATAGGACAGATCACAAGGGCTAAGAATTGAAGCACAAGATTGGAGAGAAGACAACACATAGCTACTAGTCGTGGACCCATGGTCCAAGGGGGACTATGTCGGGACCCGGGATTAGCGTATGTAATTCCAGTCATGATGCAATCACATGCAGAGACGAGAACCGTAACCACTTGTCTAAGCAGACAAGGCCAAGCACAGAACGTTCTCGGAAAGCATCGAACATGAGAGGCATCCCATCCAGGCCGGATGATCAACTGAGATGGTTCCTCATCGTCCGCTCACAAGTCTAAATGCTTATGGGTGGTGAATCCCATACTCATAGACAAGTCTCCTCAACCATGTTATCAATTGAATCCTAACTCTTACATAGACTTACTCCAACCCGATCACTTAGTCGGGGTCTAGGGCGGGCTCGATCATACACCAAAGTATGCACGTGACAGAGTCACGAGCAATCACATTGCGATGCACCAAGCTACGCACATCTAAGGGCCACTTGGTGTATAAAAGACCGCCAGCCAGATCAGAACTAAGGTCTCGAAAACCCATACTAAGACATGCATGTTATAATCATACACGCAGCACACATTTCTAGTATGAACAGCAGGTATCATCACATAACTCTACGAAGTACTTCTTTATTTACTTACACATAGAGCATACAAATATCACATGTCTGTGATCAACATTTCATCATACAACGAAAGAAAATTAGGTCTGAGTACAGACAAGTTTAAAAAAGGGCTTAGAGAAGCCTTGTAAACATACATGCCCTTCCACGAGGGACCAGACTGCTGTCTGGAACTATACTACCAAGGTCAACGTCGAGCTTCACGAAGGTGACTCCATCGGGGGTCCGGGTGATCATCTAAAACATAGAATAAGCAAACGTGAGTACAAATTCGTACTCAGAAAGACTTACATCAGAACTATACTACTCATGCTCAAGTTTCAAGGTAAAGGAGGTGGGGTTCAACATGCAGAAGTGGCAGCTTTGACTTGGCTAGTCCTGTACTACGAGTACCAGACTTGAGGTAAGAAGCGTACACGAGTCCACTACCAAGTCTCCAACCAATTACACCACTATGGTTACTTCCTCGACTTCTCGACGAGGAAGCACGCCATAGCACTCATGCTTATCTTGCGAGCTTTAGAAGTATCCATTCCATTTGTCTAATGATCATGTAAAGGTCTCCAAGTAGCCCAAAACCACGGACACGGCTATTCGAATAGTTTATTAACCCTGCAGGGGTGTACATCTTCACACGCGTGTCATCACTTATCGCCTCGTTCTTGTCACCCTTCAAGCGGGTTTCTGACGTGGATGAAACCAAGACACTACCCTCACATCACCTTCTCTAATCCAGGGGTCGACTACCTGAGTTTGTCACCGCTCGAGAGTCCGTCCGGTTCTACGAAACGGACTCAGATAATGCAAGGGAACGAGACGCCACCTTTGACAGATGGTTTCGCTGCCTCACAGGTCCACCCACGTATCTATGGTTAATTCAAATGGAAAACCCGAATTTAGTGTGACTCCTGGACCGGATCGGGTACGTAAAGAGGCCAAACGGGGCTCCCATAAACCCTACATGTGGTCATACTCTTTTTCTTGGATCACAAAACATGAACTCGGGGCCTAGGGCAGTGTTCAACGAGACAACCCACTGTGTACTCCTACACAGCCTCTCATCGTTCACCTTTGTTTAGGGTGGATTCACCAACACGTTATCATCAGCATCACTGTGTTCATTCCATCCCGACTCACAATCATAACATCCTCATTGTATCAGTAAGCAGCAATAAGCAGTAACAGTTGCAGGGGCCACATGCTCATCATTCAACTCCTAAATCTGCTAGGATTGTGGTTTGCTTAATACGGTGACAAAATGATAGGTCATGCATCGGAATGGGTTCAACTATACGAAAGAACGTGTCTCGGTGATCTCCTAAACATGCATAAGCGAGACTGAGAGGGAAGTAGGATTTTATAGACATGATCAATGGGTTTTGCTTGCCTTGCTGACGATACACGGGTCTTAACGGTGGTCTTCTTCTTCGGGGTGATCACCGTCTCGGAGCCACTGTTACCGAAGCAATCATCAACAAAGGGGGGCAACAACTATGGAAGTAAATGCACAAGCACATGTTTATGTTGTCACATGATGTGAATGTAATGGTTTGTAGCATATTCATCTTAATTGAAGTATATTGCATTGGAAATGCAAATTCAAACTCCAAATTCAAATTAATTCATATACACATTTGCTTCTGTTCACCCATTTTAAAATGGTCAAACACAAAAACAAATTGCATATTCTTAATCCTTGCATTTTTTTGATAATTTTTCATATATTATATGTTTAAATTGGAGTTATAATGAATTTTCTATGAATTTCCAAAGTTTAGCTATTTTTCTGCAATTTCTGGATTTTCTTTAATTCTTTTAAAATTCTGGAAATTGGTTTATTGCATCATGCTGATGCAAGCAAGACATCAGCAGGGGCTGACATGTGGGGTCAGGGTGTCATAGGCTCACTGTCAGTGGGGATTAGGGGGGTGATTAGTGGGGGTTAGGGCTCGGGTTAGGCCTCTAATGGAGGGGCTCGTCGGCGTTGCCACTGTAGGCCGCCGGAATTTCGCCGGAGTAGGCATTTAGGGCACGGGGAAGGGCTCGGTTGGTGTCGGCGTGTAGCCCGTGAGCTCCCGCACCCACCTCTGCCATCGGGGGTTCCTGGGGAGGTCCCAGGCCATGCCAACGACGGCAATGGCGGCGGCCGGGCTCGGCCGTAGGCGAAGATGGCGTCGGTGGCTCGGGACAGAGCGTAGAGAGAGGGGAAAAGGGCGTAGCCTCACTGTGAGGATGTTGGAGAGGACGGGGAGGCCGGAGGGAGTGAGGTGATGGTGAATTTCGCGCCGGAATCCATGGCGGTCGGCGGCGTCTCGATGACGATGGCGTCGTCTGTTGGGGGCTAGAGTCCGAATTGGACCCGCTTCTTGAAGGAGTCGACGATGGCGGATCTGGTGGACATGAAGACGCCGCTCGGGGAGGCCAGTGGCCGCGTGTGGGCACGACGGCGGCGAGGCGTGCTCTCGGCTTGCGCAAGAACTTGCGAGAGAGGGAGGGAGGTGAGCCAGGGAGAGAGGGAAATGGCTGCGGGGGCTTCTGGGCGTCTGCGTGGCGCCAGGAGAGGGAAGAGGGGGGCCTAGACGGCTTCTCCAGGTCTAGGTGGCCGTCGGCGCGCTCTGGCCGCCACGGAGCAGCTTTGGGGCGAGGGGTAGAAGACGACAACGCCGCGGGCTGGGCTGGGTCGGCGAGAAGAGGTGGGCCTTCACCCGTGGGCGCAAGGTAAATCCCTCTTCACTGTTTTTCTTTTATTTAATTCTGTTAATAGGTTGGCCCTGCTAATTAAATTAGCTAGGCATTTTTAATAAATTCCCAAATATTTTTATAAATCCTAGGTGACTAGTAGCTAGTCACTTTTAAAATTTGGGCACTTTTGAAATTCAATTCATTTGAATTTCAATTCAAATAGGGGTCAAATTTAATTTCCAGGGCACATTTTGAATTTTAGAAAATTCCATGGGCATGGGAATGAACCCAAATGTCGGGACCCGGGGTTAGCGTATGCAAGTACAGTTAAGACATAGTCATATGGAGAGCCGAGAACCGCACCCACTTGTCTGAGCAGACAAGGCCAAGCACTGAACATTCTCGGAAAGCATCGTACGTGAGGGGCATCCCATCCAGGCCGGATGATCAACTGAGATGGGTCCTCATCGTCCGCACACAAGTCAAATGATATGGGTGGTGAACTCCCATATTCAAAGACAAGTCGCCTCAACCATACTACCGACTATCTCAAAACTCTTACATAGACTTACTCCAGCCCGATCACTTAGTCGGGGTCTAGGGCGGGCTCGATCATACCACAAAGTGTGCACGAGACGGAGTCTCGAGCAATCGCATCGCGATGCCCCAAGCTGCGCACATCTAAGGGCCACTTGGTGTATGAAAGACCGCCAGCCAGAACACAACTAAGGTCTCGAAAAACCCATACAAAGACATGCATGTTATAAACATACACGCAGCACACATACCTTGTATGAACAGCAGGTACCATTGCAATTCTCTACAAAGTGTACATTTTATTTATAACTCTTATAGAGTGCACACAGAGATCACATACATGTGATCCAACATTACAACACAGGCGGAAGCAAATTATGTCTGAGTACAAACAAGTTTAACAAATGGCTTAAGAAGCCTTATTTAAACACAAATCCCTCCACGAGGGAACCAGTCGTCTGACTGGGACTAGACTAGTTGGTCTTCAGTCGTCCAGCTCGATGAAGAAGCCACCTTCGGGGTCAGTGGCATCATCTAAAACATATATTAAGCAAACGTGAGTACAAAGTCGTACTCAGCAAGACTTACATAGGAGCTATACTACTCATGCATATGTATCAAGGTAAAGGGAGGTGGGGTTCACTTGCAGAAGTGCCAGCTTTGACTTGGCTAATACTGAACTACGAGTACCAGACTTTGAGGTAAGAAGCGTACATGAGTCCACTACTTTCTCCAACCAATACACCACTATGGTGCCTTCCTCGACTTCCCCACGAGAAAGCACGCCATAGCACTCACACTTATCTTGGTGTGTTTTAGAAGTATCCGGTTCAAGTTATCTAATAATCAAGCTAAGCTTTCCAAGCAGTCCATAACCGCGGACGCGGCTATTCGAATAGTTTTGTTTACCTTGCAAGGGTGTACCGCTACACACACATGACCATCATTTACCTCCTTTGATCTCGATATCGTTCAAGAAGTGTCGGCGAGGATGCTCACCACAACTGTTACCTCATAGCCGATCTAGTCCGAGAAAGCCGCCTACTTGGGTTGGTTACCACAATCGTGAACCCGGCCGGTTTACCGAAGTGGACCCAAGTGATGTGTGCGTGGTGCATAAGCCGGTCTCGGATGAGCCGTTCTCTCACTTAGCAACCAGGCCACAGACCTACCAGAACTCCGAACTATTGCGACATCTGGACATCGAAAGGGATGAGTTAGTAAGTTGAGAGGGGTCAGTGAGCCCAATGTGTGGTTGTACTCTTTATCTTGGATCACCACACAAGAACTCGTACTAGGGCGGTGTTCAACGAGACAACCCACCGTGTACTCCTACACAGCCTCTCATCGTTCACCTTGTATTAGGGTCGATTCACCAACACTTTTCTACCATCATCAACATGATCCTTTCCATCCCGACTCACATCACATTAACAACATGGTATCATACTAAGCATGCAATAAGCAGTAACATTGCAGGGGCCACATGATATCAAACAACTCCTACATTTGCTAGGATTTTGGTTTACTTACTACTGTGAAAAAATAATAGGTCATGCAAAGGAATGGGTTCATCTATGCGGTAGAAACGAAGCATGGTGATCATCCTAAACAATGCATAAGCGAGACATGAGAGGGAAGTGGGATTTTATCGACATGATCAAAGGGGGTTTGCTTGCCTTGCTGACGAGGTTCGGGTTCGGGGTCTTCAACGTAGGGGGTGACCTCTTGCTCCGGTTCCACCTCTACTCGACAAACAAAGCACGAAGTAGCAATCAATAAGGATGCAATGCTCAAGCACATGATTGAATGTTAAAACTTGAAGTATAAGTTTTGATGTGTGTGAGACAATTCCATTTAAGTGGAGTATGTATCATTTGAAATGCAAATTCAAACTCCACATTTGAATTCAACCTAGTCAAATTGCATGTGACATAGTTTGATCATTTTGAATCATCTTCACTTTCATAAGATGTGCTTCTGATGTATGGTTGACTTACAATATAATTCCAAGGTCCAAGGTGCAAAATCATTTGGTTTGAATTTGAATTAAATTCAAATAAACCAAATGACATATGCTACTGGTCCCATTTTAAATTCAACTCAAACATAGTTGAAAGTTGCATATTTGGAAATATAATTTTCTCCTGATCATTTTTCATATATTATTTGTCCAATTTGGAGTTAATATGAATTTTCTATGAATTTCCAAAGTTTGGGGTATTTTCTGGAATTTCTGGAATTCTTTTAATTCATTTTGATTTTCGGGAAATTTATAAAACGATTTATTGCGCAAGTGCTGACGTCAGGGGGGGGCTGACATGTGGGGTCACCTTGTCAGTGACTGGGTTAACTAACCCGTGGGTTAAATTAATCCAGTGGCTTAATTAAGCCACTGGGCCCACTGGTCAGTGACCCAGGGGGTCACTAACTGGGTGATTAGTGGCTAACCCACCGGCGGCTTGACGCCGGCTACTGGAGCCACGGCGGCGACTCGCCGGAGTGAGCTAGGGGCCACGGGAGGGCAAACGGAGGGCACCGGCTTGCTCCTGGAGGTCGTCCGCGTCTTCTGGAGGCAACAGGGGGTCGCGGGGAGGTCGGGAGCGACGACGGCGACGACTCCGGCTGATCTCGTAGTCGACGTTGTAGCGCACGGTTCGGGCTGATCTCGCATGCGTTCGAACGCTGGCATGCTCAGGAGCCAAACGCACGCTCTGGCTGAGACGAAGGGGCACATGGGCGACCTCGAGCTCATCCATGGCGGCGACATGCTTCGGCAACCATGGCGGATCCGGCTAGAGTGAGCAATCCAGGGGGGAGACAGAGGGGTTTCGTTTGCAAGCTCACCCTGAACTCAGTAGAGGTGGTGGCGAGGGCTGGGGTGGTTCAACGGCGGCGAAATCGACGAAGTCCTTCACGGCGGCCGGCGGGGACTCGAGGAAGAATTCAGCGTCTACACGGGCTCCGGAATCGATTCCTTCTGCAAGTCGGTGAAGACGACGACGACGAACTCCCTGGAAACCTTGGCTTGGCTTCTCGACGTCAATGGCCACGCGGGAGCGCTGCGGTGCTCCGGCGAGTTCTCGAGTGGCGACGGAAACGAGCACGGGAGGAGGAGGAGGAGGAAGCTCTGGAGGGGGAGGATGAGTTCACGGCGTCTCCATGCGCGTCCAGGTGCGAGAAGAGGCCACGGGGAGGGCTGGAAGCTCCTCGGCGACGACGTGTCGTCCCCAGCTAGCTCGATGGCATTCCACCGAGCAGCTTGGAGGCGCGGGAGGGGGAAGAAGACGCCCCTGCCCCTGTGGGCCGGCAGGGCTGGGTGGGCCGACTTCGCCTAGGCGCCAGGTAAGTGGTTTCTATTTTCTTTTCTAATTTTCTTTCTGTCATTTGTTCTGTTTGGCTAAATAAAATAGCTAAACATTTTTTTAAATGCTGAAATTTTTTATGTGGCCTCATAGTAATAAAGACTAGCCACTTATAAAATTTCAACATTTTTAAAATTCAAATAATTTGAATCTTAAATCAAATAGGGGTATTTCTTTAATTCCAAGGCACTGTTTGAATATTTGAAAAATCTATGAGCATGGGATGGGTCCCACATCACTTGATATGTGATCACACTCATTTATAAGACTTTTCAAAAATCTAAACTGAATTTTTGGAGAAGATTTTTATCTGGCCTTTTGAATTAATTCATTTGGGGGGTGTTCCTTCTCCCATTTTGATTTTGAATTTGATTTCCAAGATTTCTTTTTGAAAATTTGACATGATGCAAGGTTACTTGATCCTAGCACATTACCTAACAGAGGGTTCTGACAACTCGCCCCCACTCAACAGAATCTCGTCCCGAGATTCAGAAGTCTGCAGGAGGAAGGAGGGGTATTCGGCACTGAGACTGTCTTCTCTTTCCCACGTAGCTTCTCTTTCGGAGTGGTGTGAACATTGCACTTTCAGAAACCTAATCTTCTGACGACGAGTGACACGCTCTGCGGAATCAAGAATACGAACGGGGTATTCTCGATAAGAAAGGTCATCTTGGAGATCAAGCGTTTCATGGTCGACTTCGCGGATGGGGTCCTTGAAGCAACGCCTGAGTTGGGACACATGGAATACATCGTGTACTCGGGAAAAGTGCGGGGGTAGTTCAAGTTGGTAGGAAAATTCTCCACGCTTAGCAATAATGCGGAAAGGTCCGATGTAACGTGGGGCCAACTTGCCTTTGATACCGAAACGTTGGGTTCCCTTCAGAGGAGTAACCCGAAGGTAAGCCTTCTCATCCAGATTGTAGCTCTCTTGCCTATGATGACGATCATAGTAGCTTTTCTGACGAGACTGGGCTGCTTTCAATTGATCACGAACAATGCGAATTGCTCTTCTGCTTCCTTGATCAGATCCGGTCCAAAGAATTGTCTTTCACCGGTTTCTGACCAGTTTAAAGGTGTTCGACATCGTCGTCCATATAGGAGTTCAAAAGGAGCCATGTTCAGACTAGATTGAAAACTATTGTTATAAGCAAATTCGGCAAATGGAAGAGACTTCTCCCAATTCTTTCCGAATGAGATAACGCAAGCTCTGAGCATGTCTTCAAGAATTTGGTTAACCCTTTCGACTTGACCGCTAGACTGAGGATGGAAAGCTGTACTAATGGAGAGATGAGTTCCCATAGCATTCTGAAAGCTTCCCCAAAATCTAGAGGTGAAAAGGCTACCACGATCAGAATTGATTTCCATAGGAACACCATGAAGTGATACAATTCTAGAGATGTACAAGTCCGCTAACTGGCTAGCTGTTATAGACTCGCGAACCGGAAGGAAGTGAGCAACTTTGGAAAGCCTATCTATGACAACGAAGATGGCATTGTTTCCTTTCTGGGTTCTTGGAAAGCCGGTGATGAAGTCCATACCGACTTTGTCCCATTTCCACTCGGGAATAGACAAAGGTTGAAGTGTACCAGCAGGTCTTTGATGTTCTGCCTTAATGCGACGACAAACATCACATTCGGCAACAAATTGAGCAATGTCTCTCTTCATCCTAGTCCACCAAAATCTCTGGCGTAGATCTCGGTACATTTTTGAGCTACCGGGATGAATTGAGAGGGGTGTGTCATGTGCTTCTTTGAGGATGACTTGCCTTAGATCTCTATTCTTAGGTACTACCAAACGATTGCAAAAGAAAACCGTCCCTTTACTATCTGTGGAGAAACATTTAGCAACTCCGCTAGCAATGTTCTCCTTGATCTGGCGAACACCTCGTGCACGCCTTTGGGCAACTATGATTTGATCCTCAAGAGTTGGTTTCGCCACCAAGGTAGAAAGATAGCCATGAGGAACAATCTCAAGATTGAGCTTGCGAAAATCCTCATGAAGAAGTGGTTGATACTGCTGTAACATGAGGTTGTTACAGTACGACTTACGACTTAGTGCATCAGCCATGACGTTGGCTTTTCCTGGGGTGTAAGAAATTACTACGTCGTAATCTTTTATCAACTCAATCCAGCGTCTTTGCCTGAGATTAAGATCTGGCTGGGTGAAAATGTATTTGAGGCTTTGGTGGTCGGAATAAATCTCGCAACGGTTACCAAGGAGGTAATGTCGCCAAGTTGTTAGGGAATGAACTACGGCAGCGAGTTCAAGGTCATGGGTAGGATAATTCTCTTCATGTGGCCGCAACTTGCGTGAAGCATAAGCTACCACATGTCGATCTTGCAGAAGTATGCATCCTAACCCTTGCCGTGATGCGTCACAATAGATCTCGAAATCCTTTTTGGTGTCTGGAGGTGCAAGTACAGGTGCAGAAGTCAATCTTCTTTTTAGCACTTGAAAGCTTTCCTCGCACTTGGGAGTCCATAAGAATTTCTTATCTTTCTTGAGGAGTTCAGTTAGAGGCTTTGCAACTTTAGAAAAGTTCTCGACGAAGCGACGGCAATAGCTGGCTAGGCCAAGAAAACTTCTAACTTGCTTAACCGATTCAGGTGGAGTCCAGTCAAGGACGGCCTGAACTCTCTCGGGATTCACAGCAATGTCTTTTGCAGAAATCACGTGGCCTAAGTAGGTCACTTCTGGTAGCCAAAATTTACACTTGGAGAATTTAGCATACAGGCGATGCTCTCTAAGTTTCATCAATACCAGCCTTAAGTGTTCGGCATGTTCTTCTTCGTTCTTCGAGTAGATAAGAATGTCATCGAGGTAAACCACGACGAACTGGTCCAAATACTCCATGAAGATCGAGTTCATCATACGTGAGAAAGTGGCGGGGGCATTGGTTAAACCAAAGGACATGACGGTATACTCGTAAAGACCATAACGAGTAGTAAAAGCCGTTTTGGGAATGTCCTCGTTTCGGATTTTTATTTGATGATAACCTAATCTAAAATCCATCTTGGAGAAGACGGAGGATCCTGCAAGTTGATCATAAAGATCATTGATCCTGGGCAATGGGTACTTGTTCATTATCGTCGCTAAATTTAGCGGGCGATAATCTACGCACATCCTTTCTGTTCCATCTTTCTTCGTTACGAACAGAACAGGGCAACCCCATGGCGATGAGCTAGGGCGGATGAAGCCTTTCTCCAACAAAGCTTCCAGTTGGGTTTTAAGCTCAGCTAACTCACGTGGGGCCATTTTGTATGGGCGTCTAGAAATTGGTGCGGTTCCTGGGGCAAGATCCACTATAAACTCTACACATCTATCGGGTGGCATGCCCGGCAGTTCTTCAGGAAAGACATCCGGGAAGTCACGAACCACCGGAATATCTTCAAGTTCGGGAAGGGGAAGTACATTCAAAGAATGCACTTGGATTCTTGTTCTGGGTGAGGTATAGTTGACGGTTTGGCCTGAAGGGTGGGTGAGTTTCACGGATTTGCCTTTGCAATCCAGGTAGGCATTCTGTCTTGATAGCCAATCCATGCCAAGGATGACATCAATGTCTGAAGACTTGAGGGCTATGAGTGAAGCAAGGAATACTAAACCCTCAATTGCAATTTGATTACCATGGCTCACTCTATTAGTTTGCCATCTTGACCCTGGAGTTTGAATAATCATTCGGGTGGACAATTCAACAAAAGATAACTCATGGCGAAGTGATAACTTTCCGACATGAATGAATGAGATGCTCCTGGGTCGAAAAGAACGGAAGTAGGAACAAAATTGACTGGGAGCGTACCAAGAATGACGTCAGTGGTGTCGTCAGTCTCTTCGGCGGCGATTTGGTTCACACGTCCACGAGTGGCGGGAGGAGCGGGTTTGGCGGTGTAGACCTTCTGGGGTGGCTTGCCACGACCATTGTTGTTGTTGTTGCCTCCGGCACGTGGTGGAGCATTCTGGTGTTGGAGCTGGTTCTGGGGACACTCACGAGAATAGTGGCCTGCCTGACCACACTTGTAACAGGCTCCGAAAACAGTGCGTGGAGCTGGGTTGTTTTGTGGAGCTGGGTGGAACTGGGTGGGTGGACGAGGCGCCACATAGGATGGCCTCGGGGGGTTGTTCTGGCGGAACATGCTATTTGGAATCCAGATCTTGCGCTTCTGGGAGCTAGAACTGGATGAACCATCATCTCTGGGGTGTTTGCGAAAGTCGTTGGGGGTGTTCATGTCCTCTGCTTTGATGGCCTTGTTGACAAGGACCTGGAATGTGGCAAAGTCATGAAGGTTGAGCTCACGACGAAGTCCAGTGTTGAGGCCACGACGGAACCTCTCTTGTTTCTTGGAGTCGGTGGAGACTTCTTCGGTAGCATAACGAGCCAGTCGGTTGAACTCACGACTAAACTCATCAACGGTTCTTCTGCCTTGAGTGAATTTGCAGAACTCCTCACGCTTGCGGTCCATAAGACCTTTGGGAATGTGGTGCTCGCGGAAGGACGTGCAGAACTCCTCCCAAGATGCAGGTGGTCCAACGGGACGCATATTCAGAAAGTTCTCCCACCAAGAGCTAGCTTCACCTTCGAGGTGATAGGTGGCATAGCTGACCTTGTCACCCGTTGCAACACGGCCTGCTTGGAGCTTCCTTTCGATGATGCGAAGCCAGTCATCGGCGTCAAGGGGCTCGGTGGAGTAACTGAAAACCGGGGGATGAAGCCGGATGAAGTCATTCAGGGACACCAACTCATTGCGCTGCTGAGTGGTGTTGCGAGCAATGACTTCCAACAGATGGTGAGAGTCTCGGCGGTTCCTCTCGACTTCCATCAGAACCTGTGCCATCGTGGGTGGGGGTGGAAGGTTGCCTTCCTCCTGATCTTTCCCACGACCTTGGTTACGACCAACCTGGCCACGGGTTCCTTGAGACATCCTGAAGGTGAAAAATCAAAGTCAAACAGAGTTGATTGGAAGAGTCTAAACAAGGTATTGAAGTACTGGAAGGATTACAGAGCAAAGGAAGTAATCATCTTGACAACATGGTGATAAAGCATACAAGCCATATATTCACAAGCTGTCATACAAACCATACATCGTTTTAGTACAAGCACTAAGCTAATACAAACGTGATGAAGATGATACATCCTTCAGAGGCACTCTGACTTGCTATACATTATTTATCTAAGCCTCTGGAACTTAGACACCTTGTCTACAATATACCAAGATACTACTACATCATCACTAAGTAAGACCACAGGCGGTCTCACTCATCTCCATCTCCATAGTAGTCCTCATAAAAGTTACCCGCGTATCCCGGTAGCTGGAGGTGACCATCGGAAAACACGGAGGCTTGTGGACCCTGATATCCATTTGGGCAAGGATGGGGCCTAGGTCCAGCGTAGGGTGGCAGCAAAGGACCACGGGATGGAAAAATTCCTCCAATCTCGGGCCAAGCAACTCGAGAAGGCATCTGAGTCCTCACTGGGTAGATCACATCATGCTCAACTGATCCCACGCTCAAAGGGTGCCAAAAGTGTTAGTGCTCGATACAGACGAACACGGGTGGCGTGGAGCTCAAAACGGAGAGCGCGTGCATCACAATCTCTGTCACTAGCAAACCTAGCAGCCACCTGAAGTGCTGGATCCTCTGCGGAGTGATCTGAGTAGAGTCCGGTGTAATATCCCTCTTCTCCTGGAAGTGCAGCAGGGATATAGCGGAAAGAAGTCTCTCTCAGCAAAGTGTGCTCCTCTCTCAGCAGTGTCATACATGAATATGCAGCATCCTCCACAGTCATGTTCTCGGTAACACCAATGCCATGTCCAAAGTGGATAGGCTGAGTGACTCCAACGTGGTGCGGATAGATCCGGACAATGCAGTGGAACTGCGTCTGGTTGAAGTCGTGAAACTGCTCCTCGATGGTGTACTCAGGGTACCACCGATATCCCACGTAGGACATCATCTCGATCAACGTGGCGGGATGGCCACGCACACCGAGGCACCTGGTCAAACGAACAATCTGCCGAGGGGGAAGATCTGCCATCTGAAACAGAAAGGAGTTTGCAAATGCATCAGATTATGAGATAAACCTGGAATGACTCGGACAGCATAACGGCTGTAATTCTAAGAAATGACAATTTCTTCCAACATGGAAACAACACTTACATACGATGTAATAAAACAGGGAGCAAACCACTATAACAAACCGAGCACAACTTTCCTACGGCTATGAGGAAGCAAACAACGAGATGTTCTAATCAGACAGAGGAGAGCCTAGTCCTATCTTCCCGTAGAACAAGATGAGGGTGACTCAGAACTCAGAACGAAGGGGGTAAGGAGAAAAAAGAAGCCTTACGTTGTTCCCTTATATACCCAGAGTAACTATATAACTATAGCAAGCTAGACTCAACTTCGTCCAAGGCTACTAGTCCTACAGTCAGTCCTGCTTTGATACCAAGTCTGTCGGGACCCGGGGTTAGCGTATGCAAGTACAGTTAAGACATAGTCATATGGAGAGCCGAGAACCGCACCCACTTGTCTGAGCAGACAAGGCCAAGCACTGAACATTCTCGGAAAGCATCGTACGTGAGGGGCATCCCATCCAGGCCGGATGATCAACTGAGATGGGTCCTCATCGTCCGCACACAAGTCAAATGATATGGGTGGTGAAATCCCATATTCAAAGACAAGTCGCCTCAACCATACTACCAACTATCTCAAAACTCTTACATAGACTTACTCCAGCCCGATCACTTAGTCGGGGTCTAGGGCGGGCTCGATCATACCACAAAGTGTGCACGAGACGGAGTCTCGAGCAATCGCATCGCGATGCCCCAAGCTGCGCACATCTAAGGGCCACTTGGTGTATGAAAGACCGCCAGCCAGAACACAACTAAGGTCTCGAAAAACCCATACAAAGACATGCATGTTATAAACATACACGCAGCACACATGCCTTGTATGAACAGCAGGTACCATTGCAATTCTCTACAAAGTGTACATTTTATTTATAACTCTTATAGAGTGCACACAGAGATCACATACATGTGATCCAACATTACAACACAGGCGGAAGCAAATTATGTCTGAGTACAGACAAGTTTAACAAATGGCTTAAGAAGCCTTATTTAAACACAAAGCCCTCCACGAGGGAACCAGTGGTCTGACTAGGACTAGACTAGTTGGTCTTCAGTCGTCCAGCTCGATGAAGAAGCCACCTTCGGGGTCAGTGGCATCATCTAAAACATAGATTAAGCAAACATGAGTACAAAGTCGTACTCAGCAAGACTTACATAGGAGCTATACTACTCATGCATATGTATCAAGGTAAAGGGAGGTGGGGTTCACTTGCAGAAGTGCCAGCTTTGACTTGGCTAATACTGAACTACGAGTACCAGACTTTGAGGTAAGAAGCGTACACGAGTCCACTACTTTCTCCAACCAATACACCACTATGGTGCCTTCCTCGACTTCCCCACGAGAAAGCACGCCATAGCACTCACACTTATCTTGGTGTGTTTTAGAAGTATCCGGTTCAAGTTATCTAATAATCAAGCTAAGCTTTCCAAGCAGTCCATAACCGCGGACGCGGCTATTCGAATAGTTTTGTTTACCTTGCAAGGGTGTACCGCTACACACACATGACCATCATTTACCGCCTTTGATCTCGACACCGTTCAAGAAGTGTCGGCGAGGATGCTCACCACAACTGTTACCTCATAGCCGATCTAGTCCGAGAAAGCCGCCTACTTGGGTTGGTTACCACTATCGTGAACCCGGCCAGTTTACCGGAGTGGACCCAAGTGATGTGTGTGTGGTGCATAAGCCGGTCTCGGATGAGCCGTTCTCTCACTTAGCAACCAGGCCACAGACCTACCAGAACTCCGAACTATTGCGACATCTGGACATCGAAAGGGATGAGTTAGTAAGTTGAGAGGGGTCAGTGAGCCCAATGTGTGGTTGTACTCTTTATCTTGGATCACCACACAAGAACTCGTACTAGGGCGGTGTTCAACGAGACAACCCACCGTGTACTCCTACACAGCCTCTCATCGTTCAACTTGTATGAGGGTCGATTCACCAACACTTTTCTACCATCATCAACATGATCCTTTCCATCCCGACTCACATCACATTAACAACATGGTATCATACTAAGCATGCAATAAGCAGTAACATTGCAGGGGCCACATGATATCAAACAACTCCTACATTTGCTAGGATTTTGGTTTACTTACTACTGTGACAAAATGATAGGTCATGCAAAGGAATGGGTTCATCTATGCGGTAGAAACGAAGCATGGTGATCATCCTAAAAAATGCATAAGCGAGACATGAGAGGGAAGTGGGATTTTATCGACATGATCAAAGGGGGTTTGCTTGCCTTGCTGACGAGGTTCGGGTTCGGGGTCTTCAACGTAGGGGGTGACCTCTTGCTCCGGTTCCACCTCTACTCGACAAACAAAGCACGAAGTAGCAATCAATAAGGATGCATTTCTCAAGCACATGATTGAATGTTAAAACTTGAAGTATAAGTTTTGATGTGTGTGAGACAATTCCATTTAAGTGGAGTATATATCATTTGAAATGCAAATTCAAACTCCACATTTGAATTCAACCTAGTCAAATTGCATGTGACATAGTTTGATCTTTTGAATCATCTTCACTTGCATAAGATGTGCTTCTGATGTATGGTTGAGTTACAATATAATTCCAAGGTCCAAGGTGCAAAATCATTTGGTTTGAATTTGAATTAAATTAAAATAAACCAAATGACATATGCTACTGGTCCCATTTTAAATTCAACTCAAACATAGTTGAAAGTTGCATATTTGGAAAGATAATTTTCTCCTGATCATTTTTCATATATTATTTGTCCAATTTGGAGTTAATATGAATTTTCTATGAATTTCCAAAGTTTGGGGTATTTTCTGGAATTTCTGGAATTGTTTTAATTCATTTTGATTTTCTGGAAATTCATAAAACGATTTAGTGCGCAAGTGCTGACGTCAGGGGGGGGCTGACATGTGGGGTCACCTTGTCAGTGACTGGGTTAACTAACCCGTGGGTTAAATTAATCTAGTGGCTTAATTAAGCCACTGGGCCCACTGGTCAGTGACCCAGGGGGTCACTAACTGGGTGATTAGTGGCTAACCCACCGGCGGCTTGACGCCGGCGACTTGAGCCACGGCGGCGACTCGCCGGAGTGAGCTAGGGGCCACGGGAGGGCAAACGGAGGGCACCGGCTTGCTCCTGGAGGTTGTCCGCGTCTTCTGGAGGCAACAGGGGGTCGCGGGGAGGTCGGGAGCGACGACGGCGACGACTCCGGCGGAAGCAGAACCACGGCGAGGTCGTAGTCGACGTTGTATCGCACGGTTCGGGCTGATCTCGCGTGCGTTCGAATGCTGGCATGCTCAGGAGCCAAACGCACGCTCTGGCTGAGACGAAGGGGCACAGGGGAGACCTCGAGCTCATCCATGGCGGCGACATGCTTCGGCAACCATGGCGGATCCGGCTAGAGTGAGCAATCCAGGGGGGAGACAGAGGGGTTTCGTTTGCAAGCTCACCCTGAACTCAGTAGAGGTGGTGGCGAGGGCTGGGGTGGTTCAACGGCGGCGATATCGACGAAGTCCTTCACGGCGGCCGGCGGGGACTCGAGGAAGAATTCGGCGTCTACGCGGACTCCGGAATCGATTCCTTCTGCAAGTCGGTGAAGACGACGACGACGAAATCCCTAGACACCTTGGCTTGGCTTCTCGACGTCAATTGCCATGCGGGAGCGCTGCGGTGCTCCGGCGAGTTCTCAGGTGGCGACGGAAACGAGCACGGGAGGAGGAGGAGGAAGCTCTGGAGGGGGAGGATGAGTTCACGGCGTCTCCAGGCGCGTCCAGGTGCGAGAAGAGGCCACGGGGAGGGCTGGAAGCTCCTCGGCGACGACGTGTCGTCCCCAGCTAGCTCGGTGGCATTCCACCGAGCAGCTTGGAGGCGCGGGAGGGGGAAGAAGACGCCCCTGCCCCTGTGGGCCGGCTTGGCTGGGTGGCCCGACTTCGCCTAGGCGCCAGGTAAGTGGTTTCTATTTTCTTTTCTAATTTTCTTTCTGTCATTTGTTCTGTTTGGCTAAATAAAATAGCTAAACATTTTTTTAAATGCTGAAATTTTTTATGTGGCCTCATAGTAATAAAGACTAGCCACTTATAAAATTGCAACATTTTTAAAATTCAAATAATTTGAATCTTAAATCAAATAGGGGTATTTCTTTAATTCCAAGGCACTGTTTGAATATTTGAAAAATCTATGAACATGGGATGGGTACCACATCACTTGATATGTGATCACACTCATTTATAAGACTTTTCAAAAATCTAACATGAATTTTTGGAGAAGATTTTTATCTGGCCTTTTGAATTAATTCATCTCGGGGGTGTTCCTTCTCCCATTTTGATTTTTAATTTGATTTCCAAGATTTCTTTTTGAAAATTTGACATGATGCAAGGTTACTTGATCCTAGCACATTACCTAACAGAGGGTTCTGACACCAAACCACTTTTGAAATGATCACCATCATTTATAGGAATTTTCCAAATGTTCAAATGATTTTTGGAAAAAGATTTTTACCTGGCCATTTGAAAAAAAATCTCAGGGCTTTTCTTTTCCCTATTTAGATTTATTTTGAATTTTTGCATGATGCAAAGGGCACAATCAAACCCTAGAACTTACCCAAATAGGGGTTCTGACAACTCGCCCCCAGTCAAAAGAATCTCGTCTCGAGATTCAGAAGTCATCGGGAGGAAGGTGGGGTACTCGGCACGGAGGCGGTCTTCTCTTTCCCAGGTTGCTTCTCTCTCGGAGTGATGTGACCATTGCACTTTCAGGAACTTGATCTTCTGACGGCGAGTGACACGCTCTGCGGAATCAAGAATACGAACAGGGTACTCTCGATAAGAAAGGTCATCTTGGAGATCAAGCGTTTCATGGTCGACTTCGCGGATGGGGTCCTTGAAGCAACGCCTGAGTTGTGACACATGGAATACATCATGTACTCGGGAAAGGTGCGGGGGTAGTTCGAGTTGGTAGGCAACTTCTCCACATTTAGCGAGAATGCGGAAAGGTCCAATGTAACGTGGGGCCAACTTGCCTTTGATACTGAATCGTTGGGTTCCCTTCAGAGGAGTAACCCGAAGGTAAGCCTTCTCATCAAGATTGTAGCTTTCTTCTCTATGATGACGATCATAGTAGCTCTTTTGACGAGACTGAGCGGCTTTCAATCGATCACGAACAATGCGAACTTTCTCTTCTGCTTCCTTGATCATATCTGGTCCAAAGAGTTGTCTATCACCGGTTTCTGACCAGTTTAGGGGTGTTCGACATCGTCGGCCATAGAGGAATTCAAAAGGAGCCATGTTCAGACTAGATTGGAAACTATTGTTATAAGCAAATTCGGCAAATGGAAGAGATTTCTCCCAATTCTTTCCGAAAGAGATAACACAAGCTCTGAGCATGTCTTCCAAGATTTGATTAACCCTTTCGACTTGACCGCTAGACTGAGGATGGAAAGCTGTGCTAAAGGAGAGATGAGTTCCCATAGCATTTTGAAAACTTTCCCAGAATCTAGAGGTGAAAAGGCTACCACGGTCAGAATTGATTTCCAAAGGAACACCGTGAAGAGACACAATTCTAGAGACATACAAGTCCGCCAACTGACTAGAAGTTATAGACTCGCGAACTGGAAGGAAGTGAGCAACTTTTGAGAGTCGGTCAATGACTACGAAGATGGCATCATTTCCTTTCTGGGTTTTTGGAAAGTCGGTGATGAAGTCCATACCGACCTTGTTCCATTTCCACTCGGTAATAGACAATGGCTGAAGAGTACCAGCAGGTCTTTGGTGTTCTGCCTTAATGCGACGACAAACATCACATTCGGCAACAAATTGTGCAATGTCTCTCTTCATCCGGGTCCACCAAAATCTCTGGCGTAGATCTCGGTACATTTTTGTGCTACCTGGATGAATGGAGAGGGGATTTTCATGAGCTTCCTTCGGGATCAATTGCTTTAGGTCTTCATTCTCAGGAACAACTAAACGATTTTCAAAGAATATCGTTCCTTGATCATTTTCAGAGAAACATTTAGCAACTCCGCTAACAATGTTCTGCTTGATCTCTTGAATACTACTATCTTGTTTCTGGGCGGCTATGATTTGATCCTCAAGGGTTGGTTTTGCCACCAAGGTAGAAAGAAATCCATGAGGAACTATCTCAAGAATGAGCTTGCGAAATTCCTCATGAAGAAGTGGTTGGTACTGTTGTAACATGAGGTTGTTACAATATGACTTACGACTTAGTGCATCAACCATGACATTGGCCTTTCCTGGGGTGTAAGAAATTCCTAAGTCATAATCTTTTATCAACTCTATCCAGCGTCTTTGCCTGAGATTAAGATCTGGCTGGGTGAAAATATATTTGATGCTTTGGTGATCAGAATAGATCTCACAACGATTACCAAGGAGGTAATGTCGCCAAGTCTTCAGGGCATGAATTACGGCAGCGAGTTCAAGATCATGGGTAGGATAGTTCTCTTCATGTGGATGCAACTGGCGTGAAGCGTAAGCTACCACATGTCGATCTTGCATAAGTATGCATCCTAACCCTTGCCGTGAAGCATCACAATAGATCTCGAAATCCCTTTTGGTGTCTGGAGGCGCAAGTACAGGTGCAGAAGTCAATCTTCTTTTCAGCTCTTGAAAGCTTTCCTCGCACTTGGGGGTCCATTGGAATTTCTTATCTTTCTTGAGGAGTTCAGTAAAAGGCTTTGCAACTTTGGAGAAGTTCTCTACGAAGCGGCGGCAATAGCTTGCTAGGCCGAGAAAACTCCTAACTTGCTTAACCGATTCAGGTGGAGTCCAGTCAAGGACAGCCTGAACTCTCTCGGGATTGACAGCAATGCCTTTCGCAGAAATCACGTGGCCTAAGTAGGTCAGTTCTGGTAGCCAAAATTCACACTTGGAGAATTTAGCATACAGGCGATGCTCTCTAAGTTTCATCAATACCAACCTAAGATGTTCTGCGTGCTCTTCTTCGTTCTTCGAGTAGATGAGAATGTCATCAAGATAAACCACAACAAATTTATCTAGGTACTCCATGAAGATCGAATTCATTAAGAGCGAGAATGTGGCGGGGGCATTGGTTAAACCGAAGGACATGACGGTGTACTCGTAAAGACCATATCGAGTAGTGAAAGCCGTTTTGGGAATGTCCTCGTTTCTGATTTTGATTTGATGATAGCCTAATCTCAAATCCATCTTGGAAAAGACAGCGGATCCAGCAAGTTGATCATAAAGATCATTGATCCGGGGCAGTGGGTACTTGTTCTTTATCGTCGCTAGATTTAGCGGACGATAGTCTACGCACATCCTTTTTGTTCCATCTTTCTTCGTTACGAACAGAACGGGGCAACCCCATGGCGATGAGCTAGGGCGGATGAAGCCTTTTGCCAACGAAGCATCAAGTTGGGTTTTTAGCTCAGCTAACTCATGTGGGGCCATTCTATATGGGCGTCTGGAAATTGGGGTTGTGCCTGGGGCAAGATCTACAATGAATTCTACACATCTGTCAGGAGGCATTCCTGGCAGTTCTTCAGGAAAGACATCTGGGAAGTCACGAACCACCAGAATATCTTCAAGGTCTGGAAGGGGAAGCACATTCATGGTATGCACCTGGATTCTAGAGCTGGGTGATGTGTAGTCATTGATCTGGCCTGGAGAATGGGTGAGTTTAACTGACTTGGCTTTACAAGCAAGGACAACATTCTGTCTTGATAACCAATCCATGCCTAGGATGACATCAATGTCCGAAGACTTGAGGGCTATAAGTGAAGCAAGGAATACTAAACCCTCAATTGCAATTTGATTGCCATGGCTTACTCTATTAGTTTTCCATTTGGAACCAGGAGTTTGAATGATCATTGGAGAAAACATTTCTTCAAAAGGAAATTCATGACGAAGTGCATAACTCTCCGACATGAATGAATGAGATGCTCCTGGATCGAAAAGAACGGAGGCGGGAACATGATTGACTGGGAGCGTGCCAAGGATGACGTCAGAAGGAGCAATAGCTTTCTCAACTGAGATTTGGTTCACACAACCACTACTAGTGGCTGAAGGCTTTGCTGGAAAGGTTTTGGTGGTTGATTTCTTTGAAGGCTTATGACTAGGTCTACGTGGTGCCACCAACACTGTAGGGCATTGTCGGAAGTAATGGCCTGTCAGACCACACGTGAAACACATCCTTCCTGAATTGCTAGGAGCGGGATTACTTGATTGCACACCATCATTCCTGGGAGGAACCATGTGTTGAGGTGGATGGCATATATTGTATGGTGGTCTCTGAAGAAAGTTTTGAGGTATGTCACTAGTTGGGATCCATATTCGGTGTTTCTGAGGGGCTGAACTTGAAGAAGGAGCAAGCTCAAGAGCATGCTTGCGAGACTCTTCGAACACTTCATTGCCACGCTCAGCTCTGAAGGATCTGTTGACTAAATCCTCAAAGGTGGAAAATTCAAGGAGGTTGAGATCATGACGAAGGATGGGGCTAAGTCCCTTACGGAACCTTGCCTGCTTTCTGGCATCGGTGGTGATCTCATCTTGGGCATAACGAGCAAGACGGTTGAACTCCGTCACATACTCATGAATGGACATCTCTCCTTGAGTCAGATTGCAGAACTCTTCCTTCTTGCGCTCCATTAATTCATCTAGAAGGTGGTACCCTCGAAAGGCATCACGGAACTCCTGCCAAGTCACTACGTGACCATCTGGCTACATAGCAACATAATTCTCCCACCATTCAGCAGCAGCACCTTCCAGAAAGTATGCCTCGAATATAACTCGGTCATTGAGAGCAACATGTGCCGTATCAAGCTTACACTCGATGGAACGGAGCCAATCATCAGCTTCAAGGGGCTCATAAGAACATCGGAATACCGGTGGTTTGAGGTGGATGAAGTCCTGAATGCTCACAACCACATTGCAATGTTGTGAGGTATTCTGCTCGATGAGCTCCAGAAGGATCACGTCGATTCTTCTTAGCTTCCATCATGATTTCCGCCACAGAAGGAGGTGGTGGAGGTGCATCATCATTTCGATTCCGATCACGGACTCGATTGCGAAGAACAGCACTATGAATTCCACCTGACATCCTGTGTGATAAAATCAATAATCAGAACAGGTTGTACGATGGAATCAAAGATAAGAGGACATGATTTAAGGAGGAGAAGACTATAATGCAAAGGCAATGATTCAAAGAAACACGGGATAAATGGGGCAGCATAACGGCTACACCGGGATGGAAAACAAGACAACCTCGAGGAGATTGGACATAACTTCCTCAAGGAACTCAAAATACGAAGACTCTGGACGACCACAACAATCCTACAGCTAAAAGGAAGCAATCAACGAGATGTTCTAGTAAGACATAGATGATCCTAGTCCTATCATCCCGTAGAAAAGATAAGGGTGACCCAGAACTCAGATCGATGAGGGTAAGGAGAAAAAGAAGCCTTACGTTGTTCCCATTATACCCAGAGTAACTATATAACCATAGAATGCTAGACTCTACTGCGACCAAGGGTTGAATAATCCTACAGACAGTCCTTCTCTGATACCAAGTCTGTCGGGACCCGGGGTTAGCGTATGTAATTCCAGTCACGATGCAATCACATGGAGAGCCGAGAACCGTACCCACTTGTCTAAGCAGACAAGGCCAAGCACAGAACGTTCTCGGAAAGCATCGAACATGAGGGGCATCCCATCCAGGCCGGATGATCAACTGAGATGGGTCCTCATCGTCCGCTCACAAGTCTAAATGCTTATGGGTGGTGAATCCCATACTCATAGACAAGTCGCCTCAACCATGTTATCGATTGAATCCTAACTCTTACATAGACTTACTCCAGCCCGATCACTTAGTCGGGGTCTAGGGCGGGCTCGATCATACAACAAAGTGTGCACGTGAAAGAGTCACGAGCAATCACATCGCGATGCCCCAAGCTGCGCACATCTAAGGGCCACTTGGTGTATAAAAGACCGCCAGCCAGATCACAACTAAGGTCTCGAAAACCCATACTAAGACATGCATGTTATAATCATACACGCAGCACACATGTCTAGTATGAACAACAGGTATCATCACATAACTCTACGAAGTACTTCTTTATTGACTTACACATAGAACATACAAAGATCACATGTCTGTGATCAACATTTCATCATACAACGGAAGAAAATTAGATCTGAGTACAGACAATTTTAACAAAGGGCTTAGAGAAGCCTTGTAAACATACATGCCCTTCCACGAGGGACCAGACTGCTGTCTGGAACTATACTACCAATGTCGGGACCCGGGGTTAGCGTATGCAAGTACAGTTAAGACATAGTCATATGGAGAGCCGAGAACCGCACCCACTTGTCTAAGCAGACAAGACCAAGCACTGAACATTCTCGGAAAGCATCGTACGTGAGGGGCATCCCATCCAGGCCGGATAATCAACTGTAATGGGTCCTCATCGTACGCACACAAGTCTACTGATATGGGTGGTGAACTCCCATATTCAAAGACAAGTCGCCTCAACCATATTATCGACTATCTCAAAACTCTTACATAGACTTACTCCAGCCCGATCACTTAGTCGGGGTCTAGGGCGGGCTCGATCATACCAGAAAGTGTGCACGAGACAGAGTCTCAAGCAATCGCATCGCGATGCCCCAAGCTGCGCACATCTAAGGGCCACTTGGTGTATAAAAGACCGCCAGCCAGAACACAACTAAGGTCTCGAAAACCCATACAAAGACATGCATGTTATAAACATACACGCAGCACACATGCCTTGTATGAACAGCAGGTACCATTGCAATTCTCTACAAAGTGTACATTTTATTTATAACTCTTATAGAGTACACACAGAGATCACTTACGAGTGATCCAACATTACAACACAGAACGGAAGCAAATTATGTCTGAGTACAGACAAGTTTAACAAATTGGCTTAAGAAGCCTTATTCAAACATAAAGCCCTCCACGAGGGAACCAGTCTGCTGACTGGGACTAGACTAGCTTAACTTCAGTCGTCCAGCTCGATGAAGAAGCCACCTTCTGGGTCAGTGGTGTCATCTAAAACATATATTAAGCAAACGTGAGTACAAAGTCGTACTCAGCAAGACTTACATAGGAGCTATAATACTCATGCACATGTATCAAGGTAAAGGGAGGTGGGGTTCACTTGCAGAAATGCCAGCTTTGACTTGGCTAATCCTGAACTACGAGTACCAGACTTTGAGGTAAGAAGCGTACACGAGTCCACTACTTTCACCAACCAATACACCACTATGGTGCCTTCCTCGACTTCCCCACGAGGAGGCACGCCATAGCACTCACACTTATCTTGGTGTGTTTTAGAAGTATCCGGTTCAAGTTATCTAATAATCAAGCTAAGCTTTCCAAGCAGTCCATAACCGCGGACGCGGCTATTCGAATAGTTTTGTTAACCTTGCAAGGGTGTACCGCGACACACACATGACCATCATTTACCGCCTTTGATCTCGACACCATTCAAGGGGTGCCAGCGAGGATGCTCACCACAACTGTTATCTCATAGCCTATCTAGTCCAAGAAAGCCGCCTACTTGGGTTGGTTACCACTATCGTGAACCCGGCCGGTTTACCGAAGTGGACCCAAGCGATGTGTGCGTGGTGCATAAGCCGGTCTCGGTTGAGCCGTTCTCTCACTTAGCATCCAGGCCACAAGCCTACCAGAACTCCGAACTACTGCGACATCTGGACATCGAAAGGGATGAGTTAATAAGTCGAGAGAGGTCAGTGAGCCCAATGTGTGGTTGTACTCTTCATCTTGGATCACCACACAAGAACTCGGACTTAGGGCGGTGTTCAACGAGACAACCCACCGTGTACTCCTACACAGCCTCTCATCGTTCACCTTGTATTAGGTTCGATTCACCAACACTTTTCTACCATCAACACATGATCACTACCATCCCAACTCACATCACAGTAACAACATGGTATCATACTAAGCATGCAATAAGCGGTAACATTTGCAGGGGCCACATGATATCATTCAACTCCTACATTTTCTGGGATTGTGGTTTGCCTACTACTGTGACAAAAGATAGGTCATGCAAAGGAATGGGTTCATCTATGCGGTAGAAACGTAACACGGTGATCATCCTATACAATGCATAAGCGAGACATGAGAGGGAAGTGGGATTTTATCGACATGATCAAAGGGGTTTTGCTTGCCTTGCTGACGAGGTTCGGGCTCTGGATCTTCAGCGAAGGGGGTGATCTCTTGCTCCGGTTCCACCTCTACTCGACAAACAAAGCACGAAGTAGCAATCAATATGAATGCAATGCTCAAGAACATGATTGAATGTTGAAGCTTGAAGTATAAGTGTTGATGTGTGAGACAATTCCATTTAAGTGGAATATATTGCATTTTTAAATGCAAATTCAAATTCCACATTTGAATTCAACCTTAATCAAGTTATATATGATATAGTTTGATCAATTTGAATTAACTTTAAATGTGTATGATATGCCTCTGAAGTGTGGTTGATTTGCATCATAAATCCATGGTCCAAGTGGCAAAATCATTTGGTTTGAATTTGAATTAAATTCAAATAAACCAAATGACATATGCTACTGGTCCCATTTTAAATTCAACTCAAACAGATTTGAAAGTTGCATATTTGGAAAGATAATTTTCTCCTGATCATTTTTCATATATTATTTGTCCAATTTGGAGTTAATATGAATTTTCTATGAAATTCCAAAGTTTGGGGTATTTTCTGGATTTTCTGGAATTCTTTTTAAACAATTTTGATTTATTGCGTCAGCAGGGGAGTTTGACCAGTCAAACTGACAAAGGGGTCCCACCTGTCATCCACAGTGGGGGGTTAATCCCCTGATTAAAATTAACCCGAAGGGTTAATTAGTGGCTGGCCCCACCTGTCAGTGGCCCAATGGCCTAATTAAACAGGGGTTAGCCCCCCTAATTAACCTAGCCTACCGGCGGCTAGTCGCCGGCGGCACTGGACACGGCGGCGTGGTCGCCGGAGTGACCAAACGGCCACGGGAGAGCACGGGGAGGACGGCATCTTGCTCCTTCAGGTCGTCCGCATCGGGTGGAGTCATCAGGGAGCCACGGGGATCACCGGAGCGTCATCGGCGACGAGCGGCGGCGGAAGTCGTGCACTGGACTCGTCGGGTTCTTCAAATTGTGCACGGATTTGGAAACCGAGAGCATGGAAATGAAGCTGGGGTGTGTGCGGAGCTAGTGGAGCCATCCAGGGGTCAAACGGGGGCTCTGGTGCATGACCTCGACGACGAGCGGCGGCGCTTGGTCTCGGACCTCGTCGGAATCACGATTCGGGCACGGATTCAAGCGGCAAGATGAGGGAAAAAGCGCGTCTACTCACCCTGGTTGTAGAGACGGACTCGAGGAAGCCGGAGGAGCTGTGGCTGCGGCGGAATCGACGACGAGCTCTTGCGGGTTCAGCGGCGGCTCGTGAAGAGGACGACGTGCTCGGGGCTCCTGGCTTCGATTGCTTGCCCACGGCGATGAAGACGACGACGGCGCGCGTCCTGGACAAGGTGGCAGCGGCTTAGGAGGAAGGTGGCCACGGGTTTCCACGGCGGTGCGCTCCGGTGAGCTCTCGGACGTCGATGAACTCGCGAAGAGGAGAGGGGGAGGAGGTTTCCAGGGGGGAAATGGAGAGGATGAGCTCGGAGGGTTCTCCACGTCGCTAGAAGGCGGCCGGGGAGGCAGGTGGAGGGCTGCGGGGCGTCGCGGTGGCGTCGGTGGCGTCGGTGGCGTCGGTGGCTTTCCACCGAGCACCTTGGGGGCGCGGGGAGGAAGACGACAGGGGAGGGTCCAGGTGGGCTGGGCCGGCTGGAGAGGTGGGCCTCGCCCCTGGGCGACAGGTAAGTTGTTCCTTTTATTTTCTGTTTAATCTTTCCTTTCTTTTTCTGTAATTTGTTTTGGCTCTGATAAAAATACCAAACCATTTTATTAAATGCTGAAAACTTTTATGTGGCCTCATAATAATATAGACTAGCCACTCATAAACTTTCAACATTTTTAAAATTCAAATGATTTGAATTTTAAATCAAAAAGGGGTATTTCTTTAATTCCAAGGTACTGTTTGAATATTTGAAAAATCTATGAGCATGGGGTGGGTCCCACATCACTTGATATGTGATCACACTCATTTATAAGACTTTTCAAAACTCTAACATGAATTTTTGGAAAATATTTTTATCTGGCCTTTTGGATTAATTCATCTGGGGGGTGTTCCTTCTCCCATTTGGATTTTGAAAATGATTTTCAAGGTTTCTTTTTGAAACTTTTGCATGATGCAAAGGTACTAGCTAACCCTAGTACATACCTAACAGAGGGATCTGACAACCAAGGTCAACGTCGAGATTCACGAAGGTGACTCCATCGGGGGTCCGGGTTCTCATCTAAAACATAGAATACACTATGAGGGAAATAGCTATACATGGAAAGCTTATTAGTGGCGCATATAGAAGGCCATGCGCCACCATCTTATAGGGGTGGCGCACTGGAAAATAATGCGCCACCCATAAGACGCACTGGAAAATAATGCGCCACCCATAATGGGTGGCGCATTATTTTCCAGTGCGCCACCCCTAAGAGTGGGCCAGCCTGGATGATCTTATACGTGGTGCATCTAGCAATATGCGCCACCCCTAAGGACCCTATGGGTGGCGCGTTTACAGAATGCGCCACCCCTAAGAGCGCGTTTACAGAATGCGCCACCCCTAAGAGCTTAAGGGTGGCGCATTCTGTAAATGCGCCACCCATAAGGTCCTTAGGGGTGGCGCATTTGTCTAATGCGCCACCCATAAGAGCTTAGGGGTGGCGCATTTCACCAATGCGCCACCACTGACTTTCTATATGCGCCACTAAATGCCTAGAGCTGCCCTTATCTACTCCACCCCACCTACCACCTCTCATTCACTCCACACAATTCTCAAACTAGATCCACTCTTCAAACCCTAGATCTATTCGGTTTTCTCCTCCTCCCCACCTCATTTCTTCCATTTATCCATCGATACTTGGCATTACATCTATTTTGTTTCATATTGAAGTAAGTCGAACTCCTCCCAAACTCTTTTGTTCCCTTTATGACCCATATACTTGCCTTTATTAGCTTGGGGTTTGTTGTATATGTGAAGCTTAGGTTTGATGTATATGTGAAGCTTGTGGTGGTTTGATGTATATGTGAAGCTTATGGTGGTTTGATGTATATGTGTATCTTGTGGCCAATGTTTTTCCTAAATGTCGATTCATTTCCGTTTCGGAAAATTTCTGGCGCATTCTCCGCATGCTCCCATGCATTATTAGGAAAGGTCATGCCGAATTTTTCCGGCGACGACTATGATATATAATTGTGTTGCTCTCTCCGTGCACGCAGGTGATCGACCATGGTCCGCGAGGCGCTGAGCGATATCACCGTGGCTAGGTGGATGCAATGTGCAACAAACGACATGCTAAGGAATAATAGGTCGGATATAAGATGTCCGTGTCGGAGATGCAAACTGCAGTGCGTGACCGAGCTTGATTCCGGAATATTGCAAAGACACCTGAAGCATAATGGTTTGATGGATGGCTACACACGATGGATAAGTGATGAAACTGGTGAGGAGGAGGACGTCAATGGTGGGGCGCCAGTAAATGAGGAAGGGCAACCAGAAAACAGCGGCGGGCAAGAAGACGAAGAGCATCCCGTACATGATCATGAAGAAGATGCCGAAGCGGATCATGTAGATCAAGATGTCGGACATGAAGATCAAGATGTCGGACATGATGAGGATTCAAGCTGGGTGCGGGACCCTCATGTTCAAGAGCTGCTTGTCAAAGAGGCGTTGAACGCAAGAGGTGCAGCTAGAGAGAAAGCCAAGATGGCGCAACTCGAGAAAGACGCGATTACGAAGTTTTACGAAGAATGCAACGACGGGGATACCCGCTTGAATGTAACACTTGGGGATATGGAGATGAAGGCAAAACACAAATGGACCGACGAAAGCTTCGATGATAACATGGCATTCTGGCACGATCGTCTTCCGAAGGGCAACACGTGCCCAACTAGTATCGCTGAGGCCAAGAAAGTCCTTTGCCCTCTCGATCTTCCGCACGTTAAATACCACGTCTGCATAAATGATTGCATGATCTATCGGGGTGAGGACGAAGATAAAACCACATGTTCGGTGTGCGGTGTTAGTCGATACAAGAGAGGGAAGAAAGTTCCTAGAAAAGTGGTATGGTACTTTCCGATCACTCCTCGTCTGCAGAGGTATTTCGTAGATCCCGAGGAATAAAAGCTCATGACCTGGCATGCGGATAGAAAGAAGCTAAAAGAGGATGACCTGAACCCGGATCCGGAAAAGGAGGACATGCTGAGGCACCCTTCAGATGGTAGCCAATGGACTGCATTGGACCTCGAATACCCAGATTTCGGGAAAGAACCAAGGAACCTCAGGATTGGTGTGAGCGCCGATGGAGTCAATCCGTTTGGCGGCCAGAGCAGCACACACAGTACCTGGCCCGTGTTTGTATGCATATACAACCTTCCCCCCTGGAAGTGCATGAAGAAAAAGTACATAACAATGTGTATGCTAGTTCAAGGGCCGAAACAACCAGGTATGGACCTCAATCTATATCTGCAGCTGTTGAAAGAGGAGCTAGAAACGTTATGGAAAGACGGAGTCAATACGTGGGACACCGCGACAAAAGAATATTTCCCAATGAAATCCGCGGTGATCACGACGGTGCACGACTATCTCGGATACGGATATTTCTCAGGGCAGGTGGTCCAAGGATTATGTGCATGCGTTAGGTGCATGGATAATACAACGTACCGCCAGCTACCAAAAGATCCCGGATATTCAAAAACCGTGTTCCAGGGGTCTCGGAGGTGGCTTCCCAAGAAACACGCGTGGAGAAAACAGGGACATCTGTTCGATGGAAGCGAGGAGCTCCGAGCACCCCCAGCTCGAAGGAGCGGCAAAGAAATCGACAACTTGCTGAAAACATGGAAAGAGTGCCCCGCGCCGAGAAAGAAAAAAAAGAAGACTCAGCCGTTGATGAGGGTATGGAAAGCGAGGTCTGTTTTCTGGGATTTGGAATACTGGAGTCTACTCCGCAGTCCTCATAGAGTTGATCTAATGCATATCACAAAGAACGTGCACAAGAGCTTGTTTGGCACGCTGCTCAACATGCCGGAGAAGACCAAGGACGGTCCAAAAGCAAGGAATGACTTGAAATTAATGGGCATCAGGAGGGAACTTCACCCCCCTAGTGACGACGATGATGAGCCGGAGGAGGAAGAGGATACGGAAATGCAAAACTCTCGCAAACGAAAAAGGACGACCAAGAAGAAGACTGGCCGTATTGATCACTGCCCCCCGGCATGATTCACTCTGTGCGAGGAGAAGATCAAGCAGTTTATACACTGCCTCATAGGAGTAAAATTTCCGAACGGCTACGCGGGGAAGATAAGCAGATACCTAGACGAGGCGAAGCAGCATTTCAGCGGGATGAAATCTCACGACTGTGCCGTGCTGATGACGCAGATTCTTCCGGTTGCGATGCGAGGGATAATGGACGAGCACGTCCGTAAAACGTTGTTTGGCCTTTGCAACTTTTTTGACGTCATCTCCCGGAAGTCGATTTGCTCTACGCAACTCAAAAGGCTACAGGAGGAGATCGTGCTCATACTATGCGAGCTTTAGATCTATTTCCCGCCCGCGTTCTTCGACATTATGGTGCATCAGCTGATCCACGTCGTGGAGGATATCATCCAACTCGGGCCTGCGTTTCTGCGCAGCATGATGCCGTTCGAAAAGATGAATGGACACATAAAAAATACGTTCATAACAGGTCCCGTACAGATGCAAGCATAGCGAAGGGCTTTCTAACCGAAGAGTGCATCTCTTTTTGCACGAATTATCTCAACACCGAGAACCCTGTTGGTCTGGCCGTCAACAAGCACTTTGGCAGGACCGATGGGTGTGGTCACCACGAGGGAAGCCGCGCAATGCATGTCAACTTTGACGGTCGAGACATCGACTTTGAAAGAGCAAGCCTAGTCGCGCTACAACACATCCAGCTGGTCGATCCTTGGATAGTAAAGCACAAGGATTTAATCAGGAAGAAGTACAGTGACCAGGGCCTGCAGATAACGGACCGAGATCCACGGCTAATCAAAGAGCACAACTCCGGTTCCATGACTTGGTTCAGGGACGAGCTTCGTGCTAATCCCCCGCGAAGGAACGCTTCCGAGGACGAAAAGATGATATTCACCTTGTCACAGGGTGCCGCACGCAACCTGATGACCTATCAAGCGTATGATATCAACGGTACACATTTTACACGAAGGAAAAGGACAATAACTGCGATTACCAGAACTCAGGGGTAACGGGGATATTCTACACCGATGACGTCAAGGAAAGATTCTATGGAAGGATCGAGGACATATGGGAGCTCGACTACTGTGGAGAGAAGGTGCCGATGTTCCGTGTGAGATGGGCCAAGAGCGTCGTAAAAGAAGACCGGTACTTCACCACCATGGTTATACCCGAAGCCAAATCCAAGTCTGCGGGCGCAAACGTCACCGCGAAAAATGAGCCATGGGTACTGGCTAGCCAAGTGGACCGATGCTTCTTCATTACCGACCCATCAAAGCCGAGCCGCGTTGTAGTGAGGAGAGGCAAAAGAAACATCATCGGAATGGATGGAGTCGCCAACGAGCAAGACTTTGACAAGTACGGCGACCCGAAGATGGAGGATGACTACGCCGCTCAGGATACATACACCACAACCCTACCGAAGAAAGGTCTCCTCCCGTTCAAGAGGAAAAGTGAAGGCGTCCCGGGCCTAAATTATTCAACCACGACAAAGAAGGGCAAGAAGAAGATCGTGAGGAAACGATAGCTAGATAGTTAGCTCCAAATTTAAGAAAAGTATTTTGTAATTCATGATCACTTTGTGGATGCATGGATTTAATATGCACTTTGTAATTGATGATCACAATCTTATGTTTCCAATACCGCTACACCTTGTGTTTGTGGATCTTGGTTCGGCGACGACACGGTTAAGGCATGGTACGTGGATCGATATGGTCACATTATTATGTTTGGATCATAGTTTGAAGTGTATGAACATCGACGATACACAATCGAAGCACCATTCTCAAAAGGTCGGTTAGAGCAAGTACTCCCTCCGTTTCTTTTTACTCCGCATATAAGATTTGGTCAAAGTCAATCTTAATAAAGTTTGCCCACTTTTTTAAACGGTTTCACTTTAATTAAAAAATGTACTCCATGATTATTATTTTTAAATGGTTTCACTTTAATTAAAAAATAAATAATTGTTTAAACTTTAATTAAAAAATAAAAAAAAGCTTAGGGGTGGCGAATATTGTTGAAATGCGCCACTAAGTTCTCTTAGGGGTGGCGCATTTTGCTAGAATGCGCCACCAACAGGTTTCTTATGTGTGGCGCATTTTGCCGAGATGCGCCACGCATAAGAAACCTGTTGGTGGCGCATTCTGGAAAAATGCGCCACCCCTAAGCCTTAACCTCCACGGGGCCCTCCCCTTGCTCGTGCACAGTACCCATTCGAGCCCTAGCGCGCCGCACCGGAGCCCTCGCCGCACCGGAGCCCTAGCCACCGCACCAGAGCCCCAGCCGCCGCACCGGAGCCGCCTCGCTCCACCGGAGCCGCCTCGCGCCACCGGAGTCCCACCTCTCCTCGTCGACTGCCTCCACTAGAGCCGCCCCCGCCCCCGCCCCTCCGTTCACCGGAGCCGCCCCAACCCCTCCACGGCGACCTAGGCGACGCCCCTCCACCGCCAGGTACCCCCTCCCTCCCCTTGCTGGCTTCCGACGACGGCCGTGGTGGCCATGGCACCGCCCCCAACCCCCACTCCCCCTGCTGCTCATAAATCTTTTGGGGGGATGGGTTAGATGTTGCTGTTAGTGTTAGGGGGAAGAGGGATTAGTGTTAGGGGGAAGAGGGATTAGAGTTAGTACAAGAAAATTCAGTTAGTACCTTGTCATGGTTGTTTTGGACACAAAATTCAGACATTTGCACACAAAATTCAGACATTTGCACACAAAATTCAGTTAGGTGTTCATGCAATTCTGAATTTGATGCATAGCATATGTTCTTATTAATGGAACATAAGTTTTTTTTGTTTTGTGTGGTAGCAATGGAATAGAATTTCTGCACTTGAAAGCTAGATGTTGGGATCATTGTAGTTTGTGTGGCATAGTAGTGAAAAATTGCTTGGCTATGTGCTCCAATATTAATTTTTCTACTGTACATTCAATCTAAATAGCTAGGATTATTGCTTACTGCCAAGATTATTGCTTAGTGCACAAAATTGCTAAATGCAGAACACACATGCTGTTGGGATCATTATAGGACCTGTCTGTGTGTGTGTGTCCTGTGTGTGTGTGTGTGAGGTGTGTGTGTGTGTGTGTCCTCTGTGTGTGTGTGTGTGTGTGTGTCCTGTGTGTGTGTCCTCTGTGTGTGTGTCCTGTGTGTGTGTGTGTGTGTGTGTGTGTGTGTGTGTGTGTGAGAGAGAGAGAGAGAGAGGTGTGTGTGTGTCCTGTAGCTAGGGAATTTGCTAAAGTAGCTAGGGAATTTTTGTATCTTTGGTCATTCCTTGGTTCTCTTTTTAAAATATGCAACACATGGGTTATGTACTAGTTTTACTAGAATTTTAGGACAGTGATGAAGTAGCTATATCATTTGTTCTTATAAAAAACCAGTAGGTAAGCATTTGTTCTTATGAACATAATGATGAATCTGTTCTTCGATAGTTTTATATTTTGATGTGCCATGGTTACATGATCTCATCATGTTTGTCCGCTGTTTTAGTCAAGCTCATTTTTTATCCATTTGCAAGTATATGTTTCTTGAATATCTACACTTTTGAATATCTATTTTTGTGCATTGTTGTACCTACATGTAGGCATTTGTTTTGTGCAGGTACAAATTATTATCCCCTTTCTCCCGAAATGTTGATTAACTTCCGTTTTCATTGAGAATGGGGCACTCTCATGTTAAGAAAAAGAGCAAAGGTCATGCCGAATTTTTCCGTGAATTCGTGCATGACCTTTGATATTTTTCTTAACATGAGAGTATTTGCATTTATTTATTGTGCTAATTAATTAAGTAGTTGCATTTCTTAATATTGTTCTAGTGCAAACATGTCGACCGGAGCCGACGCCGGTCCTTCTTCTCAGCCGGGAGAAAAAAGGAAGCAATTTTTGGAATACTCCCAGGAGGAGGTCGAGGAGCAGAGAGAAGAGGAAGTACCTCCGGGCGAGGAGGAGTATGAGGAGGAGATAGAGTCGGAGTCCGACTCATCGGATGATGACTTGGAGGAGGAGGCCGGTACGACAGACGGCGAGAGGAACATCGGCGAGGATGATGGGACCGGTGGCTCCAACACAGATGGTACCCAGTCGAAGAAGAGGAATCGGAAACCGACCAAGGTCGGCGTCATCAGGCAAGATTTTACTATTGTGACCGCCGTCGGGATTCCTAAAGAGCCCGAACGTTTTTTGGAAGGGTACGGCCGTCAAGTCGCGGCGATCCTCCGCAACACCGTGCCGATCACCACGATTAAACTCGGGAGTCTTGAGAATATTCATTATTGTCAGCTTCTTATCAACAAGCTGCACGGACGATACAAGTTTCTGGAGCCGTACGATAACACCAAACTCCGAGGGAACAAAGTAAGCACATGGGCCCTTAGGAAGATGAGCAAGGCCTTGTCCAGTTGGAAAACCCGGGTGAAGAGGGAAATTTTTGAAAAGAACAAAACCTGGGAGGAGCTCAAGGAGAAAGAGCCGTTGATCGACGAAGCTACCTACAACCTTTTCAAGGCTAGGTGTGAGTCCGAGCAAGCCAAGGCCGCGAGTGCAAAGGGCAAGGCCATGCGGTCGCAGGTCATAGGTAACCACCATCTCGGAGCCGGTGGTTACAAAAGTTCCAAGCCTAAATGGGACAAGGAGGATGCCGAGTACGCCGCTGCGGGCATACCTAACCCCTTCCAGCAATACAAAGATGATCCGCATACCGAATTCTTTGTGAGGGCCCGGAGCTATAAGGACAAAGCAACCTCGAAAATAATTATCGATCCAAAGATTCAGGAGTTTACGACTGCCGTGGTAAGTAGTTTACTACGCGACCTTGTCGATTGAATTCTCGAGTGAAGTTCACAATTTCTTAACGTTTCACATTCTTTTTGCAGCAAGCGGAAATGAAAATCGCCTAATCGCAGGAGTCGTCGGTTAAGCCGGCCGGCCCGTGGGACAACGCCTTTAACAGGGCGTTGAACAAGGTCAAGAAGGTTGACGACGTGACGGCGAAGCCATGGTCAGCTGTCCGTGTGGTCGGCTTTGGTGCGGACCTAAATTGGTCCGAATATTATGGAAAATCGGCGGAGCAGTCCGGTTCGAGGGGGCGCAAGGAGAGAAGGACCGAAGAAGATGCCGCTTATGTTCGTGGACTGGAGGAGAAGGTGAACATGCTTCCGCAGCTTGTCCAGGACGAAGTGGCGAAGACGATGAACGCTCTCCTTCCAGATATGATGCAGTCGCTCGCGAATTGGAAAGCGCGTGGTGGACAAGGGCCCATACCAGTCCCCAGCATGGTCGGCAGCAACTCGGGCACTGCGGCGCCTGCAGTCCCGACTCCCGCCGTAGTGGTGGCTCCCGCACAGACTCCCGGCGTATTGGTGACTCCGGCCGCAAACACCGCGGCGGCGACGCCGGACGTGATGGTAACTCCTCCAGCCACGATCGAGCAACCGGGGCATAACAATAATGCACCCGGCGGCAGCGCAAATAGGGCGACCGACGCCACGGGAGGCAGCGCGCCCTCCGTCTCTTGCATGCCCGCCGTCATCGGTGGGGTCTCTTCACTAGCCGACCTCGACGCCCTCAAGGTAACTATAAGCGTCTGCAACTCAAACGAGGACTTCATCTCCTTTCCTTTTTTAGTGGAATCTCTCTGATGTCGTGCATGCATATATATATATCTCTTTCGCAGGAGGACACTCCATGCATTCTATTACAAGTCGTGGACGGCGAGTTGAAGGATGTTGCCAAAGGTAAAATCATTCAACCACAAAATCGAATCATGCATAATATGCCGATGGCACCGGAGATGCATAGGGTTCAAATCTCTCTCGTGATTTCGGGCTACGAGAGAGTTGAACCTCCCATTCAACCCCCCGGATACGATGAGGACGAGCCGGCAGTCCTCAGTGACTGTTTCAACCAAATATGCCTATGGCCGAAGAGCCAAATGCGTTTAATGACGGGGGAAAGGGGCACCACACCTAGGACAACACCGCTAGTCATCGTGTCGGCGCCACATGATCCCATCGGCGCACAACAAGAAGACGATGATCTTGATGATGATATCAGCGCCGACCAGTTCATCAATACTTTGTATGATGCTGATGACTTATTCATGCCTCCCGCTGAAGGAGCCTATCAGCATGACGAGGAAGCTCGCGGTCCAGCTGATCCTGCGGCGAAGCCTGCTTGCTCCACGCGTCTCTTCGCTGCTTCTCAGGACATGTCTCCAGCAGCTTGCGCCTTCACCGAACCTCAAGCAGATGCCACAAGGAGATCTATTCTCAGCCCGTCCACACTCCATAAGGCGGCCACTGAGCAGATAAAGGCCGGTGACTGCTCAAAATCAGAAAAGAAGAAGGGACGGAAAAGAAAGAAGAGCATCACTTCGAGTAGCCAACCTTCGATGCCGATCCGGGCTCAGAACGGGCCACCAAGACCCAAGGATCTCTCGTTTGAAATCCATGTGGCTGGTAGGGCGATGCTACCTAAGGACATGTTGGACCTTGCAACTTCGGATATGCAGAGTGTGCGTCATAGTATTATGGCATTAGAGAAGATTCTTCTTCGAGAAGAGAATCCCTCGTACCCGGTTTTCATGGCCAAGGTGCCACTAAACATGGGCTTCATCAACACTATCCCCGCGGATATGATAATCCTGCGATTTTTGGAGATCTTCAATTTGTACCATCTCAAGCAGCTGGACCATAGCCTTATCCGTCTGTTCTCGCTCAGCCTTTCTATGAGTATCAGGAGAGATAAGACCCCGAGCGTCGCGATATCTGACCCCTTCTACATGCGTGAAAGCATCTTGATGGACGATGGGGACGCGGCTCTCGCGGCGGGGTACATCACAGACTTCATGCTACAGAACGCCGACAAGGATTCATTTCTTATGACCTACTCTCCCAAGTAAGTCATTCGCTCGCCTCCGTAGCATATATGCTTTCTTAGCTTTCCATTGTCCTCTTCCAACATTCCTTTTGGATTGTTTTAATTATGCAGTGAGGATCAAGACTGCGTGCTCATCTACTTTTCACCGCAACACTCACATGCCGTGTATTTAGACTCGAGGAGTGTGAATAAGAAAGATTACAAGTATATCATGAGAGTTTTGGATGATGCTCTCGTCGGCTACATAAAAGCCGGAGGCAAGATCATGAAGCACAAGTTCAGGAAAAATCAGCCTGGCGTGAACGTGTTCAACCACGTAACGCAGTTCCCGTGCGTCAAGAAGACGGCTGGCAGTGTGAGGGATGCATACTACGCCCTTCATCACATGAGGGTGATTGTACAGGAACATCGCAACCTTACGCTGCCAAGTCATCTCAGAGCGTGGGCCGAAAGGAAGGCGGAAATCGGCGATGCAAATCTGAAGGAGGAGTTCTTTCACATCCAAGCGCAGATGGCCACTATCATCCGTCATGAAGTACAAATGAGGGGAGGCCGGAGGGAGTGAGGTGATGGTGAATTTCACGCCGGAATCCATGGCGGCTGGCGGCGTCTCGGTGACGATGGCGTCGTCTGTTGGGGGCTAGAGTTCGAATTGGACCCGCGTCTTGAAGGAGTCGACGATGGCGGATCTGGTGGACATGAAGACGCCGCTCAGGGAGGCCAGTGGCCACGTGTGGGCACGACGGCGGCGAGGCGTGCTCTTGGCTTGCGCAAGAACTTGCGAGAGAGGGAGGGAGGTGAGCCAGGGAGAGGGGGAAATGGCTGCGGGGGGCTTCTGGGCGTCTGCGTGGCGCCAGGAGAGGGAAGAGGGGGGCCTAGACGGCTTCTCCACGTCGAGGTGGCCGTCGGCGTGCTCTGGCCGCTGATACGTCCAAAACGTATCTATAATTTATGCTTGCTCCATGCATGTTTTGTGTGACATTGCTATGATCTAAATACACTTTCATACACTTTTGATCATATTTGTACTAACCTATTAACTCAGTGCACCACAATGCCAGTTCCTGTTTTCTGTTGTTTTTCTATTTCAGTTTTCCCCCATATAAAAAGCGCCAGAAAAAATCTGGGAAAATATAGGAAAAATCAGCGTACAGGAAGCTTCGCGAAGAGCCCGAGTGGGGCCAGAGGGGAGCCAGGGGTGGCCCAGGCGGCCACCCGGCGCGGCCACCCCCTGGGCCGCGCCAGGGGGCGCCTGGGGCCCCTGGTCCACCTCTGGCTGCCCCCCTTCGCCTATATATTCCCCGTGACGTGAAACCCTCGAGGACAGAACCCTTTTTCGCGATCTCGCCTCTGTTCCGCCGCCGCCGCGCTTCCAAGATCGGGAGCACCAGAAGACCTCTTCCCGGCACCCTGCCGGAGGGAGGGTTGACCTCCGGGAGTCTCCTCTCCACCATGGATGCTTCCCGGATGTCTTGTGAGTAGTTTTCCTTGGACCATGGGTCCGTGATCAGTAGCTATGTGATGTTCTCCTCCCCTCTTTGTTCTTCATGGTTTAGACCTCGTGAGCTGCCCTACATGATCGAGGCACTTTTATAATCTTTCTGCTATTGCTATGCTAAGTTTGATGGGATCTGATGGATTATGAGATTATGTTCAGATTGTGATTGAGTAATATATTTGGTTCTTATCTCTTATATTTTTGTTCCTAAGTAATTCTTGCATGTTCTCCGTTGCTGTTTATTGCTTTGGCCAAGTAGTAGGTAGTAACCCCAAGACGGTTGGATTACGATCTAACAACATAATGTTTAACAACAAGTAGGAACCAACCTACTCCTCATCACTAGCACAAGGTGAAATGAGAAAAAACCAATAGACACCCCATATTCCATTATGTAATATGGAGAACAACTTTTCTTCAGCTTTTATTTTCTTCTGATGCACTATCCTTTTCCATCCTTTTATTCTTAAGCATCCATTACTCCCACTTTCAGTGGAGTAGGCATGCTTGTCGAATAGCTCCCGTGACCATGGACAAACAATTTGAAGCTCTCCTCTATCTGGCATCGGCCAGCTAGGCGTGCATGGTTTCGGGATCCTCTGTTGAAAACATATTACTAAAATAGTTAGTAATTAATGCAGTATACTTAATGTTAGGTTAAAAGATTTCTGAAAATGATGGACTAGTGACAGATAGTAAAAAATCTTACCATGTTAAAACTTTTTATATGGTTCGAAGACAACTTGAGAACAAATGACACATATGGTGTATAAGGTTCGCCAACATTATTAAAGTTGACAAACGAAGGAACACCTTTAAGAAAATCGATGAAATCATCTTGTTCGTCCATTGTTACGTCAAAGACAAGATCATAAAAAGAATCATCAAACATCTTCCGTATTTCCTTCGGAGCATGGAGATAAACTGACAATTATAAATAAGTTGTCAACTTGGGAAGCAAGGAAACAAGTCAAATTTATTTAAGAAACTCACATGGAGATAGAACCAGCTTAATATCGTCCACTAGCATCAAAATGTCCTTATTTTGATATGTTATACGATCTCGACAACGAGGTCCAAGATCAAATGTTATTTTCATATCATCCTCTAATGCATATGCCTTGCATAGTGCATACCAATTTGGACAATCAAAATATGTGTTGTTTGGTTCATTAAAGACCTCGACCTTTAAAGTTATAATATGTTTGGTCTTAATTTTGACATCTTTTTTTTCATTCTCGCGCCAATCATTGATTTTGACAAAGTCACAGACGTGAGGTCTCGCATAGCGGGGGATGTGCTAGTTGATTATTAAAAAAAATACACGTGAAAACTAAAACTAAGTGAAGAATGCTTAAATAAGAAGATGTCACAGAAGTTTTATACCGTTTGAAATTCAAAGCCCTACCTAAGCGTGATGGAGAAGTATCTTTCTTCATCTCCATCCAACTTCGGATACTTATCGCACCGACCCGAGTCATCGCCATAATAGTCGCACTCAGGGATTCTATCATCATCGTCAGCCATTTTCTGTGTTCATAACACAAAAGATTATTTGAAAGTCAACACACAATCATGAAAAGTATGAAAGTAATATGATTTGTGCCTCATACTTAGATTGGACATATACACAAGAAACTACACAGGGATGGAGCGAGCGAATACAATGCACTAATACATAATAAAATTGCAACAATAATATTTTATCATATAATATCACCAATACATCTCAAATAATCCAGTGAATAGAATAATAATATCATATAATACGTCTCAAATAATCCAGTAAATACAATAATATTATCACATAATATATCACTAATACATTAAACAACGTCGGCTCCCGGTCCCTGAGCCGCGGGCGGTGAACACCCAAAGATAAGGAACCGGTAAAAAGTCATAGCCCGGGTGAGGTCCCTGAATAACCTGCCAGGTATTGGATAACGTGACGTCCAACGCGACCATGTACCGGCGGACATGCTCGTCCTCCTCCCTGACACGTCGGTGTACCACCACCTCGTGGGTCGGCTCCCTCTGCACCCTTTGCGGCCCACGCGACCGCCACCAAAGAAGCTCCGGATCGACGACAAGATCCAGATTTCTCACCAAGCGTCGCGCCCCGGAAACCATCTCCAAGTGCCAACCCGGGGGAGCCCAGTCTCGGGCATGGCGCATCTGATCAACAAGGTGCTTGCCGCCACGGCGGAGTCGAGGATGCGGGTCGGGCATCGTCGCCTAGTACTTATTTAATATACAAGTTTTATTAAAATGCGAGTGAAATCAGAGAAACAGACATTGGCAGTATTAACATGCCCTCTAAACAGCAGTAGAAGTACTAACAAACTAACTCCAAAATGATCATGCACTACATGAACAAAAAGCCTACATGATGAACATGAATCTATACATAGAAGTTGTGGTCAAAATACCCATGGATAAATATATAACAAGCATGCAAGACAGGTAGAAAATATTCCAGACTTAGCAGAAAATACAAGATGTTTAACGTACAACACAGTGACTAGATATAACATTTTCACTTTCCAACAAGGATTTGCACCACTCAAACATACTCAAACATTCCCCTTGAACACATAAACATCCTAAATAAACATTGTAATTAACACAATCTACCAATCTAACACAATCTACCAATCTAACACAATCTATCAATCTACCAATCTAATAACACAATCTACAATCTACCAATCTAATTTCATATTAATTATGTCTATATGTGTATATGAACAGAGAGGGGCTCACTGGGTGAGTGCGACTGGGGTGACGGGAGAAGGAGGAGGAGGGCGGCGGTTGTGGAGGAAGGGGACGGCGGGCGGCGGCGGACGGTGGCACGGACGACCAAAACAAATGGTGGCGCGGTTAGGGGCAATGGGAGGAAGGGGAAGGGAGGGGGAGGGGAATACTCACCGCTGACAAGATGGGAGGGCGTCTAGATGCGAGGCCGCCGGCGGGACGGGGACGAGGACGGAGAGGGCGAGGCGGCGACGGGCGTTCTTCGGCGGAGCAGCCTGACGGCGTCGTTCTGCAAATGGCCTTCGGGGGTGGAATGGAGAGAAAACCGCTAAGTGTGCGCCTATATACTAAAAACTTTAGTCCCAGTTGATGGCTCAAACAGGGACTAAAGACCCCCTGTTGTCCCGGTTGGTGCCACCAACCAGGACTAAAGGTGAATTTTGAGCAGCCGAAAGGGCGCGAAACGAAACCCTTTAGTCACGGTTTGTGGTTCCAACCGGGACTAAAGGGGGTCTTTAGTCCCGGTTCAAGGCACCAACCGGGAACAGGCCTCTCCCAAATGTGGTGGAAGTTTAGTCCCACCTCGCTAACCGAGGGGAATCCGCAATGGTTTATAAGCCCGACTGCGCGTACTTTTTAAGCTCTCTCGGCACCTAATACCATGTCCTCTCTCACACGGGCCTGCATCCTAGCCCATATATAAATGGGTTTCTAGTCGTATGTAGGTCGTGCAATAATTTTTATTAGTGCCACCCCTTTTGTCCTGGATGGTGGCTCTGACCGGGACTAAAGGCCCCTAAACCAGTTACCACAGCCCCAATCAGTAGAATTAGTACCATCTCGCTAGCAGAGGTGAGGTTACACTTGTTTATAAGAGCGGGATGGTATCCTCTTACTATAGCATAGAAAATTCAGTAAAGTTCGTACACGGACGAATTCATCCGTATCATGTACTTTATCATGTAAATTTCAAAGGACCTCACTTAGTTGGCAGATCTGCCTAGATCTGCAAACCAGGTGGGGTCTGTCTGAAATTGGCCTTGACAGAGTACAGGCTAGCGGAGTGTTCTTCCGTTGACGTTCTATAATGAATTTGCTATACTTTTTTTGTTTTTGTTTTTAATTTTTTTGCATAAAACTGGATGCACTTCGTGTATAAACTGGACCATCTCCTTCGAAGTATCAGGGTTTTCAAATGAAAACTCATATGTTACAAAGGCATTTCATTTTTTTTAAACTTATTTCAACTCCCGACTTTTTTTGCATTCAATATGCACTATTACAAGCCACTTCCTCAAATTCCAACACTTTCTAACTTCATTTGCTTATTTTCATGCATTTAATGATGTCTTTTGCGCTGAATGACCCTGAAATGGAAAAGCACTACAAATGAACTCTGAAATGGTTGAAAGTTGGCATTGTATCATGATTTCTCCCACATACAATGTGTACAAAAGTTAAGAGGGTTACGGCAAAAACTGGATGCACTTCGTGTATAAACTTGACCGTCTCCTTCGAAGTATCAGGATTTTCAGACAAAAACTCATATGTTACAAAGGTATTTCATTTTTTTAAACTTATTTAAACTCCAGACTTTTTGTGTATTCAATATGCACTATTACAAGCCACATTCTAAAATTCAACACTTTCTAACTTCACTTGTTATTTTTCATGCATTTAATGATTTTTTTTGCGCTGAATGACCCTGAAATTAAAAAGCACAAGAAATGAACTCTGAAATGGTTGAAATTTGGCATGGTATCATGATTTCAACCATATATAATGTGTACAAAAGTTGAGAGGGTTACAGCAAAAACTGGATGCACTGCGTGTACAAACTGGACCATCTCCTTCGAAGTATCAGGGTTTTCGGACGAAAACTCATATGCTACAAAGTATTTCATTTTTTAAACTTATTTCAAATCCAGACTTTTTGTGCATTCACTATGCACTATTACAAGCCACATTCTAAAATTAAAAAACTTTCCAACTTCACTTGATATTTTTCATGCATTTAAAGATTTTTTTTGTGCTGAATGACCTTGAAATTGAAATGCACTACAAATGAACTTTGAAAAGGTTGAAATTTGGCATGGTATCATGATTTCACCCACATAGAATGTGTACAAAAGTTGAGAGGGTTACGGCAAAAATTGGATCCACTTCGTGTAAAAACTTGACCATCTCTTTCGAAGTATAAGGGTTTTCGGACGAAAACTCATCTAGTTTTGATTAAAACACCTGTGTAAAAGATCCTAAAAAAATCCCAAATTGAACATACTGATAATTAATACTAATATTAAACAACAGGAAAAACAATCACTCAAAAATGTTTTTTTAACTAATGTAATTTTCAAACTACTGATTCATAGAAATTTCAAAAGAATTAAACTTTAAACTATTTAAATTTGAACACTACTGACACTAATAGAAAGTTTTTTTTTTGACCTAAAGAAAAAAGATTCATTAAAAACTGTAAATAATCTAATAGTTATTCAAAATCTAAAAATAGAAATCGTTTTGTCTAGAACAAGAAAAAAGAAAAAAATGGACCTTTAGTCCTGGTTGGTGGATCAAACCGGGACTAAAGACGCCTAAATGTCTGTAATCAGAATCATTAGTACCACCTTGCCAACCGAAGGAATGTTAGAGGTGTTTATAAGCACGGGTTGGCCTGCAATTACTGTAGCATAACAAGCTTATTAAAAGTGATAGACCGATGAATTCAACCCTAGGGGGACACTCTGTCTCCTTTAGCCAGTGGGAGAAAGATTTGGTCTCATCAGCTTGAAGAGACAGAGGTCCTTCTATGAAGGACATAGAAGGACCTCTGTCTATTGAAGCTGATGAGACAAAGGTCTTTCTCCCACCTGTTTATATATATCACCCTTTAGGAGGGTTCCTCGGTCTACCTCTTATATTGAATTTTCTATACTTTTTGTTTTTATATATCAATTCAATTTGGTGTACACCATTGTCCTTTTACCGCGACGCATGTCTGTGTTGGAATCCCACCAATCAGGAAGAAGCACACGGATCGTGTGTTTCTTTCAAGCGCTCGTTAGCCGTTGGATCAGGGTTATTTTAGGGCTTGTGATCTGTTGGATCAGCACTATCATGACTAGTCTCGTTTCTATCTAGCAACCGGGACTAAAGAGACACACGATCCCTATATATAGCCCACATCTCGGACATGTTCAACACTCAGTGCGCACTCATTTGGATTCAAAACATTCGTATTCTCCATACGTCCGACAGTGCATTTGATATGCGGGCACTCACGAGCCACCGTCGGGCTGTATGCAGGGGAAACCGTGTGTTTTGTTCTATCTAGAAATCCTTCAGTTCATCGACTGAATAAAAATCATTCAGATTCCCTGCATACGTCCAACGGTATATTTGATATGCGGGCACTCACGAGCCACCGTCGGGCTGTATGCAGAGGAAACCGTGTGTTTTGTTATATCTAGAAATCGTTCAGTTCATCGACCGAATACAAATCATTCGGATTCCCTACATACGTCCGACTGTCGATTTGATATGCGGCCACTCACGAGCCACCGTCGGGCTGTATGCAAGGGAAACCATGTGTTTTGTTCTATCTAGAAATCCTTCGGTTCATCCACTGAACACAAATCATTAGGATTCCCTGCATACGTCCGACGGTGCATTGATATGCGGGATGTATTCAGGGGAAACCGTGTGTTTTGGGGAAAGTGTTCTTAAATCATTTCACACATAGAAAAAAACAAAGGACAAATAGAAATGATGATGCTCAATTGGCTTTGAAGCCGGTCACATCTTATTCGCGTGTTTCCGTTGCTTCTTCTTGCGATGTAACCATGGATAATCTTCATCATTTAACAGGATGCTCGGGTCAGTCTTCACTCTGAAGGGAGGAATTTCATGAAACTTTTCATAATCTTCTGACATGTATGGCTTATTGATACGTCCAAAACTTATCTCTAATTTATGCTTGCTCCATGCCTCTTTTGTGTGATATTGCTATGATATTGATGAACTTCCATACACTTTTGATCATATTTGGACTAACCTATTAACTTAGTGCACCCCAGTGTCAGTTCCTGTTTTCTGCTGTTTTTCTATTTCAGGTTTCCCCCATATTAAAATTGCTCCAAAAATTCTGGAAAAATCCAATAAAAAATCAGCGATATGGAAGCTTCGAGAAACACCGAGGGGGATCAGAGGGGACCCACCAGGGCCCCAGGCGCCCTCCCGGCGCGCCCTAGGGTGGGGCCGCGCCAGGGGGCCGCCTGGACCCCTGGTGGCCCCCTTGGCTGCCCCCCTTCGCCCATATATTCCTCGTGATGTGAAACCCCCATGACGGGAACCCTTTTTCGCAATCTCTCCTCTGTTCCGCCGCCGCCTTGCTTCCAAGATCGGGAGCACCAGAAGACCTCTTCCCGGCACCCTGCCGGAGGGAGGAACCACCTCCGGGACCTTCTCCACCACCATGGATGCTTCTCGGATGAACCGCGAGTAGTCCACCTTGGACCATGGGTCTATGATCAGTATCTATGTGATGTTCTCCTCCCCTCTTTGTTCTTCATGGATTAGACCTCGTGAGCTGCCGTACATGATCGAGGCACATATGTAATATTTCTGCTGTTGCTATGTTGAGTTTGCTGGGATCTGATGGATTATGAGATTATGTTCAGATTATGTTTGAGTGATATATCTGATTCTCCTCTTTTATATTTATGTTCTAGAGTAATTCTTGCATGTTCTCTGTTGCTGTTTATTGCTTTGGCCAAGTAGTAGGTAGTGACTCCAAGAGGGAGCGTTATGCATGATTGTGGGTTCATGCCCCCCGATGACTAGCTTGAGTGACAGAAACATGAGTCTAGGGGATGTGTTGTTGCCACAAGGGAGAAAACAACGGTGCTTGTACTTGCGGGTGCAAGGATTGTTTACTTTACGCAAAGTTCTTTAATGCAGTTGTCCGTTGCTTTCAGTTTACACTTTGGGTGGGATTCGCAACTTAATACCAGCGAGATGTTCTGGATAGATATCTCAAGGTGGATGATTAGTAGGTAGATGCAGATGGATTTCGGTCTACTTGATTTGGCGTACTGCCCAAGCTTTTGAGCCTCTTCCTTTCTTTGTAGCATAGTTAGCATTGGTTTGCGCACATAATCCTGTCAATTGCCCAACTATAATGTGTTTACCTCGCATGGCTATTTTATCGTCTTTTGGGAGAGAGACATCACTAGTGAACATCATAGGACCCCGGTCCATATTTCCAATACTGTTTACACCCGCTATCAATTTACCGCTTTATTTACTTTCCGTTGCTATTACTATCATTATTATCCCGTGCGTTTTATCCTTTGTAAACAACAAGGCCGGAGGAATTGACAACTCCTCTGTACTCGTTGCGAGCAAAGCTATCTGTTGTGTCTGCAGGTCCAGGAGAAGCAAGTGATTATCTTCAAACGGCGCATCACTTGTTGAACCACCTACTTATCGTTGTTGGAGTCCTATTGGTTTGACACTCAAACCTTAGCATCTTCGCTAAGGGAAATTGTCGCTACGCTACATCTCACCTTCCACTTTGGGTAACCAATGAGGGGCGAGAAGTAAACTCTCGTGACATCACTTGTCCTTAACTCTCACAATGTTTCTTTTCCCTAAGAGAACTATGTGGCGCTTTTGCTCATCGTATGATGTATTCGCTTCCTCATGTTTCTTTTTATCATCTTGGTAGACATGCCCTTCACATAGAAAATTTGTGTCACATCATTGTCTAGGACGAATGGTTCGTCTGGGTACTCTAATATTCGACCCCTCAGAAGAGTAGTGATCCATCTAGTAGCTAGAGTTCTCAACTAGTTTTGTAGGTTTTGAAAATAAACACGGATTGCCCAAAATACGACACCTATCACTAATAGGCTAGAGCTCTTGACACCAAAAGTTCAAACATTACTCACGTCAATACCTCAAAACTATTGCAAGTTACTACTAAAATTAAATAGCAACCTCAATTACCTACTTCTCAAAAACAAGACATAACTCAGTGCAACAATCAACTCTCTTAACAAGATAAACATGAAAACTAAAGAGAGTTCCAGCGACAAACTAAACAAAATCCAAGGCTCTTGCTAAGACAAACTAAGACTAAAACTAGACAGGACAGTAGCTACGAAAAGATAAAGAACACACAACAGCAAAAAGATAGGCATGAAGAATCCTATGATGTGTTCTAGATTTTTAAAGTGGAGTGTGTTTCTCTCCCACACAAAGTAAGACGGGATCTAACTTGTTATGAACAGCAAGCAAAGCTAAAGAAAACTAAAAATAAAACCTAAGAGCGAGACACTCCAAGCATAGCACAACGCATGAAGTGATAAAAATATAGTGAGACGAAGGACGAACTGATGATTGTTGATGGAGAAGGGGATGCTCGGGGACATCCCCAAGCTTAGACACTTGAGTCTCCTTGAATATTTTTTGGGGATGCATGGGGGCATTTTCGTGGTAATACTAAAGGCGTACCCCTAGGCAAGGGAAACCAAGGGGTACCCTTAAGCCCTTGGTTCTCCAAATACTCCCAAACAAAATAAGACCAGTAAAAAACATGGAGCATCAACAATCTCCGAGTAACTAGTTACTCGGAGATCAGAAGCCACTTCCGAATACACGGCTACTCGAAATTCCAGCAAGATCCGAGTAGATCGACACTCGGAAGCAATCGGAGAGTCCTCCCTTACTCGGAAGACAGGAACGCAACGGACAGGAAGCATTCAATATCGCGGGCGTTTCTTCCCCTTTATTAGTAGTAATGGGCAGACCGTTTCTGTATTTAAGTACGCATTCAATCTTGTAATTAAGACCCATTTAAGCCGAGGCATTAAGAGGGCAGGGGCGCACTCTATATAAGCCCCCCCCCTCCCCTCTGGCGTGGGCACGCGCAACATTCTTCCACTCTGAGTACTTCTGAAGAAAGAACACCCCAGTCAGCCTGGGACAGGACTAAGGTTTTTATCTCTACGGAGAGGCCTAACCTGTATAATCCTCTTGCGTCAACCCTCTCTACGTATAGATTCATTTAGCTCCGTTCATACCCCTATAGCTATTGTCAGGATTATATCCACGACAGTTGGCGCCCACCTTGGGTATCAAGTCATGAGATGATGGATGTTGCATGGCAATGTATCTCGGAAAGGCTATGAAAATGCCTTGATAGGTAGGTATGGTGGTTGTTTTGAGAAAGGATATAAGGAGGTTTATGATGACAAAGTGTATCATGCCAATGGTTTGGATGCACCGGCGAAGTTTGCACCAACTCTCAAGATGAGAAAGGGGAATGCACGGTACCGAAGAGGCTAGCAAAATATGGAAGGTGGAAGTGTCAATAATTGAATACTCGCATTAGTCCAAAAAATTCATGCACTTATTATCGGTAACTCTCTATCTAATCAGGATTTTCACAAAGAGACAAGTACCCCGAGGAGAAGTGTATGGGGGTTTGGTGATCCTTACGCATCCTCGACCCATGGTACTTGAGGGTACTCTATATATTTCAACCCCTCCAGAGGTTAGCGATCCATCTAGTAGCTAGAGTTCTCAACATTTTTTTGTAGTTTTTGAAAATAAGCACGGATTTCCAAAAATACGACACATATCACTAATAAGCTCAAGCTCTTGGCACCAAAAGTCCAAACATTACTCAAATCAATACCTCAAAACTATTGCAAGTTACTACTACACTTATAATAGCAACCTCAATTGCCTACTCATGTCAAGACACACAACTCAGTGCAATAGACCAACTCTCTAAACAAGATAAACATGAAAACTCAAGAGAGTTTCAAAGGCAACAACCTAAATAAAAGCTGTTAACAATATAAGCATGAAAACTAAGAGCTAAGCATGACATCAGCTATGAAAAGATAAAGAACACACAATCAAAGATAAGCATGCAACATATGTTGTGTTCTAGGGTGGAGTGGAGCATGTTTCTCTCCCGAACAATGTAGGCTAGGGTCCAACTTGCTATGAACATCAAGCAAAACTAAAACAAACTAAAAAGTAAAGAGCGAGACGCTCCAAGCATAGCACATAACATATGAAGTGATAAAAATATAGCATGGAGAAGACAAACTGATGATTGTTGATGGAGAAGGGGATGCACGGGGGCATCCCCACGCTTAGACACTTGAGTCTCCTTGGATATTTCTTGGGGGTGCATGGGGGAAACCCCAAGTTTGAGATTTTGAAACTCCCAGATCTTCTTTCATCATCCCCCTTCGCATACATGAAAACTCCCTTCATACGAAACTCATCATAAGCTGATAAGAGTGGTTAGTACCCATAAATAAATATTTTTACTCTACTGGAAATAAAGATTTTCATGAAGATCTACTATTTCTCAAGATTTCCAACCATTTTTTGCAAAGAAAAAGAAATATTATGATTTGCAAAATGGAGAAAACGCAAAACGTGGCAGAATCTTTGAAAAACAGACCAGCAGGTAGTAAATATTTTTTTAGGGGCACTTCTGCAACTCAAATCAAAAAACTCATAACAGATCCCGGAAAGTCAATTGTATAGAGAATATTTTCAAAACGATTGAGATCAAAAAGATGATCTAGTGATTTTAGGTGAATTTTTTCGTCAAGCAGACATAATCTGTTTTTTGGACAACATGTCACAACTTTTGATCTTTCTTGCAATCGGAGGCTATACTTGGCACAAAGCTTGAAAATAAAGATACAATGATGTTGATACAGTAGTAACAAGCATCAAGACCACTAAAACTGAAAGTAAAAAACATTTTGTGTTGCCTCCTAATAAGCGCTTTCTTTTATGCCTTTTAGCTAGGCATGAAGCTGATAAAAGATGCTCTCATAAGAGAATAAGAGTTGAAGCAAAAGAGAGCATCAAGAAGCAAATATGAACACATTTAAGCCTAACCCACTTCCTATGCATGGGAAACTTATAAAGAAATAAATCGTGAAAACACAAAGTAACAAGCATAGGAAGGTAAAAGAAGAAGAACTTCAAAACTTTCATCATAAAGAGAGGTGTTTCTGTAATATGAAAGTTTCTACAACCAAGCTTTCCCCTCTCAAAATAATTTTCAGTAGCATCATGGACAAACTCAACAATATAATTATCACATAAAGCATGTTTTTCATGACCTACAAGCACATGTGTATTGTTTTGAACACGGTTTTTAGGATCATAAGATAAATGCAACCCATCACAGTGAGCCTTGATAAGAGAAAAATTCTCCAGAATATGAATTGGATATTTCAAAAGGATAATAGGATAATCAAGTATGGGTGACATAGCAACAATTTCATGCTTAACATGAGGAACTATATCAAGTTCATCTCCGTAAGCATCATCCAAAGTGACATCATGTGTGCATTGCAAGTTGTTTGGCCATCAACAAAGCAAGTATCAAGTGAGTCCTCGGAATCATAGGATTCCTCATCATAGAAATCATTAGCCTCTTCTTGGGCAGCAAAAATTTTGTTTTTAAAATCCTCAATATAATGATTGCAAATATAATTCTCAAAGCAATAAGCAAGGACTGCAAAGTTTTCAGATTTGTGAATAGTATCATAATACTTTTCAATCAAAGAAGCAATCTGATAAGCACCCTTAAAAGCAACAAATTCTTCAATCTTTTCAACATCAAAGTAATCATAAACACCTTTAGCATAAGAAGACAAGATCTCATTTTCATTAAACTCACATTGGAACAGAAGGTGTTTACAATCTATTTTAGAACAACAAGTGAAATCATAAATGTAGCACAAAGATTCAGCATGGCAATAAAAACTTGTATTTGCTCCCATAAGTGTTTCCCTTTTTGAGAAAGGCGGTGCCGCGTATAATGAGCATTCTCATACAATGATTTTCCCTCAAACAAGTCGGATGGGTTTTGCGCAAGCACAAATAGATTGAAGACAATCCAAGTGAAAAGTGTCCATCCTACCATATATGGGTGGTTCCACACCCATGGTAAAGATAGCATCACTAGGCAAGAAAAGACAAAGACAAAAGGTAAAAAATATTTTTTATTTATTTTTAATATAAGACTCAAAAGCAAAAACTAAAAAGTAAACTAACAAGACTAAAAGAAAAGGTAAAATATAATGAGCAACTCCCCTATCTTTTATACTGTAGTCCCCGGCAACGGCGCCAGAAATTAGTCTTGACGGCACTGAAGTAGTGCTCCTCGTTGGTTACCCCAAGTACAAGGTTTTGATGTAGTAGCGGCTAATTTCCCTTACACGAGGACTGTAAGGTTTTCAAATCCAGGAGGACTCCGAGGATCAACAAGAAGGTGTCTGCTGCTCTAGCGCTGACAGAAGACGTGGACCTGCACAAAAAAGCAAATAACTTTGCTCCCAAAAAGTCACAGAGGTTTTCAATCTCTCCGGTCTTGTTGTCTACAAAGGATCAAACACACGGGGGAAATAGTAGTGGTGATTGAAACAAAAAGGAAATAAAGCAGTAAAGAGTTGAGGTGTAAACAATGGTGGAAATATGGACCGGGATCCCAGTATGTTCACTAGTGATGTCTCTCTCCCAAAAGACGATAAAAAAACTAAGTTGGGTGAACAAATTACAGCTGGCAATTGACAGAATTATAAACGCACCGCAATGCTAATTATGCCACAAGAAAGTTAGAGGCTCAATCGTAGGGACTGATACACGAGATAGCTTCTCGTCCCTCGTTGGTTACCCCAAGTGGAAGGTGAGATATAGCATAGCAGCAAGTTTCCCTTAGCGAAGATGCTAAGGTTTAAAGTATCGAACCCGTAGGACTCCTGGGTCGACAAGTAGGTGGTTCGGCAAGTGAGGCGCCGTTTGAAGATAATCACTTGCTTCCCCTGGACCTGCACACACAGAGATAACTTTGCTCCCAACGAGTTCAGAGGAGTTGTCAATTCCTCCAGCCTTGTTGTTTACAAAGGATAAAAAGCACGGGATAATAATGATAGTGATAGCAACTGAAAAGTGAATACTGAAAGTAAATTGATAGTGTAAACAGTGGTGGAGGTATGGACCTGGATCTCATGATGTTCACTAGTGATGTCTCTCTCCCAAAAGACGATAAAACAGCCATGCGAGGTAAACAAATTACAGCTGGACAATTAACAGGATTATGTCCGCAAACCAATGATAATTATGCAAAACAGAAAGGAAGAGGCTCAAAAGCACGGGCGGTACGCCAAGACATGTAGACCGAAATCCATATGCATCTACCCACTAATCATCCACCTTGAGATATCTATCCAGAACATCTCGCTGGTATTAAGTTGCGAATCCCACCCAAAGTGTAAACTCAAAGCAACGGACAACTGCATTAAAGAACTTTGCGTAAAGTAAACAATCCTTGCACCCGCAAGTACAAGTACCGTTGTTTTCCCCCTTGTGGCAACAGCACATCCCCTAGACTCATGTTTCTGTCACTCAAGCTAGTCATCGGGGGGCATGAACCCACAATCATGCATAACACTCCCTCTTGGAGTCAGTACCTACTACTTGGCCAAAGAAATAAACATCAACGGAGAACATGCAAGAGTTACTCAAGAACATAAATATAAAAGAAGAGAATCAAATATATAACTCAATCACAATCTGAACATAATCTCATAATCCATCGGATCCCAGCAAACTCAGCATAGCAACAGCAGAAAGATTACATATGTGCATCGATCATGTAGGGCAGCTCACGAGGTATAATCTATGAAGAACAAAGAGGGGAGGAGAACTTCACATAGCTACTAATCATGGACCCATGGTCCAAGGTGAACTACTCACGGTTCATCCGGGAAGCATCCATGGTGGTGGAGAAGCTCCCGGAGGTGATTCCTCCCTCCGGCAGGGTGCCGAGAAGAGGTCTTCTGGTGCTCCCGATCTTGGAAGCACAGCGGCGGCGGAACAGAGGAGAGATCGCGAAAAAGGGTTCTGTCCCTGAGGGTTTCTCGTCACGGGAAATAAATAGGCGAAAGGGGGTAGCCAGAGGTGGGGAAGGGGCTCCAGGCGCCCCCTAGCGCGGCCAGGGGCCTGGCCGCGCCCTCTGGCCTCATGGACCCCCCATGGCTCCCCCTGGCCCCTCCTGGGATCTTCGCGAAGCTTCCGGTACGCTGATTTTTCCTTTATTTTTCCCGGAATTTTTCTGGTTCTTTTAATAAGGGGGAAACCTGAAATAGAAAAACAGCAGAAAACAGGAACTGGCACTGGGGTGCACTGAGTTAATAGGTTAGTCCAAATATGATCAAAAGTGTGTGGAAGTTCATCAATATCATAGAAATATCACACAAAAGAAGCATGGAGCAAGCAGAAATTATAGATAAGTTTTGGACGTATCAACATCCCCAAGCTTAATTCCTGCTCGTCCTCGAGTAGGTAAATGATAACAAGCATAATTTCTGTGGTGACATGCTAACAACCATATAAGAACTTTGTAAGTAAAGCAATCAAATCTTGCAATTCAATTCAAGTCATAACAAGCAAGAGTCTATATCTAGTATTGAAACAAGCAACATAAGAACATAAAGGTGCAAGAGCTCTCGCTGTCCGTGACTCGAATGTCTCCAAATGGTGTTTGCGTGCAAGAAAGGGATAGGGATATACGAGAAAAAGTATTTTTATTGTTGAGAACTCAATCTACTAAAGTGTCACACTTGGTCTTCTTTGGAATCTTATCTTGACTCATCCCCAGACCACAAGCCAGGTACAAGTCAAAATGATCCACTCCTTTTCGACATTTTGAGCACTCATGCAATGGATGAGTGTAAGCAAGAAATTTGACACTTAGGATGGCAAAGAGAAAATAAGGTGGAGGAGGAAGACAAAAAGGTGTGAAAGGCTCACATCAATGAGGACAATCATAGGCGAGAGAAAGCCAAATGATAGATATGATGTGAGGAGTAGGGATTGCCATGCAACGGATGCACATATGAGCTAAAATCTCTCCAATGGAACCAGTGGGGGTGCATCCAACTTGCTTGCTCAAGAAGACCTAGAGCTCATTTGAGGAGGCTCATCATTGGAATATACAAGCCAAGTTCTATAGTGTGAAGGTCCCCACATAGTTATATGCATGAATGATAATCTCTATGGAGTACAAGATACAAGATGGAGTACGAGTGTGGATCTTCTCAAAAAATAATAGTAGTGTGCCCCCTTCTCTCTTTTATTTTTTTTTCTCTTTCTCTTTTTTTCTGTTTCTATTTTTTTTTTGTGGACTCAATGGCTCTTTATATGTAACTCTCATTTTTCCTCTTTGGGATCTTTTAATTTGTCCTCTTTGGGATCTTTTAGTTTGTCCACTTTGAGATCTTTTCCTCACTTTGGGGCAACACTCTATATATTACATAAAAGTATAGAAGATCTTTCACACTTTACAAAGTACTCGAATCCTAAAAAAAATGTAAATATCATGATGTATGCAAATGTATGCCTCTGCCAGTATAGCAGGATATGCAATGATACTAGCGCGTCATGTAGCAATGATTAGGGCAAGGCCCAACTAGCATGCGAATCATCGATCAAGAAAGTAGCATGTATGACATGAAGATCAAGTCATGAGAAGATGGATGTTGCATGGCAATATATCTCGAAAAGGCTATGGAAATGCCTTGATAAGTAGGTATGGTGGATGTTTTGAGGAAGGATATAAGGAGGCTTATGATGACAGAGCGTATCGTGCCAAGGGTTTGGATGTACCGGCGAAAGTGGACGCTAACTCTCGGAGTGAGAAGAAAGAAATGCACGGCACGGGAAAGGCTAGAAAAATATGGGAAGGTGGAAGTGTCAACTTTCGAATACTCACATTAGTCCGAAGAACTCGTGCACTTATTATCGGTAACTCTCAATCTAATAAGGAGGTTCACAAAGAGACAAGTACCCCGAGGAGGAGTGTATGGGGGTTTGGTTATCCTTGCGCATCCTCGACTCATGGTACGTGAGTGTACTCTAATATTCAACCCCTCAGAAGAGTAGTGATCCAACTAGTAGCTAAAGTTCTCAACTAATTTGTAGGTTTTTGAAAATAAACACGGATTGCCCAAAATACGACATCTATCACTAATAGGATAAAGCTCTTGACACCAAAAGTCCAAACATTACTCAAGACAACACCTCAAAACTATTGCAAGTTACTACTTCAAAAAGAATAGCAACCTCAATTACCTACTTCAAGTCAAGAAACAAAACTCAGTGCAACAGGAAAACTCTCTAAACAAGGTAAACATGAAAACTCAAGAGATTTCCAGCAAAAAACTAAATAAAAGCTCTTTTAAAAGATAAACATGAAATCTAAGAGCAAAGCATGACAACAGCTACGGAAAGATAAAGAACAAACACAGCAAAGATAAGCATGAAAAGTCCTATGTTGTGTTCTAAATTTTGGAAGTGGAGCGTGTTTCTCTCCCACACAAAGAAATCTGGGTTCTAACTTCTTATGAACAGCAAGCAAAGCTAAACAAAACTAAAAACATAACCTAAGAGCGAGACGCTTCAAGAATAGCACATAATGCATGAAGCGATAAAAATATAGTGAGACGAGAGACGAACTGATAAATGTCGGTGGAGAAGGGGATGCACGGGGGCATCCCCAAGGTTAGACGCTTGAGTCTCCTTGAATATTTCTTGGGGATGCATGGGGGCATCCCCAAGCTTGAACGCTTGACACTTCTTAATCTTCTTCCATCATCTTCCCTCGCACACTTGAAAACTCCCTTCATACATAACTCATCATAATCTGATTAGAGAGGTTAGTACCCATAATAAAATAATTTTTTATCTACTGGAAATAAAGATAACCTTCAAGAGCTACTGTTTCCCAAGATTTCCAACAAGTTTTTGCAAAGAAAAAGCAGCTTAAGGTTTGCAAAACGAAGAAAAGGCAAAACAGGACAGAATCTGTGAAAAAGAGACCAGCATATAAAACGAATATTTTAGGGATACTTCTGAAACTCAAATCAAAAAACTCAGAACATATGAAAGTTTCGTAATTTTATAGAGCACGCTGTGTAAGAAATTCAGCTCAAAATGATGAACTGGGATTTTTCTCTGATTTTTCTAGTCATGAGGACAGAATCTGTTTTCTGGACAGCATGTAACAACTTTCACTCCCCTTGTCGTATGAGGCTATAAAAGGCAACAAGCTTGGAACATAAACATACAATGATTTTGCCACAGTATTAAAAATCATCAAGATCACTAAAAACAGAAGAAAAACAAAAAGGAAAACCTAAATTCGTTGCGGGCTGCCTCCCGAAAGCGCTTCTTTAAAGCCATTAGCTAGGCTTAAAGATTATAAAAGATGCTCTCACAAGAGAATAGGAATTTTAGCAAAAGAGAGCATCAGAAGCAAATTTGAAACACATTTAAGCCTTACCCACTTCCTATGCCTAGGAATCTTGTAAGAAAATAAATCAAAGAAGCACAGAGAGACAAGCATAGGAAGGTGGAACAAGAACATCTTCAAAACTTTCAACATAAAGAGAGGAGTTTTAGTAATATGGAAGTTTCTACAACCAAACTTCCCTCTCTCAAATTTATTTTCAGTAGTATCATGAACAACATCAAGAATATAACTATCACATAAATCATGTTGTTCATTAATGTAAGCACACGTGTATAGTTTTCAACACGGTCTTTAGGATTATAAGATAAATGCAACCCATCACATTGATCCTTGATAAGAGCACAATTCTCCGGAATATGATTTGTAGATTTCAAAAGGATAAAAGGACAATCAAGTGTGGGTGCAATAGAAAAAAATTTGTGCTTAACATGAGAAACTATAGAAAGTTCATTTCCGTAAGCATCATCCATAGTGGCATCACGGCCATAAGCATAGAAGGCATCAACTTCATCAAAAAGGGATATTTCAAAAGAATCCATAGGATCATAACACTCATATAAGGTAAGAGTCAAAGAGTTACTCTCATTAGAAGGTAGACGTGGATGGCTCCATTCTTCCTCCTTTTGTTCGTCACTCTCCTCCTCTTTTTCATCCAAGGAGCTTTCAGGTTCACCAATTTCTTCTTCCATAGAGTCCTGCAAATCATTAGTCTCTTCCTTCGGGGAAGAGATTCTCTCAAGATGATCAGTAATATAATAATTTGCATCATAATTTTCCAAACAATAGTTAAGTATAGCAAGACTCTCAGATTTGTAAGGGGCATCATCAATATTTTTAAGAAGAGAAGTAATTTCATAGGCACCCTTATAAGCAATAAATTCTTCTATTCCCTCTGCATCATAAAAATCATAGCTTCCCTTAGCATAAGAAGCTAAGGTTTCATCATCATTGTACTCACATTGGAAATCAAGGTGTTTGTGCCTCATAAAGCAACAAGATTCATCCCTGCAGAAAGATATATTATATATTGAGCACAAGTTTCTAGCATACTCATACAATTGATGTATTTGTTTCCATAAGTGTATCCCCTTTTGAGACAAACGGTGTTCCTTGTACCACTTTTGTTGATCCTCGGTGAATCCTCCGTGCCAATAAGATCTTAGTTTCAAAGAAGTCAGACATTGATTGGCAAGTAAGGAAATAGACATACTATATTTTTGGGTTTTTTGATAAAGGACACAAAGATAAAAACTGAAAGATAAACTAACAAGACTAAAAATCAAAGATAAAAGATAGTGTGCAACTCCCCAATCTTGAAGAGTGGAGTCCCCGGCAACGGCGCCAGAAATTTGGCGGTTGACGAGACCACTCTTTTTGCCTCCTTGCAATCCCCGGCAACGGCGCCAGAAATTTGCTTGATACACGAGATAGCTTCTCGTCCCTCGTTGGTTACCCCAAGTGGAAGGTGAGATGTAGCGTAGCAGCAAGTTTCCCTTAGCGAAGATGCTAAGGTTTAAAGTATCGAACCCGTAGAACTCCTGGGTCGACAAGTAGGTGGTTCGGCAAGTGAGGCGCCTTTTGAAGATAATCACTTGCTTCCCCTGGAACTGCACACACACATATAACTTTGCTCCCAACGAGTTCAGAGGAGTTGTCAATTCCTCCGGCCTTGTTGTTTACAAAGGATAAAAAGCACGGGATAATAATGATAGTGATAGCAACTGAAAAGTAAATACTAAAAGTAAATTGATAGTGTAAACAGTGGTGGAGGTATGGACCTGGATCTCATGATGTTCACTAGTGATGTCTCTCTCCCAAAAGACGATAAAACAGCCATGCGAGGCAAACAAATTACAGCTGGGCAATTGACAGGATTATGTCCGCAAACCAATGCTAATTATGCAAAACAGAAAGGAAGAGGCTCAAAAGCACGGGCGGTACGCCAAGACAAGTAGACCGAAATCCATCTGCATCTACCCACTAATCATCCACCTTGAGATATCTGTCCAGAACATCTCGCTGGTATTAAGTTGCGAATCCCACCCAAAGTGTAAACTCAAAGCAACGGACAACTGCATTAAAGAAATTTGCGTAAAGTAAACAATCCTTGCTCCCGCGAGTACAAGTACCGTTGGTTTCCCCCTTGTGGCAACAGCACATCCCCTAGACTCATGTTTCTGTCACTCAAGCTAGTCATCGGGGGGCATGAACCCACAATCATGCATAACGCTCCCTCTTGGAGTCACTACCTACTACTTGGCCAAAGCAATAAACAGCAATGGAGAACATGCAAGAGTTACTCAAGAACATAAATATAAAATAAGAGAATCAAATATATAACTCAATCACAATCTGAACATAATCTCATAATCCATCGGATCCCAGCAAACTCAGCATAGCAACAGCAGAAAGATTACATATGTTCCTCGATCATGTAGGGCAGCTCACGAGGTCTAATCCATGAAGAACAAAGAGGGGAGGAGAACATCACATAGCTACTGAGCATGGACCCATGGTCCAAGGTGGACTACTCACGGTTCATCCGGGAAGCATCCATGGTGGTGGAGAAGCTCCCCAAGGTGATTCCTCCCTCCGGCAGGGTGCCGGGAAGAGGTCTTCTGGTGCTCCCGATCTTGGAAGCGCGGCGGCGGCGGAACAGAGGAGAGATCGCGAAAAAGGGTTCTATCCCCGAGGGTTTCTCGTCATGGGGAATAAATAGGAGAAAGGGGGCAGCCAGAGGTGGGCCAGGGGCTCCAGGCGCCCCCTGGCGCGGCCAGGGGCCTGGACGTGCCCTCTGGCCACCTGGGCCCCCTGGCTCCCCTCTGGCCCCTCCTGGGCTCTTCGCGAAGCTTCCGGTATGCTGATTTTTCCTATTTTTTCCCACAATTTTTCTGGTACTTTTAATAAGGGGGAAACCTGAAATAGAAAAACAGCAGAAAACAAGAACTGACACTGGGGTGCACTGAGTTAATAGGTTAGTCCAAATATGATCAAAAGTGTATGGAAGTTCATCAATATCATCGCAATATCACACAAAAGAGGCATGGAGCAAGCAGAAATTTTAGATACGTTGTGAACGTATCAGGGGCAGTACGCTAAAAAAAGTAGACCGTTTATTCATCAACATCTACTCACTAATCATCCACCTTGAGATATCTATCCAGAACATCTCGCTAGTATTAAGTTGTGAGCCCCACCCAAAGTGTAAACCCAAAGCAACGAACAACTACATTAACAAACTTTGTGTAAGGTAAACAATCCTTGCAACCGAGGTTACAAGCACCGTTGTTTTCTCCCTGGTGGCAAAAACACATCCCCTAGTCTCATGTTTCTGTCACTCAAGCTAGACATCGGGGGCATGAACCCGCAATCAAGCATAACGCTCCCTCTTAGAGTTACTATCTACTACTTGGCCAAAGCAATAAAAATCAATGGAGAACATGCAAGAATTACTCAAGAACAAATATATAAAAGGAGAACCAAATATATAACTCATCACGATCTGAACATAATCTCATAATCCATCGGATCCCAGCAAAGACAGCATAGCAACAGTAGAAAGATTACATAGATGCCTTGATCATGTAGGAAAGCTCACAAGGGCCAAGAATTGAAGCACAAGGTTGGAGAGAAGACATCACATAGCTACTTTCATGGACCCATGGTCCAAGGGGGACTACTCACGGCACATCCAGGAAGCACTCATGGTGGTTGATAAGCTCCTAAATATCAATCCTCTCTCCGACAGGGTGCCAGGACGAGGTCTTCTGGCGATCCCGATCTCGGGATCGCAGCGGCGGCGAAACAGTGGCGAATTTTGCGGTGTGGGCTCTCTTTTCAGGGTTTCTGTACCATGGAGTAAATATAGGCCAAAGGAGGTCACCAAGGGGGTCCCACCCCTCCAGGCGGCCTCCTAGCGCGACCTAGGGTGGGGTCGCGTCCTTTGGCCGCCTGGGAGGTGGGTGGGCCCCCTTCGGCTCTCCTTCGGGCCTTCGGCGTCTTCTGGAACGTTGATTTTTTATATATTTTTCTTGTAATTTTTTGGGCACTGTAAATATGGGTATAAACCTGCAATTCACAGACATCAGCAGACAGAAACTGGCACTGTGTGCACTAAGTTAGTAGGTTAGTCCAAATATGTGTAAAAAGGTATGAAAGTGTAGCAAAACACATAGCAATGTCACACAAATAGGCATGGAACAAGCAGAAATTATAGATACGTTTGGGACGTATCAGGCGTCCACCTCCCTCCTGTTGCGCTACCTTTTGGAATGGGGTGGCGAGAGTGATGGTCACCGTTGTGGTGTACACGTAAGAGGTAGCGGTGGGTGCAACGGGGTCGTGCGGTGGGCGGCATTGTATGGTGGAGGCAGTGAAAACGAGGGAGAGAGCGATATCAAATTCAGGGCGTGGGCAGCGATATGAGGGGGTTGTTTGTGGGAAAGACTGATGGGCTAGCGAAGGATAAAGAGGCCAATCCTACCAGCGAGATGTTTTGGATTAGATATCTCAAGGTGGATGATTAGGAAGTAGATGATGATTGATAAACGGTCTACTTTTTTTGGTGTAATGCCTGCATGATTGAACCATGCACTCTCTTCTAGCATAATTAACATTGCGGTACATTCACAATTCTGTCAATTGCCTAGCTGTAAATTGTTCACCCAGTATAAGTTTTATTATATTCTGGGAGAGAGACGTCACTAGTTAATGCCATGATACCCCGGTCCATATCCTCATTATATATTCACACTGCGTAAACTTACTCACTTTTATTTCATTTCGTTGTTTTACTTTCTAGTTCTTCTACCCTTTGCGTGTAACATTTCGTAAACGGCAAGACAGAGGGATTGGCAAACCCTCTAAATCTTTGGGCGGAGTTTATTTGTAACTTTGTGTGCAGGTCCAAGTCAAGAAATTTCTAGCGCATTTGCTAGGGAAGAAAGACTACACCCGTCAACGATCGCATCAGAACAACTTCTGGGACCGTTGCCTGCTTAACCACCTACTTGTAGCATTCGGAGTCCTACTAGAAACATAAACCTTAGTATCTTACTTAGGAAAATTTGTTGTTATCTACATCACTAATCTTCCACTTGGGGTAATCAACGAGGGGGTGTGATCTACACCATCAGCAGGGCTTAACTGTAGCACACAAGTGTAAACTGGAGAAGTCCCGTAGGAATAAGTGGGAGGCGCAACATCAGAATACATGTTGGTGGATCTGTTTATGTTCTGGTCCCGCGAGACTTGATAGTGGCTTCGTAGCCTTCTATCTAGAAAATTGTGAGGCTTAGATAAGTTCTAGAGTGCCTAGGTTATACCCCTCTTTTATTTTCATCTAGTTTTCGAACTATGTAGCTGAACTTATTTGATTTCTTATAAAATTTGAACTGCTAGAAAAAGATGTGTTTATATTCTCTGAACTTTTCTATTGTCGTACTGATCTTATCTTAATGTACCTTTGTTCCTTTAGAAGTGCTTTCATTCAGTTAAATTATGTGCTTGCAATTATGTCGTTCCGTGCCGATCATGTGAAATGATGTGATTAGCTTCAGAAATGTTTGCAAACACTAATTGAAATGAGCTAAATTCTTTCGAAATAGTTGACTGTACTTTCTGAAATGTTACAAGATAGCAAATTCAAAAATTCCTAAGATATTCAACATATGTACCTCCTAATAAGACATACAACAAACGCTTCAACAAGCCAATAAAAATTTCATGAAAGTGTTTTTATTCTAGATCACTATCGTAATATTCTCGTTGTAGGAAATCTCAAAGTCACAAATGTATTTACGCTTTATTTCTCCAACAACGTGAATAGGAATTTCTTCTCCTTCTTCGTCATCAGGATCGATGTCTCTTTGTCATGAACATCAACATTCTCCTCTTCATCCTCTACGTTCACGGAAGCATCCTCCTTCTCCTCCTAAACATCAGCAACAATATAATATGTTGTAGTATTCCTTGATTTCTGGTAGGCTATTTTATTCGGTTCAACTTCATAACCGTAATTATTTTCTAAAACATCATATATACCTCTCAGCTCGATAGGCACAACCACCTTCCATGGATCACCATACTTTGTGTCCTCCAAATAAATAGATGTGTTAGCTTGGGACGCCAGCATGTATGGTGTTTTCCTTGTGCCAAAAGGGAGACGTATTTACACTTCGATAATAATCATCTGACATCATCTTCATCTCGTTCTTCCTACCGGCAAGGTCAAACCAATCATAGCGAAACACAAATGTTGATGTTTCAACACTGTACTCCAACTAAAGAACTTCTATAAAAAACCCATATATTTCACTATCTTCTTCAGAATTATCCATACATACCGTCAACATGATGCCAGCATTTTGAGTCCTTCTGTTAATATCTGCATCGACAATACGAAACAAAGAACTATTGACATGGAAGGCTTCCCACTTATATACACGGCATCCTGGTAATTTTAATACATCCTACAAAGGTTCGGGTACCCTTTTTAATTTTCTCACATGCTCCGCAGACCAATCAGAAAACTCATCCTTGTGCCTATCCTCCAAGTCCAGCACACCATTTTTATTTAATTCAGCATTGTAAAGACTCTGGAAAAATGTAAACTTGTGATGTATGAACTTACTTAAAATAGTTTGCAGAAGTGTACTACGAGTTAGTGAGGTGATAGAGTACTTACACGATATAGGGTTCTACTTCTTGATAGTTGTTAAGTAAATATTTATGAATTTTGGCCATATCCCCTCGCTATGGGAATACATGTAATATTTTGTTCCCAACGCCATGAGCAACACATGAAAATATACCTAGTTCTCCATTCCTAGGTTGAATATTTTGTATTTTTGACCACCATTCTTACCAATGTTCCTATCTGCAATGTTAAATCTGGTTTCTATACCATCTTTGAAATATCTGATGATAAATGTCGATCTCTCATCGAAGATATAGGTCTCGTCTATTGAACCTTCGGTCCTTGCTTTGTTACGGATAGTTCCCTTCAGTGTTGATATGTTCCAAATGTATCTACTTTTTCAAACATTTTTGTTCTTACTTCTCCTCTAATATGCAAGATTTGAATAGAACTTACACAGACTGACACTATTTTCACAAAGTTTCCTGTATGTCTCGTTTTTGTGCAGATACAAAAAGTTTCAAGAAAAATTCCAGAAAAATGAAAACGTACTTTTCAGGAGAAAAGAGCAATAGAGCCAAAAGGGGGCTCGGAGGGCATACACCAAGGAAGGAGGCGGATGGGGCGCGGTCGCGCCCTCTACCCGCCTGGGAGGCCTGGCCCATCTCCCCGGTCCTCCTTTGGCACGTATATGCTCCTCGCGAAGAAAACCTAGAAGATCATATCACTTTTTTGCTTCGCGTCACGGAGCCGCCAGAACCCTCTATTATTCGTCGGAGAGGTAATATGTAGGCTGATTCCGGCCTCCAGAGAGGGAAGATCGTCGCCATCGTCATCATCATCATCTCTCCATCAACCAACCATGATTCCCTCATCCATGTGTGAGTAATTCCCTGAAGTAGACAAAGGGAATGGTAGGGATTGTATGAGATTGTTCATGTAATAGCTTGTCAGATTGTTGGGGCATAATGCCTAGCATCCACTTTTGTTGTTTATCATCTTTTGTGCATCTTGTTGATCTTAATGCTTCACACTAGGGCCGAGTGTCATGATTTCAGATCTGAACATGTTATGTTTTCATGAATAAGTTTATGTTCTTGATCCTATCTACAAGTTGTGTGCACCTATTATATTCTGGAACTTGAAACCCCAAATTGAAATATTGGGATATCAAAAGGGAAGGGCTATAATTTGTGGAGTTAATGTATCCATGGAATGTTAATGTGTTGTTCCGGTGCTTTGTGAAAGGAGTGCTTAATTACCATAAGTTCAATGATTGGCCTCACTGAAATGGGATGGTTAGATAAAAGATGTTGTGCAAGTTCTTATGGCAAGAACGTACAACTATCTTTTGAATACATGCCTATGTTTGATTTATGCTTGGATGCTCATTCATTTATTTTTGGCGTGCCCCTTGTTATGACTATTACATGAAGTACCTTATCCATGCAGTGTCCGTTCATTCGTCCTTACGCTTCCAGTGTTTTTAGTCTTGATGTTTACTTGTTTAATTTTATTTACTATTGTTACTTTTGTTACTTTGATGCTACTTTTACTATCACACTACTGCTATCATCATACCATTGCTCGTAAAAATGGGAAGAGTGCATATAGTTTTAGTCAATAGATAAATGATTACCTATATGACACAAATTTTATTGTTGTGCTATCTTAAATGGCCCTATTTTTGCTTGATAGTTTGGTTGCAATGTGATCTTGATTGAATTAGATAGAGATCACTAATTAAGAGGTAAGGTCACTTTCATCTTTCCTGGTCGACACAAGTGCCAAATTGTATGTGCACCACTGGTCATGACCTAGAAGTTTTTCTTTTTTTTTGGTCTATTCAAAATGTTTTGTCTTTTTGAACCGCGCATCCAAATCACGAACCATTTTCACGATTGAATTTCTCGGCTCAAGGTCTTAGAAACTATATCCCATATTGATAAGTTTTGGTAAAAAAATCTACGAAAAAATACATCAAAAGGGGAAAATGAGAAATGAAAGAAACTAGAAAACAAAGAAAAACGATAACCGCAAAAGCACAAATTTTCTCGTGGAGGCACATATTTTGCTTCTTGTGGAGGCATGATTTGCTTAAAATGGAGGCACGTATTTTTCACAAACTGCGTATTTTCCTTTGCTAGGAAGCACATATTTACTTCTCGCGGAGGCATAAATTTGCTTCTTGTGGAGGCATGATTTGCTTAAAATGGAGGCACATATTTTTCACGAACTGCGTATTTTCCTTTGCTAGGAAGGAGATATTTACTTCTCCCGAAGGCATAAATTTGCTTCTCATGGAAAGCATAGCTTTTTAACAAATTGTTTGTTTCGTTTTTGAAAAGCATATATTTATATTAGATTGCTTCTCGGAAACTTCATTGTCCTCAACAACAACAATATACAAAGAGTGCACTTTCTTGTGTAGCAAGTTTGGTCAAATCTATAAAACCTAAATAGTTCATCCCCACTAACTTATTTCTCTTGACATACAAGTATCCACATCATTAAGTAGATCCATCATATATAAACTTTTTTCCACTAACTTTTCATGCACATGCTCCCATTAAATCTGCATATGCATGCAGCCTTTCACAAATAAATATTAATTTTTGCACTCATCCTCATGATATAGTGGTGATCTTTTTTTATAGAAAATCAAATTATGAGTTACCTCGCACTTTATTTTTCTATGCGATAATTTTTTTATGAATGTGTATATATAGTTGGTATCGTTGTATTGTGTTAGGTTTAGCCAAGGGTGATTTCTCCATTGTCTCTACTCAATGTTGTTTTCATTTCAGATCATCTCGCTGATATATTGTCAAGGTAATAAATTAATAAAATAAAAATCACACTCATTTTTGTTTCTTTCATCAATTTTTCTTTGATTTTTAATTTAAACAATATTTATTTCAAAAAATAATTTATAACCAAATTATACTATGTTTCATACAGAAATTTCGTTTTTAAACATTAAATTATTTGTTAATAGTTTATTTAAATCGTTGTCCAAGAAAAGTTAATATAGATGCTCATTTCTTAACTACTCAAGTGGTAGATGAACAAAAAAATCATGAGCTATGAATCCCATAATTTTGTATCCGGTGTAATTGAAAATAATACTACTACTTCAATCCATGATAAGGTTAAACTTTTTGATTTATGATCTTTTATTTTAGTTCAATTCTAAACTGAGATTATCGACACTTGGATCAGAGAGATTAGTAACTAGTATTTGCGAAGGGCCGGAGGTCGAATTTTATTAAGATTAGGTGAAGAAAAAGCAGTACAACGGGCTTCCAGTCTATGCGCGGTAGACCTAAAGCAGTCCAGTACAGAAAGAACAAAAAAACCTATGCAGACCACACCCTCGGACGTGTCAATAATACATCATGCCGACCTCCAGGCTCTAATATCCTCTCTGATCAAATCCAGGACCCTGTCCGTGGTACTCACCATATTGTCAAAAATCCTAGCATTTCGCTCCTTCCAAATCTTCCAGTGCACAAGAATGGTTAGAGTGTCGAAATTCTTCCGAGCAGGTTTAGGGATACCTTTCCTCGCAGCTAACCACCACTCCTCAGTGTTGCGGAAGGCGTCCGAAGGGATGATGAAATCTTCAGCGGACCAAACTCTGAAATTGCCCCAGAATTGCTGCGTGAAGGTGCAATGGAGGATAAGATGCGTGCAGTCCTCCGGTTCCGTGTTGCATAGAGGGCAAGTTCCATTAGGCGGCCAACCCCGCCTCTCCAAATTGTCAGCCGTTAAGCATCTACGATGGTGAATTTCAAAAAAAAACTTCTACAATGGACCGTGAGCCACATGAAAAACTTCAGTTTCGAGGGAGCCTTGGACTTCCAGATTGGCTTATTGCAAGCGAAAGGAATGTTGACCATAAGGTCCAATTTATAGGCACTGTGCACCGAAAAAGTCTCATTTTCCGTAAGCTTCCACAGAAGAAGAAAAACTACTCCCTCCGATCCAAATTAATTGACACTCACTTTGTACTACAGTTGTACTAAGTATGCGTCAATTAATACGGATCGGAGGGAGTAGTATATTCCGATCCTCAGAAGAAGAAAAACTAATTATCGCTGACTAAAAAACAAACACTTTGTATACAGGGATTACCATCGATCAAGGTCTGTGCGATCTCACGGAAGACATGGAAACACTCCACGTGATGAGCATCACACTGAAAGAGCACGAGCCCAGCAATTCCCAAACAAACAGGCGCCGTCGCCTACGTGCTCCAACATGCCTGTGAATCGCGCGATTATGCGAATCCAGGCTAAGCACGGCACCCCAGGCGCTACAGTTCCAACTCTCCACAGTTCCAGAAGCGACCCCTACATGGTTAGGGTTTAGACTGGAATATGATGGCAAATCTGGGAGTCTTTCTAGGTGGTTCTCTCTCTCACACACTGACGTTTGGAAAGAGATCAATAACTGGCTGGTGATCAATGTCTACCTCCATGCTTTCGAAGGTTTTTTTTTTTTTTTGAAAACGCTTTCGAAGGTGGGTTCTTCTTCGTTTCTACGTGGAGTGGGCACGTTTACGGAACCGGCGGTCTCTGCTTGCAGGTAGAGAGGCTGAGAGAGAGAAGCAGGGAGGGAGCATTTCAATCCTGGGGTCTCGCATAATAGGCCCACCCCAAATTGATCCATGTTCGACCCCAGCTCGATCCACGGGTGAAATGAGACGCGCCACGTGTAATCAGTGGAAAAAAATTGTCGCTGAGATTTCTAGTAATACACCACACAAAATAGGATGTACTCCCTTCGTTTAGAAATAACTATTTCAATTTTTATATTAATTTTAGTACAGTACAAAATTGTAGTACTAAGGTTGAAATAATTATTTTAAGATGAATGGAGTATTAACGTTTAAGAATAACAAAATAAAAAGGTCAATTTGTTTATGAACATTGATTTGGAGCGATCAGTCGCTCAGGCAAGCTGAAGCGAACGAGAGGGATTGCTCGTGCTTGCCAGAATCCAACTACAACGTGATCCCAATAATTCATCAGTTGGGCAAAAAAAGATTCGATTTAATCATGGCTAGTATAAAAAATGAATATAAAGAAATGAGAAAATGTTATAAAATTAATTTTATAATGTAAAAGGTTCACATGCCAAAATATGTATAGATTCACGCAAAAAAAGTTGCAAAAAATATATAATTATCACGGGACTATATGAAACACTATTTAAACATTATAATTGCTATTTTTTGCGGACACATTATAATTGATATTTAACACAGAAATATACAATGGAAAATTAGCTATGACATTTTTTTATATAGAAAAATAATTGGTGAAATTTCCCATAGTCTAAAAAAAATTCAGTGGTCCAAACTCTAAATTTGCCGTGGTCCAAAACTAAAATTTCATGGTCTGTAAGCTAAATTTGCCATGGTGGAAAAAGTAATTTTTCATGTTCTATAAATTAAATTTTCCATGGTTTAAAAGTAACATTTGCTATGATCTGTCAACAAAATTTGCCATGGTTGAAAGGGTAAATTTTCATTATCTGTAAACTAAATTTTCCATGGTATCTACACTAAGTTTATTACATATTCAAAAACTAAAAATTTCATGGTTTAAAAAAATTGCCATGTTGCAGAATTGAATATTATTATAGTTCAAAAATAAAAAATGCTGCTACAAAAACTAAAAATTTCAAGTAATTAATTTGCTATGGTTGAAAATAAAGTTGCCATGGTCTATAAATTAAAATTTCCATGGCAAGATTAAAAAATTGAACAAAAAATAATTTGGGCATATATCTAAACCTTTTTGCGTATTTTTATATCCAGTGAAAAAGTAAAATTAACATGTATCGAAAATATATAGTTTTATCATTTTTCGCATATCTTGCCATCTCTAGGTAAAGGTAGAAAAAGAGAGACTCCGGGATTGAAACCCAGGTATCCCTAGATAGAGGAGACATGAGGTTGCTATTGCGCTAGTTACGTGTATTTGATGAGTGAGGCGTTCACGCTTCTTTAGGTTAGAGCGAACAAATAAAAATAACTTATGTGACCATCTAGTTAGCTTTGTGATCTGTGTGAAGGATCGAGTGGTAGAGATTAGATCGCGCTAGGAGATACTTTTTTGGGTGTTCGCTCCCTATGACTTCCCGTTATTTATTTTCATTTGCATAGAATTATTTTTTATTAAAATTGTTGCAAAGAGATTTCGACCTCCTAGCAACGGTGAAAGAACCAAACAAATTGACTATTGTGTCAAATGTCAATATGTACTACCGTCGTCCTGGATTACTTGTCATAGAAATGGATGTATCTAGAACTAAAATACATCTACATATATTCATTTGTGCGACAAGTAATTTGGGACGGAAGGAGTATATATTTAGAATAGCGGGTACATAGTTTTAGACCGTGCAAACTTTGACTTCAATTAAGGATATTCTTAAAATTAACGTTCTAGCTTCTTGACATACCCATCTAGCCTTATCGCACATCTCATTAGAATATGATGCTAAGGTGATTGTTAAACGGTGAAGAGCCAGAGATCAGGAACGATGAAGATGGATCAGACTTTGGAGCGATTAGTCGCGCCTAAGTCTCCTAAAACGAATGTTTTCGTTCCTAGGATCGTGTGGGGTGACCGACTAGTTGATCGCGCTAGATCAAATAGGGCGTGAATACCTTCCAAATACAAGTACACAATACTAGCTTAGTGGTGACATCCTCTTGTGTCAACCAATGAGACTTGAGTTAAAATCCCAGTTTTCCCTTTTTTATTTTTACTTTTTCTTAGTATGGCGGGAAAATTCAGAGTAAAATTGTTAAAATATATTATAGATAGTACATAAAACTTTTGTAAAAAAATATCTTTTTCCCCTTTTTTATTTGATGGTGGAAAATACTGTATTGAGAAAAAACTTATTCCTTATAACATTTTCCCAGTTTTCCCTTTTTTATTTTTACTTTTTTTATCAAGTATGGCGGAAAATGCAGAATAAAATTCTTAAAATATATTTATAGATACATAAATTTTTTGTAACAAATATATTTTCCCCTTTTTTATTTGATGGTGAAAAAATATTGTATTGAGAAAAAACTTATTCCTTATAACATTTTCCATGATCCATTAAATAAACTTTCCATGCTAAAATAATTAAATTCACCATGGTATAAATACTTATCTTACCATGTTATATATACAACAAATGCTATGTCAAAAAAATCATACTACGTAACTCAATTGCCATGCTAGATATAGTACAAATTCCATATAAAAAACATTTTCCATTCTGTATGTACTATAGTTGTCATGCTATATATATACTACAATTGCCATACTATATATATACTGCAAAGGGCGTGTCAAAAAGAAAAAAATTGTCATGTTATATGTACTACAATTGTCATGCTACGTATAATACAAATGTCATATCAAAAAGAAAACATTTTCCAGGCTATATGCACTACAATTACCATGCTATATCTATCTATATCTCTTATAAAGCAAAATTCCACTAAGATGTATTTACGATGTCTATGTCAACATACAAGCTATCCACATCATCCACTATTGTAGTCAATCATTTGTCCATGTCAACCACTAAAAAATCCTAGTAAAATGCATTTATGGTATCTGTCTCAACATGCAAGCTATCCACATCACCCACTATTGTAGCCAACATTTATCCATGTCATCACCCACTATTGTAGCCAACATTTATCCATGTCATCACCCACTATTTATACCTTTTTAATTTACATTGTAGAGTTCTTATAGAGATTTTCACTGCAATGCGCGGGGTATTCTTCTAATATACTACAAATGACATGTAAAAAAACATTTTCCATGCTATATATACTACAATTGCCATGCTATATATACTACAAATACCATGTCAAAAAAGAAAACACGTGTCATTCTACAGAACTACAATTACCATGCTGAAGAAGCTCAAACTATCATATCCAAAAAAGATATTTACTGCCATGTCCAAAAAATCATATTTTCCATCCTACATAAGTAAAAATTCCGTGCTATACAAACTTAATTTGCCATGTTGTTATGAACTTAACTTGCCATGTTTTATATAAAAAGGGTAAATTTTCCATCTATGCAGAACTATTTTGCATGTTTTTTGCTCCTAAGTATTAAAAAACAAAGAAAAAACTTGCCATGGTAAACTATAAAAATAACAATAAAATCGCATTGAATAAAATGGGGAAAAAATTAAAAGTAAACTTGTCATCTATCTAGTACTATTTTTATGAATTTTTCAACCTAGGTACATAAGAACAAAAAAAAGTGGGAACCAGGATTGAAACCTAGGTCTAAAGGCGCAAGGGGGTGATCCCTAACCAATAGGCTAGGTGTGTTTGCCTGTGTGAGAGAGGTGTTCCTGTTGTATATATTCTAACGCGAACAACTACAGTACCACATGTGCTTTAAGCTCTGTGCGCTAAATCAAAAGATGGAGAGGGGGTCGCGCGAGATGACTCGGAAGCCATTGTGCGCTCTATATGGTTTAGGTTTAAGATTTGTCTCAATCCTCCCGGAGAAGTAAGAGGCTAGTGGGAATTTGATTTTTTTTAATTGAGATTCATTGTTTTTTTTCATTCAATTGAATTTCATTGGACGTGATGCCAATACAGGTGCACATCTCTGTGCCAAACAAGCTTCGGCTAGTAGAAAGATATATTTTTGTATAAATTTTGTACCCTTTCCGTTTCTAAATATAAATATTTTAGAGATTTCATTATGAACTATATACGAATATATATAGATGTATTTTAGAGTGTAGACAGTGGCGGAGCTAGGGGGACCAGCAGGTGCCCTGCCCCTCCCCCCCCCCCCCCTATGCATGGTTACATCAAGGGATTTTTTACGCATATAAGGCTAGATTAGGTATGATTTTGGAGAAAATTGTATGTTTGGCCCCCTCTAACAAAAGATTAGCATGTTTGGCCCCCTCTAACAAAAGATTAGCATGTTTGGCCCCCCTTAGTGATCAATCCTGCATCCCCCCTGAGTGTAGATTCACTTATTTTACTTTATAATGAAATCTTAAAAAACCTTATGCTATTTTATAACGAAGGGAGTTGGGAGTAGTTGATTCTTGCTGATTGATGACAGACTGGAAGCCCTTGTTTCAAAAAAAAAAGAACAGGGAAGCGAGAAGCAGCTAGCCCGATCGATTTTTTTTTAAATAATACATTTATTAAAAAAACAAAAATAATGCACGTTTTTAAAAAATTCCATAAATAATACACCCTCGGCCACGGCGTGGCCAACTGGATCCAGTTGGTCACGGCCTGGCCGATTGGATCCAGTTGGCCACGCCGTGGCCGATAGGCGTGGTTGGAACCCAGCAACCATTCAATTGGCTAGTACACATGCAGTCGGCCACGGCCTGGCCGACTGGGCCAATTGGCCACGGCCAGGCCAACTGGATAAAAAAAGTTTTTTCTAAAAAAACGAAATATGCACCATTGGCCTCACGAACTTTCGGCGCTGAGGACACCGGGATTGGAATGCTTTCGGTGGTGAGGTGACAGGGATTGAAACGCTTTCGGCGCTGAGGAGACAGGTCCAGACACTTTCGGCGCTGAGGAGATAGGGTTGGGACACTTTCGGCGCTGAGGAGACATTGATTGCGCTAACTTTGAGGAAAGTAGTAGCGCACTGAGGCTCGTCGGTTCTTTAAAAAGACCTCATCTTTGCCTCTTTTTCTCCTCATTCACTCTTCTCCTTTCGTAGTGATGGTGAAGGCTCAAGCTCGAAGAATAAGAAGAAATCAAGTGGTGCATCACCAAAGCTGGCTGAAGATAGTGATGATGACTTTATGCCAGACAAGCACGGAAACTTACCATGGAAAAAAACAGGTAACAGTGTTGCATCAGTTTCATCCAAGAAGAAGAAATCAAGCGATGCATCAGCAAAGCCCGCTAAAGATAGTGATGATGACTTTATGCCAGACAAGCACGGAAACTTACCGTGGAAAAAAATCAGGTAACAGTGATGCATCAGTGTCATCCAAGAAGAAGAAATCAAGCGATGCATCAGCAAAGCCCGCTGAAGATAGTGATGATGACTTCATGCCAGACAAGCACGGAAACTTACCGTGGAAAAAAAAGTGTTGACGACTTTATGTACTGTTAGCGATAAGCACTACGTTGTATCTTACTTTCAGTTTAAGTGGTTTCATTTAATTTATGTCGTACCATGTCGTACGATTATTAGCAAGAATAATGATGAAGAGTTGATGTAGTGAATATGTTTGATACATAAAAACATAATCATACGTAGAATAGGCATAAGTCTCATACATAGAATAGGCATATGTCTCATACATAAGCATAGGCATAAGTCTCATACATAGAATAGGCATAAGTCTCATACATATAATAGGCATAAGTCTGATAGGGAGGAGCTTCAAGGATGGCGTCTGGGACGGCGGTCAGGAAGTGTAGTAGGCGTCGTCCAGCCATACCTGTGAGGTTCCCTAAATTGCCGAAGAGGAATCTCAGAACCGTCCTGATCATACTGTGTCTCCTGGGTGGGGCCTGGTGGAGGAGTCGAATACATGTCTATCCAGTCGTTCTGCTGCGACATGTAATCATGTGTACTGTCCTCAGGATCTGGTTCACTAGCCCACACAGATCCAGACATAGGCGTATCATTTCCGATTCATGTAGGATGAAACATAAGTACTGAAGACAAATGTAGTTCCAATTATAATTATAAAGTGACATACCCTGCTGTTGTGACGCTGGGTGAAACAAGGGAGGACCATCCTGCGGGTACTGCAATGCTGAACCTCCCGCCTGGTCAGGACGGGGTGGCTGATACGGGTAGCTAGACATGGGACCGCTGCTGGTACTGCCATGTTGAACCTCCCGCCTGGTCAGGACGGGGTGGCTGATACGGGTATCTAGACGTGGGACCCTGCTGCTGGTACTGCCATGTTGATCCTCCCGCCTGGTCAGGATGGGGTGGCTGATACGGATAGCCAGATGTGGGACCTTGTTGCTCTACACGTGGACGCAGGTGGTGTCAATGCTCAGTGGAGGAACGCGGTGGTCGCTATAGAGGATGATGTTGAACAACATCTGAAGTGCGGTTGCACGTGATAACATCGTAGAGAGCTCGTAACTTCTGTTGAATGCGTGCAAAATGACTCCGGTATGGAAAAAGAGGGCCTGACGATGATGAACGTGCAAGCGCATTCATCTCATCCCTCAGATCGAGTGTAATGTCAGCCTGGAATTGAAACGATGATTTAATAAGTAACCACATCAACGTATTAGTTAACTAAATGCATTTGGTAAAGAGAATATATGTTACCGCTAATTGTCTGGAGCCGGAAGTATCAAAGCTGGGGTACGTGTCCCCCGTAGCAGGGACGGGCATCACCTCAGGGCGAGAGTGCTGACTGATGTGCAACCGTGTTCCGGCCATGTACCGTCGCAAATAGACATTGAATTGATGGATATCAAACCTGACATCCTCGTTCCAAATGCGTGTCGTGGCAGTCTCCCACTCTGTAATGTATGGTTGAACTCTCTGAAGCCACTGAGTGAGTGTCCTATTTATCCCCTTCCTTGTGATCCTAAAATTGTGGTTTGTGTTCAAGAATTAAATAATACATACACTGATGGATCAACTAAATAAATTGTATGCACACATATGGAATGTTAATAATACCTGTGAATTTCTGGTGGCAGTGGATCCTCTGTAGACGGAGGGTCAACCAACTGTTGAAGACCAAATTTCCTCATAACTCTTTGTTGCGCCATCACCTCGACGAAGACATCAAACATGATCTTTGATTTTGTCATCCAATAATCCCGATCCCTTGTGCATAGAACAGAAATACCGTGGGGGTATCTTGCAGATATGGCTTCTCGTGTATATGGCTGCCAGATCACACCAGTGTACACATCGAACTGCTCGTTTAATGTTGTGTAGGCTCGCCTTATCTGTTCAGTAGCAAACCGTATCTGTGCAAAATAACAGTTAGCGAAAGTTAGCAAAGGATCTTTGTGACAAATTATGTTGCAATGCAAGAAATTGTAGCATGACACATACCTTGCAACGTGTCCAACACATGCCGAAAGTAGGCATGTCTATGCGAGTAGCATCGTTCAGCTCATCGGAAGGCCAATTGTCCTCAATATGTATGTTCGGACGTCCTATAGAGAACCTCTCCCACGACCACAACTGTAAAAATATAGGGCAACCGAGAAGGGCTACCTTGTTACCTGGCGGCAACGTGCAACCCTTGCACATACCTCGGTAAGTAGCCGCTAAAACCGCAGAACCCCAACTCCTCTGTGTGATATTCTTAAGCTCCACAGCTGAAGCGATCTCCAGTGCAATTCCAATGTAGCGCGCGCTAATACTTGTCACATGGTTCTCTGTGAACATCACCTTCCCTAGAAGCCACAAAAGGTATGCCTCTAGGCTCCGTGTGATCTGTGTCGCTGTCAACGGTACATGTGGATACCCCGGAAACTTCTGAATCTGTATTGAGTAAAGAGAAGGTGTTACTAAATAAGGAAAGTACTTCTGAAACGAGATAATATATGAACACAGAAATGTGAACTTACCTGAAAATTTAGAAACCAGTCATACTTAGGTCCATGAGCCTCTGAGGCAAAGTCCGGAGAACCTTCATACAAATGCGCGAAGCGCGCTGCCATATCATTTTGCCAAGTAGATGTTGCCGCCAGAGGTCCAATGGCTGACCCCGCCAATGGTAAACCCAACAAGAAGGACACATCCTCCAGAGAAGGAGCCATCTCTCCCCAACGAAAGTGGAACGTGTGAGTCTCAGGCCTCCATCGGTCCACTAAGCAACTCAGAAGAGACCCGTCAATGGTGAGGCGTGTAGAGGTTTCCGTGGCTTCAACAAGACGCGCGAAAGGTAAAAGCCCAGCCCATTTCAACCTGCATTAAATAAAACAAGACGCGCGAAAGTTTCAACCTTTGATGTACATGATCGAAAGAATTAAATACAAATAAAGAACAAATTAAAACCTAGCTTCTTCCTCTACCTCTTCCTCCTCTTCGTCCACGGTTGCCTCGTCCACGCACAGAAGCACCGCCAGTGACGAAAGTGGGACAACTAGTGTCCCTATGGCCAAATAAATTGCATAGAATGCATTGCATAGTGCGGCCTCCCGCTTCAGATTCATCCATATCATTCTGGATCCGTTGACACTGTCGTCTACCTCTACTTGTACGCATATTAGCTGGGTCTGGAATGTACCGTCTTTCAACATGATTTACGGTGTTGAAGTTACCCATTGATCGAAATCCTTGCAACTCACCCGTCCAGGTATTAAGGACAACCTCTTTCAGAAAATATGGAGACACGAACGAGATTGCATCCATTCCAAGCTGCTTGCAAGCAGCAAGTACATGCGAGCAAGGTAGGTGTAGCAACTTTGGTTTGTTGCATGTACACTCACATGTTGGCCAGGCTTCATTTCCAATTTTGACCTCATGAGTCCTCTGTTGGGAAACGTAGTAGAAAACAAAAAATTTCGGCCTACGAATCAAGAACCCAAGATCATCCAAGAAGATTGCATACAAGGTTTTAGGTCATGGCTCACCAACCGATGTAGCGGAAGTAGAGTTGGTGAAGCTCGTGGACGTAGTGGAAGTAGATCTCGCAAGTTCTCCCACGAACAGTCCCTCGATCAATCCCACGAACAAGTCCCGCGATCTAGTCCCACGGACAAGTCCCATGAACAAGCTCCTCGAAGAAGGGTCGAAGGTACGACCCCTCCATTAGTATCCACACATCCCGTAGCAGCAATCCAGCAGCGCTCCGCCGTCCAGAGATGAACGCCACCGAGAAAACTAGAGGGAGAAAACCCTAACGGATTCCGATCTAGAACAGCGTCTAAACCGGGGTCTAAAAGTGGAGCAACGGGGTTTAGAGGAGGGAGGGTGGCGCATAGGCCTTGGGGATTGATTGTGTATGTCTTCCCCCACCCTTGGCTCACCTTATATAGGTGGCCAAGGGGCCTAGGGCGCAGCTCAAAGAGGTTTGGGAGTCCAACTTGGACTCCCAAGCCTTCCAAACCTACACATACCTTCCCACCGGAAACCTTCCATAATGGTATTTGGAAATCCCACCTGGAGGATCTCCCACCCCTTTTTGGTGCACCCCCACCACCTGGCCGGCCAGGGCAGCCTAGGTGGCTTGCCCCCCAAGGCCAGGGGCGCAGGGCAGTGGGTGGTACTGCCCGGAACCTTCCGGAACCTTCTAGAAGCTTCCAGGACCTTCCGGGACCTACCGGGACTGTTTCGGGACATTCCGGACACTTTTGGAGCACTTCCAATACCTTCCGGAACCTCTAACGAATGTTCCGGAGCCATCTAAATGGGTTTCGGAGCCATCCGGGCAAAGGTTATTATGTCCGGTGAACACAACATATTGTTTAAGCTGTCCACCGATCACCGAAACTATTCCGGTTGATCGTAAACTTTCCCGTTACCATTTTCATATGTTCCGGAACCACCTGGGACTACTCCAGAGTGATCCGGACATATCCTTAAATACCCAAAACTACTTTTGGTGCCCTTATGAACTATTTCATAAATCCCCGGAACTACTTCCGGTACCCGTATGAACTATTCTGCTTTGCTTCCACTAAACCTTCTACCATACTAGTATTCTAACAGACTACTGCTCGTTAAGTGTGTGACCCAATAGGTTCGGTATAATGCGGACATGACTCAGAACATCTTCCGGACATAGGTCAACAGCCTTTTGTCAATAGCCAATAATCAACAGCGGAGCCATGGACACCCATGTTGACTCCCGCACATACACGAAGAAACTTCGAGTGAACCATTATGTTTAGTCATGTACCATTCCCTTTGCTTCGCGATATATGACAAAGTTAGAGGAGAGAAGTTTGGCACCCATGTGTAACAACTTTTGAACACAAGCCAGTCGTTATCCTCTTTGCTCGTTTGTCCCTTTTCTCGTTATCGTATTCCGGTATCCCCGTGACTGAATCACAATGCGTCTGGCCAGACTATAATGGATACCGTCATACCGAGTGGGCCCGAAGTGAATATCTTCTTCATCGTGAAGGAGCAAATCCCATTCTTGAACTATCACAGTCACTAGCCACACCATCTGACATACCCAGAACTTATTTTACTACTTCCCATTTACGGGAGGATTCATCTAAGAACCAAAGCATGTCTTCCTGTGTGAAGCAACTCGATACTCTCATGGTCTAAGGAATTACGTATATGATAACATTTCATGATATGACTTATAACGTAGTTACGATGTGATATCTAAGTATATCATTCAATACTGGGGTCGGTTCAACATCATTGTTCTGCTAACAATATGTTCCCATTGCTACTGACATCCTTGTTACAAGAACAATGTCCATGATTAAGAAAACGTAATCATCATTTAGCACATGAGCTGGTCTTAGAGGCTAAACCAGGAACTCTTGGTGTTTACATTTCCACACTTGCAAATGAGTTTTCTTCTGAATCTCACAGTCAGGGTCATTGCAATTATAGCACAGAAATATAAACATTAATTACGAACGTGGAAATATATATAATAACATTTTATTATTATCTCTAGGGCATATTTCCAACAGTCTCCCACTTGCACTAGAGTCAATAATATTATCAGTGCTTGAGCACTTTACACCTATGGCATACCGGTGTAAAACATGCTTCATTTGTGGTATAGACTTCATCATCGGATCTGACGTTTCAGGCCCGTTTGTATCTTGCATATCTTCACGTTTTCACGCTATCATAACATTCACTAATTTTATCAGTTTAGCTTTGTATATGTTTGAATCATTTGGTAGGACCTTGGTTCCTTAGAATAAGTCATGAAATCATTCATCAATGTTCCATGAGTTTCAAGCATCTAGGAAACCATACCATGTTCATAAATGAATTTATGATTCAAAATACCCTCCTTGTTACTTCTTTAAGCAACAATATACTTAGCCTCTGTTATAGAATTCGCCACAGTATCGAACTTGATATAGTTCCTCCATACTGTGCCACCCTTACGTGTGAAACACATAATCCCAATTAAAATCGAAAATCGATCGGAGTAAGTATGAAGACTGAATTGGTGTAACTGTTTACATCAAAATTCAGCTGGTGTAACTTGTTACAACGAGCTCTTCATTATCTCCATTTTCTGAGAAACATATCTTATCTATCATAAGTTTAACTTTTCACTGCTTGTCCAATGATCAACATATTGATCACTTTGGTATCTTGCTCACAACCTTTTGGAGCGTTGGACATATCTGGTCGTTTTACATATTATGGTGTACATGATTAATCCAAACACACATGTGAGTGAAATTCAATTCATGTGTTTTGCTTATCAATGTTCATGAACACCGATTTCCGCAAACAACTTTTCACCGTGACCTCGGCAAGAACATCCTTCCTGGCGTTTTCATACTAAACTACTTTAGTATCATGTCAATATGCAGTGTTGGCTTTAGCATGATCAGGCACTTACTATCTTCATAGATCACTGCGCTCAATACTAATGCTATATTAGCCCAAGTACTTCAGCTGAAAACTATTTTCAATAAAGTCCTTATTTGTGTCAAGAAATTTATATCATTTCTAATCAACAATATGTCATATACATAAGGTTTTAGAAATATTATTCAGCTCCCACTTACTTTCTTGAATATTCAAGCATCTTCGTTATTCCTGATGAAAACAAACTCTTTTGGCAATTTCATCACAACGAAAATTCCAACTCCATTATGCTAGCTCCAGTCCATCACTGGATATCCAAGGCTTGCATCTATTTTAGCATCCTTTGAATCGACAAAACATTCCGGTCGTATCACGTATACGTCTTTTGTTATATTTCCATGTAGGAACTTTGTTTTGACGTTCATTCTACCATATCCTATAAATGAGATATGTAGTAATTGCTAGTATAACCCGAACTGACTAAAGCATTTCTACGGTCGACACTATTTCGCCGTAGTCAACCTTTGAACTTGCTAGAAAACAATTTTCCAACGAGTTGAGCTTTATGGATAAAACAATTTCATCCGAATCAATTATAGATCCATATATATATTCTTCAGACTTTTAGTCTTTCCGAGGGTCTACCAAGTTCAAAACTTGACTTACTTCCATGGATACTATCTCGGATTATTTGGCATTTAGCCAAATCCCGGAGTCAGGGCCCATCAACGCTTCTTTGTATATCACAGGTTTATCATTGTCGAACAACAATATCTCGTTTTACATATCATGAATGTTTGTACGATTTTTGTCTAACCTGTGTGGTTCAGCTGCGCACTCCTCTGAAGATTCAACAATCTTTGACAAGTTGTACTGTCCTCCCACTCACTCTTTTGTAAGAAACTATTTTTCTTCAAAACACATTGTTCTTAACAGCAAACAGTTTTGCTTTTGTGTAGTGACAGAGGAATACCAAAACTTTTGGCATAACCTTAACAAAGTAGCACTTATCTGATTTGGGGTTTTGAGTATGTCAAACATATGCCTCATATACCCAAATTTTAAGAAAAGACAACATGGTTTTAACAGTCCATACCACATCTAATATGGTGTCATTTCAACAGATTTGATGGTGCTCTTTTCAGTGTAAAAGCTGTAGTCACTAACGCATAACTTTAATAAGTATAATGGAAAATTGATAAACGTCATATTTGATCTTACCGTGTCATACATGGATTGATTACATCTCTCGAACACTTTACTCATAGTGGTGTTCCGGGAGACGCAAGTTATGACACTTCTTCACAACTCATCAGACGTTCGCTAAACTTGTAACTCAAATATTACTTTTTACAATCTAATTTGCAGAAGCTTTATTTTCTTGTTACAATGAATTTCTATTTCACTCTAAAATTCCTTGAACATTTCAAAGATTTCAGACGTATGTCTCTATTGAACAGATATCCACATATCTACTTCAACTCATGAGTGAAGATAGGGAATCCACTGCACACAACTACACTTATTGGACTACACACATCATCATGTATGATTACCAATGGTTTAGTTGCCCGTTCATGTATGGCCTATTAACGGTGTTTTAGTCACATTAATTCGAGCAAATATCGCAAGCGTCAAGTGATTCATAATCATATGACTCGAAAGTCCATCACTTATGGAAATTCTTCATGCATGTTATGTCACTTGTGATAAACGGCAGTGCCACATCTATGTGGTATTTCTGTTAGTCTTGCGACGTTTAGCGTCAGTGTTATGAATGTTTAGTATTATTATCAAGATTCATAACATACACCCTATTCATAATGGAAGTATGGCCTTTACGTTATTCATAGCTTTGAACAACTCTCTTGCAACAAACATGATTCAAAATGATGTTTTGCAACAAGGCTAAAGTGTAGTAACAATTTACTCAACTCTAAAATGAATTATGAAGATAATCATAGAGTCAACACACGGTATAGTAAACCTTTTACCGTGTTCCCGAGCGTGTCAAAACTCATCATTAGCTAGTCATAAAGGCCATAGTATTTCTTGCATCGAGTTGCAACAATATGCAATCGATGTGATATTCCGGTGATCAACAGTTTAATCACAATATACAGAATCCACAATTAACTGCTTAATCATGATTCCCAAGAATTACATCTCTTGACCAGCAATGAATTCATCTATAACTCCGTATGACTTTCATTTCTGAGCTGGTTATTCCAGTCTTCTTTCGTATTGCCTTTATACGTATCATAGTTCTATTTCCAATGTCACTCCTACTCACAGAAGATCACACATGATCAAGGGTGGCGCAGGCCATGGACTTTCCGGCATGTAAGTCTTACTAACACACTATGGAACTTCCTTTCCCTTAATCCTCATCATCATATGACCAGTGTTCTTCTGGATCCCACACTTATCCGTTTCGTTAAGAGAACAGTGAATATTTTCACTAATGCTTACAATCATACATTGTACCAGATATCTTATATCCAACATTAATTGTCTTACTATTGAAAACTATTTTTCAGTTCCATGAATATAACATAACTATCCCAAACTTTTCGAAGTTCGGGTTTCATGGTGGTGAAGACAATGCACTTAGCTGTGGTGGAATTCTAGCATTTTGGATTATGGACATAAGTCACATCATCCATAGCATCAGCGGGAGAGCATCAAAAAATTGCGATAGGACATGGTCCTTCTCGGCACTTTTGAGGATAGTCCTCACAATACGGTACCAATCGTAAAGTTTTTACCAGATAATACAGTTAATCAAAATCAATTGGGAAGGTGGTAACGCGAGCCATTATTCTACAACGATAATGCAAATACTAAGACTTTGTTCATAATTAAGTTGCACTTGTGATTAATAAATTTAATTACTTAGTGCGCTCCCACTCAGATCAATATCTCTCGTAATTGATGCTGGAGTGATTCAAGATCCAACTAAATCGTCCGCCATTGATGTGACATCACTGATGACTTAGACTGGACCGGTAGGCCAACTTGCCAATCACACCAAAGGTGATTCTTGTTCATCTTTCGATGGGCGTGTTCCGGTAGCAAACTTTTATCCAAACCGTCAAGACAACCAAGTGTAATGCGCTGTGTGTTCTTTTAACACACCCGCCTTTTATGCGTCACACACGTGTGCACCCATGTGACATGACCTGCTCCGGTGTGAAACATAGTATAGACGGTGCTACAGTTGGGAGAACACTATCAACTTGATATTGTTTTGCGAGAGATCACCCTAATAAAATACGACTACCGCGCATCAAACAAGGGTGCAACAAAGGGATAAACATCACAGGCAGTTCATAAAATTATGTGATATAGTATAGCCCTTTGCTTCGTGAAGTCTTCATTGTCTTCACGTCGTCGTGGTTGAAGTCACCGTGTCCACCAACTTTGTCCTTGGTGCCGGGACCAACACCACGGCTTCCGGCATGTGCGTCGGGGTCCACCTCCGCATCGTAGATCATCACCTTGCATCTATCTATTGCTTTGCCTCGAGCTAATAAACAGTTCTGGCACGCAGGCCATAATTAAGTGACAATCATATGACTCCAGTCATCATGCCGTACCACGACACGCAGGTCGCGAATAAATATTACATAACATATAGCATCTCATACAAACACATTGCAAATCTTGAAGGCTATACCACATCACATGCATACTCTGCAAAAATGAGTTAGATCGCCATCTACACGGGTTGTTGCAACTTTTATCGTGGTTGTTAAGAAGGTTTACAAGGCAAACGAGAAACCCTAGACAAAACAAAAACACGATACTTCTTTTGTTGCTAGTTTAACATACGGGGTGCGTGTAGCAACTAATGCCACAAGCCAAACTTCGTTAAACGCGTGACCCCCGTGTGGATTTGAGTTCATAAAATCCACAAGCCCGTTCATGTAAAATTTTCTATAGCAATACTAGGATGAGATCCAAGGAATTTGATGTAGTCCATGATCAAGGCAACCAGCATACTAAGAGCAGCATAGAGGGATCATGGCAAAACTCAAACCTTGTAGCAAAATCACATCATGCCGTCGAGCAAAGAAAAGATCACATGATAGGGAAGCAAACAAGAAAATCAATGCCTCATATCAACATATGATCTACCTAAACATGCATCTAATCAAGGATCGCTCATGATACCACTGTTGGGAAACGTAGTAGAAAACAAAAAATTTCGGCCTACGAATCAAGAACCCAAGATCATCCAAGAAGATTGCATACAAGGTTTTAGGTCATGGCTCACCAACCGATGTAGCGGAAGTAGAGTTGGTGAAGCTCGTGGACGTAGTGGAAGTAGATCTCGCAAGTTCTCCCACGAACAGTCCCTCGATCAATCCCACGAACAAGTCCCGCGATCTAGTCCCACGGACAAGTCCCATGAACAAGCTCCTCGAAGAAGGATCGAAGGTACGACCCCTCCATTAGTATCCACACATCCCGTAGCAGCAATCCAGCAGCGCTCCGCCGTCCAGAGATGAACGCCACCGAGAAAACTAGAGGGAGAAAACCCTAACGGATTCCGATCTAGAACAGCGTCTAAACCGGGGTCTAAAAGTGGAGCAACGGGGTTTAGAGGAGGGAGGGTGGCGCATAGGCCTTGGGGATTGATTGTGTATGTCTTCCCCCACCCTTGGCTCACCTTATATAGGTGGCCAAGGGGCCTAGGGCGCAGCTCAAAGAGGTTTGGGAGTCCAACTTGGACTCCCAAGCCTTCCAAACCTACACATACCTTCCCACCGGAAACCTTCCATAATGGTATTTGGAAATCCCACCTGGAGGATCTCCCACCCCTTTTTGGTGCACCCCCACCACCTGGCCGGCCAGGGCAGCCTAGGTGGCTTGCCCCCCAAGGCCAGGGGCGCAGGGCAGTGGGTGGTACTGCCCGGAACCTTCCGGAACCTTCTAGAAGCTTCCAGGACCTTCCGGGACCTACCGGGACTGTTTCGGGACATTCCGGACACTTTTGGAGCACTTCCAATACCTTCCGGAACCTCTAACGAATGTTCCGGAGCCATCTAAATGGGTTTCGGAGCCATCCGGGCAAAGGTTATTATGTCCGGTGAACACAACATATTGTTTAAGCTGTCCACCGATCACCGAAACTATTCCGGTTGATCGTAAACTTTCCCGTTACCATTTTCATATGTTCCGGAACCACCTGGGACTACTCCAGAGTGATCCGGACATATCCTTAAATACCCAAAACTACTTTTGGTGCCCTTATGAACTATTTCATAAATCCCCGGAACTACTTCCGGTACCCGTATGAACTATTCTGCTTTGCTTCCACTAAACCTTCTACCATACTAGTATTCTAACAGACTACTGCTCGTTAAGTGTGTGACCCAATAGGTTCGGTATAATGCGGACATGACTCAGAACATCTTCCGGACATAGGTCAACAGCCTTTTGTCAATAGCCAATAATCAACAGCGGAGCCATGGACACCCATGTTGACTCCCGCACATACACGAAGAAACTTCGAGTGAACCATTATGTTTAGTCATGTACCATTCCCTTTGCTTCGCGATATATGACAAAGTTAGAGGAGAGAAGTTTGGCACCCATGTGTAACAACTTTTGAACACAAGCCAGTCGTTATCCTCTTTGCTCGTTTGTCCCTTTTCTCGTTATCGTATTCCGGTATCCCCGTGACTGAATCACAATGCGTCTGGCCAGACTATAATGGATACCGTCATACCGAGTGGGCCCGAAGTGAATATCTTCTTCATCGTGAAGGAGCAAATCCCATTCTTGAACTATCACAGTCACTAGCCACACCATCTGACATACCCAGAACTTATTTTACTACTTCCCATTTACGGGAGGATTCATCTAAGAACCAAAGCATGTCTTCCTGTGTGAAGCAACTCGATACTCTCATGGTCTAAGGAATTACGTATATGATAACATTTCATGATATGACTTATAACGTAGTTACGATGTGATATCTAAGTATATCATTCAATACTGGGGTCGGTTCAACATCATTGTTCTGCTAACAATATGTTCCCATTGCTACTGACATCCTTGTTACAAGAACAATGTCCATGATTAAGAAAACGTAATCATCAGTTAGCACATGAGCTGGTCTTAGAGGCTAAACCAGGAACTCTTGGTGTTTACATTTCCACACATGCAAATGAGTTTTCTTCTGAATCTCACAGTCAGGGTCATTGCAATTATAGCACAGAAATATAAACATTAATTACGAACGTGGAAATATATATAATAACATTTTATTATTGCCTCTAGGGCATATTTCCAACATCCTCATCTCATTTGCACATCCGAATTTGTTGTTAGCTAAGCGTACCTCAAACCTTCTTTCTTGATTTCCGATGGCGACTACAGTGTGTGACATAGCTTTTTCCATCTTTTCATCCATGTACTTCATAACCCTCTCACAGTAACGTGTGTTAGGGTTGTTCATCATATGCATCTCAGCTTTTGCACGCCTATCTCTGAAATACTTGACCGTGCCATAGAAAATACCCTCAACCAGAGCTGTAAGTGGCAATGCCCTGTTCCCTCTGAGGACAAAGTTATATGTTTCAGCGAGGTTGGTAGTCATGACACCATACCTTGCTCCATGTGTGTCATGCAACAAAGACCACCTCTCTAGAGGCTCATGCTCTATCCATTGTTCAAAATTTTTAATAGTCCTCCCAAGCCTTCTCCTAGTACCCGGTGGGTCAAATCCTGGCAAGTCGCAAAGCCCAACAGATTCTTCCTCCACGGCAGCTGTTCCTGTTGCTAAATGTGCAGCTACTGCCGCTACCTGTGCCCTCACAGCTGCATCTCGTGCAGCTTTCCTGTCCCTGACATGTCTCTGTGTGCACACATTAAGTCTTTGACGGATCAAATTGTACTTCCATACCTGATTCTGTTTGCACAGTTTTTTGAAAAGATTCATAAGGTTCTTATTTCTGAACTGGGAGAAGAAATTGGCACCGAGATGACGCATGCACCATCGACTCTGCAAGTCAAGCCATGGAGTTTGTTCATCAGGCCCAGGGTTTGTCAGTTTCTTTATCGCACTCAATATACCTGCATGCCTATCATGAAGGATGCACACATTCGGCTTATTCTGCACAACTGCTATTTTCAATTGCCTGAAGAACCATGTCCAGCTTTCAATGTTCTCGCTCTCCACAAAAGCAAATGCAAGTGGGACAACTTGATTTTGGCCATCTTGACCAATAGCGGTCAGGATCTGACCCTTGTACTTGCCGGTGAGAAAAGTGCCATCTACACAAATCACCGGTCGACAATGAATGAAAGCTTGTATGCAGACACCGAAAGAGAAGAACAGTCGATGCAAAACCTTCACAGTGGGAAACTCTGGCATGAAAAAGTCTTGGATGTTGACATATGTGCCTGGATTCCTCCCCTGCAGTGTTTGAAGAAGCCACACAACAGAGTCATATGCATCAAAATATGAACCAAATCTTGTCTCAAGCGCCCTATGTTTAGCCCTCCATGCCTTGCCATACGAAATATTATAGTTCAACCTGCCGAACACTTTTGTCTGGATAGCCTTCACTTCCATCGCTTTGCACTCCACTATCTCGGTGTAAAACAACCGAGCAATAAGCGTGGACGAAAGGTTACCATGATCTTGAGGGATACTGGGAATAACACATGTGTGATGCACTAAATCACTTATCACCCAACTTGTGTCGTACTTAGGGAGATAGGCATGCACCCTGCTGGGACATTCCATGTTCGTGCATACCATTGTTAAGTATTTCTGACTTGACACCTTAGTCCTGAAAACCCTTTTGGTGGACATTGCCCAGTTAATGATTGCATCCTTTGGGGCTTCCTTGTTGGGATACATAGCACCCGTCGCAATGTTGTTCTGGTGATATAACCAGGCAGAATCATGCCCATCGTTCACATTCATTGCAGATGAGAAGTCCTGATTCCATGATGCAGGATTAGGCACCTCCTCTGCATTGTCTTCTTCATCCGACTCGTCGGAATCATCGGCCTCATCATTTGTATCATCATCTGTATCTTCTTCTTCCATCTGGTTTTGCATGTGTCCATCCACCTCATCTGCATCTACCTCCCCACTGTCATACCCATTCGCAATCTCTCCTTCTACCTGACTATTTTGCCCTGACACATATGCATCATCTCCATCATTTGGCATATGTATCCTTTCACTGCTCTGCCCAGGATCGTAACCACCATGCCCTTCAGGAGGACTGACCTCCTTCAGGACGGGAAGCACTAGGGCAACAGGATTGCATCCCCTGTTTGCACAACCTTGTATCCAGTGCACCCACTGAGAGCGCCGCTCTATTGGCCTCAAATAAAAGTACACATTTGAACTTGACCGGGTCCACAATGCATGAACATCGACGGTGTATTTTTCAGTATTAAGCCCTAAAGAGGTTGTCAACCAGTCTGTCACCTGACTAATTGACCATTTTTGAGGGTCATTCAGTGGCACCTCTATGTACTCAAATTCACTAAGATCAACTCCTATCTCATTTGTTTGGACAGTACCATGACCATAGTAAAATATGAACTTCACAATATCTGACATGTTTGCTGACCTACAAAATTATTCAACCTTCATTAATAAGACCGAATAAATTAATCTGCACATCGCACATCTAAATACACTATCGCCCCAACTAAATAAAATATTCACACATCTAAATACACTATCGCCCCAACTAAATAAAATATTCACACATCTAAATTTATTGTATCTAAATATAATGGTCACACTATCGCCCCAACTAAATAAAATATTCGCACATCTAAATACACTATCGCCCCAACTAAATAAAATATTCACACATCTAAGTACACTATCGCACCAACTAAATAAAATATTCACACATCTAAATTTATTGTATCTAAATATAATGGTCACACTATCGTCCCAACTAAATAAAATATTCGCACATCTAAATACACTATCACCCCAACTAAATATAATGTACGCATACATACATATATAGACGGATGAACTAAATAAATTGTACGCGCATATATTTTGTTCAAACTAACCTTGAAATACGACCACCACCTCGACAACGCTTCACTTGAACAGCGGCAACACCATGAACACAACCACCTCCACCACCACCATGAACACCACCTCCACCATCACCATGAACACCACCTCCACCCCATCACCTCCACCACCTCCACAAGCTATCCCATCAACAGATCGAGGTATCCCTAACCTTCCTAAGCCATATGGAATATAACTACGGTGAAAAATGGGCTAATTATTGGTTGGAAATGGAGTATTAATTGGAGAAAAATTGAGCTCGTGAGAGAGAAGAAAGAAGGAAAGAGAGGAAGGAAGAAGAAGAGAGAGAGGAGAGGAAGAAGGAGTGACCGGCTCGCTCAACCCAGCACCCTTTCGGCCACGGCAGGGCCGAGTGGAGCCCTGTCGGCCACGCCAAAACCGAGTGTAGCCTGTCGGCTACACCTGGGCCGACTGGGCTCCAATCGGCCAGGCCGTGGCCAACTGAGTCCAGTCGGCCAGGCTGTGACCTAGGGTGTATTATTTCTGCAAAAGTTTAAAAACGTGCATTATTTTCGTAATTTTTTTTAATAAATGTATTATTTAAAAAAAATCAGCCCGATCTGGTCTAAGGAAAATATAAAACAGACGCTGGGCCAAGCGGCGACTATTCCGGCGGCGGTGGCAACGAAACGCGACGGCGAGCGCGGGCCACCGCGCGTACGGGCTGCGCCCCGCGCGCTCGGCAGCGGGATCGTCGGCACCTCTTGTCACCGGATCCCCGGGCCTGCGGGAGACGACGGATAGATGATCGATCGCGCACGCGGCGCCGCTGCTTCCTCCTGTTGCCGTGACGCGAGCCACTGATCGCGACGGCTTTGTTTGATCGCGGCCGTCTCGTGGCGCGTCCCCCACTGGCGCCGGTGTGGACGGACCAGCAGCGTTGTGGCTTGCGCCGCGTGATCGAGACCTGCAGTTTGTACCGTCGGAGTACATCGCGCTTCCCTTCCAGCGCGAGCTACCTAACCTACCTGATCGTCGTCAGATCAGGGGGTTCCAAAGCAGAACATGATACTTTTCGACGCTGCGAAAATTGTGTGCTCGTGCTGCCCGGCGCCGGCGCCCCGTGTACACGAGAGCTGCAGGTTCCGACGTAACCCAGGCTATAAACAAAATTAAGTGAGTGTGAAGGATGTTTATATGGATGGGAGAAGGATCAAAATTAAGTCTGGGAACCTGGCCCGACTCTGGAAAGATCCTGTGATTGATGAGACCCCTTTGTGTAATCAAATGCCAATGCTTTTTTCGGTTTGCAATTATCCTGATTGCACTGTTCGTGAGGGTTTAGATATGTTGTCTCGGGACTTTGCTGCTTTTTTCAGACGTCGTCTTCCTCCTGGGGTGAGGGAGATGATGGAAATTGTGGTGGCCAATCTGAATGGCGTCTGCATAAGTAATGATAGTGATGAGATCTACTGGGCACTAGGTAGGAAATCAGTGTTCACTACCCAAATCTGTTTATGAACATTTGAAGAAAAAAACAATATCTGGAAATGCTTTTCGTTGGGTATGGAATGCACGCATTCCCTTGAAGATTCAGATCTTTTTGTGGCAGATGCTCTTTCTGTGTTGAACGTGAGAAAGTTAATCATCATTTCTTCTTGTGTCCCAGTGGCTAGAGTTGCCTGCAGAATTATAGCATATGTTTTCGACGTTGATCGTTGTCCGAACAATGTTTGACAGTTCTATGCTTGGTGTTTCGCTTTTTTTTTTGGAAGGTGAAATCTTTTATTCGGTTGATCTGGCGGACATTTGTTGGGCGATTTGGAACTTGCGTAATAGAGCTACGTTTAAATTTAAACGTTTGCAATCTCCTTTTGAGGTAATATTCTCGGCGTATGCATACCTTGTTTACTGGGCAGGTCTGCGGCGAGGCGAGGACGGGGCGGCTCTGAAGAAAGGGGCTGAGGTGATGAAGCTAAAGATGAATGCAAACAAGATGATGTGCCTCTATGGAAGTTTGGAGGGACGGGCAAGTGCCAGCGGAACTGGTTGAAGAGGCTCGTGTGATCGACGCCGTTGACGACTCCTGGGTGAAGAACATTGCTTTTGTGGGTGGTTTCTTAAGACTCGCGGCTTGCTCTTGGGTGTCCGAGAAGCTGGAGGTATTAGACTTACCTTAGATTCTATTTCGGCTCCTGTGTGGGCATGTTACGTGACTTGTATGTTGGTTTAGAATTGGATAGGTGCCGGAGGGTTTTTGCCCCATGGCCTGGTGTTTCGAGATCGAGCATTGGGTGGTGGGTTTCCCTCCGGTGCGTAGAATTAGTTTTCCATTAAGCAATTAATGGAAAGGGGTAGAGCCCAATTCTAAGAAGGCTATAAACAACAATGCTGGCGGAGCGATGATATGGCCCCATAAGAGGCATGAATATCTCGGTCCCCACGAAAAAACAATGGTGGGGGACTGGTGCATCCCAGAAACCGCTACTGTACATAGATGTACGATGCAATAGTAGCCGTAGCTGGACGAGGGGTACAGTCAACAGTGCTACTCTCACAAGGCGCCAGACGCCAGGTAGACACCAGACTTCGTTTTTTTTTCTGAAGGTAACAACAGACTTCTTAACAAGACACATTGTCACATTGACGACGACATAGTTGGGAATGGGAGGCTTCGATCGGCCCAAACAGCAACAGATCTATTCTGCAAAGTTATTACTACTACAAAGGCCACGAGCCCAGGAACAAGCTGTATGCTTAATCGGCCTAGTGCGCATACGAATATGAATTTGTGGTAGTAGTGCGCCGTCGATGCATAAGAGGCCTAGTGCCCATATGAATTCGTGGTGGTGCCGTTTGTCAAGTGCTCGAACTTGGCCTTGCCTGACAGTATTTCCTCCACGGCTTTCTGAAAACAGAGCAGCATATCATCAGTAAGCTCCACACACCAATTAGAGCATCGGTGATACAATGTCGATTGAATCCACATTAAAGAAAAATTTGTTACCTCGATACATGTCAAAGTGTACTGGACATCGCTATCTGAAATCTGGTAGTGAATGACAAGCCTGACGCTGCAAATTAACCAAGTTAACAATGGGGAGCTTAAGAGTGATGAAAATTCTAAGAAGCACTGAAAAAGCCGTTGAGCTTCAGAAACAAAATTGGGCTTCTACTGTTATGGGGAGGGAGAGGGAGAGCAAACTGAATCGAACCTCTTGGAGCTTGCTGGCATTGCAAGCACATTGCGCTGCTCCAGGACTTGGCACAATTTCACAGGTGATAGGCGTGGATCCGCCATACCAAAGTATACCTAGGGAATACACCACGAGGTTACATATGTTGATGTTAAAGGTGGCGTATTAGAAAACAATCAAACTCAATAGTGGACTTTTGCAGACTAACCATATTGGTCTCCACTGAAGTTAAATCAACTGTAAACTCTTTAATTTTCTTCAGTCCAGCTGAACAATTGGCCAAGAAAAAAATTTCAGGGTGTGCCGATAAGGAATTACCGCACACTGGTATAGTGAGATAAATAAAGAGAAGTACGAATCGACATATGGAAAATTATATGAAACCTGCTAAAACTTTAGCCTTCCTATGGTCATCGGCAAGCTTGCCTACCGTGTCCCGAACTGCAACATAGGCAGCAGCACAGAGAATTCCTACCTGCCTCATCCCACCACCTAGTGTCTTCCTAAGAATTTTAGCCTGAAAGTAGTCTTCATATATCGGTTACAAGTTCTTTTAAGCAGCTTAAACTTACTAGCAGAAAATCCATCATCACCTTGTCTATGAAGGCCTGCGAACCAACGATAACCGATCCAACAGGAGCACCTAAACCTTTTGACAGGCATACCTGCATTTCAACGTTTAATGCAGAGAAATACAGTCACAAGCCCTGAATTAGTGTAGCCCATTCTTATGTGGGCTGCATAATATAGCATTGTGTCAAGGAAATTGATATGTACCGAAACTGAATCAGCTGCTCTCACAAGTCTATCAACAGGAACTCCAAGTGCCTGACTCCACAACAGTGGTTGAAAATGTCAGGAGAAGATGCGCAAACTTCCTACTTAGACATGCCGGTTAATTGATCACATACTACTTGGGAGTACTTACCACGGCAGCATTGAAGATCCGAGCTCCGTCGATGTGAAGCTTCAAGCCATGGCTTTTAGCAACTTCACCAACCTTATCGGTGTATTCTATGGACAGACACTTTCCACCGGTACTGCAGCAACAACAAGAAAAACTTCAGTCAGAAACTCAGAAAACCACTGCCATCCTGATCAGTAAACATCAGCAACATGCATCGGAGCAACTCACTTTCCATGTGTGTTCTCCAAGCAGATGAGCCTGGTGGTGGGATAATACAGCCCGCCGTCTTTATGCCTAATGGCATCGACGATCTTGTCAATGTCCATGGTGCCGTCGGAATTGTTGGTCACGGTCTTGGGGTGGACGCCGCCGAGGGTGGAGATGCCTCCGTTCTCGTAGATGTGGATGTGGGAGTTGTCGCCGAGGATGACCTCGCTGCCCCTCGTGTCGCAGTGCACGAGGACGGAGATCAGGTTACCCATGGTGCCCGACGGCACGAAGAGGGCCGCCTCCTTGCCCATGATCCTGGCCATCTCCTCCTCGAAGCGGCGCGCGGTCGGGTCCGCGCCCAGGATGTCGTCGTCCACCTCCGCCGCTGCCATGGCGGCGCGCATGGCCTCCGATGGCTTTGTGACCGTGTCCGAGCGGAGGTCCACCATCTTGGTCACCATTCTTCCTGCTAGGCCGATTTCATGTTTCAGAAGGAAGAACACGTACGATTCCGGAACAAGAATGATCGATATGTAGACGCACAAAGGTGCAATTTTTCATCGGGAACAGAAATATTTGTGCGAAATACTATAGCGTTACATTTTTGTAGGGTATACTACTATACTATAGTATTTTGACTTAAATCGTCAAAACATAGAAAAATAAGCATAAAATTTAGGTGCCGATCAAGAATGCTAATTCAGTAACCAAAGTTTGCGTCAATGCATCATATTTATATATGAAACAGATTGAAATAAATGGAAAATTTTGGACCGCTGCGATGTGATCCAAAGGACCCACTTTTTTTTGGATCAGCTCAACCTTAGCCTCAATAAATGACTTCAAATTCAACGGTGGGGAATAGCGTGCTATTATTGTAATTTTAAATTTAGCGTTAAAAACACATAGCTTAGCAAAAGGACCCTACCAAAACTATAGGGACGCTATATGAGCCAGTTAAACCTTGTTAGCTAGTCTTCTTCTCTCACACTTGGGGACAAAAACATAAACTCTCTGAAGGCTGGCGTTGCGAGCTGTCAACTACTCAACTCCCACACGTAATTAAATGGGTGAAAACCGAAAAGAGAAAAAACAAGAAGAGGACGTCAATTTTACATCGCACAGGAGTGGCCGGAACCACGCACGCACACACACACGCCAAATGTGTGCAGGAGCAGCCGTGAAGGATACCTCCAACAACCACAAACTCCACAAACTTTGGTGCGAATCAACCTGCGGTTGAGTTGGTTAGGTGGATGGTTGTATTCCCAGCCCACTAGAGTTCAAATTCCAGATTTGGCAATGGTGCTCGCATTTTTCTGGATTTATTGCAGGGCTTCCGGTGATGCGCTTTTAGTGGGAGGAGACGTTTCCGTCGAAAACGAGGTGAAGGCTTCGTTAATCTCAAGATGATGTACCAGCTCAGCATTGCGAAGATGCTCATAGGGTAGGGTGTGCGTGTGGGCAACTTTGGTGCCTTTGGAGGGAGGGACCAGTGCATGCATGTCACGCATTTCCTCAGTGATTTTTGGAAAGCAGCGAAAGGAAGGATGTACACGAACGGCGGCTCCGAGAACAATGGATCCAGGGCTGAGGGCTCGAAGGGATCAGGGCAAACATAGCAGCGGCCGTCGCCGGTCGGGTATCATTCAGGAACAATCGATGTGTTATCAATCTAGTTAATGGTTGGAAACAAGGGCGAGGGGAAGGGAGTCTACGCGTTCATCGCCGATTCAAAAACAACAACAAAACTTGATGAAAGAGAATGAAGATGAGGAGGATCTGAAGGAGTGCGCACCAGAATCCGTGGATCGGATGGAGCCCGAGCCGGGGCGGATGAGGATGAGATTGGCAGGCGACAGACGAGCAGTGGAGTGGAGACTGTGGCCTGGTTTCTGTGGAGTCGCCACTCGCCGGTGCGGTGCGGAGTCGGAATTTATAGATGACGAATTTAAGGTTGGGTGCCGCCTGAGCCTGAGGAAGGAAGGGGGCTGGACGAGAGGCGATGTACCTAGCTGCCGTCGTCACGTGCGCGCAGGCGCAGGCGCCGCCACGTAGGAAAGCGCTGGACCGTTGCTTTTCTGGCCCCGGTGCGCTCGACCTGTCACGTCCTCCCCTTCTCCAATGGTACCGGAAAAAGGCCGGGAAGAGAGCAAGGAAATCAGCCTAGTCCCCCGGCTGTGCAAATTAGCCAGGTCCCCCGTCGTGCTCTGGATCTATCAGCTGCTTCTTTTTTTTAGGGTATATCACCATTTTCTATCAAATAGGGAATCGTCTACATCAATTCCACGTAGTACTCCAAGTTGCAGAATGGAATATTCACTCCTCAAGCGCCGCCAACAAGATCCATGGTTCCACTGTTTGTACGCTTATTCTGTGGAAACGTTCACTGAAAATGGCATGCACTTGATTCTGTACACATTTCACCTATCGATCTTTCAGATGAAAATGTTGCATGTGTGTGGCAAGTTGAAAATAAGTCTGGCTTCAGTAATCAGTGGAGTGGAGGCCATCTTCCACACGGAGCATTCATTTCCATATGTGTCAAGCCAGCCAGAATTCCGCAAGACTCTCTCACTTGTCCCGTAGCATTGCTGGGAGTGCATAGTCTCAGAATGCAAGTTGGTTTTGGTGGCCTCGCAAAAAGTTATTTTCCTTTCAGTTCTTTGTACGTACGTACTAGCTGGTGCATGCTGAGTAGCTTCACAGCTGGAGGATAGAGTTGGACGACCCGTGCACAGCCGCCCCGGCCCCTGCCTGCAAGTCCAGTACTACCAGATGAGCCTCTTTTGAATCAGCATGATAAGCCCCGCGTGCTCGTTTGCTTGGCTGCTTCCTCGTTCGTCTGGTGTAAGTGTCGTGGTAGGTTTAGTAGTATACGTGGAATCTCCATCCAAGCATCGTTTGGTTTTATTTTCTTTCAAAAACATTCAGACATGTGTGTTAACCAAACCCACAAACACCCCTGTAAAATTAAAATGTAGGGAGCGACCGGTTGACACCCGTGTGCTAAAGCAACCCCGATGCATAGTTCAAAAAAGAAGGACCCCGATAGTTGCCACACGAGTAAGCGAATTACTTCAACATGACAATTTTAGTTCATAATTACCATCTATACATACTAAATTGCCATCAAAAAACGTATGGGCGAAAACGCTCCGCTCACACGTGTGATGCGTATCATTTCCGTAAAAGAAAAGTCCTCTCCCAAAAACTGGGGATCAGCGTTTTCTTTTTAGGTAAAAAGAGAAAAAGAAAAAGACGAAGAAAACATGAATCGTGAACAGATCGCAAGGTGGCGCTCCCAAAAACTGGGGATCAAAAGGTAACTTCTCCCCCTTAACCCCTCCCCTAAAATTGGTTGTTCTAGGACAAATTGTGAGAAAAATAAGCAACTAAAGGTTTTTGGGATCCTGGCGATTTTATGAAGTTTTTTAGATCAACTCCTTCGTCCTGGTCCGTTTTTTCCCTCGTTACTTCCATGTGATGATTCAGTGCAACTTTTGCATACTACAGTAACCTTTTATTTGGATTTGTGTGTTAACTTCTAGTCCGTTGAGGCTACTTCATCTTGCAAACCCCTACAACAACATTCGATATCCTTCCTCTCAGGATATCTCTTCTCTCTCAAGTGATGGTGTATATGGTTGACACGTCATCATTGGTATTTCGATTATCGGTGATGGTCACTATTGTACTTCCCCTCCTACTTTATTACCAATGTCTTATAAGAAGGGAACTAATCATGCAGATTAGAGGAGAAACAACAACAACAAAAGTATTTGAAAAAATAGATACATTTGTGACGTATCACGCAAACATACCGTGGATGGTGGCGGAGGTGGGAGATGGGGAGGCCCAGTTCGGCTATTGGAGAAAAGATGGGCCGAGTGTTAAAGTTGGATGGGTTGGGAAGGGAAAGAAGGCCCAAATGGGTCTTTCTATTAATTATTTGTCCTTTATTATTGTTTGCGGTGTTTGCATCCCCGATTTATCGATCGACGATTATTTTCCCCCCTCTTATCTCGTATCGGACGGAGACCGACCCTTGCCACCCTGACACTCGACCTTTGCGACACCGGGTTTCGCCCGATCACCGTCGCGAAAACCGCACGAAACCAACCGCAGCCAACGGAACGAAAAAACTCGTTTAATAATTAAACGGGATATTTTTATAGCGCTCCGGAAAGTGTTTTCGGAACGGTTCCAGCGCGAGGTGAACGCCTCCGGCTCGACGCACTGATCGCGCAGTTCGAAGTTTTTCCCGAATCGGAGGTACTGCGGATCCCCGACAGTCAGTAACGTGAGCACCGTGCGCGCGAGACAAAAACCGGGAATGTTTTTGCAAACTGCCAGCCACCGGGGCTATATAAAGACCACCACACTCCCACCCATTTCTAGGGTTTCCCTAGCCACAATTTGCAGCCACCCCCCTCAGATCTGCCCCAATTTTCGCAGCTATTCCCCCACATCAGCAAACCCTAGCTCAGATCTGTTCGGAGCCGTTCGATCGCGAGATCGGAGGGCCGTGGATGCGCCACGTCAGCGCCCTAGACCCTCTCTCTCCCTCCATGCCGTCTCCTCCCGTGGGCTCCCGAGGCCGCCGCCTCCGCATCCGGCGAGCCGCCGGCCAGGACGCAGCAACCCCGGCCGCCACCTCTCCTCCCCTCCTTCCCTCTCTCCCCTCTCCTTTCTCTCCTCTCCCTCTCATCCCCTCTCTCTCTCTGTGTGTGCAGCACCAGGAGGCCGCGCCGCCGCGCCATGAACTCGAGCCCGAGCTCGAACACGGAGCTGCGCCGCCGCCGGACCTCCTCAACGCCTAAATCCGCGTCCTGTTCCCCTGCGCCCGAGCCCGACCACCCTCGACGTCCGCGCCGCCCTCCGGTGGCCACCTCCAGCCGGCAGCCGGCGAGGCAGCTGCATCAGCGCCGCCGTCCTTCGTTCCCGCTGGGACGAAGCAGCGAGGCTGCTCGCTCGATCCAGCGAGCTGGGCCGGTGCAGCCCCAAGCGGCCCAGCACCAGGCCGCCAGCCCAGCCCGAGCCAGGCGCCAGGCCCCCCCCCTCCAGCACCCAGATGGGCCTCGGCCCAAAACCTTTTTTTTTCCTTGTTATTAAAACCTGCTGTAATTTTTCCAAGGTTGAGGTTATTTTGCTGCTGATTCGATTCCGCGTTGACGTTACCAAGCGATCCGTAGCCCGGATGACTTCGCGCCCAAAAGACGAATTGTTTAGAATTGCGTGCTCTAGCATTCATATTTTGTGAGCATTTGCATTTGAGCTCATCTTGATTGTGTAATTGTGTGCTGAACAGGGCATCAGGCCGTTAAACTGCTACTTTTTCCTGTTATGAGCTGTTGTTATTATTTTTTTGCAACTTTGCATGACGATTGTAACAAATCCATGAGGCCTATTGCATTGATTCCTTTTGCGTTGCGTTAAGTAATGTTTCTACTTCAGTTTCATGCATTCACATGCCATATTTTCTTGCTGCATCATGTTTAAATCTTGCTCCAAAGTAGCTATCCTGATGTTATTGTGCTGCTATTGCTGAAACTGTTATTTTGTTGCAACTTCGGTCGACGAGTGTGTCGCGACCGTTTATCGGAATTGAGTGATTCCAATTGCATTTTGTTAAGCATCATGTCTACTTTCATCCCATGTATTGCTATGTCATGTTGCTGCACTTTTGCATATAGATTTACCCCTGTTTATACAGCATGTGTGCATAACTTGTCTTGCTTATATCTTTTTAACCGTAACTCCATTTGGGGTGTTCTTTATATGTAACTTGATTAGTTTTTCGTGTTATTTGTGTTTGTGCTATTGTTTGCTGTTGTTAACCAACCTAAAATATGGTATAGGGCAGAACAGTACCAAATGTTTTAATCATCGTGCGGCACTTAGTGTTATGCCATGTTTAGGTTGTGCCTCACTTAAATTGACTAGCATAGATAGTTTACCTTGCGCTTCACCTCTTGACCTGTTTGTGTGTTATGCCATGCTTGCTTGAGTTGCCATGTTAACAACCGTTGGTTGATCACCTGTAGCTAAACAACCTGAAACACCGTAAACGTGCGGTATTCGTCGTGTGTGACGAGTACTTCACTTAAATTTTTAGTAACCGCTCTCGACAGTAGGTGCGATGTCTCGTGTTGCTTCTTGTTGATGCTTGCTCGTGTTTGCTCCGTAGTAATAGTGGTGCACCGTTGATTGCTTTCCAGTGTTTACTTCTTGTGTGCTCCCGCGGGTACCTCTCGGAGACGGTGCGAGCTTGCGATCAACTACACCTTCGGAACCCGACTTATCAACAGGCAAGGACTATACATTACTTATGATCCATTCTATTTCAACCAGCGGTTTGCATGCTAGTCTAGGATAGGTTCGATGTTTGATCCTACCACATGTTTACAGCCTCTTTCAAACCGATACAGTCATGTCCCCTCCCAGCAAACCTTGTACTGCTATGTTACTATTGCTCGTTGCTCAGCCCCTGCTTAGTATGCATGCTTAGGATGCTACGATGTTACCCTGTTACTCTTGGGTTTGGGATATCACATTATTATATTGTTGTTGATGATATGATTATTATAATGTTGACTATATTTGACGAAGGATGGAAGGTCTAGGCTATCCCGCCCCGACGCTTTGTTCCATTTGAGTCACCTAGGATCCGAGTTCCAGGTATTGGTTTTAAGACTGAGCGTGCCTAACCGCGTGTGGGATTTTATGGGGTCCCCTTTTTCTTACCTATCTAGCTTCAAACATTTCTAGAGGTGGCCCAAGATGATTTACCATTTGAAAACATGCATATATATCTTGTCGGGTCGCTCCTAGCAGATATCTTTTAAAACAACTTGGACCAGCGGAGACATGGTTTCCCTGTTGGTCCACCTTTGACCGGCGAGGGCCCGAGACCTCACGTGAGGCGTCTCGGTAATCCAAACCCTATTGAGACGGAAGAGTCCGATCCGAGAGCGTGGCCAGCTTTTGGATTGGGTGTCGACTCCCCGGGGGCCACCCGGATTTGTTCGTTGTTAGTTAGAGTGACCTGTCGTTTCGGATCTCTTGGAACTAAATCATAAAATGGTTGCATGTGATGGGTAGCAACTGAGAGTGATGGACATGCGTGCGGAGCCTCGTAATGGGCAGTTGGTACACCCCTGCAGGGTTAAATCTTTTCGAGAAGCCGTGTCCACGGTTATGGACGACTTGAGACCTACGTCCTGTTCATAGACAACAACAACTGAGATAATCTTATTATAACTTGATCAACGTGTGTGTGCCTTGACTGCTTCTTCTTCGTCGGGATGCGAAGAGGAGGACAAGGATAGGATAGGTGTTATGTTTGCGTAGTAGGTGGATAGAAGACTTGTTGGAGGCGATTCCTCATCGAATGCTTGGCTTCTTACCTTACTCTCTAGATCGTTAGCCACTTCATAAATGCTAGTGCGGCAGCGACCTCACCACTTACCCCTTCCTTACCGTAAACTACTAGTTGTCCTAGAATGACGAGTGATGAAGTCCTTGCTGGGTCAGATGACCACTACAGTTGGATGTTGAGTACCTCTGTACTCATGATACTACCCCCAAACTCTTTTCAGGGTTCTTGATCGACAACAGGTATGGTGATCGATGTTTCACGTGGAGACTCGACGACGACTAGTTAGGCGGATCCCGGCGGAGGGCCTGGACCCGTGTGGTTATGGGGTCGATGCTTTTCTCTTTACCAGTAGGCATTTGATTGTAGTCTGTACTCAGACATGTATCTTCCGTTGTTGTATTGTATTTAATGCAGTTGTATGCCGATTGTATGAGATGTTGTATCCTTTTATCTGTAATGTTGTGATATCATGTTGGAAATCCGGGGCATATGGCTTTGTCATATGTCGCGGTGGGACCGATATGTGCTTCGTCCCCGGATCTGGGTGGAAACGCCTAGATCTGGAACAGTACCGCATATCGGGCCTTACAACTTGGTATCAGAGCCTTACCGACCGTAGGATCCCCTCTCTGGCCGAAGTCGAGTCTAGACAAAAACTATTTTGCAGTTACTAAGTTAGCTATCGGAGAGTAGGAATCTTTTTACTCCTTATCTTTGCTCTGGTCAGGACAAGTGTCGTAAGTGTTTTAATTCTTATCTTATCCCCTTCAAAACTCTAGGATCTCGAGTGTGTGGAGTATCGGAATAGTTACAATGCCTTGCTTGCAGCGTATTGTCTCGATTCCGAGCTCAGGTTGGGAAATCCTATAGTACCTTCAGTTCTTCCAACTCTGGTTTACATCTGGGTCATCCATTGCCATCCATCCTTTTGCCCGGTGTTTTCACGACTTGCGTCGAAAAGCACTATCCCTTTGACCAGGTTTTCGCTGTCATTCTTCCTTTTGACACCTGATGGTTTCGTTCTCCGACGTTGCCATCTCTCTACGGAAGTCTATCTCAACCGAAGTTCGACGTCGACATGGAGCAGAGTCCCTTGTTGGTGGTGTTGAAGATCGTCGTCTCTCTTTTCTCTCCCCCCTCTCCCCCGGATCGTCCTGGATCTCGGGACGAGATCCCTTGTTGGTGGTGTTGTATTGTAACAGCCCAGTTTTTGCAAAAATCAAATTTTTTGTTTTCGGTGTGAATTGTTTGCTTGTCTGATTTGTTTGCGGTGTTTGCATCCCCGATTTATCGATCGGCGATTATTTTCCCCCCTCTTATCTCGTATCGGACGGAGACCGACCCTTGCCACCCTGACACTCGACCTTTGTGACACCGGGTTTCGCCCGATCACCGTCGCGAAAACCGCACGAGACCAACCGCAGCCAACGGAACGAAAAACCTCGTTTAATAATTAAACGGGATATTTTTATAGCGCTCCGGAAAGTGTTTTCGGAACGGTTCCAGCGCGAGGTGAACGCCTCCGGCTCGACGCACTGATCGCGCAGTTCGAAGTTTTACCCGAATCGGAGGTACTGCGGATCCCCGGCAATCAGTAACGTGAGCACCGTGCGCGCGAGACAAAAACCGGGGATGTTTTTGCAAACTGCCAGCCACCGGGGCTATATAAAGACCACCACACTCCCACCCATTTCTAGGGTTTCCCTAGCCACAATTTGCAGCCACCCCCCTCAGATCTGCCCCAATTTTTGCAGCTATTCCCCCACATCAGCAAACCCTAGCTCAGGTCTGTTCGGAGCCGTTCGATCGCGAGATCGGAGGGCCGTGGATGCGCCACGTCAGCGCCCTGGACCCTCTCTCTCCCTCCATGCCGTCTCCTCCCGTGGGCTCCCGAGGCCGCCGCCTCCGCATCCGGCGAGCCGCCGGCCAGGACGCAGCAACCCCGGCCGCCACCTCTCCTCCCCTCCTTCCCTCTCTCTCCCCTCTCCTTTCTCTCCTCTCCCTCTCATCCCCTCTCTCTCTCTGTGTGTGCAGCACCAGGAGGCCGCGCCGCCGCGCCATGAACTGAGGCCCGAGCTCGAACACGGAGCTGCGCCGCTGCTGGACCTCCTCAACGCCTGGATCCGCGTCCCGTGCCCCTGCGTCCGAGCCCGACCACCCTCGACGTCCGCGCCGCCCTCCGGTGGCCACCTCCAGCCGGCAGCCGGCGAGGGAGCTGCATCAGCGCCGCCGTCCTCCGTTCCTGCTGAGACGAAGCAGCGAGGCTGCTCGCTCGATCCAGCGAGCTGGGCCGGTGCAGCCCCAAGCGGCCCAGCACCAGGCCGCCAGCCCAGCCCGAGCCAGGCGCCAGATGGGCCTCGGCCCAACTGGGTGAGGCCCAAAACCTTTTTTTTCCTGTTATTAAAACCTGCTGTAATTTTTCTAAGTCTGAGGTTATTTTGCTGCTGATTCGATTCCGCGTTGACGATAGCAAGCGATCCGTAGCCCGGAAGACTTCGCGCCCAAAAGACGAATTGTTTAGAATTGCGTGCTCTAGCATTCATCTTTTGTGAGCATTTGCATTTGGGCTCATCTTGATTGTGTAATTGTGTGCTGAACAGGGCATCAGGCCGTTAAACTGCTACTTTTTCCTGTTATGAGTTGCTGTTATTATTTTGTTGCAACTTTGCATGATGATTGTAACAAATCCATCAGTCCTATTGCATTGATTCCTTTTGCGTTGCGTTAAGCAATGTTTCTACTTTAGTTTCATGCAATCACATGCCATATTTGCTTGCTGCATCATGTTTAAATCTTCCTCCAAAGTAGCTATCCTGATGTTATTGTGCTGTTATTGCTGAAACTGTTATTTTGTTGCAACTTCGGTCGACGAGTGTGTCGCGAGCGTTTATCGGAATTGAGTGATTCCAATTGAATTTTGTTAAGCATCATGTCTACTTTCATCCAATGTATTGCTATGTCATGTCGCTGCACTTTTGCATATAGATTTACCCCTGTTTATACAGCATGTGTGCATAACTTGTCTTGCTTATATCTTTTTAACCGTAACTCCGTTTGGGGTGTTCTTTATATGTAACTTGATTAGTTTTTCGTGTTCTTTGTGTTTGTGCTATTTTTTTATGTTGTTAACCAACCTAAAATATGGTATAGGGCAGAACAGTACCAAATGTTTTAATCATCGTGCGGCACTTAGTGTTATGCCATGTTTAGGTTGTGCCTCACTTAAATTGACTAGCATAGATAGTTTACCTTGTGCTTCACCTCTTGACCTGTTTGTGTGCTATGCCATGCTTGCTTGAGTTTCCATGTTAACAACCGTTGATTGATCACCTGTAGCTAAACAACCTGAAACACCGTAAACGTGCGGTATTCGTCGTGTGTGACGAGTACTTCACTTAAATTGTTAGTACCGCTCTCGACAGTAGGTGCGATGTCTCGTGTTGCTTCTTGTTGATGCTTGCTCGTGTTTGCTCCGTAGTAATAGTGGTGCACCGTTGATTGCTTTCCAGTGTTTACTTCTTGTGTGCTCCCGCGGGTACCTCTCGGAGACGGTGCGAGCTTGCGATCAACTACACCTTCGGAACCCGACTTATCAACAGGCAAGGACTATACATTACTTATGATCCATTCTATTTCAACCAGCGGTTTGCATGCTAGTCTAGGATAGGTTCGATGTTTGATCCTACCACATGTTTACAGCCTCTTTCAAACCGATACAGCCATGTCCCCTCCCAGCAAACCTTGTACTGCTATGTTACTATTGCTCGTTGCTCAGCCCCTGCTTAGTATGCATGCTTAGGATGCTACGATGTTACCCTGTTACTCTTGGGTTTGGGATATCACATTATTATATTGTTGTTGATGATATGATTATTATAATGTTGACTATATTTGACGAAGGATGGAAGGTCTAGGCTATCCTGCCCCGACGCTTTGTTTCATTTGAGTCACCTAGGATCCGAGTTTCGGGTATTGGTTTTAAGACTGAGCGTGCCTAACCGCGTGTGGGATTTTATGGGGTCCCCTTTTTCTTACCTATCTAGCTTCAAACATTTCTAGAGGTGGCCCAAGCTGATTTACCATTTGAAAACATGCATATATATCTTGTCGGGTCGCTCCTAGCAGATATCTTTTAAAACAACTTGGACCAGCGGAGACATGGTTTCCCTGTTGGTCCACCTTTGACCGGCGAGGGCCCGAGACCTCACGTGAGGCGTCTCGGTAACCCAAACCCTGTTGAGACGGAAGAGTCCGATCCGAGAGCGTGGCCAGCTTTTGGATTGGGTGTCGACTCCCCGGGGGCCACCCGGATTTGTTCGTTGTTAGTTAGAGGGACCTGTCGTTTCGGATCTCTTGGAACTAAATCATAAAATGGTTGCCTGTGATGGGTAGCAACTGAGAGTGATGGACGTGCGTGCGGAGCCTCGTAATGGGCAGTTGGTACACCCCTGCAGGGTTAAATCTTTTCGAGAAGCCGTGTCCACGGTTATGGACGACTTGAGACCTACGTCCTGTTCATAGACAACAACAACTGAGATAATCTTATTATAACTTGATCAACGTGTGTGTGCCTTGACTGCTTCTTCTTCGTCGGGATGCGAAGAGGAGGACAAGGATAGGATAGGTGTTATGTTTGCGTAGTAGGTGGATAGCAGACTTGTTGGAGGCGATTCCTCATCGAATGCTTGGCTTCTTACCTTACTCTCTAGATCGTTAGCCAACATATTTTTGCTACCCAATAAGGACGGTGCCTCCACAATGGCGGACTTCAGACCCATTAGCTTAATCCACTCCATCGCGAAGCTCTTCGCTAAGGTGCTCTCCATTAGGCTAGCTAAGGTTGTGGACAAAATAATCTCGCCGGCGCAAACCGCCTTCCAGAAGGAGAAGTGCATACATGGCAGCTACATGTACGTGCAAAATGCGGTGCGCTCCCTCCACAGGCGAAAAACTCCTTCGCTCCTGCTCAAATTAGACATAGCATGAGCCTTTGATAGCGTATCTTGGGAGTAAATTCTGGAGCTCCTGCAGCAGCTCAGCTTTAGCGCCCATTGGAGGGAGTGGGTCACCCTCCTATTGTCCACGGCATCCTCGGCTTGCCTGATCAACGGCATCGAGGGCGCGCGCATCCTCCACCGTAGGGGCCTGCGGCAGGGGGACCCCCTGTCCCCTTTGCTATTCATTCTTGCGATCGACCCCTTGCATCGCCTCCTCGCCGCGGCCACTAGAGATGGAGTCCTGGCACCGCTGCCGAGTCCCGCGGCACGCCTCCGAGTTAGTCTGTTCGCGGACGACGCCGTCATCTTCGCCAATCCTGACCGTCAAGAGGTCGACATGCTGCTTGAGATCATGCGCTGGTTCGGCGATGCCACCGGCCTTTTGGTGAACCCGGCCAAGTCCTCCGCTACCCCCATCCGCTGCGACGGCATCGACCTCCACGACGTCCTCCTCAACTTTGGCGGCACCACGACATCCTTCCCCGTGCGCTACCTTGGGCTTCCGGTGTTCACCGGCCGAATCCGCGCCGTGCACACACAGCATATCCTTGACAGGATCCGCTCCCGCATGGCGGGCTGGAAGGGCGCGCTCATGCCCTTGGCAGGCAGAAGGGTGCTGGTCCGATGCGTCCTCTCGACCATCCCGACCTATGCACTCACGGCGCTGCGGGCGCCTGCCAAGTTCTTCAAGGAGGTCGACAAGGCGCGTCGTCGCTTTCTTTGGGCGCAAGACGAGAGCATCTCAGGGGGAAAGTGCAAGGTGGGATGGCGGAATGTCACCTCGCCGGAGGATCGCGGGGGTCTCGACATCCCAAGCTTACCGCGATTCGCCCGAGCACTCCGGCTGAGGTGGCTCTGGCACTCCTGGACGAGGCCCAACAGGCCCTGGGTTGGCACCGGCACGCCATGCGACAACGACGATCGTCAGTTGTTTGCGCTGGCGACGAGAGTTACCATCGGCGATGGCGAGACTGCATCCTTCTGGCACTGCAACTGGTTAGAAGGCCGCCCACTTCAGCAGGCCTTTTTGGACCTCTACCGCGCCTCGATCCGGAAGCATAGATCGGTGGCGGCGGCGCTTCGCGACGAGCGCTGGGTGTTAGACATTCGACGGGACGCCCACCTTCGCCTTGCCCCGCAAGTCGTTGCGCTGGCCAGGCTGATTCGAGTGGCCAGCCTGCCCCTCCAGGATGGTTCCAATGATAGCATCACCTGGCTCCTGCACCCCTCGGGTGCATACACCGCCGCCTCAGCTTACCGGCACCAATTCCGGGACTCTCCTCAGTGCAACTTCAAGACTCTCATCTGGAAGATTTGGGCCCCCGGGAAGAATAAAATGCTCCTCTGGCTGCTTAGCCTCGACAAGCTATGGTGCAACGACAGGCTTCAGCGGAGAGGATGGGAGAACGGCTACTTTTGTGCACTTTGCATGAGGAACCTGGAGTCCTCCGTGCACCTCTTCTGGCATTGCCCCATGGCGAAGGCGGTTTGGGCAGAGATAGCGGAGTGGACTGGCTGCGGCGCCCTGCAGCCACAAGGCTGGAGCCAGCTCACGACCACCGCGGACATCCTTTTTTCGATCAGCAGCTCGGCGGAACCCCGCTACGTCAAGGGCGTACGTTGCATGGTGGCGTTGACAGTATGGCAAATTTGGATGGAGCGCAACGCATGCACCTTCTGGGCGAAGACACCGCGGACAGAGCATATTATTGCGGCTTGCAAGAGCGACATGGAGCAATGGCGCCTCGCCGGGGCGAAATGCATTGAGCTACCCTTCGGGGCCGTAACGTGAGAGATCGCCTCAATTTTTGTACCACCCCTGTAATCTTACTTTCACCACCGAACTCGATCACTCGATCACTTGATCGATGATCCCTTTGTCACCCTCCACTAGTAGAAAACATGGCTTTAGTTCAGACCTGGCCAGCCCATTAGTCCCGGTTCAGTCATGAACCGGGACCCATGGGGGCATACGTCCCGGTTCGTGCGCCCAGGGCGCCGGGCGGGCCTCGTGGGGCACTGGTACCGGTTCGTCTGGACCTATTAGTCCCGGTTCCAGACACGAACCGGGACGTATGGGCCTCCATCCATTGGTCCCGGTTCATAGCTGAAACCGGGACTAAAGGTTGGCCATTAGTCCCGGTTCCAGCTACGAACCGGGACCAATGGATGGCGCTTCGTCCCGATGCGGTTTCTTTTCCCATGCGCGTGCGGCCTCCAACCATTGGTCCCGGTTCGTAGCTGGAACCGGGACTAAAGGATACCTGTAGTCTCGGTTCCAGCTACGAACCGGGACCAATGACGGCGCTTCGTCTTCCGCGCGCGCCCGACGAGCTTCTCAGGCTATAAGTAGACGAAGGCCGGGAGCACTTCATCCGACTCATCTCATCTCATCTTCCCTTCTCATCCCTCTCGCGCCCGACGAACTTCTCGCCGCCATGTCGGGGTCGCCGCTACGATGGCCGTCCGACTCCAACACCTCGTCGGACGAGGACAATTCCGAAAGGCGCAAGTTTTGGGACCCGCCTCCGAAGCTGCGACCTCGACAGCGCGGGCGACGATCGCGCGCCGCCGCCGACAGCCCGCCCCCCGCCGACGACGACAGTTCGCCGCCCGCCGACGACAGCCCGCCGCCCGCCGATGACCCGTTGGAACGGCTGGCGGCGCTGGAACGGCTGGAGGCGCAGGAACTTCGCCGTGCCGATCGTGCGGAGAAGTCCCGCGCGAACCTGGCCAAGGCGAGGGCCAAGAAGAAGGAGAAGAAGAGGGTCGAGATGACGGCGCGTGTGGAGGCGAAAGTCGCGTCGGAGGAGGCCACCAAGCGGGCGGCGCCCAGCGACGACGATGAGGGCGCCGGGACCTCCGCCAAGAAGCAGAAGATCGAGTAGTTTAGCTCTAGTCGTTAGATTAGACGCTTCTAGCTTCGATCTTCTGTAATAAATATTATGAATTATATATTTTTTTTTGGTTTGTTAATTGTGATTTTTTTTTGTTAATCGTGACATCATTGTTGTTTGTTAATCGTGATTGTTTTTTAATAATTGTTTGGAATTCAAAAAATTAAATCATGTGATATCAAGACCTAAGGGTTATAATGATTGATATCTTACTATTGTAAGGAAACAACAAGTGCAGACTTGGAAACTAGGGGAGATAGAACCTGAAAGTTAAGCGTGCTCGGGCTGGAGTATTGAGAGGATGGGTGACCGGCCGGGAAGTTAGATGATTTGAAATGAGTGTTGATTAATCCATATTAGAGATTAGAGATTAAATTCTGAAGCAGTGAGGAGGGGTGATTAGAGATTAAATTTTCAAAGAATTCAAAGATTTGAAAATGAAAAAAATCCAATTTAAAAAAAAACAAATTTTGAAAAAAATTCCTTGAGTCCCGGTTTTTAACACCGACCGGGACTAAAGGTCCTCCAGCCCCCGCTCCAGCCGGCTTCCACGTGGAGGCCCATCTGTCCCGGTTCGTAAGCGAACCGGGACTAAAGGTCATGGGCTTTAGTAATGACCCTTTAGTCCCGGTTCCAGAACCGGAACAGAAGGCCCTATGAAACCGGGACAATGGGCCTTTTTCTACTAGTGCTCTACCTGCTAAATTAATGAAACGCCAGCCTAGCTGGATCTTTCAAAAAAAAACATAGCCTCTAGGGCATATTTTTTACATGGCATGTTGCGGAAGAAAACTATCATCCATGACTTTAGAAATCTTCGGTGTACATCCGAAATAAATTGCCATCCTATACATGTAAATTGCCATGGTCTAATATACGGGCGGAATCAATCACAAAGGTCGTCAATCGAGCGAAGGATTGTATTTTACTATAGGCGTCCCCTTCCAATGCTCTTCCCAGAGAACATGTTAAGATTCGTATGAGATCATTAGCTCAGAAAACCGCTTAGAGCAACTCTAGCAGGTGCGGCAAATGTGTTGCCCGCAAAAACAAGATGTGGTTCTCTATAAAATGAATATGCGGTACGAAATGGTGCTCGGCAGAACATATACGACATATTAACAAATTGAAACTTAAGATTGTTCACGCTGCAAACTACCCATCGGAACATCGCGGGGGTGTTACAAAAGACCAAATAACACAAAGTGTAATCACCGAAGGTCGCCTGGAGTCTCTGTCTCACTTCTTTGCGAGGAGGTAGAGGTAGTATTCCAAGGCAAAGGTCAATAGGACCTTCGCTAGCTCGAACTCGGCCTACACCACCTCGAGGCGCTCGGCCGCGCCATCCTCGCTGGTGGCCGACGCCTCTCGAACACCGGCGAAAAAGAACGACGCCCACCAAGACGACTGGATCCGTCGACAGGCATCGTGATTTCTCACCGGACTTGAGATGGAAAGCGGTGGAGGGGGAGTGGATGCGGCGACGGGAACCCTAAAATCAGCCCCCCCTCCCCTCCCCGACACCGTAGATATAGTAGGGGAGGGGAAAACTTTACGGGCCACCCGAATAGTTCTTACGAGCCGAACTAACACTAGTGGACAGACCCCCATATTGTCCCGGTTCAAATGGGCCTTCGGTCCCGGTTCAACACCCGGGACCAATGTTGGTCCCGGTTGGCCCACGAACCGAGACCGAAGAGGGGGGAGGAGTCATTGGTCCCGGTTGATAGAAAGAACCGGGATCGGGCCTCCATATTTTATTTATTATTTAATTATTTTTTATTTTTTTTTTATTTTTTATTTTTTATTTAAGATTATGCTTAACTTCTCAGTTCCATTCAACACCTACCCCAACTCGCTTGACACACACTTGTTGATATATGTATCATATCAATCAAATTAAACCTTGTTGATGTCTATGTTGTGATGAAATTTAAAAAAAAGGAAACTTCTCGATCGGTTACCTATTATATTTTAAATGTTTTTAAATTATTTTTTTGAAAAAATATATTTCTTTTTAATTTTGAAAACACATTTTTCATTTTCCGAGTGACAAAAATAGGGTTTTTTGTGAAGATTCTACCAAATATTTGATGTAAACTTGAACCACTTTATTTTTGTAAAATACTAGACCATATTTTATTTACAATTGACCAAAGTTTCCATGTAATATGGTTTTTATATACCTCTTCTGAAAAAGATAAATTTCCGCAGATTCAGCTGGAACGGGGTCAAATTTGAACTACATGTGCTTGATAGTTTGCTCTTTATTTTTTGGAGAAAATCATTTCTAGATACACAAGTAGTCATTTCATCAGGGATCCACCAAGACTTTTGTAAGATTCCACCCCTATCTATTACCGGTCATGCCCTCCGTTTTGACTACTTTTTGAAATCGACAAAAATAATTCAAAAAAAATAAAAAAATTGTAAAACCTTCGCGTTGCATCCTAATTTATGTCTTAGTAACCATACAAAACAACAAACTTGGAATAAGGCAAATATCTTATAAAAGTCTTTTTAAAATGAGCTATCGAGTATGAAGATTCATGATTTTCAAGCCAAATGACCGATGTTACAGCTAGTTTGAAAGGATAGTTTTCCCAAATGATCTCATATTTTGCACATGTGTGTATATTATACTAGCCAACAAGTTTGCCAAAGGAAGTTTTTATTTTCTTTGCATGAAAAATCCATTTTCCATTTTCCGAGTGACAAAAGTAGGGGTTTTTTGTGAAGGATCTACCAAATATTTGATGTCAACTTGAACCACTTTAATTTTGTAAAATATTAGACCATGTGTTATTTACAATTGACCAAAGTTTCCATGTAATATGGTTTTTATATACCTCTTCTGAAAAAGACAAATTTCCGCAGATTCAGTTGGAACGGGGTCAAATTTGAACTACATGTGCTTGATAGTTTGCTCTTTATTTTTTGATGTTTATGTTGTGATGAAATTTAAAAAAAATTGAAACTTCCCGATCGGTTACCTATTATATTTTAAAATCAGTGTTTTGTTTTGAAATCTTTGTATTATTAAAACTAAAATTATACAAAAACAAAAAATATAGAAAATTTATTATAAGAGGTAGACAGAGGAATCCTCCCAAGGAGGGTGATATATATCTCCTTGAGCATGCGGAAAATTATACAAAAACAAAAAATATAGCAAATTTATTATAAGAGGTAGACAGAGGAATCCTCCCAAGGAGGGTGATATCTATCTCCTTGAGCATGCGGGAGGGTGACATCTGCCTCTATCGGCTTCAACAGACACAAGTCCTTCTGGACCAGAAGAACCTATGCCTGTTCAAACTGATAGAGGCGGAAGGTCAGCCTCCAGCCTGCTTAAAGAGATACACAGCACCCCCCTCGGGTTGAATTCCTCGGTATACACCTTTAATAAGCTTGATATGCTACAGTAAGTGCTGGACTGACCGTGCTTATAAACAACTCTAACCCACCTTCGGTTAGCGAGGTGGGACTAATTATAGACTATTTGTCCCGGTTGGTGGCTCCAACCGGGACTAAAGGTCCTTTTTTCCATTTGGTATTACTGCAAAGTACTAATTATAGACTATTGGTCCCGGTTGATAGCTCCAACCGGGACCAATGCCTCGCAGTGTGGTCGCCAGAGCATTGGTCCCGGTTATTGGCACAAACCGGGACCGTTGCCCCAGTTGAACCGGGACCGTTGCCCAATACAGACGAACCGGGACCGTTGCGAGGCATCGGTCCCGGTTCTGAAATGAACCGGGAGCGATGCCTTTTTTGGGCTGGACGAAAGGGGGGTCTCTCCACTAGTGTAACTTTAGTGTGTCTTTTCATAGTCAAACGTACATGTTTGTCAAAAAATTCGTATATATACGGGTTGATGGTCGGATGACGCATCTGTTAGAGTTGCTTTTAGATCCTACGTGAGTTCAATAGTGTTTTCATTTTGTTTGACGTATGGATTTACATGAAAACCAGATCGCAATTGGAGAAGAATCCTGCAGTTTGTTAAATAAGTTTAGTTTTCCTTGTGGAAGAAGAATTCAGCCGATCGTCCAAGTTTTACCTCTAATCTAACTCCTCCTCTACGTAGTGTGCCCGAATCACCTACGTATCCGCCTCTCTCTTGATCCAGTATCATCAACCAGTAAGATCACATCACGTCGTTCCCCGATACATCGGAGAGTTGGATACCAACTCACACAACCCCCTCCGTCCCATATATACACGCAAAACTCCTTTCTTTTTTTCACCGTAAACAATCGTCGTATACGCAAGCGATCGATCTCGCGCCGGCCTGCCATGACGACGCCCGAACGCATCGCACGCGCCATGGGCGTTCCGGAGTCGCTCCTCGTCTCGTCGTATATCTGCGTCAACGTGGCGGCGAGGGTGTCCATGGGCCTCGCGTTCGTCGTCACCTTCGCCCTCTCCCTCGTCTTCATGGTGCGCGTCCTGTCGCCGGAGCTCGTCGACGGCTTCTTCCTCCGAGTGGACGCCCTCGTGCAGGACTTCCGGCGCAACGCCCGCGCCGACCTCAGGGACAACCCCATCTACGCTTCCGTCGAGGAGCGCGCGCACCGCGCCCGCGAGTTCGTCGCGGAGGCGATCGAGGGCTTGGAGAGGAAGGCAATGGCGAAGCTGAGCGGCCTCAAGGACGCGGCAGTCGTGGCGTTCTACTGGCTCCGTCTGGCCGCCGGCGTGATCAATCTGCTGGCGACCGTCCTGATCACTGCCGCCTTCAACGAGGCGAAGAGCCGGGCGCCGTCGTTTCTGAGGTGGAGGGGCGTGAAGGGGCTCCGAACGCCGCCGAACCCCGTCTCCAGTCCTGATACCACGGTGCTCGTCGCCTGGATCTCGGCGATCGTCGGGTACTGCGCGCTAGTGGTCACCGTCAACAGCGTCTGCAGCGGCATCACATCGTTTGCGCTGAGCTTCCCCTGCTTCGCCGCGCTCTGCGGCTTTGCGCTCATGGAGGCCGAGAGGGTTTACCTGTGGGATTCCTACGCCATTGATAGCAGGGGCAGCAGCGTCAGCGGCGCGGCCAATCCAGGACGGCGAGCCGGTAATGCCGCGGGAGGAGTCACGGAGAAGGACATGCGGGAAGCTTGGGAGTGCCTCTGGTTCGTGGTCATCATGATGCACTGCCTTGACGCTTGCTTCCTCTACCTCTTGATGGGAAACCGGCCGTACGTGCTCGTGTCCTTGGCCATCTACAACATCTGCGGCCTTAGGTCAACAAGGGAGCCTTACCTGACGCCGGACGACGGCGAGGACGCCGACGGAGCGCACGTAGACGTGGGCAAGTGGCAGCGCGCTGCCATGAATGTGTTGGTAATGGACGTTGCCAAGGTCGTTGCCACGTACCTCGTCCTCGACTTTTACCTGGGTGCTCTCTTGTTCGTGTCTCTCTGTGCCAAGGTTGCATTCTTGCTGGACACCGTGATTTACTTGTCGGATGAGGGTGTCTCTTGGGACGATGACAACAACCAGGAGGGAGCTGGCCTGGCTGGGGACGCCGCTGGAGATGCTGAAGGTTCCGACGAAGGTAACGAGGAGGTTGCTGATCTCGCTGTGGACATCGCAGGAGGTGCTGAAAGTTCTGACGACGGTAATCAGGAGATTGCTGATTTTGCTGGGGACTTCGTCGCCGGAGATGCCGAGAGTTCTGACGACGGTAATCAGGAGGTTGCTGATCTTGTTGGGGACGCCGTCGCTGAAGATGCCGAAGGTTGCCACGGCGTTGGTGCAGAGAATTCGACTGACATTGCTGCCTGCGACCATGAAGAGGAGGAAGGGTCGGCCACCGAGGAGCACAGCGACGTATCAGATTCGGAGGAGCAGCGTCGGCAAGAACCAGACTACAGCAGTAGCAGCAGCAGCGTGGGTGACTGGAGCTTGGTAGGAGTCGATCCGATGATGCCGACCGACGTTAATGGTGGCGCGAAACGGAGGTTCGGGTTTTTTCTGTAGGACGTGACTAGGATACGATTCAGTGTTTCACTGAATGTCTGCAGAGAATTGTGAGCTTAGTTTATTTATTATTTGCAAAGCGTTGACAATTTGCAGCGCTAAGTTTGTTGGGATTTTTCTTAGAGATGGTATGTAATGCTAGAAACTTTTAAAATAGCCTACCGACAGATGTGAACCCTTCTTATGGAGCACACTTTACTCAATTTTGAAGAAAGGTTATTTTCCTTCAAAAGAAATTCAAGAAAGGTGAAAGGGTTTCTGTAGAATTTACATCTCTGAAAGAGTTCCAACGTTCATGGGGTTTAATGTTCTTTGTATCGTAATCAAGGTTTCATGTCAATTGACATGGTTCATGTAGGATTAACGAGGGCACACCATTGCCTTAGTTTTTTCTTTCTTTACTAAAAAAACTTTCGATCTATTCATCTTCAATCCTGCTAGTACAACGAATATCATAAATAATAAAAATTACATCTAGATCTGTAGACCACCTAGCGACGACTACAAGCACTAAGGCGAGCCGAGGATGCGTCGCCGTTATCGCCCCACCCTTGTCGGAGCCAGGCAAAACTTGTTGTAATAGAAAGTCGGGAAGTCACCATGCTAAGACCCCATAAGACCAGCACACCAGAACAGCATCCGCCGCCTTTGAAGAGTGGCAAACGAACTACGATCAGATCCGAGCAAATCTACCAAGGACAGATTTGCCGAAAACACACCTCCGCACACCCACCGATGATAATATAGGCACCATCGAGATGGAAACTATGCGGAAAGAACCTTATTCCGTTTTCAAGGAGCCGCCGTCATCTCGTCTTCTCGAGGTCGACAAAAACCTTACCAAATCTAAGAAAAAAGTAAAAAAGAAATCCTCCCGCCAGCAAGAGACAAGATCCATCACGCTGTCATGATCCTAAGGCCACCGAAAACGAGGCTGACCAGCGCGGCGCCGGCGGAAGGCGGCGGCTGGGTGGCTTGAGGAGTTGGCGGCTACATGCGCTAGGGCCGGCGGCTGCTATGTACGAGACCTTTGGTGGTGGTTTCTTGCCGAGGATTATTTTCCGAACCTGTACCCAAACCTGGATATAAACAGAGAATTTTTGCCATTGCCTTAGTTTGTCTCAGCAGACTCCAGTATGGTAATGCAAATGAATTTCGGTGTTTGTTCATCAATTTATTTGTTTGATCCATTTACTTTTAAAACCACCTAGATCCGAAGATTTTCAAAAAAAATATTTGATCAATGTGAATTTTTTATCCTAGTACTCTGTAAAGAAATATAAGAGAGATCACTTTACGGAGGGACAGTACTTTTGACTTTTCTCTAAATTTCTTGATCTAATTTTTATGACTAAATTGTACTGTACGTGATCCATGTCGCTGCCATATCCTTTTCCTGTCGCCGATGCGCCACCGCATCTTTACCATGGCATCTGGGCACCCCTTGTGCACCGCCCGACCAACCGCGCTCACGGAACAAAGTTCCTCTAGGCCAAGGCTGAGCAACGAAAACGGTACTGATAGGATTGCAGCGTAATGGTAGAGATGTCGCTTACATTGCTTTTTAGTGTGCTCACTTGTAACAAAAATATACTTGCCTCCATTTAGTGCATAGATTAAGAATAATGATAAGTGCACGATGTCAGGTCCAAGCTCTCTCGGCCCGAACGCCCTACCCACTGCCAGTTTTTTCGCACAAATCTTGAAACACAATGTCAGCTTTTAAAAACGTGTGAGCTGTATGGTTTCCACCCTGACATTTTCTATACCTATTTCTTGCACAGAACGACATTTGCTATCCTCGGCCCAAACTGTTTGTGTGATGTGTATCTATTTTGTTGCGTTCTTTAGGTCCGGTTACTATAGGTCCAGTGCATGACTAGATACGGTTTTAGCGACGTTTATAATTTTGAAATGATAACTTGTTTAGATTTTTGTTTTAAAAATGTTGGACATTGCTTTTTTAGTAAAACATGGAAAAATTACCATGGTTCCAATGGTGCAATATGTTTTCACCCCAATGACAATTTTACCTTTTTTTTATTTTGTAGAATTTTTTTGTATAGATTACAATGTATTTTTGTTGGAAAATTTCTTTTTAAAACCATCCATGGCAAATTCTTATTTTTATTGGACATGGCACTTATTATTTGTAGAACTAGGTAAATCTTATTTGTAGGACATGCCAATTCTTAATCATCAGATATGACAATTCTTTGTTTATAAGTTATACAAATCCTTATTCGTAGGACATGACAATATTTGTAGGATATGATAATTTTTGTGCATAGGACATGACAATTCTTACATGTGGGTCATGATACTTTGCGAAAAATGACATTTTTTGTTAAAATTATTGAGCATGGCTATTTTTTAGTAGAACATGACAAATTTGCAATGGTTATAAATGGCACTTCTCATCCCATGGCAATTCTGCCATGTTTTTGGTTTTGGATTTTTTTATTTAGGTTGTGATGGATCTTTTGCGCATGGAAAAATCTTATTTTTTTCACATGAGAAACTCATAGTATTTTTTATATCATCCATGGAAAATTCTTTTTCGTATAAAGTGCAATTCTTATTTCGTATATAGCTTATTGGACATGGAAAAATATTTTTTGGATGAGATGGAAATTCTTGTTTGTCGGATATGGTAATTTTTTATTTTTGTGTGACATGACACTCGTTATATATGGGACATGGCAATTTTTATTTATATGACATGACAATACTTATATGTGTCACATGATATTGTGCGAAACATGACTTTCGTTATGTATGGGACATGACGATTTTTATTTCTACGACATGGCAATTCTTATATGCAGGACATGATATTCTATGGAACATGAATTTTTCTTATTGAAATTATTGGACATGGCTATTTTGAATAGAAATTGGCAAATTTGCCATGGTTACAATGGTACAATAGGCTTTTCACCTCATGAAAATTTTGCCCTGTTATTTATAATTTAAATTGTTTTTATATAAGTTATGATGGATATTTGCACATGGCAAATTCTTATCTTGGCACATGGCAAACTCATAGCATTTTCTTTTACAAGTCATCAATGGCAAAAAAAAATCTAAGGTAACAATTTTGTATATAGCTTATGAACATGGCAATTCTTATTTGTAAGACACGACAATTCTTATTTGTAAGGCATGATAGTTTTTTGTGTGAAATGACATGTCTTATAAGTGGGACACGACACTTCTTATATGCCTGACACGATGATAATTTTTTATATGTTTATCATATGATTTTTTTTTCATGTCAAATTTGTTAAAAAATAATACGATGTGAAATTGTTCAATAATAGTCTTATAAGGCCCAGTAAAAAAAAAGAGGTTTTCGGACCGGGCCAATCCCCACACAGAACGAAATCGTTCGGGTGGGAGGCGCAAATCCAAAAATATACTAGACACTGATTCAAAGGGGTGGAAATTGGGGCTCCTGTGCGGTCGCACAGCCCGCACAGGCCCATGGACGGCCATGCATGTCATATGTTATTATTTTTAACTGTGGTCGGTAGCCTTGAAAAATGTATTATACTCTATATATTTGAATGGAGATAGTAGATAAATTTAGTTAAATATAAATTGAGAAGCCATGAACATTGTTATTTCTGGTGTTCTTTGTACTGCCATGAATATTGATGAATCGAAAGTTTTCTTTGCAAAAAGAAACACAATTTTCTTTCCCATTACAATGATTTAGTTTTATGGATTCGCCCATTCTCACCTTGACGAGAATAATAAGTCACATTTAACTCCTACATTAATATTTAGTTAATCAATAAAAAAATCATCATGAACATTCACGTAAATCAAATAGCGTAAGAATCTAACATTCTTAAGAAATTGCTCCCCACTACACCTATTCTCTTACCATGCACACATGCCACCTCATCAAAGGTCCACCACAATATGCATGAGAATGAGCTTTTCATTATTAGTTGATCTCATGCACACATTCCTCTCACCACACATGCCACCTCATCAAAGCTTCACTCAACATGCATGAAAATCACCCCTAAAAACACATCCTTGAAAATCTTCTCAATTATATTATGTCACTTATATTCAATAGATATTTTTAGTGATATAATAATAAAATATAACACATAACATGCATTTTTTACTTTTAGTTTATTTATATTATATATTCAACTTCTCATGTTAACAATCAAATCATTCAAAATATATTGCAATCGATTCCCGCAGCAACGCGCGGGGTATTTTCTAGTTAGATAAAACTTAGTTAATTCTCATTTAAATGAGAGGTAGCCACATCATTAATTTTATAGATATGCATAATGCTATAAAAGGTGACCATGTAAAATTTTCATCCTGCAAAAAAAGAAAAAGAATCGGCACGATTGTAAAAGCAAAACAGTGCAGGTGTGTGTGGAGGCAGTTCGCTCCATGATTCCATCGTCGTCGTTAAGAGGATGAGAGCTGGCCAGTGAAGCAGGGCCAAACCACTGCATCTGAAAGCTAACGCATTTCATAGCAGTTGGCAACCACTCCAATTCGGCAACTCCCACAAATCCCAAACCCAAACCACAATGGCTCCCCAACCTCTGCACAAACTTCTCCACTCCACGATGGCCTCTCACTCATTCCCGCCATATCCAACCCATCATCTCCTCCTCTATAAAAACCAGCCCTTGCCATCGCAAACCAATCAAACCAGCGCAAGCACCTCTCCTCCTCCCATAAACCCCACCAAAGCCCCGGCCGTCTCCTCTCCTCCTCCTCCTCCCCGTCCGGCGATCCTACCAAACATGAGCACCAGCGAGGCCGCAACTGTCATCCCCGTTTACGACGTCGCCCCCGGCCAAGCCGCGCACGGCAAGGCCCCCGCGGCGGCACCTTCCGCGCCTCCGGCCGCCGCCCCAGCCGCGGCCGCGACAACAACGCCGCGCAAGTTCCCCATGCGGCTCTTCCACCGGAGCGACCGCGGCAGCCGGTGCATGGCGTTCCTCGATTTCCTGCTGCGGATCGCGGCGTTCGGGCCCGCGCTCGCGGCGGCCATCGCCACGGGCACGTCCGACGAGACGCTCTCCGTCTTCACCGAGTTCTTCCAGTTCCGCGCCAGATTCGACGACTTCCCGGCGTTCCTGTCAGTACCTTCCGTCGATCGTTCACCACCTTTCGAGTTATGTCAATGGCGAATGCGGCGCCTCATATATGAGTTTCTTGCAGGTTCCTCATGGTGGCGAGCGCGATCGCCGCCGGGTACCTGCTGCTGTCCCTCCCGTTCTCCGCAGTCGTCGTTCTGCGTCCTCAGACCACCGTCCTCAGGCTTCTCTTGCTCGTCTGCGACACGGTAATTAAACAACCCCCCCTCTTTCTGTCCCAACCCACGCACTGACGCACATCATGTACGTACGTGAGAGGGAGATTAATCGTTTGCGTTCATGCAGATCATGGTCGGCCTGCTGACGGCGGCGGCAGCGGCGGCGGCGGCCATCGTGGACCTGGCGCACAGCGGGAACGAGCGCGCCAACTGGGTGCCCATCTGCATGCAGTTCCACGGCTTCTGCCGGCGCACCAGCGGCGCCGTGGTCGCCTCCTTCCTCTCCGTCTTCATCTTCGTGCTCCTCGTCATCCTCGCCGCCTTCTCCATCAGGAAACGCTGAAACCAGCCTTGCTCCAGCTGCTGCAACCCCGCGCTTGATTTGCTTAAGTATTATAACCGTGCCTATGATTTTTACTGTGCGCTTTGCATGCATCCTCTGTTTTCCATGGTGTGACATCGACTGCATTTGTGTAATGTAATTGTTCGCACTGGCGAGTAAGTGGCAGTGCACTGTTTATGTGCGTGTATTATCTGTACTTGTCTTGCTTGGTAAATGGTAATACAAGGGCTTGATCGACCAACTTGTCCCGTAATGTTCGACTGTTTACTCAGCTGAATCTGTTGAAATGCCAGTAAATGGCGACAACATTTTTTTGTGCTTATGGATTGTGCATACATGGACTAAACTGGACGCAACTAGGCCAGTTTGACATGTGTGATTCTCAGCCAATTTCTCCAGGAATTAAAGCCTCGACCGAAGAAGAATATTTTGCCTCTTGGTGATTGCTAAATCTCACTTGATTACGACTTAACGAAATCTCAAACAATGCTATATTCGTAAAATTATGTGTGATATTCATGTCACAAAAAAAATTGTTTTTTATATATTCTACCACTTAACTGAGACTTCATTAAGTCTTAATCAATTAAAATCTAGACACACCCTTTGGCCAATCATGTAAAATACCCTTATTTTACCTCTCTTCAGAAACTAATCACAACATCTGTAAAATTGTTCTCGCGTGCAGCCTCTATCATGATTCACGATTATATTGCACGTCGGTATCATATACTCACTCCGTTCCTAGATATAAGGTGTATAAGTTTTTGAAAAAAAATCTAAAATATAGGGTGTATTGCATTGCACCATCCACCTTGACATTTTTTCTAGAGATTTGATCATGTTTTATTATCTTTTGCAAAACCCTCTATCTTCTCACGTTAATTAGGTAGATATAATCCCGTCCAAACCTGATGTAATTTTTTCTCAACGTGTGTTCTTTAATTTCCGTGCCAAAAACTATACAACTTATATCTAGGAACAAAGGGAGTATTTTTTTGAAAAAGAGAATATATTAATATCACAAAGATACAAATTACCCCCAGCGTCTACACCAACATGATATCCGAAGACATCTAAGATGCACACAGGACACAACCAAAAAATAAAAGAGAAAAAAAGTCTCATCACGGTATACAACACTCGCAACAGAAACACTATAACCACCACCGAATGCAACACCTGTACTACATACTAGACACACCAAAAGCAACGTCTTCAAGAAGAAAACAATGCACAAGCATTGTCGTCGTCCGATTGAAGCGCTCACCCCTATGAACGCACACACGCATACACTACCCCTATGAACATCTTCGCAATACTAAGGCCCTGTTTGGTTCAGCTTTGTCAGTCAGATTTCGGAAATCCACAACCGAACCAAACAGAGATTCCACCAAAGAGCGAACTTTTAAACAATTTTGCTGCCGGATTCCACCAAAGCGCAGCCGGAAAATACACGTACGAGCGAACCAAAGAGCGAACCTTGGAACGATTTTTGAAAATCTGCTGCGAAAAATCGAAATCTGCCCGGAAGGTGCTTCCGATTTTCCGCAGCAGATTTTCAGAAATCCACAGCCGAACCAAACAGGGCCTAAGCCGACACATCATCATTGACGAAGTCACTACAGGTGTCGCGTAGTCGATGGAAACATCTCCTCCCACTAAAAGGACACCACCAAAAGTTTTGAAATAATTTAAAAAAAATGCAAGCATCAATATTAAATTAAATATTTAAACTTTAATGGGTTAGGAATACCAATGTCCATCTAACTAACTCAATCACAGATTGATTCGCCCTACCTTACTCCGCCTCTTCACTCCCCCTATTTATCACGTGCACACACGCGCAGACGCGCACACACCGAAACCCCTACCTTACTCTGCCTCTCCGCTTTCCCTTATCACTCACTCACACATACGCCCACGCACATGCACATATACTTCATCTGACTTATACCATTCACAAGAATATTGGACGTTAGAACATCTACAACCGAATATAGCTAATTTGACCCCCTCCCCCTCTCGAATGTCCGCATACATGTTTGCGGAAAACGCCCAATAACCCTAATTTTCCTATCTCTTCAAAAAATAGGTTTCGTTCTGCTTTATGTATAAAGCACCAAACCACATAGTACACGGTAGAACGGTACACGATAGAATGATACCTAATTTTTCTACCTCCACAAGCGCGATCCTTAAATGTTCGCCTTCAAATCCATAAAAATACATGCAACCGTGAGGGGAATCGATGTGTGGTTCTTTTTATACATTTTTTTGTCTTCTATAAAGCTATAATACGCTTTTGGCGTACTCTTATAAAAAAAACTCTAGCAGATCTGCTAAAACTAGTCAAACCTATGGATGTCGTAAAACGCACAAAATAGATCCTGCAAAAATAACCGACCCGTAAAAAAAATTACAGCTCACCTTATCTGTTTCTTTTCATACCTTAAATATGCAATTTCTGATCGTTTTGCAAGCTATCATATAATGGAACTACAAACCATTCAATGTCAGAGCACGCGGCTTGAAGCTCAGCAACGACTGCCGAAACCTTATGGGAGCACGCGGAGGAGTTCCGCAGCGGCCATCGGAGCCTCACCGAAGTAGGCAAACTGCCGAATCATTGCTGGAGCTCGACAACGGTCGTTGGAGCATCGCCGGAGTAGGCGAACGACCGAGATGTCGTAGGACAGTGACGAAGCCACACTATAGCTGTGAGGTCAAATGACCACATAGAAATTTGGCAAGTCTAACTAATTGTATGCATTCATACCCCACTGCTAAACAAACTACATGTGAAGATTGACTACACAGGCCAGGTGACATCACAGACTTTATATCCTGGCACCGCCACTGTCGTAGGAGGAGCATGGCAGCGACCTCGGAGTAGGCGGACAGCCATAATGTCGTTGAAGCGTCATCAATTTTTTTACGGTACAATTTTACAATATTTGTTCTAGCGGAACAAAAATCGTACTGCAAAAAAGTTTTCTGAAGAGTAAATGTTTTCTGAAGAGTGCTATATCAATTTTGCAGTACGTGATTATAGCGTATATGATAAAGTTGCTCTAACCTCGTTCAAATTGAGAGAACTAACACAATTATACGGAAACTTTTTATCATGTTATATATCCAGCAATGTAGACATGTCAGCGTTTTTCTCACCCCAAGATCAATCTAGCACTCAGTATCTACTTGGTTCAGCCAATCTATGGATCAAGCTGAAGAGCTGGTCCATGGGAACGGAAGATGATGGAATACATATCTATATCTCTTGTAAAAAAACCATTAAAATACATTTATGTTTTCTATTTTAACATGCAAGTTATCCACATCACTCACTATTGTAATCAATCATTTGTTCATGTCATCTACTATTTTTTGTGGGTACCTTATTAATTTGTATGACAGCAGAATTCTGCCTCTTGCATGCGGTTGAAGTATCTAATCTCATACTCCGGATTTCTACTTTTTTTTTGAATCTTACTCCGTATTTCTACTTTATTTTTACTTGCTGTATGTAGTTTCCATGTGAAAGACGCTAATTTAGTGTTTTCCCTTTTTTGCTTCCTCTTTGCTCATTACAGTTTATACTAGAGTTATGCAACTTAAACCAAGGATAATGACAATATAAGTTTGAAGTGCAATTGTCATCTGGAGAAATGCAAACAATGTGGTAGCAGAACTGTTTCGATTTGGAGCAGTAAAGTAGATGGAGCTATTATCTGCTTCTTAGTTGTTGATGAACTCATCTTTATCATAATACGTGTTGATCAAAACTTTAGTATAGGTTGTCGAAGATCTCCACAAGGATTGAAGTACAAATGCGATGCAATTACCTAAAGCCAAGTTATAATATTCAGGGTGATAGATCACTTCTCCAGAAGCCACACTAGTTCTCTACAGTTAGTAGCAACAAGCAGAGCAAGTGGAGATGGAGGTGTACTGGTCTAACAACTACCAGTCCACTAGAACAAATCTCTGACGAAACTGGAAACAAATACAACAGCAGCAGGTAGGTTCAGAAACAGAAATCACAGGGCTAAGATGAACATAATATACATATTCTCTTAGGTTTTATATTGAATCGAAACAAGGTGCTGGAATCTAACAAACAACTAGATCTACCATTATATAAAGGCACCAAGTATTCAAACCGCTCAACTAAATAAACTGGAACTAAATCATATCTATTCACAGCACACAGATACACCAATCTCACTGTCAGAACAAGCAAGGATTCAGAAATTCAGAGAGAATTGTCATAGCTGTGGAGAACAAGCAAGTACTCATGATTGGCACATTGTATTTCATTTAACTAACAAAATGTGTGTAATATAAAAGTATATAAACTTCATTCGACGACAAATCATTTTTAGTGGCCAATGTACACATCTCGCTAGCCAAATTGACGGCCTAAAATCCCTTGCCCGCAAGCTATTAAATAGAGTATTCTGCACTGGTTATTGCACGATGTGGATTGCGGGAGTTATTACCACACATAGGTTTGTAAGAACAGTCATAAATTTGAAATTACTGTAAGTATTTCAAGACCATTGGCAATAAATATGGCATATAGTTTGAACAATCAACATTAATATATGCATATATACATGTGCTACCATGCAAGTAAGGCAGCAATTAAATGATAAATTTCCAAGACAGTATAATAAGCAAGTATATAGCAAGCGATATTACATATTGCAGACTATATTGCGGTCTAACGATCAATATTGCACCTGAATGATGACAAGGACACTATTTCCTAATGCAAACTGAGACTAAATAGCGACAAAGCAGCGGTAGATCATGGGACATGCTACCTTGTTTAAGAGTTCGGGAGGGGACACTTCTATGCAAAGCATTGGAGTGTTTCTCTAACAAGCATACTTATTCCAGCAAACTGTAGAAATTGTAATCTTGTATTACAGCAGCAACATAGCTTTGACTGGGCCCCAAAAGGGTAAAATTACCGCATATGCTGCATTACACAACTTGATGTAAATAAGTTTAGCTCACAACTGAATTCTCTCAACAAATTAACCTGTCCCGTACTAATCCGATTTTGCAAGAGGATCACACACTACTAAACATGTTTACTCATTGGCGCTAATAAGGAGGAACTCCCCTTCACATACTACCTCACCACCCACATAAGCTTTTCCTTCCATCTTGGCAAGTCCGAATTTCTTCTGGTACTTGGTCAGGGTCATTCTCATGACCAAAGTGTCCCCAGCAATCACTGGCTTGCGAAATCTCACTCTGTCAACCCCTGCAAAAAAGAAATTGTCTCTGCATCCACCGACTTCAGGTTGCAACATCACGATGCCCCCAACCTGGGCCATGGCCTCAACCATGAGAACACCGGGCATAATCGGTCGCTCCGGGAAGTGGCCAGGGAAGAAGTTGTCATTTATCGTGACATTCTTGATGGCAACAGCGTATTCCCCTGCCTTGTACTCGATCACTCTATCTACCAGGAGGAACGGGAACCTGTGGGGCAGGATCTCGCGGATCTGGTTGATGTCCATGACGGTGGGGAAGGCGGGGAAGCTTTTTTCGATGGGGACCTCCACCGCCGCATTGTCGTCGGCGGCCGCGCAGCGTGCGACGAGGCGATGGCTCGGCGCCCCGGAGAGCGCGCGGCGGGCAAGCGGGACGCGGCCCTGGCGGGGAGCCGGGGAGGGCAGCACGGCGCGGCAGGCGGATCTGGACACGGACACGGCGGCGGCGGTCTCCATTGGTGGGAGCGAGGGTGGCGAGGAGTAGATTGGGTGTTGGGATGAGAAGTAGGGTCGCGATGGGGGTGGGCTGGGGGGGAGGGTGGTTGAAATCGAGGAGAGGAGGGGTGGCGGCGGCGATAGGAACGAGGAAAAGAGGGGACAAGGGTTTTGGTTTGGCTTTGGAAGCTCCGCTGCGTTTTGGTTTGGGACATCTCAGCATTTAAATGTTTTTTTTTTCAGTTTTTTGTTTTCTAGGGAAGCATCGAATTGTTGTTTTGAAGAGATGAAACTTGCTGGGGTGGACCGGGCTGAAGCCTGACCAAGGCGGCTTATTCCGTTCGTATCAACTTCGTTTTACTGACAGACACCAACGAAAGCACGAGCACCTGAGTCCCGGTTTTTTCTCCTCTTGCGGGCGCGAGTCCTCATCGCCTAAAGACCTCGAGATACCGGCGACCCCCCCCCCCCCTCCCACGTCGATCGTCGTAGCTTTGGCTACGGTTTAGGCCGGCGATCGGGTTCTTCTCCCTCGCCCCTAGCGTTCTCGTCGTGGGGGTTTTGAGGCATTCAGCAAGTAGCCCGTTTCGATCCGGGCTAGGGTTTTTTCTTCATCGAGTGCTATGGCGACTGGAGCTTCGTCACCAGGCACGAAGGACGACGATGTAGAGAAGTTAATGGCTGATCTAGGACTGGCTGAAGAAGACCTCGATGATCTGGTTGTCGAGGAGGTGATGGAACTCCCGGAGAATAATATCCGCTGGATGTTGGTAGCTAGGGTTCACACCAACAAGAAATACAACCAGTGCTGGTTCTACCGGCAGATGAGAGCGGCATGGAATCTTGCCAAGCTAGTTGCGATTAGGCCGTTGAGCGACAACCTGTATACGATGCAATTTGAGTGCCTGCGTGATTGGGAGAGAGTCACGGAGGATGGACCCTGGAACTACAAGGGCAATGCGGTGGTGCTTGCGCCGTATGATGGTTTTTCAAAACCATCTACAATACCGCTGGATAAAATTGAGATCTGGGCTCAAATTCATGATTTTCCAGATGGGTTCTTCCCCTTCTCCCATCATTGGCAGGGAAGCTTGGTGAATTTGTGTACGCGGAAACCCGATCTCAGGATTTCGAGGGGAACTTCGTGCGGGTCAGAGTAAAGATCGATGTCCAGAAAGCTTTGAAGAACGTTGTATCTGTGATCAAAGGGGGTCGATGCCAGTTTTTTCCCGTATGGTATGAGCGTCTCCCGGATTGGTGCGCTGTTTGTGGCCATCTTGGTCACTTTTTTAAAGAACACGGTGATGGAATTCACCCCCAATCGTCTCTCCACTTCAAGAACCTGAGAGCAGATTGGTACAAGGGGGCTGGCCCGGGTCCTGGCAAAGAAAGTAAGAGCAACAAAGAGAACGCCTCCAAGGCTCTAGTTCCTGTACCTCAGAAGCCTTTGGGTTCGGAATCAGACAAGGTGCCTGCTGATGTTGTTATGGATGATGCCGAGCAAACACGGAAACGTGAGCTAGCGGAAGTTGAGGAAAAGAAGAATGCAGAGAACAAAAATAATGATCCTACTAGCGCTTCACAATCTCCCGACCAGTCGGGGGTGCCGCGAAGCCCACCTCCAAAGCAAGACCCCAAGAGATCGAAGCCTACACTCATAAGAAAAGAGCTCCAAACCAAAAACTCTAAGTCGCAGATGGCGGGCACCCAGGAGGTGCACCGCCGCGCACAATGAGTGCGCTATGTTGGAACTGTCGCGGGCTGGGTAACCCCTCAACAGTTCGCGAGGTTCGTGAGTTAGCGAACAAGTTTACCCCTGCAGTGCTTGGACTGGTTGAAACACAAATTGATAAAGCACGGGCGAAGAATCTAGCTCTTTCTTTTGGGTACTCAAAATCTTTTGCTGTTGGAAGTACTGGTAGAAGTGGCGGCTGATACGTCCCAAACGTATCTATAATTTCTGCTTGCTCCATGCATGTTTTGTGTGACTTTGCCATGTTTTGCTTGAACTTTCATACACTTTTGAACCTATTTGGACTAACCTATTAACTCAGTCCACCCAGTTGCCAGTTTCTGTTTTCTGCTATTTTTGTATTTCAGCTTTTCCGACCATTAAAAGTGCTCCAAAAATTCCGAGAAAAATATATAAAAAATCAGCGCAACAGAAGCTTCCGGAATCACCAAGAGAGGGAAGGGGGGCCACCACCAGGAGGCCAGGAGGGTCCCTGGCGCGGCCCCACCCTAGGCCGCGCTAGGAGGCCTCCTGGCTACCTGGTGGGTCCCCTCGAGGCCCCCTTTGCCTATATTTACCCCTCGGGGTGGAAACCCCTAATACAGACTCCTTTTTCGCGATCTCGCCTCTGTTCCGCCGCCGCCGCCGTTTCTAGATCGGGGCTGCCTAGAGAAGCTGCTCCGGCACCCTGCCGGGAGAAGCTACCCCCTCCGGGAGACCCTCCATAGCCATGGACGCCTCCCGTATGTACCGTGAGTAGTTTCCCTTGGACCATGGGTCCGTGACCAGTAGCTATGTGATCTATCTCTCCCCCTTTTTGTGCTTCCACTTTCGAGTCCTCGTGAACTGCCTCACATGATCGAGGCATCTATGTAATTTCTGCTGTTGCTATGCTGAGTTTGTTGGGATCTGATGGATTATGAGACTATGTTCAGATTGTGATGAGTAATATATTTGGTTCTTCTCTTTTATATTTTGTTCTTGAGTAAATTTTGCATGTTCTCCTTTGCGGTATTTGCTTTGGCCAAGAATTTTATTTGCAACTCCAAGAGAGAGCGTTATGCTCGATTGTGGGTTCAGCCCCCTGATGTCTAGCTTGAGTGACAGAAACATGAGACTAGGGGATGTGTTGTTGCCACCAGGGATAAAACAACGGTGCTTGTACCTGCGGGTGCAAGGATTGTTTACTTTACGCATAGTTCTTTTAATGCAGTTGTCTGTTGCTTTGAGTTTACACTTTGGGTGGGATTCACAACTTAATACCAACGAGATGTTCTAGATAGATATCTCAAGGTGGATGATTCGTAGTAGATGCAGATGGATTTCGGTCTACTTACCTTGGCGTACCGCCCATTGCTTTTGATCCCTTCCTTTCTTTGCAGCATAGTTAGCATTGCGGTGCCTTCATAATCCTGTCAATTGCCCAACTGTGATTTGTTTACCTCGCTAGCACTTTTATCGTCTTTTGGGAGAGAGACATCACTAGTGAAAATCACGGGACCCCGGTCCATCCTCATATCACTGTTTACACCCTTATTACTTTCAGTCTTTACTTTCAGTTGCCACTATTATTATCTCTTGCGTTGATCCTTTGTAAACGTCAAGGCCGGAGGAATTGACAACTCCTCTGTACTCGTTGGGAGCAAAGTTATTTGTATCTGTGTGCAGGTCCAGGTGAAGCTAGAAACCTCGGCGCCATTGTTCACTTTACCACCTTCTTTATCCTTCGGAGTCCTACGGGAGACAAACCTTGGTATCTTTGCCAAGGGAAAACTTGCCGCTGCACTATATCTCACTCTGCACTTGGGGTAAACCAGCGAGGCTTGAAGAGTATTAACACTCTCTTGCCATCAGCAAGTTTTCTGGCGCCGTTGCCGGGGACTCCAGTCTACAAGATAGGGGAGTTGCACACTATCTTTTATCTTTGCTTTTTAGTCTTGTTAGTTTACCTTTTAGTTTTTACTTTTGTGTCCTTAATAAAAAATACCAAAAATACCTGCTACTACTATGGGTTTCAATGAAAACACTAAGTTGTGTGACTTCACTAGTCACAACAACAGTGACTTTATCTGCACTCCCATTGCTCCACCTGCCACTTCAGCACCTTCTTATGAGATTAAACCTGCTCTGCTTAACCTTGTCATGAAAGGTCAATTCTCAGGAGCAGGAGAAGATGCTGCCTTGCACCTAAACAACTTTATCGAGCTCTGCGACATGCAGAAGTACAAGGAAGTGGATTGAGACATCGTCAAGCTGAAGCTTTTTCCTTTCTCTTTGAGAGGAAGAGCCAAGGAGTGGCTACAATCTTTGCCCAAGAACAGTATTGATTCTTGGAGTAAATGCAAAGATGCTTTTATAGGGAAGTACTATCCCCCTGCTAAAATTATTAAATTACGGAGTAACATTATGAATTTCAGGCAATTGGATAATGAACACGTTGCCCAGGCTTGGGAACGTATGAAGACGCTTGTCAAGAACTGCCCCACACATGGACTGACTACCTGGATGGTTATCCGGACTTTTTATGCAGGTTTGAACTTCACCTCGCGGAACCTGTTAGATTCGGCCGTGGGAGGAACTTTTATGTCAACCACGCTTGGTGCTGCCACAAAGCTACTTGATGAGATAATGCTTAACTACTCGGAATGGCACACCGAGAGATCTCCAACCGGTAAGAAGGTAAACTCTGTCGAGGAGATCTCCTCTTTAAATGAAAAGGTTGACCTTATCATGTCTCTACTTACCAAGCAACCTTCTATTGATCCTCAAGATGTTCCTTTAAATTCTTTGGTTTCTCAGGAGCAAGTAGATGTCAATTTTGTCTCTAGAAACAACTTCAACAATAATGCTTATAGGAGTAACTTTGGTAGCAACAATCCTAGGCCTTTCCCATCCAACAACTATGGGAACAACACTTATCCTACCACCAGAAACTCCACTTCAGAACTAGAGACCTTGCTCAAAGACTTTATCACTACCCAGAAAGCCTTCAACAAGAGTGTGGAGGAGAAATTAGATAAATTAGATAATCTTTGTTTGAAGGTAGACAACTTAGCCCTTGATGTTGAGATGTTAAAAATTAGAACCTCTCCCCTTGAGGAGAGTAAGGTCACTCCTATTAATGCTATCCAGTTACAAATCAATGAAAATATTAGGATGATGGCTAAACTCAAAGAGAGATGGGCTAGAGAAAAGGAGGAAGAAGAGAGAATTAAGAGCCTTCCTACCTACCACACAGTAGCTACTATCCAAGTAGTTGAGGATGTCCAAACTATTAGCACCCATCACACCCCTAGTCCCACTGGACCTATCAATGGTGATGCTACCACCTCAACCTTAGAAGAGGAAACCTCTATGAACATAGAGGCTTTCAAACAAGTGAACCTAAATGATATCACTACCTCCTTGATAGATAGTAGTGACCTAGACTTTGACAACTGCACTTTACCTAAAGTTATTGGTTTCCTACACAAGATGTCTAGAGACCCCCACACTAGCACACTCAATCTTTCCTTCACAGAGCATATCACCAATGCTCTAATCAAAGTTAGGGAGGAGAAGCTTAGACTAGAAGCCTCCATACCTAGGAAGCTAGAAGATGGTTGGGATCCTATGATAAAAATTAAATTGAATAACTTCTCTTGTTATGCTCTTTGTGATGTTGGAGCAAGTACCTTTGTTATGCCCAAAAGATCTTGAATTGAAACCTTTTGATCCTTGTTCTTTTGGTGTTCGTCTTGTTGATTCTTCCGTAAAGAAACCTTTGGGGAAGATCGATGATGTTCTTATCATTGTCAATGACAATTATGTTCCCGTTGATTTTACTATTATGGACATTGAAAGTGAACCTTCTTGTCCAATTATTTTGGGACGTCCTTTTCTTCGCACAGTTGGTGCTATCATTGACATGAAAGAGGGAACTATCAAATTCCAATTCCCTCTCAAGAAAGGGATGGAACATTTCCCTAGGAAAAAGATTAAGTTACCTTTTGAGTCCGTCACACGGGCTAGTTATTCTCTTGAAAAGACTTGACCGTCTGCTTTAAGCCTAGCTAATGGCTCTAAAGAAGCGCTTTCGGGAGGCAGCCCACAACGAATTTAGGTTTTCTTTTTGCTTTTGTTCTGTTCTTAGTGGTCTTGATGATTGTTACTACTGTAGCAACATCATTGTATCTTTATTTTTCAAGCTTTGTGCCAAGTTTAGCCTCATACGGCAAGGGAAGTAAAAGTTGTGACATGCTGTCCAGAAAACAGATTCTGTCCTCGTGACTAGAAAAATCAGAGAAAAATCCCAGTTCATCTTTTTGAGCTGAATTGTTTACACATCATGATCTATACAATTACGAAACTTCCGTATGTTCTGAGTTTTTTGATTTGAGTTGCATAAGTACCCCTAAAAAATTAGTTTCTATCCGCTGTTCTGTTTTTCACAGATTCTGCCACGTTTTGTCTCTCTTCACTTTTGCAAATCTTAAGCTTGCTTTTTCTTTGCAAAAACCTTTTGGCAATCTTGGGAAACAGTAGATATTCCTGGAAATTTTTATTTTCAGTAGAGGAAAATTATTTTATTAGGGTACTAACCTCTCTAATCAGCCTACAATGAGTTATGTATGAAGGGAGTTTTCAAGTGCGCGATGGAGGATGATGAAAGAAGATTCAGGAGGGTCAAACGCTCAAGCTTGGGGATGCCCATGTGCACCCCCAATAAATATTCAAGAAGACTCAAGCGTCTAAGCTTGGGGATGCCCTCGTGCATCCCCTTCTTCATCAACAATTATCAGTTCGTCTCTCGTTGCACTATATTTTTATCAATTCATGCGTTATGTGCTTTTCTTGGAGCGTCTCGCTCTTAGGTTTTGTTTTTAGTTTTTTTTGCTTTGTTTTCTGTAGTAACAAGTTAGACCCCAACTTACTCTTTTTGTGTGGGAGAGATTCACGCTCCGCTTGAACTAGAACTCCTCATAGGATTTGCATGCTTATTCTTTTAGCTGTGAGTTGTTCTTTTTCTTTTCTTAGCTGCTGTTCTGTTTAGTTGTAGTGCTTTAGTTTTTCTAGAGCTTTTCTTTTGTCTTAGGTTGAACTTTCTATAGGTTGCATGTTTTATCTTGTTAGAGAGTTTGCCTGTTGCACTGAGTTCTGTGTCTTGACTGAAAGTAGGTAGTTAAAGTTGCTATTCTCTCTGTAGTAGTGACTTGCAATAGTTTTGAGGTATTGATTAGAGTAATGTTTGAACTTATGGTGTCAAGAGCTCTTGCCTATTAGTGATAGATGTCGTATTTTGGGCAATCCGTGTGTTTTTTGAAAACCAAAAACCCTTGTTGAGAACTCTAGCTACTAGATGGATCACTAACCTCTAGAGGGTTCGAATATTAGAGTACACTCACGTACCATGAGTCGAGGATGCGCAAGGATAACCAAACCCCCATACACTCCTCCTCGGGGTACCTGTCTCTTTGTGAACCTCCTGATTAGATTGATAGTTACCGATAATAAGTGCATGAGTTCTTTGGACTAATGTGAGTATTCGAAAGTTGACACTTCCACCCACCTATACTTTTTCTACCCTCTTCGGTATCGTGCATTGCCCTTTATCACCTCGAGAGTTGGCGCATACTTCGCTGGTGCATCCAAACCCTTGGCACGATACGCTCTGTCATCATAAACCTCCTTATATCTTTCCTCAAAACAGCCACCATACCTACCTACAAGGCATTTCCATAGCCTTTCCGAGATACATTGCCATGCAACATCCACCTTCTCATGACTTGATCTTCATGTCATACATGCTACTTGCTTGATCGATGAGCCGCATGCTAGTTGGGCCTTGCCCTAATCATTGCTACATGACGCGCTAGTATCATTGCATATCCTGCTATCCTGGCAGAAGCATACATTTGCATACATCATGATAGTTACATTTTCTTTATGTGAGTACCTTTGTAAAGTGTGAAAGATCTCCTATATTCTTATAAAATATAGAGTATTGCCCCTAAAGTTAGGAAAAGATCCCAAAGAGGACAAAATCAAAAGATCCCAAAGAGGAAAAATGAGAGTTAAATAGAAAGAGCCATTGAGGCCACCAAAAAAATACAAAAAAAAGAGAAAAAGAGAAAAAGAAAAATAAAAAGAGAGAAGGGGGCATACTACTATTCCTTTTGAGAGATCCACACTAGTACTTCATCTCCTATCCCTTTTACTCCATAGAGATCATCATCATGCATATAGCTATGTGGGGACCCTTCACACTATAGAACTTGGCTTGTATATTCCAATGATGAGCCTCCTCAAACGAGCTCTAGGTCTTCTTGAGAAAGCAAGTTAGATGCACCCCCACTAGTTCCCTTGGAGAGTTTTTAGCTCACATGTGCATCTGTTGTATGGCAATCCCTACTCCTCACATCATATCTATCATATGGCCTTCTCTCGCCTATGATTGTCCTCATTGATGTGAGCCTTTCACACCTTTTTGTCTTCTTCCTCCACCTTCTTTCTGTTTCTCCTTTTAGGTGTCAACTTTCTTGCTCACGCTCATCCATTGCATGAGTGCTCAAAATATCGAAAGGGAGTGGATCAGTTTGACTTGTACCTGGCTAGTGGTCTGGGGACGAGTCCAGATAAGAATCCAAAGGAGACTAAATGTGAAGCTTTAGTAGATAGTTGTTCCCAATAACCTTATTTTTTCTCTTGTATTTCCCTATCCCTTGCTTGCACACAAACACCATCTGGAGACATTCGAGTCACGGACAACGAGAGCTCTTGCTCCTTTTGTTCTTTCGTTGCTTGTGTCAATGCTAATATAGACTCTTTCTTGTTAAGACTTGAATTGAATTGCATGCTTTGATTGCTTTACTTAAAAGTCCTTTTATGGTTGCGTGGCATGTCACCACATAAATTATGCTTGTTATCATTTACCTACTCGAGGACGGGCAGGAATTAAGCTTGGGGATGTTGATACGTCCCAAACGTATCTATAATTTCTGCTTGCTCCATGCATGTTTTGTGTGACTTTGCCATGTTTTGCTTGAACTTTCATTCACTTTTGAACCTATTTGGACTAACCTATTAACTCAGTGCACCCAGTTGCCAGTTTCTGTTTTCTGCTATTTTTGTATTTCAGGTTTTCCAGCCATTAAAAGTGCTCCAAAAATTCCGGGAAAAATATATAAAAAACCCAGCGCAACAGAACCTTCCGAAATCACCAAGAGAGGGAAGGGGGGCCACCACCATGAGGCCAAGAGGGTCCCTGGCGCGGGCCCACCCTAGGCCGCGCCAGAAGGCCTCCTGGCTTCCTGGTGGGTCCCCTCGACGCCCCCTTCGCCTATATTTACCCCTCGGGGTGGAAACTTCTAATACGTACTCCTTTTTCGCGATCTCGCCTCAATTCGGCCGCCGCCGCCGTTTCTAGATCGGGGCTGCCTGGAGAAGCTGCTCCGGCACCCTGCCGGGAGAAGCTACCCCCTCCGGGAGACCCTCCATAGCCATGGACGCCTTCCGTATGTACCGTGAGTAGTTTCCCTTGGACCATGGGTCCGTGACCAGTAGCTATGTGATCTATCTCTCCCCCTTTTTGTGCTTCCACTTTCGAGTCCTCGTGAGATGCCTCACTTGATCGAGGCATCTATGTAATTTCTGCTGTTGCTATGCTGAGTTTGTTGGGATCTGATGGATTATGAGACTATGTTCAGATTGTGATGAGTAATATATTTGGTTCTTCTCTTTTATATTTTGTTCTTGAGTAAATTCTTGCATGTTCTCCGTCGCGGTATTTGCTTTGGCCAAGTATTTTATTTGCAACTCCAAGAGAGAGCGTTATGCTCAATTGTGGGTTCAGCCCCCTAATGTCTACCTTGAGTGACAGAAACATGAGACTAGGGGATGTGCTGTTGCCACCAGGGATAAAACAACGGTGCTTGTACCTGCGGGTGCAAGGATTGTTTACTTTACGCATAGTTCTTTTAATGCAGTTGTCTGTTGCTTTGAGTTTACACTTTGGGTGGGATTCGCAACTTAATACCAGCGAGATGTTCTAGATAGATATCTCAAGGTGGATGATTCGTAGTAGATGCAGATGGATTTCGGTCTACTTACCTTAGCATACTGCCCATTGCTTTTGAGCCCTTCCTTTCTTTGCAGCATAGTTAGCATTGCGCTGCCTTCATAATCCTGTCAATTGCCCAACTGTGATTTGTTTACCTCGCTAGCACTTTTATCGTCTTTTGGGAGAGAGACATCACTAGTGAAAATCACGGGACCCCGGTCCATCTTCATATCACTGTTTACACCCTTATTACTTTCAGTCTTTACTTTCAGTTGCCACTATTATTATCTCTTGCGTTGATCCTTTGTACTCCCTCCGTCCCGGTTTATTGGTCCCAAAGACCAAAACTCTAGAACCAAGGAAGAAGAATGAATTTCCTTAAAAATCTCGTTGTTTGCATCAAATTAAAGCCTTAAAACGGATTTATTTCCCTAATTAAATGCTGCTAGGCATGCATGTTACGCATGCATTGGCTGCATGCTAAAAGATTTATGTGCTACTTATCTCTTTCCTCTTAATTACTCATTGAGCGCGGGAATATGAGAGGATTCAAGAGAAAAACTATATTTCCAATGCATATTAAATACAACTTTAATTATGGGGCCTAATAAGAAGGGACGTGCTTAGAGTGCTTAAGGGTCCAATAAACCGGGACAGAGGGAGTAAACGGCAAGGCCGGAGGAATTGACAACTCCTCTGTACTTGTTGGGAGCAAAGTTATTTGTATCTGTGTGCAGGTCCAGGTGAAGCTAGCAACCTCGACGCCATTGTTCACTTTACCACCTTCTTGTATCCTTCGGAGTCCTACGGGAGACAAACCTTGGTATCTTTGCCAAGGGAAAACTTGCCGCTGCACTATATCTCACTCTGCACTTGGGGTAAACCAACGAGGCTTGAAGAGTATTAACACTCTCTTGCCATCAGCGGCCTTGTCATCTTCTGGAACGAGGAAAACAAATTGGAAGTTAAAAGCTCCTCTCAATACCACATAGATACAGCGATTTCAGAATTGGGTGCAGAACCATGGAGGTTTACCTGTGTGTATGGTCAGGCCCAAGTGCCGGAAAGATACAAAACCTGGGATAAACGAAAATCTATAGCATTATCACCCACGTTCCCATGGGTAGCTGCTGGAGACTTCAATGAAGTTTTGAACCACTCTGAATATGAAGGCATAGGGACACGCAGTTAGACACAACTGGAGGGCTTTAGGGATGCACTGGACGTATGTGGTCTGCTTGACTTAGGCTTCACAGGCAACCCATTCACGTTCGAGAAGAGGGTCGCAGGGGGCATGTATACTCGTGTCCGTTTGGACAGAGCGGTGGCTGATCCTGTGTGGAGCACTATGTTCCCGGCTGTGGCTGTGGAGCACCATACGGTTGCTTGCTCTAATCATGTGGGTAGTCCTAAAATTTGATCAGGGACTGTCTGAGAGTAGGGGCGCAAAACCCTTCAAGTATGAGTTGGTGTGGGAAACACACGATGATTTGAAACCTTGTGTTACCACGGGCTGGAACAAGGCAGGACCCGCAGCTTCTGTTGTGGAGATGAAGAATACACTTGCAAGTTTATCGGGAGACCTTGCTTCCTGGGATCGTGTCACTTTTGGGAACGTGAGGAGGGAGATCGCCCGGCTGAAAAGAGAACAGCCGGTTCTGAGGGGCATCCCAGGCCGAACGGGTCCATCTCCGCAGGAGATTAAAATTATTGATTGTATGATAGAGCTTTATCATCGTGAGGAAGTTCTTTGGCGGCAGCGATCAAGAGTTGAGTGGCTAGCATGTGGCGATAAGAATACTAGGTTTTTTCATCTGCGGGCCTCGATGAGACGACGCAAAAACCTCATTAAATCATTGCAGAATGCGAGTGGTGATGTTATCACATGTGTGGAGGAACTCGAGGCAATGACCACTGAATTCCATAAAACCTTGTATATGTCCGAGGGAGTTCACAACATGGAGACGGTGCTCTCCGCGGTTCCTGTAAAGGTCACTGCAGAGATGAACAGCTTGCTAACTGCTCCATACACGAGGGAAGAGGTGAAGAAAGCTCCTTTTCAAATGTTTCCGCTCAAGGCCCCGGGTCCGGATGGCTATCCGTCTCACTTCTTCGAGAAGCACTGGGATATTTGCAGTGATGAGGTAACTAACTCAGTCCTTAAGATCCTTAGGGGCGAGGAAAGTGCTGAAAGTATAAACAACACGCATCTCGTTCTTATTCCAAAGGTGAAAATCCCCACATTACTCACTCAATTTTGCTCTATAAGTCTTTGCAATGTGCTATACAAGATTGCGTCCAAAGTGTTGGCTAATCGCTTGAAGGATATTCTTCCCCAGATTATATCCGAGGAGCAATCCGCTTTTGTTCCAGGGCGTCTGATCACGGATAATATCATTGTTGCTTACGAGTGCCTACATTTCATGAAGAGAAACAAAGCAGTTAAACACAGGCACTGCGCTTTGAAGCTGGACATGATGAAAGCATACGATCATGTGGAGTGGGCCTATCTGAAGGCGGTGATGTTGAAACTTGGTTTTTCAGAGAGCTGGGTAGGTCTTGTAATGAGCTTGGTGTCTTCGGTTTCTTATTCAGTTATTTTCAATGGAAAGAAACTCCAGGAATTTACACCTAGCAGGGGGATTCGGCAGGGAGATCCCATTTCACCCTATTTATTCTTGTTGGCGGCAGAGGGCCTCTCAGGACTCCTCAAATCCAGAGATCCATCATCACAACTAGGGGAGTTGCTTGTGGCTCCTTCGGCACCACAGGTCAATCATCTCCTTTTTGCTGATGACAGCCTGCTGCTCTTCAAGGGTAATGTACAGGGTGCAATGGACATATCAAACCTACAGGATACTTATTGCCAGGCTTTGGGACAACGAATAAATACGAGCAAATCTTCAGTGTTTTTCAGCAAGGGCTGCCCTGAATCGGTGAGGCAGGAAGTCAAAAATGTTCTCAATATCCATACCGAAACACTTAATGAAAGATACCTTGGCCTCCCATCGGGTATCGGGTCCTCCAAAACGGGTGATTTTAAGTTTTTAAAAGACAGAATGTGGGGCAGGGTAAAAGGATGGATTGACCGGACGATTTCTTCTGCTGGGAAGGATATCTTGATCAAATCAGTTGCTCAATCCGTTCCGGTGTACTCGATGTCTTGCTTCCGTCTCCCGAGGGGCCTATGCGAACATCTCACTAAAGTTATTAGGCAATTCTATTGGGGAAGTAAGGAAGGAAGAAGAAAGCCTCACTGGGTCTCTTGGCATACGATGGCCTAACCGAGTGTTGGGAATGTGCCCTAGAGGCAAATAAAATATGTTTTATTGAGCATATTCCATTAGTTCATAATACGTTTTATACTATGCTATAACTGTATTAAGAGGAAACCTTAATACATGTGTGGTATACAAACAACCATGTCCCTAGTTAACTCTAGTATACTAGTCCATTGGGCGATTGATGATCAATGTTTCCTGATCATGAGAAAAATAAGTCTGTTAGCAATGAAGTCGTATCATTGGGATAATGATATGATGGACATACACCCACCATAAGTGTTGCGATGTGATCAAGTCACATAGTTCGACATTGCGATAACTATAACGTAGTAACCAGATCCTTTGACCGTAATGATCATACGTAATTGTCATCTATGAGGAGACTTTGATTTGTATCCCACCTCCTGACTGAAATATGCTGGCCATAACGGTCCACTTTGGGTATTCCGAAATAGATGGTTGATGAGTATGCAAATAGATCAAAGCGGGATTTGTCCATCCGAGTGACGGATAGGTACTCTGGGCCCACTCGGTGATATTGCATCAAAAGGTTTGCGCAAACATGTGACTAGGTCACGGAGTTGTAATATCACGGGAACGAGTAAACTTGTTTGTTGAGAACGAGGACGAACTAGGTATATTGGATACCGATGATCAAACCTCGGACAAGCAAAGTATCATAGGACAAAGGGAACATGCACACGGTTAACGGATCCTACAGCGATTGAAGTTCATTCGATGGAAGCGCAGGGGCTATCAAGGATTGTAACCAGGTCCAATTGATTAGTCATTGATCAATGAGATTGTCTCGATCATATCTGTTGTTATCCGGACCGTAGGGTGTCACACTTAAGGGTATTCAATGCATTAAGGATAGATTCGGGATCGCCGGAGAAATAAGAGAGAACTCCGAAATCGTTTCGGAGGAGAGACGAAAAGGTTTCCGTGATTTAGAATTGTTCGAAAAGTTATTTGAATATGTTTTATTATTTAATTATATGAATTAAATATTAAAATATAATTTAAATAATTAACAAAATAGTATTCTTTTTCTTTTTGTTTTTTCTTTAAGAGAAATAAAAAAAAAGAATAAGAGAAAAAGAAAAATAAAAAGGTGGGAGATGGCACCATGGGCCAAGTGGCCCATGTGGCCAAGTGGCTAGGTCACCACGCCATGGCCCTTGGTGGCCGGCGGCCACTAGAAAAGGTGTGTGGCTTAAGTTGTGGTTTAGTATCACATTGCTAAGCTACGTATCTGCGTGCCCTCTTTTCCCCCTATATATAGAAGTGGAGGGTACCCCTTTTTCAATACAGAAAATTCCAGAAAAATACAGATAAATTCTATTGATCTCTCTCTTCCTCTTTCTCCCTCCTATGAGCGGACTCCCCTTGTATGGAGTCTGCACTAGGTTGGAGGCTTCTCCACTATACGCACGCCATCGTGCTGCTCGGGATCCGAATCCATCTTATTTCCGCTGCTCGCCTGGTTCGGAGCCCGGAGGGACGTCGGGTACATCGTATGTGTGTAATCTCGCGAGGCGTTACACTTGTGGCGCTACTTCATCGTCGTGGCTGTATCGCGGCGTCTTCGCCGACAACGTTCTGACGGGGACGTAATCCCGTCATCGGTCTCAAGGACCGAGTGGCTACTGGAGTCATCGTGGAGCTGCGCGGCATCGGGGATTGCCGGTACGACTACACCAACCGCGTTCACATGGGAACGTTTCCCGCTTAACGGACTACATATTGGTATGTGACCTATTCCATCCGTTACTTGCATCGCCATAGCATAGGTCTTGGGATTGGGTATCGTAGGTTATGAAAATTTTGTGTTTTCTTCCCCGAACCCCAACAGTGGTATCATGAGCAAGGCTATGCGTAGATGTATTGTACGAATAGAACACATCTAGTATGTGGGCATCAATTCTCCAATTGTTACCCTCTCACGTGTACTCGTTTAGCATTGCGGCAATGTCCTGATGAAGCGGCCCCGACCGACCTAACGCGTTTACGCGAGACTGGTTCCACGCTTTACATATGGCTTGTACCATATAAGTGGCTGGGGGTGTCTGTCTCTCTAACATTAGCTTTGCGAAGACGTTTGCAACGGAGGGCCCCGAAAGGGGTGTAATAGACACAATTTCGGGATTGGTGTTGTGGCTTGTTTTCGTAGGATAGAAACGGTTCTTTTCTCCAAACCCCTAGCAGCCACGTAAAACTTGCAAAAGATAAAGTAGAAAGGCGTTTTCAACTTTAATTTTCATTTCGGGGGGAATCATAGCATGTATGATTTATTGTTTTATATCCTGTTTTGCTAATATGCTAGATATAACGACGGTAGCATAAATAGGATAATCTCTCACAATACCAACATTGTGTTCTCCCTTAATGGGTAGCGCCTTGAAGGATCTCCCATATGGCCGACATTCCGTACATACCGGGTGTCACACATATTAAATGGCGTTCGAATGAGGTTGGGTTCGGCAAGCCTGGCATATGCAGATATCGCCTTGATGGTTTCTCGCCCCTCGTTGGATACCCCAAGTGGAAGGTTTGAGATGCAGTGCAGCAGCAAGTTTCCCTCAGTGAAGATACCAAGCTTATCGAACCAGTAGGACTCAGGAGATACAAGTAGGTGGCAACGTCGCCAGAAATTGCTTCCTGACTAGGGTGTTGTCGTGGACCTGCACACAGCAACAAATAACTTTGCTCCCAACGAGTACAGAGGAGTTGTCAATTCCTCCGGCCTTGTTGTTTACAAAGGATCAACGCAAGAGATAAAATGTGCAAAGGAAAGTAAAAAGCTGAAGATAAATTGAGGGTGTGAACAATAATGTGAAGATGGACCAGGGTCCCGTGATTTTCACTAGTGATGTCTCTCTCCCAAAAGGCGATAAAAGTGCTAGCGAGGTAAACAAATCACAGTTGGGAAATTGACAGGATTATGAAGGCACCGCAATGCTAACTATGCTACAAAGAAAGGAAGGGCTCAAAAGCAATGGACAGTACGCCAAGGTAAGTAGACCGAAATCCATCTGCATCTACTACGAATCATCCACCTTGAGATATGTATCTAGAACATCTCGTTGGTATTAAGTTGCGAATCCCACCCAAAGTGTAAACTCAAAGCAACAGACAACTGCATTAAAAGAACTTTGCGTAAAGTAAACAATCCTTGCACCCGCAGGTACAAGCACCGTTGTTTTATCCCTGGTGTCAACAACACATCCCCTAGTCTCATGTTTCTGTCACTCAAGCTAGACATCCAGGGGCTGAACCCACCATCGAGCATGACGCTCTCACTTGGATTTGCAAATAAAATACTTGGCCAAAGAAAATACCGCAACGGAGAACATGCAATAATTTACTCAAAAACAAATTATAAAAGAGAAGAACCAAATATATTACTCATTACAATCTGAAAATAGTCTCATAATCCATCAGATCCCAACAAACTCAGCATAGCAACAGCAGAAATTACATAGATGCCTCGATCATGTGAGGCAGCTCACGAGGACTCGAAAGTGGAAGCACAAAATGGGGAGAGATAGATCACATAGCTACTGGTCACGGACCCATGGTCCAAGGGAAACTACTCACGGTACATACGGGAGGCGTCCATGGCTATGGAGGGTCTCCCGGAGGGGGTATCTTCTCCCGGCAGGGTGCCGGAGCAGCTTCTCCAGGCAGCCCCGATCTAGAAACGGCGGCGGCGGCGGCGGAACAGAGGCGAGATCGTGAAAGAGGAGTCCGTATTAGGGGTTTCCACCCCAAGGGGTAAATATAGGCGAAGGGGGGCGTCGAGGGGACCCACGAGGCAGTCAGGAGGGTCCCTGGCGCGGCCCAGGGTGGGGCCGCGCCACCTGCCCTCTTGGCTGCCTGGTGGTGGCCCCCCTTCTCTCTCTTGGTGATTCCGGAAGCTTCCGTTGCGCTGATTTTTTATATATTTTTCCCGGAATTTTTGGAGCACTTTTAATGGTCGGAAAACCTGAAATACAAAAACAGCAGAAAACAGAAACTGGCAACTGGGTGCACTGAGTTAATAGGTTAGTCCAAATAGGTTCAAAAGTGTATGAAAGTTCAAGAATAACATGGCAAAGTCACACAAAACATGCATGGAGCAAGCAGAAATTATAGATACGTTTGGGACGTATCAACATCCCCAAGCTTAATTCCTACTCGTCCTCGAGTAGGTAAATGATAACAAGCATAATTTCTGTGGTGACATGCCACACAACCATAAAAGGACTTTTAAGTAAATTAATCAAAGCATGCAATTCAATTCAAGTCTTAACAAGCAAGTGTCTATATTAGCATTGACATAAGCAACAAAAGAACAAAAGGTGCAAGAGCTCTTACTGTCTGTGACTCGAATGTCTCCAGATGGTGTTTGCGTGCAAGAAAGGGATAGGGAAATACGAGAGAAAAAATAAGGTTGTTGAGAACAACTATCTACTAAAGTTTCACACTTGGTCTCCTTGGATTCTTATCTGGACTCGTCCCCAGACCACTAGCCAGGTACAAGTCAAACAGATCCACTCCCTTTCGATATTTTGAGCACTCATGCAATGGATGAGCGTGAGCAAGAAAGTTGACACCTAAAAGGCGAAACAGAAAGAAGGTGGAGGAGGAAGATAAAAAAGGTGTCAAAGGCTCGTATCAATGAGGACAATCATAGGCGAGAGAAGGCCATATGATAGATATTATGTGAGGAGTAGGGATTGCCATACAACGGATGCACATGTGAGCTAAAATCTCTCCAAGGGAACTAGTGGGGGTGCATCTAACTTGCTTGCTCAAGAAGACCTAGAGCTCGTTTGAGGAGGTTCGTCATTGGAATATACAAGCCAAGTTCTATAGTGTGAAGGGTCCCCACATAGCTATATGCATGATGATGATCTCTATGGAGTACAAGGGATAGGAGATGAATTACTAGTGTGGATCTCTCAAAAGGAATAGTAGTATGCCCCCTTCTCTCTTTTTATTATTTTTCTCTTTTTCTCTTTTTTATTTTATTTTTTGGTGGCCTCAATGGCTCTTTCTATTTAACTCTCATTTGTCCTCTTTGGGATCTTTTGATTTTGTCCTCTTTGGGATCTTTTCCACACTTTAGGGGCAATACTCTATATTTTACAAGAATATAGGAGATCTTTCACACTTTACAAAGGTACTCACATAAAGAAAATGTAACTATCATGATGCAAATGTATGCTTCTGCCAGGATAGCAGGATATGCAATGATACTAGCGCGTCATGTAGCAATGATTAGGGCAAGGCCCAACTAGCATGCGGCTCATCGATCAAGCAAGTAGCATGTATGACATGAAGATCAAGTCATGAGAAGGTGCATGTTGCATGGCAATGTATCTCGGAAAGGCTATGGAAATGCCTTGTAGGTAGGTATGGTGGCTGTTTTCAGGAAAGATATAAGGAGGCTTATGATGACAGAGCGTATCGTGCCAAGGGTTTGGATGCACCGGCGAAGTATGCGCCAACTCTCGAGGTGAGAAAGGGCAATGCACGGTACCGAAGAGGCTAGAAAAAGTATAGGTGGGTGGAAGTGTCAACTTTCGAATACTCACATTAGTCCGAAGAACTCATGCACTTATTATCGGTAACTCTCAATCTAATCAGGAGGTTCACAAAGAGACAGGTACCCCGAGGAGGAGTGTATGGGGGTTTGGTTATCCTTGCGCATCCTCGACTCATGGTATGTGAGTGTACTCTAATATTCGAACCCTCCAGAGGTTAGTGATCCATTTAGTAGCTAGAGTTCTCAACAGGGATTTTTGGTTTTCGAAAAACACACGGATTGCCCAAAATACGACATCTATCACTAATAGGCAAGAGCTCTTGACACCATAAGTTCAAACATTATTATAGTCAATACCTCAAAACTATTTGAAAGCTCAAGAATGATCAGAGGGGGAGGGGGTGAATGATCACTTCTAAAAATTCTAAGGAACTTAGAAGGAATTCATGGAAACTGCGAAGGACTAAGACAACTCGAAGGAAATACAGTGTCGAAAGTAAAGCATGGCTCGACAGGATTTGGAGCGAAGGAAAACATCGAAGACAAACAGGCAACGAGTAAATACTTAATGTAAAAGCATGAAGGAAAACGAGCCTGACACGACGATGTTTGGTAAACCAGTTCACACTCTGCAAAGTGCTACGTCTAGTTGGAGGGACTGGTGACTGAACACCTGGAGCAAATCTCTCTCCGTCCTATTCTCCACTGCAACAAACTCCTCGAGCTTGTCCAATTTTCACTCGTGGTAGATGATTAAGGACATCTCCGTGACCTTTACAAACTTCCTTCAGCAGTGACAATTTCTCTTCGACTGCTTGACAGGCGACACCTAACCGTCTAGGAGACTTGCAGTTCTCCAAGATAAAAAGATCGGCTAATCTCAACCTAAGTCATAGTGAATTGCTCAACTCAGCTCAGACTTGGGATTTTGGTTTTCTCTCGATGAATATCTCTTGGGATGCTCACATACTTCTGTCTTAGAATCTTCAGTGGAGCAGCCGACCCGAAATGGCGGGTAGGTGCAGGGTATTTATAGTTGGCGACCCCGATGGGTAAAATGACTGAAGTGACCCGATGCAACCGCTTGACGCGTGTCCACAACGGTCGGATTCCAATCAATGCGCAACTTTACTTGAGGAACAAGTAAGCTGACTTACCGAGCGAGTTCTCTCTCGAAGGCACGAAGTGCGATGACTTTACCTTCGAGCTATTCACTCGACTCAGTAAGATTTCTCTCAGTAGGCTTTAGTGGGTTTATGTTGAGCAGAGCAGATTCACTTTGACTAAGATCTCAACTAGCAAACCCCTCTTGATAGTACGGTTTTTCCTACGACTCAAGAAAACAAAGAGAAACTAGTAAAAAGACTAAGTCTTCGACCAGCTTCCGCTTTCTCCTCGTTGCGCTTTTACTCGAGAGAGACTTTTTCTTCGACTACATTTTTAGGGGTCGTCTTTCTTCAAAGGGTTCGGTAGATGACTGCAGCTTTGCTGCAGCGATTTGTCCTTCGACCTTCTACTTGCAAACTCCATTCTTTCGGAACCTAAGTATCTGTTTATACTCGAAAACAATATTAGTTCCACTTCTTCTTTGTCCAATTATGTCCAAAACCTTCGGGGGCAAAACTTGCTCTTACAATCTCCCCCTTTTTGGACGATTGTTGACAAAACAGGCATCGATAAATAATTGAAAAAGTTTTGAGTTTTTGATGATAAACCAGTGCTAAGATCGATGAAATACTCCCCCTTGATGTATGCACGGAAGATAAGAGTTTCCTGTGAAGTGCATATTTTGACAAGTAGAGTCGAGGAAAAACATCAATAATCTTAGCGAGTGAAATTGCATTCCAGATAATATCCAATGAGAAACATGCAACCTCCTCGAATGACCTGTGAACTTATATGAAAGAAAACTTCTACAAAAGGTTAAGTATCGCAAGCAACAGATAGATATCTTACGAAAATGAGTAGCAGTTCACAGTCCTACTTAGAGTTAGTTACAACCAGATCGAATATGAATCGAAAGTTTGTTGAAACTACTCAGAAAACCTCAAAGATCAAAAGTTTATCGAATGAAAAAGCAAATCCTTAACCCCGTAGGCAAACTCATTTCTTCGATGCCACTACATCTCCCCCTTTTTGTCACAACGTACAAAAAGTTGAGAGAATAGGGTCGAAAGAAATCCCTACTCGCTGTGGCGGCTCCGGCGACGACGAGAGGATTCGGCGAGCGTTGGAGCACGACGAATTGGGCGAGCGCCTGGAGGAGTGATCTTCGTGCGGAAGGAGTGTTGATCTCTAGAAGATTCCAGCTGCGATTCCGGCGGGGTCCTGGGGCTTCGAGGGTGTGTAGTATAAACTCTCTCTGGACGTCGAGGGGCTTCATCTTGCTCGGAGTCGGAGGAGAAGGTGTCTAAAGTGATGTGGTAATAGTCATCAACACTGAGTACATCTCTGTTCTTCGGCAGTCGAGGGATATTGGGATCCGGGCGATCTACTCGATCATCATTAGTCCAATTCCTGGTCAGATGGGGAGGATATTCTTCGAAGCCACATCGTTGAAGTTGACCGAGGGAATTGAATTTCCGTAGTCCTTTCCAATCTCCGCGAAGACATTCACGCAGCATCTGATTGTTGTTCATGGTAATATTGCGCAAATGATTAATCTCGTCCATCAAAGCTTGCTTCTGAATGAAATCTTGGTCGATGTGATGTTGAAGCATTTGCTGGGACCGAAGAGAAACTTCCATGTGATGCACTGGCTTGATAAACTTCGAGCGAACATTACGCTCAGTCAAATGTGCGCGGATGCCAGTGTGCTCAGCATATTGATCGTTTGGTCGAGCAACAATCTGCAACTCCCTAACAGGTGGAGTGAAAATCTTCGGGAAAATCGACACGGGGAATGGCACGTCCCGAGAGTAGTTGCAGATAGCCATCAGCCATGGTGCATACGGCTTGTGGGAATTGTGATCATCAGCACAAGACACCAAAGTTCTGATGAAGTAGTCTTCAAAATCAAAAGGGTGACCATGGACTAACTTCAACAGAGCAAGTTGTACGTCATTGGGAATAGGAAAGTCATCGTGCACATCGAGCATTGGCATCAAAGTCTTCGAAAGAATATAAAACCATGCCTTTGCTTCAAAAACTAAGTGTCTTGGCTTCGGCTCAGTCGGATAGGTATCTCCTACGACATCTGGATTCATTATCGTTGAAAATTCAGCAGGAGTTGGAGCAGGTAAGTCATGAATCTTGTGTGGTAATCCTTCGAACCGAGGCAAATTAATGATGGCCAGAAATTGATCGACAGTCATATGAAATACTTGGCCTTGAATCATATAATCAAATTTCCACGTCTTCGAGTTCTCGGGATCACCAGTGACATAGAGCGTTGCATAAAATTGCTTGATAAGCTCGGGATTGTAGCCACAATCGAGAGCAAACATCTTGTGAGCATGCAGACCATCAATTGTTTCGGCAACATTCTCGAAACATGAAGTGGAGTACACTGAAGGCATATCGAGGTATTGATGTTGGAACACTCTAGCCTTGTTGTACAACACACGAGTATAATAGATCGCTTGCTCTTGGGTCCAAAACCGAAGAGAATATGCACTTCTGGGATTCTTGTAGGGATTGGTCCCGAAGAAAAATGGCTTGTGTTCGCGCCTTTTGAAGATGGGGCCTCCTTGAGGAACATCTGAGCGGAACAGGGGCAGCATTTCTCTCGGATGAGCAGAATGGAGCAGCTCATCAACAGGAAAAACTTCGGCAGCATTGTCCGGCATCTGGTAAACAGGCTCAGCAGGACGAGGGATTGAAGATGGAATGTTTACAATGTCCTGAGCTGGGATGGCTGCAGGAGCATTTTCCTCGGCCTGCGCTTCGACGACAACTCCTTCGTCGACATTAGCATTCTGAGCGGCCTCTTCATTTTCCATGGCTTCCAAATCTTCGTCTAGTTGTGCGAATGCATCAACCATTTCTTCGTTCGAGGAATTTGATGAGGAGGAGGAAGAACTGTCACTAGAACCGTCATCTCCAGAACTGTTTCCTTCGATGACATCTTGACGAGAGGAAACTGTCGTGATATCAACATCAGCGTCTTCTCCTTCATGCAGAGTGTGTGCTGAGGAATAATCTTTCTGAGCAGAGGAGATGTGGGCTTGAGGTTCTTGCTCGACCTGAGCAAGTTGCTCGGTCTCTGCTTGGACTTGGGTCGCGATGGCTGGGGTGGTTGATGTAATAGTGTTCGGTGGTGATGATGGTTTTGGTGGTGGCGACGAGGCTTTTGGTGGTGATGGTCGACTAGGTGGAGGTGTGGCTTGGCGAGGTGGTGTGGCTTGGTGAGGTGTTGGAGTTTTCTCACGAGGAGGAGTTGGTACCTTGGTGGGGGTTGGTGCAGTTTCTTGTCGTGCTGATGCAGCAAAGACCTCGGTAGACTTGGCTTTCTTGTCATTCTTTTCGATCTCTGGCGTCCCACGCGTAGAGGTTGGGGCAGCAGACTTTCTCTTACGAGATTGTCTCTTGAGTAGGGCATCATTGTGCTCTTTGCACACAGCCGACACAATTTGTCGAACCTTTTCATACACAGCGGACAAATTTTCCTTCTGAGCCCTTCTGGAAGCTTCAGCAGTGGCAATCTTGGATTTTAAAAACTTTTGGGACTCAATGTCCTCGGTTTCTTCTTGAAGTTGTCTGGAGTAAAAATTCACTTGCTCCTTGTCCTTGCGATCCTGGGTGATATATCCTTCCCAGCGAATCATGTATCGAGCAACATGCTCTTGGATTTCAGCTCTTGGAAATATGCCCTAGAGGCAATAATAAAATGTTATTATATATATTTCCACGTTCGTAATTAATGTTTATATTTCTGTGCTATAATTGCAATGACCCTGACTGTGAGATTCAGAAGAAAACTCATTTGCATGTGTGGAAATGTAAACACCAAGAGTTCCTGGTTTAGCCTCTAAGACCAGCTCATGTGCTAACTGATGATTACGTTTTCTTAATCATGGACATTGTTCTTGTAACAAGGATGTCAGTAGCAATGGGAACATATTGTTAGCAGAACAATGATGTTGAACCGACCCCAGTATTGAATGATATACTTAGAGATCACATCGTAACAACGTTATAAGTCATATCATGAAATGTTATCATATACGTAATTCCTTAGACCATGAGAGTATCGAGTTGCTTCACACAGGAAGACATGCTTTGGTTCTTAGATGAATCCTCCCGTAAATGGGAAGTAGTAAAATAAGTTCTGGGTATGTCAGATGGTGTGGCTGGTGACTGTGATAGTTCAAGAATGGGATTTGCTCCTTCACGATGAAGAAGATATTCACTTCGGGCCCACTCGGTATGAAGGTATCCATTATAGTCTGGCCAGACGCATTGTGATTCAGTCACAGGGATACCGGAATACGATAACGAGAAAAGGGACAAACGAGCAAAGAGGATAACGAGTGGCTTGTGTTCAAGAAGTTGTTACACATGGGTGCCAAACATCTCTCCTCTAACTTTGTCATATATCACGAAGCAAAGGGAATGGTACATGAATAAACATAATGGTTCACTCGAAGTTTCTTCGTGTATGTGCGGGAGTCAACATGGGTGTCCATGGCTCCGCTGTTGATTATTGGCTATTGACGAAAGGCTGTTGGCCTATGTCCGGAAGATGTTCTGAGTCATGTCCGCATTATACCGAACCTATTGGGTCACACACTTAACGAGCAGTAGTCTGTTAGAATACTAGAATGGTAGAAGGTTTAGTGGAAGCAAAGCAGAATAGTTCATACGGGTACCGGAAGTAGTTTCGGGGATTTATGAAATAGTTCATAAGGGCACCAAAAGTAGTTTTGGGTATTTAAGGATATGTCCGGATCACTCTGGAGTAGTCCCAGGTGGTTCCGGAACATATGAAAATGGTAATGGGAAAGTTTACGATCAACCGGAATAGTTTCGGTGATCGGTGGACAGTTTAAACAATATGTTGTGTTCACCGGACATAATAACCTTTGCCCGGATGGCTCCGAAACCCATTTAGATGGCTCCGGAACATTCGTTAGAGGTTCCGGAAGGTATTGGAAGTGCTCCAAAAGTGTCCGGAATGTCCCGAAACAGTCCCGGTAGGTCCCGGAAGGTCCTGGAAGCTTCTAGAAGGTTCCGGAAGGTTCCGGGCAGTACCACCCACTGCCCTGCGCCCCTGGCCTTGGGGAGCAAGCCACCTAGGCTGCCCTGGCCGGCCAGGTGGATGGGGCGCACCAAAAAGGGGTGGGAGATCCTCCAGGTGGGATTTCCAAATACCATTATGGAAGGTTTCCGGTGGGAAGGTATGTGTAGGTTTGGAAGGCTTGGGAGTCCAAATTGGACTCCCAAACCTCCTTGAGCTGCGCCCTAGGCCCCTTGGCCACCTATATAAGGTGAGCCAAGGGTGGGGGAAGAGAAACACAATCAATCCCCAAGGCCTATGCGCCACCCTGCCTCCTCTAAACCCCGTTGCTCCACTTTTAGACCCCGGTTTAGACGCTGTTCTAGATCGGAATCCGTTAGGGTTTTCTCCCTCTAGTTTTCTCGGTGGCGTTCATCTCTGGACGGCGGAGTGCTGCTGGATTGCTTCTACAGGATGTGTGGATAATAATGGAGGGGTCGTACCTTCGACCCTTCTTCGAGGAGCTTGTTCATGGGACTTGTCCGTGGGACTAGATCACGGGACTTGTTCATGGGATTGATCGAGGGACTGTTCGTGGGAGAACTTGCGAGATCTACTTCCACTACGTCCACGAGCTTCACCAACTCTACTTCCGCTACATCGGTTGGTGAGCCATGACCTAAAACCTTGTATGCAATCTTCTTGGATGATCTTGGGTTCTTGATTCGTAGGCCGAATTTTTTTGTTTTCTACTACGTTTCCCAACAGTGGTATCATGAGCGATCCTTGATTAGATGCATGTTTAGGTCTAGATCATATGTGTGATATGAGGCATTGATTTTCTTGTTGCTTCCCTGTCATGTGATTTTTTCTATGCTTGATGGAAAGTTGAGGTTTTGCTACACGGATTGAGTTTTCCATCGATCCCTCTATGCTGCTTTCAGTATGCTGGTTGCCTTGATCATGGTCTACATCAAACTCCTTGGATCTCATCTTAATCTCGCAATAGAAGATTTAACATAGAGGGGCTTGTGGATTTTATGAACTCAAATCCACACGGGGGTCACGCGTTTAACGAAGTTTGGCTTGTGGCATTAGTTGCTGCACGCACCCCGTATGTTAAACTAGCAACAAAAGAAGTATCGTGTTTTGTTTTATCTAGGGTTTCTCGTTTGCCTTGTAAACCTGCTTAACAACCACGATAAAATTTGCAACAACCCGTGTAGATGGCGATCTAACTCGTTTTTGCAGAGTATGCATGTGATGTGGTATAGCCTTCAAGATTTGCAATGTGTTTGTATGAGATGCTATATGTTATGTAATATTTATTCGCGACCTGCATGTCGTGGTACGGCATGATGACTGGAGTCATATGATTGTCACTTAATTATGGCCTGCATGCCAGAACTGTTTATTAGCTCGAGGCAAAGCAATAGATAGATGCAAGGTGATGATCTACGATGCGGAGGTGGACCCCGACGCACATGCCGGAAGCCGTGGTGATGTTCCCGGCGCCAAGGAAAAAGTTGGTGGACACGGTGACTTCAACCACGACGACGTGAAGACAATGAAGACCTCACGAAGCAAAGGGCTATACTATATCACATAATTTTATGAACTGCCTGTGATGTTTATCCCTTTGATGCACCCTTGTTTGATGCGCGGTAGTCGTGTTTTATTAGGGTGATCTCTCGCAAAACAATATCAAGTTGATAGTGTTCTTCCAACTGTAGCACCGTCTATACTATGTTTCACATCGGAGCAGGTCATGTCACATGGGTGCACACGTGTGTGACGCATAAAAGGCGGGTGTGTTAAAAGAACACACAGCGCATTACACTTGGTTGTCTTGATGGTTTGGATAAAAGTTTGCTACCGGAACACGCCCATCGAAAGATGAACAAGAATCACCTTTAGCGTGATTGGCAAGTTGGCCTACCGGTCCAGTCTAAGTCATCAGTGATGTCACATCAATGGCGGACGATTGGGTTGGATCTTGAATCACTCCAGCATCAATTACGAGAGATATTGATCTGAGTGGGAGCGCACTTAGTAATTAAATTGATTAATCACAAGTGCAACTTAATTATGAACAAAGTCTTAGTATTTGCATTATCGTTGTAGAATAATGGCTCGCGTTACCACCTTCCCAATTGATTTTGATTAACTGTATTATCTGGTAAAAACTTTACGATTGGTACCGTATTGTGAGGACTATCCTCAATAGTGCCGAGAAGGACCATGTCCTATCGCAAATTTTTGATGCTCTCCCGCTGATGCTATGGATGATGTGACTTACGTCCATAATCCAAAATGCTAGAATTCCACCACAGCTAAGTGCATTGTCTTCACCACCATGAAACCCGAACTTTGAAAAGTTTGGGATAGTTATGTTATATTCATGGAACTGAAAAATTGTTTTCAGTGGTAGGACAATTAATGTTGGATATAAGATATCTAGTACAATGTATGATTGTAAGCATTAGTGAAAATATTCACTGTGCTCTTAACGAAACTGATAAGTGTGGGATCCAGAAGAACACTGATCATATGATGATGAGGATTAAGGGAAAGGAAGTTCCATAGGGTGTTAGTAAGACTTACACGCCGGAAAGTCCATGGCATGCGCCACCCTTGATCATGTATGATCTTCTGTGAGTAGGAGTGACATTGGAAATAGAACTATGATACGTATAAAGGAAAAACGAAAGAAGACTGGAATATCCAGCTCAGAAATGAAAGTCATACGGAGTTATAGATGAATTCATTGCTGGTCAAAAGATGTAATTCTTGGGAATCATGATTAAGCGGTTAATCTTAATTCTTGTATATTGTGATTAAACTGTTGATCACTAGAATATCACTTCAATTGCATATTGTTGCAAGTCGATGCAAGAAATACTATGGCCTTTATGACTAGCTAATGATGAGTTTTGACACACTCAGGAACACGGTAAAAGGTTTACTATACCGTGTGTTGACTCTATGATTATCTTCATAATTCATTTTAGAGTTGAGTAAATTGTTACTACACTTTAGCCTTGTTGCAAAACATCATTTTGAATCATGTTTGTTGCAAGAGAGTTGTTCAAAGCTATGAATAACGTAAAGGCCATACTTCCATTATGAATAGGTTGTATGTTATGAATCTTGATAATAATGCTAAACATCCATAACACTGACGCTAAACGTCGCAAGACTGACAGAAATACCACATAGATGTGGCACTGCCGTTTATCACAAGTGACATAACATGCATGAAGAATTTCCATAAGTGATGGACTTTTGAGTCATATGATTATGAATCACTTGACGCTTGCATATATTGTCTAAAAGAAATGTGACTAAAACACCGTTGATAGGCCATACATGAACGGGCAACTAAACCATTGGTAATCATACATGATGATGTGTGTAGTCCAATAAGTGTAGTTGTGTGCAGTGGATTCCCTATCTTCACTCATGAGTTGAAGTAGATATGTGGATATCTGTTCAATAGAGACATACGTCTGAAATCTTTGAAATGTTCAAGGAATTTTAGAGTGAAATAGAAATTCGTTGTAACAAGAAAATAAAGCTTCTGCAAATTAGATTGTAGAAAGTAATATTTTAGTTACAAGTTTAGTGAACGTCTGATGAGTTGTGAAGAACTGTCATAACTTGCGTCTCCCGGAACATCACTATGAGTAAAGTGTTCGAGAGATGTAATCAAGCCATGTATGACACGGTAAAGATCAAATATGACGTTTATCAATTTGCCATTATAATTATTAAAGTTATGCGTTAGTGACTACGGCTTTTACATTGAAAAGAGCATCATCAAATCTGTTGAAATGACACCATATTAGATGTGGTATGGACTGTTAAAACCATGTTGTCTTTTCTTAAAATTTGGGTATATGAGGCATATGTTTGACATACTCAAAACCCCAAATCAGATAAGTGCTACTTTGTTAAGGTTATGCCAAAAGTTTTTGTATTCCTCTATCACTACACAAAAGCAAAACTGTTTGCTGTTAAGAACAATGTGTTTTGAAGAAAAATAGTTTCTTACAAAAGAGTGAGTGGGAGGACAGTGCAACTTGTCAAAGATTGTTGAATCTTCAGAGGAGTGCGCAACTGAACCACACAGGTTAGACAAAAATCGTACAAACATTCATGATATGTAAAACGAGATATTGTTGTTCGACAATGATAAACCTGTGATATACAAAGAAGCGTTGATGGGCCCTAACTCCGGGATTTGGCTAAATGCCAAATAATCCGAGATAGTATCCATGGAAGTAAGTCAAGTTTTGAACTTGGTAGACCCTCGGAAAGACTAAAAGTGTGAAGAATATATATATGGATCTATAATTGATTCGGATGAAATTGTTTTATCCATAAAGCTCAACTCGTTGGAAAATTGTTTTCTAGCAAGTTCAAAGGTTGACTACGGCGAAATAGTGTCGACCGTAGAAATGCTTTAGTCAGTTCGGGTTATACTAGCAATTACTACATATCTCATTTATAGGATATGGTAGAATGAACGTCAAAACAAAGTTCCTACACGGAAATATAACAAAGGACGTATACGTGATACGACCGGAATGTTTTGTCGATTCAAAGGATGCTAAAATAGATGCAAGCCTTGGATATCCAGTGATGGACTGAAGCTAGCATAATGGAGTTGGAATTTTTGTTGTGATGAAATTGCGAAAAGAGTTTGTTTTCATCAGGAATAACGAAGATGCTTGAATATTCAAGAAAGTAAGTGGGAGCTGAATAATATTTCTAAAACCTTATGTAGATGACATATTGTTGATTGGAAATGATATAAATTTCTTGACACGAATAAGGACTTCGTTGGAAATAGTTTTCAGTTGAAGAATTTGGGCTGATATAGCATTAGGATTGAGCACAATGATCTATGTAGATAGTAAGTGCCTGATCATGCTAAGACCAACATTACATGTTGACATGATACTAAAGTAGTTTAGTATGAAAACGCCAAGAAGAATGTTCTTGCCGAGGTCACGGTGAAAAATTATTTGCAGATATCAGTGTTCATGAACACAGATAAGCAAAAACACGTGAATTGAATTCCGCTCACCTGTGTGTTTGGATTAATCATGTACACCATAATATGTAAAACGATCAGATATGTCCAACGCTCCAAAAGGTTGTGAGCAAGATACCAAAGTGATCAATATGTTGATCATTGGACAAACAATGAAAAGTTAAACTTATGATAGATAAGATTTGTTTCTCGGAAAATGGAGAGAATGAAGAGCTCGTTGTAATGGGTTACACCAGCTGAATTTTTGATGTAAATAGTTACACCAATTCAGTCTTCATACTTACTCCGACCGATTTTCGATTTTAATTGGGATTATGTGTTTCACACGTAAGGGTGGCGCAGTATGAAGGAACTTTGTCAAGTTCGATACTGTGGCGAATTCTATAACACTGGCTAAGTATATTGTTGCTTAAAGAAGTAACAAGGGAGGGTATTTTGAATCATCAGTTCATTTATGAACATGGTATGGTTTCCAAGATGCTTAAAGCTCATGGAACATTTATGAATGATTTCATGACTTATTCTAAAGGAACCAAGGTCCTGCCAAATGATTCAAACATATACAAAGCTAAACTGATAAAATTAGTGAATTTTATGATAGCGTGAAAACGCGAAGATATGCAAGATACTAACGGGCCTGAAACATCAGATCCGATGATGAAGTCTATACCACAAATGAAGCATGTATTACACCGGTATGCCATAGGTGTAAAATGCTCAAGCACTGATAATATTATTGACTCTAGTGCAAGTGGGAGACTGTTGGAAATATGCCCTAGAGGCAATAATAAAATGTTATTATATATATTTCCACGTTCGTAATTAATGTTTATATTTCTGTGCTATAATTGCAATGACCCTGACTGTGAGATTCAGAAGAAAACTCATTTGCATGTGTGGAAATGTAAACACCAAGAGTTCCTGGTTTAGCCTCTAAGACCAGCTCATGTGCTAACTGATGATTACGTTTTCTTAATCATGGACATTGTTCTTGTAACAAGGATGTCAGTAGCAATGGGAACATATTGTTAGCAGAACAATGATGTTGAACCGACCCCAGTATTGAATGATATACTTAGAGATCACATCGTAACAACGCTATAAGTCATATCATGAAATGTTATCATATACGTAATTCCTTAGACCATGAGAGTATCGAGTTGCTTCACACAGGAAGACATGCTTTGGTTCTTAGATGAATCCTCCCGTAAATGGGAAGTAGTAAAATAAGTTCTGGGTATGTCAGATGGTGTGGCTGGTGACTGTGATAGTTCAAGAATGGGATTTGCTCCTTCACGATGAAGAAGATATTCACTTCGGGCCCACTCGGTATGAAGGTATCCATTATAGTCTGGCCAGACGCATTGTGATTCAGTCACAGGGATACCGGAATACGATAACGAGAAAAGGGACAAACGAGCAAAGAGGATAACGAGTGGCTTGTGTTCAAGAAGTTGTTACACATGGGTGCCAAACATCTCTCCTCTAACTTTGTCATATATCACGAAGCAAAGGGAATGGTACATGAATAAACATAATGGTTCACTCGAAGTTTCTTCGTGTATGTGCGGGAGTCAACATGGGTGTCCATGGCTCCGCTGTTGATTATTGGCTATTGACGAAAGGCTGTTGGCCTATGTCCGGAAGATGTTCTGAGTCATGTCCGCATTATACCGAACCTATTGGGTCACACACTTAACGAGCAGTAGTCTGTTAGAATACTAGAATGGTAGAAGGTTTAGTGGAAGCAAAGCAGAATAGTTCATACGGGTACCGGAAGTAGTTTCGGGGATTTATGAAATAGTTCATAAGGGCACCAAAAGTAGTTTTGGGTATTTAAGGATATGTCCGGATCACTCTGGAGTAGTCCCAGGTGGTTCCGGAACATATGAAAATGGTAATGGGAAAGTTTACGATCAACCGGAATAGTTTCGGTGATCGGTGGACAGTTTAAACAATATGTTGTGTTCACCGGACATAATAACCTTTGCCCGGATGGCTCCGAAACCCATTTAGATGGCTCCGGAACATTCGTTAGAGGTTCCGGAAGGTATTGGAAGTGCTCCAAAAGTGTCCGGAATGTCCCGAAACAGTCCCGGTAGGTCCCGGAAGGTCCTGGAAGCTTCTAGAAGGTTCCGGAAGGTTCCGGGCAGTACCAGCCACTGCCCTGCGCCCCTGGCCTTGGGGAGCAAGCCACCTAGGCTGCCCTGGCCGGCCAGGTGGATGGGGCGCACCAAAAAGGGGTGGGAGATCCTCCAGGTGGGATTTCCAAATACCATTATGGAAGGTTTCCGGTGGGAAGGTATGTGTAGGTTTGGAAGGCTTGGGAGTCCAAGTTGGACTCCCAAACCTCCTTGAGCTGCGCCCTAGGCCCCTTGGCCACCTATATAAGGTGAGCCAAGGGTGGGGGAAGAGAAACACAATCAATCCCCAAGGCCTATGCGCCACCCTCCCTCCTCTAAACCCCGTTGCTCCACTTTTAGACCCCGGTTTAGACGCTGTTCTAGATCGGAATCCGTTAGGGTTTTCTCCCTCTAGTTTTCTCGGTGGCGTTCATCTCTGGACGACGGAGTGCTGCTGGATTGCTGCTACGGGATGTGTGGATACTAATGGAGGGTTCGTACCTTCGACCCTTCTTCGAGGAGCTTGTTCATGGGACTTGTCCGTGGGACTAGATCACGGGACTTGTTCATGGGATTGATCGAGGGACTGTTCGTGGGAGAACTTGCGAGATCTACTTCCACTACGTCCACGAGCTTCACTAACTCTATTTCCGCTACATCGGTTGGTGAGCCATGACCTAAAACCTTGTATGCAATCTTCTTGGATGATCTTGGGTTCTTGATTCGTAGGCCGAATTTTTTTGTTTTCTACAACGTTTCCCAACATCAGCAGGGACATCATCCTCGGCAGTGACTTTGCTCGGAGTGGTGGCCATCTTCCAGAGGATATGAGAAATATTTGCAGCATCCCAAGGAGCATGGGCAGCAGAATCTCCTTCGTTTGAACTCTCTTCATCGGCACGAGGGCCGGAAACAACAGGTGCAGCAGGTGCAGGTGCAGGAGCTGGTGCGGCTCGAGGAACTGGAACAGCTTGCGCTTTTTGCCTAGCCTCCTTGGCTTTCTTCTCGGCCTCCTTGGTGGCTTTGGCAGCAGCAATGGGTTTGGTGACGGCACTAGGGGCCACAACTTTATCCTTCGTGGCACTTGGGGCCTCAGAATTTCTCTTCGCAGCACTTGGGGCTGCAACCTTTTCCTTCGTGACTGTGGGAGTCACAACTTTCTCGGTGGCGCTGGGGGTCACAACCTTTTCTTTCGGTGCATCAGGAATTTTGCCTTCACCAATTTGTCGATGATACTTTTCACTGACCAAATGTAAAATGCCTAGTTGTTGAGCAACTTGGGCCTTTTTATGCTCGGGCTGGCTGTGATAGTTCAGGAGCTTGGAATTTGTTAAGTCCTTTGTTTCTTGTTCTTTTTGCTTTGCCAGCCTTTCTTTATGTTGAACAAGAGTTTCTTCATCCTTAGCAACTTGAGTTTTCTTTCCCTTCGATTTAGTCGAAGGTTTTTGTTGGCGAGCTTGAACTGGAGGAGCAGATGAAATGGGCGGATCAGTGACCAAGTTGGTCAAGTCAATATTTGCTCGAGGAGCCTGTGAGGCTGGCTCCTGGATCCTAATGCCTTTACTGCTCGACTTCTTTTTCAGAGGAATGTCCTCGACATCAGCCTCTATACAAGGGTCTTGATCATCTGAATTGACTTCTTCATTGGAGCTTGCATCTGGTGGCGAGACAATTACCACCCTTTTCTTTCGCTTGGCTGATTTCTTGCCAGCCTTCGATTTGGCACTAGGGTCAACATCTACGGTACCCTCAGCAGCAGCAGCCTCCTTTTTAGCTTTGGCTTCTTTTCTTTTCTGTGCTCGCGCTTCCCGAGCATCAACCAGCTCTTGAAAATCGGCAGGAGTTTTCAGAGAGGATGGATGAGCATCAGCTGGAGGAGGTGGTCTATTATCTTTCGTCCCCTTTGGCCTTAAAGCTTTGACATCAGACCAAGGATTTTTCATAGCAAACAACCTCTCCCAGCGTGGCATGAGAGACTTGTACTCATACCAACGAAGCGCTTGAAGTCTTCGAATCTCTTGCAGACGGTTTTCTCTCGTACGTGCATCCTCAGAACCTTCAGGCGTTCTTAACTTCTTTTCGATGATCAACTCCTCTGATAATCCTTCAGAGTTGTTGGTGATTCTTGTTCGGCCTCCTACACGCTTGGGTGCTCTGACATTTCCTTCAATCCCAGAAATTTTCCTGCGAAAAAGATAGGTACGAGGGAATATAGGAAAGTTGTGACCAAGTACCAGCGGTTTTCGAGGAAAATCATTTTGAGTGCAGTAAGCATATCGATAAGCATGTCTTGCAGCAAAATTTTCAAGAAGGTGCTAGGCTAGATTTCCATCGGGTGCAAATCTAACGAAGAACCTGTATGAACGACTTGCACAACACAAGTTTATCGATACGTTTCTGAGGAAATTGCTAAAGTGAGAGAATCCGAGGGATTTCTTACCTAGCGCAGATGGGAATCGACAGAAAACGCTAGAAACTGATTTCCCAAGTTTCAATGATCCAAACAGATCAAACAGACCTATGAAAAAGAGAGAAAATCAAGAACAAATCTAGGACTCGATGAACAACAAAGATTGGAATCGAGTCTTAGAGCCGTGCATACCCTAACTTGGTGATGTATGGCGACTACGGCGACGCGGATGAAGTTCCTCGTCGACGGGAAGGTCTCCGGCGGCTTCCTTCCGGCAGCAAAGCGGCGAGGGAGTCGACGGCGACGAGCAGCACGGCGGCGTGCGAGAGAGAACTTCGGGAGCAGAGAGAAGAAGTCGAGGAAATTGCGACGGCTGAGCCGGTGGCGAAGATCAGTATTTATAGGGAGGGGGGTCTGACATAACTGTCGGATCTGATCCAACGGCGCATATTTCGCGTCTCTCCGCATTCAACGGACAGATTTTGTGGCGGTAATCGCGGGAAAATCCCAACGAACCGAAAGAAAGTTGCTCCACGTCCGAGACCAAACTCATCGAACATCGAGTATAAAAGTAGATAAGCGTTCGATAGATTTACCTTTGGAATCAATGACTTTCGAAGGGAATCTTGATCGAGTACATATGTACATGTTCATGAGAGAAAAGCACAGATGGGGTAGGGATAGAATAGAGGGAAAATAGGGTCCGATGCTTAATCAATCCGAGGGGAAAACAATGATAAAACTCGGAGTGGTAAGTGTATAGGACAACACCAAACGAACAAAAACAAACGAAAAAGAAACACGATATAAAAATAATGTAAGTAAACAACATAGAAAGAAAACATATAATACATAGTACCGATAGTTATGATCTTACTGCACATTGCGTGAGTCCAATATGTTTAACTCACACCTTAGTGCACAGAACCTCTTTTCATCCAAGGGCTTCGTAAAGATATCAGCCAATTGATCTTCGGTGCATACATGGCTGATCACAATATCTTCTCGCTGAACGTGATCTCGAAGAAAATGATGACGAACGTCAATATGCTTCGTTCGAGAGTGTTGCACAGGGTTATGGGCAATCTTGATAGCACTCTCGTTATCACATAGCAATGGAATTTTCTTCACAAGAATACCATAATCTTTCAGCGTTTGCTTGAGCCACAGAATCTGAGTGCAGCATGAACCGGCAGCAATATACTCGGCTTCAGCCGTAGAAATAGATACGCAATTCTGTTTCTTCGAAGCCCAACAGATAAGAGATCTACCGAGAAAATGACATGTGCCTGAGGTAGATTTCCTGTCGACTCGATCACCAGCCCAGTCAGAATCAGAATATCCAACGAGATCAAACTGGGCACCCTTGGGATACCAAAGTCCCAAAGATGGTGTATGAGCCAGATATCGAAGAATTTGCTTGACAGCAATATGATGTGATTCTTTCGGGTTTGCCTGAAAACGAGCACACATACAAACTGATAGCATAATGTCAGGTCTAGATGCACAAAGATAAAGAAGCGAACCGATCATCGAGCGATATTTCTTCTGATCGAAAGGTTTGCCCTTCTCATCTGCATCTAGATGAACATTCGTAGGTATTGGAGTCTTGATAGTTTTGCAACTGACAAGATCAAACTTCTTCAGGCAATCTCTGAGATACTTCTCTTGAGAGATGAAAGTCCCATTCTTCTGTTGACGGATTTGAAGCCCGAGAAAGAACTTCAATTCACCCATCATAGACATTTCATATTTCTTCGACATCATACGAGTAAATTCTTCGCTAATATCAGGGTTAGTACAACCAAAAATAATATCATCGACATAAATTTGACACACAAAAAGATCATTTTTGTATGCACGAGTAAAAAGAGTAGGATCAGTTGTTCCTGGTTTGAAGCCCTTCTTCAGAAGAAAATCCTTCAGTGTTTCATACCAAGCACGAGGTGCTTGCTTTAACCCATATAGGGCCTTGTGCAACCTGTACACCTTATCAGGATTCTTCGGGTCTTCAAAACCTGGTGGCTGCATAACATATACTTCTTCTTCGATTTCACCGTTAAGAAATGCACTTTTGACATCCATTTGATATAGAAATATACCATTGTAATTGGAAAAAGCAAGCATGACACGAATGGATTCAAGTCGAGCAACTGGAGCATAAGTCTCACCGAAATCAATACCTTCGATTTGGGTGTAGCCTTGAGAAACCAGTCGAGCTTTATTCCGTACCACAATGCCATCTTCATCTTGCTTGTTGCGAAAAATCCATTTCGTACCAATGATATTATGCTTCTTGGGATCAGGTTTATCAACAAGGGACCAGACTTTGTTTCTTTCGAACTGATTAAGTTCTTCGAGCATTGCAGTCATCCAGTCTGAGTCCTTCATGGCTTCATCAAATTTTGATGGTTATAGCAAGGATACAAACGAGAAATTTCCACAGAAGTTAGCTAATCGAGTACGAGAACGAGTGGTGGGACGACCTGGTAAACGAATCTCTTCGAGTATTGAGTCGACGTCCACTCTTCTTCGAACACGAGGTAAAACTCCTTCATCATCTTGTGGATCCGGTTGACCTTCGGGATCAGCTTGACCTTCGGGATCAGCTTGACCTTCGGGAAGGACATTTTCTTCGTTTACGCGTTCTCCTTCGACCTGTACATCATTTTCTTCAGGATGTTGATCTCCAGCGCCCCGGGCTATGTGTGGGAACATTGGACCATCATCATCCTTGTTTGCTTGACGTGCATTTCCTTCGACAGGTCGAATATCTCCAATAGACATGTACCTGATAACTTCATCCAAGGGTGGTTCATCCAGGTTAAGAGGTAATTGCTCTTTTTGAGAGCCGTTAGTTTCATCAAATCGAACATTTACAGTTTCTACAACTTTGCCAAGATGAGAGTTGTAAACTCTGTAAGTGTGAGAATTCGAACCATAACCTAGGAGAAAACCTTCGTGAGCCTTTGGAGCAAACTTGGAGCTGTGATTCATATCTCTGATATAACATGGAGCACCAAAAACCCTGAGATATGAAACATTTGGCTTTTTACCAGTAATAAGTTCATGTGAGGTTTTCTTCAGAAACTTGTGCAGATAAACCTTGTTGATGATATGACATGCAATATTGATTGCTTCGGCCCAGAACCTGATAGGAGTCTTGTATTCAGCAAGCATTGTTCTGGCCATTTCAATAAGTGTTCGATTCTTTCTCTCGACCACACCATTTTGTTGCGGTGTATAAGCAGCCGAGAATTCATGAGTAAATCCATATTCATCAAGAAAATCTTCGATATGAGTGTTTTTGAATTCTGTACCATTCTCACTTCTGATATGCTTGAGAGATAATTCATATTCAGTCTGAGCTCTCTTCGCGAAGGTTTTGAAGATTTCAACAACCTTACTCTTGTCATCTAGAAAGGAAACCCAAGTATATCGAGAGAAATCATCAACAATAACCAGACCATACTTGTTACCTCCAAGACTAGCATAATTTTGAGGACCGAATAAATCCATATGAAGTAATTCAAGAGGACGAGTAGTAGTCATTATAGTTTTTGCTGAGTGATGTTTCTTGGCAATCTTTCCTGCTTCACAGGCACTGCATAGACGATCTTTATCGAATTTAACATTATCAATTCCAACGATGTTCTTCTTCGAGATAAGAGTTTGAAGGTTTTTCATTCCTGCATGACCAAGTCTTCGATGCCATAACCAGCCAGAAGTGGCTTTCGCCATTAAACATGTGGACACTGCAGGTCCCGAAGAAAAATCAACGACATAAAGATCACCTTTGCGATATCCTTCGAACACGAAGGAATAATCATCATGTGAAAAGACAACACAACGAGAAGCAGAAAACAGTACAAGCATACCCATATCACAAAGTTTTGAGATAGACATAAGATTATATCCAAGTGATTGAACAAGCATAACCTTATCAATATGCTTATCCTTCGATATAGCAACCTTACCCAAACCAATTACTTTTCCTTTGTTTTTATCACCGAAGGTAATGTATCTCTGTGAAGATTCAGTAAGTTTCTCTTCGGTGAACAATTCTTTGTCTCCGGTCATATGATTTGTACATCCACTATCCATGACCCATTCGGATCCACCGGAGACATAGCCCTGCAGAAGAATTAGTTCTTCTTAACCACCCACAAATGAGCAGGTGACTTAGAAGGCATGGAAGAGCTAGATGGGGCAGCAATATTATAGCGAACATGATTGCATTGTCTATCTAGACCATCAAGCACACCATAAATATAATTCCTCGACGAGGGGTTAGAGTACTGATGGGTAACAACAACTTTGGTGTTATTGTTACGATGACGATAAACATTTCTATTGATACGATAGTATTCCTTCTGGGGAACATTTGAAGCAGGCACCAAGGGTTCATTTCTATCCTCGAGAGAATAGTAGTGATTCGGTGGTACCGAGGATTTTCCCTGCATAGAATGGTTAGGGGGCAGTTTTTCTACGAGAGATTTGCGAACCCAAATCTGTCGCTTATAGAAACCATTCTTCGGAGGAGTACCAACGAATTCAGCTGACACCTTTCCTTCCTGATCTTTGACAAGCTTGTAGTCAGAATCAAGTGATTCATCAACAAGAGCTTTGTCAATTTTGCAACTGAAACCTGAAAGGTTAGCAATATCAATGGGCTTTTCTTTCGCAAGAACCCAGATAGTTTTAGGATACTGCTCGGGTTCCCAGTAGGTTCCATCAGGATTGATTTTCCTTTCGAAGCCAACTCCTTCGTTTCGGGGATTCCTGTGAAGAAGAGCCTTTCGTAGGATATCACATAGGTACTGGTGTCCCTGCATACTTTTGAACATGCCTGTTTCAAATAAATTTTTCAACCTGAGGAGTTCCTCGGAATTGGTTTCCTCGTTCGAGGGGTTAGTATCATCAATAACAATAGGTTGCTTTCCTTTTGATCTCTCAGAAATAGACTCAATTTTACTTCGTTCCAAACAGGTTAAGCAAGGTGAAGTAGATTCATTTTTAGCTTCTGAGCCTTGTTGAGCCATGAGCGTGAGATTGACACTTTCCAACTCTTCATTAGCCTCTCTCAGTTTCTCGAGAGCCATTTTCCCTTGAAGGAATTCATAGGTTAGCTTCTCGTAGTCCACTGAGAGAAGATCATGACGAGAGGAAAGTTCGTCATACTTTTCCTTCAGAGCAGCATGCTCATTTGTCAAAGTTTGACCCTTCTCAATCTCATCGATCAACAAAGTCTCAGATTTTTGAATAGTTTCACTTAGAGAATCTAGCTCATCTTGTTGGATAGAAGCAATTTTGGCAAGTTTAGCATAACTTATCCTAGAGTTACTTTCATAAGCAGATCCATCAGAAGTATCGTAGGAATTCTTAGATGAGGATACCTTAGCCTTGGCCATGAAGCAGTAAGCTGGAGATTCATCTTCGCTGCTTCGGTTGGTGAAGAATGAACTTGAAGTCTTGCTCGAAGCAAATGCTAAACCAGCAACACCATCAGATTCAGAACCAGAACCAGAACCAGATCTTGGGTTTGATTCAGCTTCGGAACCAGATGCTTCATCTTCAGAGTTCATCTCTTTACCCAGATAGGCTTTGGCACGGTGGGAATTCTTTCGTCGAGAGGAATGTGATTTCGAGGAAGAACCCTCTCGATGCTTGTGATACTTCTTCTTCTTGTCATCATCAGAACCGTCTTTCTTGTCTTTTCTGGACTTTGAATCATATCTCTTCGACTCATAGTTTTTGCTCGATCTATGAGACTTGCTCGAAGAATTGTTGTGAGAATGCTTTGATCTATGTTCAATTTCCCAGAGAGGACAGTCAGAAATGAAATGACCTGGCTTCTTGCACTTATAGCAACAGTTATCTTTCGCTGAAGAGTTTCTGGATGAATCGATGCTGTGATGAATTGCTTGAATGTCTTGAAGAGTAGTTTTTCTTTGGTGAAGAGGAGTTCCTTCTCTGAAAGCAATTGGATCTTCTCATTATCAGTGCCAGATCTTTTCCAATGTTCTCGGGGTCATCTGAGGCACAACCTGATTCAGAACTAGCTTCAGGAGAGGAGTGATGTGAAGCTCTGGCCTTCAGTGCATGAGATTTTCTTTGTGTCCCATTAATATCTCGTTTTTCATCTTCTTCCATCTCAAAGGTATTAAGTCTCTCGAGAATATCAGCGGCAACTAGATCCTTGAAATCAGTCCTTTCCTTGATCATCAGCGCAATGTGATCGAAGGAATCATCAAGGGAACGGAGCAAAGTTCTGACAATAATCCGATTGGTAATGTCTTCGGAACCGAGGGAAATCAGTTCATTTGACAGCGCAGTGAGTCTGCTGTATATGGAGCTAACTTTTTCTCCCTCGTGCCTCTTGAAACGATAGAACTTGCTTCGAAGGGTGTCAATACGAGCATCTTTCTGAGTGGAGACACCTTCACCAATCTTCTCGAGATAGTCCCAAACACCTTTGGCCGAAGGAATATTCTTGACCTCATGGTATTTCTCTGGAATCAGATGATTTGTTATGAAGACCCAGACTTCAGTATCTAGCTCTATCTTCTTTGCCTCTTCAGGAGTGATGGCATTTGTGTATTTGACAGTTACACCATTCTTGACAACTTCCCAAGCGGCAGAGTTGATAGCCATGATATTCCTCTTCATTTTGTCCTTCCAATAGGGATAGTCCTTCCCATTGAAGATAGGGATTGGTTCCCCCGAGCGAACAGCTGCAAATGACATTCTTGACAACACTCCAGGTTGTTAGACCAACATACGTAGAGCGTAGGGAGTGCCTAGCTCTGATACCAATTGAAAGCTCAAGAATGATCAGAGGGGGAGGGGGTGAATGATCACTTCTAAAAATTCTAAGGAACTTAGACGGAATTCATGGAAACTGCGAAGGACTAAGACAACTCGAAGGAAATACAGTGTCGAAAGTAAAGCATGGCTCGACAGGATTTGGAGCGAAGGAAAACATTGAAGACAAACAGGCAACGAGTAAATACTTAATGTAAAAGCATGAAGGAAAACGAGCCTGACACGACGATGTTTGGTAAACCAGTTCACACTCTGCAAAGTGCTACGTCTGGTTGGAGGGACTGGTGACTGAACACCTGGAGCAAAACTCTCTCCGTCCTATTCTCCACTGCAACAAACTCCTCGAGCTTGTCCAGTTTTCACTCGTGGTAGATGATTAAGGACATCTCCGAGACCTTTACAAACTTCCTTCAGCAGTGACAATTTCTCTTCGACTGCTTGACAGGCAACGCCTAACCGTCTAGGAGACTTGCAGTTCTCCAAAATAAAAAGATCGGCTAATCTCAACCTAAGTCATAGTGAATTGCTCAACTCAGCTCAGACTTGGGATCTTGGTTTTCTCTCGATGAATCTCTCTTGGGATGCTCACAGACTTCTGTCTTAGAATCTTCAGTGGAGCAGCCGACCCGAAATGACGGGTAGGTGCGGGGTATTTATAGTTGGCGATCCCGATGGGTAAAATGACTGAAGTGACCCGATGCAACCGCTTGACGCGTGTCCACAACGGTCGGATTCCAATCAATGCGCAACTTTACTTGAGGAACAAGTAAGCTGACTTACCGAGCGAGTTCTCTCTCGAAGGCACGAAGTGCGATGACTTTACCTTCGAGCTATTCACTCGACTTAGTAAGATTTCTCTCGGTAGGCTTTAGTGGGTTTATGTTGAGCAGAGCAGATTTACTTCGACTAAGATCTCAACTAGCAAACCCCTCTTGATAGTACGGTTTTTCCTACGACTCAAGAAAACAAAGAGAAACTAGTAAAAAGACTAAGTCTTCGACCAGCTTCAGCTTTCTCCTCGTTGCGCTTTTACTCGAGAGAGACTTTTTCTTCGACTACATTTTTAGGGGTCGTCTTTCTTCAAAGGGTTCGGTAGATGACTGCAGCTTTGCTGCAGCGAGTTGTCCTTCGACCTTCTACTTGCAAACTCCATTCTTTCGGAACCTAAGTATCTGTTTATACTCGAAAACAATATTAGTTCCACTTCTGCTTTGTCCAACAATGTCCAAAACCTTCGGGGGCAAAACTTGCTCTTACACTATTGCAAGTTACTACTACAAAGAGAATAGCAACTTTAACTATCTACTTTCAGTCAAGACACAGAACTCAGTGCAACAGGCAAACTCTCTAACAAGATAAAACATGCAACCTATAGAAAGTTCAACCTAAGACAAATGAAAAGCTCTAGAGAAACTAAAGCACTACAACTAAACAGAACAACAACTAAGAAAAGAAAAAGAACATCTCACAGCTACAAGAATAAGCATGCAAATCCTATGAGGATTTCTAGTTCAAGCGGAGCGTGAATATCTCCCACACAAAAGAGTAAGTTGGGGTCTAACTTGTTACTACAGTAAACAAAGCAAAAGAAAACTAAAAACAAAACCTAAGAATGAGACGCTCCAAGAATAGCACATAATGCATGAAGTGATAAAAATATAGTGCAACGAGAGACGAACTGATAATTGTTGATGAAGAAGGGGATGCACGGGGGCATCCCCAATCTTAGACGCTTGAGTCTCCTTGAATATTTATTGGGGGTGCACATGGGCATCCCCAAGCTTGAGCGTTTGACCCTCTTGAATCTTCTTTCATCATCCTCCATCGCGCACTTGAAAACTCCCTTCATACATAACTCATTGTAGGCTGATTAGAGAGGTTAGTACCCTAATAAAGTAATTTTCCTCTACTGAAAATAAAGATTTCCAGGAAGAGCTACTGTTTCCCAAGATTTCCAAAAGGTTTTTTCAAAGAGGAAGCAAGCTTAAGGTTTGCAAAAGTGAAGAGAGACAAAACGTGGCAGAATCTGTGAAAAACAGAACATAAGATAGAAACAAATTTTTTAGGGGTACTTCTGCAAATCAAATAAAAAAACTCAGAACATACGGAAGTTGCGTAATTTTATAAAGCACGCTGTGTAAAAAATTGAGCTCAAAAAGATTAACTGGGATTTTTCTCTGATTTTTCTAGTCACGAGGACAGAATCTGTTTTCTGGACAGCATGTCACAACTTTTACTTCCCTTGCCGTATGAGGCTAAACTTGGCACAAAGCTTGAAAAGTAAAGATACAATGATGTTGCTACAGTAGTAAAAATCATCAAGACCACAAAAAACAGAAGAAAAACAAAAATAAAAACCTAAATTCGTTGCGGGCTGCCTCCCGAAAGCGCTTCTTTAAAGCCATTAGCTAGGCTTAAAGATTATAGAAGATGCTCTCACAAGAATAAGAATTTTGAAGAAAAAGAGAGCATCAAGAAGAAAATATGAAACACATTTAAGCCTAACCCACTTTCTATGCATAGGCATCTCGTAAGAAAATAAATCAAAGAATCACAAAGTGACATGCATAGGAAGGTGGAACAAGAACAACTTCAAAAGTTTTAGTTTAGAGAGAGGTGTTTTTGTCACATGGAAGTTTCTATAACCAAACTTTCCTTACTCAAAGTAATTTTCAGTAGTATCATGAACAACATAAAGAATATAACTATCATATAAATCATATTGTTCATGACCTACAAGCACACGTGTATTGTTTTCAACACGGTTTTTTAGGATCATAAGATAAATGCAACCCGTCACATTGAGCTTTGATAAGAGGAAAATTCTCCGGAGTTGGAGATTTTAAAAGGATAATAGGACACTCAAGTGTGGGTGTGATAGCAAAAATTTCATGCTTAACATGAGGAATTATAGAAAGTTCATCTCCGTAAGCATCATCCATAGTTGCATCACGGCCATAAGCATAGAAGGCATCAACTTCATCAAAAAGGGATATTTCAAAAGAATCCATAGGATCATAATACTCATATAAGGTAAGATTCAAAGAGTTACTCTCATTAGAAGGTAGACATGGATGGCTCCATTCTTCCTCCTTTTGTTCGTCACTCTCCTCCCCTTTTTCATCCAAGGAGCTTTCAGGTTCATAAATTTCTTCTTCCATAGAGTCCTGCAAATCATTAATCTCTTCCTTTGGGGGAGAGATTCTCTCAAGATGATCAGTAATGTAATAATTTGCATCGTAATTTTCCAAACAATAGTTAAGTATAGCAATACTCTCAGATTTGTAAGGGGCATCATCAATAATTTTAAGAAGAGAAGTAATTTCATAGGCACCCTTATAAGCAACAAATTCTTCTATTTCCTCTGCATCATAAAAATCATAGTTTCTCTTAGCATAAGAAGCTAAGGTTTCATCATCATTGTACTCACATTGGAAAGAAAGGTGTTTGTGCCTCATAAAGCAACAAGATTCATCCCTGCAGAAAGGTATATTATATATTGAGCTCAAGTTTCTATCATACTCATACAACTGATGTATTTGTTTCCATAAGTGTATCCCCTTTTGAGACAAGCGGTGTTCCTTGTACCACTTTTGTTGATCCTCGGTGAATCCTCCATGCCAAAAGATCTAGTTTCAAAGAAGTCACACATTGGTTGGAAAGTAAGGAACTAGACATACTATAATTTTATTTTATTTTTGATCAAGGACGCGAAGATAAAAACTGAAAGGTAAACTAACAAGACTAAAAAGCAAAGATAAAAGATAGTGTGCAACTCCCCTATCTTGTAGACTTCAGTCCATGGCAACGGCGCCAGAAATTTGCTTGATGGCTTCTCACCCCTCGTTGGATACCCCAAGTGGAAGGTTTGAGATGCAGTGCAGCAACAAGTTTCCCTCAGTGAAGATACCAATGTTATCGAACCAGTAGGACTTAGGAGATACAAGTAGGTGGCAACGTCGCCAGAAATTGCTTCCTGACTAGGGTGTTGTCGTGGACTTGCACACAGCAACAAATAACTTTGCACCCAACGAGTACAGAGGAGTTTTCAATTCCTCCGGCCTTGTTGTTTACAAAGGATCAACGCAAGAGATAAAAGTGCAAAGGAAAGTAAAAAGCTGAAGATAAATTGAGGGTGTGAACAATAATGTGAAGATGGACCAGGGTCCCGTGATTTTCACTAGTGATGTCTTTCTCCCAAAAGACGATAAAAGTGCTAGCGAGGTAAACAAATCACAGTTGGGAAATTGACAGAATTATGAAGGCACCACAATGCTAACTATGCTGCAAAGAAAGGAAGGGCTCAAAAGCAATGGACAGTACGCCAAGGTAAGTAGACCGAAATCCATCTGCATCTACTATGAATCATCCACCTTGAGATATCTATCTAAAACATCTCGCTGGTATTAAGTTGCGAATCCCACCCAAAGTGTAAACTCAAAGCAACAGACAACTGCATTAAAAGAACTTTGCGTAAAGTAAACAATCCTTGCACCCGCAGGTACAAGCACCGTTGTTTTATCCCTGGTGGCAACAACACATCCCCTAGTCTCATGTTTCTGTCACTCAAGCTAGACATCAAGGGGCTGAACCCACAATCGAGCATGACGCTCTCTCTTGGAGTTGCAAATAAAATACTTGGCCAAAGCAAATACCGCAACGGAGAACATGCAAGAATTTACTCAAGAACAAAATATAAAAGAGAATAACCAAATATATTACTCATCACAATCTGAACATAGTCTCATAATCCATCAGATCCCAACAAACTCAGCATAGCAACAGCAGAAATTACATAGATGCCTCGATCATGTGAGGCAGCTCACGAGGACTCGAAAGTGGAAGCACAAAAGGGGGAGAGATAGATCACATAGCTACTGGTCACAGACCCATGGTCCAAGGGAAACTACTCACGGTACATACGGGAGGCGTCCATGGCTATGGAGGGTCTCCCGGAGGGGGTAGCTTCTCCCGGCAGGGTGCCGGAGCAGATTCTCCAGGCAGCCCCGATCTAGAAACGGCGGCGGCGGCGGAACAAAGACGAGACCGCGAAAGAGGAGTCCGTATTAGGGGTTTCCACCCCGAGGGGTAAATATAGGCGAAGGGGGGCGTCGAGGTGACCCACGAGGCAGTCAGGAGGCTCCCTGGCGCGACCCAGGGTGGGGCCGCGCCACCTGCCCTCCTGGCTGCCTGATGGTGGCCCCCCTTCCCTCTATTGGTGATTCCGGAAGCTTCCGTTGCGCTGATTTTTTATATATTTTCCCGGAATTATTGGAGCACTTTTAATGGCCGGAAAACCTGAACTACAAAAACAACAGAAAATAGAAACTGGCAACTGGGTGCACTGAGTTAATAGGTTAGTCCAAATAGGTTCAAAAGTGTATGAAAGTTCAAGCTAAACATGGAAAAGTCACACAAAACATGCATCGAGCAAGAAGAAATTATAGATACGTTTGGGACGTATCAGGCCTTGCTGAACAGCTAACATTAAGGTTGGATTGGCTCACTTGACGTATGTAGACGCGGGCCTGGAACACAGTAGATCGAAAGGTCGAGCACGAGTCACATAGATGATGTGATTGGCATGATGGCCTACCTTAAAGAACATACTGATGGCCGTGACGATCGGGGGAGGTATGGTGTTCGAGGATTGTGTAATCACTTAGTAAATTTGAGAGATGTTGTACTAAGTGGGAGTTTTAGAATTAATTAAAATTTAACTCCACATATTATGAACTTAATCTTCATGTCTTAGCAAATATCATTGTAGATAATGTCATACCAAAAATGTTTATAACTATGGCTCTTTAGCGTTATGAAGAACTTAAGGTAGATGGGTCTTACTTCATTGATGTGTACCAACACCGTTAGAGACATACTCATTAGTAATGACTTGATAAACATAATACGAAGAACTACTAGGAGATACACCTGATAACTCCGTAACCAAGGAAGATGATGACGAGTATCGTACTCACCGTCACTTATGAATGACTGTCCAATACACCATACTTCATTCTATGAATCTGAATTGTGAATGTCTCTTAACCAACACGTATGACGTGCTAGGTGAACTTGAAAGAACTAAGTCACAAATCAGAGTAATGGAATATGAGTATATGGACGGGATTTCTTTCAACCATGGTGGAAGGAACAACCTGCTGAGAAAGTCACTTGGAAACTGTATAGATACATACACCTTGTGCATAACTTGGACTATTAAATGTCTGGTTACTTTGCGATAGTTGGGGAGTTGCATCCGCTTCCTTCCAGCTACAAATACCATGTCTAGACTATGTCATGAAGGAGAATTGTTCACCTATCGTGAGGTCATGGTTAAAGTTAAGAACTTAAAGAGTAGAACCAATGCAGGAATAGTCATTGATGGAGAAAATATATTTGATATACGAGTTATAAATGTCTTTCCCCACAAAACACTAATTGTGGTTGATTAAGTATTTGATGCTTGAACTTACTGCTTGAGAGTGGCTTGGAAGGGATGAGGTGACAATGTGTGCTGACAATAATCAAGATAGTTGATGGTCGACAACACTCTCCCTCCACATCTGTCAATTGACTAATATATGAGTAAATTTATGATCGTTTGAATGTGAACTTTATTAGTGTGTCTTGCATCTTGCGAAGACAATTATTCATATTAGTGAGAAACAAGCCAGTTGTTCTCCTTTTATGAATGATATCTTTTATGGTCACATTACGATTATGAATGAGTTATTCTTATATTAATGATAGTAGTTTGATCATTTATAAGAAATATTCTAATGCCAAGAAATTATCCAAACTTAATAATGACACTACAGTTTAAGTCATGAATGGTTTGATGAAGTCTTGGGATACTTGACCTCTTGACACATACAAACCATGCCTCTTTAGGTGAGATGACTAAAACCTCGCATTCTGGTAAAACAGAGTGTGTATTGATTGTTGAATATCATACATTGTGATGTATTGTATACCAGCATGTAGTGAATTTCATTATTTCGTGAACTTCGTATGTGGACTTAGATGAATATGTGTATTCACTAATGAAGCATGAGTCTGAAATGATTTTATATGATCAAAAGGTATTTCAGAGTGAAAATGGATATTAAATTAACAAGAAAGACAACTCTCTACGATTTGATCAAAGTGACAAATGTTTTGAGTTAGTCTTGGGCATACAGACTTGTGAAAGTTGTTTCAAAAATTGCAATGTCTTGAGACACTTCAATATTGTTGATGTGCCTGGACATTGTAATCATACTCTATTGAATAGTGTATGGTCTAAGTTATCTCTTACCGAGTTACTTTATTATTGTTTAGAGTTATTAATTTAATATGCAAACACTCACTTCGGTATAGGGAACTATCTGAGTTCTTGGAAACCAACACTATATATGTCATGGTGTGTTGTGGTTTCTAGGAAGACTAATTTATATGATAAATCATCTTTGTAGTGTATCCTTAGTCAACTATGGATGCATCTTCCATAACTAGAACCAAAGGAGCAAAACTTGTGTTGCTGAGTTTGGTGTTTATCAAGAATTGTTCTTGATAAATGTGGTAATGGAAGAAAGTGAAAGTTCAACCAAGGTAATTGACCTTGCCTCCAAATGTCAGAGTAGTGCAACGGAATATGTTCCAGAAGCAAAACTCTACAATTAGAGGAGAAACTAATGATAAAGATCTTGATGTTTAGATGGAAACTTTTACTGAGCAAATTAGGATTCAAGAATACATATTTGCCCCTTGTGCAAAATGATATTCATGATTCACGTGTCGAGTTAATGAAACAAGACATACCTACGAACTACGAAGAAGCGATGGTGGACCTAAGTACGAGATATGACTATGAGTCATGAAATCCTATATTGATTTACATTTAAGATTACTTGAATCGTATCGAGTAAACAAGTTACTTGATATTCTCAATAACTTCGGAGTTATAAGGAATAAATGTAAACATCAAAGAAGACATCAAGATTGATTTGTCACAAAGAATGTCTCTGACAAATTCAATAGGTTGACTACAACATGTAGCAATGCTTGAGTCAATGGGATATTCACTACAATTGATCCAAAATTGTTATCAATACCGTGACTTCCTCAAATCCTGCATTTGAATAAGTGTTGTAACTGGTACAACAAGAAGGTTTTGAAAACATATGAATTCTAGTGTCTCGTGACAGGAATTCTCGATTTGATTAATGATCAAAGGATTTTGGACTTAACCAAAATATCGAGGAAACATGCATTTGCATGAAACTAAGTGGGAGCTATGGGAGTATTATCCTAGTCTTATATGTAACCGACATATTATAGTAGGAGCCATGTGGTTATTATCCTGAACTTAATATGTGTCTGACATATCTGAGTGGGAGCTATGTGGATGTTATCCTTAACTTATATGTAACTGACATATCTCAGTGGGAGCTATATGAGTGTTATCATGAACTTAATATGTGCATGACATATTTTGAGTGGGAGCGTCACAACATTCTCATATATGGATAACATATTAAGAATGGTGTAGTTGGTATTAATGATTATTTGAATCTTTCATAAATGAAGATGAATAAGTACTAAACACTGAAAATCTATTAAGATAGATTAATGTGTTTGATAAGCATTGAGTCGAAATACTTTCCTGGATAAGATTCTGAGGGAGTTCAGAATTGGACAAGTCAAGAAGTAGTTCTTACTTGTATATGTCCAAGAAAAGTATCGAGTTAATCTCAGTACAATAACAATGTTAGATGAAAGAAATGGGTGTGCTACATCCTCTATGCCTTTGGCATAGGTTCTTTCATATAAAACCAGAGTTATGTACTCGACGTAATGTGACCCAAGTTCTTAGTAGTAAGAACATGCTGTGATATGATTTATGAGTAAATCATTGAACAAAGAGTTAAGTTTATCCTTCAGTATCTGGAGAGAACTGAGGATACATCTCAAATTTGTAAAGGATAGTGGACTTGACCATAAATGTTATGCTGGTTCAAGTTCTGACACTAACCTAGAAAATTGAGATATCATACTAGTTAATAAATTCCTAAGTTGAAAGAAACATGCTTAGACATCAAAGTTGCATACAATGCAATAAGGATTAAATATACATTGTTGTGGCTGCTTTAGAAGTAGGAGTTATAACTTGGCTGGAGAAGTTCGACTTCTGACTGAGTGAGTTTTTAGTGTGCATGACTAAGTGAAGGTCCGCGTGATCCAACGGACGTCATTGCTGAAACACAAAGAACGCAGTCTCACTCCACCGCCAAAGATATATACCTCATCATTATAATGGATAATGAAGAAATGTCAAACTAGGTGACATTAATGATTTGCAAAAGACAGACGGACCTGAATAGTTCAGAACGTTGATAAAACCTTTTCCACAAGCAAGCATGATCTATAACCGTATAAATGATATGGAGTTATGATCCACAGAAAAATGCAGCTAGATTATTTGTACTCTAGTGCAAGTGGGAGACTGTTGGGAATGTGCCCTAGAGGAAAATAAAATATGTTTTATTGAGCATATTCCATTAGTTCATAATACGTTTTATACTATGCTATAACTGTATTAAGCGGAAATCTTAATACATGTGTGGTATACAAACAACCAGGTCCCTAGTTAACTCTAGTATACTAGTCCATTGGGCGATTGATGATCAAGGTTTCCTGATCATGAGACAAATAAGTCTGTTAGCAATGGAGTCGTATCATTGGGATAATGATATGACGGACATACACCCACCAGAAGTGTTGCGATGTGATCAAGTCACATAGTTCGACATTGCGATAACTATAACGTAGTGACCATATCCTTTGACCGTAATGATCATACGTAATTGTCATCTATGAGGAGACTTTGATTTGTATCCCACCGCCTGACTGAAATATGCTGGCCATAACGGTGCACTTTGGGTATTCCGAAATAGATGGTTGATGAGTATGCAAATAGATCAAAGCGGGATTTGTCCATCCGAGTGACAGATAGGTACTCTGGGCCCACTCGGTGATATTGCATCATAAGGTTTGCGCAAACATGTGACTAGGTCACGGAGTTGTAATATCACGGGAACGAGTAAACTTGTTTTTTGAGAACGAGGATGAACTAGGTATATTGGATACCGATGATCAAACCTAGGACAAGCAAAGTACCATAGGACAAAGGGAACAGGCACACGGTTAACGGATCCAACAACGATTGAAGTTCATTCAATGGAAGCGCAGGGGCTATCAAGGATTGTAACCATGTCCAATTGATTAGTCATTGATCAATGAGACTGTCTCGATCATGTCCGCTGTTTCCCGGACCGTAGGGTGTCACACTTAAGGGTATTCGACGCATTAAGGATAGATTCGGGATTGCCGGAGAAATAAGAGAGAACTCCGAAATCGTTTCGGAGGAGAGACGAAAAGGTTTCCGTGGTTTCGAATTGTTCGGAAAGTTATTTGAATATGTTTTATTATTTAATTATATGAATTAAATATAAAAATATAATTTAAATAACTAAGTAGTATTCTTTTTGTTTTTGTTTTTTCTTTAAGAGAAAGAAGAAAAAAAAAAGAATAAGAGAAAAAGAAAAAAAGGTGGGAGGTGGCGCGATGAGCTAGTGGCCCATATGGCCAAGTGGCTAGGCCACCACGCCATGGCCCTTGGTGGCCGGCGGCCACTAGCAAAGGTTCGTGGCTTAGGTTGTGGTTTAGTACCACATTGCTAAGCTACGTTTCTGTGTGCCCTCTTTTCTCTCTATATATAGATGTGGAGGGTGCCCCTTTTTCAACACAGAAAATTCCAGAAAAATACAGATAAATTCTGTTGATCTCTCTCTCTCCCTCTTTCTCCCTCCTATGAGCGGACTCCCCTTGTATGGAGTCTGCACTAGGTTGGAGGCTTCTCCACTATACGCACGCCGTCGTGCTGCTCGAGATCCGAATCCATCTTCTTTCTGATGGTCACCTGGTTCGGATCCGGGAGGGGCGTCGGGTACACCGTATGTGTGTAATCCCGCGAGGCGCTACACTCGTGGCGCTACTTCTTCGTCGTGGCCGTATCGCGGCGTCTTTGCCGACAACGTTCCGACGGGGACGTAATCCCGTCATCGGTCTCAAGGAACGGGTGGCTACTGGAGTCATCGTGGAGCTGCGCGGCATCAGGGATTGCCGGTACGACTACACCAACCACGTTCATGCGGGAACGTTTCCCGCTTAACGGACTATATACTGGTATGTGACCTATTCCATCCGTTACTTGCATCGCCATAGCATAGGTCTTGGGATTGGGTATCATAGGTTATGAAAAAAATTGTGTTTTCTGCCCCGAACCCCAACACCGAGGTTTGATGGCGGGCTGGGGTTTAAAGACCTGGATATTTTTAACTTGTCTCTCCTTGCTAGACAAGCGTGGCGCCTTCTTGATAACCCAAATTCTCTAGCAACAAGAATGCTAAAGGCTCTATACTACCAGGATTCTGATATTGTTGAGGCTCAGCTAGGCAATCATCCTTCGCAAATCTGTCGTGGGATATTAGATGGCGGAGATGCCTTGATAAATGGACTGGTGAGAAGAATTGGGGACGGGGCATCTACCCGAGTCTGGATTGACAACTGGATCCCGAGAGATTCATCAATGAAACCGCTTGCCTGTCTATCTCCAAATCGTCCAGTCTTGGTGCCTTCCCTGATCGATGCGAGCCAAGCACAATGGAAGGAAGACGTGTTGCGCCAAACTTTCCTGTCGGTCAATGTTAATGAGATTCTAAGTATTCCTCTATGCACAAATCTACAACAAGATTCCTGGTCTTGGCATTTCGAGCTCAATGGTTCCTTCTCAGTCAGATCAATGTACAAGGTAATGCTGAATCTCAAGAACTCAACAAATAACCTTCCTGCGTCGAGGGTCTCGGGTTCTAACTCCCTGGCCGAGGAAAGGTGCTGGAAAAGATTATGGAATACGGAGGTACCTGAAAAAATTTGTACTTTCCTATGGCGTCTGAGTCACCAGTCGATACCTGATATGTCCCAAACGTACCTATAATTTCTGCTTTCTCCATGCATGTTTTGTGTGATATTGCTATGATCTAGATACACTTTCATACATTTTTTATCATATTTGGACTAACTTATTAACTCAGTGCACCACAGTGTTTTCTGCTGTTTTTCTATTTCAGGTTCCCCCCATATTAAAAATGCTCCAAAAATTTGGGAAAAATCAGATAAAAAATCAGCGTGAAGGAACCTTCCGGAATCACCTGGGTGGGGCTAGAGGGTCACCACCAGCGACGCAGGCGGCCACCTGGCGCGGCATAGGGTCTGGCCGCGCTGGGGGGCGCCTGGACCCCTGGTGCCCCCTGCTGCCCCCCTTCGCCTATATATTCTCCGTGACGCGAAACCTCCGAAGACAGAACCCTTTTTTGCGATCTCGCCTCTGTTCCTCCGCCGCTGCGCTTCCAAGATCATGAGCGCCAACAGACTTCTTCCCAGCACCCTGCCGGAGGGAGGATTGACCTCCGGGGGCTTCCCCTCCAACATGGACGCTTCCCGGATGTGTTGTGAGTAGTTTCCCTTAGACCATGAGTCCGTGATCATAACTATGTGATGTTGTCCTCCCCTCTTTGTTCTTCATGGTTTAGTCCTCGTGAGCTGCCCTACATGATCGAGGCACATATGTAATTTTCTGTTGTTGCTATGCTGAGTTTGCTGGGATCTGATGGATTATGAGATTATGTTCAGATTGTGATTGAGTAATATATTTGGTTCTTATCTCTTATATTTTTGTTCCTAAGTAATTCTTGCATGTTCTCCGTTGCTTTTTATTTCTTTGGACAAGTAGTAGGTAGTGACTCCAAGAGGGAACGTTATGCTCGATTGTGGGTTCATGCCCCCCGATGACACGCTTGAGTGGAAGAATCATGAGTCTAGGGGATGTAATGTTGCCACAAGGGGGAAAACAACGGTGCTTGTAACCACGGTTGCAAGGATTGTTTACTTTACGCAAAGTGCTTTTTAATCTAGTTGTTTGTTGCTTTGGGTTTACACTTTGGGTGGGGCTCGCAACTTAATACCAGCTAGATGTTCTGGATAGATATCTCAAGGTGTATGATTAGTAGTAGATGCATTTGGATTTTGGTCTACTAAATTTGGCGTACCGCCCATGCTGTTGAGCCTTGTCCTTTCTTTGTAGCATAGTTAGCATTGCAGTGCGTTTTTAATCATGTCAATTGCCCAGCTGTAATTTTTTTTACCTCGCATAGCAGTTTTATCGTATTTTGGAAGAGAGACATCACTAGTGAACATCACGGGACCCCGGTGCATATTCTCATTACTGTTTACACGCTCATTTATTTTTCCTGCTTTTACTTTCTAGCTGCTACCATTATCATTGTTATCTGTTACGTTGATCCTTTGTGAAAAGCAAGGCCGGAGAGATTGACAACCTCTTTGTACTCGTTGGGAAGCAAAGTTATTTGTGTTGTGTGCAGGTCCACGTCAATTGCGCCGTTGACACCTAATTACCATCTCCGGAGTCCTACTTGAGACAAACCTGGTAGCTTCACTGAGGGAAATTTGCCGCTATCCTACATCTCACCTTCCACTTGGGGTAACCAACGAGGAGAGATATCAAGCAAATTTCTGGAGCCGTTGCCGGAGACTCCGAGAGCTAAGATAGGGGAGTTGCACACTACCTTTTATCTTTGCTTTTTAGTCTTGTTAGATTACCTTTCAGTTTTTATCTTTGTGTCTTATATCAAAAATTACAAAAAAATCTGCCACACTTGCTCCTACTATGGATTCCACTGAAAACACCAAGTTGTGTGACTTCACTAGTCACAATCACAAAGACTTTATTTGCACTTCTATTTCCACACCTGCCACTTCAGCTACGTCTTATGAAATTAAACCTGATTTGCTAAACCTTGTTATGAGAGACCAATTCTCTGGTGCTGGAGATGATGATGCTTTACACTTAAATAATTTTGTTGAGTTATGTGATATGCAAAAGTATAAAGAAGTAGAAGGTGATGTTGTTAAGCTCAATCTTTTTCCTTTCTCCTTGAGGGAAGGAGCCAAAATTTGGTTTCAATATTTTCCTAGGAATAGAATAGATTCTTGGGATAAGTGCAAAGATGCTTTTATTGGGAAGTATTACCCACCTGCTAAAATTATCCAATTGAGGAGTAACATTATGAATTTTAAGCAATTTGATAATGAACACGTTTCCCAAGCTTGGGAACATATGAAATCTCTTTGTTAAGAAATTCCCTACACATGGTTTGACTACTTGGATGGTTATCCAGAATTTTTATGCAGGCTTGAACTTTACCTCGCGGAACCTGTTAGATTCTGTCACGGGAGGAACCTTTATGTCAACTACACTTGGTGCTGCCACAAAACTTCTCGATGAGATGATGACCAACTATTCCCAATGGCACACTGATACGTCCAAAATGCATCACTATTTTATATTAAAATTTCATCCTATTCATTGATATATTCCATTTTAAAGTATTGTTCTTATGTTTTTTTGGCTTGTTTTACACAGTTTACAACTTTCCGGTGCCGAAGCAGCAGAACCAGAATTCAGCGGTGAAAAGTGGACACCAAGTTGCTGAATCAAATCAAGTCCAAATGCGATGAAAATTTACTGGGGATCACCGAGGATGGAGGTGAGGGGACCCACCAGGCAGCCAGAAGGGTGCCTGGCGCGGCCCCCCTCCTGGCCGCGCCAGGCACCCTCCTGGATGCCTGGTGGCCCCCTTGGTGCCCCCTCTCGCCTATAAGACCCCCTGGGGTAGAAACCCTAAATACAGAAGAGTTTCCGCGTTTCGCCGCCGCCACGGGGCGGAAACCTACAGAGGAGAAAAGCCATCTCCGGCGGGAAGATTCCGCCGGGGAGATCACCTCCCGGAAGGGGAGATCGTCGCCATCATCATCACCATCGTCACGGGCATCATCGAGATCATCATCAACATCATCCCCAACATCAGCACCATCTCCATATCCATCCCATCTCATCTCACAATTGCAACTTGTGTTGTAATCCGTACTATCTATCCTCTCTACTCTGTTGGTGTTGATTACTACTTTGTGGTGAATGCTATTGAGTTTTGTTGGAGAAATATCACAGATTGTTTGCCACCCATCTATCCCCTCTGATCATGATCTCTTTTATGTCTTCTGAGTAGTTACTTTAGTTCTTGAGAACATGGGAGAAGTCTAGTTGTTAGTAGTCATATGATGTTGAAGTGTTATGTGTTGTTTGATACTTAAGTTGTGTTGTTATTTCTCTAGTGGTGTTATGTGAGTTGAACACTTAACACTTCACCTTTCATGGGCCTAGAGGAATACATTGTGCACAAAGGATGCTTATGGTGGGTTGCCGGAGTGACAGAAACCTGAACCCCAGTTCGCACACTTTTGCACAAGGGAGTTATGGATCCTTTATCGTAATGCTGTGGTTAGGCTTATGCCTTAATTACTAAATTGTATTTGCGGATGCTTGCAAGGTGTGTAATCATAAGAGTACACTTATCTTAGTCTAGAAGGTGTACTAGCATTGATCCACCCACCAACACTTATCAACACAATACATATTACTTGGCGGAGTATGGTGAAAGTAATTTGGCTATCTCTCCCTTGTGTTCTCGAGAACGCTTTAGCTTTTATAATTTTAGTTCCTAGGCTTATCCTTGTGAAAGGATTGGGCCACTTGCTACTCCTCAGTTACCCTGTTTACTTTGCTTGTCTTTTACATTTCTGTTTCTTAAACCAAAAACCCATATTTACCTTTGAGTGTGTGCAACCTTTCCTTATCCAGTGTCACTTATCAGCACCTTCTGCTCCTCGTTGGGTTCGACACTCTTATTTATCGAAAATCTACAATTGATCCCCTAGACTTGTGGGTTATCAAGAATCGTTTATTGGAGCGGTTAATAGGGGAGGCAATCCCACTAAACCTATTAACTTCACCACCATCAACGAGCTTTTCTGGCGCCGTCGCCGAGGAGTGTAGCGCTATTGGTAAGTGAAGCCGGTAAGGAAACCTTTATTTTCTGTTGTTACCTTCAGTCCTTATGGAATCTTCTACTGTTGGTTCGTTGCTGGTAAGGAGCCGCCCCACGACTGTGGTGGTCACTCCTACCTCTACTGAAATTATGCCCTATAAAATACCATCTGGTATTATTGATTATGTCTTGGCTAATTGTTATACAGGAGAAGGACATCCGGGAGAACACCTGCTATATTGATCACAATTATGTTCTTTATTTAAGCTTGCAGGTGTAACAATGAAGTTCATCATGAAGAAACTATTTTCCGTATCACTCAAAGATAAAGCTTCAGATTGGTATAAGCTACTCGATAACTCTGATCTGCTTGAATGGCCAGAGCTTATATCTCTCTTTTATGCAAAGTTTTATCCTCTTCGTGAAATTCACCAAGACAGGAACTACATATACAACTTTTGGTCTCGCGACGGAGAGAGCATCGCTCAATCTTGGGGGAGACTGAAGTCCCTGATGCTCAAATGCCCAAACCATGAGCTCCCCAAGGAAATTATACTTACAAATTTTTATGTCAGGCTTTCTGATACGCCCCAAACGTATCTATAATTTCTGCTTGTTCCATGCATGTTTTGTGTGACTTTGCCATGTTTTGCTTAAACTTTCATACACTTTTGAACCTATTTGGACCAACCTATTAACTCAGTGCACCCAGTTGCCAGTTTCGATTTTCTGATGTTTTTGTATTTCAGGTTTTCCGGCCATTAAAAGTGCTCCAAAAATTCCGGGAAAAATAAAAAAAAAATCAGCGCAACAGATGCTACCGGAATCACCAAGAGAGGGAAGGGGGGCCACCACCATGCAGCCAGGAGGGCAGGTGGCGCGGCCCCACCCTGGGCTGCGCCAGGGACCCTCCTGACTGCCTCGTGGGTCCCCTCGATGCCCCCTTCGCCTATATTTACCCCTCGGGGTGGAAACCCCTAATATCGATCTCTTTCTCGCGAACTCCCCTCTGTACCGCCGCCGCCGCCGTTTCAAGATCGGGGTTGCTTGGAGAAGCTGCCCCGGCACCCTGCCGGGAGGAGGAACCCCCTCCGGGAGACCATCTATAGCCATGGACGCCTCCCGGATGCGCCGTGAGTAGTCCCCCTTGGACCATGGGTCCGTGACCAGTAGCTATGTGATGAATCTCTCCCCCTTTTGTGCTTCCACTTTCGAGTCCTCGTGAGCTGCCTCACATGATCGAGACATCTATGTAATTTCTGCTGTTGCTATGCTGAGTTTGTTGGGATCTGATGGATTATGAGACTATGTTCAGATTGTGATGAGTAATATATTTGGTTCTTCTCTTTTATATTTTGTTCTTGAGTAAATTCTTGCATGTTATCCGTTGCGGTATTTTCTTTGGCCAAGTATTTTATTTGCAACTCCAAGAGAGAGAGTTATGCTCGATTGTGGGTTCAGCCCCTTGATGTCTAGCTTGAGTGACAGAAACATGAGACTAGGGGATGTGCTGTTGCCACCAGGGAGAAAACAACGGTGCTTGTACCTGCGGGTGCAAGGATTGTTTACTTTACCCAAAGTTCTTTTAATGCAGTTGTCTGTTGCTTTGAGTTTACAATTTTGGTGGGATTCACAAATTAATACCAGCGAGATGTTCTGGATAGATATCTCAAGGTGGATGATTCGTAGTAGATGCAGATGGATTTCGGTCTACTTACCTTGGCGTATTGCCCATTGCTTTTGAGGCCTTCTGTAAGGCCCGATATGCGGTACTGTTCCAGATCTAGATGTTTCCTTCCAGATCCGGGAACGAAGCACATATCGGTCCCACCGCGACATATGACGGAGTCATATGCCCCGGATTACCAACATGATATCACAACATTACAGATAAAGGATACAACATCTCATACAATCGGCATACACCTTCCTTAATACAATACAACAACGGAAGATATATGTCTGAGTATAGACTACAATCAAGTGCCTAGTGGCAAAGAGAAAAGCATCGATCCCATAACCACACGGGTCCAGGCCCTCCGCAGGGATCCGCCTAGCTAGTCGTCGTCGAGTCTCCACGTGAAACGTCGATCACCATACCTGTTGTCGATCAAGAACCCTGAAAAGAGTTTGAGGGTAGTATCATGAGTACAGAGGTACTCAACATCCAACTGTAGTGGTCATCTGACCCAGCAAGGACTCCATCACTCGTCATTCTAGGACAACTAGTAGTTTACGGTAAGGATGAGATAAGTGGTGAGATTGCTTCCGCACTAGCATTTATGAAGTGGCTAACGATCTAGAGAGTAAGATAAGAAGCCAAGCATTCGATGAGGAATCGCCTCCACCAAGTCTTGCTATCAACTACTACGCAAACATAACACCTATCCTATCCTTGTCCTCCTCTTCGCATCCCGACGAAGAAGAAGCAGTCAAGGCACACACACACGTTGATCAGGTTATATTAAGATTATCTCATTTGTTGTTGTCTATGAACAAAGAGTATGTCTCAAGTCGTCCATAACCGTGGACACGGCTACTCGAAAATATTTAACCCATGATAGGCAACCATTTTATGATTTAGTCCCAAGAGATCCGAAACGACAGGTCCCTCTAACTAACAACGCACAAATCCGGGTGGCCCTCGGTGAGTCGACATCCAACTCAAAAGCCGGTCGCGCTCTCGAATCGGCCTCTACCGTCTGGATGAGGTCAGGTTAGCTACCCAAACAGATGTGGGCAGCCCCCTAGCTCCCTGGGGTGGACCAACAAAGAAACCATGTCTCCGCTGGCCCAAGTTATTTTAAAGAATATCTGCCAGGAGCGACCCAACAAACACACACACGGTTTTCAAATGGTAAATCAGCTTGGGCCACCATTAGAAATGTTTGAAGCTAGGTAGGTGTTGCCACCGGTTTTTGGCACGACAATAAACCTATATAATATGACCTCAAATGAATAAGTGCTCTACATGAAAAAGTTGGATATTGTCGATATGAACAACTTTGTAGTTCGGTCCATGATCATCCGATTCCATCTCAAGGGCCGAAACTATGTTTGAAGCAATAAGACCCTGACATTCGGAGTACTATTTTGCCAATTAGGACATCAAGACCTCCTCAAATGGGAAAATGTCCTACATAGGCCGTCTTCGTCTCGTAGAACCGGTCGATTTTGATATTTGACATATCCAAATCCGAGTTCGTATGAAGAAGTTATTGCCAAAACAGTACAACACTGGAAAACCAGGTCGGACCGTCCGAGGTGGAAACCGGACCGTCCGAGCTAAGGTCGGACCGTCCGACTTTGAAGTCGGACCGTCCGACTTGAGGACACCGATTACAGAAAGATTTTTACCTCTGCTCGGACTGTCCGACCTAGAAGACGGACCGTCCGACCCTATGGTCCGGACCGTCCGGGTTAAAGTCCGGACGTCCGAACCCCCGATCCGGGTCCGAATTTGATCGGGTTTTTGGCAGTTTTGACGCAAATCTGAGCCCTTTTCTTGCACGGAAAGTCCAACCCCCTCATAAATAGATGAGGTGACGGCCGATTGAAACAACACACAATCGCAAAACACAACAAACCCTACCTTTACATCTAATCTACCGTGTTCTTTCTTCTCGTTCTTCGTCTACTCTTGTTCTTGCAGGAAGACGAATCACGAAGCTCCAGGGGCGTCCAGGACGACCTAGGGCAGTCAATCGTCGCCGAGTTCTCTGACGGGGTCCCTCCCGAGGGCTTGGGGCGTCTGGTTCAAAAAGAGCCAACCAGATTGTCTTGCGTATCGCGCTTCCGGTTGGCCTCCCACGGTGCGAGCTGCGGAGTATCTCCCTCGGCGCCGCGGGTACACGTGACGTGTTCGTGTAGGGCGGAATTCAGCGTCAACACACTTTTTGGCGACTCCGCTGGGGACAAGTTTCAAAAAATCATCATCAACCATGTCCAAGTCAGCAGAGATCAACGCCGATAACATCATCAGGCCCAGTCTTGATGAACTATCGGAGGAACATCGTCAAGCATATGAAGCCATCAAGAAGCAGCGCCAGGAGAAGCGCATGGAGGCTTATGAGGCACTCATGAAGCAGCGTGAGGAGTAGGATTTGCAAGTCTTTCTTGCGAATTTCGACAAGACTTGCCAAGGCAACATCACTCCGGTTGGAGATATCAAGCTCCCTCCTCTCGATGGCAACATAGATGAAATCACTGTGAGTAAAGTTTTTTCTAAAGATCAACTTGCTGTGATTGAGAGTTTGGTTAGCAAGGGCAATGATATGATGTATAATGCGTTCTTAGCAAATAGCAGCGCACAAAAAAATATACCCCCATCATCTAGTGGTGCTGTTGTTAGCCAAGAAAAAATTAATCCAACTTTGCCTATTTCATCGGCACCTCCTATGCAACAATATTATAATATGCCGATGAATTCTTATCCTAGCCAAACCAATCAAATTGTGGCTGCACCTACCTACCCTAACCCTATTTCGAGTGCAACTGATTCGGTGCCAACGCCGAATTACTTTACAACATCACCTATAGGGGCAGGCACGTTTTGTCTCCCGCCGAACTATAGTTTGGCGCCCATTGCACAAGTTGCACCAATAGCTAGTACTCAAGTTGCTCCTATACCACAAGCATCGACACCTACCACAGATCCTATTTTAGTCAAGCTAACGGAGGATTTGCATAAGATGTTTCAAGATACTTTCGGAAGCGAGGCGAAAGTAAAAAGTAGTGTGTATCAAAAGCCTTATCCCGCACACTTCGATGCAGTGTTATACCCTCAAGGTTATAAGGTTCCTGATTTTGTTAAATTTAGTGGAGAGGGCACAAAAACAACTCGAGAGCATGTTAGTCAGTACTTAGCACAGTTGGGTGAGGCTGGTTCCATAGATGAATTGAAAGTGTGTCTATTTCCCCTATCTTTAACCGGCACCGCTTTTTCTTGGTTTGCTGCTTTGCCACATGGCTCTATTCTTTTGTGGTCACAATTAGAACAGAAATTTCATGATCATTTTTATAGTGGCGACAATGAGCTTAAGTTGTCACATCTTACATCGGTTAGGCAAAAACATGATGAATCGGTCAACGATTATGTCAAAAGATTTAGAGATATAAAAAACCGATGCTATAGCCTAGTGATAACTGAGAGATATTTGGCAGATTTGGTTCTTAATGGTTTGAAACCCCACATCAAAGAGAGGCTAGAAAGTTATGAGTTTTTAAATATTAACCAAGTCTTGCAGAAAGCTTTGGCCCAAGAGAGCCGGAGTAAAGAGATTCATAGATCAACAACCGATCGTCCTAGAGTGCATATGGTTGATTACAATGATGATAATTCGGATGATGAGGTTGATGTCTATACCACTGAGTTTGTTTGGTCCTCAAAGGCCAAACCTTACTCGTGCAATGCTCTTAAGCCGATTCGCAAGAATCGTGATGAGGAAATAAAATTCACCTTTGATATAGCCAAGGGTGATAGGATATTTGATGCTTTGTTACAAGATAAAATGATTAGAATATCTCACACTTTACCATCGTTTGAAGAGCTAAAACGGCGTGCTTATTGCAAATATCACAATTCTTTCTCACATGCTACTAATGATTGCAATGTTTTCCGGAGACATATACAATCGGCCATTAATGAAGGACGATTGAGTTTTTCTGAGATGCAGGTTGACAAGCAACCCTTCCCGATGAACACCATAGACTTGGAAGGAAAAAAGGTGTTGATTCGGCCTGATATATCCGAGTTAGCCAACAAGAATAACGTGGTCATTGGTGAGTCCAGAAAGGAAAATGAGGACAACAGGAACTCGGGGAGACAAGTTGTGCTTGACAAACAACCCGATGGCAAGGAAGTAATAAAGATCACCATAAAAAATCCTACGCTCGGGGGGCAACCAAAAGTGCGAGAGGATGCTCATGATAAATTTGTCAAACCCAAGAATTCTGAAGTTGGCGAGGGGAAAAGGAATGAAGCTAGGCGCAAGCGAATCAAGCCAACTTTTGATATGTTGCTATCCAAGTATGCCAATCAAGTGGCCGGTTCTAGCTCTAATCGGCCATCAACTTCAAAGCGTTCAAGATCACCTCCGCAAGAAAGTCGACGCTATGCAAGGCCATATGGGTCATCACCACCCCTCTATGCGCCATATTACATGGGAGGCTTCAACGGTGGTTGGGGGCAGCCGCCAATGGGCCCTTATGCTTTTTATATGGGGTGGGCAGCACCTAATCGGCTCACTCGTGGGAGTTTTCTTATTCTCCAAAAGGCCATTTTAATCAAGGTGATAGTCGGCCATCGCAAGGTTTTCCGAGCAAAGTCAATAAAAAAGTGTGGCGTGCTAAGTCACATGGTGCGGAAATTTCAGAATCTGACAAGCGGAAGGAGATCCAAGGGCCGATTGTTGATAATCTGGCTAATTCTAATGATGACATTGTTGTTTCTCAGCAGGATTCCACGGCTAATGATCATGAGGCTAGCACAAGCGCGGCCAAGTACAGGGATCCCAAATATGCTCAAGCTAAGTGGTGTCCTCCCGGTTTAACTAAGACCATGAAGAGGAGATTGCAACATATGAGGAACCATCAGAAGGTGGAGAACGAAAAGGAGAAGCAAAAGGACGAATTAATTAATGGAATTCGGCCCATGGTACCTGCAAAACAAATATGGAGGCCTAAACAAAAGCAAAACACAAGTGCTTCTATGTTAACTGCAACAACACCTACACCACCAAATAAGGATGATGTTGTCCCTATTACATCGTCCATGCCACTTGTTACGTCTTCTTCAACCAAAGAGACTTTAAGTCCAGTATACACCTTAGGAGATGAAGATGATATGGAGGATTATGAATCTGCGCCGGCTCGGGAAGGTATGGATATTAATATGGTGTATTACTTACCTGCCGAATTTCGTGTTGTAGATGAACAAGGAGATGTGGATCAGCTAGATTTTGGTCCTAAAAATGCTATATTTGAGAAGCCAAAAGAGCCAGTGAAACACTTGAAGCCGTTATACCTTAAAGGTCACATTAATGGGTCACCGGTTGCAAAGATGCTAGTTGATGGTGGTGCTGTGATAAATCTTATGCCCTACGCAATCTTCAAAAGACTGGGATTACATGATGATGCATTGATGAAGACCAACATGGTTCTCAATGGTTTTGAGGGTAAAGAAAAGACAGAGGCCAAGGGCGTAATGTGTATGGAACTTACTGTGGGAAGCAAGACTTTGGCCACCACATTCTTCGTCGCTGAGGTGCAAGGTAACTATAATGTCATATTAGGCCGTGATTGGGTTCATGCTAATCAATGTGTGCCGTCTACCATGCACCAATTCTTGATACAATGGGTTGAAGACGAAGTGGAAGTTATTCATGCGGACAACTCGGCTTGTGTTTCTTTGGCCGATGCGTCTATAGATTGGAATCATCCCAATGTTATTTGCTTATTAGGACGTGATCTATCAGACTTTGATTTCCTTAGTGCTACAAGGAACGGATTGATACCCATCTCTCTAAAACCGATTGGTGGTAATCGGCTTCAGAGTACATACTCATCATCCTAAGCATGCACATGGACGATAAGTAATTATCGCCCTTAGAAAACATATGGCCCATGGAGTGTTGACATCGTCCTTAAAACAAACATGGGCAAGTTATTTTTCGGCACGCAAGTTTTGCCGAAAAATAGGGGGGCATGTGTTGACACCGGTTTTTGGCACGACAATAAACCTATATAATATGACCTCAAATGAAGAAGTGCTCTACATGAAAAAGTTGGATATTGTCGATATGAACCACTTTGTAGTTCGGGCCATGATCATCCGATTCCATCTCAAGGGCCGAAACTATGTTTGAAGCAATAAGACCCTAGCATTCGGAGTACTATTATACCAATTAGGACATCAAGACATCCTCAAATTGGAAAATGTTCTACATAGGCCGGCTTCGCCTCGTCGAACCGGTCGATTTTTATATTTGAAACGTCCAAATCCGAGTTCGTATGAAGAAGTTATTGCCAAAACAGTACAACACTGGAAAACCAGGTCGGACCGTCCGAGGTGGAAACCGGACCGTCCGAGCTAAGGTCGGACCGTCCGACTTTGAAGTCGGACCGTCCGACTTGAGGACCCCGATTACAGAAAGATTTTGACCTCAGCTCGGACCGTCCGACCCTATGGTCCGGACCGTCCGGGTTAAAGTCCGGACGTCCGAACCCCCGATCCGGGTCCGAATTTGATCGGGTTTTTGGCAGTTTTGACGCAAATCTGAGCCCTTTTCTTGCACGGAAAGTCCAACCCCCTCATAAATAGATGAGGCGACGGCCGATTTAAACAACACACAATCGCAAAACACAACAAACCCTACCTTTACATCTAATCTACCGTGTTCTTTCTTCTCGTTCTTCGTCTACTCTTGTTCTTGCAGGAAGACGAATCACGAAGCTCCAGGGGCGTCCAGGACGACCTAGGGCAGTCAATCGTCGCCGAGTTCTCTGACGGGGTCCCTCCCGAGGGCTTGGGGTGTCTGGTTCAAAAAGAGCCAACCGGATTGTCTTGCGTATCGCGCTTCCGGTTGGCCTCCCACGGTGCGAGCTGCGGAGTATCTCCCTCGGCGCCGCGGGTACACGTGACGTGTTCGTGTAGGGCATAATTCAGCGTCAACAGTAGGTAAGAAAAGGAGACCCCATAAAATCCCACACGCGGTTAGGCACGCTCATTCTTAAAACCAATACCCGGAACTCGGATCCTAGGTGACTCGAATGGAACAAAGCGTCGGGGCGGGATAGCCTAGACCTTCCATCCTTCGTCGAATATAGTCAACATTTATAATAATCATATCATCAACAACAATAGTAATAATGTGATATCCCAAACCAAGGAGTAACAGGAGGTAACATCGTAGCATCCTAAGCATGCATACTAAGCAGGGGCTGAGCAACGAGCAATAGTAACATAGCAGTACATGGTTTGCTGGGAGGGGACATAGCTGTATCGGTTTGAAAGAGGCTGTAAACATGTGGTAGGATCAAACATCGAACCTAACCTAGACTAGCATGCAAACCGCTGGTTGAAATAGAATGGGTCATAAGTAATGTATAGTCCTTGCCTGTTGATAAGTCGGGTTCCGAAGGTGTAGTCGATCGCAAACTCACATCGGCTCCGAGAGTATCCGCGGGAGCACACAAGAAGTAAACACTGGAAATGCAATCAACGGAGATACACTATCACTACGGAGCAAACACGAGCAAGCAATAAACAAATAAGCATGGTCAAGTATGATGCATGTCATTTTAATATCATGGCATGAATATAAGAACGAGCAAGTTTAAAAGAAGCATCGGGAAGCAATGGTGCTATGCTACCGACAACCTTCATATGCATTACGTTGGTGAGTTACGGATCCGAAGAATCCTTATGTTATAATTATTATGATGCATGATCATGGCATGTGCAAAAGACTAGAAAATAATACCAACAAGAATTACCCACACACGAGGATAACCTCAAGATGGGATTCCTTAACATAACCAGATGCAATGACATGGCATGGTGTATGATGCACCTAATGCATTCTACTGCAAACAATAAAAATAAAGAGAGGGACAACGCTACCGAAAACTATGGTCATCGCAAGATCTACGATGCTCGAAACAAGAGATGAGTGCCAACGAAGGAGGGGAAGTGATGTTGTATCACCCATGGAACAAGTGTACAACATCACATTGAGGGGTGCGACAAGTTGTTTGGCATGGGGTGATCAACAACATACGAGGATCACAAGATAACAACAATTGGACTATGCATGTATCTCGTGAGGATTTAGAAGGAATGGCAAACACACATGCTACACGGGACCACCTCAAGTATATACGGAAACAATATGTCAAGGTGGTCCCTTTACATGAATGAAACGCAACATGGCGGAAAAGGTTTGGTGAACGGCACTCGGTGCAATATCCTGAAATAATGCATGCCCATATTGCAAAATGAACAACATCATCGTGTTCTTCACGGAATTCTACCCCAAAAGCATATATAACATGGTATATTTTGGGGCAAGGAGGCACATAATACAAGTGTTGCAAAAAGGGGCAGATTGAAGCAGAAAAAGAGAAATTAAAAAGGAGGGTCCCAGGACTTGAACCCAGCACCTCCTTCGTTCAAACAAGGTCGTCATGCCACTGCACCAATGAAGGATATCACAACAAATATCGACACTGAATCATTAAGACTCAACTACATGCGTTAACTGCAACTGCACCTGAGAGAACGCTGGGCACCAAGCCAGTATGCTAACTACTGATCTCACGACCAAAGACAAGTCTGATACTTTAAGAAAAACATGCAGGCGCTAACTGAACTGAAAAATGAAGAAAGTTGCAGGGGGGGCTATCTGACGAAACTGAACCTGCTCACGCGTGCGATGCAAAAATACATGAAAAGGTGGCTCTTGCACGGATGGGGATTTGATCCCACAACCTCACGATAAAACACAAGACGGACCGCCAATGTGCTACACCGCGGTACTCGACATACAACAAAGATGAGGAAATCAATACCACATGCGCTACACTACTCTGAAACTGACGAACAAAATACACTACGCGAAACTGAAGACAAGCACTTGCAGACTCTGTCGAGCAGAGGAGAAGCGCGGCGTCAGGAACGAACCAGTGCCAGGAGGAGGCGCTCACAACGTGTCCTAGGTGCCACACGCACGGGCTGGGAGGCGAGGAACGAGTACGCGCACACACAGTTCGTGTCCCGAACGGACGGGATGTTGCTGCGTTGCACGGGGCGAACGGGGAACGGCGAACTGCTGCAACTACGGACACGCCGAGCTAGACGACGCAGGAGAGGAAGGAAGGAGGAGACATCGGGGCTCACGGAGGGACGGCGCGGGGACGATCGGCTCGGGGACGCGACGATCACCGAGAAGCAGAGGAGGCCTTCGTCGAGGGAGACGACGCCGGAGGGCACACGGAGACGGAGGGAGACGTCGACGCCGGGTGGCGCGAGGCTCGCCGGCCTTCGCCCATGAGGTCGGGGACGCGCTCGGAGAAGACACCACCTCCACGACGATGACGATCAGACGCAGCGGCTTGACGAAGACGAGGCCATGGACCTCCTGTCCATGGTGGCTGCGGGAGAAGAAGAGGAGAAGGATAGGGAGATGGCGGCAGCGGGGACAAGGAGAAGGGCTAGGGTTCTGGAGGGGGCTCCAAAGGGGGCAAATTTTGTGGAAAAACTGAGGGGGTGGCTGCAAATTTCCACTAGGGTAAACCCTAATTGGGTGGTGGGAGTCTGGTGGTCTTTATATAGGCAGATTGGCTTGCCTGTTTACGCAAATGCCCTCGGTACCCCTCTCACGCCTTCGGTGATCGCGTTCGTGACCGCCGAGACTCCGTACGAACCCCCCCCCCCCTTTTTCTTTCAAAAGTCTATAAAAATTATATTGCCAATTCCATTTTAGTTATATTCTTTTTTCTTAATGTTAATAAAAAAATTAAGAAAATTCTTGTTTTTTCTGTCTAAAAATCTATATTGGCCGAGAGACCATCAAATTGATTTTTTCTTTAGCGGGCATTTCCATATAGGACTTGTTATAATAAAAAAGCAGGTTATATAAAAAACGCTTTTTTTGTAGATTATTTATCAAGAAAGAAAAAAGGGTTCTTATCAAATCCACCATAAAATTGGAAATAAGCATAAAGTAAGTAAAAGAGTTTTGGTCTAATAGTTTTTTTTTCGGAACAAGACAAAGGGGCGAGAAACTCAAGGCCACTCTTCCTCCGGGCTTTCTTTCCGCACTATTATGGATAGTCAAATAATGGGAAAAATTGGATTCAATTGTCAACCGGTCCTATCGAAAGTAGGATTGACTATGGATTCGAGCCATGGCACATGGTTTCATAAAATCTGTACGATTTTCCCGATCTAAATCGAGAGAAGAATCTTTCTCTCTATTCACTATCATTCCGCGTCTTCGACTTCTATTAGTTCTTTAATGCAAATGCAATAGCTATAGTTTGATATAAGAATCCATGATTCCGACGAAATCTCGAACCACGCGCTCAGCACGTCAAGCCCGCCGATCATACCTCACTGCGGTGACATTCCGACAACGTTTTTCGGCGCCCCATAAAATAATCCGTTTATTAAATAAACGGGGTTTTTCGTTCCGTTGGCTGCGGCTGGTCTCGTGCGGTTTTCGCGACGGTGATCGGGCGAAACCCGGTGTCGCAAAGGTCGAGTGTCAGGATGGCAAGGGTCGGTCTCCGTCCGGTACGAGATACGAGGGGGAAAAATAATCGCCGATCGATAAATCGGGGATGCAAACACCGCAAACAAATCAGACAATCAAACAATTCACACCGGAAAAAAAAATTAATTTTTGTGAAAACTGGGCTGTTACAATACAACACCACCAACAAGGGATCTCGTCCCGAGATCCTGGATGATCCGGGGGAGAGGGGAAGAGAAAAGAAAGACGGCGATCTTCAACACCACCAACAAGGGACTCTACTCCATGGCGACGTCGAACTTCTGTCGAGATAAATTTCCGCAGAGAGACGACATCGTCGGAAAAACGAAACCGTCAGTGACAAGAGGAGAACGATCGCGAAAACGAGATCAATGGATAGTGATTTTCGATGCAAGTCGTAAAAACACCGGGCAAAAGGAGGGAGGGCAAAGGACGACCCAGATAATATCTGAAACCGGAGAAGCTAAAGGTACTACAGGAATTCCCACCTGAGATCGGAATCGAGACAATACGCATTGTAACGGTTCCGAAACTCCACTTACTCGAGATCCTAAAGTTTGAAGGGGATAAGACGAGAACTAAACACTTACGAGACTTGTCCTGACCAGAGCAAAGGTAAGGAGTAAAAAGATTCGTACTCTCCGATAACTAACTTAATAGCTACAAAATAGATTTTGTCTAGACTCAACTTCGTCCAGAGAAGGGATCCTACGGTCGGTAAGGCTCTGATACCAAGTTGTAAGGCCCGATATGCGGTACTGTTCCAGATCTAGATGTTTCCATCCAGATCCTGGGACGAAGCACATATCGGTCCCACCGCGACATATGACGGAGTCATATGCCCCGGATTTCCAACATGATATCACAACATTACAGATATAGGATACAACATCTCATACAATCGGCATACAACTGCCTTAATACAATACAACAGCAAAAGATATATGTCTGAGTACAGACTACAATCAAGTGCCTAGTGGCAAAGAGAAAAGCATCGATCCCATAACCACACGGGTCCAGGCCCTCCGCCGGGATCCGCCTAGCTAGTCGTCGTAGAGTCTCCACGTGAAACGTCGATCACCATACCTGTTGTCGATCAAGAACCCTGAAAAGAGTTTGGGGGTAGTATCATGAGTACAGAGGTACTCAGCATCCAACTGTAGTGGTCATCTGACCCAGCAAGGACTTCATCACTCGTCATTCTAGGACAACTAGTAGTTTACGGTAAGGATGAGATAAGTGGTGAGGTTGCTGCCGCACTAGCATTTATGAAGTGGCTAACGATCTAGAGAGTAAGATAAGAAGCCAAGCATTCGATGAGGAATCGCCTCCAACAAGTCTTGCTATCAACTACTACACAAACATAACACCTATCCTATCCTTGTCCTCCTCTTCGCATCCCGACGAAGAAGAAGCAGTCAAGGCACACACACACACACGTTGATCAGGTTATATTAAGATTATCTCATTTGTTGTTGTCTATGAACAAGGAGTAGGTATCAAGTCGTCCATAACCGTAGACACGGCTTCTCGAAAAGATTTAACCCTGCAGGGGTCTACCAACTGCCCATTACAAGGCTCCGCATGCACGCCCATCTCTCTCAGTTGCTACCCATGATAGGCAACCATTTTATGATTTAGTCCCAAGAGATCCGGAACGACAGGTCCCTCTAACTAACAACACACAAATCCGGGTGGCCCCCGATGAGTCGACATCCAACTCAAAAGCCTGCCGCGCTCTCGAATCGGCCTCTACCGTCTGGATGAGGTCAGGTTAGCTACCCAAACAGATGTGGGCAGCCCCCTAGCTCCCTGGGGAGGACCAACAAAGAAACCATGTATCCGCTGGCCCAAGTTATTTTCAGGAATATCTGCCAGGAGCGACCCAACAGACACACACACGGTTTTCAAATGGTAAATCAGCTTGGGCCAACACTAGAAATGTTTGAAGCTAGGTAGGTAAGAAAAGGGGACCCCATAAAATCCCACACGCGGTTAGGCACGCTCAGTCTTAAAACCAATACCCGAAACTCGGATCCTAGGTGACTCGAATGGAACAAAGCGTCGGGGCGGGATAGCCTAGACCTTCCATCCTTCGTCGAATATAGTCAACATTTATAATAATCATATCATCAACAACAATAGTAATAATGTGATATCCCAAACCAAGGAGTAACAGGAGGTAACATCGTAGCATCCTAAGCATGCATACTAAGCAGGGGCTGAGCAACGAGCAATAGTAACATAGCAGTACATGGTTTGCTGGGAGGGGACATGGCTGTATCGGTTTGAAAGAGGTTGTAAACATGTGGTAGGATCAAACATCGAACCTAACCTAGACTAGCATGCAAACCGCTGGTTGAAATAGAATGGATCATAAGTAATGTATAGTCCTTGCCTGTTGATAAGTCGCGTTCCGAAGGTGTAGTCGATCGCAAACTCACATCGGCTCCGAGAGTATCCGCGGGAGCACACAAGAAGTAAACACTGGAAATGCAATCAACAGAGTACACTATCACTACGGAGCAAACACGAGCAAGCAATAAACAAACAAGCATGGTCAAGTATGATGCGTGTCATTTTAATATCATGGCATGAATATAAGAACGAGCAAGTTTGAAAGAAGCATCGGGAAGCAATGGTGCTATGCTACCGACAACCTTTATATGCATTACGTTGGTGAGTTACGGATCCGAAGAATCCTTATGTTATAATTATTATGATGCATGATCATGGCATGTGCAAAAGACTAGAAAATAATACCAACAAGAATTACCCACACACGAGGATAACCTCAAGATGGGATTCCTTAACATAACCATAGATGCAATGACATGGCATGGTGTATGATGCACCTAATGCATTCTACTGCAAACAATAAAAATAAAGAGAGGGACAACGCTACCGAAAACTATGGTCATCGCAAGATCTACGATGCTCAAAACAAGAGATGAGTGCCAACGAAGGAGGGGAAGTGATGTTGTATCACCTATGGAACAAGTGTACAACATCACATTGAGGGGTGCGACAAGTTGTTTGGCATGGGGTGATCAACAACATACGAGGATCACAAGATAACAACAATTGTACTATGCATGTATCTCGTGAGGATTTAGAAGGAATGGCAAACACACATGCTACACGAGACCACCTCAAGCATAAACGGAAACAATATGTCAAGATGGTCCCTTTACATGAATGAAACGCAACATTGCGGAAAAGGTTTGGTGAACGGCACTCGGTGCAATATCCTGAAATAATGCATGCCCATATTGCAAAATGAACAACATCATCGTGTTCCTCACGGAATTCTAACCCAAAAGCATATATAACATGGTATATTTTGGGTCAAGGAGGCACATAATACAAGTGTTGCAAAAAGGGGCAGATTGAAGCAGAAAAAGAGAAATTAAAAAGGAGGGTCCCAGGACTTGAACCCAGCACCTCCTTCGTTCAAACAAGGTCGTCATGCCACTGGACCACTGAAGGATATCACAACAAATATCGACACTGAATCATTAAGACTCAACTACATGCATTAACTGAAACTGCACCTGATGTAGAAACAGGTAAAATAATAAAGGGGCGCCTTCGCTTCTGTTGGGGATCGAACCCGGAACCTGTAGGAGAGAACGCTGGGCACCAAGCCAGTACGCTAACTACTGATCTCACGACCAAAGACAAGTCTGATACTTTAAGAAAAACATGCAGGCGCTAACTGAACTGAAAAATGAAGAAAGCTGCAGGGGGCACTATCTGACGAAACTGAACCTGCTCACGCGTGCGATGCAAAAAGACATGAAAAGGTGGCTCTTGCACGGATGGGGATTTGATCCCACAACCTCACGATAAAACACAAGATGGACTGCCAATGTGCTACGCCACGGTACTCGACATACAACAAAGATGAGGAAATCAATACCACATGCGCTACACTACTCTGAAACTGACGAACAAAATACACTACGCGAAAGTGAAGACAAGCACTTGCAAACTCTGTCGAGCAGAATCGAAGCGCGGCGTCAGGAACGAACCAGTGCCAGGAGGAGGCGCTCACAACGTGTCCTAGGTGCCACACGCACGGGCTGGGAGGCGAGGAACGAGTACGCGCACACACAGTTCGTGTCCCGGACGGACGGGATGTTGCTGTGTTACACGGCGGCGAACGGGGAACGACGAACTGCTGCAACTATGGACACGCCGAGCTAGACGACGCGGGAGAGGAAGGAAGGAGGAGGCATCGGGGCTCACGGAGGGACGGCGCGGGGACGATCGGCTCGGGGACGCGAAGATCACCGGGAAGAAGAGGAGGCCGTCGTCGAGGGAGATGACGCCAGCGGGCACACGGAGACGGAGGGAAACGTCGACCCCGGGGTGGCGCGAGGCTCGCCGGCCTTCGCCCGTGAGGTCGGGGACGCGCTCGGAGAAGACACCACCTCCACGACGATGACGATCAGACGCAGCGGCTCGACGAAGACGAGGCCATGGACCTCCTGTCCATGGCGTCTGCGGGAGAAGAAGTGGAGAAGGAGAGGGATATGGCGGCGGCGTCGACAGGGAGAAGGGCTAGGGTTCTGGAGGGGGCTCCAAAGGCGACAAATTTTGTGGCAAAACTAAGGGGGTGGCCGCAAATTTCCACTAGGGTAAACCCTAATTGGGTGGTGGGAGTCTGGTGGTCTTTATATAGGCAGGTTGAATGGCCTGTTTACGCAAATGCCCTCGGTACCCCTCTCGCGCGTCCGGTGATCGCGTTCGTGACCGCCGAGACTGTGTACGGACTCCGATTCTGACGAAATCTTGAACCACGCGCTCAGCGCGTCGAGCCCGTCGATCGTACCTCACTGCAGTGACATTCCGACAACATTTTTCGGCGCCCCATAAAATAATCCGTTTATTAAATAAACGGGGTTTTTCTTTCCGTTGGCCGCGGCTGGTCTCGTGCGGTTTTCGCGACGGTGATCGGGCGAAACCCGGTGTCGCAAAGGTCGAGTGTCACGATGGCAAGGGTCGGTCTCCGTCCGGTACGAGATACGAGGGGGAAATAATAATCGCCGATCAATAAATCGGGGATGCAAACACCGCAAACAAATCAGACAATCAAACAATTCACACCGAAAACAAAATTTTAATTTTTGTGAAAACTGGGCTGTTACACCTTCCTTTCTTTACAGCATAGTTAGCATTGCGGTGCCTTCATAATCCTGTCAATTTCCCAACTGTGATTTGTTTAACTCGCTAGCACTTTTATCGTCTTTTGGGAGAGAGACATCACTAGTGAAAATCACGGGACCCCGGTCCATCTTCACATTATTGTTCACACCCTCAGTTTACTTTCAGCTTTTACTTTCCTTTGCACCTTTTATCTCTTGCGTTGATCCTTTGTAAACGACAAGGCCGGAGGAATTGACAACTCCTCTGTACTCGTTGGGAGCAAAGTTATTTGTTGTTGTGTGCAGGTCCACGACAACACCCTAGTCAGGAAGCAATTTCTGGCGACGTTGCCACCTACTTGTATCTCCTGAGTCCTACTGGTTCGATAACCTTGGTTTCTTCACTGAGGTAAACTTGCTGCTGCACTGCATCTCAAACCTTCCACTTGGGGTAACCAACGAGGGGCGATAAACCATCACTTTATCGTCAGGACAGGGAGATGTTGGATGCCTTGTCAAGCGGGGTATTCCAGACCAGAAGTATGGAAGAAAAATGGGATCTTATAGAAAGGATCCAGAAGAACACTGAAGACTGGGAAATTGATAAAGGTATTGAACCTGCTATAAACTATGAGCATGACTACATTGAGAGTTATGTGAAGACTGATTACTTTAATACCTTTTGCTCTAAAATTGGTCTTGATTCCCAGCTAATGGTTGACTTTTGCAAGGACTTTGCTTCTCATATTGATTCTTCTAAGAAGAAGGAGAGTCAACATCATAAACCTTTCAAGGAGTCACCTATTGAGATTAATGTTACTGATCCTGTTTTAGCTGCAGTTGTGTATGAACAGCCTCCTTATCCCTCAAGGATAAAGGAGCACTCTTTTGTTACATGTATTCTAAACAAAAATGGAAGGACCACTGACGAACCTGAGGACATGATCAAGGTCAAGCCTCAAGTTGCAACGGTCAAGGATCTGGTAACCAGTGATATTGAAGAATTCACTATTAGTTTTTGTGATGTTTCCACTAACATTGTCACAGCCAAGAACAAAGGCCCAATTTCAGGTACACCAGTTGTATCTGTCAAAATAGGAGATCATAATTACTATGGGCTATGTGATTTGGGATCTAGCGTCAGCGCTATTCCCTTCACACTTTATCAAGAGATCATGCACGAGATTTAGCCGTGTGAGATCGAGGAAATTGATGTCACGATTCATCTTGCAAATAAACAAACAATCTCTCCAGTTGGGATTCTGAGAGATGTTGAAGTACTCTGCGGGAAGGTAAAATATCCTACTGAATTTCTTGTACTTGGTTCAGTGCAAGATAGTTTTTGCCCTATTATCTTTGGTAGGCCCTTCCTCAGCACTTGTGGAGCTATAATAGATTGCAAGAAAGGTAAAATTCTGTTGAATTCAACGGTGAGCCGTATGAATTTATTTTTTCTAAGTTTTCTAAGCAGCCTCGTGGTACTGACTTGTCAAGTAATGACAAAATTATTGAAGAAATTGCTTCTATTGCTATTCCTCCTGATGATACTTTGCAGCAATTTATGGAAGACTACGAGAATGACATACATATGCAGGAGAGGGATGAACTAGAAGACATATTTTTAAGACAAACTCCTATCCTGAAGCACAACCTCCCGGTTGAACCTTTATGAATCCTCTCGCAACCAAAAGAAGACCTGGTGTTTGATCTAAAACCACTACCCGATACGCTCAAGTATGCTTATTTAGATGAAAAGAAAGTATATCCTTTTATCATCAATTCTAACCTTTCAGGGTATGAAGAAGAGCGATTATTGGAGACACTCCGCAGACACTGAGGTGCTATTGGCTATACTCTTGATGATCTCAAGGGTATTAGTCCATCCATTTGCCAACATACTATCAATCTCGAGCCCGATGCTAAACCAGTTGTTGATCATCAACGACGGTTGAACCCAAAGATGAAGGACGTGGTTAGGACGGAGGTTCTCAAACTTCTAGCCGCAAGTATCATCTATCCTATAGCTGATAGTAAGTGGGTAAGTCCCGTTAATTGTGTTCCTAAGAAAGGAGGTATGACTGTTGTTCCTAATGATAAAAATGAACTAATACCTCAGAGGACTATTATTGGATATAGAATGTGTATTGATTTCAGGAAGTTGAACAAGGCCACCAGGAAGGACCACTATCCTCTGCCCTTTATTGATCATATGCTCGACATGCTGTCTAAAAACACCCACTTCTGCTATCTTGATGGGTATTCTGGTTTCTCCCAGATTCACGTTAACACCGCGGATCAAGAGAAGACCACCTTTATGTGTCCTTACGGTACTTATGCTTATAGGCGTATGCCTTTTGGTTTGTGTAATGCACTGTAACACCCCAGTTTTCACAAAAATTAAAAAATTTGTTTTCGGTGTGAATTGTTTGCTTGTCTGATTTGTTTGCGGTGTTTGCATCAACGATTTATCGATCGGCGATTATTTTTCCCCCTCGTATCTCGTATCGGACGGAGACCGACCCTTGCCACCCTGACACTCGACCTTTGCGACACCGGGTTTCGCCCGATCACCGTCGCGAAAACCGCACGAGACCAGCCGCAACCAACGGAACGAAAACCCCGTTTAATAATTAAACGGGATATTTTTATAGCGCGCCGGAAAGTGTTTTCGGAACGGTTCCAGCGCGAGGTGAACGCCGCCGGCTCGACGCGCTGATCGCGCAGTTCGAAGTTTTACCCGAATCGGAGGTACTGCGGACCCCCGGCGGTGAGAAACAAGAGCACCGCGCGCGCGAGAGAAAAACCGATGATGTTTTTGCAAACTACCGGCCACCGGGGCTATATAAAGACCATCACACTCCCACCCATTTTTAGGGGTTCTCTGAGCCAAATTTTGCAGCCACCCCTAACAATGCCCCCAATTTCGCATTTTTTCCCAATGAATTTTGGACAGTCAGATCCGGAGATCCGACGGCCCGGATCGCGTCTAGCCTTCCACTCTCTGTCCTCTCACCACCCGCAGCCATGGAGGCAGGCGCCGCCTCCACTCCGGCCGGAGCCGCCGCAGCCGGCGAGCCAGCCCGGCGCCCCTCTCCCCGCCGGTCCCCTCCTCTCCTCCTCTCCTCCTCTAGCTCTCCTTCTCCCCCTGACCACCTCCCTCTCGCAGGAACCGCATGGCGCCGCCGCCCCACCATGGATGAACAGAGCAGGCGAGCTCGGCCCGACCTCGAGCAGAAGCCGCCGCGCCGCCTGCGCAAGGAGACGCGCGCCGCCTCCTCGGCCAGGTCCGACGACCGCCGCCGCCCCGCGCTCGCCTGGCCTGCGGCCTCCTTGCCGCAGCGCAGCCGCGTGGCTCGCCGGCGAGCCGCCGCCGCTCCGGGCAGCCGCGATCCAGATGGGATCGGGCGCCGGTAGGCTGACCGCCTGGTGACGCCCGCGTGGGCCGGCGCAGCCCACCACAGCCCAGGCCGCCCCCTCCAGTCACTTGGGCCGAGCCCAGTGGGTGAGCCCCCCCCCCTTTTTTTATTTTTTTCGCCTCTGTTTTTTTTTCCAGCGCCCTGTTATTTTGCTAAGTATTGGAAAATTGTGCTGCTGATTCGATTCCGCGTTGACGATAGCAAGCAAATCGTAGCTCCGATGAACGTGCCTCCAAAACGAAAGTTTCTCAGTTTTGCGTGCTCTAGCATTCGTATGTAGAAAGTTTTTGCATTTGAGCTCGTCTTGATTGTGTAATTGTGTGCTAAAGTGGGCATCAGGCCGTTAAACTGCTAGTTTTTCCTGTTAAGTGCTGCTGTTATATTTTTGTTGCAACTTTGCATGATGATTGTAACAAATCCATGAGAGCTATTGCATTGATTCTTTCTCCTATGTGTTAAGCATCATGTGTACTTCATCTCCATGCTTTAACTTGCCATGTTTGGGTGCTTTAGCTGTATTAAATCTTGCTCCAAAGGGGTGATCCTGATGTTATTGTGCTGCTGTTGCTGAAACTGTTATTTTGTTGCCACTTCGGTCGACGAGTGTGTCGCGACCGTTTATCGGAATTGAGTGATTCCAGTTGCATATTGTTAAGCATGATGTCTACTTTAATTACATGTATTGAATTGTCATGATATGCTTGCTGGTCATATAGATATTCTGCTCCAAAGTTTCTATGCTGCTGTTTTTGACAGCCACCTCTGTTTTTCTCTAAGTCTGTTACTTTGCGATGCCATGTTATTTGCTTAATATCTTTTGATCTATGATGCCTTTTTGCATGATTCTTTTTGCCATGCCTTCCATGTCATGTCTACTTTAATTGCAAGTCATTTGTGAGCATGTTTGCATTGATCATCCTGTTTATGCATTGCTCTAAAGTGTGCTTCGTGATGTTGGCAGTTTGTGCCCGAAATTTGTTTTGCTTATATCTTTTTAACCGTAACTCCGTTTGGAGTGTGCCTTATATGTTACTTGATTAGTTTTTCGTGTACTTTGTGTTTATGCTATTGTTTGATGTTGTTAACCAACCTAAAATATGGTTTAGGACAGAACAGTACCAAATCTTTTAATCATCGTGCGACACTTAGTGTTATGCCATGTTTAGGTTGTGCCTCACTTAAATTGACTAGCATAGATAGTTTACTTTGTGCTTCACCTCTTGACTTGTTTGTGTGCTATGCCATGCTTGCTTGAGTTGCCATGTTAATAACCGTTGGTTGATCACCTGTAGCTAAGCAACTTGAACCTCCGTAAACGTGCGGTATTCGTCGTGTGTGACCGATACCCCACTTAAACTGTTAGTAACCGTTTTCGACGATAGATCCGTATCGCGTTGCCGTGTCTTGTGTTGCTCCGGAGTAATAGTGGTGCACCGTTGATTGCTTTCCAGTGTTTACTTCTTGTGTGCTCCCGCGGGTACCTCTCGGAGACGATGCGAGCTTGCGACCGACTACACCTTCGGAACCCGACTTATCAACAGGAAAGGACTATACATTACTTATGATCCATTCTATTTCAACCAGCGGTTTGCATGCTAGTATAGGTTAGGTTCGATGTTTGATCCTACCACATGTTTACAGCCTCTTTCAAACCGATACAGCCGTGTCCCCTCCCAGCAAACCTTGTACTGCTATGTTACTATTGCTCTTTGCTCAGCCCCTGCTTAGTATGCATGCTTAGGATGCTACGTTGTTACCCTGTTACTCCTGGGTTTGGGATATCACATTATTATATTGTTTTTGATGATATGATTATTATAATGTTGACTATATTCGATGAAGGATGAAGGTCTAGGATATCCCGCCCCGACGCTTTGTTCCATTCGAGTCACCTAGGACCCTAGTTCCGGGTATTGGTTTTAAGACTGAGCGTGCCTAACCGCGTGTGGGATTTTATGGGGTCCCCTTTTCTTACCTATCTAGCTTCAAGCATTTCTAGTGGTGGCCTAAGCTGATTTTACCATTTGAAACCGTGTGTGTGCTGGTCGTACGCCAGTAGTTTTTAAACCAACCCGGACCAGTGAGGACTTAGTTCCCTTGCTGGCCCATCATGACCGGCTGAGGACCCGGTTGTCCCATGTGTGATTAACCGGCAATCCAAACCTGGAGTCATACGGTAGAGACCAGATCGAGAGCGCGGCCGGCTCCTGAGCTGGATGTCGTCTCACCGGGGGCCACCCGGATTTGTTCGTTGTTAGCTAGAGGGACTTATCGTTTCGGATCTCTTGGAACTAAATCATAAAATGGTTGCCTGTGATGGGTAGCAACTGAGAGAGATGGGCGTGCATGCGGAGCCTCGTAATGGGCAGTTGGTACACCCCTGCATGGTTAAATCTTTTCGAGAAGTCGTGTCCACAGTTATGGACGACTTGAGACCTACTCCTTGTTCATAGACAACAACAACTGAGATAATCTTAATATAACTTGATCAACGTGTGTGTGCCTTGACTTCTTATTCTTCGCCGGGATGCGAAGACGAGGACAAGGATAGGATAGGTGTTATGTTTGCGTATGTAGGTGGATAGCAGACTTGTTGGAGGCGATTCCTCATCGAATGCTTGGCTTCTTACCTTACTCTCTAGATCGTTAGCCACTTCATAATGCTAGTGCGGCAGCAACCTCACCACTTACCCTTTCCTTACCGTAAACTACTAGTTGTCCTAGAATGACGAGTGATGAAGTCCTTGCTGGGTCAGTTGACCACTACAGTTGGATGCTGAGTACTTCTGTACTCATGATACTACCCCCAAACTCTTTTCAGGGTTCTCGATCGACAACAAGTATGGTGACCGACGTTTCACGTGGAGACTCGACGACGACTAGTTAGGCGGATCCCGACGGAGGGCCTGGATCCGTGTGGTTATGGGATCGATGTTTTCTTTTGCCACTAGGCATTTGATTGTAGTCTGTACTCAGACATATATCTTCCGCTGTTGTATTGTATTAAGGCAGTTGTATGCCGATTGTATGAGATGTTGTATCCTTGTATCTGTAATGTTGTGATATCATGTTCGAAATCCGGGGCATATGGCTTTGTCATATGTCGCGGTGGGACCGATATGTGCTTCGTCCCCGGATCTGGGTGGAAACACCTAGATCTGGAACAGTACCGCATATCGGGCCTTACATGCACCTGCTACTTTTCAGAGGTGTATGTCTGCAATATTTCATGGTTTCTATGAGGAGATTGTAGAAGTTTTCATGGACGACTTTTCCGTCTATGGAAACTCCTTTGACCACTGTCTCCACAATCTTAATAAATTTTTGCAGAGATGTGAAGAAACGAATTTTGTGCTCAATTGGGAGAAGTGCCATTTCATGGTTAACGAAGGGATAGTTCTTGGACACAAGATTTCCGAAAGGGGAATTGAAGTGGAGAAGGAAAAAATTGAAGCTATTGAAAGGATGCCCTATCCAAGGGACATCAAAGGACAAAGGGTTGACAAGAAGCTGAAAATCAATGTCCGCGGCGCATAATCAGAGACTTGAAGAACCAGAAGCAGGAAGATTGAGGAGTAAAACTCCTCAGGTAATGGCATCCCCTTAGCTTGTTCCAAGATTGGGGGAGTGCCGGGTATCTTTATCTTTGTCTTTAGGAGTCAAGTAGAGTCGTATCATGTCTAGGGAAGTTACTTTATGAAATAGGTGTTGCTTTGAGGCATATCACTCCTTTTGTGGAGAGCTTTGTATCCGTGAGCATAGGGTCGTCTATGAAGGAATATTAATGAGAAGTCTATTGGTTTCTTCGCTACACTCGGTATTATCTTCACGCAATCGACATTATGAGCTGATTCTTATGGGGAGTATTGACCTTATATCAAGTATGGCTTCGAGAACATTATTTAAATCTTGGCAAGTATAGCTTTGGTCATAACAACAAGCATGTTTTTCTCAAAGTAGCGACATAGCCAAAACCTTTGTGTTATTATGCTTGAAGTGTTATGTTGACAAGGAAGACAACTTGATGTTTCATGCTAGTTTTAATGTCTATGCTTTGTATTTCTTGCATCTAAGTTGTCATCAATTTTCTGGTCTCTCAAAGCCTTGCTAGCCAAAACTCTGTACTAAGCGGAATTCTGCTTGTACTTCCTTACCCTGAAACCAACATCTTCCACTTGAGTCCACCATACCTTCCTATTTTTGGTATTCCACTACCACTCCTAAAGTATATAATTTATGTGCTATCTCTAGATGTTCAAAATCTTCTGTTTTGTGCCACTGATTCAGCTCATGAGGAAGTGGTGGGTAACCCATGATCTTCTTAATTTGGACAATTTTTATCTTGGGATTGCATGCCTAATCTGCAAACCCCTACTACGAGAAGGGACTGGCAGGAGTGCCCAGCTCGTAAAAGATAAATACTAACGCACAAGTTCCTTCGCTCATTTATGAGTGATAAACAAAGGAATTTAAGGGGATGTGATCGTCCCCACATGGGAGCCGTTCCTTGAAACTTGTCCAAATCATGAAGTGAGTGAGTTATCTATCAGCAGTCGTTGACGGATCATGCACCTCCCAAAGGCCTGTTTTTATTTTGTTTGATCTAGAGATGGCACATGAGTTTTCCCTGCTTACCCTTTTGCCCGGGGTTTATCCTTTATTTTGTGATGAGTCAGTCCTTCCTACTTCCTTCCTTCTTGAGAAAGAACAGACACTTGATGTTAATAAAGATACTTGCATACAAATCTTCATTGAAAGTTAGCATGTTACATCTTTGTTGACATTATCTTTTGATAAGTGAGTTGTTTGCAAAAGCTTATGCTTAGTAAACATCTTCCTTTGTGTTAACATATGCACTTCTTGACTGATAACATGTTCTTTCTAAAGCTTCAACTGGTTCCATTATAAGTGAAAGAGCAAAAGTAAAAGTTATTAGTTGTTCCTTGACCAAGGCTATGTTTGCCATGATTTGATGAGTTTTCCAGGTCCTACTTTGTTATAATTGTTACTACTTTCTCATAAGGACCTTATGAGTTGAGGTTGCTGTTGAGGATGCTTCAGTTTGGTGAGAAATCTTGATGCTTTTTGTTCGTATTCTTTTATCGACGCTTCACTCTCTAAACTTGTGGACAGGTTTACCGAGCTCAGCAATCGCTTGGGGACAAGCGAGGTCTAAGCTTGGGGGAGTTGATACATCCAAAATGCATCACTATTTTATATTGTAATTTCATCCTATTCATTGATATATTCCACTTTAAAGTATTGTTCTTATGTTGTCTTGGCTTATTTTACACAGTTTACAACTTTCCAGTGCCGAAGCAGCAGAACCAGAATTCAGCGGTGAAAAGTGGACACCAAGTTGCTCAATCAGATCAAGTCCAAATGTTATGAAAATTTACGGGGAGTGTTTTTATGAAGATTGACTGGGGATCACCGAGGATGGAGGTGAGGGGACCCACCAGGCAGCCAGAAGGGTGCCTGGCGCGGCCCCCCTCCTGGGCGCGCCAGGCACCCTCCTGGATGCCTGGTGGCCCCCCTCGGTGCCCCCTCTCGCCTATAAGACCCCCCTGGGGTAGAAACCCTAAATACAAAAGAGTTTCCAAGTTTCGCCGCCGCCACGGGGCGGAAACCTACAGAGAAGAAAAGCCATCTCCGGCGGGCAGATTCCGCCGGGCAGATCACCTCCCGGAAGGGGAGATCGTCGCCATCATCATCACCATCATCACGGGCATCATCGAGATCATCATCAACATCATCCCCAACATCAGCACCATCTCCATCTCCATCCCATCTCATCTCACAATTGCAACTTGTGTTGTAATCCGTACTATCTATCCTCTCTACTCTGTTGGCGTTGATTACTACTTTGTGGTGAATGCTATTGAGTTTTGTTGGAGAAATATCATTTTTTCCAGATTGTTTGCCACCCATCTATCACCTCTGATCATGATCTCTTTTATGTCTTGTGAATAGTTACTTTAGTTCTTGAGAACATGAGAGAAGTCTAGTTGTTAGTCGTCATATGATGTTGAAATGTTATGTGTTGTTTGATACTTAAGTTGTGTTGTTATTTCTCTAGTGGTGTTATGTGAGTCGAACACTTAACACTTCACCTTTCATGGGCCTAGAGTAATACATCGTGCACAAAGGATGCTTATGGTGGGTTGCCGGAGTGACATAAACCTGAACCCCAGTTCGCACACTTTTGCACAAGGGAGTTGTGGATCCTTGATCGTAATGCTGTGGTTAGGCTTATGCCTTAATTACTACCTTTTATTTGCGGATGCTTGCAAGGTATGTAATCATAAGAGTACACTTATCTTAGTCTAGAAGGTGTACTAGCATTGATCCACCCACCAACACTTATCAACACAATACATATTACTTGGCGGAGTATGGTGAAAGTAACTTGGCTATCTCTCCCTTGTGTTCTCGAGAACGCTTTAGCTTTTATAAGTTTAGTTCCTAGGCTTATCCTTGTGAAAGGATTGGGCCACTTGCTACTCCTCAGTTATCCTATTTACTTTGCTTGTCTTTTACTTTTCTGTTGCTTAAACCAAAAACCCCTAAATATTTACCTTTGAGTGTGTGCAGCCTTTCCTTATCCAGTGTCACTTATCAACACCTTCTTCTCCTCGTTGGGTTCGACACTCTTATTTATTGAAAAGCTACAATTGATCCCCTAGACTTGTGGGTTATCAAGAATCGTTTATTGGCGCGGTTAACAGGGGAGGCAATCCCACTAAACCTATTAACTTCACCGCCATCACACACCGAATGCGCTCCAACAGGTAGGAAGGTAAACTCTATCGAGGAGATTACCTCCCTAAATGAAAAAGTTGACTTGATTATGTCTCTACTTACTAAGCAACCCTCTATTGATCCTCATGATGTTTCTTTAAATTCTTTGGTTTCTCAGGAACAAGTAGATGTGAAATTTATTGCTAGAAACAACTTCAACAATAATGCTTATAGGGGCAATTTTGCTAGCAATCCTAGACCGTTTCCATCCAACTATGGGAGCACAAACATTATCCTAGTAACAAGAACCCAGTTCTGAAATAGAAAGCATGCTTAGAGACTTTATCACTACCCAAAAAGCCTTCAACAAGAATGTAGAAGAGAAATTAGCTAAGTTAGATAATATCTCTTTGAAGGTAGATAGCTTAGCCCTTGATGTTGAGATGCTAAAAATTAGAACCTCTTCTCTTGAGGAGAGGAAGGCCACTCCTATTAATGCTATCCAATTACAAATCAATGAAAATATTAGGATGATGGCTAAACTTAAAGAAAGATGGGCTAGAGAAAAAGAGGAAGAGGATAGGATTAAGAGCCTTCCTACACACCACACGATTGCCACTATACAAATTGTTGAGGACACCCAAACTGTTAGCACCCAACACACTGCTAGTCCCATTGGACCTATTAATGGTGATGCTAATACCTCAACCGTAGAAGAAGAAACTCCTATGAACATAGAGGATTTCAAACAAGTGAGCCTAGATGACACTACTACCACCTCTGATAGTAGTGATATTGATTTTGATAGTTGAACCCTCTCAGAAGTTATTAGCTTACTACACAAAATGTCTAGAGACCCCCACACTAGCACACTTAACTTGCCTTCATAGAGCATATCACTAATGATCTCATCAAAGCTACGGAGGAGAGGCTTATAATACAAGCCTCCATACCTAGGAAGCTAGATGATGGTTGGGACCCTATGATAAAAACTAAATTGAATAACTTCTCTTGCTATGCTTTATGTGACGTTGGGGCTAGTACCTCGGTCATGCCCAAAAGAATGTATGACATGTTTGAGTTGAAACCTTTTGATTCTTGTTCTTTTGGTGTTCGTATCGTTGATTCTTCCGTACTGAAACCTTTGGAGAAAATCGACGATGTTCTTATCATTGTCAATGACAATTATGTTCCCGTTGATTTTATTATTATGGATATACAATGTGAACCTTTATGTCCAATTATTTTGGGATGTCCTTTTCTTCGCACAGTTGGTGCTGTTATTGACATGAAAGAGGGGAATATAAAATTTCAATTCCTTCTCAAAAAGGGGATGGAACACTTCCATAGAAAGAAAATCAATTTACCATTTGAGTAAGTTACACGGGCTAGCTATTCTCTTTCTCTTGATAAAACTTGATTCTTCTTTTGCTTTATGCCTAGCTTAAAGGCGTAAAAGAAAGCGCTTGTTGGGAGGCAACCCAAGATGTTTTTACTTATGTTTTTAGTGCTCTTGATGATTGTTAATACTGTAGCAACATCATTGTATCTTAATTTTCAAGCTTTGTGCCAAGTTCTAGCCTCTTATTATAAGGGAAGCAAAAGTTGTGACATGCTGTCCAGAAAACAGATTCTGTCTGCTTGACGGAAAAAATCGAAATAAATCACCAGTTCATTATTTTGAGATGAATTTGTTACACAGGATGCTCTATACAATTTTGAAACTTTCGTATGTTCTGAGTTTTTTGATTTGAGTTGCAGAAGTGCCCCGAAAAAATTCTCTACTACCTGATGTTCTGTTTTTCACATATTCTGCCACGTTTTTCCTTTCCTTACTTTTGCAAACGTTAAGCTTGCTTTTTCTTTGAAAAAACCTTTTTGGCAATCTTGAGAAACAGTAGCTCTTCAAGAATATCTTTATATCCAATGGGGAAAAATTATTTTATTAAGGGTACTAACCTCTCTAATCAGCTTATGATGAGTTATGTATGAAGGGAGTTTTTAAGTGTGCGAGGGAAGATGATGAAAGAAGATCCTGGAGTGTCAAACACTCAAGCTTGGGGATGCCCAATGCATCCCCAATAAATATTCAAGGAGACTCAAGCGTCTAAGCTTGGGGATGCCCCCGTGCATCCCCTTCTCCATCAACAATCATCAGTTCGTCCTTCGTCTCACTATATTTTTATCACTTCATGCGTTATGTGCTATGCTTGGAGCGTCTCACTCTTAGGTTTACTTTTTAGTTTTCTTTAGCTTTGTTTGATTTTCATAACAAGTTAGACCCCAGCTTACTTTGTGTGGGAGAGAAACACGCTCCACTTCAATTTAGAACACATCATAGGATTTTTCATGCTTATCTTTCTCTGTTGTGTGTTCTTTATCTTTTCGTAGGTAATGCCATGTTTAGTTTTAGTTTTAGTTTGTATTTAGCAAGAGCCTTGGATTTTGTTTAGTTCGTTGTTGGAACTCTCTTTAGTTTTCATGTTTATCTTGTTAAGAGAGTTGGTTGTTGCACTGAGTTGTGTCTTGTCTTGAAAGTAGGTAATTGAGGTTGTTATTTAATTTTAGTAGTAACTTGCAATAGTTTTGAGGTATTGTTGTGAGTAATGTTTGAACTTTTGGTGTCAAGAGCTCTAGACTATTAGTGATAGGTGTCATATTTTGGGAAATCCGTGTTTATTTTCAAAACCTACAAAACTAGTTGAGAACTCTAGCTACTAGATGAATCACTAATCTTTTGAGAGATCGGATATTAGAGTACACTCACGTACCGTGAGTCGAGGATGCGCAAGGATAACCAAACCCACATACACTCCTCCTCGGGGTAGTTGTCTCTTTGCGAACCTCCTCATTAGATTAAGAGTTACCGATAATAAGTGCATGACTTCTTTGGACTAATGTAATTATTGAAAGTTGAGACTTCCACCTCCTCATATTTGCTAGCCTCTTCCGTACCGTGCATTTCCCTCTTCTCATTCCGAGAGTTGGCGTCAACCTCGTCGGTGCATCCAAACCCTTGGCATGATAGAATATGTCATCATAAACCTCCTTATATCTTTCCTCAAAATAGCCACCATACCTACCTATCAAGGAATTTCCATAGCCTTTCCGAGATATATTACCATGCAACATCCACCTCTTCATGACTTGATCTTCATGTCATACATGTTCTTGCTACACTGACAGAGCCATACATTGCATACATCATGATAGATACATCTTCTTTATGTTTGAGTACCTTGTAAACTATGAAGATCTTCTATACCCTCTTGTAAAATAGAGTGTTTCCCTTAAGTGAGGAAAATATCCCAAAGTGAAAAAAAATAAAAGATCCCAAAGAGGACAAATGAGAGTGAAATAGAAAGAGCCATTGAGGCCACTAAAAAAATAGAAAAAATAGAAAAAAAATAGAAAAATAAATAAAAAGAGAGAAAGGAGCAACACTACTATCCTTTTGAAAGATCCACACTAGTACTCCCTCTTATCCTTGTACTCCGTAGAGATGATCATTTATGCATATAACTATGTGGGGACCTTCACACTATAGAACTTGGTTTGCATATTCCAAGGATGAGCCTCCTCAAACGAGCTATAGGTCTTCATGAGAGAGCAAGTTGGATGCACCCCCACTAGTTCCATTGGAGAGCTTTTCTTAGCTCATATGTGCATCCGTTGCATGGCAATCCCTACTCCTCACATCATATCTATCATTTGGCTTTCTCGCCTATGATTGTCCTCATTGATGTGATCCTTTCTCACCTTTTCGTCTTCCTCCTCCACCATATTTCTCTCTTTGCCATCCTAAGTGTCAACTTTCGTGCTTACGCTCATCCATTGCATGAGTGCTCAAAATATCGTAAAGGTGTGGATCAAATTGACTTGTACCTGGCTAGTGGTCTGGGGACGATTCAAGATAAGATTCCAAAGAAGACTAAGTGTGAAACTTTAGTAGATTGAGTTCTCAACAAAAATACTTTTTTCTCGTATTCCACTATCCCCCTTCTTGCACGCAAACACCATTTGGAGACATTCGAGTCATGGACAGCGAGAGCTCTTGCACCTAATGTTCTTTTGCTGCTTGTTTCAATGCGAATATAGACTCTTGCGTGTTATGACTTGAATTGAATCACATACCTTGATTGCTTTACTTTTCAAAGTTATTATATGGTTGCTAGCATGTCACCATAGAAATTATGCTTGTTTTCATATACCTACTCGAGGACGAGCAGAAATTAATCTTGGGGATGTTGCTACGTCCCAAACGTATCTATAATTTCTTCTTGCTCCATGCATGTTTTGTGTGATATTGCTATGATCTAGATACACTTTCATACACTTTTGATCATATTTGGACTAACTTATTAACTCAGTGCACCACAGTGTCAGTTCCTGTTTTCTGCTATTTTTCTATTTCAGGTTTCCCCCATATTAAAAATGCTCAAAAAATTCAGGAAAAATCAGATAAAAAATCAGCGTGAAGGAACCATCCGGAATCACCTGGGTGGGGCCAGAGGGCCACCACCAGGGACCCAGGCGGCCACCTGGTGTGGCCTAGGGTCCGGCCACGCTGGGGGGCACCTGGACCCCTGGTGCCCCCCTGGCTGCCCCCTCCGCCTATATATTCTCCGTGACGTGAAACCTCCGAAGACAGAACACTTTTTCGCGATCTCTCCTCTGTTCCGCCGACGCCGCGCTTCCAAGATCGGGAGCGCCAACAGACTTCTTCCCGGCACCCTGCCGGAGGGAGGATTGACCTCCACGAACCATGGACGCTTCCCGGATGTGCCGTGAGTAGTTTCCCTTGTACCATGGGTCCGTGATCAGTAGCTATGTGATGTTCTCCTCCCCTCTTTGTTCTTCATGGTTTATTCCTCGTGAGATGCCCTACATGATCGAGGCACATATGTAATTTTCTGCTGTTGCTATGCTGAGTTTGCTGGGATCTGACGGATTATGAGATTATGTTCAAATTGTGATTGAGTAATATATTTGGTTCTTATCTCTTATATTTTTGTTCCTAAGTAATTCTTACATGTTCTCCGTTGCTGTTTATTGCTTTGGCCAAGTAGTAGGTAGAGACTCCAAGAGGGAACGTTATGCTCGATTGTGGGTTCATGCCCCCGATGACACGCTTGAGTGACAGAAAGATGAGTCTAGGGGATGTGATGTTGCCACAAGGGGGAAAACAACGGCGATTGTAACCGCGGTTGCAAGGATTGTTTACTTTACGCAAAGTGCTTTTTAATGCAGTTGTTTGTTGCTTTGGGTTTACATTTTGGGTGGGGTTCGCAACTTCATACCAGCGAGATGTTCTGGATAGATATCTCAAGGTGGATGATTAGTAGTAGATGCAGTTGGATTTCGGTCAAGTTATTTTGGCGTACCTCCCATGCTTTTGAGCCTCGTCCTTTCTTTGTAGCATAGTTAGCATTGTAGTGCATTTTTAATCCTGTCAATTGCCCAGTTGTAATTTTTTTACCTCGCATAGCAGTTTTATCGTCTTTTGGGAGAGAGACATCACTAGTGAACATCACGGGACCCCGATCCATATTCTCATTACTGTTTACACGCTCATTTATTTTCCTGCTTTTACTTTCTAGCTGCTACCATTATCATTGTTATCTGTTACGTTGATCCTTTGTGAACAGCAAGGCCGGAGAGATTGACAACCTCTCTGTACTCATTGGTAAGCAAAGTTATTTGTGTTGTGTGCAGGCCCACGTCAATTGCGCCATTGACACCTACTTATCATCTCCGGAGTCCTACTGGAGACAAACCTTGGTATCCTGATAACCCACAACTGCAGGGGATCGAGATAGTCTTCGCGGGTAAGATAACCCAATTTATTTATTCGACTCATGCGGAGCCAAAGAATATCCATAAGCTTTAACAGTGGAGTTGTCAGTTCCACCGCACCTGAGATACACTTACTTGCAACAAGATATTAATAGTAACTGCGATAATAGTGGTAGTGACGATAGCAACAGTAATAGTAACAGCAAAAGTAAACAACTAGTAACCAGCAGAATTAAAACACTGTAGGCTAGGGAGATGGATGGTTGGGTGCTGCATGAATAAGACACATCATGTAATCAACTTGGGGCAAATCACACAGAAAAGCAAAGATCATCTAGGCATAAATCAAACATCAGGCATATATCCCACATGTAGTTGTACGTGCTTGCAATAAGAACTTGCACAACATCTTTTGTCCTACCATCCCGTTACGAATGGGGCCAATAGGAACTTATGGAGATTAAGGTGCTCCTGTCAAAGAGCACCGGAAAAAAGCATTAACAATCAATGGATACATGGAATCCCCAAATTATAGTCCATCCCCTTTGATGTCCCAAGTTGTCACCTTTGGGATCGCCGGTTCCGGACCATAACAGGTGCAAACAACTCATAGATAGGATCAAGAACACAAATATATTCATGAAAACATAAAGGGTTCAGATCTGAAATCATGGCACTCGGGCCCAAAGTGACAAGCCTTAAGAACAACAAGTTGAAGCAAAGATGATAAACACCAATCTAGATGAAAGGCAACATGCCCCCAACAATCTGATAAACTATTACATGATATAACTTATCCAATCCCTACCATCCCATTTGCCTACAACAGGGAATTACTCACACATGGATGGAGAAGTCATGGAGGGAGGATGGAGTGGTGATGGTGATGACGATGACGATGATCTCCCCTCTTCGGTGGCCAAAACAGCCTCCAGATTAGGCCTCTCGGAGAAGAACAGAGGGTGGCGGCGGCTCCGCGGCGAGAATTGGGAAAACGACTTCTGTTCTGGGGGTTTCGCGTCACGGGAATAAATAGGAGCTTCGATAGGGCACCAGAGGAGGGGGGAGGTCGCGAGGCAGCCAGAGGGCGCGGCCCCACCCTTGGCCGCGTCAAGGGGGCGCCTTGGGCCCCCAGTACTCCCCTCTGGTCCCACTTGTGGCATCTGGCTCCTTCGGGTGCATGGATTTTCTGGTATTTTTCTGGGAATTTTCTGGGACGTCCAAAAATCCATTTTCCTGCGCACAATAAAACCATACAGATAGCTCTGCTGAAAACAGCGTTAGTCCGGGTTAGTTTCGTCCAAATCATGCAAGAATGAGGGCAAAACAATAGCAAAAGTGTTTGGAAAAGTAGATACATTTGAGACGTATCAACCCCCCCCCCCCAAGCTTAGCATATTGCTTTTCCTCAAGCAATTCAGTACAACGAACTGAACGCGACAAAGAAAACTTTGAAAAATTCTTTTTCTTCAATAAATGTATATAAGCATGTACTACAAAAAGAATTTAGCAAGTATTAAAGCAATGCTATGAAGACAATGCACGAAGCAATCCTTCTTTCAAGTGATCAATCTCAAACAACTAAAAGCAAATAATATGCTACTGAAAATCAAGACAGGATTACAATGCACAAAGTTTGAACATACTAGAGTGGTATTTCGCTAGCCTCCATGAGTGAAGCAAAATATAAATGCAGAAACTCCTCCCGAGTTTTAAAGGAGACTAGAACTAAGAACTTCAGAATAAATAATACCACAATCATGAAAAAGACAGTGTAATACTTTGGGACAATGCACATTACACTCAGAATGACAATCATGCTCTCCTAGTTGGTGCTTTGAAGGAAGAAGGTGGAGACTCTCGAACCGTGGAGTTTGATGGAAAGGTTGAAAACCCGTGGAAGGAAGCAAAGACTAAACTTTTACAAGAGCTCTTGCTTTTGAAAATAGGGATAAAAAAGGTGTTTTGGGATATGCATGCTACGTCAACGAATGCTAGTAGACAACTCAATCGCCTCTTACGCTAGACATGTTTCGAGGAACGGCTCCCAAGATGGAGACGATCACATCCCCTTAATCTCCTTTGTTTATCACTGCCAAAGTTTTCTGATTTCTCATAGACAAAGCGTGAAGGAGGGTTTGTTGGTTGTGATTATCTTTTGTGAGCTGGGCGCACTCATGCCAGTCCCTCCTCGTATTGGGGTTTGCAGATTAGACATGCAATCCCGTAATAAAACATGTCTAACATAAGACGGTCATGAATTATCTACTACTTCCTCATGAGCTAAAACAGAGGCACAAAACATGAATGCTTTTGAATAATTTCGAGATGGTACAAAAAAGTATTCATTAGGATGGCCGATAAATACCACATAGGAAGGTATGGTGGACTCATATGGAAAATCTGGTTTCAAGGATTTTGGATGCACAAGCCGAAATCCGCTTAGTGCGAGCGAAGGCTAGCAAAAGACTGTGAAGCGACCAACTAGAGAGCAATAACAGTCATAATCATGCAGAGCGACAAAGTAACATTGAATCAGGCATGAAAATGATATGACTATTCTGAAATTCAAAGAGCATCAAGGCATAGTAGACTTTTCAGTCATAAACATGTGTAAGCATGCGCCAAGTCAATCCAAGAATTCTCCAAAGGGAAATACCACTTCAGTATGCCAAACCATGAACAATGCAATGCATGTAAATCATTTCAACAACACATTATGCACTCTAGCTATTTGGTATTGACCACAAGGAAAGCATGAACACTGGGAAAGCATTGTAAACATAGCACTATGTCTCTACAAGCTGGTCTCTAATTCATAAGTACAAGCATATGTACAAAAGTAGAAACAAAAAGAGTTCATACCGGTTTTCCTTGTTGCATCCCCTCCGTCGATCTTCGTCATTACTGCCTTGTCACTTGCACGATCGAACATAGGAAATATAATCAAGTGCAAATGCCATCACGGACTCGAGCTGAACTCTGCAACAAAGCAAACTAAAGAGAGAAAATAAAATATTTTTGGATTTTTTAAAGATTTAGCGAAGAAAAAGAAAAGAGAAATCTCTTTTTTTTTGCAAAATAAAAGAACAAAGAAGAACGGGATTTTTTTTTCAAAAAGATCAAAGCAAACAAAATCAAACGGATAATACAATGGAAAGGTGAGAAGGAAACGTACTCCCCCAAGCTTAGGCTTTTGGCCTAAGTTGGTAGCAGCTACTGCCCCCAGGAGACTCCTGCTCCGGGGTAAGGGTAAGTCCAGGAGTCGTATGAGCCCTCCGGTGCGTACACCGAAGTCCTCGGATCCTCCCATAAGGAAGGTCCTGCGCTCCAAGCGGAAGAAGATCCCTCGCCATGCTCGGTGAAGATCTCTCCCTGGAAAGGTGTGAACTCACCATGCTCCTCCACATCGGGCACAACCCCCTCCATGGGGTCATGCGGCTGGTAATTAGCCAAGAACTCATCGAACTGAATTTTGTTGAAGGACCATCCGTTCCTGCGAGTGCTATTAAACAAAAGTGGTGCAGGTAGACGGATCTCACGAGTAATAGTCCTTTCAAACCTCAAAATATAATCAAGGTTACCAAACTGAGAAGTCATGGTAACAAACTTATGCCTCTTCATAGCCGAAAGACCGAGACTCACGTATGAAAATGGAACAGCATTAGGATGCGGGGTGCGCTCAAGAGACTCAAGGATAAGTGTGGAGTAAACGCCACCATATAAATTGCCCTTGTTACTGTTCGTAACAAGGCGCTGAGCAATTAAGGCACCCACATTATACTCATTCTTACCAGAGAGGGCGTTGGCATAAATGGCGAAGTCTGATGCAGAACCGTTGCTCGTGTTGTCACGAGCTAACACCCCTCTAGCAATAAAATACGCAAAATACCTGAGGTGTGGAAACAAGATGCTGGAAATCTTCGTGCGCCGAATGTCGGTCTCCTCCTGGCAACAAAGGGAGTTGAAGAGGGTCCTCAACCCGGAAGGCTGCATGGTCATCTTAGCCGTCTGACCAACGTTCGACACACCTATTATATCACAAAACTGTGCCAAAGACATGGTTATGAGATCATTATAAAGTTTGAACTCGACGGTTCCAGCATCATGGTTATAGCAAAAGTTGTTAACAAAATAGGAGGTAAGCTTTTTGTATTGCACCACACGGCATAAAGCTAGCCGTGTCAAACCTGCATTAGCACAAAGGCCATAAAATTCCTCCTTAATTCCTGCGGCTGTAAGAAAATCATCGCACGGATACATCATTGTGCATGCTGGGTTTGTTTCTTCCAACAGCTCCAGGGGCACATGATCTTCATTGTAGCTCACCCTGACTCCTGAGGGTGAAGCTGCAGCTCTAGTGACTCGATCGGAGCGCTCGGGCATCTTCTTCCCGAGCCACCCCTTTGCTTTTCCAAAGAAACTCATTTCTGAAAAAATTTACGATTCACAAAAACAAGGATTTAAACAAAGTGAGTTGAGGCAAACTACTCTACTCACTTACCTAAGGCATAAACTTGCATCAAAACTTGAAAAATAAATTTCTACACATGTATGCAAGCTCATAAGAACAACACCAAGAGCTACTAATTACTCACAAATGAGGCCACCAATCAAAAATCTAATTGGAGGGGTGAAGGAGTTACATACCAGGGAGTATTTTCCCAAAATCCCAGCTCAAATGATGGGTCGTAGAGAGAGATCAAAATTCTGGACGGAGAGCAGCAAGAACGCAAGAACAAAGTGCAGAACTCGTGTTTTTGGAGAGAGAGAAGGGAGGAGGAAGAAGACTTACCTGGTTGGCTGCCTTGTGGGCCCCAGGCGCCCTGTGGGCGCGGCCAGGGGCCAGGCCGCGCCAGGTGCCCCCCCTGGTCAGCCCCAGGTGCCCCTGGGTCACTGTCGGGGGACCGGTACCCGGGTAGGCTAACCCAAGCGGAAGCAATCTTTCAAGACAAGGATGGACCGATTGGACCGCAGCTGGGCCGAGCTGGGCAGATGTACGACCGATTGCTCCAAGGCAATCAGCCGTATCAAGTGCCAGCAGTCGGCCCAGGCGCAATCGGACCAACCTTCCTTCACCAAGACGATCATCCGATTGGTCCGCAGCTGGCCCGAGGTTGATACCTGGAAGGTCGATTGCCCAGAGCAATCGACTTTGCCAGGTACCACCAGTCGGTCCAGGCGCAATCGGAACCACCTAATACCCAGTCGGGGGTATGATTACGAGGTCATAAATGCCATATCCCCAGATATCCAGATGGCAGGAAGGCTAGGTCATGTCAAAGATCTGGGGGAGATACGGTGTCGACCTCTCCGCCGATTCCGCGGACAGGCCGACAAGACCGCACCCCCTAGCTCCACTGTTCATCCCTACGCTCTACGAGTCTACGGCATGGGCCGCCGCTCGTAGGTTCCGGATCAGCCGGAGAGGAGCAGTCGGTGGGCCCAGGCCGATTAGAGGATGACAACTGGGCCCATTCGGCGATGAAGTTACAGAAGTACCCTGGGCTCACACTATAAGAGCCAGGGTACCCCTCCTGCGTGAGGGAGAGAGGAACCCAGACCACCATTACTGACCTTCCCCTCAGCTCGCTCACTGCTTGTAGTTACTCCTCAGGGAAGCAGGAGAGAGCCTTGCCCACGGCAGCAGCGCTCACCTTCCCCTAGGAAGAGAAGCAGTTATTGTAGCCAGAGCATTGATATATAAGAGACAAGCAGGAGTAGGGGTGTTATCTCTCCGGAGAGCCCCGAACCTGGGTACATCGTGGTGTCCTCCATCGTGTTTGTGCCCAACCAAATTCCGGCACCATCGACATTCTCTCCCTCGGATCTTCCCCTCACTTTAGCCATCCCATGGCATCTGGCGTCACATATCGACGACAGTTGGCGCCCACCGTGGGGCAGACCGAGGCGTCGACTGGAGTCAAGATCTGGACGGGATTTTCCTCTGCATCGGGCGGGAGCCACGCCTCTGGCCTGATTCTAAGGCGTGGGGAAATTGACTATGTGGTGGACTACTCGGCGCGGTACAGGGATGGAGCACCCCTGCCGCCCGGTGTGTCGCTGCAGGTTGGCAGTCATCGCTTCTTCATCGGCAGCTTCCCCGAGGCGTATCCCAGAGATATTCGCATCTTCTCGTGTGCTATGGACCCACTCCCGACCAGGGGCTATAGTGCAGCACCTGGCAGAGAGGAAGGCCGAGTGCACGCCGCCGTCATGATGGCGGGAGCATCTTCATCAACCAACCGCGATCCAGCGAGTGCGGCTAGAAAGGCCAAGGAGGTAGCTGAGGCGGCAAAGCGAATCGGCACCAGTGTGTTGCGGGATGTGTTATACACACCCGTGAACAGGAATGGTGATCCGGAGCAGGTGCACACGGAGCTGGAAACAGCACGGCTCGCTCTGGCTCGCAGGGCTGAGCAAGTGCTGGCAGATGAGCGTAGGCTGGGAGCCATCACAAGGGAATACAATGCAGCACATGCAGGACCGCGCCGGCCGATTGAGCCCGCAGTCCTGGAAGATCTGAGAAGCCGAGGCAGGGCAGTCAACCAGCAGCTGTCGGGGGCCGAGCAGCCGGAACGTCCGAGAAGGCCGGTGCAACCGGAGCAACCAGCGCAGTCGGCATTCATCCAAAGGCCAACGTACAGCACACCGGACAAGAACTTGAGAGCAGCTGAGCAGATAGCGCTCGAACTAGAAGACCTGGAAGGAGATGAGCGGCGCGAGCAATCGCGCCGAATCCGTAAGCTGATAGCAGCCGCAAAGGAGCAGAGGCTCGTAGCAATGGGAAATCAAAATGCTGAGCCAGAGGCATCAAGAGGAACTGTGAGGCCGAATGCGGGAGCTAGCCAGCGACCGAATGCATCGCGCCAGAACAGACACCAACTCGCGCCATCTCGGCATGAGATCAAGGTCAGAAGCAATCGGCCACTCCCAGCAGCAAGCAGAAGAATGGAAGAGTCGGCTGTTAACAGCAGGCGCAATGACATGCCACAACAATCGGCACCAAGACCAGCAATCAGCGCCCGGCTTGGCCCTCGCCAGATCGGTCAGAATGATGCAACGCATCGCATTGAGCTCCTGGAGAAGGAGGCTCAGGAAGATGAAGAAGGAGAAGCTGGCCCATCATGTTTCGGTCATCGCATTCGGACGGAAAAATTCCCCAGAGGCTTCACGCTGCCGAGAGACACTCCCATGTATAATGGTTCTGTGAAGCCTGAAGACTGGCTGTCCGATTACCTGACAGCAGTCCTTATTGCAGGAGGCAATCGGCGTGTAGCAGTCCGCTATGCACCTCTCATGCTACAGGGCTCAGCAAGGACGTGGTTGAATAGTTTGCCCAAGGACAGTGTGAACTGCTGGGAGGATTTCACGACGGCATTCATCCACAACTTCACAAGCACATACGAGAGGCCCAACCTCCCGCGGCAGTTAGCTTTGTGTGTGCAAGGCAAAGATGAACCCCTCCGCGATTATTTATCTCGGTGGATCAAGCTGAAGAATTCATGCGAAGGAGTCCATGAGATCCAGGCCATTCAGTACTTTACTGATGGATGCCTGGCTGATTCAATGTTGAAGCACAAGCTGCTCCGCAAAGACTTCACATCGCATGCCGAGCTCATGAAGGTGGCAAATGTGTTCGCTATGTCCGATTCTGCGATGCGCCCTATCCAGCTCGGAGTTGGAGGTGTGATCCAGTCACCAGGGGCTCCGCAGTCGGACACAGGGAACCAAGGCCTCAGTCGGAAGGAAAGGAGGGAGAACAACCGCAACAACAACAACCACAACCAGCAGAACAATGGCAAGCGCAAGGACGAGCAGCCCGACACTCAGTATGGCAGTCGGCAGGTGGCCGCTGTCCAGAATGAAGAAGATCCAGGGGCTGCAGGAGGCAGTCGGAAGATGAGACCAAACGTGAGACCCCCGGGATAGATGAAACCCAAGTATACGTTCGAGGATATGCTGGACGCGCCATGCAAGTTGCACTGCACGCCTGGCAGGCCATCCGCACACACTACTCGGCAGTGTGACTTTGTGAGAAGAATTGCGAAGGGAGAAGCTTTACCACCGCCACCCCCACCACCACCCCAGAACAGAGGACCACCTCAGCAGCAGAACCAGTTCCCGCAGCAAGATGCCGCCTACATGATTTTCACCAGCGAGTCCACGAACAAGGGCAGTCGGAGAGCCCGAGCAGCGGAAGTTAATGCCACTATGCCGCCGATTCCCCAGTTTATGCATTGGTCCGAGTGTCCTATATCCTGGGACAGAGCAGATCATCCCACCATTTTGCCGAATCCGGGCAACTATCCGCTGGTGGTGGACGCTCTGTTCGCAGGACCAAGGTTTTCATGCAAATTCTCCCGAGTGCTCGTTGATGGAGGAAGCACAATCAACATTCTGTACAGAGATACAATGATCAAGCTAGGGATCACAGAGATAGATCTAGAGCGCAGTCGGACGACGTTCCATGGGATCGTCCCGGGATTGTCTTTCACCCCCATGGGTCGCATTCGGCTGGATGTCATATTCGGCACGGAGGAGAATTTCAGAAGGGAGCCGATTTGGTTTGAGGTCGCCGACCTCAGCAGTCCTTACCATGCTTTGTTGGGGTTGACGGCATTTGCCAAGTTCATGATCAATGCACAACAGACATACCTGAAGATGAAGATCCCGGGGCCAAACGGCGTCATCACCGTCACCGGGGACTTCAGGAAGTCCCTCGAGTGCACATCTGCTGGCAGCAGTTTGGCTGAGTCGCTAGTGGTTGAAACGGAGAAGCATCAGCTCAGCAAAGTGATTGCAATGGCGCAAGCGCAAAGCAAAAATCCACTTCCAGTTGGCCCAGCAAAGAGAGTAGATGAGGAATCGGCTTTTCAGTCGGCCAAGGACAGCAAGAAGATCGCTCTAGATCCCTCCGACTCAACCAAGTTCGTTGTAGTCGGAGCTGGACTCAGCGATAAATAGGAAAGCGTGCTCATCGAGTTTCTCCGTGAGAATCGGGACATCTTTGCATGGTCTCCACAAGACATGCCTGGTGTGCCGAGAGAACTCGCCGAGCACAAGTTGCACATTCGGCCAGGTTCGAAGCCGGTCAAGCAACCCTTGAGACGTTTTTCTGAAGACAAGAGAAGGGCAATCGGCGAAGAGGTTGCGAAGCTGCAGGCTGCAGGTTTCATCATGGAAGTATTTTATCCCGAGTGGCTGGCAAATCCAGTCCTCGTCATGAAGAAGAACAAGACCTGGCGCATGTGTATAGATTACACCTGCCTGAACAAGGCATGCCCAAAAGATCCGTTTGCTCTGCCCGTATTGATCAAGTGATTGATTCTACGGCCGGCTGTGAGCTGCTGTCCTTTCTGGATGCTACCGCTGGATATCACCAGATCAAACTGGCTGTGGAGGATCAGATAAAAACTGCATTCATAACCCCTTTCGGGGCCTATTGCTATATCACCATGCCATTTGGTCTGAAGAATGGAGGAGCTACTTATCAGCGCACGATTCAGAGATGCACACACTCTCAGCTCGGCAGAAATCTCCATGTTTACGTGGACGACTTAGTGGTGAAGTCGGCAAAGGGAATCACGCTATTGGACGACCTCAAGGAAACATTCGCAAACTTGAGAACTTATCAGATCAAGCTCAACTCGGAGAAATGCGTGTTTGGAGTCCAAGCCGGCAAGCTCTTGGGGTTTCTCGTTTCCGAGAGGGGAATCGAATGCAACCCCGAGAAGATAGCTGCAATAGAGCGCATGGAACAGCCCAAAACCCTGAAGCAGGTGCAGAAGTTCACCGGTTGCCTCGCATCCCTCAGCCGATTTCTCAGTCGGCTGGGTGAAAAAGCAATCCCGTTGTACCAGTTGATGAAGAAGACGGAGAAGTTCACCTGGACCCCTCAAGCAAGTGAAGCATTCCGAGAACTCAAGCGCATGCTCTCCACGGCACCGATTATGGCTGCCCCGATTGAGAAGGAGCCAATGATGTTATACATTGCGGCAACCAATCGGGTGATCAGCGCAGTTATGGTGGTGGAGCGGCCCGAGAAGGACAAGGCACAGCAAATTCAGCGTCCAGTGTACTATATCAGCGAAGTGCTCTCGGCATCCAAGCAGAACTACCCTCACTATCAGAAGATGTGCTATGGAGTGTACATGGCAGCCAAGAGGTTGAAGCCATACTTTCAAGCCCACTTAATCACCGTCGTTAGTTCGGCTCCGTTGGCCGACATTATGGGAAGCAGAGATGCAACCGGAAGAGTGGCAAAATGGGCAATCGAAGTCGCTAGTCATGGCATCCAATATGAACCGAGAACGGCAATCAAGTCACAAGCGCTAGCCGATTTCCTAGTGGACTGGGCTGAAACCCAGTACATGCCGCAGCTCCCAATGTCGGATCTCTGGCGAATGCACTTTGATGGTTCCAAAATGAAAAATGGCCTAGGGGCTGGTGTGGTACTCACTTCACCAAGAGGAGATCAACTACAATATGTGCTCCAGATTCACTTCGCAGCATCAAATAATGTCGCTGAATACGAAGCTCTTGTGCATGGTATCAAGCTTGCCAAGAGGATCGGTATTCAGAATATTGAGTGCTTTGGTGACTCTGACCTGGTTGTACAGCAATGCTCGGGCACTTGGGATGCAAAGGATGCTAACATGGAAAGTTGCCGTTTCCTGGTGCAGCAGATCAGTGGATACTTTGAAGGTTGCGAGTTCCATCATGTGCCAAGAGCAAACAATGAGGCAGCAGATGCGTTGTCCAAACTCGGCTCCACAAGGCAAGCAATCCCACCAGGCGTATCTATGGAGCACATCAAGAAGCCATCCATCATACCATCCCCGGAGTCCGAGTCCATTTTTATCTTGGAGACCGATCTTGAAGCGTTGAGAAAGGCAAAAGAAGTTCAACCGGCCAAACCTGCAACCGTGAAGAAGCAATCCAACGCCCAGGGTGTCTCAGCAACAGCACCAGGGGCTGCCGATTGCGAGCCAGGGGCTGCAGAGGAACAGAAGAGCAAAGCCAAAGAGAAACAAGCAGAGGCTGCGCCAGAAGGCACAACCTCTGAAGAGCCAATGACATCAGAAATTGCCGATTGCAATGACGAAGCTCCAGCTCCAGCCGAGAAGTCGGCACCAGGGGCTGCCGAATGCGTGCTAGGCGCCGCAGTCGGCAGTTCAGAAGCAGAGATAGAAATGGCAGACGTCCAAGAAGCCGAGATCCAGGAGGCCAGTGGTCAAGAAACTGAGATCCAAGAAGAAGTCCCACCTCAGCATGCGGTGATAATGGTAGTGGTCAGTGCACCATCATGGGCACAGCCGATCAGAGATTTCCTAGCAGATGGAGTCCTTCCAGAAGACTTGGCAGAGTCAAGGCAAATCAGCCGCCGATCTTGGGCATACACAATAATCCACAATGAGCTAGTGCGCAAGAGTGCAACTGGTATCCTCCAGAGATGTGTACAAGAGGACAGAGGCTTGGAGCTACTCAGAGACATTCATCAGGGGGAATGCGGTCATCATGCATCAGCAAAGGCAATCGCCAGCAAAGCTTTCCGGCATGGTTTCTACTGGCCGACTGCGCTGGCAGCGGCTGAGAATTTAGTGAAGTACTGCAAGGGATGCCAGCGGTTCAAAGCAAAGAGTCATCAGCCTGCATCGGCACTGAAGACAATCCCAATAGCATGGCCATTTGCAGTATGGGGTTTGGACATGGTTGGACCATTCAAGAGAGCTCGCAGTGGCATGACACATCTTCTAGTTGTAGTGGACAAGTTTACCAAGTGGATTGAAGCTAGACCGATCAAGAAGCTGGATGGTCCGACTGCGGTTCGTTTTGTGGCTGGCATTGTCTGCAGATATGGTGTGCCTAACAACATCATCACCGACAACGGCACAAATTTTGCGAAGGGTGCACTGACTCGATATGCATCTCAACAAGGCATTCGGCTTGATCTAGCATCTGTGGCGCACCCGCAATACAACGGTCCAGTCGAAAGAGCAAACGGACTAATCCTATCGGGTATCAGGCCCATATTGGTAGAGCCACTTGAGAGGGCACCCGGAGCATGGATTGAGGAGCTCCCCGCAGTACTATTCAGTCTGAGGACCACACTAAATAGGTTGACTGGATTCACTCCCTTCTTCTTGGTGTACGGTTCAGAAGCAGTCATCCCATCCGACATCGAGTTCGATTCACCTCGGCATGCCCTATACAACGAAGAAGAAGCCAGATTGGCGCGAGAAGACGGCATCGACCTCAAAGAAGAAGCTTGCCTGTTGGCCTTGTCCAGGTCAGCAGTCTATCAGCAGAAGTTGCGGCACTACCACAGCAAGAAGATTCGTCCTCTCGCTTTCCGAGAGGGAGACATGGTGCTACACCGAATCCAGAAGTCAGACGGACAGCACAAGCTCTCCTCACACTGGGAAGGGCCATTCGTCATCAGCCGAGCGCTCAAGAACAACTCCTATTATCTGATCGACTGCACCAAGGGCACTAAGCACAAGGACACATCAGGAGCGGAGATGGAGCGGCCGTGGAACGCCGAGTTGTTATGTCCGTTCTATAGCTGAGCAGCAGAAACTTATGTAAGCCATTCGGCAAGCAAGCAGTAAAAGTTATCATGCCTCTGAAAATGAGCATTCGATTATCTTGGCATAATTTCATTCGAAGCGCTAGCCTCAATCGGCGACGCGCAGTCATACCCGAGGTATGTATAACACACCCGGGGACTGACCGACTACGAGGCCAAGCGAATAGGCCATCGAGGCACGGGGACTGCGGGCTGGCACTCAACTCGGCACTCAGCTCAAGCGCAAACCACTAAAAGGTTTGCGGCATTGAGAAGGGTCGTATTTGAGGCAGTTGGCAGTACGAATCCCCGGGAAACAATTCTAAACGCGCCACTAAGGGCATATTCGATAAAACAAAGTTGCCGAGTGCGCCGCGACCCAGGGCATCGGACCTGATAGCACGCAATCGGCGCCTACTGTCGCAGAATCCTTTGCGTTAAATCTTGTCGTGTAAAAAAAAGAAAATACTTATCGAACCTTGGCTGGTAAGCTACCGTTGATCCGATTGTGGACCGCATGACGGCAGCAAGGTGGACACGGTAGACATCCCCAAGTGCAGCCGATAAAGGAAACCGACAAAGACACAAAGTTGATCGCACAAATGAAAGCAAAGATCAAGCAATTGGATTGCATCAAAAATAGCAGGCCCAAGGCCGAATAAGTGCATTACATCGAAGTCACACCCAGTGGGTGTCGGCAGAATTAAAATTGTGTCTTACAAAATAAGATAAAACCGATCAAGTATCGGCAGGCTTTAGCAAGTAACATAGTTGGAAGCATGGCTCAGGAAGTCCGAGGCACTGAGCTAGAAGACGGAGCAGTCGGGTCCGATTGCGCTTCAGAGGTTGTGGCACCAGTTTGCTTGGATCTTGGAGATGTCTGAGATGAGCCGCTATCAGAGAGCTCCTCGGCCAAGCCAGAGATTGAAGGTGCAGCAAGCGGATTCCCTCCTTCGTCGAGATACGGAGTGTACTCGTATGGAGAGAACCAGTTCACCACAGAGCTGGCTAGCCGGTTTACTTCGGTGTAGGTTTTCTCAAGCAGATCAGAGGCATTATCTCGGAGGCTGTAGAGTTGGGAGAGCTTCACCTGAGGGTACCAGCTTAGCACAGTCTGAAGGGCGGTCTCCGCACCAGTCCGACCTGCAGAATTCAGCAGGACGTCGATCCGATGTGGGATGGCCTTAAGGAGAGTCCGAGTTTGTTCAGTGGTAGCATTCGGAGCTTCCCCTTTGTCAGAATCCTCTTCATCCTGCGCGTCAGCCTTGGGGGAACCGGCGGAGGAGCCAGCGGCGTTCTTCATCTTCTGGAGTCCGACCTTGAGCTCAATCGGCGACCACAATGATTCAGCAATCTTCAGGATGCCGAGCTTGAAGGACAAGGCAACGCCCTTGATAACAGGAATGCGGGCTTCAGTGCCAATCAGGTACTCGTGCCGAGTCCAGACGTTGTCCTCAAGTTGGCAGGTCCCTCCTGCGGCAACGGTCTCTTCTCGGGATTTGGCTACGGCTGCGTAGGCAGCTGCTTCAGACTCGGGACAAGCTTCTGCATCACGAAAAGGAAGCATTATCAACCAGATAAAAGAGAAGAGCAATCGGAAAATGCACTCGGACGCAGGAAACACTCACCGCTAAGGAGGACGTCCATCTCGGTCATGGTGTCGCGGAAGCCTTTGGCTCGGCGGCGCAGTCGGGTGGTCTCTTCGTAATTGCGTTTCTCCAACTCTTCAAATTTGGCGACGTGTTCATCACGATCTCGCCGAATGGAATCACGTGCAGCCACCGCTTCATCCCTTTCAGCTTGCAAGGCTTCTCGGGCGGCGACGGCAGCATCTCGCTCGGCAAGGAGACCATCACCGGTGGCCGTCAAGGCAGCTATGTCGGCCAGATGTTTTCTCTCGAGGGCAGCCATTTCAGAGCGAAGGCCTTGGATAGTCCGATTTAGATCGGTTTCTACCCCCTGCAGTCGGAACGTTTCTTCCCTGGCTTTGGCGAGGGCCGGGACATGTTGGTTGAGTTCTGCAGTCAATTCAGTAATTCGGCCCTGAAGGTCATCTATCATGGGAATAGAAGCTAGAGGAAAGCATAAAGGATATGAGTGCAAGAGTAATTGTTAATCGGAAAGAAAACATAAATAGTATAGAGGTTACCTTTCAGTTTAGCGATCTCGGCCGATTGATTGTTGACCTGCAGCTGGGCCTGGGCGAGAGTTCGGAGGCTGGCAGTGTAAGCATCAAGAAGCTTTTCGAAGACCTCGCATTTTTCTTCCATAACAGCCTGAGAAGAACAGCAAGACTGAGTTAGAGACACTGCAAAAAGCATGAAAGATCCGAACCGATTGCAACCAATCGGCCCGAATCTCGGGGACTACACCCAATGGGTGCGCTTGCGCGCACCCACTGGAAGGAAAGTCTCCCGATTGAGGAAGGCAAACGATAAAGCAAAAGGTGTTAAAGATCCAAACCGATTGCAACCAATCGGCCCGAATCTCGGGGACTACACCCAGTGGGTGCGCTTGCGCGCACCCACCGGAAGGAAAGTCTCCCGATTGAGGAAGGCAAACGATAAAGCAAAAGGTGTTAAAGATCCAAACCGATTGCAACCAATCGGCCCGAATCTCGGGGACTACACCCAGTGGGTGCGCTTGCGCGCACCCACCGGAAGGAAAGCCTCCCGAGTAAAGGAAAGACATAAAAGGGAAGTCAAAAGTTACCGTATGATGAGAGGTGAGCTGTTGGAGGTCCCGAGCAAGGGCACCGGCAAAGTTATTCACCCGGCTCAGAGCAGTCGTCACAGGATCTTGAGGACGATGCGAGGCATCAGCCTCGGTGCCGACGTGACGGGCGCAAGAGTACTCGGCCCGGAACTGGTCCACCGAGCGCATAAGAATGTCCGACGCAGAGGAGGTCGGCGTTGGCGTTGAAGCTTGAATGATGGTGGAGGCAGAAGTAGTGAGGGTTGGCGCCACCGGCGTCACTTGAGGGCCAGAGGCACCCGGTTGCGGCGGCGGCGCAACCGGACGAGTTGGAGCGGAGGTGATAACGATGACTGGTGGCAAGGTCGTCGTCGTCGGTGGTGCGGATAGTACAACCGATGGTACAGTGGTGGCAATCGGCGACGGGGTCGTCACCATCGGCGGCTCGGATGCGATAGTAGAAGCAGGTGTAGTCGTGGCAGGGTAGGCCGAGGTGGAGCGGCGTGGAGGAGACGGGGCAATCGGATCGACCGATTGCGGTCCTCTGCCACCAGGAGCCACCTGGTCAGCTGCATGTTTGGAAGACTTTGAGGCAAGGGTGGAAGAAGAGGTCTTCTGAGTCGTCGCGAGGCGAGCCTTCTTGGCGGCGCGCTCGGCGTCCTTGGAGGAGTGATGAGAAGCAGTCGGCTGTTTGTGGACGGCGGCAGCAGAGGCAGCAGGTGAGACGACGGCGCTGGCACGAACCGGAACGCCAGTGTCGACATCGTCAAGCCCAATCGGCTCCCTGAAAGAAGAAAGAAGAGGAGGATCAGTATAAGCAAAGACAGTGAAATGCAAGGCACAAGGACAGAAGCATACCCGATTGTTCTTGTGCGCCAGAGGGCACTCGGCATCGCAGCGGAGCGACGTTCAGCGGCACCTGAGCAGTCGGCCTCCGGGTAGTCGTCTCCTGGGCCTGTTTGCCCTTGCTGGCAATCGGCGTGGCTTTCGCAACCTTGCTGGGGGCCATACCAGCGGAGGAGCTGGTGGTCGAGGTGCGCTTTGCCGGCACCTTTGGAGGTTTGGCACGAGGAGCTGCATCAGAATCATCAGCCTTTGAGACACTGCCATCATCACTCCATTCGGCCAAAAATTGCTCAAGGGAAGGGTCAGGCGTACCCCTTTGAGCTGGCGGCCGGGTGTCGGTCCTCGGAGGGTTGGAGGCCTCGGCATCATCGTCGTCGGCATCCATGGAGTCGGAGGACTCTCCGGAGGGCTCGCTATCATCTTCGTCATCATCATCACCGGACTCGGCGGAAGGAATCTCGCCGTTATACTCGAAATCGGCGGAGTCCTCCTCCGCGCGATCGGGGGCGTACACGCCAGCTTCCTGGCCATCTTCCATTAAGTCGGACTGAATAAAATGCTGGAAAGAAAATAGAAGTGATCAGAAAATCAATCGGAAGAAAAAAGCAATCGGAAGAAAGAGCAATCGGGGCACACCACAGGCGGCTACTGCTGGCGAGTGACACAATCAAGCCCGAAGCAGAAGGGGTCAGGCAATGGGCTAGATGTAATAGCCTTCACTCGGGAGCAGAGATCTTCTTTCTTCACCCGCCACGTGCAGAGCCGAGTGGGATCCCGAAGACCCGACATGTCGCAGAGGCGGTGCACTCGGCGCTGCAGGGGGAGGATCCGAGCTTGAAGCCAAGCAGCTACCAGGTCGGTTGAGAGGAGTCCTTCGTGCTCCAGCTGGGCGACCCTGGCAACCTGGGCATCGACATCACAGTCTCCGACGCCATACTTCAGCGACCATTGGTGCTTGTCAGTCGGTCGGGCGAGGGAGAACTCGGGCAGATTCAGGAGATCGGGCCCTTGGTCAGGTGACTGTACGTAGAAGAATGAGGTCTGCCAATTTTTGCATGATTGGACGATCTCGGGACTCTTGTACTTCGGCTTGCCGGCTGCGACAAGGCAACTGCCGCAGTCGGTCATGTCAGTCGGGTACGTGGGTTCGCCGCCTTCGATGGTGGAGGGCACCACAGTTCCCGTCCGAGCGTTGTGAGATCGGAGATTGAAGAATCGCTTCCAGAGAGCGACGCTGGGACGGCAGCCGAGATACCCTTTGCAGAGTGTCACGAAACCGGAGAGAATCATGATGAAGTTGGCGGCGAGATGGTGCGGTTGCAGTCGGTGGAAATCAAGGAACCCGCGGAAGAAGGTGCTGGCGGGAAGGCCGAATCCACGCTCGAAGTGAGCAAGGAACACGACTCTCTCGCCAGCGCGCGCGCTGGGCACGACCTCGGCGCCGGGAATGCGCCACTCGACCTCCGCAGGCATCTTCCGGGCGCGAATCAGGGACTCAACGGCGCCGGCGGTAGCCTGAGAACCTTTCCAGCACCCGCGGCTCTCCTGGGAGATGTCTCGCCGTGGCGCCATGACGTTCGCGGGCGGGGAGAAGAAGAGAGAAAAAGAGGGAGGCAGAGTGCGAGAGCAGCGGCGAAAGGTTACCGCGGAGGCAGCGGAAGTAGCAGAGAGCACAAGTTGGTGGCCGGAGCAGATCCAAGGGACAGAGGTCCGCGGCAGAGAGCTTGGCGTGGAGCTGCAATGGCGCAGAGGAGAGAGGGCTAGAGGTTGAAGATGGCGTCTGGGAGAAGGAAGAGGCGAAGGCCCTCCCCTGTGGCTTATATGGGCGGCGGGGGAGGGAAGTGGGATGCGTCTGCGGCTGTGTGGCTCGGTGTGGCCTAGGGCACAGGAAGGGCAACCGGCAAACCAGCGCAAAGGATCCTGGCGCAAAAGGCGAGGCGTGCGACGTGGGGGTCAGGCCCTGCAGTTATGTCAAGTCGCGTGTGGGTCATGGGTCCCAGCTCATTGATCACATCCCGGAAGAATCGGAGGTAACCGTTGGAACTAAATCAGCGAAAGATATCCTTCTCGAAAAGTGAAGACACGAATGGGGAGCGAACCAGATCCAATCGGACGAAAAGTTGGTCGGCCAAGTGTGATCTCCGAGTCGGTCGGTGAACTCGGAATGACGCACTCGGTGAAGCCATAACAATCGGAGGACATCAAGAGAAATTAAAAACTGCAAAGGCCCCGAGGTCAAGTAACCGAGGGACCTTTACAGCTTTGCGGGCTACTGTCGGGGGACCGGTACCCGGGTAGGCTAACCCAAGCGGAAGCAATCTTTCAAGACTAGGATGGACCGATTGGACCGCAGCTGGGCCGAGCTGGGCAGATGTACGACCGATTGCTCCAAGGCAATCAGCCGTATCAAGTGCCAGCAGTCGGCCCAGGCGCAATCGGACCAACCTTCGTTCACCAAGACGATCATCCGATTGGTCCGCAGCTGGTCCGAGGTTGATACCTGGAAGGTCGATTGCCCAGAGCAATCGACTTTGCCAGGTACCACCAGTCGGTCCAGGCGCAATCGGAACCACCTAATACCCAGTCGGGGGTATGATTACGAGGTCACAAATGCCATATCCCCAGATATCCGGATGGCAGGAAGGCCAGGTCATGTCAAAGATCTGGGGGAGATACGGTGTCGTCCTCTCCGCCGATTCCTCGGACAGGCCGACAAGACCGCACCCCCTAGCTCCACTGTTCATCCCTACGCTCTACGAGTCTACAGCATGGGCCGCCGCTCGTAGGTTCCGGATCAGCCGGAGAGGAGCAGTCGGTGGGCCCAGGCCGATTAGAGGATGACAACTGGGCCCATTCGGCGATGAAGTTACAGAAGTACCCTGGGCTCACACTATAAGAGCCAGGGTACCCCTCCTGCGTGAGGGAGAGAGGAACCCAGACCACCATTACTGACCTTCCCCTCAGCTCGCTCACTGCTTGTAGTTACTCCTCAGGGAAGCAGGAGAGAGCCTTGCCCACGGCGGCAGCGCTCACCTTCCCCTGAGAAGAGAAGCAGTTATTGTAGCCAGAGCATTGATATATAAGAGACAAGAAGGAGTAGGGGTGTTATCTCTCCGGAGAGCCCCGAACCTGGGTACATCGTGGTGTCCTCCACCGTGTTTGTGCCCAACCCGATTCCGGCACCATAGACATTCTCTCCCTCGCGTCTTCCCCTCACTTTAGCCATCCCATGGCATCTGGCGTCACATATCGACGACAGTCACCCCCGACATGGAAATTTTTAAAATATTTTTTCTGGAATTTTTCTGACAACCTCACTGTTAAAAAAAATTTGAAGTTCAAAAAGCTGCAAAACTCTCTGAAAACTTGAAGCAATGATTAGAGTTGTGAAGTTTCAAAAACATATAAACTTGGTACAGCAAGGAGAATAAAAGCTAAAGCAAATGAAAACTTAACAAGCTCCACTTTTTACCTATATAAAACATGCTTACCAGCAAGGTTGATCAAGTCTTACCAACAAACCGGTGATATATAAAGCAAAAAGTCTCACCTCTTATGAAGTGGTCATTGTACCTTTACTTTAATGGACATTGTCCCCACCATGATGGTTTTGTATTTGTGGTGCATATGTAGAGGACAATCCCATTCTCCAATCTTCACGGTCTCGATATTCTCTATAGAGTTGAGGCCATGCCTCTTTTCAATCTTCTTCAGAAAATATACCGTGTGTTCTTTGTCATTCACGTTGAAAGTAACCTTTCCTTTATTGCAATCAATAATAGCACATGCGGTGTTAAAAAAAGGTCTACCAAGAATAATAGACATGCTCCCATCCTCGGGCATGTCAAGCACAACAAAATCAGTAAGGATTAAACAATTAGCAACTTCAACCGGAACATCCTCACAAATACCTATGGGAACGGTTGTTGACTTGTCAGCCATCTGAAGAGAGATATCTGTAGGGATTAGTTTTTCTAAACATAATCTCTTATAAAGGGAAAAGGGAATAACGCTCACCCTTGCTCCAAGATCACATTAAGCGGTCCTAACATAATTATTCTTTATGGAACAAGGAATGGTGGGTATACCTGGATCACCAAGCTTCTCAGGAATCTTGCCACTAAAAGAGTAGTTAGAAAGCATAGTAGTTATTGCTTCATTAGGAACTTTTCTTTTAATAGTAACAATATCTTTCATATATCTCGAATAAGGAGGTAACTTAATAGCATCAGTCAAAGGAATTTGAAGAAAAAGCGGTTTCATCCACTCACAAAACTTATTGTAATGCTCTTCTTCTTTGGTTTTGAGAGACTTACCTGGAAAGGGCATAGGTTTCTGTACCCATGGTTCTTGTTCCTTCCCATGTCTTCTTGCGATGAAGTCTTCTCTAGTGTATTTCTTGCGTTTGTCGGGTGCTTCCTCTTCTCGAGCCTCGGGTGGATCATTCTTTTCACTATCCTTTTCAGGCTCAGCACCGTCTTCAGTCTCAGCATCGGAGGTAGATATACTATTTGGATCATTGGAATTGTCAGCTTCTTTGTGCTTCTTCTTCTTCTTCGGAGAACTAACAATTTCTTCTTCCTGCATTTGAGAATCTTGCTCGATCCTCTTCGGATGCCCTTCTGGATAGAGAGGATCTTGAGTGCTAGTTCCTCCTCGGGTTTTAATCCCGAAGGCCTGTATATCCTGTTTGGCATTGTTAGCAAGCAAATCTTTTTGCACATTAGAAATTTGTTCAAGCTGAGTTTGAACCATATGAAAATGCTTCACAAGACATTTAACATCATTAACTGTTCTACCTAGATCATCAAGAAAACTTTTGATAGCAAGGGAATTATCATGCAACTGACTTTGTATCCTCTCAATAAAGTGATTTTGTTTCATAATAAAATTATCAAGCTCATCTAAACATTGATCAGGAGGTTTACCATGGGGGATGTCACTTGCATTGAAATCTAAAAGAGAGTGTACCTCTACCATAGGAGGGTGAGTGGTAGGCTCACACAACTTCTCAATAGGGGGTAGATTCTTCTCGTCTTCAGTTTTAATACCCTTCTCTTTAATTGACTTCCTTGCTTCTTGCATGTCTTCGGGGCTTAGGACAAGCATGCCCCTCTTCTTTGGTGGTGGAGGTGGTTTAGGGACGGACCAATCTTTGTGGTTCTTGGCAATCTTGCCCATTAGTTCTTCTGCATCGCCCGATGTTCTTTTCCTGAAAACACAACCAGCACAACTGTCCAAGTAGGATCTAGATTCATCAGTTAGACCGGCATAAAATATATCAATCAATTCATTTTTAGGGACTCCATGTCCCGGTCTAGCCTGGATCAGACTGCAATACCTCCCCCAAGCTTTAGGAAGGTTCTCATCCTGCAACTGTTTAAAGTTATAAATTTTTCGTAAAGCAGCATGTTGCATATGAGCTGGAAAATACTTATCAACAAAAGATTGAGCTAAGTCTTGAGGACTCCTAATAGAACCACATGGTAGTGCATCGTACCATGATTTAGCACCTTCCTTTAAAGAAAAAGGAAAAAGCTTAGTAACATAGAAGTTTCGTATCTTCTCATATGTAGTAAACAAGCCACCTAACTCAGTGAGTTTAGTCAGGTGTGCAATAGCATCATCATTTTCTCTGCCATAAAAGGGGTCAGCTTCAACCATAGATATAAGTGAAAGATCAACAGAGAAGTTATAATCAGGATCATTGATGCATATAGGCAACGTAGCAAAAGTAGGATCAGGTACAGTCTTGTTCTTCAAAGAATGTTTCTCGAGCAGCTTCTTAATAGCATCAGGGTCAGAGTCGTTAAACTCTGTTAGCTCCCTGCATAAATCATCATCAAGTATAATATAATCATCATCAAGGAGTCTCTCCTTGAGTTTACTCAGATCAGGATAAGTGTAAGTCCCATCAAAAGGATAGCAAGTATCGGGAATTTCAATCCCAGATTTCTTGGCAGCAGCAGCAATCTGTTTCTCAAGAGCGTGACTAAGTGAACCAATATCATCAAGAGTAGTAGAAGCATCATCAAAAGTATCGGACATAGTAACAGATTCAGTAGAAGCATCATGTGGTGGCGGTGAAGCAAACTTGCTCATAACTGAAGGCGAATCAAGTGTAGCACTAGTGTTCAGAACAGTACCTTTTCTAGTTCGGGATGGTAAGATCGGAACCTTGGGGTCTTCTTTCTTACCCATAGCGGATAAATTGCAGCAGGTAAAATACTTCAAGTAGACTTGTGAATAAAGCCAGGCGCTCCCCGGCAACGGCGCCAGAAAACAGGCTTGATTACCCACAACTATAGGGGATCGAGATAGTCTTCGCGGGTAAGATAACCCAATTTATTGATTCGACTCAAGGGGAACCAAAGAATATCCAAAAGCTTTAACAGTGGAGTTGTCAGTTCCACCGCAGCTGAGATACACTTACTTGCAACAAGATATTAATAGTAACTGCGATAATAGTGGTAGTGACGATAGCAACGGTAATAGTAACAGCAAAAGTAAACAACTAGTAACCAGCAGAATTAAAACACTGTAAGCTAGGGAGATGGATGGTTGGGCGCTGCATGGATAAGACACATCATGTAATCAACTTGGGGCAAAGCACAAAGAAAAGCAAAGTTCATCTAGGCATAAATCAAACATCAGGCATGTATCCCACAGGTAGTTGTACGTGCTTGCAATAAGAACTTGCACAACATCTTTTGTCCTACCATCCCGCTACGAACGGGGCCAAAAGGAACTTATGGAGATTAAGGTGCTCCTGTCAAAGAGCACCGGAACAAAGCATTAACAATCAATGGATACATGGAATCCCCAAATTATAGTCCATCCCCTTTGGTGTCCCAAGCTGTCACTTTTGGGATCGCCGGTTCCGGACCATAACAGGTGCAAACAACTCATAGATAGGATCAAGAACACAAACATATTCTTGAAAACATAAAGGGTTCAGATCTGAAATCATGGCACTTGGGCCCAAAGTGACAAGCATTAAGAACACCAAGTTGAAGTAAATATGATAAACACCAATCTAGATGAAAGGCAATATGCCCCCAACAATATGATAAACTATTACATGATATAACTCATCCAATCCCTACCATCCCCTTTGCCTACAACAGGGAATTACTCACACATGGATGGAGAAGTCATGGATGGAGGATGGAGTGGTGATGGTGATGACGATGGCGATGATCTCCCCTCTCCGGAGGCCAAAACAACCTCCAGATTAGCCCTCCCGGAGAAGAACAGAGGGTGGCGGCGGCTCCGCGACGAGAATTGGGAAAACGACTTCTGTTCTGGGGTTTTCGCGTCACGGGAATAAATAGGAGCGTCGATAGGGCACCAAAGGAGGGGGGAGCCCCCCAGGCGGCCAGAGGGCACGGCCCCACCCCTGGCCGCGCCAGGGGGCGCCTGGGGCCCCCAGGACTCCCCTCTGGTCCCACTTCTGGCATCTGGCTCCTTCGGGTGCGTGGATTTTCTTGTATTTTTCTAGGAATTTTCTGGGACGTCCAAAAATCCATTTTCCCGCGCACAATAAAACCATACAAACAGCTCTGCTGAAAACAGCGTTAGTCCGGGTTAGTTTCGTCCAAATCATGCAAGAATGAGGGCAAAACAATAGCAAAAGTGTTTGGAAAAGTAGATACGCTTGAGACGTATCATATCTTCACCGAGAGAAATTTGCCGCTATCCTACATCTCACCTTTCACTTGGGGTAACCAACGAGGAGAGATATCAATACCCACGGAGGATGTTCGACACCACGGCAACATGAGTAATGATGATCTTTTCCAATTATGTGGGGCGGCTGACTCGTGGAGACATTCACTGTTAGATTGTCCTATGGCTCGATGCATGTGGGCACTGAATGATGAAAGCATCACGTAGAGGGTGGCCAACACAAGGATGCCGAATGCAAAGCTATGGATCTTTCAGCTTATGGATTGGCTTAATCACATGGAGTTCATCAATGTCGCAGTCACACTCTGGGCTATCTGGACAACGAGGCGGAAGTCTATACATGAAGAAATCTTCCAAAGCCCACATGCTACACACTCTTTTGTAGCAAGGTTAATCGCGGAATTGCAGAATGTGAAACAATTCAAGTCAACATCAAGTGCTCCAGTAGGACGGCCCATATCGCATGTGGGAGCTCCGTCCTCTTCGTCATCTCGGCGACACTTGGGTTCTTTTGGAAGTAAACCTCCGGCGGGGTTCTGCAAGATCAAGGTGGAAGCCTATTTTGATGCACAACTCTCCAAATGTGTTGTTGCAGCAATCTGCAGGGATGGATAGGGGAAGTTCATGGGCTCAAGTGCTTTGGTGATCAACGGCTTGTACAACAGGACGGCTGCTAAAGCTATCGCATGTCGCGAGGGGATGGCCCTAGCAGAAGACCTGTTCATTACGGATTTCGTCATCGCATCGGACTCAAAGCAAGTGATCAACAATATCCACTAATGCTCTGGTGGTTTACATGGCAACATCATTAGGGAAATCAATAGTAGAAAAACGTTATTTCATGCTTGCAGGTTTATTTTAGATTCTAGTTTACTAATTTCGGATGCTCAGAAAATTGCAAAATTCTTTAGCGGACTTGATCAGGGTCGCCATGTGTGGCTTACCCATCCTCACGACCCAATTTGTATATCTCTTGGTGCAAATAATGAATAATAAACCTAGTGGTTATGCCTCAAAAAAAAACCAACAAAGCACCTTCTAAAAAACTGATAAGTGTCTTACGTAAGCTCAGGCAGATTCGATCTGAACTTTTTTCTTTCATTTTCTAGTTTTTAAAATATTTATCTTTTAAATAAAAATTTGATTAAAATTCTGTTCGTATCATTAAATCGGATATTGATAACATTTTTTTCAAGTAAAAAGTGTCATGTTTATTAAATTGACATGTTATTTACACTGAAATTACCGTGATGTATTTCAACTATGTTTTTATACGTTTTCTTCTATTTGTAATGTAAAATTATCATGGTTCATAAAATAAAACTTCAAAAACTTGCCATGGAAAAACACATGTTTATTTGCCATGGAAAAAACATATCTTAAATTGCCATGAAAAATAATATATTAAATTTATCATAAATACAAAAAGGAAATAGTTTGACATAGATAGATTTTTTTATTGGTCTATAGAGTAGATTTGCCATGAACACGGAAAAAGAGTCGCCACCGTCGCGACACCATACCGCCGATAACCGCTTCACCTGACCCACAATCCCCCTCCCTCGACCACCGCACATCCACACACCATCGATAGCCATGTCCAACATTTTCAATAAAAAATTCCATATATTGTCCCACATATAAGAATTGTCATGTCGTACGAATAAGAATTGACATGTCCTATAAATAAGAATTACCATGCCAAATGAATAAGAACTGTCATGTCCTATATAAATAAGAATTACCATATCAAATGAATAAGAATTGACATGCCCTACGAATAAGAATTGACATGTCCTATGAATAAGAATTGCCATGTTCAACAAAATAAGAATTTGCTATGAACGATTAGGAAAAGAAAAATACTTTGAATTTGAAATATGCAATTTCTGCACATGTAAAAGATCCATCGCAATCTATATAAAAAACTAAAAAACTAAAAAATAGGCAAAATAGCCATGGGGTGTGAAAATATATTGCACCAATGTAACCATGGCAAATTTATCTTGTTCTACTATAAAATTCCATGCTTGATATAGTATCATGTCACACATGTAACAATTGTCATGTCCTACGAATAGTAATTGTCACGTTTCATACAGCATCATGTCCCACATGTAAGAATTGTCATGCTTACAAAACAAGAATTGCCATGTTCTACAAATAATAAGTGCCACATTCCATACATTATCATGTCCCACATGTAAGATTTGATATGTACTGCAAATAAAAATCGTCATGTCCTACAAATAAGAAATTGGCATGTCCTATGTAAAATAATTGTCATCTCTCGTAAATAAGAATTGTCATGTCCTATAAATAAGAATTGCCATCGGGGTGTACCATTGTAGATAAAATTTGTCACGGTATCAAAGAAATAAAAATGACATGACCACCGCTCCACACGACCCACATCCCCATTTCCCTGTCTTCGCGCGTCGAGATGCATTAGAGAATCTCCTTAATGTATACGTATCCCAGAAGCTCGTCATGTCGCGCATCACCCTTCACCCACTACCATCGAATATCCGCTCGGGGTCCACGGGCCATCGTCACATCTCTCCAGGGTCCTTGCCAATGAGTGAAAAGTAGTTAAAATACAATGAAAGCTTTAAATATAGAAAAAACTAGATGAAAAAACCATGGCAACTTCAATGTAAACTTTTGGTTAGAAAAAAGTTATCGAAACACATCGATACGAGATCTAGTTTCAAAGTCGTCGTGACGGATTTAATGGTACGAACGAAATTTAATCAGGTTTTTTATTTAAGAGGTAAAATATTTTGAAGTTCAAAAGACGTAAAATAATTGTGCATGCATCCGAATGTCAGGCACTTATCATTATTCTTAATAAATAAGATCTTGTATAACATTACGTATATGTTACTATTCATTACGAAAACAGTAACATAGACTATAACTAGATGATGGCTCGCAACGTTGTTGCGGAACTTTTTTGAAAAATATTTCAGTGAAAATGTTTGGTTAAATGAAGCATGTATATTTGAAACAATAACTTTTGAACTAATATATGAATTTAATATAAATATCGTAATAAAATAAAAATTCCCATGCATGCATGTTGCATGTGAATTTTTATTATGCATAGTGGCATATTGATGTGGGTTTTTGTCATGCATGTTGAATGATGTTGCATGTTGAAAAAAATATGCTAATAGAGGGTGATGTGGCATGCATGATGAGGTGGAGTGTCTGCATGTTAAAAGAATTAATATTAGTGGGAAGCAACTTTTTAAGAACTAGATGATGCCCCGCGCGTTGTTGCGGAATTTTTTTGCAAAATATTTCAGTGAAAATGTTTGCTTAAATGAAGCATGTATATTTGAAACAATAATTTTTGAATTGATATATGGATTTAATATAAATATCATAATAAAATAAAAAAATTCCATGCAACTTTGTTGCATGTGGGTTTTTATTATGCATAGTGGCATATTGAGGTGGGTTTTTCTCATGCATGATGGATGATGAGGTGGCATGCTTGCATGTTGAGAGAAATATGCTAGTGAAGAGTGATGTGGCATGCATGATGAGGTGAAGTGTGTGCATGTTGAGAGAATTGATAGTAGTGGGGAGCAACTTCTTAAGAATGTAAGACGTAAGATGTAAGATATGTGTATGTCAGGGCAAGTCCAACGCGTCGACACATTTGTCCGTTTTCTGTCCGATTTAGTCCGTTTGGGTCGACGCGGACAGAAAACTCGGCCCAACGCGTCGGCGCAAACGGACGCCCGTCCGTTTTTGCCTCCGTTCTGACCCATTCCCGGCCCAACAATGGGGCTGGTTTGCGTCGGCGCGGACGGGCGTGAGCGCCCGCCCTTGTCCTCCCCTGGCCTACTCGTCGGTCACACAGAGCACCACATTTCCCTCCATTCTCTCCAAAACTTCCCGCGCCCTTTCATGGAGAGCGAGCCAAATCTCAGCGGCGTCGCCGGCTCCGCCCCGCCCGAGCCAAGCATCACCACAGCGACCGCGCCAGTCGGCCCGAAGCGCCCGAAGAAACCGAAGAAGGAGTTGACAGAGGCGGAGGCGACGCGGGACCGGGCCTTGCAATCGGCCAAAAGAGCCGACCGCCGCAAAGCCGCGGCCCCCGCCAAAGCCGAGGCTGCGGCGGAAGCCATGGCCGCGCAAGCCAAGGCGGAAGCCATGGCACGCGAGAACGAGGCCATCGCGCAAAAAGCGGCGGCGCGAGCTCTATACATGGCGGGATACGTGCGCGACCCCGCAATTGTGGCCGCGGCCGCTGCTGCCATGGCCGCGGGCTCGTCTACTGCTGTCAAGAGCGGCACTGGATCATCCCAGCGCCCGCGTACATCCGCGACCACGCCGGTGGCGTCGAGCTTGTCGACCACGCCGCATGACACGTCGCCGGAGGTGATGATGCAGCCGTCGGCGTCGATGGGCCCTCCAATGTGCGCCATCGATGTCGACCTCAATGTTGAGCCCGTTGGAGACGAGGGCAGTGGCTCCATGACGGGGAGAAAGCGCCCGAGGGAGTTCTCCATCGACAATTTGCCACCTCCCCGTAAACTGTTCGACGAAATGCCAGTCCCCGAAGAGCTCGCGGAAGCGCCCGGGGGAGAGGCAATCACCGCATACGCCTCTTTGCTCATGGACCGTATCACCTTTGAGGGGCGCGGCGTCGATCTGGACGAGACGCAAAGCCAGGACGACCGCGCCTTCCAGCAAGATGACATGGCGGACGCGGGAGCGGACGCGGACTGCTTTGTGGACGACGACGGTGTCATGCACGGCCCCGGCGCTGAAGAAGAATGGCGCAGCGATGATGGTCTTGACATTGGTGAGGCGCCATTATCATTCATGGACGAGCTCACCCAACAAGCAAGATCACAAAAAAAGAGGGGCCAAAGCATCCGCACCAAGACGTTCACGATCAAAGAAGATGAGTTCATTTGTCATTCTTGGAGGGCTGTTGGCCAAGATCCAAGACCGGCGCGGAGCAAAAAGACTCTGTCTTTTGGCACCGCATTTATGCATACTTTCATGAGCGCAAGATGTTTCCTCCGTATGAAATGGAAAGCAACCGGACGGAGGAATCACTCAAGAAAAGATGGGGGTTGATTCAACTAGAGTGCAACAAGTTTTGCGCCACCCTCGAGACCATCGAAAACCGCCCCGTGAGTGGCGTCGGCGTCGGCGACATGGTATGAACACCTACTGCCTTTATTACATGTACACGCGCATTAAATTGCTGCACTGCAACGCCATGGGCGCGCCCAGCGCATTAAATTGCTGCGGCCAAGCGCGCGCGCTGGGCGCGTTCCCATAGCGCGTCGCATTAATTGTCTATGTTCACTGTGTGTAGACTTTCCAAGCTTTGGAATTTTTCAAAGTTCAACATGGAAACAAGTCATTCACCCTCACCCATTGTTGGAACATCATTGGCAAGTTGCCAAAGTTTAGGGAGCAATATGCTGCCCAAAAGAAGAATGGAGGCCCGTCCGCCATGGTTGATCATGGTGACCCCGAGAAGTGGCCAAGAAGGCAAAAAAAACTCTAAAATCAAAGACAAACGTGAGGCGGCAACACTTACTTTGCAAGAAACCTTGAAAGGTTTAGCCACGAGCAAGGTGGCGAGAGAAGAGAAGAAGCGCCTAGAGAAAGAAGAGCAAATGAAGGCATATCTCGAGATTCAAAAGAAGAAGCTTGAGATCGAAGAGAAGCAAGTGAAGTTTGCCGTGATGACGAAGCAAATGGAGATTATGAAGGTGAACTTGACCACCGTATCTCCAAGGAAGCGGGCATGGTTCGAGAAGATGCAAAATGAAATGCTTGCTTCGGATGATTGATTGGGGACACCAAAGGGATTGGCGTGGACTTTTTTTTTGTTCTAGCGCTGGCATGTGCACCCAGCTTTGAATTCATGACGCGAATTGTGTATTTTTTGTTGCCGGTGCGCGCCCTGGCATTACGCGTCCCGGCATGGCGCGCTGGCATGAGTAAAAAATGCTGCTTTTGTTGGCACGGACAAAATGCGTCTCCGCGTTGGCCGACGCGTCAAAAAAGTCGCGGACAAGTGTCCAAGGGCCAACGCAAATGGACTAAATCCGAACAAATCACGCGTCCGTTTGCGTCGGCGCGTTGAAGTTGCCCTCACTAATCTAAATTACTCTTCTACCCGTAGAAAAAATATAAATTACTCTTCACTACTTACAAGTCCAATCAGGTCATTGATGGGACTGTTTCCGTACTTAAGGATTGTCATCTTCCAGTACAGCACCTCTATCAACCGAGCCACCTCTGTTTTTCTTTTCTTTTTGAGAACGTGCACCTCTGTTGGAGTAGTCAGGATGAATGAAAGATGTTACACACACGACATAATTTGGACGATTTACAGACGACACAGCACATCAACCCGTTCATCCATAGAGCAGAACTGAATAGCACCGTTCAGTCATCCATCGTCCAAACTTCGGCCAGGAACTGTCGTCCGCATAGTAGTTTCGGGGATGAATGCTTGCACAAGACAGCATTAAAGCGGTGCTTATGAGCCCGATTTCTCGAGATTGGTATGTTTCGCGTATTGTGTGGTGTATGAGCTGCAAACTCTAGCTGGCCGGTATCTTTCATTGAATCAAAAGTGGCCTGACCTCCCCATTCAAGTCCTGCCCACAAGATAAAACAGTGCTCCATTTATGCCCGTTATTTAAGTTTGCTTAGCTGCATTGCCCTTCTCCATTCATACGCTCCATAAATTCTTGCAAGGAAATATTTATTGTAGTTGCAGTAGTATTTTATTTTCAGTCTGTGACTATTTGTTTTGATGCTTCAGAGGAATCTCTCCTTTCTTGTGCCTCTTTGGATGGCAGGAACTAGAAAACGTAGGAATACAAAAAAACATATGAATAAGATGTCGCAGCACTATGGATTTCGATATGATCTCAACACCGCGGCGTAGATGGTTCAAAGAAAAGAAACACTATTTTGTAAAAATAAAGAGAGATCAGTGCTATTAAATTTCTCAAAGAGAAAAAATAATATATAAGGATGTTTGAGCTTATGTTTGTCAGTTTGTGTCTGTATGGAATTGTGTCCACGGGGATACTAAGAATTTTACTACCCCAATCTAATTGCCTTATATTGTAAACATTTGTAGGGACTCAAATTCTCTAAAATTCCAATGAAAATCCTACAATCCAAAGAGACCCTAGAAGATTATAACATTTATGGGAACAAAGTTTTTACATAAGTGCCTCTTCCTTGTGTCTATTTCAGGGCAGTTTCATGAAGTGGGATGACTATGAATGCCTTTTTCCAATGGGTGTGTTTAGGTCTCAGTCAACTGAGAATTAATAAAGTCAAGTCTCAGTCAAACGATAGAACATGTAAAAAGATAGAAAAAAATTGCACAAAACTTTACATGCGATCTTAGAAATATAGCATCGATTGAGACTTTAGCAATGCCCTTTTCAAATAGAGGAGCAAACTGAAGAGAAATTCGCAAGGGTATGCAGACGTGGGGGGTACACACCTGACTAGTCATGTCTGGGCACATGATTGTTCCGCGATTCACAAAGTCGTTGGATTCTGCATGAGGACACATCAAGTTTTAAGTTTTAGCTCTAAAAGTTCATTATTTTGTCGTTCTTTCATAGCAAGTTTCAACTGTTGAAACTTGGTGAAATTTTAAAAACCTGAAAAATGTATTTAAAAACAATCTTATTCCAAAGCTCTTGTCACAAGAAATACAAATATGCAAGAAAAACATAATTTAAATTATTGGTTCAAAAATAAAAGGTATCTGAATCTGAAAGCCAAAATAAAATGGTGTTGATGCCTCCGCATCGGCATGCTACAAATCGCCCTTGTAAAATAAAACTAGTGGCTAGGGTGTGTGACCTTGCGTGCCGGCTAAGATGAAGTTGTGCGCTCGTTATCATCTTTTTTTTTTGTAGATTCTCACCTCCATTAAAAAAACTCGACCTTTTTGTGTTTTATGTTGGATTATTAAAGAATTTTGCAAAACAAATATAAAGATAAGATTCGATGCACATGTAACCAAAAATATGTAATATACGGATTACTTTTTTCACCATCCAACATTGTTTGCCATGTGGCATAGCCCTTTGCTCAAACTTTCTTTCCATCTTTATGGGATGTATGACATTACAAGTGGGCAGGGATCCAAAACTCTTTTTTTTTCCTTTGGAAATATGGACTTTGGGACTCATTTGCAGTGGGACTATAACTGCTCCAAAAGCAAGCCGGTAGCCATCTTTTTACTCACTGTACATGACCTGTAAAACATCACTAAGTTCAACTGATGAAGTATGTTCTTATATGTTTTTCTATATAAATTAGTCTTGATTTTAAGCAGTTCAAATAAAGGATGGTACTTCGATATGACTTAATTTCTCTATGATTAAACTTGTACTCCTACGTACTAATAATTTCTTGATACTTGATGGAAGCATAACCCAATAAATAATATTTAATCTTCTTAATTCATTTATGTTCCGTTCCAACTACCCCACACTAGTGGACAGACCCCCATATTGTCCCGGTTCATAAGGGCCTTTGGTCCCGGTTTCACACCCGGGACCAATAACTCGGGACTAATGATGGTCCCGGTTGGCCCACGAACCGGGACCGAAGAGGCTCCACGTGGCCAGGCGCGCAGCGAGAGGGGAGGGGTCATTGGTCCCGGTTGATAGGAAGAACCGGGACCAAAGAGGGGTCATTGGTCCCGGTTGATAGGAAGAACCGGGACCGAAGAGGCTCCATTTTCTGATTTTTTTTCCATTTTATTTATTTTGTTTTCCATTTTATTATTTATTATTTATTGTTTATTGTTTATTGTTTATTATTTATTATTTATTATCTAAGATCATTATGGTTAATCTCAAATCAAATTGACCATCATGGTCAAACTTCCCCAAGGGTCACCCATCCTCACACTACTCCAGTCCCAGCACGCTTAACTTCTCAGTTCCATTCAACACCTACCCCAACTCGCTTAACAGACATTTGTTGATATATGTATCATATCAATCCTATTAAACCTTGTTGATGTCTAGGACCTTGTTGATGTCTATGTTGTGATGAAATTTTAAAAAAAAACTAAACTTCCCGATCGGTTACCTATTATATTTTAAATGTTTTTAAATTATTTTTTTGAAAAAATATATTTCTTTTATAATTTTGAACACACATTTTTTATTTTCGGAGTGACAAAAATGTGGTTTTTTGTGAAGATTCTACCAAATATTTGATGTAAACTTGAACCACTTTATTTTTGTAAAATACTGGACCATATTTTATTTACAATTGACCAAAGTTTCCATGTAATATGGTTTCTATATACCTCTTCTGAAAAAGAAACATTTCCGCAGATTCAGCTGGAACGGGGTCAAATTTGAACTACATGTGCTTGATAGTTTGCTCTTTATTTTTTGAAAAAATCATTTCTAGATACACAAGTAGTCATTTCATCAGGGATCCACCAAGACTTTTGTAAGATTCCACCCCTATCTATTACCGGTCATGCCCTCCGTTTTGACTGCTTTTTGAAATCGACAAAAATAATTCAAAAAAAATAAAAAAATTGTAAAACCTTCGCGTTGCATCCTAATTTATGTCTTAGTAACCATACAAAACAACAAACTTGGAATAAAGCAAATATCTTATAAAAGTCTTTTCAAAATGAGCTATCGAGTATGAAGATTCATGACTTTCAAGCCAAATGACCGATGTTACAGCTAGTTTGAAAGGATAGTTTTCCCAAATGATCTCATATTTTGCACATGTGTGTATATTATACTAGCCCACAAGTTTGCCAAAGGAAGTTTTTATTTTCTTTGCACGAAAAATCCATTTTCCATTTTCCGAGTGACAAAAGTAGGGGTTTTTTGTGCAGGATCTACCAAATATTTGATGTCAACTTGAACCACTTTATTTTTGTAAAATATTAGACCATGTGTTATTTACAATTGACCAAAGTTTCCATGTAATATGGTTTTTATATACCTATTATGAAAAAGAGAAATTTTCGCAGATTCAGCTGGAACGGGGTCAAATTTGAACTACATGTGCTTGATAGTTTGCTCTTTATTTTTTGAAAAAATCATTTCTAGATACAAAACTAGTCATTTCATCAGGGATCCACCAAGACTTTTGTAAGATTCCACCCCTATCTATTACCGGTCATGCTCTCCGTTTTGACTGCTTTTTGAAATCGACAAAAATAATTCAAAAAAAATAAAAAAATTGTAAAACCTTCGCGTTGCATCCTAATTTATGTCTTAGTAACCATACAAAACAACAAACTTGGAATAAAGCAAATATCTTATAAAAGTCTTTTCAAAATGAGCTATCGAGTATGAAGATTCATGACTTTCAAGCCAAATGACCGATGTTACAGCTAGTTTGAAAGGATAGTTTTCCCAAATGATCTCATATTTTGCACATGTGTGTATATTATACTAGCCAACAAGTTTGTCAAAGGAAGTTTTTATTTTCTTTGCACGAAAAATCCATTTTCCATTTTCCGAGTGACAAAAGTAGGGGTTTTTTGTGAAGGATCTACCAAATATTTGATGTCAACTTGAACCACTTTATTTTTGTAAAATATTAGACCATGTGTTATTTACAATTGACCAAAGTTTCCATGTAATATGGTTTTTATATAACTATTCTGAAAAAGAAAATTTTCCGCAGATTCAGTTGGAACGGGGTCAAATTTGAACTACATGTGCGTGATAGTTTGCTCTTTATTTTTTGAAAAAATCATTTCTAGATACAAAACTAGTCATTTCATCAGGGATCCACCAAGACTTTTGTAAGATTCCACCCCTATCTATTACCGGTAATGCCCTCCGTTTTGACTGCTTTTTGAAATCGACAAAAATAATTCAAAAAAAATAAAAAAATTGTAAAACCTTCGCGTTGCATCCTAATTTATGTCTTAGTAACCATACAAAACAAAAAACTTGGAATAAAACAAATATCTTATAAAATTCTTTTCAAAATGAGCTATCGAGTATGAAGATTCATGACTTTCAAGCCAAATGACCGATGTTACAGCTAGTTTGAAAGGATAGTTTTCCCAAATGATCTCATATTTTGCACATGTGTGTATATTATACTAACCAACAAAGTTTGCCAAAGGAAGTTTTTATTTTCTTTGCACGAAAAATCCATTTTCCATTTTCCGAGTGACAAAAGTAGAGGGTTTTTTTGAAGGATCTACCAAATATTTGATGTCAACTTGAACCACTTTATTTTTGTAAAATATTAGACCATGTGTTATTTACAATTGACCAAAGTTTCCATGTAATATGGTTTTTATATACCTATTCTGAAAAAGACAAATTTCCGCAGATTCAGCTGGAACGGGGTCAAATTTGAACTACATGTGCTTGATAGTTTGCTCTTTATTTTTTGAAAAAATAATTTCTAGATACAAAACTAGTCATTTCATCAGGGATCCACCAAGACTTTTGTAAGATTCCACCCCTATCTATTACCGGTCATGCCCTCCGTTTTGACTAGTTTTTGAAATCGACAAAAATAATTCAAAAAAAAATAAAAAAATTGTAAAACCTTCGCGTTGCATCCTAATTTATGTCTTAGTAACCATACAAAACAACAAACTTGGAATAAAGCAAATATCTTATAAAAGTCTTTTCAAAATGAGCTATCGAGTATGAAGATTCATGACTTTCAAGCCAAATGACCGATGTTACAGCTAGTTTGAAATGATAGTTTTCCCAAATGATCTCATATTTTGCACATGTGTGTATATTATACTAGCCAACAAGTTTGCCAAAGAAGTTTTTATTTGCTTTGCACGAAAAATCTATTTTCCATTTTCCGAGTGACAAAAGTAGGGGCTTTTTGTGAAGGATCTACCAAATATTTGATGTCAACTTGAACCACTTTATTTTTGTAAAATATTAGACCATGTGTTATTTAAATGGAGTATATTGCAAATGAATTGCAAATTCAAACTCCAATTTGAATTCAAGTTAGCCAAGTTGTAAATGCTATTGTGTGATCAAAGTAATTCATATTGAACTGTGTATGATATGTCTCTGATGTGCAATTGAAATGTGGTATGTTGCTATGGTTCAAGTTGCACAAGCATTTGAAATGAATTTGATTTAATTCCAATTAATCCAAATAGCAAATGCTACTGGTCCCATTTTAAATTCAACTCAAACATAGTTCAAAGTTGGATATTTGGATAGATTATTTTCTCCTGATCATTTTTCATATATTATATGTTAAATTTGGAGTTAATATGAATTTTCTATGAATTTTCAAAGTTTCACTTAATTTCTGCCATTTTTTGATTTATTCTTTAATCAGAAAAAATAAAAAAATTGTAAAACCAACGGTCCCGGTTTTTGCCACCAACCGGGACCAATGCCTCGCCAGAGCATTGGTCTCGGTTGGTGGCAAAAACCGGGACCATTGCCCCAGTTGAACCGGGACCAATGCCATATCCAGACAAACCGGGACCGTTGCCCGGCATCGGTCCCGGTTCTGTAATGAACCGGGAGCGATGCCTCTTTTGAGCTGGACGAAAGGGGGGTCTGTCTACTAGTGCCAGTACGATGACACTATTCATTACAGAAAAGGATCAACAAGAACTTAATACACCTGCTGATTGCCTCCGTTTTTGTGATATTTGCTCCTTTTCCGTGAAGTGTATCATTGTTTGCCAACTGTACATATCGTGATATTTTCATTTTCCCCCACATCTCAATTCTGTGGAAGTGATATATAAAGGCATCTTCAACGGGATTCTCAAACCTTTTCCAACCATTTAATTGGACGGTTTGGATGTGTTTGATCACGGTTTTATATTTATCCACGCATCGATGTTCGAATGGACGTGAATTGTGTACGGACCGCATCCACATCCTAAACCTTTGTCCTACTGAACACCCTTCGCGTGTAAAACCCTTTATGAACGCGAACCGGTTGCCGCGAATTCATACCGGCCAGCCCGTTCCCATATCATACGCACGATCAGTCAGTGAGCCGCAACGGTGCGCTGAACTAGAGCTTCGGTCCTAGCGCATGTTCAATGGTGAAGAAACCCGATGAAATGGCTATTTGTCACATTTAAATCAGTTGCCCGTCTATTCGCTTGCTTGTATTGAACATATGCGGTGATCAAGAACCCTATCTGCCGCTACACTTTCAAATCGGCTACCCCGCTCCTTTAGCCGGCACCTGCTATTTATACATAACCGCATAGGGTACGAATCACACACATTACGCTCGCTCTCATTGATCATGGGTGCTCCTCCTTCGCCATGACGGTGAGCTATAGAGCCTTTTGGGATAACCTCACAAACCAGGAAAAATATGGGTTTGCCCTGTCGAGGGCAACTGGCAGTTCCGCCGTGTGGGATGGATAAAGTTCGGTTTGCTACCAAGCTCATCAGAGGCAAGCGACGATGATCCGATGATGAAGGAAGCATTTGACGGTGAGCCGGCGCTCGCGCCAGGGACGGTACAAGCCGACATCACCATGGAGCAGACACGGGTGCACTTCAACACCTTCATGGCATACCGTCGGTGCCAGTGTTTCGTCTGGCACAACAGGACGAATTATACAACCTCTCCCTTCTGGCATAACATCGGCTGGCAAAAGAGAAAATCTACGGTGATTTCGCGAACAAGGCGGCTCTGGCCCCCATGGTCGTGACGGACCCGAACTTTGTCGAGCAGCAGTGGGGCTCTACGATGTTGCACACCACACTCGCACATCCTTCAACTCGGTCGCGCGGAGCGAATGCGGAGGCACTGCATGTGATTGCAGACAACAACATAGACAACTATGTGTTAGGTCGTCACCCGCGCCAAGCGCCTACGAGGCCACTACATCCACATCATCCATGGACCTTGAAAGGACGTGGATGTCGCCTAGAGGGGGGTGAATAGGCGCTGAAAATAATTACGGTTTAGGCTTGAACAAATGCGAAATAAAACTTAACGTTTAATTTGCCAAGCAAGAAACCTAAATAAGCTAGGCTCAACTATGTGCACCAACAACTTATACTAAGCAAGATAACAACTATGTGATAGCAAGATATATAACAAGAGCACTATGGCTATCGCAAAGTAGGTGCACAAGTAAATATGTTGACTAGATGAGCAACAAGGTGAACAACCTATGAGACAAGCAAACAACAATAATATGAGAAAGCACAAGATAAACAAGGTAATAAGCTTGCTCAAAGTAAAGGTAGAGATAACCGCAAGTGGAGCCAATGGAGACAAGGATTTGTTACCGAAGTTCCTTATCTTGCGAGAAGTGCGTCTCCGTTTGGAGAGGGTGTGGAACACAATGCTCACACGAAGCCAACGAGGGCCACCATATTTCTCCTCGCGCTCTCACCAATGCAAGATGTCGTGATTCCACTATAGGACACTTGAGGGAGGTCACCGAACCCATACAAATGGCGACCCTTGGGGGCGGTCACCGAACCCGTATAAATGCTCGGGGCTATCTCCACAACCGAATTGGAGGCTCCTGTAGCGTCCCAAAGCTTTACACCATAATGATTGAGCTCCGCAATAACAAGCCTCTAGGGGCCAATGCACCCAAGAGTAACAAGCTCTAGAGTGTCAATGCACCCAAGAGTACAAGCTCTAAGAGTGCCAATGCACTCAAGAATAAGTATCTTATCAACTCACTTACTACAACGAATCCTCGGAGAGAACTCAAACCGATGCACCAAAGCAATGGCAAGAACAGACGAAGTGCTCAAGTCCCCCACTCTCAAATCCCACCAAAGAAACAAAAGCTATGGAGGAATATGAGAGGAAGAACAAGGAGAACACCAAGAACTCCAAGATCTAGATCCACAAGGTTCCCCTCACTTAGAGGAGAGATGAATCGGTGGAGAATGTAGATCTAGATCTCCTCTCTATTTTCTCTCAAAAAGGAGAAAGAATCATAGGAGGGAAAGGGAGTAAGCAAGCTCAAGAAGGTCAACAATGGAGGGGAAAGCTTGCAAAGAACCGGTGGGGACAAAGGAAGAAAAATACCCCTTTTTATAGGTTCCCACGAATCCAACCATTGGCAGCCCACCAACACGGTACTACCGCACTGCGGGCGGTACTACCGCGCCCGGAGCGGTACTACCGCCCCATGGTATTACTGAAGCCTAGTGTCGTGCCCCACTACCGTGAGTATAGAGGACTTACGGTAGTGAGTACGGTACTAGACCACGGTACTACCGCACCGGAAGCGGTACTACCGCCCCACAGTACTACCGAAGCCCAGTGTCGTGCCCCACTACCGTGAGTACAGAAGACTTACCGTAGTGAGTACGGTACTAGGCCACGGTACTACCACCCTCGTAGAACCAGGGAGCTCTTGCAACAATGCCAGATGAAACCCAAATGAAACAGGCAAACCCTGAACTGCTATAACTTCTGCAAATGAACTCCGATTAAGGCAAACTCAAGCTTGATGGAAAGGTAACGAACAGAGCTGCCTAATCACGAAACCTCTAACCGAGAAGATCCTGCAAATCTCCCACATCGAAAAACACAAGAGAAGATGCATACGAAATCCGTTTTCGATGAACACGAGCTTGTCATGAAGAATACGACAAGGTCCAAAACTCACAAAGAGAAAAGACAAACAAGAACCAATAAAGATGATGCCAAGGATGAAAAGGTTTGAGCTCTCCACGAACGATTCGACCTAGCCTACAACCCGGTCTCCTAACGACCACCAAGAGACTGGTAAACTAGACATCTATCTATGTCAAACATTTGTCTTGCGCATAGTCCACTTGAGCTTGATGATGATGATCATGCCCGCCACAAGTTGGAACATCTTTCTTGATTCCGTCGGCTCGATGAAGACTAGTAGATTGCTCCCTCATACTCCATTATGGGTGAGCCTCTTTTAGGCACATCTTCACAAGACCATTATCACCAAATGGTCGGCAAGCTTCAAACATATGATATCTTCGTGATGCTCCTCTTGCCTTGCACGCATCAACTTGACCAATCTTTGGATAGCTTCATGAAGAACACCTTGGTCAACACCTAATCTTCATCCTACACCCGTGAAGACAACCTATGATCTTCAAGCGCTGCCTATGGACAAACCTTAAAGTATAACTGAAGGAAACCATTACTCCATAAAGTTTGTCATCAATTACCAAAACCAAACATGAGGGAACATGCCATTTCAGACCTCGTCTCCACCAGCGTCGTGCAGATGACATACTCTAACAAGTAAAACATGAGAGACATTTGTGAAAGAGTTACATTTTTCTGAAAAAGGAGGTTGAAACCCTCGGCCTCTGCATCGACAGATGCATAGAGCCATCTTTATTAATTACTCAACAAAGATTTGTCAAGAACATACATCAAACAACTGGAAGCCACCACTCACAACTACAAACTTGATAATGTGGAATGCTCTCAGTCCTCACCATCTAGAATCGGGGTCACTGCCGATCCACCGCATGACGTATCAAGAACCTACTCCGATGCAACAAGCCTAAAGCATATAATGCATGCACATGTTTTAGAAGCCGCCACTAGCATCGAATCACTGATCCATCTCCAAGAAAGTTATCTGCATCATCCTTGCTAGGTCGATCATCCATCGACTCTACCATTGCGTCAGACAGCGCCACCACCCTGCGCTCATCTATCCATACACATCTATCGCCGAAACTCAGCTGCACCACGCCGCCAAGATCCATCATCGCCGATGTGACTTCACTCCACCTCTTTGCCCCTTTAGCCAGCACCTGCTCCAAAACAATGCCCTCAAGAGGGAGAACAACCTCGAAGGGGTTGTCATTGTTCGATCCTCAAGACCCAGATCTAGGGTTTCCCCCAAAGCAACCCAACTGAGGTTATAGCATACACCAACCATACAAATGCCTAAGACGTCGCCTTCAAGGAGGTAATGACAACATAGCGACACCGCCCATTCTCCGGGAACTAGGATTTTCACCCAGGCACATAGGACATGACGTATAGTGGGGGGAATTTTCCTCAACGTCGCCACCAAGGAGGAAATGGTGGTCGGAGCACCATCGATGTTGTGGCCACCGCCGCCTACCAGGGGTTCCGCCCCAACGAGGTCATGTCCCAACATCCTCCTATCCAACCACAACAACTCCGAGCACGGACGCAGAGTCAGGACTTCCTGAAGGAGGGGATACCGAGGGTTGCGTTAGATCTAATTGGGAAGATCCGATCCGGCCTCGCGGTATGTGCCGACAAGGAGCCTGGCTGACCTCCGACGAGCGCCCCTAGCCGGAGAAGGGACGCCGCACACGCAGTAGTCCGTCATGTTTGCATGAATTATGTCTCAACTTATTTGTATTGAGGATGGACATTTGCAGAAATCTTAAATGTCGGGTTTCCTTATCAATGTTCGTGAACCGGTCGAGATCAATCTATGAACATATACCGTATCTGTTTTGAAGGTTGCCGTTGAAGAGACCCTAATGTTCTCCAATTTTGTTGACAGGATTCCACATTCCACCTTGACATTAATCTACTCTGTTTTTTTACCTTCAGTCCTCTGTTTTCAGACTAGTCATAGTGGAGAGTAACTTAGACTAGTAACATATGCTCTTATAGTGGGTAATGTCATATGAGTAGTAACATAGAGTGGTTCATTTATTGTTTTGTAGACTCATTTTGTATTGAGTATCGTTATGTGATGGTAACATATTATGTTACTCTATTCATCTATCTCTTTTTTAATTGTTTGCCACATTATCTTTTATGCTTATGTGACATCTATATTACTACCTATGTTACTTCCACTAAGAGCAGTCTCACACAAATTGCGCTTATAAACGGACCCTTGGCAGAAAAAAAAACAGCTAAGAAAAGTATATCGAGTCCAGCGAACAGTAGAGGTTCTTGCATTCAAGCGTTGGCCATACCGTCCCCCTTCCTCCCCAGGGCACAGCACTATATATAGCAGGTTGGGCCATTCTCGCAAAACACAAACATAGCTCTCTCCTCCCGTGCGCGCTTTCCACTGCACAGTATCCACCCATAGCAGCATATAGGTGCAGCCGCGCAGTGCAACACGATCAATACGGGTTGCACACTGGCACTAAACTAGCTAGCAAGGGAGTAGGCACTAGGTGGCCCGTGAAGGAGCTGATCCATGGCGAGCACGGTGGAGTCGCCGACGAGCTCGTGCGTGTCGTCGGACACGGAGGAGGAGGCTGCGGCGGTGATGAAGCCCATGGTGGTGGTGGGGTGCCCGCAGTGCCTCATGTACCTGATGCTGTCCGAGGCGGCGGAGGGGCAGCCAAGGTGCCCCCGGTGCAAGAGCCCCGTGCTGCTTCACTTCCTCCACGGCGGCGGCGCCGCCACCAGCACCACCAACAGGCAGGCCAGTAAGAGCTAGCCAAGATGCTGCTCGCATGCTACTTGTCGATCAACCGCTAGCTACTCCTCTCATCGGTCTCCCCTGTGTTCTAACACGTGTATTCTGCTCTGATGCACTATGTATTTTTGTTGTTGTTGTTGCTTAACCTATGTATTCATTTATGTTGGCATAATCTCCATGCGAGTAGCTCACATGAACACGATCTTCTATTACTTCCTTCCCTAGAAAAATCACAATCTTCTAGTACTTACTGGTGTGTAACTGGTTTACCTTTACTGATCGATATGCCGTCAGTGCATTCTCGTTCAGCAAGCAGTGTGATGTCCTTTTCCAAGAACTTTTAGACGTATGCACGTGTTGTGATTCGTGGAAGGTCGATGTCCGTTTCAATCCACCCTTAATTTTGGTTTGAATAGCATCAGATTCTATTAAGAAAGTCGTTTGCAATGTACCGTGTGAGCACGGACTCTGCTCGTTCATCTCTTAATTGAGCACCATATCATCATATTGGGTTGCATGACTACTCCCTACTTTAATTTAATTTCGTTGGAGAATAAAGATGGGTTCGTGACCATCCAACCTCCAGCTAGCTATGGCAGCATAGCCCGGATGGTGACCGGAAAAGATCAAAGTAAAGAGTGGATCGGCCGAGTTATTATGATGGATGGATGGGTGCATGAAGCAATCGATCGACCGCTCATGGAAAACCTGTGCCCGTTTTAATTGGGGATCATCAAGTATAGCAGCAGATGCATGGTGCATAGCAGATACAGAATAAATACGGACAATAATTAGGAGCAGTTGAGGGAAAGGAATCCGGCTTATAATTAGACGCACGCCGGTTCGTCATCAAGCGATCATTTACATCCACCGTCCCCCTTGCCTTCTTTTTCTTCCCGTCCTTTCCCTTGCCTTAGGAAAGGGCACGGTGGGTGAAATGGCTCATATTATGAACATTAATCCATAAAAAAGTAGCTGAAAATGAACAGAAAATCTGAATGTTATTGTGACATGACATGTTTACTCACATGCATGTCTGCGTAATTTTTGAGACCATCTTTGATGGTTGTCCTGGCAACAGGTCCTTAGGCAGGATGACCCGCTATCATCCAACATGTTCATCATTGTTGAAAATTCTCTCAAACAAATGATCAATTAGGCCTTCTGAAAAAACGGCTGAGCCACACCATCAAAGATGATCTCACACCACACTGGATCATCGATTAGGTTAGGTTACACAGCCGCCGCCTCCTCTAGCCTAGCCTAGCCTAGGGTTGCTTTGCCTCCTGCCGGGGTCACTGTCGGTCCGCCCGTCTTCGGTGGCCTTAGGACCATGGCGACGTGGTGATTCTTGGCTCTTGTTGGTGGAAGGGTTCCGTTTTCAATTGTTCTTTTGAGATTTGTTAGGGTTTGTGTTTTCCTCGGAAAGATGAGATGACGGCTGTTTCCTGAAGATGGAATAAGGTTCTCCTTGTCTAACTTCCATTCCGGTGCTGCGTCTAGCACTGTTAGTGGGCGCTTGGAGGTGGGTCTTCGGTGGATCTGTCCTTGGTGGATTTGCTCGGATTCGATTATTGTTCGTCTACGTTCGTATGTCTTTAGGTTGGATCCTTTCGGCCTACGCTAATCTTTAATGCCGGCGGTTGATGTTCTGGTGCGCTGATTCTATGGGATCTTAGCACGGTGATTTACTGACTCTACAAGAAATTTTTCCTGGCTTCGGTGAGGAAAGGGCGATGACAGCGGCGCGTCCTCGGCTCGCTTCGGTTCACACCACACTGGATCATTTTCCACAAACGTATCCACGTCTCCCGCTGCCCCCACCAAACTTCTAGTCTTAGATTTCCAATCCCTTCTTGACAACTTTGATCGTTACCTATCTGACTGGGTTGTTAGCAGTTCTTGAATCCCTACCAACATACTTCATGGGCTCCTTCCAGCTACCCAAAAAAATCATTGAGACCATTGAATATAAAGCGTAGGTGCTTCTTCTGGTCAATTAAGGACTCCTACTCTGAAGCTAAATGCCTGGTAGCATGAGATAAGTTTGCATGTCCAAAGATTCAAGTGGCCTGAGAGTTAAAAATATCCAGTCACAAAAAATGTTTCATGATGAGGTTTGCTTATAATTTCTTGCACTCCATCAACCTACCCTGGAAGCAGTGGATTCTTTACCAATCACTCCTCATGATGAGTTTAACCTAGGTTTTTGGGTTTTTGTATAGCTTTCTTTCTTTTCCAAGAAATGTTTTACCATTTATTTGAAAATTAATAAAAATCACAAAAGAGTTCTACTGTTTCCCTAAAAAAATCACCCTTCCTGTCTCCTTGCGCTCTAAATCCTCTTATTTAGCTAAACTAGCCCACAAACACGAGACTTTAAGAGAAATTACAGAATTCAATATTAATAGTGGTGCCTCCACTTACTTTCTACTAGATAAATGACTACTGTTAGTACCACCTTACATTGCTTCTCCTGCTCTTTTTTCACACCACCAAAAACAACATGCCTTTGTATGTGATGTATTTCATGATGAGATCGTCTCTGCCATGTGTAATCGTCTAACCATGACTGCTATAGAGGAACCGTCTACTATGTGTTCTATGATGAAGGGAATTCTGCTCAAATCTTGCTCATCAAAACTGCTCACACAACTCTTCTTGAGGTGCAACAAAGACAAAGCCATTTGGAGGGCATTTGGAATCCAACCCAATTACATAGACATCAACAAAGTTTGGGACCTCGGGCTACCACAACCTCTACTCTCTTCCATCCAAACCTTAATGACACTCTTGATCATATGGAAGATCTGGAACTCCAGAAACTCCTGTGTTTTCAAGAAGATAGCTCTAGCACCCACTGAGGTGCTCCAAAATGTTCTCTCTGATCTGTCACTCTGGTCTCATATATTAAAATCACCTAGTGAGAAGGAAGATATCAGTTCGAATCACAATTCTTGATGCCCTAATGTTCTTTCTTTGTATCACAATTGCTCTGTTGCGAATTAGGGTAGAGGTGTTGGGAAACGCAGTAGAAAACAAAAAATTGCGTGCCTACGAATCAAGAACCCAAGATCATCCATGAAGATTGCATCCAAGGTTTTAGGTCATGGCTCACCAACCGATGTAGCGGAAGTAGAGTTGGTGAAGATCGTCGGTGAAGATCCCCGCAACTAGAAATTTCCATGACCTCCCAACCGCGAGGATATCGATCCCTCGAACCGTCCCGCGATCTAGTCCAGCGAACAAGTCCCACGAACAAGCTCCTCGAAGAAGGGTCGAAGGCACGACCCCTCCATTAGTATCCACACATCCCGTAGCAGCAATCCAGCAGCGCTCCGCCGTCTAGAGATGAACTCCACCGAGAAAACTAGAGGGAGAAAACCCTAACGGATTCCGATCTTGAACAGCGTCTAAACCGGGGTCTAAAAAGTGGAGCAACGAGGTTTAGAGGAGGGAGGGTGGCGCAGGGGGGCTAGGGTTAAGTTGTATTGCGCCCCCACCCTTGCCCCTCATTATATAGGTGGCCAGGAGGCTTTCCTGGCTGACCTGGGAGGTGTGGAGTCTCCCTGGGACTCCTACTCCCAAAGGGAGTCCTTCCCACCGGGGAGTCTGAGTCCAAGGAGGACTCTTCCCCACTTGTGGCGCCCCCACCACCTAATTTCGGGCAGCCCCTTGGGGTTCCTTGCCCTCCAAGGCTAAGGGTGTTGGGGCGCATAGGTACTGTCCAGAAACTTGTGGAACCTTCTAGAAGCTTCCAAAACTTTCTAGGACCTTCCAGGACCCGTCGGGACCATTCTCAGCCATTCCGGGACCTTCCGGGATGGTTTCGGGACATTCCGGAACCTTCTGGAACACTTCCAAGACCTTACGATACCCTGTTCGGACGTTCCGTAACTATCTGGATAGGTTCCGGGACGATCCAGGTTACGGTCTAGCCTGCCCGATGCCCTGTGTCTGTTCGTCGGTCGTTTCCGGGACGTCCACCGATTAACCGGAAACTATTCCGGTTGATACAGGACTTCCCCAGTACCATTCTCATATGTTCCAGAACCACCTGGGACTATTCCAGAGTGATCCAGACACATCTTTAAATACCCAGAACTTCTTCTAGTGCCCTTATGAACAATTCCATAAATACCCGGAACTACTTCCGGTGCCCGTATGAACTATTCCGTTTTGCTTCCACTAAACCTTCTACCATTCCAGTATTCTAACAGACTACTGCTCGTTAAGTGTGTGACCCAATAGGTTCGGTATAATGCGGACATGACTCAGAACATCTTCCGGACATAGGTCAACAGTCTTTTGTCAATAGCCAATAATCAACAGCGGAGCCATGGACACCCATGTTGACTCCCGCACATACACGAAGAAACTTCGAGTGAACCATTATGTTTAGTCATGTACCATTCCCTTTGCTTCACGATATATGAAAAAGTCAGAGGAGAGAAGTTTGGCACCCATGTGTAACAACTTCTTGAACACAAGCCACTCGTTATCCTCTTTGCTCGTTTGTCCCTTTTCCTCGTTATCGTATTCTGGTATCCCCGTGACTGAATCACAATGCGTCTGGCCAGACTATAATGGATACCATCATACCGAGTGGGCCCGAAGTGAATATCTTCTTCATCGTGAAGGAGCAAATCCCAGTCTTGAACTATCGCAATTACTAGACACACTATCCGATGTACCCAGAACTTATTTCACTACTTTCCAGTAACGGGAAGATTCATCTAAGAACCAAAGCACATCTTCCTGTGTGAAGCAACTCGACACTCTCATGGTCTAAGGAATTACGTATATGATAACATTTCATGATATGACTTATAACGTTGTTACGATGGGATCTCTAAGTATATCATTCAATACTAGGGTCGGTTCAACATCATTGTTCTGCTAACAATATGTTCTCATTACTACTGACATCCTTGTTACAAGAACAATGTCCATGATTAAGAAAACGTAATCATCAGTTAGCACATGAGCTGGTCTTAGAGGCTAAACCAGGAACTCTTGGTGTTTACATTTCCACACATGTGATACGTCCAAAACGTATCTATAATTTCAGCTTGCTCCATGCATGTTTTGTGTGATATTGCTATGATCTAGATACACTTTCATACACTTTTGATCATATTTGGACTAACCTATTAACTCAGTGCACCACAGTGCCAGTTCCTGTTTTCTACTGTTTTTCTATTTCAGTTTTCCCCCATATAAAAAGTGCCAGAAAAATTCCGGGAAAAATATAGGAAAAATCAGCGTACAGGAAGCTTCGCGAGGAGCCCGAGTGGGGCCAGAAAGGAGCCAGGGGTGGCCCAGGAGGCCACCCTGCGCGGCCCCACCCCTGGTCGCGCCAGGGGGTCGCCTGGGGCCCCTGGTCCACCTCTGGCTGCCCCCCTTCGCCTATATATTCTCCGTCACGGGAAACTTCCGAAAAGAGAACCATTTTTCGCGATCTCTCCTCTCTTCCGCCGCCGCCGCGCTTCCGAGATCGGGAGAACCAGAAGACCTCTTCCCGACACCCTGCCGGAGGGAGCACCGACCTCCGGGAGTCTCCTCTCCACCATGGATGCTCCTCGGATTTCTCGTGGGTAGTTTTCCTTGGCCCATGGGTCCGTGATCAGTAGCTATGTGATGTTCTCCTCCCCTCTTTGTTCTTCATGGTTTAGACCTCGTGAGCTGCCCTACATGATCGAGGCACTTTTGTAATCTTTCTGCTGTTGCTATGCTGAGTTTGATGGGATCTGATGGATTATGAGATTATGTTCAGATTGTGATTGAGTAATATATTTGGTTTTTATCTCTTATATTTTTGTTCCTAAGTAATTCTTGCATGTTCTCCGTTGTTGTTTATTGCTTTGGCCAAGTAGTAGGTAGTAACCCCAAGAGGGAACGTTATGCTCGATTGTGCCCCGAAACATGCTTGAGCTTCCATATGTTCTGAGTTTTTTTATTTCAGTTGCAGAAGTGCCCCTAAAAAATTCTTTACTACCTGCTGTTCTGTTTTTCACAGATTCTGCCACGTTTTGTCTCTCCTAACTTTTGCAAACCTTAAGCTTGCTTTTTCTTTGCAAAAACTTTTTGGCACTCTTGAGAAACAGTAGCTCTTCAAGAATATCTTTATATCCAGTGGGGAAAATTATTTTATTAAGGGTACTAACCTCTCTAATCAGCTTATGATGAGTTATGTATGAAGGAAGTTTTCAAGTGTGCGATGGAATATGATGAAAGAAGATCCAGGAGTGTCAAGCGCTCAAGCTTGGGGATGCCCCCATGCATCCACAATAAATATTCAAGGATACTCAAGCGTCTAAGCTTGGGGATTCCCCCGTGCATCCCCTACTCCATCAACAATCATCAGTTCGTCCTTCGTCTCACTATATTTTTATCACTTCATGCATTATGTGCTATGCTTGGAGCGTCTCGCTCTTAGGTTTTATTTTTAGTTTTCTTCAGCTTTGCTTGCTGTTCATAACAAGTTAGATCCCGTCTTACTTTGTGTGGGAGAGAAACACACTCCACTTTCAAAATCTAGAACACATCATAGGATTTTTCCTGCCTATCTTTTTGTTGTTGTGTGTTCTTTATCTTTTCGTAGCTACTGCCATGTTTAGTCTTAGTCTTAGTTTGTCTTTATCAAGAGCCTTGGCTTTTGTTTAGTTTTTGCTGGAACTCTTTTTAGTTTTCATGTTTATCTTGTTAAAGAGAGTTGGTTATTGCACTGAGTTGTGTCTTGTCTTGAAAGTAGGTAATTGAGGTTGCTATTTAATTCTAGTAGTAACTTGCAATAGTTTTGAGGTATTGTTGTGAGTAATGTTTGAACTTTTGGTGTCAAGAGCTCTAGCCTATTAGTGATAGGTGTCGTATTTTGGGCAATCCATGTGTATTTTAAAAACCTACAAAACTAGTTGAGAACTCTAGCTACTAGATGGATCACTAATCTTTGGAGGGATCGAATATTAGAGAACACTCACATACCATGAGTCGAGGATGTGCAAGGATAACCAAACCCCCATACACTCCTCCTCGGGGTACTTGTCTCTTTGTGAACCTCCTTTTTAGATTGAGAGTTACCGATAATAAGTGCATGAGTTCTTCGGACTAATGTAAGTATTGAAAGTTGACACTTCCACCTTCCCATATTTTGCTAGCCTCTCCCGTGTCGTGCATTGCCTTCTTCTCACTCCGAGAGTTGGTGTCCACCTTCGCCGGTACATCCAAACCCTTGGCATGATACGCTCTGTCATCATAAACCTCCTTATATCTTTACTCAAAACAGCCACCATACCTACCTATCAAGGCATTTCCATAGCCTTTCCGAGATATATTGCCATGCAACATCCACCTCTTCATAACTTGATCTTCATGTCATACATGTTCCTTCTACACTGGCAGCGACATACATTGCATACATCATGATAGTTACATCTTCTTTATGATTTTGAGTACCTTGTAAAGTGTGAAAGATCTCCTTTACCTTCTTGTAAAATAGAGTGTTTCCCTTAAGTGAGGAAAAGATCCCAAAGTGGACACAATAAAAGATCCCAAAGAGGACAAATGAGAGTTAGATAGAAAGATCCATTGAGGCCACAAAAAAATACAAAAAAAATAGAAAAAAGAAATAAAAAGAGAGAAAGGGGAAACACTAATATCCTTTTGAGAGATCCACACTAGTACTCCCTTTATATCCTTGTACTCCATAGAGATGATCATTATGCATATAGCTATGTGGGGACCTTCACACTATAGAACTTGACTTGCATATTCCAAGGATGAGCCTCCTGAAACGAGCTCTAGGTCTTCATGAGCGAGCAAGTTAGATGCACCCCCACTAGTTCCATTGGAGAGCTTCCTAGCTCGTCTGTGCATCCGTTGCATGGCAATCCCTACTCCTCACATCATATCTATCATTTGGCATCTCTTGCCTATGATTGTCCTCATTGATGTGAGCGTTTCTCATCCTTTTTGTCTTACTCCTCCGCACTTCTCTCTTTGCCATCCTAAGTGTCAACTCTCGTGCTTACGCTCATCCATTGCATGAGTGCTCAAAATATTGAAAAAGGAGTGGATCAAATTGACTTGTACCTGGCTAGTGGTCTGGGGACGAGTCAAGATAAGATTCCAGAAAAAGACCGAGTGTGAAACTTTAGTAGATTGAGTTCTCAACAAATAAATTGTTTTTCTCGTATTCCATATCCCCCTTCTTGCACGCAAACACCATTTGGAGACATTCGAGTCACGGACAGCGAGAGCTCTTGCACCTAATGTTCTTTTGTTACTTGTTTCAATGCTAATATAGACTCTTGCTTGTTATGACTTGAATTGACTTTCTAACCTTGATTGCTTTACTTTTCAAAGTTCTTATATGGTTGCTAGCATGTCACCACAGAAATTATGCCGTTATCATTTACCTACTCGAGGACGAGCAGGAATTAAGCTTGGGGATGTTGATACGTCCAAAACGTACCTATAATTTCTGCTTGCTCCATGCATGTTTTGTGTGATATTGCTATGATCTAGAAACACTTTCATACACTTTTGATCATATTTAGACTAACCTATTAACTCAGTGCACCACAGTGCCAGTTCCTGTTTTCTGCTGTTTTTCTATTTCAGTTTTCCCCCATATAAAAAGTGCCAGAAAAATTCCGGGAAAAATATAGGAAAAATCAGCGTACAGGAAGCTTCGCGAAGAGCCCGAGTGGGGCCAGAGGGGAGCCAGGGGTGGCCCAGGCGGCCACCCGGCGCGGCCCCACCCCTGGCCGAGCCAGGGGGTCGCCTGGGGCCCCTGGTCCACCTCTGGCTGCCCCCCTTCGCCTATATATTCTCCGTCACGGGAAACTTCCGAAAAGAGAACCCTTTTTCACGATCTCTCCTATGTTCCGCCGCCGCCGCGCTTCCGAGATCGGGAGCACCAGAAGACCTCTTCCCGGCACCCTGCCGGAGGGAGGACCGACCTCCGGGAGTCTCCTCTCCACCATGGATGTTCCCCGGATGTCTCATGAGTAGTTTTCCTTGGACCATGGGTCCGTGATCAGTAGCTATGTGATGTTCTCCTCCCCTCTTTGTTCTTCATGGTTTAGACCTCGTGAGCTGCCCTACATGATCGAGGCACTTTTGTAATCTTTCTGTTGTTGCTATGCTGAGTTTGATGGGATCTGATGGATTATGAGATTATGTTCAGATTGTGATTGAGTAATATATTTGGTTTTTATCTCTTATATTTTTGTTCCTAAGTAATTCTTGCATGTTCTCCGTTGCTGTTTATTGCTTTGGCCAAGTAGTAGGTAGTAACCCCAAGAGGGAACGTTATGCTCGATTGTGCCCCGAAACATGCTTGAGGGTTCATGCCCCCCGATGACACGCTTGAGTGACAGAAACATGAGTCTAGGGGATGTGCTATTGCCACTAGGGGGAAAACAACGGTGCTTGTAACCGTGGTTGCAAGGATTGTTTACTTTACGCAAAAATGCTTTTTAATGCAGTTGTCTGTTGCTTTGGGTTTACACTTTGGGTGGGGCTCGCAACTTAATACCAGCGAAATGTTCTGGATAGATATCTCAAGGTGGATGATTAGTAATAGATGCAGTTGGATTTCGGTCTACTTATTTTGGCGTACTGTCCGTGCTTTTGAGCCTCTTCATTTCTTTTGTAGCATAGTTAGCATTGCAGTGCGTTCATAATCCTGTCAATTGCCCTTCTGTAATTTGTTTACCTCGCATAGCAGTTTTATCGTCTTTTGGGAGAGAGACATCACTAGTGAACATCACGTATCCCGGTCCATATCCTCATTACTGTTTCCACGCTCATTTACTTTTCTGCTTTTACTTTCAGTTGCTATCATTATCCCTTGTGTTTGATCCTTTGTGAACAACAAGACCGAAGAGATTGACAACCTCTCTGAACTTCGTTGGGAACAAAGTTATTTGAGTCTGTGTGCAGGTCCGCGTCAGTTGCGCCGCTGACACCTACTTATCATATCTGGAGTCCTACTGGAGACAAACCTTGGTATCTTTACTGAGGGAAATTTGCTGTTGTGCTACATCACGCCTTCCACTTGGGGCTCACCAACGAAGGGCGAGAAGACTACACCCGTCAACTCTCGCGCCATCAACGTGCAAATGAGTTTTCTTCTGAATCTTACAGTCAGGGTCATTGCAATTATAGCACAGAAATATAAACATTAATTATGAACGTGGAAATATATATAATAACATTTTATTATTGCCTCTAGGGAATATTTCCAACAGTCTCCCACTTGCACTAGAGTCAATAATATTGTCAGTGCTTGAGAACTTTACACCTATGGCATACCGGTGTAATGCATGCTTCAATTGTGGTATAGACTTCATCTACGGATCTGACGTTTCAGGCCCGTTTGTATCTTGCATATCTTCACGTTTTTCACGCTATCATAAAATTCACTAATTTTATCAGTTTAGCTTTGTATATGTTTTGGATCATTTGGTAGGACCTTGGTTCATTAGAATAAGTCATGAAATCATTCATCAATGTTCCATGAGCTTCAAACATCTAGGAAACCATACCACGTTCATAAATGAACTTATGATTCAAAATACCCTCCCTTGCTACTTCTTTAAGCAACAATATACTTAGCCTTTGTTATAGAATTCACCACAGTATCTAACTTAACACGGTTCCTTCATACCGTGCCACCCTTACGTGTGAAACACATAATCCCAATTAAAATTGAAAATCGGTCGGAGTAAGTATGAAGACTGAATTGGTGTAACTGTTTACATCAAAAATTCAGCTGGTGTAACTCATTACAACGAGCTCTTCATTCTCTCCATTTTTCCGAGAAACATATCTTATCTTAGATAAGTTTAACTTTTCACTGTTTGTCCAATGATCAACATCTTGATCACTTTGGTATCTTGCTCACAACCTTTAGAGCACTGGACATATCTGGTTGTTTTACATATTATGGTGTACAAGATTAATCCAAACACACAGGTGAGTGGAATTCCATTCACGTGTTCATAAACACCGATTTTTGCAAACAATTTTTCACCATGACCTCGGCAAGAACATGTTTCTTGGCGTTTCATACTAAACTACTTTAGTATCATGTCAATATGTACTATTGGCTTTAGCATGATCAGGCACTTACTATCTTCATAGATCACTGTGCTCAATACAAATTCTATATTAGCCCAAGTTCTTCAACTGAAAACTATTTCCAATGAATTCCTTATTCGTGTCAACAAATTTATATCATTTATAATCATCAATATGTCATCTACATAAGATTTTTTTTAGAAATATTATTCAGCTCCCGCTTACTTTCTTGAATATTCAAGCATCTTCGTTATTCCTGATGAAAACAAACTCTTTTGGCAATTTCATCACAACGAAAATTCCAACTCCATTATGCTAGCTTCAGTCCATCACTGTACATCCAAGGCTTGCATCTATTTTAGCATCCTTTGAATCGACAAAACATTCCGGTCGTATCACGTATACTTCCTTTGTTATATTTCCGTGTAGGAACTTTGTTTTGACGTTCATTCTACCATATCCTATAAATGAGATATGTAGTAATTGCTAGTATAACCCAAAATGACTAAAGCATCTCTACGTGTCGACACTATTTCGCCGTGGTCAACCTTTGAACTTGCTAGAAAACATCTTTCCAACGAGTTGAGCTTTATAGATAAAACAATTTCATCTAAATCAGTTATAGATCCATTTATATTTTCTTCAGACTCTTAGTCTATCGGAGGGTCTACCAAGTTCAAAACTTGACTCACTTCCATGGATACTATCTCGGATTATTTGGCATTTAGCCAAATCCCGGAGTCAGGGCCCATCAACGCTTCTTTGTATATTACAGGTTTATCATTGTCGAACAATAATATCTCGTTTACATATCATCAATGTTTGTACGATTTTTGTCTAACCTGTGTGGTTCAGCTGCACACTTATTTGAAGATTCAACAATCTTGACAAGTTGCACTGTCCTCCCACTCACTATTTTGCAAGAAACTATTTTCTTCCAAAACACACCATTCTAGACAACAAACCTTTTGGAATAACCTTAACAAAGTAGCACTTATCTGATTTGGTGTTTTGAGCATGTCAAACACATGTCTGATATACCCAAATTTTAAGAAAAGACAATACGGTTTTAACACTTCCATACCATATCTAATATGATGTCATTTCAACAGATTTGATGGTGTTATTTTCAGTGTAAAAGTTGTAGTCACTAACGCATAACTTTAATAAGTATAATGGAAAATTGATAAACGTCATGTTTGATCTTACCGTGTCATACATAGCTTGATTATGTCTCTCAAACACTTTACTCATAGCGGTGTTTCGGGAGGCACAAGTTATGACACCTTTTCACAACTCATCATACGTTCGCTAAACTTGTAACTCAAATATTACTTTCTACAATTTAATTTGCAGAAGTATTGTTTCTTGTTACAATACATTTCTATTTCACTCTAAAATTCCTTGAACGTTTCAAAAATTTCAGACGTATGTCTCTATTGAACAGATATTCACATATTTACTTCAATTCATGAGTGAAGATAGAAAATCCACTGCACACAACTACACTTATTGGACTACACACATCATCATGTATGATTTGCAATAATTTAGTTGCCCGTTCATACATGGCCTATCAATGGTGTTTTAGTCACATTACTTTTAGACAATGTATGCAAGCGTCAAGTGATTCATAATCATATGACTCAAAAGTCCATCACTTATGGAAATTCTTCATGCATGTTATGTCACTTGTGACAAACAGCAGTGCCACACACTTGTGGTATTTCTGTTAGTCTTGCGACGTTTAGCGTCAGTGTTATGGATGTTTAGCATTATTATCAAGATTCATAACATACAACCTATTCACAATAGAAGTATGGCATTTATGTTATTCATAGCTTTGAACAACTCTCTTGCAATAAACATGATTCAAAAATGATGTTTTGCAACAAGGCTAAAGTGTAGTAACAATTTACTCAACTCTAAAATGAATTATGAAGATAATCATAGAGTCAACACACGGTATAGTAAACCTTTTACCGTGTTCTCGTGTGTGTCAAAACTCATCATTAGCTAGTCATAAAGGCCATAGTATTTCTTGCATAGATTTGCAACGATATGCAATCGAAGTGTTATTCTAGTGATCAACATCACAATATACAAGAATTAAGATTAACCGCTTAATCACGATTCCCAAGAATTACATCTTTTGACTAGCAATGAATTCATCTATAACTTTGTATGACTTTCATTTCTGAGCTGGGTATTCCAGTCTTCTCTCGTTTTGCCTTTATACGTATCATAGTCTTATTTCCAATGTCACTCCTATTCTCAGAAGATCACATATGATCAAGGGTGGCGCATGCCATGGACTTTCCAGCGTGTGAGTCTTACTAACACTCTTTGGAACTTCCTTTCCCTTAATTATTATCATCATATGATCAGTGTTCTTCTGGATCCCACACTTATCAGTTTTTTTAGAGCACAATGAACTTTTCACTAATGCTTACAATCATACATTGTACTAGATATCTTATATCCTACATCAATTGTCTTCCTACTGAAAACAATTTTCAGTTCCATGAATTTAACATAACTATCCCAAATGTTTCGAAGTTCGGGTTTCATGGTGGTGAAGACAATGCACTTAGCTGTGGTGAAATTCTAGCATTTTGGATTCTGGATGTAAGTCACATCATCCATAGCATCAGCAGGAGAGCATCAAAAAATGCGATAGGACATGGTCCTTCTCGGCACTATTGAGGATAGTCCTCACAATACGGTACCAATCGTAAAGTCTTTACCAGATAATACAGTTAATCAAAATCAATTGGGAAGGTTGTAACGCGAGCCATTATTCTACAACGATAATGCAAATACTAAGACTTTGTTCATAATTAAGTTGCACTTGTGATTAATCCATTTAATTACTAAGTGCGCTCCCACTCAGATCAATATCTCTCGTAATTGATGCTGGAGTGATTCAAGATCCGACCCAATCGTCCGCCATTGATGTGACATCACTGATGACTTAGACTGGACCGGTAGGCCAACTTGCCAATCACGCCAAAGGTGATTCTTGTTCATCTTTCGATGGGCGTGTTCCGGTAGCAAACTTTTATCCAAACCGTCAAGACAACCAAGTGTAATGTGTTGTGTGTTATTTTAACACACCCGTCTTTTATGCGTCACATCGTGTGCACCCATGTGACATGACCTGCTCCGATGTGAAACATAGTATAGACGGTGCTACAGTTGGAAGAACACTATCAACTTGATATTGTTTAGCGAGAGATCACCCTAATAAAACACGACTACCGCGCATCAAACAAGGGTGCATCAAAGGGATAAACACCACACGCAGTTCATAAAATTATGTGATATAGTATACCCCTTTGCTTCATGAAGTCTTCGTTGTCTTCACGTCGTCGTGGTAGAAGTCACCATGTCCACCAACTTGTCCTTGGCGCCGGGACCGTCACCACGGCTTCCGGCATGTTGATACGTCCCAAACGTATCTATAATTTCTGATTGCTCCATGCATGTTTTGTGTGACTTTGCCATGTTTTTCTTGAACTTTCATACACTTTTGAACCTATTTGGACTAACCTATTAACTCAGTGCACCCAGTTGCCAGTTTCTGTTTTCTGCTGTTTTGTATTTCAGGTTTTCCGGCCATTAAAAGTGCTCCAAAAATTCCGGGAAAAATATATAAAAAATCAGCGCAACAGAAGCTTCCGGAATCACCAAGAGAGGGAAGGGGGCCCACCACCAGGCAGCCAGGAGGGCAGGTGGCGCGGACCCACCCTGGGCCGCGCCAGGCACCCTCTTGACTGCCTCATGGGTCCCCTCGACGCCCCCCTTCGCCTATATTTACCCCTCGGGGTGGAAACCCCTAATACGGACTCCTCTTTCGCGATCTCACCTCTGTTCCGCCGCCGCCGCCGTTTCTAGATCGGGGATGCCTGGAGAAGCTGCTCCGGCACCTTGCCGGGAGAAGCTACCCCCTCCGGGAGACCCTCCATAGCCATGGACGCCTCCCGTATGTACCGTGAGTAGTTTCCCTTGGACCATGGGTCCGTGACCAGTAGCTATGTGATCTATCTCTCCCCCTTTTGTGCTTCCACTTTCGAGTCCTCGTGAGCTGCCTCACATGATCGAGGCATCTATGTAATTTCTGTTGTTGCTATGCTGAGTTTGTTGGGATCTGATGGATTATGAGACTATGTTCAGATTGTGATGAGTAATATATTTGGTTCTTCTCTTTTATATTTTGTTCTTGAATAAATTCTTGCATGTTCTCCGTTGCGGTATTTTCTTTGGCCAAGTATTTTATTTGCAACTCCAAGAGAGAGTGTTATGCTCGATTGTGGGTTCAGCCCCTCGATGTCTAGCTTGAGTGACAGAAACATGAGACTAGGGGATGTGTTGTTTCCACCAGGGATAAAACAACGGTGCTTGTACCTGCGGGTGCAAGGATTGTTTACTTTACGCATAGTTCTTTTAATGCAGTTGTCTGTTGCTTTGAGTTTACACTTTGGGTGGGATTCGCAACTTAATAACAGCGAGATGTTCTGGATAGATATCTCAAGGTGGATGATTCGTAGTAGATGCAGATAGATTTCAGTCTACTTACCTTGGCGTACTGCACATTGCTTTTGAGCCCTTCCGTTCTTTGCAGCATAGTTAGCATTGCGGTGCCTTCATAATCCTGTCAATTGCCCAACTGTGATTTGTTTACCTCGCTAGCACTTTTATCGTCTTTTTGGAGAGAGACATCACTAGTGAAAATCACGGGACCCTAGTCCATCTTCATATCACTGTTTACACCCTTATTACTTTCAGTCTTTACTTTTAGTTGCCACTATTATTATCTCTTGCGTTGATCCTTTGTAAACAGCAAGGCCGGAGGAATTGACAACTCCTCTGTACTCGTTGGGAGAAAAGTTATTTGTATCTGTGTGCAGGTCCAGGTGAAGCTAGCAACCTCGGCGCCATTGTTAACTTTACCACCTTCTTGTATCCTTCGGAGTCCTACGGGAGACAAACCTTGGTATCTTTGCCAAGGGAAAACTTGCCGCTGCACTATATCTCACCCTGCACTTGGGGTAATCAATGAGGGCTTCAAGAGTATTAACACTCTCTTGCCATCAGCAAGTTTTCTGGCGCCGTTGCCGGGGACTCCAGTCTACAAGATAGGGGATTTGCACACTATCTTTTATCTTTGCTTTTTAGTCTTGCTAGTTTACCTTTCAGTTTTTACTTTTGTGTCCTTAATCAAAAATACCAAAAACACCTGTTACCTTGTCAGTAGTTACCACTATGGTTGGTCCTTCTGCCTTTGGTGAGGCAGAAGTGCTTACCTTTACTCAAAGAGGCGGTGAAAGTTTTAAATATGCTTGGTATAGAATTAATGATTCTCAAAAAAGAGCCACCAAGAGGCAATCCACTACTATCCTGCTTAGAAATTTTTATGTTGGGATTACTTCTTGGAATAGGTTTCTTTTAGACACTGCTATCAATGGGAACTTCATAGAGGCCCCAGTTTGGGAAGCCCTTAATGTTATTGAAAATCTTGTTGGAAGTCTCCCCATTGTTAGTATTAAGGAGGACATTACTTTAGCTCACATTATGAGAAAACTTGAAAAGATAGAGCTAGAGATGCCAAGTATCGATAGGGTGAATGAGTTGGATCGTAAGATTCAAGGGAATTTGAATAGGCTAGAAAATTCCATGCAGAAAATTGTCAAAACTTTGGAGACTATCAAATCCCTTGATGAAAAGTCTTAAAGGCATAAAAGAAAGCACTTTCGGGAGGCAGCCCGCAACGAATATAGGTTTCTTTTTTGCTTTTTTTTGTGTCTTGATGTTTGTTACTACTGTTGAAACATCATTGTATCTTTATTTTTCAGCTTTGTGCCAAGTTATAGCCTCTTATGATAAGGGAAGCAAAAGTTGTGACGTGCTGTCCAGAAAACAGATTCTGTCCCTTGACAGAAAAATTCGAATCAAATCACCAGATCATCTTTTTGATCGGAATTTTTTTGACAGGGTGCTATATACAATTTTGAAACTTCCGTATGTTCTGAGTTTTTTCATTTGAGTTGAAGAAGTGCCCCTAAAAAATTCTTTACTACCTGATGTTCTGTTTTCCACAGATTCTGCCACGTTTTGTTTCTCCTAACTTTTGCAAACCTTAAGCTTGCTTTTTCTTTGCAAAAAAATTTTGGCACTCTTGAGAAACAGTAGCTCTTCAAGAATATCTTTATATACAGTGGGGAAAAATTATTTTATTAAGGGTACTAACCTCTCTAATCATCTTATGATGAGTTATGTATGAAGGGAGTTTTCAAGTGTGCGATGGAAGATGATGAAAGAAGATCCAGGAGTGTCAAGCGCTCAAGCTTGGGGATGCCCCCATGCATCCCCAATAAATATTCAAGGAGACTCAAGCGTCTAAGCTTGGGGATGCCCCCCGTGCATCCCCTTCTCCATCAACAATCATCAGTTCGTCCTTCGTCTCACTATATTTTTATCACTTCATGCGTTATGTGCTATGCTTGGAGCGTCTCGCTCTTAGGTTTTATTTTTAGTTTTATTTAGCTTTGCTTGCTGTTCATAACAAGTTAGATCTCATCTTACTTTGTGTGGGAGAGAAACACACTCCACTTTCAAAATCTAGAACACATCATAGGATTTTTCCTGCCTATCTTTTTGCTGTTGTGTGTTCTTTATCTTTTCGTAGCTACTGCCATTTTTAGTCTTAGTCTTAGTTTGTCTTTAGCAAGAGCCTTGGATTTTGTTTAGTTTGTTGCTGGAACTCTTTTTAGTTTTCATGTTTATCTTGTTAAAGAGATTTGGTTGTTGCACTGAGTTGTGTCTTGTCTTGAAAGTAGGTAATTGAGGTTGCTATTTAATTCTAGTAGTAACTTGCAATAGTTTTGAGGTATTGTTGTGAGTAATGTTTGAACTTTTGGTGTCAAGAGCTCTAGCCTATTAGTGATAGGTGTCGTATTTTGGGCAATCCGTGTGTATTTTCAAAACCTACAAAACTAGTTGAGAACTCTAGCTACTAGATGGATCACTAATCTTTGGAGGGATCGAATATTAGAGAACAATCACGTAGCATGAGTCGAGGATGCGCAAGGATAACCAAACCCCCATACACTCCTCCTCGGGGTACTTGTCTCTTTGTGAACCTCCTTTTTAGATTGAGAGTTACCGATAATAAGTGCATGAGTTCTTCCGACTAATGTAAGTATTGAAAGTTGACACTTCCACCTTCCCATATTTTGCTAGCCTCTCCCGTGACGTGCATTGCCTTCTTCTCACTCCGAGAGTTGGTGTCCACCTTCGCCGGTACATCCAAAACCTTGGCATGATACGCTCTGTCATCATAAACCACCTTATATCTTTCCTCAAAACAGCCACCATACCTACCTATCAAGGCATTTCCATAGCCTTTCCGAGATATATTGCCATGCAACATCGACCTCTTCATGACTTGATCTTCATGTCATACATGTTCCTGCTTCACTGGCGGCTACATACATTGCATACATCATGATAGTTACATCTTCTTTATGATTTTGAGTACCTTATAAAGTGTGAAAGACCTCCTTTACCTTCTTGTAAAGATCCCAAAGTGGACACAATAAAAGATCCCAAAGAGGACAAATGAGAGATAAATAGAAAGAGCCATTGAGGCCACCAAAAAATACAAAAAATAGAAAAAAGAGAAAAAAGAAATAAAAAAGATAAAGGGGAAACACTACTATCCTTTGGAGAGATCCACACTAGTACTCCCTTTATATCCTTGTACTCCATAGAGATGATCATTATGCATATAGCTATGTGGGGACCTTCACACTATAGAACTTGGCTTGCATATTCCAAGGATGAGCCTCCTCAAACGAGCTCTAGGTCTTCATTAGCGAGCAAGTTAGATGCACCCCCACTAGTTCCATTGGAGAGCTTCCTAGCTCGTATGTGCATCCGTTGCATGGCAATCCCTACTCCTCACATCATATCTATCATTTGGCATCTCTTGCCTATGATTGTCCTCATTGATGTGAGCCTTTCTCATCCTTTTTGTCTTCATCCTCCGCACTTCTCTCTTTGCCATCCTAAGTGTCAACTCTCGTGCTTACGCTCATCCATTGCATGAGTGCTCAAAATATTGAAAAAGGAGTGGATCAAATTGACTTGTACCTGACTAGTGGTCTGGGGACGAGTCAAGATAAGATTCCAGAAAAAGACCGAGTGTGAAACTTTAGTAGATTGAGTTCTCAACAAATAAATTGTTTTTCTCGTATTCCCTATCCCCCTTCTTGCACGCAAACACCATTTGGAGACATTCGAGTCACGGACAGCGAGAGCTCTTGCACCTAATGTTCTTTTGTTACTTGTTTCAATGTTAATATAGACTCTTGCTTGTTATGACTTGAATTGAGTTTCTAACCTTGATTGCTTTACTTTTCAAAGTTCTTATATGGTTGCTACCATGTCACCACAAAAATCATTTACCTACTCGAGGACGAGCAGGAATTAAGCTTGGGGATGTTGATACGTCCAAAACGTATCTATAATTTCTGCTTGCTCCATGCATGTTTTGTGTGATATTGCTATGATCTAGATACACTTTCATACACTTTTGATCATATTTGGACTAACCTATTAACTCAGTGCACCACAGTGCCAGTTCCTGTTTTCTGTTGTTTTTCTATTTCAGTTTTCCCCCATATAAAAAGTGCCAGAAAAATTCCGGGAAAATATAGGAAAAATCAGCGTACAGGAAGCTTCGCGAAGAGACCGAGTGGGGCCAGAGGGGAGCCAGGGGTGGCCCAGGCGGCCACCCGGCGCGGCCCCACCCCTGTCCGCGCCAGGGGGGCGCCTGGGGCCCCTGGTCCACCTCTGGCTGCCCCCCTTCGCCTATATATTCTCCGTCACGGGAAACTTCCGGAAAGAGAACCCTTTTTCGCGATCTCTCCTCTGTTCCGCCGTCGCCGCGCTTCCGAGATCGGGAGCACCAGAAGACCTCTTCACATCACCCTGCCGGAGGGAGGGCCGACCTCCGGGAGTCTCCTCTCCACCATGGATGCTCCCCGGATGTCTCGTGAGTAGTTTTCCTTGGACCATGGGTCCGTGATCAGTAGCTTTGTGATGTTCTCCTCCCCTCTTTGTTCTTCATGATTTAGACCTCGTGAGCTTCCCTACATGATCGAGGCACTTTTGTAATCTTTCTGTTGTTGCTATGCTGAGTTTGATGGGATCTGATGGATTATGAGATTATGTTCAGATTGTGATTGAGTAATATATTTGGTTTTTATCTCTTATATTTTTGTTCCTAAGTAATTCTTGCATGTTCTCCGTTGCTGTTTATTGCTTTGGCCAAGTAGTAGGTAGTAACCCCAAGAGGGAACTTTATGCTCGATTGTGGGTTCATGCCCCCTGATGACGCGCTTGAGTGACAGAAACATGAGTCTAGGGGATGTGCTATTGCCACAAGGGGGAAAACAACGGTGCTTGTAACCGCGGTTGCAAGGATTGTTTACTTTACGCAAAATGCTTTTTAATGCAGTTGTCTGTTGCTTTGGGTTTACACTTTAGGTGGGGCTCGTAACTTAATACCAGCGAGATGTTCTGGATAGATATCTCAAGGTGGATGATTAGTAGTAGATGCAGTTGTATTTCGGTCTACTTATTTTGGCGTACTGCCCGTGCTTTTGAGCCTCTTCTTTTCTTTTGTAGCATAGTTAGCATTGCAGTGCGTTCATAATCCTGTCAATTGCCCTTCTGTAATTTGTTTACCTCGCATAGCAGTTTTATCGTCTTTTGGGAGAGAGACATCACTAGTGAACATCACGTATCCCGGTCCATATCCTCATTACTGTTTCCACGCTCATTTACTTTTTTGCTTTTACTTTTAGTTGCTACCATTATTCCTTGTGTTTGATCCTTTGTGAACAACAAGACCGGAGAGATTGACAACCTCTCTGAACTTCGTTGGGAACAAAGTTATTTGTGTTTGTGTGCAGGTCCGCGTCAGTTGCGCCGCTGACACCTACTTATCATCTCTGGAGTCCTACTGGAGACAAACCTTGGTATCTTTACTGAGGGAAATTTGTTGTTGTGCTACATCACGCCTTCCACTTGGGGCTCACCAACGAAGGGCGAGAAGACTACACCCGTCAACTCTCGCGCCATAGAACCTTCTAGAAGCTTTCAGAACCTTCCAGGACCCGCCGGGACCATTCTCGACCATTCCGGGACCTTCCGGGATGGTTTCGGGACATTCCGGAACCTTCTGGAACACTTCCAAGACCTTACGGTACCGTTTTCGGACGTTCTGGAACTATCTGGATAGGTTCTGGGACAATCCGGGTTACGGTCTAGCCTGCCCGATGCCCTGTGTCTGTTCGTCGGTCATTTTCGGAACCTCCACCGATTAACCGGAAACTATTCCGGTTGATCCAGGACTTCCCCAGTACCATTCTCATATGTTCTAGAACCACCTGGGACTATTCCAGAGTGATCCAGACATATCTTTAAATACCCAGAACTTCTTCTAGTGCCCTTATGAACAATTCCATAAATACCCGGAACTACTTCCTGTGCCCGTATGAACTATTCCGTTTTGCTTCCACTAAACCTTCTACCATTCCAGTATTCTAACAGACTACTGCTTGTTAAGTGTGTGACCCAATAGGTTCGGTATAATGCGTACATGACTCAGAACATCTTCCGGACATAGGTCAACAGCCTTTTGTCAATAGCCAATAATCAACAGCGGATCCATGGACACCCATGTTGACTCCCGCACATACACGAAGAAACTTCGAGTGAACCATTATGTTTAGTCATGTACCATTCCATTTGCTTCGCGATATATGACAAAGTCAGAGGAGAGAAGTTTGGCACCCATGTGTATCCCCGTGACTGAATCACAATGCGTCTGGCCAGACTATAATGGATACCGTCATACCGAGTGGGACCGAAGTGAATATCTTCTTCATCGTGAAGGAGAAAATCCCAGTCTTGAACTATCGCAATTACTAGACACACTATCCGATGTACCCAGAACTTATTTTACTACTTTCCAGTAATGGGAAGATTCATCTAAGGACCAAAGCACGTCTTCCTGTGTGAAGCAACTCGACACTCTCATGGTCTAAGGAATTACGTATATGATAACATTTCATGATATGACTTATAACGTTGTTACGATGTGATCTCTAAGTATATCATTCAATACTAGGGTCGGTTCAACATCATTGTTCTGCTAACTATATGTTCTCATTGCTACTGACATCCTTGTTACAAGAACAATGTCCAGGATTAAGAAAACGTATTCATTAGTTAGCACATGAGCTGATCTTAGAGGCTAAACCAGGAACTCTTGGTGTTTACATTTCCACACATGCAAATGATTTTTCTTCTGAATCTCACAGTCAGGGTCATTGCATTTATAGCACAAAAATATAAACATTAATTACGAACGTGAATATATATATAATAACATTTTATTATTGCCTCTAGGGCATATTTCCAACAAGAGGCCCCTTATAAAGGTTTATTGCTTTACCCCGCGAAAAAAAGGTTTATTAGTTTGACCTCCTGAGTTCTACTGTTTCCCTAAAAAATCACCCCTTCTTGTCTCCTTGTGCTCTAAATCCTCTTATTTAGCTAAACTAGTCCACAAACACGAGACTTTAAGAGAAATTACAGAATGCGATATTAATAGTGGTGCCTCCACTTACTTTCTACTAGATAAATGACTATTGTTAGTACCACCTTCCATTGCTTCTCCTGCTCTTTTTTCACACCACCAAGAATAGCATGCCATTGTATGCGATGTATTTCATGATGTGATCGTCTCTGCCATGTGTAATCGTCTAACCATGACTGCTATAGAGGAACCAGCTACTCTGTGTTTTATGATGCAGGGAATTCTGCTCAAATCTTGCTCATCAAAAACTTCTCACACACCTCTTCTTGAGGTGCAACAAAGGCAAAGCCATTTGGAGGGCATTTGGAATCCAACCCAATTTCATAGACATCAAGAAAGTTTGGGATCTCGGGCTACCACAACATCTACCCTCTTCCATCCAAACCTTAGTGACACTCTTGATCTTATGGAAGATATGGAACTCCAGAAACTCCTGGGTTTTCAAAAATATAGCTCTAGCACCCACTGAGGTGCTCCAAAATGTTCTCAATGATCTCACACTCTGGTCTCATAGATTAAAATCACCTAGTGAGAAGGAAGATATCAGTTTGAATCACAAATCTCTATGCCCTAATGTTCTTTCTTTGTATCACAATTGCTATTTTGCGAATCAGGGTAGAGGCCATTTATAAAGGTTTATAGGTTTACCCCGCGAAAAAAAGGTTTATTGGTTTGACCTCCTCGAGCTGGCAGCATCGGGTACAATCGCTAGTACGAATGTGGAGAGATCATACCAGGTGCTATTACATCCCCAAATTACTTAATTTAGTTATGAATTTTATTCCTTCCTTCTTTTCCACGATTTCCTGCCTCCATATGCTCCATTTCCAGCGGCAATTCAATAAACAGACCGATATGCAATCTCTCGCATTTATTAGTCAGTAGTGATCAAATGGGAGTGAATATATTTAAAAAGTCCAACATTATCCGGTTTAAACAATGGGTGTATGAGTGAAAAATACCACTCATGAATATATTTTCACACTCAACGTGGTTTTAGTGTACACAAAAAATTCTAAGAAGAGGACAATAGAGGGTTCTACAATAGATGTGGAATATTTTGCTGCTTCACAAGCTTCGAGGGAGGGATATTTGATTAAGAAGTTTTCATCGAGCTAGGTGTGATTCCAAGTGCCGAAAATCCCATGGAACTCGATTGTGATAATTGTGGTGTAGTGGCTTAGGCAAGGGAGCCAACGTCCCACCAGATATCAAAACACATTGAACATCGGTATCACAAAATTCTAGAGTTTGTTGACAAGGGATATGTGAAAGTATGTAAATTTCGCACGAGGGAAACATGAGCAACACTGAATTGCCATTGGCGTAAAAGAAATTATGTAACTAGAATTGTTGCATCTAGTGCAAGTGAGAGACTGTTAGAAAAATAACCTAAAGGCAATAATAAAGTAGTAGTATTTTTTGCATGTTTGCAATTAATGCTTACATTTTTGTGTTGTAATATCCAATGACCCTGAATATGAGATTCGGAAGAAAACTCATCCACATGTGTGAAAACATGAACACAAAAGAGTTCCTAGACTAGCCTCTAAGACTAACTCATGTTTTGCTCGATGATTAGGTTTTCTCGATCATAGGGCATTGTCAATGTGACATGGATGCCACAACAATGAGAGCATATTGTTAACGGAAGGAAGATGTTGAACGAACCCATCTCAATGATATACTTTTAGATCGCATTTTAACAACATTATAAGTTATATCATATAATTATTATCATATAAAAAAATCCTTAGACCATGAGGGTGCCAAGTTACTTCACGCCCAATGATGCACTTTGAGGCTTGTTAAATGTTACCCGTATCTGGGTGACAATAATAGTAAGTTTCCAAGTGCATCATAAGTGTGTCTAGTGACTGGGATAGCTCGAGACTGGGAATTTTTCTCCCACAATGGAGATATATTTCTTTAGGACCACTCGATATTATGATATCCATTATAGTATGGCCAAACACAGTGTAATTTAGTTCGGGGATAACAGAATGCAAGAACGGGTAAAAGAACAAATCAGTACATTATTGCTTCACAAGGAACACCATTTTCTCACCTCGGATTTTGTTATATATGATGAAGCAATGAGAATGATGCATGCATGTTTAACAAGAAGGTTCACTCGATACTTTTTTTGTGTATGTGTGGCAGTCAATATAGGTGTCCAGATCCCGGTATGGATTATTTTTCAGAAGGTGTTCCGCTTCATGTCCACATAATACCGAGATTGTAGGGTCACACAATTTATGGGTAGTAGTATGCTAGATCACAAGAATGAAGAAGAGAATTGAGGACAAACATCAGAAATGTTTCGGAGATCTCCAGAAGTGTTCCGGTATTTTAGGATGGTTCCAAATGTTTGGAAATGCCCCGAATGGTTTTAGAACGTTTGGGAATGGCCATGTATTATTTGAAATATTTTGTATAAATAGGGGGAGCAATTGTTGTTGCTACTGTTGTAGTTCCAGATGAAGTTGAAGAAATTAAGGAGATTCTGGTGAAGTGGAGCGATGTTGACCGCGTCAACCTTATTTTAACGTTAGGTGACATTTTTGTTTTTGAAGAAATGACTTAGCTGACAAGATCTCAGCTTCAAGTTGTTGATTGTATAACCCCTGTTTCCTACTGACATGAGCTTCTACTTGATAATGTACATGCAGGTGGAACTGGCTTCACACCTAGAGATGTCACACCTGAAGCCACTAAATGTGTAATAGAGACAAAAGCACCTGGCCTTGCATTTGTTATGATTCAGGAGAGTTTGAAGGTGATGACAATGTTTATTACAGTCTTAGGCTTAGCAAGTCAATCCAATGTTTTTCTGAATGTTTCTAGACATCAAAACTCCATGCGGATCTTCTCAATAGTATTTAGTAGTACTATAAAAGAGCCGACATGAAACGCACACAACCCGGCAATCGGGAGAATACCTGGGAGAATACCACATTGGGGCCTGCACGGCAGGGACACAACAGTGGCGAGTGTTAAACTTGGCAGGATTCAGATTATTTTGATCTGCACCGACGGTTCTTACACTGCTTTGTTTGTTACAGGTGACACCGTTTCAATGCTATCCAGGGCCGCCGCGTGTGGGATAAGAGGGAGTGCATATCTGGTGATACAGTCCAGAATATGCTCCCCTGCTCCGGGCTGGTTTGGTGCGTTGGATCCATACTGCACGTACAGACTGTATAGGGTCGACTCCTTCTAGCAGAAAATATAAAAGACACCCTTGGTTAGTTTGCAATTCAGGGACAGGTACATACTTCGTTGTCTTCCTTTTGCTGGCGTGTTGTGATGTTAGATTAAGATTATGTGATTTTCCTGGTTCGGTTTTAGGATTAGTTGACAGCGCTGGGAGATTCCCCGTAATCACTGTTGTAAGGTTTTTCCAAAAAAATAATATTATATATAGGTTCTAATTACTGATTTTGTCATTTAGGTGTGTCTCTATACCCATGGATGAATGGTGTACAAGAAGAGTAGTCGCGAAGTTATTTCGTTTAGTTATATGTGAATTTGCAACTAAATGGGTCTCTTGTATACATATTGGTGGTCACCTTGTGGTACTCTTGTAAATTTATGAATTATGAGACAAAATCTTTGCTGAAGTACTTTTGTTTCCAGTGATCTTTTGATGCTATGAATGAATTATGTATACTTGCCTTGCTAATGTCCCACTTTCATGATAGTGAGGAATGCAAACAGATGACAACACAATTATCTTTTGCTTATAATTATCGAGTGCCTCATTTTGAAAAAAGATTAGCATGTGTGCACTCCAGTGAATAAATCTGTTGTAAATATAAATTATGTACATATATTTGCAATGGCCTCCTAATAATCTAGTATAAGTCCTAATAATTTAGTGTAAGTTTGATTAATCCACCCCCTTTTTATTCTTTACATGTTCAGGACAGAATCTGGAGAAGCGCATGGAGAACATACTGCTTTTGAGGGTCAAGATGCAAATGTACCAAGGAGGTGTACGTAAATGACTAGTGAGTTGATCCAATCCCTCCACGTAGATCCAACGCACCATTAAGACCTGAAGCACGGTATCATGCTATGTACGGTAGCACTAGAAATTTTCCCGGATACGAGGATCGACACTTGTACGGACTGAAGCCTTAGAATGCTTCGTAACCCGCAGGATCTGAAACTCTCACAAGTGTTCTCTTTTCAATTTTCAGATCATCAACATGCCCGGCAACCCAAATGCCGTCGCGGAGTGCATGGAGGCCCTTCTCCCAGCGCTGAAGCACGCCATGAAGCAGCTGAAGGGTGGCAAAAGAGGGAGAAGAACCCCCGACATGTGCCTCACGCTGAAGCGGCACCATTGGACCAGTGGGAGCGCAGTTTCAGAGCTGCATCGTCAGGTGGTGGCTGCGCATGCGATCCCTGAACCTGATGGACGCTCATCCACGGGCAGCACAGCAGTCCTGTGTAAACTCCAAGATGAGTTTTTGTGTAGTGTAAACCTCCAAGTTCAGTTTTTGGTTTCAGTCGCAATGTCTGTCCCAGACTTTTTAGTCTGCGTTACAGCATAAAAATAAGGCAGCGAAGTATTTTGGTTTTTGTATCATCAGCACATACTCCCTCTGTAAAAAAATATAAAAGCTTTTAGATCACTACTTTATTAATCTAAATGCTCTTATATTTTTTTACGGAGGGAGTACATTGTAAAACACCTTTTGTCATCATCATATAAGACCATCTTTTGTGAGGATATATACTACTCCCTTTGGCGAGGTTCACAAGGCAGAATTTGTTTTAAGTCTTTGCCTTTTCCAATTTGATCTAGTTTCCATTTTCAAATTTGATCTTAGTTTTATCAAGGCCAAACCGTAAAATACGAATGGCAATGGACCATGGTGATATCTAACGAAATGGTTGGTTAAACCCAGCTTAACGAGTTATGACAAGTATGGAAAGCAAAATCGTCAGAAAGGAAACAGGCAATGTCCGTTAATGTATGATGTACTCCTATCTAACAGGATGCAATACCATTTTACAGAAATCTGTGATAACTTCTCATTTATCAGGCATTGCTCGCCGGCAGTAGGCGCCCCCCGCTCAACCGGCCGACGAGCTCTCTGTAATCCACCTCCCTGAGGCGCAGCAGCAGGTGCAGCACGACGCCGGCGATGAACCCCAGCGCGGCGCTGGAGCCGGTGAGCGACACGCCGGCGCAGATCAGCATCACGAACGACTCCTCCTTGCTCCCCATGTCACGTGACGCCATGGCCAGCTCCACGCCGGAGAAGAGCAGCATCACGCCCAGGATGCCGATGGGGAACTGCCCCAGGATCGTCACGAACGAGTTGCCGAACACCAGCCCCAGCACCAGCTTGCCGATGGCCAGGAACACCACGGACGCCCCGCTCCGGCCGCCGAACCTGTACTGCCCGGCCAGCCCGCCGGCGCCGTGGCAGCACGGCATGGCGCCGAACCAGCACCCTACCAGGTTCATGAGCCCCACGCTGATCGACACCCGCGCCGGCGACAGCTCAGCCTGCTCCGGGAACAGGTCGGACGACAGCTTGCATACGGCGATCACCGAGTTGAGCACCGACAGCGGGAGCTGCGGCACGGCGGCCTGCCAGAACCCGACCTTGAAGTCGTCCCATGTCATCCTCACCAATCCGATCGGAGCCGGCCCGAAGCGGAGGCCGCGGAAGATGGACGGGTCACGCACGAAGCAGAGCACCAGCCCGACCGCGAACACTATCAGCGCCGCCGGGACGCGGCCGCAGGATCGACGGCCTGTGGTGGCGACGCCGTCAGATCCGTTGATGGTGATGTCGTCGTCGTTCCCTGAGCCGGTGGTGAGGAGGATGAAGAGCAGAGCGGCGAGCGCGAGCAGCAGGCCGTCGAGTCCCAGCAGGGAGCGTTCCACGGAGGTGGAGGCGGAGGAGGAATGGGAGAAATCCTGGTCGTAGCGGATGTACTTGACGGCGGTGAAGGCGAAGGAGAGGCCCTGGGAGAGCTGCACGCCGCGGACGACGGGGAGCGGGAGGACGCGGTAGAGGCAGGTCATGAGGCCCGTGGCGCCGAGGAAGAGGAGGATGGCGGCGACGGCGATGCCGGCGGCCATGATCTGCGGGACGGTGAGGTGGGCGGAGGAGAGCGCGACGGCGGCGATGGACTTCATGGGCTGGACGGGCATGGGGATGCCGAAGAGGAGGCCGCTGGCGAAGTTGTAGAGCGCGGTAAAGATGAGCGTGGTGCCCAGGTCCAGGTGCGACGCCAGCGATAGCGCCAGCACGATGGGGATGTAGGTGCCCAGGTCCCCCACCGCGCCGCCCAGCTCCGACCACACCGACGTCTTGAGCCGGATGGACGAGGGCAGGAACCGCCGCCGGTGGTCGTCGCCGGTCAGCAGCGGGTCGCCGGCGGAGGATGCCATGGGCGCGCGGCAACGCTTTCTTGGCTCCGCCTGGTGAACGGCTGCCTGCACTGTAGTGATGAGAAGCGATTGGTAGCTGAAGGAAGTAGTAATAAATAAATCTGGGAAGAAGAAAATATATCAAGAAGAAGAAGAAGAAGAAGGGATGGTGTGGATGGATTCCGTTTGGTTGTTAAACACTTGTCTGCAAAATTAAACGCAGCCTAGATCGGAAGAGGTTGTTGCATCATTTTTCTCTGTATATCGCCTAGCCATGTTTCATGTTGACCTTTGGGGCGATGCAGGGATGGAAGTGGCGTGATGAACTTGCCCCATCGTCAAGCTCCCAGAGTGGTTCCAAGTGGCTTTTGGAGTGACGAGCGGGCCGCTTGGCACGCGTTTGTTTCCTGACAAGATTGTTTGCGTGGTCAGCTCGAGTCAGTCCTTCCTGCAGGCATGGCGCGGACGGTCTGTCTTTATCTTAGAGCAACTCTAAGGGGTTCGACCAAATAGGGGGATTTGATGATTTGTATTTTATTTTGTCATTTGATGATTTTCCATAGATTATTTCAATGACGATGGATTCGGACCCCATTTGTTATTCTCAAGAGGGGAGGCAAATTATCAAATGACAAAGTAAAGTGGGACAAAAGATCAAATTTGCCCGACCAAATGCACACCAATTTGATTCATCCGGTGTTCGTTTCGGTCGACTCAACGGACCAAATGTCCGTCCGGTGTTTTTTGGGTCATCAGTCTTCAGCGGTCTGAACAGGACGCAAATTTGAATCACTCCAAAAGTCATAATTATACATATTATAAAAAAGATAAAAGATCTCTAAAACCCTACTCCAAATCCTAGCACGCCGCCGGTCCATTTTGAATCGCGGCGGACCAAAATATGGACCATTCCGGACCTTTCCCTGTTTGGATCGTCTCGTTGAGCCGTGTTTTTTGGTCTCCCGGTCCAAACGAACCAAAAAACGGACATATGGGCCACGCCGTTGGAGTTGCTCTTAGGGCAACTTCAAGGGCCATCTAAACGAACATCAATTGTATCCTCCTCCTTTGGATATAAATGGGCGTCTATCCACCCCTTGTTCGTGCTTCACAAATGATACTATCCAACCGGGGTGATCCACTTGGTTCGTTAAAAACTTCTTTTTAAAATATATATATTCAACCAGAGGCACCAAGGCTCTGTTGCAAATTAGGGTAGAGGCCCTTTACAAAGGTTTATTTATTGGTTTGACCATTGCTAGTACGAATGTGGATAGATCGTACCAGGTGATAGTACATCCCCAAATTGCTCCATTTAGTTATGAATTTGATTCCTTCCTTCTTTTCCACAATTTCCTGCCTCCATACGCTCCATTTTCAGCGGCAACTCAATAAATAGACCGTATGCAATCTCTCGCATTTATTAGTCAGTAGTGATGAAATGCATGTGAATATATTTAAAAAGTCTAATAGTATCCGGTTTAAACAATGGGTGTATGAGTGAAAAATACCACTCATCAATATATTTTCACACTCAACGTGGGTTTAGTGAGCACAAAAAATTCTAAGAAGAGGACAATATAGGCTTCTACAATAGATGAGGAATATCTTGTTGTTGCACAAGCTTCGAGGGAGGGATATTGGATTAAGAAGTTTTTCATCGAGCTAGGTGTGGTTCCAAGTGACGAAAATTCCATGGAACTCGATTGTGATAATTGTGGTGTCTTGGCTTAGGAAAGGGAGCCAATGAACCACTAGATATCAAAACACATTGAACATCGGTATGAAAAAATTCTATAGTTTGTTGACGAGGGATATGTGAAAGTATGTAATTTCATACGAGGGAAACATGAGCAACACTGAATTGCCATTGGCGTAAAAGAACTTATGTAACTAGAATTGTTGCATCTATTGCTAGTGGGAGACTTTTACAAATATACCCTAAAGGCAATAATAAAGTTTTTTTTTGCATGTTTGCAATTAATTCTTACATTTTTGTGTTGTAATATCCAATGGCCCTGGATATGAGATTCGGAAGAAAACTCATCTACATGTGTGAAAACATGAACACAAAAGAGTTCCTAGACTAGCCTCTAAGACTAGCTCATGTTTTGCTCGATGATTAGGTTTTCTTGATCATAGGGCATTGTCGATGTGACATGGATGCCACAACAATGAGAGCATATTGTTAGCAGAAGGAAGATGTTGAACGGACCCATCTCAATGATATAATTTTAGATCACATTTTAACAACATTATAAGTTATATCATATAATTATTATCATATAAAAAATTCCTTAGACCATGAGGGTGCCAAGTTACTTCACACTCAATGATGCACTTTGAGGCTTGTTAAATGTTACCCGTATCTGGGTGACAATAATAGTAAGTTTCCAGGTGCATCATAAGTGTGTCTAGTGACTGGGATAGCTCGAGACTGGGATTTTTTCTTCCACAATGGAGATATATTTCTTAGGACCACTCGATATTATGATATCCATTATAGTATGGCCAAACACAGTGTAATTTTGTCCGGGGATACCGGAATGCAAGAACGGGTAAAAGAACAAATCAGTACATTATTGCTTCACAAGGAACACCATTTTCTCACCTCGGGTTTTGTTATATATGATGAAGAAAAGGGAATGATGCATGCATGTTTAACAAGAAGGTTCACTCGATACTTTTTTGTGTATGTGTGGCAGTCAATATAGGTGTCCAGATCTCGGTATGGATTATTTTTTCAGAAGGTGTTCCGCTTCATTGCCACATACTACGGAACCTATAGGGTCACACAATTTATGGGTAGTAGTATGCTAGATCACAATAATGAAGAAGAGAATTGAGGACAAACAACAGAAATGTTTCGGAGGTCTCCAGAAGTGTTCCAGTATTTTAGGATGGTTCCAAATGTTTGGAAATGCCCCGAATGGTTTTAGAACGTTTCAGAATGGTCATGTTTTATTTTAAATATTTTGGATGATCGTAGGGCGTCCAGTGACGAGAAGAGGGTCATGAGATCTCGGGTGGTAACTCGAATGGTATTGAAACATATCTAGATGGTTACAAAACGTCTAGCTAGAAACGACCTCAGATGGTTATGGAAGATCCCAAAATGGTTCCAATAGGTTCACAACGACCGAGAAGTGTCCTGAAAGGTCTTAGAATAACCAATAATTATCACGAAAGGTTCCAGAAGGTCCTGTAAGATTCCGAAATATTCCGGCAACTCCCTAGTGGGATGGGCATCGATTGTCTTGAAGGGGGGAGGCACCCCCAATGACCCAATTTGGTAGGAATATGGGGAGTTAGTGGGACTAGGAATCCCACTGGGAGGGCGAGTCTCACAGGGACTCCTCCCTTCAGGTCGACTGACCCCTGTCAGGGGGCACACAAGTCATCCTTTCCTCTTGGTTGCGTCCCCTTCCTTGCTGCACCATGCCCCTTTACTTCTCCGATCTATATCACTTCTAGATCACACACCGCTAGATTTTTTTTCTCTCTAGTTTTCTCGATGGTGTTTCCCTCTGGACGGTGAAGTCATGCTGGATGGCTACTATGAAATGTGTGGATACCGGTGGATGAATCGTACCTTTGATCCTTGTCTGAGGGAGGAATTCCTTGTGGTTGAGAGGTCGTAAATTCCTAATTGTGGGGATCTCCATCGACAATTTTCATCAACTCTACTCTCCGCTGTAATCATTGATAAATAAAGATCTAATTTTTTTTCTTGTGTCTTCATGAATGATCTTGAAATATTTATTCATAGTTCGAATTATTTTATTTCTACTACGTTCACCAACATCACTGACAGCCTCATACACCAGCAACACCCATCAACCAACACAAAATGCTAAGTTAACCATAAGGCCCATCTGGAAAGTGAGATTTTCATAGGAATATAATTATATAGACAGATATCTATGGCACCCTTTGGGTCGTAGTATTTGCTTTGCAAAAAAATATATATCCTTACTTTCCTTCACTTTTTGGAGCATTCTAAAGACTTACACGGACCTCATATTTTACTTTTTTTTATAAAGTCCAATAGAAAATGTGTTGTTATCTCTTAAAGAAATGATTTCCAACAAATTTTAGTGAAGCATACAAACTATGTTATACATTTTCTATGTATTTAGAGAATCAACCAACGATTGGATGGTTAGATGAATAGTTGTACTTTACCACCCACGAGATGTCAAACCCAATGTGTGATTTATATGTATCTCATTAAGATAAATATTTTGTAAGTGCAAAGTGATATTTTCTCCCTCAAAGGTAAATTGTTTTTCAAATTCAAGAAGGATCCTATAGTATGTGAAATTCAATTACTAAACTTTTGTTACTCCCTCCGATCTGATTTAATTGTCGTGAAAAAACAACTGGCCAAGTCCAAATACATAGTACAGCTCACGACACTTAATTAGGATCAAAGGGAATACACTTTTTTTTATCGTACATTATAAACATGCTCAAGTCCAAAAACCGAGACGCCGACACACAAGGCGAGTAGAAAACAACCAAACAACAAGGTAATAACAGATAAAATTTTCTTTGTCGAAAAGGACTCAGAGCACTTCTAAAAGTTCATAAAAAATACAAAGCACCCCAAACATAATGAAAAAAATATATCAAGGAGCTTGGATCACGGAGCAACCATTACCGCTCCTACGATGACTCACTGACGTGCCGATGTTGCTGCTCCTGTATCGGATCCAACCTGAATTTCTCGATGACAAAAGGAAGTTTCCGTGCACGTTCCCTTAAGGACCATTGTCCCAAATCTGTAGGCGTCGTCATTGTCATCGTTTTTGAACCCTTGAATCGGTTTGAAAAATAAAAGAACACCAAATCTGGCCATCGTGCATGCACGTCAAAAAATCCTAACCTCACCACCCTATCAAGTGGGTTGGAATGTACAACGAAGCTTTGTCTAATCCCCCGATTGACAAACTTGAGGAGAATCAAAGCCTTGAAAGTTGATTAAAAAAAGAAGTGTTACCATTCGTTCAAGCAAACCAAGTGAGGACTAAAATTCTAACATGTCTACCATCCAAAACCAAAATGCTAAAATTCACCTCTCTACCACTACCCATCAAAGCACATGCAATGAGCCGGTTGTAAGTGTTACCTAGGTTTCCTTGCCAAAGGGGAAAAATAACGACATGATTGCCATCAATTAAAGCAAGTACAATAAAGTGGCGTACGTGTGGTATAAAATATGTCACATCATATTTGTGAGTAATTAAAGAAGAAAGGAGTGGAAAGAAAAAAAAAGAAACATGCTACAAACTTACAACCGGCTATAGCACGAACTGAAACACCTTTGGCAAGAGAAAAAAATAAGCCATATATTAATAATATATTATGCTAATGATTGTGTCTAGGAGTCATCTAGATGTAACATAGTTATTGTTTTAAGCATATCACATCTAAGTTGTTGTTAGCATCTTGTTTGTGCCCACTCTGTTTGTTTGTTCGTTGTTTTCTATTTTCTGTGCTGTGTTTGTGCAGCCCATGCAACTTTCCCTCAACGACACATCATCTTTGCATCCAGTCTTTAATGTTCACAGGCTTTGTGCTTGCCAATAATTGTTAACGAGCCAAATCTAGGGCATTTTTAACTGTTGTTGTCTTTTATGTTAAAGAACTGAAATAAAAATATAGATGATGAACATGTTATAAACAAGTTCAAAATGTTCATTCGGGTGTTAATTTTTTTAAATGCTCACAGATTCAAGAAAATCATGATTTTTTGTCAAGATACGAGAGAAAACATTTTATAAAAATACATAATGAACATTTTATAAAAAATTAATGAAAATTTTGTAAATACACGATGAAAAATGTAAAATGAAAAAAATGAAAATTACTAAAAAGCATGTTACTATTTTTTTTAGAAAAGCACTCAAATAAAATAATAAATGTGAGCAACTAGGGAAAAGAGCAAAAATGGGACTATATAGTATGATTTGGATAAAGGTTATGTTGTCCCAAAAAAATTGGGATAAATGTTAACTAGCTTTAAAATTCATATTTTTTGCCAAACAATGACAAAATCTTTATTTGAGCCTAAAAAGCATATTGTGTGTCGAGGCCAAATACTTCATGATGGTGAACATGGAAAACATTGAGAAAGGGGTTGGGGCTAATTGTGTGTTGATCATGAGCCTTCAACAGACACAAAAATGTGTGGCCATTTGCCTGTCAATAATGAACATGAAACTAGGCCAAGGTGGGTCGAGGTCAAAAGTGATGATAAACTTACAACTAGGACAAAACCTAGTTGTGTGTGGATGGTGGACTTACAAATGGAACAAAAATATCCCCAGTTGCATGTCGATGATAAACTTACAACTAAGATAAAAAAAAATTCAGGCGCAGTTGCAAGTCGAGAGTGAACTTGCAACTAGGGGATAAAAAGGACAAGGTTTGTTTGTGTGTCGAGTTTAAACTTTCAATTGGGAGGATAAAATGTAGCTTAACAATAATTGTGAGTCGATGGTGGACTTGAAACTAAGACAAAAAAGGGCCGCAATTATGCTTAAGCTACATTTTGAACAAAGGGTGGACTTGCAACTTGAACACTAAAATGGGCCGAGGACCACTTACATGTTGAGGATGGACTTCCAACTGGAAGAAAAAAAAGTCAAGCCTAATTTATGAGTTGAGGGTGGATTTACAACTGGGACAAAACAAACATCTGGCCCGACTATGAGTCGTGTTGGTCTTGCAAATTGGCAAAAGAAAAAAGGGGTTAGGATTTTTTTCATGTTGATTGTGTACTTGCAACTTGGATAAAAAAAAGGCCGAGCCTAATTGCGAGTGGAGAATGGACTTGCAACTTGAGAAAAAAGATCTAGGGGGCATCTTGCATCAGTGGCGCATTGCACGTACGGTGTGCCACTAGTAACTATCCTAGTGGTGACGCACCTAATCCTGGTGCGCCACTGCTACATAACAGTGGTGCACCACCTTCACATTGCGTCACTAGTAGGTATATTGGGGATAGGTCTTTTTTCTAGTAGTGTAAAATTAGACCAGGACGGTTTACATGTTAAAAATGAACAAGCAATTGTATCAGGTTGGATTCTGAATCAAGAGTGAACATGCAACTGGGGTAGGGCGATGTATATGTCAAAAGTGTCTATGGTAGACACATGCTTGAAACAAAGCATCTACACAAATGCACTATACTAATCTACATGTATGAACACAGATCAACACAGTTTGAAATTAAAAGCGGTTACAATAGACGAAATCAACAAAAAAAACAAAAAATATATACTAGAGGAATGGCTAATAGGTATGAGAAACTGAATAGGCATGGGACGTACATATACTGTAACACCCCGGGTGTCACGCTACAGTAATCACCTACAGTAATCATAATTACTGTTGCTAATCACTGTTGATCAAAATGTCCTTGATCAAAATTTTGCTTTGATCAACTTGGGTCAGTTCACATTCAAATTCCCCCTTGATATTATTGAAAGCAATGAGGTCATGGACCTTGATCATCATGAATCAAATACAGTCCAAGCTCAAATCAAATGCCCTTTGATTTGAGATCAATCAAAGCTCAAATGCTTTTGGTTGAATATTAAAAATATGTGACAAATAAATCTTTATCCAAAAATTGTGAAACCAATTTTGTTAAATCACTAATAATCATTGGACCAGGGAAAACCAACTTGGATTATTTATTAAGCCCCTGGAAAAATTGAAACAATTCTAACTAGTGGCATAACAACATTGTTTTCAAATTGAATATTCAAAAGAATTACTAAAAGAGTTTATAAAAACCCCAAACATTTTGTGGCACCCTAGTTAGGTGTAGTACAAATTATGGACCAGATTGCACATTTTACAAAAATGCCAAAGTCGCTAAAACAATTAAAAAGCAGAAAAGAAAAGAAAGCAAAAAAAACTATTCTACGCCCTGGGCGCTGGGCCTAGCCCCAGGCCCACCCCCACTTCCCCTGTCTTAACCCTCCCGGGGTCAACGCCCCCTCTCCCCACCCCGATCCCCCCCGATCCCGATCCCTCCCTCCCTCTCTCTTTTTTCCCACCGACACCCTCCCCTCCCTAACTCCCTCACGCCCGTGCCCCCTCCCCCTGCCCGATCCAGAGCGAGGAAACCGGCGACCCCGGCCCCGCCCCGACCTCCCTCCACCCCGGCGGACCGCCACGGCCCCGCGACGCGTCGCCGCACCCCTGGCTTCGGCGCCGCCGTGGCCAGGCCGGCTCCGGTGCCTCCGCGCACTCGCCCCCCATCCTGATGGCCCCTCCTTCCTCCCCCCACGCATGGCCCTCGGCCCCCGGCCGCCCTCCTCTGCATCGAGCACCATCCCGCGCCGTCGACCACCCAGGCTCCCCTGAGCTCCCCTCCCCCCACTGAGAGCCCCCCTCCCTCTGTCTCCCCTCGCCTCTGTTGCGATCTTCCACCGTGGCCGCCGGCCAACTGCTCGCCGTGCCCTGTGTAGAAGACGTCGATGTAGTAGCCCGATGCCGGTCTCCCCCTGTTCGCGGCCCTTTCCACCCGGGGCGCGCCCTGCCCTGCGCCATGGTTGTACGCCCCATGCTCTTGGCCACTCCGGCCGCGCCCAACACAGGCGTCGGCTGTGCCCCGCGTGCGTGCGCGCCTTCCCACGCGTGGCAGCGCCGCTGCTGCCTCGAGACCTTGCAGACGATGTGTGTGCTGTCGCTGTTACTTGATACTGCTAATTGTTGCTACTGTCCAAAACGGGTACTGGACAATCTTTTGTGTGTAACAAAACCGCAGCAAACAACTTGCTAAACGAGTTCTAAATGAGGAAAAATTAATATATGTAAAATGAACACTTAACCATTTTCGACTTACTTCATTGGACCAACTTAAATTGGTGCCTAGATTAAATATGATAAAAATCTTAAAGATGGAGTTTTCAGTTAACAAGCAAATGGCAAGAACACGGTATGGTGCTCATAGCTACTTTAAAGTTGTCAATGAACCAGTTGTAGGGATCAATCATGCCATCTAAGGGCATGGCATGAAAGTTCACTTGTCATTGTGCAATATACATTTAGGTTGCACCTTCATCTGAGCTATGGATCAACGGAAATCACCGGACGGACTTTGCACATTTTAACAATTTGTGGAATTAACATCGAGTAGCAATTTAATACCGAGTTTTAATTAAGTAAATGGGCCCTACTACAAATACCACCCGTACCAGATTCGAGATCACGGACAACCGATGAAAATTAATATAGGCCGCTCACCGGATGGGCGGAATCCCAAACCGTAGGTTTTTGAAGACAGCCAATTGATATTTAACTCAGCAAGAATCCTAGACTTAGCCAAATTCAGAGAAACCTATAAACCGGTCAATGACGTATGGACCCCCTAGCACTATTCATTGGTTGACTAGTCAATTGTTGACTGGGTCAACCCAAGCCTTGGCCTCCACCAGTCTTACACTGTGGCTAGGTGCTTCTATGCACGCAAAGTATTTATTGTTTTTACTTTGAATTTATATATTCCAGAAATTCTAGGAATTCATTTTAATCATTGAAAAATCATATAAAATAAATAGTAACTCCGATGAAAATACTTTATACATGAAAGTTGCTTAGAAAAACTTAACGAATACGGATGCACTACCCCGCATAGCCACCACACCCCTCTAACACAACGAACATCGACATTCCCCCCCTTCGGGCCGTCTGTCCGATAATTGCTTGATACCGTAAAACTCTCCGGATGAATTTATTCTGAACACGAAAGTTGTTCAGAATGGATCAACTAACACGGATACACCATCCATACGTTTGTCGGATGTCCACGACACCTCCGGCATGGTACCTTCCCCCTCCGGATCATTGGTCCGGTAATCAACCGGTACTGATGAGTCATCCCCGGATAAATTAATGCCCCGATCAAATCACCAAGCACTGCGTTAGAACACCGTTGCTTTGTATCTTCTATGTCATATTTTTGTATTGCTATTATTTCTGTGTATTTATTGTTTCTTCCCCCTCTCTTATTGTCCGATAGTCTCGACGTCCGCTGCCGATGCCCCTGTGATCGACTACTTCGTCGACGACCGTTCCTCTACTACCGAGCTTACAGGCAAGCAGAGCCATTTCCTTCCCCAAATATAGCCTATCTTTTCCGTACTTTTCTTGCACTAGGCATGGTTACTGCTACTGCTACGTTACAATCATATTCAATTGCATAGCATGTTTTTGTCACCCCTTGATGTACCTTCCTTTATCCTATGCTTCCTTGTAAATATATATATTATTCAGCAGTGAACCCTGCGCTTTGTTAGCTAGGATTAGATAGCGGGCTGTGATCACTCTGGTAAGTGAACGCGGATTACAAAATATTATAACTGCAACAGGTACAGATCAATGCAGACACCCTAGGGAACCTACAATGGCGAGACTCTGCCGAGTCGCTTCGAGATTGACTTATGAGTGGACGGACTCGTATTTCACTCTCGTCGGCTCAGTAGCGTAGCATCACTGGGATGATACGAGGGTATTCCTCTTTAGTTCATTCCGCTGGTGTCTCGGCACCACCGGGGTGATACGAGAATATTCCTCTTTAGTTCATTCCGCTGATGTCTCTGTCGAACCTCTTCAAGTGTACCATCGAGGGTGATTCCTCTTGGTTCCACTTGATGGTAGGCACTCGAATCAACTGGTGTCCTTACAGGTAAGGAGTTGGGTGACCCAACGGTGCCCGCGCAGGTTATCTTAGCGGAACGACAGGTCAGGTGTATTCCACCGGTGTGCGGCGGGCCTGGTACTGTTCGTGGCCGAAGGATTTCCTGTTGTACGAAAGTCGAGCTCTTCGGAGCAAACGCGAGACAAGGTAAGGATACAGTTCACCTTGTTGGTAACCGCACAAGTTGGTGGGATGACAGGGCAGGCACCGACGTTACTGGTGGTCCTGACTGTTGTCGTTGTCCGCGACTCATTCAGTAAGGGGCAACGATAACGGTTGTCTCGACAGAAAATTAATAAAATGCTTAACGGGTTCGGCGGATGACTTGAGTAGCCTTTTGGCTTGTACGCACTACCTATACGTGGGATTACGCGTTTGGGCGCCTCCGCAATGTAGCCTCGTTCGAAAGCTTTGAAAGACGTCCAGTTCAGCATTTCGGCAGGGACGGATCGCGTTGCGGCGTTGGAATTCACCCTCCTCGCAACGACCCGGAGAGTGAGGGGTGATAGGCCCATGACCCCCTTGCACTTAGGGATGTAGACCGGCGGGGACCTCTCTGATGAGTCGTAGGATGGACTGCGTTGTGTCGGATAGCCTCGGTGGAGTGCTCCCTAACCAGGTGTACGCCACCCTGGAGATCCGAGCATGTAGTGTCACACTAGTGCACCCCTGCAGGGAAGATTAATCTATCGATAGCCGTGTCCACGGTAACAGGACGTTTTATGCTGAAGCCAGATCCTACCACTACAAACTACTACTATTAAACTGTTGGTTCCGGGTTTTCTCCCTCGCGGGGATGTCGAGGGAGGGAACTCGGAGGCATTGCTAATTATGATCACAACTTATTATTATACAATGCTGCAGCAACTTCTGCGGCATTGTTACTTTCATTACTGTTATATTAAACTGTTGGCTGATTCTTACCTCATGCTGCAAGACTCGTCGGAAGATGCTAGTCTTCGATAGGCCTAGCTTCTCTTCCTTGCTCTGACTTTCTACCTTGCAGTCCACTATATACAGCCTCCCCTTTCCATTTGATGCAAATGCATAAATGCTTAGTAGCGGACGTAAGACTCGCGGGTATGCTAGATACTCACCCTTGCTTTATTTCCCCCTTTTTGTTTTGCCTGATCGGCCGCTGCAGTCGACGTTGGAGCCCAGGAGCAGGAGATCCCCGATGTCGACCACCGCAACGTGAAGATCCCCGATGCCTTCTACGACGTCGAGTTCCCCTTGACCAGGAGTAGTTCGGAGGTTCCCAGGCAGGAAGCCTTGCCTTTTCGATCGAGTGTTGATTTTGTGCTAGCCTTCTTAAGGCAACCTTGTATCCTTGTGTCTGTACTCAGATACTATTGCTTCCGCTGACTTTGTGCTCTCGAGCTGTTATATTCGAGCCCTCGTGGCCCCTGGCTTGTATTAAACAGCTTGTATTATTTTTATTTGTAGAGTTGTGTCGTGATATCTCACCGTGAGTCTCTGATCTCGATCGTGTACCTTGCGTGTATGATTACTGTACACGGTCTGATTTTGGGGGCGTCACATATACCTTCTTTTTTAGGCAAACGTACATATACCTTTGCCCCGAAAGCAACTAGTTCTAGAGTACTCGTCTGTGGTCCGGTCCAGCGAACAGTGCCACGTGTCGTGTTTACAGTGTTTCCTCGGGATTTTATTTTTTAAATTTTTTGTATGTATTTTTTGTGTTTAAAATTAGTTTTTTCGGTGGCTTTTGGAATTTTTCAGTTTTCACACGTTTTTTCTGTACATTTTGGTGAAAAAAATCAGCACGACCTTGCCTTCGCGGGAGGAATAAGTTGTGCCTAAAAAAGAAGGCACGAGTCGTGCCTCGTGCCTCCGCGAAAGACACTATCGTTATCGTGCCTCCGCGAAAGTCATTCGTGCGTCCGTGAAAAGGCACTGTCGTGCCTCCGCGAAAGGCACTCGTACCTCCATGAAAAGGCACTATCGTGCCTCCACGAGAGACACTCGTGCCTCTAAAAACAGGAAAATTGGAAAACTTCCAGAGCGCGCCACTTGGCACGCGCGCGAAGTAAGCGCTGTTCGTTGCTACGAGTACTCTAAAACTAGTGATTTCGCTTTGCCCTGCCCTCTTTTTAATTCTGACATTTTCACTATTGGGCCTGACCCATAATAGATAATGCATCACAGACACAGACAACAAAAAAAGGCAACCAAGAAAAGAAACGTACAAGTGCAGGCACAGCTGCATCGATCTTGTAAAAGAGTCAATCATTAATTAGCGGGTACCCTCTCGCGCGCCTCCGCAGAGGTCACTTTTGACGGTCTCTAGATCCGACACATGTCGCGTTTTTTACTGTGTCCCGCGCGAACAACAACCGTAGCTGCGCGCGGACCTGTGACTTTGAACTGTGGCAGGGCTGTGGCTGGAAAAAACTGTGGCTTTGGCTGGAAACTGAGCTGTGGCAGGGAGTTGTGGCTGAAAAAACTGTGGTTGTGGTTGAAAAAAACTGTGGATGTGCCTGAAAAAACTGTGGCTGAAAAACTAAGCTCTGACAGGACTGTGGCTACGCGGAAAACTGTGGTTGGATCTGACCTGCACGATGGCTGCGCGCTGTGCGTCCAAAACGCGACACGTGGCAACACCGGAGCGCGCGAAAAATGACCTCTGCGGAGACGTGCGAGAGGGTACCCGCTAATTAGTTCGTCCCGACTTGATCATATATAATGCGGTTTTGCTAAATCGTATGCGCATGTATTTTATTTAAGTCACATGCAGCTTTAATACCGTTGGATCCTACTGTGCTTTGTTTTTCGTGCGGAGCAATCTGCTTTTTATTTCTTGCCCACGTCCACTAGCTTCACGGCCGACCTGGCCTGTTTTTTTCGCCTGGGCCAGGGGTGATGGGTGATTGACGAGGCTGGTTTCTTCCCTTCCTAGCCAAGATTAGACCGCTCAAAAAAAGCCAGTAGATTAGTTTCTTTTTTTTAGGTGACGCGTATTTTATGTTTTCTTTTTATTTTTTTATTAAGATTTTTTTTCAATGATGGAAAACAACAGGAAATCATCTACCTATTTTTTTGTCTCACACTAATTTTTTAGGAGCGAAAAAACATTTTTTTTGTTTTTACTAGTTGAGGGGATATAGTACAATAATAGCAGAAAAAAAAATTGCATCAGCTTCATCCACATGAACTCGCAACTAGATTTTATTTCAAAAAACTTTTTTTTTAAGAAACTAAGAACTTTATATAACCGTCACAATGTTTACAGGAACGAAATGAAGCTCTCTTGGGTTGCCCAGCCACACACGGCGGCCATTGCCCAGGTTAATACAGAATTTAGCGAGATTATGAGCTTCAAAATTTGAACTCCTGCTCTCATAATTTAAAGAACAAGAAGTGAAAGTAGCATGTCTGTCTATCATTTCATGTAGGATAGCTCCGTAGGGTGTAGCAGCCTTCTTCTTGATGTCCTCCAAAACCACCTTGCAGTCCGATGCGATGAACAGATTCCTTTCATATAGATCTTCCGCTAGAGCCATTGCTTCCCTTATCGCAAGCGATTCCAGAGTTGGGGGGTCCCATGTGACGCCCCCAAAATCAGACCGTGTACAGTAAACATACACGCAAGATACACGATCGAGATCAAGGACTCACGGTAAGATATCATAACACAACTCTACAAATAAAATAATACAAGTCAGGAGCCACGAGGGCTCGAATACAACAGCTCGAGAGCACAAAGTTAGCGGAAGCAATAGTATCTGACTACAGACAGCGGCGGCGTCAGGCCCCAGGCCCGCTGCCTGGGGCGTGAGACCAGTCTTACGTGTATACTGTAGCAGGTACTGTAGCAGCGCGCTACAGTAAGCAAAGGCTGCCTGGGTCGCTGTAGAATCCTGTCGCCGCTACTGAGTACAGACACAAGGTACACATGATCTGCCTTAAGAAGGCTAGCACAAATATCAACAACGATCGAAAAGGCGAGGCCTCCTGCCTGGGAACCTCCAAACTAATCCTGGTCGATGGGAAACTCGACGTCGTAGAAGGCATCGGGCTTCATGTTGCGGTGGTCGACATCGGGGATCTCCTGCTCCTGGATTCCAAGGCTCCAACGTCGACTGTAGCGGTCGATCAGGCAAAACAAAAAGGGGGAAATAAAGCAAGGGTGAGTATCTAGCATACCCGCGAGTCTTACGTCCGCTACTAAGCATTTATGCATTTGTATCAAATGAAAAGGGGATGCTGAATATAGTGGACTGCAAGGTAGAAATCAAAATAATGGTAAGAAGCTAGGCCTATCGAAGACTAACATCTTCTGACGAGTCTTGCAGCACAAGATGAGAACAACCAACAATTTATATATAAAGCATAATGTAACAATGAAGCAGAAGTTGCTGCAACATTGTATAATAGTAAGTTGTAATGATTAAGAATAATAATGCCTCCGAGTTCCCTTCCTCGACTTCCCTGCGAGGAAGAAAATCCGGAACCATACAATTTAATAGTAGTAGTTTGTAGTGGTAAGATCCAGCTTCAGCATAAAGCGTCCTATTACCGTGGAAACGGCTATTCGAATAGATTAAACTCCTTGCAGGGGTGCACTAATGTTCATCCTGCACGCTCGGATCTCCAGGGTGGCGTACACCTTGTTAGGGAATGCCCCACCGAGGCTATCCGACATATCGCAGCCCATCCTAGGCTCAGCAGAGAGGCCATCCGCCGGACTATATCCTATGCGCAAAGGGGTCTAGGTCCCACACCCTTGCACGCTCATGCATGGTGCGAGTCTGGCCGGTGAAGCAAAAGAAAATCCAAACACACCTGCCGCAGCAAATAAGACAACATCGCTTCCCGGCGATCAGGCTGCAGTACTGCTGATGTCTGAAGAGCTTTCGGACGAACTACGACGCGGAGGGCCCACACAGTAATCCCACGTGTAGGTAGTGCGTACAGACCAACGGGTCTCTCAAGTTATCCACCGAACCATTTAGCATTTTAATTAACCTACATGACAACCGTTATCGTTGGCTCGACTTAACTGACCCGCGGACAACGACAACAGTCAGGACCACCAGTACATCGGTGCCTGCCCTGTCGTCCCACCAAGTCTCTGCGGTTACCAACAAGGTGAACCGACTCCTTACCTTATCTCGCGTGTTCTCTTGGTAGAGCTCGACTTTCGTGGTTTGGTAACTCTCGCGAGATAAAAGCAGGGGCCAAGCACGCCAGTAATGTCGGTCTTACCCTCCCTGTCGTTCCCGATGCAATACCGCTCGCGGGCACCGTTGGGTCGCCCGACTTCTTACCTTAAGTACAAACGGGGCTCAGGACCCTAGGGCGGCTATACAGAGTCAGCAACGAGTGGAGTACGAGGATTACTCCCCGGTAGCTCCATTTGATGTGGCTCGGAAGAGCCGAACTAGGGGCCTCAAGCGGTGTCTGCATTGTACCGTACCTGTGCAGTTATATATATCGTATCCGTGTTCACTCCCAGATTGTTCATGGCCCGCTATCTAACCCTAGCTAACAATGCGCAGGGCTCACTGCTGATTATAACATATAATATAGTAGGCAACATAGGATAAAGGAAGGTACATCAAGGGGCGACAAAAAGCAGGCTATGCAATTGAATAGGATTGTAATCGTAGCAGCAACAGTAACAATGTCTAGTGCAGTAAATGTACGGAAAATATAGGCGATATCTGGGGAAGAGAATGGCTCTGCTTGCCTGGAAGCTCGACGGTAGGGTTAGGGTTGTCAACGACGTAGTCGATCACAGCGGCATCGACATCGGTCGTCAGGACTACCGTACAATAAGAGAGGGGGAAGAAACAATAAATACACAAAATAATAGCAATACAAATTCAATACATGGCAATACGTTATACTAGGGGTGAACTAACGCGGAACTACACGTTGCAGACGAAACGGTAATTTAACCGGCAATTTTACCGGGTCCGCGCGATTACCGGACAGTGCAACCGGAGGGGGAACGTCTCGTGTTCGGTAAGTTAGAGGGGTGTGTTGGGGGTATGGGTAGCGTATCTGTATTCACTATATTTTTTGCTGATCAACTTTCATGTATAAAGTTTTTGAATCTGACTTACGGTTTAAAAGATATTCAATTTCCAAATTTAAATCAATTTAAAAGAATTTCTAAATTTCTTTTATTATTTAAATAATATTATCCAAAACAGTGGGTTGACTAGTCAAACTGACAGAGGGGACCCACCTATAAGGTTGACTGGTCAACTGACCAGTGGGCCCTACATGTCAGCCTCTAGTAATATTATTAAATCCTTATTTTTATTTTAAAATCCACTAGACCCACATGTCATACACACCGGTTTTAATAAAATCATTAAATTTATTTATTACTGAAGTTGGGCCCAGCAGTCAGTGAGACATAATAAATCTAACAGTTATTTTAACTTAACAATGGCTGGGGGCCCATCTGTAAGTGGCAGGTGTTTTATCTCTTTTAATAAAATCCAGAGAGGATTAGTGGGGTTGGACCCACCTATAAGCCACAGGGGGTTATTATTAACACATTTTAATTAACAGGGGGTTATCTCCTCTTAATTTGTTGTTAGTGGCTAAACAAATGGCCTTGGGCCCACATGTCATCTGCCAGGGGGGTGGTTAATCCCCTGACCATGGCATGCCTGCACGCCGGTCATCCACGGCCATGGCCGGCGGCAGCAAGCAGCAGCTGCTGGAGGTGGGCAGCAGGGTGCGCTCGCGCGCGTGGTCTGGGCACGGTCTCTACCATATAGCGCGCCGGGGTCGTTGTCGTGGGAAAGTCACGGCAGATGTCCATAGAGTCAGACTTGATTATGTGGCCTTTGCTACGAGTCTATGAGGAAGAAGAAACATCACAGAGAAAGAGAAACGTGATTTATACAGCTTCAGGCCCCGGGAAACATCGTCCGGTAAAAACCCTACATGTTGTTTGTGGCTAGGTTATATTCCTTTGCTCACGGAGAGTCGTCGGCATGTCGCCGGCTCTCCTATAGTTGTGTCTAATTGTCCCGGGTTTAGATGACCCGGGACTAGTCTCTAATTTAGAGGATATTGTGGTCTATTGCGTCTGCTTGAGTTGTCCCTTTTGGGGCGTGCTACCCCTCCTTATATAGGTGGAAGGGGAGGCTTACATGTAGAGTCCTAGTAGGATACAAACTAGTCTCTTATTCTATTACAAGTCGGATATCAATCTGAGTCCTATTCTAAGTCTTGTAGCGTTTCGTATCTTCCAAGTTAGGTGGACTCCATCTTGATTCCTTCGTCCGGCTTTCATCTCTGCGAGCCGGCTCTTGTAGAGTCGGAATTTTTCCAACGAACCGGAATTTTACCGTCGGAATCAATGGACCAAAATTTGTGGTGGTCGATTATAATCTGTCATTTGAAACTTGATATATCTCAACCTCCGACGGATCCTAGAAGATGCGTAGCCCCCGAGTTTTGAGTCGACTTCAAGGAGTCGGCTTGAGATTCTTTGTACTGATGACGCAGAATAAGCCCAAAACATCATGGAAGTCGACCGTGGTGAGGTTGTAGTCGATCTCTTTGGAGTCGACACTTGATAACCCGGTCGACGTAACAAGTCGGTGGTGGATTTAAGCGTTAGGCGCGGTGCGTAAGCCGGCACGGACGTGAGTTTTGAGGGCGTGTCACTGTAAACCGGCATGATTCTCCGTATCCTTGATGCTACATTACTTTTATGATGGAAAGTTGTCCTTTGCATGGAGAGCCGGTGATCTTAAAGAGCCGGAAAGGTAAAATAGAACCGGCGCGGCGCGGCCTGGTGGAGAGCGCAATTGTAGACGGCAGACGCAGCCGACGATGGACTGAGGGGAATCAACGTTTGCAGCGGACTGGCAATGGATGATCGGGCAAAGCCGGCGAAGAACTCCGGCAAGCGCGACGAGGTCCAACAAGGATGATGTGAAGCCAACGGTATAGTGAGCTGGAGGATGGAGAGAGCCGACCGGATGACAGCGATGGAGAGACCGAGTATACCGAGGCCGACGGCGTAGAGACCCGGCTGAGCATATGGCGAAGCGGGGCAAGATCGTGTGAGCACGGCAGCCGTAGTCGATAATGAAAGCCGACGTTGTCAGAATGACAGTTACAAAAGCCGGGCATGTGTAAGCTGGCGGCCACGATGCGTGAGGAGGCGGCTTCTGTGGCACGAGCCGGCACATCCGGGACAAAACAATGCTGGAAGCAGAAGTGGACCGGAGTTTAATGCGTACTGGAGTCGATCACGGACAGAACTGGTTTGGTGTGGTCGGAGGCGGACTGCCAACGGATGCGAACAGATCGTAGTCGGTGTCGGTGCGAACGCGGAAGCCGGTTTGGAATAGGCATCCACGAATTTTGTCTCGATTTCTTCTTCTTCTTTTGCTAGTAGTACTAGCACGCTACTCCTTTATCCATCATCTCCAGGTTTAGAATTAATCTTTGTACGTAATCGCGCTAGCTTCTGGTTTGTATAGTATCCATCCATCCATCCATGAGCGTGGCCGGCCGTAAATTGGGTTGGTGTGAGCTTTTGATGGATGGATGGATTGGTTTTCAACTTGTCTCTCACACGAGAGTTTTGTTGGCCTGCGTTGGAGCGCAGGAAGGCGCCTGAGGTTGACACGCTGGGCATTGGAATTCGTACGCGGGCATCCACGCTTGAAGTCGGCGAACGCACCGAAAACTTAAGAATTGTATCCTTGATGGGTTTTTCACATAGCATTTTTTGTCTACGCTGCGTTTCTTTTTTGATCGAATCCTGATTAGGCAAATCGCTTTGGATTTTGATCGGTTGCTTCGATCTATCCGTCAATCTGATATATGTTGATGCAGACTTGTTCCTGATCGTGATCGTGAGATCAAAGTTGTTGATATAAATTTATTCGAGCCGTTTCTTCTTCATCCGGACGATCACGAGTTTCTCGATCCCTGTGAGGATTTCTTCCAACATGTCAACACCCTTGTGCGTAGGCCCCACGGTGGGCGTCAACTGTCGTGGAAAAGTCACGGCAGATGTCCGTAGAGTCGGACTTGATTATGGGGCCTTTGCTACGAGTGTATGAGGAACAAGAAACATCACAGAGAAAGAGAAACGCGATTTATACAACTTCGGGCCCCGAGAAACATCGTCCGGTAAAAACCCTACATGTTGTTTGTGGCTAGGTCTTGTTCCTTTGCTCACGGAGAGTCGCCGGCATGTCGCCGGCTCTCCTATAGTTGTGTCTAATTGTCCCGGGTTTAGATGACCCGGGACTAGTCTCTAATTTAGAGCCTATTGTGGTCTATTGAGTCTGCTTGAGTTGTCCCGTTTGGGGCGCCCTACCCCTCCTTATATAGGTGGAAGGGGAGGCTTACATGTAGAGTCCTAGTAGGATACAAACTAGTCTCTTATTCTATTACAAGTCGGATATCAATCTGAGTCCTATTCTAAGTCTTGTAGCTTTTCGTATCTTCCAAGTTAGGTGGACTCCATCTTGATTCCTTCGTCCGGCTTTCATCTCTGCGAGCCGGCTCGTGTCATCCGTCCGGCTTTGTCTCCAAGCCGGATCTAGCCGTGAGATATTCCCCCGACAGTCGTGGACAGGGGCGGCTAGCTCGCAGCCGGACGCTGATACGTCCAAAACGTATCTATAATTTCTGTTTGCTCCATGCCTCTTTTGTGTGATATTGTTATGATATTGATGAACTTCCATACACTTTTGATCATATTTGGACTAACCTATTAACTCAGTGCACCCCAGTGTCAGTTTCTGTTTTTTGCTATTTTTCTATTTCAGGTTTCCCCCTTATTAAAAGTACCAGAAAAATTCCGGGAAAAATATAGGAAAAATCAGCGTACCGGAAGCTTTGCGAAGAGCCTGAGAGGGGCCAGAGGGGAGCCGGGGGGGGGGGGGCAGGAGGCCAGTGGGCGTGGCCCCACCCTTGGCCCCGCCAGGGGGCGCCTGGAGCCCCTGGCCCACCTCTGGCTGCCCCCTTTCGCTTATTTATTCCCCGTGACGAGAAACCCTCGGGGACGGAACCCTTTTTCGCGGTCTCTCCTCTGTTCCGCCGCCGCCGCGCTTCCAAGATCGGGAGCACCAGAAGACCTCTTCCCGGCACCCTGCCATAGGGAGGAATCACCTCCGGGAGCTTCTCCACCACCATGGATGCTTCCCGGATTAACCGTGAGTAGTCCACCTTGGACCATGGGTCTATGATCAGTAGCTATGTGATGTTCTCCTCACCTCTTTGTTCTTCATGGATTAGACCTCGTGAGCTGCCCTACATGATCGAGGCACTGATGTAATCTTTCTGTTGTTGCTATGGTGAGTTTGCTGGGAACCGATGGATTATGAGATTATGTTCAGATTGTGATTGAGTTATATATTTGATTCTTTTTTTTATATTTATGTTCTTGAGTAATTCTTGCATGTTCTCCGTTGTTGTTTATTGCTTTGGCCAAGTAGTAGGTAGTGACTCCAAGAGGGAGCGTTATGAATGATTGTGGGTTCATGCCCCCCGATGACTAGCTTGACTGACAGAAACATGAGTCTAGGGGATGTGTTGTTGCCACAAGGGGGAAAACAACAGTTCTTGTACTTGCGGGTCCTAGGATTGTTTACTTTACGCAAAGTTCTTTAATGCAGTTGTACGTTGCTTTGAGTTTACACTTTGGGTGGGATTCGCAACTTAATACCAGCGAGATGTTCTGGATAGATATCTCAAGGTGGATGATTAGTAGGTAGATGCAGATGAATTTCGGTCTACTTGTCTTGGCGTACTGCCCATGCTTTTGAGTCTCTTCCTTTCTGTTTAGCATAATTAGCATTGGTTTGCGCACATAATCCTGTCAATTGCCAAGCTGTAATTTGTTTACCTAGCATGGCTATTTTATCGTCTTTTGGGAGAGATCCATCACTAGTGAACATCATAGTACCCCGGTCCATATCTCCAACACTGTTTATACCTTCAATTTACTTTCAGTATTTACTTTTCCGTAGCTATCACTATCATTATTATCCCGTGCGTTTTATCCTTTGTAAACAACAAGGACGGAGGAATTGACAACTCCTCTGTACTCGTTGGGAGCAAAGCTATCTGTTGTGTGTGCAGGTCCAGGTGAAGTTAGCAACCTAGGTTGTAAATGGCGCCATTGTTCACTTCACCGCCTACTTGTCGATCTTGGAGTCCTACGGGAGACGATCTTTTCAACCTTGGTATCTTCACCAACCGCTACGCTACATCTCACCTTCCACTTGGGGTAACCAACGAGGGGCGAGTATTATCTCGTGCATCAAGCAAATTTCTGGCACCGTTGCCGGGGACTCCACTCTTCAAGATAGGGGAGTTGCACACTATCTTTTATCTTTGCTTTTTAGTCTTGTTATATTACCTTTCAGTTTTTGCTCTAGTGTCTTTTATCAAAAATCAAAAAATAGTTACCTTGCTAGTAGTTATCATTATGTCTGGTCCTTTTGCATTTCGTGAAGCAGAAGTGCTCACCTTTAAGCAAAGAGGTGGTGAAAGTCTGAAAGATGCCTAGTATAGAATTAATGATTCTCAAAAAAGAGCCACCAAGAAGAAAACCACTACTATCCTGCTTAGAAACTTTTATGTTGGAATTACTTCTTGGAATAGGTTTATTCTAGATACTGCTATCAATGGGAATTTCATAGAAGCCCCAGTTTGGGAAGATCTTAGTGTTCTGGAAAATCTTGTTGGAAATCTCCCTGTTGCTAGCATTCAAGAGGACATTACCCTAGCTCATATTATGAAAAAACTTGAAAAGATAGAGCTAGATATGACAAGCATTAATAAAATAAGGGAGTTGGATCGTAAGGTTCAAGGGAATTTGAATAGATTAGATAGCTCCATGCATAAAAATTTCAAAACCTTGGAGACCATCAAATCCCATGACCTGGACCCTTCTAGGATTGATAAGATTGAGGAAATCCTTGACACCCTAGGAACTAATTTCTCCTCAATCAAAACCAAAAAGGTGGAAACTCCGGCAAAGAAGGAACCTAGGTTCGTTTACGTTCCAAAGGCTCCTCGTTCCAAAAATAATCTATCTATTGCCAAAGGGGTTGAAACTGCGAAGACTTTGGAAGAGATACCTCTCTTTAAGATAAATGAGACTCCAACTGATTTTCCGCCTTTTGCTTTTATTCCTAGAAGTATCTTTATTAGGCCTTTATTTGAAAAACCTCTTAAGATTGGTTGTATTGTTGAAGAGTTTTTTGATGATCTTGATGATGGTTCAATTGATACAACTTGATCTATTTTGCATTAAGCCTAGCTAATGGCTTTAAAGAAGCGCTTTCGGGAGGCAGCCCGCAACGAATTTAGGTTTTCCTTTTTGTTTTTCTTCTGTTTTTAGTGGTCTTGATGATTTTTACTACTGTAGAAACATCATTGTATCTTTTATTTTCAAGCTTTGTGCCTTTTATAGCCTCATACGACAAGGGAAGTGAAAGTTGTGACATGCTGTCCAGAAAACAGATTCTGTCCTCGTGACTAGAAAAATCAGAGAAAAATCCCAGTTCATCTTCTTGAGCTGAATTTTTTACACAGCGTGATCTATACAATTACAAAACTTTCGAATGTTCTGAGTTTTTTTATTTGAGTTGCAGAAGTATCCCTAAAAAATTCTTTACTATCTGCTGGTCTGTTTTTCACAGATTTTGTCCTGTTTTTCCTTTTCTTCATTTTGCAAACCTTAAACTTGCTTTTTCTTTGCAAAAACTTTTTGGCAATCTTGAGATAGAGTAGCTCTTCAAGATTATCTTTATTTCCAGCAAATAAAAATTATTTTATTATGGGTACTAACCTCGCTAATCAGATTATGATGAGTTATGTATGAAGGGAGTTTTCAAGTGTGCGAGGGAAGATGATGAAAGAAGATTAAGAAGTGTCAAGCGTTCAAGCTTGCGGATTCCCCCATGCACCCCCAAGAAATATTCAAGGAGACTCAAGCGTCTAAGCTTCGGGATGCCCCCGTGCACCCCCTTCTCCCTCGACAATTATCAGTTTGTCTCTCGTTTCACTATATTTTTATCGCTTCATGCGTTATGTGCTATGCTTGGAGCGTCTCGCTCTTAGGTTTTATTTTTAGTTTTCTTTAGCTTTGCTTGCTGTTCATAACAAGTTAGAACCCAGCTTTCTTTGTGTGGGAGAGAAACACGCTCCACTTCCAAAATTTAGAACACAACATAGGACTTTTTCATGCTTATCTTTGCTGTGTGTGTTCTTTATCTTTTCGCAGCTGCTATCATGGTGATCTCTTAGTTTTCATGCTTATAATTTTTAAGACCTTTTGTTTAGTTTGTTGCTGGAACTCTCTTGAGTTTTCATGTTTATCTTGTTTAGAGAGTTTGCCTGTTGCACTGAGTTTTGTGTCTTGACTTGAAGTAGGTAATTGAGGTTGCTATTCTTTTTGTAGTAGTAACTTGCAATAGTTTTGAGGTGTTGTTTTGAGTAATGTTTGGACTTTTGGTGTCAAGACCTTTAGCTTATTAGTGATAGATGTCGTATTTTCGGCAATCCGTGTTTATTTTCAAAACCTACAAAATTAGTTGAGAACTCTAGCTACTAGATGGATCACTACTCTTCTGAGGGGTCGAATATTAGAGTACACTCACGTACCATGAGTCGAGGATGCGCAAGGATAACCAAACCCCCATACAATCCTCCTCGGGGTACTTGTCTCTTTGTGAACCTCCTTATTAGATTGAGAGTTACCGATAATAAGTGCATGAGTTCTTCGGACTAATGTGAGTATTCGAAAGTTGACACTTCCACCTTCCCATATTTTTCTAGCCTTTCATGTGCCGTGCATTGCTTTCTTCTCACTCCGAGAGTTGGCGTCCACCTTCGCCGGTACATCCAAATCCTTGGCACGATACGCTCTGTCATCATAAACCTCCTTATATCCTTCGTCAAAATAGCCACCATACGTACCTATCAAGGCGTTTCCATAGCCTTTCCGAGATATATTGCCATGTAACATCCATCTTCTCGTGACTTGATCTTCATGTCATAAATTCTACTTGCTTGATCGGTGAGCCGCATGCTAGTTGGGCATTTCCCTAATCATTGCTACATGACGCGCTAGTATCATTGCATATCCTTCTACACTGGCAGAGGCATACATTTTCATACATCATGATAGTTACATCTTCTTTATGGTTTGAGTACTTTGTAAAGTGTGAAAGATCTTCTATACTTTTTGTAATATATAGAGTGTTGCCCCTAAAGTGAGGAAAAGATCCCAAAGTTGACAAATCAAAAGATCCCAAAGAGGACAAAATTAAAAGATCCCAAAGAGGACAAATAAGAGAAATAGAAAGAGCCATTGAGGCCATAAAAAATACAAAAAATTAGAAAAAAGAGAAAAAGAAATAAAAAGAGAGAAGGAGGCACACTACTATTTCTTTTGAGAGATCCACACTCGTACTCCCTCTTATATCTTGTACTCCATAGATATTATCATTCATGCATATAGCTATGTGGGGACCTTCACACTTTAGAACTTGGCTTGTATATTCAATTGATGAGCCTCCTCAAATGAGCTCTAGGTCTTCTTGAGCAAGCAAGTTGGATGCACACCCCACTAGTTCCATTGGAGAGCTTACCTTAGCTCATATGTGCATCCGTTTTATGGCAATCCCTACTCCTCACATCATATCTATCATTTGGCTTTCTCTCGCCTATGATTGTCCTCATTGACGTGAGCCTTTCACACCTTTTTGTCTTAGTCCTCCACCTTATTCTCTCTTTTCCATCCTAAGTGTCAACTTTCTTGCTTACGTCATCCATTGCATGAGTGCTCAAAATGTCGAAAAGGAGTGGATCATTTTGACTTGTACCTGGCTAGTGGTCTGGTGATGAGTCAAGATAAGATTCCAAAGAAGACCAAGTGTGAAACTTTAGTAGATTGAGTTCTCAACATAAAAATACTTTTTCTCGTATATCCATATCCCCTTTCTTGCACGCAAACACCATTTGGAGACATTCGAGTCACGGACAGCGAGAGCTCTTGCACCTTTATGTTCTTATGTTGCTTGTTTCAATGCCAAATATAGAATCTTGCCTGTTATGACTTGAATTGAATTAAATTCCTTCATTTCTTTACTTAAAAGTTCTTATATGGTTGTTAGCATGTCACCACAGAAATTATGCTTTTTATCATTTACCTACTCGAGGACGAGCAGGAATTAAGCTTGGGCATGTTGATACGTCCAAAATGTATCTATAATTTCTGCTTCCTCCATGCCTCCTTTGTGTGATATTGCTATGATATTGATGAACTTCCATACACTTTTGATCATATTTGGACTAACCTATTAACTCAGTGCACCCCAGTGCCAGTTCCTGTTTTCTGCTGTTTTTCTATTTCAGGTTTCCCCCTTATTAAAAAAACCAGAAAAATTCCGGGAAAAATATAGGAAAAATCTGCGTATCGGAAGCTTCGCGAAGAGCTCGAGAGTGGCCAGAGCAGAGCCAGGGGGCGCGGCCCCACCCCTGGCCGCGCCAGGGGGGCGCCTGGAGCCACTGGCCCACCTTTGGCTTCCCCCTTTCGCCTATTTATTCCCCGTGACGAGAAACCCTCGGGGACGGAACCCTTTTTCGTGATCTCTCCTCTATTCCTCCGCCACCGTGCTTCCAAGATCGGGAGCACCAGAAGACCTCTTCCCGGCACCCTGCCGGAGGGAGGAATCACCTCCGGGAGCTTCTCCACCACCATGGATGCTTCCCGGATTAACCGTGAGTAGTCCACCTTGGACCATGGGTCTATGATCAGTAGCTATGTGATGTTCTCCTCCCCTCTTTTTTCTTCATGGATTAGACCTCGTGAGCTGCCCTACATGATCGAGGCACTTATGTAATCTTTCTGCTGTTGCTATGTTGAGTTTGCTGGGATCCGATGGATTATGAGATTATGTTCAGATTGTGATTGAGTTATATATTTGATTCTCTTCTTTTATATTTATGTTCTTGAGTAATTCTTGCATGTTCTCCGTTGTCGTTTATTGCTTTGGCCAAGTAGTAGGTAGTGACTCCAAGAGGGAGCGTTATGCATGATTGTGGGTTCATTCCCCCCGATGACTAGCTTGAGTGACAGAAACATGAGTCTAGGGGATGTGCTGTTTCCACAAGGGGAAAACAATGGTGCTTGTACTTGCGGGTCCAAGGATTGTTTACTTTACGCAAAGTTCTTTAATGCAGTTGTCTGTTGCTTTGAGTTTACACTTTGGGTGGGATTCACAACTTAATACCAGCGAGATGTTCTGGATAGATATCTCAAGGTGGATGATTAGTAGGTAGATGCAGATGGATTTCGGTCTACTTGTCTTGGCGTACTGCCCATGCTTTTGAGCATCTTCCTTTCTGTTTAGCATAATTAGCATTGGTTTGCGCACATAATCCTGTCAATTGCCCAGCTATAATTTGTTTACCTCGCATGGATATTTTATCGTCTTTTGGGAGAGAGACATCACTAGTGAACATCATAGTACCCCGGTCCATATCTCCAACACTGTTTACACCTTCAATTTACTTTCAGTATTTACTTTTCCGTAGCTATCACTATCATTATTTTCCCGTGCGTTTTATCCTTTGTAAACAACAAGGCCGGAGGAATTGACAACTCCTCTGTACTCGTTGGGAGCAAAGCTATCTGTTGTGTGTGCAGGTCCAGGTGAAGTTAGCAACCTAGGTTCTAAACGGCGCCATTGTTCACTTCACCACCTACTTGTCGATCTTGGAGTCCTACTGAGACGATCTTTTCAACCTTGGTATCTTCACCAAGGGAAATTTGCCGCTACGCTACATCTCACCTTCCACTTGGGGTAACCAACGAGGGGCGAGTATTATCTCGTGCATCAGGCGCAGGCAGAGGCGTCGCGGCTCGGGATTCTGCCATGGCGGCCGTGTACATGGGCGAGCAGAAATCGACGACAACAGCAAAGGGGAGAGGGGGAATCCGGTGAGGGCCTCAAAGTGAGGGCGATGCCGTGCTCGGGGAGGTTGGGGAGAGAGCGGTTGCGGCGAATTTGATCGAGGCCTGCGGCAGATGCAGCGGGAGGAGGAAGATGATGGCGACATCGGTAGTGACTCCTGGCTCCAAACAAGCGGTTCAGGCGACGAATAGGACCACTTGCGACCTCTTGGACACGGTGGGGTGGCGGGGCGTGGCCGGTAGCCATGGTGGCGACGACGGTCGTGGCAAGGGGCGCTCGGGCGAGCACGTCCATGAAGAGAGGGAGGCGCAAGGAAGGAAGGAAAATGGGGGGGGGGGCTAGGGTTTGCGCTGGGTGCGGGACCTTTATCCCCGCCGGGGGTTCAGAAGATGGTCTCCACGGCGGCACCTCGCGGCTCAGCCGCGGGATGCCCGCCACGCCATGGCTCCTGGCTCCTGTAGCGAGAGTTAAGGGAAAAGGGGGATGGGGTGGGCTGGGCTAGTTGGGCTTGCTGGGGTATTGCCCTGAGCGTAGCTTAGGGTTTTCCCATTTTTCTGTTTTTGTTTTTATATTTTTTATTGTTTATATTTTTTTGTCCATCAATTGAATTTGGTAAATGTGTAAGTGATCCCAACATTCATATTATATATTTATTCCCATCTACAAAAAGTTTGGTGCAGGAATAATTCATTTTGGATATTATATTATTTGTAAAGGATTTATTATGGCTCCTTTAGCTACTGATTTTATTTGTTTAAATCTTTTAAATAATTTTATAAATCCCCAACTCTATTTTATTATGACCTACTGGTTATTAGGTATTTTATTAAATTGGTTGTACCATTTTTGGATTAAGTTTTATTTCCACATTGTTTTTAATAACAACCAAAAGGATTTTGAATTTTGGTTTGAGTCAAAGATGATCATGGCAAGGTTAATCCTAGTGATTAGTCATTAACAAGAGGGATTACAGTAGCATGGCACTGGGGGTGTTACAAATCTCCCCCACTACAAAGAATTCTCGTCCCGAGAATTAAAAGGTAGTGTAAGGGTTATAGTGTTGGTTTCGAATTCTAACGAATCTTCTCGTTCCTGTTGCCCTTCTCGAAGGAGTTTATCCTTAATGTTGTTGTCTTCATTTCCCTGCATCGGTGCATCTCGACGTGTTGTCATCCTTCCATCGGGGCTTCATCGTACCTACGGGTAGGCTAGGAGGGGACACTTAGGGGGTCGAATCGACACAAGGTTAATCAACTGAGATGGTCCAAGGGAATGGGGTACAAAGTATCTCACGAGTTAAACTTAGAGAGATACTCGAGAGTAAAAAAAGAAGGCGTGAGAAGTTTTCAAGCGGATATGCAAGCATTTGATGATGATAACGGAGGATGAAAAGGGGTCCAGAGCATCAGGCATAAGCACTGAGTCTGATATCGAACTGAATATCACAAGGTAGAGGACTCGTGAGTTGCATACAAGGTCAAGCACGAGGAATAACCTCGAGAACAGAAAGGTACAAGAGAGTCAGGTTTTGATCCTGTGGAACTGTGGGTTATGGGACCACATTGAATAAGAACGATGGTGACAAACAATGCGATCACGTTGCAAGGTAAGTCAGAAACAGCTTGTTAGCTTTGTCAGCAACAACGTCGGTACCAAGGGCGAGGGACGAAGAGAACCATTTTCCTGCTCGTTAAGACGAGGGGAACCAGTAGGCAAAGTTCTCGTCCATCGGTGGTCACCGAAAAGTCATCAACAATAGTAGCAGGTTGTACGAACAAAGTAGTACACCGAAGTGTTTACATAAGCAGGGAATTATCACTGCTCAGATAATTTATATTAAAAGAAAGGTTAAACAGACCAATGGAAGGGAAGATGTGATTATCCGATTAATCGGACCCATGGAAAGGAAAATGTAATGACACACAAGTATCACATGTATATCTTTCCCAAGAGAAAGCAGAGCAAGATATATATGACCAAGTTGGTATTGGCAGAGAGTCAAGGATGTTTGTCGATGATAACACAAATCATCGGGGGGCATGGACGGAATTTCTCACCATGAATTCAATAGACACACGGAAGAAGCAAAAATGCTGATGATGACCACGACACTTTATGTCGAGAGGTTTCAAGAGAATGCAATCGAATAGCAACATCACCAAACAAAAGCGGTGGTGGTGCAAAAGGTAAGTGGTGTTCTCGATTGACGACAACCCAGAACCATGAAATGGCTATGACAGGGATAGGCATTGTTTCATCACAATTCATAAGATGTAGTGCAAAGGCATGATATCCTCGAGATACCAGGGGTATTACTCGAAGGTAGAATGGTGGATCATAGGTGTAGAAGAATTTATACCAAGGGGTAAATACCTTTACGAGAAGCTTTCATGATAAGTTCTACATAGTATACATGGGCACGAACACAAAGGTTCAGGGTCGACTCCCACTTATTCAATGCATAACCCTTCATTACTTCTCGCTCACATGAAGGTTGTAGGATCGCAAGCTCATCTGACGGAAGGCCAGTAGAGTATAACCCGCATAAAATTTGGGTTCATCAGATTAGGAGAAGCATAGGGTTAACCCATCGGGGCATTTTCAAACCCATACAACAAATATCATAAGCAAGGGATACAAGTTCGAAAGAAGAAGGATGACGACATGGAGCAGATGATACCATTAGTGGGAGGCATCTGATATCAGGGAAAATTCATAAATTACTTAGGGTACAAGGAGACGGTAGATAGTAATCCACCAAAAGGTCAGGTGGGGGTACAGAGATTCTGGTGTGAGTATCGATACTCAACCATAAGAAGAAATGCAAAGATAACAGAGATAGAAGCATTTGAATATTTCGACGCTGGAGTACAAAGGAATTACGATGTCCAAAAGATGGAAAATCAAGGAAGGTTTGACTCACAGAGATCCAGCTCATGTCCGGAATGGCGTCTGAGCCAAAAGAATGAATTCATAGGGTTAACCGATGATTGCGTGCATTCGCGCACACGATGATCAACATATCAGAATGGCAATGCCAAGGGAGGTCACCAAAGACCACAAGACAAATGGGATTAATCATAGACCAGTAGGCTGTCGAGGATTGTTGCGAGATCGAATAGTATTTCAAAGTATTTTTGGGAATCACAGGAACAACTTAGGATGAACGGATCCTCGATAAATGTGAGGAATTATCCGCAGGGTGAAAAGAAGCTGCAAGGCAGTAGGCTCAAAGGATTTGCGAAACAACGGAAAGTATTTCGATGCATCTTGTTAACACAAGAGCAATTGGGATTAAATGGATGAACGAAAGGTGTATGTGGTTATACATACGGCCTTATCGGTGGCAGAAAATTGTTAAGGTATCGGCACATATGGTCTCGGTAATTTTTATCGGAGAGTAATCTTTGGAATCTTCTCGTGAAGCAAGCGAACATTTGCAATGGGGGGCTCTCCGGGAGGAAGTACTCACGAGAACCTAGTGTCAGAGTTAGCAAAATCTTTAACCCAAAACAGAAGAGAGATCAGATTCCCAGAGTAAAGGTACGGAGTAAAAGATCCTAATACCACCCATTTTGCGACGTGGGCCGATAAGCCACACAACACTGTTAGTAAAGTAGTTTTGCAAAGACTAGACTCGACTTCGATCAAGGAGTTGGAAGGGGGTTTCCTACAGGCAGTCGGCTCTAATACCAACTCGTGACGCCCCAAAATCAGACCGTGTACAGTAAACATACACGCAAGGTACACGATCGAGATCAGGGACTCACGGTAAGATATCACAACACAACTCTACAAATAAAATAATACAAGCTGTATAATACAAGCCAGGGGCCAGGAGGGCTCGAATACAACAGCTCGAGAGCACAAAGTTAGCGGAAGCAATAGTATCTGAGTACAGACACAAGGTACACATGATCTGCCTTAAGAAGGCTAGAACAAATATCAACAACGATCGAAAAGGCGAGGCCTCCTGCCTAGGAACCTCCAAACTACTCCTGGTCGATGGGAAACTCGACGTCGTAGAAGGCAACAGGCTTCATGTTGTGGTGGTAGACATCGGGGATCTCCTGCTCCTGGAATCCAAGGCTCCAACGTCGACTGCAGTGGCCGATCAGGAAAAACAAAAAGGGGGAAATAAATCAAGGGTGAGTATCTAGCATACCAGCGAGTCTTACGTCCTCTACTAAGAATTTATGCATTTGTATCAAATGGAAAGGGGAGGCTGAATATAGTGGACTGTGATGTGCGAAGTAATGATAGTGATTTCTCGCCCATCGTTGGTGAGCCCCAAGTGGAAGGCGTGATGTAGCACAGCAACAAATTTCCCTCAGTAAAGATACCAAGGTTTGTCTCCAGTAGGACTCCGGAGATGATAAGTAGGTGTCAGCGGCGCAACTGACGCGGACCTGCACACAAACACAAATAACTTTGTTCCCAACGAAGTTCAGGGAGGTTGTCAATCTCTCCGGTCTTGTTGTTCACAAAGGATCAAACACAAAGGATAATGATAGCAACTGAAAGTAAAAGCAGAAAAGTAAATGAGCGTGTAAACAGTGATGCGGATATGGACCGAGATACGTGATGTTCACTAGTGATGTCTCTCTCCCAAAAGACGGTAAAACTTCTATGCGAGGTGAACAAATTACAGAAGGGAAATTGACAGGATTATGAACGCACCGCATGCTAACTATGCTACAAAAGAAAGGAAGATGCTCAAAAGCACGGGCAGTACGCCAAAATAAGTAGACCGAAATCCAACTACATCTACTACTAATCATCCACCTTGAGATATCTATCCAGAACATCTCGCTGGTATTAAGTTGCGGGCCCCACCCAAAGTGTAAACCCAAAGCAACAGACAACTGCATTAAAAAGCACTTTGCGTAAAGTAAACAATCCTTGAAACCGCGGTTACAAGCACCGTTGTTTTCCCCCTTGTGGCAACAACACATCCCCTAGACTCATGTTTCTGTCACTCAAGCGTGTCATCGGGGGGCATGAACCCACAATCGAGCATAACGTTCCCTCTTGGGGTTACTACCTACTACTTGGCCAAAGCAATAAACAGCAACGGAGAACATGCAAGAATTACTTAGGAACAAAAATATAAGAGATAAGAACCAAATATATTACTCAATCACAATCTGAACATAATCTCATAATCCATCAGATCCCATCAAACTCAGCATAGAAATAGCAGAAAGATTACAAAAGTGCCTCGATCATGTAGGGCAGCTCACGAGGTCTAAACCATGAAGAACAAAGAGGGGAGGAGAACATCACATAGCTACTGATCACGGACCCATGGTCCAAGGAAAACTTCTCACAAGACATCCGGGAAGCATCCATGGTGGAGAGGAGACTCTCGGAGGTCAACCCTCCCTCCGGCAGGGTGCCGGGAAGATGTCTTCTGGTGCTCCAGATCTCGGAAGCGCGGCGGCGGCGGAACAGAGGAGAGATCGCGAAAAAGGGTTCTGTTCTCGGAAGTTTCCCGTGACGGAGAATATATAGGCGAAGGGGGCAGCCAGGGGGGCCACCAGGGGTCCAGGCGCCCCCCTGGCGCGGCCAAGCCCTAGGGCGCGCCACCAGGGCGCCTGGGCCCCTGGTGGTGGCCCTCTGGCCCCACCCAAGTTCTTCCGGAAGGTTCCTTCACGCTGATTTTTTATCTGAATTTTCCCGAATTTTTGGAGCACTTTTTATATGGGGGAAAACTAAAATAGAAAAACAGCAGAAAACAGGAACTGGCACTGTGGTGCACTGAGTTAATAGGTTAGTCCAAATATGATCAAAAGTGTATGAAAGTGTATCTAGATCATAGCAATATCACAAAAAACATGCATGGAGCAAGCAGAAATTATAGATACTTTTTGGACGTATTAGACTGTAAGGTAGAAATCAGAATAAGGCTGAGAAGCTAGGCCTATCAAAGACTAACATCTTCCGACGAGTCTTGTAGCACAAGATGAGAACAACCAACAATTTATATATAAAGCATAAAGTAACAATGAAGCAGAAGTTGCTGCAACATGGTATAATAGTAAGTTGTAATGATTAATAATAATAATGCCTCTGAGTTCCCTTCCTCGACTTACCTGCGAGGAAGAATACCCGGAACCATACAATTTAATAGTAGTAGTTTGTAGTGGTAAGATCCATCTTCAGCATAAAGCGTTTCGTTACGTGGACAAGGCTATTCGAATAGATTAAAATCCCTGCAGGGGTGCACTACTGTTCAGCCTGCACGCTCGAATATCCAGGGTGGCATGCACCTTATTAGGGAATGCCCCACCGAGGCTATCCGACACATCGCAGCCCATCCTAGGCTTAGCAGAGAGGCCATCCGCCGGACTATATCCTATGCGCCAAGGTGTCTAGGTCCCACACCCTTGCACGCTCCTACACGGTGCGAGTCTGGCCGCTGAAGCAAAAGCAAATCCAAACACACCTGCTGCAGCAAATAAGACAAAACCGCTTCCCGGCGATCAGGCTGCAGTACTGCTGACGTCTGAAGAGCTTTCAGACGAACTACGACGCGGAGGGCCCACACTGTAATCCCACGTGTAGGTAGTGCATACAGACCAACGGGTCTCTCAAGTCATCCACCGAACCATTTAGCATTTTAATTAACCTGCGTGACAACCGTTATCGTTGCCTCGACTTAACTGACCCGCGGACAACGACAACAGTCAGGACCACCAGTACATCGGTGCCTGCCCTGTCGTCCCACCAAGTCTCTGCGGTTACCAACAAGGTGAACCGACTCCTTACCTTATCTCGCATGTGCTCTTGGTAGAGCTCGACTTTCGTGGTTTGGTAACTCTCGGTAGATACGAGCAGGGGCCAAGCACGCCAGTAACGTCGGTCGTACCCTCCCTATCGTTCCCGACGCAATACCGCTCGCGGGCACCGTTGGGTCGCCCGACTTCTTACCTTAAGGACAACCGGGGCTCAGGACCCTAGGGCGGCTATACGGAGTCAGCAACGAGTGGAGTACGAGGATTACTCCTCGGTAGCTCCACTTGATGTGGCTCGACAGAGCCAAACTAGGGGCCTCAAGCGGTGTCTGCATTGTACCGTACATGTGCAGTTATATATATCGTATCCGTGTTCACTCCCAGAGTGTTCACGGCCCGCTATCTAACCCTAGCTAACAATGCGCAGGGCTCATTGCTGATTATAACATATAATATAGTAGGCAACATAGGATAAAGGAAGGTACATGAAGGGGCGACAAAAAAAACTGGCTATGCAATTGAATAGGATTGTGATCGTAGCAGCAGCAGTAACAATGCCTAGTGCAAGAAATTTACGGAAAATATAGGCGATATTTGGGGAAGAGAATGACTCTGCTGGCCTGGAAGCTCGACGGTATGGGTAGGGTTGTCAACGACGTAGTCGATCACAGCGGCATCGGCATCGGTCGTCGGGACTACCGGACAATAAGAGAGGGAGAAGAAACAATAAATACATGACAATAATAGCAATACAAATTCAATACATGGCAATACGTTATACTAGGTGTGAACTAACGCGGAACTACACGTTGCAGACGAAACGGGAATTTAACCGGCAATTTAACCGGCTTCGGGCGATTACCGGACAGTGCAACCGGAGGGGGAACGTCTCGTGTTCGGTAAGTTAGAGGGGTGTGGTGGGGGTATGGGTAGCGTATCTGTATTCATTGTATTTTGCTGATCAACTTTCATGTATAACGTTTTTGAATCTGACTTACGGTTTAAAAGATATTGAATTTCCAAATTTAAATCAATTTAAAAGAATTTCTAAATTTTATTTTATTATTTAAATAACATTATCCAAAACAGTGGGTTGACTAGTCAAACTGACAGAGGGGACCCACCTGTAAGGTTGACTAGTCAACTAACTAGTGGGCCCCACATCTCAGCCTCTAGTAATATTATTAAATCCTTATTTTTATTTTAAAATCCACTCGATCCACATGTCATACACACCGGTTTTAATAAAATCATTAAATTTATTTATTACTGAAGTTGGGCCCACCAGTCAGTGAGACATAATAAATCTAACATTTATTTTAACTTAACAAAGGCTGGGCGGCCCATCTGTAAGTGGCAGGTGTTTTATCTCTTTTAATAAAATCCAGAGAGGATTAGTGGGGTTGGACCCACGTGTAAGCCACAGGGGGTTATTATTAACACATTTTAATTAACAAGGGGGTTATCTCCTCTTAATTTGTTGTTAGTGGCTAAACAAATGGCCTTGGGCCCACATGTCATCTGCCCAGGGGGTGGTTAATCCCCTGACCATGGCATGCATGCACGCCGGTCATCCACGGCCATGGCCGGCGGCAGCAAGCAGCAGCGGCCGGAGGTGGGCAGCAGGGCGCGCTCGCGCGCGTGGTCTGGGCACGGTCTCTACCATATAGCGCACCTTGGTCGTGTCCAGGGGCGGCTAGCTCACAGCCCGGCGCAGGCAGAGCCGCCGCGGCTCGGGCTTCTGCCATGGCGGCTCGGGCTTCTGCCATGGCGGCCGTGTACATGGGCGAGAAGAAATCGACGACAACAGCAAAGGGGAGAGGGGGAATCAGGTGAGGGCCTCACAGTGAGGGGGATGCCGTGCTCGGGGAGGTTGGTGAGAGAGCGGTTGCGACGAATTTGACCGAGGCCTGCGCAGATGCAGCGGGAGGAGGAAGACGATGGCGACATCGATAGTGACTCGTGGCTCCAAACAAGCGGTGCAGGCGACGAAGAGGACCACTTGCGACCTCCTGGACACAGTGGGGTGGTGACGTTGGTCGTGGCAAGGGGCGCTCGGGCGAGCACATCCATGAAGAGAGGGAGGCGCAAGGAAGGAAGGAAAATGGGGGGGGGGGGCGCTAGGGTTTGCGCTAGGTGCGGGACCTTTATCCCCGCCGGGGGTTCGGCAGATGGTCGCCACGGCGGCACCTCGCGGCTCAGCAGTGGGATGCCCGCCACGCCATGTCTCCTGACTCCTGTAGCGGGAGGTAGGGGAAAAGGGGGATGGGGTGGGCTGGGCTAGTTGGGCCTGCTGGGGTATTGCCCTGAGCGTAGCTTAGGGTTTTTCCATTTTTATGTTTTTGTTTTTATATATTTTTATTGTTTATATTTTGTTTGTCCATCAATTGAATTTTGTAAAATGTGTAAGTGATCCCAACATTCATATTATATATTTATTCCCATCTACAAAAAGTGTGGTGCAGGAATAAATTCATTTGGATATTATATTATTTGCAAAGGATTTATTATTGCTCCTTTAGCTACTGATTTTATTTGTTTAAATCTTTTAAATAATTTTATAAATCCCCAACTCTACTTTATTATGACCTAGTGGTTATTAGGTATTTTATAAAATTGGTTGTCCCATTTTTGGATTATGTTTTATTTCCACATTGTTTTTAATAACAACCAAAAGGATTTTGAATTTTGGTTTGAGTCAAAGATGATCAAGGCAAGGTTAATCCTAGTGATTAGTCATTAACAAGAGGGATTACAGTAGCATGACACTGGGGTTTTACATCCCATATGTGGGGGAAGAACATCGAGGATGCTCCCGGGAAGAGGCCATGGATGTCTCTACAAACCGCCACCATCGCACCGGCCCTGCCTTCAGAGTCCATAGCCGCGTCGACATTTATCTTGATCAGATTATTAGGGGGCGGTAGCCAAACCGAAGATCTTAGTAGTCGAACAGCGTCACGACTGGGGGATGCCGACCGAGTAGGCTTGACCTCCGAGATAAATCTCTATATAAAAGAGTGAGTGAAGAAAGGGCTTTGAAAAATCCCTTCGCGAATTTCTTTTCTTCTAGCAGTCCAGATCGCCAACAAGGAAACCTCCAAGATCAGACCATCCTCAGAACTCAGCTTCTGGAATAAGGTAAACAACCAATCTTCAGTGTTTGGGCTCATTAGCTCGGTCACCTGATCAACCAGATCCTCCAGAAGAAGATCCCACACGCTTCTGTCCATTGAGCATTCCAAGAGGGAATGTCTCCAGTTATATTCCCTACCACAAAGGCTACAGCAGCTTGTGTTGGCCATGTTGCGATGGTCTAGAACTTCAAAAGTGGGAATTGAAAGACGCGCCAGTCTCCATAAAAAGTTCTTCACCTTCGAAGGGAGGTTTATGCTCCACAAATCTGACCAGCCGGATCCAAATTGTGATGTATGGGATGTCCCTTGTCTGTCTTCCAGCATCCCCTCCCGATTCCGTTTTGTGTTCATGTAAATTCTGTAGTGTCGGGACCCGGGGTTAGCGTATGTAATTCCAGTCACGATGCAATCACATGGAGAGCCGAGAACCGTACCCACTTGTCTAAGCAGACAAGGCCAAGCACATAACGTTCTCGGTAAGCATCGAACGTGAGGGGCATCCCATTCAGGCCGGATGATCAACTGAGATGGGTCCTCATCGTCCACTCACAAGTCTAAATGCTTATGGGTGGTGAATCCCATACTCATAGACAAGTCGCCTCAACCATGTTATCGATTGAATCTTAACTCATACATATACTTACTCCAGCCCGATCACTTAGTCGGGGTCTAGGGCGGGCTCGATCGTACCACAAAGTGTGCACGTGACAGAGTCACGAACAATCGCATCGCGATACCCCAAGCTGCGCACATCTAAGGGCCACTTGGTGTATAAAAGACCGCCAGCCAGATCACAACTAAGGTCTCGAAAACCCATACTAAGACATGCATGTTATAAACATACACGCATCACACATGCCTAGTATGAACAGCAGGTATCATCACATAACTCTACAAAGTACTCTTTATTGATATACACATAGAGCATACAAAGATCACATGTCTGTGATCACATTACATCATACAACGGAAGCAAATGAGGTCTGAGTACAGACAAGATTAACAAATGGCTTAGAGAAGCCTTGTACAACAAACATGCCCTTCCACGAGGGACCAGACTGCTGTCTGGGATTATACTACCAAGGTCAACGTCAAACTTCACGGAGGTGATTCCATCGGGGTCCGGGTTCTCATCTAAAACATAGAATAAGCAAACGTGAGTACAAAGTCGTACTCAGCAAGACTTACATCAGAACTACACTACTCATGCTCAAGTATCAAGGTAAAGGGGAGGTGGGGTTCAACATGCAGAAGTGCCAGCTTTGAATTGTCTAATCCTGAACTACGAGTACCAGACTTGAGGTAAGAAGCGTACACGAGTCCACTACATCTCCAAACAATACACCACTATGGTTACTTCCTCGACTTCCCCACGAAGAAGCACATCATAGCACTCACACTTATCTTGCGAGTTTTATAAGTATCCATTCAAGTTGTCTATGATCAAGTAGAGGTTTCCAAGTAGTCCATAACCGCGGACACGGCTATTCGAATAGTTCATTAACCCTGCAGGGGTGTACATCTTCACACGCGTGTCATCACTTATCGCCTCGTTCTTGGCATCCTTCAAGCGGATGTCGGACGTGGATGAAACCAAGGCACTAACCTCACATCACCTTCTCTAATCCAGGAGTCGACTACCTGAGTTTGGCACCGCTCGAGAGTCCGGCCGGTTCCACGAAACGGACTCAGATAATGTAAGGGACCGAGGCGCCACCTCTGCCAGATGGTTTTACTGCCTCACAAGTCCACCACATATCTAGGATGATGCAACCTTTCTTCATTCTTTTTCTATGCACATGCCAAATGGAAAACCCGAATCTATTGTGACTCCTGGACCGGATCGGTATGTAAAGAGGCCAAACGGGGCTCCCATAAACCCTACATGTGGTCATACTCTTTGTCTTGGATCACAAAACAGGAACTCGGGGCCTAGGTTAGTGTTCAACGAGACAACCCACTGTGTACTCCTACACAGCCTCTCATCGTTCACCTTTGCTTAGGGTGGATTCACCAACACGTTTCACTTTCATCAACACCACTGTGTTCATTCCATCCCGACTCACAATCAAAACATCCTCATTGTATCACTAAGCAGCAAAAGCAGTAACAGTTGCAGGGGCCACATGCTCATCATTCAACTCCTATATCTGCTAGGATTGTGGTTTGCTTAATACGGTGACAGAATGATAGGTCATGCATCGGAATGGGTTCAACTATGCGAAAGAACGTGTCTCGGTGATCTCCTAAACATGCATAAGCGAGACTGAGAGGGAATTGGGATTTTATAGATATGATCAAAGGGATTTTGCTTGCCTTGCTGACGAGGTTCGATAACGGTGTCTTCAACGAAGGGGGTGGCCTCCGGTTCCGGTTGCACGTCTATCGAGCAAACAATCAAACAAGGTATAAATTTATTTGCAATGCATCAAACACATGATCAATATTGAAATGGTGATGTTCTTGGTCACAAAGTGTGTACAATTCCATTTAAAAGAAGTCACATGCAAAGTCATTTGCAAATGTGCTTCAAATTTGAATTTGAATTAAAGCCATATGGATGTTTTGCACTGTTCACCCAATTTTAATTGGTCAAACATGAAAACAGAGCCCATATTCATAATCCTTGGATTTTTCTGATAATTTAGACATATTATTTGTTATATTTGGAGTTCATATGAATTAGTTATGAATTTCCCAAGTTTAAATGATTTTCTGGAATTTTCTGGAATTACTTTAATTCTTTTCTATTTCTGGAAATTCTTTACTGCGTCAGCATTGCGTGGGGATGACGTCAAGGGGGGCTGACCAGTGGGTCCAGGCTGTCAGCCTCAGGGGGTTAATCCCCGGTTGGATTAACTTAACAAAGGGGTTAAATTAGGGGCAGGGCCCACCTGTCATTGGGCTTGGGGTGGTTTAGCTGGGTCATTAGCCCTAATGACCGGCGGCTAACCGGCGGCAGCTACAGGCGCGGCGGAGGGCTCGCCGGAGTGGGTTTCCGGCCTCGGTTGGCTGCGCTGCGGGCACTGGGGCGTAGCCCTTGCTCGTGCGCATCGCCCCGAGCACACGGAGACCACGGGGAGGCAACGTAGGCACGGCGGCAACCTTGCCGGCGGCGACCGTGGCTCGTCAAAGGAGAAATCGACAGCGGGGGCACGGAAAGGAGCGCAGGTAGAGGGTTTCGAAGCGTGAGCTCACTGTGAAGCTAATGGAGTCGTCGGCGTGGGCTGGGAGGAAGTGGTGGCGGTGGAATCGTCGCCGGCGTACGGCGGCCGTGGCGGAGGAAGCTTGTTGCGGGCGGCGTCTCCAGGGCTTGCCCGATCGATTCGCTGCATAGCTCGATGAAGAGGTCTACGGCGGGGCTGCTGGACAGATCAGCTCGCCGGGAGGAGGTCGATGGCCACGAGTACGCGGTGGCGGTGCTCCGGCGCGGCTTTGGTCGTCGTGAGAACGGCGAGGAGGAGAGGGGGAGGAGGTCCAGAGAGAGGGGGGAGAAGAGCGGGGCGTGCACGGGGTCTCCACGGCGAGGGAAAAAGACACAGGGGGCCTTGGAGCCTTCTCGGCGTCGCGGTGGCGCCGCGGCGTGCTCCCAGGCCGCCACCGAGCTGCTTCGGCGTCGGTGGGGAAGACGACAGGCGGCCGCTGCGGGCTGGGCCGAGGCCAGTGGGCTGGGGGGATGAGTTGGGCCAGATTGGCCAGGGTTTCTCTTTCCTTTTATTTCTTCTGTTTTGTTTTCTGTAATTTGTTTTGCCCCAAAAATAAATAGCAAAGCAATTTATTAAAATGCCCAATTAATTTTATAAATCCTAGGTGACCAGTAGCAAGTCACTTCTAGAATTTGAGCATTTTTTAAATTCAATATATTTTGAATTTCAATTCAAATAGGGTTATTTTAATTTCCAAAGCCACTGTTTGAATATTAGAAAATTCCATGTGCATGGGATTGATCCCAAACCACTTTTAAAATGATCAGCAACATTTATAGGAATTTTCCAAATGTTCAAAAGATTTTTGGAAAAAGATTTTTCTCTGGCTATTTGAATTAAAATTTCTAGGGCTTTTCTTTCCCCATTTTGATTTTCTTTTTGAATTTTTGCATGATGCAAAGGGCTCAAATAAACCTAGTACTTACCCTAGTTGGGGTTCTGACATGTAGGCCGAACGAACTGAGAAACTGCCGTCTCGTTCTCCCTCCCATGCCCAAAAGTCTCTCTGCCGGATTGTGCAAACTGGAATTTGGAGGATAGCTTCGCAATCTATTGGCACAAAAGTCTGGAGGATGAACTCTTATCTCCAGGATGCTGAGTTCATATCAAGTAATTCAGAGACCATTGTTGGAGGGTTCAGTACCAAAGACACTATTGGCCACTTGAGATTTTCCCTCGGAATCCAATTGTCATCCCAGATCTTTGTTGATGTTCCATCACTGATGCGTTTGATCATGCCCTGCCATAAGAGGTCCCTTCCATCGAGAATAGATCGCCAAATATGTGAAGGGTGGGATCCCAACTCGGCATTGAGAATGTCGGTCATTGGGAAGTAAACCGCCTTGAGGATTCTGCACTCAACGAAGTCGGGGAAGTCAGTATCCTCCAAGCCTGACGCGACAGAAGGGCTAGGTGAACGACCTCCATGTCTCGGAACCCGAGGCCTCCCAAGTGCTTGGGGAGGGTCATGTCGTCCCATGCAACCTATGCTGGTGATCGCTTGCCCTGTTTGCATCCCCACCAGAGCTGGCGTATCGTTGAGGTAATATTCTCACAGATCCCCCGGGGCAACCTGAAATAGGACATTGAGAAAACCAGTATTGCCAGAGCTAACGATTTGATTAGAACCTCCTTGCCAGCATATGACAAGATCATCTCCATCCATCGCTTTACCTTTCCCAAAACTCTATCTTTGAGGTATTTGAAAGTACCGTTTTTATTTTGTCCCACATCCGATGGCATACCCAAGTATCTTGCTGACAGGGATTCATTTTGGACTTGCAATATTTGCTTCATACTTTCTCTCAAGTTTTGCGGACATCCTTTGCTAAAGTAGATAGAGGATTTCTCTCTATTTATCCGCTGCCCCGAAGCTTGACAGTATACTTCCAACAAGTTTGATAGCGTGTGCGGCCCTTCCGCCTGGGCCACTCCTGGGCCCCTCTTGCCCCACTAGGGCTCTTCTGGAAGGTTCCCGTACACTGATTTTTCCTGTATTTTTCCCGATATTTTTCTGGCACTTTAAATAATGGAAAAACCTGAAATACAAAAACAGCAGAAAACAGGAACTGACACTGGGGTGCACTGAATTATTAGGTTAGTCCAAATATGGTCAAAAGTGTATGGAAGTTCATCAATATCATAGCAATAAAACACAAAAGAAGCATGGAGCAAGCAGAAATTATAGATACGTTTTGGACGTATCAACATCCCCAAGCTTAATTCCTGCTCGTCCTAGAGTAGGTAAATGATAACAAACATAATTTCTGTGGTGACATGCTACCAACCATATAAGAACTTTTAAGTAGAGAAATCAAGGCATGTAATTCAATTCAAGTCATAACACGCAAGAGTCTATATTAGCATTGAAATAAGCAACATAAGAACATAAAGGTGCAAGAGCTCTCGCTGTCCGTGACTCGAATGTCTCTAAATGGTGTTTGCGTGCAAGAAAGGGGATAGGGATATACTGATACTTCCAAAACGTATCTATAATTTATGTTTGCTCCATGCATGTTTTGTGTGATATTGCTATGATCTAGATACACGTTCATACACTTTTTATCATATTTGGACTAACCTATTAACTCAGTGCACCACAGTGCCAGTTCCTATTTTCTGCTGTTTTTCTATTTCAGTTTTCCCCCATATAAAAAGTGCTCCAAAAATTCGGGAAAATTCAGATAAAAAATCAGCGTGAAGGAACCTTCCGGAAGAACCTGGGTGGTCCAGAGGGCCACCACCAGGGGCCCAGGCGCCCTGGTGGCGCGCCCTAGGGCTTGGCCGCGCCAGGTGGCGCCTGGACCTCTGGTGGCCCCCCAGGCTGCCCCCCTTCGCTTATATATTCTCCGTCACGGGAAACTTCCAAAAACAGAACCCTTTTTCGCGATCTCGCCTCTGTTCCTCCGCCGCCGCACTTCCGAGATCGGGAGCACCAGAAGACCTCTTCCCGGCACCCTGCCGGAGGGAGGGTTGACCTTCGGGAGTCTCCTCTCCACCATGGATGCTTCTCGGATGTCTTGTGAGTATTTTTCCTTGGACCATGGGTCCGTGATCAGTAGCTATGTGATGTTCTCCTCCCCTCTTTGTTCTTCATGGTTTAGACCACGTGAGCTGCCCTACATGATCGAGGCACTTTTGTAATCTTTCTGCTATTGCTATGCTGAGTTTGATGGGATCTGATGGATTATGAGATTATGTTCAGATTGTGATTGAGTAATATATTTGGTTCTTATCTCTTATATTTTTGTTCCTAAGTAATTCTTGCATGTTCTCTGTTGCTGTTTAGTGCTTTGGCCAAGTAGTAGGTAGTAACCCCAAGAGGGAACGTTATGCTCGATTGTGGGTTCATGCCCCCCGATGACACGCTTGAGTGACATAAACATGAGTCTAGGGGATGTGTTGTTGCCACAAGGGGGAAAACAACGGTGCTTGTAACCGCGGTTACAAGGATTGTTTACTTTACGCAAAGTGCTTTTTAATGCAGTTGTCTGTTGCTTTGGGTTTACACTTTGGGTGGGGCTCGCAACTTAATACCAGCGAGATGTTCTGGATAGATATCTCAAGGTGGATGATTAGTAGTAGATGCAGTTGGATTTCGGTCTACTTATTTTGGCGTATTGCCCGTGCTTTTGAGCCTCTTCCTTTCTTTTGTAGCATAGTTAGCATTGCGGTGCGTTCATAATCCTGTCAATTGCCCTTCTGTAATTTGTTCACCTCGCATAGCAGTTTTATCGTCTTTTGGGAGAGAGACATCACTAGTGAACATCACGTATCCCGGTCCATATCCTCATCACTGTTTACACGCTCATTTAATTTTCTGTTTTTACTTTCAGTTGCTCTCATTTTCCTTTGTGTTTGATCCTTTGTGAACAACAAGACCGGAGAGATTGACAACCTCTCTCAACTTCGTTGGGAACAAAGTTATTTGTGTCTGTGTGCAGGTCCGCATCAGTTGCGCCGCTGACACCTACTTATCATCTCCGGAGTCCTACTGGAGACAAACCTTGGTATCTTTACTGAGGGAAATTTTCTGCTATGCTACATCACGCCTTCCACTTGGGGCTCACCAACGAAGGGAGAGAAATGACTATCATTACCTCGCACATCAAGCCAAATTTCTGGCGCCGTTTCCGGGGACTCCGAGTGCTAAGCTAGGGGAGTTGCACACTACCCTTTACCTTTGTTTTTTAGTCTTGTTAGTTTACCTTTCAGTTTTTATCTTTGTGTCTTATATCAAAAATCACAAAATAATCTTCCACACTTGCTGCTGCTATGAGTTCCACTGAAAACACCAAGTTGTGTGACTTCACTAGTCACAACAACCAAGACTTTATCTGCACCCCCATTGCCACACCTGCCACTTCAGCTACCTCTTATGAAATTAAACCTTCCTTGCTAAACCTTGTTATGAGAGATCAATTCTCTGGTGCTGGAGATGATATTGCTTTACACTTGAACAATTTTGTTGAATTATGTGATATGCAAAAGTATAAAGAAGTAGAAGGTGATATTGTTAAGCTGAAGCTCTTTCCTTTCTCTTTAAGGGGAGACGCTAAAATCTGGTTTCAATCTTTGCCTAGGAATAGCATAGATTCTTGGGATAAGTGCAAAGATGCTTTTATAGGGAAGTACTACCCACCTGCTAAAATTATCCAATTAAGGAGTAACATTATGAATTTTAAGCAATTGGATAATGAACATGTTGCCCAAGCTTGGGAACGAATGAAATATCTTGTTTAGAAATGCCCTACACATGGTTTGACTACCTGGATGGTTATCCAGACTTTTTATGCAGGCTTGAACTTTACCTCGCGGAACCTGTTAGATTCGGCCGCGGGAGGAACCTTTATGTCAACTACACTTGGTGCTGCCACGAAGCTTCTCGATGAGATGATGACCAATTATTCCCAATGGCACACCGAACGCGCTCCAACAGGTAGGAAGGTAAACTCTGTCGAGGAAATTACCTCCCTCAATGAAAAAGTTGACTTAATTATGTCTCTACTTACCAAGCAACCCTCTATTTGATCCTCATGATGTCCCTTTAAATTATTTGGTTGCCCAAGAACAAATAGATGTGAACTTTATTGCTAGAAACAACTTCAACAACAATGCTTATAGGGGTAATTTTTCTAGCAATCCTAGACCGTTTCCATCCAACTATGGGAACAACAACACCTATCCTAGCAACAAGAACCCCTCTTCTGAATTGGAAAACATGCTTAGAGACTTTATCACTACCCGAAAAGCCTTCAACAAAAATGTAGAGGAGAAATTAGCTAAATTAGATAATCTCTCTTTGAAGGTATAAAGCTTAGCCCTTGATATTGAGATGCTTAAAATTAGAACCTCTCCCCTTGAGGAAAATAAGGCCACTCCTATTAATGCTATCCATTTACAAATTAATTAAAATATTAGGATGATGGCTAAACTTAAAGAAAGGTGGGCTAGATAAAAAGAGGAAGAGGATAAAATTAAGAGCCTTCCTACACACCACACAGTTGTCACTATCCAAATTGTTGAGGACACCCAAACTATTAGCACCCAATGCACTCCTAGTCCCGTTGGACCTATTAATGGTGATGCTAATACCTCAACCAAAGATGAAGAAACTCCTATGAACATAGAGGGTTTCAAACAAGTGATCCTAGATGACACTACTACCACCTTTGATAGTAGTGATATTAATTTTGATAGTTTCACCCTCTCAGAAGTTATTAGCCTGCTACACAAAATGTCTAGAGACCCCCACACTAGCACACTTAATATTGCCTTCACGGAGCATATCACAAATGCTCTCATCAAAGCTAGGGAGGAGAAGCTTAGAGTAGAATCCTCCATACCTAGGAAGCTAGAGGATGGTTGGGACCCTATGATCAAAATTAAATTAAATAACTTCTCTTGCTATGCTCTATGTGATGTTGGAGCTAGTACCTCCGTTATGCCCAAAAGAATATTTGATATGTTTGAATTGAAGCCCTTTGAGCCTTGTTCTTTTGGTGTTCGTCTTGTTGATTCTTCCGTAAAGAAACCTTTGGGGAAGATCGACGATGTTCTTATCATTTTCAATGACAACTATGTTCCCGTTGATTTTATTGTTATGGATATAGAGTGTGAACCTTTGTGTCCAATTATTTTGGGACGTCCTTTTCTTCGCACTGTTGGTGCGGTTATTGACATGAAAGAGGGGAATATAAAATTCCAATTCCCATTCAAAAAGGGGATGGAACACTTCCCTAGAAATAAAATCAAGTTACCTTTTGAGTCCGTTACTCGGGATAGTTATTCTCTTTCTCTTGATAAAACTTGATTCTTCTTTTGCATCATGCCTAGCTTAAAGGCATAAAAGAAAGCACTTTCGGGAGGCAGCCCGCAACGAATTTAGGTTTTTATTTTTGATTTTGTTGTGTCTTGATGTTTGTTACTACTGTAGCAACGTCATTGTATCTTTATTTTCCAGTTTTGTGCCAAGTTATAGCCTCTTATGATAAGGGAAGCAAAAGTTGTGACATGCTGTCCAGAAAACAGATTCTGTCCCTTGACAGAAAAATTCGAATCAAATCACCAGATCATCTTTTTGATCTGAATTTTTTTGACAGCGTGATCTATACAATTGTGAAACTTTCTATGTTCTGAGTTTTTTTATTTGAGTTGCATAAATGCCCCTAAAAAATTCTTTACTACTTGCTGGTCTGTTTTTCACAGATTCTGCCACGTTTTGCCTCTCTTCACTTTTGCAAACCTTAAGCTTTCTTTTTCTTTGCAAAAACCTTTTGTAACTCTTGAGAAACAGTAGCTCTTCAAGAATATCTTTATATCCAGTGAGGAAAAATTATTTTATTAAGGTTACTAACCTCTCTAATCAGCTTATGATGAGTTGTGTATAAAGGGAGTTTTCAAGTGTGCGATGGAAGATGATGAAAGAAGATCCAGGAGTGTCAAGCGCTCAAGCTTGGGGACGCCATGCATCCCCAATAAATATTCAAGGAGACTCGAGCTTCTAAGCTTGGGGATGCCCCCGTGCATCCCCTTCTTCATCAACAATCATCAGTTCGTCCTTCGTCTCACTATATTTTTATCACTTCATGCGCTATGTGCTATGCTTGGAGCGTCAAGCTCTTAGGTTTTATTTTTAGTTTTCTTTGGCTTTGCTTGCTGTTCATAACAAGTTAGATCCCTTCTTACTTTGTGTGGGAGAGAAACACGCTCCACTTTTAAAATCTAGAACACATCATAGGATTTTTCCTGCCTGTCTTTTTGCTGTTGTGTGTTCTTTATCTTTTCTTAGCTACTGCCATGTTTAGTTTTAGTCTTAGTTTGTCTTTAGCAAGATCCTTGGATTTTGTTTAGTCTGTTGCTGGAACTCTTTTTAGTTTTCATGTTTATCTTGTTAAAGAGAGTTGGTTGTTGCACTAAGTTGTGTCGTGTCTTGAAAGTAGGTAATTGAGGTTGCTATTTCATTCTAGTAGTAACTTGCAATAGTTTTGAGGTATTGTTGTGAGTAATGTCTGAAATTTTGGTGTCAAGAGCTCTAGCCTATTAGTGATAGGTGTCGTATTTGGGGCGATCCGTGTTTATTTTCAAAACCTACAAAACCAGTTGAGAACTCTAGCTACTAGATAGATAACTATTCTTTGGAGGGATCGAATATTAGAGTACACTCACGTACCATGAGTCGAGGATGCGCAAGGATAACCAAACCCCATACACTCCTTGTAAAGTGTGAAAGATCTCCTTTACCTTCTTGTAAAATAGAGTGTTGCCCTTAAGTGAGGAAAAGATCCCAAAGTGGACACAATAAAAGATCCCAAAGAGGAAAAATGAGAGTTCAATAGAAAGAGCCATTGAGGCCAGAAAAAAATACAAAAAATAGAAAAAAGAGAAAAATAAATAAAAGAGAGAAAGGGGCAACACTACTATCCTTTTGAGAGATCCACACTAGTACTCCCTTTATATCCTGGTACTCCATAGAGATGATCATTATGCATATAGCTATGTGGGGACCTTCACACTATAGAACTTGGCTTGCATATTCCAAGGATGAGCCTCCTCAAACGAGCTCTAGGTCTTCATGAGCGAGCAAGTTAGATGCACCCCCACTAATTCCATTAGAGAGCTTCTTAGCTCGTATGTGCATCCGTTGCATGGCAATCCCTACTCCTCACATCATATCTATCATTTGGCATCTCTTGCCTATGATTGTCCTCATTGATGTGAGCCTTTCTCCTCCTTTTTTGTTTTCCTCCTCCGTACTCCTCTCTTTCCCATCCCAAGTGTCAACTCTCGTGCTTACGCTCATCCATTGCATGAGTGCTCAAAATATTGAAAAAGGAGTGGATCAAATTGACTTGTACCTGGCTAGTGGTCTGGGGACGAGTCAAGATAAGATTCCATAAAAAGACCCAAGTGTGAAACTTTAGTAGATTGAGTTATCAACAAATAAATTGTTTTCTCGTATTCCCTATCCCCCTTCTTGCACGCAAACACCATTTGGATACATTCGAGTCACGTACAGCGAGAGCTCTTGCACCTAATGTTCTTTTGTTACTTGTTTCAATGCTAATATAGTCTCTTGCATGTTATGACTTGAATTGAATTTCTAACCTTGATTGCTTTACTTTTCAAAGTTCTTATATGGTTGCTAGCATGTCACCACAGAAATTATGCTGTTATCATTTACCTACTCGAGGACGAGCAGGAATTAAGCTTGGGGATGTTGATACGTCCAAAACGTATCTATAATTTCTGCTTGCTCCATGCATGTTTTGTGTGATATTGCTATGATCTAGATACACTTTCATACACTTTTGATCATATTTGGACTAACCTATTAACTTAGTGCACCACAGTGCCAGTTCCTGTTTTCTGCTGTTTTTCTATATCAGTTTTCCCCCATATAAAAAGTGCTCCAAAAATTCGGGAAAATTCAGATAAAAAATCAGCGTGAAGGAACCTTCCGGAAGAACCTGGGTGGGGCCAGAGGGCCACCACCAGGGGCCCAGGCGCCCTGGTGGCGCGCCCTAGGGCTTGGCCGCGCCAGAGGGGCGCCTGGACCCCTGGTGGCCCCCCTGGCTGCCCCCCTTCGCCTATATATTCTCCGTCACGGGAAACTTCCGAAAACAGAACCCTTTTTCGCGATCTCGCCTCTGTTCCGCCGCCACCGCGCTTCCGAGATCGGGAGCACCAGAAGACCTCTTCCCGGCACCCTGCCGGAGGGAGGGTTGACCTCCGGGAGTCTCCTCTCCACCATGGATGCTTCCCGGATGTCTTGTGAGTAATTTTCCTTGGACCATGGGTCCGTGATCAGTAGCTATGTGATGTTCTCCTCCCCTCTTTGTTCTTCATGGTTTAGACCTCGTGAGCTGCCCTACATGATCGAGGCACTTTTGTAATATTTTTGCTATTGCTATGCTGAGTTTGATGGGATCTGATGGATTATGAGATTATGTTCAGATTGTGATTGAGTAATATATTTGGTTCTTATCTCTTATATTTTTGTTCCTAAGTAATTCTTGCATGTTCTCCGTTGCTGTTTATTGCTTTGGCCAAGTAGTAGGTAGTAACCCCAAGAGGGAACGTTATGCTCGATTGTGGGTTCATGCCCCCCGATGACACGCTTGAGTGACAGAAACATGAGTCTAGGGGATGTGTTGTTGCCACAAGGGGGAAAACAACGGTGCTTGTAACCGCGGTTACAAGGATTGTTTACTTTACGCAAAGTGCTTTTTAATGCAGTTGTCTGTTGCTTTGGGTTTACACTTTGGGTGGGGCTCGCAACTTAATACCAGCGAGATGTTCTGGATAGATATCTCAAGGTGGATGATTAGTAGTAGATGCAGTTGGATTTCGGTCTACTTATTTTGGCGTACTGCCCGTGCTTTTGAGCCTCTTCCTTTCTTTTGTAGCATAGTTAGCATTGCGGTACGTTCATAATCCTGTCAATTGCCCTTCTGTAATTTGTTCACCTCGCATAGCAGTTTTATCGTCTTTTGGGAGAGAGACATCACTAGTGAACATCACGTATCCCGGTCCATATCCGCATCACTGTTTACACGCTCATTTACTTTTCTGTTTTTACTTTCAGTTGCTATCATTATCCTTTGTGTTTGATCCTTTGTGAACAACAAGACCAGAGAGATTGACAACCTCTTTGAATTTCGTTGGGAACAAAGTTTTTTGTGTCTGTGTGCAGGTCCGCATCAGTTGCGCCGCTGACACCTACTTATCATCTTCGGGGTCCTACTGGAGACAAACCTTGGTATCTTTACTGAGGGAAATTTGCTGCTGTGCTACATCACGCCTTCCACTTGGGGCTCACCAACGAAGGGCGAGAAATCACTATCATTACCTCGCACATCATATACGAGAGAGTAAAACATAGTTTTTATTGTTGATAACTTAATCTACTAAAGTTTCACACTTGGTCTTCTTTGGAATCTTATCTTGACTCATCCCCAGACCACTAGCCAGGTACAAGTCAAAATGATCCACTCCCTTTCGATAATTTGAGCACTCATGCAATGGTGAGCGTAAGCAAGAAAGTTGACACTTAGGATGGCAAAGAGAGAATATGGTGGAGGAGGAAGACAAAAAGGTGATAAAGGCTCACATCAATGAGGACAATCATAGGCGAGAGAAAGCCAAATGATAGATATGATGTGAGGAGTAGGGATTGACATGCAACGGATGCACATATGAGCTAAGGTAAGCTCTCCAATGGAACTAGTGGGGGTGCATCCTACTTGCTTGCTCAAGAAGACCTAGAGCTCATTTGAGGAGGCTCATCATTGAAATATACAAGCCAAGTTCTATAGTGTGAAGGTCCCCACATAGCTATATGCATGAATGATAACCTCTATGGAGTACAAGATATAAGATGGAGTACGAGTGTGGATCTCTCAAAAAGAATAGTAGTGTTCCCCCTTCTCTCTTTCCATTTCTTTTTTCTCTTTTTTTCTATTTTTTTGTATTTTTTGGTAGCCTCAATGGCTCTTTCTATTTATCTCATTTGTCCTCTTTGGGATATTTTGATTTTGTCCTCTTTGGGATCTTTTCCTCACTTTAGGGGCAACACTCTATATATTACAAGAAGTATAGAAGATCTTTCACACTTTACAAAAGTACTCAACATAAAGAAAATGAAACTATCATGATGTATGCAAATGTATGCCTCTGCCAGTGTAGCAGGATATGCAATGATACTAGCGCGTCATGTAGCAATGATTAGGGCAAGGCCCAACTAGCATGTGGCTCATCGATCAAGCAAGTATCATGTATGACATGAAGATCAAGTCAGATGAAGGTGGATGTTGCATGGCAATGTATCTCGGAAAGGCTATGGAAATGCCTTGATAGGTAGGTATGGTGATTGTTTTGAGGAAGAATATAAGGGGGTTTATCATGACAGAGCGTATCGTGTCAAGGGTTTGGATGTATCGGTGAAGGTGGACGCCAACTCTCGGAGTGAGAAGGAGGCAATGCACGACACATGAGAGGCTAGAAAAATATGGGAAGGTGGATGTGTCAACTTTCGAATACTCACATTAGTCCGAAGAACTCATGCACTTATTATCGGCAACTCTCAATCTAATAAGGAGGTTCACAAAGAGACAAGGATCCCGAGGAGGAGTGTATGGGGGTTTGGTTATCCTTGCGCATCCTCGGCTCATGGTACGTGAGTGTACTCTAATATTCGACCCCTCAGAAGAGTAGTGATCCATCTAGTAGCTAGAGTTCTCAACTAATTTTGTAGGTTTTGAAAATAAACACGGATTGCCGAAAATATGACATCTATCACTAATAAGCTAAAGGTCTTGACACCAAAATTCCAAACATTACTCAAAACAACACCTCAAAACTATTGCAAGTTACTACTACAAAAAGAATAGCAACCTCAATTACCTACTTCAAGTCAAGACACAAAACTCAGTGCAACAGGAAAACTCTCTAAACAAGATAAACATGAAAACTCAAGAGAGTTCCAGCAACATACTAAACAAAAGCTCTTAAAAAGATAAGCATGAAAACTAAGAGCTAAACATGACAACAGCTATGAAAAAGATAAAGAACACACACAACAAAGATAAGTATGAAGAATCCTATGATGTGTTCTAGATCTTGAAAGTGGAGCGGGTTTCTATCCCACACTAAGAAAGCTGGGTTCTAACTTGTTATGAACAGCAAGGAAAGCTAAAGAAAACTAAAAAGGAAATAAAGAGCGGGACGCTCCAAGCATAGCACATAACGCATGAAGAGATAAAAACATAGTGGAACGAAAGACGAACTGATAATTGTTGATGGAGAAGGGGATGCACGGGGGCATCCCCAAGATTAGACGCTTGAGTCTCCTTGAATATTTATTGGGGATGCATGGGGGCATCCCCAAGCTTGAGCGTTTGACACTCCTGAATCTTCTTTCATCATCTTCCCTCGCACACTTGAAAACTCCCTTCATACATAACTCATCATAATCTGATTAGCGAGGTTAGTACCCATAATAAAATATTTTTTCTCTACTGGAAATAAGGATATTCTTGAAGAGATACTGTTTCTCAATATTTCCAAAAAGTTTTTGCAAAGAAAAAGCAAGCTTAAGGTTTGCAAAACGAAGGAAAGGCAAAACATGGACAGAATCTGTGAAAAACAGACCAGCAGGTAGTAAAGAATTTTTTAGGGATACTTCTGCAACTCAAATAAAAAACTCAGAACATACGAAAGTTCCTTGATTGTATAGAGCATGATGTGTAAAAAATTCAGCTCAAAAATATGAAATGGGATTTTTCTATGATTTTTCCCGTCACGAGGACAGAATCTGTTTTCTGGACAGCATGTCACAACTTTCACTTCCCTTGTCATATGAGGCTATAATTGGCACAAAGCTTGAAAAGGAAAGATACAATGATGTTTCTACAGTAGTAACAATCATCAAGACCACTAAAAACAGAAGGAAAACAAAAAGGAAAACCTAAATTCGTTGCGGGCTGCCTCCCGGGAGTGCTTCTTTAAAGCCATTAGCTAGGCTTTAAGATTATAGAAGATGCTCTCTCAAGAATAAGATTTTTGAAGCAAAAGAGAGCATCAAGAAGCAAATATGAAACATGCTTAAGCCTAACCCACTTTCTATGCATAGGAATCTTGTAAGAAAATAAATCAAAGAAGCACAAAGAAACCAGCATAGGAAGGTGGAACAAGAACAACTTTAAAACTTTCAACATAAAGAGAGGAGTTTTAGTAATATGGAAGTTTCTACTACCAAACTTCCCTCTCTCAAAATAATTTTCAGTAGAATCATGAACAACATCAAGAATATAATTATCACATAAAACATGTTGTTCATGACCTACAAGCACACGTGTATAGTTTTCAACACGGTCTTTAGGATTATAAGATAAATGCAACCCATCACATTGAGCCTTGATAAGAGAATAATTCTCCGGAATATGAGTTGGAGATTTCAAAAGGATAATAGTACAATAAAGTGTGGGTGCAATAGCAAAAATTTCATGCTTAACATGAGGAACTATAGCAAGTTCATCTCCGTAAGCATCATCCATAGTGGCATCACGGCCATAAGCATAGAAGGCATCAACTTCATCAAAAAGGATATTTCAAAAGAATCCATGGGATCATAACACTCATATAAGGTAACAGTCAAAGAGTTACTCTCATTAGAAGGTAGACGTGGATGGCTCCATTCTTCCTCCTTCTGTTTGTCACTCTCCTCCTCTTTTTCATCCAAGGAGCTTTCAGGTTCAACAATTTCTTCCATAGAGTCTTGCAAATCATTAATCTCTTCCTTTGGGGGAGAGATTTCTCAAGATGATCAGTAATATAATAATTTGCATCGTAATTTTCCAAACAATAGTTAAGTATAGCAAGAATCTCAGATTTGTAAGGGGCATCATCAATATTTTTAAGAAGAGAAGTAATTTCATAGGCACTATAAGCAACAAATTCTTCTATTTCCTCTGCATCATAAAAACCATAGTTTCTCTTAGCATAAGAAGCTAAGGTTTCATCATCATTGTACTCACATTGGAAAGCAAGGTGTTTATTCCTCATAAAGCAACAAGATTCATCCCTGCAGAAAGATATATTATATATTGAGCACAAGTTTCTAGCATACTCATACAACTGATGTATTTGTTTCCATAAGTGTATCCCCTTTTGAGACAAGCGGTGTTCCTTGTACCACTTTTGTTGATCCTCAGTGAATCCTCCATGCCAATAAGATCTAGTTTCAAAGAAATTAGACATTGATTGGCAAGTAAGGAACTAGACATAATATATTTTTTGGATTTTTGATAAAGGACACTAAAGCAAAGACTGAAAGGTAGACTAACAAGACTAAAAAGCAAAGATAAAAGATAGTGTGCAACTCCCCTATCTTAAAGAGTGGAGTCCCCGGCAACGGCGCTAGAAATTGCTTTTGATGGCGCGAGAGTTGACGGGTATAGTTTGCTTCCCCAGCAACGACGCTAGAAGTTGCTTCGATGGCTTCTCGCCCCTCGTTGGTTACCCAAAGTGGAAGGTTGAGATGTAGATAGCAGAAATTTCCATCGGTGAAGATACCAAGGTTTGTCTCCAGTAGGACTCCAACAACGACAGGAAGGTGACAACGGTGCCAGCAGTTAGGCGGTTGACGTGGACCTGCACACACAACAGATAACTTTGCTCCCAACGAGTTCAGAGAGGTTGTCAATCCCTCCGGCCTTGTTGTTTACAAAGGATCAAACACACGGGATAATAATGATAGTGATAGCAACAGAAAAGTAAATAAAGCAGGAAATAAATAGCAGGTGTAAACAGTATTGGAATTATGGACCGGGATCCCATGATGTTCACTAGTGATGTCTCTCTCCAAAAAGACGATAAAATAGCCATGCGAGGTAAAGACGATAAGCGCGGCGATGGCGGAAAAGAGGAGAGATCGCGAAAAAGGGTTCTGTCCCCGAGAGTTTGTCGTCACGGGGAATAAATAGGCGAAGGGGGCAACCAGAGGTGGACCAGGGGCCCCAGGCGCCCCCCTGGCGCGGCCTAGGGGTGGCCGCGCCAGGTGGCCGCCTGGGCCACCCCTGGCCCCCCACTGGCCCCACTAGGGCTCTTCTGGAAGGTTCACGTACGCTGCTTTTTCCTGTATTTTTCCCGGAATTTTTCTGGCACTTTAAATAATGGGTAAACTGAAATACAAAAACAGCAGAAAACAGGAACTGGCACCGGGGTGCACTGAGTTAATAGGTTAGTCCAAATATGATCAAAAGTGTATGGAAGTTCATCAATATCATAACAATATCACACAAAAGAAGCATGGAGCAAGCAGAAATTATAGATACGTTTTGGACGTATCAGGTTGCAAAAAGGGAAGCTTTTGAATAAATTTCGAGATGGCACAAGAAATTCTAAGTTAGGAGTGGCCGGTAAATACCACATATAGGTAGGTATGATGGACTCAAGTGGAATAACTGGTTTGAAAAGGAGTTTGGATGCACAAGCAGAATTCCGCTTGGTGCGAGTGAAGGCTAGTAAAAGATTGGGAAGCGACCAACTAGAGAGCAATAATTGTCATAATCATGCAGAGCGACAAAGCAACATTGAATCGGGCATGAAAGTGATATAACTATTCTAAAATAAAAAGGTCATCAAGGAATGATAGACATATCAGTCATAAACATGTGTGAACATGTGCCACGTCAATCCAAGAATTCTCCGAAGGGAAATACCACTTCAATATGCCAAACCATGAACAATGCAATGCATGTATATCATTCCAACAACATATTATGCACCCTAGCTATTTGATATTAGCCACAAGGAAAGCATGAACACTGGGAAAGCATTGTAAACATAGCACTATGTCGCTACAAGCTGGTCTCTAGATCATAAGTACAGGCATATGTACAAAAGTACAAACAAAAAGAGTTCATACTGGTTTTCTTGGTTGCTTCCCTTCCGTCAATCTTTGTCATTACTGCCTTGTCACTTGCACGATCGAACGTAGGAAATATATAATCAAATGCCATCACAGACTTGAGCTAAACTCTGAAAACAAAGCAAACTAAAGAGAGAAAGAAAATATTTTTGGGTTTTTTCAAAGGTTTAGCGAAAGAAAAAGAAAAGAGAAATCTTTCTGTTGTTTTTGCAAAATAAAAGAACAAAGAAGAACGGGCAAAAACTTCGAAAAAATCAAAAACAAAAATAAAAGAAAACGGATAACACAATGGAAAGGTGAGAAGGGCACGTACTCCCCCAAGCTTAGGCTTTTTGCCTAAGTTGGTAGCATCTACTGCCCCCAGGAGCCTCCTGCTCCGGGGTAATGGTAAGTCCAGGAGTCGTATGAGCCCTCCGATGCTGATGCTAGCAAGGAATATAATTCTCTCGCTTCTCGTTGGTTACCCCAAGTGGAAGGTGAGATGTAGCGTAGCAGCATATTTCCCTTAGCGAAGGTGCTAAGGTTGAGGATCGACCAGTAGCACTCCAAGAGATACAAGAAGGTGGTAACGTGAACAATGGCGCCGTTTACAACTCAGGGTTACTTACTTCACCTGGACCTGCACACACAACAAATAACTTTGCTCCCAACGATTACAGAGGAGTTGTCAATTCCTCCGGCCTTGTTGTTTACAAAGGATCAACGCAATAGATAATAATAGTGGAAACTGAAAGTAAGAACTGAAAGTAAATTTGAGGGTGTAAACAATGGTGGAAATATGGACCGGGTCCCATGACGTTCACTAGTGATGTCTCTCTCCCAAAAGACGATAAAAAGTGCTAGCGAGGTAAACAAATCACAGCTGGGCAATTGACAGGATTATAACCGCACTGCAATGCTAACTATGCTAGAAAAGAAAGGAAGAGGCTCAAAAGCAATGGGCAGTACGCCAAGGTAAGTAGATCGAAATCCATCTGCATCTACTACGAATCATCCACCTTGATATATCTATCCAGAACATCTCGCTGGTATTAAGTTGTGACTCCCACCCAAAGTGTAAACTCAAAGCAACAGACAACTACATTAAAAGAACTATGCGTAAAGTAAACAATCCTTGCACCCGCAGGTACAAGCATCGTTGTTTTATCCCTGGTGGCAACAACACATCCCCTAGTCTCATGTTTCTGTCACTCAAGCTAGACATCAGGGGGCTGAACCAACAATCAAGCATAACGCTCCCTCTTGGTGTTGAAAAAAATCACTTGGCCAAAGTAAAATACGGCAACGGAGAACAAGCAAGAATTAACTTAAGAACACAAATATAAAAGAGAACCAAATATATTACTCATCACAATCTGAACATAGTCTCATAATCCATCAGATCCCAGCAAACTCAGCATAGCAACTCAGAAAATTACAAAGATGCCTCAATCATGTGAGGCACCTCACGAGGACTCGAAAGTGGAAGCACAAAGAGGGGAGGAGAACATCACATAGCTACTGGTCATGGACCCATGGTCCAAGGGGGACTACTCACAAGACATCCGGGAGGCATCCATGGCGATGGATGGTCTCCCGGAGGGGATTCTTCCTTCCGGAAGGGTGTCGGGGCAGCTTCTCTTGGCAGCCCCGGTCTTGAAACGGCGGAGGCTGCGGTACAGAGCGGAGAATGGGAATAGCAGATCACTTTTAGGGGTTTCCTCCGCGGGGGTTAAATATAGGCCAAAGGGGGCATCGAGAGGGGCCACAGGGCAGCCAGGAGGCCTCCTGGCGCGCCCTAGGGTGGGGCCGCGCCAGGGACCCACCTGGGGCCCTGGTGGGTCCACCCCCTTCCATCTTTGGTTCTTCGGGAAGCTTCCGGGTCGCTGATTTTTTATATAATTTTTCAGGGATTTATTTGGTACTTTTAATGGCCGAAAAAACTGAAATACAAAAACAGCAGAAAACAGGTACTGGCAACTGGGTGCACTGAGTTAATAGGTTAGTCCAAATATGATCAAAAGTGTATGAAAGTTCAAGCAAAACATGGCAAAGTCACACAAATCATGCATGGAGCAAGCAGAAACTATAGATATGTTTGGGACGTATCAACATCCCCAAGCTTAATTCCTGCTCGTCCTCGGGTAGGTAAATGATAACAAGCATAATTTCTGTGGCGACATGCCACACAACGATATAAGGACTTTTAAGTAAAGCAATCAAAGCATGCAATTCAATACAAGTCTTAACAAGCAAGAGTCTATATTAGCATTGACACAAGCAACAAAAGAACAAAGGGTGCAAGAGCTCTCGCTGTCCGTGACTCGAATTTCTCCAGATGGTGTTTGCGTGCAAGAAAGGGGATATGGGAATACAAGATAAAAAAATATGTTGTTGAGAACTACTATCTACTAAAGTTTCACACTTAGTATCCTTTGGATTCTTATCTTGACTCGTCCCCGGACCACTAGCTAGTGGGGGTGCATCCAACTTGCTTGCTCAAGAAGACCTAGAGCTCGTTTGAGGAGGCTCGTCATTGGAATATACTAGCCAAGTTCTATAGTGTGAAGGGTCCCCACATAGCTATATGCATGTATGATGATCTCTATGGAGTACAAGGGATATAGGATGAAGTACCAGTGTGGATCTCTCAAAAGGAATAGTAGTGTGCCCCCTTCTTTTTTCTCTTTTTTATATTTTTTGTATTTTTTGGTGGCCTCAATGACTCTTTCTATTTCTCTCATTTGTCCTCTTTGGGATATTTTGATTTTGTCCTCTTTGGGATCTTTTCCTCACTTTAGGGGCAACACTCTATATTTTACAAGAATATAGGAGATCTTTCACACTTTACAAGGGTACTCACATAAAGAAGATGTAACTATCATGATGCAAATGTATGCCTCTGCCAGGATAGCAGGATATGCAATGATACTAGTGCGTCATGTAGCACGATTAGGGCAAGGCCCAACTAGCATGCGGCTCATCGATCAAGCAAGTAGCATGTATGACATGAAGATCAAGTCATGAGAAGGTGGATGTTGCATGGCAATGTATCTCGGAAAGGCTATGGAAATGCCTTGATAGGTAGGTATGGTGGCTGTTTTGAGGAAAGATATAAGATGGTTTATGATGACAGAGCGTATCGTGCCAAGGGTTAGGATGTACCGGCGAAGGTGGACGCCAACTCTCGGAGTGAGAAGAAAGCAATGCACGACACGGGAGAGGCTAGAAAAATATGGGAGGTGGAAGTGTCAACTTTCGAATACTCACATTAGTCCGAAGAACTCATGCACTTATTATCAGTATTTCTCAATCTAATCAGGAAGTTAACAAAGAGACAAGTACCCCGAGGAGGAGTGTATGGGGGTGTGGTTATCCTTGCGCATCCTCGACTCATGGTACGTGAGTGTACTCTAATATTCGAACCCTCCAGAGGTTAGTGATCCATCTAGTAGCTAGAGTTCTCAACAGGGGTTTTGGTTTTCGAAAATAACACGGATTTCCCAAAATACGACATCTAACACTAATAGTCTAAAGCTCTTGACACCAAAAGTTCAAACATTACTCTAGTCAATACCTCAAAACTATTGCAAGTTAGTACTACAAAGAGAATAGCAACTTAAACTACCTACTTTCTAGTCAAGACACAAAACTCAGTGCAACAAGCAAACTCTCTAAACAAGATAAACATGCAACCTATAGAAAGTTCAACCTGAGACAAAAGAAAAGCTCTCGAAGAAAACTAAAGCACTACAACTAAACATTGCAGCAACTAAGAAAAGAAAAAGAACAACTCACAGCTAAGGAAATAAGCATGAAAATCCTATGACGAGTTCTAGTTCAAGCGGAGCCTGTTTCTCTCCCACACAAAAGAAAGCTGGGGCCTAACTTGTTACTACAGCAAACAAAGCAAAAACAAACTTAAGAAAAGTAAAGAGCGAGATGCTCCAAGCATAGCACATAACGCATGAACTGATAAAATATAGTGCAACGAGGGACGAACAGATAATTGTTGATGAAGAAGGGGATGCACGGGGGCATCCCCAAGCTTAGACGCTTGAGTCTCCTTGAATATTTGTTGGGGATGCATGGGGGCATCCCCAAGATTGAGCATTTGACACTCCAGGATCTTCTTTCATCATCTTCCATCGCACACTTGAAAACTCCCTTCATACATAACTCATTGTAAACTGATTAGAGTGGTTAGTACCCTATTAAAATAATTTTCCTCAATTGCAAATAAAGATATTCTTGAAGGCTGCTGTCTCTCAAGAGTGCCAAAAAGTTTTTGCAAAGAAAAAGCAAGCTTAAGGTTTGCAAAAGGTAGGAGAGACAAAACGTGGCAGAATCTGTGAAAAAATAGAACAGCAGGTGGTAAAGAATTTTTTAGGCGTACTTATGCAACTCAAATGAAAAACCCAGAACATACGAAAGTTCCGTGATTGTGTAGAGCACGCTGTGTAAAAAATTCAGCTCAAAAAGATGAACTGCTGATTTTCTATTATTTTTCCAGTCACGAGGACAGAATCTGTTTTCTGGACAGCATGCCCCAACTTTCACTTCCCTTGTCATATGAGGCTACGTTTGGCACAAAGCTTGAAAAATAAAGATACAATGATGTTGATACAGTAGTAACAATCATCAAGACCACTAGAAACAGAAGAAAAAATAGCTTGGGTTGCCTCCCAACAAGCGCTTTCTTTTACGCCTTTAAGCTAGGCACAAAGCAAAAGATCAAGTTTTCTCAAGAAAATAACTAGCCCGTGTGATGGACTCAAAAGGCAACTTAATCTATTTCCTAGGGAAGTGTTCCATCCCTTTATTGAGAGGGAATTGGAATTTGATATTCCCCTCTTTCATGTCAATAACAGCACCAACGGTGCGAAGAAAAGGTCGTCCCAAAATAATTGGACAAGAAGGCTCACACTCAATGTCCATAATAGTAAAATCAACGAGAACATAATTGTCATTGACAATGATAAGAACATCATCGATCTTCCCCAAAGGTTTCTTTACGGAAGAATCGACAAGAAGAACACCAAAAGAACAAGGATCAAAAGGTTTCAATCCAAGCATATCATACATTCTTTTGTGCATAACAGAAGTACTAGCTCCAACATCACAAAGAGCAAAGCAAGAGAAGTTATTCAATTTGATTTTTATCATAGGATCCCAACCATCTTCTAGCTTCCTAGGTATGGAGGCTTCTAGTCTAATCTTCTCCTCCCTAACTTTGATTAGAGAATTGGTGATATGCTCTGTGAAGGCAAGATTAAGTGTGCTAGTGTGGGTCTCTAGACATCTTGTGTAGGAAACCAATAACTTCAGGTAAGGTGCAGTTGTCAAAGTCTAGATCACTACTATCTATCAAGGAGGTAGTGATATCATTAAGGCTCACTTGTTTGAAAGCCTCTATGTTCATAGAGGTTTCTTCATCTATGGTTGAGGTGGTAGCATCACCATTGATAGGTCCAGGTGGACTAGGGGTGTGATGGGTGCTAATAGTTTGGACATCCTCAACCACTTGGATAGTAGCTATTGTGTGCTAGGTAGGAAGGCTCTTAACTCTCTCTTCTTCCTCCTTTTCTCTAGCCCATCTCTCTTTAATTTTGCCCAACATCCTAATGTTTTCATTAATTTGCACTTCGATAGCATTCATAGGAGTGGTTTTCCTCTCCTCGGGGGGGAGAAGTTATAATCTTAAGTATCTCAACATCATGGGCTATGTTGTCTACCTTCAAAGAGAGGATATCTAATTTGTCTAATTTCTCTTCTACACTCTTGTTGAAGGCTTTTTGGGTAGTGATAAAGTCTTTAAGCATACTCTCTAGTTCAAAAGTGGACTTTTTGGTGCTAGGGTAAGTGTTGTTGTTCCCATAGTTGTTGGATGGGAAAGGTCTAGGATTGTTGCTACCAAAATTACTCCTATAAGCATTATTGTTGAAGTTGTTTCTAGAGATAAAGTTCACATCTACTTGTTCTTGAGCAACCAAGGAATTTAAAGGAACATCCTGAGGATCAATAGGAGCTTGCTTGGTAAGTAGAGACATGATCAAGTCAACCTTTTCATTAAGAGAGGAGATCTCCTCGACAGAATTTACCTTCTTACCAGTTGGAGATCTTTCGGTGTGCCACTGGGAGTAGTTCAGCATCATCTCATCAAGTAGCTTCGTGGCAGCACCAAGTGTGGTTGACATAAAAGTTCCTCTCGCGGCTGAGTCTAACAGATTCCGCGAGGTAAAGTTTAAGCCTGCATAAAAAGTCTGGATAACCATCCAAGTAGTCAAACCATGTGTAGGGCAGTTCTTAACAAGAGATTTCATACGCTCCCAAGCTTGGGCAACGTGTTCATTATCCAATTTCCTAAAATTCGTAATATTACTTCTTAACTGGATAATTTTAGCAGGGGGGTAGTACTTCCCAATAAAAGCATCCTTACACTTGTCCCAAGAATCAATGCTATTCTTAGGTAAGGATTGCAGCCCTTCCTTGGCTCTTCCTCTCAAGGAGAAAGGAAAAGGCTTCAGCTTGACGATGTCTCCATCTACTTCCTTGTACTTTTGCATATCACAAAGCTCAACAAAATTAATTAAGTGCAAGGCAGCATCCTCTCCAGCACCTGAGAATTGATCTTTCATAACAAGATTCAGCAAAGCAGGTTTAATTTCATAAGAAGGTGCTGAAGTGGCAAGTGGAGCAATGGGAGTGCAGATAAAGTCACTGTTGTTGTGACTAGTGAAGTCACACAACTTGCTGTTTTCATTGGAACCCATAGTAGCAGCATGTATTTTTGGTATTTTTTATAAGGGACACAAAAGTAAAAACTGAAAGATAAACTAACAAGACTAAAAAGCAAAGATAAAATATAGTGTGCAACTCCCCTATCTTGTAGACTGAAGTCCCCGGCAACGGCGACAGAAATTGCTTGATGCTAGCAAGGAATATAATTCTCTCGCTTCTCGTTGGTTACCCCAAGTGGAAGGTGAGATGTAGCGTAGCAGCAGATTTCCCTTAGAGAAGATGCTAAGGTTGAGGATCGACCAGTAGGACTCCAAGAGATAGAAGAAGGTGGTAAAGTGAACAATGGCGCCGTTCACAACTCAGGGTTGCTTACTTCACCTGGACCTGCACACACGTCAAATAACTTTGCTCCCAACGAGTACAGAGGAGTTGTAAATTCCTCCGGCCTTGCTGTTTACAAAGGATCAACGCAATAGATAATAATAGTGGCAACTGAAAGTAAGAACAGAAAGTAAATTTGAGGGTGTAAAAAATGGTGGAAATATGGACCGGGGTCCCATGACGTTCACTAGTGATGTCTCTCTCCCAAAAGACGACAAAAAGTGCTAGCGAAGTAAACAAATCACAGATGGGAAATTGACAGGATTATAAACGCACCGCAATGCTAACTATGCTACAAAAGAAAGGAAGAGGATCAAACGCAATGGGCAGTACGCCAAGGTAAGTAGACCGAAATCCATCTGCATCTACTACGAATCATCCACCTTGAGATATCTATCTAGAACATCTCGTTGGTATTAAGTTGTGAATCCCACCCAAAGTGTAAACTCAAAGCAACAGACAACTTCATTAAAAGAACTATGCGTAAAGTAAACAATCCTTGCACCCGCAGGTACAAGCACCGTTGTTTTATCCCTGGTGGCAACAACACATCCCCTAGTCTCATGTTTCTGTCACTCAAGCTAGACATCAGGGGGCTGAACCCACAATCAAGCATAACGCTCCCTCTTGGAGTTGCAACAAATCACTTGGCCAAAGTAAAATACGGCAACGGAGAACATGCAAGAATTAACTTAAGAACACAAACATAAAAGAGAACCAAATATATTACTCATCACAATCTGAACATAGTCTCATAATCCATCAGATCCCAGCAAACTCAGCATAGCAACTCAGAAAATTACAAAGATGCCTCGATCATGTGAGGCAGCTCACAAGGACACGAAAGTGGAAGCACAATGAGGGGAGGAGAACATCACATAGCTACTGGTCATGGACCCATTGTCCAAGGGGGACTACTCACAAGACATCCGGGAGGCATCCATTGCGATGGATGGTCTCCCGGAGAGGATTCCTCCTTCCAGCAGGGTGCCGGGGCAGCTTCTCCTGGCAGCCCCGATCTTGAAACGACGGCGGTGGCGGTACAGAGAGGAGAACGGGAATAGCAGATTGCTTTTAGGGGTTTCCTCCGCGGGGGTTAAATATAGGCCAAAGGGGGCACCGAGAGGGGCCACAGGGCAGCCAGGAGGCCTCCTGGCGCGCCCTAGGGTGGGGCCGTGCCAGGGACCCTCCTGGGGCCCTGGTGGGTCCACCTCCTTCCATATTTGGTTCTTCGGGAAGCTTCCGGGTCGCTGATTTTTTATTTAATTTTTCCGGGATTTATTTGGTACTTTTAATGGCCGGAAAAACTGTAATACAAAAACAGCAGAAAACAGGAACTAGCAACTGGGTGCACTGAGTTAATAGGTTAGTACAAATATGATCAAAAGTGTATGAAAGTTCAAGCAAAACATGACAAAGTCACAAAAATCATGCATGGAGCAAGCAGAAATCATAGATATGTTTGGGACGTATCAGGTGCGTACACCGAAGTCCTCGGGGTCCTCCCATGAGTAAGGTCCTGCGCTCCAAGTGGAAGAAGACCCCTCGCCATGCTCGGTGAAGGTCTCTCCCTGGAAAGGTGGGAACTCACCATGCTCCTCCTCGTCGGGCACAACCCCCTCCATGGGGTTATGCAGCTGGTAATGAGCCATGAACTCATCGGACCGGATATAGCTAAACGACCATCCGTTCCTGCGAGTGTTATCAAATAAAAGTGGTGCAGGTAGACGGATCTCACGAGTAATGGTATTTTCAAACCTCCAAATATAAACAAGGTTACCAAACTGGGAAGTCATGGTAACAAACTTATGCATCTTCATAGCAGCAAGGTCAAGACTTGCGTATGTAAAGGGAACATCATCAGGACGTGGGGTGCCGTTAAGAGACTCAAGGATAAGTGTGGCATAAACACCACCCTATAAATCGCCCTTGTTACTGTTTATAACAAGGCGCCGAGCAATTAAGGCACCCGCATTATAATCATTCCTATCAGAGAGGGCGTTTGCATATATAGAAAAATCTGGTGCAGAACCATTGCTCGAGTTGTCACGAGCCAACACCCCTCTAGCAATAAAGTACGCGAAATATCTGAGATGGGGGAATAAAATGCTGGAAATATTTTTACGCCTAATGTCTCTCTCCTCCTGGCAACAAAGAGAGTTGAAGAGAGTCCTCAACTCGGTGGGCCGAGTGTTCATCCTCGCCGTCTGACCAGCGTTCGGCACACCTATTATATCACAAAACTGTGCCAAAGACATAGCTATGAGATCATTATAAAGTTTGAACTCGACGGTTCCAGCATCATGGTTATAACGAAAACTGCTAACAAAATGGGAGGTAAGATTCTTGTATTGTACCACACGGCATAATGCTAGCCGTGTAAAACCTGCATTGGCACAAAGGCCATAAAATTCCCCCTTGATTCCTGCAGCTGTAAGGAAATCATCGCACGGATACATCATTTCGCATGCTGGACTTGTGTCTTCCAACAACTCCAGGGGCACATGATCTTCATTATAGCTCACCCTAACTGCTGAGGGTGAAGCTGCAGCTCTAGTGACTCGATCGGAGCGCTCGGGCTTCTTCTTCCCAAGCCATCCCTTTGCTTTACCTAGCAAACTCATTTCTGAAATTTTTGACAATTCACAAAAACAAGGATTTAAACAAAGTGAGTTGAGGCAAACTACTCTACTCACTTACCTAAGGCAAAAACTTTCATCAAAACTTGGAAAATAAATTTCTACACATGCATGCAAGCTCATCTAAATAGCACCAAGAACTACTAAATACTCACAAATGAAGCCACCAATCAAAAATCTAATTGGAGGGATGAAGGAGTAACTGATACGTCCCAAACGTATCTATAATTTCTGCTTTCTCCATGCATGTTTTGTGTGACTTTGCCATGTTTTGCTTGAACTTTCATACACTTTTGAGCATATTTGGACTAATCTATTAACTCAGTGCACCCAGTTGCCAGTTGTTTTTTCTGCTATTTTTGTATTTCAGGTTTTCCGGCCATTAAAAGTGCTCCAAAAATTCCGGAAAAATTATATAAAAAATCAGCGCTCCGGAAGCTTCCGGAATAACCAAGAAATGGCAGGAGGGCCACCACCAAGGGCCCAGGAGGGTGCCCGGCGTGGATCCACCCTAGGCCGCACTACCTGCCCTCCTGGCTGCCCTGTGGCCCCCCTGGTGCCCCCCTTTGGCCCTATTTTTACCCTCGCGGAGGAAACCCTGATTCCGGACCCCTTTTCTCCAGAAGCAATTCCGATCTCCGCCGCCATCGCCATCAAGTTTCGGGGGGACATAATTCCTGTGTCGGCACCCTGCCGGGACGGGGAAGTGCCCCCGGATTCATCTCCATCGCCGTTGCTTCCCTCCTCCATGAAGCGGGAGTAGTTCTCCCTCGGGGCTGAGGTTTCTACCAGTAGCTATGTGTTTTTCTCTCTCTCCCATGATGTGATCTTCGTTGTGATCATAGGCTATGTTAATCTAGGGTGATCCCATGATATTTCCACTTCCTCTATGTATTGGATTGATGTACTCAATTGATCTTATCTAGTATAATCCTCGAGACCAAGGTAACAGCGGTCTATTGGACATGGGTTAGAAGAATATTATCATGACTGATTTCCTCTTTTGTGTGTTGATTGAAGATTGAGAGTCTCTTGGTGCTTGTCTTTGACTATCCTTGAGATATGTTGTGGTGATTGTGGTACTCTCTTTGGATGGCCGCGGTGACATTGGGAAATCCATAGATTGAGAACTACGAACTTTGAGGTGTGCTTTTGTAGCCCTACATAATTCTCATCCTCTCTTGACCACAAAGGAATGACCTCCGAGTGCGCCTCCATTGCATGTTTTATGGGAAATATCATGTGATTAGACTATGTTAATGTTGTTGAGAGTTGCCACTAGTGAAAGTATGAAGCCTAGGCCTTGTTTCCACCATTGTTACACCGTTTGTGCTCACTTTTGTCACATGTTTGCTTGCTGCACTTTTTATTACAGATTTATATTACCTTGTTTTGCCACACCTATCACCTATATTTTACCATCTCTTCGTCGAACTAGTGCACCTATACAACTCCTAGTTGTATTAGGTGTGTTGGGGACACAAAAGACTTCTTGTATCTTAATTGCAGGGTTGCTTGAGAGAGACCATCTTCAACCTCTACTTCCCTGAGTTCGATAAACCTTAGGTCATCCACTTGAGGGAAATTGTTGTTGTCCTACAAACCTCTGCGCTTGGAGGCCCAACATAGTCTACAAGAATAGAAGCGTGCGCAGACATCAAGCTATTTCTGGCGCCGTTGCCGGGGAAGTAAGGTTTGAAGGTATATCTTTAGATTCTGCAATTAAATCTTTTCGTTTCTTGTTTTTATTTTAATTAGTTAGGCTTTATGGAAAACAACAAAAAAATTATGAGAGAGCTTTATGAGCTCTATCTTGAGTTAGGACATGAAGTGTTTGAGGAGGAGATCAAAAAGCCTATGGAGCTTTATTATTTGCACAACACTCATGATAGTAGTAATGTTATTTGCATGTCTTCTTTGAATAATTTTGATGCTAATGATATGCAAAGCTATAAGCTTGGGGATGCTAAGTTTGATGAAGATGGTCTTTTTATCCCCCCAAGTTTTTATGAGCAAATTTATTTTGATGATACTTTGCCTCCTATGTATGATGACTATTGTGATGACACTTATGCTATAAAGAATGAATGTTTGGAAGTGTATCATGATAAGAATGATTCATGTGATAGCTATTTTCTTGAGTTTGCTCCCACTATTACTAATGAGAAGGATTTTGCTTATATGGAGAGTAACAAATTTTCTATGCTTGTGGATCATAATAAGAATTTTTTATGTGATACTTATATTGTTGAGTTTATTCATGATCACACTGAAAATTATTATGAGAGAGGAACATATGCTCATAGATATTTCAATAATATCAAGTTCCCTTTTTTATGTTGAAGGTTTTGAAGTTGCAATTGTTTTGCCTTCCTGTGCTTATTGCTTTGTGCTTCAATAAATTATTTCATTGCAATATTCCTATGCATAGGAAGCATGTTCGACTTAAATGTGTTTGGTATTTGCTTCCTGATGCTTTCTTTTGTTCTTCAACTCTTATTCCTACGAGAGCATCATTAAAATCTTAAGCCTATATTTATGGCTATAAAGAAAGAGCTCTAGGGAGACAACCCTTGTTCTCTTTACTTTCAGTTTGTTTTTACTTATGTTTTTAGTGGTCTTGATGATTGTTACTACTGTAGCAACATCATTGTATCTTTATTTTCAAGCTTTGTGCCAAGTTATAGCCTCATATGATAAGGGAAGTGAAAGTTGTGACATGCTGTCAAGAAAACAGATTCTGTCCTCGTGACTAGAAAAGTCACAGAAAAATCCCAGTTCAACTTTTTGAGCTGAAATTTTTACACAGTGTGCTCTATACAATTACGGAACTTTCGTATGTTCTGAGTTTTTTGATTTGAGTTGCAGAAGTACCCCTAAAAATTCTTTACTACCTGCTGTTCTGTTTTTCACATATTCTGCCACGTTTTGTCTCTCCTAACTTTTGCAAACCTTAAACTTGCTTTTTATTTGAAAAAACCTTTTTTCACTCTTGATAAACAGTAGCTCTTCAAGAATATATTTATATCCAGTAGGGAAAAATTATTTCTTAAGGGTACTAACCTCTCTAATCAGCTTATGATGAGTTATGTATGAAGGAAGTTTTCAAGTGTGCGATGGAAGATGATGAAAGAAGATTCGGGAGTGTCAAGCGCTCAAGCTTGGGGATGCCCCCATGCATCCCCAACAAATATTCAAGGAGACTCAAGCGTCTAAGCTTGGGGATGCCCCCGTGCATCCCCTTCTCCATCAACAATCATCAGTTTGTCCTTCGTCTCACTATATTTTTATCACTTCATGCGTTATGTGCTATGCTTGGAGCGTCTCGCTCTTAGGTTTTATTTTTTTAGTTTTCTTTAGCTTTGCTTGCTGTTCATAACAAGTTAGATCCCGTCATACTTTGTGTGGGAGAGAAACACGCTCCGTTTGAACTAGAACTCCTCATAGGATTTGCATGATTATTTCCTTAGCTGTGAGTTGTTCTTTTTCTTTTCTTAGCTGCTGCCCTGTTTAGTTGTAGTGCTTTAGTTTTCTTCTAGAGCTTTTGTTTTGTCTCAGGTTGAACTTTCTATAGGTTGCATGTTTTATCTTGTTAGAGAGTTTTCCTGTTGCACTGAGTTTTGTGTCTTGACTAGAAAGTAGGTAGTTGAAGTTTCTATTCTCTTGTACTAGTAACTTGCAATAGTTTTGAGGTATTGACTAGAGTAATGTTTGAACTTTTGGTGTCAAGAGCTCGAGCCTATTAGTGATAGATGTCGTATTTTGGGAAATCCGTGTGTTTTCGAAAACCAAAAACCCCTGTTGAGAACTCTAGCTACTAGATGGATCACTAACCTCTAGAGGGTTCGAATATTAGAGTACACTCACGTACCATGAGTCGAGGATGCGCAAGGATAACCAAACCCCCATACACTCCTCCTCGGGGTACTTGTCTCTTTGTGAACCTCCTTATTAGATTGAGAGTTACCGATAATAAGTGCATGAGTTCTTCGGACTAATGTGAGTATTCGAAAGTTGACACTTCCACCCACCTATACTTTTTCTAGCCTCTTCGGTACCGTGCATTGCCCTTTCTCACCTCGAGAGTTGGCGCATACTTCGCCGGTGCATCCAAACCCTTGGCACGATACGCTCTGTCATCATAAGCCTCCTTATATCTTTCCTCAAAACAGCCACCATACCTACCTACAAGGAATTTCCATAGCCTTTCCGAGATACATTGCCATGCAACTTCCACCTTCTCATGACTTGATCTTCATGTCATACATGCTACTTGCTTGATCGATGGGCCGCATGCTAGTTGGGCCTTTCCCTAATCATTGCTACATGACGCGCTAGTATCATTGCATATCTTGCTATCCTGGCAGAGGCATACATTTGCATCATGATAGTTATATCTTCTTTATGTGAGTACCTTTGTAAAGTGTGAAAGATCTACTATATTCTTGTAAAATATAGAGTGTTGCCCCTAAAGTGAGGAAAATATCCCAAAGAGGACAAAATCAAAAGATCCCAAAGAGGACAAATGAGAGTCAAATAGAAAGAGCCATTGAGGCCACCAAAAAAATAAAAAAAATAGAAAAATAAAAATAAAAGGAGAGAAGGGGGCACACTACTATTCTTTTTGAGAGATCCACATTAGTACTTCATCCTTTATCCCTTGTACTCCATAGAGATCTTCATCTATATAGCTATGTGGGGACCTTCACACTATAGAACTTGGCTTGTATATTCCAATGATGCGCCTCCTCAAAAGAGGTCTAGGTCTTCTTGAGCAAGCAAGTTAGATGCACCCCCACTAGTTCCCTTGGAGAGCTTTTAGCTCACATGTGCATCCGTTGCATGGCAATCCCTACTCCTCACATCATATCTATCATATGGCCTTCTCTCGCCTATGATTGTCCTCATTGATGTGAGCCTTTCACACATTTTTGTCTTCCTCCTCCACCTTCTTTCTGTTTCGCCTTTTAGGTGTGAACTTTCTTGCTCACGCTCATCCATTGCATGAGTGCTCAAAATATCGAAAGGGAGTGGATCAGTTTGACTTGTACCTAGCTAGTGGTCTGGGGACGAGTCAAGATAAGAATCCAAAGGAGACTAAGTGTGAAACTTTAGTAGATAGTTGTTCTCAACAACCTTTTTTCTCTCTTTTTCCCAGTCCCCTGCTTGCACGCAAACACCATCTGGAGACATTCGAGTCACGGACAGCGAGAGCTCTTGCACCTTTTGTTCTTTTGTTGCTTGTGTCAATGCTAATATAGACTCTTGCTTGTTAAGACTTGAATTGAATTGCATGCTTTAATTGCTTTACTTAAAAGTCCTTATATGGTTGTGTGGCATGTCACCACAGAAATTATGCTTGTTATCATTTACCTACTCGAGGACGAGCAGGAATTAAGCTTGGGGATGTTGATACGTCCCAAACGTATCTATAATTTATGCTTGCTACATGCATGTTTTGTGTGACTTTGCCATGTTTTGCTTGAACTTTCATACACTTTTGAGCATATTTGGACTAATCTATTAACTCAGTGCACCCAGTTGACAGTTGTTGTTTTCTGCTGTTTTGTATTTTAGGTTTTCCGGCCATTAAAAGTGCTCCAAAAATTCCGGAAAAATTATATAAAAAATCAGCGCTCCAGAAGCTTCCGGAATAACCAAGACATGGCAGGAGGGCCACCACCAGGGGCTCAGGAGGGTGCCCGGCGCGGGTCCACCCTAGGCCGCGCCACCTGCCCTCCTGGATGCCCTGTGGCCCCCCTGGTGCCCCCCTTTGGCCCTATTTTTACCCCCGCAGAGGAAACCCTGATTCCGGACCCCTTTTCGCCAGAAGAAATTCCGATCTCCGCCGCCATCGCCATCAAGTTTCGGGGGGACAGAATTCCTGTGCCGGCACCCTGCCGGGACAGGGAAGTGCCCCCGGATTCATTTCCATCGCCGTTGCTTCCCTCCTCCATGAAGCGGGAATAGTTCTCCCTCGGGGTTGAGGTTTCTACCAGTAGCTATGTGTTCTTCTCTCTCTCCCATGATGTGATCTTCGTTGTGATCATAGGTTATGTTAATCTAGGGTGATCCCATGATATTTCCCCTTCCTCTATGTATTGGATTGATGTACTCAATTGATCTTATCTAGTATAATCCCCGAGACCAAGGTGACAGCGGTCTATTGGACATGGGTTAGAAGAATATTATCATGACTGATTTCCTCTTTTGTGTGTTGATTGAAGATTGATAGTCTCTTGGTGCTTGTCTTTGACTATCCTTGAGATATGTTGTGGTGATTGTGGTACTCTCTTTGGATGGCCGCGGTGACATTGGGAAATCCATAGATTGAGAACTATGAACTTTGAGGTGTGCTTTTGTAGCTCTACATAATTCTCATCCTCTCTTGACCACAAAGGAATGACCTCCGAGTGCGTATTCATTGCATGTTTTATGGGAAATATCATGTGATTAGACTATGTTAATATTGTTAAGAGTTGCCACTAGTGAAAGTATGAAGCCTAGGCCTTTTTTCCACCATTGTTACACCGCCTGTGCTCACTTTTGTCACATGTTTGCTTGCTGCACTTTTTATTACAGATTTATATTACCTTGTTTTGCCACACCTATCACCCATATTTTACCATCTCTTCGTCGAACTAGTGCACCTATACAACTCCTAGTTGTATTAGGTGTGTTGGGGACACAAGAAACTTTTTGTATCTTAATTGCAGGGTTGCTTGAGAGAGACCACCTTCAACCTCTACTTCCCTGAGTTCGATAAACCTTAGGTCATCCACTTGAGGGAAATTGCTGTTGTCCTACAAACCTCTACGCTTGGAGGCCCAACATAGTCTACAATAATAGAAGTGTGCGTACACATCAGTAACATACCAGGGAGTATTTGCCCAAAATCTCAGCTCAAATGATGGGTTGTAGAGAGAGATCAAAATTCTGGACGGAGGAGAGCAAGAACGCAAGTTCCAGATGCAGAAATCTTGTTTCTGGAGAGAGAGAGAAGGGAGGAGGAAGAAGACTTACCTGGAGGTGGGACCTGTGGGCCCCAGGCGCCCTGTGGGCATGGCCAGGGGGCTGGCCGCGCCAGCTGGCCGCCTAGGCCACTGGTGCCCCCCTGGTCAGCCCCAGGTGCCTCTGGGTCACTCCCGGCATGGAAATTTTTAATATAATTTTTCTGGAATTTTTCTGAAAACTTTTCTCTTTCCTTCCCATGTCTTCTTTCTATGAAGTCCTCTTTTGTCTACTTCTTGCGTGTATCGGGTGCTTCTTCCTCTCGCACATCGGAAGGATCATTCTTCTCCTTATCATTTTCTTCGGGCTCAGCACCGTCTTCAATTTCAGCGTCAGAGGTAGATATGTTGTTGGGATCAACAACATGTTCTTCACTTGTAATAGGATCATTGGAGTTGTCAGCCTCCTTGTGTTTCTTCATCTTCTTTTTCTTCTTCTTGGGAGAGCTAACAATCTCGTCTTCCACTTGCACTTGAGAATCTTGCTCGATCCTCTTCGGATGCCCCTCAGAATAGAGTGGGTCCTGGGTGTGTGTTCCACCCCTGCTTTTGATGCCATAAGCTTATATGTCCTGTTTGGCATTGTTAGCAAGCAAATCTTTTTGCACATTAGAAATTTGTTCAAGATGAGTTTGAACCATATGGAAATTCTTAACAAGACATTTAACATCATTGACTGTTCTTTCAAGAACACCAAGTAAACTTTTGATAGCAAGAGAATTATCATGCAACTGACTTTGTATCCTCCTAATAAATTGTCTTGCTTAATAATAAAATTATCAAGCTCATCTAAGCATTGGTCGGGAGGCTTACCTTTAGGGATGTCACTTTCAGTAAAGTCTAATAGAGAGTGTACCTCTACCAAGGGAGGGTGAGTAGTAGGCTCACACAACTTCTCGATAGGCGGTAGATTCTTCACTTCTTCGGCTTTGATGCCCTTCTCTTTAATATATTTCTTTGCTTCTTGCATATCTTCGGGGCTCAGAACAAGCATGCCCCTCTTCTTTGGTGGTGGAGGTGGTTCAGGGACGCACCAATCTTCATGATTCTTGGCAATCTTGCCCATTAGTTCTTCAACATCGGCTGGTGTTCTTTCCCTGAAAACACAACCAGCACAACTATCCAGATAGGACCTAGATTCATCGGTTAGACCAGCATAAAATATATCAAGTAATTCATTTTTTGGGAATTCATGTCCCGGTCTAGCCTTAATTAAATCAAAATACCTCCCACAAGCTTTAGGGAGGTACCCATCCTGCAACTGTTTAAAGTTATAAATTCTTTGCAAAGAAGTATGTTGCATATGAGCAGGAAAATATTTATCAACGAAAAATTGAACTAAGTCCTGGGGACTCTCAATGGAACCATAGGGTAGTGCATCGTACCATGATTTAGCGTCTCCCTTTAAAGAAAAAGGAAAAAAGCTTGGCCACGTAGAAGTTTCGTATCTTCTCATCAGTAGTAAATAGGTCACTTAACTCAGCAAGTTTGGTCAAGTGTGCTATAGCATCATCATTTTCTCTACCATAAAAAGGGTCAGCCTCGACTGTAGATATAAGTGAAAGATCAACAGAGAATTCATAATCAGGATCATTGATGCATATAGGAGATGTGGCAAATTTAGGATCAGGAATATTCTTGTTCTTCATGGAGTGCTTCTTGAGCAACTCCTTAACAGCTCCAGGGTCAGAGTCGGCACACTCTCTGAGTTCCCTGCAAAGATCATCATCGAGAATAACATAATCATCATCAAGGAGTCTCTCCTTGAGTTCATCTAAATCTGGGTAACCAAAAGTTTTGCAAGTAGGAATATAGGTAGCAGGTATCTCAGTCTCGGGCTCTGCTGTAGCCTTAGCAGTCTCAGTTTCAATATAGTGACCAAGAAAATTATCATCATCAAGAGTAGTGGAAGCATCATCAAAAGTATCATACATAGTAACAGACTTAGTAGAAGTAGCATGTGGTGGTAGTGGTGAAGCAAACTTACTTATTACGGAAGGTGAATCAAGCGTAGCACTGGTACTTATAACGGTACCTTTTCTTGTAGTGGATGGTAGGATCGGAACCTTGGGGTCTACTTTCTTACCCATAGCGGACGAAGTGTGGCAGGCAGGATACTTAAAGTAGACTTATAAATATTGTTGTGGTCCCCGGCAACGGCGCCAGAAAACAGTACTTGATGACCCTCAACTGTAGGGGATCGATTGTAGTGTTCTCGCGGGTAAGTTAACCCAATTTATTGATTCGACACAAGGGGACACAAAGAGTATTTATAAGCTTTGACAGTTGAGTTTTCAATTCAACCGCACCTGAAATATGCTTGCTTGCAACAAAGTATTAATAGCAACTGTGATATGATAGTGATAATGATAACAGCAAAAGTAGCAACTAGTGACCAACAGGATTAAAACCCTGTAGGCTAGGGAGATGGATGGTTGGACGCTGCATGAATAAGAATGAACATGTAATAGATTCTAACACGGGGCAAGGCACACAGAAAAGTAATGATCATCTAGGCAAATATCAAACATTAGGCATGTATCCCGTAGGTAGTTGTGCGTGCTTGCAATAAGAACTTGCACAACATCTTTTGTCCTACCATCCCGCTATGAACGGGGCCAAAAGGAACTTATGGAGATTAAGGTGCTCCTGTCAAAGAGCACCGGAATAAAGCAATAAACTCAATGGATACATGGAATCCTACAATTATGGACCATCCCCTTTGGTGTCCCAAGCTGTCACCTTTGGGATCGCCGGTTCCGGACCATAATAGGTGCATACAACTCATAGATAGGATCTTGAACATAGATAAACTCATGAAAACATAAGTGGTTCGGATCTGCAAACATGGCACTCGGGCCCAAAGTGACAAGCATTAAGAGCAACAAGTTGTAGCAAAGATGATAACACACCAAAGTAGATGATATGCAACATGCCCCCAACAATCTGACGAACTATTACATGATCAATCTCATCCAATCCCTACCATCCTCTTTGCCTACAGCAGGAAATTACTCACACATGTGAAGAGAAGTCATGGAGGAAGGATGGAGTGGTGATGGTGATGGCGATGGCGACGATCTCCCCTCTCCGGAGGCCAAAAAAGCCTCCAGATTAGCCCTCCCGAGGAAGAACAGAGGTTGGCGGCGGCTCCGCGACAGGTTCTGGAAAAGTGGCTTCTTTTTCGGAGTTTCCCCGTCACGGGAATAAATAGGATCCAAAGTAGGGCACCAGGGGAGGGGGGAGTCGCCTAGGCGGCCTCCCGGCGCGGCCCCACCCCTGGCCGAGCCCACAGGACGCCTGGGGCCCCCTGGCTGCCCTCTGGCCCATCTTCTGGCTCTGGGCTCCATCTGGTGCGTGGATTTTTTGGTATTTTTCTGGGAATTTTCTGAGATGTCCAAAAATCCATTTTCCTGCGCACAATAAAACCATACAGACAACTCTACTGAAAACAACGTCAGTCCGGGTTAGTTTAGTTCAAATCATGCAAGCATGAGGGCAAAACAATAGCAAAAGTATTTGGAAAAGTAGATACGTTTGAAACGTATCAGTTCCTAGTCGCCCATTACCTCGAAAATGTATTTTTTGCCAACTCGGTTGTAAATCATTTATCGACTCACAATTGAACTATTTTTTTCCAAACGCAGTTGCAAGTTATTCACCGACTCGCAACTAGATTGTTTTTACAAAATCCTGTTGCAAGTTGTCCATCGACACGCAAATGGACATTTTTTCCAATCCAGTTGTAAATCGTTCATCGACTCACAATTTTTTTTCCAACCTAGTTACAAGTCGCCCATCGACTCGCAACCGAACTTTTTTATGAACTCAGTTGCAAGTCACCCATCGATCTGCAATTGGACTTTTTTCATTTTCCACTCCACTTGCAAGTTAACGACCTACTCGCAGCTAGCGGTTAACTTTTTTCATTTCCCCCTCTAGTAGGAAGTCGACCTTTTGCTTACAACCGTCTTTGACCTTTTCATTTTTTTTATGTTTGACTTGAAGTTATGATTTTTTTTAAATTCATGATATTTATGAAATCACTTTTCTCAGTTGCAAGCCCACCAACGAGTCGCAATTGGTTCTGACTTTTTTTTTCTTAGTTGCAAGTTCACCAACGAGTCACAACTGGGTCAGATGTTTTTTCCCAGTTGCAAGTCCACCAACGAGTCGGAACTAGGTCCGACTTATTATTCTCAGTTGCAAGTCCACAAAAGTCGCAACTAGGTTCGGTTTTTTTCCTCAGTTGCAAGCCCACTAACGAGTCGCAACTGAGTCCGATATTTTTCTCATTTGCAAGTCCACCAACGAGTCGCAACTGGGTTTGATTTTTTTTTCTTAGTTGCAAGTCCGCCGACGAGTCGCAACTGGGTTTGACTTTTTTTTCTCAGTTGCAAGTCCACCAACGAGTCGCAAATGGGTCCGACATTTTTTTCTCAATTGCAAGTCTTTCTACGAGTCGCAACTGGGTCTGACTTTTTTTCTCAGTTGCAAGTCCACCAACGGGTCGCAACTAGGTCTAAATTTTTTATCAGTTGCAAGCCCACCAACGAGTCTCAACTGGGCCTGACTTTTTTTTCTCAGTTGCAAGTTAACCAACAAGTCGCAACAGCTTCTTATTTTTTTCTCAGTTCAAGTCCACCAACCGGTCGCAACTAGGTCCGACTTTTTTTTCTCAGTTTCAAGTCCACTAAAGAGTTGCAAGTGGGTCTGTTTTTTTCTCAGTTGCAAGTCCACCAACGAGTCGCAACTGGGTCTGACTTTTTTTTTCTCAGCTACAAGTCCACCAACGAGTTGCAACTAGGTCCGACTTTTTTTCTGAGTTGCAAGTCCACCTACGAGTCGCAACTGGATCCGACTTTTTTTCTCAGTTGCAAGTCCACCAACGAGTCGCAACTGGGTCCGACTTTTATTCTGAGTTGCAAGTCCACCAACGAGTCACAACCGGGTCCGACAATTTTCTAAGTTGCAAGTCCACCTACGAGTCGCAAGTTGGTCCGAATTTTTTTCTCAGTTGCAAGTCCACCAACGAGTCGCAATTAGGTCTAACTTTTTTTCTCAGTTGCAAGCCCACCAATGATTCACAACTGGGTCTGATTTTTTTTCTTAGTTACAAGCCCACCAACGAGTCGCAACTGGTTTCAATTTTTTTCTCAGTTCAAATCCACCAACACTTCACAATTAGGTTCGACTTATTTTTCTCATTTGCAAGTCCACCAACGAGTGACAACAGGGTCCGCTTTTTTTTAGTTGCAATCCCACCAAGGATTTGCAAATGGGTCTGACTTTTGTTCTCACTTGTAAGTCGACCAACGAGTCGCAATTGGGCTTAACTTTTTTCTTAGTTGCAACTCCACCAATGAGTCGCAACTGGGTCCGACTTTTTTTCTCAGTTGCAAGTCCACCGACGAGTCGCAACAGGTACGACATTTACTTATAATTTTTTAAATTGACTTTTTATACATTTATTGTAGTAATTTTTTTGGTACGACTCTATTTCTTTTCTTAAATTCTGCATCCTCCCTCACATACACAATATATTCTTAAACATTTGCAGTGTAAGATACATTTTTTTAAGAATATAGATTATGAGATACGCATTTTCTATATAGTATGGAATTATTTTTGCAACATTCTTAACACAAATTGTAATATATTATTTTTATTTATTTTTTATCTTATTCTTTTTTACTTCATTGCGGTGGACTCTGCTTTTTTCTACACTAAATGTTAAATTTTTAATAAAAATATAGAAACACTTAAATTTTCATTATTTCTCTTGTAAAAAATATATAAATTAATAAAAATAGAAAATATATTTTCAAAATATATATAAACTAATACGCGACTACACGCACAGTAAAACCCAACACAAATTAAAAAATATCGCTATTACATGCATCTTTATTTTTCCTATCCATTGAAAGCCCACTAAACAAACTACCGGGCTCAAACAAACAAGCAAAGGCCAAATTAAAAAAAATATGCAGGCTCCCATACTTGTATGACTAACCATTAGATGAGTGAGATATTAGATGGCTATAAATAACATACTGTAATATTTTTACAATTTTTTTTGAAAACGTAAATTCGGTTGTCTGTTCGCTGTGATTTTGAAATGTGCCTCCAATAATATTAAACTAATACTACTAGTACAGTATCTCTCGCAACCCTTTTGAGGCAGGAGCGTGCGCTCATCGATAAAGCAGAACTCATCTTTTATCAAAAAGAGACTTCTATATACTCGTATTCTCTGACGAATGTTTTGGCCTGAGCCAGAAGCTGTGGCCGTCTGGCCACGGGTGCCACAGTGAAATTGTGCAGACTAGAAGGTGATTCAAGAAAACATCACACGGAGGGCATGAGAAGTAAATACAGCACTGCCGCTTGGGTCCCTATGCACGCCCATCCCGAGGAGGCTACTAGCCGCGCTCTGCATCCGAGTGGTGCTTTCAAAATTGGGCTCTATTTACTCCAAAGCCTGCAGCAAGCAGACAAACAGAGGGGGAGCCTAGTGAGTGAGTGAGTGAGTGAGTGAGAGAGAGAGAGATGGGTTCCATGGCGCTCCTCTGTTCTTCGGCCTGCTTCCTCATCTTCCTCTGCTCTTCCCTGGGGGCAGCAAATGGGATGTACCGTAGAGCTGGCGGCGATGAGGGGAAGGAAGCGAGCAGCAGGGCCATGTCCGGTGCCCGCGGCGGCGTCAGGAGTGCGTGGCCGGGGTACATCTACACCAGAGCAGTTGGGCGATGCACACCCCAGTAAGCTCACGCTCCCCATTCCCCTTCTTGGATTTGGCTTCCCCTTGCAGAACTGATAGAAAGTACAGTAATTTTATTTTTCTTTATTGTTCTAGCAATGTTGGGTAGCAAGTGGTCACCACTCAGTCACTACTGTGCTAAGATAGGGATCGAGATTTGTGCAGTACTTGTATTATGCAGAAATTTCGGAAATGTGCAGTACTTGTCTATGTGCAGTACTTGGCTATGAGTAATTTTGATGTTTACAGTCTGCCCCAAAAGTGGCCACTTTTAGCCACTGGGTAGATCTGAAAATGTTGGTTTCATCCTAAAAGGTCCAGCGAAATCCGCACTAGGTTGCAAGAATGGTGTGGTCTCTTGCGAGCCCACACAACCTGTAATCTGCTTTTATGAAATCCCTTGGCGTACGTGCAAGGCTAAAGCGTTCAACTTATGGTCCATGTAATCATCCTGACGACAAGTTTTACAGCATCTGCTCATAAAAATCCAGGTTACATTTTGAGTCACTAGTTGTCACTTTCTCTAGTAATCTTCTTAAAACCGTATGGCCTCGGTAGCAGTGAAGACATATCAACAAGGACTGTTGTGGTAGCCTGGTACTCCACAATCCACATAGCAGTTTTTCTGAATACATGGCAGTTTTTCTGAATGTTGGCTCACATCTGCTGAAACTCTTATACTACTAGTCTACTAGTACTTTTTTCTTTTTTGCGGGAAGAAAGTTGTATCGTACTCAATCAACAAACTATCTTAACTACTCGGGGTCAGGTCTTGTGAGCATCAAGAGTTCAAGACAAGTCACGTCCTTCATTCATTACGTTCATGCAATTCTGTTTTGATGCTTTGCACGCTCTAGTTTGTTCAAGTTGTGTCCTACAGGTCATTGTGGGTTGTGTACTTTGTGCCTTGTGGGGCAATGTACATTCTCCGCTAAGGGTGCGTGCTATCGTAGCTTATGATCCAACTTAAGCTCCTTTTTTTTGGTAGGGAAAGAAATATGATGTCTAGAAATCATCGCATAACATGTGGAGTGCAGGGGCGGCGCCAGCGTGTATTCCATGTATGCAAGTGAATACCCATGATTTGACAAAACTTTGAAATTTTTTTGTAGAACAGCAATTTTTTTAGCAAAAACAATGAGAATTTTGTCAAAATGAATAACGTTCAAAATGAATACACGCCGCTTGAAACCTGGCGCCGCCACGGGTGGAGTGCCTTCTTGTGAACAAAAACTGAAAGTATTTCGAATTTAGTGTGTACCTGCTCGCTGCATAACCACCTGTGTCAAAACATCAAGTGAATCATTGTCCTTCTACGAAGCTTGGCTTTTCAACATAACACTACTTTCTGGTAATAACCTGCAACGATCCGTGGTGGAACTCTGCAGGTTCTGGAGCAGTGGAGCAGAGCAATGGCCCAACATCGTCCCCCAGGAAGCGGCGGTGTCGAAGGTGTTCGGCTCCAGGTCCATGGACAAGTACGGGCCGCGCCTTACCCTACTGGAGGCTACAATGAGGACCGACGACATCGGCAGCCCCTTCGTGAAGCTGGTGAAGCACGCAAGCGCGGCGCTCATCAACGCTTACACTAGGAAAGGTTTCCCTTTCGATTCCTGGGAGGTGAAGGCGTTGTTGCTGGAGGCGCTCGTCTCCGAGGACGCTGCGGCTGCCCAGGCAGAGAGGTTCGAGCAGGCGAACGAGTCGTGTGTCTGAATCCTATCCCTAAAGCTGATGGAAGAGCAGTGTTTCTGCGCCTGGAAATCGAATCAGAAGAATGATATTGTAGCAGCAGCTGCGTGTTCGTGGTAGGTCACCGCTTTTGTGACTTGGGAGATCTCAAGCAACGTTCCTTTTTGGTTGGGGATTTCTGGAATGTAACTTGCACTATAGTGTTTGTGCAATGTGTGTGTGTATTCATAACACTGTACTTCTCGGATGGAATGTTTTATGTCGTCGTGTCATGTTTATTAGAGGGAGCACGTGGAATTTTGTAGATTTATAACATAGATAAAAGCATCTCTAGCAGATCCCTCAACTAACCATCCAGCAAAATCATTATACAGCCAATGCGAAAGTGATTTTGCGGTCCCAAAGCGATTTTGTGGGATCACAACTGCTCCAACGGAATAGAGCTCGTATACACGTGCTGCATATTCAAACAAAGTTCTTCGCGCTAGAAAATTTAACATGCTCTTACAAACATCAACGAAGAGATAACTATAAAAACAGGTGGTGGTCTTTAGTCATCGATGTCGAGATGAGCCTTTCCGGTGGACTTCCGAAGCGCAAGGCAATGTCGAGCTTCTCCTTGGCGTTGAGGGGGCGGTTGGGGATGCCCTCTTCTTCGACCGTGACCACGAGCTTTGCGACGCTGAGCTCTGCTTGAGCCTCCTGTTTTCTTTTCATGTGCAGGAAGGGCTTGTCGTAGAATTTATGGAAGCTGGTCAATGGGATCCGGCCATCAAAGCGGGAGAAACGGCCGTTGTCGTAGGCTTGCTTCGAGTGACATGGCACGTTGGCGGGTCGTCTAGAACTACCTGCCTCTGCTTCGTTCTACAAGAGCTTGCGCGGCGGCAACCAGCCACGACCGCAAGCCGCACCAGCCTACGAAAAGAAAGAGAAGGTGGAGAGAGGGGACATTTCTCGCCAGAGTAGAGGAGGGGTAGCAGCGGAGCGAGAGGATTGCGGCGAAGGAAATGCGGGACGCGAACTCTAAATCGCTCCTGGTCCCGTAGATATAACTGTGAGGCTAGGCATATCTGGGCTCCCGCATATTTTTATACAGGCTAAGGTCCTTTCGTGGGATTTGTTCGGGCCCAAAAAATGTCAATCCCGTAAAAATGTTAGAATTTTATGGACCGGAGATTTTAGTGGATCTGCTGGAGATGATCTTAGGAGGACGCATAATCTACCTAGCTTGAGGTCCCTAAGGTTGTTAAAAGTAATACCTTTTCAATTGCTTTTGTTTATATATGCAGAATACAAAGGATTATAAGGGGTACCAATCGATTTAGCACAACTCTGAGTTGATGAGATGATTTCGACGGAAAGTGTCGTGTGCGAGATCATCACACCCAAGGAAGAGCGACATCCCTTTTTTTGTTCGACATGGGGTGCTAAATCGCTCGATATCAACGTCGATGAATGCAGGGGCTCCACGAGGTTTACCCAGGGTTGGGACACTGAGTAGCATAACACCCTACTTCTACTAGGTTGCTTTCGCTGATGACCGGGTCATAGTGTTACAATGGTGTGACCTTCCTTGCCGGGAGCTAGCCTAGCTAAGAAGCACACACAAGCCACATATGAATATCCTAGGATCTAAGCCCTTTTTATAGTAGGCATGGACCGCCTTTTATACTGGTAAGGGATTGTCGCAATGGCTATAGACAGTAGAATACCTGCTTAATTGATTGAGGGGGTATGTGTTGCTCTACGTCGTTTTCATGAGGACAAACTCCTGTCTTGTCGCGCTACTTGAGGTGTATTTGACATCAACCCATCACTCTCATACGAGGTGCCACGCGCACGAGACAAGGTAAGGTGATTCATCCTAGCCTCCACCTAACAACCACGTGACAACTTCTCTGCATGCCATCACAGCACGCGTTCAAGAAGGCCTTTCCAGATCTATACTTTGCCACGCCGCCATAAACCCAATGTAGCAAAGGCTGTCATCGGAGCCGACTGGACCGTTCCTTGAAGGGATATGTTGCGGCCGCACGTTGTTGGGATGGTCGTTGACGGGGACGACAAATCTTCTTTAGTGTAACCTTCTTCTATTATATTGTCTAGGGTGAATATTTTGTCTGGGTGATCTGCAATAATAATTTCACGCTTTGGTATAGACTCGTTATCTATCATAATAGAAGGATACTTCATCATGGATCTTGAGTAAGGATTTTGTGCTCCTAGGAAGCATATTCTGTTGTCCCATCAAGGAGGACTACCTTTGCCCACACTTTGTGGATTCGTGGAGACCTCGGTCTTCATGGTAATACGCTTATTTTGCATCATTATTTTGTATCATAATTTATCCTTATTCATTGATACATCTCATGTTATGATGCATCTCTTATGATACTTTGCCCTAATTTACATAGTTTACAGTTTTTTGGAGTTCACCTGTTAGAGTCAGAAAATAGCTAGAAAATCATACTTCTAGAACTCCAAACATCATGAAACTTTTGGGGGAAGAGTTTTTGGAAGAAAGAAGATAGAGGAAAAGAGATCCCCCGAAGGAGTGCCACCAGCCACCCCGATGACCTAGGGGCACGACCTACCCCTTGGGCGCCTAGGAGGTTGGTCCCACCTCCGGGGGTCTCTTTTGGCACACATATACTCCAAAACATAAAACTATCGATGGGAAGAACAGTTCATCCTTCCGTCGCCCTTGCGAGGTGGAAACCAGCAAAAAGAAAAGACCTCTCCGGTAACTAGATTATGTCGGGGAAACTCCCTCCCGGAGCGGGAGATCGTCGCCGTCATCATCACGAGCATCATCGAGATCATCACCAACATCATCCCCAACATCAGCACCACCACCCCATTCATCCCATCTAATCCTACCATTGCAATTAGGGTTGTACTACATGCTATTCATTGGGATCAATTTATACGTGTTGATTACCTTGTTGTAGTTGATGCTATTAAGTTTTGTCCATGAACTTTGGTATGAGATTGTTCATCATACATTTATCACCTCTGATTATGATCTCTTTTACCTTGTTGTAGTTGATGCTATTAAGTTTTGTCCATGAACCTTGGTATGACCAGATTGTTCATCATATATTTATCACATCTGATTATGATCATATATTGGGAAAAAATTTGTTGCAAGTAATTATATTATGTTGAAGTAATATTTGTTGGTTTGATATTTTAGTTTTAGTGTTATTTTTCTAGTGGTGCTATGTGAACATCGACTACATAGTAGTCCACCTTTCAAGGGTCTAGAGGAATGCATTGTGTATTAAGTTTGCATATGATGGGTTACTGGAGTGACAGAAACCTGAATCTCGGTTTACACACTTTTGCACAAGGGAGTGTAGGATCTTAGAGTTTATAGCTACAATTAGATTTATCTTAATTACCTTCTTGCACTGGCAGATGCTTGCAAGGTTTTAATCGTAAGTGTGCATTTGTTTCAGATAGGATGATGCACTAACATAGGTTCACCCATACAACACTTATTAAAACAATGAATGTTATTTGGCGGTATATGGTGAAAGTGACTTGACAAAACTTCACGTGTGTCCTCAAGAAACACATGTGCTACGGTTGTGGTTGTGCCCCATGGCTGTAGTTGCACCTTTGGTTGCGTCGAAAACAGAAAAACTCCCTTCACTCGACCTGTGGCTGCAAGGATTATAACTCTGTAGCGGGACTTTTCTTTTTATTTCTTCTCTTTTTGTTTTGGTTCGCTGAGTGCATCCGTAATGCCTTTTGGGCAGTGCGTAGTTGCAGAGGCCGGGTGTAATTGATATCTTTTCGATATTAATATATTCTCCTTTTCCAACAACAAAAAAAACGTATCAGACGCAGAGAAAACTAACAAAAAAACCCGAAACACATCACAAGACGATATTTTTCACGCTCGAAACACGCGCACGTGACCTTCGTGGAGACTACCCTTCAAATAGTGATTTCATAAAAAGTACTATGACTATGAGTGTGGGCGTACCGAGTGCTTGCTAAGGAAACACGAATCTTAGGATATTTAGATCGTGTGATAAAGAAGTTAGATGTGTTTTAGCAATTACTCTATTTCTTTTAATGGAAATCGGGGAGAACCCCCCTTTGCAACAAGAAAAAACCCACATAAAGCCATGAAAAACCCGAGGAACTGTACACTAACTGTACACCAGCCATCTGTCTTCATAATAAGGTACTGTACCTAGCAGCTTAGCCAGTGTCCTACGTATAAAAGTCCAACTGTAGCTAATCCGACAACAAGATGAACCGGCCTGTCTGTTTCAGCTCTCAATTCAGGCCTCTGAACCCCGTTTTGCCGCCGGCACCTTTGCTTCCTTCCTCCATCTATCTATATTAATTTGGCCTTGTGGTCCTTCATCGTGCTCATCGTCGTCCATGGAGTCCAACGGTAGCAGGGGCAGCACCCCGCGGCACCCAATGGCGTCGCCTCGCCACCTAGCACACAGCCCAGGCTCGGCCTCCCGCGCCGCCCCGGCCTTCTCTACCGCCAACTTCGTGCGCTCTCTCCGCAAGGCAGCATCCTTCGGTTACAGGAAGCACAACGACGCGGCGGACACGACGCGACGGCACAACGCGGACACTGTGACGATGTCCCCGTGCCGGTCGTCGCCCGGGCCGGCGGGCTCCCCGGCGAGGGGTGCCTCTGCCTGGGATCAGCAGACGAGACGGAGGCGGAGCACCGGGGAGTCACCGTCGTCATCCAAGGGTATACAGATGAGGAAGACGCAGACGACGACGATTAAGAAGGAGGACACGGCGCACCAGGCGCGCGTGCTCACCGCGCGGCTCTTGCAGTGGCGGTTCGCGAACGCCCGGATGGAGATGGCCATTACTCGCGCCACCTACGCTGCCGAGGTAAGCCACGCCGATGCATGCAGTGCGTACGCGCAATCATTTACCGTACGTACTATCCGACTAGTGAGTGATCATCTGCTCTTTTTTCTCCGACGCTCATGCAGAGCAAGCTGTCGTACGTGTGTCGGCGCGTGGCCGAGCTGCGCAACATCCACACGGCCAAGCGGATAGTGGCGCAGCGGTGGCGGCAGAAGATGAAGCTGGGTACCCTCCTGCGCTCGCAGCTCCCCCTCCTCGCCACATGGGAGACGACACTCGGCGAGCCGCATTCAGGCGCCGTTGCAGGCCTCGGCCGGCTCCTCTCGGCCGCCTCCAACCGCCTACCCTTATCTGACGGCGCCACAGTACGCACTATCACTGCATGTAACGTTAGATCTGACAAGTGTGATGTTCGGTTAGTAACTAAAAGTTGCACAAATGCAGACCGACCTGGAGCTGTTGCAGGAAACCATGCTTGCTTGCGCGCGCACCGTGGATGGGATCAGAGCCGGGGCTGAGATGTTCTATACCACGGTACATGCATTTAGTCCTACATGTATTTGCCCATGCAAATTTGAAGTAGTCCTTCGATACATAATAAATATCGTTCATTTTGTAAGTAAAGTAATTTTCAGTGAGGAGTAACCGAGAATTTTGCGTGTCGTTTTGGCCCTAACGTTTCTGTACGTGTGTCGCCGGTGGCGTTCAGGGTAGTGTGACCAGCAGCTCGGCCGACGAGCTCATGAGGACAATGAGGGAGGAGATGGCAGGACTCGAGGAGGTCATGCGGCTGTGCAGGATTGTTTCCAGCCTGCAGGTCGGTAGACGATCAACGTTCTTGAGCACTGGCCGCTGGGTTATGTGTCCAATTGTAGTACTGAACTCATGTGTCTACCTTTGCAGATTCAGGAAGTAAGCCTTCAAGCTAATTTAATTCAGACAAAGCGGAAGACTCACTAGTGCTTGACATGGACGGCCGGGTTCCGTACGTGGCTGTTTCATCACAAGGCAGATTTCCATCATGACGGGAGAGATTTCATCATGAACAGAAGATAGGACCGGCCGGTCCTAACCGCTAGATTCTAGCATGCTTGTCGGAAATAAATCAGTACGTAAATGACGATCAGGAGAGGTGCGGTCCTATGTTTGCTATATTTCGGTTGAGCTAAGGGTTACGTAGCCATTCTGTGATTTATCTATGTGTGTACTGTTGTTGGACCCGTGAATTTGTATCAAAGAAGGCAGGTTAATGTAAGATCTCACCCGGTCGACCGGTCGAAACTTAGCCAGATCCTTGGATCCATTAGATCATACTGCACACAACACCAAACACGGAGGAGAACATGGGTTTCTTCCCCCCCCCCCGCGCGCCGCCCCTCTAGGGCGACCCTCCCCGCCCCAGCGTAGCGCCTCCTCCCCACTCCCTCCTCCTCGCCGCCGCACGAGGCCAGCGCCGGGCAAGCCCGAGTCGCGGCCGAGGACTGCGGCGGCGGGGCTCTTGCTGCTCCGCCCGATGCGGAGAGCCCTGGATCTGGGGCGGCGGCCCCCACTGCGGCGAGCAGCGGGGGCGGGCGTGGTCCTGGCGGTCCGGGCGGGCGGCCGCCGGATCTCCGACGAATCGAGGCCATGGCGCAACTGCTCCGACGGTCAACGGCGCCAGATCTGCGGCGGCCTCCTCCCTGGTGGCGGGCCTCCTCTCGCGCAGATCTCCGCTCCGCGCGGCTGACCGGCTTCGGGCCATGGAGGTTGCAGGAGGTGTGGGGCCAGACCCGGGGAAACCCTAGATCGGCCTCGGCCGCACCGTCGATGACGCATGCGGGAGCCGTTTTCTTCTTGGAGACTTCGGTGAAGGTCTGCCCCACCTCCCTTCCCACATCCCTCCTCTCGAGTGAAAACCCTACTTCGGTGGGCGGCGGCGGCGGCGTTCTCGACGCCGTGACCTTCTTGAAGGCGTCGCCTTGAGGGAGCTGCGGTGGTTGGCGTTGTTCGGGATCCCTCTCTGATCGTTGGCGTGCCTCTTCATCCAAGCCTAACGCTTCAGGCATGTTCTGGCCGTGGAAGGGCGGTGTGCTCTTCTCTGGAAGTTTCGGCATATGTGGTTTGACCCGAACCGCTCCTTGGATTCCTCGGCGACCCCATCTTTGTTCAGGGGAACTTTCCGTTCTTCGACGGTGCGGCGCCTTGCGATCCAGGCGAGGAGGTTGTGGCCTCCTTTGAAGACAGAGCTGGATGGTTGTCTCTCCAAGGTCCATGGTGTGTGGTGTCGGCTTGCCTATAGATGCATTTCATCCTCTTCCTTGCCGGCATTGCCTCCGTTCATGTATAGTCGCGTTGGAGGCCCTCGACGCCTTCAGTTATGTGTGTCTTGATAGATCCTTCCTACGTGAAGCGTGTGAGGCATTGTTAGCTGCTTTCCAGCGCCTTTGTATCTTTCCGTTTTTGTTTTCGTTTGTTCGTGTTCTCGGGAAGTTGTACCCTGGCCGATTGATGGCTTTGTTAATTCAAAGTCGGACTTGGCTAGCGCCCTTCTCGGGCTCAGCTCTGTCTTTTCTATAAAAAAAAACACCAAACATGTGCAGCTTTTCTCATTCTCTCCCTTTTCTTCCGGAGCGCAACCGTCCCCCTCCCCCTCCCTCTGCTCTAGATCGATGAGAGGCCATGGTCGCCGCCTACCCCCCCCCCCTAATGCAAATTCTCGGGGAGAGCCACCACGCGCCATGTATATCCACCCACGCGAGAGGCGACCACGGTGGGTCCTCGCGTTTGCGCAGATCGCTATCATGGTCGCCGTTGCAGCGACAGGGGGAAGGGGTTCTCACTCAGTGATGACGTACCTTCTGTGCGCAACCGAAGAGCGATAGAGCTGGACCAGGTTACGACAAAGTTGCAAGAGGCGGGGTCAAAGCTACAACCGGCAAGCGGCGAAGCTGGAACCGACCAGGGAGGGAGTTGCAACCGGTGATACGTTTCAAACTTATCTATAACTTTTGCTTGTTTCATGATATGGCTATGTGTTTTTTGCTTCACTTTCATACCCTTTACAACATTTTTGGGAACTAACCTATTGATGCAATGCCCACTGCCAGTTTCTGTCTGTTTATGCATTGCAGAAATATGTTAAAAATCAAAGTTTTCAGAAAAAATTCTAAAATTCTTATTCACTGGAAGACTCCCGACACCAGGAGGGCTGGCCAGGGGCCCCACAACTCCCAGGTGACCAAGTGGCATGGCCTGGCCCTGGCCGCGCCCCCTGGCAGCCTGGGAGGTGTAGCCCACCTCTCGGGCTCCCCCTTGGCCTATATATATCTCCAAACGCAAAAACCCTTAGACGACATGCGTTTTTTCCAAAAGTAATTCTGATCTCCGTCGCCATCGACATCAAGCTTCAGGAGGTAGAAGTTCCTGTTTCGGCACCCTGCCGAGACGGGGATTCACCCCTAATCCATCTTGATTGATATTGCTTCCTCCCATGATGATGCGGGAGTAGTTCCTCCTCGGGGTTGAGGCTCACACCGGTAGCTATGAGATTCTCTCTCTCTCTTTCCATGATGTGATCTTGATTGTGATCATGAGCTATGTAAATCTAGTTGAATCCCATGATGTTTCCCTCCTCTACCTCCTTTATGTATTGGTTGTGATGTTGCTCACTTGATGATATCTAGTATAATCTTCGGAGACCGCGGTGACATTGGTTCTCATCGGACATGGATTAGAATAAAGTGATCATGGGTTCATTCTTGTTAGTGTTAAATTGAATAGTGGAATTGAGGTCTCTTGAGGCTTGTGTTTAGCATAATCTTCATAGTGCCATGGTGATAGGGTAAACACTTTGTATGCTTTTGAAGGAAATATCATGAGTTTCAATTATGTTAATGTTATTGAGAGTGGCCGCTAGTGAAATTATGAAACATAGGCCTTGCTTTCAAGCATTTATACATTATTTTTAGTCACTTTTGTTACTTGTTTGCTTGCTGTATTTTTCATTACATATTTCTTTTCTTTTCTTTGACACCCTTATCATCAGTATTTTACCATCTCTTTGCCAAACTAGTGGACCTATACAACTTACCGTTGTATTAGGTGTGTTGGGGGCAGAAGAGATTTCTTCTGTTCGATTTCCATGTTGCTTGAGAGAGAACATCTCCATCCTACACCTCTCACGGATTGATAAACCTTGGGTCATCCACTTGAGGGGAATTTGTTTATGTCCTACAAACCTCTGCGCTTGGAGGCCCAACACAGTCTACAAAAATAGAATCGTGTAGTAGACATCAAGCTAATTTATGGCGACGTTGCCGGGAAGGTCAATGCTTGAAGGTTTATCTTTAGATCTTGCAATTGACTCTTTTTGTTTCTTTTTTTTATTTTCACTGGTTAGGCCTATGGAAGAAAACAACAACAAAAGGAGAGAGCTTGAAAGAGTTAGTTGGTTGAGTATTTAAATGAAATGTCTCAAATGATATGTGACCTCTATCCTTTTACTTGTAAACTTCGTAAGAAAGTAGATCACTTTAATTTCCCATGCTTGCACTTTCATAATAGAGTCATTAGCCACTTTTGTGATAACAAGATCACCTCTGATATTCATAAGGAACCTAAATTATTTTTTGGAGTGTGAAGAGATATCAGAAAAAACCCAGTTGGTTAGATGAAGACATGAATACTTTGTGGATTGGAAGTGTCCTACAAGAAGTGTATCTCTATTGTGTTGTGAATTGTCATAAAAAATGCTTACATAGCAAAAATTAGAAAGAGTGCTATCTTACAAAATTATGAAAAGGCAAATGTTTGCTTTGTTGCCATTAATGCTAAGGAAAAAAATTCCCAAGTTTCTCCTATTGTTTCTAACGATGAACCGGAATATGTGGAGAAGCTTCCTTTCAAGCCACTCCCTCCTAAGGCGAAGATGAAGAAAAGGAAGAGGACTAGAAAGAAAGAGGAAACAGTATCATCCCCTAAGCACGTTGCTCCCATCAATTTTTCATAATGACTATAAATTTATCGAAGATGATGAACTTGATTATATCCATTATTATTTTAATATTAAGTCTGTAGGCACTATCGAAGACGATTATGGTTATGATATGCATGTTACTTATGATAGGGCATGTTTCTCCTTGATTGGTCTTAGTGATTGATGACAATACATTTGCGGACTAACCGGGTGCGACGAGCATTTCAGATAATTATATTAATGGCACAAGACGGTTATTTCCCCCTCGGTGTATGAAGCATGAAGATGGAGCTTTCTTTTGATCTCCTTTTTAATATTTGAGTCGTAGGAAAACCGTACTATGAAGAGGGGATCCGCGTTGGAAATGGTGGGTGGAATCATCACACAGTCTCATTTTCTGCACCCACATATTTCTCTTGCATCGTGGAGGTGTGGAACCTAGTGGAAATGGCTCCCTGGCTCTGCCAGGGCGGTAGTACCGCTCCAGGAGCGGTAGTACCGCACCCACTACCGGAATCCCACTGGACTCTTCGGTAGTGGGGACGACACTGGGGCTCGGTAGTACCACGGAGCGGTAGTACCGTGCCCCGGTAGTACAAGGGCCAGTACCGCACCCATTACCGGAATCCCTCTGGACTCCACGGTAGTGGGCACGGTAGTGACCCTCAGTACTACCGGTGGCACGGTAGTACCGCTCTCGGTACGGTAGTACCACTTCTGAAGTGGTACTACCTTGGTTGGTGGGCAGCCAACGGCTGCATTTATGGCCACCTATAAAAGGGGGTCTTCTTCTTCATTGAGACTCACCTCATTTATTGATCTCACCTCCATTGACGCCCAAGCTCCATTCTTGCCCGATCTCCCCCCCTAGCCATCAAAACTTGTTGATTCTCTAGGGTTTGGAAGAGGAGGCCCCGGTCTACACTTCCACCAAAGGATATTTGATTCCCCCCACTAATCCCGTGTGGATCTTGTTACTCTTGGGTGCGTTGGTGCCCTAGACGGAAGAGGTCACCTCGAAGCCACATTCCATTGTGGTGAAGCTTCGTGGTTTCGTTGGGAGCCTCCAATTAAGTTGTGGAGTTTGCCCCAACCTTGTTTGTAAAGGTTTGGTTGCCACCTTCAAGGCCGCCTCGTAGTGGATCACGACATCTTACATTGGTAAGAGCGTGAGGAGAAATAGGGTGGCCCTCCTTGGCTTCGTGTGAGCATTGTGCTCCTCACCCTCTCCAAACGGAGACGTACTTCTCGAAAGAGAAGGAACTTCGGAAACATATCCTTGTCTCCCGTGTTCCCTTTTACCTTTACTTTGTGCAAGTTACTTTCCTTGCTTATTCTTGTTGTATCGTAGTTGTTGGCATATAGGTTGCTCACATAGTTGCATTTCTAGACAACCTATATTCATTGTTGAGCCTAAATTGTTAAGAAAAGTTTAAAAAAGTGTTAGTCGCCTATTCACCCCCCCCCTCTAGTCGACATTCCGATCCTTTCAATTGGTATCAGAGCTTCGTCTTAAGGGCTTTACCGCCTTAAGAGGATGTCGTAAGAGGTTAAACCGAAAGAGGATAAGGTTCCAGGAGCTACTTCGAACCCTCCCCTTTTGGAAAGGGTTCCAAGTACCGAGGGCTTCACGAATACGTTCACGAAGGATGACTCGTCATCTATCTCTTGACATGAGTACAATGAAGGCATGTCCACCATTAAGTCTCACATGAATAAAGTTACCGACATGCTTGGTAGTCTCATGTCGAGGATGCCCTCAGAGAGCAACCCCACCATCATCCCCAACATTCCAACGTTGGGTGGAGGAGATGTCATCTCCCAACCTAGTGATGATGGTAGGAATGATAGCCGATCCATTCCTCGTTCATGGAATGGATCGGATATTCATTCCGCGGTGGCTCCTCCTGTTACCTATAACTCACTACCTCTTCCCGAGCCTCATTTTGCACATGCAGGCACTATTCCCATCCTTAACAAAGATGCTTATCCGGTTTGGGCTCATCGCATGAAGAGACATTTGAATGGGTCCTCGGTGGAACTGTGGCGCATCGTTGAGGAGGGATTCAATCCTCGTGACCACCACAACATGACACCAAGAGAATATCGGGACAACATCATCAACGGTCATGCTATGCTTGTGATAGGAAATGGGTTGAAGGAAGAGCAATACAATCTTGTCCTAAAGTGTGAAACGGCCAAAGAGATGTGGGATCTTCTTGAGAAGACTCTCATGGGAAGCTCTAGCATACGGTGCTCGAAGTTTGACAAGATTCAAGATCAAGCCGATCACTTTGTCAGGAATGAAGGGGAGTCTTCTGAGGATGTACATCAAAGGTTGGTGGCTCTCGCCAACTCCATGACGGACCATGGGAGCATGTGTTGGATATGTGCCCTAGAGACAAATTAATAAAGATATTTGTCACATATCCGTTTTGTTCATAATACGTTTTATACTGTGCTATAACTGTATTACTTGGAAATACTAATACAGGTGTAGTATAAAACATGGTCCGTAGTTTAACTCGGGTAAACTATCTCATTGGGCAATTGATTGATCAAGCTTTCCTGATCATGGCGACACTTAAGGACATTGACAATGAGGTCATATCGTTAAGGGGAATGATGTGATGGACGTACACCCACCTAAAGTATTGCAATGTGATCGAGTCACATAGTTCAGCGTTGTTATGACTTTGTAACATATGGCTTAGTCCTTAGACCGTAATGATCATACGTAATTGTCATCTATGAGGAGACTTTGATTTGTATCCCACCGCCTGACTGAAATATGCTGGCTATAATGGTGCACTTTGGGTATTCCGAAATAGATGGTTGATGAGTATGTTAATAGATCAGAGCGGGATTTGTCAGTCCTTGTGACAGGACAGGTACTCTGGGCCCACTCGGTGATATTGCATCAACACCTTGCAAGGACGTGACTAGGTCACAAGAGATGCAATGATCATGGACGAGAGAAGTTGTTTGTTGTGAACGAGATGTGAACATGGTATGTAGGATACCGACGATCAAACCTCGGACAAACAAAGTACCGCAGCACAAAGGGATTACGTCGTATCGTTAACGGTTTCCAAAAGCGATCGAAGTTCATTCGATGGAAGCGCAGGGGCTGTCAAGGATTGTAACCAGGTCCAACTGACTAGTCATTGGTCAATGAGAAGAGTCTCGACCATGTCTGCTGTTTCCCGGACCGTTAGGGTGTTACACTTAAGGGCAATCGATGCATATGACAGTTACGGGATCAATCGGTTAAATAGGAGGAATCACCAGAATAGTTCCGGAGGAGGACGGAATGGTTTCCGGACATTTTGAATAGTTCAAAATAAAGTTTAATTGTTTGAATAATGTTTTATTATTTAATTATCTGAATTAAATATTTAAAACATATTAAAAAAATTAAAAAAATGGGAAAAGGCTAAATGGGCCCATGGGGCCCATTAAGGGAGGAGGGGGTCTCCCCCCTTGGGCTTGGCTCCAAGGGTGGGGCCCACCAGCCCCCTTGGCCGGCGCACTCCCCCCCTTGGGAGTTTAGTCCCACATGGGGGAGGGGAGGAGGATGGCACCCCCCCCCTTGGCCTATATAAGGAGGGGTAGACCCCCTTTTTCCAACACACCAATATCTCCTTCTTCCTCCTTCTCCTTCCCGGAAGTGGACTCCCCTTGTTTGGAGTGTGCACCTGGATTGGAGTTCTCCACCATAAGGCAGGCCGTCGTTCTGCTGGAGTCCGGATCTGTAGCCGTCTTTCTTCCGCTGCTTGCCTGGTTCAGGGCCCGGGAGGAACATCGATTGTACCGTACGTGTATAATCTCTTCGAGGCACTACACCTGTGGTGCTACTTCGTCGCTGGAGGTTTACCGGGAGTCATCCTCGCCGGTGGTGGTCTTCTACACGACAGGGAGGTCGTAGTTCCGAGTCTACGCCAGCCACGTTCGCAAGAACGTTTCCCTCTTTCGGTCTTCAAAGGTATGAACACCGATTCCCTCTGTTACTTTACATCGCCATAGCATAGATCTTGGGTTCGGGTACCGTAGGTATGAAAATTTTGTGTTTTCTGCCCCGTATTCCAACAGTGGTATCAGAGCTAGCTATGCGTAGATGTATTGTACGGGTAGAACACATCTAGGATGTGGGCATCGAATCTTCATTTGTTACCCTCCCACGTGTACTCATTTAGCATTGCGGCAATGTTTGATGAAGCGGCCCCCGACCGACCTTACGCGTTTACGCGAGACTGGTTCCACGCTTGACATATGGCTTGTATCATATAAAGTGGCTGGGGGATGTCTGTGTCTCTGCATTACGGATGCGAAGATGTTTGCAACGGAGGGCCCCGACAGGGGTGTAATAGAGACGGATGGGAGACGGTGTTGTGGCATGTTTTTCGCAGGATAGAAATGGTTCTCTCTCTCGAAACCCCTAGCAGCCACGTAAAACTTGCACAAGCTAAAGTATAAAGGCGTTTAACTTTGCTTTGCATGAAGGGGGATCATAGGTTGTATGATTTACAGTTTTACTTTCTGTTTTATGCTAGTATGCTAGATATATCGACGGTAGCACGAAACATGACCATCTCTCACAATACCAACATTGTGTTCTCCCTTGGTGGGCACCGCCTGGAAGGTTCTCCCATATGGCTTGATGCTCCGTACATACCGGAGTTGTTCTACATATTCAACGGGGTTCGCATGAGGTTGGGTTCGGCAAGCCTGGCATATGCAGATATGGCCTTGCTGAACAACTAACATCAAGGTTCGATTGGCAGGCTTGATGTATGTAGATGCGGGCCTGGAACACAGGAGACCGAAAGGTCGAGCACGAGTCACATGCCTGATGTGATTGGCTTAGAGGCCTACCTGGTTCGCATACTGATTGCCGTGACGATCGGGGGAGGTATGGGGGATGGGATTGTGTAATCACTTAGTTAAATTGAGAGGTGTTTATCTAAGTGGGAGCTTTCTAGAATTTTGAGATTAAATTGAAACTCCACATTATGAACAAAAGTCTAAATATGTATCCTTGTGAATGAACCTTGTAGATGGCAGCACCTCGCCCCTCGTTCAACTTAGGATCATTCCTAGAGAAAGATAAGCTAAAAACAAATGGGACAAACTTCACCAACTGGTTCCGCACCCTGAGGATTCTCCTCGTTCCCCTCAAGATGGCATACGTACTAGAGGGCGTGTTAGGTGACGCACCAGCAGATGATGCCAGTCAGGACGAGAAGAATGTCTATCTCTCCAGGACTGATGATTACAACCTTGTCCAGAGTGGCATGCTCTACTCCATGGAGGCTGAGCTGCAGAAACGCTTTGAGAGGATGGGTGCATATGACATTATCACCGACCTCAAGGCGGTCTTCGCACCTCAAGCCAGGGTTGAACTGTACGAGGCTTCTGAAGCCTTCTTCTCAACAAAGATGGACGAGCACGGCAGCGTGAGTGAGCACGTAGTCAAAATGTCTGGCTACGTTCAGCGCTTGAATGCTCTGGAATGCCAGATTCCAGATGAACTTGCTGTTGATAGGGTGTTGCAGTCGCTTCCCCCTAGCTACAAAGGCTTTGTGCTGAACTAAAACATGCAGGGGATGACCAAAACCCCTTCTGAGTTGTTCGCCATGCTGAAGAGCGCCGAGGTTTAGATCAAGAAGGAGCACGCCATCTTCATGGTCAACAATACCACTGACTTCAAGAAGTCAAGCAGGCGGGAGAAGGCCAAGAGAGGTGGCCCCAAGAGGGATGGAAAGTCAGTTGCCACTCCTCCCAAGGCACCCAAGCCTAAACCCGGAGTGGAGTGCTTCTACTGCAAGGGTGAAGGTCACTGGAAACGCAACTTCCCCAAGTACCTAAAGGACAAGAAGGCTGGCAAGGTTGCCAAGAGAGACGGCGGTATATTTGATATACATATTGTTGATCTTCTCTTGACAAGCGCCGGGAACACATCCTGGATACTTGATATAGGATCTGTCGCTCATATTTCTAATTCCATTCAGGGACTAAGGAATAGGAGACGCTTGCTCAAGGATGAAGTGACGATGCGCGTGGGGAATGGCTGTCAAATTGAAGTCTTGGTGGTCGCCACGAAGCATCTTAGTCTCCCTTCGGGATTGTTTTTAGTTCTGAATAATTGCTACTATGTACCCGCGTTGAGTGTGAACATCATTAGTGGCTCTTGCTTGAAGCGAGACCGCTATTCTTTTAAGTCTGATACAATTGGTTGTTCAATTTATAAGGATGAAATGTTTTATGTTCACGCACCGGAGTTGCATGGTTTATTCGTACTTGATCTCGATGGTGACGTGTGTCACATTAACAATATTGAGGCCAAAAGATTGAAGAATGATGAAGATCAAATGAAGATGTGGCATTGCCGACTTGGTCATATTGGTATAAAGCGCATGGAGAAGCTCCATAAGGATGGACTTCTTGAGTCATTGGATTTTGGATCCCTTGATACATGTGAACCATGCCTCATGGGCAAAATGACAAGGACTCCATTCAATGGGATAATGGAGCGTGCAGATGACTTATTGGGGATCATACACACGGATGTATGTGGGCCCATGAACATCCCCACTCGCAATGGTCTTCGTTACTTCGTGACCTTTACTGATGACTTGAGTAGATATTGGTATATTTACTTGATGAAGCACAAATCTGAAACCTTTGAAAAGTTCAAGGAATTTCAGAATGAGGTCGAAAATCAATTCGGAAAGAAAATCAAGCACCTTCGATCGGATCGAGGTGGCGAGTATTTGAGTCACGAGTTTGGCAATCATCTGAAGTCTTGTGGCATAGTACCACAGCTTACGCCGGCAGGCACACCTCAGAGAAACGGTGTGGCTGAGCGATGTAATCGAACCCTATTGGATAGCGTACGATTGATGATGTCTCATACTGATTTGCCTGTGTCATTCTGGGGGTATGCATTAGAAACTGCCGCTCATATTCTTAATAGGGCACCATCCAAATCCGTAAAGACAACACCATTTGAAGAATGGCATGGCACGAAACCTAAGTTGTCTCACCTGAAGATTTGGGGTTGTGAGGCTTATGTTAGGAAAATACAGCCTGAAAAACTTGAATCCAAGGCGGATAAGTGCATCTTTCTGGGCTATCCCAAGGAAACTTGTGGATACACCTTCTACAACAAGTCTGACAGCAAAACGTTTGTTTCCAAGACGGGACACTTTCTTGAGAAGGAGTTTCTCGCGAAAGAGTTGAGTGGGAGGAAAATAGAACTCGATGAAGTGACTGACCAATCACTCCAATTGGAAGAAACGGCTACGGAAATTGTTCTGGAACCATCTTCCACAGTGGGAGCTGAAGAGAATGGCCAGAACGACATTCATAACGATCATGACATTGATGATGATCATGATGAGAATGAAGAGGAACCTTTTATGCCCCGTAGGTCATCAAGAGTCCGTCAACCTACTGAGTTTTACGGACAGATTGTGAATGCAATCTCGACTGATGAGTCGTATGAACCTACAAGTTACAAAGAAGCAATGGAGGGACCCGAGTCCGAGAAATGGCTTGAAGCCATGAAATCCGAAATAGACTCCATGTACACCAACAAAGTATGGACTTTGGTGGATATTCCCGAGGACCGCAAGGCCGTCGAGAATAAATGGATTTTCAAGAAAAATACTGACGCAGACGGAAACGTATCTGTCTACAAAGCTCGACTTGTCGCGAAGGGGTTCCGACAAATTCAAGGAGTTGACTACGAGGAGACGTTCTCTCCTGTAGAGATGATAAAGTCTATTCGGATCCTACTAGCAATAGCTGCATATCATGATTACGAGATATGGCAGATGGATGTGAAAACTGCATTCCTAAATGGCAACATTGAGGAAGAGTTGTATATGATGCAACCAGAGGGGTTTTGTCGATCCAAGGAACGCTGGTAAGGTGTGCAAGCTTCAATGGTCCATCTATGGGTTGAAGCAAGCATCTCGGAGCTGGAATCTTCGATTTGATGAGGTCATTAAAGCTTTTGGATTTGTCCAAAACGTCGAAGAGTTCTGCGTCTATAAGAAACTGAGTGGGAGCTTTGTAGCATTCCTTGTGTTATATGTAGATGACATATTACTAATAGGGAACGATAAGAAATTCTTAGAGGAAGTGAAGGAATATCTGAATGGAAAATTTTCCATGAAGGACCTAGGTGAAGCTGCGTACATATTGGGGATTAAGATCTATAGAGATAGACCTAATCGACGGTTGGCCTTGAGTCAGAGCACTTATATTGACAAGATATTGAAAAGGTTCAGTATGGGTAACTCCAAGAGAGGCCTCTTGCTAGTTATAAAAGGTGTCAAATTAAGCGTGACTCAATGCCCAACCACAGCAAAAGAGAAGGAGGAGATGTCCTCAAAGCCCTATGCCTCAGCCATAGGTTCTCTCATGTATGCTATGTTATGTACCAGACCGGATAGCGCTGGCCATTACTATGACTAATCGCTACCAGAGTAATCCGGGAATGGCTCACTGGATAGCAGTAAAGAACATCCTTAAGTACTTGAGAAGAACCAAGGATCTCTTTCTCGTTTATGGAGGAGTTGATGAGGAGCTCACCGTAAAGGGTTACGTTGACGCAAGCCTCGGCTAAGATCTAGATGACTCGGAATCCCAGACGGGATATGTTTTCATGTTGAATGGTGGCGCAATTAGCTGGAGGAGCGGCAAACATTCAGTCGTCGCCCAATCTACAATGGAGTCGGAGTATATTGCCGCTTGCGAAGCGTCAAACGAGGCGTTGTGGATGAAGAAGTTCGTGATCGAGCTTGGCGTCTTTCCCAGCTGCACTGACCCCGTGGGAATCTTCTGCGACAACACGGGTGCCATTGCTAACGCGAAGGAGCCAAGAACTCACTCTACAGCCAAGCACATCCTGTGAAAGTTCCATGTGACGCGAGACTACGTCAGGGATGGACAAACTAGGATTCACAAGATACATACGGATCTGAACGCAGCAGACCCGATGACTAAACCTCTTCCACAGGGCAAGTTTGAAGAACACCGAGATACCATTGGTGTTAGATACATACCTGATGTAAACTAGTGTAATTTCTACTCTAGTGCAAGTGGGAGACTGTTGGATATGTGCCCTAGAGACAAATTAATAAAGATATTTGTCACATATCCGTTTTGTTCATAATACGTTTTATACTGTGCTATAACTATATTACTTGGAAATACTAATACATATGTAGTATAAAACATGGTCCGTAGTTTAACTCGGGTAAACTATGTCATTGGGCAATTGATTGATCAAGCTTTCCTGATCATGGCGACACTTAAGTCCATTGACAATGAGGTCATATCGTTAAGGGGAATTATGTGATGGACGTACACCCACCTCAAGTATTGCAATGTGATCGAGTCACATAGTTCAGCGTTGCTATGACTTTGTAACATATGGCTTAGTCCTTAGACCGTAATGATCATACGTAATTGTCATCTATGAGGAGACTTTGATTTGTATCCCACCGCCTGACTGAAATATGATGGCTATAACGGTGCACTTTGGGTATTCCGAAATAGATGGTTGATGAGTATGTTAATAGATCAGGGCGGGATTTGTCAGTCCTTGTGACAGGACAGGTACTCTGGGCCCACTCGGTGATATTGAATCAACACCTTGCAAGGACGTGACTAGGTCACAAGAGATGCAATGATCATGGACGAGAGAAGTTGTTTGTTGTGAACGAGATGTGAACACGGTATGTAGGATACCGACGATCAAACCTCGGACAAACAAAGTACCGCAACACAAAGGGATTACGTCATATCGTTAACGGTTTCCAAAAGCGATCGAAGTTCATTCGATGGAAGCGCAGGGGCTGTCATGGATTGTAACCAGGTCCAACTGACTAGTCATTGGTCAATGAGAAGAGTCCCGACCATGTCTGCTGTTTGCCGGACCGTTAGGGTGTTACACTTAAGGGCAATCGATGCATAGGACAGTTACGGGATCAATCGGTGAAATAGGAGGAATCACCGGAATAGTTCCGGAGGAGGACGGAATGGTTTCCGGACATTTTGAATAGTTCAAAACAAAGTTTAATTGTTTTAATAATGTTTTATTATTTAATTATCTGAATTAAATATTTAAAACATATTAAATAAATTAAAAAATGGGAAAAGGCTAAATGGGCCCATGGGGCCCATTAAGGGAGGAGGGGGTCTCCCCCCTTGGGCTTGGCGCCAAGGGTGGGGCCCACCACCCCCTTGGCCGGCGCACTCCCCCCCTTGGGAGTTTAGTCCCACATGGGGGAGGGGAGGAGGATGGCACCCCCCCTTGGACTATATAAGGAGGGGTAGACCCCCCTTTTTCCAACACACCAATATCTCCTTCTTCTTCCTTCTCCTTCCCGGAAGTGGACTCCCCTTGTTTGGAGTCTGCACCTGGATTGGAGTTCTCCACCATAAGGCAGGCCGTTGTTCTGCTGGAGTCGGGATCCGTAGCCGTCTTTCTTCCGCTGCTCGCCTGGTTCGGGGCCCGGGAGGAACATCGATTGTACCGTACGTGTATAATATCTTAGAGGCACTACACCTGTGGTGCTACTTCGTCGCTGGAGGTTTACCGGGAGTCATCCTCGCCATTGGTGGTCTTCTACACGACAGGGAGGTCGTAGTTCCAAGGGTACGCCAGCCACATTCGCAAGAACGTTTCCCTCTTTCGGTCTTCAAAGGTATGAACATTGATTCCCTCCGTTACTTTACATCGCCATAGCATAGATCTTGGGTTCGGGTACCGTAGGTATGAAAAATTTGTGTTTTCTTCCCCGTATCCCAACAGCATGGACACCGACGATGGATGGATAAAAAGAAAGTTCATCACGGCTATGCTCCTACACAAGAAGCATATCACCAAGGTCATTCGTCAAAGGCCCGACTTTCGTGAGTTGAGTTCAAACCAAGTCTTGGATGGATTCGTTGCCATGGAAATCTTGGACTCCACGGCCGAGTTAAAATTGGCTCGCCAAAGTGGCACCAAGATGCCATCTCTCGCCTTGAAGGCCAAGGAGGTTCAAGTTGAGGAAGATGAAGATGAAGAGGATGTTGGTCCGGAGGACACCAAGTATGCTTACAATGAGCACATGGCTCTAGTCTCAAGACAATATTGGGGCAACAAGAAGAACTTCAAGTCCAACACAAGTAGCTTCAAGCCAAAGGGCCAAAGAATAAGGACTTGCTTCAATTGTGGCAATGTGAGTCATTTTGTTGCGGATTGTCCATATGAGAAGAGAGAAGACCACGGTGGAAAGCTCATCCGTAAGGACGAGAACAAGCCACCATTGAACAAGACCTTTGTGAAGAAGAAGCCACAACGTGTGTTGGTGGCTCAAGAAGAATACTATTCCGAGGATGAGGATGATGAAGAAAGTGGTGAGATTGTGGCAACCGCCACCGTTGCTATCGCCATTGAATCGCCCTCATCAATGTCTCTCTTCAACTCCCCCAACGAGAACCCTCACATCATCCACAAGTGCCTTATGGCCAAGACTACCTCGGTAACTCCTCACTCTAAACCGTTTACTCCCACTAACCCTTCATTGTTGAATTGTGTGGAGGAAAATGAGGATCCCAAGGCACAAGAAGAAAATGAATTCGAGCTATTCATGTCCAAACTCAAAGGTGTAGCCAAGGGACACTTTGTGGCTCTCTTGGAACAACTAGGTGAAGCCCATGCTCACATTGAGCAACTTGATGAGACTATCACCGAGTTGCAAGGTCATAGTCGCGACTATGCGGATGAGATAGGGGAGCTATCTCATTCTCTTGAAGAAGAGCGTGAGCTTAAGTTGTCTCTTGATGAGACTTATGCTAGTGATATCTCTAAGCTAAAAATTGACCTTAAACACTCTAATGCCATTGCGTGTGATCTCAAGACTAAAAATGATGAACTTGTCGAGGCTCATGGAAGACTTCTTGTGGACCATGAGAAAGTCGAGAAGGACCACAAGTCCTTAAAGCACGAACTTATGGCGCTCAAGAAGGCTCATGAGGAAACAAGTATACAACTCACTAAAGAGATTACTACCTTTTCTCCTATTATTGTGGTAGAGAAACCTAGTTCCTCTAACTCTTGTTGTGAGCATGTTCCTCTCGTTGAGGAAAATGCTAGGTTGAAGGCACAACTTGAGAAGGGACTTGTCTCATGCATTCAAGGAGAGAAGAACCTTAATGATCTCTTGAGTTCCCAAAAGGAGGTCATTGGCAAGGAAGGCATTGGTTATGGTGCAAGTCCATCAAAGAAGAAGAACAAGAAGAGGAAAAACAAAAAGAAGAAAGGCAAGGCCCCTCCTCCTTCGAAGGAAGTCACCTTTGTGAAGGAAGGGGATAAGCCTCAAGAAAAGGTGGCAAAGGCCATTGTGGTGGAGTGACCAAGAGGAGTGGTGACATTCCCAATGACTTTGCCAGACCAACTAACCCCTCTTATATTCTTTGTTGCACTAATGATGGGCATGTTTATGCCAAATTTGTTGGTTCTTTTGATGAGTATATTGCATGGTCCATTTGGGTGCCTAAGACCCTTGTTACTAACGCGAGAGGACCCATTCATGAATGGGTACCTAAATCCAAGCATTGACCTCATGTAGGTGGCGGCTTTCGGTGGTGGTTCATGTATACTTGATAGCGGGGTACAAGTCATATGACCGGAAGCAAGGACATGTTGGTGGACATTGATTTTGGATCATCTCGAACCACCCCTGTCCAATTTGGAGATGCAAACACGTCAAAGGTATTAGGTCTTGGCAAAGTAATAATTTCTCCGGACTCGTCCATTGAGAAAGTATTGCTAGTTGAGACTTGTGCCTTTAATTTACTTTTCGTTCCTCAACTTGCCATGATGGTCCTTTGCACTTTCTTTGATAAAGACATGGTCACCTTGATGTGGAGCAAAACTCTTAAAGTGGCCTTTGTTGGACATGTGGAGGACGGTATGTACGTGGTGGACTTTTCAAAAGTCCCCACCAAAACCGCCATGTGTCTAATGGCTAAAGTTGATGTGGGATGGCTTTGGCACCGCCGACTAGCCCATGTCAATATGAGGTCTTTGCAAACACTTCTCAATGGTGAGCATGTCATTGGACTAACAAATGTTAGCTTTGCCAAAGATCGTGCTTGTAGGGCTTGCATTGAAGGGAAACTACATGAGAAGAAACATCCCGTCAAGAATATCATCTCCACCAAGAGGCCTTTGGAGCTCCTTCACATGGATCTCTTTGGGCCTCCCTCATATGATAGTCTTGGCGGAAAGAAGTATTTCTTGGTTATTGTGGATGACTACTCAAGATACACATGGGTTTATTTCTTCAAGAAAAAAAGTGAGACCTAACAAACCGTCATCGAGTTTGCCAATGAAGCTCAACGTCAACACAATTCAAAGATTTTGGCAATTAGGAGTGACAACGGCACCGAGTTCAAGAACTACACCTTGGATGAATTCCTTGGAGATGAGGGGATCAAACATCAATATTCCGCTACTTATAACCCTCAACAAAATGGTGTTTCGGAGAGGAAGAATCGCACTCTGATTGATGCAGCAAGAACAATGATGGCAGAGTTCAAGAGTCCATACAACTTTTGGGCAGAGGCCATCAACACTGCTTGTCATGCAACCAACCGTCTGTATCTCCGCAAGATCTTGAACAAAACTCCGTATGAAATAATCACCGGGAAGAAGCCCAACATCAAGTATTTTCGGGTCTTCGGGTGTAAGTGTTTCATTCTTAAGAAAAGTGCTCGTTTGTCTATGTTTGAGTCTAAGACAAATGAGGGCATAATTGTTGGTTATGCTTCAAACTCTCACGCCTATAGAGTCTACAAGAGGTCTTCCGGACTTGTTGAAGAATCTAGCAACGTGGAGTTCGACGAATATAATGGCTCCCAAGTGGGGCAAAGTGATCTTAATGGTGTAGGTGATGAAATTCCTCCTCAAGCCATAAGAAGAATGGGTGTGGGTCATTTCCTACCCGTTGAGGAACCCCTTGTGGTGTAAGGAGAAGGACAATGCTCTATGCATGTGGATCCATCACCTCCCAAAGATCCGAAAGCACATCAAGAACAAGACGAGGGCCCTCTCTCGCCTGAACAAGATCAAGGTCAAGATCCAATCATTGAAGATGGTGGTGCACCAAATAATGACCAAGATCAGGTTCTCGTTCAAGGGAAAGCTCAAGATGATGAGCAAGTCCTTGAGGATGCTCCGTCTTCCGAAGATGGTCCTCTAGCTCCCTCTCAAGAAACTTTGGAAGAAGAAAGAGTTCGCCGAGCACTCAAGATTGCATCCCGGTTAAAATCACAAGATCTTTCGGTGGATCAAGTGCTCGGAAGTATCCAAAAGGGGGTAACAACTCGTAGTCAATTGAGAAACTTTTGTTCCCATAATGCATTTGTTTCTTTTGTTGAACCCCAAAAGGTAGGTGAGGCGATTGAAGATCCGGATTGGCTTGAGGCCATGCATGATGAACTCAATAACTTCAAGCGCAACAAGGTGTGGACATTAGTGGAGAGACCCAAAGGTGATCATAATGTTATTGGGACCAAGTGGATATTCAAGAACAAGCAAGATGCACTTGGTATTGTCATCCGGAACAAGGCAAGGTTGGTGGCTCAAGGTTTTTCCCAAGTCGAAGGTATTGACTATGGTGAAACTTTTGCCCCCGTGGCTCGTCTTGAGTCCATTCGTATTGCTCTTGCTTATGCTTCTCATCACAACTTCAAGTTATATCAAATGGATGTGAAGAGTGCTTTTCTTAATGGTCCCATTAATGAGTTGGTATATGTCAAGCAACCCCCCGGGTTCGAGGACCACAATTTCCCCAATCATGTCTATAAACTCGACAAGGCGCTCTATGGCCTTAAGCAAGCACCACACGCTTGGTATGAGCACCTTACTGAGTTGTTAGTCGATTATGGGTTTGAAATTGGGAAAATCGATACCACTCTTTTTACCAAGAGGGGCGGTGGGCAATTGTTCATATGCCAACTATATGTTGATAATATTATCTTTGGTTCGATTAACAAATCTTTTAATGAGGAATTTGCTAAGCTAATGACCGACAAGTTTGAGATGTCTATGATGGAGAGTTGGAGTTCTTCCTCGGTTTTGAAGTCAAGCAATTTTCAAGAGGAACTTTCATCAACCAAGCCAAATATACTCAAGACATGCTCAAGAGGTTCAAGTATGATGGTCTTAAAGGATCCAAGACCCCCATGCCACTCAAATGTCAACTTGACCTCGACCCGAACGGCAAAGAGGTAGACCAAAGGGAGTATCGTTCTATGATTGGTTCTTTGTTGTATCTTTGTGCATCTAGGCCGGATATCATGTTGAGTGTGGGCATGTGTGCAAGATTTCAATCCGCACCAAAAGAGAGTCACGTAGTGGATGTCAAAAGAATCTTTCGATATTGGGTTCATACCCCAACCTTTGGGTTGTGGTATCCTAAAGGCTCAAGCTTCAACCTCATCGGGTACACGGATTCGGATTGGGCGGGAGACAAGGTGGAGAGGAAGTCCACTTCCGGAGGATGTCAATTCCTTGGTAGGTCTTTGGTGAGTTGGTCATCCAAGAAGCAAAATTGTGTTTCTCTCTCTACTAACGAAGCCGAGTACATTGCTGCCACAAGTTGTTGTGCTCAATTATTGTGGATGAGGCAAACTTTAAAGGATTACGGTGTCACTTGTGACAAAGTGCCTCTTTTATGTGACAATGAAAGTGCTATCAAGATCGCCTACAACCCCGTTCAACATAGCAAGACGAAGCATATTGAGATTTGTCATCACTTTATTCGAGATCATGTGAAGAGGGGTGATATTGACCTTTCGTATGTGGGCACCGGAGATCAACTTGCGGATATTTTCACCAAGCCCTTGGATGAAGCAAGGTTTCGAGAGTTAAGGCATGAGCTAAATATCATTGATTCAAGTAATGCGGTTTGAAGACTTGCCCACACTCCCCATCCCAACATGAAGTCTAGCTTGGATGTATGCATGGACATAGGGGGAGTGTTGCTTAATTCATAGGCAACCACTCCACCTATTATGCGGAAAGAGACAAAATTCTTTCACTATAGTCATGTTCGGCGGCCGTCATGGTCACCCAAGGTGACAACGGTGCTTCAAAGAAGAGCATTGGCAATGAACCCAAGATACATCTTTGTGGTGTCATACCAAATAAGCTCAAACATGGTGGCTTCGGCCACCGCCCCTCTCTTTGGGAGGATTGGTTCGTTTTGGTGTTCATTTCTTGTGTTTGGGTTGCTTATTTTCATCTTGATCACTCCAAGTTTGATCTTGCATTTCCTTGTTGTCTTTCATCTCGGAGTGTTTTTCCATCCAGCTGTTGTGTTTCGAGTCATCTCAAGCCCTTCCCCCTAAGACATTCGATGTGATTGCCCACTCTCCTTTGTACTTGGTGGACGTTTCTGCTGCCAGCGGTAATACCGTTGCGGTCACGGTACTACCGCGCCCGCGGTACTACCGTGCCAGGAGTGGTACTACCGCTACCCCGAGGAGTTGTATAACTGAAGGGGTACGGGGAGTTCCTCCCCATTACCCCATTCAATTTTGTTTCATCCCCTCTGCAACAGCGGCGCCCACCTGATACGTCCAAAATGTATCTATAATTTCTGCTTGCTCCATGCATGTTTTGTGTGATATTGCTATGATCTAGATACACTTTCATACATTTTTGATCATATTTGGACTAACCTATTAACTCAGTGCACCCCAGTGCCAGTTCCTGTTTTCTGCTGTTTTTCTATTTCAGTTTTCCCCCATATAAAAAGTGCCAGAAAAATTCGGGAAAATTCAGATAAAAAATCAGCGTGACGGAAGCTTCGAGAAGAGCCCGGGAGGGGCCAGAGGGGAGCCAGGGGGGCCCAGGCGGCCACCCGGCGCGGCCCCACCCCTGGCCGCGCCAGGGGCGCCTGGGGCCCCTGGCCCACCTCTGGCTGCCCCCTTTCTCCTATTTATCCCCCGTCACGAGAAAACTCCAAAAGCAGAACCCTATTCCGCAAACTCGTCTTTGTTCCGCCGCCGCCGCGCTTCCGAAGATCGGGAGCACCAGAAGACCTCTTCCCGGCACCCTGCCGGAGGGAGGATTGACCTCCGGGAGTCTCCTTTCCACCATGGATGCTCCCCGGATGTCTCGTGAGTATTTTTCCTTGGACCATGGGTCCGTGATCAGTAGCTATGTGATGTTCTCCTCCCCTCTTTGATCTTCATTGTTTAGACCTTGTGAGCTGCCCAACATGATCGAGGCACCTTTGTAATATTTCTGCTATTGCTATGTTGAGTTTGATAGGATCTGATGGATTATGAGATTATGTTCAGATTGTGATTGAGGAATATATTTGGTTTTTATCTCTTATATTTTTGTTCCTAAGTAATTCTTGCATGTTCCCCATTGCTGTTTATTGCTTTGGTCAAGTAGTAGGTAGTGACTCCAAGAGGGAGCGTTGTGCTAGATTGTGGGTTCATGCCCCCCGATGACACGCTTGAGTGACAGAAACATGAGTCTAGGAGATGTGTTGTTGCCACAAGGGGGAAAACAACGGTGCTTGTAACCGCGGTTACAAGGATTGTTTACGTTACGCAGAGTTCTTTTTAATGCAGTTGTCTGTTGCTTTGGGTTTACAGTTTGGGTGGGGCTCGCAACTTAATACCAGCGAGATGTTCTGGACAGATATCTCAAGGTGGATGATTAGTAGTAGATGCAGATGGATTTCGGTCTACTTACCTTGGCATACTGCCTGTGCTTTTGAACCTCTTCCTTTCTTTTGTAGCATAGTTAACATTGCGGTGCGTTCATAATCATGTCAATTGCCTTTCTGTAATTTGTTTACCTCGCATAGCAATTTTATCGTCTTTTGGGAGAGAGACATCACTAGCGAACATCACGTATCCCGGTCCATATCCTTATCACTGTTTCCACGCTTTATTTACTTTTCTGCATTTACTTTCAAGTTGCTATTATTATCCCTTGCATTTTATCCTTTGTAAACAACAAGGCCGGAGAGATTGACAACCTCTCTGAACTTCGTTGGGAACAAAGTTATCTGTGTCTATGTGCAGGTCCGCGTCAGTTGCGCCGCTGACACCTACTTATCATCTCTGGAGTCCTGTGATGACGGCTTCTCGCCCTTCGTTGGTAGGCCCCAAGTGGAAGGCGTGATGCGTCATAGCAGCAAGTTTCCCTCAGTAAAGATACCAAGGTTTGTCTCCAGTAGGACTCCAGAGATGATAAGTAGGTGTCAGCGGTGCAACTGACGCGGACCTGCACACAGACACAGATAACTTTGCTCCCAAAGAAGTTCAGAGAGGTTGTCAATCTCTCCGGTCTTGTTGTTCACAAATGATAAAACGCAAGGGGATAATGATAGCAACTTGAAAGTAAATGCAGAAAAGTAAATATAGCTTGGAAACAATAATGAGGATATGGACCGGGATACGTGATGTTCGCTAGTGATGTCTCTCTCCCAAAAGACAATAAAAATGCTATGCGAGGTAAACAAATTACAGAAAGGCAATTGACAGGATTAAGAACGCACCGCAATGCTAACTATGCTACAAAATAAAGGAAGAGGTTCAAAAGCACGGGCAGTACGCCAAAGTAAGTAGACCAAAATCCATCTGCATCTACTACTAATCATCACCTTGAGATATCTATCCAGAACATCTCGCTGGTATTAAGTTGCGAGCCCCACCCAAAGTGTAAACCCAAAGCAACAGACAACTGCATTAAAAAGAACTTTGCGTAAAGTAAACAATCCTTGTAACCGCGGTTACAAGCACCGTTGTTTTCCCCCTTGTGGAAACAGCACATCCCCTAGACTCATGTTTCTGTCACTCAATCATTTCAGCGGGGAGGCATGAACCCACAATCTAGCACAACGCTCCGTCTTGGAGTCACTACCTACTACTTGGACAAAGCAATAAACAGCAACGGAGAGCATGCAAAAATTACTTAGGAACAAAAATATAAGAGATAAAAACCAAATATATTACTCTATCACAATCTGAACATAATCTCATAATCCATCAGATCCGATCAAACTCAACATAGCAATAGCAGAAATATTACAAAGGTGCCTCGATCATGTAGGGCAGCTCACGAGGTCTAAACAATGAAGATCAAAGAGGGGAGGAGAACATCACATAGCTACTGATCACGGACCCATGGTCCACGGAAAACTACTCACGAGACATCCGGGGAGCATCCATGGTGGAGAGGAGACTCCCGGAGGTCAATCCTCCCTCCGGCAGGGTGCCAGGAAGAGGTCTTCTGGTGCTCCCGATCTTCGGAAGCGCGGCGGCGGCGGAACAGAGGCGAGTTCGCGGAATAGGGTTCCTCTTTGGAGTTTTCCCGTGACGGGGGATAAATAGGCGAAGGGGGGCAGCCAGAGGTGGACCAGGGGCCCCAGGCGCCCCCCTGGCGCGGCCAGGGGTGGGGCCGCGTCGGGTGGCCACCTGGGCCCCCCTGGCCCCGTCTGGCCCCTCCTGGGCTTTTCTCGAAGCTTCCTTCACGCTGATTTTTTATCTGAATTTTCCCGAATTTTTCTGGCACTTTTTATATGGGGAAAAACTGAAATAGAAAAACAGCAGAAAACAGGAACCGGCACTGGGGTGCACTGAGTTAATAGGTTAGTCCAAATATGATCAAAATGTATGAAAGTGTATCTAGATCATAGCAATATCACACAAAACATGCATGGAGCAAGCAGAAATTATCGATACGTTTTGGACGTATCAACATCCCCAAGCTTAATTCCTGTTCTTCCTCGAGTAGGTAAATGATAACAAGCATAATTTCTGTGGTGACATGCTAGCAACCATAAAATAACTTTGAAAAGTAAAGCAATCAAGGTCAGAGATTCAATTAAAGTCATACCAGGCAAGAGTCTGTATTAGCATTGAAATAAGTAACAAAAGAACAAAAGGTGCAAGAGCTCTCGCTATCTGTGACTGGAATGTCTCCAAATGGTGTTTGCGTGCAAGAAAGGAGGATAGGGAATACGAGAAAAAAAGTATTTTTGTTGAGAACTCAATCTACTAAAGTTTCACACTTGGTCCTCTTTGGAATCTTATCTTGACTCGTCCCCAGACCACTAGCCAGGTACAAGTCAATTTGATCCACTCCTTTTCGATATTTTGAGCACTCATGCAATGGATGAGCGTAAGCATGAGAGTTGACACTTAGGATGGCAAAGAGAGAAATATGGTGGAGGAGGAAGACAAAAAGGATGAGAAAGGCTCACATCAATGAGGACAATCATAGGCAAGAGATGCCAAATGATAGATATGATGTGAGGAGTAGGGATTGCCATGCAACGGATGCACATACGAACTAAGAAGCTCTCCAAACTATATTCATAAAGATCATCTCTATGGAGTACAAAGATATAGAGGGAGTACTAGTGTGGATCTCTCAAAAAGGATAGTAGTGTTGCCTCTTTCTCTCTTTTTATTTCCTTTTCTCTTTTTTTTTGTATTTTTTTGGTGGCCTCAATGGCTCTTTCTATTTAAATCTCATTTGTCCTCTTTGGGATCTTTTAATGTGTCCACTTTGGGATCTTTACCTCACTTAAGGGCAACACTCTATTTTACAAGAAGGTAAAGGAGATCTTTCACACTTTACAAGGTACTCAAAATCATAAACAAGATGTAACTATCATGATGTATGCAATGTGTGTCGCTGCCAGTGTAGCACGAACATGTATGACATGAAGATCAAGTCATGAAGAGGTGGATGTTGCATGGAAATGTAACTCGGAAAGGCTATGGAAATGCCTTGATAGGTAGGTATGGTAGTTGTTTTGAGGAAGCATAAAGGGAGGCTTATGATGACAGAGCGTATCATGCCAAGGGTTTGGATGTACCGGCGAAGGTGGACACCAACTCTCGGAGTGAGAAGAAGGCAATGCACGGCACGGGAAAGGCTAGCAAAATATGGGAAGGTGGAAGTGTCAACTCTCAATACTTACATTAGTCCGAAGAACTCATGCACTTATTATCGGTAACTCTCAATCTAATGAGGAGGTTCACAAAGAGACAAGTACCCCGAGGAGGAGTGTATGGGGGTTTGGTTATCCTTGCGCATCCTCGACTCATGGTATGTGAGTGTACTCTAATATTCGACTCCTTAGAAGAGTAGTGATCTATCTAGTAGCTAGAGTTCTCAACTAGTTTTGTAGGTTTTGAAAATAAACACGGATTGCCAAAAATACGACACCTATCACTAATAGGAAAGAGCTCTTGACACCAAAATTCCAAACATTACTCACAACAATGCCTCAAAACTATTGCAAGCTACTACTAAAATTAAATAGCAACCTCAATTACCTACTTTCAAGACAAAACATAACTCAGTGAAACAACCAACTCTCTTAACAAGATAAACATGAAAACTAAAAAGAGTTGCAGCAACAAACTAAACAAAAGCCAAAGCTCTTGCTAAAGACAAACTAAGACTAAAACTAAACATGGCAGTAGCTATGAAAAGATAAAGAACACACAACAGCAAAACGATAGGCAGGAAAAATCCTATGATGTGTTCTAGATTTTGAAAGTGGAGCGTGTTTCTCTCTGAAAGCTCAAGAATGATCAGAGGGGGGAGGGGGTGAATGATCACTTCTAAAAATTCTAAGGAACTTAGAAGGAAATCATGTAAACATCGTAGGACTAAAGACATCTCGAAGGAAATACAGTATCGAAAGTAATGCAAGGCTCGAAAGGATTTGGAGCAAAGGAAAACATCGAAGACAAACAGGCTACGATAAAATACTTGAAGTAAATGCTAGAAGGAAAACGAGCCTGACATAGCGATGTTTGGTAAACCAGTTCACACTCTGCAAAGTGCTACGTCTGGTTGGAGGGACTGGTGATTGAACACCTGGAGCAAAACTCTCTCCGTCCTATTCTCCACTGCAACAAACTCCTCGAGCTTGTCCAGTTTTCACTCGTGGTAGATGATTCAGGACATCTCCGAGACCTTTACAAACTTCCTTCAGCAGTGACAATTTCTCTTCGACTGCTTGACAGGCGACGCCTAACCGTCTAGGAGACTTGCAGTTCTCCAAGATAAAAAGATCGGCTAATCTCAACCTAAGTCATAGTGAATTGCTCAACTCAGCTCAGACTTGGGATTTTGGTTTTCTCTCGATGAATCTCTCTTGGGATGCTCTCAGACTTCTGTCTTAGAATCTTCAGTGGAGCAGCCGGCCCGAAATGGTGGGTAGGTGCGGGGTATTTATAGTTGGCGACCCCGAAGGGTAAAATGACTGAAGTGACCCGGTGCAACCGCTTGACGCGTGTCCACAACGGTCGGATTCCAATCACTGCGCAACTTTACTTGAGGAACAAGTAAGCTGACTCACCGACCGAGTTCTCTCTCGAAGGCACGAAGTGCGATGACTTTGTCTTCGAGCTATTCGCTCGACTCGGTAAGATTTCTCTCGGTAGGCTTTTGTGGGTTTTGGTTGAGCAGAGCAAATTCACTTCGACAAAGATCTCAACTAGCAAACCCCTCTTGATAGTACGGTTTTTCCTACGACTCAAGAAATAAAGAGAAACTAGCAAAATACTAAGTCTTCGATCAGCTTCAGCTTTCTCCTCGTTGCGCTTTTGCTCGAGAGAAACATCTTCTTCGACAACATTTTTAGGGGTCGTCTTCCTTCAAAGATTTCGGTAGATGACTGCAGCTTCACTGCAGTGAGTTGTCCTTCGACCTTCTACTTGCAAACTCCATTCTTTCGGAACCTAAGTATCTGTTTATACTCGAAAACAATATTAGTTCCACTTCTGCTTTGTCTAACAATGTTCAAAACCTTCGGGGGCAAAACTTGCTCTTACAATCTCCCCCTTTTTGGACGATTGTTGACAAAACAGGCATCGATAAATAATTTGAAAAGGTTTGATTTTTCGATGATAAACCAGTGCTGAGATCGATGAAGTACTCCCCCTTGATGTATGCACGGAAGATAAAGATTTCCTGTGAAGTGCATATTTGACAAGTAGTGTCGAGGGAAAAACATCAAAAATCTTAGCGAGAGAAATTGCATTCCAGATAGCATCCAATTAGTAATATGCAATCTCCTCGAATGACCTGTGAACTTATATGAAAGATAACTTCCTGCAAAAGGTTAAGTATTGCAAGCAGCAGATAGATATCTTACGAAAAGAGTAGCAGTTCACAGTCCTACTTAGAGTTAGTTACAACCAGATCGAATGTGAATCGAAAGTTTGTTGAAACTACTCAGAAAGCCTCAAAATCAAGAGTTTATCGAATGAAAAACAAATCCCTTAACCCCGTAGGCAAACTAATTTCTTCGATGCCACTACATCTCCCCCTTTTTTTCACAACGTACAAAAAGATCGAGAGAATAGGGTCGAAAGAAATCCCTACTCGCGACGCTGGCTCCGGCGACGACGAGAAGATTCGGCGAGCGTTGGAGCACGACGAATTGGACGAGCGCCTGGAGGAGTGATCTTCGTGCGGAATGAATGTTGATCTCCTGAAGATTCCAGCTGCGATTCCGGCGGGGTCCTGGGGCTTCGAGGAAGTGGCGAGTGAGCTCTGGGTTGACGTTGAGGAGGGGCTTCTTCTTCTTGCTCGGAGTCAGAGGATAAATTGTCCAAAGTGATATGATAATAATCATCGACACTTAGCACATCTCTGTTCTTCGGTAGGCGAGGGATATTGGGATCCGGTCGATCTACTCGATCATCATTGGTCCAATTCCTGTTCAGATGGGGAGGATATTCTTCGAACCCGCAACGTTGAAGTTGACCGAGGGAATTGAACTTCCGAAGACCTTTCCAATCACGGCGAAGGCATTCACGCAGCATCTGATTGTTGTTCATGGTAATGTTACGCAAGTGATTGATCTCATCCATCAGAGCTTGCTTCTGAATAAAATCTTGATCAATGTGATGTTGAAGCATTTGCTGGGACCGAAGAGAAACTTCCATATGATGCACTGGCTTGATAAACTTCGAGCGAATATTGCGCTCAGTTAAGTGGGCGCGGATGCCAGTGTGCTCAGCAAAAGGGTCGTTGGGTCGAGCAACAACCTGCAATACTTCTCGAACAGGTGGAGTGAAAATCTTCGGGTAAATAGATACGGGGAATGGCACGTCCCGAGAGTAATTGCAGATTGCCATCAGCCATGGTGCATATGGCTTGTGGGAATTGTGGTCATCAGCACAAGACACCAAAGTTCTGAGGAAGTAGTCTTCAAAATCGAAGGGATGACCGTGGACTAACTTCAACAGGGCAAGTTGCACATCATTTGGAATTGGAAAATTATCGTGCACATCAAGCATTGGCATCAAGGTCTTCGAGAGAATATAAAACCATGCCTTTGCTTCAAATACCAAGTGTCTTGGCTTCGGCTCAGTGGGGTAGTGATCTCCTACGACTTCTGGATCCATCAGCGTAGAGAATTCAGCAGGAGTTGCAGCAGGTAAGTCATGAAGTTTGTGAGGTAATCCTTCGAACCGAGGTAAATTGATGATAGCCAGAAATTGGTCGACAGTCATGTGAAAAACTTGGCCTTGAATCATATAGTCAAATTTCCATGTCTTCGAGTTCTCAGGATCTCCAGAGACATAAAGTGTTGCATAAAACTGTTTGATAAGCTCGGGATTGTAACCACAATCGAGAGCAAACATCTTGTGAGCATGCAGGCTATCAATTGTCTCGGCAATGTTCTCGAAACAAGTAGTGGAGTACACCGAAGGCATATCAAGATATTGATGCTGGAAAACTCTTGCCTTGTTGTACAACACACGAGTATAGTAGATAGCTTGCTCTTGGGTCCAAAACCGAAGAGAATAAGCACTTCTGGGCTTCTCGTAGGGATTGGTACCGAAGAAAAATGGCTTGTGTTCGCGCCTTTTGAAGATGGGACCTCCTCGAGGAACATCTGAGCGGAACAAAGGCAGCATTTCTCTCGGATGAGCAGAGTGAAGCAGCTCATCAATGGGAAAAACCTCAGCAGCGTTATCTGGCATCTAGAACTCTGGTTCAGCCGGTCGAGAGATAGATGATGGGATGTTGACAATATCCTGAGCCGGAGTGACTGCAGGAGCATTCTCCTCGGCCTGAGCTACGACGGCATCTCCTTCGTCGGTTTGAGCATTTTGTGCGGCCTCTTCAATTTCCATGGCCTCCAAGTCTTCATCAAATTGAGCAAACGCATCAACCATTTCTTCGTTCGAAGAACTGGATGAGGAGGATGAAGAATAATCACTTGAACTGTTATCTCCAGAACTATTGCTTACGACAGGATCTCGTCGAGAGGAAACTGTCGTGATGTCAACATCAACATCTTCTCCTTCAGGCATAGTCCGGGCAGAAGAGTAATCTTTCTGGACTTGAGTTTCTTGCTCGACACGAGCAACTTGCTCGGTCTCTGCATGAGCTTGGATTTCAGTGGCGGGGGTGGTCGATGGAATGACATGAGGTGGAGATGGTGGGTTTGGAGGTGGTGGCGAGGCTTTTGGTGGTGAGGGTTGACGGGGTGGAGATGGAGGTGGAGGTGGAGGTGTTTGTTGTCGGGGTGGAGGTGTAGCTTGACGAGGGGGTGGAGTTGTTTGTCGAGGCGGTGAACTTGTTTGGCGAGGTGGTGGAGTTTTCTTACGGGGAGGAGTGGGTTGCTTGGTGGGGTTTGGTTCAGTTTCTTGTCGTTATGTGGTAGCAACGACCTCGGTGGACTTGGACTTCTTGGCGTTCTTCTCGATCTCTGGCGTCCCACGCTCAGAGGTTGGGGCAGCAGATTTTCTCTTTCGAGATTGTCTTTGGAACAGAGCATCATTATGCTCTTTGCAAACAGCAGACACAACTTGTTTTACCTTGTCAAACACAGCAGTTAAATTTTCTTTCTGAGTCCTCCTCGAAGCTTCAGCAGATGCAATCTTGGATTTGAAAAAATTTCGGGACTCAATGTCCTCGGTTTCCTCTTGGAGTTGCCTGGTGTAAAACCTGACTTGCTCCTTATCCTTTCGATCCTGGGTGATGTAGCCTTCCCAGCGTATCATGTATCGAGCAACATGCTCTTGGATTTCAGCAGGAACATCATCCTCGGGAGTGACTTTGCTCGGTGTAGTAGCCATTTTCCAGAGAATGTGAGATATATGTGCAGCATCCCAAGGAGCATTGGCATTTGATTCTCCTTCATTGGAACTCTCTTCATCGGCACGAGGACCGGAAACAGCTGGTGCAACAGAGGCAGGAGCTGGTGCAGCTCGAGGAACTGGAGCAGCTTGAGCCTTCTGTCTTGCCTCTTTGTCTTTCTTTTCGGCTTCCTTGGTGGCCTTGGCAGCAGCAATGTGTTTTGAGACCACTGCTTTATCCTTCGAGGCACTAGGGGCCTCAGCATTCTTCTTCGAAGCACTAGGGGCTATTACCTTTTCTTTCGTGACTGTGGGAGTCACAACTTTCTCGGTGACCTTTTCTTTCGGGTCACTAGGGATAGTGCCTGCAGAAATCTGTCGTCGATATTTTTCACTGACCAAGTGAAGAATGCCCAGTTGTTGAGCAACCAGAGCCTTTTTATGCTCGGGCTGACTGTGAAAGTTTAGGAGCTTAGAATTAATCAAGTCTTTTTCTTCTTGTTCCTTTTGCTTGGCCAGTCTTTCCTTTCGCTGAATAAGCGTTTCATCATCTTCACCAACTTGAGCTTGCTTTCCCTTCGATGGAGCCGAAGGTTTTGGTTGGCGAGCAGGAACAGGTGGAGCAGATGAAATAGGTGGATCTGTGACCAAGTTGGTCAAGTCAATATTTCCTCGAGGAGCCTGTGGAGCTGGCTCCTGGATCCTTATGCCTCTACTGCTCGGCTTTTTCTTCAGAGGTAAGTCCTCGACATCAGCCTCTGTACCAGGGTCTTGATCATCTGAATTAGCTTCTCCTTCGGAGCTTGCATCAGGAGGTGAAACTATTACAACCTTTTTCTGTCTCTTGGCTGACTTCTTGCCACCCTTCGGTTTGGCGCTAGGGCCAACTTCTTCGGCAGCTTTAGCAGCAGCTGCTTCCTTTCGAGCTTTAGCTTCTTTCCTCTTTTGTGCTCGAAGTTCACGTGCTTCAACGAGCTCTTTAAAATCATCAGGAGTTTTGAGGGCAGAAGGGTGAGCATCAGCTGGAGGAGGTGGTCGATTAAATTTCGTCCACTTTGGCCTTAGAGCTTTGACATCAACCCAAGGATTCTTCATAGCAAACAGCCTCTCCCATCGTGGAATAAGAGACTTGTATTCATACCAACGAAGAGCTTGAAGTCTTCGAATCTCTTGCAGACAATTTTCTCTTGTACGATCATCCTCAGAACCAGACGGCGTTCTCAAATTCTTTTCAATGATCACTTCCTCAGACAAACCTTCAGAGTTATTGGTGATTCTTGTTCGGCCTCCCACACGCTTGGGAACTCTAATATTTCCTTCGTTACCAGACATTTTCCTGCGAAAAAGAAGGATACGAGGGAATATAGGAAAGTTGTGAACAAGTACCAACAATTTCGAGGAAAAACATTTTGAATGCAGCAATCTTATCGAGAGATTTGTCTTATCGCAAATTTTCATGAAAGTGCTAGGCTAGATTTTCATCGGGTGGAAATCTAATGAAGAACTTGTATGAATAAATCGCACAAGATTAAATCTATCGAAACGATACTGTAGGATTTGCCTAAGTGAGAGAATCCGAGGGATTTCTTACCAAGGACAGATGGGGAATCGACAGAAAAGCTAGAAACAGATTTCCCAAGTTTCAAAGATCCAAACGGATCAAACAAACCTAAAAGAAAAAAAAATCAACACAAAAGCTGGACACGATGAACAGAACGAGATTGAATCGACTCCAGAGCCACACATACCCTAACTTGGTGATGTGAGGCGACTACGGCGACGCGGATGATGATCTTCGTCGACGGGAACGCCTTCGGCGGCTTCCTTCCGGCAGTTAAGCGGCGAGGGAGTCGACGGCGACGAGACAGCACAGCGGCGCGCGAGAGAGAGAGCTTCTGGAGGCGAAGAGACGAAGTCGAAGGAATAGCGATGTCTAAGCCGGTGGAGTGGATCAGTATTTATAAGGGAGGTTCTGACCGAGCTGTCAGATCTGATCCAACGGCGCAGATTTCGCGTCTCTCCGCATTCAACGGACGGATTTTGTGGCGGTAATCGCGGGAAATCCCAACGAACCGAAAGAAAGTTGCTCCACGTCCGAGACCAAACTCATCGAACATCGAGTATAAAAGTAGATAAAACTTCGATAGATTTTCCTTCGGAATCAATGACATTCGAGGGGAATCTTGATCGAGTACAATATGTACATGTTCACGAGAGAAAAGCACAGATGGGGTAGGGATAGAATAGAGGGAAAACAGGGTCCGATGCTTAATCAGTCCGAAAAAAAAAACAGCGATAAAACTCGGAATGATAAGTGTATAGGACAACACCAAGCGAACAAAAATAAACGAAAAGGAAACACGATAGAAAATTAACGAAAGTAAATATCAATGAAAATTTATAATACATAATACCGATGGTTATGATCTTACTGCACATTGCGTGAGTCCAAGATGTTCAACTCACACCTCAGTGTACAGAACCTCTTTTCATCCAAGGGCTTTGTGAATATATCAGCCAATTGATCTTCGGTGCGAACATGACTGATAACAATATCTTCTCGCTGAACATGATCTCGAAGAAAATGATGACGAATATCAATATGCTTCGTTCGAGAGTGTTGCACTGGATTATGAGCAATTTTGATTGCACTCTCGTTATCACAAAGCAATGGAATTTTCTTCACAAGAATACCATAATCTTTCAGCGTTTGCTTGAGCCACAGAATCTGAGTACAGCATGAACCGGCAGCAATATACTCGGCTTCAGCCGTAGAAATAGATACACAATTCTGTTTCTTCGAGGCCCAACAGACAAGAGATCTACCGAGAAAATGACATGTGCCAGAGGTAGATTTCCTGTCGACTCGATCACCAGCGCAGTCAGAATCTGAATAACCAACGAGATCAAACTGGGCACCCTTGGGATACCAAAGACCCAAGGTTGGTGTGTGTGCCAGATATCGAAGGATTCGCTTGACAGCAATATGATGAGATTCCTTCGGGTTTGCCTGAAAACGAGCACACATACATACTGATAGCATAATGTCAGGTCTAGATGCACAAAGGTAAAGAAGCGAACCAATCATCGAGCGATATTTCTTCTGATCGAAAGGTTTGCCCTTCTCATCTGCATCTAGATGAACATTCGTAGGCATTGGATTCTTGACAGTTTTGCAACTGACAAGATCAAACTTCTTCAGGCAATCTCTGAGATACTTCTCTTGAGAAATGAAAGTACCATTCTTCTGTTGACGGATTTGAAGCCCGAGAAAGAACTTCAATTCTCCCATCATTGACATTTCATATTTCTTCGACATCATACGAGAAAATTCTTCGCTAATATCAGGGTTAGTGCAGCCAAAAATAATATCATCGACATAAATTTGACACACAAAGAGATCATTTTTGTATGCACGAGTAAAAAGGGTCGGATCAGTTGTTCCTGGTTTGAAGCCCTTCTTAAGAAGAAAATCCTTCAGCGTTTCATACCAAGCACGAGGTGCTTGCTTTAACCCATATAGGGCCTTGTGTAATCTGTACACCTTATCAGGATTCTTCGGGTCTTCAAAACCTAGTGGCTGCATAACATACACTTCTTCTTCGATCTCACCGTTAAGAAATGCACTTTTGACATCCATTTGATATAGCAATATACCATTGTAATTGGCAAAAGCAAGCATGACTCGAATGGATTCAAGACGAGCAACTGGGGCATAAGTCTCACCAAAATCAATACCTTCGATTTGGGTATAGCCTTGTGCAACCAGTCGAGCTTTATTCCTTACCACTATGCCATCTTCATCTTGCTTGTTGCGAAAAATCCACTTCGTACCAATGATATTATGCTTCGTGGAATCAGGTCTATCGACAAGGGACCAGACTTTATTTCTCTCGAACTGGTTAAGTTCTTCGAGCATGGCAGTCATCCAGTCTGAGTCTCTCATGGCTTCATCAAATTTTGAAGGTTCTAGCATGGATACAAACGAGAAATTTCCACAGAAGTTAGCTAATCGAGTACGAGAACGAGTGGTGGGACGACCTGGTAAATGAATCTCTTCGAGAATTGAGTCGATATTCACTCTTCTTCGAACACGAGGAAAAGATTCTTCATCTTGTGGATCAGGTTGATCTTCGGGAACAGCTTGTCCTTCGGGATCAACATATTCTTCGTTTATGCGCTCTCCTTCGACCTGTGCATCAATTTCTTCAGGATGTTGATCTCCAGCGCCCCGGGCTATGTGTGGGAACATTGGACCATCATCATCCCTGTTTACTTGTTGAGCATTTCCTTCGACAGGTCGAATATCTCCAATAGCCATGAACCTGATAACTTCATCCAAAGGAGGTTCATCCAGGTTAAGAGGTAATTGCTCCTTTTGAGAGCCGTTAGTTTCATCAAATCGAACATTTACAGTTTCTACAACTTTTCCAAGATGTGAGTTGTAAACTCTGTAAGTGTGAGAATTTGAACCATAACCTAGGAGAAAACCTTCGTGTGCCTTTGGGGCAAACTTGGAGCTGTGATTCATGTCTCTGATATAACATGGAGCACCAAAAACCCTGAGATAAGACACATTTGGCTTTTTACCAGTGATGAGTTCATGTGAAGTTTTCTTCAGAAACTTATGCAGATAAACCTTGTTGATGATATGACATGCAGTGTTGATAGCTTCGGCCCAGAACCTGATAGGAGTCTTGTATTCAACAAGCATTGTTCTGGCCATTTCAATAAGTGTTCGATTCTTTCTCTCGACCACACCATTTTGTTGCGGTGTATAAGCAGCCGAGAATTCATGAGTAAAGCCATATTCATCAAGAAAATCTTCGATATGAGTATTTTTTAATTCAGTACCATTATCACTTCTGATATGCTTGAGAGATAATTCATATTCAGTTTGAGCTCTCTTTGCGAAAGTTTTGAAAATTTCAACAACCTTGCTCTTGTCATCTAGAAAGAAAACCCAAGTATATCGAGAGAAATCATCAACAATAACCAGACCATACTTGTTTCCTCCAAGACTAGCATAATTTTGAGGACCGAATAAATCCATATGAAGTAATTCAAGAGGACGAGTAGTAGTCATGACGGTTTTTGCAGAGTGATGTTTCTTGGCAATCTTTCCTGCTTCACAGGCACTGCATAGACGATCTTTATCGAATTTTACATTATCAATTCCAACGATGTTCTTCTTCGAGATAAGAGTTTGAAGATTTTTCATCCCTGCATGACCAAGTCTTCGGTGCCATAACCAACCAGAAGTGGTTTTGGCCATTAAACATGTGGACACAGCAGGTCCCGAAGAAAAATCAACGACGTAAAGATCACCCTTGCGATATCCTTCGAACACGAAGGAATAATCATCCTGTGAAAAGACAACACAACGAGACGCAGAAAACAGAACAGGCATATCCATATCACAAAGTTTCGATATAGACATAAGATTATATCCTAGAGATTGTACAAGCAAAACCTTATCAATATGCTTGTCTTTCGATATGGCAACCTTACCCAAACCAAGTACTTTCCCTTTGTTGTTGTCACCGAAGGTAATATATTTCTGTGAGGATTCAGATAGTTTTTCCTCGGCGAACAACTCTTTGTCTCCGGTCATATGATTTGTACATCCACTATCCATGACCCATTCGGATCCACCGGAGACATAGCCCTGCAGAAGAATTAGTTCTTCTTAACCACCCACAAACGAGCAGGTGACTTAGAAGGCATGGTAGAGCTAGATGGATCAACAATATTATATCGAACAGGATTGCATTGTCGATCAGGACCATCAAGCACACCATAAATATAATTCCTCGATGAGGGGTTAGAGTAGCGATGGGTAATGGCAATTTTGGTACGATTGTCACGATGACGATAAACAGTTCTATCTATACGATAGTAATCCTTCTGGGGAACATTTGAAGCAGGCACCAAGGGTTCATTTCTATCCTCGAGAGAATAGTAGTGATTCGGTGGTACCGAGGATTTTCCCTGCATAGAATGGTTAGGGGGCAGTTTTTCTACGAGAGATTTGCGAACCCAAATCTGTCGCTTATAAAAGCCATTCTTTGGAGGAGTACCAACGAACTCAGCCGACACCTTTCCTTCCTGATCTTTGACAAGCTTGTAGTCAGAATCAAGTGATTCATCAACAATAGCTTTGTCAATTTTGCAACTGAAACCTGAAAGGTTAGCAATATCAATGGGCTTTTCTTTCGCAAGAACCCAAACAGTTTTAGGATACTGCTCGGGTTCCCAGTAGGTTCCATCAGGATTGATTTTCCTTTCGAAGCCAACTCCTTCGTTACGAGGATTCCTGTGAAGAAGAGCCTTTCGAAGGATATCACATAAGTACTGGTGTCCCTGCACACTTTTGAACATGCCTGTTTCAAATAAGTTCTTCAACCTGAGGAGTTCCTCGGTAATGTTTTCCTCGTTCGAGGGGTTAGTATCATCGATAACAATAGGTTGCTTTCCTTTCGATCTCTCAGAAATAGACTCAATTTTACTTCGTTCCAAACAGGTTAAGCAAGGTGAAGTAGATTCATTTTTAGTTTCTGAGCCTTGTTGAGCCATGAGCGTGAGATTGACACTTTCCAACTCTTCATTAGCCTCTCTCAGTTTCTCGAGAGCCATTTTCCCTTGAAGTATTTCATAGGTTAGCTTCTCGTAGTCCACTGAGAGGAGATCATGCCGAGAGGAAAGCTCATCATACTTTTTCTTCAGAGCAACATGCTCATTTGTCAAAGTTTGACCCTTCTCAATCTCGTCGATCAACAAGGTCTCAGATTTTTGAATGGTTTTACTTAGAGAATCTAGTTCATCTCGTTGGATAGAAGCAATTTTAGCAAGTTTAGCATAGCTTATCCTAGAGTCACTTTCATAAGCAGATCCATCAGAAGTATCGTAGGATTTCTTAGATGAGGATACCTTAGCCTTGGCCATGAAGCAGTAAGCTGGAGATTCATCTTCACTGCTCTGGTTGGAGAAGAATGAACTTGAATTCTTGTTCGAGGCGAATGCTATCCCAGCAACACCATCAGATTCAGCACCAGAACCAGATCTTGACTTTGATCCTGCTTCAGAACCGGAAGCTTCATCTTCAGAGTTCATCTCTTTACCCAGATAGGCTTTGGCTCGGTGTGAATTCTGTCGACGAGAGGAAAGTGATTTAGAGGAAGAACCCTCTCGATGCTTGTGATACTTCTTCTTTTTGTCATCATCAGAACCATCTTTCTTGTCTTTTCTGGACCTTGAATCATATTTCTTCGAATCATGGTTTTTGCTCGATCTGTAAGACTTGCTCGAAAAGCTGCTGTGAGAGTGCTTTGATTTATGTTCAATTTCCCAGAGAGGACAATCAGCAATGAAGTGACCTGGCTTCTTGCACTTATAGCAACAGTTATCTTTCGCTGAAGAGTTTCTGGATGATGATCGATGTTGAGATGAATTATTTGAATGTCTTGAAGAAAAGTTTTTCTTCGGTGAAGAGGAGTTCCTTCTCTGAAAGCGATTGAATCTTCTCATTATTAGTGCCAGATCTTTTCCAATGTTCTCGGGGTCATCTGAGGCACAACCCGATTCAGAACTAGCTTCAGGAGAGGAGTGATGTGAAGCTCTGGCTTTCAGTGCATGAGATTTTCTTCGACTCCCATTGACGTCACGTTTCTCATCTTCTTCCATCTCGAAAGTATTAAGCCTTTCAAGAATATCAGCGGCAACCATATCCTTGAAATCAGTTCTTTCCTTAATCATCAGCACAATGTGATCGAAGGAATCATCAAGAGAACAGAGCAAGGTTCTGACAATAATCCGATTGGTAATGTCATCTGCACCGAGGGAAATCAGTTCATTTGACAGCGCAGTGAGTCTGCTGTATATGGAACAAACTTTTTCTCCCTCGTGCCTCTTGAACCGATAGAACTTGCTTCGAAGGGTGTCAATTCGAGCATCTTTCTGAGTAGAGACACCTTCACCAATCTTCTCGAGATAATCCCAAACACCTTTGGCCGAAGGAATATTCTTGACCTCATGATATTTTTCAGGAATCAGATGATTTGTGATGAATACCCAGACTTCAGCATCTAGCTCTATCTTCTTTGTCTCTTCAGGAGTAATGGCATCAGTGTCCTTGACAGTTACACCATTCTTGACAACTTCCCAAGCGGCAGAGTTGATAGCCATGATATTCCTCTTCATTTTGTCCTTCCAATAGGGATAGTCCTTCCCATTGAAAATAGGGATTGGTTCCCCCGAGCGAACAGCTGCAAACGACATCCTTGACAACACTCCAGGTTGTTAGACCAAAATACGCAGAGCGTAGGGAGTGCCTAGCTCTGATACCAATTGAAAGCTCAAGAATGATCAGAGGGGGGAGGGGGTGAATGATCACTTCTAAAAATTCTAAGGAACTTAGAAGGAAATCATGTAAACATCGTAGGACTAAAGACATCTCGAAGGAAATACAGTATCGAAAGTAATGCAAGGCTCGAAAGGATTTGGAGCAAAGGAAAACATCAAAGACAAACAGGCTACGATAAAATACTTGAAGTAAATGCTAGAAGGAAAACGAGCCTGACACAGCGATGTTTGGTAAACCAGTTCACACTCTGCAAAGTGCTACGTCTGGTTGGAGGGACTGGTGATTGAACACCTGGAGCAAAACTCTCTCCTTCCTATTCTCCACTGCAACAAACTCCTCGAGCTTGTCCAGTTTTCACTCGTGGTAGATGATTCAGGACATCTCCGAGACCTTTACAAACTTCCTTCAGCAGTGACAATTTCTCTTCGACTGCTTGACAGGCGACGCCTAACCGTCTAGGAGACTTGCAGTTCTCCAAGATAAAAAGATCGGCTAATCTCAACCTAAGTCATAGTGAATTGCTCAACTCAGCTCAGACTTGGGATTTTGGTTTTCTCTCGATGAATCTCTCTTGGGATGCTCTCAGACTTCTGTCTTAGAATCTTCAGTGGAGCAGCCGGCCCGAAATGGTGGGTAGGTGCGGGGTATTTATAGTTGGCGACCCCGAAGGGTAAAATGACTGAAGTGACCCGGTGCAACCGCTTGACGCGTGTCCACAACGGTCGGATTCCAATCACTGGGCAACTTTACTTGAGGAACAAGTAAGCTGACTCACCGACCGAGTTCTCTCTCGAAGGCACGAAGTGCGATGACTTTGTCTTCGAGCTATTCGCTCGACTCGGTAAGATTTCTCTCGGTAGGCTTTTGTGGGTTTTGGTTGAGCAGAGCAAATTCACTTCGACAAAGATCTCAACTAGCAAACCCCTCTTGATAGTACGGTTTTTCCTACGACTCAAGAAATAAAGAGAAACTAGCAAAAGACTAAGTCTTCGATCAGCTTCAGCTTTCTCCTCGTTGCGCTTTTGCTCGAGAGAAACATCTTCTTCGACAACATTTTTAGGGGTCGTCTTCCTTCAAAGATTTCGGTAGATGACTGCAGCTTCACTGCAGTGAGTTGTCCTTCGACCTTCTACTTGCAAACTCCATTCTTTCGGAACCTAAGTATCTGTTTATACTCGAAAACAATATTAGTTCCACTTCTGCTTTGTCTAACAATGTTCAAAACCTTCGGGGGCAAAACTTGCTCTTACACTCTCCCACACAAAGTAAGACGGGATCTAACTTGTTATGAACAGCAAGCAAAGCTAAAGAAAACTAAAAACAAAACCTAAGAGCGAGACGCTCCAAGCATAGCACATAACACATGAAGTGATAAAAATATAGTGAGACGAAGGACGAACTGATGATTGTTGATGGACAAGGGGATGCACGGGGGGAATCCCCAAGCTTAGACGCTTGAGTATCCTTGAATATTTATTGGGGATGCATGGGGGCATCCCCAAGCTTGAGCGCTTGACACTCCTGGATCTTCTTTCATCATCTTCCAACGCACACTTGAAAACTCCCTTCATACATAACTCATCATAAGCTGATTAGAGAGGTTAGTACCCTTAATAAATAATTTTTTCTCTACTGCATATAAAGATAATCTTGAAGAGATACTGTTTCTCAAGAGTGCCAAAGAGTTTTTGCAAAGAAAAAGCAAGCTTAAGGTTTGCAAAAGTAAGGAGAGACAAAATGTGGCAGAATCTGTAAAAACAGAACAACAGATAGTAAAGAATTTCTTAGGGGCACTTCTGCAACTCAAATCAAAAAACTCAGAACATACGGAAGTTTCTTAATTGTATAGAGCATACTGTGTAAGAAATTCAGCTCAAAAAGATGAACTGGGATTTTTCTGGAATTTTTCTGGTCACGAGGACAGAATCTGTTTTCTGGACAGCATGTCACAACTTTTACTTCACTTGCCGTAAGAGGCTATAACTTGGCACAAAGCTGAAAAGTAAAGATACAATGATGTTGATACAGTAGTAACAATCATCAAGACACAACAAAAGCAAAAAGAAAAACCTAAATTCGTTGCAGGCTGCCTCCCGAAAGCGCTTCTTTAAAGCCATTAGCTAGGCATGATGCAAAAAGAAGAATCAAGTTTTATCAAGAGAAAGAGAATAACTAGCCCGAGTGACGGACTCAAAAGGTAACTTGATTTTCTTTCTAGGGAAGTGTTCCATCCCCTTTTTGAATGGGAATTGGAATTTTATATTCCCCTCTTTCATGTCAATAACCGCACCAACGGTGCGAAGAAAAGGACGTCCCAAAATAATTGAACACAAAGGTTCACACTCTATATCCATAACAATAAAATCAACGGGAACATAGTTGTCATTGACAATGATAAGAACATCGTCGATCTTCCCCAAAGGTTTCTTTATGGAAGAATCAACAAGACAAACACCAAAAGAACAAGGCTCAAAAGGTTTCAATTCAAACATATCAAATATTCTTTTGGGCATAACGGAGGTACTAGCTCCAACATCACATAAAGCATAGCAAGAGAAGTTATTCAATTTAATTTTGATCATAGGGTCCCAACCATCCTCTAGCTTCCTAGGTATGGAGGCTTCTACTCTAAGCTTCTCCTCCCTAGCTTTGATAAAAGCATTTGTGATATGCTCCGTGAAGGCAAGATTAAGTGTGCTAGTGTGCGGGTCTCTAGACATTTTGTGTAACAAGCTAATAACTTCTGAGAGGGTGCAGCTATCAAAATTAATATCACTACTATCAAAGGTGGTAGTAGTGTCATCTAGGCTCACTTGTTTGAAACCCTCTATGTTCATAGGAGTTTCTTTTTCTACGGTTGAGGTATTAGCATCACCATTAATAGGTCCAACGGGACTAGGAGTGCATTGGGTGCTAATAGTTTGAGTGTCCTCAACAATTTGGATAGTGGCAACTGTGTGGTGTGTAGGAAGGCTCTTAATTCTACCCTCTTCCTCTTTTTCTCTAGCCCATCTTTCTTTAAGTTTAGCCATCATCCTAATATTTTCATTGATTTGCAACTGGATAGCATTAATAGGAGTGGCTTTATTCTCCTCAAGGGGAGAGGTTCTAATTTTGAGCATCTCAATATCAAGGGCTAAGCTTTCTACCTTCAAAGAGAGATTATCTATTTTAGATAATTTCTCTTCTACATTTTTGTTGAAGGCTTTTTGGGTAGTGATAAAGTCTCTAAGCATGCTTTCTAATTCAGAAGAGGGGTTCTTGTTGCTAGGGTAAGTGTTGTTGTTCCCATAGTTAGATGGGAACGGTCTAGGATTGCTAGCAAAATTTCCCCTATAAGCATTGTTGTTGAAGTTGTTTCTAGCAATAAAGTTCACATCTACTTGTTCTTGAGCAACCAAAGAATTTAAAGGAACATCATGAGGATCAATAGAAGGTTGCTTCGTAAGTAGAGACATAATTAAATCAACTTTTTCATTGAGGGAGGTAATTTCCTCGACAGAGTTTACCTTCCTACCTGTTGGAGCGCGTTCGGTGTGCCATTGGGAATAATTGGTCATCATCTCATCGAGAAGCTTTGTGGCAGCACCAAGTGTAGTTGACATAAAGGTTCCTCCCGCGGCTGAATCTAACAGGTTCCACGAGGTAAAGTTCAAGCCTGCATAAAAAGTCTGGATAACCATCCAAGTAGTCAAACCATGTGTAGGGCATTTCTTAACAAGAGATTTAATTCGTTCCCAAGCTTGGGCAACGTGTTCATTATCCAATTGCTTGAAATTCATAATATTGCTCCTCAATTGGATAATCTTAGCAGGAGGGTAGTACTTCCCTATAAAAGCATATTTGCACTTATCCCAAGAATCTATGCTATTTCTAGGCAAAGATTGAAACCAGATTTTAGCATCTCCCCTTAAAGAGAAAGGAAAGAGCTTAAGCTTAACAACATCACCTTCCACTTCTTTATACTTTTGCATATCACATAATTCAACAAAATTATTCAAGTGTAAAGCAGCATCATCTCCAGCACCAGAGAATTGATCTCTCATAACAAGGTTTAGCAAAGCAGGTTTAATTTCATAAGAGGTAGCTGAAGTGGCAGGTGTGGCAATGGGAGTGCAGATAAAGTCTTGGTTGTTGTGACTAGTGAAGTCACACAACTTGGTGTTTTCAGTGGAACCCATAGTAGCAGTAAGTGTGGCAGATTTTTTTGTACTTTTTGATAAAAGACACAAAGATAAAAACTGAAAGGTAAACTAACAAGACTAAAAAACAAAGGTAAAGGGTAGTGTGCAACTCCCCTATCTTAGCACTTGGAATCCCCGACAACGGCGCCAGAAATTGCTCTTGATGACGGCTTCTCGCCCTTCGTTGGTAGGCCCCAAGTGGAAGGTGTGATGCGGTACAGCAGCAAGTTTCCCTCAGTAAAGATACCAAGGTTTGCCTCCAGTAGGACTCCAGAGATGATAAGTAGGTGTCAGCGGCGTAACTGACGCGGACCTGCACACAGACACAGATAACTTTGCTCCCAACGAAGTTCAGAGAGGTTGTCAATCTCTCCGGTCTTGTTGTTCACAAATGATAAAACGCAAGGGGATAATGATAGCAACTTGAAAGTAAATGCAGAAAAGTAAATATAGCTTGGAAACAATAATGAGGATATCGACCGGGATACGTGATGTTCACTAGTGATGTCTCTCTCCCAAAAGACGATAAAAATGCTATGCGAGGTAAACAAATTACAGAAAGGCAATTGACAGGATTAAGAATGCACCGCAATGCTAACTATGCTACAAAAGAAAGGAAGAGGTTCAAAAGCACGGGCAGTACGCCAAAGTAAGTAGACTGAAATCCATCTGCATCTACTACTAATCATCCACCTTGAGATATCTATCCAGAACATCTCGCTGGTATTAAGTTGCGAGCCCCACCCAAAGTGTAAACCCAAAGCAACAGACAACTGCATTAAAAAGAACTTTGCGTGAAGTAAACAATCCTTGTAACCTCGGTTACAAGCACCGTTGTTTTCCCCCTTGTGGCAACATCACATCCCCTAGACTCATGTTTCTGTCACTCAAGCATGTCATCGGGGAGGCATGAACCCACAATCTAGCACAACGCTCCGTCTTGGAGTCACTACCTACTACTTGGCCAAAGCAATAAACAGCAACGGAGAGCATGCAAGAATTACTTAGGAACAAAAATATAAGAGATAAAAACCAAATATATTACTCTATCACAATCTGAACATAATCTCATAATCCATCAGATCTGATCAAACTCAACATAGCAATAGCAGAAATATTACAAAGGTGCCTCGATCATGTAGGGCAGCTCACGAGGTCTAAACAATGAAGATCAAAGAGGGGAGGAGAACATCACATAGCTACTGATCACGGACCCATGGTCCAAGGAAAACTACTCACGAGACATCCGGGGAGCATCCATGGTGGAGAGGAGACTCCCGGAGGTCAATCCTCCCTCCGGCAGGGTGCCGGGAAGAGGTCTTCTGGTGCTCCCGATCTTCGGAAGCGCGGCGGCGGCGGAACAGCGGCGAGTTCGCGGAATAGGGTTCCTCTTTGGAGTTTTCCCGTGACGGGGGATAAATAGGCGAAGGGGGGCAGCCAGAGGTGGACCAGGGGCCCCCTGGAGCGGCCAGGGGTGGGGTCGTGCCGGGTGGCCGCCTGGGCCCCCCTGGCCCCCCTCTGGCCCCTCCCGGGATTTTCTCGAAGCTTCCGTCACGCTGATTTTTTATCTGAAATTTCCCGAATTTTTCTGGCACTTTTTATATGGGGGAAAACTGAAATAGAAAAACAGCAGAAAACAGGAACTGGCACTGGGGTGCACTGAGTTAATAGGTTAGTCCAAATATGATAAAAAATGTATGAAAGTGTATCTAGATCATAGCAATATCACAAAAAACATGCATGGAGCAAGCAGAAATTATCGATACGTTTTGGACGTATCATCCTGCTGGAGACAAACCTTGGTATCTTCACCGAGGGAAAACTGCTGCTGCACTACATCTCAACCCTCCACTTGGTGTAACCAACGAAGGGGGCGAGAAGCCATCACCACCCCAGCGCCCCCTCCCGGTGTGCCGCCCCCGTGCCATCTTTCCCTGTTCTCCTCCGGTGGGATCGTTCCCCATCCTCCCCGGGTGCTATGGATACCGGTATTGCCCAATTTCCCCTCTCCTTTGGTTCATTTTTTTGAACTTCGTTGCTAGGGCAATACTTGTAGATCCACTAGGTTTTTGGCTATGCCTAGGCACTTTGAGAACATGGATAGATTGCTAGATAGGAATGAAGTAGATGTGTTGGAGTGGTTTGAGTTTTTGGCACCCGGGTAGTACCGGATCTCAGATCCGTGTCCTCTGCACTAGGACGGTACTACCGCTTGGCGGTACTACCGTGCCTTGGGCGGTACTACCGTGGTTCTCAGAAACTGACACTTTCCCAACAGACCTGCTTTGTTCACTTGTGTCCGGCTCTTACATCTCATGTGTTTTGTTTTCCGATTCTCTCTGTTGGTGTTGGTCAGGTGATGGCTCTCGTTGGAATCCCAAGCGCAAGGCCCCTGGCCAATCCGGAAGCTACTTCAAGAAGACTGCTCACAAGAACAAGGAACCAGTCAAGCCTGTTTCAGAAATTCCTCTTCCCGGGTACAAGGCCTACCGTGATGCCAATCCGTACCACACAGAGCAAGACCCAGAGTTAATTGGCACTCAGTTCTGGAATAAGACTCAGAGGGATGTGTTCCATATGATTCTGAAGCACGGGAAGAACAAGTTTGTTCCACATGTGAAGTCTGTCCAACTGAGGCACATGCGGGCTCACCCCGACTACTTTGGAGAGGCATATGCCCTATGCGAGCAGTTTGGGATTCTGGATATCATCTCCTTCAACAAGCAGTTCGATGTCGAGCTTCTTGCTCAGTTCTTTGCCACGGTGTACTTCACCAACCGCGATGATCAAACCATCATTTGGATGTGCAAGGATGAGCAGGTGAGCTGCAAGTGGGGGGATTTCATGACGGCTCTGCACATTCCCGTCTCCACGCGAGAGGAGCCTGTTGGTGTTCTCCCACACACTATGGAGAATGCCAAGAACAAGAGTCTGTTAGGTCCTTATCAGACTTCTATTCCCTATACTGATGCCAAGGGAAATCAGAAGTACAGAGTGGTTCTTTGCCCGTTCTTGGACATCATGCACCGCATCTTCTGGACTTCTTTGTTTCCCCGAGTGGGCAATCTGGACATGGTTCACGGCCATCTGGTGAACATGCTTCTCCTCTGTGTGGAGTGCAAGGGCACCACGCAGACCTTGGATGTATGTGACATCATGTGGGAGGAGCTATATGCTGTTGTGATGGAACGAAAGGTTCCCATTTATGGCCCATATCTGCAGGTCCTTTTCGAGATCACTTGGGCAGCTACTTTTGCGGATGAGCGACTTCCCGTTGGGCCTCTGACTGCTCACGAGGAGGTTCAGTTGCGTATCAAGGAGAACTGGGTTGGAGGTCATGGTCCTGCGCATGACTCACCTCCTCTAGCCGGGTCTGATGAGGAGGTTCGGGAGGAGCCAGAGGCAGGTGGCGGCAGTGTTCCCCGCACTCGCTCTGGTGCGAGCTTTGGTGCTGGTGGTTCGTCTTCTGCACAGGGTCCTGAGCAGCTGGGATGGGCTGCCAAGCTCACCAGGTAGGTGAAGCAGCTCTTTTGCCTTCAGACTAACATTCAGCACCGCATGTATGAGGCCCACAGGAGGGAGAAGGAGAACCGGCAGCTGCAGAAGGCGTTCTACAGGCAACATGGTATGACTGTCAATGACGAGTCCGAGAAGAACATCACTCCTGAGCACAAGTGGATCTCCAAGTTCAGCGCATGGGACCTCACTGATGATGTGTCTGGCCCTTCGTCCACTGCTCAGCAGCCAGCTACTGATGACACAGAGGCAGCAGTGGAGTCCGAGGAGTCCGACGATGATGAGGACTATGACCAGGACGACGAGTAGTTCATCACCTTGGGACGCTAGGTCACTCTTTGCCTTTTTGGCGTCTCGATGCCAAAGGGGGAGAGAGTTTTAGGATTCCGATTTGCATCTTCTCAGGGTTGGGCGAGTCACAAGCGTGTTTTATTTGTCTCATTTGCTCCGCTTGTGAACTCCGTTTATTTTCTTTGGTTTTTAGTCCGTCTTGTGAGACTTCCGTGATATATGGTGTGAGACATATGCTATCCTATGTTCATACTCTTATTGTCTGGTTATGTGATGTTATGTTATGACATATTATCTTTATGCTCACATATTTGTTTTTTCTAGCTTAGTATGGCCTAGTTTATAAAATATAGGGGGAGTGTCTTCCTTATGTGTGTGTATTGCATTCCAGAGGCATATCTAAAATGATGCACACATCTAGGGGGAGCCTGTCTATATTTTGTAAACAAATGGCATGTTTTTAAATTCCATTTTTTATTGTGAAAATCTTGTGTTGTCATCAATACACCAAAAAGGGGGAGATTGATAGGGCATGTTTCCCCTTGATTGGTTTTAGTGATTGATGACAATACATTTGCGGACTAACCGGGTGCGACGAGCATTTCAGATAATTATATTAATGGCACAAGACCGTTATTGCCCCCTCGGTGTATGAAGCGTGAAGACGGAGCTTTTCTTTCGATCTACTTTTTAATATTTGAGTCGTAGGAAAACCGTACTATGAAGAGGGGATCCGCGTTGGAAATGGTGGGTGGAATCATCACACAGTCTCATTTTCTGCACCCACATATTTCTCTTGCGTCGTGGAGGTGTGGGACCTAATGGAAATGGCTCCCTGGCTCTGCTAGGGCGGTAGTACCGGACCCAGTACCGCACCCACTACCGGAATCCCACTGGACTTTGCGGTAGTGTGGACGACACTGGGCTCGGCAGTACCGCGGAGCGGTACTACCGCTCCGGGTACGGTAGTACCGGACCCAGTACCGCACCCACTACCGGAATCCCACTGGACTCTGCGGTAGTGGGGACGGCACTGGGCTCGGTAGTAACGCGGAGCGGTAGTACCGTGCCCGGTACGGTAGTACCGCGCCCCGGTAGTACAAGGGCCAGTACCGCACCCACTACCGGAATCCCTCTGGACTCCACGGTAGTGGGCACGACAGTGACCCTCAGTACTACCGGTGGCACGGTAGTACCGCTCCCGGTACGGTAGTACCGCTTCTGAAGCGGTACTACCGTGGTTGGTGGGCAGCCAACGGCTGCATTTATGGACACCTATAAAAGGGGGTCTTCTTCATTGAGACTCGCCTCATTTATTGCTCTCACCTCCATTGACGCCCAAGCTCCATTCTTGCCCGATCTCCCTCCCTAGCCATCAAAACTTGTTGATTCTCTAGGGTTTGGAAGAGGAGGCCACGATCTACACTTCCACCAAAGGATATTTGATTCCCCCCACTAATCCCGTGTGGATCTTGTTACTCTTGGGTGCGTTGGTGCCCTATACGGAAGAGGTCACCTCGAAGCCACATTACATTGTGGTGAAGCTTCGTGGTTTCGTTGGGAGCCTCCAATTAAGTTGTGGAGTTTGCCCCAACCTTGTTTGTAAAGGTTTGGTTGCCACCTTCAAGGCCGCCTCGTAGTGGATCATGGCATCTTACATTGGTAAGAGCATGAGGAGAAATAGGGTGGCCCTCGTTGGCTTCGTGTGAGCATTGTGCTCCTCACCCTCTCCAAACGAAGACGTACTTCTCGAAAGAGAAGGAACTTCGGAAACATATCCTTGTCTCCCGTGTTCCCTTTTACCTTTACTTTGTTCAAGTTACTTTCCTTGCTTATTTATTGCTTGCTTGTTGTATCGTAGTTGTTGGCGTATAGGTTGCTCACATAGTTGCATTTCTAGACAACCTATATTCATTGTTGAGCCTAAATTGTTAAGAAAAGTTTTAAAAGTGTTAGTCGCCTATTCACCCCCCTCTAGTCGACATTCCGATCCTTTCATCTTATTATAATGATAATGATTGGGAAAATGATGATGATACTTCTTATGATCTTGAAAATCCTTTTGGTGCCAGTTTAGAAAATGAGGATATTTATGATTGCTATACTGTTGGTAATATGAATGTTTCTCAGGTTATGCAAAACCATAAGCTTGGGGATTCTATGTTTGATGAGGATTATCTTTTTAGCCCAATACTTTTGATGAGAATATTTGTTATGGTGATACTTTGCCTCCTATTTATGATGATTACATTGATAAAAGTGGATTAAGAGAGGACATGACTTTTAATGATGATTCCACTATTTTGGAAGAAGTTACAATTGATTTTGAGGTCTGGAATGAGCGTACACAGGGAGCAGTCGCTGCTAGTCGGTTACGTCGCCGCCTTCATCTTGCGCAGTGTAGTCTCTCGTCGAAGAGGCAACACCGATTCTTCGCGTGGATTACACAACCTCCTCGCTGCTAATACACACTTTCCGCTGCCTGATCCACGGCTTTGCCCACCTCCTCGCGACCTTGCCTTTGCGCCATCCTTCCTTTTGGGCTTCGGCCTTCATTGTTCGCACTGGCCAACCTTGGCCCCGCCCGTCGAGATCATGCCTTGGTACCACCCATATGCCTCCGACCATTTTCTTCACTGATCGTTGCGTTTCAGAGTTGTATTAGTTGTTGATTAAATTTTAGAGAATACAAACCATACCTGTAGCTTCGCGTTGGGTTCGACAATCTTACTTAACAAAAATGCTACAATTGATCCCCTAGACTTGTGGGCTATCGAGGCTTTGTGGGTGTCCGGGGCGCCGCCACATAGGACTCCGACACCCTTTGCTCACACAAAACCCCTCCCGGATCCCGTGACTCTATCACTTCCCATTTCTTTGTATTTGCTTCCTCCCTGATCTACATTGACGTCGTACCACCCCAGCATTCGCCAAGACCTTGGCGGACCTCATCTGTGCCACTTGGTCGCCACGACGCTTTGCCAACGTCATCGTTCCACCTCTTGTTCATCCTTCGCACAGGTACCACTCCCCCTTCCCCCATGTAGATGCCGCCCTTTGGGGTCACCACGCCAGGTAAGTGTTTGGTAAAATGTTCGTGTGAAACTTTGACGTGTTTTCTCTGTTCTTTCAAAGCAATGGGTTCGATCATAGGACGACGACGAGGAGGAGTACAACATGATCATTAAGGATGAGAGTGAAGAGGCCGCCGATGGTATGGAATTTGAGAACATGAATCATCCTATCCAACTTTCATATTATAATCCAGCCATATTTTTTGTTAGCAGACTAAGGCATAGCCTAATGATGAAAAGGGGCTGATGCCTTCCCGCCCATCCAGGTTCAAAGCACAATACTTGCAATTTGGTGTTTGTTGCACCTATTAAACTGCGGGGGTTCCCTTACAGATTATCTATAAAAAACATATTTATTGAGTTTATCCAAATGCATCAACTAATTCGACATCGAGCAGCTCATGAGTAGCTTAAGAAAGATTTGATTGAGCATCTATGAGCACTTAAAAGGACAACTAGAAGATATGTGCGAGTTGAGTTTGGTTTGAACTATTTTATTTGCAATTTTGCACATATTCTTGTATTGTGTAATATTTAAATTTAATTTTGAAATATTGTAGACTAAAAAAACAAAGAGAGATGTTTAGGGGATGGAGTTGAATAGCCCGTTTCTATATCAATGTCCATAGATTGGAACGTACTAGTTCGTATATTTTAAGGGTTGTTGAAGACGTCCTTATATTACTTTCACCTAAAATCATATTTGCATTACCTCAATACAATTAAATCTTCCTAAGACCACGACTAATTTTGTATTTCCTTTCCCAATAAATGAATTATTATGAAAACCTTAATTAGATCAAAAAATCTTACATGTTTTTATCCATCACAAAAAATGTTGAATGAATATAAATTATTTGTATAATATGATTAATATTGCATCGGTAAAATATATATGCTTTCGTTGTAACACGTGAGTGTTAAACTATTGCATTTTTTATTCGGATGCAAGGGTACCGACATAAAAGAAAACAAAACATTGATGGTAACCGAGTCAAAGGTGGTCATGTTGTACCGGCACGTGTGCTGCCGCGCGCCAGGTCAAGCCATGGTTCATGCTTATACGAGTCGATACGTTAGCCCGTTTTGTATGCCGATCCATGTATTTTTTTTTGTTTATTTAACTATTTTATATCTATATATACGCCTAGTGCATTATATAAAATTAATAAAAAAATAAACAGGTTTTTTTCTTGAGCAAAACATAAACTATATTAAGTTGTCACCACGTTTAGAGGGACGAAACCAAGTGATGGCTTCTTGCCCCTTCGTTGGTTTCCCCAAGTGAAAGGTTTGAGATGTAGTGCAGCAGCAGTTTTCCCTCGGTGAAGATACCAAGGTTTGTCTCCAGCAGGACTCCAGAGATGATAAGTAGGTGTCAGCGGCGCAACTGACGCGGACCTGCACACAGACACAGATAACTTTATTCCCAACGAAGTTCAGAGAGGTCGTCAATCTCTCCGGTCTTGTTGTTTACAAAGGATAAAACACAAGGGATAATGATAGCAAATAAAATCAGTAAAGTAAATGTAGCATGGAAACAGTGATAAGGATATGGACCGGGATACGTGATGTTCGCTAGTGATGTCTCTCTCCCAAAAGACGATAAAATTGCTATGCGAGATAAACAAATTACAGAAAGGCAATTGAAAGGATTATGAACGCACCGCAATGCTAACTATGTTACAAAAGAAAGGAAGAGGTTCAAAAGCACGGGCAGTACACCAAAAAAAGTAGACCGAAATCCATCTGCATCTACTACTAATCATCCACCTTGAGATATCTATCCAAAACATCTCGTTGGTATTAAGTTGCGAGCCCCACCCAAAGTGTAAACCCAAAGCAACAGACAAATGCATTAAAAAGAACTCTGCGTAAAGTAAACAATCCTTGTAAAGTAAACAATCCTTGTAACCATCAGATCCTATCAAACTCAACATAGCAATAGCAGAAATATTACAAATGTGTCTCGATCATGTAGGGCAGCTCACGAGGTCTAAACAATGAAGATCAAAGAGGGGAGGAGAACATCACATAGCTACTGATCACGGACCCATGGTCCAAGGAAAACTACTCACGAGACATCCGGGGAGCATCCATGGTGGAGAGGAGACTCCCGGAGGTCAATCCTCCCTCCGGCAGGGTGCCGGGAAGAGGTCTTCTGGTGCTCCCGATCTTGGAAGCGCGGCGGTGGCGGAACATAGGCGAGTTCGCGGAATAGGGTTCTGCTCCTGGAGTTTTCCCGTGATGGGGGATAAATAGGCGAAGGGGGGGCAGCCAGAGGTGGACCAGGGGCCCCAGGCTCCCCTCTGGCGCGGCCAGGGGTGGGGCCGCGCCGGGTGGCCGCCTGGGCCCCCTGGCTCCCCTCTGGCCCCTCCCGAGCTCTTCTCGAAGCTTCCGTCACGCTGATTTTTTATCTGAATTTTCGCGAATTTTTCTGGCACTTTTTATATGGGGGAAAACTGAAATAGAAAAACAGCAGAAAACAGGAACTGGCACTGGGGTGCACTGAGTTAATAGGTTAGTCCAAATATGATCAAAAGTGTATGAAAGTGTATCTAGATCATAGCAATATCACACAAAACATGCATGGAGCAAGCAGAAATTATAGATACATTTTGGACGTATCAACATCCCCAAGCTTAATTCCTGCTCGTCCTCGAGTAGTTAAATGATAACAACATAATTTCTGTGGTGACATGCCAGCAGCCATATAAGAACTTTGAAAAGTAAAGAAATCAATGTTAGAGATTCAATTCAAGTCATAACAGGCAAGAGTCTATATTAGCATTGAAACAAGTAACAAAAGAACATTAGGTGCAAGAGCTCTCGCTGTCCGTGACTCGAATGTCTCCAAATGGTGTTTGCGTGCAAGAAGGGGGATAGGGAATACGAGAAAAAAGTATTTTTTGTGTTGAGAACTCAATCTACTAAAGTTTCACACTTGGTCTTCTTTGGAATCTTATCTTGACTCGTCCCCAGACCACTAGCCAGGTACAAGTCAATTTGATCCATTCCTTTTCGATATTTTGAGCACTCATGCAATGGATGAGCGTAAGCACGAGAGTTGACACTTAGGATGGCAAAGAGAGAAATATGGTGGAGGAGGAAGACAAAAAAGGATGAGAAAGGCTCACATCAATGAGGACAATCATAGGCAAGAGATGCCAAATGATAGATATGATGTGAGGAGTATGGATTGCCATGCAACGGATGCACATACGAGCTAGGAAGCTCTCTAATGGAACTAGTGGGGTGCATCTAACTTGCTCGCTCATGAAGACCTAGAGCTCTTTTGAGGAGGCTCATCCTTGGAATATGCAAGCCAAGTTCTATAGTGTGAAGGTCCCCACATAGCTATATGCATAAAGATCATCTCTATGGAGTACAAAGATATAGAGGAAGTACTAGTGTGGATCTCTCAAAAGGATAGTAGTGTTGCCCCTTTCTCTCTTTTTATTTCTTTTTTATTTTTTTCTATTTTTTGTATTTTTTGTGGCCTCAATGGCTCTTTCTATTTAACTCTCATTTGTCCTCTTTGGGATCTTTTAATGTGTCCACTTTGGGATCTTTTCCTCACTTAAGGGCAACACTCTATTTTACAAGAAGGTAAAGGAGATATTTCACACTTTACAAGGTACTCAAAATCATAAAGAAGATGTAACTATCATGATGTATGCAATGTATGCCGCTGCCAGTGTAGCAGGAACATGTATGACGTGAAGATCAAGTCATGAAGATGTGGATGTTGCATGGCAATGTAACTCGGAAAGGCTATGGAAATGCCTTGATAGGTAGGTATGGTGGCTGTTTTGAGGAAAGATATAAGGAGGATTATGATGACAGAGCGTATCATGCCAAGGGTTTTGATGTACCGGCGAAGGTGGACACCAACTCTCGGAGTGAGAATAAGGCAATGCACGGCGCGGGAAAAGCTAGCAGAATATGGGAAGGTGGAAGTGTCAACTCTCAACACTTACATTAGTCCGAAGAACTCATGCACTTATTATCGGTAACTCTCAATCTAATAAGGAGGTTCACAAAGAGACAAGTACCCCGAGGAGGAGTATATGGGGGTTTGGTTATCCTTGCGCATCCTCGACTCATGGTACGTGAGTGTACTCTAATATTCGACCCCTCAGAAGAGTAGTGATCCATCTAGTAGCTAGAGTTCTCAACTAGTTTTGTAGGTTTTGAAAATACACACGAATTGCCCAAAATACGACACCTATCACTAATAGGCTATAGCTCTTGAGACCAAAAGTTCAAACATTACTCACATCAATACTTCAAAACTATTGCAAGCTACTACTAAAATTAAATAGCAACCTCAATTACCTACTTTCAAGACAAAACACAACTCAGTGCAACAACCAACTCTCTTAACAAGATAAACATGAAAACTAAAAAGAGTTCCAGCAACAAACTAAACAAAAGCCAAGGCTCTTGCTAAAGACAAACTAAGACTAAAACTAAACAAGGCAGTAGCTATGAAAAGATAAAGAACACACAACAGCAAAAAGATAGGCTTGAAGAATCCTATGATGTGTTCTCTCCCACACAAAGTAAGAAAGGATCTAACTTGTTATGAACAGCAAGCAAAGCTAAAGAAACTAAAAATAAAACCTAAGAGCGAGACGCTCCAAGCATAGCACATAACGCATGAAGTGATAAAAATATAGTGAGACGAAGGACGAACTGATGATTGTTGATGGATAAGGGGATGCACGGGGTCATCCCCAAGCTTAGACACTTGAGTCTCCTTGAATATTTATTGGGGATGCATGGGGGCATCCCCAAGATTGAGCGCTTGACACTCCTGGATCTTCTTTCATCATCTTCCATCGCACACTTGAAAACTCCCTTCATACATAACTCATCATAAGCTGATTAGAGAGGTTAGTACCCTTAATAAATAATTTTTCTCCACTGGATATAAAGATATTCTTGAAGAGCTACTTTTTCTCAAGAGTGCCAAAAAGTTTTTTCAAAGAAAAAGCAAGCTTAAGGTTTGCAAAAGTAAGGAGAGACAAAACGTGGCAGAATCTGTGAAAACAGAACAGCAGATAGTAAATAATTTTTTAGGGGTACTTCTGCAACTCAAATCAAAAAACTCAGAACATACGGAAGTTCCGTAATTGTATAGAGCATACTGTGTAAATATTTCAGCTCAAAAAGATGAACTGGGATTTTTCTGGAGTTTTTCTGGTCACGAGGACAGAATCTGTTTTCTGGACAGCATGTCACAACTTTTACTTCCCTTGCCGTAAGAGGCTATAACTTGGCACAAAGCTGAAAAATAAAGATATGATGTTGCTACAGAAGTAACAATCATCAAGACACAACAAAAGCAAAAAGAAAAACCTAAATTCGTTGCGGGCTGCCTCCCGAAAGCGCTTCTTTAAAGCCATTAGCTAGGCTTAATGCAAAAGATCAAGTTGTATCAATCGAATCATTATCAAGATCATAAAAAAGCTCTTCAATTGTACAACTAGTATTAAGAGGTCTTTCAAATAAAGGCCTAATGAAGATACTTCTAGGGAGAAAACCAAAAGGCGGAAAATCAATGGAAGATTCATTTATAAAATTATCAAAGAGAGGTATTTCTTCCAAAGTTTTCACGGTTTCAACTTCTTTGGCAATAGGTGGCTTATTTTTAGGTCGGGGAACCTTAGGGACATAATTGAACTTAGGTTCCCTTCTTGCCGAGGTCTCAACCTTTTTTGGTTTGATTGAGAAGAAAGTAGTTCCTAAAGTATTAATGATTTCCTCAATCTTATCTATCCTAGAAAGATCCGTATCACGGGATTTGATGACCTCCAAAGTTTTAATAATTTTAAGCATGGAGCTATCAAGCCTATTCAAATTCCCTTGAATCTTGCGATCAACTCATTTATTCTAGTTATACTTGGTACTTCTAACTCTATCTTTTCAAGTTTCTTCATAATGTGAGATAGAGTTGTATCTTCTTGTACGCTAGGAATAGGGAGATTTCCAACAAGATTTTAAATAATATTAAGAGACTCCCAAGTCGGGGCTTCTAGAAAATTCCCATTGATAGCAGTGTCTAATATGAACCTATTCCAAGGAGTAATCCCAACATAAAAATTTCTAAGCAGGATAGTAGTGGATTGCTTCTTCGTGGATTTTCTATGAGAATCATTAATTCTATACCAAGCATCTTTTAAACTTTCTCCACCTTTTTGTTTAAAGGTGAGAATCTCTGTCTCAACAAAGGCAGAAGGACCAGACATAATGACAGCTAGCAAGATAAATAATTTTTTTGTAAATTTTGATAAAAGACACAAAGATAAAAAACTGAAAGATAAACTAACAAGACTAAAAAAACAAAGGTAAAGGGTAGTGTGCAACTCCCCTATCTTAGCACTTGGAGTCCCCGGCAACGGCGCCAGAAATACTCTTGCTTGATGGCTTTTCGCCCCTTCGTTGGTTTCCCCAAGTGAAAGGTTTGAGATGTAGTGCAGCAGCAGTTTTCCCTCGGTGAAGATACCAAGGTTTGTCTCCAGCAGGACTCCAGAGATGATAAGTAGGTGTCAGCGGCGCAACTGACGCGGACCTGCACATAGACACAGATAACTTTGTTCCCAACGAAGTTCAGAGAGGTTGTCAATCTCTCCGGTCTTGTTGTTTACAAAGGATAAAACGCAAGGGATAATGATAGCAAATAAAAGCAGTAAAGTAAATGTATCCTGGAAACAGTGATAAGGATATGGACCGGGATACGTGATGTTCGCTAGTGATGTCTCTCTCCCAAAAGACGATAAAATTTCTATGCGAGGTAAACAAATTACAGAAAGCCAATTGGAAGGATTATGAATGCACTGCAATGCTAACTATGCTACAAAAGAAAGGAAGAGGTTCAAAAGCACGGGCAGTACGCCAAAAAAAGTAGACCGAAATCCATCTGCATCTACTACTAATCATCCACCTTGAGATAACTATCCAGAACATCTCGCTGGTATTAAGTTGCGAGCCCCACCCAAAGTGTAAACCCAAAGCAACAGACAACTGCATTAAAAAGAACTCTGCGTAAAGTAAACAATCCTTGTAACCGCGGTTACAAGCACCGTTGTTTTCCCCCTTGTGGCAACAACATATCCCCTAGACTCATGTTTCTGTCACTCAAGCGTGTCATCGGGGGGCATGAACCCACAATCTAGCACAACGTTCCCTCTTGGAGTCACTACCTACTACTTGGCCAAAGCAATAAACAACAACGGAGAACATGCAAGAATTACTTAGGAACAAAAATATAAGAGATAAAAACCAAATATATTACTCTATCACAATCTGAACATAATCTCATAATCCATCAAATCCTATCAAACTCAACATAGCAACAGTAGAAATATTACAAAGGTGCCTCGATCATCTAGGGCAGCTCACGAGGTCTAAACAATGAAGATCAAAGAGGGGAGGAGAACATCACATAGCTACTGATCACGGACCCATGGTCCAAGGAAAACTACTCACGAGACATCCGGGGAGCATCCACGGTGGAGAGGAGACTCCCGGAGGTCAATCCTCCCTCCGGCAGGGTGCCGGGAAGAGGTCTTCTGGTGCTCCCGATCTTGGAAGCGCGGCGGCGGCGGAACAGAGGCGAGTTCGCGGAATAGGGTTCTGCTCCTGGAGTTTTCCCGTGACGGGGGATAAATAGGCGAAGGGGGGCAGCCAGAGGTGGACCAGGGGCCCCAGGCGCCCCCCTGGCACGGCCAGGGGTGGGCCCGCGCCGGGTGGCCGCCTGGGCCCCCAGCCTCCCCTATGGCCCCTCCCGGGCTCTTCTCGAAGCTTCCGTCACGCTGATTTTTTATCTGAATTTTCCCGAATTTTTCTGGCACTTTTTATATGGGAGAAAACTGAAATAGAAAAACAGCAGAAAACAGGAACTGGCACTGGGGTGCACTGAGTTAATAGGTTAGTCCAAATATGATCAAAAGTGTATGAAAGTGTATCTAGATCATAGCAATATCACACAAAACATGCGTGGAGCAAGCAGAAATTATATATACATTTTGGACGTATCACCAAGCTCGTACGGTCTGCCCCACCAACAATGACGGCTAGAACCGAGACTTAGACTGTGCCTCGCAATGTTATGAGCCTCGTAGTTTTGAGACAAAAACTAGTAAGCTTGCACGTGCAACACACGTTTTTATCAAACATTACAGTCATTTAATTTGGTTTATGGTGTGACACAATATATCTCGATGTTCAAATAGTAAACTTGCACACACATTGCATATATCAACAAATATAAACTTTGTTAAACATTATAAACACAAAAGTTTGAATTGTTGCATGTCACGGAACAATATAGCTCCTTGTTTAAATGCCATAAATTTTAATGTTTGCTGACACAAATTAAATAGTCTTAATACAAATGCACTTTTTGTCTTTGCACCAAATGAAGGCCAGGATACATTACACACTTACATCTACATGATGAGAGTGTAATGTAAATTCATTCACCAAAAGGATTTCTAAGAACATTTGATACATTAACACCCTTGTCTCAAATTTTAGACAAACTTCCATCATAATGGGCGCTCGCAGTTGTGGAAGTTTCCAATTGTTAACCCATGAAACTTCAATACTATGTTTCTTTCCCTATGATGCAACAAACAAAAGAGGAAATGATAGTTTCCTATTTTTTTTATTTTACTGGTCAGTGGCATGCGCTCCTGAACGCCATTTGGGATTTTTGTACCATCATTCCGTTCTCTAGAGGTACCTCTAGAATATCATAATCAACACCGTTATAATTGAGTGTGAGGCAAACATACATACCCATGATACAAGTTTGGGAACCAATACCGTGTGAACCATTTTGATTGAAATGTGAACTGAAGCAAGAAAACAATCGGGTAATTATGTACCATATAGAATATGTGATACATGTGGCCCATTTTGCCATGGCTTATTCATGTCACTATTGTTTGCATATAAGTTAAGACTGATTCAAGAAGTTCCATTGTTTGAAAGAAAATAATACAATCCCTTGTAAATGGAAAATTACAACAATGCCCAAGATAACACATCTCGCTCAACCACGTGAGGAGAGGGCGTGTGGAGGGCCACATATCTAGCGATCACTGGGAGAGACGACCCACTCGACTCCACTCCACCTCGAAGCTTTGCTTCCGCCGATCACCATAGAGCAGGACCCGTAGCCAAACACTGATGAAGAGGATGAAGGCCGGTGAACTGCAAGAGGACAAAGATAACTTTGTCTAGCAGCCTATCAACACAGAGGATTAAGATCTCGCTAACGCCAATGATTCGATAGAACAACACACGTTAGAGAGAAAGAAGCCCCTTCAACGGGCGGTGTCCTCCCTATGGAAAATGAACCAACATCGAAGACATGCATGTCGAGAAACTGCATCCAAAGACCACATTGTTGGCCTCCACTTAAGGAGGTTTATATGGATGGATTCCTTAGAGCACAAACTTAAGCAAGGGATATGAAAGGGGATTCGATCCAGTGGATCCAGATGCAGGCCTTCATTGATATCTTAACATCACAACCGGAAGAGGAGAAAAAGTCTTACGAGAACTGGAAATAAAGAGAGGTTATCTAAGAGGGCACCTCCAAGACTAATCGAGCATAATCTGCTGACGAGGAAGATCACGCCGGCGACCATGATGTGGACGACCACAAGAGGAACTCGACAGTGCCTCCATCCCACGGAGGAACACCGAAACCTAGCCATAAAGGACACAGAGAAACCTATTACTAATGCACAATGGGAGCGGGGACCCCCGTACAAACCAGTCTTCTTAAACAACAAAGTGTCTTCACCAATAGGTCAGTATTCCTATGAATTCCAACCAAAGAACCATTGGGAAATATTTTAGTAGCTTGACGAATGACTGCTAGTAATATCTCATCTTCGGAGGAAGATTAAGAACATATAATGGAACATTTGTTCCCTAAACCAAATTGAATTAGTAAATACATGTGAATTTGATCATCAAAAACTACACCTAAGACACACCGGCAATTGTACCAACTTGGTTAGCCTAGCCCCCCTCCCCCCTCCCCCCCAAGTTTCTAGTAGCAAGGGAATACTTGAATCCACTGATAATGGTTTTAGCTTTAATGGAAAATTGAAAATTAACTTCCTTCCCGTTATCAACACAATGGGCTTAACAAAAAAAACAGTTAACAATTATATGTATTGAGAAACAGACACAGAGCATGGTCAATTAAACAAGGGAGATACCTTCTAAACATATGATGTCGCATCCCTTGTCAACTTCATGAAAAGATGATTTTACCAGAAAGAACAACATAATTAAGTTTCCAGTCGAAGAAAAAGAAGATATAAACACACTCAAATTTGCTAGTATATTGCAACAGACCATTCTAAACAGTCCTGCAAGCAATGGACCTACAAGGTCGAGATTTTTGTTTACGTAATGATCTCTGTCATCTTCAGCTCTTGGACCAAGAGCGCACATCAAAAAATAGTGAATAATATACCTAAATAATGAGGTAGAAAATTAGCTTACCTGCTTCCTAAGAACATTTACAGTCGAGCTCCTCGTACCCTCCCTATATGACCGGGCGGACGGCCAGGTCTCTGACCAGAGCCGTCCGCGGGCGTATGAGGGCCCGGATTTGATGTTCGCGGTTGTATATGCTCGAACAAACTGTAGCATATAATGCAAACTTGTTGATTGACAAGAGACTAATGTGCAGTATGGAACACATACACAAAGTAGTATACTTTTTAAAATTCGCAGAATTCACCTACACCAACATGGGGCAATATTTCCTTTTGAAGTATCTCTTTGGCATACATAAGAAGTTCAAGACGTGAGTACTAAAAATACAATTTACTCTTGTAGCAAATGTAGGGACATACTTTATTCTTTTTTCTCGAGTTACACCGTCTGTAGCACCATGATTTCCAATGTAGTTCAGAGCAACCTACAGGCTGCAGATTTGTCAAAGCTTTATACATGAAATGATATGAACATAGCAACTTATATAGCTATATCAAGTTCAACCAAAGCACAATTTAAGAAGTGCCCCAGTAAGAAATAACAATTTAGTTTCATGACATAAACTCAAGCAATGAAGAACAATCATAACATATGTGCTCCAGTGTATCTTTGTGAGAAACAATTGACAGTGCAAAAATGTAGTTCTATAATTTTCTAAACACTGAAATACTTCACGCATGTTGTTTCTTATTGTCGCTAAATATTTTTCATCCTTTGTTGTCTTATCAATAACTAAAGTTTCCCACTCAAAGTATGTGAAACTCACATTCACAGGCTCAAAACCAATCTCTCAAGCCTGAACAAAAATATGGTGCATGGAACCAAGAATGCATAAACTTCTGCGTTCTGAGACTTTTATTAGGTTAGTATACACTGCAAACACATATACATATGCTATTCCTTGGAATTGTCTCTCAGCTGTCAGTTCTGAACAAACAAACAAACACTATTAGATAGGATATGTAATTTTATTAGGAGGCATGAAGTAATTTCCACGTATACCCTTTTCTCCATAAAAATGTGAGACATAAAGAACATGTGAGGGATGTGATACTTACATCAATCTAATCTGATGACACTCCACCCACTTCCGCGTTCTTAGTGCGATAGTAACCTGTGATTCTCTCAAACAAGATTAATCAGATAAGGTTTGTACAATCAAGATTAATGAAATGTAGCCATATATACTTTTCGTTCTAATATCACAAACACATGATAAACTACAAAATAGTAAGACCTTGGTTAGTGAGGAATGGACATAAAGTTATGTTATAAGTATGCATTAGATTTACACCAAACGGTTACTGGATAGAACAAAAAACACAAAATTAAGTGAATAGACATGGAAAAAAAACATTGCTTAAAAATTTTGTGACTGAATTACATGCTCAGAGTAGTTACTTGGATCCATGGAATTTTTTTGCCTACAGTTTATACTATAGTTATCAATATAAACGAACACAACTGCCATAGCACTATTAGTCTATTATGGACAATTTTATGGTTCAACCAAAATCCGTAGTCATGTGCCAATTTTTGCAAGGAAAATTTTTGCGAACAATTCATACTATACTAAACAATATGAACTAACACAAGTGGTGCAACAGCCAGGCAGCGCCGAGGCAGACAGTAGCTAGCACGGCTAGCCGGCGACCCAGGCAACAAGAACACCCGGCCGTACATATGTTGTGCATAAGTAATTTCCTTTACCTATCCTAGTTGCACTTCACAACATTTTCTTAAGTTCACATTAGTATTTCTCTATAGGCTATAGAAATCTGAAACTTGCAGTTAGCCTGACTGAATCCGCTAGGAGCAATTTGGTAGCATAAATTATGAATTTTCAGTGATAGACACAAAATCATACCAGATACATAGGGATTGAAAATATCCAAACGGAACTGATCTCATGAGATATGCAAAAGAAAATTACGGAGCCTAGAGATGTTATGAAGCACTCACCTCCTCTATGACAAGGAATGGCGTCTGTGAGCAAATCTTACATTCTTAAGAAGTTGCTCCCCACTACTTCTAATTCTCTCAACATGCACACACTCCACCTCATCATGCATGCCACATCATCCTCCATTAGCATATTTCTCTCAACATGCAAGCATGCCACCTCATCATCCAACATGCATGAAAAGGACCCAACTCAATATGCCACTATGCATAATAAAAACCCACATGCAAAATGCATGCATATGAATTTTTATTTTATTACGATATTTATATTAAATCCGTATATTAGTTTGAAAGTTATTGTTTCAAATATACATGCTTCGTTTAACCAAACAATTTTACTGAAATATTTTGCAAAAAAGTTCCGCAACAACGTGCGGGGCATCATCTAGTTGAATATATGAAGCAGACACCTAAATTGGTTGTAGAAACTTGGGGGACGACGATCCGTTGTGCTGCTGAAGCCATCATGTGAGTCACCTATATGATTGTCTCCACTGCTTCTCCCAGATCTGGTGAGAGGGGGAGGGAGGCCGCTGGTGGGGTGGGGTTAGGGGGTGGTGATGGGGCGGCGGGATGGGGTGGAGGGGAGGGGGTGGTGATGGGGCGGCGGGGAGGGGTCTTCGCGGGACGGCAGCTGGGTCAGGGCGTGGAGGATTAGACAGTGACCGGATTAGTTAACGAAAGGGTACGTTTTGCGGAAGTGAAATTGTGTTGTGCTCTCTTTAAACATGGGTTAGAGCTGGTTCGTTGGATATGAGACAATGGATGGACAAGATTATTTGGATCAGCACCTCTAGTGCTTTTTGTATTAGTAGTAGAAGTAGTAGATTTTTTTAGGGGTTTATGCAACTTTATTGACCAATAACCAACGGGATACATGTCTGATCATGGGGATGGACTAACCATGTATGTCGACCCAATGATAGACTAACATCAAATTGGCCTAATAAAGAAGCTTCAAAAGAAGACGATCTACTTTCAGAAATAAAAGAGCAAGAATTAAAACTATCTAAACGACCATGAATCTCTTTGATAATTGCAGCTTGATTGCCTCCACCTTTCTCCTTGATCTCCTTGATTGATCTCTTGTTGTCACATGAAATAACCACGTCTTGAATCAGCAAGTCGGCTGCAAGGGCTAAACCCTCTCTACAGGCTATGGTGTCCAAGGAATACCCATCACGGATTCCTTCAAGGACCAAGGAAGAAGACCTCATATACCTTCCTTAGTCATCTCTACAAACCGCCGCCACAGCGCTGACTCCATTCTCTTCCAACTTCTACCCGGCCACTATCTTGTAGTGCCCTCTCGGTGGAGGGACCCAGGATGCAAGCCGCACCCAATCAGAACTATCAGGGACTCGGCTGGTTCTAGCGGCAGGAATAGGTTTCTTCAAGACTTTCAGTTCTCTGATAAAATGCTTGATGAAGAGATGAGTTGCCATGGGAGCTTGTATGATTGATTCGTGAATGATCTTTCTTCTCCCTGACCATATTGCCCAAAGAGTAACAACCGCCTCAGTAAACTGGTCCCGAGAGGTCGCCTCATGAACATGGAAAATCCAATGGCGAGCACTGGGTTCTTTAATATCACTCATAATTTCAACAAGGTTCGAGTCTGCAAGAGCCCAAACACAGCGAGAAGCCGAGCACTCCAAAAGAGAATGTACCCAAGAGTCCATGTTGCCACATAAGACATAACGGACAGTTGTCCGTCGTAGACATGTTCCTGTGCATACGGACGTCCTCGGTTGCAAGATATTGCTTACCAAGTCTCCATAGAAACGTTTTGATCTTTCCAGGAACCTTGATGCTCCACAAATTTTTCCATCCAGTTTATTCCATCTCGGTTCTTGAGGGACCAGACCTGCCCTCAAGAGCGTCATCTCTTTCCTTTCTCAACCGGACCAACATGTTATATGCTGATCTAACCATGAATCTTCCATTACTTTCAAAATTCCAGCTCCAGAAATCTGCTACAGGAGCGGTACAGAGGGGTATACCCATTATCGCATGTGTGTCCACAGGCAAGAAAGTACCCTGGAGCTTCACTGAGTCCCATGTGGCCGAAGCAGGGACGATCAATTCTGAAACCAGGCTTGGTTTTTGGGGAGACAAGCAAGCCAAAGGTTTCATTCCCGAGCTCCTAGGAATCCAATTCTCCTTCCAAATTTTAGTGCTTTTCCCATCTCCAATCCGTTTTATCAGGCCATGTGCTAAAGCTTCCTTTCCTTCCATCAAGGATCGCCAAATCTGTGAAGGTGGTTTGGACCCCAGTCCTGCATCCATAACCGAGGTATCTGGGTAGTATAATGCTTTCAGAAATTTAGCACAGAACGAGTCAGGTATTGTGAGCAACCTCCACACCTGTCTGGCTAAAAGAGCTAAATTAAATATCTCCATATCCTTGAAGCCTAGTCCCCCATCACGCTTGGGCTGGCACATAGCTTGCCAGGACACCCAATGTGGTTTCCTTTTTCCAGCTTTACTGCCCCAGAAGGACGCTCCATGCCATATGTTTCATTCCCTATTATCTTTTTGAGAAAATCGGTTGTTGTCATCAATACACCAAAAAGGGGGAGATTGATAGGGCATATTTCCCCATGATTGGTTTTAGTGATTGATGACAACACATTTGCGGTTTAACCGTGTGCCTTGAGTATTTCAGATAACTTAAGCCATGGCACAAGACGGTTATCATCCCCTCGATTGATGGAACGTGAAGACGGAGTTTCCCTCTCGGATTCTTTTTTTTTTGGTGGTTGAGTCGTAGGAAATTCGTACTATTAAGAGGGGATCCGCGGTGATATGATGGGTGGAATCATCACACTACACTTTTCTCTGCACCCACATATCTTCTTGGCGCCTTCGGAGGAGTCAGTATAGGAGGCCATTCCAGCCTGGGTCTGCTGGGGCGGTAGTACCGCACCCACTGCGGTAGTACCACGGTACGGTAGTACGGCAGTCTAGTGCCGCAACCACTACCGCAAGCGTACTGACTGAGCGGACTACCGCGCTACGGTAGTACGGCGGTCTAGTATCGTAACCACTACCGCAAGCGTACTGACCGAACGGTAGTGGGCACGGCACTAAGCTGCGGTACTACGGCAGCGCGGTAGTACGGCAGGCTAGTACCGTAACCACTACCGCAAGCGTACTGACTAAGCGGTAGTGGGCACGGCACTAGGCTACGGTACTACGGCAGCGCGGTAGTACCGCACCCACTGTGGTAATACCGCGCCACGGTAATACCGCTCTAAGAGCGGTAGTACCGTGGTTGGTGGGGGCCCAACGGCTGTTTAATGCGCCCCCTATAAAAGGGGGTCTTCTTCTCCAAGGAGACTCACCTCATTTTATTGCTGCTCCTCCATTGAAACTTGTTCTTGCCCGATCTCCCTTCTTAGCCATCAAAACTTGTTGATTCTCTAGGGTTTGGAAGAGGAGGCCCCGATCTACACTTCCACCAAAGGATATTTGATCCCCCCCCATTATTCCCTTGTGGATCTTGTTACCCTTGGGTGCGTTGGTGCCCTAGACGGAAGAGGTCACCTCGGAGCCACATTCCATTGTGGTGAAGCTCCGTGGTTTGTTGGGAGCCTCCAATTAAGTTGTGGAGATTGCCCCAACCTTGTATTGTAAAGGTTCGGTTGCCACCTTCAAGGCCACCGCGTAGTGGTTCACGGCATCTTGCATTGGTAAGAGCGTGAGGAGAATAGGGTGGCCCTCGTTGGCCTTCGTGTGAGAATTTTGCTCCACACCCTCTCCAAACGGAGACGTACTTCTCGAGAGAGAAGGAACTCCGGTAACATATCCTTGTCTCCGCGTTCCCTCTACTTTTACTTTGCAAGTTACTTTTCATTGCTTATATCTTGCTTGATTTCTTGTTGTAGTTGTTAAGTTGTCATATAGGATCTCACCTATTTGCATATCTAGACAACTTACTTTTCTTGTTGAGCCTAAACTTATTAAGAAGTCATAAAAATTGTTAGTCGCCTATTCACCCCCCCCCCTCTAGTCGACATTCCGATCCTTTCAATTGGTATCAAAGCCTCGTCTCTTATTAAGGGCTTTACCGCCTTAAGAGGATGGCGACGGAGGGGAAAGACAAAAACGTTGAGTTGGTAGGTACTTCGGCCAATCCCTCCTTGGGGGAAAGTCCAAGTACCGCGGGACTCACGAACACGTCTTTGAGGGATGACACAACCACCGTTTCTAGACATGAGTATAATGATGGCATGTCTGCCATAAAAGCTCAAATGAATGAAATGATCCAATTGCTTAGAGCTCTCATGTCTAAGGCTCCCGAGGGGGGCAACGCCGTCATCACACCCAACACTCAAACGTTGGGAGGAGGAGAGTCGGTCTCTCAATTTCGTGATGATGGTAGGAATGGCAACCCTTTCATTCCCCTTCATGGGAATGGAGCGGGTGTCAATTCCGCGGTTGCCCCTCCCCCGAGCTATCACCCTTTACCTCTACCCGAGCCTCATTTTGCACATGCAGGACCAACACCTATCCTTAACAAAGATGAGTATCCTATATGGGCATACCGTATGAAGAGGCACTTGAAGGGGTCATCGGAGGAATTGTGGCGAATTATCCAAGAAGGCTTTCATCCATATGATCGCCACAACATGACTCCAAGAGAATACCGTGACAACTCCATCAACAGTCATGCTCTAGTTGTCATTGGGAATGGTTTGAAGCCCGAGCAAGAAAATCTTGTCAGAAAGTGTGAAACGGCCAAGGAGTGTTGGGATCTTCTTGAAAGGACACTCATGGGAAGTGCAAGTATTAGAAGCTCCAAATTTGACAAGGTCCAAGACCAAGCCGATAACTTTGTCAGAAATGAAGGAGAGTCTTCCGAGGATGTTCATCGAAGGTTGGTTGCTCTTGCCAATGATATGACGGATCATGGAAGCAAGGACACCGATGATGATTGGGTCAAAAGGAAGTTCATCTCGGCTATGCTTCTCTATAAGGAGCATCTCACTCAAGTCATTCGTCAAAGACCGGATTTCCGTGACTTGACTTCCAACCAAGTCTTGGATGAATTTGTGGCCATGGAGATTTTGAATGACACGGCCAAGACGAAGATAACACGCCATGGAGGTCCTAAGATGCAATCCCTCGCCTTGAAGGCAAAGGAAGTTCATTTTGAGGAATATGTTTATGAAGAGGATGTCGGTCCGGAAGACACCAAGTATGCTTACAATGAGCACATGGCTCCTGCATCAAGACAATTTTGGAGCAATAAGAAGAACTTCAAGTCCAACAAAGTAGCTTCAAGCCCAAGGGACAAAGAATAAGAACTTGCTTCAATTGTGGAAATGTGAGTCATTTCGTTGCGGATTGTCCATATGAGAAGAGAGAAGATCATGGTGGCAAGATCATCCGGAAGGACAAGTCCAAGTCACCGTTGAACAAGAATTTTGTGAAGAAGAAGCCACAACGTGTGTTGGTGGCTCATGAAGAATACTTCTCCGATGATGAGGATGATGAAGAAGGTGGTGAGATTGTGGCAACCGCCACCGTCGCCATCGCCATGGAGTCTCCCTCATCGTCTTCGCTCTTCAACTCCCCCAACGAAAATCCTCACATCATCCACAAGTGTCTCATGGCGAAGACCACTTCGGTAACTCCTCCCCTTAAACCATTTACTCCCACTAACCCATCTTTGTTGGATTGTGTGGAGGATAATGAGGATCCCAAGGTTCAAGAAGGAAATGAGTTTGAGCTTTTCATGAGCAAACTCAAAGGTGAGGCCAAGAGACACTTTGTGGCTCTCTTGGAGCAATTAGGTGGAGCTCATGCCCACATTGAGGAACTTGAGGAGTCCATCACCGAGTTGCAAGGTCATAGTCGAGACTATGCGGATGAGATAGGAGAGCTATCTCAATCTCTTGAAGAAGAGCGTGAGCTTAAGTTGTCTCTCGAGGAGACATATGCTAGTGATACCTCTAAGCTCAAAGTTGATCTTAAACATGATAATGCCATTGCTTGTGACCTAAAGACTAAAAATGATGAACTTGTGGAGGCTCATGAGAGACTTCTTGTGGATCATGAGAAAGTTGAAAAGGACCACAAGTCCTTAAAACACGAACTCATGGTTCTCAAGAAAGCACATGAGGAAACCTCCATTAAACTCACTAAAGAGATTAATACTTTTTCTCCTATTCTTATGATAGAGAAACCTAGTTCCACTAATCCTTGTTGTGAGCATATCCCTCTTATTGAGGAAAAACGCTAGGTTGAAGGCACAACTAGAGAAGGGACTTGTTTCTTGCATCCAAGGAGAAAAGAATCTCAATGATCTCTTGAGTTCCCAAAAGGAGGTGATTGTCAAGGAAGGCATTGGGTTTGGTGCTAGTTCATCCAAAAAGAAGAACAAGAAAAGGAAGAATAAGAAGAAGAAAGGAAAAGCTCCTCCTCCCACAAAAGATGTAGCATTCGTGAAGGAAGGGGAGAAGCCTCAAGAGAAAGTGGCAAAGGTCAATGAGGGTGGTGTTGCCAAAAGGGGTGATGCCATCCCCAATGACTTTGTCGGACCAACTAATCCTTCTTATGCTCTTTGTTGCACTAACGATGGGAATGTCTATGCCAAATTTATTGGTTCTTATGATGAATATATTGCTTGGTCTATTTGGGTCCCTAAGACCCTTGTTACTAACGCAAGAGGACCCATTCGTGAATGGGTACCTAAAACCAAGCATTGATTCCATGTAGGTTGCGGCTTCCGGTGGTGGCTCATGGATACTTGATAGAGGGGCTACAAGTCATATGACCGGAAGCAAGGACATGTTGGTGGACATTGACTATGGACCATCTCGAACCACCCGTGTCCAATTTGGTGATGCAAACACGTCTAAGGTATTGGGTCTCGGTAAAGTAATAATTTGTCCGGACTCGTCCATTGAGAAAGTATTACTCGTTGAGACTTGTGCCTTTAATTTACTCTCCGTTCGTCAACTTGATATGATGGGTCTTTGTACCTTCTTTGATAAAGACATGGTCACCTTGATGTGGAGAAAAACTCTTAAAGTAGCCTTTGTTGGACACGTGGAGGACGGTATGTATGTGGTGGACTTCTCCAAAGTTCCCACCAAAACCGCCATGTGTCTAATGGCTAAAGTTGATGTGGGATGGCTTTGGCACCACCGACTAGCCCATGTCAATATGAGATCTTTGCAAACCCTCCTCAACGGTGATCATGTTGTGGGACTAACAAATGTTAGTTTTGCCAAAGATCGTGCTTGTAGGGCTTGTATTGAAGGAAAGCTTCACGAGAAGAAACATCCCGTCAAGAATATCATCTCCACCAAGAGGCCGTTGGAGCTCCTTCACATGGATCTCTTCGGGCCTCCATCCTATGATAGTCTTGGCGGAAGGAAGTATTGTTTGGTGATTGTGGATGACTATTCAAGATACACATGGGTTTATTTCTTCAAGAGGAAGAGTGAGACTCAACAAACCATCATCGAGTTTGCCAATGAAGCTCAACGTCAACATAACTCAAAGATATTGGCTATTAGAAGTGACAACGGCACCGAGTTCAAGAACTATACCTTGGATGAATTTCTTGGTGATGAGGGGATCAAACATCAATATTCCGCTGCTTATACCCCTCAACAAAATGGTTTTGCAGAGAGAAAGAATCGCACTTTAATTGATGCGGCAAGGACAATGATGGCGGAGTTCAAAAGTCCCTACAACTTTTGGGCGGAAGCCATCAACACCGCTTGTCATGCTACCAATCGTCTTTATCTCCGCAAGATCTTGAACAAGACTCCATATGAAATCCTTACCGAGAAGAAGCCCAACATCAAGTACTTTCGGGTCTTCGGGTGTAAGTGTTTCATTCTTAAAAAGGGTGCACGTTTGTCTAAGTTTGAGTCTAAGGCAATTGAGGGCATATTTGTTGGGTATGCTTCAAACTCTCACGCGTATAGAGTCTACAACAAGTCTTCCGGGCTTGTTGAAGAATCTAGCAACGTGGAGTTTGACGAACATAATGGCTCCCAAGTGGGGCAAAGTGATCTTAATGATGTAGGTGATGAAATTCCTTCGGAAGCCATAAGAAGAATGGGTGTGGGATTTTTCCTACCCATTGAGGAACCCCTTGTGGCGGAAGGAGAAGGACAATGCTCTACTCAAGTGGAGCCATCACCTCCTCAAGATCAACAAGCCAACCAAGAACAAGATGAAGGTCCTCTCGTTACCGAACAAGATCAAGGTCAAGATCACATCAATGTTGAGGGTGTCGCACCCAATGATGACCAAGATCAAGTTCAAGGACAAGGACAAACTCAAGATGTTGACCAAGTCCTTGTTGATGCTCCCTCTTCCGAAGATGTTCCTCTCGAGCCATCTCAAGAGGCCATGGAGGAAGAAAGAGCACGTCGAGCACTCAAGATTGCATCCCGGTTAAAGTCTCAAGATCTCTCGGTGGATCAAGTGCTCGGAAGCATCAAGAAAGGGGTAACAACTCGTAGTCAATTGAGAAACTTTTGTGCCCATAATGCGTTTGTTTCTTGTGTTGAACCCCAAAAGGTTTTTGAGGCGCTTGAAGACCCGGATTGGCTTGAGGCCATGCATGATGAGCTCAACAACTTCAAGCGCAACAAGGTGTGGTCATTAGTGGAGAGACCCAAAGGTGATCATAATGTTATTGGGACCAAGTGGATCTTCAAGAACAAGCAAGATGCTCATGGTGTTGTCATAAGGAACAAGGCAAGGTTGGTGGCACAAGGTTTTTCCCAAGTCGAAGGTATTGACTACGGTGAAAGTTTTGCCCCCGTGGCTCGCCTTGAGTCCATTCGTATAGCTATTGCTTATGCTTCTCATCATAACATCAAGCTATATCAAATGGATGTGAACTTTTCTTAATGGTCCCATTAATGAGTTGGTATATGTCAAGCAACCCCCCGGGTTCGAGGACCCCAATTTCCCTAATCATGTCTATAAACTCGACAAGGCGCTCTATGGCCTAAAACAAGCCCCAAGAGCTTGGTATGATCACCTTACCGAGTTCTTAGTCAATTATGGGTTTCAAATTGGGCAAATCGATCCCAATCTTTTTACTAAGAGGGTTGGTGGGCAATTGTTCATATGCCAACTATATGTTGATGACATTATCTTTGGTTCGGTTAACCAATCTTTTAATGAAGAATTTGCTAAGCTAATGACCGACAAGTTTGAGATGTCCATGATGGGAGAGTTGGAGTTCTTCCTCGGCTTTGAAGTGAAGCAATTATCTAGGGGAACCTTCATCAACCAAGCCAAATACACTCAAGACATGCTCAAGAGGTTCAAGTATGATGGTCTTAAAGGATCCAAGACCCCCATGCCACTCAAGTGTCAACTTGACCTCGACCCAAACGACAAAGAGGTAGACCAAAGGGAGTATCGTTCCATGATCGGTTCCTTGCTTTACCTTTGTGCATCTAGGCCGGATATCATGTTGAGTGTGGGTATGTGTGCAAGATTTCAAGCCGCACCAAAGAAGAGCCACGTGGTGTCTGTCAAGAGAATCTTTCGATATTTGGTTCATACCCCAAACTTTGGCTTGTGGTATCCTAAGGGCTCAAGCTTCAATCTCATTGGATACACGGATTCGGATTGGGCGGGAGACAAAGTGGAGAGGAAGTCCACTTCCGGAGGATGTCAAATCCTTGGTAGGTCTTTGGTGAGTTGGTCATCCAAGAAGAAAAATTGTGTATCTCTCTCAACTACCGAAGCCGAGTATATTGCTGCCGCAAGTTGTTGTGCTCAATTATTGTGGATGAGGCAAACTTTAAAGGATTACGGTGTCACTTGTGACAAAGTGCCTCTATTATGTGTCAATGAAAGTGCTATCAAGATTGCCTACAACCCCGTTCAACATAGCAAGACGAAGCATATTGAAATTCGACATCATTTCATTCGAGACCATGTGAAGCGGGGTGATATTGATCTTTCATATGTGGGCACCGGAGATCAACTTGCGGATATTTTCACCAAGCCTTTGGATGAAGCAAGATTCCGAGAGTTAAGGCATGAGCTAAATATCATTGATTCGAGTAATGCGGTTTGAAGACTTGGCACACACACCCCATCTCAACAAGGTATCTAGCTTGGATGTAGGCATGGACATAGGGGGAGTGTTGCTTAATTAATAGGCAACCACTCCACCTATTATGCATAAAGAGAAACAATTCTTTCACTATGGTCACTTTCGGCGGCCTTTCTAGGTCACCCAAGGTGATAACGGTGCTTCAAAGAAGAGCATTGGCCATGAACCCAAGATACATCTTTATGGTGTCATACCAAATAAGCTCAAACATGGTGGCTTCGGCCACCGCCCCTCTCCGTTGGAGACTGTTTGTGTTCTTGTGTCCGTTTTTTTTTTGAGTTTTGCGTTTTGGTCACTTCAAGATTTCTCTCTTGTTCGTGTGCTCCTTGATCATGAAGTGACCCTTCCCAGTCGTGTTTTGTCTTGTCTCCATCCTAAGCCTTTCCCCCCCTTAGCCGTCGCGCAAAAGTCCTCCTTGTTTGCAACCTTGGCTGAGTTTTCTGCTTCCTGCGGTACTACCGCCCGGGGAAGCGGTATTACCACGCCAGCGGTACTACCGCGCCCAGTGCGGTACTACCGCAATCTCGGGGAGAGTCAAAACCGAAGGGGTACGGGAAGTTGTCCCCATACCCCCAGTCAGTTTCCCCTTCTCTCCTCTCTCCAAGCAGCAAGGCTCTCCCGCGGCGCCCTCCCCGGAGTGCCGCATCCGTGCTCCCCCTCCGTGTTCTCCTCCGGTGGGATCGATCCCCACCTCCCCCGTGTGCCATGGATCCCGGTATTGCCCTGTTTCTCCCTCGTGTTGGCTCGTGTTCTTGAGATTTTGTGTTTAGGGAAATGCTTTTAGATCCACTAGGTTTTTGGCTATTCCTAGGCATTTTGAGGACATGGAAGGATTGCTAGATAGGCATAGAGTAGATTTGTCGGTGTGGTTGTGATTTGTGGAGGCACGGTAGTACCAGATCTCAGATCCGTGGTCTCAGCTGTCTGCGCGGTACTACCGCAGTGTTACTGCGGTACTACCGCTCGAGCGGTACTACCGTAGTACCCTACGGTACTACCGTTGAGCGGTAGTACCGCATTAACCACGGTACTACCGTACCTCCAGAACCTGCAACCTGTATCACCTTCTCTGCTCTATTGTTCATCTTCTGGACTTTTGCATCTCATCCTTTTGTTCTTTTTGTGTCTGTCTGTTTTGGGTTTGGTCAGGTAGTGGCTCTCGTTCGCACTTGAAGCGCAAGGCTCCAGTCACTGGCAAAGCACCGTACAGTTCAATGAAGAAGACCGCTCACCGAGAGAAGCCGAAGGTGAAGCCAGTGTTCGAGCTCCCTCTGCCAGAGTACCGGGACTACCGTAGGGTCAATCCCTACAGGCAGCCTCGTGATCCATCCTTGATGAAGTCCAAGTTCTGGAACAAGGAGCAGCGTGATGTCTTCCACATGATCATATCTGATAGGAAGAACAAGTTTGTGCCCAATGTGAAGTCCGTCAGTCCGGCATACATGGAGCAGCATATGGACTACTTTGCTGATGCTCTTGCTCTGGCGGATCAATTTGGACTTCGCCACATCATTTCCTTCAACAAACCTTTTGACGCTGATCTCGTGGCCCAGTTCTTCGCCACCGTCTACTTCCATACTGATGCTGATAGGACCATCACCTGGATGTGTGATGATGATGTTCTCACCTGCAAGTGGAAGGTATTCATGGATCTTCTGCAGGTCCCCTACACCACTGCCGATGAGCCGGTGGGGTTGCGTCCACACACCACTGCCCCTGCTAAGAAGAAGGGTGAGTTGGCCCCCTACCAGACTTCTGTTATCTACTATGATGCGAAGGGCAACGAGAAGCACAAGTTGATGCTCACCCCGTTTCTGGATATTATGCACCGGATTTTCCGGACCTCTCTGTTCCCTCGGGTTGGCGATCTGGACAAGTTCCATAGCTACTTGGTCAACATGATTCTTCTCTTCCAGGAGTACAGGGGGGCGGCGATGACTCTGGATATCTTCTCGATCATGTTTGAGGAGATCTACACTGCAGTTATGGAGCGCAAGGTCCCTATCTATGGGCCTTACCTTCAGTTGTTGTGTGAGAAGGTCTGGAGTGACACTTTTGAGGATCCTCTTCGGCTGGGGCATCTTACCAAGCATGAGGTGGTGCAGCTGCGGATTAAGGCCAACTGGGCTGGTGGTGAGGCTGTTGCTCAAGGTTCCCCAGTTGCTTCTGATGCGGAGATGGCCGATGAGGAGGGTGGAGTTGGTGATGGTGGTGGCAGCGTCCGCCGCACTCGCTCTGGTACGAGCTTTGGTGGCAGTGGGAGGTCTTCCTCCCAGGACTTGGAGCAGCCGGGTTGGGCTGCTAAGCTCACTCGCAAGGTGAAGAAGTTGTTCTGCATGCAGTCTCACATGCAGCACAGGATGTATCAGGCTCACAAGAGGGAGAAGGAAAACCGCCAGCGTCAGAAGCTGTTCTACAGGCACCAAGGCATGGAAGTGCAGTCCGGATCTGAGGGGGAAGATCATTGAGGAGGATGACTGGATCTACCAGTTCAGCACATGGGAGATTGACGAGGACACTGCCGGCACGTCTGCTTCTGCTCCACCTGCTGATGAGACTGTTGAGGAGACTGCTGAGGAGTCAGAGGCGGGATCGTCGGATGAGTCTGATGATGGTGATGACGATTATCAGGCGGAGGAGTAGTCCACCACCGTGGGGCGTTACATCACTCTCTGCCTTTTTGGCGTCTCGATGCCAAAGGGGGAGAGAGTTTAGGACCTCGATTTGCTTGATTTGCTTTCTTTCAGGGTTGTCGAGTCACAAGTGTGTTTCTGTGTTGCCTTTGCCTCCACTTGTGAACTCCGTGTGTTTGCTTTCGTTGTTCGTTTGCTTTATGAGACCTTCGTGAAGTATGGTGTGAGACATACGCTACCCTTTGCTTAAAGTACTTTATATGTTGCTTATGTTATGCTTGTGCTAATTCTCGCTCATATAATTGTTTTTGGTAGCTTGTGTGGCATGGTAGATAAAATATAGGGGGAGTGTCCATTCTAATGTGTGCACCATGCAATCCAAAGGCTAATCTCAAAGGGTGCACACATCTAGGGGGAGCTAGCCTATATTTTGTGGCTCCATGCCATATGTTTCATTCCCTATTATCTTTTTGAGAAAATCGGTTGTTGTCATCAATACACCAAAAAGGGGGAGATTGATAGGGCATATTTCCCCATGATTGGTTTTAGTGATTGATGACAACACATTTGCGGTTTAACCGTGTGCCTTGAGTATTTCAGATAACTTAAGCCATGGCACAAGACGGTTATCATCCCCTCGGTTGATGGAACGTGAAGACGGAGTTTCCCTCTCGGATTCTTTTTTTTTGGTGGTTGAGTCGTAGGAAATCCGTACTATTAAGAGGGGATCCGCGGTGATATGATGGGTGGAATCATCACACTACACTTTTCTCTGCACCCACATATCTTCTTGGCGCCTTCGGAGGAGTCAGTATAGGAGGCCATTCCAGCCTGGGTCTGCTGGGGCGGTAGTACCGCACCCACTACGGTAGTACCGCGGTACGGTAGTACGGCAGTCTAGTGCCGCAACCACTACCGCAAGCGTACTGACTGAGCGGTAGTGGGCACGACACTAGAGTGCGGTACTTCGGTACCACGATAGTACCGCACCCAGTGCGGTAGTACCGCGCTACGGTAGTACGGCAGTCTAGTACCGTAACCACTACCGCAAGCGTACTGACCGAGCGGTAGTGGGCACGGCACTAAGCTGCGGTACTACGGCAGCTCGGTAGTACCGCACCCAGCGCGGTAGTACCGCGCTACGGTAGTACGGCAGGCTAGTACCGTAACCACTACCGCAAGCGTACTGACTAAGCGGTAGTGGGCACGGCACTAGGCTGCGGTACTACGGCAGCGCGGTAGTACCGCACCCACTGCGGTAGTACCGCGCCACGGTAGTACCGCTCTAAGAGCGGTAGTACCGTGGTTGGTGGGGGCCCAACGGCTGTTTAATGCGCCCCCTATAAAAGGGGGTCTTCTTCTCCAAGGAGACTCACCTCATTTTATTGCTGCTCCTCCATTGACGCCCAAAGCTTATTCTTGCCCGATCTCCCTTCTTAGCCATCAAAACTTGTTGATTCTCTAGGGTTTGGAAGAGGAGGCCCCGATCTACACTTCCACCAAAGGATATTTGATCCCCCCCCCATTATTCCCTTGTGGATCTTGTTACCCTTGGGTGCGTTGGTGCCCTAGACGGAAGAGGTCACCTCGGAGCCACATTCCATTGTGGTGAAGCTCCGTGGTTTGTTGGGAGCCTCCAATTAAGTTGTGGAGATTGCCCCAACCTTGTATTGTAAAGGTTAGGTTGCCACCTTCAAGGCCACCGCGTAGTGGTTCACGGCATCTTGCATTGGTAAGAGCGTGAGGAGAATAGGGTGGCCCTCGTTGGCCTTCGTGTGAGCATTGTGCTCCACACCCTCTCCAAACGGAGACGTACTTCTCGAGAGAGAAGGAACTCCGGTAACAATCCTTGTCTCTGTGTTCCCTTTACCTTTACTTTGCAAGTTACTTTTCATTGCTTATATCTTGCTTGATTTCTTGTTGTAGTTGTTAAGTTGTCATATAGGATCTCACCTAGTTGCATATCTAGACAACTTACTTTTCTTGTTGAGCCTAAACTTATTAAGAAGTCATAAAAATTGTTAGTCGCCTATTCACCCCCCTCTAGTCGACATTCCGATCCTTTCAACTGTCTCTGGAGTTCCCTTACTGAAAAATATAGATGACTTGCTTTTGTTGATCCTCTGACCCGACGCTTCACAATAAGAATTCAATAGGTTTGACACATCTTGGGACCCATCTACATTTGCTTTGAAAAACAGCAGGCTATCATCAGCAAATAACAGGTGATTAACTGGAGGCGCCAAAGGGGCCACCAGGACACCGCCCAGATGTGATGACTGATTGGTTTTGAGGAGGCCCGAGAGGCCCTCTGCTGCTAACAAAAACAAATAAGGTGAGATTGGATCTCCCTGTCGAATCCCTCTTGACGGCTTAAACATCTCCAGCTTCTTTCCATTGAACAACACCGAGAAAGAAATTGATTTGATCATATTCATGATTCTGGACACCCACAGCACATGAAATCCCATCTTTAGCATAATGGCCTCCAGGTAGTTCCACTCTACTCTGTCATATGCTTTCATCATGTCCAGTTTTAACGCACAATTACGGTGCTTCAGCGCTCTATTCCTCTTCATAAAATGCAAACATTCATAAGAAACGATTATATTATCGGTTATTTGTCTCCCAGGGACAAAAGCTGACTGCTCAGGGGATATAATATATGGCAAAATAACCTTGAGACGGTTGGCCTGTACTTTAGAAGCAATCTTGTAGATGACGTTACAGAGACTTATGGGCCGAAATTGGGCAAGATTATCCGGACTCTTGACCTTTGGAATGAGGACCAAAAGAGTATCATTAATACATTCAGCACTATCAGAACCATCCAAAATTCTCAGAACTACCTTTGTCACCTCTTTCCCGCAAATATCTCAGTGTCTTTGGAAGAAAGCCGCTGGGAAGCCATCTGGCCCAGGGGCCTTGTCAGGACTCATATGAAACAATGCATTTTCGATTTCCAACTCTGAATATGGAGCGAGGAGTTCGTTATTCATCTCGGCTGTCACCCGAGAGTGAACAACATCAAGCACTACCTGCATGTTAGTTGTGCCCTTTGAAGAGTAAAGTTGCATATAGAAATCTGAAGCCATCTTCTCGAGTTCGTCTATGCTTGAGATAATGTCCCCATTGCTATTCTTTAAGCTCTTGATCAAGTTCTTTCTCCTCCTCATGCTGGCCCGGATATGAAAGAACTTCGAATTTCTATCTCCTCCTACTAGCCACTCAATTCTTGATCTCTGCCGCCACATAGTTTCTTCCCTATTATAAAGCTCAACAGCATGTCCGTAACTTCAATTTCCCTACCAGAAGGGCCGGTCTGGTTAGGCACTGTCCTCAGAGTTTCAAGTTCATGCTTCAGCTTTTTTATCTCCCGACGGACGTTCCCGAAAGTTTCCCTGTCCCAGACCGAAAGATCGTCAGAGATCCCCGCGAGTTTCCCTCTAATGCTTTGCACTGTCGCGCCCTCCTCATTTCCCTTCCACATATTGCTGATGAATTCTTTCCACTCTGGGTGTGATTCCCACATCTGTTCAAATATGAACACCTTTGGTCCTCTCGCTAGCCTCTCATCCTCAAGACGAAGGATGATAGCAACATGATCGGATGAAGCAGCAACTTGGCGTTCTAAACTGGCCGAAGGGAACAGTGACGACCAAGAAGCATCCGCTATCGCACGGTCCAAACGGATCTTTGTGTACGAGCCTCTCGCTACCTTCTTCTTAAAAGTCCACTTTGTTCCAGAGAAACCAATATCCATTAAGCCGCACACATCAAGCACGTCTTTGAAGCCATCCATCTGGGTCTGGCTTCGATGACCCACTCCTTCATATGTTCCGAACTGTGTAACACTTCATTGAAACAGGTCATACCTTCAGGCCTAGTCACGATCCTTTCTGGGCCACATGCCAGCCACGGCCCGTCGAAGCCTCGGCCGCGTGCTAACGTGCCATCATCGGTCCATCTCCACCATGTGGCCAGCTTTTTGTACCCGGTTCTCGCTCGGCCCAGTTAAGCCTTTTACGGAACAAACACCCCCTTCTCTCTATTCGTCGTCCTCCTCTTCTCCATACTTCCGCTCTCCAGGGTTCGTTTCCCTTCTAAGCCGAAACCCTAGCCGCCGCCACGGCCACCGCCGCCGATTCCGAGTAGGCACAGATGGGAGGCAAGTGCCCACACCGGAAGGTCAAGAAGCGTCGTCTCTCCCACAAGACGGCGCGCCGTGGCAAGTTCCTCCTCAACGCCGATGACGCCGTCTACGACGAGCTCGTCAAGCTGGCCGACCAGGGCAAGGATTCCGAAGGCAAGGCGCTACCCGTCGACGAGGACCTCCCTGGCATGGGACAGTTCTACTGCCTCCATTGCGAGTATGCCTCTCAACTCTACCTGTCTGCTTCGATTTCCTCCCTCGGTTACAAGCACATGACATCAGATTAAATCATCATATTTTCTTTTCCCGGTGCTCATGTGAGGCCTTGAGTTTCCGATTTAGATACTGTTTATAAAAATAGTACTAGTACTTTGTTTTTTTTTGGGTTAATTAAGATGTAATTGTACATTTTTATGTTGCTGCACATATGCTACGGGAAGCGGTAATATCTGATATCTCTGTATGTTACTTCCTCCGTTCCATATTAACTGTCGCTAAAATGGATGTGTCTAAATGTATTTTAGTGCTAGATATATCTATCTGAGCGATAGTTAAGATGGAAAGGAGGGAGTAATAGAAAAGAAAAAACTCTGTATGTTACTCTAGTGAGTTTGAGGTGGTCTCTTGTGACGACTGAATACTTGGGATCTCTGGGTTGTTTTGACGGTGCCTTAATTTGATCGAGATGGATGGATAGATAGGCAACTGTACTTGTGAATCAGCTGATGATACTAAGATAGGCTCTGTGCCTGTCAGGAAATTCATTTCTCAGTTTCTCATACAGCAGTGCAACTCTATTCCCTTCTGATTATTTACTGTTTAGTACTTCTTCTGGTGTTGGCTGCAGTCGGTACTTCGCGGATGAGAGCGTGAAGGAGGATCACTACCGTTCGAAGCGCCACAAGAAAAAGTGAGTCCCTTGTTCTGAGTGAACTTATTAAAGCTCATGTTCGAGTTATACGAGGTATCAGAACACCCTGAGCTGGTGCACTTGTGTCGATACCAATCTGAGTATTAGATTTGGAGAGATATTTTAAATACACAGGTGATAATATAGCAATGCATATGGCCCAGTTGCGACTAAACCTAGCAGATCCTGCTGCCATGCCTCCAGTGGCGGAGCTAGAAAAGAAAGTTGTGCGGGCCAAGCTAATGGAGAGCACACAAAAAATATATGAATTAGGGGTAGTCAGCACTTCGGTGCTTTTGTTCTCATTCATTCAAAATCAGCAGATGCATAGTTATTCACAATATAGTTACTCCAAAACAAAATAAGCCTGGACTAATCTGAGTAACTATGCACAGTTGACTAATCTGAGTATAATGTTTTTAAAATCTTGCCTTGCTCAAATCAATTCTTCGCTGAGTAGCCTTGCCCGTCACCAGTTATCTATTATCTAAATCACAAAGTATAAACAACAATAATTCATTGAATAATTCATGGTACCAAATCATGAGATGATAAATGGTCTACCGTGAAGTAAATTCTGGGGAAAAGGGGAAATTACCTGTGTTGTGCTGCAGCAGTCCATTGTGTGGTGGCTGACTTTGTTTCCAGCAGGCAAAGTTGAAAGGATCTGAGGAGGGATCCTTGGTGGGTCACCACTCGGTGGCTCGCCGCTAACTGCCTGGGCGCATGGAGGATGGCTGGATGCCCAATGGGTCACCATGGGGATTGGGTTCTTCTCGGCTGGAGTGTTCGCCGCTGCTACTCGGCTGGAGCAGTGGAGCTGACATAGCCTACAGAGGATGGATGGATGCATACGCGAGGCAGTGATGCCGTGACACCCTGTTAGCCAGTCATGCTGGTGTGCGTGCTTATAGCTAGTGGGCTCTGTACTGGGCTGGGCAAATCACCTATGTATAATATATTTTCTTGCCCATGAGTAGGGCGGGCCACGACCCAGTTTTGCCCTTGCAAAGCTCCGCCAGTGCATGCCTCCTGTGCAGCTCACTTGCATATGACGACCCTCTCCTCTCTCATGACATTCACTATGTTGTTAATACGTCCATCAATCAAGAAAACCCCAATACTTTCATGCACTATGTTGCTTGATGCTATAACTGAACAGATGACTCTGCTCTAAATTGTCTCACACATTGTTGATGAAGTAACTGTTTGTTGGAACCATGTGCAAGTTTTAAATGTTTATTAAGAGCCAAATCTATAGTGTTAGTTTAATGTATTCCCTCCATTCACAAATATAAGATGTTCTGGATATTTCAATACGGACTACATACGGACTGAAATGAGTGAACAAACACAGTAAAGCACATCTATATACACCAGATTCAGAAAAAAGTTGAAACAAGTTGCTAAGAACATTGGCTATTTCTTAAGAATTGTAGCCTGATGAAAGACCTTAAAGTCTGTTAGGTTTAATTTGTAGACATAAGCATAGCTTAAACATTTCTGTGATTCTTTACAAACAACTTGAGCTTGAACTGTAATATACTGTATACTAGCTCATCAGCATTTTCCTCCTATTGGCAGAAACATACAAAGCTGTAGAAAGATCTTGATGCGTCTATGTGAGCATTATGTCAGTCTCCTATCTAATCAACTTTCGATTCATGTAGGGTCAAGCAGATGTCTGGACCAGCCCCACACACGCAACTCGATGCCGATCTCGCAGCTGGAATGGGAATGCCTGACAATGGCTTGAAGCTCATGTCTACATAAACTTCGTGATCGTTGTTTGATCTCTTTTATTGCTGCTATGTATCTGTATCAACTTTGCTTCGTAGATAGTAGTTTTTGTCCTAGAGTTACTCAAGAGGTTTGGATTATACATTGCTGTATCTGCCTCATGCTTGCCAAAGTTCTGTCTAAATTGAGTACCAGTTACTTATCTGCGTTTGTGAACAAATGTCAATGATCTAGCAGGGGATTATGTCTTGTCAGCTAGTGCTATGAATTAGAACTTAGTAGTGATATTCTCATAAGCTTGAACACAGAGAGCTATCTCAGGCCCCTTGATCTCTTAGGTTGATTTCTGTGTGCTTTTCATTAGACAAGTACAGATTGTAGTATAGGTTCTCCTTTTCTGTAGAGATTTGTTGGGCTATAATTTGACTTGGGGTATCGATATATGCCTGTAGGAGTGTAGGGGCTTGTCCTCCTAACTCACAGATAAGGATTCATTCGGGAACTTGTTAGAGCATCTCTAGCAGATCCCCCAATACGACCTGCAAACGGCTTTTGTAGGCGGCTCGAAAATGCATATACAGTACGTTGCGGGTTGTGGTCCAACAGAATTTGCAAATTCAGAGCGTAAACAATATATATCAAACATAATTTAAACAACATACACTACTAAAATAATCTCAATTAAAAAAATTGTTTAAATTTGAATGATTACAACAAAAATGAATTGTTTGGAAATAAAATAATAATTCAAATTACATATGAATACAAATGAATTAAATGTGAGCCTATCTCCCATACAATTTTCATTCGTGCATAATGAAATCATCACAAAGCCGGATGTGTGTGGCATTATTTTCAATCTTTCGATAGGTCTTAACAAATGCATTGATTCGATCAGGGTTCTTAGTAGGCTTGATGCGGCTACCAATGTTGTCATAGTAAAAATCCAAGTTCAAATCTCTCTCATTTCTATTTAAGAGAGATGTTTTATCCCAAAAACGAGCAGAACCTTGAACAATGGTAAATCAAGCTCAGCAACACCAAATACCCTTTCAATATTCTTTTGGTATGCTTCTTGTGCTTTGAGAATAAACGGATTGCTTCTTGGTTTGTGGATATTAGACTGTTGTCACAGACGTTAACCATGAAAGGTTGACGGTGCAATTATGGGCTGGTCGATGGTGAGGTTGCTCTATCCTGACGAAACCAACAAAACGAGTGGTTTCTTGCGGACACGGGCAGGGAGGTGAACGAAGGGACAGTGCCACATGCGCACAGGGACTGACAAGGACGGCGAATGAAAGTGAAAACCCCAGACGTACCATTTGCGTCTGTTGGGTCAATTAATCATCCCGTCTTACTAGTAGCGAGTACCACATCCATCTATCTATCTCCAGAATCCAGACGCACAAACACAAAGGTTCCTTCCTGTCACTCTCTGCCCTGCCCCAGGCAGCTCCACTTGACGAACACCAACACGACACATGCCATCATGGTCCATCCCAGCCCAGCTCAGCTGTGGAAGAAATGAGATGAAAACCTCGGGAATCATTAGTACGTACAGTACGTAGTACTAGTACAAGCATGGCAAACTTACATCTCAAGCCCTCTCTTCCATATCTCTTTGTCTGCGGTTGATCCATTTGAGATGAGATGAGGATGAGGAGGTTCCGTCTGATCTTCCCCGCCCACCCGTTCACTGATGCACCAACTTGTCCCTCATCAATCTTCGCAAGTTCTCTTTGCTGGCTGTAGGCGGGGGGTGGGCCTTCTCTCCCTTGATAAGAGTGACATCGCCCCGTTGAGTGCATCGTGCCCACTCTGCTCATCAGGCAGGCCCAGACGACAACCAGCCAGTACTCACCCTGCCTGTCACTCACGCCACACCATGCGCCCATGTCGCGCGCTTTTATCCCCACTCACTCACCCAGCTCAGATCCTACGGTCGTCACGGTGAATGTACAACACCATTTCCTACCTGGAGTCGCAGGTTTTATCATGCTCCATGTTTGTGAATTGTGATAGGCCGGCTTGGATTTGACGCTCGATCTTGGAGCATCTCCAAGGACAAGTGTGTCAAAATTCATCTCATGTATGGAGGAGAATTAAGGAGCCCTATTGGAGATGCTTTTTAGCCAGGTCCCAGGGGGCATGCACGCATGCAGATGCATGCGCCGTTCCTGTTCTCATATGAAGTTGCTGCTGGGACACACAACCATGTTCAGGATTATGAGGCTCCATGTGACACGCTTTGGATTTGGTTGGGGTCAAACTCCCGGCCGGGGGTCCAGGTTTCCTGCAATGCTGCCTGACGTGACCTTTACGAATTCACCTAGTTGTTGCAAGAGTTTGCGGCAGCACAACACGATTGCTCCCTAAATTCTGGGCCGTATGGGTTTCCGATGAGCTCACATCATCATACTTAGCGGATGCTAAAAGCAACTTCAGCGGAGTCGTCCTTCGGGCATCTTCCTTGACCGTATGCCCTTGGAGGGTGCGGAAGCAAGACATTTTTTTTGAACGTAAGTATAAATTTTATTGAATCACAAACAGTGTGCATCATGAAGTACAAAACCCAGAGGGTTAAACTCAGAGATCATAGCTATGTTGATAGGATATTTTACGGTGCATCGTACTACCAAAAATAACGGGTAGTATATAATTAATCCAATGGTCATTATTGATTCTTCAATTTTGGGCTTTAGGACATTTTGGTAATTTGACTGTTAGGAAAGATTTACCTTTTTTAATGTTATGCAATTAATCTCACATTATTGAGAAATAGCAGCGATGAACAAATTTTAGGATTAGACAGACACATAAACGATCCTATCTTCTGAACTCTGACTTGTTCTGCTTTTTGAACGTTTTTAATGGTGAATAATATTTTCCTAATCCGTAAATAATAATATTAAAATTCAAAAATATCATTATATATCATAACAAAAATAGAATACATGAACAATATTTTTGATGCCTGAATAATATTGTAGCTTCACGTTGTCACACGCACATTATTTGAAAATGTGATTCTTCATAGATAATGTACGAGTTTTTCTTCTTTTGAGCGGTTCACAGACAATGTATTAGGGAACTCTACTTGATTCAATCGCGAAAAAAACTCTACTTGATCACGTCCAACCATCGCCGTGATTGTGAGATTTTCGTTCCCAGGTTTGTGTCATTTTTGGTAGGTTGTGTATATTAAGGAAGTTTGTAAAAAACTGCCAACCTTCAGTTGGTATGGAAACATTTTTGTATATTATGGAAACTCACGACCAATTCCATCGGCAAGAAGGAAACTTCATGTTTATCTCATTGGCAAGAAATAAATTACCCTTTCAATCATTTTAGGAAACCAGACATCACTTTATTTTTTGACAAATTTTTTTATTGATCTACCGAAAATGCCCTATCCATAAAATATACTACCAAAAATTGTGTGTAGTATATTCAAATCTAGGCCATCCAAATCAAAAAATAAATGGCTATAATTCATTTGATGTACTGTAAAAGGTCTCTTGTTGATACAAGAGGATGGGATATGAGCATGCCAAAAGCAAAGAAACTCTGCCGGAGGATTCCTATGGATGCGTTGATGAGCCAGATCATGGGCTACACCATTCGAGGAGCGAGGAATGTAGAACACCATGGAGTTGAGGGAACTTGTTGCAGACATGAGACTTGCAAGGGAGTGCCTGACAGACCAGTGAGCACTGGAGTCACGAATGTTCCTGGATGCCATCATTTTAGCCAGAGAGAGGCTATCAGTGAGGAAGGTCGGCTGGGTGAGGTTGAGAGCAATAGTCATTTTAGCACCGAGAAGGAGAGCAAGAGCTTCCGCCTGAAGACTGACAAGGTTAGTGGCAGTAGAGCGAAGGAGAGCTGGGAGGGGTGCCATAGAATCATCTTCAGCAACAAGCTGAGTGAATTCATGAAGAGCCGAGACAGCAACACGAAGGTGTTGAGGTTGAGTGTCTTTCCGGTTAAACAGAGCATCATTTATAGTTTTCCAGATGCACCAAAGAGTGTTGCAGATATTGAAAATATTAGCATGAGGGTGACCAGAGAATCAAATGTGAGTAATGATTGATTGGATGGTGATATGTCCCAAACGTATCTATAATTTCTGCTTGCTCCATGCATGATTTGTGTGACTTTTCCATGTTTTGCTTGAACTTTCATACACTTTTTATTATATTTGGACTAACCTATTAAATCAGTGCACCTAGTTGCCAGTTCATGTTTTCTACTGTTTTTTTATTTCAAGTTTTCCGGCCATTAAAAGTACCAAATAAATCCCGGAAAAATCATATAAAAATCAGCGACTCGGAAGCTTCCCGAATCAGCAAGGAAGGAAGGGGGTGGACCCACCAGGGGCCCAGAAGGGTCCCTGGCGCGGCCCCACCCTAGGCCGCGCCAGGAGGCCTCCTGGCTGCCCTGTGGCCCCTCTCGGTGCCCCCTTTGGCCTATATTTACCCCCCGTGACGGAAACCCCTAAGATCGATCTGCTATTCCCGTTCTCCTCTCTGTACCGCCGCCGCCATTTCAAGATCGGGGCTGCCAAGAGAAGCTGCCCCGGCACCCTGCCGGAAGGAGGAACCACCTCCGAGAGACCATCCATCGCCATGGACGCCCCCCGGATGTGCCGTGAGTAGTCCCCCTTGGACCATGGGTCCGTGACCAGTAGCTATGTGATGTTCTCCTCCCCTCTTTGTGCTTTCACTTTCGAGACCTCGTGAGCTGCCTCACATGATCGAGGCACTTTTTAATTTTCTATGTTGCTATGCTGAGTTTGCTGGGATCTGATGGATTATGAGATTATGTTCAGATTGTGATGAGTAGTATATTTGGTTCTCTTTTATACTTGTGTTCTTTAGTAAATTCTTGCATGTTCTCCGTTGCCGTATTTTACTTTGTCCAAGTGATTTGTTGCAACTCCAAGAGGGAGCGTTATGTTTGATTGTGGGTTCAACCCCTTGATTTCTAGTTTGAGTGACAAAAACATGAGACTAGGGGATGTGTTGTTGCCACCAGGGATAAAACAACAGTGCTTGTACTTGCGGGTGCAAGGATTGTTTACTTTACGCATAGTTCTTTTAATGCAGTTGTCTGTTGCTTTGAGTTTACACTTTGGGTGGGATTCGCAACTTAATACCAGCGAGATGTTTTGGATAGATATCTCAAGGTGGATGATTCGTACTAGATGCAGATGGATTTCGGTCTACTTACATTGGCGTACTTCCCATTGCTTTTGAGCCTCTTCCTTTCTTTTGTAGCATAGTTAGCATTGCGGTGCGTTTATAATCATGTCAATTGCCCAACTGTGATTTGTTTACCTCGCTAGCACTTTTATCGTCTTTTGGGAGAGAGACATCACTAGTGAACATCACGGGATCCCGGTCCATATTCATACCATTGTTTACACCTTCAATTTACTTTCACTTCTTACTTTCAGTTGCACTATAATCTCTTGCGTTGATCCTTTGTAAACAACAAGGCCGGAGGAATTGACAACTCCTCTGTACTCATTGGGAGCAAAGTTATTTGTTTCTGTGTGCAGGTCACGACAACCACCCAATTTCTGGCGCCGTTGTCACTTTCTTGTATTTCTGCGAGTCCTACTGGAGACAAACCTTGGTATCTTCACCGAGGGAAATTTGCTGCTACGCTACATCTCACCTTCCACCTGGGGTAACCAACGAGGAGTGAGAGAACTATCCTCACCGTATCAAGCCAATTTCTGGCGCCGCTGCCGGGGACTCTAGTCTACAAGATAGGGGAGTTGCACACTATCTTTTATCTTTGCTTTTTAGTCTTGCTAGTTTATCTTTCAGTTTTTACTTTTTTGTCCCTTATCAAAAATACCAAAAATACATGTTACCTTGTTAGTAGTTACCACTATGGCTGGTCCTTTTGCCTTTGGTGAGGCAGAAGTACTTACCTTTACTCGGAGAGGTGGTGAAAGTCTGAAAGATGCTTGGTATAGAATTAATGATTCTCAAAAGAGGGCCACCAAGAAGCAATCCACTACTATCCTGCTTAGAAATTTTTATGTTGGGATTACTTCTTGGAATAAGTTTGTTTTAGACACTGCTATCAATGGGAACTTTATAGAGGCTCCAGTTTGGGAAGCCCTTAATATAATTGAAAATCTTGTTGGAAGTCTCCCCGTTGCTAGTATTAAGGAGGACATTGCTCTAGCTCACATTATGGGAAAACTTAAAAAAATAGAGTTAGAGATGCCAAGTATCGATAAAGTAAATGAGTTGGATCGTAAGATTCAAGGGAATTTGAATAGGCTAGATAGCTCCATGCAAAAAATTGTCAAAACTTTGTAGACTATTAAATCCCTTGATGAGAAGTCTTCTAGGATAGATAAGATTGAGGAAGTTATTGAAACTCTAGGAACTACCTTTTCCTCAATCAAAACCAAAAAGGATGAAACTCCGGCAAGAAAGGAACCTAAGTTCGTTTACGTCCCTAAGGTTCCTCGAGCTAAAGCTGACACACCTATGGCCAAAAGAGTTGAAACAGTGAAGACTTTGGAGGAGATACCTATCTTTAATTTTGAAACTCCAATTGATTTTCCTCCTTTTGATTTTATCCCTAGAAGCATTTTTATTCGGCATTTATTTGAGAAACCTCTTAAGACTAGTTGTACTATTGAAGAGCTTTTTGATGATCTTGATGAGGGATCAATTGATACAACTTAATCTTTTGCTTTAAGCCTAGCTAATGGCTTTAAAGAAGCGCTTTCGGGAGGCAGCCCGCAACGAATTTAGGTTTTCCTTTTTGTTTTTCTTCTGTTCTTAGTGGTCTTGATGATTGTTACTACTGTAGCAACATCATTGTATCTTTAATTTTCAAGCTTTGTGCCAATTTTAGCCTCATATGACAAGGGAAGTGAAAGTTGTGACATGCTGTCCAGAAAACAGATTTTGTCCTCGTGACGAGAAAAATCATAGAAAATCACCAGTTAATCTGTTTGCGCTGAATTTTTTACACAGCGTGCTCTATACAATCACGTAACTTTCGTATGTTTTGAATTTTTTGATTTGAGTTGCAGAAGTACCCCTAAAAAATTCTTTACTACCTGCTGTTCTGTTTTTCATAGATTCTGCCACGTTTTGTCTCTCCTAACTTTTGCAAACCTTAAGCTTGCTTTTTCTTTGCATTTTTTTTGGCAATCTTGAGAAACAGTAGATATTCAAGAATATCTTTATTTGCAGTAGAGGAAAATTATTTTAATAGGGTACTAACCTCTCTAATCAATTTACAATGAGTTATGTATGAAGGGAGTTTTCAAGTGTGCGATGGAAGATGATGAAAGAAGATCCTGGAGTGTCAAACACTCAAGCTTGGGGATGCCCATGTGCACCCCCAATAAATATTCAAGGAGACTCAAGCGTCTAAGCTTGGGGATGCCCCCGTGCATCCCCTTCTTCATCAACAATTATCAGTTCGTCCCTCGTTTCACTATATTTTTATCACTTCATGCGTTATGTGCTATGCTTGGAGCGTCTCGCTCTTGACTTTTATTAGGTTTGTTTTTCCTTTGTTTGCTGTAGTAACAAGTTAGGTCCCAGCTTTCTTTTGTGTGGGATAGAAACATGCTCCGCTTGAACTAGAACTCCTCATAGGATTTGCATGCTTATTCTCTTAGCTGTGAGTTGTTCTTTTTCTTTTCTTAGTTGCTGCCCTGTTTAGTTGTTGTGCTTCAGTTTTTTCTAGAGATTTCGTTTTGTCTTAGGTTGAACTTTCTATAGGTTACATGTTTTATCTTGTTAGAGAGTTTGCCTGTTGCACTGAGTTTTGTGTCTTGACTAGAAAGTAGGTAGTTGAAGTTGCTATTCTCTTTGTAGTAGTAACTTGCAATAGTTTTGAGGTTTTGACTACAGTAATGTTGGAACTTATGGTGTCAATAGCTTTAGCCTATTAGTGATAGATGTCGTATTTTGGGCAATCCGTGTGATTTTCGAAAACCAAAAACCCCCTGTTGAGAACTCTAGCTACTAGATGGATCACTAACCTCTGGAGGGTTCGAATATTAGAGTACACTCACGTACCATGAGTCGAGGATGCGCAAGGATAACCAAACCCCCATACACTCCTCCTCGGGGTACTTGTCTCTTTGTGAACCTCCTGATTAGATTGAGAGTTACCGATAATAAGTACATGAGTTCTTCGAACTAATGTGAGTATTCGAAAGTTGACACTTCCACCCACCTATACTTTTTCTAGCCTCTCATGTGTCGTGCATTGCCTCCTTCTCACTCCGAGAGTTGGAGTCCACCTTCTCCGGTACATCCAAACCCTTGGCATGATATGCTCTGTCATCATAAACCTCCTTATATCTTTCCTCAAAACAGCCACCATACCTACCTACAAGGCATTTCCATAGCCTTTCTGAGATACATTTTCCTGCAACATCCACCTTCTCATGACTTGATCTTCATGTCATACATGCTACTTGCTTGATCGATGAGCCGCATGCTAGTTGGGCCTTGCCCTAATCATTGCTACATGACGCGCTAGTATCATTGCATATCCTGCTACCCTGGCAGAGGCATACATTTGCATCATGATAGTTACATCTTCTTTATGTGGGTACCTTTGTAAAGTGTGAAAGATCTCCTATATTCTTGTAAAATATAGAGTGTTTCCCCTAAAGTGAGGAAAAGATCCCAAAGAGGACAAAATCAAAAGATCCCAAAGAGGAAAAATGAGAGTTAAATAGAAAGAGCCATTGAGGCCACCAAAAAAATCCAAAAAATAGAAAAAAGAGAAAAATAAAAAATAAAAAGAGAGAAGTGATGGCTTCTCGCCCCTCGTTGGTTACCCCAAGTGGAAGGTTTGAGATGCAGTGCAACAGCAAGTTTCCCTCGGTGAAGATACCAAGGTTATCGAACCAGTAGGACTCAGGAGATACAAGTAGGTGGCAACGTCGCCAGAAATTGCTTCCTGACTAGGGTGTTGTCGTGGACCTGCACACAGCAACAAATAACTTTGCTCCCAACGAGTACAGAGGAGTTGTTAATTCCTCCGGCCTTGTCGTTTACAAAGGATCAACGCAAGAGATAAAAGGTGCAAAGGAAAGTAAAAGCTGAAAGTAAATTGAGGGTGTGAACAATAATGTGAAGATGGACCAGGGTCCCGTGATTTTCACTAGTGATGTATCTCTCCCAAAAGACGATAAAAGTGCTAGCGAGGTAAACAAATCACAGTTGGGAAATTGACAGGATTATGAAGGCACCGTAATGCTAACTATGCTGCAAAGAAAGGAAGGGCTCAAAAGCAATGGGCAGTGCGCCAAGGTAAGTAGACCGAAATCCATCTGCATCTACTACGAATCATCCACCTTGAGATATCTATCCAGAACATCTCGCTGGTATTAAGTTGCGAATCCCACCCAAAGTGTAAACTCAGCAACATACAACTGCATTAAAAGAACTTTGCGTAAAGTAAACAATCCTTGCACCCGCAGGTACAAGCACCATTGTTTTATCCCTGGTGGCAACAACACATCCCCTAGTCTCATGTTTCTGTCACTCAAGCTAGACATCAAGGGGCTGAACCCACAATCGAGCATAACGCTCTCTCTTGGAGTTGCAAATAAAATACTTGTCCAAAGCAAATACCGCAACGGAGAACATGCAAGAATTTACTCAAGAACAAAATATAAAAGAGAAGAACCAAATATATTACTCATCACAATCTGAACATAGTCTCATAATCCATCAGATCCCAACAAACTCAGCATAGCAACAACAGAAATTACATAGATGCCTCGATCATGTGAGGCAGCTCACGAGGACTCGAAAGTGGAAGCACAAAAGGGGGAGAGATAGATCACATAGCTACTGGTCACGGACCCATGGTCCAAGGGAAACTACTCACGGTACATACGGGAGGCGTCCATGGCTATGGAGGGTCTCCTGGAGGGGGTAGCTTCTCCCGGAAGGGTGCCGGAGCAGCTTCTCCAGGCAGCCCCGATCTAGAAACGGCGCGGCGGCGGAACAGAGGCGAGATCGCGAAAGAGGAGTCCGTATTAGGGGTTTCCACCCCGAGGGGTAAATATATGCGAAGGGGGGGCGTCGAGGGGACCCACGAGGCAGTCAGGAGGGTCCCTGGCGCGGCCTAGGGTGGGGCCGCGCCACCTGCCCTCCTGGCTGCCTGGTGGTGGCCCCCCTTCCCTCTCTTGGTGATTCCGGAAGCTTCTGTTGCGCTTATTTTTTATATATTTTTCCCAGAATTTTTGGAGCACTTTTAATGGCCGGAAAACCTGAAATACAAAAACAGCAGAAAACAGAAATTGGCAACTGGGTGCACTGAGTTAATAGGTTAGTCCAAATAGGTTCAAAAGTGTATGAAAGTTCAAGCAAAACATGGAAAATTCACACAAAACATGCATGGAGCAAGCAAAAATTATAGATACATTTGGGACGTATCAACATCCCGAAGCTTAATTCCTGCTCGTCCTCGAGTAGGTAAATGATAACAAGCATAATTTCTGTGGTGATATGCCACACAACCATAAAAGGACTTTTAAGTAAAGCAATCAAAGCATGCAATTCAATTCAAGTCTTAATAAGCAAGAGTCTATATTAGCATTGACACAAGCAACAAAAGAACAAATGGTGCAAGAGCTCTTGTTGTCCGTGACTCGAATGTCTCCAGATGGTGTTTGCGTGCAAGCAAGGGATAGGGAAATACGAGAGAAAAAATAAGGTTGTTGAGAACAACTATCTACTAAAGTTTCACACTTGGTCTCCTTTGGATTCTTATCTGGACTCGTCCCCAGACCACTAGCCAGGTACAAGTCAAACTGATCCACTCCCTTTCGATATTTTGAGCACTCATGCAATGGATGAGCGTGAGCAAGAAAGTTGACACCTAAAAGGCGAAACAGAAAGAAGGTGGAGGAGGAAGACAAAAAGGTGTGAAAGGCTCACATCAATGAGGACAATCATAGGCGAGAGAAGGCCATATGATAGATATCATGTGAGGAGTAGGGATTTCCATACAACGGATGCACATGTGAGCTAAAATCTCTCCAAGGGAACTAGTGGGGGTGCATCTAACTTGCTTGCTCAAGAAGACCTAGAGCTCGTTTGAGGAGGCTCATCATTGGAATATACAAGCCAAGTTCTATAGTGTGAAGGGTCCCCACATAGCTATATGCATGATGATGATCTCTATGGGGTACAAGGGATAGGAGATGAAGTACTAGTGTGGATCTCTCAAAAGGAATAGTAGTATGCCCCCTTCTCTCTTTTTATTTCTTTTTCTCTTTTTTTATTGTTTGGTGGCCTCAATGGCTCTTTCTATTTAACTCTCATTTGTCCTCTTTGGGATCTTTTGATTTTATCCTCTTTGGGATATTTTCCTCACTTTAGGGGAAATACTCTATATTTTACAAGAATATAGGAGATCTTTCACACTTTACAAAGGTATTCACATACAGAAAATGTAACTATCATGATGCAAGTGTATGCTTCTGCCAGGATAGCAGGATATGCAATGATACTAGCGTGTCATGTAGCGATGATTAGGGCAAGGCCCAACTAGCATGCGGCTCATCGATCAAGCAAGTAGCATGTATGACATGAGGATCAAGTCATGAGAAGGTGGATGTTGCATGGCAATGTATCTCAGAAAGGCTATGGAAATGCCTTGTAGGTAGGTATGGTGGCTGTTTTGAGGAAAGATATAAGGAGGCTTATGATGACAGAGCGTATCGTTCCAAGGGTTTGGATGCACCGGTGAAGTATGCGCCAACTCTCGAGGTGAGAAAGGGCAATGCACGGTACCGAAGAGGCTAGAAAAAGTATAGGTGGGTGGAAGTGTCAACTTTTGAATACTCACATTAGTCCGAAGAACTCATGCACTTATTATCGGTAACTCTCAATCTAATCAGGAGGTTCACAAAGAGATAGGTACCCCGAGGAGGAGTGTATGGGGGTTTGGTTATCCTTGCGCATCCTCGACTCATGGTACGTGAGTGTACTCTAATATTCGAACCCTCCAGAGGTTAGTGATCCATCTAGTAGCTAGAGTTCTCAACAGGGGTTTTTGGTTTCCGAAAAACACACGGATTGCCCAAAATACGACATCTATCACTAATAGGCAAGAGCTCTTGACACCATAAGTTCAAACATTACTCTAGTCAATACCTCAAAACTATTGGAAGTTACTACTACAAAGAGAACAACAACTTTAACTACCTACTTTCAGTCAAGACACAGAACTCAGTGCAACAGGCAAACTCTCTAACAAGATAAAACATGCAACCTATAGAAAGTTCAACCTAAGACAAAATAAAAGCTCTAGAAAAACTAAAGCACTACAACTAAACAGAACAGTAGCTAAGAAAAGAAAAAGAACAGCTCACAGCTAAAAGAATAAGCATGAAAATCCTATGAGGAGTTCTAGTTCAAGCGGAGCGTGAATCTCTCCCACACAAAAGAGTAAGTTGGGGTCTAAGTTGTTATTACAGCAAACAAAGCAAAAGAAAACTAAAAACAAAACCTAAGAGCGAGACACTCCAAGAATAGCACATAATGCATGAAGTGATAAAAATATAGTGCAACGAGAGACGAACTGATAATTTTTGATGAAGAAGGGGATGCACGGGGGCATACCCAAGCTTAGACGCTTGAGTCTCCTTGAATATTTATTGGGGGTGCACATGGGCATCCCCAAGCTTGAGCGTTTGACCCTCCTGAATCTTCTTTCATCATCCTCCATCGCGCACTTGAAAACTCCCTTCATACATAAGTCATTGTAGGCTGATTAGAGAGGTTAGTACCCTAATAAAATAATTTTCCTCTACTGCAAATAAAGATTTCCAGGAAGAGCTACTGTTTCCCAAGATTGCCAGAAGGTTTTTGCAAAGAAAAAGCAAGCGTAAGGTTTGCAAAAGTGAAGAGAGACAAAACGTGGCAGAATCTGTGAAAAACAGAACAGCAGATAGAAACGAATTTTTTAGGGGTACTTCTGCAACTCAAATAAAAAAAACTCAGAACATACGGAAGTTTTGTAATTGTATAGAGCATGCTGTGTAAAAAATTCAGCTCAAAAAGATGAACTGGGATTTTCTCCGATTTTTCTAGTCACGAGGACAGAATCTGTTTTCTGGACAGCATGTCACAACTTTTACTTCCCTTGCCGTATGAGGCTAAACTTGGCACAAAGCTTGAAAAGTAAAGATACAATGATGTTTCTACAGTAGTAAAAATCATCAAGTCCACTAAGAACAGAACAAAAGAAAAAAGAAAAACCTAAATTCGTTGCGGGCTGCCTCCCGAAAGCGCTTCTTTAGAGCCATTAGCTAGGCTTAAAGCAGAAGATCAAGTCTTTTCAAGAGAATAACTAACCCGTGTGACGGAATCAAAAGGTAACTTAATCTTTTTCCTAGGAAAATGTTCCATCCCTTTCTTGAGAGGGAATTGGAATTTGATAGTTCCCTCTTTCATGTCAATGATAGCACCAACTGTGCGAAGAAAAGGACGTCCCAAAATAATTGGACAAGAGGGCTCACACTCAATGTCCATAATAGTGAAATCAACGGGAACATAATTGTCATTGACAATGATAAGAACATCGTCGATCTTCCCCAAAGGTTTCTTTACGGAAGAATCAACAAGACGAACACCAAAAGAACAAAGATCAAAAGGTTTCAATTCAAGCATATCATACATTCTTTTGGGCATAACAGAGGTACTTGCTCCAACATCACAAAGAGCATAACAAGAGAAGTTATTCAATTTAATTTTTATCATAGGATCCCAACCATATTCTAGCTTCCTAGGTATGGAGGCTTCTAGTCTAAGCTTCTCCTCCCTAACTTTGATTAGAGCATTGGTGATATGCTCTGTGAAGGCAAGATTGAGTGTGCTAGTGTGGGGGTCTCTAGACATCTTGTGTAGGGAACCAATAACTTCTGGTAAAGTGCAGTTGTCAAAGTCTAAGTCACTACTATCTACCAAGGAAGTAGTGATATCATTTAAGCTCTCTTGTTTGAAAGCCTCTATGTTCATAGAGGTTTCCTCTTCTAAGGTTGAGGTGGTAGCATCACCATTAATAGGTCCAGTGGGACTAGGGGTGTGATGGGTGCTAATAGTTTGGACATCCTCAACTACTTGGATAGTTTGGACATCCTCAACTACTTGGTAAAGTGCAGTTGTCAAAGTCTAAGTCACTACTATCTACCAAGGAAGTAGTGATATCATTTAAGCTCTCTTGTTTGAAAGCCTCTATGTTCATAGAGGTTTCCTCTTCTAAGGTTGAGGTGGTAGCATCACAATTAATAGGTCCAGTGGGACTAGGGGTGTGATGGGTGCTAATAGTTTGGACATCCTCAACTACTTGGATAGTGGCTATTGTGTGGTAGGTAGGAAGGCTCTTAATTCTCTCTTCTTCCTTGGGTACAAATTCGGGTTTAGCTGCCATTTGGTTTATCAAGGTAGATTGGGTATGAGACATGTTTGAAACATAAGTCTCGATGGTAGTGAGTCTAGTTTGGAGACTGGAAATGTCACCGTTCAGGCTCTCAAGCTGTTTGCTAATGTTTTGCAGGATAGAGGAGTGCTCATCTAATTGTATAGAAAAGGTCTTGTTTTGTTCAAACTGAGTGTGCATATAGCTTTTGGTGGCCTTTTCTATTTCTACAAGTTTCTCATAGCTGGGCAGGTCTTTTTCCCTATAGTTCTGGCTGTAGGAGTTGCTGGTGGTAGGATAAGTGTTGTTCCCATAGTTGTTGGATGGGAAAGGCCTAGGATTGTTGATACCAAAATTACTCCTATAAGCATTCTTGTTAAAGTTGTTTCTAGAGACAAAATTAACATCTACTTGCTCCTCAGCAACCAAAGAATTTAAAGGAACATCTTGAGGATCAATAGAGGGTTGCTTGGTAAGTAGAGACATGATAAGGTCAACCTTTTCATTTAAAGAGGAGATCTCCTCGACAGAGTTTACCTTCTCACCGGTTGGAGATCTCTCGGTGTGCCATTGCGAGTAGTTCATCATCATCTCATCTAGTAGCTTTGTGGCAGCACTAAGCGTGGTTGACATAAAAGTTCCTCCCGCGGCCGAATCTAACAGGTTCCGCGAGGTGAAGTTCAAGCGTGCATAAAAAGTCTTGATAACCATCCAGGTAGTCAGTCCATGTGTGGGGCAGTTCTTGACAAGCGTCTTCATACGTTCCCAAGCCTGGGCAACGTGTTCATTATCCAATTGCCTGAAATTCATAATGTTACTCCACAATTGAATAATTTTAGCAGGGGGATAGTACTTCCCTATAAAAGCGTCTTTGCATTTACTCCAAGAATCGATACTGTTCTTGGGCAAAGATTGTAGCCACTCCTTGGCTCTTCCTCTCAAAGAGAAAGGAAAAAGCTTCAGCTTGACGATGTCTCCATCCACTTCCTTGTACTTCTGCATGTCGCAGAGCTCGATAAAGTTGTTTAGGTGCAAGGCAACATCTTCTCCTGCTCCTGAGAATTGATCTTTCATCACAAGGTTAAGCAGAGCAGGTTTAATCTCATAAGAAGGTGCTGAAGTGGCAGGTGGAGCAATAGGAGTGCAGATAAAGTCACTGTTGTTGTGACTAGTGAAGTCACACAACTTAGTGTTTTCATTGGAACCCATAGTAGCAGCAGGTATTTTTGGTATTTTTTATTAGGGGAACAAAAGTAAAAACTGAAAGGTAAACTAACAAGACTAAAAAGCAAAGGTAAAAGATAGTGTGCAACTCCCCTATCTTGTAGACTTGAGTCCCCGGCAACGGCGCCAGAAATTTGCTTGATGGCTTCTCGCCCCTCGTTGGTTACCCCAAGTGGAAGGTTTGAGATGCAGTGCAGCAGCAAGTTTCCCTCGGTGAAGATACCAAGGTTATTGAACCAGTAGGACTCAGGAGATACAAGTAGGTGGCAACGTCGCCAGAAATTGCTTCCTGACTAGGGTGTTGTCGTGGACCTGTACACAGCAACAAATAACTTTGCTCCCAACGAGTACAGAGGAGTTATCAATTCCTCCGGCCTTGTCGTTTACAAAGGATCAACGCAAGAGATAAAAGGTGCAAAGGAAAGTAAAAGCTGAAAGTAAATTGAGGGTGTGAACAATAATGTGAAGATGGACTAGGGTCCCGTGATTTTCACTAGTGATGTCTCTCTCCCAAAAGACGATAAAAGTGCTAGCAAGGTAAACAAATCACAGTTGGGCAATTGACAGGATTATGAAGGAACCGCAATGCTAACTATGCTGCAAAGAAAGGAAGGGCTCAAAAGCAATGGGCAGTACGCCAAGGTAAGTAGACCGAAATCCATCTGCATCTACTACGAATCATCCACCTTGAGATATTTATCCAGAACATCTCGCTGGTATTAAGTTGCGAATCCCACCTAAAGTGTAAACTCAAAGCAACAGACAACTGCATTAAAAGAACTTTGCGTAAAGTAAACAATCCTTGCACCCGCAGGTACAAACATCGTTGTTTTATCCCTGGTGGCAACAACACATCCCCTAGTCTCATGTTTCTGTCACTCAAGCTAGACATCAAGGGACCCACAATCGAGCATAACGCTCTCTCTTGGAGTTGCAAATAAAATACCTGGCCAAAGCAAATACCGCAACGGAGAACATGCAAGAATTTACTCAAGAACAAAATATAAAAGAGAAGAACCAAATATATTACTCATCACAATCTGAACATAGTCTCATAATCCATCAGATCCCAACAAACTCAGCATAGCAACAACAGAAATTACATAGATGCCTCGATCATGTGAGGAAGCTCACGAGGACTCGAAAGTGGAAGCACAAAAGGGGGAGAGATAGATCACATAGCTACTAGTCACGGACCCATGGTCCAAGGGAAACTACTCACGGTACATACGGGAGGCGTCCATGGCTATGGAGGGTCTCCCGGAGGGGGTAGCTTCTCCCGGCAGGGTGCCGGAGCAGCTTCTCCAGGTAGCCCCGATCTAGAAACGGCGGCAGCGGCGGAACAGAGGCGAGATCGCGAAAGAGGAGTCAGTATTAGGGGTTTCCACCCCGAGGGGTAAATATAGGCGAAGGGGGGCGTCGAGGGGACCCACGAGGCAGTCAGGAGGGTCCCTGGCGCGGCCCAGGGTGGGGCCGCGCCACCTGCCCTCCTAGCTGCCTGGTGGTGGCCCCCCTTCCCTCTCTTGGTGATTCCGAAAGCTTCTGTTGCGCTGATTTTTTCTATATTTTTTCCGGAATTTTTGGAGCACTTTTAATGGCCGGAAAACCTGAAATACAAAAACAGCAGAAAACAGAAACCGACAACTGGGTGCACTGAGTTAATAGGTTAGTCCAAATAGGTTCAAAAGTGTATGAAAGTTCAAGCAAGACATGGCAAAGTCACACAAAACATGCATGGAGCAAGCAGAAATTATAGATACGTTTGGGACGTATCAAGAAGGGGCACACTACTATTTCTTTTAAGAGATCCACACTAGTACTTCATCCTCTATCCCTTGTACTCCATTGAGATCATCGTACATGCATATAGCTATGTGGGGACCCTTCACACTATAGAACTTGGCTTGTATATTCCAATGATGAGCCTCCTCAAATGAGCTCTAGGTCTTCATGAGCAAGCAAGTTAGATGCACCCCCACTAGTTCCCTTGGAGAGCTTTTAGCTCACATGTGCATTCGTTGCATGGCAATCCCTACTCCTCACATCATATCTATCATATGGCCTTCTCTCGCCTATGATTGTACTCATTGATGTGAGCCTTTCACACCTTTTTTGTCTTCCTCCTCCACCTTCTTTCTGTTTCGCCTTTTAGGTGTCAACTTTCTTGCTCACGCTCATCCATTGCATGAGTGCTCAAAATATCGAAAGGGAGTGGATCAGTTTGACTTGCTGACTAGTGGTCTGGGGACGAGTCAAGATAAGAATCCAAAGGAGACTAAGTGTGAAACTTTAGTAGATAGTAGTTCTCAACAACTATTTTTTATCTCGTATTCCCTACCCCCTTTCTTGCACGCAAACACCATTTTGAGACATTCGAGTCACGGACAGCGAGAGCTCTTACACCTTTTGTTCTTTTGCTACTTCTGTCAATGCTAATATAGACTCTTGCTTGTTAAGACTTGAATTGAATTGCATGCTTTGATTTCTTTACTTAAAAGTCCTTATATGGTTGTGTGGCAGGTCGCCACAGAAATTATGCTTGTTATCATTTCCCTACTCGAGGACGAGCAGGAATTAAGCTTGGGGATGTTGATACGTCCCAAACGTATCTATAATTTCTGCTTGCTCCATGCATGATTTGTGTGACTTTGCCATGTTTTGCTTGAACTTTCATACACTTTTTATCATATTTGGACTAACCTATTAACTCAGTGCACCCAGTTGCCAGTTCCTGTTTTCTGTTGTTTTTTTATTTCAGGTTTTCCGGCCATTAAAAGTGCCAAATAAATCCCAGAAAAATTATATAAAAAATCAGCGACCCGAAAGCTTCCCGAATCACCAAGGAAGGAAGGGGTGGACCCACCAGGGCCCCAGGAGGGTCCCTGGCGTGGCCCCACCCTAGGCCGCGCAGGAGGCCTCCTGGCTGTCCCGTGCCCCCTCTCGGTGCCCCTTTGGCCTATATATACCCCCCATGACTGAAACCCCTAAGATCGATCTGCTATTCCCGTTCTCCTCTCTGTACCGCCACCACCGCCGTTTCAAGATCGGGGGTGCCAGGAGAAGCTGCCTCGGCACCCTCCCGAAAGGAGGAACCCCCTTCGGGAGACCATCCATCGCCATGGACGCCTTCCGGATGTGCCGTGAGTAGTCCCCCTGGGATCATGGGTCCGTGACCAGTAGCTATGTGATGTTCTCCTCCCCTCTTTGTGCTTTCACTTTCGAGACCTCGTGAGCTGCCTCACATGATCGAGGCATTTTTGTAATTTTCTGTGTTGGTATGCTGAGTTTGCTGGGATCTGATGGATTATGAGATTATGTTCAGATTGTGATGAGTAATATATCTGGTTCTCTTTTATATTTGTGTTCTTTAGTAAATTCTTGCATGTTCTCTGTTGCCGTATTTTACTTTGGCCAAGTGATTTATTGCAACTCCAAGAGGGAGCGTTATGCTTGATTGTGGGTTCAGTCCCTTGATGTCTAGCTTGAGTGACAGAAACATGAGACTAGGGGATGTGATGTTGCCACCAGGGATAAAACAACGGTGCTTGTACTTGCGGGTGCAAGGATTGTTTACTTTACGCATAGTTCTTTTAATGCAGTTGTCTGTTGCTTTGAGTTTATACTTTGGGTGGGATTCGCAACTTAATACCAGCGAGATGTTCTGGATAGATATCTCAAGGTGGATGATTCGTAGTAGATGCAGATGGATTTCGGTCTACTTACCTTGGCGTACTGCCCATTGCTTTTGAGCCTCTTCCTTTCTTTTGTAGCATAGTTAGCATTGCGGTGCGTTTATAATCCTGTCAATTGCCCAGCTGTGATTTGTTTACTCCGCTAGCACTTTTATCGTATTTTGGGAGAGAGACATCACTAATGAACATCACGGGACCCCGGTCCATATTCACACCATTGTTTACACCTTCAATTTACTTTCAGTTGCACTATTATCTCTTGCATTGATCCTTTGTAAATAGCAAGGCCGGAGGAATTGACAACTCCTCTGTACTCGTTGGGAGCAAAGTTATTTGTTTCTGTGTGCAGGTCACGACAACTGCCCAATTTTTGGCGTCGTTGTCACCTTCTTGTATGTCTGCGAGTCCTACTAAAGACAAACCTTGGTGTCTTCACCGAGGGAAATCTGCTGCTACGCTACATCTCTCCTTCCACTTGGGGTAACCAAAGAGGAGTGAGAGAACTATCCTCACCGTATCAGATGGTAGAGCCATCTTGAACAAAGCGGTCAGTTCGAATGTGCCAAGGATCAGAAAACCACACAGCTCTGGAGAAATCATAGAGGAAGAACATGCGGATTTCATCTTCCGGGAGCCCACAAGTGGAGTAGAATTTTTAAATATGGATAGAGAAGCGGACAACTCTCATACCTGTGGGAAGAGCTTTTTTGAGAAGCCTCCATCCGAAAGTTTTCACCTTGGGAATAATCTTCTTGTCCTTCCAAATGGTCTTGAGAGTTGTCTTGACCTGAGTGGCAATTTGCGTAGGAGCATTCCTGGGAATAGCTTGGATGTCCTGGAGACACAACTTATAAGCAGATTTAGTAGAACAACAATCATTAGGAGTGATTTTCCAGCATAAAATGTCAGGACAGAAGTCATCAATGATTGGGGTTTGAGTAATGGCAGCAGCAAAAGGCTGCTAGAAAAGAGTGTTAATGAGAGGGATGTTCCAACCGCGAACACATAGTTGTCATATATGAGCAGCCTTCACAAAATTTTGATGTATGTCAATATGTGAATGTTGACACACGAACATGTCACGTGTATCCTCGACGCCGGGGGTGATACACAACAGCTCACGTCGAAGGAGACCTGGTCGGAAGCGCGGTACACAAGCAATCCGGTGGGCGCTTTTGTTGACCCGAAACCCCACACTACCGGGAGGGACCCCGTTAGGGAGCACGGCGGCAATGGGCTGCCCTAGGTCGACCTGATCGCCCCTAGGACCTCGTGGATTCGCTGCATCCAATCTTGAATAACGACGAAGAACGAGAAGAAAGATACAAGGGAGAGAGATAAAAGTAGGGTAAAAAGATGTAGATGTGTTTGTTCGATTGTGTGTTGTTCAATCGGCCATCACCTCTCATCTATATATGAGGCGGCTGGACTTTCCGAACAAGGGCTTGGAAAACCGACCAAGAGGCAAAAACCTAGCCCGACTCGGACAAAAACTGCGCCCAGCAAAGTCGAAGGTTGGGTCGGAACATCTTACTTAAGTCGGACATTAGGGTCAGATGTTTCGACTGAAGTCTGACTTTGGGACACACCTTCACAAAACACTTTTTCGATAAGTCGGAGGTAAGGCCGGATGTTGGGTCGGAATGTCCAACTTATATGCTTCAGCTCATGTCTCTGTTTTTGTTTCGGTCGCCCAGGTTGCATACGAACTCGGATGGAGATGATTCAAATATCAAAATCGATCGGATCGACGATACGAAGACAGTTCATGTAGAACATTTTCCCATTTGAGGATGTCTTGTGGGTATAATTGACCAAATAGTGAAATTATTACCAAATATATCACTTCAATCATAACTTCGTCCTCAGAGATGATCTTAGATGGTGATGACCCAAACTTCAAAGATGTTCATGTCGACAATACCAAACTTTTTCATGTAGAGCATTTCTTCATTTGAGACCATCTTATATACGCTTATTGTTGTCCCAAAAACTGGTGTCAACACATGCCCCCCTGTTTGTCAGCAAAGCTTGCATGCCGAAATAATTTGTACCGTGTTCTAAGGATGATTTCAATACTCCATCAGTCATACATATTCTTAGGGCGATAATCATATATCGGCTATGCTTGTTCTTAGCGCGATAATCATATATCGTCCATTGCTTGTTAGAACCTCTTCATGCAGACTTGGGTGAAACCTTCTGAACTTGAAACAATACCATAAGAAATCCATCAATAATTCTCATATATCAAGATCCATCTCTCAAAGATATCCCCTGTATTATTTGTCCACCCTTTTGTTAGAATATTGAAAATAACAAATAGTGATCTTCCTCCAATCCCTGCTTTCGCCTGCACATAAAATTTCCCATTAGTGGCCGAAACGGTGGGCTCCGGTTCGGCCTCCCCTATGTTGGGAAACTCGGCATCGACTCCTAAGCAATATGAAATACACCACGATTAACATGATAGCCAGATGTCGGTTGTGCCAACTCATTTTCTCTTCAATGTCATGTCTAAATATACGAACAACACTAAAGCAATTCAATGTAAAAATTACATCTAGACACTTATCGAGATAAATATTAAGTCATTCGTCAAAACACATGAAATACATAGATATTTGATACACAACTATAACGAATCACCAAAAGCCTCAATATTTGTAGCACCCGTAGCAAGAAAAGCTCTGAACCGAATAATAACATATTTAGCTTTGATTGTGTGTGCAACAATATTCTAAAAAGCATGAAGCTTCGAAAATAGCACCATAAAAGATATACAAACAACACCAACACATTGGCCATTGTTATTAACCATCAACATATAATTTATATGGTACTAAGGAGACAAGGCTATCATAAATATTATGCATGCCATCAATTGAATGATCAATCATAAAAATAGTAATGATTTGGCTTCTCATAGATTCAAAAATAATAATTAACTAGATCATATTCAGCCAAATCATAATCTCACTCACCAATTCTGCAACTATGAATTGATTTATACAACATATTTTCAATGAACGTACATCTTGTCCTGGTCTCTACTAGGACTATGGACGATGTTTAGAAAACCGCATCGACCGTGTTTACATATATTCTTAGGACGATGGTTCAATACCGGCCATTACCATAAGATTCATGTAGAATCCATCCACCAAATCATATATAGCCAAAATAAACAAATGAAATAACAAATCAAATATTTTGGCCCTTTGAATTACCAATAAAAATGTAACTAATCAAATGTATAGTAATTTGGTAATACCCTATCATGATGTAAGAAATTGTATTGCATCCATGGATCAAAATAAGCCCATCGAGGGTAACCAGTCATACTCGAGGATGACTTCCATGGTAAAGGTATCAATGGCATGCTTGAAAAATGTGGATGATGTGCTAATCAAAGATTTTGATTGGATGATGGAAACCTTTGGCTTAATCTTTTATGAGATGATTTCTCCTTCTTCACTTTGGTTGTACTCGCTACAATAGAAGCTTGCACATTATTTTTGGTTTGACTGTTTTTCTTGGGAACCCTGCCATGCTCTTTTTCTCAAGTTCTTGTGCGCTAAGCTTTTGCAATTTCTTCGTCTGCCAATACGATAAACCGAGTGGACGCCTCGGCTGTGATTCTTGTTCAAACAGTGGCAATTTCTTTTTGACATTGTTCACTCTCAACTTCTTCTCTTCAGATTTGGCATCTTGATTTTGAACATTTGTTTGCTCGACTTCTTTTCCTTTAGTAGTCAATGTCAACACTTTAATTAACTCTTTATCATTTGAAATCAAATCTGAAGTGGCACACTTACGACCATATTTTTTGACACGATATACTTGCTTGACCACGTCTTTCTTCTTTCTTGAGATCCAGACCGATTCCTGTTGAGTGAAACAGTCTTGTTTATGTAATTGTTCTTCAACCGTGGACCTTCGTGGAGTTGCATAATCTTGATGAGATGGTTCAAAATAAGATGGCCAATGTGCCCTTGAATTATACCTGCCCCGTGATGGATATAGATTCATATAAGCATAGGGAGGTATACATGATGCTGGTATTGGCGGCCCAAAATAAGGATATGAATATGGTGCATTAAAATTCTCACTTCGCCAATACCGATCCTCAGATTTGCGCCTAGGGGGTGATCTTGACTTCTTTGAATGATTTTTCCGATAAGCAGTTTTCTCTTCACTCTTCTTTTGATATTTATCTAAAAGTTTAGCGAAGGCAACTTTTGATTTCGTACCCTTGTGCTTACTTCGGCCTTTGTCTCCTTTGTTTTCCTTGCATCGATCTTAGGATTTTCTTGTTTTCCCCAAGTGCTTGGCATCTTCATCGTAACTTTGGTAGAACCTTCTCTTTCAAGAATATCATCATTGTGCTCATGAATAATTTGTGCACTTGAAAGCTTGATTCCATCACCTGCGATTTTTAACTTTCTTTCTTCAAATGGATCGGCTTGAATCAGTCGATGCAAAAACTATTTTCCATCAGTACCAATAGGAATAGCCTTCTTATCTCTTGGTATTTTAACAAGTCCCAACCGTTCGTTACCAATGGACGATTTAACTATTTGACGAAACATATCGCAGTCCTCAAAATTATGCTTGAACAAATCATGCAACTTACAATACATTTGTCCTTAAATTGATGGCTTGACATGGTGATCAAGGATTCTAATATAATCATTCTGTAAGCAACAAATCAAAGATTTGATCGCACATGTTTGAATTGAAGGTAAAAATTTTGTTTTCTAGCCGGTCTTGGTGTGAGAACGGCTTCGGAAGTAAGCAAACGAATGGTTCAGTTTTGGCATCACCTCATTCGGCTATGCATTACGTTTCGCACTTTATCTCCGATGACTTTGAATAAGAAATTATACTATCAACGTTTTTTTCAAAAGATTCAAACCTTGGCTTTATGTTTCTATAGACCTCTGCCATGAAGAAGCCTCTTCAGTTTTCCAGATAGATTCAAGCTCATCTTTGATACTACTCATCCTAATATTATCTGAAGCAGAGCCACGATTATCCTCTGCAAATGCATCTAAAATATACAGATCTAGAAGGAGATATTTTCTTATGTTTCGTATGTCCCTATTGATATTCCACACTTTGATTTTCTTCCGCAAAATCCTCACCTTAAACTGCTAGGTATCAATAGCAGAAGAGTGAAGAGAAGAAGTACTCCAAATGGAGAGCACCAGGGGTGTAAAATCAGGTTGCCCTAGCCACCATTTTTTAAAACAAAACAGACTAGGAGTGGTGACCCTACGCCTACCAGTATCAAGAGTTAAAGGAGAACGGTCACTACCAGCCCTCGGAGAAGCAGATAAAGTAGAAAAAGGAAACTTAAGGTTCCAACAAGTTGAATAGAACACTCTATCAATTGCAGATAAAATAGGCATGTCTTGATTGTTGCTCCAAATAAAAGATCTATTAGAGATAGAGACAAAATAGGGCTCGGCTTCGTGGAGGTGCTGGCGCGCTACCGGCGTCCGCGTGCTTTGGGGCCTATATGCGAAGGACGTCTTTGCCCTTCTGTTTGTGCCCTGGCACGAGCCGGAGCGGCGAGGCAAGGGCGAGTGGCGCGTCCAAGCAGGTAGCGCCATGATTTCCATCTCCTCTGCTACTGTGACCGGCGACGTAGGGGCCTATGGTTATGCTTGAATAATGTAGGCGCTCTTATGGTTCTTTTCGCATTAAGACCGAGTTCTACTTGATGATGGCCCTCACTGATATTGCCGTTGACGGGTTCTGGAAGGCTCCGCAGGCGATCTCCATTGTGCGCTTGATGCCGGCAGATTGTTGGATCAGATGGAATTCGATCGTGGGAGCACTATTTCAACGTGTGCTTCTAAGGGCGTAAGGCGAAGCTTCATTGTTGGTTGACATTGTAGGACATGTATGTATTGCAGTTTCCATGGTCAAGACAATGGCGAAGAATGTCATGGCGACTGAGGTATGAGGCCTAGTAATGGTGGATCAAGTCTTCGAGGTGATGAGGAATTGGCTTGGTGATTCAGGACTCGTAGTAGCATCATCCGCAAGTGGAAGAGGCAGCATAGGAGAAATACACATTCTTATCTTTTAGGGTGAAAAATCCAAGGTCTACCCTTAATTGGTTGTGCCTTGTTGAAGGTATTGTTATGACCGTGCATATTTCTCCAGGGTGAAAGCCTAAGATCTATGATTGGGCGTCGACAGTGTATATGCATTGTTTCCTTCTAGGAGGCGTTGCTTTTGAAGAATTTGAAATTCGGGTGTTGTCTTGGTGGTGGATGTGTTGCAGCTACGAGGAATTGATCATGTTTTCTGAGTTGTGTGCATCCGTAATGTCTTATGACATCGCATTGTTGCAAAAAACTTGGTATAATTGGTGTCTTCGTAATATTAATATATTCTCGTTTAAAAAACTAGCAAAGTGGCCCACTCGATGCGCGGGCTAGAATTTATAATGTTCAATGATGAAAATGTATCACTGATTTTTTCTAAAATACTTAAATCTAATATGATGCCATTTAAAAATATAAGACTTGCAAACGTGGTTTAACAACATATAAATCACTTATGCAGGCAACATTTGAGGCTTTATAATGAAGAAAAGAAAATATCATTTTGTATAAAATATGTAACCATCTATGGAATCTGAGACTTACAATTAAACTATTTCGACTGAATAAAATAGTTTGGAGAACCAACCATTCTTTGATTGGTTTGTACGGTCATTTTGAACCCAACAATGAGTGTATCTCACTCTTAGTAGAGAGAACTGTTTTTCTACATTGGTATTTAGGTTTACTTCTAAAATAGTTGACAAAACTGCCTATATGGTTGGATTCTAGAGATATTAGTTTTTCTTCGTGATATCTAAATGTACAATATATATTTTCATTAATGACGTGCTTATTTCTTCTCCTAAATTTGAACTATTTTAGCATGCTATACTTTGTTTTGTTAAGTAATATTTCTCGAACCCATAGTGTGAATAGCACCAGGCGTATGTAAATTTGTTGTTATTGGATAACCAAATGTATTTTAGGGGAGCAGTGAAATAGTTAATCCGTGACCTTACTAATCTTTTATTACATCTGGCATGAGGACTAATCTTACATTCTTAAGAAGTTGCTCCCAATTCTCTCAACATGCAAGATGTCCACCTCATCATACCCACTAAGCCAAATACCTTTATTATCTTAGCATACACACATGACACTTCATCAAAGTCTCACCATAATATGCATGAGATAAAAGTTTTTATTAATATTTAATCATGCACAAATCCATCTTACCACACATGCCACCACATCAAGGCTCAATCAACATGTATGGGTTTTTTTTCATTCTATCATGTCACTTGTATTAAATAAATATTTTCAAATACAATATATAATAGTATTTTTAGTTTTAAATTATATATTATTAATTCAACTATTCATGTTTTATACATTAAAAATATATTGCAATTGATTCCCGCAGCAACGCGTGGGGTATCCTCTAGTTAATTTAATTATCACTCCCAATCCAGGGACCCAAGAATGCCAGAGGACCAAACCTGCTTGAGTCCTCTTCTACATCTTGAGTACTTCCCACTCCAATCGATCTGTCCTCTTCTACATCTTGAGTACTTCCCACTCCAATCGATCTAGTTTTTAGAATAGTTTTTATCCGGCCATGTAGAGCACTCATACAGGGTTGGCCTCAATTTTTCTCTAAAAAAGAAATGGGATTCTAGGTTGTAAAGGAAAACTAAAGTTAGACCCGAAATGCATTCCAAGGAAGTTTGTAGCACTTCCGGATGCGCTCCGGGATTGCTCTGGATAATCCTCCTTTTGCGGGATATTTTTCATTCTGAAATGTTCTTTTTACCTCTTTGATTAGGAATTGCTATATTGAAAAGAAGTGGAGTTTGAAAATGGGAAGCTCAAACCAGAACTGCTAGAGGAACAAATTTTCAATAGCATAACTTGGTATCATGGTTTCTATGTTGTTAGTAACAAAAACAATTCTTCCATATTAAACACGCCAGCCGTACACAACTTCTCTCTTTTCACGGGCACTTAAGTCCCGGGTTTATGAAGAGCAAAATTTGCGAGGGCATCATCTTATTAGTGTAAAAAAATTAAGGGGTAAAACAATGACTCTTTGCTAGCCAAGTGGCCCAAACAATTGCGCTAGCAACATACTCCCTATGTTCACAAATAGATGACATGCTTTTAATTAAAATTTGAACTAAAAGCACACCATCTATTTGTGAACGGAGGGAGTAAATCTTTTGTCACCTATCCAGCTTAATTGCGTACGCAACTTACAATTTATATATTGTGTAGTACTCTCTTCTTCCCAAGATGTTAGATCAATTCTCTTGTTGAGAACTTCTTGTGACCTAACATCAATAGATCAATTGGAAAGAAAGCTGGCACCACATATGCTACTGTTCATTGAAAGTGTGCTAGCCGAAATAGATCGATCTGCTAATATAACCACCTAGCTTTGTACCCGCAAGATATCTTCCTGAAGAATCCATCTACCTTCTTCCATATGCGTGTGATCAGTGGTCAAAAGCAAAGGAAGGCGCTATCGCTCTGTGCATCTCGCTCGAAGGTACCTGGCATACGTCGGTACATATACATGTACATGGGCTATGCCAACTGAAGCGCCAGGGACGTTGGAGTTGTTAACCAGGGCGGCTGCTAGGTCTTGAGGCACTTTGCAGACATGAGAGAGATTAGCTCGCTTTGTACGTTGAAAGCCAGCCTCGTCAAGAATCCATCAATATTCTTCGATCCTACGTACCAGCTACATGGGCGTGTATGTGAGCCAAGGAAGAGAGCATCAGCTGGAAGAATCTCAAGGTGGACTTGGCCGGAAAGTAGCAGGCGTACATATTGTGAGGCACACGGGAGAAAGAGAGATTGAGAATGAAATTTAGATAAGGGTTAGAGAGGATATGAGCTTTGCTACATGTACGGGCAATTTACAGGAAAATTACGCGTTGCTGGCCCGGCCACCAATTGAATTCAGGGGGGGCAGATTATTAGAAAGAGATAATTAAGTTAGCTAATTGACGCAGGACAGGTTAGCCTGTAGACAGAATCCGTAGCAAACCGTCCGTACGTCTAGCATTTTTTAGAGGATATATAGCACGGTTTTTTTATTGCATATGAAGGTAATTATTACGTAATGGCATGGAGGGAGCCTATTCTGTATCTAATGGCAAATGTGTGTAATCTTTATTTATTTAGATCTAAATATGATGTGGGTCGTTTTTTTTATTGCATATGTAGGTAATTATTACGTGATGGCATGGAGGGGGCCTATTTCTGTATGTAATGACAAATGTGTGTAATCTTTATTTATTTAGATCTAAATATGATGTGGGTCCGCTTTAAGTTAAGAAGATCTAAGGGATATTAATAAAGGGTCCACCAAATCAACGACCGGATGTTTCTGATTAACGTGGGATTTTCTAGCTATTTCCTCTATTTTTCATCCTCATTTTGCTTTTAGATAAGGGTTAGAGAGGATATGAGCTTTGCTACATGTACGGGCAATTTACAGGAAAATTACGCGTTGCTGGCCCGGCCACCAATTGAATTCACGGGGGGAAGATTATTAGTAAGAGATAATTAAGTTAGCTAATTGACGCAGGACAGGTCAGCCTGTAGACAGAATCCGTAGCAAACCGTCCGTACGTCTAGCATTTTTTAGAGGATATATAGCACGGTTTTTTTATTGCATATGAAGGTAATTATTACGTAATGGCATGGAGGGAGCCTATTCTATATCTAATGGCAAATGTGTGTAATCTTTATTTATTTAGATCTAAATATGATGTGGGTCGTTTTTTTTATTGCATATGTAGGTAATTATTATGTGATGGCATGGAGGGGGCCTATTTCTGTATGTAATGGCAAATGTGTGTAATCTTTATTTATTTAGATCTAAATATGATGTGGGTCCGCTTTAAGTTAAGAAGATCTAAGGGATATTAATAAAGGGTCCACCAAATCAACGACCGGATGTTTCTGATTAACGTGGGATTTTCTAGCTATTTTCTCTAATTTTCATCCTCATTTTGCTTTTAGTATATAATAGATAGATAGATAGATAGATAGATAGATAGATAGATATATAAGACGGGTCATGTTTGTCACTTTCTCTTCTTTTTGCCGTCTTTTCACTCCTTTTATTTTAATTTTATGATGGGGGTGCTGAATAGATGATGCAGACGATCTGTCAAACGTTCGATCGAGAGTACTACTCGTACTAGCTACCTGATGAATAGATGCCCGTGCGTGCATGCTTTACTTTAGCTTGGGTGGCATCAATGATCGATGGTGCAAGATTGGACTATCTCACTGGCTGATTGATGAGCATATGCATGTACTAGAGTAGCGATTAAGGGCATGAACTATGGGGGCGAAAAAAAAGACAGGCGCTCCATGAAACAGCTAGGCATGGTAGGATTGAGGCTACTGTTTGCATGTGTTCTGGCCAATGGTGGCTACCATGGTGCTGCCTCACAGTCGTCATCTTTTGTCCCCAAGCATTCACCTTTTCCCTTCTTCCTCCCCTCCTTTTCCCTCTTCCTCCTTAATTTATCATTCTTTTTCTACCGAAGAACCGGCCTCCTCTGCAAGCTTCACCTGGCACATGCAAGCAGTGGTCCAGCTGCCACCGTGGCATCCGAGCCTAGTTGGCTTATGGGGCACTAGGTTTGAAGCTACCCATTGGCCATGCCCTAACTCGCTCCTAACTGAAATCGTTTGTCTTGTCCTTGTGAAACGCATCTGGCTCCGTGCTAAAAGCAAGAAAAAGGCTCATATGGCCAAAAGGGCGCAAACAACTCACAAAAAGAACCACCACCATCCTTCCACTTTCTTCTTTCTTCCCGGGCACATGCACATGTACTGCACCCGTGTGAGGTGTGAACCATATGCCCAACCATACATCATCACGTACCCAAATAATTTGGCGCTGATCCTTTACATCACGCATCCAAAATAGAAGAAAATTAAACTACTGTTTACGTTCAGACGACGCTGCTCCGTCAAACGTTCGACGGCCCGGGCACGGCGGCGGCGGCGGCGTGGGGCGCAAGCCGCTGCAGCTGCAGCATCCGCGCGTAGCAGCCGTCGGGGTGGTGGTTGAGCAGGTGCGAGTGCGAGCCTTGCTCCACCACCTTGCCGTCGTCGATGACGGCGATGGTGTGCGCGTTCCGCACCGTGGCGAGCCGGTGCGCCACCACGATGGTGGTCCGCCCGGCCCCGGCCCCGGCCCGGTCCAGCGCCTCCTGCACGCACCGCTCCGACTCGGCGTCCAGCGCGCTGGTGGCCTCGTCCAGCAGCATGATGGCCGCCTGCTTCACCAGCGCGCGCGCGATGGCGATCCGCTGCCGCTGCCCGCCCGACAGCTGCACCCCGCGCTCCCCCACGCACGTCTTGTACCCCTCCGGCAGCGCCGACACGAACTTGTGCGCGTTCGCCTGCGTCGCCGCCTCCACCACCTCCGCCTCCGTCGCCCCCTCCCGCCCGTACGCGATGTTGTCGTGGATGCTCCCGCCGAACAGGAACGGCTCCTGCGGCACCATCGCCACCACCCGCCGCAGCGCCTTCAGGTTGTACTTGCGGATGTCCTTGCCGTCCAGGAGCACCCGCCCGGAGCTCGGCTCGTAGAACCGCTGGATGAGGGCCAGCACCGAGCTCTTGCCGCACCCGCTGGGTCCGACCAGCGCCAGCGTCCTGCCGGCGCGGGCGCGGAGGCTCAGGTCCCGGAACACCTGGATGTCCGGCCGCGACGGGTACGAGAAGTCGATGTGCTTCAGCTCCACCTCGCCCCGAGGCCGCTCCGGCACGGGCGCCGCGTCCACGTCGTCCGGCTCGATCTCCGTCTGCCGGTCGATGGTCTCGAACACCGAGTGCATGGCCCGCCCGCCCTTGATGAAGTCCGGCGCCAGCGTCAGCGTCTCGGCGGCGCCGTTGGCGGACACCATGAGCACCATGAAGACGCGGATGGTCTTGGAGAAGTCGGAGATCCCGTGCTTCACCAGCCACGCCGCGTACCACAGCCCCAGCGCGTACGACGCGTACAGCAGGAACTGCGCCACGCCGTAGCCGATGCCGGCGATCTGGCCCTTCCAGAAGCACCGCCGGAGCGGCCTCTGCAGGTTGGCCTCGAACAGCCTCGTGATCTTGTCCTCCGCGTTGAACGCCGCCACGGTGCGCACGTTGGCCACCGCCTCCCCCGCGATCTGCGTCGCCTTGGCGTGGGCGCCTTCCAGGTCACCGGAGAACCCTTTCATGAACATCTTCTGAAGGACGGTGGCGCCGACGACGAGCGGGAAGACGGCGAGGAGCACCAGCGCGAGGCGCCACTGCAGGACGAACCCGGCCGTGCAGGCAACGAGCATGAGCGCCGAGTTCTGCACGATGACGGAGATGCGGTCTCCGATGGCGGAGCGCACGTTCTGGGCGTCCAGCGCGAGCCTGGCGGCGATGTGCGCGCTGGCATTGGCCTCCATGTCGAACCAGGCCATCTCGTTGCGGAGCACCGCGGTGAGCATCTTCTCGCGCACGCGCTTGGTGAGGTTCTCGCCGACCGTGTCCCAGAAGAGGTGCTGCACGGTGTTGAAGAGCAGCGCGGCGGAGGACATGCCGATGAGGAGGTAGCAGTACTTGGCGATCTCCCGGTCCATGTACCTCGGGTCCGGCGTGTAGTAGATGCTGAGCACCGCGCTGAGGATGTAGGCGAAGATGGCGCTGAAGGAGCCGCACACCATGGACCCCACGGAGCCGACGAGCGCGTAGCCCCACTCCGGCGAGTTCATCTTGGCCAGCCGCCAAAACGAGCTGGCCTGCGCGCGGAACGCGAGCTTCTCCATGCCCATGCCCATCCGGTGGCCCGCCGGGTCATGTATGACGGAGAGGTTGAAGTCGGCGGTGGAGAAGTCGGAGAGGCGGCGGGAGTAGGGCGAGCGGCCGTAGGAGGAGTTGCGCATCATGATGGGGGAGCTGACGGAGTTGCGGGCGCTGGAGGGCCTGGCGCTGCTCCTCCGGGCGCTGACGAGGGCCGCCTCGTGCGCCTGCTCCTGCATGCGGATGAGCTTGGCGTAGGCGCCGCTGTCCCCTCGGGCCATGAGGTCGTCGTGCGCGCCCATCTCGGAGACGGCGCCGTCGTGGAGGACGGCGACGAGGTCGGCCTTGCGGATGGTGGAGAGCCGGTGCGCGATGACGAGGGTGGTGCGGCCGATCATGAAGCGGTCCAGCGCCTCCTGCACGAGCTTCTCCGACTCGGAGTCCAGCGCGCTGGTGGCCTCGTCCAGGAGAAGGATGGCGGGGTTCTTGAGCATGGCGCGGGCAATGGCGATCCGCTGCTTCTGGCCGCCGGAGAGCTGCAGGCCGCGCTCCCCCACCTGCATCGCCATGGTCAAACATGTTGACTTGTCAGCCATATTTGTTTATGTGGGAATTTTGACTGGAAACCAGCATGATTTTGACAAAAATATAAAATAGCAGTACTCCTAGAATTGTTTATGCTGGAATTTTCAGTGGGAACAGAGCATCGTGTCATGTGATGTGGTGGGGTCGGCCTCGATGGAATAGTGGCTAGCCCCAATGGGGAGTAACTTTTGCTTATGTGGCAATAAGATAATGAGGAGAAAGATGTTTGTAGTAACTTAGCTAGTTACTAGCTCTTTGAGTAACATCACACATACCAAGATAATATGAGTCTATAATCTAATAAATGAAGTCTTATATGACACTACATATATGTTACTACCCATTGTGGAGGTAGTAACATAGACTTTATCCGTGTATGTTAGAGCATCTCCAATAGCCTGTATGTAAGTCTTGTTGGTAAACTATCCATGTCATCTATCAACAAGCTATCATACAAGTACTCCAATGAGTTGTATGTAAGTTATGCAATGAAAGATGTGAAAATAAATGTGGTTGCTCTCTATTCTACCTTGGAGCTTGTGCAAGAGGTGTTGGTTAATCTACATACAACCATGTTCTCTCACCTCATTTATTACATGACACATCATCTTTATATCCTAGGTGGCAAATTTACCAACACCTATCTTACAACCATTGAAGATGCCCTTACTAGTCTAAGTTACTCCCCATTGTGACCAGCCTTAGAGCACTTCCAGAGAGTGAGGTTGTATCTTAGCTAAGATACAACCCTTGCACGTAGCCATATGCAAAAAGCATTGTTAAACCAATCACATGTATGCATGAGACCAAAATCATTAAATAAGATACAACCCCTAAGAAACAATGCATTGTGGTGGTTGTATCTTAAAATTTTATTGGTCCTATGATACTGTGCTAAGATACAATGCAGCCTACTTCACTATTATTACTTCTAGGGAAGTGAGTTCGCATCAGTGGCCCATGTGCTTGGATCAATTACTACTAATCCCAGCTTTGGTCAAAGAAATAAACTGCTCTGCAACTGCTGAAAAACAGTACTGTAATCAGCATGGGACGGTAGTGGACAAAGAATGGTTGAATCTTTGTGGGATCAACTTGACATTCCTGACAAAACGCCGACCTGGCATCAGGATCCCCACTCTGGATTCCTGGGAAAAAGTTTTACTGCTCGGCTGGCGGAGTAAAATGGTGCGAAGTAGAGTGTAAAAACCATCTTGATCATGGGCCAGTCTCAGTTCCAGCCGCTTGCGTTAGTTTTGAGCCGAGAAAGGGACCTTTCGAAAGGAGAGGGAGAAAGAATCTAGGCAGGCATGTTACTGTTACCAACTCTTAACAACATTTGAAAGCAACGTCCTCCTAACAATTGCCTCCCCTACTTCATCGAGCAGTGACAACACTAATGGGCAGTGGAGTGATGCAAATACTATTATTAACTATGGCCTATGGGCATGTGTGATGTGACACTGATGGAGCCCGGAGGAGAAGGTGCCATCATGTGCTACTGTTGCCTAACAAACAAACAAATGGAGGAGGAGCACCCAGCATCCGATCTGAACCCGGGGCATCTAGCATTCTAGCTGCTCGACGGCAAAGGCAAATGATGGAAGTGGCGAGGAAAAAGGTTGGTGAAAGCGCAAGCTATCCGCTGTGCTGGTGCTACCCTCTAATGGCGCACGGATCGGATAAATGGAAAAGGAGGAGGATGCTAGGATAGCATAGCACGCGCGGCGTGATGAATATGATTGCCGGAGTGACGGACGGACGGACCTGCGTGTCGTAGCCGTCGGGGAGCTTGATGATGAAGGAGTGGGCGTTGGCCACCCTGGCCGCCTCCTCCATCTCCACCTGCGTCGCCTCCTCCCTCCCCAGCAGCATGTTCTCCCTGATGCTCGTCGCGAACAGCGCCGGCTCCTGGCTCACCAGCCCGATCTGCGACCGCAGCCACCGCAGCTTCAGATCCTTCAGCTCCACGCCGTCCAGCATGATCTGCCCTGCTCCCATTGAATTTTCAGAAACCTCTGGTTAATGGTTATCCTCTGATTCGAAATGTGAATTAGTAATGGTGAACTGAGGCGGGAGAATTTCAGAGTCGGACCTGAGCTCGGGTCGTAGAACCTCTCGATCAGGGACACCACCGTGCTCTTCCCGGAGCCGGAGCTGCCGACCAGCGCGATCGTCTTCCCGGCCGGCACGCTTAGGGAGAAGCTGCGCAGAATGGGCGTGTCCGGCCGGGATGGGTACGCGAACTCCACGTTCTTCAGCTCCAGCCGCCCAGTCACCGACTCCAGCTCCACGCCGGCGTCGCCGTCCTTGGTGATGCCCGGCGTGTGGTCGATGATCCGGAAGATCTTCGCCGCCGCAACCCTCGCCTTCGCAAACGCCGCCATGCTCGGCGCCGACTGCCCAAGAGCGCTGCACAACAATCAGCGCGTCATGTCACTATTACCAAAAATGTCACGACCGACTAAAAATGGCGACGAGGTAAAGAGTACTAGGACGACTTACAGTCCGCCGATCATGACGGAGAACATGGTGGCGATGGCCAGCCCGCCGTTGGTGTGGTTGCCGCGGACGAGGTGCCCGCCGTACCAGAGCAGCAGCGCATAGCAGCAGAACACGGTGAAGTAGGTCCCACCCAGCCCGATCCCCTTGGCGAAGCCATTCCGGTAGCCCACCTTCTGCGCCACGGCTAGCGCCGCCGAGTAGGCCTGCGCCACCCGCTCCTCGCCCACGAACGACTGCACGATCCGTATCTGCGCCAGCGCCTGCTCCGCGATGTTGCTGGCGTTGGAGAGCGCGTCCTGGCTCTTGGAGGAGAGCTTGCCCATGGTGGCTGCGGTGAGGCCGCCGATGACGGCGATGAGCGGCACCACGGCGAGCGTGACGAGCGCGAGCTGCCACGCGGCGGTGAACCCGACGACGAAGCCGGCGACGAAGGTGGCCATGTAGTGGATGAGGTTGCCGAGCTTCTCGCTGATGGCGTCCTGCACGATGACGGCGTCGGCGTTGATGGCGTAGATGACGTCGGAGGTGCGCACGTCGGTGTCGAAGAAGGAGACGTCCTGCTTGAGCGCCGCCTGGAGGTACCGGATCCGCATCCGCGTGGACTGCCGCTCGCCGGTCCACATCCAGCAGGAAATCTCGGCCCAGGACGACGCCCAGATGGCGGCGCCCACGACGAGGAAGTAGAAGGCGTAGTGGACGACGAGGCGGACCATGGTGTCCGGGTCGTCGGCGTGGGAGCCGAATGAGTCGACGAGGTCGGCGAAGAAGCGGAGGAAGACGGGGAGGGAGCAGCCGTGGACGAGCGCGCCGAGCGTGCCCACGGTCATGAGCACGCGGTCCAGCCCGTCGGCGAAGCGGAACAGGTCGCGCAGCGCGGCCGCCGGCGCCGGAGGGGACGGCTTCTCGTCGGCGGACGGCTTGGCATTGGGCGGAAGCTGCTCCGTCTCCAGCGCCGCGCGAGGCGGCGAGCGAGCAGGAGGAGAAGGAGGTGGTGGTGGAGAAGTAGACGCCGCATTGTTGGTGGTGGCGGCTGGCGCGGCCGGCGGTGGTGTGGATCGCTCTGCTTCTGGGTGAGGTGGGTGGAAGAAATGGGGGGACTGGGAGGTGGAGGGGAGGTGGAAGGCCTCGAGCTCCGGGCGGGCCCACTCGTCGGCGGCGCCGGCGTCGTGGACGACGACGCGGGCCTTGATCTCTTCGGGGTCGCTAGACATGAGGGCGGCGCGGAGGGGAAGCCGGAGAACTCCTCCCTCCCTCTGCTCTGTTTTGCTCTGTTTCCGGTGCTCGCCTCGTCCCGTCCCGTCCGTCTAGTGCGTGGGACTGGGGCAAGCTGCTGCTTCTACTTCTCCTTTTCCTCTGCTTATAAGATGAGATAGGATGGGTAGGAGTCTATCATGGAGGGAAAGGGGCCACCGTATTTGGCATGAATTATTCCCCTCTCACTCTCCATTCCTACACACTATACTAGTACTTGTATTGTGTCCCTCTCTCTCGTTTTCGCCCGGGGGCAATGCTACTAGCCTGCTAGATTTCAGTGATAATAACACTGGATAATTCGACCCTCCGGCTCGATGTCTCACAACATGTGCCTGAAGTTTTATGGAATGTTAGGCATCTTCTTCTTTTTTTGAATTTTAAATTTTATAAATTAGATAGCAAAATCCATACAATCATTCAATATAATATTCATCATGCAGGGTTGTACGGTATTAAGGAGAAAACCATCGACCCTATTATCAAAACTAAACTTAGCTAACTCGTGAGCAGTCACGAAGGCCTCCCTCTTAATCTTTGAAAATTTGTAATTTTTCAACAACTTTGTGGCACTCAGGGCTTTCTTCTTTAGATCAATTAGTGAAGACTTGTCAAAATTCTCATTCTCAAGAAAGGAAGCCACAAAGGAACTGTCAGTTTCTAAAATAATAGGTTTATGAACTGACATACCTATATAAATCCCTGCAAGACAAGTTTTAAGCTCTGTTTCATCCACATTGTTGCAAATCCCAATATACTCCCAAGAGGATATTAAGGTTTCACCCATATGGTTCCGAGCTATAACCCCCACACTCGCAGAGCTGATGGCCTCCACAAAGCTCGCATACATATTTATCTTAATGACTTTCGGGGCAGGAGGCTACCAAGTCAAGGGTTTTTTCTCCACAACATATAAATACATACCCTCATCAGCTCTCCCTTTACCTCTGCCATCTCCCTTCAACATATAAATCCATTAGCTCTGCGAGTGTGGAATGGCATCTTCAACGTTAACTCTTGCCATTTAACTTTACTTTGTATCCGTTAGCGACCGGTTCACATGCCCGGTTTTCTCGTAAATCTTATCCAAATTAGAGGAGAACTTTTGGGGAGTTCAAACCACCGAAACACACTCACCTGATAATCAGGTTCCATCCAAATCCTGTAGCGCAACCCCCCCCACCGCATGAAGCAATCGTCGCACATTCACATAGTGCGCTGGCATTGAATATCGATCGTGTGCATGCGCGACCGATCACTAAGAACAGTAATGATGCTCAATCAGTGTCGACGCAATTGTTCACTGGAGGAACAGACGGGTCGCCGACAGAGATCCTCGGTTTTCGCGCACGTTCAATATCGGGGAGACGCAACGGGGCGGCTACCCGTTCGTCCCCTGTCGGCCTTAAGTAAGCGCGGCAACTGAGAAACCCACTCCGCTGCCCCGCAATTAAACTGGTTCTTTCGGTTCCCTAACCGGCACCCGCTATTTAAACGAACCCTTGCAGGATTATGGAACAAACCACAAACCACCCGTTCCCCTTTCTTCTTCCTTCCCCTCGGCCATGACGTCGAGCTCTAGGCTCTTGTCTGATAGAGGTTGGTTCATCGGTCGAGCAACAACGATTGAGGACAGTAGATGTCCTCAACAAGAAGGGCATAGCGGCTGCTCGGGCGGTGATTACGGGTAGCGCCTCTGCTCACCGGAGGACTACGCATCGGCTTGTATCCCAAGAAGGCCACCACTTATCCCTTCCTATTGATGCGATGTTATACATTTCTGGAGATTGAATGGATACCAGCACTTGGATCCTAGAATGGATGATGCAGGAAGTTCATATTCGCATGTCTGCTACGGAGTTCATGGAGATTGTTAACATTCCCCGATATGAACAAGAACAGGAAAAGATACATTTGATGTTGTAGCTGACTGAGAAGAATTCTTTTCGCTGATGAATCCTGATGCGATTGGTGACTACATGACTCCCACTACAATGCTAAAGCAATTAGTCTTTGTGGACAGGACTTGGTTTTACATTCTATCGAAGACTTTGCTACCCACCTCTGAAGCACATGATGAAATGCCAATTACGTGAAAAGTTTTGGGAAGGAACCTGTCTCATGAAATGACATTTGACTTTGAGGATTGTTTCCTCCGCTCCATGGACGAAGCTGCGCAAACCAATTTCGCCTTCAAGTCGTATGGCCCCTATCTTCAAGCAGTTTGCAACCATGGAAGAATGATATGGATATTCGAGCTCTATTTTCCTCTCGGTACTTAGATATTTTTTCCTAAAGATTTTGTTGCCAAAACCTATCCGAGACTTTATGCACCACTAGTGAGAGATACATTGGAGGTGATGCGCCAATCAAACAATCCCTTCAATAGCTATGTTGGAGTCCGACGGAAAATTCTTGAGAGAAACATGTCAAAGGACTACCAGAAGGAATGTCGTCATTTTGAAGTTTTCCTTCGCTCGCAACAAAGGCTCAAAGATTTCCTAGAAGAAAGCTAACGCTAAATGCAATTCCTTGCCAATGAGATCAATCGCGTTGGAAACATTTCCATGAACAATGGGCAATTCCTTCGTGTAAATGATCGTCGCACCTGGAAGTTCTGCCAAAAGTTATACACTCATGGACAGCTGAAGATGGAGAATATGAATAATAAATATGCCCATCTATCCCATACATTTAGAAGAGATGACCAAGTGGATCGCCCCGATCATGTGCTGCCCAAGTTTCACAAGTATAATGAAGTGTTCTTTATGAATGTGACACGTCATGTTGAGAATGATAATGCTACTGAAGCTTCACACCACTCTCCTCCGCCTGAAGTTGAACTTCAATCCCAGGCGGATGACGACAGTAGCCTGAATATGCTCTAAGGCAATATTGATGCATATCAACCAAAAGCTCTTTTGAAGCCAATTCCTTTGTAGAGATGCGTTCATTCATTTCAAATATCACTCCTCAAGACTTGGTGTATGACAGTCCCAGGGTTTGGTACTTTGATGATTAGGTCTCTCATTTCCCTTCGACTTCTTTTTGTTCAATCATTGAAAAAATGGGGGAGATTGATGCATCGATGAGTTAGTTTGCATATAGGGACATGGGGTTTGCTTCTTGAGTGGTTATGACAAATATTTATTTTGTTTCGATTTGGTTGTAACAAACTCCGTTGGATGACCGTGAATTGTGTAACGAATCTATTAATAACCCCGTGCTTGCCAGTATTTTTCAAATCTATTTTTACATGTGGTTATTTACTTAAGTTCACATGTCATTTCGAGTAGATTGCATGTTACTGGTTTTACATTTTGTAAATAAAACCTCGCTCGCTAAGATGGTTACGTTTACCCTCCACCGAAGAAATTATCATATGTGCATCTATTTTTGTTCCAATTATCTTTGATGCATACATTCAAGGGAATAAAATTTTACGTCTTAGACTTTATGTTCATATCATTACAAGAACTTCAATATTTTTATCGATGCCGATTTTGTCAACAATAGTCCAAAAACGGGGAGATTGAAGAGCAAGTTTTGCCCCTTAGTGGTTTTGGATATCGTTGGACAAAGCGGCAGAGGAACTAACATTGTTTGCGAATATAAACAAATGATTAGGTTCCTGGAGAACAAAGAAGCTTGGTAAACATTCAAAGATAAACCAAGGAGTCGAAGTCTTTCCTTGGTGTCGAAATTTAACCAAGATCGATGACCCCCAAAAATGCTCTTGGAGAATACGGTGCCTAGAAGCAATACTCTCTGAAGGAAAAGAAGAAGACGTGCAAGACTTAATAATTTTGTAGTTCTTTCTATCTACTTTGAGTCATGGGAAAAAATCGTACTATGAAGAAGGGTTAGTTAGTCGAAACATAAGTCAAAGTGAAACTTCTCATCTCGTAACTAAACCCACTGAGAGATTCAGAGGAGAAAGCTTATTGCACTGAGTTACTTTTCAATGACAAAGGCGAAGTACTTTCCGTCTTCGAAGTAGAACTCAGGCAGTTGATACGCGAGAGATGATAATTGCTTCTCGCCCTTCGTTGGTTACCCCAAGTGGAAGGTGAGATGCTGCATAGAGGCAAGTTTCACTCGGTGAAGATACTGAGGTTTGTCTCCAGTAGGACTCCAGAGATGATAAGTAGGTGTCAGCGGTGCAACTGACGTGGACCTGCACACAACACAAATAACTTTGCTCCCAACGAAGTTCACAGAGGTTGTCAATCTCTCCGGTCTTGTTGTTTACAAAAGGATCAAAACACAAGGGATAATGATAATGATAATAGCAACTGAAAGTAAAAGCTGAAAAGTAAGTAAGCGTGTAAACAATGATGAGAATATGGACCAGGGTCCCGTGATGTTCATGATACGTCCAAAACGTATCTATAATTTGTGCTTGCTCCATGCCTCTTTTGTGTGATATTGCTATGATATTGATGAACTTCCATACACTTTTGATCATATTTGGACTAACTTATTAACTCAGTGCACCCCAGTGCCAGTTCCTGTTTTCTGTTGTTTTTCTATTTCAGGTTTCCCCCATATTAAAAGTGCTCCAAAATTTCGGGAAAAATCCAATAAAAAATCAGTGTTGCAGAAGCTTCGGGAATCACCAGGGGGGCAGAGGGGACCCACCAGGGCCCCAGGCGCCCTCCCGGCGCGCCCTAGGGTGGGGCCGCGCCAGGGGGCCGCCTGGACCCCTGGTGCCCCCCTGGCTGCCCCCCTTCGCCCATACATTCCCCGTGATGCAAAAACTCTGAGACGGGAACCCTTTTTCGCGATCTCTCCTCTGTTCCGCCGCCGCCGCGCTTTCAAGATCGGGAGCACCAGGAGACCTCTTCCCGGCACCCTGCCGGAAGGAGGAACCACCTCCGGGAGCTTCTCCGCCACCATGGATGCTTCCCAGATGAACCGTGAGTAGTCCACCTTGGACCATGGGTCTATGATCAGTAGCTATGTGATGTTCTCCTCCCCTCTTTGTTCTTCATGGATTAGACCTCGTGAGCTGCCCTACATGATTGAGGCACATATGTAATATTTATGCTGTTGGTATGCTGAGTTTGCTGGGATCTGATGGATTATGAGACTATGTTCATATTGTGTTTGAGTAATATATTTGATTCTCCTCTTTTATATTTATGTTCTAGAGTAATTCTTGCATGTTCTCCATTGCTGTTTATTGCTTTGGCCAAGTAGTAGGTAGTGACTCCAAGAGAGAGCGTTATGCATGATTGTGGGTTCATGCCCCCTGATGACTAGCTTGAGTGACAGAAACATGAGTCTAGGGGATGTGATGTTGCCACAAGGGGGAAAACAACGGTGCTTGTACTTGCGGATGCAAGGATTGTTTACTTTACGCAAAGTTCTTTAATGTAGTTGTCTGTTACTTTGAGTTTACACTTTGGATGGGATTCGCAACTTAATACCAGCGAGATGTTCTGGATAGATATCTCAAGGTGGATGATTAGTAGGTAGATGCAGATGGATTTCAGTCTACTTGTCTTGGCGTACCGCCCATGCTTTTGAGCCTCTTCCTTTCTTTATAGCATAGCTAGCATTGGTTTGCGCACATAATCATGTCAATTGCCCAGCTATAATTTGTTTACCTCGCATGGCTATTTTATCGTCTTTTGGAAGAGAGACATCACTAGTGAACATCATGGGACCCCGGTCCATATTTCCAATATTGTTTACACCTTCAATTTACTTTCAGTATTTACTTTTCAGTTGCTATCACTATCATTATTATCCCATGCGTTTTATCCTTTGTAAACAACAAGGCCGGAGGGATTGACAACCTCTCTGTACTCGTTGGGAGAAAAGCTATCTGTTGTGTGTGCAGGTCCAGGAGAAGCAAGTGATTATTTTCAAACGGCGCATCACTTGCTGAACCACCTACTTATCGTTGTTGGAGTCCTATTGGTTTGACACTCAACCTTAGCATCTTTGCTAAGGGAAATTGCCGCTACGCTACATCTCACCTTACACTTTGGGTAACCAACGAGGGGCGAGAAGTAAACTCTCGTGACATCAGTTCACTAGTGATGTCTCTCTCTCAAAAGGCGATAAAACCGCTATGCGAGGTAAACAAATTACATAAGGGCAATTGACAGGATTATAAACGCACTGCAATGCTAACTATGCTACAAAAGAAAGGAAGAGGCTCAAAAGCATGGGCAGTACGCCAAAATAAGTAGACCGACATCCATTGCATCTACTAATAATCATCCACCTTGAGATATCTATCCAGAACATCTCGCTGATATTAAGTTACTAGTGCCACCCAAAGTTTAAACCCAAAGAAATAGACAACTACATTAAAAAGCACTTTGCGTAAAGTAAACAATCCTTGCAACCGCGGTTACAAGCATTGTTGTTTTCCCCCTTGTGGCAACAACACATCCCCTAGACTCATGTTTCTATCACTCAAGTGTTTTATCAGGGGGCATGAACCCACAATCGGGCATAACGTTCCCGCTTGGAGTCACTGCCTACTACTTGGACAAAGCAATAAACAGTAACGGATAACATGCAAGAATTACTTAGGAACAAAAATATAAAAGATAAAAACCAAATATATTACTCTATCATAATCTAAACATAATCTCATAATCCATCAGATCCCGTCAAACTCAGCATAGCAACAGTAGAAAGATTACATAAGTGCCTCGATCATGTAGGGCAGCTCACGAGGTCTAAACCATGAAGAACAAAGAGGGGAGGAGAACATCACATAGCTACTGATCACGGACCCATGGCCGAAATGAAACTACTCACGGCACATCCGGGAAGCGTCCATGATGAAGGGGAAGCTCCCGGAGGTCGATCCTCCCTCCGACAGGGTGCCGGGAAGAAGTCTCCTGGTGCTCCCGATCTTGGAAGCGCGGCAGCGGCGGAACAGACGCCGCGAAAAGGGGTTCTCTTCCTGGAAGTTTCACGTCACGGGGAATATATAGGCGAAGGGGGGCAGCCAGGGGTCCAGGCGCCCCCCTGGCGCGGCCAAGCCCTAGGTCGCGCCAGGTAGCCGCCTGGGCACCTGGTGGTGGCCCCCCGGCCCTCCTTCGGGGTTCTGGAGCCTTCCGAAGCGCTGATTTTTTATCCGATTTTCCCGAATTTTTGGAGCACTTTTAATATGGGGGAAACCTGGAATAAAAAACAACAGAAAACAAAAACTGCAATGGGGTGCACTGAGTTAATAGGTTAGTCCAAATATGATCAAAAGTGTATGAAAGTGTATCTAGATCATAGCAATATCACACAAAACATGCATGGAGCAAGCATAAATTATCGATACGTTTGGGACATATCAACATCCCCAAGCTTAATTCCTGCTCGTCCTCGAGTAGGTAAATGATAACAAGCATAATTTTTGTGGTGACATGCTAGCAACCATATAAGAACTTTGAAAAGTAAAGCAATCAAGGTATGTGATTCCATTCAAGTCATAAGATGCAAGAGTCTATATTAGCATTGAAACAAGTAACAAAAGAACATTAGGTGCAAGAGTTCTCGCTGTCCGTGACTTGAATGTCTCCAAATGGTGTTTGCGTGCAAGAAAGGGGATAGGGAATACGAGAAAAAGGTGTTTTGTTGAGAACTCAATCTATTAAAGTTTCACACTTGGTCTTCTTTGGAATCTTATCTTGACTCATCCCCAGACCACTAGCCAGGTACAAGTCAATTTGATCCACTCCTTTTCGATATTTTGAGCACTCATGCAATGGATGAGAGCGTAAGCACGAGAGTTGACACTTAGGATCGCAAAGAGAGAAATATGGTGGAGGAGTAAGACAAAAAGGGTGAGAAAGGCTCACATCAATGAGGACAATCATAGGCGAGAAGGCCAAATGATAGATATGATGTGAGGAGTAGGGATTGCCATGCAATGGATGTAAATATGAGCTGAAAAGCTCTCCAATGACACTAGTGGGGGTGCATATAACTTGCTCGCTCATGAAGACCTAGAGCTCTTTTGAGGAGGCTCAACCTATGAATATGCAAGCCAAGTTCCATAGTGTGAAGGTCCCCACATAGCTATATGCATGAATGATCATATCTATGGAGTACAAGGATTAGAGGGAGTACTAGTGTGGATCTTTCAAAAGGATAGTAGTGTTGCCCCTTTCTCTCTTTTTATTTCTTTTTCTCTTTTTTTTTGGTGGCCTCAATGGCTCTTTATTTTTAACTGTCATTTGTCCTCTTTGGGATATTTTATTTTGTCCACTTTGGCATATTTTCCTCACTTAAGGGCAACACTCTAAATTACAAGGGTAAAGAAGATCTTTCACACTTTACAAGGTACTCAAAACATAAAGAAGATGTAGCTATCGTGATATATGCAATGTATGCTTCTACCAGTGTAGCAGGAACATGTATGACATGAAGATCAAGTCATGAAGAGGTGGATGTTGCATGGCAATATATCTCGGAAAGACTATGGAAATACCTTGATAAGTAAGTATGGTGGCCGTTTTGAGGAAAGATATAAGGAGGTTTATGATGACAGAGCGTATCATGCCAAGGGTTTGGATGTACCGGCGAAGGTGGGCCCCAACTCTCGGAGTGAGAAGGAGGCAATGCACGGCACGGGAGAGGCTAGCAAATATGAGGAGGTGGAAGTGTCAACTTTCAATAATTACATTAGTCTGAAGAACTCATGCAGTTGTTATCGGTAACTCTCAATCTAATAAGGAGGTTCACAAAGCGACAAGTACCCCGTGGAGGAGTGTATGGTTTTTTTATCCTTGCGCATCCTCGACTCATGGTACGTGAGTGCACTCTAATATTCGATCCCTCCAAAGATAAGTGATCCATCTAGTAGCTAGAGTTCTCAACTAGTTTTGTAGGTTTTGAAAATAAACACGGATTGCCCAAAATATGACACCTATCACTAATAGGCTAGAGCTCTTGACACCAAAAGTTCAAACATTACTCACATCAATACCTCAAAACTATTGCAAGTTACTACTAAAATTAAATAGCAACCTCAATTACCTACTTTCAAGATAAGACACAACTCAGTGCAACAACCAACTCTCTTAAAAAGATAAACATGAAATCTGAAGAGAGTTCCAACAACAAACTAAACAAAATCCAAGGCTCTTGCTAAAGACAAACTAAGACTAAAACTAAACATGACAGTAGCTATGAAAAGATAAAGAACACACAACAGCAAAAAGATAGGCATGAAAAATCCTATGTTGTGTTCTAGATTTTGAAAGTGGAGCGTGTTTATCTCCCACACAAAGTAAGATAGGGTCTAACTTGTTATGAACAGCAAGCAAAGCTAAAGAAACTAAAAAAGTAAACCTAAGAGCGGGACGCTCCAAGCATAGAACATAACGCATGAAGTGATAAAAATATAGTGAGACGAAGGACGAACTGATGATTGTTGATGGAGAATGGGATGCACGGGGGCATCCCCAAGCTTAGACGCTTGAGTCTCCTTGAATATTTATTGGGGATGCATGGGGGCATCCCCAAGCTTGAGCGCTTGACACTCCCGGATCTTCTTTCATCATCTCCCATCGCACACTTGAAAACTTCCTTCATACATAACTCATCATAAGCTGATTAGAGAGGTTAGTACCCTTAATAAAATAATTTTTCCCACTAGATATAAAGATATTCTTGAAAATCTACTGTTTCTCAAGATTGCCAAAAAGTTTTTGCAAATAAAAAGCAAGCTTAAGGTTTGCAAAAGTAAGGAGAGATAAAACGTGGCAGAATCTGTGAAAAACAGAACAACAGGTAGTAGAGAATTTTTTCGGGGCACTTCTGCAACTCAAATAAAAAAACTCAGAACATACTAAAGTTTAACAATTGTATAGAGAATGTTGTGTAAAAAATTCAGCTCAAAAAGATGAACTGGTGATTTGATCCGTTTTTTTCCGTCACGAAGACAGAATCTGTTTTCTAGACAACATATCACAACTTTTGCTTCCCTTATCATAAGAGGCTATAACTTGGCACAAAGCTTGAAAATAAAGATACAATGATGTTGCTACAGTAGTAACAATCATCAAGACCACTAAAAACAGAAGTAAAAACATCTTGGGTTGCCTCCCAATAAGCGCTTTCTTTTACGCCTTTAAGCTAGGCATAAGGCAAAAGATCAAGTCGTATCAATCGAATCATCAAGATCAAAAAGATCTTCAATTGTACAACTAGTATTAAGAGGTATTTAAAATAAGGACCTAATGAAGATACTTCTAGGGATAAAACCAAAAGGCGGAAAATCAATGGGAGTTTCATTTATAAATTTATCAAAGAGAGTTATTTCTTCCAAAGTTTTCACGGTTTCAACTTCCTTGGCAATGGGTGGATTATTTTTAGGTCAGGGAACCTTAGGGACATAATTGAACTTGGGTTCCTTTCTTGCTGGAGTTCACAACTTTTTTGGTTTGATTGAGGAGAAGGTAGTTCCTAGAGTATTAATGATTTCCTCAATCTTATCAATCCTAGAAGGATCCATATCATGGAATTTGATGTTCTCCAAAGTTTTAATAATTTTAAGCATGGAGCTATCAAGCCTATTCAAATTCCCTTGAATCTTGTGATCCAACTCATTTATCCTAGTTATACTTGGTATTTCTAACTCTATCTTTTCAAGTTTTTTCATAATGTGAGCTAGAGTTATATCTTCTTGTATGCCAGCAACAGGGAGATTTCCAACAAGATTTTCAATAACATTAAGAGACTCCCAAATTGGGGCTTATAGAAAATTCCCATTGATAGCGGTATCTAATATGAACCTACTCCAAGGAGTAATCCCAACATAAAAATTTCTAAGCAGGATAGTAGTGGATTGCTTCTTGGTGGCTCTTTTTTTTTAGAATCATTAATTCTATACCAAGCATCTTTTAAACTTTCACCACCTTTTTGTTTAAAGGTGAGAACCTCTGTCTCAACAAAGGCAAAAGGACCAGACATAATGACAGCTACTAGCAAGATAAATAATATTTTTTTTTGTGATTTTTGATATAAGACACAAAGATAAAAACTGAAAGGTAAACTAACAAGACTAAAAAGTAAAGGTAAAAGGTAGTGGGCAACTCCCCTATCTTATCACTCGGGGTCCCCGGCAACGGCGCCAGAAATTTGCTTGATACGCGAGAGATGATAATTGCTTCTCGCCCTTCGTTGGTTATCCCAAGTGGAAGGTGGGATGCAGCGTAGCGGCAAGTTTCCCTCGGTGAATATACCAAGGTTTGTCTCCAGTAGGACTCCGGAGATGATAAGTAGGTTTCAGCGGCGCAACTAACATGGACCTGCACACAACACAAATAACTTTGCTCCCAACGAAGTTCAGAGAGGTTGTCAATCTCTCCGGTCTTGTTTTTTTACAAAGGATCAAAACACAAGGAATAATGATAATGATAATAGCAACTGAAAGTAAAAGCTGAAAAGTAAGTAAGCGTGTAAATAATGATGAGAATATGGACCGGGGTCCCGTGATGTTCACTAGTGACGTCTCTCTCCCAAAAGACGATAAAACTGCTATGCGAGGTAAACAAATCACAGAAGGGAAATTAACAGGATTATAAATGCACCGCAATGCTAACTATGCTACAAAAGAAAGGAAGAGGCTCAAAAGCATGGGCAGTACGCCAAAATAAGTAGACCGAAATCTAACTGCATCTACTACTAATCATCCACCTTGAGTTATCTCTCCAGAACATCTCGCTGGTATTAAGTTGCGAGTCCCACCCAAAGTGTAAACCCAAAGCAACAGACAACTGCATTAAAAAGAACTTTGCATAAAGTAAACAATCCTTGCAACCGCGGTTACAAGCACCGTTATTTTCCCCATTGTGGCAACAACACATCCCCTAGACACATGTTTCTGTCACTCAAGCATGTCAACAGGGGGCATGAACCCACAATCGAGCATAATGTTCCCTCTTGGAGTCACCGCCTACTACTTGGCCAAAGCAATAAACAGCAACGGAGAACATGCAAGAATTACTTAGGAACAAAAATATATAAGATAAGAACCAAATATATTACTCTATCGCAATCTAAACATAATCTCATAATCCATCAGATCCCATCAAACTCAACATATCAACAGTAGAAAGATTACTTAAGTGCCTCGATCATTTAGGGCAGCTCACGAGGTCTAAACCATGAAGAACAAAGAGGGGAGGAGAACATCACATGGCTACTATCATAGACCCATGGCCCAAAGGAAACTACTCACGACACATCCGGGAAGCGTCCATGGTGAAGGGGAAGCTCCTGAAGGTCGATCCTCCCTCCGGCAGGGTGCCGGGAAGAAGTCTGTTGGCGCTCCCGATCTTGGAAGCGCGGCGGCGGCGGAACAGAGGCGAGATCGCGAAAAGGGGTTCTCTTCTCGGAAGTTTGACGTCACGGGGAATATATAGGCAAAGGGGGGCATCCAGGGGGCCACCAGGGGTCCAGGCGGCCCTTGGCGCGGCCAAGCCCTAGACCGCGCCAGGTGGCCGCATGGGCACCTGGTGGTGGCCCCCCGACCCTCCTTCGGGGTTCTGGAGCCTTCCGAAGTGTAACACCCTCGGAATCAGTAACAGTAATCACTACAGTGATTCCACTGTTAGTGATCATTACTGTTGATGATCAAGCCATGATCACCTTTGATCATAGCTCTGTCAATTTCCAACCCAGATAAAATTTTCAAATTGGGTAAATTATAAATTCTCTCCAAGACTTGTGGATTCCTGTCCATCATTTGATCATGGTTAAACCAAAACCACCTTAGTCATTTGCATAATCCCAAGTAAATGATAATCATGAAACCCATAAGGTTGGATTATCCAAATTGTCTTGGAATTTAAAAATGAAAATGGAAATCTTAGTTAAACCAACACTGTGGAATCTATTTATAAAATGCCTAGCAATCCTTAGGCCATGATTATATATAGCAATGGTTATTTTATTAAAATGGTATAGTAATATTAGGGAATAATAAATGGAATAAAATAATAGCTTGGACCATTTATTAAATTTCCATGATAATTTTAATAAACATGTGGTAATTTTAAATGCACTAAAAATTGTGAGAACAATTTTATAAAATGTGAAATAATCAGTAGGTCATTTTGTGATGGTTTGGGAATTTAATAATTTGTTTAAGTAATATAATTTTTTTTAAATAGTAGCAAAGTAGCAAATTTTAATTATTAAATAATTATAAAAATACCAATGATTTTATAAAAGGTCAAAACATTTTGTAGTAATGTATTACGGTGTCATTAAATTATTGAAGCAAGTTTCATAATTTTATAAAACCTAATGATGCCTAAATAAAATAGAAACAAAAGAAAAATAAAACAAAAAGGCAAAGACCTATGCTACGCCTGTGGGCGAGGCCCACCCCGGCCCGGCCGCCCCTTCCTCTCTCCTTCCCCTGCTCCCCTCCCCCACCACGACGACAGTGCCATGGCAGGGGAGCACTGTCGCCAGCGGCCCCCCACCCACCTGCCCTACCTGCTCCCTCCCCCTCTGCTCGTGGATAAGGAGGAGTCCGTAGCCATCCCCCTCCTCCTGCCCACCCAGTTTCCCCCTCCCTCTTCTCTCCCACTACTTCGAGCCGCCAGCCTCTGCATCGCCGCAATCGAGCTCATCTTCAAGCTCGGGCCGGCGGACGCCGTTGACGATTTCGTCACCACCACGCCTCCTCAGCCCTCGTCGACTCCTCCAACACGCTCACTGTGAGCACCACTTCATTTCCCCTCTCGTTGAGCTCCATTTCGCGCGCTATAGCTTCGACCCCCCTGGTTAGTGTTCCGGCCGCCGCCGCGTTAGACATAGCCGCCGCCCTGGTCCGTCTCTCCTCACGCAAGTGGCAGGAATGGATGCGCCGCAACGACCGCGTCCGGTCCCCTCCCTCCGCCGTGAAAATGGTCGCCGGAGCGCGTCTCCGATGGACCTCGCCGTGCTCCCTGTGCACACCGCCGGCGAGCTCTGCTTGCAGCCGTGGGACTTAACCCCCCTCACACCCCCTGACACGTGGGCCCCACCCCTTCTGTATTAGTGCTAATCCACTGTCTGGCTTAATCCCCCCTGTTAGGTTAGGTGTTTGTTAGATTAGTAATAAGAAAATTGTTAGCTGTTATGTTAGACTGACTAGTGGGCCCTGGTCCTGTTAGAATAAATTAAACTGCCAGATTAAACTGTTAGTGTATGACAGGTGGGCCAGCCCCTGTTTAAATATCTCTGGAATTAAAAGAACTGTTTAATTAATCTAGTAGTCTATGATACATGGCCCCCCCCTAGATATTTTGATTTAATAAAATATTTAAATGATTTAATTACATAGAGTGTATGACATGTGGGCCACCCCCACCATTTTAATTAACAAAATTGTTTTATTAAAATGGGTCACTGACATGTGGGTCCCTGTTGTCAGGGTTGACCCAATCAAATAAAACTATTCTGGATAATGCCATTTTATTAATAAAAATAATCCCAAAAATCTTTTTAAATGATTTAAAACTTTGAAATTCAATAACTTTTAAACCGTAACTCAGATTCAAAAACTTTATACATGAAAGTTGATCAGAAAATATAATGTATACGATTACGCTATCCGTATGTCTATCACACCCCTCTAACACAACGAACATCGAACCGTCCCCCCTCCGGACCGACAGTCCGATAAATTGTCCGGTACTGTTAAAGTACCCGGATGAATTTATTCCGAACACGAAAGTTGTTCGGAATAGATCAACTAACCCGGATACACCACCCACACATGTGTCGGATGTCCACGACACCTCTGGCATGATATCTCCCCCCTCCAGACACCCTCTCCGGTAATCACCCGGAGCTGACAGTTCATCCCCGGATGAATTCCCGCTCCGAGCAACGTGCATTGCACTGCGTTAGAACACCGTTAGCATTGCCTTTGTCATGTCATGCATCTGTTTGTATATGCTTGCTTTGTATTTACTGTTTCTCCCCACCTTAATCTCCGGTAGACCCCGCTGCTACCGCCGACTACACTGCTGCCGGGTACGACTACTTCGTCGACGACCCTGCCCCTACCGTCGAGCTTCCAGGCAAGCAGAGCCATTCTCTTCCCCAGATATCGCCTATCTTTCCGTACATTTCTTACACTAGGCATTGTTACTGCTGCTGCTACGATTACAATCCTATTCAATTGCATACCTGTTTTTGTCGCCCATTGATGTACCTTCCTTTAATCCTATGTTTCAGCAGTAAACCCTGCGCATTGTTAGCTAGGTTTAGAATAGAGGGTTGTGATCACTCTGGGAGTGATCGCGGAAATCATATATTACAACTGCAACAGGTACGGATCAATGCAGACGCCCTAGGGAACCTACAACGGCGAGACTCTGCCGAGTCGCTTCGAGTTTGACTTACGAGTGGACGAACTCGTATTTCACTCTCGTCGGCTTAGTAGCGTAGCATCAATGGGATGATACTAGGGTATTCCTCTTTAGTTCATTCCGCTGGTGTCTCGGCACCACCGGGGTGATACGAGAATATTCCTCTTTAGTTCATTCCGCTGATGTCTCTGTCGAACCTCTTTAAGTGTACCATCGAGGGTGATACCTCATGGTTTCACTTAATGGTAGGGACTCGAACCAACTGGTGTCCTTAAAGGTAAGAAGTAGGGCGACCCAACGGTACCCTCGAGAGGTATTACGACGGGACGACAGGGAGGGTACGACCAGTGTACCGGTGTGCTTGGCCCCTGATCGTTGGCCGCGAGAGTTACCAAACCACGAAAGTCGAGCTCCCCTAGGAGCACACGCGAGACAAGGTAAGGAGACGGTTCACCTTGTTGGTAACCGCAGAGACTTGGTGGGACGACAGGGCAGGCACCGATGTACTGGTGGTCCTGGCTGCTGTCATTTTCCGCGGGTCAGTTAAGTCGAGGCAATGATAACGGTTGTCACGCAGGTTAATAAAATGACTAATGATTCAGTGAATGTCTTGAGTTGGCTATATGCCATGTACGCACTACCTACCCGTGGGAATTACGAGTTATGGGCTCCTCTGCTTCGTAGTGTCGTCTGAGGACTCTTCAGACGTCAGCAGTACCGCGGCCTGTGCCGGGAAGTGGTGTTGTCTTATTTGCTCGCGCGGTGGTGTCTTATTTGGATTTGCTTTAACTTCACCGGCCAGCCTCGCACCGTGCAGGAGTACGTCGGGGTTAGGGTCCAAAGCCCCGCGTACATAGGATATAGTCCGGCGGATGACCTCTCTGTTGAGTTTGAAAGATGGGCTATGAAGTGTCGGATAGCCTCGGTGGAGCGTTCCCTAACAAGGTGCCCGCCACCCTGGAGATCCGTGCGTGTAGTGTAACACAAGTGCACCCCTGTAGGGAAGATTAATCTATTCGAATAGCCGTGTCCACGGTAACATGACGCTTTATGCTGAAGCTGGATCTTACCACTACAAACTATTATTATTAAACTATATGGTTCCGGGTTTTCTTCCTCGCGGGGATGTCGAGGAGGTGAAATCGGAGGCATTGTTAATTATTACAACTTATTATTATACAATGCTGCAGCAACTTCTGCTGTATTGTTACTTTATGCTTTATATAAACTTTTGGCTGATTCTTACCTCATGCTGCAAGACATCGTCGGAAGATGCTAGTCTTCGATAGGCCTAGCTTCTTACGCTTGCTCTGATTTCTGCCCTTCAGTCCACTATATATAGCCTCCCCTTTCCATTTGATACAATGCATAATGCTTAGTAGCGGACGTAAGACTCGCGGGTATGTTAGATACTCACCTGCTTTATTTTCCCCTTTTATTGTTTTGCCTGATCGGCCGCTGCAGTCGACGTTGGAGCCTTGGAGTCCAGGAGCAGGAGATCCCCGATGCCGACCACCACAACGTGAAGATCCCCGATGCCTTCTACAACATCGAGTTCCCCTTTGACCAGGAGTAGTTTGGAGGTTCCCAGGAAGGAGGCCTCACCTTTTCGATCGAGTGTTGATTTTGTGCTAGCCTTCTTAAGGCAACCTTGTATCCTTGTGTCTGTACTCAGATACTTTTGCTTCCGCTGACTTGTGCTCTCGAGCTGTTGTATTCGAGCCCTCGTGGCCCCTGGCTTGTATTAAACAGCTTGTATTATTTTATTTGTAGAGTTGTGTTGTGATATCTCACCGTGAGTCCCTGATCTCGATCGTGTACCTTGCGTGTATGATTACTGTACACGGTCTGATTTTGGGGGCGTCACACGAAGCACTGATTTTTTATCCGATTTTCCCGAATTTTTGGAGCACTTTTAATATGGGGAAAACATGGAATAAAAAAACAGCAGAAAACAGAAACTGGCACTGGGTGCACTGAGTTAATAGGTTAGTCAAAATATGATCAAAAGTGTATGAAAGTGTATCTAGATCATAGCAATATCACACAAAACATGCATGGAGCAAGCAGAAATTATCGATACGTTTGGGACGTATCAGCAGTGAGTCGACATTTCTTGTGCCTCAAGAAATGTTGCAACTTAATGATTAATACGATCGTTAGGGACACGCATCACGCTGTCGCCTCGGGTCATATCGGTCATTTTTCCCTTGGGATCATCACCTATAAATATCCCGCACCCACCCACCAGTTCGGTTTGACCGCTCCGTGATTGTCTCTGCGAGTGAGAGATTTGTGAATATCCCAAGTAAGATACCGAAGCCAAATTACCGAGAATTCCCAAAATCCTAAGTCCAATTGGACATAGGTAGAGATTAGCTAGCCTTGTTATCTTGGAGGCCTGTAAGTCTCCTAGACAGTTAGTGGTTTACCTTCAGCAAGTGAAGAGGACTTGTCGCTGTGGAGGTTAGTTTGTTAAAGGTTTCGAAGATCGCCGGAAGTATCTACCTCGAGTGAAAACTACCCATACTCAAGGAGTTTGGTGTAGTGGAGAATAGGACGGAGAGAGGTTTGCTCCTGTGTTCAATCACAAGTCCCTCGAACCATACGTAGGACTTTGTAGAGTGTGAACTGGTTTACCAAACATCATCGCATCAACAAGCTTGTTTTACTTCGTGCATTACTTTTTGTATTAATGTGTATTGCATGATTAGCTTCGATGTGTAGCTTCGCCCTTTGTCACTTTGCCATGTTTAGCTTTGAGTTTACTTTCGGTACTCATATATATGTTTATTTTCTCTCCTGTTGCTAGAGGTTTTCCGCTGTTGTTGTTTAATTTCTTCTATTTTTCCTGCGAAAATTTGAAGTGACCATTCACCCCCTCCCCCTCTAGACACTTCTTGCGCGTTCAGAAGCGGCCAATTTTTTTAAAATCTCAAGAACCCCGCCAAGGAGAAGAAGAACGATGGCACAAGCTCTCACCATCTATTGGATTGGATGAGAACGATGAGCAAGGTGGATGGATGAACATGGGTCTGAGCCAAAGAGGAATGCACATTTGAGGGGGAAGAAGTGGGAGAAGGATAGGATGCATGAGGGCGCGACAAACAAAATGTCCACCCCATAGATGAACATGTTTTGATACAGGGGTGAAAAAAATGGAGGTACAAATGATGAAAAATAAGGAGTACGTACAAGCTATTCTTGAATGTGCAAAGAGAAATGATGGAGTTCGACTAAGAGAGGACACTAAGAGAATGCTCATTGATAGAGAGATGATGGACATGAAGGAGATGAAGAGATGACACAAGATGAAGCTTAAGAAGGCGAAAGCATTTAAATCTTGAGAAATATAAGGTAAGCACAAGAGAATTGTGGAGGAGTTAAGGCCGATGAAAGAAAGAAGTGGTTAAGTCATAAAGAAGGGTATCAATGCGTTCAACAACGGTGATTGATTCATTCATGTATCGTCTATGTATACATTATTAAAAAAATTGTCGTGAATTATTTTGGTTTTTGTTGAATTGGTTGTCGTGTAGCAAACTAATATGGAGTGGAGGCATTGTAAACTTGGTGCAACAATGTGACGTGGATTGACTATCGTACATTTCTTTAATATGTGTTACTCATATTTGTGCGTATTTGAGAGAGAAATCAAATATGAAAGACACTTTATAAAATACAGAAAAGGAAGGTACATAAGGACTACCGTGTTTTCTTCTTTTTCTAGGTTAAAAAGTCGATATATTGTCAATGATTAAAACGACTGGACAACTAGAGTTGGTCCAAGTGCATGAGCAACCCACATATCCTTGCATAAGCCGAAGCCGCCCAGCATCACGTGGATGGTTTTGCGAAAATAAAAACGCATCATGGGCATGTGGATGTGGGGTTGGGTTTCTATTGTCCAGGTGCGGACACAGTGGTAGATCGGGACGCAACTGAAAACGTTGACCAGTAGTACGGGACTACTAGCAGCGTGGAATGGGAAATGGATCAAGCTATAGCTTGCGGCGTAAATTTCCTCCTCTTTGCTTGCCGCATGCGGCTGCTTAGATTGTCTGCCTGGCTGACCGGTCCTTGTACATTAGGTATAGTCTTCTCCTCCAAGCTTTCACCGGCCTGGCAGACAGTCAGTCATGCGTCTGCACGCGCTTTGTCAGAGCAACGCAGCATAGAAAATGGCCATGCACTGCACGCCTCTCGATGTGTCGCTTCGTGGCCACCCACACCGGCGGCAAGTAGGGACACATGAGAGGAGGAGAACCACTGCACTGTGCCGGGAAGTGTACCGCCTGCATCTTCCTGGTTTTGTGGTCTACTGAGGATCAGGTACGGTGAGCTTCGTCTACAAGGCAGGCCTGGTTAGCTTGGAGGAGACGGTGGATGTAATCGAGGAGGAGGAGGGCCTGTTACCGGCCGGCCGGTTGCTAGTTTATTACAGTCATACTACCGGCGAGGTGACAACCGGCGCTAATTTACGTACGTCTCGCTGTCGGTGTTGGGTCAGCAGCATACAACGTGAGCGTCTGCGTTCAGATATGGGGAAATGTTGACTCCTTTCAGACTCATAACCGCGCTCACACAGTCACACTTGCCGTCTTGGAACATGTATCATCCATATTCACTGGTCCAAATCATGGTTCTAGTCTTCTAAAAGCAAAATCCACATTTCTAACCTTTTAGCGAAACAAATTCACAATCTAAATTTAGTTGCAAAATATTTTATAAAAATAACCATTTTCTCTAGCGCCTAACCATCAGGTGCTAAGCCCATGCATATAGCGCTAAGACACTAGCAGCGTGTCAATGTGGACCTCCATCGGGCCCCACCCTGAAAGTGTAGCGCCTCTTCATTCGGCGCTACACGCGAAGGCTTAGCGCCGCGCCATCAGGCGCTACACTTGGAAATAACTTAACGGCCGAAGCCACGCCCGAGGGAAGACACCCCACACACAGAGAGGTTACTCCTCTCAATAGAAGGCTCCGGCGGCGGCGCAGTTCCTCTCCCCCCCTCTCAAATCCACCCCTAAATCAACCAGATCTGAAGGATTAATCCAAGGGAATTGATCTCAACCCACCCCCAAGGTATTTTCCCCCATTCCCTTCATTTTCATCCAAAAAATTCATCACATTTTGCATATTTGTTCAAGTTTGGGTTGCCCTAAATCCTATATTTTGTTTGAATTTGTTATGGTAGAATGGTTTGTTCCTTTGTTCTTTAGCAAATTACATTGTTGTAGTAATCATTGGACAAATTACTATGACTAATTTTAATGAAATCTAAAACTCATTGGATTTGAACATGCTATGTTAGTGTGTGGCTTTTTTTTTGTATGGAGCAATTATATGGATGGCATGAATGGATGGCATGATATGGTGCAATTATATGGATGACATGATATGGAGTAATTATGTTATTTTGTGCCTTTTTTTTGTATGGAGCAATTACTATGTGTTTTATTTTGGTAAGACATTGATAATATGGATGTCATGAATGTGTATTTTTATATGGATATTAAGTTAGATCTAAAGCAAATTATTTCTTTATGGAACAAAGTGATAATGGAATGCTTGTTATTTGAAAAATATAGGATGGAGTCGCTTCTCCATGATCACTATGATGTTGCGCACCGATCTTATGCTATTGGCGGTGCTAAAGAAGGTACTCCTCCGATCCATAATAAGTGTCGCTCATCTAGTACAAAATCGAGCGACACTTATTATGGATCGGAGGGACTAATATTTTTGTTGACCTTGCTTGATTTCGATTACGTATTCCTTTGGCTTTGCATGACCAAGTTGTTTCTATTCATTTGCAGACGCTTTCAACCTTGAAGCTTCGGTTTCACGGGGTCTCTGAAATGCCGTACGATGAGCGGTACACACCGTACATCGACGCATTAGGACTCCTCCCGTTCTTCCAGCTAGTGACCCGCTCCACTCCAAACGTGAATGCAGCGAAAATCACGACGCTTGTGGATCGGTGGAGACCGGAGACACACACTTTCCACCTTCGGACCGGGAGATGACCGTGACGCTTCAGGACATATCGATGATCTTTGCACTTCCTATCGATGGTGAGCCTCTGTGTTTGAGCACATATTCTGAAGGGTGGCATGCAGAGATGACGGCTCTGATTGGTACTGCTCCTACTGAGAAAAAGGACAAGAATATTGCAGCCGACGCTCCTTACACGTGGATCATAGATAACTTTAAGGATTGCCCTCAAGGTGCTGATGTTGGGGTGGTCAGGACGTATGCCCGTGTGTACATGTGGTATGTTCTCTCTAGGACACTATTTTCCGACGGCAAGGGCAATGTAGCTCAGTGGATATGGCTGAAGGCGTTGACCGTGTTGGACAAGAGATGGAGTTGGGGTACGGCAGCACTGGCCTACTTGTATCGGCAGGTAAAGAATTGTTCGTTGCAAATTTAGTTGTGTTCCAACATGGCATGACATGACCGTGTTTTATTTTAGGGACAATTACATTTGATCCCTTAGTTGGGTCACACCCGTGGGTTTTGCCCCTAAATTCAAAAAACCCACAGTTTTGTCCAAGCCACTTAACTTCTCCTATGATTTTGCCCTTTGACCGTTTGATCGTAACTTTGAAAACTTCATACCAAATTCATACTAACTCGGAAAAATACAAATAAGATATCAAAATGTTTAGAAAAACATCAGCTATATGTGCATGTCATTTGCATTCATGACAAAAGTGTTAGAAAGTCATTTACATAAAAAATAATTAAGTTTTTTTTGAATTTTGATATCTTATTTCCAATAATTTTGTCATGAATGCAAATGACATGCACATATAGGTGATGTTTTCCTAAACATTTTGATATCTTATTTGCATTTTTTCGAGTTAGTATGAATCTGTTATGAAGTATTCAAAGTTACGGTCAAATGGTCAAAGGGCAAAAGCATAGGAAAATTTAAGTGGCTTGGACAAAACTGTGGGTTTTTTGAATTTAGGGGCAAAACCCACGGGTGTGACCCAACTAAGGGCTCAAATGTAATTGTCCCTTTATTTTATTTGCAGTTGGACGAAGCATGTCGTAGGTGCACTTCAGGCGCCTTCGTTGGCGGTCCTTTGGTGCTACTTTACATATGGTCATGGGAGCGGTTGCCAGTTGGACGACCTAAGAATGTGACATTCAAGGCATGGGATGATAAAAAGAACATGATGCTTCAAGCCACTTGGGCTCACAAGTGGGACGTTGTACCCGAGATGAAGAGCGATGTGGAGAACATGTACAAGAAGTACATCAATGAGTTGGATACTCTTACCCCCGAGCAGGTATGTATTGTCGTTACATGTATCATTGCGTTCACTCTCCTGAACTGGACATGAATACATTGCGCTAACTTTCAGGTGATATGAGAGCCCTACGGTGTTGGGGATAATTTTGGTTTTACAGCCGAATTTGATGTGAACCCAATGTGTCGAGCAGAAGGGCATCTTTGGCATATGCGGTGTCCAATGATATGTATGTGGGCAGTTGAGTTTCATTTGCCACATCGTGTGTTGAGGAAGTTTGGGGAGTTTCAGCCTCACCCGCCGGAGTGGATCAACACAAACATTGTGCTTCATGGATAAGAGAGAGTTACATGGCTTCACTTAGTTTTGCTTTGAAAACACCGCATTTTGTTTTGATAATAGCTGCTTGTCTTATCTTGTAGGCTGGATAGGAGGAGGCAAAGAGCGATCAAGGATTGACCTACCCATCACAGCAGTTACATAGACATGTTCAAGAAGAGTTTGCGTTACGCTAATTCACATGACCATGAGTTCAAGCCGCATAACGAGCTTGCATTCACCAACTATCTTCGTTGGTTTGTTCGTTCAACTCGTTTGGAGATGTACCCACTGGCTTTTGAGCCAAACATATTGGACCAGTCGAATGATTATTATGAGCTTGCTAGGCAGCAATACAACAAAGCAGTGAGGGAGGGTACCCAAACAACCTTTGCTCCGGTACTCACCTTTGTGGTAAGTATAGTGTGCGTCAATCTTTTTTGTCAATACAATTGCATGCCATACCCTATTTTCTTGCCTGACTTGTGAATTTCTATTCATGCTTAGCGGGACGAGGTCCAGAATCAAGATGATGATTTTGAGAAGTTTCTGGACGAGCACCCGGCTAGTACGAAGGTCGATTATGCATTTCGAGCTTTTCTGAAGGTAATACGGACATCCCTTTTGTACATCATCTGCATATCCGACTCTGACATCCAATTCATTTGTCAATTTGACAGCGTCAAGGCAAGAAGTTACGTCGGCTCTCGAACGTACTCGGTTGTCGTGACCCCGAGGACATATCTTCACCATCGAAGTCAAGGTCGCAGTCTCGGTCGCAGTCAAGGTCTACACCCTCAGACCCTATGACTAACATGGAGGAAACTACGTCGACGCCGTTGACTTTTGTGGATGATCCGGTCATCACACATGACGATGATCTGGTATGGGAGTTTCATCTTCTTTTATATACCGTGTCTGAGTTTCATCTTGATCATTCTTACCGTGTCTGAGTTTCATCTTGATCATTCTTATGTTTAGGACAACATGACACTGCACGTGTATCAAGAACGCTCGGCTTACATGCTAAGGAAAAGACGGTCCTTCCATCGTTACTCACCGGATGATTGGAGAAACAAAGGGAAGGGGAAAGTGATGGCGGAGACGGAGTCCTCCTCCTCCTCCTCCGAGGAGGAGGAGGAGCCAGAGCCAGAGATTCAGTTCGAGCCAGAGGAGTTTACCAAGAGGAAGCTCCGTACGAGGAGGGGGCGTGGAGGTTGAACTTCATGTTGAATTGGTCACCTTGTCGTTTTTTAAGTTGTCGTGTGAACTTATGGTGGTTAGTGTGATGAACTCGTCGTCTTGTTGAACTTGTCGTCTGGTGGATGAGATGAGATGAACTTAATGTTTGTTGAACTTGTGGTTGTGTTGCAACTTGATGAAGTAGTGATGATGAACTTGATGATGAAGTGGTTGTGGTTCCTTTGCTTAGTTAACTGTGAATGCTTGGCCATTGTGATATACATTGTGATGAATTGGTTGTGATTGAACTCATACCATTTTGATAAATTTTGCAGATATTTAACAGTGTAGTGCCTGATGTGGGGGCGCTAGACTGTGTAGCGCCTGATGTGGGGGCGCTACACATGGTGACATATTGGATGCAGACGAGTCCAGTAGCCACTGAACTCCTGTATAGCCCTACATATTGGATGCAGACATGTAGCATTTTTTCTGGACAGGAGTTCAGTGGCTATTGGACTCGTCTGCATCCAATATGTCACCATGTGTAGCGCCCCCACATCATGCGCTACACAGTCTAGAGCCCCCACATCAGGCGCTACACTGTTAAATATCTGCAAAATGCATCCAAAAGTGCATTTACTTGCAAACAAGAGAAGTGCTTTGGAGAAGGTAGACAAATGTTCAAATTGCAACAAGGTTCATCAAGGTACAAAGAGGAGAATGTATCAAATTGCATCACAACATTCATATCCAAGTTCCATCAAGGTTCACTACCAAAAGAGGAGAAGGTAGAGAAATTTTACATCAATGTGCACATGAAAGTTCAGACAACAAAGCTCCAATTCCCTTTGCTATTTATCTTCTTCTCTTGTACCGGATCGTCTCATTCCCCATTGCATGACGGGCCTTCAAACCTAAGGACACAAAATTTATTGTTACTACTTAATAAAGACAAAAAATTATGAATAACATGAGTGACGAGACGTACGGGAATGATCCTCTTAGGTATCCCCTCATCGCCGTGGGTCTACCAACACCACCAATGTCTCTACCACCACCACGGCCTCTACGACCACCACCACGGCCTCTAGCACCACCACCACCACGGCCTCTACCACCACCACCACCATCAAGGCCACTACCACCACCACCACCACCAATGCCACTATCACCAAGGCCACTACTACCACCACCAATGCCATTACCACCAAGGCCACTACCACCACCACCATCACCGCGGCCTCTACCAACCCCACCTCTAAGCCCAAGATTCCGACCTCTTTGCCTAGGACCATGTTGGTTAGCACTTTGTTGGCTAGGGTCTTCATTTCTCTTTGCTCTCTTCCTTGATGTGCAACTTCTTGTATTGTGGCCTGAAGCACCACACTTTCCACAACGGGCTCTCTCACAAGTCTCTTCGAATTGGTCGTTACCCCATTCTTTGGTTCCACCACGTCCCCATCCAGCCATGTCACCTCTAAAATGTTTAGTCCTCCGTCTTCCCCGTGTAATCACTTTCCAATCCGGATCCGGCCATAGTTGAACTCCATGGTACTCCGGCCACTGTGTTTGGTCAAAGTACGGGTTGAATCTGGGAGCCCATGTGTTCTTGGTGGCAATGATCGAGAACTCGGATTCCCTCACCGTAAGCGGGTGATTTAGGTTCACATTCCTCGTGCGAGCTGCCTTATACAAATGCGAGCATGCGAGATGAAGCATCTTTGGTCTCCCGCAAGTGCAGTCACATGTCTTTAGCGAAACCTTGAATGCACAACCTCCATGCTGGACCCCATCGTTGGTGGTTCCGCTCGGCTCATTAACTTGGTAAATCCACTCCTTGTCATCATACAATGTAGCACTTTGGGAATCCGCCTTCCGTGACTAAAAATCCATGAATTCGTCAACCTTTGGTGGGAACTTGTACTTGTAGTTGTGCTTGTTCTCTCCAGCAATTTGCCTATCCGTTTCCATTGAGTACTTGATGAAGTAGTGATTCAACTTGGTGAATGTGTATTGCACTATTGCTGTCACGGGCAATGCACGTACACCCTTGAACACCGAGTTAAAGCATTCTTCCATGTTATTGGTCATTAGACCGTACCTCCGACCATCATCATCATAAGCTCGTGCCCACTTTGTCCTAAGTAGGATGTTCCTATCCAGGAAATCTTGCCCCCTGCATCCAACTTGTTGTTTGCAAGCAATTTGTTGTATAAGTTTGCGAAACGACGGTCAGAGAAAGCAGTACAAATATCTCTAAGATCATCGGCCAACTCCTTCTTTCCACATGCCCTAAAGAAGTTTGCACACAAGTGCCTCATACACCATCGATGGTGCAAAGGAGGATGCCTTGGAATTTCAATCTCCAACGCATTAAGAATTCCTTGATGCCTATCCGAGATGACACAAATTTCTCTTTTAGTGAGTAAAACCTTGGTTCTCAAAAGATGGAAGAACCACTCCAAGTTAACATCGTTCTCCGCCTCTACCAAATCAAAAGCCAAAGGCATCAAGCGGTTATTTGCATCGCTTGCTATTGCAATCAACAAAGTACCCTTGTATTGCCCGGTCAAGAATGTGCCATCGACGGAGATGACCGGTCTACAATGTTCAAAATCCCTCACACATTGCTCAAATGCCCAAAATGCACGTCCAAATACTCGGACTAGCCTTCCGTCGCGCGTCATTATTTTCTCACCATACGGCTCAACCACATGAACCATGTCCGGATTAGTGGAGGCCATCGCTCCCAACAACCTTGGTATCCTGTTGTATGCTTCCTCCCAATCACCATACAACATCCTGAATGCTATTTGCTTCACCTTCCATACCTTACCATATTTCACTTGGTGGAAGAAGATTTCCTTCACCATGTCAATGATGCTCTGAACCTTCATTGTGGGAAACGAAGATATGGAGTTGGAAAGCCTATAGGCGATGAACTCGGAGGTAAGTTGCCTGTGGTCTGGGTTTGCATCTTCACCATCCATCTTCTGGCCACGACACATGTGAGTTTGTACACAACTCACTATATGCCAACTTGGTCCTCCTTTGAATGGTCTTGCCCGCACAGTACATGGACATCCATCCTCCGCACATTTGACCGTGTAAAATCTGAGTGCACCACCGTGTAAGGACGAAAATGCTTAACCGAGAACTCCTTGATCCATATCTTCAACTCCAAGAAGGTTACATATCTTCAATTCCGAGAACTCCTGCCTAGGCGCTACACAGTCTAGCGCCTCTCCATTAGGCGCTATGGCCCCCAGCCACTTAAGTCGGTTTTGGAACCCCCATATGTTACCTTAAGTGGCATAAATGACACAAATGTTGCACAAATGAAACAAATGGCACAAATTTTGCATAGCATACATCGTAGTTAAAATTAACCATCCATCGAAAGTACAACAAATTACAATCTTTTCATACAAATGAGAGTGCACATGTCTTGCAAATATAGGTATACAAATAAGAACACTTGATGGCGGAGAAGTTAATAGGTTTAGTTGGGTTGCATTCCCTGTTAACTGCGCCAATAAACGATTCTTGATAACCCACAAGTCTAGGGGATCAATTTTAGCTTTTCGATAAATAAGAGTATCGATCCCACGAGGAGCAGAAGGTGTTGATAAGTGACACTGGATAAGGAAAGGGCCGCAAACACTCAAAGGTAAATATTTAGGGGTTTTTGGTTTAAGCAACAGAAAAGTAAAAGACAGGCAAAGTAAACAGGGTAACTGAGGAGTAGCAAGTGGCCCAATCCTTTAACAAGGATAAGCCTAGGAACTGAACTTATAAAAGCTAAAGCGTTCTCGAGAAAACACGGGAGAGATAGTCAAGTCACTTTCACCATACTCCGCCAAGTAATATGTATCGTGTTGATAAGTGTCGGTGGGTGGATCAATGCTAGTACACCTTCTAGACTAAGATAAGTGTACTCTTATGATTACACACCTTGCAAGCATCCGCAAATAAAAGGTAGTAATTAAGGCATAAGCCTAACCACAGCATTACGATCAAGGATCCATAACTCCCTTGTGCGAAAGTCTGTGAACTGGGGTTCAGGTTTCTGTCACTCCGGCAACCCACCATAAGCATCCTTTGTGCACAATGTATTCCTCTAGGCCCATTAAAGGTGAAGTGTTATGTGTTCGACTCACATAACACCACTAGAGAAATAACAACACAACTTAAGTATCAAACAACACATAATACTTCAACATCATATGACTACTAACAACTAGACTTCTCTCATGTTCTCAAGAACTAAAGTAACTATTCACAAGACATAAAAGAGATCATGATCAGAGGTGATAGATGGGTGATAAACAATTTGGACACAATGATATTTGTCCAACAAAACTCAATAGCATTGACCACAAAGTAGTAATCAACACCAACAGAGTAGAGAGGATGGATAGTACGGATTACAACACAAGTTGCAATTGTGAGATGAGATGGGATGGAGATGGAGATGGTGCTGATGTTGGGGATGATGTTGATGATGATCTCGATGATGCCCGTGACGATGATGATGATGATGGCGACGATCTCCCCTTCCGGGAGGTGATCTCCCCGATGGAATCTGCCCGCCAGAGATGGCTTTTCTCCTCTGTAGGTTTCTGCCCCGTGGCGGCGGCGAAACACGGAAACGACTCTTGTTTAGGGGTTTCCACCCCGGGGGGGGGGGTTTATATAGGCGAAAGGGGGCACCGAGGGGGGCCACCAGGCACCCAGGATGTTGCATGACGGGCCTTCAAACCTAAGGACACAAAATTTATTGTTACTACTTAATAAGGACAAATAATTATGAATAACATGAGTGACGAGACGTACGGGAATGGTCCTCTTAGGTATCCCCTCATGGCCGTGGGTCTACCAACACTGCCAATGTCTCTACCACCACCACGGCCTCTACGACCACCACCACGGCCTCTACCACCACCACCATGGCCTCTAGCACCACCACCACCACCACGGCCTCTACCACCACCACCACCACCACCACCAAGGCCACTACCACCACCACCACCACCAATGCCACTAACACCAAGGCCACTACCACCACCACCAACGCCACCGCCACCAAGGCCACTACCACCACCACCAACAATGCCACTACCACCAAGGCCACTACCACCACCACCGTCACCACGACCTCTACCAACCCCACCTCTAAGCCCAAGATTCCGACCTCTTTGCCTAGGACCATGTTGGTTAGCACTTTGTTGGCTAGGGTCTTCATTTCTCTTTGCTCTCTTCCTTGATGTGCAACTTCTTGTATTGTGGCCCGAAGCACCACACTTTCCACAACGGGCTCTCTCACGAGTCTCTTCGAATTGGTCGTTACCCCATTCTTGGGTTCCACCACGTCCCCATCCAGCCATGTCACCTCTAAAACGTTTAGTCCTCCGTCTTCCCCGTTTAACCACTTTCCAATCCGGATCCGGCCATAGTTGAACTCCATGGTACTCCGGCCACTGTGTTTGGTCAAAGTACGGGATGAATCTGGGAGCCCATGTGTTCTTGGTGGCAATGATCGAGAACTCGGATTCCCTCACCGTAAGCGGGTGATTTAGGTTCACATTCCTCGTGCGAGCTGCCTTATACAAATGCGAGCATGCGAGATGAAGCATCTTTTGTCTCCCGCAAGTGCAGTCACATGTCTTTAGCGAAACCTTGAATGCACAACCTCCATGCTGGATCCCATCGTTGGTGGTTCCGCCCGGCTCATTAACTTGGTAAATCCACTCCTTGTCATCATACAATGTAGCACTTTGGGAATCTGCCTTCCGTGACTAAAAATCCATGAATTCGTCAACCTTTGGTGGGAACTTGTACTTGTAGTTGTGCTTGTTCTCTCCAGCAATTTGCCTATCCGTTTCCTTTGATTACTTGATGAAGTAGTGATTCAACTTGGTGAATGTGTATTGCACTATTGCTGTCACGGGCAATGCACATACACCCTTGAACACCGAGTTAAATCATTCTGCCATGTTATTGGTCATTAGACCGTACCTCCGACCATCATCATCATAAGCTCGTGCCCACTTTGTCCTAAGTAGGATGTTCCTATTCAGGAAATCTTGCCCCTGCATCCAACTTGTTGTTTGCAAGCAATTTGTTGTATAAGTTTGCGAAACGACGGTCAGAGAAAGCAGTACAAATATCTCTAAGATCATCGGCCAACTCCTTCTTTACACATGCCCTAAAGAAGTTTGCACAAAAGTGCCTCATACACCATCGATGGTGCAAAGGAGGATGCCCTGGAATTTCAATCTCCACCGCATTAAGAATTCCTTGATGCCTATCCGAGATGACACAAATTTCTCTTTCAGTGGGTAAAACCTTGGTTCTCAAAAGATGGAAGAACCACTCCCAGTTAACATTGTTCTCCGCCTCTACCAAATCAAAAGCCAAAGGCATCAAGCGGTTATTTGCATCGCTTGCTATTGCAACCAACAAAGTACCCTTGTATTTCCCGGTCAAGAATGTGCCATCGACAGAGATGACCGGTCTACAATGTTCAAAATCCCTCACACATTGCTCAAATGCCCAAAATGCACGGCCAAATACTCGGACTTGCCTTCCGTCGCGCATCATTATTTTCTCACCATACGGCTCAACCACATGAACCATGCCCGGATTAGTGGCGTCCATCGCTCCCAACAACCTTGGTATCCGGTTGTATGCTTCCTCCCAATCACAATACAACATCCTGAATTCTATTTTCTTCGCCTTCCATACCTTACCATATTTCACTTGGTGGAAGAAGATTTCCTTCACCATGTCAATGATGCTATGAACCTTCATTGTGGGCAACGAAGATATGGAGTTGGAAAGCCTATAGGCGATGAACTCGGAGGTAAGTTGCCTGTGGTCTGGGTTTGCATCTTTACCATCCATCTTCTGGCCACGACACATGTGAGTTTGTACACAACTCACTATATGCCAACTTGGTCCTCCTTTGAATGGTCTTGCCCGCACAATACATGGACATCCATCCTCCGCACATTTGACCGTGTAATATCCGAGTGCACCACCGTGTAAGGACGAAAATGCTTAACCGGGAACTCGTTGATCCATATCTTCAACTCCAAGAAGGTGACATATCTTCAACTCCGAGAACTCCTGGCTAGGCGCTACACAGTCTAGCGCCTCTCCATTAGGCGCTATGGCCCCCCAGCCACTTAAGTCGGTTTTGGAACCCCCATATGTTACCTTAAGTGGCATAAATGACACAAATGTTGCACAAATGGCACAAATGAAACAAATGGCACAAATGTTGCATAGCATACATCATAGTTAAAATTAACCATCCATCGAAAGTACAACAAATTACAATCTTTTCATACAAATGAGAGTGCACATGTCTTGCAAATATAGGTCTACAAATAAGAACACTTGATGGCGGAGAAGTTAATAGGTTTAGTTGGGTTGCCTTCCCTGTTAACCGCGCCAATAAACGATTCTTGATAACCCACAAGTCTAGGGGATCAATTGTAGCTTTTCGATAAATACGAGTATCGATCCCACGAGGAGCAGAAGGTGTTGATAAGTGACACTGGATAAGGAAAGGGCTGCAAACACTCAAATTTAAATATTTAGGGGTTTTTGGTTTAAGAAACAGAAAAGTAAAAGACATGCAAAGTAAATAGGTTAACTGAGGAGTAGCAAGTGTCCCAATCCTTTAACAAGGATAAGCCTAGGAACTAAACTTATAAAAGCTAAAGCGTTCTCGAGAAAACACGGGAGAGATAGTCAAGTCACTTTCACCATACTCCGCCAAGTAATATGTATCGTGTTGATAAGTGTCGGTGGGTGGATCAATGCTAGTACACCTTCTAGACTAAGATAAGTGCACTCTTATGATTACACACCTTGCAAGCATCTGCAAATACAAGGTAGTAATTAAGGCATAAGCCTAACCACAGCATTACGATCAAGGATCCATAACTCCCTTGTGCGAAAGTCTGTGAACTGGGGTTCAGGTTTCTGTCACTCCGGCAACCCACCATAAGCATCCTTTGTGCACAATGTATTCCTCTAGGCCCATGAAAGGTGAAGTGTTATGTGTTCGACTCACATAACACCACTAGAGAAATAACAACACAACTTATGTATCAAACAACACATAATACTTCAACATCATATGACTACTAACAACTAGACTTCTCCCATGTTCTCAAGAACTAAAGTAACTACTCACAAGACATAAAAGAGATCATGATCAGAGGTGATAGATCGGTGATAAACAATCTGGACACAATGATATTTCTCCAACAAAACTCAATAGCATTGACCACAAAGTAGTAATCAACACCAACAGAGTAGAGAGGATGGATAGTACGGATTACAACACAAGTTGAAATTGTGAGATGAGATGGGATGGAGATGGAGATGGTGCTGATGTTGGGGATGATGTTGATGATTGTCTCGATGATGCCCGTGACGATGATGATGATGATGATGGCGACGATCTCCCCTTCCGGGAAGTGATCTCCCCGGCGGAATCTGCCCGCCAGAGATGGCTTTTCTCCTATGTAGGTTTCCGCCCCGTGGCGGCGGCGAAACACGGAAACGACTGTTGTTTAGGGGTTTCCACCCCGGGGGTTTATATAGGCGAAAGGGGGCACCGAGGGGGGCCACCAGGCACCCAAGAGGGTGCCTGGCGCGTCCAGAAGGGGGGCCGCGCCAGGCACCCTTCTGGCTGCCTGGTGGGTCCCCTCACCTCCTCCTTCGGTGATCCCCAGTCAATCTTCATAAAAATGCTCCCCGTAAAATTTCATCGCATTTGGACTTGATCCGATTAAGTAACTTGGTATCCACTTTTTACCACTGAATTCTGGTTCTGCTGCTTCGGAACCGGAAAATTGTAAACTGTGTAAAATAAGCCAAAACAACATAAGAACAATACTTTAAAGTGGAATATATCAACGAATAGGGTGAAATCACAATATAAAATAGTGATGCTTTTTGGACGTATCAACTCCCCCAAGCTTAGACCTCGCTTGTCCTCAAGCGATTGCTGAGCTCGGTAAACCTGTCCACATGTTTAGAGAGTGAAGTGTCGATAAAAGAATACGAACAAGAAGCATCAAGATTCCTCACCAAACTTAAACATCCTCAACATCAACCTTAACTCATAAGGTCCTTATGAGAAAGTAGTAACAATTACAACAAAGTAGGACCTGGAAAACTCATCAAATCATGACAAACATAGCCTTGGTCAAGGAACAACTAATAACTTTTACTTTTTTTCTTTCACTTATAATGGAATAGTTGAAGCTTTTGAAAGAACATGCTATTAGTCAAGAAGTGCACATGTCAACACAAAGGAAGATGTTTACTAAGCATGAGCTTTTGCAAACAACTCACTTATCAAAAGATAATGTCAACAAAGATGTAACATGCTATATTTCAATGCAACTTTATATGCAAGCATCTTTATCAAGATCAAATGTCTGTTCTTTCTCAAGAAAGGAAGGAAGTAGGAAGGACTGACTCAGCACAAAATAAAGATAAACACCGTGCAAAAGGGTAAGCAGGGAAAACTTATGTGCCATCTCTAGGTCAAATAGAATAAAAAAAACTTTTGGGAGGTGCATGATCCGTCAACGACTGCTGATAGATAACTCACTCACTTCATGATTTGGACAAGTTTCGAGGAACGGCTCCCATGTGGGGACGATCACATCCCCTTGGATTCCTTTGTTTATCACTCGTAAAATGGCGAAGGAACTTGTGTGTTAGTATTTATCTTTTATGAGCTGGGCACTCATGCCAGTCCCTTCTCGTATTAGGGGTTTGTAGATTAGACATGCAATCCCAAGATAAAACTTGTCCAAATTAAGAAGATCATGGGTCACCCACCACTTCCTCATGAGCTGAATCAGCGGCACAAAACAGAAGATTTTGAACATCTAAAGATAGCATAAATTATATACTTTAGGAGTGGTAGTGGAATACCACAAGTAGGAAGGTATGGTGGACTCAAGTGGAAGAAGTTGGTTTCAAGGTATGGAAGTACAAGCAGCATTCCGCTTAGTACAGAGTTTTGGCTAGCAAGGCTTTGAGAGAGCAGACAATTGATGACAACTTAGATGCAAGCAATACAAAACATAAACATCAAAACTAGCATGAAACATCAAGTTGTCTTCCTTGTCAACATAACACTTCAAGAATAATAACACAAAGGTTTTGGCTATGTTGCTACTTTGAGAAAAACATGCTTGTTGTTATGACCAAAGCTATACTTGCCAAGATTAAATAAAGTTTTCGAAGCCATACCTGATATAAGGTCAATACTCCCCATCAGAATCAGCTCATAATGTCGATTGCGTGAAGAGAATACCAAGTGCAGCGAAGAAACCAATAGACTTCTCATTAATATTCCTTCATAGACGACTCCACACTCACGGATACAAAGCTCTCCACAAGAGGAGTGATAGACCTCAAAGCAACACCTATTTCATAAAGTGACCTCCCTAGACATGATACGACTCTACTTGACTCCTAAAGAAAAAGATAAAGATAAAGATACCGGGCACTCCCCCAAGCTTGGAACAAGCTAAGGGGGTGCCATTACCCGAGGAGATTTACTCCTCATCCTTGTTCTTCTCAGTCAGGTACTCCTTGGCGAAGCGCTTCCATGGCAGTTGTTCTCCAGTCTCGAAGGACATTCCCGTCTCCAAGATCCTGCACTCAGCACCTAAACCCATGCGCAGAAACTTTAGTTCATACTCACAGTTCTGGTTCTGCAGATCATAGATCTGTGCTTGGAGTTCATAAACTTTTTCTTCTAATGCGGCCAAACTTGACCACATCTCCTTCATCTCCTTCTTGTGGGAAGCCTCGATCTCGTTCATGATGTCGAAGTTAGCTTCAACACCACGCTCCACCATCTTCTTGAACTTGAAGACCTCATGTTCCATTTCCTCATGATGTCGAAGTTAGCTTCAACACCACGCTCCGATCTTCGGTGCTCCCCTCTTTGACTGGTCCCTCCAGATCTTCCTTGCGGAGGACACCGTCGTCCACACGAAGGACCTGGGGGTGCTTCTTCACCTCTACGAGATAAGGGTTGATGACGTTGACGACGAACTTGTCCTTGGGGGAACTTGGAGAAGCCATGGCACCTAGATCTGCTGAAAGTTTTCCTGGCAGAAACAGACCGAGAAATAAAACACGCGAAATCGAGAGATACGGTGCCGGGACTATCCGGGCAAATATATAGCAAAAATTTCTGCGACAGAAGGAAGGTTTCAAGCCTAGGTGGAGTCGGAGGCGGAGTCCAGGGAAACCAGGAGGGTGCCCGGCGCGGCCAGGAGTGGGGCCGCGCCAGGGGGCCTCCTGGCCTCCCTGGAGCTCCTCTCCGGCTCCACTCGGGCTTGGAATTTTCCTAATTTTGCAAAAACTCTGAAAAGTTAACTTTTATTGACGTTCGCGGTGTTTTCTTACCACAATTCATACCTTTTCTAATTCTGCTCCTGCCGGAGTCTGAAACTGGGCTGCAACATGTTCTTCATGAGTACTTGTATATACATGTTTGCATCCACATTGATTGGATCACCTGCCATATAATGTTTGAGTCTTTGTCCATTCACAACTTGAGGTTTGGTGCCTTCGAAATTATTGATCTTGATTTCACCCGACCGATATACTTCTTCGATATGAAAAGGTCCTTCCCATCTGGAAAGTAGTTTACCTGGAGAAAACCTGAAACGAGATCTAAACAACAAAACTTTATCACCAACATTAAATTCACGTTTCAGAATTCTTTTATCGTGCCACTTCTTTACCTTTTCCTTGAACATTTTAGCGCTCTCGTAAGCTTCACTTCTCCACTCATCTAGAGAAGTCAAGTTCATGAGACGCTTTTCACCAGCTAACTTTGGGTCAGCATTCAGCTCTCTGACAGCCCAGAAAGCTTTATGTTCTAATTCTAATGGTAAATGGCAAGCCTTGCCATAGACCATCTTATACGGAGACATGCCCATGGGGTTTTTTAAGCAGTTCTATACGCCCACAAAGCATCTCCTAACTTTTTTGACCAGTCCTTTCTAGAACTGTTTACTGTTTTCTGCAAGATCAACTTGATCTCCCTATTGGTGAGCTCAACTTTCCCACTAGTTTGAGGGTGGTACGGTGATGCAATCCTATGATTGACATCATACTTGGCTAGAGCTTTCCTAAAAGATCCATGCGTGAAGTGTGACCCTCCATCTGTCATGAGGTACCTTGGTACTCCAAACCTAGGAAAAATTACATCTTTGAGCATTTTCAAAGACTGTCTTGTGATCAGCACTCTCAGTGGGGATTGCTTCAACCCACTTGGTTACATAATCAACAACAACTAAGATGTGTGTGTACTTGTGTGAAGGAGGAAAAGGACCCATAAAATCAAAACCCCAGCAATCGAAAGGTTCGATCACTAGTGAGTAATTCATAGGCATCTCATTTCTCCTGCTAATGTTACCAACTCTCTGACACTTATCACAAGATAGAATGTACCTTCGGGCGTCCTTAAAGAGAGTAGGCCAATAAAAACCTGATTGTAAAACTTTATGTGCGGTCCTTTCACCGGCATGATGTCCTCCATAGGGACTATCGTGACATTGTCGAAGAATGTCCTGCTGCTCGTGCTCCGGTATACACCTTCTTACGATCCCGTCCACACCTTCTTTATAAAGATGTGGATCATCCCAAAAGTAGTGCCTCAAATCCGTGAAGAATTTCTTCCTCTGCTGAAATGTGAAACCTGGAGGCAAAAACTTTGCAATGATAAATGTCGTCGATATGTGACGGAGGATGCCATGGGGATCGCGAACTGCGTGTGGATCGTTGTAATGAACTTATTTGGCCTTAGGCCTGCTTCTTTACGCAATCTGATTGCTCGTTGCAAGTTTTGTTTGTGCGATCTACTTTGTGTTTTTGTCGGTTTCCTTTATCGGTCTGCACTTGGGGGCGTCATACCTTGTCCATCCTGCAGCCGACATGCGGTCTGCAGTTGGATCGAAGGTTGATTTCCGGCCAAGGTTCGATAAGTTTTTTGAGTTTACACAACAACAGTAGCACATAGGATTCTGCAATATTAGGAGCCGATTGCTCGCTGCCGGCTGCTCGGTGCACCGGTCTGCGGCACAATCGGTAGCTGACTTAGTCGGCTATGCTCTTTTTAGAGCGTTTCAATTTGTTTCTCGGGAATTTGTACTGATATTTAATCCCTAGATAAATCATGAACATGACGCATGCAAGATTAATCTCATACTGATATTTAACCATGCAACTCAGATCTACGCAGATAACACATATATGTACGCGGACAATAAGCATGGCATAGATGAAAACAACGATGAACGGGGTGAGTAGATCATACCCTCCGTTCGGCCAGATCGCAGCAGCAAGTTAGTCGGCTGTATTCTTGGCGGCGGCGGCTTCCTCCTGAGCGAGCTTCTCGGCGGCGGCCTTCTCAGCTTCGGTAGATATGGCGACGTAGAGGAAGTAGTCGAAGTAGACGAGCCGGAGCGGAAGCGAGTAGTCGTGTCGTAGACGCTCCCCAAAAACCTTATTGCTCCTCTCCCGGTGCAGGATCGCAAGGAGCACGGTTCCGGAGGCCTGCTCTCCCGCACAGCCATGCACGCGGCGGACGGGATGGGATCGCCGGAGGCAGCGGCAGTGCGTGGAACGACGTGGGCGGTGCGCGAGGAAGAACAAATGCGATCTATTCTGTTGTTCGGCGGCTAGGGTTGCCGCGGCTCCTCTTATACACAGCCGAGGTAGGGCGACGTGGGACTGGATACCCGCGACCGAGTCGTCCCACGATTGACGTCTCAGATCGTGCAACGGTTAACTCGTGATTAATTGCATTAACTAAAAATTAATGCCAATTAATTAGTCGTTCCTGACTGGCAAAAATTAAGCGCACACATGACATAGGTTTTAGCTCGGCTCGGCTCAATTCCGCAAACCGCGGCGCGCGCGTGCGTCGTGACAAGGCGAGGCGTGGCGGCGGAGGAGGAGCGCGCGTGAGCTCTCACTCTTCTACTTGCTCAATAGCATGTAGGAGAGCTCACCTTATAAAGAGGTGCAACTCACCCTCCACTTCCGGGGTGGGACTAAACTTAGCACCACACCCATGTCATTTTTCCCACATGGGCCCTTAGAGATTTTCTGAAATTGTTAGATGGGCCTAAAGCCCATTCCTTATTTCAACAATCCCCCACCAGATCTCAAGGTCCCATGGTGTTGTCCTCAGTTCCAAACACTGTTTGATATATCAGTATTTTCAGTGGAGACCAGTTAAGGTTGAACATCCACCTAGAGCAAAGAATTACATTCCTTCACAACTGAACAATGGACTATGCCTTGAATTGACAGCTTGGCGTAAAGAAGTTTCACTCCTTGTCTTACCAATACTAGGCTGCCGAAGGCTGACCCCGTGGGTGGAGCATATTAGTCACACTCCTTGCCTATTCATGAGCTTCCTAGAGATTACCCTATCTCATAGACTGTGACCAGCAGTCGGGCTCATATAGGTGTGTTCTTTCAGAGATCGCTCTGTAGGATAGCATCTCGCTTATGAAAGCCTCAGAACACATTAAGACAAAAGTCAACCTACCATACAGTTACCGAGAGTATTGCATCTCCAACGGAGTGGGTAGTAAAATTACTCTCCTCAGTTAACCACTAGCTTGTTTTCCCATGTCCTATTTCACGGGATCTCCGATCATGTAGGTTGGGTTACTACCACGGCAACTCATGTGGGTCTCATACCCATCTCCCTCGATGCATTGTCTATCACAATACGTGATAGACCTTTGGTGAAGGGGTCTGCCAGATTCTTAGCCGATTGGATGTAATCCAATGCTATTACTCCAGAGTTTCTCAAATGTCTGACAGACTTCAATCTCCTTCTTATATGCTTTGTGGATTGCATGTTGTCCTTTGAACTCTTTGCCTTAACAATCACCGTTTGATTATCACAGTTCATAAGGATAGCCGGAATCGGCTTTTCAACCACTGGCAAGTCCATCAAAAGCTCTCGAAGCCATTCTGCTTCAGTGCAGGATTTATCAAGTGCTGTGAGTTCTGCTTCCATTGTCGACTTCGTTCAGATAGTCTGCTTGCAAGAGTTCCATGAAACAGCGCCACCTCCAAGTGTGAACACATATCCACTTGTGGCCTTCATCTCACCAGCATCAGAAATCCAATTTTCATCACTATACCCTTCAAGTACCGACGGGTATCCGGTATAGTGAAGTACATGGCTCATTGTACCCTTTAGATAGCGCATAACTCTTTCAATAGCATGCCAATGAACATCTCCCGGATTTGAGACAAACCGGCTCAATTTGCCCACAGAAAATGCGATGTCAGGCCTCGTAGCGCAAGCTAGGTACATGAGTGATCCAATCACTTGAGAATATCTCAACTGATGTAAAGTTGTGCCTTCGAAATTTCAAATCCGCACACTAGGATCATATGGCATTGGAGAAGATTTGCAATCTGAATATCCAAAGCGACTCAGAATCTTCTCAACGTAGTGGGATTGCAAAAGCGTAATTCCACCCTCATTATCTCTCAATAGCTTGATGTTCAAGATAACATCAGCCACACCAAGATCTTTCATCTCAAAGTTTTGAGATAGAAATGTCTTAACCTCCTCAATGACTTTGAGGTTGGTTCCAAATATCAGTATGTCATCAACATATAAGCACAATATAACTCCTTCGCCCCCACCATGGCGATGGTATACACATTTGTCAGCTTCACTTACAAGGAAACTAGCAGATGTCAAAGTTTTATCAAACTTCTCATGCCACTGCTTAGGTGCTTGCTTCAAGCCATATAAAGATTTCAATAGCTTGCACACCTTTCCTTCCTGACCATCTACTACAAAGCCATCTGGCTGTTGCATGTAGATTTCCTCGTCTAGCTCTCCATTTAGGAAAGCCGTCTTAACGTCCATTTGATGGACGAGAAGACCATGCGAGGCAGCCAACGAGAGTAATACTCGAATGGTTGTCAGTCTGGCCACCGGTGCATAAGTATCGAAGAAATCTTCTCCTTCCTTCTGGGTATAGCCCTTAGCCACGAGCCTAGCCTTGTATTTTTCAATACTGCCATCAGGCCTAAGCTTCTTTTTGAACACCCATTTACATCCCACAGGTTTGCAACCATAGGGACGATCAGTGATTTCCCATGTTCCATTAGCCAATATGGAATCCATCTCGCTACGAACCGCATCTTTCCAGTAGTCAGCATCCGGTGATGCATAAGCTTCTGAAATAGAAGTGGGAGTATCATCCACGAGGTACACAATGAAATCATCACCAAAGGACTTTGCAGTTCTCTGTCTCTTGCTCCTAATAGGAGCTTCGTCGTCTTCCTCCACAGGATTATCATCATGAGTTCATTCATAATATTCCATCGGAATGGCGGGTTCAGTAATCTCATCAGATTCCTGTCTAGAAGTGCTTTGCATATCTCTCATGGGAAATATATCCTCAAAGAATGTAGCATCTTTAGACTCCATAATCGTACTGACCTTCACGTCAGGTACCTCAGATTTCACCACTAGAAATCTATATCCAACGCTGCTCTTAGCGTAGCCCAGAAAAACGCAGTCCACGGTCTTTGGTCCAAGCTTACGCTTTTTGGGGATCGGCACATTGACCTTCGCCAAACTGCCCCAAGTACGCAACTATGAGAGTGTCGTTCTTTTCTTCTCCCATAATTCATAGGGAGTGATCTCGTTATCCTTCACGGGAACCTTATTCAGGACATGACAAGATGTCAATATAGCCTCCCCCCACCATGCCTTGGATAAACCCGATGTATCTAACATGGCGTTAACCAAATATGTTAGAGTACGGTTTTTCCGTTCGGCAACCCCGTTTGATTGGGGTGAATAGGGAGGCGTCCTCTCATGAATAATTCCATGTTCCGCACAGAAATAATTAAAATCATTAGAAAAGTACTCTCCACCACGATCAGATCGAACCCGTTTAATCTTTTTCTCAAGTTGGTTCTCAACTTCTGCTTTATAGATTTTTAAAGTAGTGTAGAGCCTCATCTTTAGTGTTTAACAGATACACATAGCAAAATCTAGTGGAGTCATCTATCAATGTCATGAAGTATTTCTTTCCACCTTTAGTCAACACACCATTCATCTCGCATAGATCAGAATGTATGAGTTCTAGTGGCGCCAAGTGTCTCTCCTCCGCAGCCTTGTGGGGCTTGCGAGGTTGCTTAGCTTGCACACATGCATCACACTTAGAACCTTTGGATAAAGTGAAACTCGGGATTAAATTCATCTTAGCTAGCCGTGTCATACAACCGAAATTTACGTGACAAAGACGTGAATGCCAAATGTCAGACTCATCAACGATAGAATGTGTATGATTCACGACGTTACTACATAAATCTTCTAGGGAAAGGCGGAACAGACCTCCTCATTCATAAACTTTACCAATGAATAATCCATATCTAGACAAGATTGTTTTATTCCACTCTAATACTAATTTAAACCCTTCTTTACATAGAAGGGAGCCACTAACGAGATTCTTTCTGATATCGGGGACATGATGCACGTTCTTCAGCCGCACGGTCTTTCCTGAAGTAAGCTTCAGATCGACTGTACCAACACCAAGAACAGAAGCATGTGCGCCGTTCCCCATCAGTACGGACCTGGTTCCTGTGGTCTGGTAAGAAGAAAACAAGGATATGTCAGCACACACATGAACATTTGCACCCGTGTCAACCCACCATTCAGTAGATTGATAAACTGAGAAAACTGTAAATAAATTACCGTACCCAGGTGCACAATTGTCCGTGTTGCCCATGACCACATTGACAGAATTGGAATTCTGCGCTGGCTTCTTATACTTGTTCGGGCATTTTTTAGCCCAGTGCTCCAGTGAGCCACAAGTGAAACAACCATCATCCTTCTTGTTGTTCTTCTTCCCCTTCTTTTTGAAGGTAGTATTATGTTGGACCTTGTTCTTTCCCTTGAACTTATTCTGAAAGTTCTTCTGCTGCACCATGTTGGAAGTAAAAGTTCCCTCAGCCCCCTTTTGGTGTGAGTCTTTTGCCCTTGAGTTCTGCTCCACACTCAGATGGCCAATAACATCCTCAACTGAGAATCCTCGCCTCTGGTGCTTCAGAGTGGTGGCAAAGCTCCTCCAAGATGGAGGGAGTTTAGCAATTATGCATCCCGCGACAAACTTGTCTGGTAGATCACACTTGAGGAACTCAAGCTCTTTCACGATGCACTGTATCTCATGGGCCTGTTCCAACACAGGACGGTTCTCGACCATCTTGTAATCATGGAACTGCTCCATAGCATACAACTCGCTCCCGGCATCAGTTGCTCCAAACTTTTCCTCGAGTGCACTCCATAAGTTCTTGGCATCACGCATATGTAAATACGCGTCGACTAATTTGTCTCCGATCACGCTAAGAACTGCTCCAACAAAGACGATGGAGGCGTCCCTGAACGCCTTCTCCTGTTGAGGAGTAATCGTTCCAGTGGGAGTCTCTCCAACGACCCAGAAGACATTCATAGACGTGAGCCAACAAATAGTCTTTGTTTGCCAACGCATAAAATTTTGACCCGTAAACGGGTTCGGTTTTAGTGTCGCAGCAAAACCAGGAGATGAAAATTGCTTATAAAAATAAGGTTTTTGGATTGTTGGATATATTAGCAATTTTCCAAGCAATTTAATCCCTAGATAAATCATGAACATGACGCATGCAAGATTAATCTCATACTGATATTTAACCATGCAACTCAGATCTACGCAGATAACACATATATGTACGCAGACAATAAGCATGGCATAGATGAAAACAACGATGAACGGGGTGAGTAGATCATACCCTCCGTTCGGCCAGATCGCAACAGCGGATGCGCTGCTAGCAGCAGCAAATTCGTCGGCTGTCTTCTTGGCGGCGGCGGCTTCCTCCTGAGCGAGCTTCTCGGCGGCGGCCTTCTCAGCTTCGGTAGACATGGTGACGTAGAGGAAGTAGTCGAAGTAGACGAGCCGGAGCAGAAGCGAGCAGTCACGTCGTAGACGCTCCCCAAAAACCTTATTGCTCCTCTCCCGGTGCAGGATCGCAAGGAGCACGGTTCCGGAGGCCTGCTCTCCCGCACAGCCGTGCACGCAGCGGACGGGATGGGATCGCCGGAGGCAGCGGTAGTGCGTGGAATGACGTGGGCGGTGCGCGAGGAAGAACAGATGCGATCTATTCTGTTGTTCGGCGGCTAGGGTTGCCGCGGCTCCTTTTATACACAGCCGAGGTAGGGCGACGTGGGACTGGATACCCGCGACCGAGTCGGCCCACGATTGACGTCTCAGATCGTGTAACGGTTAACTCGTGATTAATTGCATTAACTAAAAATTAATGCCAATTAATTAGCCGTTCCTGACTGGCAAAAATTAAGCGCACACATGACATAGGTTTTAGCTCGGCTCGGCTCAATTTCGCAAACCGCGGCGCGCGCGCGCGTCGTTACGAGGTGAGGCGTGGCGGCGGAGGAGGAGCGCGCGTGAGCTCTCACTCTTCTACTTGCTCAATAGCATGTAGGAGAGCTCACCTTATAAAGAGGTGCAACTCACCCTCCACTTCCGGGGTGGGACTAAACTTAGCACCACACCCATGTCATTTTTCCCGCATGGGCCCTTAGAGATTTTCTGAAATTGTTAGATGGGCCTAAAGCCCATTCCTTATTTCAACACGTTATTCATGTCTCGGGTATGACTAAGCGTTGCCGACTTGGGCGAGCTTTTCGAATGAAATCATGCAAAGGTAATCGGATGCTCTTTTTCAGAGGCATGATAGATTTACTGATCATTTGCTGAATAGCATACATACATTTCTGCCGGTCAACTATAGAACGGGCATAAAATCTCGGCGTTTCACGGTCGCTCCGTTTCTACTCCTGACGTGTCCTTATGCCGAGTGCCCTTGGTGCAGTCGATCAAATAATATGAGTTGTTCTTGAGTGCGCGGCTGATGACGAATGGTCCCTCCCAGGGTGAGGCCAGCTTGTGCTGCCCATCGGACTTCTGAATTCGGCGTAGCACCATGTCACCCTCTCGGAAGGCGAGAGGACGAATCTTCTTGCTGTGGTAGTGCCGCAACTTCTGCTGGTAGACTGCCGATCTGGACAAGGCCAGCAGGCAGGCTTCTTCCTTGAGATCGACGCCGTCTTCTCGTGCTAACTTGGCTTCTTCCTCGGTGTACAAGGCATGCCGCGGTGAATCAAACTCGATGTCGGATGGGATGATTGCTTCTGATCCATATACCAGGAAGAAAGGAGTGAATCCAGTCGACCTGTTTGGCGTGGTCCTTAAGCTGAATAACACTGCTGGGAGTTCTTCAATCCAAGCCCTGGGTGCCCTCTCGAGTGGCTCCACCAATCGGGGTCTGATACCCGACAGGATGAGGCCGTTTTCTCTTTCTACTTGACCATTCGACTGAGGATGTGCAACAGATGCAAGATCGAGCCGAATACCCTGCTGAGATGCATATCGAGCCAGTGCAGCCTTTGCAAAATTGGTGCCGTTGTTGGTGATTGTAAGGCCCGATATGCGGTACTGTTCCAAATCTAGATGTTTCCATCCTGATCCGGGGACGAAGCACATATCGGTCCCACCGCGACACATGACGAAGTCATATGCCCCGGATTTCCAACATGATATCACAACATTACAGATACAAGGATACAACATCTCATACAATCGGCATACAACTGCCTCAAATACAATACAACAGCGGAAGATACATGTCTGAGTACAGACTACAAGCAAATGCCTAGTGGCAAAGAGAAAAACAACGATCCCATAACCACACGGGTCCAGGCCCTCCGCCGGGATCCGCCTAACTAGTCGTCGTCGAGTCTCCACGTGAAACGTCGATCACCATACCTGTCGTCGATCAAAACCCTGAAAAGAGTTTGGGGGTAGTATCATGAGTACAGAGGTACTCAGCATCCAACTGTAGTGGTCATCTGACCCAGCAAGGACTTCATCACTCGTCATTCTAGGACAACTAGTAGTTTACAGTAAGGAAGGGGTAAGTGGTGAGGTTGCTGCCGCACTAGCATTTATGAAGTGGCTAACGATCTAGAGAGTAAGATAAGAATCCAAGCATTCGATGAGGAATCGCCTCCAACAAGTCTTGCTATCCACCTACTACGCAAACATAACACCTATCCTATCCTTGTCCTCCTCTTCGCATCCCAACGAAGAAGAAGCAGTCAAGGCACACACACGTTGATAAAGTTATATTAAGATTATCTCAGTTGTTGTTGTCTATGAACAGGACGTAGGTCTCAAGTCGTCCATAACCGTGGACACGGCTTCTCGAAAAGATTTAACCCTGCAGGGGTGTACCAACTTCCCATTACAAGGCTCCGCACGCACGTCCATCACTCTCAGTTACTACCCATTACAGGCAACCATTTTATGATTTAGTTCCAAGAGATCCGAAACGACAGGTCCCTCTAACTAACAACGAACAAATCCGGGTGGCCCCCGGTGAGTCGACATCCATCTTAGGAGCCGGCCGCTCTCTCGATCTGGTCTCTACCGTCTGTCGCAGGTTTGGATACCCGATTAATCACACATTGGGAAACCGGGTCCTCAGCCGGACAAAGTGGGCCAGCAAGGGAACTATGTCCTCACTGGTCCGGGTTGTTTTAAATAATATCTGCCAGGAGCGACCCAACAGACACACACACGGTTTGCAAATGGTAAATCAGCTTGGGCCACCACTAGAAATGTTTGAAGCTAGGTAGGTAAGAGAAGGGGACCCCATAAAATCCCACACGCGGTTAGGCACGCTCAGTCTTAAAACCAATACCCGGAACTCGAATCCTACGTGACTCGAATGGAACAAAGCGTCGGGGCGGGATAGCCTAGACCTTCCACCCTTCGTCGAATATAGTCAACATTATAATAATAATCATATCATCAACAATAATATAATAATAAGGTGATATCCCAACCCAAAGAGTAAAAGGGTAACATCGTAGCATCGTAAGCATGCATACTAAGCAGGGGCTGAGCAACGAGCAATAGTAACATAGCAGTACAAGGTTTGCTGGGAAGGGACATGGCTGTATCGGTTTAAAAGAGGTTGTAAACATGTGGTAGGGTCAAACATCTAACCTAACCTATACTAGCATGCAAACCGCTGGTTGAAATAGAATGGATCATAAGTAATGCATAGTCCTTGCCTGTTGATAAGCCGGGTTCCGAAGGTGTAGCCGATCGCAAGCTCGCATCGTCTCCGAGAGGTACCCGTGGAAGCACACAAGACGATAAACACTGGAAAGCAATCAACGTTGCACCACTATTACTACGGAGCAATACAAGAGCAAGCATCAACAATAAGCAACACGAGACATCGCACCTACCGTCGAGAGCGGTTACTAACAATTTAAGTGGAGTACTCGTCACACACGACGATACCGCACATTTACGGTGGTTCAAGTTGATTAGCTACAGGTGATCAAACAACGGTTATTAACATGGCAACTCAAACAAGCATGGCATATCACACAAACAGGTCAAGAGGTGAAGCACAAAGTAAACTATCTATGCTAGTCAATTTAAGTGAGGCACAACCTAAACATGGCATAACACTAAGTGCCGCACGATAATTAAAAGATTTGGTACTGTTCTGCCCTAAACCATATTTTAGGTTGGTTAACAACAGCAAACAATAGCATAAACACAAAGAACACGAAAAACTAATCAAGTTACATATAAAGAACACCCCAAACGGAGTTACGGTTAAAAAGATATAAGCAAAACAATTTATGCACACATGCTGTAAAAACAGGGGTAAATCTATATGCAAAAGTGCAGCAACATGACATAGCAATACATGGGATGAAAGTAGACATCATGCTTAACAATATGCAATTGGAATCACTCACTTCCGATAAACGGTTGCGAAGCAATCGTCGACCGAAGTTGCAACAAAATAACAGTTTCAGCAATAGCAGCACAATAACATCATGATAGCTACTTTGGAGCAAGATATAAACATGATGCAGCAAGAAAATATGGCATGTGAATGCATGAAACTGAAGTAGAAACATTGCTTAACGCAACGCAAAAGGAATCAATGCAATAGGCCTCATGGATTACTCACAATCATCATGCAAAGTTGCAACAAAATAACAACAGCAGCACATAATAGCAAAAAGTAGCAGTTTAACGGCCTGATGCCCTGTTCAGCACACAATTACACAATCAAGATGAGCTCGAATGCAAATGCTCACAAAAGATGAATTAAAGTACACGCAATTCTGAGCAACTTTCGTTTTGGGGGCAACGTCATCGGAGCTAAGGTTTAACGGGAAATTACAGTGCAGAATTGAATCAGCAGCAAAAATAGCTCCAGACTTAGCAAAATTCGCAGGGGTTTTGAGAAAAAAAGAAAAAAAACAACCTCATGGGCTGCGGGCTGGCTTGGGCTGGTGGAGCTGGGCCGGGGGCGCCTGGCCCACGCGGTGGCTGGAGAGGCCAGCTGGTGCCTCCCGTCGGGCTCTTCCCGAGAGGACACAGGCGGCGGCGGCGGACCGGTGGCTCGCCGGCCACCGGCGGCGAGGGCGAGGGGAACAGGCGGCGAGGAGGGCTCGGGGCAGGCGGATCCGGCCGGATCCGTGCGGGGTCGCGGGGTCCAAGGGGGCGGCGCGGCGTGGCCGAGCTCCTGGCCGGCCGGCCATGGCGACATCGGCGCGGCGGCGCGGGCACCTGCGAGAGGGAGGGCGAGGGAGGTGAGGCAGAGAGGGAAAAGGGGAAGAGGGGAGGGCACGGAGGCTGGCCTGGGCGCGGGGAGCTCGCCGAAGCGCGGTGAGGGGCGGTGGGCGGCGACGAGCGGCGGCTCGGGCGCGGCTCCCCCATGGACGACGACGAGCGGCGCGACCAGATGGGCTTGGCGGGCCCTGGCGGCAGCTGTTGCGGGCCCGCGGGGCCCGGATCCCTGGGAGCTGCGGTTGGGAGGCTGAGGCTCGATCTGAGCCGTTGGAAGCCAGATCTGACGGCTCAGATTGGGGCTAGGTTTTCGCGAATCTGAGGCTAGAAGGCAGAATTTGGGGCAAAATTTGAGGGGGTGGCTGCAATTATGCCATGGGGTAAACCCTAATTGGCTGGTTTGGGAGGTGGGGGTCATTATATAGGCAGGTTGGCTGGCCAGTTGACGCAAACGCCCTCGGTACCCCTCTCGCGTGGCCGGTGATCGCGTTCGTGACCGCCGAGACTCCGTACGGACTCCGATTCCGACGAAATCTCGAACCACGCGCTCAGCGCGTCGAGCCCGTCGATCGTACCTCACTGCGGTGACATTCTGACAACATTTTTCGGCGCCCCATAAAATAATCCGTTTATTAAATAAACGGGGTTTTCGTTCCGGTGGCGATGGCTGGTCCTGTGCCGGTTGCGATGGGGCTCGGGTGAAATCCCGGTGCCGCAGAGTCGTGAGCCGTTGGGGAAAAGGGTCGGTCACGCATCCGATACGAGAATAAGGGGGAGAAATATTCACCGATTATTATTTTGGTGAAGCAAACACTGCAAACAACTCAGACAATCAAACAATTCACAACGAAAACAAAATTTTAAATTTTTGTGAAAACTGGGCTGTTACAGTGATGATGCTATTGGGCACACCATATCTGCACACAATGTCGGCCACAAAACGGACCGCAGTCGGACCATCCAGCTTCTTGATCGATCGGGCTTCAATCCACTTGGTAAACTTGTCCACTGCGACCAGGAGATGTGTCATGCTACTTCGGGCTCTCTTGAATGGACCAACCATGTCCAAACCCCACACTGCAAATGGCCATGCTATTGGGATTGTCTTCAATGCTGATGCTGGCTAATGACTTTTTGCCTTGAACCGCTAGCAACCCTTGCAATATTTCACCAAGTTATCATCCGCTGCATGCGCAGTCGGACAATAGAAACCATGTCGGAAAGCTTTGTTGGCAATGGCTCTTGCTGACGCGTGATGACCGCATTCACCTTGGTGGATGTTTCTGAGCAACTCCAAGCCTCTGTCTTCTTCTACACATCTCTGAAAGACACCAGTTGCACTCTTGCGCACTAGCTCGTTAGTGATTATTGTGTATGCCCAAGACCGGCGACTAGTTTGTCTTGACTCGGCTTCGTCTTCTGGAAGAACTCCGTCCACTAGAAAATCTCTAATCGGCTGTGCCCATGATGGCGCGCTGACGACTACCATCACTGCTGCTTGCTGGGGTGCGACTTCTTCTTGGATCTCGGCTTCTTGGCCATTGGTCTCTTGGATTTCTGCCATCTCGACTTCTGTCTCTGAACTGCCGATTGCGGCGTCTGCCACGCATTCGGCAGCCCCTGGTAACGACTGCTCGTGTGGAACTGGAACTTCTTCAATGAAATCGGCAGTGCCTGATGTCATTGGCTCTTCTGAGGCTGTGCCGTCTGGTGCTGCCCCTGCTTTCTTCCCTTTAGCCTTGCTCTTTTTGCTGCATTCGGCAACCCCTGGTCTGCAATCGGCAGCCCCTGGTCTGCAATCGGCAGCCCCTGGTGCTGTCGGCTCTGCTGAGGCTGGAACACCTTGGGCGCTTGATTGCTTCTTCAGAGTTGGGATTTTTTTCGGATGAGCTTCTTTCGCCTTCTTCAACATTTCAAGGTCAGTCTCCGAGATGAAGATGGACTCGGACTCTGGAGATGGCATGATGGATGGCTTCCTGATGTGCTCAAGTGATACTCCTGGCGGAATCGCTTGCCTTGTTGAGCCGAGCTTGGACAATGCATTTGCTGCTTCGTTGCTTGCTCTCGGCACATGGTGGAACTCACATCCTTCAAAGTACCCACTGATCTGCTGCACTAGGAAACGATAGCTTGCCATATTTGCATCCTTTGCATCCCAGGTGCCTGTGCATTTGCTGCACCACCAAATCGGAGTCACCAAAGCACTTGATATTCCGAATGTCGATTCCCTTGGCCAGCTTGATACCATGCACAAGGGCTTCGTACTCGGCAACGTTGTTCGATGCTGCAAAGTGAATCTAGAGTACATAATGTAGTTGATCTCCTCTTGGTGAGGTGAGCACTACGCCAGCCCCTAGGCCGCTCTTCATCTTGGATCCATCAAAATGCATTCGCCAGCAATCCATCCCTAGAGCGGGGGGAGCATACTGAGTTTCAGCCCAATCGACCAAGAAATCGGGCAACGCCTGAGATTTGATTGCTGTTCTCGGCTCATACTGGATGCCATGGTTGGCGATCTCGATTGCCCACTTCGCCACTCTTCCGGTTGCATCTCTGCTTCCTAAGATATCGGCCAGTGGATCCGAGCTGACGACCGTGATCAGATGGGCTTGAAAATATGGCTTCAATCTCTTGGACGCCATATACACTCCATAGCACATCTTATGGTAGTGAGGGTAGTTCTGTTTGGACGCCGAGAGAACTTCACTGATATAATACACAGGTTGCTGAATCTGCTGTGGCTTGTCCTTCTCGGGCCGCTCCACCACCATAACTGCACTGATCACCCGATTGGTTGCCGCAATGTATAACATCATTGGCTCCTTCTCAATCGGGGCAGCCAGAATCGGCGCAGTGGAAAGCATGCGCTTGAGCTCTCGGAATGCTTCGCTTGCCTGAGGTGTCCAGGTGAATTTCTCCGTCTTCTTCATCAGCTGATATAATGGGATTGCTTTTCCCCCCAGCCGACTGAGAAATCAGCTGAGTGAGGCGAGGCAACCGGTGAATTTCTGTACTTGCTTCAGGTTCTTGGGTTGCTCCATTCGTTTGATTGCGGATATCTTCTCGGGATTGCATTCGATTCCTCTCTCGGAAACGAGAAATCCCAAGAGCTTGCCGGCTTGGACCCCAAAAACACATTTCTCAGGATTGAGCTTGATCTGGTAAATTCTCAGATTTTCAAATGTCTCTCGGAGGTCATCTAGGAGTGTGACTCCCTTGGCCGACTTCACTACCAGATCATCCACATAGACGTGGAGATTTCTGCCGAGTTGGGTGTGTGTACATTTCTGAATTGTGCGCTGATAAGTGGCACCTCCGTTCTTCAAACCAAAAGGCATGGTGATATAACAATAAGCCCCGGAAGGGGTTATAAATGCAGTTTTTATTTGATCTTCCACAACAAGTTTGATCTGGTGGTAGGCAGCTGTGGCATCTAGAAAAGACAAAAGCTCGCAGCCGGCCGTAGAATCAATCACTTGATCGATGCGGGGCAGAGCAAATGTATCTTTCGGGCATGCCTTGTTCAGGCAAGTGTAATCGATACACATGCGCCAGGTCTTGTTCTTCTTCATCACGAGGACTGAATTCGCCAGCCACTCGGGGTAAAACACTTCCATGATGAAACCTGCAGCTTGCAGCTTCGCAATCTCTTCGCCGATTTCCCTTCTCTTATCTTCAGAAAAACGCCTCAGGGGTTGCTTGACCGGCTTAGAGCCTGACCGAATGTGCAGCTTATGCTCGGCGAGTTCTCTCGGCACATCGGGCATGCGAAGATGTCCCGATTCTCACGGAGAAACTCGACGAGCTCGCTTTCCTATTTGTCGCTAAGTCCAGCTCCGACTACAACGAACTTGGTTGAGTCGGAGGGATCTAGAGCGACCTTCTTACTGTCCTTGGCCGACTGAAAAGCCGATTCCTCATCTGCTCTCTTGGCTGGGCCGACTGGGAGTGGAGCCTTGTTCTGTGCTTGCACCATTGCTATCACTTTTCCGAGCTAACGCTTCTCTATTTCAACCACTTGAGAGTCAGCCAAACTGCCGCCAGCCGACGTGCACTCGAGGGACTTCCTGAAGTCCCCGATGACGGTGATGACGCCGTTTGGGCCTGGGATCTTCATCTTTAGGTAAGTCTGCTGTGCATTGAACATGAACTTGGCGAATGCAGACAGTCCCAACAGAGCATGATAAGGACTGCTGAGGTCGGCGACCTCGAACCAGATTGGCTCCCTCCTAAAAATTTCCTCTGTGCCGAATATGACATCCAGCCGAATGCGACCCATGGGGGTGCAAGACAACCCAGGGACAATCCCATGGAATGTCGTCCGACTGGGCTCCAGATCCTTCTCGGTGAGCCCTAGCTTGATCAAGGTGTCTCTGTACAGAATGTTGATTGTGCTTCCTCCATCGATGAGCACTCGGGAGAACTTGCATGAAAATCTCGGTCCTGCGAACAGAGCATCCACCACAAGCGGATAGTTGCCTGGATTCGGCAAGATGGTCGGGTGATCTGCTCTGTCCCAGGATATGGCACACTCGGACCAATGCATGTACTGAGGAATCAGTGGCATGGTGGCTTTGACTTCTTGAGCTCGGGCTCTCCGACTGCCCTTGTCGGTGGACTCGCTGGTGAAAATCATATAAGCGGCGTCTTGCCGCAGGAACTGGTTCTGCTGCTGAGGTGGTCCTCTGTTCTGGGGTAGTGGTGGGGGTGGAGGTGGTAAAGTTTCTCCCTTTGCAATCATTCTCACAAAATCACACTGCCGAGTGGTGTGCGCAGACGGCCTGCCAGGAGTGCTGTGCAACTTGCACGATGCATCCAGCATATCATCAAACGTGTACTTGGGCTTCATCTGTCCCTGTGGCCTCGCATTCGGTCTCATCTTCCGACTGCCTCCTGCAGCCCCTGGATCTTCTTCACTCTGTACAGCGGCCACCTGCCGACTGCCATACTGAGTATCTGGCTGCTCATCCTTGCGCTTGCCATTGTTTTGCTGGTTGTTGCTGTTGTTGCGGTTGTTCTCTCTTCTTTCCTTCCGACTGAGGCCTTGGTTCCCTGCGTCCGACTGCGGAGCCCCTGGTGACTGAATGACACCTCCAACTCCGAGTTGGATAGGGCGCATTGCAGAATCGGACACGGCGAACGAGTTGGCCACCTTCATGAGCTCGGCAAGCGATGTGAAATCCTTGCGGAGCAACTTGTGCTTCAACATTGAATCGTCCAGGCATCCATCCGTGAAGTACTGAATGGCCTGGATCTCATGGACTCCTTCACATGAATTCTTCAGCTTGATCCGCCGAGATAGGTAATCTCGGAGGGGTTCATCCTTGCCTTGCACACAAAGAGCCAACTGCCGCGGGAGGTTGGGCCGCTCATATGTGCTCGTGAAGTTGTGAATGAATGCACTTGTGAAATCTTCCCAACAATTCACATTGTCCTTGGGCAGACTATTCAACCATATCCGAGCTGAACCTTGCAACATCAAAGGTGCATAGCGGACTGCCACGCGCCGATTTCCCCCTGCAATGCGAACCGCGGTCAGGTAGTCGGACAACCAATCTTCTGGCTTCACAGAACCATTGTACTTGGGCGTGTCTCTCGGCAGCGTGAAGCCTTTGGGAAACTTCTCGGTCCAAATGCGATGACCGAAACACGACGGGCCAGCCTCTCCTTCTTCATCTTCTTGAGCCTCCTTCTCCAGGAGCTCAATGCGATGCCTGGCATCATTCTGACCGATCTGGCGAGGGCCAAGTCGGGCGCTGATCGCTGGTCTTGCTGCCGACTGCTGAGGCATGTCATCGCGCCTGCTGTTAACAGCCGGCTCCTCTATTCTTCTGCTTGCCGCTGGGGGTGGCCGATTGCTCCTGACCCTACTCTCATGCCGAGATGGGGCCGGTTGCTGCCTGTTCTGGCGCGATGCATTCGGTCGCTGGCTAGCTTCCGGAACCGGCCTCACAGTTCCTCTTGACGCCCTAGGTCCTGCATTCGGATTCTCCATTGCCACAAGCTGTTGCTCCTTTGCAGCTGCCAGCAACTCGCGCATTCGGCGCGTCTGCTCACGCCGTTCATCTCCTTCTAGCTCTTCTAACTCAATTGCTATCTGCTCGGCAGCTCTCAGGTTCTTGTCAGGCGCGCTGTACGTCGGCCTCTGGACGAGTGCCGACTGCGCCGGCTGCGCCTGCTACGCCGGCCTCGCCGGTCTCGCCGGTTGCTCGGCTCCCGACAGCAGCTGATGGACTGCCCGACCTCGACTTCTCAAATCTTCTAAGACTGCGGGCTCAATCGGCCGACACGATCCAGCATACGCTGCGTTGTACTCTCTTGTGATAGCTCCCAGCCTACGCTCTTTTGCCAACACATGCTCGGCCCTGTGAGCGAGGGAGAGCCGTGCTATCTCCAGATCGGTTTGAACTTGATCGGGATCACCATTCCTGTTCACGGGTGTGTACAACACATCCCGCAACGCACTGGTGCCGACTCTTTCCGCGGCGTCCGCCGCCTCCTTGGCCCTCCTAGCCGCACTCGCTGCGCCGCGGTTGCTCGATGAAGATGCCCCCGCGTGCACACGGCCATCCTCTCCGCCGGGTGCTGCAGTGCAGCCCCTGGTCGAGAGTGGATCCGTGATGCACGAAAAGACGCGTATCTCCATGGGATATGCCTCGGGGAAGCTGCCGATGAAGAGGGGATGGCTGCCAACTTGCAGCGACACACAGGGCGGCAGGGGTGCGCCGTCCCCGTACCGCGCCGAGTAGTCCACCACGTAGTCGATTGCCCCACGCCTAAGAATCAGGCCAGAGGCGTGGCTTCCGCCCGATGCAGAGGAAAATCCCGTCCGGATCTTTACTCCAGTCGACGCCTCGGTCTGCCCCACGGTGGGCGCCAACTGTCGTCGATATGTGACGGCAGATGCCATGGGGATGGCTAAAGTGAGGGGAAGACGCGAGGAAGAAGATGTCGATGGTGCCGGAATCGGGTTGGGAACAAACACGGTGACGGACACCACGATGTACCCAGGTTCGGGGCTCTCCGGAGAGATAACACCCCTACTCCTGCTTGTCTCTTCTATATCAATGGAACTGAACTACAATAACTGCTTCTCTATCTACTCAGGGGAAGGTGAGAGCTGCCGTGGGCAAGGCTCTCTCCTGCTTCCCTGAGGAGGAACTACAAGCAGTAAATGAACTAAGCGAGATGTGGGTAATGGTGCGAATGTTGTGGATCGCCCCTCACGCAGGAGGGGTACCCCGGGATCTTATAGTGTGAGCCCGGGGTAAATCGGTAACTTCACTGCCGATTGGGCCCAACTGTCATCCTCTAATCGGTTGGTCCCCACCGACTGCTCCTCTCCGGGTGATCCGGACCCGAAGAGCGGCGGCCCATGCTGTAGACTCCTAGGGCATGACGGTGAACAGTGGAGCTAGGAGGTGCGGTCTTGTCGTCCTGTCCGCGGAATCGGCGGAGAGGTCGACAACGCATCTCTGCCAGATCTTCGATGTGACTTGGCTTCTCTGCCACCCCGATCTCTCGGGATTGCGCATTTATGACCTCATACTTGGACCTTCGACTGGTCTCGGGGTCCACTTCTCCAGGGGTGGTAAGTTGTACCGATTGCGCCTGGGCCGACTTGTGGCCCTCGGCAGGGTCGATTGCTCTAGGCAGTCGGCGACGTCGAGGCTCATCTCGGCCCAGCTGCAGGCCAATCGGTTGATCGTCTTGGTGATGAAAACGGGTGGACCGGTTGCGCCTAGGCCGACTGCTGGCATTCGGTACGGCTGATTGCCTTGGAGCAATCGGCCGTACGCATGCCCAGCTCGGCCCAGCTGCAGACCAATCGGTCCATCCTTGTCTTGAAAGGTTGCTTTCGCTTGGGTGAGCCTACCCGGGTACCAATCCCCCGACAATAAAATTAGCATAATCTGCAAACCAAGGGTCGGAATGAGATTGTACTTTTACAACAGCAAGCTGTTCATCTGGGAAACTGTCGTTGACTGGAATAGGATCGTGCGGTAAATATTTAGGGGTTTTTGGTTTAAGCAACAGAAAAGTAAAAGACGGGCAAAGTAAACAGGGTAACTGAGGAGTAGCAAGTGGCCCAATCCTTTAACAAGGATAAGCCTAGGAACTGAACTTATAAAAGCTAAAGCGTTCTCGAGAAAACACGGGAGAGATAGTCAAGTCACTTTCACCATACTCCGCCAAGTAATATGTATCGTGTTGATAAGTGTCGGTGGGTGGATCAATGCTAGTACACCTTCTAGACTAAGATAAGTGTACTCTTATGATTACACACCTTGTAAGCATCCTCAAATACAAGGTAGTAATTAAGGCATAAGCCTAACCACAACATTACGATCAAGGATCCGTAACTCCCTTGTGCGAAAGTCTGCGAACTGGGGTTCAGGTTTCTGTCACTCCGGCAACCCACCATAAGCATCCTTTGTGCACAATGTATTCCTCTAGGCCCATGAAAGGTGAAGTGTTATGTGTTCGACTCACATAACACCACTAGAGAAATAACAACACAACTTAAGTATCAAACAACACATAATACTTCAACATCATATGACTACTAACAACTAGACTTCTCCCATGTTCTCAAGAACTAAAGTAACTACTCACAAGACATAAAAGAGATCATGATCAGAGGTGATAGATGGGTGATAAAAAATCTGGACACAATGATATTTCTCCAACAAAACTCAATAGCATTCACCACAAAGTAGTAATCAACACCAACAGAGTAGAGAGGATGGATAGTACGGATTACAACACAAGTTGCAATTGTGAGATGAGATGGGATGGAGATTGAGATGGTGCTGATGTTGGGGATGATGTTGATGATGATCTCGATGATGCCCGTGACGATGATGATGATGATGACGACGATCTCCCCTTCCGGGAAGTGATCTCCCCGGCGGAATCTGCCCGCCAGAGATGGCTTTTCTCCTCTGTAGGTTTCTGCCCCGTGGCGGCGGCGAAACACGGAAACGACTCTTGTTTAGGGGTTTCCACCCTGGGGGGTTTATATAGGCGAAAGGGGGCACCGAGGGGGGCCACCAGGCACCCAGGAGGGTGCCTGGCGCGGCCAGGAGGGGGGTCGTGCCAGGCACCCTTCTGGCTGCCTGGTGGGCCCCCTCACCTCCTCCTTCGGTGATCCCCAGTCAATCTTCATAAAAATGCTCCCCGTAAAATTTCATCGCATTTGGACTTGATCTGATTCAGCAACTTGGTATCCACTCTTTACCACTGAATTCTGGTTCTGCTGCTTCGGCACCGGAAAATTGCAAACTGTGTAAAATAAGCCAAAACAACATAAGAAAAATACTTTAAAGTGGAATATATCAATGAATAGGGTGAAATCACAATATAAAATAGTGATGCTTTTTGGACGTATCAACACTCAATCACTCGTCAAGTACATCTTGTAGCTTCATTAGCTTGTGCCGAAGCGCTTCTCGGTCATAGAATAAATCACGTAGTGAGTACTCTACGTTGCTTTTTTCTAGCTTTAACTTGGCCTTCTCCTGCACCATTTCCTCTCTCTTCACCAGCCACTTCAACTTCTCTTGCACCATTTCCTCTCTCTCCTCCACCCACTTCCCCTTCTCTTGCTTCATTTTCTCCATCTCCTCCATCCACATCGCCTTCTCTTGCTTCATTCGATCTCTCTCTTTCTCTGCTTTTGCTCTGAACACTTGATAGATGCTAGTGCCTGCTTTGTCGGCCAACTTCTTCTCAAGCTCCTCCCTTAGGTCACCAATAACTCTATGTTCTTTGCTTAACTGAGTAACAACATCCTCCTTGTCAGCCACCGTTTTAGCAAAATCTAATTTAAAAGATCTCAGGTCATTTTCAATCTTACTCTTATCTTCCAGGAACTTCAAGTTCTCTTCAGCATTGGTTACTTGTTGTCTCAGCCTCATTGTGTTTTCCTATTCATACATGCTCCATATCCTACCTAGGCCTTGCTTCAATGGGATTGGCCACTCATTGTCAACTCACTTCACAAAGTTGCACTTGGATGCATCCTATAAAATCAAACATATTAAAATACAAAGCAACAATAATGATATAAAAAGATTATTGACAAGAATAATGAATGACTAATGCAATATTGCTAACCTTTTTTGCACAAGCTAAAAACCTCCTTCCGGTATCAATCGATTGAAATGCTACAAATCTTTCACAAGGGGGTCCGTGCTCACACCTACAAGGTTGATTCAAAGCCAAGACGCTCCATTACGTGCACTCCATGGTCGGTAGCTATAAAGAAGGTAAATGAAATCAATACCCATTTACCCTACAACCATAACCCTCAAAGTGACACTCATAGAGCACATGCTAACCTCGCTAACTTGACTTGTCACATAATCGTCATCGTCAGACGAGCACGAGCTTGCCGACAACCTATGTCAATTCATCCTATAATATCAATCATATCAATGCCATTGCTTCATATCAATCTTTCCATTTCTTCACACAAAATATATTCTAAAGAAAACACATAATCTAATAACAAATCTAAATCCAATGGAATTTAGGGTTTCACTAAGCCTAGCAATCCTAATTTTTTCTCAAAGACTACTACAACAATGCTAATGCTATACATCCAACAATAATGCCATTGCAACTACAAAGATTGAAAATCCATTTCAATCTAGGGTTCACCATAAAATGCTCAAAAATAAGAAATGGCATAAATCTAATGAATGAAAACTTAGGGATCGGAGGAGAATATCTTAGGTGATGATTTGAGAAAGAAATCCACGGTCAAAACCTCCAAATGGGGAAGATTTGAGAGGGGGCGACTAGAACAACACCAAACAGGGCGGCCCCTCTGTGTGTGTGTTATGTGTGGGCTGCTCGGGCGTGGCTTCGGCCTTTAATTGACTCAAAGTCTAGCGCCTAACGAGAAGGTGCTAAGCGTACACGTATAGCGCCTCTTCATTCGGCGCCAGACTTCCAGGGTGGGGTCCGATGGGGGACCACGTTGACACGCTGGCAGGGCCTTAGCGCCTTAGTTACGGGCGCTAGATGCATGTGCATAGCGCCTGGTGGTTGGGCGCTAGATAAAAGGGTTAGTTTTGTGAAATAGTTTGCCACTAGGTTCAGATTGTGAATTTGTTTTGGAAAAAGGTTAGAAATGTCGATTTTGCCTCTTCTAGACAGTTATGGTTACACAGTTTTCAGTTCGTTTCGTGCTCCGACCCTAACAATCTGAGCTAATCCGAGTAGTGTTCGTTCAAATGCTCGCGTTAATTTAACTGATTATTAATTTTATTTTATCTTTCAAAAAATGGATTTGAATTTGGAGTACATGTACAAAAATTTAATTGAATCGTCCGATGAGGATGATGAATATGCGGATGAAACGTTGATAATGTAGGTGGCCGTTGTAGACGCGGAGCAAACGAAAAAGCACGTTCTCAGTTTCAAGGGATCGATCAACGATCATAGAATGTTGAATCGCAACAGGGCACGAGGTCACTTGAAGCCGGTGGACGATTACTTTGCTTGAGATGCCATGTTGCGAACAATTTTCGTGTGCGCTTTTGGATACGAAAGAATGTGTTCTATCACCTCTACAATGACGTTTGATTCTAGGATGATAATTCATCTTGAAGAAGTATGTTGTGGGGATAATTGGATTATCCGTCTATCAGAAGTGCATGGTTACATTTTTAGATGCTTGCATATGACAGGATTGTGGATCCATGGAACGAGTACCTCCGGATTCCCGAGAGCGCATGTGCGGTCATGCGGTGGTGAAGGTGTATGATCCTCAATAATTTAGAGAACCAACTGTTGTTGACACTCAAAGGCTCATGGCAATGTCGGAAGAAAGATCGAGGATGCCTAGGTATGCTTGGCTCTCTCGATTGCATGCATTGAAGGTGGAAGAATTGTTTGTATGCTCTACAAAAATAATATCAGGGTCATATGAAGAAGCCCACCATCATTCTTAAAGCGGTTGCTTCACATGATCTTTGTATTTTGCATGCTTTCTTTGGTATGCCCGGGTCTCACAATGATATCAATGTGTTGCAACGGTCTTCATTGTTTGCTTGGTTGATTAAAGGACAAGCTCATCCATGCAACTATATTATCAATGGTCATGAGTACAACATGGACTACCATCTGGTTGACGGTAACTACCCTTTGTAGCCGACCTTCTTCAAGACCCTCTCACAACCAATAGATCAGGAAAAAGCTCACTTTGCACAAAAACAACAAGGAGCTAGAACGGATTTGGAGAGGACATTTGGAGTGCTTTAGGATCGATTTGCAGTTATCCGAAGACATGCATAACAGTGGGATCCGGAGACCTTGCGTGGGAGATGATGACATGTTGTGTGATCATGCACAACATGATCGTGGAGAACGAGGGTGAATGTGCTGCCAGAAATCTGGACTTTGAGAACATGAGTGATCCTATTGAACTTCCACCTAAGGATCCGACCATATTTAACAAGTTTGTCCAAATGCACCAACAAATACGACATCGTGCAACTCGTGAGCAACTTAAAGAAAACTTGTTTGAGCATATGTGGGCTTTTAAGGAAGGAAATAATAAACATAAACTTGTGTAAAATTTATGTTTAAAATATTTTAATTGTTGAATTGTAATGACTTTGAACGAATCATGTTTGAGTTTATATGAATTTACCGGATTCCCGTTGAAGTGTTGGCATACAAATGCGATCTCGGTTGGATGGCCAACTCTCGCATAAATATCCACGAACGAATGTGGTCCGTCCTAGGGATATCATTGGAGATGTCTTTAATCGATCTCACGTAAAGATGAGAATAGTTAAATATTCTAGTCACTTTTTCTATACAGAAAACTACGGTAATATTTGGCATTACAGTCAATTTCCTCTATGTAATCGTCTATATATATCCAAGACTATTTTTTTATTTAGAGAAAAGCTTAGCAAAACAGTCGAACACAGGACTTATAATACTCCAGTTGTATACTCAGTCATATCGATACGGCAATTGGAACATCGAATAAACTAACTAAAGGTAGATATGAAGTGATCTGAACGATGGCGAATGCTGATGAACTAGTGAAATAATTGAAAGTGCTAGTTAGCTTTCTGAGCAATCATCCACATGAAAGCCACCACTACTCCATCACCCTCCAACCCGTGGCTGCAACACAAACGTCCGGCCATCAGATGCAAAACCTGGAGTTCCCAATTAATTAGAACATGTTGTGTTAGTTAAGTTCAGATGGCAATGTTTTCGTTCCCGATTTGAAAAAGAAGGGATGGGGGAGGTTATCATACGTTTGCCAGAGTGTTTGATCTAGGGTCCAATTTTAAAAAGCGGGTGGGGATTTGACAAGTTGAGAATGGTGAAAAGAATTTAATATTTGGAATGACTCGTGGATTCTGAAACTGAGTGTGGACGCATCTTTCCCAACCGACTCAAAAGGAGTATGCAGCGGAGCGGCGGTGTTTTGGAGGAAGGACTCAATTATTATTTTTTGTGAAAATGCTATTTTCACATTTCGTAAAAAACTGAAAAAATATACACATAAAAATATTTGTAATATACACGCGCAAAATTTTGTTAACATTTTTTTTGCATATAATTGACACAAAAACAACAAATACGTTGATTAAAGTAGTCTTTCTCTTTCTTGTATGTGAATCGGATTTTTGTTTTTTTGTACAGACAGTAAATAACAATATTTCTTGGTTAAAATTTATACATATTTGAAGAATATGTGTATGTATTCATAGAAAAAATTATTTGATATGTAATTAATCTAGACATGTAGGTTTTTACTAAGGACACCAGCAAAAAAAGGCTTTTCAAAAGCAAAATAAATATATAATTGCATATGTGCAAATTATTAACGGCACTTTACACTACTAGTGGGAGTAGTACGTACTGCATTATGAGGTTGCAGTGCATCCAGGCAGGCAAAGAGAGTAAGATACGTTTATTTGTAATCAACTCCATTGGTGCTTAACTCAAATTAAGTACAGTACGACAGTGTGGGTAAAGCAGATCGATCCAGAGTACTGGCTATCTGGTGAATAGATGCCCGTGCGTGCTTTAGCTTGTGTGGCATCAATGATCAATCGTGCAAGATTGGAGTATCTCACTGGCTGATTGATGAGCATATCTAAGTAATTAACTCGATTCTGACGGAAATCGTTTGTCTTGTCCTGTGACACGCAGCTGGCACCGTGCTAAAAGCATGAAAAAAAAGCTCAGATGAACGCAAGGCAACATGGTCAAAAGGGAGAAGACAGCGACTCGCGAAAAAAGATCTCACGAAAAGAACCACCCCCACTTTTCTTTCTTCATCTTGCACCTGCTCCTGCCCTGCATCCGTGTGAACGATATGCTCAAATCACGTATAATTTCGCGCCGATCCTTAAATCACGCATCCAAATAGAAGAAGCAGATACATACATGGCCTGCCGGCTGAGAATTCAATCAATAAATTGTTGAATATATAAGAGATTTTTTATAAGGTGTAAATCATGAATAAAGTAGATAGAACATGAACAATATAATCAAAATTAAACTAGTCATGCAATCTAGGAGTATATATTAAATTCTAAGGACTGTTAGGTCTTGAACCATTCTATCTTTGGATCAGAACATGTTTAGGTTGAAGGAACTCGCCAACTATCTCACAGCCTGCCTTCAGAATCGAACATTTTTAAAATTCATGTGGTTTTCTTACAATAATAGTTTTAGAATGTATGGAACATTTGTTTTTATTTTAGTTAATTTCATTAACATTTTTAGAAGTACATTCACATATGATAAAATGCACAAATGCTATAGAAGATTGTTGAAGGTTTTTAAAATAAATGAACAAAATTTTAAAAATATGGAAAATCTCTAAATACATATATTTTTTCCAAAATACACGAGTTATTTTCTATATACATCCATGATCTTTATTTTGCATAACATCAATTTTTATTTTAAACTTGATACATAGAATTTTTTGCGTACTCGTTACCTTCTCTTTTATGGAACAAATGTTGCACTTTTTTAGCGTATGTTGGCGACTAAGCGTTAAATGATTCTTCTTTAGCCTGCCTTATATGCTACTATTCTTATGGAAATCCTGATACCCTAGCTGCTTTAATCTCAAACGCTATATATTATGTACAATGCTTTTAAATAAGAGTTGCTGCCTACTACGGCTGGATTACAATGGCCCGGCCCAACTTTACCATATGTTTACTTTTTGGTTTTTCTGCAGTTCTTCTTCTTTCTTTCTTTCTTTGTTTTCTCTATTTATATCATTTTATTTGTTTTGTTGGTCTTCTTCAGTTTATTTTATCTTTTATAGATTTTTTCCAATGTTTATCTAATTTTTTCGTACATGATGTACATTTTTGGTATTCATTCAAGCATTTTTATATATAGTTTTTTTAGGTTTATTTTTATATATAGTTAATATTTTGAATATATTATTATGATTTTTTTGTTCTAAACTTTTTTCACATAGATGTTTAGAATGTGAATATGTTTTTGTTACAAATATTAATTTTAATATATCTCAATTTTCATAACGCTGAACAAATATTTTTAACACGGGAAAACTATACTTTTAAAACATTAATTCTTTTTCAAATGTTCGTCTGTTCTCTTCGAATATTATAAATATGTGTCAAAATTGGGCCTAATATTTTTGTACATATTGATTTTTTCTAAAATATTAGATAGTTTTCATAACCTTTAAATCTTTAGAAATTTAAAGAGCCTTAACAAGTTCAACAGACAACTATGATATTGGAACGTGGTTATAACTACACACGGTACCAAATTTGATTTTTTTTAATACACATCAAACATATTTTAAGGTATGATGGTCATTTGCTAATTTAATGTTGAATAAACTTAAATAATCATAGCATATCTTCTTTCACATGATATACATTTTGTCAAATAATGTTGATTTTTTCATACATGTTGAGTATGTTTTTAAAGCCTGCTGAGTATTTATTATAATATTTTTGATCTAATTATAATACATCTTAATCATTTTATAAATACACATCGAACATTTTTATAAATCATGTGATTTTCTTACAAGAACATTTTTAAAAATTATGGAACACTTGTTTTAGTTGTAGTCAATTTCATTATCATTTTTAGAATTACCTCCAGATTTGCTAAAATGCATAAATGCTATTGAAGATTGATGAGTTATTTAGAAATATAGAAATGCTAAAAAATCAAAATACATACATTTTTTTCTAAAATACATGAGTTATTTTTATATACATCCCTGATTTTTGTATTGCGTAAAATAAATTTCTAAATTTTAAACTTTATACATAGAACTTTTACGCACACGTTACCTTTTATTTTATGGGACAAATGTTGCACTTTTTTAGCGTATGTTGGCGACCCAGTGTCAAATGATTGTTCTTCAACCTGCCTTATATGCTACTCCTATTCTTAAGGAAATCCTTAGAGGCAAGCTGCTTTAATCTCAAACGCTATATATATCATCCATAATATTTCAAAATAAGAGTCGCCTACGGCCGGATTGCCATGGCTTGGCCCAACTTTACCATATGTTTCCTTTTTGGTTTTTCTGCATTTCTTCCTCTTTTTTCATTCTTTGTTTTCTCTATGTATATCGTTTCATTTGTTTTGTCGGTTATCTTTATTGTTTTATCTTTTGCAGATTTTTAGTACGTATTTTTTTCCAATGTTTATCTATTATTTCATACACACTATACAATTTTTGTATTCATTCAAGCATCTATTATATATGATTAATATTTTCAATGTATAATTAAATTTTTTATTTTAATTTTTTTTACATATCATCACTATTATTACGGGGGAATCCGCGGTCGTTATCATGATGGTTCAACCTAATTTTTACACATAAATCCTCAATCAAAACGATTTTTACGAAGGCAAAACCGTGCTCGTCGTTGTAGTGGTTCAACTTGAATTTTACACAAGAATCCTTAACCGAAACATTTTATTCGAACTATTCCAACCTCTGTACGCATGTCCTTTCCGCTCAGCCTGAAGAGCAAGGCGTAGACCTCTCCCTTGCGGATAGAGACCAGGTGATCCCGTCCTCCTCATTCCTCAACATGTAGAACTTTTTTTCAAAAAAAAAAATCAATTCTTTTTCAAATGTTCGTCTGTTCTATTCGAATAGTATAAATATTTTTGAAAAAGCGGCCTAACATTTTTATACATGTTTAATAACTTTAAAATATTATATAGTTTTTATGACCTTTAAATCTTTAGAAATTTGAAGAGCCTTAACAAGTTCAACAGACAACTATGATATCTGATTGTTGGTATAACTACACCCGGTACCAAAGTTGATTTTTTAAAATACATATCGAACATATAAGGTATGATGGTCATCTCCTAAATTAATGTTGAACAAACTTCAATAAACATTGCATATCTTTTAAATACATGTTAATTCTCTTTAACACGACATATTTATTTTTCAAATAGTTTTTTTCCATGTTGAATATTTTTAAAGCATGTCGAATACTTTTTGTAATAATTTTGATCTAAGTATAATAAGAGGTTTGCTTCCATAGACCCTTACGGCTCCAAACTTCGTAACCCCGCGAGGGGTATTCTCGTCTCACCACTTGGTGATCAGGGTACTAGGAGGTTAGCGCGAGGATAGCTCACGAAAGCCCAAACCCAAACCCGATCATTCGTACGTACGTCTATTCGTACGGTCCCACGTTTCATGTAGATCGTTATACGGTCTTATTTTCTCGGATCGATCCACGTGCATTATATCCCGGAAAATTAGCCGTCGGTTACTTCCTCTTCCATCGTCCTCAGCTCTTACCTTCCCTCTCCACCACCGTCGGCTCCTCCCTGCCTCGATGTTGCCGTCGTTCCCTCTCCCCACCGTCGCCTCCTCCTTGTCCAGCCGTTGCCGCCGTTTCATCTCCCCCATCGTCGCCTCCTCCCTTTCCCGCCATTGCCGCCGTTCCCAATCCCCACCGTCGCCTTCTCCCTGCCCCGCCATTGCCGCCGTTCCCTCTCCCCCACCGTCGCCTCCTCCCTGTGGCCAAATTCGGATCTAAGGTATGCCACCCGTTCATAGGATTTTCACTCCTTCTCTCGATTTCTTGATGCACGCATGATAACATAGGGTTTATTGTGTTGGTTCAATGCTATTGCACAGATGGACGATTCAAAGTCAAGTAGAATTGTCGATGATAACGTAAATGTTGGTGATCAAAGTTGGGATACATCGTCATCATCAGTAGATGGAGATTCTGGCAATATCCTCTTTGATGAAACATCAGACAATAACCAAACCGACGATGAAAATGTGAGTCATGCATATCTCTTCTCTATGTTATGGGTGTATATGATCAGCATTTGCATCCTCTTGCATTTAACATCTTCATTTTAAAAAATGTGTAGATGGACACGGGTGATCAAAACATGCACATTGGTGCAGATGAATTCAACCCTGAGAACATTAATGATGTATGTTCACAACTTATTTTATTTTTGTAATAATTTAAAGAGGCTTCTATTGAAAATCCATGTGATGCAGCCTCTACATGAAATATGACTGTATACTACCATTGTACAGGTTATATTTCTCTCCCACAGTGAGCATAATTATGTTGGGGAGTCTGATTTGGAAATCTTAGATGATCAGGAGATAGAAGAATCAAAATTTGAGTACACGAGTGATGTATGTTTACAGGTTGTTTTCATATGGCAAGCCATAAATTCTTAGAGTTACCCTATTAAAAAGTAGTATAATTCCAAGTGAAACTTACACTTCCATGTCTTTTGCTCTCTATTGTTGGCGTGTGTGTTGCTCACAAAAGTTTAGCATCAAATGGAGTTGGTAAAAAAATCATGTATGAAAAGGGGGCCTCAGACTAGGTCGGAAGCGTCCTCGTCGAAGCACCTCCATTTTGAAACCATCTTGGAATCAGCCCAAACTTTTTGTATAGCCTCCCATGACCACAACAACCACACATATCAAATGGTTTTCACAACTAACATGTTTTTCATTTTGTTCATTTTACCTAAAAGAAGGCCGGTAATTGACCCCCCGACGGTCTACCCGTAGACATTCACCCCATAAGGGGTAGAAATTGGTGGCTATCACCTTGTTTAGGTTAGGGTGGACATATTTGACATCCTACAGCATGATGTGGCCCAGGGATGAAATGTATCCATCACTGTAGCATCGCACCGGGTGGACTCCCAAACGTACTACACCCTGAACCTTCGTCCTGCACTGCCCACTTTGTGAAGCAACTTCATCAAGCATGGTGTGTTTTCACCCTAACTATTTTTCATGTCCTACCTACACCTAACCTAGCACACTTGCAAGATTGTGTCCAATTTTAACCTTTTCTCATTTATTTCATTTTTTCGGTCGAAAAAACCCAAAAACGGCCATACGTGACAAATCTTGCAAACTTTGATCAAAATCTTTCAAAATTGGCATGGAGTCCTACCATTGGCATGTGTGTACCTCACAAAATTTTGGGATCAAATGGTATTGGTAAAAAAACATATAGGAAAAAAATCATATGAAAAAATAGTTCCGCCATGGTAGACACTATCTCACTATAACAACTTAATCTAAGTGATGTTCCAAGGATTGATATATGGACACCAAATCGACGAACATCGCCTAAACCAAGTTCGTATTGAAATGATCTCTACCATAGAGGACCTTAACATTGAACATGGACTCAGATATTTAAGCTACTCGCTTGACACCTCCGTTGGCAATGTGGGACTAAAGTTACCTAACGCACGTCGTACGTCCGCACACATTTTAGGTCAACGTCATAATGGGCCGACATTATGCAAACCGACTCACCCACGTCGTACGTAGGCGCATAACTTAGGAAACTACCTTACGCTAATTTAGGAGATTGAAACCGTGAGCTATCCTTCCACGACAATATTCTTCTACTCCTAAACGACGTCTTTCACCCAGATCTGAAGTCTTCTCCATCGACTTCATACGTCGCCGCCGATGCCTCCTTCTTCTCTTGCGACTCGGGGAACATCCTTGTCGTACGCCGCAACATCCGTATCGAGGACCTGCCTCGTCGCATCTAGGTATTGTTCATTAGATGCACGGATGTGTACGTGTTTGCATGTATGTCGATTTCATGTATCATGAATTAGTATTTATACAAAAACTTGTTGTTTACAAACAGGATGGTAGATATGGAGGAGCTATGTTCCTCAATAGACAAGTGGTGCGATCTAGTTCGACGGATGTCGTCACCTCAACGAACTAAACTAAAAGATGCTGACTTGGACTGCATGCTCGAGCTTCCACCGTTAAAAATGAGAACCACGTTGTTGAAGTTTATGGTTGAGAAATTTGATCCGAATAGCTGCAAATTCTCTGTACAAGGTAATGAAGGTGCTATTTCTGCACGAGGAGTGAGCATGCAATGCAACAACAGCCTTAAAGATGAAGGCTTGAGCATTGACGATATTCTGTTAGAGGAAGGAGAAGACGAGAAAAACAACATACCAGATCAATATGTTAGCAAGCGGAGTGGTAACTTAGTTACTGAAGAACTTATTGCAGACATACTTAAGAGTAAAGTTGCAGACGAAGACTTCCTCCGCAAGGTTGTGCTTGTTTTACTCGGCAGAGTGCTTGCTCCACAGTCACATCAAATTATTCCAAAATCGTACTACGCAATAGTACAAGATGTGGAAAGGTTGAAAAAGTTAAATTTCAATGAGTTCTCGCTATCTTTCCTCTTGAATAGCTTAAAGCAAGTAAGGACAGGTACTAAGATTAGGCAGTGGCCAAAGGGGAACACATCCCTACTACAGGTAATTTTATTACTCCGCATATGTAATCTTACACGACGCCGTAATTTGTGAATATAACCTTGGTTCAATATATGCAGTACCTGTACTATGAGAAGGTCCTCCCATTGGGTGCATCATATACGTCTAGGAGGCCAATCATGAGGAATTGGACAGAGGATACTGCTGTCAAAAGAGACTCGTTAGATTACGTCAGGACGTGCAAAAGGAATGGTAAAGACAAGTTTTTGACTATTGCGTGCACTAGTAATTTACTTTGGCAACGGCTATATTAATTTGTGACATGTTGTAATGTACCAGATTGATGAAGATATATCTTACAAACATAGAGAATTTTTGTTAAACCCACCTAATACTGCTGAAGTTAGTAAAGGAGGATCGAAGAAAAAAGATAAGAGGGGTGCAACTTTGAGCTTGGGGCCCAAATCAAGTGGATCCGCCTCTATGGAAGACATGTTGGAACGGTTGATGGAGAAAATGTCGCACCACATTAACAAGGTCGTAAGCGTAGAGATGGATAGGTTGTCAACCACATGTACTGAGGTGGGATGACTTATTTGTTATGTGCTTCAAAAATATGTTCTCCTATGCACTATTCTCCGTTTCTTAAACCTTTGTATTTGCAGAGAGTTTTGAAAATGCTGAACACAAAAGGAGTTGTGTACATTCCTAACAAAGCAAAGATGTCTGATGATAACGTTGATGATGAGGATGAAGTCTATTCTTCTCGCAGCCCACGTTATCCCCCACAAAGATTTCGTGGAAAATGATGTCGTGGAGTCAAGCGAGAAAGAAACCTTGTTGGATGTAAATGCAAAATCCATTGAAATGAAACAAATTAAGAAAAATCCGGTTCAAGAAGCAGATTTGGTGACACCAAGAAACAAGAACAAAGTTCATGGTGATGATGCTATCATACCTGCAATGCCAGGATCAAATAAGGAAACACCGATAATGCTTGATGACGACTACAGTAATACACCCCAATCATCATCGACATTTGATGGTCGATATGATGATAATGGTTTCTCGCCCTTCGTTGGTTACGCCAAGTGGAAGGTGAGATGTAGGATAGAAGCAAATTTCCCCTCTGTAGAGGATAGGGTTTCTCCCGTAGGACTCCGGCAATGATAAGTAGGTGTCAACGGCGCAACTGACGTGGACCTGCACACAACACAAATAACTTTTCTCCCAACGAAGTTCAGAGAGGTTGTCAATCTTTCCGGTCTTGTTGTTTACAAAGGTTCAAATGCAAGGGATAATGATAATGGTGTTGGCAGCTAGAAAGTAAAAAAGCAGGAAATTAAATGAGCGTGTAAACAGTGATGAGAATATGGACCGGGGTCCCGTGATGTTCACTAGTGATGTCTCTCTCCCAAAAGACGATAAAACTGCTATGCGAGGTAAACAAATCACAGCTGGGCAATTGACATGATTAAAACCGCACCGCAATGCTAAGTATGCTACAAAGAAAGGACGAGGCTCAAAAGCATGGGCGGTATGCCAAAATAAGTAGACCGAAATCCAACTGCATCTACTACTAATCATCCACCTTGAGATATCTATCGAGAACATTTCGCTGGTATTAAGTTGCGAGCCCCACCTAAAATGTAAACCCAAAGCAACAGACAACTGCATTAAAAATCACCTTGCGTAAAGTAAACAATCCTTGCAACCGCGGTTACAAGCACCGTTCTTCCCCCCTTGTGGCAACAACACATCCCCTAGACTCATGTTTCTGTCACTCAAACGTGTCATCGGAGGGCATGAACCCACAATCGAGCATAATGTTCCCTATTGGAGTCACTACCTACTACTTGGCCAAAGAAATAAACAACAACGGAGAACATGCAAGAATTACTTAGGAACAAAGATATAAAATATAAGAATCAAATATGTTACTCAATCACAATCTGAACATAGTCTCATAATCCATCAGATCCCAGCAAACTCAGCATAGCAACAACAGAAAATTACATATGTGCCTCGATCATGTAGGGCCACGAGGTCTAAACCATGAAGAACAAAGAGGGGAGGAGAAAATCACATAGCTACTGATCACGGACCCGTGGTCCAAGTGAAACTACTCACGACACATCCCGGAAGCGTCCATGGTGGAGGGGAAGCTCCCGGAGGTCAATCCTCCCTCCGGCAGGGTGCCGGGAAGAGGGATGCTGGCGCTCCCGATCTTGGAAGCGCGGCGACGGCGGAACAGAGGAGAGATCGCGAAAAGGGGTTCTGTCCTCGGGGGTTTCGCGACACGGAGAATAAATAGGCGAAGTGGGGCAGCCAGGGGTCCAGGCGGACCCCTGGCGCGGCCAAGCCCTAGGTCGCGCCAGGTGGCCGCCTCTGTCCCTGGTGGTGGCCCTCTGGCCCCACTTTGGTGATTCCGGAAGGTTCCTTTGCGCTGATATTTTATCCGATTTTTCCAAAATATTTTTGGAGCATTTTTAATATGGGGGAAACCTGGAATAGAAAAACAACATAAAACAGGAACTGGCAATATGGTGCACTGAGTTAATAAGTTTTTCCAAATATGATCAAAAGTGTATGAAAGTGTATCTAGGTCATAGCAATATCACACAAAACATGCATGGAGCAAGCAGAAATTATAGATACGTTTTGGTGTGAGTCTTGGTGTGAGTCTCTGATACATCCCAAACGTGTATATAATTTATTCTTGCTCCATGCATGTTTTGTGTGAATTTGCAATGATCTAGATACACTTTCATACACTTTTGATCATATTTGGACTAACCTATTAACTCAGTGCACCCGAGTGCCAGTTTCTGTTTTCTGCTATTTTTCTATTTCAGTTTTCCCCCATATAAAAAGTGCTCCAAAAATCCGGGAAAAATCAGATAAAAATCAGCGTACCGAAAGCTTCCAGAGCCACGAAGGAGGGCAAGGGGGCCACCACCAGGTGCACAGGCGTCCACATGGCGCGGCCAGGGTCCTGGCCGCGCTAGGGGGGCGCCTGGACCCCTGGTGGCTCCCCTGGCTGCCCCCCTTCGCCTATTTATTCTCCGCCACGGGAAACTCCTAAAGACAAAACCCTATTTCTCAAACTCGCCTCTGTTCCGCCGCCGCCGCGCTTCCAAGATCGGGAGCACCATTAGGACCCTTCCCGGCACCGTTCTGGAGGGAGGATCGACCTCCGAGAGCTTCTCCTCCACCATGGACGCTTCTCGGATGTGTCGTGAGTAGTTTCCTTTGGACCATGGGTCCGTGATCAGTAGCTATGTGATGTTCTCCTCCCCTCTTTGTTCTTCATGGTTTAGACCTCGTGAGCTGCCCTACATGATCGAGGCACATATGTAATCTTTCTGCTTTTGCTATGCTGATACGGTGAGGATCTCTCACTCCTCGTTGGTTACCCCAAGTGGAAGGTGAGATGTAGCGTAGCAGCAAATTTCCCTCGGTGAAGATACCAAGGTTTGTCTCCAGTAGGACTCGCAGAAATACAAGAAGGTGTTAAAGTGAACAATGGCGCCGTTCACAACCTAGGGTTGCTAACTTCACCTGGACCTGCACACAGATACAAATAACTTTGCTCCCAACGAGTACAGAGGAGTTGTCAATTCCTCCAGCCTTGCTGTTTACAAAGGATTAACGCAAAAGATAATGATAGTGATAGCAACTGAAAAGTAAACTAAGGATGTAAACAGTGATATGAAGATGGACCGAGGTCCCGTGATTTTCACTAGTGATGTCTCTCTCCCAAAAGACGATAAAAGTGCTAGCGAGGTAAACACATCACAGTTGGGAAATTGACAGGATTATGAAGGCACTGCAATGCTAACTATGCTGCATAGAAAGGAAGGGCTCAAAAGCAATGGACAGTACGCCAAGGTAAGTAGACCGAAATCCATCTGCATCTACTACGAATCATCCACCTTGAGATATCTATCCAGAACATCTCGCTGGTATTAAGTTGTGAATCCCACCCAAAGTGTAAATCCAAAGCAACAGACAACTGCATTAAAAGAACTTTGCGTAAAGTAAACAATCCTTGCATCCGCGGATACAAGTACCGTTGTTTTATCCCTGGTGGCAACAGCACATCCCCTAGTCTCATGTTTATGTCACTCAAGCTAGACATCAAGGGGTTGAACCCACAATCAAGCATAACGCTCCCTCTTGGAGTTGCCACAAATCACTTGGCCAAAGTAAAATACGGCAACGGAGAACATGCAAGAATTTACTCAAGAAGAAAATATAAAATAGAAGAACCAAATATATTACTCATCACAATTTGAACATAGTCTCATAATTCATCAGATCCCAACAAACTCAGCATAGCAACGGCAGAAAATTACAAAGGTGCCTCGATCATGTGAGGCAGCTCACGAGGTCTCGAAAGTGGAGGCACAAAGAAGGGAGAGATAGATCACATATCTCCTAGTCACAGACCCATGGTTCAAGGGGAACTACTCACGGTACATACGGGAGGTGTCCATGGCTATGGATGGTCTCCCGGAGGTAGTAGTTTCTCCGGGCAGGGTGCCGGAGCAGCTTCTTCAGGCAGCCCCGATCTAGAAACGGCGGTGGCGACGGTACAGAGGCGAGATCGCGGAAAAGGGATTCATCTTAGGGGTTTTCGTCACGGGGGGGGGGGTAAATATAGGCGAAGAGGGGCACCGAGAGGGGCCACAGGGCAGCCAGGAGGCTCCCTGGCGCGGCCTAGGGTGGGGCCGCGCCAGGGACCCTTTTGGAGTCCCTGTGGTGTCCCCCCTTCCCTCCTTCGGTGTTTCCGGAAGCTTCCATGTCGTTTATTTTTTATCTGATTTTTCCGAATTTTTTGGAGCACTTTTAATGGCCGGAAAACCTGAAATACAAAAACAGCAGAAAACAGCAACTGGCAGCTGGGTGCACTGGGTTAATAGATTAGTCCAAATATGCTCAAAAGTGTATGAAAGTTCAATCAAATCATGGCAAAGTCACACAAAACATGCATGGAGCAAGCAAAAATTATAGATACGTTTGGGACGTATCATATGGTGGTGCTGGAGATGTTGCTGCTTTACACTTGAATAATTTTGTTGAATTATGTGATATGCAAAAGTATAAAGAAGTAGAAGGTGATGTTGTTAAGCTCAAGCTTTTTTCCTTTCTCTTTGAGGGACGGAGCTAAAATCTGGTTTCAATCTTTGCCTAGGAATAGCATAGATTCTTGGGATAAGTGCAAAGATGCTTTTATTGGGAAGTACTACCCACCTGATAAAATTATCCAATTGAGGAGTAACATTATGAATTTTAGGCAACTGGATAATGAACACGCTGCCCAAGCTTGGGAACGTACAAAATCTCTTGTTAAGAAATTCCCTACACATGGTTTGACTACCTGGATGGTTATCCAGACTTTTATGCATGCTTGAACTTTACTTCGTGGAACCTGTTAGATTCGGACGCGGGAGGAACCTTTATGTCAACTACACTTGGTGCTGCCGCAAAGCTTCTCGATGAGATGATGACCAATTACTCCCAATGGCACACCGAACGCGCTCCAACATGTAGGAAGGTAAATTCTGTTGAGGAAATTACCTACCTAAATGGAAAAGTTGATTTGATTATGTCTCTACTTACCAAGAAACCATGTATTGATCCTCATGATGTTCTTTTAAATTCTTTGGTTGCTCAGGAACAAGTAGATGTGAACTTCATTGCTAGAAACAACTTTAATAATAATTGTAACATCCCAAAATTCTTTGAATTTTGGCATGTTAATAAAATTAAATAGATAATGATTGTTTGCTTGATGTGTTTGATTTTCTCTGGGATTTAAAACTTTTGGTGTTGAAATGAATATTAAAGTGAGAGGGAATAAAATGACTTTCCCTAATATTCACCGTTGGTGTTTTGGAATTTATTATTTAAAACAAAACCAAGAAAATAAAATGAGAGAAGTTAATATGACTCCTTCAACTTATTCAAAGTTTGGAAAAGGTTTTAAATCTTTATTGGAATTCTTTTGAATATTCAAAACATTTTTCATCTCAAGGAAATTCATTTGAGAGGATATAAAATGACTTATCCCATTTTTAATAAAGTTGGAAAATATTTAGAATATTACTTTAAAGTTTTTAAAATTTATTTTAAGTATTATAAATAACTCTAAATTATTTTAGGGATTTTGTAATGCTAGGAGAGTTTTTATTTCATTGAAATGATTTATTAAATATTTTAAAAGGGTTGAAAAGTATTCCAATGGGATATTTTTATTTTACCAAATTATTTATTGGTGTGACAATTTTAAAATTTATATTTTATCATTTAGAAATGGTTTGTCAGTGCTTTTGACCAAATAAAAATATTTTTAATACTTTATTGGATTTTATTTGATTTATGAAACGTATTTTATATTTAAATAAAGTATTTAGAAAAAGGTTTTTATTTTATTTACCTTTTTGGAAAATATTTTCATTTTATAATTTTATTTAGATTATTTGATGAATTTAGGTTTTTGTTTCGTATTTTTCCGAGTTACGGTTGATTTTTAATAATTGTTTGAAGTTTCAGTTTTATTAGAAAAAGAAAAAAAACTGTAGCCGACCCAATTTCCTTTTCTCGCGCGCGAGCGTAGTTTTAGCCTAGTCGCCGGCTCGGTTCCTTTGTTTCTGTTTCTTTCTCCGGTTATAAATAATTTCGGAAACAAATCTTTTATTTCTTTTCCTTTTTTCTCTAAACCTAAAATCTCGCGGGACCCGCCACCAGGCCCCGTTTCGCCGGCGCCGCCAACTCGGATTCGCCGGAATCCGGCCACCGTGCCGCCAGCCTGCCGCCTCGCCGGAGCGCCCGCCTCCTCACGTGGCACCTCGCCGGAGCGCCCCGGCCGGCCATCGGCCCGCCTCCACGCGCCCCTCGCCGGCGCGCCGCCACGAGAGCTCGCCGGGGCAGGCCGGCACGTCGGCGGTGGAACCGCCGCGCTCGCCCCGGGTCGGGCCGCTGCCCAAGGCCGGGCTGCCCGCCTCGGCCACCTCCCCACGCGCCGGGACCGCCGCCGGAGCCCGCTCCTCGCCGGCCCTCGCCGGAGGCCGGCAGTCACCGAAGCAACCACCACGCCGGAGCTCGAGGTGAGAACACCGCCGGCCGCCATTGCTTTGCTGTGGAAAAAAAGGAAACCAGTTAGATCTAGGTCAAACCGGTGCAGGGACCCGATTGCTTTTTTCGAAAAAAAGAAAATTACAATCAAGTCCTATTGCAGAAAAAGACCCAATTCTCGCGCCCGCAATATCTCTCACACCGTGCATCGGATTGAGGTGAAACTTTTTCCTACGCGTTCACGTTGTTCTGTACTTTAGCATAGAATAATATTTTCAAAACTTTTGCACACTTTTGAATTTGAATTTATTTCAAATTCAAATTCAAATCCCGATGGCCGTATCTTTTCAACCGTTGATCCAAATCGAGTGATTCTTTTTGCATGGGATCACTCGTATTGTATACCTTATGTCCACATCATCTATAAACAATAATTCAAATACTTTTGATCTGTTGGAATTAAAATTTAATTCAAATTTCAACCTGCTATAACTCGTGTTGTAGCGTTCTGTTCACGTGATTCTTTTTGCATATTGGATCATTTGATACATCCTATCGGCTATATCCACACACCATTCATTTTGTCATGTTATGTATCTTTAGGTCTTAGTACATTAATTTCTTAGTATCTTTAGTCATAATCTTGTATCGACAATTATTTATCCCTTGACTCTCTCGAGTTCACGTTCCACCGATCATCTTCGAGCACATCGACACCTTTGCACTTCAAAAGCTTTTTGTTTTGTTGCTAAAACCTTAGTGATTGTTTTTTTGATCTTTTGTTTGTCTTGTGGTGTGATTGCTTATTTGAGTTCTTTCGTTGACGATAGATTGCTCGGAGTGTGACTAGTAGAGTTGACTGGAACGTGAGAGCGAAGACCTTCATCGAATGTATAAGGCAAGTGATGCTTTGACCATACTCATACCTATATTTTCTATATGCATTATGTTAAGAAATATCACTCTATTGCATGATAGGTAGTTTATTTTACTATTGCTGCAAAACCAGTTAGGATAGCCACATGTCTTGACTTGTCTACCGTAGATCAACCTAGCCGTGTTGTTGCTTTATTGCTATGCTTTGTAGACGTGGTTTGGGTTGTGTAAATTCATGGAGTGCATGTGATCTATTTAAAAATTTGAGTAGCAACTTTATCATAAATAGAAATCACCTCTGGACGGGCAGGGAGTTCTTCCTGGGGGCTCGTGCCTTATCTAAGGGCGAGACCAGGTTGTACCCCTAATGGTTGGTTTGGTGGTTGACAGTACGTCATGGTGCTACCCTCTGAACGTAAGTGGGCGCCGTCCAGGCTCAAAAAGATCAGACATACTTGGTGACTAGGAGCTTACATGTACAATCGCTGGCCATATGGGCTCTGGCTTAGTTGAGTATGATGTAGGAAGCCTCTCCCGTGCAAAGCTAGCAGATGTAGATGTGATAGGTGGTACCGGCTTGCCGTTGGGTGTAGGTGACCTCTTCTGAAAGACTTTGTCTCAATCTTCGGTTTGAGTCCAGCGGGGAAAGTGTACTAACCTCTGCAGAGTAAAAACTAATCATGATTAGCCGTGTCCCCGATTATGGACATCCTTGAGCTACTAGACATTACTGTTACTGGAGGATCTTGACATATGAATCACCATAATAAATTGAGTGGGCAAGATTAAATAAGGGTGTGGTGTTGGAACTGGTGTGCCCAGTTCGTTCTTAAGTAGTAAGTTCAACTTAAAATTTTGACTAGTTTAGTTCAGGAGAAAATTGGCTTTCAGCAAAACAAAACCATAAGCCTTTCCTTTGGCTTACCTTGCATGTAGTTTTAGGTCCTTTATATAAACTTTCCGTGTCAATTGCCGTACAAATCAGATGTACTGACCCGTTGTCGGGCTGTAACCTTCGGTGTTGCAGGTTTTTCAGACGATCAGGAAGGTCCGTTTAGGGGTTGCGAGTCTACACTCAGCATGTTCGCATGTGGATGTTGATGGACTCCACGTTACTTGCTTTTGCTTCCTCTATATTTATATTGAATAAGCTAGCCTTGAGCTATGAAACTTGTTATTTATTTTACTCTGGATCATACGTTGTAATAATGATGCACTTGTACTTTGAGATACATCTATGATACTGTGTGTGCCAGCGAGTTCGATCCAGGGACTGGCACTTGAGCACAGAGACTTCAATTCTGTGTGAATTGGGTCGCTATAGATGGTATCAGAGCAGTGTGTTGACTGTAGGTCGTGACCCTAGAAAATGGATAGAAAAAGCCATATGAACAAAAATATTTTATCACTCTTTGATTACTTACTCTCTCCACTAGTATCTCTCATCTATTATTCATCTTCTAAAACTCCTCATCTTATTTTACTATGAATACTCCTTGAGTTGTTTATACCTCGGAAGACAAGACAATTGAGAAGTACATCATCAACCTCGTTGATCAATTGAAGTTATGACCACAAGAACGAGAAGAATACCTTATGAGGATAAATAAGTTTTGATACCATGAGAGGAATATTTAAGATCAGCTTAGCTGAGAAGGATGAAGCCTAGCATCAGACCCCCAATTTTATATGGAGATAGACGAACGAATTTTCGCGTAGCATGATGAGATCCTATGTCTTGCACATATGACCTTACTCTAGGTGTTGTTTGTGTGTTTTGACTTTTGTGACTGTATTGTTTGTTGTTATGTGTTACTGTCGAACGTAGGTGTTTTTCCGCTTTCTTGTTTGAGTGCATATGTCTGGTGTTATTTTTAGTTGTTGTCTTGTCGTTGTTATAGTTTTTCCCTAACCCTTGCTGTATGGGTTTAATAGATGGAGTATGGAGTAGGACTCGCCTTTTCCGGGGCGATGTCGAGACTGAAGGTGGAGCAATGGATTCGTAATATGGAGGAGCACATGAAGGTAAACAAGGTTGGAAGTGAGGACATGGTCCCCTATGCTGTTAAGTACTTGGTAGTAGAGGCTGCTACTTGGTGGAGAATGCATCAAGAGATTGACGAATCACAAAGGAAGATTACGTGGAAGGAATTTACAAAGATTTTGTTGGGATCCCGCCTCGTCAACCCGATGCAAAGGACGGTAACCCTTAAGAGGATCCGTGCCTGTACAATTTGCGGGGAAGTAGGACACTCCTATGAAGGACACCAAGATGGATGTCCCTATTGTGAAGAAATTCACTCGGGTGAAGAATGCCCCACTGCTCAAGTCACGTGTTTCGTGTGTGAAGGAACTGATCATTACCCCGCTCAGTGTCAATTTTTCATCGTGACACAACAAGTGGTTCAACATCAAAAGGAAGAAATGAAGAAAGCTATCCGAGAATTGAAGGAAGCACCCGTGAAGAAGAAAAAGAAGGACATTAGCCACATTCAGTGTTTCCGGTGCAGGAATATGGGACATTACGCCAACATGTGTCCGGAATTAAAGGAAGCACTCATGAGGAAGAAGATAAAGGACCTTAGCCAAATTGAGTGCTATCGGTGCGGGAACATGGGACACTACAACAATGTGTGTCCAGAATTGAAGAGAAAGAAGAAGATGTGAACATGGGAGCAAAGACGTCGACATATTGAAGCTTATGTTTTGCAATTGGAGGACGTACGTAGGTGTGCACTAAGTGTACGTTGTTACCTTGTCATGTTAGTTGGAGATGTGGAACGATGCAGGTTTTGCTATGGATTGACTAGATGTTTTATGTCATGGTTGTTTGGTTAAGTTTTGCTTGTGGCCTTGACCCTGTTATGTCTTGTTTTGATGTGAAGTGTTGTGCTTGGTGGTTCTTCTTCGCGAGTAGAATAAGTTTACGTTACCTTAGACCCCTTATCAAATTAGTATGCTTCGAGACTGAAGAAGACACAACCAAAAGAAGAATAAATTGGCAAGTGACTCAACGATACAAAGATTACTTCAACAACGCGAAACTGAAGCTACCGTCATTGAAGACCTGAAGACTTGAAGACCTGGAAGATTCAAGCTTCTGCCATTAGATCGTTTTCTGTGAGCTGTCATTTCTTGTTTTACTGACAGCTACACATCAAAACTATGTTTTAAAACTAGTGTAATGTTTGTATGGGTATCTCCCCCTATCTCTCTCTCTACCTCGCTATCTACATTCTATTCCCCCTCATCCTCATCCTACACTGAAGAAGCTACCACAATGGCTTCTAATGCCAAGACGAGGATAAAGATGGATGCAATTTAATGCTGAGTTCAAAATTAACCTCTTGTGCCAAGATCTTACGACAAGCAAGCACAATCTTGCTGAAGGAAGAACCCCGAAGGAAGTTATAGTGCACGAGGGCACGTTTTGTAGCAGGCTACGTAAACCCGTGTGTAGGGAAGAAACGATAGATGTTTTGGTTGGCCTGCAGAACCATGGATTTATCTGGACCCAGTTCAAGGTAAGGAGGACTTCTGCAATGCTTGTGAGAATGATCGAGTGTTAGATTGCGAGATTCACTAAACCATATACAAGGAAATGATTTGGGTGCGGGATGGATTGATCACCATGCCGACTACTCCTATTATTCGCTCTTGCTATGCGGGATAGTAAATCTTGAGTGACTTACCTATAGTAGAGAGACGACGATGTTAATACTAAACCATAGAATGGTACGATGTGGAACCCTGTAGGAGATTACCGTTTGTGTTATACGGTGAGTATGGACCAAGACCATTTGCTGCAGGTATCCCGTAAAAGTATTCTTGATGACCACCATGAGAAAATCGATATTTGTTTAGTAGTGGCGTCTGACCTGTCAGCGATGAAGTCTCGGTACTTGGAAGACCACTCTCTTGCTAAGGAATGGAAACCTCAAAGGAGGAATTCGTGAACCTCGAAGACCGAGGGTGAAATCTTTACAAAGAAGGTCATCGATGGAGTAAGATTTTGAAGACCATGTCGCACCCCTTTTAAGGGTGGCAGCACCCTAGCTCATCGGAGGATCGATAGAATGTCATGAAGACCCGAACCCTAAACTTTCTTTCTAGCCTTCTCGAATCTCGAGGACGAGATTCCTTTTAAGGGTGGTAGTGTGTAACATCCCAAAATTCTTCGAATTTTGGAATGTTAATAAAATTAAATAGATAATGATTGTTTGCTTGATGTGTTTGATTTTCTTTGGGATTTAAAACTTTTGGTGTTGAAATGAATATTAAAGTGAGAGGGAATAAAATGACTTTCCCTAATATTCACCGTTGGTGTTTTGGAATTTATTATTTAAAACAAAACCAACAAAATAAAATGAGAGAAGGTAATATGACTCCTTCAACTTATTCAAAGTTTGGAAAAGGTTTTAAATCTTTATTGGAATTCTTTTGAATATTCAAAACATTTTTCAACTCAAGGAAATTCATTTGAGAGGATATAAAATGACTTATCCCCTTTTTAATAAAGTTGGAAAATATTTCGAATATTACTTTAAAGTTTTTAAAATTTATTTTAAGTATTATAAATAACTCTAAATTTATTTTAGGGATTTTGTAATGCTAGGAGAGTTTTTATTTCATTGAAATGATTTATTAAATATTTTAAAAGGGTTGAAAAGTATTCCAATGGGATATTTTTATTCACCAAATTATTTATTGGTGTGAAAATTTTAAAATTTATATTTTATCATTTAGAAATGGTTTGTCAGTGCTTTTGACCAAATAAAAATATTTTTAATACTTTATTGGATTTTATTTGATTTATGAAAAGTATTTTATAATTAAATAAAGTATTTAGAAAAAGGTTTTTATGTTATTTACCATTTTGGAAAATATTTTCATTTCCTAATTTTATTTAGATTATTTGATGAATTTAGGTTTTTGTTTCGTATTTTTCCGAGTTACGGTTGATTTTTAATAATTGTTTGAAGTTTCAGTTTTATTAGAAAAAGAAAAAAAACTGTAGTCGACCCAATTTCCTTTTCTCGCTCGCGAGCGCAGTTTTAGCCCAGTCGCCGGCCCGGTTCCTTTTTTCTGTTTCTTTCTCCGGTTATAAATAATTTCGGAAACAAATCTTTTATTTCTTTTCCTTTTTTCTCTAAACCTAAAATCTCGCAGGACCCGCCACCGGGCCCCGTTTCGCCGGCGCCGCCACCTCGGATTCGCCGGAATCCGGCCACCGCGCCGCCAGCCCGCCGCCTCGCCGGAGCGCCCGCCTCCTCACGCGGCACCTCGTCGGAGCGCCCCGGCCGGCCATCGCCCCGCCTCCACGCGCACCTCGCCGGCGCGCCGCCACGAGAGCTCGTCGGGGCAGGCCGAGACGCCGCCGGCGGAGCCGCCGCGCTCGCCCCGGGTCGGGCCGGTGCCCAAGGCCGGGCTGCCCGCCTCGGCCGCCTCCCCACGCACCGAGACCGCCGCCGGAGCCCGCGCCTCGCCGGCCCTCGCCGGAGGCCGGCAGTCACCGAAGCAACCACCACGCCGGAGCTCGAGGTGAGAACACCGCCGGCCGCCATTGCTTTGCTGTCGAAAAAAAAGGAAACCAGTCAGATCTAGGTCAAACCGGTCCAGGGACCCGATTGCTTTTTTCGAAAAAAAGAAAATTACAATCAAGTCCTTTTGCAGAAAAAGACCCTATTCTCGCGCCCGCAATATCTCTCACACCGTGAATCGGATTGAGGTGAAACTTTATCCTACGCGTTCACGTTGTTCTGTACTTTAGCATAGAATAATCTTTTCAAAACTTTTGCACAATTTTGAATTTTAATTTATTTCAAATTCAAATTCAAATCCCGATGGCCGTATCTTTTCAACCGTTGATCCAAATCGAGTGATTCTTTTTGCATGGGATCACTCGTATTGTATACCTTATGTCCACATCATCTATACACCATAATTCAAATACTTTTGATCTGTTTGAATTTAAATTTAATTCAAACTTCAACCTGCTATAACTCGTGTTGTAGCGTTCTGTTCACATGATTCTTTTTGCATATTGGATCATTTGATACATCCTATCGACTATATCCACACACCATTCATTTGTCATGTTATGTATCTTTAGGTCTTAGTATATTAAGTTCTTAGTATCTTTAGTCATAATCTTGTATCGACAATTATTTATCCGTTGACTCTCTCGAGTTCACGTTCCACCGATCATCTTCGAGCACATCGACACCTTTGCACTTCAAAAGCTTTTTGTTTTGTTGCTAAAACCTTAGTGATTGTTTTGTTGATCTTTTGTTTGTCTTGTGGTGTGATTGCTTATTTCAGTTCTTTCGTTGACGATAGATTGCTCGGAGTGTGACGAGTAGAGTTGACTGGAACGTGAGAGCGAAGACCTTCATCGAATGTATAAGGCAAGTGATGCTTTGACCATACTCATACCTATATTTTCTATATGCATTATGTTAAGAAATATCACTCTAATGCATGATAGGTAGTTTATTTTACTATTGCTGCAAAACCAGTTAGGATAGCCACATGTCTTGACTTGTCTACCGTAGATCAACCTAGCCGTGTTGTTGCTTTATTGCTATGCTTTGTAGACGTGGTTTGGGTTGTGTAAATTCATGGAGTGCATGTGAGCTATTTAAAAATTTGAGTAGCAACTTTATCATAAATAGAAATCACCTCTGGACGGGCATGGAGTGCTTCCTGGGGTCTCGTGCCTTATCTAAGGGCGAGACCAGGTTGTACCCCTAATGGTTGGTTTGGTGGTTGACAGTACGTCATGGTGCTACCCTCTGAACGTAAGTGGGCGCCGTCCAAGCTCAAAAAGATCAGACATACTTGGTGACTAGGAGCTTAAATGTACAGCCGCTGGCCAAATGGGCTCTGGCTTAGTTGAGTATGATGTAGGAAGCCTCTCCCATGCAAAGCTAGCAGATGTAGATGTGATAGGTGGTACCGGCTTGCCGTTGGGTGTAGGTGACCTCTTCTGAAATACTTCGTCTCAATCTTCGGGTTGAGTCCAGCGGGGAAAGTGTACTAACCTCTGCAGAGTAAAAACTAATCATGATTAGCCGTGTCCCCGGTTATGGACATCCTTGAGCTACTAGACATTACTGTTACTGGAGGATCTTGACATATGAATCACCATAATAAATTGAGTGGGCAAGATTAAATAAGGGTGTGGTTTTGGAACTGGTGTGCCCAGTTCGTTCTTAAGTAGTAAGTTCAACTTAAAATTTTGACTAGTTTAGTTCAGGAGAAAATTGGCTTTCAGCAAAACAAAACCATAAGCCTTTCCTTTGACTTACCTTGCATGTAGTTGTAGGTCCTTTATATAAACTTTCCGTGTCACTTGCCGTACAAATCAGATGTACTGACCCGTTGTCGGGCTGTAACCTTCGGTGTTGCAGGTTTTTCAGACGATCAGTAAGGTGCGTTTAGGGGTTGCGAGTCTACACTAAGCATGTTCGCATGTGGCTGTTGATGGACTCCATGTTACTTGCTTTTGCTTCCGCTATATTTATATTGAATATGCTAGCCTTGAGCTATGCAACTTGTTATTTATTTTACTCTGGATCATACGTTGTAATAATGATGCACTTGTACTTTGAGATACATCTATGATACTGTGTGTGCCAGCGAGTTCGATCCAGGGACTGGCACTTGAGCACAGAGACTTCAATTTTGTGTGAATTGGGTCGTTACAATAATGCTTATAGGGGCAACTTTGCTAGTAATCCTAGACCGTTTCCACCCAACTATGGGAACAATAACACTTACCCTAGCAACAAGAACCCCACTTCTGAATTAGAAAGCATGCTTAGAGACTTTATCACTACCCAAAAATCCTTCAACAAGAATGTAGAAGAAAAGTTAGCTAAATTAGACAATCTTTGTTTGAAGGTAGAAAACTTAGCCATTGATGTTGAGATGTTAAAAATTAGAACCTCTCCCCTTGAGGAGAGCAAGGCCACTCCTATTAATGCTATCCAATTACAAATTAATGAAAATATTAGGATGATGGCTAAACTTAAAGAAAGATGGGCTAGAGAAAAAGAGGAAGAGGATAGAATTAAGAGCCTTCCTACACACCACTCAGTTGCCACTATCCAAATTGTTGAGGATACCGAAACTATTAGCACCCAATGCACTCCTGTTCCCATTGGACCTATTAATGGTGATGCTAATACCTCAACCGTAGAAGAAGAAACTCCTATGAACATAGAGGGTTTCAAATAAGTGAGCCTAGATGACACTACTACCACCTTTGATAGTTGTGATATTGATTTTGATATTTGCACCCTCTCAGAAGTTATTATCTTACTACACAAAATGTCTAGAGACCCCCACACTAGCACACTCAATCTTGCCTTCACGGAGCATATCACAAATGCTCTAATCAAAGCTAGGGAGGAGAAGCTTAGGATAGAAGCCTCCATACATAGGAAGCTAGATGATGGTTGGGACCCTATGATAAAAATTAAATTAAATAACTTCTCTTGCTATGCTTTATGTGACGTTGGAGCTAGTACCTCTGTCATGCCCAAAAGAATGTATGATATGTTTAAATGGAAACCTTTTGATTCTTGTTCTTTTGGTGTTCTTCTTGTCGATTATTTCGTAAAGAAACCTTTGGGGAAGATCGACAATGTTCTTATCATTGTCAATGACAATTATGTTCCCATTGATTTCATTATTATGGAAATAGAGTGTGAACCTTTATGTCCAATTATTTTGGGACGTACTTTTCTCCGCACCGTTGGTGCTATCATTGACATGAAAGAGGGTAATATAAAATTTCAATTCCCTCTCAAAAAGGGGATGGAACACTTACCTAGAAATAGAATCAAGTTACCTTTTGAGTCCGTTACACGGGCTAGCTATTCTCTTTCTCTTGATAAAACTTGATTCTTCTTTTGCTTTATGCCTAGCTTAAAGGCGTAAAAGAAAGCACTTGTTGGGAGGCAACCCAAGATGTTTTTACTTCTGTTTATAGTGGTCTTGATGATTGTTACTACTGTAGCAACATAATTGTATCTTTACTTTCAAGATTTGTGCCAAGTTCTAGCCTCATATGACAAGGGAAGTGAAAGTTGTGACATGCTGTCCAGAAAACAGATCCTGCCCTCGTGACGGGAAAAATCGGATCAAATCACCAGTTCATCTTTTTGAGATGAATTTTTTACACAACATGATCTATACAATCGCGGAACTTTCATATGTTCTGAGTTTTTTTATTTGAGTTGCAAAAGTACCCCTAAAAAATTCTTTACTACCCGTTGTTCTGTTTTTCACAGATTCAGCCACGTTTTGTCTCTCCTTACTTTTGCAAACCTTAAGCTTGCTTTTTCTTTGCAAAAACCTTTAGGAAATCTTGAGAAACAGTAGCTCTTCAAGAATATCTTTATGTCCAATGGGGAAAAAATATTTTATTAAGGATACTAACCTCTCTAATCAACTTATGATGAGTTATGTATGAAGGGAGTTTTCAAGTGTGCGATGGAAGATGATGAAAGAAGATTTGGGAGTCTCAAGCGCTCAAGCTTGGGGATGCCCCCATGCATCCCCAACAAATATTAAAGGAGACTCAAGCATCTAAGCTTGGGGATGCCCCCGTGCATCCCCTTCTCCATCAACAATCATCAGTTCGTCCTTCGTCTCACTATATTTTTACCACTTCATGCGTTATGTGCTATGCTTGGAGCGTCTCGCTCTTAGGTTTTATTTTTAGTTTTCTTTAGATTTATTTTATGTTCATAACAAGTTAGACCCCGTCTTACTTTGTGTGGGAGAGAAACACGCTCCACTTTCAAAATCTAGAACACATCATAGGATTCTTCATGCCTATCTTTTTACTGTTGTGTGTTCTTTATCTTTCCGCAGGTACTGCCATGTTTAGTTTTAGTTTGTCTTTAGCAAGAGCCTTGGATTTTGTTTAGTTTGTCGCTGGAACTCTCTTTAGTTTTCATGTTTATCTTGTTAAGAGAGTTGGTTGTTGCACTGAGTTGTGTCTTGTCTTGAGAGTAGGTAATTGAGGTTGCTATTTAATTTTAGTAGTAACTTGAAATACTTTTGAGGTATTGATGTGAGTAATGTTTGAACTTTTGGTGTCAAGAGCTCTAGCTATTAGTGATAGGTGTCGTATTTTGGGCAATCCGTGTTTATTTTTAAAACCTACAAAACTACTCCCTCCGTTCCAAAATAACTGTCTCAACTTTGTACTAGCTCTAGTACAAAGTTGTACTATGGCTACGACAGTTATTTTGGAACGGAGGGAGTAGTTGAGAACTCTAGCTACTAGATGGATCACTAATCTTTGGAGGGATCGAATATTAGAGTACACTCACGTACCATGAGTCGAGGATGCGCAAGGATAACCAAACCCCCATACACTCCTCCTCGGGGTACTTGTATATTGAACCTCCTTATTAGATTGAGAGTTACCGATAATAAGTGCATGAGTTCTTCGGACTAATGTAAGTATTGAAAGTTGACACTTCCACCTCCTCATATTTGCTAGCCTCTCCCGTGCCGTGCGTTGCCTTCTTCTCACTCCGAGAGTTGGCGTCCACCTTCGTCGGTACATCCAAACCCTTAGCATGATACGCTTTGTCATCATAAACCTCCTTATATCTTTCCTCAAAACAGCCACCATACCTACCTATCAAGGCATTTCCATGGCCTTTCTGAGATATATTGACATGCAACATCCACCTCTTCATGACTTGAACTTCATGTCATACATGTTCCTGCTACACTGGCAGCGGCATACCATTGCATACATCATGATAGCTACATCTTCTTTATGATTTGAGTACCTTGTAAAGTGTGAAAGATCTTCTATACCCTCTTGTAAATTAGAGTGTTGCCCTTAAGTGAGGAAAAGATCCCAAAGTGGACAAAATAAAAGATCCCAAAGAGGACAAATGAGAGTTAAATAGAAAGAGCCATTGAGGCCACCAAAAAATATAAAAAAAATAGAAAAAAGAGAAAAAGAAATAAAAAGAGAGAAAGGGGCAACACTACTATCCTTTTGAAAGATCCACACTAGTACTCCCTCTTATCCTTGTACTCCATAGAGATGATCATTCATGCATATAGCTATGTGGGGACCTTCAAAGTATAGAACTTGTCTTGCATATTCCAAGGATGAGCCTCCTCAAAAGAGATCTAGGTCTTCATGAGCGAGCAAGTTAGATGCACCCCACTAGTTCCACTGGAGAGGTTTTCAGCTCATATGTGCATCCGTTGCATGGCAATCCCTACTCCTCACATCATATCTATCATTTGGCCTTCTCGCCTATGATTGTCCTCATTGATGTGAGCCTTTCTCACCCTTTTTATCTTCCTCCTCCACCATATCTCTCTCTTTGCCATCCTAAGTGTCAACTCTCATGCTTACGATCATCCATTGCATGAGTGCTCAAAATATCGAAAAGGAGTGGATCAAATTGACTTGTACCTGGCTAGTGGTCTGGGAACGAGTCAAGATAAGATTCCAAATAAGACCAAGTGTGGAACTTTAGGAGATTGAGTTCTCAACAAAAATAATGTTTTCTCGTATTCCCTATCCCTCTTCTTTCACACAAACACCATTTGGAGACATTCGAGTTACGGACAGCGAGAGCTCTTGCACCTAATGTTCTTTCGTTGCTTGTTTCAATGCTAATATAGACTCTTGCATGTTATGACTTGAATTGAATCACATACCTTGATTGATTTACTTTTCTTAGTTCTGATATGGTTGTTAGCATGTCACCACAGAAATTATGCCTATTACCATTTACCTACTCGAGGACGAGCAGGAATTAAGCTTGGGGATGTTGATACGTCCCAAACGTATCGATAATTTCTGCTCGCTCCATGCATGTTCTGTGTGATATCGCTATGATCTAGATACACTTTCATACACTTTTGATCATATTTGTACTAACCTATTAACTCAGCGCACCCCAGTGCCAGTTTCTGTTTTCTGCTGTTTTTCTATTTCAGTTTTCCCCCATATAAAAAGTGCTCCAAAAATCCGGGAAAAATCAGATAAAAAATCAGCATACCGGAAGCTTCCAAAGCCCCGAAGGAGGGCCAGGGGCCACCACCAGGTGCCCAGGCGGCCACCTGGCGCGGCCAGGGGCGCCTGGAACCATGGTGGCCCCCTGGCTTCCCACCTTCTCCTATTTATTCTCCTCCACGGGAAACTTTCGAAGACAGGACCCTATTTCGCAAACTCGCCTCTGTTCCGCCGCCGCCGCGCTTCCAAGATCGGGAGCACCTTCAGGACCCTTCCCGGCACCCTGCCGGAGGGAGGATCGACCTCCGGGAGCTTCTCCTCCACCATCGACGCTTCTCGGATGTGCCGTGAGTAGTTTCCTTTGGACCATGGGTCCGTGATCAGTAGCTATGTGATGCTCTCCTCCCCTCTTTGTTCTTCATGGTTTAGACCTCGTGAGCTGCCCTACATGATCGAGGCACATATGTAATCTTTCTTCTTTTGCTATGCTGAGTTTGATGGGATCTGATGGATTATGAGATTATGTTTAGATTGTGATAGATTAATATAATTGGTTCTTATCTTTTGTATTTTTGTTTCAAAGTAATTCTTGCGTGTTCTCCGTTGCTGTTTATTGCTTTGGCCAAGTGGTAGGAAGTAACTCCAAGAGGGAACGTTATGCTCGATTGCGGGTACATGCCCCCTGATGACACGCTTGAGTGACAGAAACATGAGTCTAGGGTATGTGTTGTGGCCACAAGGGGGAAAACAACGGTGCTTGTAACCGCGGTTGCAAGGATTGTTTACTTTGCGCAAAGTTCTTTATAATGCAGTTGTCTGTTGCTTTGGGTTTACACTTTGGGTGGGCTCGCAACTTAATACCAGCGAGATGTTCTGGATAGATATCTCAAGGTGAATGATTAGTAGTAGATGCAGATGGATTTCGGTCTACTTATTTTGGCGTACTGCCCATGCTTTTGAGCCTCCTCCTTTCTTTTGTAGCATAGTTAGCATTGCGGTGCGTTTATAATCCTGGCAATTGCCCGTCTGTAATTTGTTTACCTCGCATAGCAGTTTTATCGTCTTTTGGGAGAGAGACATCACTAGTGAACATCACAGGACCCCGGTCCATATTCTCATCATTGTTTACAAGTTTATTTTCTTTTCAGTACTTACTTTCAGTTCCTATCATTATCATTATCCCTTGTGTTTGATCCTTGTAAACAACAAGACCGGAGAGATTGACAACCTCTATGAACTTTGTTGGGAGCAAAGTTATTAGTGTCTGTGTTAGGTCCAGGTTAAGAGAGCAATATCTTAAACGGTGCGTTGCTCGCTTCACCACCTGCTTATCATTATCGGAGTCCTAATGGATTGATAACCTTGGTATATTCACTGAGGGAAATTTGCTGCTATCCTACATCTCACCTTCCACTTGGGGTAACCAACGAAGGGCGAGAAGCCATTACCACTTCCACGCCATCAGCAGTTAACAAAGAAGTGATGTAGGAAAGCGAAAGCACAAAGTTCCAATCAGACTGCAATCCCCCATGGTGGTCCGCAATAGTGGTAAGCCACCAAGGTCTTCTGCCAAAAAAGGTATTGCATGTTGATTTGATGAAATTTTTAGTGCATATTGATTGAACAAAAGTTGCATGGACATTATTAAAGAACTCTTATTTAATTTTCAGGTCTATTCATAAAAGATGCAGTCCCTAACACTTCACCGGAGATGTTAACGAAAGCGGTTGTGGCTTTCATTCAAAAGCTTTGCAGATCAAAATAAACACGCGGGGAAAGTGTCTACAAGAATAATAACCGCGAGTTCATGGTTTCCGCGGTTAACCTTCAACATGTACTTGACCACAAGTACATTTAAGTATTGTAAGTCCATATGCCCTCCTAATATTCTTATATTAGACCCATAAAGCATACTTTATGATAATAATAATATTGTATGCATGTCATTGATGCTTATATTGACATTTTGTCTAAGAGAGTCGGAAATGATCGATCGTTGGTACCTGTGTGGAGGGCTAATGCACTTGTAAACAACCCACCTGTTGGACGTAAATCGAATAAACTAGCCATATCAACATCTTCAGGTAGATGTATGGACGAATATTTCCCTGCGGACAAGGTAAAGAATTTTTCGATTCAATCTCACTACACAATTTGTTACTTCGACCTCTAATAACTGTATCTATTATTTGTAGGCCTTTTTCAGTGCTAACATTAATAATGAACACTGGATTACCATCGTCCTCCACTCAAGGAAGCAGGAATTCCAAGTACTAGACTCAATGTATTCTACCACGCGCCAAAGTATCATGTCATTTGTCAAAAAGATGGTATGCTCGTTCCTCACTCTAAATTTGATGATCTCTATTGTTAATACAGTGATTGCTCTAAACCTACCAGCTACATCTTCACAGAACACTGTAATCGTCGGAGACATTGCAAATGCGAACGAAGACATCGACTTTATGTTTCTGGACGTTTCAGCATGGCCCATTAAAGGCTATAAGATAACAAAGCAAGAAGATACATCAGTTCACACTACGCCTTAATTATACCAAAAGTCTCCAGCTGTTATACCTGGTAATTAACTAGTACAATGTTGTCAGGGTATCGTGTGCGCTTTTTGTGTTGTTTTGCATGGAACGCTGGGATGAAGAAACACTGAAATCCAATCTTACGCAGTTTAGCACAATTTCTCATGTACATGCTCCTATACGCTACCATGTCACAATTTTAAATCAATATTGCTCTTTTTTGCAGGAAAAGATAGATGATTCAAGGGAACAGATCATTGCTGAAATTATTCTAGCAAAGACAAACATGCAGTTGAATGCTAAAGAAGCTATACGAGCTTTGGCGGCAATGAGTGTTTCTTGAAAACTATTTGTTACACTGCTAGCAGACAATTTATTACACCCCGAACAAGTTATCGATGTTTCTATGAAGACAAGATTGTAATTGAGTACTGTGTGATTTGTTATGTTCTCAAATTAGTAGTGAGTTCGACGAATTCATGCTGCACGAGTTGCGTTATTTCATGTAAAATGGGTTGCATGATTTCATGTTGCATGGAGATCATGATTTTATGATGAATACTTTCTAACTTGCTCTATGTCTTCTCTAATGGTAGAACTTGCAAGGCTTTGTATTTTCCACATTCCTATCAAAGCGCAGATATCTGATGATGACTTTGATAATGAGGATGGAGTCTACTCTACTCGCAACCAACGTTATTCGCCCAAAGATTTTATGGATAGAAAATTATAGAAGTTTGCTTGGTTTGGCCCCTACCAAGATCTGCCCATGCTTTGTCTACATTCCTGTTGTGGCCAACTCAGTACTTTCGCGAGCGTGCATGGCAACGGTAGAACGTGCAAGGATTTGTCTACATTCCGTTTGTGGCCAACCCAGTGTTCATTACCGGGTCCACCATAGGATCAGCGTCTGGAGACATGCAAGGAAAACTATCTATCCCAGCTGATACGCATGCAAACACCATCCTCCCCCATCCTAATTCAATACGAGGCCCGGCCGCTGTGTGCCCCCATTTTTAGTATTTCGTTTTGCAAAAAATGAAATTCAATATGGAAAGCATACTAGGATGTAATAGCTAATAAGGGGCAAACTTTGTGTGAAACCAATCACTCCAAAATCCCCAGCGCGTGTTAATTAATACAAGTTTTTAGACAGTTCACCACCATGCAATACTAAAACAGTTCAACATCACAACAAACAACTAGTAGATTTAACATAACAGTCCTGACGATTCAGTAGAATTTCCTCCTCTTCCTCCTCTTCGAAGGCTGGCCATATGGTCGCAGGTTATCACCCAGCAGATGATGTGCAAGGGCAAGGTGGTCAGCCATGCCCTTCTCATCGCTGGCCAGATAACGCATAGCCAAAGCATGCTGCTCCAGAGAGTGTCTGTCAGCAGCTTTGACCTTGTTTGGGAAAAAGGTGCAAGCATGATTGCCCGCTTTTTAGGATGCGCAGCTCTCCTGCATCAAACCTGGACCGCTGCTGCTGCTGCTCGTAGGATGTTTTATTCCACTCCTCCACATTATCACCAGGATTGTACTGGAGGAATAGTAGGTATCACATTTGTGCATTCACGAAAATAGAGATGAATATATTATACAAAAATGAAATGCATAACTCAAAGCAGAATATTTCATGGAGAGCAACCACATTGTTTCAATTTCTTTCAAGTACCAAACTAGTTCAACAGAAAGTAATATATATTATAGAACCACGAAACTCACACTAAGTAAGCACTAGCCAAATGCAAATCAAATAAGTGATCAACTAAACAGTGAACAAATGGAAAATGTCACAGTAACCAGCAAAACCAAGAGATGAAGCATACAAAGCAGACTAAGCCAGGAAAATGAAAGCCTCCAAGAAAGTAGAGATAATAGCAAGTATAGATCAAAGCAAACCCATACATTAACAGTAACTAGTACTAACCCCATAATTTTCCTCTTTTAAACCGTGGTTATGCTTTCCATTTAGCCAGCCAACTGTTTGTTGCATATGGAGGAAGTATAGATCAAAGCAAGCACAGAACACACACCCATGCACAACCGCCCAGAAGAATCCAACCTATATACAAAAGACCCCAGCCTCCATCTATCGCTAAATCATCTACGCAAATAAGGACCAAACCAAAACTGTAGGAATGATATAGGAGCAATGTGATATAGGAGCAGTAATACAAACTGTAGGAATTTATCAATGTGACATAAGGGTACATAGCATTGAACAAGTGCACATGAGATGACTAAGCAACAATCAAATCAACTCATGTTAGGCATGTTTGACCAAGTTAGGCTTGGTTCTAGCCACACCTTAGATAAAAGATTATTTTATGTCCCACATGTTTTTGAACGAAACAACAGGAGCTCTGCCTTTTCATTCAAGTAGAGGAAAGAGGTGGGCAGATATACAAAGCGTGGCAAGATTCCCTTAGGCAAGCCAAAGTATGGAGATGGATTTGAGCACCTCAACTTAGACAAGCGTGGCAAATATATTGTGGCAACATGTGGCAATGGTAGTCACAAACCAAACAGCCCCATAAATACAAGCAGTTAGATATAGGGGTATATAGCATTGAAACAATGCATGTATCAAATCAAAATATATAGGATTTACAAATCTGACAGCATAATTAGTGCAAAGAATTAAAGAATCATAACATGCATGTATGTAATTATCAATTCTCGAAGCATTTATAACATTGAAAAAGTGCACATGACATGCATCAATAACATCAAATGATTTAGGGTTTGCAAATGTCACAGCATAATCAGTGCATGTATGAACAACTTAATGGAACAACAAATCAGGTAAAACCAACACCTAATTAAACCGCACAATCTTAATCGAAGCACTCAATGAATGCACAGATCTACCATGTAAATACAAGTATTTGAATCGCAACTCAAAATGCAAAATCTAGTAAAGATTTAAAGTTCATACCTCGATCTCCTCATGGTTGGAGTAGTCGGAGTCGTACACGCAGATGTATGCTTGTGGTCGTCAACGACGCCGATGGCCTTGCCGGTGGACACCTCCTCTAGATCCGCCGCATCCACCACCGCCTTGCCCTTCTCGACAGCTGGCGTCTCCTCTTCCTCCACGGACGGAAGCACCACTGCCTTCCTTGGCAGACCACCATCACCGCCAGCTACCGGTGTCATGCAACGCGGCAGCCACCGGTGCCACCTCCGTCGCGCCAGCCACCGCCGCGCGCTCCACTGGTGCGCCTACATATGCTGTCGCGGCCTCCTGGTTCTTCATCGCCGCAAGTGAGAGAAGAGGAAAGGATGAGACGAGGGTTTTATTTGTGTGAACCAAATGGGGAACGAGCAACTGCTAATTTTTGTGGGGAAGTTGCCTTAAATACCGCTTCCTATTTTGGAGGATAGGAGAAGGCAACGCGCCTCCCACTCGTGTGGCACGTGCGTTGGAGAGGATGATGTGACGCGCGCGGCGTGTGCTGGCGGAGACGAGGATGCGCCTACATCACGTGCTGGCGGAGAGGTGCGTAGGTGCACAGCCCGTTATTCTACGTCGCGGGCTGATACCTTAGATAAAAAGACACCTCTTTGTTATTTTGTGTAGTACATTAACCAATTTTGGCATCTAAAACGCCATCAGCTGGCTAGCGTTGATGGAACTTAGACAGGAGAGGATGGAGGGATGCGTTGCCTGCTTTGCCCTAAAAGGATATGCTTGCTTTAGCCCATACAAAATTGTGATCATCCATGCTAATGACACAACAATAATGAAAGCCTACGAGCTTTATCTTGTCACCATTCCTTTTTCAGCCAACTCAATCATCATTAGCGGGTCCACCATGTGACCAGCGTCACGAGACATGAAAGGAAGGATATCTAGCCTACGTGATCGCCTGCAAAAACCATACTCTGTCTGCAAATCTCTGCCCCACCTGACTTGAACTGGAGTCCCGATGTGTCCTCCCTATTTCTATCGATATGTTTTGCTAAAAAGGAAACAAAATACCAAAATCATGCATACTAGGATCAAATACTAGGTAATACAGGGAAAACCTGGTCTTAAGCCAAGCGCTCCAAAAGCCCCGGCGTAGGTTAAGTTAACAGTACCACATGAGTTTGTACCACCAAAGTACCTATACATCATTCAACATTAAACATGCGCAACGAAATAACTCAGCACATTAACCAGCACATCATACTTAGACAATCTTTGTGAATCAGTAGAACTTCCTCTTCTTCTTCTAGGAGCGTTGGACAATGGGTGGCAGGTTCAGACCCATCATATAATGTGCAAGGGCCAAATGCTCAGCTCTCCCCTTGATGGTTTTGGCGTCGCCCCGTCGAGAAAAAGCATGCATCTCCAATGATGTCCTGTTTGCCTGCTTGAACTTTTTGGAGCTACAGAAAGGACACCTAAACTCACCACGCGCATTTGTTAGTACGAGCTATCCCGCTTCAAGCTTGATCTTATGGTGCTGCATGTAGGACTTGTAGTTGGTGTCATCAACGTCATCAACAGAATTTTCAGAATCACCAGAGTTATACTGCGACAAAATTGGCTATAGTCAATAACTAGGCATCTATCTCTAGAAAATTTAACACAATATAACAATGGCTACAATTCATATGCTTTCGGAACATCTACTTTGAAGATCAAGCATCAATGGTAAATCATAATATCTCTAGAAATTTAAACGCACCATACCAATGTTATCTACGTCTTCATGTAAAATCATATATAATACCGTCCATGATAGATAACCCACACATACCTGCGTGTTCACCAATAATTTAGTAAAATAAAACTAACTCACATTCAACAAACAGATAGAAACTTAACTTCATGAATTTAGTTAGCCCCTTTAATCTTGGCAAGCATATGATCAGAAATCACATTCAACAAACAGATAGAAACTTAACTTCCATGAATTTAGTTAAACCCTTTAATCCTGGCAAGCATATGATTAGAAGTCACATTCAACAACCAGATAAAAACTTAACTTCATGAATTTAGTTAGCCCCTTTAATATTGGGAAGCATATGATCATAATTCACATTAAAACATGTGCAGTTAACAAATAGATAGACCAACTAATCAATACCATTCCTCAACAGGCAAACATTTATAAATGTAATAGGTGGATCATAATCAGGTAATCATCAACAATAATGAAGAGAGGCAAATGATCATAATTCTCAACAAAATTGGCTATAGTAAATAACTCTAGAAATTTGAACACAAGATAACAACGGCTACAATTCATATGCTTTTTGAATATCTATTTTCAAGATCAAGCCATCAATGGTAAATCATAATATCTCTAGCAATTTTAACGCACCATACCAATGTTATGTACGACTTCATGTAAAATCATATATAATATCATCCAAGATAGATAACCAATCCACCCCAGCCACACATACCAGCGTGTTCATCAATAATTTAGTAAAATAATTAAAAATCACATTGGACAAAAAGATAGAAACAAAACTTCATGAATTTAGTTAGCCCCTTTAATCTTGGCAAGCATATGATCAAAACTCAAATTCAACAAAACAGATAGAAACTTAACTTTCATGAATTTTGTTAGCCCCTTTAATGTTGCCAAGCATATGATCAGAACTCACATTCAACAAACAGATACAAACTTAACCATTTTGTTCAAATTGGCTTGCTTCAGAACTGCATTAAATAAAGAACTCCAGTGACTAGGGGTTCATGGTTTTGTTCTGAAGCTTTTTTAACTATATGAAAATCACCAGAATCAAAACTTGGTTAACACAAAGAGGTATATAGAAATTCTGGGTGTGCCATTGCACACAAGCACACCCCTAGGTACACCCAAAAGTATCCTGACACATTGATTTTAGCAGGTACAATGTTGATCACACTACAGGTACCCTGTCACAAATCTCAGTTCAGAAACTGCATTACAGTAGCTACAATGCATGAGCTCAGTCAGGGGTGCTAGGAATAGAAACCCAATCATTTTGATGTTTCAGTATCAGACCGTACAAAATCCACAGCCTAGCGCCCAAGAGTGCATATTCAAATCCTCCTAAATGAAACCCCACATTGTTAAATTAAAACACTACATGCAAATCGCAGATCTAACAATGGCACACTGATTTTAACAGATATAATGCATGCGCTCAATCAGGGGTGCTAGGAACAGAATCCCAACCATTTTGGTACGTTTTAGATTCAAACCCTACAAAATCACGTACATAATCCACATCCTAGCGCCCATGAGTGCACATTCAAACCCTCCGGACATTCATAAATGAAACCCCACATTGTTAAATTAGAACTCCACATGCAAACCGCAGATCTAACAATGATATTCCTGCTTTCAAACCGTAAAACTAGCAGCGGTTAAAAGTGCATACCTCATACTCCTCGTCGTCATAGTAGCCTTCTTCATCGGGGCCGATGAAGCGCTCTGGTGAGGACAAAGGATTGTCGACGGCGTCAGAGTCGTCGCCGTCATCCTCCTCCGCCAGATCTGCCGCCGCCGCCGAGCGCTTCTCCCTCACCACAGACGCGGTGCCCTCCTCCTCTGTCGCAGGCGCCTTCCCCTTCTCCTCCGCCGTCGGCTTCCCCTCCACGGTCGCAGCCACCAACTCCAATTCGACCGCCACCGGTGCTTTCGGCACCGATGGCCCGACCACCAGTGCGCCCATCTCCTCTGGCGCCTGAGACGTCCCAAACGTATCGATAATTTCTGCTTGCTTCATGCATGTTTTGTGTGATATTGCTATGATCTAGATACACTTTCATACACTTTTGATCATATTTGGACTAACATATTAACTCAGTGCACCCCAGTGCCAGTTTTTGTTTTCTGTTGTTTTTCTATTTCAGTTTTCCCCCATATTAAAAGTTCTCCAAAAATTCAAGAAAAATCAGATAAAAAATCAGCGTGAAGAACCTTCCGGAGTCCCGAAGGGGGACCAGGTGGGGCGCCTGGACCCCTGGTGGCCCCCTGGATACCCCCCCCCTTCGCCTATATATCTCCCGTGACGTGAAACTTACAAATACATAACCCTTTTTCGTGATCTCGCCTCCGTTCCGCCGTTGCCGCGCTTCCAAGATTGGGAGCACCAGCAGACCTCTTCCCGGCACCGTGCCGGAGCGAGGATGGACCTCCGGGAGCATCCCATCCACCATGGATGCTTCCTGGATGTGCCGTGAGTAGTTTCCTTTGGACCATGAGTCCATGATCATTAGCTATGTGATGTTCTCCTCCCCTCTTTCTTCTTCATGGTTTAGACCTCGTGAGTTGCCATACATGATGGAGGCACATATGTAATCTTGCTGCCTCTGCGGTGGTGCCTCTGTGACCCAAGTCTTTGCCTTCTTGTGGACCATCACTGCGGAACTGTGCTCTCTCTGGCGCTTCCTGACTGCATCCCACTCTGCTCTGGCTGACTCCTAGAGGATAGCCTGATCCACGAACTGCGAGAACAGCTTGGGGCTGCACTGGGTGAGTGCGTACTTGATCTCTGTGCTGAGACCCCCACGGAACCTGGCAATCCTCTTGGCCTCTGTGTTGACCTCCTCCGGAGCGTACCTGGCGAGCCTGACGAAGGCTGGTGGAAACATGCTCGCTCTTGGCATCCTGTATACAGGAACACTTATGAGACCATGATAGAAACATTGACGAAACCAGAAGATAAAGAAATATTGTCAACAAAACTTCCTCACGAGATATGAGAAAGCCGAAGGCTGAAATTCCACCAAGGTTAACCCGGAAATTCAAAAGCTAGGTGCTACTGGAATCCCCAAACCGAGATCATCCGAATCCAAGATAATAATCTTCTAGCGAGCACACAACAATATATACGAGTGGTTGAAGACCTGAACTTTGAGACATCTGCCCTGAGCGGCCCGCCGAAGAGGTCTCCTATAGGGGGAGGAACCACATTCGGAGGACGCCAACCATCCCTGTATAGGAGTTTCACCTGAGGTACGCCATAAGCGAGGTGGAGCTATCAAACCCAAGTGGCGGCTCAGTGTTCTCAACGTATGCCAACCCTTCTCGTCGCTAGCAAAAAATTATAGGGGAATCGGAGCCTCATGTAAACGAGAACCTAGATTTGTTTTGGAGGGGGATAAGTCGCAGAGAGAAAACAACATTTCACTTCCTCACGGAAAAAGGGGTGGGAGGGTGGGGTAAGAAGAAAAATAAAGAGTTCCTACTCTCCGATTGTTCCTTAATAACTACAAAATAGTTTCTACACTCAACTTCGGCCAGTAAGGGGTCCTACAGTCAGTCCTGCTCTGATACCAAGTTGTAAGGCCCCCGATGCGGTGCTAACTCGAGTTAGTCGCTTTCGCGTCCTGCTCAAGTTAGTAGCGCACTCGTGTCGCTGCCGGATTCTCGAAACAGATACAAGAACAATGAACTTTATACTAAGACATAAATATATAGAGTCCAGGGCATACATCGCCACTGGTATTTATTACATCATTCCATAGGTCCATAGACCCAACAGGTACATCATGCAACAAGCGGAAGACAAACATGACCGAGTACGGTCAAAATCCAAATGGCCCTAGAGAGGGCTGCACATAAATAGTCCACCCACGGATCGTCGGTACCCAACTATAGGATCTACTGAACGAAGTCATCCTCATCGTCGTCCTCCGAAGGCACCTCCACGAAGTATCGCCCGGTGCTCGGGTCGAGGTAGTAGTCCACTGCAGCGGCCGATCAGGCAAAACAGTAAAAGCACAAAAGGAAAACAGGGGTGAGATTATATCATTACAGGATAACTAACTCCCTACGGTGAGACAAGATAAAGGTAAAGGTTGCAGCCGCACTAGCATATATGGTGGCTATCGTTCTATTAGAGTAGAGGTATGATCCAAGAATGCACGTGACATCGTGTCATAAGTCTGATATGCACCTACGTACGCCAAACATAACACAACCTGGATCTTCTCTCGGTCCCCCTGGACGAAGAAAAGCAACCAAGGCAATCACACGGTAGGCAAGTTTTAATTATGATTCAAATTGATGTTATTCTATGAACAAGGAGTAGGTCTCAAGTCGTCCATAACCGCGGACACGGCTTTTCGAAAAGATTTAACCCTGCAGGGGTGTACCAACTGCCCATCATAGGCTTCGCATGTACGCCCGGTTTCCACTTGGCTAGGTAAGCGCTTGAAACTCCGGAACGCCAGAGTCCCTCTAACTAACAACACACAATTCCGGGTGGCCCCCGAGGAGTCGACATCCAATCCAAAAGCCGGCCACGCTCTCGGATCGGCCTCTTCCGTATCAACTGGGTTTGGGTTACCGGTTAAGCCTCAAATGAGGACCGGGCCCTGGCCGGTCAGTCTTGGACCAATAAGGGAACCATGTCCCACTGGTCCGGGTTGGTTTGTAAACAGCTGGGGTACCACCAGCATTCACACGTTGCAAATGTAAATCAGCTCGGGCCACCACTAGAATTGTATGAAGCTAGGTAGGTTAGACAAGGGAACCCCATAGAATCCCACACACGATTAGGCACACTCGTCATGAAACACAATACACGGAACTCGAGACCTAGGTGACTAAAATGGACCAAAACACCTGGCGGGAATATCCCGATCTCCCATCCTTCGCCAAATATAAATTAACATCATAATAATAATAAATATCAACCAACTTCTTTAATAACATGATATCCCAACCATAGCATAGGGTAAGTAGCAAGTTTTCCTACTCATACTAAGCAATGGCTGAGCAGCGGTAACTTAGCAATGCAAGGTTTTGCTGGGATGTGGGGATCATGGCTGTTTGGTTTTTGAACGTGGCATAAGTAAGGTGGATAGGTTCAAACAATCGTTCTAGACTACAGCTAGGCAGGTAGGCAGAAAGGTATCAAGTAATGGTATAAATCTTCCCCTTGCCTGGGTAATCGGTCGTCGAAGCAGACGTAGCAGGGTCCTCGGGCTCGGTGTCGGAAAGCTCCACGTAAGTCTCCTCGGCAGTCTCAGGTGCTAACGTAAAGTACCGGCAAGGAAAAGGCACACAAGTAAGCAATGGGTGCAATGCACGGCAAAGATGGTATGATCAAGTTTAATAGACATGATGTGACCCTATCTAGTCAGATTTAAATGAAGGTGGTGACGACACGTCAACAACTTCATATGCAATTTATTTACGTTGAATGTCTTTGGTCTTAGCCTTAATTTTTGGTGTAATTAACAAGGCAACATGACATGATCATCAAAGTTATTAACAGAAATAACTACAACGTGAAAGTAAAACATCGATTCCGGAGACGGAGAGATGTCGATGAACTTGACATTCGGAAAGGTGCAACAAAAGAAAGGAACCCAGCCACATTTCATATGAAGATATGATAGGGGCTAGTTTGACGATGCAAAGATTTGAAGATGACATGAAAAGAAACATGGAATGGTCAGATGATCAGAATTCAACATGCACTGAAGTTGAAAGAATGCAAGGCAAAGAAAACAGGTTGATATGGCTAGGTGTTTCACACCATGTCCACATGAGTTGCACAAAACTTCACATGGACATCACCATTGTAATCCCTGCAATTTTCTACCCCAAAACCATATAAGGTATGGCTCCATCCGAATTTGCAAAGCACAGTTGCAAATTCAAATGAATTCAGGGGCCTGAGTGCAAAGTTGCACTACTTGCATTTCAGGAAAAATTTAAATGGCAAAACCACATTCACCATGTTGATCCTTGGAAAAAACTACCCAAAATTCATATATGGGTTGCAATATTTGAGTTTTGGGAAGTGGTTGCAAAAACAAAACAAAAGAGGAGCCTATTTGCATAATTGCCACCATCACAAATTTTTGAGGGGGCAAATTGTAAAATGGTCATCACCACTATGTTCAGTGGTTCAAACTACCCCAAAAACATATATGGGGTGCCCAAAATTGAGTTGGAAGTTTAAAAACAGATTTGAATTTGAAAACAAATTCAAATTTGAATTTAAACTGAAAAAGAAATAAAAAGAAAAGAAAAAGGAAAAAGAAAAAGGGCTCAGACCGAACTGGGCTGGCCTCGGCCAAGTGGACCATCTCCTCTCCTCGGCCCAGCGCACACACCAGGCCCGTGGCCTTCTTCTTATCTCCTGGCCCAGGGCGACAGGCGCCTCTGAAGAAATCGACACTGAAGAAAAAGGGGGGCCTTTCTGAACCCCGACACGAGCTGCCCTTCCGGCGAAGCTACGCTCGTGCTCCGGCCATCCCCCGGCGAACCCAGACATGGGAATCAAAGAGGGAATCTTCCTCTACACCTAGATGCACCGAACGACCTCCAACTTCCTCCCTGCTCATCGAAATCTTCAAAGATTCAGAGGGGCGTCGACCTGTTCTGAAGATTCAGAACTCGCGCTACTCCGGCGATCTCCCGGTGAGTCTAGCGGCATGCACAGATCGATTCTGGCCTCGCCAAGAAGTGCTAAACCGAGCTGGGACATACCTCTACAGATCTACACTCCGGGTCAGGGCCCTAGCTCAACTACGGCGAGACTACGACCAACTGAACTTCGCGGCGGCGCTGCGGCTACTGCACAAACTTCAGACGCGGGCGAGACAGTGACCAAACGCGCGAAAGGGCGCTCCTTTGAAGCCACTGGCGTGAGCTGGATGTGCACGGGGCATGGTCACGCACTCCTCGGAAACACCAGGGCCACGGTGATCACCGGACTGGCCGGGGTCCGTGGCACTGCGGCCGGCAACGCGTAGCTACGGCTACCGTTGGCTACACGAACACGACGGAGAAAAAGGAGCACTCGAGGCTCACCTAGAGGGGCTTGGAGGCGAGCTCGCGTGCACGAAAGAGGAAGACGACGCGGCTGCCGCGACGAGGAAGAAGGTCCCGCGGCAGAGCTTCACGACGCGCGGCCTGATTCGAGTACCCCGCGGCCAAACCCTACAAGTGGAAGACACGGGAGGGCTTAGAGGCCGGGCTTGCAGACGGTGGCTCGAAATTGAAGAAGGACGGTGGCGAATTTGCAAGAAATGCCCGTCAGTCATGGCGGACCAGGGGAACAGCTCAGAGACGCACCAAGCGGCGGCGGCGGAAATCGACGGGGGAAATGGAACCCTAGGGGCTCCAGGGGGGCTCGGGGCTGCGAATATATGGAGGGGACGACCTCCAACCACGTCGGCAGGCGTCGACGTCGACGCTCTCCCGCCGGTGTGAGAGAAGAGGGGGAGGGGACCTGTCCACGGTGGAAAGGCGATGCATCCTCGGCCTCGGATCTTGATTGCGCGGCTGGGATCCTTCCTGCGTACCGCTTCAGTGGCACAGGCCACGGTGGGCTGCGGGAAAGGGGAGGCCCAGATGGGCCGGGTCTGTTGGTCTTCCTTCAGAGAGAAAAAGAATAAAAGGAGGGGGTTTTCCATTAAAAAATTAACAGAAATTACCAAGAGTTTTTGTGGCCAATCCACAAAAGAGAAAAACATATAAAAATATGTTTTGGAAACCTTGGAATATTCTCCATTTTCTAAAATTGGTTTGACCAATTTGGAGCAACTAAAAATGTGGGGGAATTTTTGAAAAATCAAACCACATGAACTGTGGCCCACATTTTAATAGTTTGAAAAAATGGGGTAAGGCTTTTAAAAAGCTTGGGAAGGGCGAGGAATTGGCTATGCCAAGTTTGGTGTCAAGGAGAGCATGCATGCAAGAAAGAATTTCAAACACCCTTCTTGAACCATTTTGGATGCAAATTCAAATAAACCAAATGGGCTCCAATCCCAATGCAAATTTAAATCGCCTCATGAATTGTCAAACTCTAGCATCATGCCAAGTTACAAAGTCATTAGACAAGGTACAATATCATGTTGATTTCTTATTATTTCAAATGGGCTGTTACAGCACTCCCCCGCCAACACAGGATCTCGTCCCAAGATCTAAGCCTGAAAAAACTCAGGATACTCAGAACGGAGATGATCTTCACGCTCCCACGTTGCTTCCTTATCCGAATGATGTGCCCACTGAACTTTCATGAACTTGACGGTCTTGTTGCGAGTCTTGCGCTCGGACGTCTCAAGAACACGGACTGGACGCTCTGAGTAGGAAAGGTCCGCACTCAGCTGTCTCTCGCCCAAGTCAACAGCCTGCTCTGGCTGCTTGAAGCACTGCTTTAGCTGGGACACATGGAACACGCCATGCACCAAGGACAGACTCTCTGGAAGCTCGAGCCGAAAGGCAAGAGGTCCTCTAGTCTCAAGGATGCGGAAAGGTCCGACAAATCTTGGAGCGAGCTTTCCCTTGATACCAAGCGGTGAGTTTCCCCCAATGGAGACACTCTCAGGTACGCCAAATCACCAACCTGAAATGCTACACCACGGTGCCTTTTGTCATGATAGGCCTTCTGCCTGGACTGTGCTGCCTTCAAGTGCTCTCGGACAATCTTCACTCTGTCCTATGCCTCCTGTATCACATCTGGACCGAACAACTGCCTCTCACCTGTCTCGGACTAGTTCAAAGGTCTCCTGCACTTGCGGCCATACAAGACTTCAAACGGTGCTGTCTGCAGACTTGCCTGAAAGCTGTTGTTGTAAGAGAACTCAGCATACGGCAAGCATTCTTCCCACTTCATGCCAAAGGAGATGACACATGCTCGAAGAATGTCCTCGAGGATTTGGTTCACGCGCTCGACTTGCCCACTTGTCTGAGGGTGATAAGCGGTACTGAACAACACCGTCGTACCAATCGCCTTTTGAAAGGCCTGCCAGAACTTAGAGGTGAAAAGGCTGCCTCTATCGGAACTAATCTTCTTGGGAATGCCATGCAAAGATACAACTCTTGCGGTGTACAAATCCGTCAACTGAGCTGCAGAAATGGAGTCCTTCACTGGGAAGAAGTGGGAAACTTTGGAGAGATTGTCAATGACAACAAAGATGGCATTGTTCTTCTTCTGCGACAAGGGAAAGCCTGTGATGAAATCCATCTCTATGTGATCCCATTTCCACTCTGGAATCTCAAGTGGCTGAAGAAACCCTGGAGGCTTCTGGTGTTGTGCCTTTACTCTCCTGCACACATCACATTGAGACACGTAACGGGCAACATCCCGCTTCATACGAGTCCACCAAAAGCTTTGCTTGAGATCTTGATACATCTTTGTACTGCCAGGGTGAATAGACAACTTGGAATCATGGGCTTCCTTCATGATGACCTCTCTGAGATCTCCCTCTTTGGGAACAACAACTCGCTCTTCGAACAACACGGTGCCGTCATTATGCACTGAAAAGCAACCGTACTTTGGAACTGAGGCGGCAATACCCTGGTTGATCTTTTGTATCATTGAGCTGACAGACTGAGCTTCACGAATCTTCTCATGGATAGTGGGCTCTACCACAAGGTTGGCAAGGTAGCCTGCTGGAACTAGCTCGAGATTGAGCCTTCGAAAGGACTCACACAAATCAGGGTGGGTCTTCTGCACCTGGATATTATTGCAATCGCCCTTGCGGCTCAGCGCATCAGCTATGACATTAGCCTTCCCAGGCGTGTACTGAATATCAACTGTGTACTCGGTAATGGTTTCAAGCCATCTTCTTTGCCTCAAGTTCAGATTTGGCTGAGTGAACAAGTACTTTAGACTCTTGTGGTCGGTGAACACATCCACCTTCCTCCCTAAGAGGAGGTGTCGCCAAGTGATCAAAGCGTGCACAACTGCTGCAAGCTCCAAGTCGTGCGTGGGATAATTCCTCTCACTCGTCTTCAACTGTCGTGAGGTATAAGCCACAATATTCCTGCCTTGCACCAAAACCCCGCCTAGACCTTGCAATGAGGCATCACAAAACACCTGAAAAGGATGTGACTCATCTGGCGGTGTGAGAATTGGAGCTGTGGTCAGCTTCTCTTTCAAACCCTCGAAAGCTGACTGGCAAGATGGTGACCAAGTGTACCGTTTGCCTTTGCACAACAATTCAGTCATTGGCTTCGCTATTTTGGAGAAATTCTGCACAAACCTCCTGCAATAACTGGCGAGGCCGAGAAAACTCCTTAGTTGCTTCACATTCTTCGGCAGAGCCCACTCTTGAATAGTGCGGACTCGCTCTGGATCAACCGCGATTCCCTCAGCGGAAATAACATGGCCCAGAAAATTGACCTTGTCCAACCAAAACTCACACTTGGAGAACTTGGCATAGTAACGGTGCTCTCTCGGCTTCTGCAGCACCAGGCGAAGATGTTCCTCATGTTCAGCCTCTAACTTGGAATAGAAAAGAATGTCGTCGAGGTAGAGGATCACGAACACATCAAGCCATTCTTGGAACAAATAGTTCATAGCTCTCATGAAAGTCGGAGGGGCATTTGAGAAGCCGAAAGTCATGACTGTGAACTCATACAGCCCATAACGTGTGCTGAATGCGGTCTTTGGAATATCTTCTTCACGAACAAGGATTTGATGATACCCCATCCTCAAGTCAAGCTTGGAAAACACCTTAGCCCCATTCAACTGTTCGAACAAATCATTGATGCGGGGTAGAGGGTATTTGTTCTTGATGGTCTTCTTGTTGATACCGCGATAGTCCTGGACCAAGCGGCTAGTCCCATCCTTCTTCTGGACAAACAAAGCTGGTGCACCCCAAGGGTAAGTGCTCGCGCGGATAAAACCGCCTGCCTCCAACTCTGTCAACTGCTTCTTGAGTTCAATCAACTCCTTCGAACACATCTTGTACGGATGCCGAGAAATTGGCTGAGTACCAGGCTCTAGCTCAATAACGAACTCAATAGCTCAAACTGGTGGAATTCCTGGCAACTCCTCCGGAAAGACGTCTGGGAACTCACAGACAACTTTGACTTCTTCGAGCAAAAGCGCGACTCCTGTGTTCAAAGCGTACAACAAACTGTGTTGGTCCTGTCATAGGGCCACAAGTGTACATGACCTCTGCGCCTGAATCATGTGTCAACTTCACGGATCTTGAAGGGAAATCAATCTTGGCCTTGTGCTGCACAAGCCAATCCATGCCCAGAATGACATCAATGTCGGAACGAGGTAAGACAACCAGGGATGCTGAAAAGATAACACCTTGGATACAAATCTCCGCATCTGGAACAAAAACGGAAGAAATGGACCTTGAACCAGGAGTGTGAACCGCAAGGGGTTGCTGGAGCAACTCGGTCTGAAGGTCATTTGTTGAAGCAAAGGAGTGTGATACGAACGAATGGGAAGCTCCGGAATCGAACAGAACTGTCGCGGGAACTGAACACACAAGCAACCTACCAAGAACGATCTCTGAATACTGCTGAGCATCTGTGAGCATCACGTTGTTCACCCGAACTGCACGTGGATGTGCCTTCACCATCGTTGTGCTCGGAGTAGAGCGAGGTGGAGGCGGTGGTAGCCGAGAAAAGCGCGGATCGGTGCAGTTGGGAGAACTGTGCCCGGGCTCTCTACACTTGTAGCAGATCACGCCTGGCCTGGGCTGCTGTTGCGTCCTGGGTGGCCTCGCGTGTGGTGGTGTAGAGCGAGGCCCCTGCTGAACTGGGACGGGAGGGCGGGCAAAAGTGCGGACAACTGCCCCCTCTGCTGGAACTGTTGCCTCTGCGGTGGTGCCTCTGTGACCCAAGTCTTTGCCTTCTTGTGGACCATCACTGCGGAACTGTTCTCTCTCTGGCGCTTCCTGACTGCATCCCACTCTGCACTGGCTGACTCCTGGCGGATAGCCTGATCCACGAACTGCGAGAACAGCGTGGGTCTGCACTGGGTGAGTGTGTACTTGATCTCTGCGCTGAGACCCCCACGGAACCTGGCAATCCTCTTGGCCTCTGCTGACCTCCTCCGAAGCGTACCTGGCGAGCCTGACGAAGGCTGGCGGTGGCATGTTCGCTCTTGGCATCCTGTATACAGGAACACTTATGAGAACATGATAGAAACATTGACGAAACCAGAAGATAAAGCAATATTGTCAACAAAACTTCCTCACGAGATATGAGAAAGCCGAAGGCTGAAATTCCACCAAGGTTAACCCGGAAAGTCGAAAGCTAGGTGCTACTGGAATCCCTAAACCGAGATCATCCGAATCCAAGATAATAGTCTGCTAGCGAGCACACAACAATATATACGAGTGGTTGAAGACCTGAACGTTGAGACATCTGCCCTGAGCGGCCCGCCGAAGCGGTCTCCTATAGGGGGAGGAACCACATCCGGAGGATGCCAACCATCCATGTATAGGAGTTTCACCTGAGGTACGCCGTAAGCGAGGTGGAGCTGTCAACCCCAAGTGGTGGCTCAGTGTTCTCAACGTACGCTGATGCGCGAGGTGATGATAGTGATTTCTCGCCCTTCGTTGGTAAACCCCAAGTGGAAGGTGTGATGTAGCACAGCAGCAAATTTCCCTCAGTAAAGATACCAAGGTTTGTCTCCAGTAGGACTCCGGAGTTGATAAGTAGGTGTCAGCGGCGCAACTGACGCGGACCTGCACACAGACACAAATAACTTTGTTCCCAACGAAGTTCAGAGAGGTTGTCAATCTCTCCGGTCTTGTTGTTCACAAAGGATCAAACACAAGGGATAATAATAGCAACTGAAAGTAAAAGCAAAAAAGTAAATGAACGTGGAAACAGTGATGAAGATATGGACCGGGATACGTGATGCTCACTAGTGATGTCTCTCAACCAAAAGACAATAAAACTGCTATGCGAGGTGAACAAATTACAGAAGGGCAATTGACAGGATTATGAACGCACCGCAATGCTAACTATGCTACAAAAGAAAGGAAGAGGCTCAAAAGCATGGGCAGACGCAAAAATAAGTAGACCGAAATCCAACTGCATCTACTACTAATCATCCACCTTGAGATATCTATCCAGAACATCTCGCTGGTATTAAGTTGTGAGCCCCACCCAAAGTGTAAACCCAAAGCAACAGACAACTGCATTAAAAAGCACTTTGCGTAAAGTAAACAATCCTTGCAACCGCGGTTACAAGCACTGTTGTTTTCCCCCTTGTGGCAACAGCACATCCCCTAGACTCATGTTTCTGTCACTCAAGCGTGTCATCGGGGGGCATGAACCCACAATCGAGCATAACGTTCCCTCTTGGGGTTACTACCTACTACTTGGCCAAAGCAATAAACTGCAACGGAGAACATGCAAGAATTACTTAAGAACAAAAATATAAGAGATAAGAACCAAATATATTACTCAATCACAATCTGAACATAATCTCATAATCCATCAGATCCCATCAAACTCAGCATAGCAACGGCAGAAAGATTACAAAAGTGCCTTGATCATGTAGGGCAGATCACGAGGTCTAAACCATGAAGAACAAAGAGGGGAGGAGAACATCACATAGCTACTGATCACGGACCCATGGTACAAAGGAAACTACTCACGGCACATCCGGGAAGCATCCATGGTGGAGAGGAGACTCCCGGAGGTCGTCCCTCCCTCCGGGAGGGTGCCGGGAAGAGGTCTGCTGGTGCTCCCGATCTCGGAAGCGCGGCGGCGGCGGAACAGAGGCGAGATCACGAAAAAGGGTTCCTCCTTCTGAGGGTTTCTCGTCACGGAGAATATATAGGCGAAGGGGGGCAGCCAGGGGGCCACCAGGGGTCCAGGCACCCCCCTGGCGCGGCCAGCCCCTAGGGCGCGCCACCAGGGCGCCTGGGGCCCTGGTGGTGGCCCTCTAGCCCCACCTAGGTTCATTTGGAAGGTTCTTCTGTGCTGATTTTTTATCTGATTTTTCCCGAATTTTTGGAGCACTTTTCATATGGGGGAAAACTGAAATAGAAAAACAGCAGAAAACAGGAACTGGCACTGTGGTGCACTGAGTTAATAGGTTAGTCCAAATATGATCAAAAGTGTATGAAAGTGTATCTAGATCATAGCAATATCACACAAAACATGCATGGAGCAAGCAGAAATTATATATGCGTTTTGGACGTATCAACATCCCCAAGCTTAATTCCTGCTCGTCCTCGAGTAGGTAAATGATAACAACATAATTTCTGTTTTGACATGCTAGCAACCATATAAGAACTTTGAAAAGTAAAGCAATCAAGGTTAGAGATTCAATTCAAGTCATAACATGCAAGAGTCTATATTAGCATTGAAACAAGTAACAAAATAACATTAGGTGCAAGAGCTCTCGCTGTCCGTGACTCGAATGTCTCCAAATGGTGTTTGCGTGCAAGAAGGGGGATAGGGAATACGAGAAAAATATTTATTTGTTGAGAACTCAATCTACTAAGTTTTCACACTTGGTATTTTTCTGGAATCTTATCTTGACTCGTCCCCAGACCACTAGCCAGGTACAAGTCAATTTGATCCACTCCTTTTTCAATATTTTGAGCACTCATGCAATGGATGAGCGTAAGCACGAGAGTTGACACTTAGGATGGCAAAGAGAGAAGTACGGAGGAGGAGGAAGAAAAAAGGAAGGAGAAAGGCTCATATCAATGAGCACAATCATAGGCAAGAGATGCCAAATGATAGATATGATGTCAGGAGTAGGTACTGCCATGCAACGGATGCACATATGAGCTAAGAAGCTCTCCAATGGAACTAGTGGGGGTGCATCTAACTTGCTCGCTCATGAATACCTAGAGCTCGTTTGAGGAGGCTCATCCTTGGAATATGCAAGCCAAGTTCTATAGTGTGAAGGTCCCCACATAGCTATATGCATAATGATCATCTCTATGGAGTACAAGGATATAAAGGGAGTACTAGTGTGGATCTCTCAAAAGGATAGTAGTGTTGCCCCTTTCTCTCTTTTTATTTCTTTTTCTCTTTTTTTCTATTTTTTTGTACTTTTTGTGGCCTCAATGGCTTTTTCTATTGAACTCTCATTTGCCCTCTTTGGGATCTTTTATTGTGTCCACTTTAGGATCTTTTCCTCACTTAAGGGCAACACTCTGTTTTACAAGAAGATAAAGGAGATCTTTCACACTTTACAAGGTACTCGAAATCATAAAGAAGATGTAGCTATCATGATGTATGCAATGTATGTCGCTGCCAGTGTAGCAGGAACATGTATGACATGAAGATCAAGTCATGAAGAGGTGGATGTTGCATGGCAATATATCTCGGAAAGGCTATGGAAATGCCTTGATAGGTAGGTATGGTGGCTGTTTTGAGGAAAGATATAAGGAGGATTATGATGACAGAGCGTATCATGCCAAGGGTTTGGATGTACCGGCGAAGGTGGACACCAACTCTCGGAGTGAGAAGAAGGCAATGCACGGCACGGGAGAGGCTAGCAAAATATGGGAAGGTGGAAGTGTCAACTTTAAATACTTACATTAGTCCGAAGAACTCATGCACTTATTATCGGTAACTCTCAATCTAATAAGGAGGTTCACAAAGAGACAAGTACCCCGAGGAGGAGTGTATGGGGGTTTGGTTATCCTTGCGCATCCCCGACTCATGGTACGTGAGTGTACTCTAATATTCGATCCCTCCAAAGATTAGTGATCCATCTAGTAGTTAGAGTTCTCAACTAGTTTTTGTAGGTTTTGAAAATACACACGGATTGCCCAAAATACGACACCTATCACTAATAGGCTAAAGCTCTTGACACCAAAAGTTCAGACATTACTCACATCAATACCTCAAAACTATTGCAAGTTACTACTAGAATTAAATAGCAACCTCAATTACCTACTTCCAAGACAAAACACAACTCAGTGCAACAACCAACTCTCTTAACAAGATAAACATAAAAACTAAAGAGAGTTCCAGCAACAAACTAAACAAAAGCCAAGGCTCTTTCTAAAGACAAACTAAGACTAAAACTAAACATGGCAGTAGCTACGAAAAGATAAAGAACACACAACAGGAAAAAGATAAGCAGGAAAAATCCTATGATGTGTTCTAGATTGGAATGGAGCGTGTTTCGCTCCCACACAAAGTAAGATGGGGTCTAACTTCCTATGACCAGCAAGCAAAACTAAAGAAAACTAAAAATAAAACCTAAGAGCGAGACGCTCCAAGCATAGCACATAACACATGAAGTGATAAAAATATAGTGAGACGAAGGACGAACTGATGATTGTTGATGGAGAAGGGGATGCACGGGGGCATCCCCAAGATTAGACGCTTGAGTCTCCTTGAATATTTATTGGGGATGCATGGGGCATCCCCAAGCTTGAGCGCTTGACACTCCTGGATCTTCTTTCATCATCTTCCATCGCACACTTGAAAACTCCCTTCATACATAACTCATCATAAGCTGATTACAGAGGTTAGTACCCTTAATAAAATAATTTTTCCCCACTGGATATAAATATATTCTTGAAGAGCTACTGTTTCTCAAGAGTGCCAAAAAGTTTTTGCAAAGAAAAAGCAAGCTTAAGGTTTGCAAAAGTGAAGAGAGGCAAAACGTGGCAGAATCTGTGAAAAACAGAACAGCAGGTAGTAGAGAATTTTTTCGGGGCACTTCTGCAACTCAAATCAAAAAACTCAGAACATACGAAAGTTTCACAATTGCATAGAGCATTCTGTCAAAAAATCAGATCAAAAAGATGATATGGTGATTTTATTTGAATTTTTCTGTCAAGGGACAGAATCTGTTTTCTGGACAGCATGTCACAATTTTTGCTTCCCTTATCATAAGAGGCTATAACTTGGCACAAAGCTGAAAAATAAAGATACAATGATGTTGATACAGTAGTAACAAACATCAAGACACAACAAAAGCAAAAAATAAACCTAATTCGTTGTGGGCTGCCTCCCAAAAGCGCTTCTTTAGAGCCATTAGCTAGGCTTAAAGATTATAAAAGATGCTCTCACAAGAGAATGGGAATTTTAGCAAAAGAGAGCATCAAGAAGCAAATTTGAAACACATTTAAGCCTAACCCACTTCCTATGCATAGGAATCTTGTAAGAAAGTAAATCAATGAAGCACAAAGTGACATGCATAGGAAGGTGGAACAAGAACAACTTCAAAAGTTTCAGTTTAGAGAGAGGCGTTTTTGTCGCATGGAAGTTTCTATAACCAAACTTTCCTCTCTCAAAGTGATTTTCAGTAATATCATGAACAACATCAAGAATATAACTATCATAGAAATCATATTGCTCATGACCTACAAGCACACGTGTATTTTTTCAACACGGTTTTTAGGATCATAAGATAAATGCAACCCATCACATTGAGCTTTGATAAGAGGAAAATTCTCCGGAGTTGGAGATTTTAAAAGGATAATAGGACACTCAAGTGTGGGTGCGATAGCAAAAAATTCATGCTTAACATGAGGAACTATAGCAAGTTCATCTCCGTAAGCATCATCCATAGTGGCATCACGGCCATAAGCATAGAAGGCATCAACTTCATCAAAAAGGGATATTTCAAAAGAATCCATAGGATCATAATACTCATATAAGGTGAGAGTCAAAGAGTTACTCTCATTAGAAGGTAGACATGGATGGCTCCATTCTTCCTCCTTTTGTTCGTCACTCTCCTCCTCTTCTTCATCCAAAGAGCTTTCAGGTTCAGTAATTTCTTCTTCTATAGAGTCCTGCAAAACATTAGTCTCTTCCTTTTGGGGAGAGATTCTCTCAAGATGATCAGTAATATAATAATTTGCATCATAATTTTCAAAACAATAGTTAAGTATAGCAAGACTCTCAGATTTGTAAGGGGCTTCATCAATATTTTCAAGAAAATAAGTAATTTCATAGGCACCCTTAAAAGCAACAAATTCTTCTATTTGTTCTGCATCATAAAAATCATAATTTCCCTTAGCATAAGAAGCTAAGGTTTCATCCTCATTGTACTCACATTGGAAAGCAAGGTGTTTGTGCCTCATAAAGCAACAAGATTCATCCCTGCAGAAAGATATATTATATATTGAGCACAAGTTTTTAGCATACTCATACGATTGATGTATGAGTCTCCATAAGTATCCCTTTTTGAGACAAGCGGTATTCCTTGTAATATTCTTGTTTTTCCTCGGTGAATCCTCCATGCCAATAAGATCTAGTTTCAAAGAAGTTAGACATTGATTGGCAAGTAAGGAACTAGACATACTATATATATATATATTTTTTATTTTTGATACAAGACACAAAGATAAAAACTGAAAGGCAAACTAACAAGACTAAAAAACAAAGGTAAAGGGTAGTGTGCAACTACCCTATCTTAGCACTCGAAGTCCCCGGCAACGGCGCCAGAAATCTTTGGTGATGCGCGAGGTGATGATAGTGATTTCTCGCCCTTCGTTGGTAAACCCCAAGTGGAAGGTGTGATGTAGCACCACAGCAAATTTCCCTCAGTAAAGATACCAAGGTTTGTCTCCAGTAGGACTCCGGAGATGATAAGTAGGTGTCAGCGGCGCAACTGACGCGGACCTGCACACAGACACAAATAACTTTGTTCCCAACGAAGTTCAAAGAGGTTGTCAATCTCTCCGGTCTTGTTGTTCACAAAGGATCAAACACAAGGGATAATAATAGCAACTGAAAGTAAAAGCAGAAAAGTAAATGAGCGTGCAAACAGTGATGAAGATATGGACCGGGATACGTGATGTTCACTAGTGATGTCTCTCTCCCAAAAGACAATAAAACTGCTATGCGAGGTGAACAAATTATAGAAGGGCAATTGACAGGATTATGAACGCACCGCAATGCTAACTATGCTACAAAAGAAAGGAAGAGGCTCAAAAGCATGGGCAGAACGCCAAAATAAGTAGACCAAAATCCAACTGCATCTACTACTAATCATCCACCTTGAGATATCTATCCAGAACATCTCACTGGTATTAAGTTGCGAGCCCCACCCAAAGTGTAAACCCAAAGCAACAGACAACTGCATTAAAAAGCACTTTGCGTAAAGTAAACAATCCTTGCAACCGCGGTTACAAGCACCGTTGTTTTCCCCCTTGTGGCAACAGCACATCCCCTAGACTCATGTTTCTGTCACTCAAGCGTGTCATCGAGGGGCATGAACCCACAATCGAGCATAACGTTCCCTCTTGGGGTTACTACCTACTACTTGGCCAAAGCAATAAACAGCAACGGGGAACATTCAAGAAGTACTTAAGAACAAAAATATAAGAGATAAGAACCAAATATATTACTCAATCACAATCTGAACAGAATCTCATAATCCATCAGATCCCATCAAACTCAGCATAGCAACAGCAGAAAGATTACAAAACTGCCTCGATCATGTAGGGCAGCTCACGAGGTCTAAACCATGAAGAACAAAGAGGGGAGGAGAACATCACATAGCTACTGATCACGGACCCATGGTCCAAAGGAAACTACTCACGGCACATCCGGGAAGCATCCATGGTGGAGAGGAGACTCCCGGAGGTCGGCCCTCCCTCCGGCAGGGTGCCGGGAAGAGGTCTGCTGGTGCTCCCGATCTCGGAAGCGCGGCGGCGGTGGAACATAGGCGAGATCGCGAAAAAGGGTTCCTCCTTCTGAGGGTTTCTCGACACGGAGAATATATAGGAGAAGGGGGGCAGCCAGGGGGCCACCAGGGGTCCAGGCGCCCCCCCTGGCGCGGCCAGCCCCTCGGGCGCGCCACCAGGGCGCCTGGGCCCCTAGTGGTGGCCCTCTGGCCCCACCTAGGTTCATCTGGAAGGTTCTTCTGCGCTGATTTTTTATCTGATTTTTCCCGAATTTTTGGAGAACTTTTTATATGGGGGAAAACTGAAATAGAAAAACAGCAGAAAACAGGAACTGGCACTGTGGTGCACTGAGTTAATAGGTTAGTCCAAATATGATCAAAAGTGTATGAAAGTGTATCTAGATCATAGCAATATCACACAAAACATGCATGGAGCAAGCAGAAATTATAGTTACGTTTTGGACGGATCATACGGCAACCCTTCTCGTCGCTAGCAAAAAATTATAGGGGAATCGGAGCCTCATGTAAACGAGAACCTAGATTTGTTTTGGAAGGGGATAAGTTGTAGAGAGAAAACAACGTTTCACTTCCTCACGGAAAAAGGGGTGGGAGGGTGGGGTAAGAAGAAAAAGAAAGAGTTCCTACTCTCCGATTTTTCCTTAATAACTAAAAAATAGTTTCTAGACTCAACTTCGGCCAGTAAGGGGTCCTACAGTCAGTCCTGCTCTGATACCAAGTTGTAAGGCCCCCGATGCGGTGCTAATTCGAGTTAGTCGCTTTCGCGTCCCGCTCAAGTTAGTAGCGCATAAAAGGCCACCGACTCACGACACTCGCACTCGTGTCGCTGCCGGATTCTCGACAACAGATACAAGAACAATGAACTTTATACTAAGACATAAATATATAGAGTCCAGGGCATACATCGCCACTAGTATTTATTACATCATTCCATAGGTCCATAGACCCAACAGTACAGCATGCAACAAGCGGAAGACAAACACGACCGAGTACGGTCAAAATCCAAATGGCCCTAGAGAGGGTTGCACATAAATAGTCCACCCACGGATCGTCGGTACCCAACTATAGGATCTACTGAACGAAGTCATCCTCATCGTCGTCCTCCGAAGGCACCTCCACGAAGTATCGCCCGGTGCTCGGGTCGAGGTAGTAGTCCACTGCAGCGGCCGATCAGGCAAAACAGTAAAATCACAAAAGGAAAACAGGGGTGAGATTATATCATTACAGGATAACTAACTCCCTACGGTGAGACAAGATAAAGGTAAAGGTTGCAGCCGCACTAGCATATATGGTGGCTATCGTTCTATTAGAGTAGAGGTAAGATCCAAGAATGCACGTGACATCGTGTCATAAGTCTGATATTCACCTACGTACGCCAAACATAACACAACCTAGATCTTCTCTCGGTCCCCCTGGACGAAGAAAAGCAACCAAGGCACTCACATGGTAGGCAAGTTTTAATTAGGATTCAAATTGATGTTATTCTATGAACAAGGAGTAGGTCTCAAGTCGTCCATACCCGCGGACACGGCTTTTCGAAAAGATTTAACCCTGCAGGGGTGTACCAACTGCCCATCATAGGCTTCGCATGTACGCCCGGTTTCCACTTGGCTAGGTAAGCGCCTGAAACTCCGGAACGTCAGAGTCCCTCTAACTAATAACACACAATTCCGGGTGGCCCCGGGGAGTCGACATCCAATCCAAAAGCCGGCCACGCTCTCGGATCGACCTCTTCTGTATCAACAGGGTTTGGGTTACCGGTTAAGCCTCACATGAGGACCGGGCCCTCGCCGGTCAGTCTTGGACCAATAAGGGAACCATGTCCCCACTGGTCCGGGTTGGTTTGTAAACAGCTGGGGTACCACCAGCACTCACACGTTGCAAATGTAAATCAGCTCGGGCCACCACTAGAATTGTATGAAGCTAGGTAGGTAAGACAAGGGAACCCCATAGAATCCCACACACGATTAGGCACGCCCGTCATGAAACACAATACCCGGAACTCGGGACCTAGGTGAATCAAATGGAACAAAACACCTGGCGGGAATAGCCCGGTATCCCATCCTTCGCCAAATATAAATTAACATAATAATAATAATAAATATCAACCAACTTCTTTAATAACATGATATCCCAACCATAGCATAGGGTAAGCAGCAAATTTTCCTACTCATACTAAGCAATGGCTGAGCAGCGGTAACTTAGCAATGCAAGGTTTTGCTGGGATGTGGGGATCATGGCTGTTTGGTTTTTGAACGTGGCATAAGTAAGGTGGATAGGTTCAAACAATCGTTCTAGACTACAGCTAGGCAGGTAGGCAGAAAGGTATCAAGTAACGGTATAAATCTTCCCCTTCCCCGGGTAATCAGTCGTCGAAGCAGACATAGCAGGGTCCTCGGGCTCGGTGTCGGAAAGCTCCACGTAAGTCTCCTCGGCAGTCTCAGGTGCTAACGTAAAGTACCAGCAAGTAAAAGGCACACAAGTAAGCAATGGGTGCAATGCACGGCAAAGATGGTATGATCAAGTTTAATAGACATGATGTGACCCTATCTAGTCAGATTTAAATGAAGGTGGTGACGACACGTCAACAAATTCATATGCAATTTATTTACGTTGAACGGCTTCGGTCTTAGCCTTAATTTTTGGTGTAATTAACATGGCAACATGACATGATCATCAAAGCGATTAATAGAAATAACTACAACGTGAAAGTAAAACATCGATTCCGGAGACGGAGAGATGTCGATGAACTTGATATTCGAAAAGGTGCAACAAAAGAAAGGAACCCAGCCACATTGCATATGACGATATGCTAGGGGCTGATTTGACGATCCAAAGATTTAAAGATGACATGAAAATAAACCTGGAATGGTCAGATGATCAGAATTCAACATGCACTGAAGTTGAAAGAATGCAAGGCAAAGAAAACAGGTTGATATGGCTAGGTGTTACACATGAGTTGCACAAAACATCACATGGACATCACCATTGTAATCCCTGCAATTTTCTACCCCAAAACCATATAAGGTATGGCTCCATCTGAATTTGCAAAGCACAGTTGCAAATTCAAATGAATTCAGGGGCCTGAGTACAAATTTGCACTACTTGCATTTCAGGAAAAATTCAAATAGCAAAACCACTGTCACCATGTTGATCCTTGGTAAAAACTACCCAAAAGTCATATATGGGTTGCCATATTTGAGTTTTGGGAAGTGGTTGCAAAAACAAAACAAAAGAGTGGCCTATTTGCATAATTGCCACCATCACAAATTTTTGAGGGGGCAAATTGTAAAATGGTCATCACCACTGTGTTCAGTGGTTCAAACTACCCCAAAGCATATATGGGGTGCCCAAAATTGAGTTGGGAGTTTAAAAACAGATTTGAATTTGAAAAAAAATTCAAATTTGAATTTAAACTGAAAAAGAAATAAAAAGAAAAGAAAAAGGGAAAAGAAAAAGGGCTCAGACCCAACTGGGTTGGCCTCGGCGAAGTGTCCCATCTCCTCCCCTCGTACCAGCGCACACACCAGGCCCGTGGCCTTCTTCTCCTCTCCTGGCCGGGGGCGATAGGCGCCTCTGAAGAAATCGACACGGAAGAAAAAGGGGGGCCTTTCTGAACCCCGACACGAGCTGCCCTTCCGGCGAAGCTACGCTCGTGCTCCGGCCATCCCCCGACGAACCCAGACTTGGGAATCCGAGAGGGCATCTTCCTCTACACCTAGATGCACTGAACGGCCTCCAACTTCCTCTCTGCTCACCGGAATCTTCAAAGATTCAGAGGGTCATCGGCCTGTTCTGAAGATTCAGAACTCGCGCTACTCCGGCGATCTCCCGGTGAGGCTAGCGGCGTGCACAGATCGATTCTGGCCGCGCCAAGAAGTGCTAAACCGAGCTGGGACATACCTCTACAGATCTACACTCCGGGTCGGGCCCTAGCTCAACTACGGCGAGACTACGACCAACTGAACTTCGCGGCGGCGCTGCGGCTACTGCACAAACTTCAGACGCGGGCGAGACAGTGACCAAACGCGCGAAAGGGCGCTCCTTTGAATCCACTGGCGTGACCTGGACGTGCACGGGGCATGGTCATGCACTCCTCGGCAACACTAGGGCTACGGTGATCACCGGACTGGCCGGGGTCCATGGCACTGCGGCCGGCAACGCGCAGCTACGGCTACCGTTGGCTACACGAACACGACGGAGAAAAGGGAGCACTCGAGGCTCACCTAGAGGGGCTTGGAGGCGAGCTCGCGTGCACGGAAGAGGAAGACGACGCGGCTGCCGTCGACGAGGAAGAAGGTCCCGCGGCGGAGCTTCACGGCGCGCGGCCTGATTCAAGTACCCCGCGGCCAAACCCTACAAGTGGAAGACACAGGAGGGCTTAGAGGCCGCGCTTGCAGACGGTGGCTCGAAATTGAAGAAGGACGGCGGAAATCGACGGGGGAAATGGAACCCTAGGGGCTCCAGGGGGGCTCGGGGCTGCGAATATATGGAGGGGGCGGCCTCAAGCCACGTCGGCAGGCGTCGACGTCGACGCTCTCCCGCCGGTGTGAGAGAAGAGGGGGAGGGGACCTCTCCAAGGTGGAAAGGCGGTGCATCCTCGCCCTCGGATCTTGATCGCGCGGTTGGGATCCTTCCTGCGTACTGCTTCGGTGGCACAGGCCACGGTGGGTTGCGGGAAAGGGGAGGCCCAGATGGGTCGGGTCTGCTGATCTGCCTCCAGAGAGAAAAAGAATAAAAGGATGGGTTTTTCCATTAAAAATAGCAGAAATTACCAAGAGTTTTTGTGGACAATCCACAAAATAGAAAAACATATAAAAATATGTTTTGGAAACCTTGGAATATTCTCCATTTTCTAAAATTGGTTTGACCAATTTTGAGCAACTAAAAATGTGGGGGCATTTTTGAAAAATCAAACCACATGAACTGTGGCCCACATTTTAATAGTTTGCAAAAATGGGGTAAGGCTGTTAAAAAGCTTGGGAAGGGCAAGCTATTGGCTATGCCAAGTTTGGGGTCAAGGAGAGCATGCATGCAAGAAAGAATAATCTTGAAACACCCTTCTTGAACCATTTTGGATGCAAATTCAAACAAACCAAATGGGCTCCAATCCCAATGCAAATTTAAATCACCTCATGAAATGTCAAACTCTAGCATCATGCCAAGTTACAAAGTCATCAGACAAGGTACAATATCATGTTGATTTCTTATTATTGCAAATGGGATGTTACACTCTGAGTGATAAGATAGGGGAGTTGCCCACTACCTTTTACCGTTGCTTTTTAGTCTTGTTAGTTTGCTTTCCAGTTTTTGTTTTTTTATGTGTCTTATATGAAAAACCAAAAAAACTAGTTTCTACCTTTTGCCTTTGTCTTGCTTTGCCTAGTGATTCTATCCTCACCATGGGTGTTGAACCACCCAAATATGGTAGGATGGACATGTTTCACTTGGATCGTTTTCGATCAATTTGTGCTCGCGCTAAAAACCCAACCGACTTGGTTGAGGGAAAATCATTGGATGAGCATGCTCATTATACGCGGCACCGCCTATCTCACAAAGGGAAACACTTATGGGATCAAATACTTGTTTCTTATTGCCATGCTAAACTTTTGTGCCACATTTATGATTTTACTTGTTGTTCTAATATAGATCATAAACACCTCCCTTTCCAATCTGAGTTTAATGAAAATGAGATATTATATTCTTATGCTAAAGGTGTTTTTGATTACTTTGATGTTGAAAAGATTGAAGAGTTTGTTGCTTTTAAAGGTGCTTATGAGATTGCTTCTTTGATTGAAAAGTATCACGATACAATTCACAAGTCTGAAAACTTTGCAGTTCTTGCTTATTGCTTCGAGACTTACACTTCCAATACTTATATTGAGGATTTTAAAATAAAATGTTTGCTGCCCAAGAAGAGGCTAATGATTTCTTTGATGAGGAATCCCATGATTCCGAGGACTCACTTGATACATCCCTTTCTGAAGAATTTGATACTTACTTTGTTGATGGCCATGATGCCAATATGGATTATGCTTGCGAAGATGAACTTGCTATAGTTCCTTACATCAATCATGAAAAAATTTCTATTGCACCATGATACGTCTCAAACGTATCTATAATTTTTGCTTGTTCCATGCATGATTTGTGTGACTTTGCCATGTTTTGCTTGAACTTTCATATGTTTTTATAACATATTTTGGAACTAACCTATTAATGGTTGCAAGAGTGCACAAGTTTTGTTTTTGTACTTTATGTGTAGGAATTACTTGGATAAAGGAAAAATCACAAAAAGAAACCTTGTAGGAGTTTGACTCTAACTCTCCCGAAATCTGTCCCCACCAGACAGATTTTAAAGATCGCCTCGGAAATGCTAGAATACGGCCTCAAACGGAACAACTTAAAACTACAAAGTTGTAGGGAATATTTTTCCGGCGGATCTAGACATAAAATTCGGTCCAATCGGAGTTCAGATGCTCCCTGTAGCCCCGAAATACCGAATACGTAATGTGGATAACGGGAATCCGAGAGTCTATATAAAGAGAGGAAACCTAGGTCAAAGGGCACCACGAAATTTCCTCCCCCTTGGCAGACGTCTTGAGGGGGAGATCAATCTCCACAGCAGCACCATATCTAAGGAAGAAGAAGGGGCCAAGGGTCGTGGCCACCGCCGTGGTCGTGGGCGTCGTCGTCGCCGCCGTCTCCTTCATCTCCTCCGGGATGCACCTCTCCATCAACAATTCTCTCTCTCATCATGTCCATGTGTGAGTAGTTCATCCTCGGGGCTAAGGTTTCTATCAGTAGATATGTGGTCAATTCTCTCTCCCATGATGTGATCTTCGTTGTGATCATAGGCAATGTTAATCTAGGGTGATCCCATGATGTTTCCCCTTCTTCTATGTATCGAATTTGATGTACTCACTTGTCTTTATCTAGTATAATCCCCGAGACCAAGGTGACAGCGGTCTATTGGACATGGATTAAAAAGAATATTTTCATGAGTGATTTTCATGTGTGTTGATTGAAGATTGAGAGTCTCTTGGTGCTTGTCTTTGACTATCCTTTAGATATGTTGTGGTGATTGTGGTACTCTCTTTGGATGGCCACGGTGACATTGGGAAATCCATAGATGAGAACTACGAACTCTGAGGTGTGCTTTTGTAGCCCTACAGAATTCTCGTCCTCTCTTGACGACAAAGGAATGACCTCCGAGTACGTCTCCATTGCATGTTTTATGGGAAATATCATGTGATTAGACTATGTTAATATTGTTGGGAGTTGCCACTAGTGAAAGTATGAAGCCTAGGCCTTGTTTCCACCATTGTTATACCGTTTGTGCTCACTTTTGTCACATGTTTTGTTGCTGCACTTTTTATTACAGATTTATATTACCTTGTTTTGCCACACCTATCACCCATATTTTTACCATCTCTTCGCCGAACTAGTGAACCTATACAACTCCTAGTTGTATTAGGTGTGTTGGGGACACAAGAGACTTCTTGTATCTTAATTGCAGGTTTTCTTGAGAGAGACCATCTTCAACCTCTACTTCCCTGAGTTCGATAAACCTTAGGTCATCCACTTGAGGGAAATTGTTGTTGTCCTACAAACCTCTGCGCTTGGAGGCCCAACATAGTCTACAAGAATAGAAGTGTTCGTAGACATCAAGCTATTTCTGGCGCCGTTGCCGGGGAAGTAAGGCTTGACGGTATATCTTTAGATCTTGCAATTAAATCTTTTTGTTTCTTGTTTTTATTTTCACTAGTTAGGCTTATGGAAAACAACAAAAATATTATGAGAGAGCTTTATGAGCTCTACCTTGAGTTGGGACATGAAGTGTTTGAAGAGAAAATAAAAAAGCCTATGGAGTTTTACTATTTACACAACACTCATGATAGTAGCTATGTTATTAGTATGTCTTCTTTGAATACCTTTGATCCTAATGATATGCAAAGCTATAAGCTTGGGGATGCTATGTTTTATGAAGATGATCTTTTTAGCCCCCCAAGTTTTGATGAGGAAATTTATTTTGCTGATACTTTGCCTCCTATCTATGATGATTATTGTGATGACACTTATGCTATAAAGAATGAATGTTTGGAAGTGTATCATGATAAGAATGATTCATGTGATAGCTATTTTCTTGAGTTTGCTCCCACTATTACTAATGAGAAGGATTTTGCTTATGTGGAGAGTAACAAATTTTCTATGCTTGTGGATCATGATAAGATTTTTTTTTAAGTGATACTTATATTGTTGAGTTTATTCATGATCCCACTGAAAACTATTATGAGAGGGGAACATATGCTTATAGATATTTCAATAATATCAAGTTCCCTCTCTTTATGTTGAAGGTTTTGAAGTTGCACTTATTTTGGCTTCCTATGCTAATATCTTTATGCTTCAATGAGTTATTTCTCTACAAGATCCCTTTGCATAGGAAGCATGTTAGACTTAAATGTGTTTGATATTTGCTTCTTGATGCTCTCTTTTGTTCTTCAACTCCTATAAACCTCCTTATATCTTTCCTCAAAACAGCCACCATACCTACCTATCAAGGCATTTCCATAGCCTTTCTGAGATATATTGACATGCAACATCCACCTCTTCATGACTTGATCTTCATGTCATACATGTTCCTGCTACACTGGCAGTGACATACATTGCATACATCATGATAGCTACATCTTCTTTATGATTTGAGTACCTTGTAAAGTGTGAAAGATCTTCTATACCCTCTTGTAAATTAGAGTGTTGCCATTAAGTGAGGAAAAGATCCCAAAGTGGACAAAATAAAAGATCCCAAAGAGGAAAAATGAGAGTTAAATAGAAAGAGCCATTGAGGCCACCAAAAAATACAAAAAATAGAAAAAAGAGAAAAAGGAAATAAAAAGAGAGAAAAGGGCAACACTAATATCCTTTTGAAAGATCCTCACTAGTACTCCCTCTTATCCTTGTACTCCATAGAGATGAGCATTCATGCATATAGCTACGTGGGGACCTTCACATTATAGAACTTGGCTTGCATATTCCAAGGATGAGCCTCCTCAAAAGAGCTCTAGGTCTTCATGAGCGAGCAAGTTAGATGCACCCCCCACTAGTTCAATTCGAGAGTTTTTTAGATCATATGTGCATCTGTTGCATGGCAATCCCTACTCCTCACATCATATCTATCATTTAGCCTTCTCGCCTAGGATTGTCCTCATTGATGTGAGCCTTTCTCACCCTTTTTTTCTTCCTCCTCCACCATATTTATCTCTTTGCCATCCTAAGTGTCAACTTTCGTGCTTACGCTCATCCATTGCATGAGTGCTAAAAATATCAAAAAGAAGTGGATCAAATTGACTTTTACCTGACTAGTGGTCTGGGGACGAGTCAAGATAAGATTCCAAAGAAGACCAAGTGTGAAACTTTAGTAGATTGAGTTCTCAAAAAAATACTTTTTTCTCGTATTCCCTATCCCCTTCTTGCACGCATACACCATTTGGAGACATTCGAGTCACGGACAACGAGAGCTCTTGCACCTAATGTTCTTTTGTTACCTATTTCAATGTTAATATATACTCTTGCATGTTATGACTTGAATTGAATCACATACCTTGATTGCTTTACTTTTCAAAGTTCTTATATGGTTGCTAGAATGTCACCACAGAAATTATGCTTGTTATCATTTACCTACTCGAGGATGAGCAGGAATTAAGCTTGGGGATGTTGATACGTCCCAAACGTATCGATAATTTCTGCTTGCTCCATGCATGTTTTGTGTGATATTGCTATGATCTAGATACATTTTCATACACTTTTGATCATATTTGGACTAACATATTAACTCAGTGCACCCCAATTCCAGTTTCGGTTTTCTGCTATTTTTCTATTTCATTTTTCCCCCATATTAAAAGTGCTCCAAAAATTCGGGAAAAATCTGATAAAAAGTCAGCGTGAAGGAACCTTCCAGAGTCCCGAAGGGGGACCAGGTGGGACCCACCAGGGGCCCAGGGGGGGCGCCTAGACTCCTGGTGGCCCCCCTGGCTGCCCCCTTTGCCTATGTATCTCCCGCGACGTGAAACTTCCGAAGACAGAACCCTTTTTTGCTCTCGCCTCTGTTCCGTTGTCGCCGCGCTTCCAAGATCGGGAGCACAAGCAGACCTCTTCCCGGCACCCTGCCGGAGGGAGGATGGACCTTCGGGAGCATCCCCTCCACCATGGACGCTTCCCGGATGTGCCGTGAGTAGTTTCCTTTGGACCATGGGTCCGTGATCAGTAGTTATGTGATGTTATCCTCTCCTCTTTGTTCTTCATGATTTAGACCTCGTGAGCTGCCCTACATGATCGAGGCACATATGTAATATTTCTGCTGTTGTTATGCTGAGTTTGATGGGATCTGATGGATTATGAGACTATGTTCAGATTGTGATAGAGTAATACATTTGGTTCTTATCTTTTATATTTTTGTTCCTGAGTAATTCTTGCATGTTCTCCGTTGCTGTTTATTGCTTTGGCCAAGTAGTAGTTAGTAACTCCAAGAGGGAACGTTATGCTCGATTGTGGGTTCATGCCCCCTAATAAGACGCTTGAGTGACAGAAACATGAGTCTAGGGGATGTGTTGTTTCCACAAGGGGGAAACGACGGTGCTTGTAACCGCGGTTGCAAGGATTGTTTACTTTACGCAAAGTGCTTTTTAATGCAGTTGTCTGTTGCTTTGGCTTTACACTTTGGGTGGGGCTCGCAACTTAATACTAGCGAGATGTTCTGGATAGATATCTCAAGGTGGATGATTAGTAGTAGATGCAGTTGGATTTCGGTCTACTTATTTTGGCGTACTGCTCATGCTTTTGAGCCTCTTCCTTTTTTGTAGCATAGTTAGCATTGCGGTGCGTTTATAATCCTGTCAATTGCCCATCTGTAATTTGTTTACCTCGCATAGCAGTTTTATCGTCTTTTGGGAGAGAGACATCACTAGTGAACATCACGGGACCCCGTTCCATATTCTCATCATTGTTTACACGCTTATTTAATTTCTAGCTTTTACTTTCAGTTGCTATCATCATTATCATTATCCCTTCTGTTTTGATCCTTTGTAAACAACAAGACCGGAGAGATTGACAACCTCTCTGAACTTTGTTGGGAGCAAAGTTATTTGTGTCTGTGTGCAGGTCCAGGTCAAGGAAGCAACTTTTGTCTAAAACGGTGCCATTGTTTTCTTACCACCTACTTATCATTGCTGGAGTCCTACGGGAAACAAACCTTATCCTCTACATAGGGGAAATTTTCTGTTATCCTACAGCTCACCTTCCACATGGGGTAACCAACGAAGGGCGAGAAACCATTATCATTATATCGCACATCAGCGCAGAGGTCTCCTTCTCCATTGTGGAGCAGAGTGAGCGGGAGTGGGAGAGACGAAGGTTTCAGAGAAGAGAGAGTGAGAGAGACGAGGGTTTCTTGATTGCAAATGGGGAATGGGCGGGGGGTGGGGTAGTTGAGTTAAATATTTCCATTCCTCTACCGGGGCATACGAGAAGGCAGCCGCCGCCGCCCACGCGCGCGACACGTGAGGAGATGACGCAACGAGACGCACGCGTGCGGCACGTGCGGTGGAGACGAGGAGGCGAGGCGACGCTGCGCGGTAAAGGCGTGTACGTGTACGCGTGTGATACACGCATGTATTCTACGATCGGGAGGGATGGGTCGACGCGGGCCTAGGCAGGAGAGATGGGTCTCCGCGGGCTTCGTTTTTTTTTAACGTGAAAAGATCATCGTGCCCTCGCTGGCAAAGGGGTACGGACAGATCTAGGACGTCCATCTCGCACGGGGAAACAAAGTTTCGGTTGTGGGGGTCTATGGAAGCAAACCTCTTATAATAAATATTAATAACTTTCTAAATACACATCAAACATTTTTTTAATTCATGTGATTTTTTGACAAGAATAATATAAAAAATTATGAAACACTTTTTAATTGTAGTTAATTTCATCAACATTTTTAGAATTACTTTGACATTAGCTAGAATGCACAAATGCTATTGAAGATTGACGAAGGTTTTTAAAATACATGAACTACTTTTTAAAAATATAGAAATGCTAAAATACATACATTTTTTCTAAACTACATGCGTTATTTTCTATAGACATTCATGATCTTTGTTTTGCATAACATAATTTCTAAATTTTAAATTTGATACCTAGAACTTTTTACGCGCACGTTACCTTCTCTTTTATAGAACAAATTTTGCAATTTTGTAGCGTATATTGGCGACGCAGCGTTAAATGATTCTTCTTTAGCCTGCCTTATATTGTACGTACTTCCTATTCTTACTGGAACCCTTACACGCTAGCTACTTTAATCTCAATAGCGTTTTAAAATAAGAGTCCCCAACGGCCGGATTGCAATGGTACGGCCCAACATTATCATGTGTTTCCTTTTCGGCTTTTCTGCATTTCTGCCTCTTTCTTTCTTTGTTTTCTCTATTTACATTGTTTTGTTTGTTTTCTTATGTTTTTTTAGCTATTCTAGATTTTTATTATTTCTTTTTTTCCAGCGTTTATCTTTTGTTCATACAAAATGCCTATTTCTGCTATTTATTCAAGCATTTATTATATATGGTTACATGTGAATGTTTTTTTTGTTACAAACAGTATTTTTCAATGTATCTAAATTTTCATAACGATGAACAAATCTATAATGCTATAATAGATCATCCTCACTGTCTTATTTATCCCAACATGCAAGCATGCCACATTATCAAAGGTCCACCACAATATGCATGAAAACAAGTTCTTCATTATTAATTGATCTCGTGCACACATCCATTTAATGATACATGCAACCTCCCTCAACATGCATGGATTTTTTTCTCATTATATTACATCACTTTTAACATGCATACATATCACATCATCAAAGATTCTCCACAATATGCATGAGAACAAGTTCTTTATTATTAGTTGATCTCATCCATACATCAATATAATGACACATGCCACCTGACTCAACATGCATGAATTTTTTTTCCAATATATTACATTACTTATATTTAATTAAAAAAATTAACTACAAAATAATAAAATACAATACATAAAATATATTTTTGTACTTTAGTTTATATACTATTAATTCCTATATTAATGTTTCATGCAATCAATCATTCAAAATATATTGCAACTGATTCCCGCAGCAACGCGCGGGGTATCATCTAGTATTTTAAACATTGGAGAACTCTTATTTAAAAATATTAATTATTTTTCAAATGTTCGTCTAACATTGTAATTTTTTAATGTTATTTACATTGTTTAATGTCATTTAGGAAACATGATTTAATGCTAAAATAGTACACCCTTTGTTCCTTGATATAAGGTGCCTAAGCTTTTTTTATGAATGTTAACGTTTATGTATAATGCTAAAATTTGACCGATCAATTTTTGGTACTTTTTTTATTCTCTGGTTTTTAGTCATTGTTTACTTTTGCTATCTTTTAATTGTTAAATATTATAGTACTGTTATTTAAAAAATATTAAATATGTGTCTAACAAAAACTTTAGTGCACATGAATAAAAAAATCTATATGAAAATATTATTCGATGTGTATTGAAAACAATGTTCATCATATAATATAAAAAGTGTAGTATATATTATAAAAATTATTTATATTAACATTTTGGTTGGTGTGTGTTAAAAAAATCGTTGCATAATATAGAAAAGTTCAATTTATATTAAATTTTTCAATAACTAATTTATAAAAAGTCAGGATATATTATAAAAGTTAACATATATAATATGAAAACTAAATATGCATTTTGAAAAAATTCGTACAGTTCTTAAATAAAGTCTAAATTATATTTTTTAATATGTTCACCATATATATTACATTTTATAAAAGGCTAAAAATATATAAAAATAATATGAAAATAAAATAATGAAAGAATAGAAAAGAAAAGAAGAAAATAAAATAAAAACAAACTAAAAATAATATAAAAAAATAAAGGAAAAAAGAATATGTCGAAATAGAAAAATCATCAGACCAATGTCGACCGGCCCAACTGCCACGTAAGGAGGTCATCGTTAGCGAAAACTTCGTCTATTAACGTTCACGGATGATAAATAGGATTTGCAAAAATAAATAATTAAAGAGTACTCTCATTGCAACGAACATTATCACCACGGCTTACAAGTGATGCACTATATGTGTGCCATTTGTCGCAGTCTACAGTTCTTCATTTTTTTTTCAACACATTTTATTTTTTAAATCATGCGTATGAATCATGAATCGTTTTCACTTTTGGATTACTCGCGTCGAGATTTTTGAATCGAGATCTCATGTTAATAGGTTTCTAATGTTTTTTTCTTTTAGATCGTGCCTCTCGCAGAAGCAAACATGTGCCTTCACGAGAGATACGATTGTGCCACTTAAAAAACAAAGAAAAAAATATATTTTTTTCTTTTCGAGAGGCAAGGTCGTACCTCTTACGGAAGCAAACTCGTGCCTACGCGAAAGGCAAGATCATGTCTCTCAAAAATTGATTTTTTTTCTCTTTTTTTAAAACACAAGATCATGCCTCTTGATAAAATGTGTTTTTCGCCTTTTTCAAATTTATTTTTCTCCTAAATATAAGAAAAACTGCGCAAAAATCAAAAAATCAAAATAAAACCAAAAAAGACCACCTAAACCCTGAAAACGTGTAAAAACAAAAAACAACTCATGAAAACACCTAGCTCAAGACACGTGATACGCTATCAGCACATAAAAATATTAATTATTAAAATTTCATAAAAAATACTCCTTAATTAGTTACGCTCTTTGCTCATGGTTGTTTAACGAAACCGTGCAGCAAGCCTCTTGGCCAACAGGCCTAGTATGCTTTTCCTTAACTGAAGTGTGTTTGTCGCTGGTTACAATCGCCGAAATAATCAGTTTGTGGATTGCTCTTATAAATGTTACTAATAAATATTTTCATATGAAAAGTGGCTAACTTGTGCTTCCCAATTTAAAATGTTCGTTGGTTGTAGCAATAGGTTTTATTTCAAATACGCAGGTACGGATTGCTTGTTGTACGTGTTCTTTATTTAAGATTCGGTTTTGAAATAATTTATTTGTGAACGTGTGTCCAAATTTTTAAAAGATTGTAGCTGCATTCTGACATCGAAATATTATATCTAAAATCCCATGTTAATTTTTTGGCACAATTTATACTCTGAAGTTAACATGTGCTCTACACCTTGGCTCTCGAATGCATATGCACCTGATATACAAAAAACTAGATATTAAAAAATTATTTTTAACATGTATTTATAATATACTTCAATTTATTTTTTATTTGTGAAAAAATCCACAATGGAAAAACTTCCCATCGTATTCAAGACAAAAAAAATCTTTGACGAAAAGTGTGAATAGTCACATGTATAGAACATGAAAGTTTAATTTATTTACAAAGTCAATGGAAGTATTTTGTTCGTAATTTTTTATACGAGTAGAACATGAAAGTTTAATTTATTTACAAAAAGAACAACTTTTTTGACCCTTTCTGAAATTTCTATTAAGAAAATCTGGTGCATTTATGCACTAGGGAGCTAAACTTCTGCTCTCGTGCTCTTAAATATTATAAACATTGCTGACAAATGAAATAGATTTGCTTCCATGAGGATGAAATAAAACTATGCTCCGGTAAGTTGATGCACATTTGTGCTTTACACGAAAACACACATGGACTCTCGCATATGATGAATGATAAAAGTTTAAGAAAAAATAAAAAAATAAAACTTGGAAATAAAAAAAACACAAATCCCCAAAACTGAGGAAATCGAAAAAACGGAAAAGATCTGATAAAAATCTTCAGGCCAAGCATGCTTTTCACGCGCGACACATAATTTATTTTTTGTTGAGGCAGACATGTGCTTTGTTAATTAACCATAACAATATTTACAGGAACTAGGATCGGATCATAAGGAATTTGCAACCACAAATGACTACCAACAACTAAAGAGCGTTGTGCTTAGCGAGATTACGAGTCTTGAAGTTGTGGTTTCTACTTTCATATATGAAATGATTTTTTTAAGAAGACTTGTTGCTTCTAATCTTCTGAATAATTCCCCCATAGGAGCCCGAAATGCATTGCTCAATGTCTTTGACCACTTCCATCCAATCTGACGCGACATGGGGGTGCCTGGTCTTGAGATCTTCGGCTAAAGTGACCCCTTCCCATCAAGACAACACTTCAAGAGAAGAAGGATTCGTGATATTACGAACAACTAGCACCAAAGCTCCAATGTAAACATCATGCTCAACACGGCAGAATGTTGCAGCCGCCCATGTGCTTCCATCACGCGAAAAGGCTTCGTATACATTAATCTTCATTGGGCACGAGGTAGTAGGAATCCACCTCTGAGTAGACCTCGGCACGATTGTTGGAGTTGGTCATCCTCCCGAGTCCTTTTGAGTTGCATTAAGCTCCGAAATATACGACTCAACAAAATGATGTATATTTTATGGACTCTAGAAATTCCTTCGCGCATTGCCTTTCTTTGTGTCGATCATATCGCACATAAGGTTACAATCATCCTTGTTAGATCCGATTCGTACAATGTATCACGCATAAAGAACATCCAGTTCTTGGCATTTGGCTCCCTGCATGCAATCATATGATCAACAATACCTTCACCAGCTAGAGCCCATGTGCACTTCGACATAGTGCACGTTATCAGTGGATCACCACAAGTCCCCACATCCATATATAACCCAAGAAATGATTGTGGCTATCTTTTGATGATGAAGGAGATCCATAGAAGGAATAGACTACTAAGACATGCACTAGACAAATACTTTTAGTTTTGAGGGCACTGGTAGATTCCAAAGTTGAGTCCAACACTTAGCAGTTTTCCTAGAATCTGAAGATCCTGAGTTTCGATCGAGCTAGTTTTCCAGCTGCTAAGTTATCAATTGACGCACCATAGTTGGGGGGGAGGGGGTTCTATACGAGAGGTAGAAGTGGCCGCATCAACGGTTCCTTAGCAATCCAGTTTCATTCGCACCGGATTAACCCCTTTTGGAGTACTTATCTGCCGTATAAAATAGCTCACCATACCTCGGATGTACGAGTACCAAGTTATGCTTCCAAGATAGTCGACGTGGGGTAGTATACTGCCTTCAATTTCGAGCACTAAGACATGATGGATCTTGCAGTAACCTCCAAGATTGTCCAGCAAAAATGTCCCGAAAGCCAAGACCACTCATGAATTTGGGAGTTGGCAAGACCTTCCATGAAACAGAGTGTGGTGATGGAGATGACTTCAATTTGGTGGTGCTTCTCGAGTGCCCAATTTTGAGCTATGGGATGAAAATCTTAGGTCTTAGCCTAGTTGGTTATACCATCCAAGATGGAATAATCCAAGGGTTGTTGATGAGCCAAGACCCTTCCTTATTGACCAAGGATCTCTAGGGAACAAATGAGGATGAAGAAAAGAACTTTCAGTCATTTTCTGGGTGTCATACGAATGCTGGTACGACGTCTTGGTGTACTAGACTTCTTCGGTGCGTCGACCGTCATTTATTCATATGAACTCACAATTTGGCGTTTTTGGTATCGTTGGATTCTTATGTATGTGCCCGTCGCATTGTTACTATGGGATATTAATTTTGAGCACTTTGTAATATGCCACTTTGACACTTTCCCCAAATGGCTAAGTCTATTATCGGAAGTCCTCCATATTGCACACGTCTCTGGTCGTTTCATCATGCTAGGTACATGGTTTCTCCGTAATGCCCGTAGACATTAAAAAAGGAAACTAAATTAAAGTAACTGAAAACATAAATAATACACTACTCACAATGAAAAAGATGGAAATCATGCATAGGAGACATGTATTTGGCTCAATGGGACATGATATAGAGATATAATATGCCACATATTAATTCTAAAGATGCGTAAAATATGGATCCATCAATCCCCAAGCTTGAACCTTGCTCATCCTCGAGTAAGAAGGTTGACTACCTAATCTCATTTTTGCTAACTCTAAAGCTTACATTGAGAACCAAAGTCCAAAAGTGTATCCATATCCTTCATGCAAGGTTTTAAAAGTTAGGTAGCATGAGATAATACCTGCAATCCTCTTAGTTCCATTGCCATGAAGGTTTATAAATAGGAAATATTTTTGTGAAGCCAAAAGTCATTGCCAAAGGTTTAGAATGAAGGTCAAAATTATGTTAGGGGCAAAGCAGTGTCCTTCATAGACAAAAGAAGTCATGCATTAGTGATCGCTTCAAATACACCAACCCAAGGCATACCAGGTACAATTGCAAGATTGTTTTTCAGCCTTACTCAACCGCTAAACTACCTATGCAGAGCTGAGCTCAAGCCTCATCTTTGCACTTATTGGGAAGATAGAAAAACTGTTGGGATTTTCGAAAGTCAAAAACTGATAAAGTCTTGCATCAACGCAACTGTCCATTAGGTAATGAAGAAGGACTTATAATGGATGTCAACGAAAGTACTAATGATCAATATGCAACTAGGATGCACACAGAGCTATAAATATATGAAAGCTCTTCTTTGGACTAATAGGGGTTGCATCCAACTTGCTTGGTCATACCTTGAGCATTTGAGGAAGCTCGTCATCAAAATATAAAAGCCATGTTCTATAATGTGAACTCCCCACTAGTATGTAAACATGAAGCTAGAAAATTTCATACTATCTAATACATCAAGTGGTGCTACTTGAAGTCTATGTATAAGAGTAACAAGATTAATGGTGTTGCTCCTTCTCTCTCTCTCACCTTTTTATTTTTTGTAGCACATTTTTGGCGCATCTTTCTTTCCTTTTTTTGTGACACCTCTGTGGTGTATCTTATATTTGATTTATTTTTTATAGGAGCAACCCTTACAATGATGAATAATACCCTTTCTACTGGCACATTCCCACTGAATGTAACCATAACTCAATCTCAAAATATGAGAAATACTCAAAATAAATGCTTCTAGAAATAATATGTGCAATGATCAACTATAGCAAATACATCACAAAAATGGACAAGCCATGAAAATATCCAGCTAACCGAACTATGATCATGCAAGGAAAATGACAATAAAGAACATACCTCTAGTCATGTAATGTAATGTGATGGTAGTGTAAGACGATATACTTAGAATGTCCATGAAAATGTCATGGTAGGTATGTATGATGGATGTTTTAAGGAGATGTAGGGGCTTATATGTAGGTGAGCAAGAAAAAGTCCTCTCATGTGTTTGTATGTACTAACGAAGTTTTCACCATGTCTCAATATAAGAGTGGGAAATGCTCAATACTGGATAGGCTTGCAATATAAGATGAAATAGAAGTGCAAGATGTGTTAAACTCGTATTAATCATAAAAAACACTACACAAGAGCATTGACGTGACATATTGTATAGGACTCAAAATCTAAGTACCCCGAGGGGATAGTTTGGCGGGAGTGGTTACCCATTGCGCCATCCTGGATCAACCAAAGCAATTGGGCCTATCAGCAAAAAGACTTTACAATCATTCAAAAGTTAATCAAGCCACTACTAGATTCCCCAACTTATGTTGTTCAAGTGAAAGAAAGACAATTTTTTGTAAAGATTCCTTTGTTGTTTTTGATAAAAGAAGCATGTCAATGTCTTTAAGAGCATAACAAGATCTCAGCATGCTAGATGAAAGTAAAGCAAAGTAAGCATGTCAAAATAGCGGGACTCACTATTACACAAAAACCTTATGACAAAGATTGCACTAGACACTTCACATGTGATTCGGGTTCATGTAACCTTACCCTTGCTGACTATATAAGGTGAGGAAGGATCCTCCGATCGATATGTCCTATCAAAGGAATGTTCACATGAAGCACCAAACCTTTAACATCTTGCAATCTCCAACGGCAAGGTGCATACGACGCATAAGCAATACAATCAACAAACACATGACGTAGAGAATTACCTCTCCTGAGGTTATGAATATGTATGAACTATGTATCCTATGTACACCCATCTAGATCTGCTATGTGTGCGCTACCACATATTCACGATTGCCGAATTAAAACACCGATAGTGCTCACTAGTTGTATTTCATCATTTCAACATATGGGGTAAAATCATCTTATACTAAATGTTTGTTCACGGTATGACTAGATCCCAGTCACAAATTCACAATCTACCTTGGCTAATATGAGTATTTTTTGTGCTCACACGATGATGTGGGATATAAAATTGTAGTTGTTTGCGGCGCCGCGGATGGGCAAATGGTATTGCACATCGAATAGAACAAAGATGAAAAGGGTGAATCCATAAATCATGCATCAAGAAATAGAAAAAATCTAATAAAACTTAGGAAAGAAACATTCACACTTAACTCTGCGTAAATCAGTCGGTTATAGGGTTGATTGAGATATAACTCATTTTCAATAGATCAAGAATTACTTTATATGGTTATGGTTTGTGTCTTGGGTTGGGAACACTTTCTTTTATAAAGGATTGGGAACACTTAAGTGTCTTTTTTGCGGAAATCCCAAACGACTATTTAAAGTCAAATGTCTATCTCTACCACTTAAGAAGAACCTAAGGTTTCATTTTTAACTTAGTTTTTTTCCCACATCATTCCTTCGTCCTACCTTAGGTCGGATAATAAAGTAATATTATAGTATTTTAACTTAACTTGAGTTTTGCTTTAAAGGTCGGATTTGACTGCAATCGAGCAGAGCCCGTAAATTAAACTGCAAAAAATAATATCCTTCCGGATATTCCGTAGGCGATTTTCTTCTTCTTTTTTCCCTGTCTCACGATGGATTCTCACGTGGGGTGGCCGACCGGAGTGGGCTGCTGAGGCCTGCGCGGGCGGCCCCACCTGGTCAGGTGGACAGGGCCGACTCGGGCGGCCGAGGCAGGCGGTGGCGTTCGGTCGGGGCGGGCGGTCGGGACGGGCAGTCGCGGACGATAGGGACGAGTAGTTGGCGTGAAATATCCCTCCTGCCAACTGCTTTTTAGGGATACAAGGCACCCTCGGAGCAGAAGCGAAAATCATATGTTCGCAGATTGAGCGATGCTTTTTTCCGCGCTACTTAAGTTTTTTGAAGGTTCAGAGGGTTTAAAGAGATTTGATCGGAATGTTTTTTCGCACCGAAACTGTAAAATAGCGTTTATTATAAGGTTCGGTGTTTTTTAAAGAATTTTCTAAAGATGCTCTTATAGCAAAGGAACAACCCTTCTTCGTTGATACATGTTCTAACATGACCAACCAAAATCCAAAATTGCGCTACAGCTCAGGACCACTAAGCCGCTGCTCACAAAGCCGTGTAGACATGACATAATCACGTAATGCAAATGCATGGAATGTACCCGGGCATCTACCTATTTCCCATCCGCGTCGCCAGCTGCCGCCCTGTTCCCTGTGTCTCTTGTGGGCAAGATCACATCGTCCCCACCCCAAGTAGCCATCACCGATGTCTTTTACCTCATACCTTTCTGCATTGCACGTCCACAGCCTCGCAAATCACAGGAAAATCTGTGAGAATGGACGTACTTTCTCCGTCGGCGAGCTGTACCAGTAAGGGCAGGCATCCCAATCAAGTTACCAAATCTTCATTATACGTTCGTTGGATAAAAAAAAATCATCCAACGCGAAACACCAAATCTATCCGGACAGTTTGAACTGTTCGAAATCTCCTTATTTGCCCTCTAATCAAAGAGAGCTCTAGAAGAGTTCGGACAGTCCACAGTCCACACACACCGCCAACTCAGTTTCAGATCCCATCAGAAGTCTACTTTTTGTCTTCCCTTCTCTCTTCCTGCTTCATTTTTTTTTTCTGAAACCATCTCTTCTTGCTTCATTGGACAAGGGGTGGACAAACAAAGAATTGTATGGATATATCGTTGGCCCGATGTGCTGACTAATCGGAACACGTACATAGATATTTGATAGCGTCCATTTAGTAATTAGCGTTAGAGATACCCTAACGATCAGTCAAGCCATAGGTACAATGTTTACGATGTTGAGTAGTTCAGGCCTTCTGGGTCAAACATTCGGAAAGCGAAGTTTGAACTTCCTTCAGAAAGTGATCTGAAATAGTTCATAGCATCGTTCTTTGTTAATTTTTCCTTTCTTTTTCCTGATCAGGTGGCAACGTCAACAAACAAGGTACTAATAATGCATGCGTACTGCATCATCAGTGACGAAACAATCGTGCAGGTGCGAAGAGCGATAGAGGACGAGTCGAGGTCATACACTTTGATTATTCAGGCTGGCATAATGACCAAATGTTTGGAAAAGGATGTTTCAGCTTTGTAAAATTTGAGGTCCTCGCTGGTGCACATGTGAACAGTAGTGATGGAACATACTACGATGCCATTTGTTATGCCCAAAAGTTTATAGAACTGTGGAACTCTTGGCTCGCCGACAATGGCTCAAAGGAGGATTGTGTGGGACAGGTTGTGTGCCTCTTGCCTCTTGGGTTGTGTTGATGCATCAACATTTGTTGGACCCACCCGTCATGCACTCAAAGTAATGTGATTTAAGTCACCGAAACTCAGTCCATAAAAAGGAATAGTAGTAGTGTTGCTCCTTCTCTTTTTATTCATTTTTTCAATACATCTTTTGGTGCTTCCTTTTCTTTATATCCTCACATCACTCTATAATGATGAACAATGCACTTTTTTATTTTACTCATATGTCAATTCAATATTTCCGTAGATGAGTTTTTGTGACAATATTTTTAATTTCATCATAGAAGTGCTCTTCCATGACATAAAATGTCGCATCACGAACGTGTTTCGTCAAACCTAACCGATACATGGCATCCACCGTAACGGATCGCCGTTAAGCTATTGGGTGCAGATTTCAGATTTGATACCCGCTAACAGCCTGGCCACTCACAGCCTGACACATGCCGACTAACTAATGGATAGAGCAACCACACATCGGTTCTACACTACGACATGTGTTGGTATCTATATCTCATATAAAGCAAAACCCCACTAAGATGAAATTTTTGGTGTCTATCTCAACATGCAAGCTATCCCCCTCGTTCACTATTGTAGTCAATCATTTGTACATGCCATTCATTATTATAGAGATTTTCGCTGCAACGCGCGGGGTATTCTTCTAGTTTTATTGAACGATGAGGGCCTATAAAATGTGAACACGTGGCACGACCCAATAGGGTCCTTTTTACCAAAAGGCCAGCCCAATCAAAGGCCTAGACAAAGCCCACGGGCCTTAGCGTCGATCACAACCAGCGAAAGCCTTTTAACGGCTTGTTTGTGCATAGCCATTTGCAGCCCAGGACCATAGGCCCCACTATTATTTTTATAGCCCATCACCGGTTTGTGGACATTTTGAATTATTTCGGTATGTTACTCATTTCGGTTCATATGTAGCCCACCATTGTTTTTCGGTTCATGTGAACCACACCAGAAATCCAGCCCGATAACGGGTCATGCCACATTTGGGCTCATTTCGTTGATAAAAACTTAATATAATGACTATCAAGTTTTAGTGTTTTAAACTTTGTACATTTTTTACACTTGTCAAAATGTAATCAAAAGTGGTCTTGTTTGAAAGCTCTCATCATGCAAACGAAACATAAATTAAACTTTTGATTCAAAAATTAAGGTAAATTCAAATTTATAAAAGCCAAAAGAAAAAACATGAATGATGGGATGGATGAAGCTGCGAAAAAACGCAATGCATGAACCCTGATGCAACAATTAAGGACTACTCGCATAAGCAGATCGCTACTGTTAAAACAAATGGATGGCAGCATGAATGTTTTCCCTCGCCCCTCCGCGCCCCACGATTTTCCCGGACTTCATTTTGATAAGAGCAAGGTTCATCTCTCACTTGATGAATGGAATAATTTCTAAAAAAATTGGACACTATTATGTCAGGCAACGCTTGAGTTTTAAACCGGTAGAACACACCAACCGAACGTGTGCACACTATGATTGTGCTGCTCCTGCATCAACACCATCAACTAGTGGCACAACGACACATCTTCTATCCTAATGCAGGTTTCGTTGTAAAGTAATCGACTTTTCAGCCACTTAGCCCGAAGCATATGTTTCTTCCTCACATAAAATAAACTACGTACTCAAGATATTTCAAGATGCGACAAAGTTCAGCACCCTTTGATTACGGTTTCAGGATGATACTGAAAACACACTAGATCATCAAACAGCAGAGCAACGGAATCGGACAAAACAAGCAACAGCTAGCAATAACTATTTCTATAAACGATTCAAGTGCAGCAAGAAAGCGATGGTAATTAGTTGATACACATGTGGTGCTGTAGTGGCTGCTTACAGCAGCAGAAAAAAGTAATGGCTGCTTGCATTCGGATCACATGGTTAAGCTTAGTGGTCCAAATCAAGTCATCATTTCGGCCTTACTGAGCAGTCGTGCGTGCACATGTAGTGCTGCAAGCCTGCAGCCACATTTATACGCCTGTATTCTGCACTGAACCTGACTTTAGTTCTGTCTGTAAAACCTCTTCTTAGTTCCCATTTGGGGAAAAGCTTCTGTTTAGGGTTCTGGTACTTAGGTATTTTGGAGCACAAGTACTTGTGTACTTTGGAAATAAAATAAAAAAGATCCTCAATTGTAAATCATGCTTAAACCTATGCATCTGTAAAAAATCATGTAAAAAAATATATCATCAAATTTGTCATGTTTAAAAACAAGTGTTGCACTTACAAAGTATAAAACAACAAGTCAACATTATGTCTTTTTTGTGCCGAGTATATTTAATAGGTATGCATAAATTTTAGCATGCTCTCATGTTATAATATGATGTACTCCCTCCGTTTCATATTAAGTATCGCTCAAATGGATGTATAGTTATTATGGAACAAAGGGAATATTTTATAAGATGCACAAATACCTGAACCTTAATCTCAACAACCCATCTCTGCATTACAAAATCTACTTCCCTCTCTTCACAAACTTCATTGCATCTTCTCTGCTATATACATTTTTTAACACAATGTAAAAGCAAATGCTCACATGCATACACATATATTTATCTGTATGAACATACGGACACGGGACACACCCTACCTCAACGAGCATATTCGAGATACTAAATCGGCATAACAACTTGAAATTTATAAAGTCATCATAAACGTCTTCATAATCAACAAAAACTTCTCCTCCCACTAAACGAACATCGTTGAAAAGACTAAAGTAAATTAAGTAAAATGTGACCTGAAGGGCTGGTTCCAACAAGGATCCAAACCATCTTAGCTCAGCACACCCTATATACATATTCGATATGGGCACTATTGCCTTCACATCTTACTTTAATTCTTGGCCTTAAAACCTTTTTGGGGGTCCATCTTGACTTAAACTAATGTCAGATATTCCTCGGAGATTTTCTTGGTGGAGTTGGTCTAATCAAGGTAGAAATTCCCTACACCATACTTTTGACTTCAAAACTGAGATAAGATAACCAATTCTCCATTACTAAGCTATGTTCTGCATGCATTCACTTCAAGCACCAATCTTTTGGGCACACCTCTGTCCCTCCATAATTATGCATAATAAAGCTTGCAAACCCTTTATGTTCACATAACCGCATGGTTTAAGAAAGGCCAAACCCTTTGGCCTTTCTGATGTGGGTGGCAACTAGGAGGAAAATAATTCAAACTTGTATATTGAGAGACAGAAAAGCTTATGATTGAGGCCATAGCAGCCACCTCCACTAGTGCTGTGAGCAGTTGAGTACTGTCTGCTGAAAATAGAATCTGGAAAGGTGAGCTGAACCTGATCTATCCATGACCATTTCCCCAATCTAATGAGTTACTTAGACAAGTAATTAGATTAGGGATCCTACTCAAGACTAGGTCGTTAGCTAGCCAAAAGACCATTGGCGATGTACTGATGCCTAAGCTGCTTTTCACGGGTATAGTTTGCAAAAGATTCGGAAAACAAGAAAATCATGCACGCATGTAGAAAACTTGGTCCATGCAATGAACCACGATGAGAAGCAAAATGGCACAAATGAACACATGTGCAAAGAACATTTCCAAATTTCAACAGTTGCTAGCAGCCGTAGGGCTACTAGCTTGGCTGCACCTGATTGGGCCGCCCCCTGTCGTTTTGTTTGAGTTGCAAAGTTTGATTGGCACTAAAAAAAAGAATGAAATATTGTACTCACAGTTTACAGCCTAGTAGTAATTCAGAATTTTCCAGGAGTAGTCTGTAAACCAAGTGACAGTTTCAGGCTTTGCTACTTCGATTTTTTTTAGCAAATATCTGAACTACTTTTATGGGACGTTTTATTCACAGAATGGGTGATGTGTGCTCAGTTTGTATTATCCCCTTGATTCTTCATTTTGAATCATTTTCAAAAAATATTAATTAATTGACACTGACAAATAATCAAATATTGTAGCAATCCTGAAACTGCTACGAATGTGTGTAAACCTAGTGACAGTTTCAGGCTTTGCAACTACACTCGTTTCAGTAGTTTTCTTACTGTTTTTCTGTAAACAGTAAACTGATTACCATTGGTCAAAATCTTATGTGGATGAACACACTTGTTTGTTTTTTCCTCGATGGATGTAAAGGCAACGCTTTGTTCAGAATGAAAGTCTGGACAAATTCCCCAAGCGAGTTGGACCTGATCAATGCGTTGAAAATTTGTGTTCATAAAGCTAAACAATACTAGGCGATCAAATTGCTGCACGGATCCATTAGACAGCACGCATTCAATGGGATGCACGTCACGTTGATGCTTACGCACACACCATGAAGCATATCGGATATGTTTTCTGCATACAAATTTCTCGGTCTAGATGCAGCTCCTTCTTTATACTGCCACATTCAGAATGTTCTGGAGGCTTGTCCAGATTAATGCCTTTTGAAACCCTGAAACCCAACTGCTAATCCTATCACCTATACTCTACTCCTTTGACTTGACAACAACAACGCTAAGTGTTCACAAGTAACAATTTCATTTCGGAAAATCAGCACAGTTTGGTACTACTCCCTTCGTCCCAAATTATTTGGTGCAAATTTGTCTAAATGCATAGCCCATATCTACACAAATCTACATCATATATAAGCAAATCTAGGTGAAATAATTTGAAACCAAGAAAATATATACTAGCTCCGAATCAAAATATAAGATGTTTTTGGATACTACTATAGTATCAAATATTAAGTTACAGAGATAGTATTGATGTAAAAACAACTAAAAACGTAAAAACAAAAATATCTTATACGATTTGTTTAAGGACAGGCTGTGGTGATGGACATGAAACTGTCGGTGATAATGAGCAGTGCAATGTACTCATACCGGACAGCTGAAAAGATAGGGTCGAACCATACAGTATCTGAATTCCGGCATTAAACAACTGCGCTAGTATACACACACTGGTTGATTTTAATACTGTTTGCACAGCCTGAACATTATTGGCACAAGTTGGAATAGAAAACCGATACTACCACTAACGATTTAGTACTATATATATTTCACATTTGTGTGTGAATCCGCATGAGCACATGTTGTTCGTTTACTTTTTCCAGATCAAACAGAGGCGGCGATACAGAATCCATGACAAGACGGCCAGATCTGTCCGTGTCATTATTCAATTCTCCGCCAGCGAAAAGGGACCTTTCATCCCTGTTTTTTCCAGTCCCCAACACATGTTTTTCAGGCCTTTCGCCGCAAGCGTGCACCGGAAAAGAACAGATAGCGAGACAAAAACCCGTACTACGCTGGTTTAATCTTCACATTCTTCCAAAAGATCACATGATGCGATTTGGGAACCGAGCAGAGGTGATAGTAACAAGAAGTGATCAATTTTGATTTAACCAGATGAGAAAAACAGAGTCGATTTCAGATAATCTCCATGATACAGAAACATTTGCAACTTGTGCAAAACAAGCTCTCTCAGAAGTCAGAATGCATCGGTTCCGATCACTGATCTCTTATCTTTCTATACAAGAAGGCGAACAAGATGGATCAAGAAGGCTAGGCGTTCATGATTGGCATTCTTGCTGACTAATTTCCTCCACGGGGCACTCTTCTCTGTTAGCAATCCCTCAGATGCAGCAAGATGGCGCAGAGAGAGAGAAAAAGAACAATCAATCAGGAGCAAAGAAACTAGAGATCTCTCTCTTCTCTCCCTAAATCTGCGGTAAGTCTAGCGCCGCCGCGTCGTCGTCGCCGCCCTCCATGAACACCTTCAGCCAGTAGTCCATGTCGCCGTCGGTGGCGGTGGCGGCGGCCGGCGACTTGCCGAACGCGTCGTGGGGCTCCACCATGCAGACGTCGTTGATGTCGTCGAGCGGCATGGACAGCGTCTCGGACCAGAAGCTCTCGTCGATCTGGAACTCCTCCGACTGCTCGGACGAGGTGAAGCACTCCTCCTTGACGGACGCGGAGGAGCTCCCCGAGTTGTTGTTGTTGCCGTGCTCCGCGCCCGCCGAGGCCATGGACGTCGACTCGGTCACCGTGGACGAGACGGAGCGCTCGGGCGACGACACGGGAGGCGGCGCGGCGGCCGCGGTGATCGCGTCGAGCTTCTTCATCTTCTTGGGCTTGCCCCCGCCGCTCTTCCGCGGCGCCGCCGCCGGCTTGCGCTTCTTGGCCTGCTCGTGCTGCTCCTGCGCGCTGGGGTCGAGCCGCTTCTTGAGGTGGGTGTGCCAGACGTTCTTGATCTCGTTGTCCGTCCTCCCCGGCAATCTGGCGGCGATCGCGGACCATCTGCGCACAAACAACAATCACCGGATCGAATCCAATCAGCGCCCAGTTTTGACAAATGGCAATGAAAAAAAGATCACGACGTGATTTGATTCCACAACGGCGTTGTTTAATGCCAAGTGGGAGGGGGCTAGGCTAGAACAAGTGCTCGTGGCACTGAAATCAAGAGGGCGCATCTCCATGGCCGGAACGGCCAAACAAGATGGAATCTATCTTTTAAGATCTCGCGCATCATCATCATCATCATCAGTGATGCAATTAGCTTATAGCTAGAATAATAACAGAGTGGGCTGCACTTGCGATTTTTCTGCAACATATGGGCCGGGGTGGGGCCCATGACGATAACATATTGTATTGTACGGCCCCAGAAGAAAAAGGAAAAAAAAGGGAGGGGGGAATAAACCTCTCTGTTTTGCAATTGAAGCAAAGCAGCAATGATTGCTCCGATTTTAGCAGAGGGAAAAAACCGTGAGGATGCGGTAATTCGGAAGAGGGGAGGAAGAAGACGACAAGGAGTAAAAAGCTGTACCTGTTGCCGAGCAGCTGGTGCAGCTGGATGATGGACTGCTCCTCCTCGTCGGAGAAGTTGCCGCGCTTGATGTCCGGCCGCAGGTAGTTGATCCACCGGAGCCGGCAGCTCTTGCCGCACCTCAGCAGGCCTGCAAAATCAGGGATCTGTCTTTAGCATCGCCGCCGGAGAAGAAGAAGATCGAGGACGGAGATGCGCTTTTGTGTGAATCGAATCGAAGGGAGGGAGAGAGGGAGGCTCACCGGCTTGCTTGGGCAGGGCGCGCCAGTTGCCGTGGCCGAAGCCCTGGATGTGGGCGACGAGGATCTTGTCCTCCTCCGGCGTCCACGGGCCCCTCTTGAGCCCCATCTTCTCGCAGCACGGCGCCCTCCCCATTACCGCTCCTCCTAATCCCCCGGCGGCGGGACTCTGGCTCTTGGATTTGGAGGTCGGAGGGAGATGCAGATGCGGAGGGGTGTGTGCTGGATGCGGGAGTCGTCTGTGTTTGGGGGCACGGCTATGGTCCGGTCTGTGTCCTGCTGCGGAGCGAGTAATGGCGGAGTCGCGGGGGTGTCCTCCTATTTATGCCCGGTGCGGGGGCGCTCTGTAAACAAACGTGCCGGTCCGGGTAATTTCCCGGAAAGGTGGCTGGCCAGGCCAACACGAGCCCCAATTCTTTCTACCCCCCGTGCTTTATTTTTCTCCTTCCTTTCACTTTACAACTTTTTTGGAGTATTTATCTATTTCTTGCTATTAGTGTTATGGTAGGAAAGCTATAATGGCTGGACAATTATTATTTTTATCTGGAGAAGATGATGATGGCTCCGCAATTAATTGAGGCCGACTGGATTACTACGAGTGAGTATGTATTTTGAGTGGTGCAAATCGGGGAGAATGCGCTGGGAAGATTTTCTAGGAAGAGATTTACTTCAGGAACGGTGGTCAATACAGCAGTGCATCGGTAAATTTCGTCATCCAGATACGGTCATATTTACTGGATTTTGACCAATAAATGCATAGCATGTTAATCCCCTCAAGGCTGGCTTATCCTGTATCTCAAGAAAATTAAAAGGGTGGCTTATCGCCTTATCCTGTTTTGTTTTTACCTTGAAATCCCCAAGCGTGGATTATCCGATGGTGACATCACGAATCGCGAGGCTTGATCGTACAGTTACGAGGATGTATCTATCTCGCGCGTTGACTCTTGTTGGCCCTTCACGATGTGTGTGTGTGAGTCTAGTACTCTAGGTGGCTTGGCATCGATCCTGCGCAAGTGTAGGAGTAGTGGTGGTAGTACAAAACTCAAATGCAAGTTTTTTTTCACCCTTAAAAATGCACATGGTACTTTTCTTCACTACTACGTACAATGATGCGATAAACACGATGTGTGCCTAGGCCTGCGCATGTGCGCACGTTTTATGCGCGCATTTTACATTAACACATGTTGTATATGATAAACTTGATTTTTCACCACTATGCGTTTTTATTTGTAATTTTTGAGAGTATTGTAGATTTATTGTTATTATTATTGCTGATTTTTTTAAAACTTTGGTGAAATTTAGTGGAGTAAATAATAAATGTATCTAATACTCCCTCCAATCCATATTACTTGACTTAAAATGGATGTATCTAACACTAAAATACATCTAGATACATGTTGATGTATCTAGATGTATTTTAGTGTTAGATACATCCATTTCAAGACATATATTATGAATCGGAGTGAGTACGAGAGATGGGGATGAAAATGATGGGGGCTCATCTTTTTGCACCATCCTTATGCTTTCTCCTTAGCCTGACCAAGAAATTCCATGCGCAGTCACATTGGCCTCTTGAACAAAACGATTCATAGTTGCCTACTTGCCTTGACAAAGCTAGTCATCAAAGCTCGATAATCATCGGTGTAACAACACTTGATCCTCAGTATTCAAAAATATTTTGAACGGCCTATTCTATCTCTATAGTCACTATTGAGCATGACTGCATGTACATCCATCTCTTCGATGATGCGCAGACCTAAGAGTAGGGTTGTCATTTCTGTTTTTGGTATGTCAAAACCATGTTCCTTGAAGTTGTAGGACCCTGGCACAAAGACTCCATGGGAGTTACCTATGATAGCTTCCAACACTCCACTGCCCGAAACAACTCCAAAAGAAGCATCGACATTTAGCTTATAGCAACTTGAGATTGGCTTCAACCATCATTCAAATTGTGGATGTTGATGCATCTTTCAAGAAAATTTATTCACCAAATTCCTCTGATATTCATGGCCGATCTCGATCAATATCACTGTGAGATATACCAACAAGCAACCATGATTATCTCCATTGAAGTAAGCACTCCAAGCACAACGCTGCTAGGTTGGTTCAAACTGATGAGATCTTTCAGCATTGTTGAACCTAAATGGTCAATGGGGATCGCATACTCCACTCCAACTTCCTTTGCCCTATCACAAACAAACATCATATGTCACAGATCTTCCCGATCAATCTTATAAACTAGACATGCGATAGTATCTTGATATGCCTTTCTTATAAAGAGTTGTACCCGGGAATGATACAATGTAGTGCCCTCCAATTAAAGATTTGATCTGTAACTGCTATAAAAGTCTCCCAAATTTCCTTAGAAATATAACTGGGGTTCATCACCCGTGCCAAACATTCAAATATGCAGTGGCTAGTGGCATTGTATTTATTCCCCCCAATGAGTACGGTACACAGACTTAACAATAAAACAAACTTGATTTAGTAAAGTGTCAACAAAAATCTGACTCGCCATGTGACGGGGTGGGGGGGAGGATCCTCTTGACACCAATGGGCTAAAATATATCCTTAATAAGTCGTTCATCCCATCCTCACATGGCTGAATCAATCAAATCTTGAATAGTTGGAGTAAATTTTTTCCACAGGAAGTCATAATTTTCCTGTCATGGTTAGATGGAGTCCATTGATTAGGCCATGTGTGAATTATTGCCCAATTACCGCATTTCCAAATCGAGCCTCTCTTGAAAGATTTGAGACCCGCAGTAATACTTTGCCAAGTGAACAATGAACTTTTTTTCAACACAACATTCACTAAATCCCCACCCGGGGAGTATTTAGCTCGTAGCACTTGAGCACATAGAGAATCCCAACCATTGAGAGGTCTTGGGAAGTGTTTCGGAAGCATGGATAGGTTAAAACAGTGATGGTCAACAAAGTTCATTCGCCCTCCTTTTTCCGAACACAAATTTTTTACCACGCTTTCCAATGTGTTTTATTTTCTCTTGAGAACCGTGAAAGTCCAAGTATGTGATCAGAGGGGGAGGGGGTGAATGATCACTTCAAAATTTTCTACTGAAACTATTGAAGTGAAGCATAAGTAGTGCGGAATAGTGAAGTAAAACTGGAAGCGAAACTAAAAGCAGTGAATCAAAACACATTGAAGCATAACTGCGAAGCAAATGCAATACTGAAGGTAAATGCTTGAAGTAAAACGAACTGGGACTCGGCGATGTTTGTTCGACCAGTTCACGCTCTGCAAAGCGCTACGTCTGGTTGGAGGGACTGGTGATTGAACACCTGGAGCAAATCTCTCTCCGTCCATTGCTCCACTGCACCAAACTCCTTGAGCTTGGTCAGTTCTTCACTCGTGGTTGATTATTGAGGAAATTACCGAAACCTTTGACAAACTGGACTTCGAGGCGACAATAACTCTTCGCTCTCTGAAGAACAACACTCTAACCGTCTAGGAGAATTGCAGTTCTCCAAGATAAAAAGGCTAGTAAGCTTTCACCTAAGTCATCTCGAATCTACTCAAATCAATGGGACTTAGGCTTCAGTATTCTGGATTTTGGGTTTTGCTTCGGTGAAGTCTTTGGGGTGCTCTCTTCAATCTCTCTCAGGAATATTCTTGGAGCAGCCACCCGCAAATGGAGGAGGGGCGGCGTATTTATAGTTGGCGATCCCGAGGTGCGGAATGACCAAATTGACCCGAGGTGATAGCTTGACACGTGTCCACAACGGTCGGATTTGTCATCACTGCGCAACTTTACTTGCGGAACAAGTAAAGCTGACTCACGGACTTAGCTCTGCTTCAGAGGCCAAAGAACGAAGTCTTTGCTACCGAAGCTTAACTCAGTGCACATGAGATTTCTTCGCTCAGGCTTCTCACTTGGTTTGGATTTGATCTGAGCATTTTCTCAATGACTTCGGTGTCCACAAACTAAAGACCCCTCTTGATAGTACGGTTTGTCCTATGACTCAAAGAACAGAAAAAGAACTACACAAAAACATCTAAGTCTTGCGCCGTCTTCTTCATTTCCTTCAAAGAGTTGAGCTTCAGGACACCTTCATTTTTGGGGGTCATCCTCCGTGATTAAGCTTCGCTCAGGGGGTAAAGCTTCGATAACTTGAAGACCTTCCTTGAAGCTTTATCACCTAGCTTGTCCTTCAGGAACCTATACAACTGTTTACACTAGAAAACATTGTTAGTTCCTCTACTGTCTTGTCCAACAATATCCAAAACACACGGGGGCAAAACTTTGCTCTTACAATCTCCCCCTTTTTGGACTATTGTTGAAAAAACAGGCATCGATAAAAGATATTGAAGTTTTTGTGAAGTGATGGGACAAACTCTAAGATATGAAGTTTTTGGCTCCCCCTGAATGCAAGCATCGAAGATTTATATAATCGAAGTTAATGCTTGAGATAATTTTCTTCGGTGGAGAGCTAAACAAAATATCTTAGCGAATACAATTGCATTTGAAGATATATATCCATGAATGTATGCAATTGCTTCCAATGACCTGTGACTTAGAAAATAATAACCACCTGCAAGATAGAAGATACGAAGCAATACTTGCAAGCAAAGGGGTTATTAAAACTTAAGCGTATCACAGGAGTAGCAGGACCGAAGTTAAACTTAAGTTACAACCCAATCGAAGAGAATAGAATGTTTGTTGTAACTTAACCAAACGAAGCAAAAGCAAATAGCAAACCTTTCCACGATGCAAATCTAACTCATCGATGCCTTCATTCTCCCCCTTTTTGTCAATGATTGGACAAAAGGTTGAGAAAAGGTTCGAGAGATCTATGTCGCAGCATCAGCACCCTGGGAACCCGACGAAGCAGAGCTTGACGAAGACTCATCCGACGAAGACTGATCGTCTGAGGATTCTTCTTCGGAAGAAGACGTAGGAATAGCTTCGTGGCGCGACTGGGTGATGAGGTTGATGTCGAGGTCGCTGTCGTCGAGGCCGTCGTCGTCCTTTGAAGTAATGGAGTCATTTTCCGAGACGGTATCAGGCCGGATGGGTTCAGGTTCGTTGACGAAGAACACTTCATCAATCTTGTGCAGGGGAGGGATCTTCTGATTCGGGCGGTCAACTGTATCATCACGAGAAAAGTTTCGCTGGAGGTGCTCATACTCTTTGTAGATGCGATCTTTACGAAGGCCTTTGACAGAGTTGAATTTTCGGAGCCCCTTCCAGGAATGACGCTTGAGCACATGCAGAAACTGATTGTTGTTGAGAGCAATATTGCCAACTCTGTTTATCTCATCAGCAAGAAATTGCATCTGGCGCTGATTTGCTTCAATGTAGTTGTCAAGCATTTGCTGTGAACGAATATTAACTTCCAAATGATGGCAGTCTTTCTGAAACTTCTTGGATAAGTTTCGCTCATTGACTTCATGGCGCACACCAACATATGTAGCAAAAGGATCATTGGGCTTCCTCAGCAATGCCAAAGTGTCACGCACTGGTGGCAAGAAAAGCTTCGGATGATGGCGAGCAACAAAGTCCTTGTTTCTGCCATAGTCACATACAACTTGCAGCCAGGGAGCATAAGGTTTCAGTGTGAAAGGTAGCTCTGCTGCAAGAACCAAGTTCCTAATGAAGCAATCCTCAAAGTCAAAGATGAGACCATGAGTGAGCTTCATAATGGCATGCCTTGTCTCTTGATAAATGTTCGATTCTTCCGAAGCAGTACTCAAAGGGATCAATGAGTTGGACAAGATGTAGAACCAAGTCATGGAGATGAAGTTCAAATGCTTCGGGAGAATGTTTTCAGGAAAATAGCTTGCAGAGACTTCAGTGTCCAGCAGAGTCGCAAATTCTTCTTCAGTTAGATCAGGTTCTAAGTGAATCTTTTCTTGGACTCCAGAATGCCGTGGAATATTGACAATTTCCATGAATTCAGCAGAGGACATTCTGAAGACTTTGCCTTGAATCATCCATTCCAGCATCCATGAGCTGGGTTCATTTGCTTCACCAAAAACATAGAGAGTTGCATAGAATTGCTTGATAAGTTCAGAATTGAAGGGAGTGCTCAAAGCAAACAACCGAGTCAAATTCTGATTGTCAATGGTTTCGGCGACGTTCTGAAAGCAAGTGGCAGTGGAAAGACTTCGCATATCCAGAAATTTATGCCTGAACAGAACTCCTTGCTGACAAAAGACTTTGGTGTATAGGATTTGTTGCTCTGTAGTCCAAAAGCGAAGATCATCTGCGGTGCGATCTGAAGCATACGGACTGACACCAAAGAAACGGTGGCGCTTCTGATGCTGTTCCAAGTTGAAGTCCGGGCCATGTCTTGAAGAATAACCAGCACCCTTGAAAATAGGAAAAGTTTCACGAGGGTAATTGGAGTCAAGCTGGGTATCTTGGCAGGGGCGCGAATGCGCGCGAAACCTTTGCAGAGGAGCAATTGGATTGGCGCTAGAAGGGCCAGCAGTTTGAGCGACTATCAACGCTTGCTCTTGCGACAGATTCAGTATCTGAACTTGTTCTTCTTCGTCGTCATGTGCTTCGGTGCGATGCACAATGGTTTCGGATTCTTGAACGGATCTGGCAGGGGGAAAATCTCGGGTGACATGTGTTCGGGAGTGGGTTGGGGACGGTGCATTTTCTTCATGGGGAGGTGATGGAGGTGGTGCGGGAGCAGCTGGTGGAGTGGGAATCCTTTGTGGTGAGGGGATTGGGGCACGGATGGGTGTGGGTGCACGAGGTGGAATAGGTGTGGTAGTTCGTGCAGGTGTTGGAGTAGGGGTAGGAGCTTTTTGTGGTGGAGTTGGTTTGGGGGTGGTTCTGGTAGGAGGAGGTGTGGGAGTCTTGGTGGGTGGAGCAGAAGGTTTTGGTATGGGCTGGGATGGCTTTGGCTTCGATGTAGGAGTGGGAACTGCTTCAGGAGTTTCCTTCGGCTATTCATCACTGGTGTCCATGTCAGCAGCTGAAGCCAAAGTAACCTTCCTCTTCTTAGTGGTTTTCTTCTTGGGTGAAGGACCCGAAGCCTTTGAAGCAGTGGGCTTTGCAGCTGATGGTTGTGCAACAACAAGTTCAGCTTCGGGCGAAGCCTTTCGCTTCCTTGAATCCCTTTCCATAATGGATGCATTATGGGTCTTCACCATTTAATCAACAACGGCCTTGACTTTGCCTCTGAAGATTTTGATATTATTCTTGGTGGTGGTGTTGACATTTGTCACTTGCTGAAGCAATTTCAGAGCGTGTTGTTTGAATTCTTCATCTGGTTCAGATTCAGTGCGCTTCTCATAGTTGTGAATCTTTTTGATTTCAGCCCTATCTCGTGAATGCAAATCCTTCAGCTGACTGATCATGGTGGAGATCATTGATTCGATGGAGCTTGAGATGTAAACTTCTCCAAGATCAACAGCTTAAGGCTCTTCAGCAGCACATTTCTCCCAAAGGGCTTCAGTGATGCCCAACTGATCCCAGAGTTCGCCTTCACGCGGGTCAGGGAACTGATGATCACTGAGGCGATCATCTTCTGCTTGAGCTTCAGGCATAGATATGCCTTTCTGCTTCGATGGATTAGAGGAGGGAGTCATATCAACAACGGGCTTCTTCTGACTTGCCCTAGCAGCTTTCTCTGCTTTCTTTGTCCTGAGGCTTTCTAGAGTGGCCTTGCGTTTTGCTTCAAGCTCGTCCAGCTGTTTAGCTTCAGCGGAAGCTTTCTCTTCGTTCTTTTCGGCTTCGGCGAGCTTGCGCTTCGTCTCAGCCTTCTCTGCAGCCAATCTAGCAGAGTCCAACTCCTTTTGCTTTCTAGATGTGTCCTCATCTGCTTTCTTCTTCTCAGCAGAACTTCTGGCAAGAATGTTGTGCTCAAGTGCCTCTTTGAGGTCTTTCTGTCTCAGTTCTTCTTCAGTGAGCTTGTGCTTCGCTGAATGGTTTTGAGCCGCAGACTGCTTGGGCTTCGTTGGTGCTGAAGCCTTTGCAGTGGGTTGATTCTTGGCAGGGTCATGCTTCTGCTTCGATCGTCTCTCAGTGTTGAGGGCATCAGCCGGTGGCTTGGAGGCCAAGGGCTTCGCAACCACCAAGTTTGACAAATCAATGGTGGGGAGAGCAGAAGACTTGACCTTGGGTTCTTGAAACTTAATCCCCTTAGCAGCAGGTTTCTCTCCTGGATTCTTCTTCAGTGGGAGCTGAAGTCTTTGCTTCTTGGGGGGATCAGGATCATCAGATTCATCATCTGCTTCGGATTCTGATTCGTTATCAGCAGCATTTGATTCGTCCAACATTGAATCCTCCAGAGCTGCTTGCTCTAACTTAGCTTGCTCTTCATCTTCTGTGGTAGCATGAGGAGGAGAAGCAGATTTCTTCTTGAGCTTCTTCTTCTTCTTCGAGCTAGGCCCAACATCATGGGCTTCAGCTTCAGCCAACTTGGCTGCCTTCTTCTCTTCTTTCAGTCTCTTGTTTTCAGCAGCAATCCTCAAACGTTCTTCTTCATCAGGATAGTCAGCTGGAGTCTTGAGAGTGTTGGGGTGAGGAAGCTTCGGTGGAACTGGGTAATATAAATGGCGATTTTCTTCGGTGTACTGACTACACATGGCCGAAGTATATTGAAAGGGTGGACTGAAGGCAAATTGCATAGCCCACTTCCAGTCAGGGATGCTCTTGTACTTGTACCATCTAACAACCCAGTACCAGCGAATGTTTTGCAAGCGATTCTTGCGCTGATCCTTGGTTTCTCCAGGAGGCGTATCATATCCAAGATCTAAGCGAATGGATTCGGGGATGCCTCTGGCATTGTTGGTTTCCTTCGTTCTGCCACCTTTCTTCTTCGGAGCAGACCGTTCTACTTCGTTGATGTGGTCAAGATTTGGTGACTCATTTCCGAAGCCTAACTCTGCAGACATCCTGTGAGAAGCATAAAGGTAGCGGGGGAAAAGGCAAGTATGGAATGAGCACCAGCAAAAGTTTCGATCCAAAAACAAAAGTTTTGACAAGAGATTCAGTGAAGAATTTTGGGTGAAGATTCTTGTCTGTTCTGAGCTAGACTTAACTTCATGCAATGAAGAACTGTAACCCTAACACATAACAGAAATACTCAAGCCCTAACTTCTAACCTAAATCAAGATGGGAACCTTTTGGCTAGCAGAAACAGATTTCCCAACAGTGCAACGATCCAACGGATCAATTAAACCTAAGGAATTCATCCCAAAACAAACAGACTAAGAACTCGGATCCAATCTGGAAACAGAAGAACAGATGAGATAGAGATTGGATCGAGGCTCGACGTACCCTAACTTGGTGGCGTCGAGCAGCTACGACGGCGAGGAGCGAGGAGGACGTGCTCGTCGACGGCGTGAAGTCCACGGCGGCGCTCTTCCGGCAGTGAAGCGGTGAGAACAGCGACGGGGACGAAGAGCTCGGCGGCGCTTGGGAGAGAGAGGGTTCCGGAGAGATGCGAATGAGGAGGTGGGAAGGATTCGCTGGGGTGGGATGCCTTATATAGGCCGGTCTGACAAGAGCTGTCAGATCAGATCGAACGGCCTCCAGTGTCTGTCTCTCCGGATTCTACGGCGAGGATTTCGTGGCGAATCGCGAGAAAATCTCAACGACCCGGATTTGACGGGATCTCAACGACTGAAGAATAAGTCCTCGACTTGAGTAAAACTTCGATAAAAGTTGGAAGCATTTGATTCGTAACTCAATGATGTTCGAAGCAAAATACTTTCCGTTTCAATTGTGCTCACCCATTTTGGACAGACAGAATAAGAAAGAAGAAGAATAGAAGGGGTAGGGTCCGAAACTTATCACCTCGAAGAAAAACCGAACGAAGCAAAAGGTGATAAGCATAGAGGACTAAATCCAAGCGAAATAAAATAAAATAAGCGAAGCAAAATCAAACAACGAAACTAAAAGTTAAGCAACGAAGTAAATAGGTATATACAGGAGTAAAAGGTTCGATCTTACAGTACATTTCGTGAGTCCAATATATTGAGCTCACACCTTAACGCACATAACCTTTTCTCATCCAATGGTTTCGTAAATATGTCAGCCAGTTGATCTTCAGTTTTTACATGACTTATAACAATATCTTCACGCTGAACATAATCACGAAGAAAATGATGAAGAATGTCAATATGCTTCGTGCGAGAGTGCTGCACAGGATTGTGAGCAATTTTTATTGCACTCTCATTATCACATAGCAGTGGAATTTTCTTCACATGAATACCATAACCCTTCAGTTTTTGCTTCAGCCATAGAATCTGAGTACAACATGATCCAGCAGCAATGTATTCAGCTTCAGCAGTAGATATTGAAACACAGTTTTGCTTCTTTGAAGCCCAACACACAAGTGATCTTCCAAGGAAATGACAAGTCCCTGAAGTTGATTTCCTATCCACAGGATCACCAGCCCAGTCTGAATCAGAATAGCCAATGAGATCAAACTGAGCTCCCTTGGGATAGCACAAGCCCAAGGTAGGTGTGTGAGCAAGATACCGAAGAATTCGCTTTACAACAGTATGATGTGATTCTTTTGGATTGGCCTGAAAACAAGCACAAATACATACTGAAAGCATAATGTCAGGTCTAGATGCACAAAGATATAAGAGAGATACAATCATAGACCGATATTTCTTCTGGTCGAAGGCTTTGCCCTTCTCATCTGCATCTAAGAAGCCATTGGTTGGCATTGGAGTGTTGATAGTTTTGCAACCAGTAAGACCAAACATCTTCAGGCAATCCTTGAGATATTTTTCTTGAGAAATAAAGGTGTCATTCTTCTGTTGACGAATTTGAAGTCCAAGGAAAAACTTCAATTCACCCATCATAGACATCTCATATTTCTTCGACATCATTTTGGTCTTCGCTGATTTCAGTGTTAGTGCATCCAAAAATGATATCATCTACATATATTTGACATACAAACAAATCACCATTATAAGATCGAGTGAAAAGTGTTGGGTCAGTTGTTCCTGGTTTGAAGCCTTTCTTCAGAAGGAAATCCTTCAATGTGTCGTACCAAGCACGAGGTGCTTGCTTCAACCCATAGAGGGCCTTGTATAACATGTACACCATGTCGGGTTTCTTTGGGTCTTCAAAACCTAGAGGCTGCATAACATACACTTCTTCCTCGATTTCTCCGTTAATAAAAGCACTTTTCACATCCATTTGATAAAGTAGAATGCCGTTGAAAATTTCAAAAGAAAGCATAACACGAATGGATTCGAGACGAGCAACTGGAGCATAAGTTTCGCCGAAATCGATACCTTCGATTTGGGTGTATCCTTGTGCTACCAGTCGTGCTTTGTTTCTTACCAATACCGTCTTCATCTTGCTTGTTGCGAAATATCCACTCTGTACCAATGATGTTGTGCTTCGTGGGATCAGGTCTATCAACTAAGGACCAGACTTTGTTTCGCTCGAATTGGTTAAGTTCTTCGAGCATTGCAGTTAACCAATCTGGGTCCTTCATGGCTTCATCAAACTTTGAAGGTTCTAGCATGGAGACAAACGAAAAGTTTCCACAGAAGTTAGCCAAACGAGTACGAGAGCGAGTTGTGGGACGACCTCGTTGATGAATTTCTTCAAGGATCGAATCAACATCAACTCTTCTTCGAACTCGTGATAAGATTGAATCATTTGCTTCAGGCTCAGCTTCTGCTTCAGGATCAGCTTCAGCTTCAGGATCTGCTTCACCTTCAGCTTCAGCATTTCCTTCGGGATTAGCATTTCCTTTGTTCCCTTGTTCTTCTTCGTCCAGTTCATCATTAGCTTCAGTATGTTGATCTCCAGCGCCCCGGGCTATGTGTGGGAACATTGGACCATCATCATCCCTATTAGCTTGACGATCATTAGCTTCAACAGGGCGAATTTCTCCAATAGCCATGGACCTGATCACTTCATCAAGAGGTGGTTCATCTAGATCATGAGGCAAATGCTCTTTTTGAGAGCCATTAGTTTCATCAAACCTCACATTCACAGTTTCCATAACTTTCCCAAAGTGAGAGTTATAGACTCTGTAAGTGTGAGAGTTTGAGCCATAACCTAAAAGAAAACCTTCATGTGCCTTAGGGGCAAATTTGGAGCTATGATTCATATCTCTAATAAAGCATGGAGCACCAAATACCCTAAGGTACGAAACATTTGGTTTGTTACCAGTGATAAGCTCATGTGAAGTTTTCTTTAGAAACTTGTGAAGGTAAATCTTGTTGATGATATGACAAGTTGTGTTAATTGCTTCGGCCCAGAACCTAATGGGAGTCTTGTATTCAGCAAGCATAGTTCTGGCCATTTCAATAAGAGTTCTATTCTTCCTTTCAACAACACCATTCTGTTGAGGTGTGTAAGCAGCAGAGAACTCATGAGTAAAACCATGATCATCAAAAAAATCTTCAATATGAGTATTCTTGAATTCAGTTCCATTATCACTTCGGATATGCTTCAAAGATAACTCATATTCGGTTTGAGCTCTCTTAGCGAATGACTTGAAGATTTCAACAACTTTGCTCTTGTCATCCAAAAAGAAAACCCAAGTATAACGAGAGAAATCATCAACAATAACAAGACCATATTTGTTTCCTCCCAGGCTTGCATAATTTTGAGGACCGAAAGGATCCATATGAAGCAATTCAAGAGGACGAGTGGTAGTCATGATAGTCTTCGCTGAATCATGTTTGTTCGTAATCTTAACAGCTTCACAGGCACTACAGAGACGATCCTTATCGAATTTTACTTCGCTAAGGCCAATAACATGGTTCTTCTTCACTAGATTATGAAGATTTATCATCCCTGCATGACCAAGTCTTCGATGCCATAACCAACCAGATGAAGCTTTTGCCATTAAGCATGTGGATACAGCAGGGCCCGAAGAAAAATCAACAATGTATAAATCTCCTTTTCGGTAACCCTCGAAGACAAACGTATAGTCATCCTGTGAAAAGACAACACAACGCGAAGCAGAAAATAGAACAAGCATACCCATATCGCATAACTTCGAAATAGACATAAGATTATATCCAAGGGATTGGACTAGCATAACCTTGTCAATGTGCTTATCTTTCTATATGGCAACCTTACCCAAACCTAAAACTTTACCCTTGTTGTTATCACCGAAGGTAATGTACTTCTGAGAAGAGTGAGATAGTTTTTCTTCGGTGAATAACTCCTTGTCTCCGATCATATGATTTGTGCAACCACTATCCATGACCCATTCGGATCCACCGGAGACATAGCCCTGCAGAAGAATTAGTTCTTCTTAACCACCCACAAACGAGCAGGTGACTGAGAAGATGTTGAAGCACTGGTTGAAGCAATATTAAAGCGAACATGAGTGTATTGCTTCGGTGTACCATCAAGCACACCATAAATGTAAGTCCTCTGCGAATGGTTAGGATAAGAATGAGCATATGCAATCTTAGTATGATTATTATGAGGACGATAAGTATGACGACCAGTGCGATAGTATTGCTTCTGCAGAATATTTGATTCGGGCACCAGTGAATCATTTCTTGTTTCTAGAGAATAGAAATGATTCGGTGGTACCGAAGACTTTCCCTGCATGGTATGGTTAGCAGGCAGTTTTTCCACAAGTGCTTTCTGCACCCATATTTGCCTCTTATAGAACCCATTCTTAGGAGGAGTGCCAACATACTCAGCAGTAACCTTTCCCTGTTCATCTTTGATGAGCTTGTAGTCTGAATCAAGTGATTCATCCACAATAGCTTTGTTCATTTTGCAGTCGAAACCTGAAAGGTTAGCAATATCAATAGGATTCTCCTTCGCTAGGACCCAAACAGTCTTAGGATACTGCTCAGGTTCCCAATAGGTGCCATCAGGGTTTATTTTTCTCTCAAAACCAACACCTTCATTCCTGGGATTCCTGTGAAGGAGAGCCTTCCTCAGGATATCACACAGATACTGGGGACCTTGCACACTTTTGAACATGCCTGTTTCAAATAAGTTTTTCAACCTGAGGAGTTCCTCGGTAACAGCAAGATTTTCCTCATCAGAGGGATTAGTATCATCAATAACAATAGGAGCTTTGCCTTTGGAATCAGTTTTGCTTCGTTCCAGACAAGTTAAGCAAGGTGAATCAGTTTTATGATTTGCTTCAGAACCTTGTTGAGCCATGAGAGAGAGATTGACATTTTCCAACTCCTCATGAGCCTCTTTCAGTCTTTCGAGAGCCATTTTCCTTTGAAGAAATTCATAGGTAAGCTTCTCATAATCAACTGAAAGAAGATCATGCCTAGAGGATAATTCTTCAAACTTTTCCTTCAGAGATGCATGCTCATTAGTTAAAGTTTGACCTTTCTCTATCTCATCGATCAACAGTGTTTCTGATTTCTTAATGGTTTTGCTTAGAGAATCAAGTTCATCTTGTTGGATTGAAGCAATTTTAGCAAGTTTAGCATAGCTTATCTTCGAATCACTATCATATGAGGAACAATCAGAAGTATCATAGTTAGATTTTGATGAAGATACCTTCGCCTTCGCCATGAAGCAATATGCAGGAGATTCATCTTCACTACTGTTGTTGGTGAAGAATGAGCTCGAAGCTTTTGTCGAAGTATCTGCCGAAGCGAATTCCAAACCAGCAACACCATCTGATTCGGACCCAGACCCAGACCTTGAGCCTGATTCAGCTTCGGAACCAGAGGCTTCGTCTTCAGAGTTCATCTCCTTTCCCAGATAGGCCTTGGCACGGTGAGAGCTGCTTCGCCGAGACGAGTAAGTCTTTGATGAAGAACCCTCACGCTTCTTATGATACTTCTTCCTCTTGTCATCATCAGAATCTTTCTTCTTATCTCTTCTCAAACTGGAATCATGTCTCTTGGACTCATAGCTTCTGGAAGATCTGTGGGACTTGGTTGAGGAGTCTCTGAGCGAATGCTTTGCTTTGTTCTCAGCTTCCCACAGAGGGCAATCGGCAATGTAGTGACCTGGCTTCTTGCACTTGTAGCAGCAGTTGTCCTTCGATGGAGAGCTTCTTGAGGATGAGCGGTGAGATGAGTGAGTTGAGCTCCTTGAAGAATAACTCTTCTTCGGTGAAGAAAAACCTTTTCTCTGGAAGCGGTTGAAGCGTCTCATGATCAAAGCTAAATCTTTTCCAATGCTTGCAGGATCATCTGATTCGACACCTGAGGCAGAACTGGCTTCGGGCGAAGAATGACGCGAAGCTTTTGCTTTCAAAGCATGAGTTTTTCTTCGAGAGCCATTAATGTCACGTTTCTCATCTTCTTCCATTTCAAAGGTATTGAGTCTCTCAAGAATATCAGCGGCAACAAGACGTCTGAAATCAGTCCTTTCCTTGATCATCAGCACAATGTGATCAAACGAGTCATCCAATGAGCGAAGCAAAGTTCTTACAACTGAGTGAGGAGTAATGTCATCAGCACCGAGGGAAATCAACTCATTAGCAAGAGCTGTGAGTCTGCTGTATATGGAGCTGACTTTTTCACCCTCGTTTCTCTTGAAGCGATAGAATTTGCTTCGGAGTGTGTCAATTCTGGCATCCTTCTGGGTAGAAACACCTTCACCAATCTTTTCAAGATAGTCCCAGACACCTTTGGCAGATGGAATATTCTTCACTTCATGATACTTTTCTGGTGTCAAGTGATTGGTGATGAAAAACCCAAACTTCAGAATCAAGATCAATCAGTTTTGCTTCTTCAGGAGTGATGGCCTTCTCATCGGCAACAGTGACTCCATACAAGACAACTTGCCAGGAAGTCGAGTTGATAGCCATAATATTTCTCTTCATTTTGTCCTTCCAGTACGGGTAGTCCTTCCCATTGAAAACAGGAATAGGTTCGCCGGAGCGAATAGTTGCGAAAGACATACTTGAAGACACTCCAGGAGGTTAATCCAAAACACACAGAGTGTAGGGAGTGACTAGCTCTGATACCAATTGAAAGTCCAAGTATGTGATCAGAGGGGGAGGGGGTGAATGATCACTTCAAAATTTTCTACTGAAACTATTGAAGTGAAGCATAAGTAGTGCGGAATAGTGAAGTAAAACTGGAAGCGAAACTAAAAGCAGTGAATCAAAACACATTGAAGCATAACTGCGAAGCAAATGCAATACTGAAGGTAAATGCTTGAAGTAAAACGAACTAGGACTCGGCGATGTTTGTTCGACCAGTTCACGCTCTGCAAAGCGCTACGTCTGGTTGGAGGGACTGGTGATTGAACACCTGGAGCAAATCTCTCTCCGTCCGTTGCTCCACTGCACCAAACTCCTTGAGCTTGGTCAGTTCTTCACTCGTGGTTGATTATTGAGGAAATCACCGAAACCTTTGACAAACTGGACTTAGAGGCGACAATAACTCTTCGCTCTCTGAAGAACAACACTCTAACCGTCTAGGAGAATTGCAGTTCTCCAAGATAAAAAGGCTAGTAAGCTTTCACCTAAGTCATCTCGAATCTACTCAGATCAATGGGACTTAGGCTTCAGTATTCTGGATTTTGGGTTTTGCTTTGGTGAAGTCTTTGGGGTGCTCTCTTCAATCTCTCTCAAGAATATTCTTGGAGCAGCCACCCGCAAATGGAGGAGGGGCGGCGTATTTATAGTTGGCGATCCCGAGGTGCGGAATGACCAAACTGACCCGAGGTGACAGCTTGACACGTGTCCACAACTGTCGGATTTGTCATCACTGCGCAATTTTACTTGCGGAACAAGTAAAGCTGACTCACGGACTTAGCTCTGCTTCAGAGGCCAAAGAACTAAGTCTTTGCTACCGAAGCTTAACTCAGTGCACATGAGATTTCTTCGCTCAGGATTCTCACTTGGTTTGGATTTGATCTGAGCATTTTCTCAATGACTTCGGTGTCCACAAACTAAAGACCCCTCTTTATAGTACGGTTTGTCCTATGACTCAAAGAACAGAAAAAAGAACTACACAAAAACATCTAAGTCTTGCGCCGTCTTCTTCATTTCCTTCAAAGAGTTGAGCTTCAGGACACCTTCATTTTTGGGGGTCATCCTCCGTGATTAAGCTTCGCTCAGGGGGTAAAGCTTCGATAACTTGAAGACCTTCCCTGAAGCTTTATCACCTAGCTTGTCCTTCAGGAACCTATACAACTATTTACACTAGAAAACATTGTTAGTTCCTCTACTGTCTTGTCCAACAATATCCAAAACACACGGGGGAAAAACTTTGCTCTTACAAACCGCCCCATCAATATCTCATAATTGCAACACATATTGACTTAATAGATTTCTTGGACATATTAAATACCGATATGGTGATATATCATATGTCGGGATCGCTTGGGCCACTACCTACAAAAAAGTATCTAATCTTCCAATAGGTAACATGTTTTCTGTCTATCTAGCTATTGTCATGGATCCATAGTCCAAGGGTGGATTACTCACAAATCATCCGGGAGGAAAGCATGTCGGGGAAGAGGCCTTCAGTGATGATCCTCCCCTCCGGTAGGGTGCCGGAGCAGGGCTGTAGAAGCCCTAGATCGAACTTTCGAGGTTCCGGCGGAACGACGATGACTTCTGTAAAAATTCTTCCTCTCCGATTGATTTAGGTTAAAGGACATATATAGACGAAAGACGGACCTAGGGATGGCCCCACGCCCACAGGCGGCTGGAGGGCGCGACGAGGGAGTGTCCTCACCCCCTGGACGCCTCCTCTCCTGGTGGCCCTCCTTCGGGACTTTTGATGCTGGTTGTCTTCGACTCAGATAAATATTGACTTGTGTAGTTTTTTTGCGAATTTCTAGGATATTTTTCGTGTAGGTTTTCTGAGACAAAAAGATAACAGAAAACATGAATTGGTACTGGGCATATTGTCTCGAAGGGCCTTAGCCGCATTTTATTAGAAAGGAAGAAAGAGATGGTACAGTACATGAGTTACAGTTAACAGTCTAAGCGAACTAGACTGAGAAACCGATACGTTGATAGCCACCGCGACGCGCACAAGAGAAACAGCTAGAAAAACAGCTATCTTTAGAAGATCAACAATCAGTCCCGCAGATCTCCATGCGCGTATGTTTTCTTGGATGTTCTCAAAAACCTTGCCCGTTGAGCACATGTTACCGTAAAAAATCCTAGCGTTCCACTCCTTCCAAATCCGCCAATGCAGCAAGATCACCACAGTGTCAAAATTCCTCCTGAGATGCTTTGGCGCCCCCTTCCTTGCACAGAGCCACCAGTCCTCTGTAGAGCTGAAATCACTGCCCGGGATCGGAAAATCGGCTTGCGTCCAAGCTCTAAACTGGTTCCACACCTCACGGGTGAATCTGCAATGAAGGAACAGATGGTTGCAATCCTTTTGCTCTGATCTGCACAGCGCACACAAGGGATCACAAGGCCAGCCCCTACCTGCAGATTATCCGCCGTGGGACACTTCCGATGCACCACAAGCCACATGAAGAACTTGCACCTCGGCGTCGCCTTACTCTTCCAGATTGCCCGGTGGCAGGGAAACCTGACTTTGGCATGAAAAACATCCGGTAGGCCGAGCCGACTGAGAACTTCCCATATGTGGCTTCCTTCCAGAATATGGCGTCCCGTTCCTCCTCCCTGAGAGATATTGATTCGACAATGTCCCAGATCCACAAATATTGTGAGATTGCCTGAACCGATAAGTCGCCACGAATGTCTCTGATCCAAGACCGACCTGTCAAAGCCTGTGCCACCGTTTTGTTCTTCATGTTCACATAGGAGAAAAGGATGGGGCAGACTCGGCTAGCTAACTCCCACCCGGGAGCCAGTGATCTGTCCAGAACTTAGCGGTCTTGCCGTCTCCGAGTCTGACTGCGTATCCTCCAACAAAGAGCTTGGTTGCCATAGCATCAGGTTGGTCTGGAAATCATTTCCATGGTCGATCAGACGTACCCCAGCGCTGAAAGAGCCATTTTCTCCTCAAGGCATCACCAAAGAAGCTGAGGTTGAGAACACCAAGCCCCCCATACTGGACTGGCGCGCATAATCTAGACCACGGAAGCAGACAATGACCACCATTGATGCGCTCCTCACCCTTCCAAATGAAGCTCATGCACCTTTTGTCTATGATCTTAATGGCCCACTTGGGGAGCTATAGTACTGACATGAAGTGAACCGGCAGTGCCATAAGCACTAATTTAGTGAGAGTAAGCCGTCCAGCAGCCGCCAGCAGCTTGGGCTTCCATCCTTTCATTTTGAGAGAGAACTTGTCAATCAGGGGCTCGATGTGGCGGCGTTGCAGTCTAAATATGGACAGAGGAATCCCCAAATACTGGAAGGGAAACGGTTGGAGCTTGCAAGAGAAGAAGGCGGCCACCGTGCCCACCAACTCCTCGTCACAGCGGATGCCAGTGAATGAGCTCTTGCTTAGGTTAATCTTCAGGCCCGATCCTTCACCAAAAAGACTAAGCAAAGCGGAGATGACATGCAAATCCGTTTGAGATGGCCGGAAGAACAGTATTGCATCATCAGCAAACATAGAGAACCTCAGAACACCCGGTTTGAAACCAATTACAGTTAGAAGTTGTTGATTGGTCGCCCAGGAGGACATTGCCTGAAGAACATCCATCTCCATAATAAAGAGGGCCGGCGAGAGCGGATCGCCCTGGCGCACCCCGCGGGCAAGAGCAAAAGCCTCCGATTGTTCCCCATTAATGATCACACTGGAGGTAGCCGAGGCCAAAAGCCCACAACTCCACGAGCGCCATCTTCTACCAAAACCCCTATGGGTCAAAACCTCCAGCAAGAACTCCCATGACAATGTGTCGAACGCCTTAGAAATATCAATCTTCATCAGAACCGCAGAAGTCCTCCGGCCATGTAACCATCTCGCGGCATTCCTGACGAGCTTGAAGTTCTCACGTATGTTCCTGAAAGAGACAAAGGCACACTGGGCGTTGGAGATCTACTGGGAATATTGTCAACTAGATCGTCGATGACACGCGTTGCCGCGCCCATCTATTTGAACAATGAAATAACAGTTAAAATAAAATAAAAGATCACATGAAGCGTATTAAATATGCATAAACACAATCATTAGTCAATTGGTAATTCAGGGAAATCTCATATATAATCAGTCAAATCCTGGTTCACAAATAGAAAGTAACTTGGTAGAACAAGATACAAAGCAATGTAGAAATTAACTACAAAATAGAAACTACAGGAGTGCACGGTATGATAATTTACTGGGATCAAGGTCATCTCATATTAAAATGGCAATGTTCAGAGTCTTGTTAAGCTGAAAGAGATCACGTGAATATAGATTCTATTGTCTCATCATCAGAGTCTGAATTCTTGCAAAGCATCATGACACGGACAACTTCTTATTTTTGGTTCTGCATGATAGAAGGGAACACTCAATATATCAAAATGGAAAAAAATGTGCATATAGCCTCCAGGCAATCAATTCTTAGAGAGGGAGAACATTCGACCTAAAGTCCTGAATTAGCATCTTGGCATTGAAAGTCATTTACGAACAGGAAAATCCAACCTACATATTCAGGCATCAGGAAGCGATTCAAGCATATGGTGCTTATAAGAAAAAAATGATTTTTTATTCTAGCTTGGCCAACGCAAAATAATAATCCTCGAAGAGATAACTATGTTATTATGAAGACAGGAAATTAGGATTCAAAGTACGTATATGTTAATCAAATTAGGAATTCTCCTCATTGCAAGACTTTGGTTTTCAAAGCAAACTGTTGTCGTTGATGGACTTTATCTTGCAACATGAAGACAAAAGTTTTAAGTTAGCTGATACTAATGGCCGAATCAAGCTCACCTTTCACCAAGAGGCACACACTTTGTATGACATTCATCGGTATTAGAGATATCTCCATGAAAAATTGGACACAATTATATGAAAAGAAAAACCAGAAAAGCAATTTTACACCGATAGGTGCATACGATGGTTAGCATTAGTTGGAATCAAACTCAATAATTAAGATTATAAAAATGATAGAACAAAATACCTTCTTGGATACAGCCTGAAATACCTTCCCTATCTTTTTGTACAAGTTTATGTGCAATCTTTAGAGATATTCCAAACCATATTTAACTGAGGAAAACTCAAACAAAAGGAATGCAAGTTCATCTCTCCAGGACCAATGCTTCTTGAAAAAGAACATAATTAAACATTGTGATTTCTCTCATTATGTTTAGCGCCGAGGCACCTATCAGATGCAGTAATACACTAATACCAGATTATACACATCATTGAGAGTCAAGGTACACTGGAAGAGATCAAGAGATGGGAATATGCAGTATTGCTAGAAAGAAAAATCTGTAGAACGTATTTGCAGAAACTAAATTGATAGATGTGAAGAAACTGGAAAGAACCACTCACATAGTCACATCTAGCAATTGAGACGTGTTGGAAGAAGAGGCAGTAGTGGGGATGTTTGATGTGGCGCGAAGGTCGAGGAGGGGACGACGAACCTGGCGGTGCTGGCCTGCTAGGTAAGGAAGAGGCGAGGGAGGACCGGAGGAGCAGATGACATTTTTGCTTGTTGCCGCGCCAACCCTCTCAGAGTTCACTCATGACCCCGGGGGTTCTTGATTGAATCTTTGCCGCCGTTCTGCTTGTGCCCCCTAGTCGTCGATGTCTGCGGAACCATGCTGCTCGCTGCATCTCCATGGAATTTTTGTGCTCTCGCCAATGATGGAGGGCCGCCACTGCTGCGCCTCTTGGTCCTGTGGCCACACGACCTTGCTGATCGATGCATCTCCATGGGGGTGCTTTCGTCAACGGAGGAGGCGACGTGCACACCACTGGGGGCGGCGACACGCCTAATGGCGTCTGCATGCGGAAGGCCTACGACGAGAGTGGGTAGCCGATGCGCCGCCGTCGCCGTCCGCGTGGGAGAGGAAGAGTCGACGTCCTTCGTTTTCTTTGGAGCACAGAGAAGGGCACAATCTCTCTACATTGGCTGACATCGGTGAGCTACATGGGCTGTCTTTTGTGGAGACAGGCCCAGTTAACCACAAAGCTCGGATTTTTCTTCGAGAATAGCAGCCCTTTAGGACAGCCAGCCCAATTCGCAACTTAAAATAGATCTGACGGTTAAAAAGATTCCAATTCACGAAATTGGATGGTCAAAAACGATGGTGGCGTGAGAGGGCTAGGATTGAGCTCGGTTTTACTATCCTAAATAGTTTAGTTTCAAAAAATACTCTAAATGATGTAAAAATATAATAAAATTATGTAGCAATATCAAGAAACAAAATGCAACAAATAAAAATTATTGATACTCCATTTTAAACATATCATCAGGCTAAAAGGTATGCAGGTAACCAAATAACATGCATATGTTGATTTTTGCGTGCATCCGCTCATTATAGAAACGTGTATGCGATGCAAGCAAAAAAACGGAGATGACGATCAAACATGGATCAAAAGATGGACGCCTATCTTTGTTTGTTTACGTTGGACAGGATTACTCGTGTCCCGTAGTTTTTGCATACTGGCAGATTAAGGCACTGATGATTGATCCAAGTTAGAAATACGAATCTAGAAGGGCTGCCAATGAATCGAGCAGTGCTACGACGATGAATAGAAAATTACTAGCGGAGAGAGAAGCATTCGTTCGCAGCCAGCGCAGGACAGAGCAAGTCCAACGCATCTGGCCGCCAGAGGTCACTAATAAGCTAAAGCATGTCACGTAAGCAACTTGTCCTCAGGAAAACCAGTCAAGTTGGCGATTGGAAGGCGACGTGGCGAGGACAAATCAGGTTCGTTCTCCCGCCCGACAGCTTCGTCTCAGCCAGCCAGCCAGCCGGCGTACGCATCGAATCCGGGCACTTGAGTCGGCGATCGCCGCACGTCGCGGTGCCCGGATAGTCGGCGCGCGCCACCGAACGTTTCAGTGTCTAATTTCTACTCTACTGGGGGAGTAGGATCCTGCTTTTTAGCCTAACTTTGATTAAGGCCGCCTACTAATGTGGCCCGTGTAGATAGATAATAAACTAACTAAATGTGTATATTGTTGTAGGTTATATTTTATTTTCCTGCCGCTTTCTGGCTATGATTTTTTTTGGGTAAAAGGCCTTTAGTTGAACTGCCGGTTATTTCCGTGACGCGTCTAGCTAGCTGTTTTTTTTTTCTTGAGGGTAGTCTAGCTAGCTGTTTGATGGGGTACCGTAGTGCTTTCCGGCGAGTCCATCCAACCTGTGATGCCAGCAGAGCAAACTACTAGACAAGTAGACTGTGATGGCCACGCGGTGCTTGAACTGGCTTCAAATACGTGCACAGATAACCGAAAAAAAAAACGTGCACATATTTTCCTTTTTTGGAAGAGTATATACGGTCACGTTTGCACGAGCTAGCTGGAGCAACGCTGCAACAGTCTTCTAGCAAACAAATGCATACAATCGAAGACATCACTAAGAGCATCTTCAACCCGAATACTTAAACCTCTCCCACCCGCTTGAGTAGTATTGTTCGGATCAGTTTTACAATCCAATACGATACTGTATTCATTAATGAACTGATTCGCCTGTCTATTTTCTCGTAAATCTGGCACAAAACGAAAGAGGCTTTGCGGAAGTTTGGACACCAGACACATCCCATCCTGACAATCTCGCCCTACCCAAATGGCCTTCGCGCAAAAATTCATTCCCACGCGCGAAGCGGTCACCGCGTATTCATGAAGGTCGCTGTCATTGGATGCCGGCCGGACGCATGCACAACCGGTCACTACGGACAACATTGATGCCCATCAAGCATCAACGTGACCCTTCACTAGAGGGAGTACGACTTGTCGGGAGAGGGCCCCGGTCTCTACACTTGTTCAATGCTGAAGAGACGCGACGAACCGGCTAACTGTCTGTCGCCCTGACACATTAAACCAGCTTGGCGGTCGAAAAACCCATTCCGGCGCCCTGCATTCAAACCAGCTCCTCCGCTCCCTACCCGATGTTGGCTATTTAAACAAGCCCTCGCAGGACGGTGGAACACATCACACAACCGTTTTTTCCTTTCTTCTTCCTCCACCTTCGCCATGACTTCGAGCTCTAGACTGGTCGGTGATGAGCTGGTCGGGGTTGGGGAGGCGGATGGTGGTCTCCTTCTCCAGCACTGGTCGATGCTCCCTTTGTATGGAGCGTCATCGGTAAGGGAGGCTTGGTGGATGAGCGTCGTTGGTGCAGACGAACGGCGTATGCCGCTGGATATCAGCTGCGGAGGCTAAAAGCAAGGAGGGCCCATCCGACCGCCGACAAAGTTTTAGACTAGGTTAAACTCATGTATTTCATTCAGTTTGCATGAAATGCGTCCGGTTTATGTAATGTTATCTCTAAATTTGACTAAAATCCGTTCGTGTTTGTGCAAATTTGGCGTATTTTGGTAAAACTACTAGCGAACTGTCGTCGATATGCGACGTCAGATGCCATGGGGATGGCTAAAGTGAGGGGAAGACGCGAGGGAGAAGATGTCGATGGTGCCGGAATCGGGTTGGGCACAAACACGGTGGAGGACACCACGATGTACCCAGGTTTGGGGCTCTCCGGAGAGATAACACCCCTACTCCTGCTTGTCTCTTCTATATCAATGAACTGGACTACAACAACTGCTTCTCTATCTTCTCAGGGGAAGGTGAGCGCCGCCGTGGGCAAGGCTCTCTCCTGCTTCCCTGAGGAGTAACCACTAGCAGTGAATGAACTGAGGAGAATGTGAGTAATGGTGCTAAAATGAGCGGATCGTCCCCCACGCAGGAGGGGTACCCCGGGCTCTTATAGCATGAGCCCGGGGTACATCAGTAACTTCACTGCCGATTGGGCCCAGCCGTCATCCTCTAATCGGCTGGGTCCCACCGACTGCTCTTCTCCGGCTGATCCGGACCCTACGAGCGGCGGCCCATGTTGTAGACTTGTAGGTCATGATGATGAACCGTGGCGCTAGGAGGTGCGGTCTTGACGTCCTGTCCGCGGAATCGGCGGAGAGTTCGACACCGTATCTCTGCCAGATCTTCGATGTGACTTGGCTTCTCTGCCACCCCGATCTCTCGGGATTGCGCATTTATGACCCCGTACTTGAATCTCCGACTGGTCTCGGGGTCAACTTCTCCAGAGGTGGTAGGTTGTATCGACTGCTCCTGGGCCGACTGGTGGCCCTTGGCAGGGTCGATTGCTCTAGGCAATCGGCCGTGCTAACGCCCACCTCGGCCCAGCCGCGGGCCAATCAGATGATGGTCCTGATGACAATAAGGTGGATCGGTTGCGCCTGGGCCGACTGCTGGCATTCGGTACGGTTGCCTAGCTCGGCCCAGCTGCAGCCCAATCGGTCCACCCTTGTCTTGAAAGGTTGCTTCCGCTTGGGTGAGCCTACCCGGGTGCCAATCCCCCGACAGTAGCCCCTAAAGCTGTAAAGGTCCCACGGTCATTTGACCGCGGGGCCTTTGCAGTTTTCAATCTTTTTTCAATATCTTCCGAATGCTGTGGCCTCATCAAGTGCGTCATTCCGAGTTCGTCGGATGACTCGGAGCTCACACTCGGCTGGCCAAGATTTCGTCCGATCTGTTTTGAATCATCTCTGATTTCTGCCTTCACTTTATGAGAATAGCATCCCTCGCCGATTGCCTTCCAACGGTTACTTCCGATTTCTCCGGGATGGAATCAATGGATCGTGGCCCACGACCCACGTGCGACATGACATAACTGCAGGCCTCGACCCCCACGTCGCACGCCTCGCTTCCCACGCTGGGATCTCTTGCACCAGCCTGCCGGTTGGTCTTCCTGTGTGCTAGGCCACACCGGGCCACATGGCCGCAACCGAATCCCACTCCCCTCCCCCGCTGCCCTTATAAGCCACAGGGGAGGGCATGTGCCCCTTCCTTCTCCCATAAGCCATCTTCCTCCTCCATCTCCTGCTGCTCGCGCGCGCCATTGCCGCTCCACCTGAAGCTCTCCATCGCGCTCGTCCCTCCGCCTCCGCGCACGGGATCCGCTCCGGCCGTGCACTCGCGTTCTGCTCCGCCGTCGCGGAATTTTCTCGCCACTAGCATCTCCTCCCTCTTCTCGCTCCACCCGCGACCTCCATGGCTCCCCGGCGGGACACCTCTCAGGCCAGCCGCGGGTGCTGGAAGGGGGCCAAAGTCACCGCGGGCGATATCCAAGCTCTGGTTCGCGCCCGCAAGATGCCGGCTGAGGTCCAGTGGCGCATCCCCGGCGCTGAGATCGTGCCCACCGCGCGCGCTGGCGAGAGGGTCGTCTTCCTCGCTCACTTTGAGCGTGGATTCGGACTCCCTGCCAGCACCTTCTTCCGCAACTTCCTCGACTTCCACCGACTGCAACCACATCACCTCGCGGCGAACTTCATCATGATCCTCTCCGGCTTCGTCACGTTGTGTGAAGGATACCTCGGCTGCCGCCCGAGCGTGGCTCTTTGGAAAAGATTCTTCAATCTCCGAGCTCACAATGCACGGACAGGAGCAGTGGTGCCGTCTGCCACAGAAGGTGGAGAGCCAACCTATCCGACTGACATGACCGACTGCGGCAGCTGCCTTGTCGCAGCCGGCAAACCGAGATACAAGAGTCCCGAGATCGTCCAGTCCTGCAAGAACTGGCAGACCACTTTCTTTTACGTCAAGTCACCCGATCAAGGCCCCGACCTCTTGAATCTGCCCGAGTTCTCCCTCGCCCGGCCGACTGAAAAACATCAATGGTCGTTGAAATATGGCGTCGGAGATCTTGACGTGGATGCTCAAGTTGCCCGAGTTGCTCAACTGGAGCAAGAAGGGCTCCTATCCACCGATCTTGTTGCCGCTTGGCTTCAAGCCTGAGTGCTTCCTCTGCAGCGCCGAGTGCACCGCATGTGCAACATGTCGGGGCCCCGAGATCCCGCTCGGCTTTGCACGTGGCGGATGAAGCTCGAGGACCTTTTCTCACGGGTGAAGGCTATCACATCCAGCGCCTTGCCTGATCCTTTCCGCTTCGGCCTCGAGTACCTACACCGCCGACAGAAACCGTCCGTGGTATGTCCCGATTTACCCCTTCTCCGATTGCTTTTGCCCCGTACCCGATTTCTCTGACAATTTTCTTCTTTGGCTTAGCATTTCCTTCAATCCAATGTGATGGAAGATGGCCAAGTGGCTGGCCTGTACGCTCCCGACCGCGAGGAAGATGACCCCGCGGACTTCGAGTACAATGGCGAGGCTCCTTCCGAATCCGATGATGATGATGCTGATGACGGCGAATCCTCCGGGGAATCCTCCGACTTCGAGGATCTTGCTGATAATGCCGACGTCGAGGTCGTCGACCCCAAGAACGCCGACACCCGAACTGCGGCTCAAGGGGGTACGCCTGACCCTTCCCTTGAGCAATTTCTGGCCGAATGGAGCGATGACGATAGTGTATCAAAGGTCAATAATTCTGATGCAGCTCCTCGCGCCAAGCCACCGAAGGTGCCGACTAGACGCGCCTCGGCGACTAGCTCCTCTTCTGGTGCTGCCTCCAGCAAGGCCGCAAAAGCGACGCCGACTGCCTCCAAGGGCAAACAACCCCAAGCCACGGCCACTCGGGTGCCGATTGGCCAGGCGCCTCTGAACGTCGCCCCCCTGAGATGTCGGATGCCCACGGGCGCACCGAGAACAGTCGGGTATGCCCTTTTCTTCACGCCTTGAACTTCATTGTTATCCCTTGTACTGATTTGCCTTTTTTTTTCTTTCAGGGAGCCGATTGGCCTTGATGATATCGACGCCGACATTCCTGCCCATGTCGGCGCAGTCATCTCCCCTGCTGTGTCTGCTGCTACGACTCAAAAACGGCCTCCCGCTCCACATCGATCCTCCAAGGACGCCGAGCGCGTCGCCAAGAAAGCCCGCCTCGCGGCAGCCAAGACCACCACCACTTCCGCCACTGCCTCCAAGACTTCCAAGGAAACAGCCGACCAGGGAGTTACTGGTGGCGAAGGAGCGCAATCGACCAATCCGATTGCTCCATCTCCGCCACAACGCTCCGACCCAGTCTCTGCCCCCGTCATCTCTACCACCTTGCCCGTCCTGACAACTACTTCGCCTATCATAACGACAAATCCGCCGATTGCGGCAACCACCTCATTGATCATGATGAATACCTCGCCTATCATGACAACCACTCCGCCGATTGTGGCCACCTCCTTGACCTCATCTCGCCCGATTGCGCCACGACCACAACCGAATGCCTTCGACTCTCTGGCGGCGTCAGCGCCATCGTTCTCTACCATCATCACCTCTGCTGCCACGATTCAAACTTCATCGCCACAGCCGACCTCTTCCGCGTTGGAGATTCTGATGCGCTCGGTGGACCAATTCCGAGCCGAGTATTCTCGCACCCGCCATATTGGCACCGAGCCTGATGCTCCACATCGCACTCAAGACCCTCTGACGACAGCCTTTAGTTGAGTAAACGACTTCGCCGCCGCCCTTGCTCGGGACCTCCAACAGCTCGACCGCCATCATGTGGTAAGCTCTTGAATTTTCCTTTATGATTTTCCTCCAATCGGGAGACTTTTCTTCCGGTGGGTGTGCGCAAGCGCACCCACTGGGTGTAGTCCCCGATATTCGGGCCGATTGCTTGCAATCGGTTCGGATCTTTTATGCCCTTTGTTCTCTCTCCTGCCTTCCTCCAATCGGGAGACTTTTCTTCCGGTGGGTGCGCGCACCCACTGGGTGTAGTCCCCGAGATTCGGGCCGATTGCTTGCAATCGAATCGGATCTTCTTTTAGCTGCTGTATCTCTAAATTTCATCTTGCTGTTCTTCTCAGGCTGTTATGGAAGAAAAACGCGAGGTCTTCGAAAAACTCCTCGACGCTTATACCGCCAGCCTCCGAACTCTCGCCCAAGCCCAGCTCGAGGTCAACAACCAATCGGCCGAGATCAATAGGCTGAAAGGTAACTGCTGCATCGTTTCTATCTTCCCTCCGATTTGAAAATTTCTCTTGTACTAATATCTTCATGTCTTCTTCTAGTTTCTGTTCCCATGGTATATGATCTTCAGAGCCGCATCGCTGAACTGACTGCAGAACTCAATCAGCAAGGGCCAGCGCTTGCCGCAGCCAAGGAAGAGGTGACCCGGCTGCAGGGGGTGGAAGCCGACTTGAGTCGGACTATCAAAGGCCTCCACTCCGAGATGGCTGCCCTTGAAAAGAAACATCTGGCTGACATAGCTGCCGTGACCGCAACTGGTGACGGGCTCCTTGCTGAACGAGATGCAGCCGTAGCTGCCCGACAAGCCTTGCAAACCGAGAGGGACGAAGCGATTGCTGCGCGGGACTCTCTCCGAAAGGATCATGATGATCATATCGCCAAATATGAAGAGCTGGAGAAACGCAGCTATGAAGACACCACAAAAATGCGCCGCCGGGCCAAGGGCCTCTGCGACACAATGAGCGGGATGGACGCCCTTCTCAGTGGTAAGTGCATCTTGCCTCCGAGTGCATTTCCGACTGCACCCTTCTTTTGCGCTATTACTCACTCTTTTATTCATGATGCAGCGGCCTGGCCTGAATCTGAAGCAGCTGCTTATGCAGCCGTAGCCAAATCTCGGGAGGAGACCATCGCGGCCGGGGGGGTCCTGCCAGCTTGATGACGACGTCTGGACTCGGCATGAGTATTTGATTGGAACAGCAGCTCGCATTCCCGTCATCAAGGGGATTGCCTTGTCCTTCAAATTTGGCATTCTGCAGATTGCTGAGTTGATGTGGTCGCCGACCGAGCTCAAGATTGGACTTCAAAGGATGAAGCATGCTGCCAGCTCCTCTGCCGAGATCCCCACGTCGGCTCCCCTGGACGAAGAAGACTCTGACAAGGGAGATGCTCCGAATGCTACCACCGAGCAGACTCGGATTCTTCTGAAGGCCATTCCTCGTCGGATCGACGTCTTGCTTAACTCTGTTGGTCGGACTAGCGCCGAGACTGCTCTTCAAACTGTGTTGAGCTGGTACCCGCAAGTGAAACTCTCCAAGCTCCACAGCCTCAGAGAGAACGCCGCCGACGTGCTCGAGAAGACCTATGCTGAAGTGAATCGGCTCGCCAGCGCTATGGTGAACTGGTTTTCTCCTTATGACTATACCCCATATCTCGACGAGGGAGGGAACCCGCTGGCTGCAACTTCTATCTCTGGCTTGGCCAAAGAGCTTTCTGACAGCGGTTCGTCCCATACCTCTCCGAGGTCCAAGCGTGTTGGGGCCACCTCTTCTGATGCACAGTCGGAGCCAGACGTCGCTGCCGCACACGCCGATCCGACTGCTCCGATTGCCATCTCTGCGCCCTCGACTGCCCCGATTTCTTGAGCCAAGCTGCCGATGACGTCACCTACTGCAGCTTGCCGACCTTGGATCGGCCTTTTCTTGTTTTTTCTTTCCGACTAGTTGCTTGTAAGACATGATTTTAATTCTGCCGACACCCACTGGGTGTGACTTCAATGTAATGTACTCATTCGGCCTTAGGCCTGCTATCTCTTATGCAATCCGATTGCTCATTTCCACTTTTTACTTGTGCGATCGACTTTGCGTCTTTGTCGGTTTCCTTTATCGGTCTTCACTTGGGGGTGTCTACCTTGTCTGTATTGCTGCCGACATGCGGTCTCAATCGGATCAAAGGTAGATTTCTAGCCAAGGTTCGATAAGCTTTTCACATTTACACGACAAGGTTTAACGCAAAGGATTCTGCAATGTTAGGAACCGATTGCCCGCTACCGATCTTGACGCATTGGTTCGCGACACAATCGGTAACTTGATTTATCGACTATGCCCTTTGTAGAGCGTTTTAGAGTTGTTTCTCGGGAACTTGTACTGCTGACTGCCCCAACCGCTGCCCTTCTCAATGCCACAAACAATTTTGTGATTTGCGCTTGAGTTAGGTGCTAAGTTAAGTGCTAGCCTGCAGTCCCCCGTGCCTCGATGGCCTATTCGTCTGACCTTGTGGTCGGTCAGTCCCCGAGTGCGTTACGCACGTCTCGGGTATGACTAAGCGTTGCCGACTTGGGCTAGCTTTTCGAATGAAATTATGCAAGGGTAATCGAATGCTCTTTTTCAGAGGCATGATAGCTTTACTGATTGTTTGCCAAATGGCGTAAATAAATTTCTGCCGCTCAACTATAGAACGGACATAATAGCTCAGCGTTCCACGGCCGCTCCGTTTCTACTCCTGATGTGTCCTTGTGCCGAGTACCCTTGGTGCAGTCGATCAAATAATAAGAGTTGTTCTTGAGTGCCCGGCTGATGACGAATGGTCCTTCCCAGGGTAAGGATAGCTTGTGCTGCCCGTCTGACTTCTGAATTCGGCGTAGCACCATGTCGCCCTCTCGGAAGGCGAGAGGACGAATCTTCTTGCTGTGGTAGTGCCGCAACTTTTGCTGATAGACTGCCGATCTGGACAAGGCCAGCAAACAGGCTTCTTCCTTGAGGTCGACGCCGTCCTCTCATGCTAACCTGGCTTCTTCTTCAGTGTACAAGGCATGCCGGGGCGAATCAAACTCGATGTCGGATGGGATGATTGCTTCTGAACCATATACCAGGAAGAAAGGAGTGAATCCAGTCGACCTGTTTGGTGTGGTCCTTAAACTGAACAGTACTGCGGGGAGTTCTTCAATCCATGCTCCGGGTGCCCTCTCAAGTGGTTCCACCAATCGGGGTCTGATACACGAGAGGATGAGGCCATTTGCTCTTTCTACTTGACCATTTGACTGCGGGTGCGCCACAGATGCGAGATCCAGCCAGATGCCCTGCTGAGATGCATATCGAGCCAGTGCACCCTTTGCAAAATTTGTGCCGTTGTCGGTGATGATGCTGTTAGGCACACCATATCTGCACACGATGTCGGCCACAAATCGGACCGCAGTCGGACCATCCAACTTCTTGATCGGGCGGTCCTCAATCCACTTGGTAAACTTGTCCACTGCGACCAGGAGATGTGTCATGCCACTTCGATCCCTCTTGAATGGACCAACCATATCCAAACCCCATACTGCAAATGGCCATGCTATTGGGATTGTCTTCAATGCCGATGCTGGCTGATGACTTTTTGCCTTGAACCGCTGGCAACCCTTGCAATATTTCACCAAATTCTTAGCCGCTGCGAGCGCAGTCGGCCAGTAGAAACCATGTCGGAAAGCTTTGCTGGCGATGGCTTTCGCAGATGCATGATGACCGCATTCACCCTGATGAATGTCTCTGAGCAATTCCAAGCCTCTGTCGTCTTCTACACATCTCTGAAAGACACCAGTCGCACTTTTGCGCACTAGCTCGTTGTTGATTATCGTGTATGCCCAAGATCTGCGGCTGATTTGTCTTGACTCTGCTTTGTCTTCTGGGAGGACTCCGTCTGCTAGGAAATCTCTAATCGGTTGTGCCCATGGTGGCGCACTGACAACTACCATTACTGCTGCATGTTGGGGTGGGACTTCTTCTTGGATCTCGATTTCTTGGCCACTGGCCTCTTGGATCTCGTCCGCTTGTACTTCTGTCATCTCGACTTCTTCCTCTGAACTGCCGATTGGGGCGCCTGGCATGCCTTCGGCAGCCCCTGGTGGTGACTGCTCGTCTGGAGTTGGAACTTCTTCACTGCAATCAGCAGTTTCTAACATCATTGCTTCTTCTGAGGTTGTGCCACCTGGCATTGCCTCTGCTTTCTTTTCTTTGACCTTGCTCTTCTTGCGGCATTCGGCAGCCCCTGGCTTGCAATCGGCAGCCCCTGGTTTGCAATCGGCAGCCCCTGGTTTGCAATCGGCAGCCCCTGGTGCTGTCGGCTCTGCTGTTGCTGACGCACCTTGGGCGCTGGACTGCTTCTTCAGGGTTGGAATCTTTGTCGGTTGAGCTTCTTTTGCCTTCTTCAACGCTTCAAGGTCGGTCTCCAAGATGAAGATGGACCCAGACTCTGGGGATGGCGTGATGGATGGCTTCTTGATGTGCTCAAGCGACACACCTGGTGGGATAGCTTGCCTTGTTGAGCCGAGCTTGGACAGCGCATCTGCTGCTTCGTTGTTTGCTCTCGGCACATGATGAAACTCGCATCCTTCAAAGTACCCACTGATCTGCTGCACCAGGAAACGATAGCTCGCCATATTTGCATCCTTTGCATCCCAAGTGCCTGTGCACTGTTGTACTACTAGGTCGGAGTCACCAAAGCACTCAATATTCCGAATGCCGATTTCCTTGGCAAGCTTGATACCATGCACAAGGGCTTCGTACTCGGCAACGTTATTTGATGCTGCAAAGTGAATCTGGAGCACATATTGCAATTGATCTCCTCTTGGTGAAGTAAGCACTACGCCAGCCCCTAGGCCACTCTTCATCTTGGAACCATCAAAATGCATTCGCCAGAAATCCGATCCTTAGAGCTGCGGCATATACTGAGTTTCAGCCCAGTCTACCAGGAAATCGGCCAATGCTTGCGATTTGATTGATGATCTTGGCTCATACTGGATGTCGTGGTTAGCGATCTCGATTGCCCACTTCGCCACTCTTCCGGTTGCATCTCTGCTTCCTATGATGTCGGCCAATGGAGCCGAGCTGACGACGGTGACCAAGTGGGCTTGAAAGTATGGCTTCAGTCTCTTGGATGCCATGTAGACTCCATAGCACATCTTCTGGTAGTGAGGGTAGTTCTGCTTGGATGCCGAGAGCACTTCACTAATGTAATATACAGGTCGCTGAATCTGTTGTGCCTTGTCCTTCTCGGGCCGCTCCACCACCATGACTGCACTGATCACCCGATTGGTTGCCGTGATGTACAACATCATTGGCTCCTTCTCAATCGGGGCAGCCAAAATCGGCGCGGTGGAGAGCATGCGCTTGAGCTCTCGGAATGCTTCGCTTTCTTGGTGGGTCCAGGTGAACTTCTCCGTCTTCTTCATCAATTGGTACAACGGGATTGCTTTTTCACCTAGCCGACTGAGGAATCGGCTGAGTGATGCGAGGCAACCGGTGAACTTCTGTACTTGCTTCAGGTTCTTGGGTTGTTCCATGCGCTCTATCGCGGCTATCTTCTCGAGATTGCATTCGATTCCTCTCTCGGAAACGAGAAATCCCAAGAGCTTGCCGGCCTGGACTCCAAAAACACATTTCTCCGGATTGAGCTTGATCTGATAAGTTCTCAAATTTGCAAATGTCTCTCTGAGGTCGCCTAGAAGTGTGATTCCCTTTGCCGACTTCACCACCAAATCTTCCACGTAAACGTGGAGATTTCTGTCGAGTTGGGAGTGTGTACACCTCTGAATTGTGCGCTGATAAGTGGCACCTCCATTTTTCAAACCAAAAGGCATGGTGATATAACAATAAGCCCCGAAAGGGGTTATAAATGCAGTTTTTATTTGATCCTCCACAGCAAGTTTGATCTGGTGATAGCCAGCTGTGGCATCCAGAAAAGACAAAAGGTCGCAGTCGGCCATAGAATCAATCACTTGATCAATACGGGGAAGAGCAAACGGGTCCTTCGGGCACGCCTTGTTCAAGCAAGTGTAGTCAATACACATGCGCCAGGTCTTGTTCTTCTTCATGACGAGGACTGGATTCGCCAGCCATTCGGGATAAAACACTTCCATAATGAAACCTGCAGCTTGCAGCTTCGCAATCTCTTCGCCGATTGCCCTTCTCTTATCTTCATAAAAACGTCTCAGGGGTTGCTTGACCGGCTTCGAGCCTGGCCGAATGTGCAGCTTGTGCTTGGCGAGTTCTCTCGGCACACCAGGCATGTCTTGTGGAGACCATGCGAAGATGTCCCGATTCTCACGGAGAAACTCGACGAGCTCGCTTTCCTATTTATCGCTAAGTCCAGCTCCGACTACAACGAACTTGGTTGAGTCGGAGGGATCTAGAGCGATCTTCTTGCTGTCCTTGGCCGACTGAAAAGCCGACTCCTCATCTTCTCTCTTGGCTGAGCCGACTGGTAGTGGATTCTTGCTCTGTGCTTGCGCCATTGCAATCACCTTGCTGAGCTGACGCTTCTCCGTCTCAACCACCTGAGAGTCAGCCAAACTACTTCCTGCCGATGTGCACTCGAGGGACTTCCTGAAGTCCCCGGTGACGGTGATGACGCCGTTTGGCCCTGGGATCTTGAAAGCTCAAGAATGATCAGAGGGGGAGGGGGTGAATGATCACTTCTAAAAATTCTAAGGAACTTAGAAGGAATTCATGCAAACTGCGAAGGACTATGGCATCTCGAAGGAAATACAGTGTCAAAAGTAATGCATGGCTCGAAAGGATTGGGAGCGAAGGAAAACATCGAAGACAAACAGGCAACGAGTAAATACTTAATGTAAAAGCATGAAAGAAAACGAGCCTGACACGACGATGTTTGGTAAACCAGTTCACACTCTGCAAAGTGCTACGTCTGGTTGGAGGGACTGGTGATTGAACACTTGGAGAAAAACTCTCTCCGTCCTGTTCTCCACTGTAACAAACTCCTCGAGCTTGTCCAGTTTTCACTCGTGGTAGATGATTCAGTACATCTCCGAGACCTTTACAAACTTCCTTCAGCAGTGACAATTTCTCTTTGACTGCTTGACAGGCGACGCCTAACCGTCTAGGAGACTTGCAGTTCTCCAAGATAAAAAGATCGGCTAATCTCAACCTAAGTCATAGTGAATTGCTCAACTCAGCTCAGACTTGGGATTTTGGTTTTCTCTCGATGAATCTCTCTTGGGATGCTCACAGACTTCTGTCTTAGAATCTTCAGTGGAGCAGCCAACCCGAAATGGCGGGTAGGTGCGGGGTATTTATAGTTGGCGATCCCGATGGGTAAAATGACTGAAGTGACCCGATGCAACCGCTTGACGCGTGTCCACAACGGTCGGATTCCAATCAATGCGCAACTTTACTTGAGGAACAAGTAAGCTGACTTACCGAGCGAGTTCTCTCTCGAAGGCACGAAGTGCGATGACTTTACCTTCGAGCTATTCACTCGACTCAGTAAGATTTCTCTCGGTAGGCTTTTGTGGGTTTTGGTTGAGCAGAGCAAATTCACTTCGACTAAGATCTCAACTAGCAAACCCCTCTTGATAGTACGGTTTTTCCTACGACTCAAGAAAATAAAGAGAAACTAGTAAAAAGACTAAGTCTTCGACCAGCTTCAGCTTTCTCTTCGTTGCGCTTTTACTCGAGAGAGAATTTTTCTTCGACTACATTTTTAGGGGTCGTCTTCCTTCAAATGGTTTGGTAGATGACTGCAGCTCTGCTGCAGTGAGTTGTCCTTTGACCTTGTACATGCAAACTCCATTCTTTCAGAACCTAAGTATCTGTTTATACTCGAAAACAATATTAGTTCCACTTCTGCTTTGTCCAACAATGTCCAAAACCTTCGGGGGCAAAACTTGCTCTTACAATCTCCCCCTTTTTGGACGATTGTTGACAAAACAGGCATCGATAAATAATTGAAAAAGTTTTGAGTTTTCGATGATAAACCAGTGCTAAGATCGATGAAATACTCCCCCTTGATGTATGCACGAAAGATAAGAGTTTTCCTGTGAAGTGCATATTTGATAAATAGAATCGAGGGGAAAACATCAATAATCTTAGCGAGTGAAATTGCATTCCAGATAATGTCCAATGAGAAACATGCAATCCTCGAATGACCTGTGAACTTATATGAAAGATAACTTCCTGCAAAAGGTTAAGTATCGCAAGCAGCTGATAGATATCTTACAAAAAAGAGTAGCAGTTCACAGTCCTACTTAGAGTTAGTTACAACCAGATCGAATATAAATCGAAAGTTTGTTGAAACTACTCAGAAAACCTCAAAGATCAAAAGTTTATCGAATGAAAAGCAAAGCCCTTAACCCCGAAGGCAAACAAATTTCTTCGATGCCACTACATCTCCCCCTTTTTGTCACAACGTACAAAAAGTCGAGAGAATAGGGTCGAAAGAAATCCCTACTCGCTGTGGCGGCTCCGGCGACGACGAGAGGATTCGGCGAGCGTTGGAGCACGACGAATTGGGCGAGCGCCTGGAGGAGTGATCTTCGTGCGGAAGGAGTGTTGATCTCCAGAAGATTCCATCTGCGATTCCGGAGGGGTCCTGGGGCTTCGAGGGTGTGGAGTATAAACTGTCTCTGGACGTCGAGGGGCTTCATCTTGCTCGGAGTCAGAGGAGAAGGTGTCCAAAGTGATGTGGTAATAGTCATCAACACTGAGGACATCTCTGTTCTTCGGCAGCCGAGGGATATTGGGATCCGGGTGATCTACTCGATCATCATTAGTCCAATTCCTGGTCAGATGGGGAGGATATTCTTCGAAGCCACATCATTGAAGTTGACCGAGGGAATTGAATTTCCGCAGTCCTTTCCAATCTCTGCGAAGACATTCACGCAACATCTGATTGTTGTTCATGGTAATATTGCGCAAATGATTAATCTTGTCCATCAAAGCTTGCTTCTGAATGAAATCTTGGTCGATGTGATGTTGAAGCATTTGCTGGGACCGAAGAGAAACTGCCATGTGATGCACTGGCTTGATAAACTTCGAGCGAACATTACGCTCAGTCAAATGGGCGCGGATGCCAGTGTGCTCAGCATATTGATCGTTGGGTCGAGCAACAATCTGCAACACTTCCCTAACAGGTGGAGTGAAAATCTTCGGGAAAATTGACACGGGGAATGGCACGTCCCGAGAGTAATTGCAGATCGCCATCAGCCATGGTGCATACGGCTTGTGGGAATTGTGATCATCAGCACAAGACACCAGAGTTCTGATGAAGTAGTCTTCAAAATCGAAAGGATGACCATGGACTAACTTCAACAGAGCAAGTTGTACGTCATTGGGAATAGGAAAATCATCGTGCACATCGAGCATTGGCATCAAAGTCTTCGAAAGAATATAAAACCATGCCTTTGGTTCAAAAACTAAGTGTCTTGGCTTCGGCTCAGTCGGATAGTTATCTCCTACGACATCTGGATTCATTATCGTTGAGAATTCAGCAGGAGTTGGAGCAGGTAAGTCATGAATCTTATGAGGTAATCCTTCGAACCGAGGCAAATTAATGATGACCAGAAATTTATCGACAGTCATATGAAATACTTGGCCTTGAATCATATAATCAAATTTCCACGTCTTCGAGTGCTCGGGATCACCAGTGACATAGAGCGTTGCATAAAATTGGTTGATAAGCTCGGGATTGTAGCCACAATCGAGAGCAAACATCTTGTGAGCATGCAGACCATCAATTGTTTTGGCAACATTCTCGAAAAATGAAGTGGAGTACACCGAAGGCATATCGAGGTATTGATGTTGAAATACTCTAGCCTTGTTGTACAGCACACGAGTATAATAGATGGCTTGCTCTTGGGTCCAAAACCGAAGAGAATATGCACTTCTGGGCTTCTCGTAGGGATTGGTTCCGAAGAAAAATGGCTTGTGTTCGCGCCTTTTGAAGATGGGGCCTCCTCGAGGAACATCTGAGCGGAACAGAGGCAACATTTCTCTCGGATGAGCAGAATGGAGTAGCTCATCAACAGGAAAAACTTCGGCAGCATTGTCTGGCATTTGGAAAGCTGGCTCAGTAGGGCGAGGAATTGAAGATGGAATGTTTACAATGCCCTGAGCTGGGATGGCTGCAGGAGCATTTTCCTCGGCCTGCGCTTCGACGGCAACTCCTTCGTCGGCATTAGCATTCTAAGAGGCCTCTTCATTTTCCATGGCCTCTAAATCTTCGTCTAGTTGTGCGAATGCATCAACCATTTCTTCGTTCGAGGAACTTGATGAGGAGGAGGAAGAACTGTCACTGGACCCGTCATCTCCAGAACTATTTCCTTCGATGACATCTTGACGAGAGGAAACTGTCGTGATATCAACATCAGCGTCTTCTCCTTCATGTAGAGTCTGGGCAGAGGAGTAATCTTTCTGAGTTTCTTGATCGACCTGAGCAAGTTGCTCGGTCTCTGCTTGGGCTTGGGTCTCGATGGCTGTGGTGGTTGATGGAATAATGTTCGGTGGTGATGATGGTTTTGGTGGTGGCGACGAGGCTTTTGGTGGTGATGGTTGACGAGGTGGAGGTGTTTGTTGGCGAGGTGGAGGTGTGGCTTGGCGAGGGGGTGGAGTTTTCTCACGAGGAGGAGTTGGTTCCTTGGTGGGGTTTGGTGTAGTTTCTTGTCGTGCTGATGCAGCAACGACCTCGGTAGACTTGGCCTTCTTGGCATTCTTCTCGATCTCTGGCGTCCCACGCGCAGAGGTTGGGGCAGCAGACTTTCTCTTACGAGATTGTCTCTTGTACAGGGCATCATTGTGCTCTTTGCATACGGCCGACACAATTTGTCGAACCTTTTCATACACAGCGGTCAGGTTTTCCTTCTGTGCCCTTCTGGATGCTTCAGCGGTGGCAATCTTGGATTTGAAAAACTTACGGGACTCAATGTCCTCAGTTTCTTCTTGAAGTTGTCTGGCGTAAAAATTCACTTGCTCCTTGTCCTTGCGATCCTGGGTGATATACCCTTCCCAGCGAATCTTGTATCGAGCAACATGCTCTTGGATTTCAGCAGGAACATCATCCTCGGCAGTGACTTTGCTCGGCGTGGTAGTCATCTTCCAGAGGATATGAGAAATATTAGCAGCATCCCAAGGAGCATGGGCAGCAGAATCTCCTTCGTTGGAACTCTCTTCATCGGCACGAGGGCCAGAAACAACAGGTGCAGCTGGTGCAGGTGCAGGAGCTGGAGCTGGTGCTGCTCGAGGAACTGGAACAACTTAAGCTTTTTTCCTAGCCTCCTTGGCTTTCTTCTCGGCCTCCTTGGTGGCCTTGGAAGCAGCAATGGGTTTGGTAACGACACTAGGGGCCACAGCTTTATCCTTCGAGGCACTTGGGGCCTCAGAATTTTTCTTCGCAGCACTTGGGGGAGCAACCTTTTCCTTCGTGACTGTGGGAGTCACAACTTTCTCGGTGGCGCTAGGGGCCACGACCTTTTCTTTCGGTGCATCAGGAATTTTGCCTTCAGCAATTTGTCGACGATACTTTTCACTGACCAAATGTAAAATACCTAGTTGTTGAGCAACTTGGGCCTTTTTATGCTCGGGCTGGCTGTGAAAGTTCAGGAGCTTGGAATTTGTCAAGTCATTTGCTTCTTGCTCTTTTTGCTTTGCCAGCCTTTCTCTACGTTGAACAAGAGTTTCATCATCCTCAGCAACTTGAGCTTGCTTTCCCTTCGATTTAGTCGAAGGTTTTTGTTGGCGAGCTTGAACTGGAGGAGCAGATGAAATGGGCGGATCAGTGACCAAGTTGGTCAAGTCAATATTTGCTCGAGGAGCCTGCGAGGCTGGCTCCTGGATCCTAATGCCTTTACTGCTCGGCTTCTTCTTCAGAGGAATGTCCTCGACATCAGCCTCTGTACCAGGGTCTTGATCATCTGAATTGACTTCTTCATCGGAGCTCGCATCAGGTGGCGAGACAATTACCACCTTTTTCTTTCGTTTGGCTTATTTCTTGCCAGCCTTCAATTTGGCACTTGGGCCAACATCCACGGTACCCTCAGCAGCAGCAGCCTCCTTTTTAGCTTTGGCTTCTTTTATTTTCTGTGCTCGTGCTTCTCGAGCATCAACCAGCTCTTGAAAATCGACAGGGGTTTTCAGAGAGGATGGATGAGCATCAGCTGGAGGAGGTGGTCGATTATCTTTCGTCCACTTTGGCCTTAAAGCTTTGACATCAGACCAAGGATTTTTCATTGCAAACAACCTCTCCCAGCGTGGCATAAGAGACTTGTACTCATACCAACGAAGCGCTTGAAGTCTTCGAATCTCTTGCAGACGATTTTCTCTCGTACGTTCATCCTCAGAACCTTCAGGAGTTCTTAACTTCTTTTCGATGATCAAATCCTCTGATAATCCTTCAGAGTTGTTGGTGATTCTTGTTCGGCCTCCTACATGCTTGGGTGCTCTGACATTTCCTTCGATCCCAGACATTTTCCTGCGAAAAAAGATAGGTATGAGGGAATATAGGAAAGTTGTGAACAAGTACCAGAGGTTTTCGAGGAAAAACATTTTGAGTGCAGTAAGCATATCGATAAGCATGTCTTGCAGCAAATTTTTCAAGCAAGTGCTAGGCTAGATTTCCATCGGGTGCAAATCTAACGAAGAACCTGTATGAACGAATTGCACAACACAAGTTTATCGATACGTATCTGAGGAAATTGCTAAAGTGAGAGAATCCGAGGGATTTCTTACCTAGCTTAGATGGGAATCGACAGAAAATGCTAGAAACTGATTTCCCAAGTTTCAATGATCCAAACAGATCAAACAGACCTAAGAAAAAGAGAGAAAATCAAGAACAAATCTGGATACGATGAACAGATGAGATTGGAATCGTGTCCAGAGCCGTGCATACCCTAACTTGGTGATGTACGGCGACTACGGCGACGCGGATGAAGTTCCTCGCCGACGGGAAGGTCTCCGGCGGCTTCCTTCCGGCAGCAAAGCGGCGAGGGAGTCGACGGCGACGAGCAGCACGGCGGCGCGCGAGAGAGAACTTCGGGAGCAGAGAGAAGAAGTCGAGGAAATTGCGATGGCTGAGCCGGTGGAGAGGATCAGTATTTATAGGGAGGGGGGGTCTGACATAACTGTCAAACCTGATCCAACAGCGCAGATTTCGCGTCTCTCCGCATTCAACGGACGGATTTTGTGGCGGTAATCGCGGGAAAATCCAAACGAACCGAAGGAAAGTTGCTCCACGTCCGAGACCAAACTCATCGAACATCGAGTATAAAAGTAGATAAATGTTCGATAGATTTACCTTCGGAATCAATAACTTTCGAAGGGAATCTTGATCGAGTACATATGTACATGTTCACGAGATAAAAGCACAGATGGGGTAGGGATAGAATAGAGGGAAAACAGGGTCCGATGCTGAATCAATCCGAGGGGAAAACAGTGATAAAACTCGGAGTGGTAAGTGTATAGGACAACACCAAACGAACAAAAACAAACGGAAAAGAAACATGATAGAAAAATAACGTAGGTAAACAACATAGAAAGAAAACATATAATACATAGTACCGATAGTTATGATCTTACTGCACATTGCGTTAGTCCAATATGTTTAACTCACACCTTAGTGCACAGAACCTCTTTTCATCCAAGGGCTTCGTAAAGATATCAGCCAATTGATCTTCGGTGCGTACATGGCTGATAACAATATCTTCTCGCTGAACGTGATCTCGAAGAAAATGATGACGAATGTCAATATCCTTCGTTCGAGAGTGTTGCACAGGGTTATGGGCAATCTTGATAGCACTATCGTTATCACATAGCAATGGAATTTTCTTCACAAGAATACCGTAATCTTTCAGCGTTTGCTTGAGCCACAGAATCTGAGTGCAGCATGAACCGGCAGAAATATACTCGGCTTCAGCCGTAGAAATAGATACGCCATTCTGTTTCTTCGAAGCCCAACAGACAAGAGATCTACCGAGAAAATGACATGTGCCCGAGGTAGATTTCCTGTCGACTCGATCACCAGCCCAGTCAGAATCAGAATATCCAACGAGATCAAACTGGGCACCCTTGGGATACCATAGTCCCAACGTTGGTGTGTGAGCCAGATATCGAAGAATTCGCTTGACAACAATATGATGTGATTCTTTCGGGTTTGCCTGAAAACGAGCACACATACAAACTGATAGCATAATGTCGGGTCTAGATGCACAAAGGTAAAGAAGTGAACCGATCATCGAGCGATATTTCTTCTGATTGAAAGGTTTGCCCTTCTCATCTGCATCTAGATGAACATTCATAGGCATTGGAGTCTTGATAGTTTTGCAACTGACAAGATCGAACTTCTTCAGGCAATCTCTGAGATACTTCTCTTGAGAGATGAAAGTCCCATTCTTCTGTTGACGGATTTGAAGCCCGAGAAAGAACTTCAATTCACCCATCATAGACATTTCATATTTCTTCGACATCATACGAGCAAATTCTTCGCTAATATCAGGGTTAGTACAACCAAAAATAATACCATCGACATAAATTTGACACACAAAAAGATCATTTTTGTATGCACGAGTAAAAAGAGTCGGATCAGTTGTTCCTGGTTTGAAGCCCTTCTTCAGAAGAAAATCCTTCAGTGTTTCATACCAAGCACGAGGAGTTTGCATTAACCCATATAGGGCCTTGTGCAACCTGTACACCTTATCAGGATTCTTCGGGTCTTCAAAACCTGGTGGCTGCATAACATATACTTCTTCTTCGATTTCACCGTTAAGAAATGCACTTTTGACATCCATTTGATATAGCAATATACCATTGTAATTGGCAAAAGCAAGCCTGACACGAATGGATTCAAGTCGAGCAACTGGAGCATAAGTCTCACCGAAATCAATACCTTCGATTTGGGTGTAGCCTTGAGCAACCAGTCGAGCTTTATTCCTTACCACAATGCCATCTTCATCTTGCTTGTTGCGAAAAATCCAGTTCGTACCAATGATATTATGCTTCTTGGGATCAGGTCTATCAACAAGGGACCAGACTTTATTTCTTTCGAACTGATTAAGTTCTTCGAGCATTGCAGTCATCCAGTCTGAGTCCTTCATGGCTTCATCAAATTTTGATGGTTCTAGCATGGATACAAACGAGAAATTTCCACAGAAGTTAGCTAATCGAGTACGAGAACGAGTGGTGGGACGGCCTGGTAAACGAATCTCTTCGAGTATTGAGTCAACGTCCACTCTTCTTCGAACACGAGGTAAAACTCCTTCATAATCTTGTGGATCCGGTTGTCCTTCGGGATCAGCTTCACCTTCGGGATCAGCTTGTCCTTCGGGTTCAGCTTCTCCTTCGGGTTGGACCTTTTCTTCGTTTACGCGTTCTTCTTCGACCTGTACATCATTTGCTTCAGGATGTTGATCTCCAGCGCCCCGGGCTATGTGTGGGAACATTGGACCATCATCATCCTTGTTTGCTTGACGTGCATTTCCTTCGACAGGTCGAATATCTCCAATGGCCATGAACCTGATAACTTCATCCAAAGGTGGTTCATCTAGGTTAAGAGGTAATTGCTCTTTTTGAGAGCCGTTAGTTTCATCAAATCGAACATTTATAGTTTCTACAACTTTTCCAAGATGAGAGTTCTAGACTCTGTAAGTGTGAGAATTCGAACCGTAACCTAGGAGAAAACCTTCGTGAGCCTTTGGGGCAAACTTGGAGTTGTGATTCATATCTCTGATATAGCATGGAGCACCAAAAACCCTGAGATATGAAACATTTGGCTTTTTACCAGTAATAAGTTCATGTGAGGTTTTCTTCAGAAACTTGTGCAGATAAACCTTGTTGATGATATGACATGCAGTATTGATTGCTTCGGCCCAGAACCTGATAGGAGTCTTGTATTCAGCAAGAATTGTTCTGGCCATTTCAATAAGTGTTCGATTATTCCTCTCGACCACACCATTTTGTTGCGGTGTATACGCAACCGAGAATTCATGAGTAAAGCCATATTCATCAAGAAAATCTTTGATATGAGTGTTTTTGAATTCTGTACCATTGTCACTTCTGATATGCTTGAGAGATAATTCATATTCAGTCTGAGCTCTCTTTGCGAAGGTTTTGAAGATTTCAACAACCTTGCTCTTGTCATCTAGAAAGAAAACCCAAGTATATCGAGAGAAATCATCAACAATAACCAGACCATACTTGTTACCTCCAAGACTAGCATAATTTTGAGGACCAAATAAATCCATATGAAGTAATTCAAGAGGACGAGTAGTAGTCATTATAGTTTTTGCTGAGTGATGTTTCTTGGCAATCTTTCCTGCTTCACAGGCACTGCATAGACGATCTTTATCGAATTTAACATTATCAATTCCAACGATGTTCTTCTTCGAGATAAGAGTTTGAAGGTTTTTCATTCCTGCATGCCCAAGTCTTCGGTGCCATAACCAACCAGAAGTGGTTTTGGCCATTAAACATGTGGACACTGCAGGTCCCGAAGAAAAATCAACGACATAAAGGTCACCTTTGCGATATCCTTCGAACACGAAGGAATGATCATCCTGTGAAAAGACAGCACAACGAGAAGCAGAAAACAGTACAAGCATACCCATATCACAAAGTTTTGAGATAGACATAAGATTATATCCAAGTGATTGAACAAGCATAACCTTATCAATATGCTTATCCTTCGATATAGCAACCTTACCCAAACCAATTACTTTTCCTTTGTTGTTATCACCGAAGGTAATGTATCTCTGTGAAGATTCAGAGAGTTTGTCTTCAGTGAACAAATCTTTGTCTCCGGTCATATGATTTGTACATCCACTATCCATGACCCATTCGGATCCACCGGAGACATAGCCCTGCAGAAGAATTAGTTCTTCTTAACCACCCACAAATGAGCAGGTGACTTAGAAGGCATGGAAGAGCTAGATGGGGCAGCAATATTATAGCGAACAGGATTGCATTGTCTATCTGGACCATCAAGCACACCATAAATATAATTCCTCGACGAGGGGTTAGAGTACTGATGGGTAACAACAACTTTGGTGTTATTGTTACGATGACGATAAACATTTCTATCGATACGATAGTATTCCTTCTGGGGAACATTTGAAGCAGGCACCAAAGGTTCATTTCTATCCTCGAGAGAATAGTAGTGATTCGGTGGTACCGAGGATTTTCCCTGCATAGAATGGTTAGGGGGTAGATTTTCTACGAGAGATTTGCGAACACAAATCTGTCGCTTATAGAAACCATTCTTCGGAGGAGTACCAATGAATTCAGCTGACACCTTTCCTTCCTGATCTTTGACAAGCTTGTAGTCAGAATCAAGTGATTCATCAACAATAGCTTTGTCAATTTTGCAACTGAAACCTGAAAGGTTAGCAATATCAATGGGCTTTTCTTTCGCAAGAACCCAGACAGTTTTAGGATACTACTTGGGTTCCCAGTAGGTTCCATCAGGATTGATTTTCCTTTCGAAGCCAACTCCTTTGTTTCGGGGATTCCTGTGAAGAAGAGCCTTTCGTAGGATATCACATAGGTACTGGTGTCCCTGCACACTTTTGAACATGCCTGTTTCAAATAAATTTTTCAACCTGAGGAGTTTCTCGGTAATGGTTTCCTCGTTCGAGGGGTTAGTATCATCAATAACAACAGGTTGCTTTCCTTTCGATCTCTCAGAAATAGACTCAATTTTACTTCGTTCCAAACAGGTTAAGCAAGGTGAGGTAGATTCATATTTAGCTACTGAGCCTTGTTGAGCCATGAGCGTGAGATTGACACTTTCCAACTCTTCATTAGCCTCTCTCAGTTTATCGAGAGCCATTTTCCCTTGAAGGAATTCATAGGTTAGCTTCTCGTAGTCCACTGAGAGAAGATCATGCCGAGAGGAAAGCTCATCATACTTTTCCTTCAGAGGAGCATGCTCATTCGTCAAAGTTTGACCTTTCTCAATCTCATCAATCAACAAAGTCTCAGATTTTTGAATAGTTTCACTTAGAGAATCTAGCTCATCTTGTTGGATAGAAGCAATTTTGGCAAGTTTAACATAACTTATCCTAGAGTTACTTTCATAGGCACATCCATCAGAAGTATCGTAGGAATTCTTAGATGAGGATACCTTAGCCTTGGCCATGAAGCAGTAAGCTGGAGATTCATCTTCACTTCTTTGGTTGGTGAAGAATGAACTTGAAGTCTTGCTCGAAGCAAATGCTAAACCAGCAACACCATCAGATTCAGAACCAGAACCAGAACCAGATCTTGGGTTTGATTCAGCTTCGGAACCGGATGCTTCATCTTCAGAGTTCATCTCTTTACCCAGATAGGCTTTGGCACGATGGGAATTCTTTCGTCGAGAGGAATGTGATTTCGAGGAAGAACCCTCTCGATGCTTGTGATACTTCTTCTTCTTGTCATCATCAGAACCGTCTTTCTTGTCTTTTCTGGACTTTGAATCATATCTCTTCGACTCATAATTTTTGCTCGATCTGTGAGACTTGCTCGAAGAATTGCTGTGAGAATGCTTTGATCTATGTTCAATTTCCCAGAGAGGACAATCAGCAATGAAGTGACCTGGCTTCTTGCACTTATAGCAACAGTTATCTTTCGCTGAAGAGTTTCTGGATGATGATCGATGCTGTGATGAGTTGCTTGAATGTCTTGAAGAGTAGTTTTTCTTCGGTGAAGAGGAGTTCCTTTTCTGAAAGAGATTGAATCTTCTCATGATCAGTGCCAGATCTTTTCCAATGTTCTCGGGGTCATCTGAGGCACAACCCGATTCAGAACTAGCTTCAGGAGAGGAGTGATGTGAAGCTCTGGCCTTCAGTGCATGAGATTTTCTTCGTGTCCCATTAATATCTTGTTTTTCATCTTCTTCCATCTCGAAGGTATTAAGTCTCTCAAGAATATCAGCGGCAACTAGATCCTTGAAATCATTCCTTTCCTTAATCATCAGCACAATGTGATCGAAAGAATCATCAAGGGAACGGAGAAAAGTTCTGACAATAATCCGATTGGTAATGTCTTCGGCACCGAGGGAAATCAGTTCATTTGACAGCGCAGTGAGTCTGTTGTATATGGAGCTAACTTTTTCCTCCCTCGTGCCTCTTGAAACGATAGAACTTGATTCGAAGGGTGTCAATACGAGCATCTTTCTGAGTAGAGACACCTTCACCAATCTTCTCGAGATAGTCCCAAACACCTTTGGCCGAAGGAATATTCTTGACCTCATGGTATTTCTCTGGAATCAGATGATTTGTTATGAAGACCCAGACTTCAGTATCTAGCTCTATCTTCTTTGCCTCTTCAGGAGTGATGGCATTTGTGTCTTTGACAGTTACACCATTCTTGACAACTTCCCAGGCGGCAGAGTTGATAGCCATGATATTCCTCTTCATTTTGTCCTTCCAATAGGGATAGTCCTTCCCATTGAAGATAGGGATTGGTTCCCCCGAGCGAACAGCTGCAAACGACATTCTTGACAACACTCCAGGTTGTTAGACCAAAATACGCAGAGCGTAGGGAGTGCCTATCTCTGATACCAATTGAAAGCTCAAGAATGATCAGAGGGGGAGGGGGTGAATGATCACTTCTAAAAATTCTAAGGAACTTAGAAGGAATTCATGCAAACTGCGAAGGACTATGGCATCTCGAAGGAAATACAGTGTCAAAAGTAATGCATGGCTCGAAAGGATTGGGAGCGAAGGAAAACATCGAAGACAAACAGGCAACGAGTAAATACTTAATGTAAAAGCATGAAAGAAAACGAGCCTGAAACGATGATGTTTGGTAAACCAGTTCACACTCTGCAAAGTGCTACGTCTGGTTGGAGGGACTGGTGATTGAACACCTGGAGCAAAACTCTCTCCGCCCTATTCTCCACTGTAACAAACTCCTCGAGCTTGTTCAGTTTTCACTCGTGGTAGATGATTCAGTACATCTCCGAGACCTTTACAAACTTCCTTCAGCAGTGACAATTTCTCTTCGACTGCTTGACAGGCGACGCCTAACCGTCTATGAGACTTGCAGTTCTCCAAGATAAAAAGATCGGCTAATCTCAACCTAGTCATAGTGAATTTCTCAACTCAGCTCAGACTTGGGATTTTGGTTTTCTCTCGATGAATCTCTCTTGGGATGCTCACAGACTTCTGTCTTAGAATCTTCAGTGGAGCAGCCAACCCGAAATGGCGGGTAGGTGCGGGGTATTTATAGTTGGCGATCCCGATGGGTAAAATGACTGAAGTGACCCGATGCAACCGCTTGACGCGTGTCCACAACGGTCGGATTCCAATCAATGCGCAACTTTACTTGAGGAACAAGTAAGCTGACTTACCGAGCGAGTTCTCTCTCGAAGGCACGAAGTGCGATGACTTTACCTTCGAGCTATTCACTCGACTCAGTAAGATTTCTCTCGGTAGGCTTTTGTGGGTTTTGGTTGAGCAGAGCAAATTCACTTCGACTAAGATCTCAACTAGCAAACCCCTCTTGATAGTACGGTTTTTCCTACGACTCAAGAAAATAAAGAGAAACTAGTAAAAAGACTAAGTCTTCGACCAGCTTCAGCTTTCTCTTCGTTGCGCTTTTACTCGAGAGAGACTTTTTCTTCGACTACATTTTTAGGGGTCGTCTTCCTTCAAATGGTTTGGTAGATGACTGCAGCTCTGCTGCAGTGAGTTGTCCTTCGACCTTGTACATGCAAACTCCATTCTTTCGGAACCTAAGTATCTGTTTATACTCGAAAAAAATATTAGTTCCACTTCTGCTTTGTCCAACAATGTCCAAAACCTTCGGGGGCAAAACTTGCTCTTACAGATCTTCATCTTGAGGTAAGTCTGCTGTGCGTTGAACATGAACTTGGAAAATGCAGGTAGTCCCAACAGAGCATGATAGGGACTGCTGAGGTCGGCGACCTCGAACCAAATCGGCTCCCTCCTAAAGTTTTCCTCTGTGCAAAATATAACATCCAGCCGAATGCGACCCATGGGGGTGCAAGACAACCCAGGGACAATCCCGTGGAAAGTCTTTCGACTGCGTTCCAGGTCCTTCTCTGTGAGCCCTAGCTTGATCATTACGTCCCTATACAGAATGTTGATTGTACTTCCTCCATCGACGAGCACTCGGGAGAACTTGCATGAGAACCTTGGTCCTGCGAACAGAGCATCAACCACAAGCGGATAATTGCCCGGATTCGGCAAGATGGTGAGATGATCTGCTCTGTCCCAGGATATAGGACACTCGGACCAATGCATGAACTGAGGAATCGGCGGCATAGTGGCATTGACCTCCTGAGCTCGTGCTCTCCGACTGCCCTTGTCCGTGGACTCACTGGTGAAAATCATGTAGGCAACGTCTTGCCGCAGGAACTAAATCTGCTGCTGAGGCGGTCCTCTGTTCTGGGGTGGTGGTGGGGGTGGAGGTGGTAAAGCTTCTCCCTTCGCGGTCCTTCTCACGAAATCACACTGCCGAGTGGTGTGCGCAGACGTCCTGCCAGGTGTGCTGTGCAACTTGCACGGTGCATCCAACATATCATCAAATGTGTATTTGGGCTTCATCTGCCCCGGGGGCCTTACATTTGGTCTCATCTTCCGACTGCCTCTTGCAGCCGCAGGATCTTCTTCGTTCTGGACAGCGGCCACCTGCCGACTGCCATACTGAGCATCAGGTTGCTCATCCTTGCGCTTGCCATTGTTCTGCTGGTTGTTGTTGTTGTTGTTGTTGTTGTTGCGGTTGTTCTCTCTCCTTTCCTTCCGACTGAGGCCTTGGTTCCCTGTGTCCGACTGCGGAGCCCCTGGTGACTGGATTACACCTCCAACTCCGAGCTGGATAGGGCGCATCGCAAAATCGGACATAGCAAACGCATTGGCCACCTTCATGAGCTCGGCGAGCGATGTGAAATCCCTGCGAAGCAACTTGTGCTTCAGCATTGAATCGGCCAGGCATCCATCTGCGAAGTACTGGATGGCCTGGATCTCATGGACTCCTTCACATGAGTTCTTCAGCTTGATCCACCGAGATAGATAATCTCGGAGGGGTTCATCCTTGCCCTGCACACAAAGAGCCAACTGCCTCGGGAGGTTCGGCCGCTCATACGTGCTTGTGAAGTTATGGATAAATGCACTTGTGAAATCTTCCCAGCAGTTTACAATGTCCTTGGGAAGGCTGTTTAACCATGTCCGAGCCGATCCCTGCAGCATCAGAGGTGCATAGCGGACTGCTACACGCCGATTGCCTCCTGCGATGCGAACCGCAGTCAGGTAATCGGACAACCAATCTTCTGGCTTCCCAGAACCATTGTACTTGGGCGTGTCTCTCGGCAGCGTGAAGCCTTTGGGAAACTTCTCGGTCCGAATACGATGACCGAAACACGACGGGCCAGCCTCTCCTTCTTCATCCTCTTGAGCCTCCTTCTCCAGGAGCTCAATGCGATGCCTTGCATCGTTCTGAACGATTTGGCGAGGGCCAAGTCGGGCGCTGATTGCTGGTCTTGGTGCCGACTGCTGAGGCATGTCGTTGCGCCTGCTGTTAACAGCTGACTCTTCGATTCTTATGCTTGCTGCTGGTGGTGGCCGATTGCTTCTGACCCTACTCTCATGCCGAGATGGAGCGGGCTGCTGTCTGTTCTGGCGCGATGCATTCGGTCGCTGGCTAGCTCCCGAATTCTGCCTCACAGTTCCTCTTGACGCTTCAGTTCCTGCATCTTGATTCTCCATTGCCATGAGCCTCTGCTCCTTTGCGGCTGCCAACAGCTCACGCATTCGGCGCGACTTCTCTCGCCGCTCATCTCCCTCCAGGTCTTCTAGCTCGAGTGCTATCTGCTCAGCTGCTCTCAGGTTTTTGTCCGGTGTGCTGTATGTCGGCTTCTGGATGAATGTCGATTGCGCTGGTTGCTCCGGCTGTGCCGGCTTCCTTGGTCTCTCCGGCTGCTCGGCCCTCGACAGCTGCTGATTGACTGCCCTGCCTCATCTTCTCAAATCTTCCAGGACCGCGGGCTCAATCGGCCGGCGCGGTCCCGCATGCGCTGCGTTGTACTCTCTGGTGATGGCTCCCAGCCTGCGCTCTTCTGCTAGCACCTGCTCAGCCCTGCGAGCCAGAGCAAGCCTTGCCGTTTCCAGCTCGGTGTGCACTTGATCGGGATCACCATTCCTGTTCACGGGTGTGTACAACACATCCCGCAACGCACTGGTGCCGACTCTCTCTGCAGCCTCCGCTGCCTCCTTGGCTCTTCTTGTTGCACTTGCTGCACCGCGATTGCTTGATGACGATGCTCCCGCCGTCATGACAACGGCGTGCACTCGGCCATCCTCTCCGCCAGGTACTGCGTTGCAGCCCCTGGTCGAGAGCGGAACTGTGGCGCACGAAAAGACACGAATATCCCTCAGATACGCCTCGGGGAAACTGCTGATGAAGAGGCGATGACTGCCGACCTGTAGCGACACACCGGGCGGCAGGGGCGCACCAGCCCCGTACCGCGCCGAGTAATCCACCACGCAATCGATTGCCCCACGCCTAAGAATCAGGCCAGAGGCGTGGCTACCGCCTGATGCAGAGGAAAATCCCGTCCGGATCTTTACTCCAGTCGACGCCTCGGTCTGCCCCACGGTGGGCGCAAACTGTCATCGATATGTGACGTCAGATGCCATGGGGATGGCTAAAGTGAGGGGAAGACGTGAGGAAGAAGATGTCGATGGTGCCGGAATCGGGTTGGGCACAAACACGGTGGAGGACACCACGATGTACCCAGGTTCGGGGCTCTCCGGAGAGATAACACCCCTACTCCTGCTTGTCTCTTCTTTATCAATGAACTGGACTACAACAACTGCTTCTCTATCTTCTCAGGGGAAGGTGAGCGCCGCCGTGGGCAAGGCTCTCTCCTGCTTCCCTGAGGAGTAACTACTAGCAGTGAATGAACTGAGGAGAATGTGAGTAATGGTGCTAAAACGAGCGGATCGTCCCCCACGCAGGAGGGGTACCCCGGGCTCTTATAGCATGAGCCCGGGGTACATCGGTAACTTCACTGCCGATTGGGCCCAGCCGTCATCCTCTAATCGGCTGGGTCCCACCGAATGCTCTTCTCCGGCTGATCCGGACCCTACGAGCGGCGGCCCATGCTGTAGACTTGTAGGTCATGATGATGAACAGTGGCGCTAGGAGGTGCGGTCTTGTCGTCCTGTCCGCGGAATCGGCGGAGAGGTCGACACCGTATCTCTGCCAGATCTTCGATGTGACTTGGCTTCTCTGCCACCCCGATCTCTCGGGATTGCGCATTTATGACCCCGTACCCGTACTTGAATCTCCGACTGGTCTCGGGGTGAACTTCTCCAGAGGTGGTAGGTTGTACCGACTGCGCCTGGGCCGACTGGTGGCCCTTGGCAGGGTCGATTGCTCTAGGCAATCGGCCGTGCTAACGCCCACCTCGGCCCAGCTGCGGGCCAATCGGATGATGGTCTTGATGACAATAAGGTGGATCGGTTGCGCCTGGGCCGACTGCTGGCATTCGGTACGGTTTCCTAGCTCGGCCCAGCTGCAGCCCAATCGGTCCACCCTTGTCTTGAAAGGTTGCTTCCGCTTGGGTGAGCCTACCCGGGTACCAATCCCCCGACACGAATGGATACATCAAAGTTTTGATGGTCTGCACCCACATCACTGTTGTTTGCCAAACGATCTGAATCGGCGAGCGAATATTTGCGGTGTCCGTTTTAGGGGTCAGTGTTGGAGATTCCCTAATCTTTAAAATGAACCCAATATTTATTTACGGATGAGTCCAAACCAATCTAAAAAAGAGATATGAGAGCTAGCTATCTAATCATGTCTGATAATTGTTCGCCTTTGTTTTTTTAATGTCTATAACACTTAAAATATTTAAATACGATAGTAGTAGTTCAAATTGTAATACACATTATAATTCAACTAAGTTTTGAAATAAAATTGTTCAAACTTAAATTTGATTCATATATATGTTTTGGTTTTCCCCTTTAACTATTCTGACGAGGATCGGCCTCGGCAAATCCTATGGTAAGGTACCCTGAGTTTAGATCGTAGAGAGGAGGTGCAGGTTGGTGATTCTCGTCGGCTCAAAGAATACAGGGATTACCCAGGTTCAGGGCCCTCGATCAGTGAAACCCGTACTTCCTAATCTTTTGTGTTATGATAGAGGCGATTACAGTGGCGGCCGAGGCGACATCGCTCGGGACCAGAGGTGTCTCTATGAGATTGGATGCCCTAGACGTCCCCTCTCCCAGCCTTCATATATTAGGCTAGGTCGCAAGGAGTTCGTCTAGGGATACAAGAGCAGTTGTCTAATCTAGCTTTAGTCTTGGACGCCAAGTCGCGGTTTCCATAATGCCAAGGACTCCTACGTCGGTGCTTCGAATGGGCAAGTCATGAACTGGCCGAAGCTTCTAGTGGGCCTTCTGCCTTGACACGCACCAGGTACCCTCATCCACAGGAGTCGTGGGGACACCCCCTCGTCATATTCATAAAAGCTCAATCAGATATTTCTTAAGTTGTTCATGAGTTTCTTGATGCCAAGTTTATTAATGCATTTGAATAGACTCATCAAATATGGGCGGATCCTGATATGGAACTTGAATACGAACATCCATGTCCTCAAATTCCAGACCTTCGGTAGCATCTTCATTCTCATACCTTCATGATCATGTTGTGCATGATCACTCAACGTGTCATCAACTTTCATAAGGTCTTCGAATCTCATGATTTTGCAGGTCCTCGAATAACTGCAAAACAACCTTCAAGCACTCCAAATGCCCTCTCCACATCATTTCTAGTTTCATATCGTCTTCGGGCAAAGTGAGTTTTTTTGGTACAATTGGCCCATAAATGATCTTCGCGAAGGCCGCTGATGGAGGATAGATACCGTCATTCAGAAGGCAGCCCGTGTTCACCCATGCACATCGATAAAATATTTGCACAAAGAGGCTTACCTTCAGTCAACCTAATAAACAATGGAAACCACTGCAACACATTGATATTATTGTGAGACCCAAACATATAAAAAAACGTGTCAAATACAGATATTATGCGATGGAACTGCTTTAAAAAATGATAGTGACCTTTTTAACATGGCACTAACATTGCTTTCGTAGAGCATACATATAGTTCTTTCATCTTCAATACATACAATCTAGAGATCCAAGCATATTTGGTCATAGTCTTACTTTCGAGAGTGCCATGAGTCTTTCGGAGTCTGCGATGACTACTTCTCTCAAGTACCAAGGTCCAAACACCTCGAACATCACAGTAGTAAATCTGACCATGACGTTTGCTCATGTGCTCTAAAACATTCGGAGATGAATCCAATTCTTCGTACGACATCCTCCTTCAAGGTCACCACAGACACAGACATCATTGTAGAGGCGATCGAACACATTTTTCACATCCGAAAGTAACGGCTAAAATTATCGTGAATTAGGGCATTCGGGGCAAAATAGTGGTCCATCAATGTCAAACACCCTCGTGCCATGTTCTGATTCAGCACTCGATGATCCTGAATTGATCTCTTGAAATTGAGAACATGTTTTTCCGCATGCATTCTCCGCATTTGTAAGGATCGCCTACTTCATAGTTGTTTCATCAGCACAATCCTCCTTGTAAGACCATTGCCCGCATCAAGTTCTCGTAGATGTACTCCATGTCCCATGTCTGAATCCCTTGTTTAGAAAGGGGGGTTTAAAATTTCGACACATGCATTTTCCCTAACACTTAACGGGCATGAGGACCCCCACGGATGAGGTCCGGCCAACTTTTCCCAAAGCTGCACGTCGAAGGTAACTCATGCGCTCAATACAAGTAGATAAACATGGTAGTCACGTGCGTATATATATTGTTGCATTGCATGCCACTGCATTGCTGGGCCCCGGGAAAAGTTTGGAACCAGACGAGGTACCGAAACGTACAACGTTGGAGAGGGAGGCAGGTCATGGAGAAGGAAACTCAACTGGGCATGTGAGTGAGAAGAGAAAGTTCTTAAGCCGTATATGTATGTGCGTCAACGGATTGACCAAAGGGCGGCAGGACACGAGCTGGTCTGCTTCGCGTGGGGACGGACGGTCAAACGGTCAGCGATCCATCGTTCCCAAAGGAGGGAGTTTGGCGGCCGCTTTTGTTGGCCGGACGATCCGGAGTAGTAGTAGGAACGTACGCTACCTAGCAGCTGTTCGGACTGGTGGTATATAGGATAGGATGCAGTCCATCAGGGGTTGAAATCACTGTTTTGACCTTTGCAGCAAAGTTTAGTATAAATTGAATTTAGTTGCAAAATTGTTTCGGATCTAACCCTTTTATGAAACGCCAACCACTATGATGTTTGCGTTACAAAGGAAACGCCAGAATCCTCGGCGTTTGCCCTTAGCCCACCTTTTGGTCGTCTCTCGCGCTCCCTCGTTGACCCGCTGACGTGGCAAAAGGGAAACGCCAAGGACCTTGGCGTATCTCCAAGGAAATGCCAAGGTCTTTGGCGTATCCTTAAGGAAACGTCATGGTCCTTGGCGTATCCCAAGGAAACGCCAAGGTCTTTGGCGTATCCCTTTGCCACATCGGCGGGTCAACGAGGAAGCGCGAGAGACGACCAAGAGGTGGGACAGGGGAAAATGCCGAGGACTCTGGCGTTTCCTTTGTAACGTAAACGCCATAGTGATTGACGTTTCATAATAGGGTTAGATCTAAAATAATTTTGCAACCGAAGTCAATTCATGTTAAAGTTTCCTTGAAAGGTCAAAACAGTGATTTTGGCCTCCATCAGACGCAAGTTGCAATCTTTCAATTATGTGTGACTAGTGCGTGTGAGATTTGTTCATACTACGCACTTCTGCCGAGAATGGTTTGCGCCATGCATGCATGGGGCGGGGTCCCTCTCATATGTGCCTTCCTCTTGTATTGCATGGCATGCATGAATGCATGTGTAATGCCTCTGTTTGTTTGTCTGTTCCTACTTGTAATTGTAAATGACCCCTTTAGGCCGGAATATGTGTAGGAGTATTCGATTTCGGGCATAGATTGCATCATGCATGCGGAAGGAATTTCTGTGAACTGCTTGTCAACATCTATATCCCAAAACTATGTGTTAAGATTAAACTACGTACAGAGAGGACAGATGGGAGTACTCAAGTAAGTAACTGAACTGATGGCTAAGCATTGTGGTTTGTACTACCAACTAAAGCAAAATTGTGAGCGCCTATTTCTTCCTGCAGAGCTTTGATTATTGCGAATATATAGTTACAAGAAAAGCTAGTGGAGACGGGTCTTAACTTTTGCCACTATCAACACGCACAGCCTACTTGAGATAGCACAAAAAAAGCTTGTCATTTTCATTTAGCTGATGCCTGCTAGCTGGTAATCCTCTGGAGTCTGGATCCTCAAACAAAACTGAAAGTCTATATCGTCTTTGTAGCCGAACACACAGAGCATCACGCTACCGAAAGCAGAGCATGGAGCTGGACACGGATACCTGCGTCCGTCAGTCAACACGCTGCAGGCACGCGCGACGAGAAACAAGAGCATGTAGATATAAAAATTCCTAGGTAGCTTTCATTCAGACATCGCCATCGAACGATCGATCATCGTCGACGTCACGCCATGCCATGCTGCTTCCTTCCACATACATTATGAATGAATGAATTCCTCGTCAGTCACTACTACTCCTACGACTAGCTCGCAGTCGCGGGACATCACGGTTCCGATTAATTAGTTTTTTTGCGCTGCACTAATTAAGTACGCAGGCCGTAATATTTTTTGACCGTAACGTAGACGTACGCACCTTGTTAGCCGATGCACAAACTGAGTGACGAGGACACCTTGCTGTCTGTCCCTTGCGAATGAACGCATGCATGGCCCGCCGTCGCCATCCATCGTGGAAAACGCGAAACTTCAACGTGCCTCGTGCCCGGACTTGATCCCTCGTTTGGGTCCGGTCATTTACTTGGATCTCACGTGCCATAGTGACACATTATAGTACTACGCGATGATTGAACGGGGATAGCTACGGGCTACGGGCGCAGCCGCAGCGGCAAACCTATTGCACGTGCTTCTTCAGGCGTGTGCGACGTGATTTCCTTTCGGTTTCGGAACGGTCCTTGGTGCGACATTTTTCCAGGGAGTGTTTAGCATAGTCGACGTCAGTTCAATTCGTCGGCCAGGCAGCCAGCGATCTTTATTATGGAGATGAAAGCCGCTGGTACTGGTAGTATATCTTTGTGGAATATTCCAACGACTTATGCTCGCTCGATATCGTGTTTATGTCCCTTCACTGTTAGCACCCACTAGCAAACAAACAAACTAAAGGCAAACGAAGGAGCCGGGCGTGTGGTTTCCTTGGCATGGGAGACACCGGAAAAGCGACGGCCACGCGTACGTCCGTCTTCACCATCCTCACTCTCTCTCTCCGTCGGTCTGTGCCCCGCGGTGAAACCTGCACGGGTTTATTTTTTCGATGAGAAAGGAAGCACCGGAAAAGAGATCGAACCTTTTTTTTTTGAGGTTAAGATCGAACCTACACATTTAATTACGTCACGCCGTCGCCATGCCTTGATCACGCACGCCGTCGCCGTAGCCGCCGCAGTTAAGTTTCCCCTTTTTCACCCTCGACTCCTTTTGCCCCTGTTCCACCAAAATGTGAAACGCGAGCGGCCGGACCGCACCTTTTCCGGCGTTCCGGATATGGATTTTGGTGGCTGCATGGAATGGATTATACATACGTAAAGCTAGGAGTAAAGAAATGTGGGCGTTAGTATTTCCCTCATGCGGGAGATGCTTTTGCCTTGCCGCTTTCGATCGCCCGGGAGGAGTAAACAAATGGATATCACAATCTGCACTGCACCTGTCTGCAACACTCTGGGTTCGTTCACGTGTCCACAACAGCAGCAGCAACAACAAACACAGGAGCAGACTGCTATTACTCTAGCATAAACTAACCAAGCGCAATCCATGTCCCTGATTTTATCCCCAATATCTTTCTCGATCGCGCGGCTCGCGGTCGTGCCGACACTTTACCCATTCATTTCCCTTTCTTAAAACGTTCAGACTCGTGTAGCCTTCAGTATCTCCTTTTCTTTCGCATCAAAAAAGGTGCCAATTGCACCATTTGGTTCCAATATAACCGCAGGCTTTGCCATCTTTATTGACTCCACAAACCAAACACTTCGTGCTTTACCATCTACACTTGCTAGGTGCAATAAAATTCTCGATTAATCGTTCCGTGCCACGACCAGACTCCAGCCAGGGTCAATCCACAATCAATTCTCTGGTGATCTGTATGAAGTAGTAATAGAGACTTGTTAGGGCAGAGAAAAAGGCTGCGATTGGTCTAAGCATAGACTCTTTGCGTTCGGGGATTGACGTTTTTCCTCGTCCAATCGTCGTCCTCGCCAGTCCGTCGCAGTCGTTGATGATTCCAGCCGAAATGTGCGTACGCATCCATTTTTTGCACCCTAAACTCTTATGGCGCGACCGTAATTTTGGATTTAGCATTTGGCATTCGATCCACGGTAAACTTCTGCAGCCTTTCGGTTCAACTTTTTTCTGTTGGCCACATATCTTGATGGAGGGAGAACCGGCGTCGGCCGGCAGGCCGGCCTATCACGCTTTGGAAGACGACGAGTCGACGACGTGGTTCACTCAAACTTGGAAAATACTACAGTACTAGTTAACTCGTGCTGATTACGTCGCCGTTCGCTAAAACCTACGGATGGCTTCGCCGCCGTGGACTTATGGAGTGATGTTGACTTCATAACTGATGCCTGATGGCAGTTCCAAGTGATTATGTCACTGACCACGCCAGCATTTTGACTTCAGAAGTGATGGCAGTTCCAGGTTATTGTGTCACCAGGTGATGGCAGTTTCATCACTTGGAAATCAAGATATGGTGCAGTTCCACTCCATCGCCTGGACGTGCCAACCATCTTTAAACCATACGACATCACATATATAGTCAAACAGATGTGGCCTCCTTTGAAGTACCATATCATCATGTTGGTTTTGCATTTCGCGTATGATGATTCAGGTTGGCAGCCATCAGAAAACGAAGCTCTGAAGTCTGAACTGGAAGACAAAACATCCATTCATTTCTGTCACACGTACACCGCACTGAAGGTAGATAGAATGGCGATCCTACAATCGACAACAGGCAGAAAAAATGTTTTCTGCAAACAACGTGGCCTGAAACAAAATTGATCCGTCCAACTCCGCAACTATGAAAACTGCAGGTGGGATGCGCCGCCAGCGTGGGGTTGGTCCTGCTCTCTTCCTCCATCTGAGAAGGTACGCTGTTATTTTAAAGATTATACGGAGTACTAACTATGAGCAGCCCAAGATTATACGAAGTCACGCAACATAAGAAGACGTCGATCCTGCCGTCAAGCAAATCAGCCCCTGAAGGATGGATAGGCAGATTATCAAGGAGAAGTTATCAAAGAATGAAGACCGTTGGAATGACGAGGACTACAAGGTCAAAGAAGAGGAGGAGCCTGCAAAGGAAGAAGAAATTCCAACTCCATCAACTCCAACTAAACAAGTATGGAAGAAGAAAGAAACACTAGCAACCCATATATGGACTTTTAGATACGGAAAAAAGTGTTGCTATAGAGGGGTCCTATTGTAGTGTATATATATGTTTCTCTAATAGTGCCCATTCGCTGCCAAGCCGTGCAACTTGAGCACATCCTCCAATCCCTCCCGGCAACTACTACAACCTTCCCCATGAGATATTTGGGGCTTTCGCTCTCGGTGTGGAGGCTCAAAAAGGTGGATTTCCAATTCTTGGAGGATAAAGTGGCGGCCAAGATTCCAGCTTGGGAGGGAAACAACATCACCACGGTTGGTCGTGCAACTCTTGTAAAATCTGTGCTTGCTGCGCAAGCGGTCTACTACATCACACCCCTCGTTGTCCCGCCCAGTACCTTGCGCAACATCAACAAGCTTCAACGCGCCTTCCTTTGGTCTGGTTCTGACAAGACATCTGAGGCTAAGTGCAAGGTCAACTGGGACTTGGTGTGCAGGCCTTTTGAGCGAGGCGGTCTAGGCGTGCTCAACACTGCAAAAATTGCTCGTGCGCTACGCCTTAGGTGGCCTTGGTTTGAATGGAAGGAGCCATCCAAGATGTGGGTGGGCATGGGCAATCCGTGTGACGACCAAGATATGGAATTTTTCTACGCCTCCACCACAATCACTATCGGGGATGGGGCGAAGACACCTTTTTGAGATGCGCCTTGGGTCAACAACCGGAAGCCCAAGGAGATCGCCCTACTCATCTACGAGGCGTCCATGCGAAAAAATTGGAAGGTCAAGGCGGCGCTTCGTGATGACGCTTGGGTCTCAAAGATCAAGCTCTCTGCTAGGTTTTCCTGGGAGCATCTCACACAATTTGTGACTCTCTGGACGACCATCCAGAATTTCCATCTTAATGAGCACGCCCATGATGAGATTACGTGGAAGCACACCGATGATGGACAATACTCCGCAACCTCCGCCTACAAGGCCCAATTTTTTGGGACCTTATACTCCCCCACCGAGAGATCCATTTGGAAGGCTTGGCCCCCCCTAAGGTCAAGTTCTTCGCGTGGTTGGCCACCCAAGATAGGCTTTGGACCGCCGATCGCTTGGCAAGGAGGGGCTGGCCAAATTGTGGGCTTTGCCCTCTTTGCAAACAAGTGCAGGAATCCGGAGAGCACCTCCTCTACAAGTGCCGCTTCACCATAAGGCTTTGGAACATGGCGGCCGAAGGGTTCGACTTGGAGGGTGTCAACACTTCATCTTGGCACCTCAATGACTCTGTTAATGCATGGTGGCTCAAGCAAACCGATCACCCCGCCATCAACCGGAGGGCCATTGCTTCTTTCACCATGCTCATGTGCTGGACGATTTGGAACGAGAGGAATGCACGCGTTTTCCGCCACAAGAGTACCCCCACTACCGTGATTTTAAACACCATAAAAAATGAGGTGCGACTTTGGATCGCGGCCGGCGCCAAAAAATTGAGAAACATTGTAACGGCAGAATAGGCCACATGTAAATTTGGGTTGTAACACACCATCTGCTCCTTCTTAATTAATATAAGCGGCAAATCTTTTGCCCCCCTTTCAAAAAAATATATATATTTATATATGATTCTTGCAATGTATCTTGACACATTTTAGGTATGATGAATGGCGGTGGATTTCCCAGTCCATAGGCCCTAGGTTTTCACCCTGGTGATCTGCATTTGCGTCGTCGCCAGATAGCGTCGTTCCACGTGGGCTCAATCCATCTATAGTATGGAATATTTTAATTTTTACATATATGCTAGCCAAATAATATATATATATATATATATATATATACACACACACACACATTAATTCTTAATACAATGGTTGCATATGTCACAGAGTATATCCCCTATCGAATGGTTGGAATCAACACTATGGGTGGTTGGGGTGACGTCCATCTTTGAGGATACGGCCAGTCAGGTCGTCAATGACCAAGATGATAGGTTGTCGAAGTCGAATATCAGCTCTAAAATTCCTGTTAGGTACAATCTAGAAGTGGAGCAAGAAATCGTGCGGAGGGGACATCCACATCCGACTCTAAGAGGCGCCTACTTCAATACCATGCTGCATTGCTTACAGGCTATTCAGTGCATTGGCTACTTTATGGCTATTTTTTTAAATAATATATTTTATTTGCTAAATTACAGAAATAAATATATAGTTTCGATTAAAAAATATATTGTATAGTTGGTATGGGCGAAACTGATTAGACCCAGTCAGCCCAGCCAAAGCTGACAGATCCCAGTCGACATAGGGGAACCGACCGGTGGCTCGTCCACCATGCAGTCGGTCTGGCTATGGCCGACAGCCCAACTGGGTGCACACTTGACTATTAATTATTTTTACACACACCTTTTTCAACTTATTTTAATTTAACAAATTATTTTGACAAACACATAAACTTTATTAAAAAGTCATGAACAATATTAAGACTAAAAATAAAATCGCTAAAACCATTTAAAATTTACATACTATACGAGCATATATTAACACATGAAGATTTAAAAAAATTAAATTAAACAAAAATGAAAATAAAAACTAACACTTAAAAGCATAAATTATCACCGTCTACCACCTTTTTATTGTATACCACTTGAATGAAAAGAAAAACTAACACAAATGAAAAAAAACTAACACTGTGCCAACAAGTTCAACCACTATTCTTTATTGTCTACTTTAAATGCATAAATTATTAAATCGAAGCACACTCGCAGAGTTAAACGGGCTTATGACATCTCAAATTGTTTTAATAATTGTAAAAATAATACTTTGTATTAAACATTCAAATAATGAAAATAATTTAAAAAGTGTTCCTTTTATGACCTATAATCTTGGGGGCACTGTGCTATTAATTCTTTAGTGTAGAGGGAAACTTGGCTATTATTTTATATTGATTATTTCCTTTTCTTTTTCGTTAAATAAATAAATTATATGATTGTAATTACAATAAATATTCATGTAATTCTATTAATATTTATGTATTTTTTATTATTGTGAAATGTGTTCATATATATTTAATAAAATATTTCTATATTTTTATTAATAATGTTAATATGATTTTTTTTAAATCTTCATGTATTAACATATGTTTGTGTAGTATGTAATTTTTAAATGCTTTTAGGAAATTTAATTCTAGTCTTAAAATTATTCATCATGTTTTAATAATTTTATGTGTTTGTCAAAATATTTGTTTTTGAATAAAAATAAGTTGGAAAAGATGTGTAGAGAAATAATTAATAGCCAAGTGTATATTCAGTTGGGCTGTCGATGACAACTTGGCTGACTAGGCTGTCAACCATAGCCAGGCCGACTGTATGGTGGGCGATCCACCGGTCGGCTTCGCCTAGGCCGATTGGGCTTTGTCGGCTCTGGCCAGGCTGACTGGGCCGAGCCAGTTTCGCCCCTCATCTTCCCTCTCCATCGCCATCCTCCTAGGTCGCCACCGGCGCCATTACTTCTCATGGCGACGTAACGATGGTCTGCGAGCCACAGAGCAAGTTCTGGACGGAATCGGTCATCAGGACAGGGTCGGTTCGGTCCGGTTCCTTCCTTCATTACTGTATTTCTTTACTAGTAGTTGTGTTCCTGCAGTAATGTTGTCAGGGTTGATTATGTGTTTCTTGATTTTTGCAGAGTTTGATGAATTAGAGGGATCGAAGTGAAGGGACACTAGCAACAAAGGGCTGCTGAACTTCACAAGAGCTGGTGGGTTCATGTGTTGGCTCATCAATTTTTTCAGAAGCTTCTTTTTCAGTAGCTTCAGCATATCCCCTGTAGTGATATTTTTTACTTTTATCAATGTTCGGATGGTGTTGCAACTGCGTTACATTTTGAATTGGAACTGTAGGTTCAAGCTTATGATAAACTTCTGCCCAGGTGTCCATCGCCATTATTTCAGCAGGAGTGCTACATCATGTTTATACAACTGTAATCATTAACCAGTAACAACAATATATGTATATGGTAGAACTTGATGACTAAGACCCTCTATCAATTTGAAGGGAAGTTAGGGCTTGTATGTAGTTCAGAATTAATGATCAGAATAACTGGCAGATGCAACTTCAATGTCAACAAACATGTCATGTGCACTTTTTACAGATAATGTTATTGTAATGTGACCGTTCTCTTGGTAAGTACACGACCGTTGTCTTGGCAACCATATTTTTTTGGTTTTGCTTCATGACAAGTATCATATTGAAGGTTTGGCTTCATTTATGCGTGGAGAGGTGATTAGAGTCATGGGATGACTAATATATCCTCATCCGAAGCAATCAATTGCACACATGATATGGATAGTATAGGACTTAAGATTGTGTGCTCAATTTCTTATCAGAAAAATAAGTTCTCTTTACATTGTGCTTATCCCTTTCTTATTCTTCTGGTGTATTCAGGCAATGTTGCAAACCATATGAGCCTGGCGGAAGTTGATTCGATATATTTTTTAGTTCCTGTGAACTTCATTTTTATGGGGTTTGATGGCAAAGGGGGCCATGGTAAATTATCTATATGCAATAGTACTATTTACATTAGTTGTTTGTTCAACTAAGCATTAACAATGCCTCAATTTGTTTCAGAGGTTAAGTTCGGACCTGACGAGCTGGAGCGCTAGTTTACAAAAAATCGATCACATATTTTGTTGAAAATATTAGCAATTTAGCATATGATTTAATCCACGAAATAGAGAAAAAAATCCATGGCAATAATGAAACAGATCAAACTAGCCATGCGATCTACTAAAACAATAGACAACGAGATCACATCTAAAGCAATTACTAGAAACACGACATGCAACATGATCTCAAACATAGAAGTACAGATCACGTATGATGCATCGGGTGTGGAGCCGCTGGCGTTGGTGTTGCCCATGTCGTTGATGAAGAGGTTGCCGACGTCTGGGAAGAAGTCGTCGTCGTCTCTACCAGCAATCGCGCGAGTGAGCTCCCCAAAAACCTGATCGCCCCTCTCCCGTACAGGATTGCGAGAGGCGGGGTTCCAGAGGCCTGCTGTCCCTCCTAGCGGTGCACGCCGAAAGAAGGGATGGAGAAGACTTGAGCGGCGGCGCAATGATCTGAAACTGGAACGAGATGGAACCATATGGAGACGTAGCCAGGGGTAGGGTTTGCACGGTTTATATAGACGCAGCGGGACGGGCCGACGTGAGAGTAAAGCCCACGAAAACGGCGCACCAAATAAGCGTAATTAACGCGTCCGTTAATTACAATTAATGCCTCATTAAGTTTTTCCGAGCTACAAAAATATAAGCGTACACATAGCTTTGTCCTCGGCTCGGCTCATTCCCGAAACTCGATGCGCGCACGCGCGCATCGTGACGAGTCGTGGCGAGGCGAGCGAGGAGGAGGAGCGTGGAGCTCACCTTATAAGAAAGTGTGGAACTCTCTCCACAATAAGTATGGTACTAAACTTTCTACCACTTTCCATGCATGAATGGGCCAAGAGATTTTCAGATTTTAGAATGTGCCTTGGGCCAAAGGCCCACTCAGAAAATAGGTGTAAAATCCAGCAATCCCCCACAAAGTCTCATTGGCTCATCTCATCATTTTTCTCCAAATCATTGTTTATATACCTATGTTTAGTGGAGACTGTTAAGTTGAACTTCCACGTAGAATTCATGCTACACTAGTTCACAACTTGAATAATGGATGATGTCTACGCACGCTTCTATTCTTGTAGACTATGTTGGGCCTCCAAGCGCAGAGGTTTGTAGGACAGCAAAAATTTCCTTCAAGTGGATGACCTAAGGTTTATCGAACTCAGGGAAGTAGAGGTTGAAGATGATCTCTCTCAAGCAACCCTACAATTAAGATACAATAAGTCTCTTGTGTCCCCAACACACCTAATACAACTAGGAGTTGTATGGGTTCACTAGTTCGACGAAGAGATGGTAAAATATGGGTGATAGGTGTGGCAAAACAAAGTAATATAAATCTGTAATAAAAAGTGCAGCAAGCAAACATGTGAAAAAAGTGAGCACAAACGGTGTAACAATGGTGGAAACAAGGCCTAGGCTTCATACTTTCACTAGTGGCAACTCCCAACAACATTAACATAGTCTAATCACATGATATTTCCCATAAACATGCAATGGAGACGCACTCGGAGGTCATTCCTTTGTGGTCAAGAGAGGACGAGAATTATGTAGGGCTACAAAAGCACACCTCAAAGTTCGTAGTTTTCAATCTATTTATTTCCCAATGTCACCGCGGCCATCCAAAGAGAGTACCACAATCACCACAACATATCTCAAGGATAGTTAAAGACAAGTACCAAGAGACTCTCAATCTTAAATCAACACACAAAAGAGGAAATCACTCATGAAAATATTCTTCTAATCCATGTCCAATAGACCGCTGTCACCTTGGTCTCGGGGATTATACTAGATAAGATCAAGTGAGTACATCAATCCAATACATGATAAGATCAAGTGTGAAACTTTAGTAGATTAAGTTCTCAACAATAAAAACTATATTTTACTCTCTCGTATATCCCTATCCCCTTTCTTGCACGCAAACACCATTTGGAGACATTCGAGTCACGGACAGCGAGAGCTCTTGCACCTTTATGTTGTTATGTTGCTTGTTTCAATGCTAATATAGACTCTTGCCTGTTATGACTTGAATTGAATTACATGCCTTGATTGCTTTACTTAAAAGTTCTTATTTGGTTGGTAGCATGTCACCACAGTAAATATGAATGTTATCATTTACCTACTCGAGAACGAGCATAAATTAAGCTTGGGGATGTTGATACGTCCAAGACGTATATATAATTTCTGCTTGCTCCATGCATCTTTTGTGTGATATTGCTATGATATTGATGCACTTTCATACACTTTTGATCATATTTGGACTAACCTATTAACTCACTGCACCCCAGTGCCAGTTCCTGTTTTCTGCTGTTTTTGTATTTCAGGTTTTCACATTACTTAAAGTGCCAGAAAAATTATGGGAAAAATATAGGAAAAATCAGCGTACAGGAAGCTTCGGGAAGAGCCCAAGTGGGGCCAGAGGGGAGCCAGGGGTGGCCCAGGCGGCCACCTGGCGCGGCCTCCCCCTAGGCCGCGCCAGAGGGGCGCCTGGGGCCCCTAGTACACCTCTGGCTGCCCCCCTCGCCTATATATCCCTCTCGTCCCGAAACCCTTGAGGACAGAACCCTTTTTCGCGATCTCTCCTCCGTTCCGCCGCCGCCGCGCTTCCAAGATCGGGAGCACCATGAGCCCTCTTCCCGGCACCCTGCCGGAGGGAGGAACCACCTCCGGGAGCTTCTCCACCACCATAGATGCTTCCCGGATGAATCGGGAGTAGTCCACCTTGGACCATGGGTCCATGATCAGTAGCTATGTGATGTTCTCCTCCCCTCTTTGTTCTTCATGGTTTAGACCTCATGAGCTGCCCTACATGATGGAGGCACATATGTAATCTTTCTGCTGTTGCTATGTTGAGTTTGCTGGGATCTGATGGATTATGAGACTATGTTCAGATTGTGATTGAGTAATTTGATTCTCCTCTTTTATATTTATGTTCTTGAGTAATTCTTGCATGTTCTCCGTTGCTGTTTATTGCTTTGGCCAAGTAGTAGGTAGTGACTCCAAGAGGAAGCGTTATGCATGATTGTGGGTTCATGCCCCCTGATGACTAGCTTGAGTGACAGAAACATGAGTCTAGGGGACGTGCTGTTGCCACAAGAGAGAAAAAAAGGGTGCTTGTACTTGCGGGTGCAAGGATTGTTTACTTTACTCAAAGTTCTTTAATGCAATTGTCTGTTGCTTTGAGTTTACACTTTGGGTGGGATTCGCAACTTAATACTAGCGAGATGTTCTGGATAGATATCTCAAGGTGGATGATCAGTGGGTAGATGCAGATGTATTTCGGTCTACTTGTCTTGGCGTACCGCCCATGCTTTTGAGCCTCTTCCTTTCTTTATAGAATAGTTAGCATTGGTTTGCGCACATAATCCTGTCAATTGCCCAGTTGTAATTTGTTTACCTCGCATGGATATTTTATCGTCCTTTGGGAGAGAGACATCACTAGTGAACATCATAGGACCCCGGTCCATATTTCCAACACTGTTTACACCTGTTATTTATTTTCTGCTTTATTTCCTTTTCGGTTGCTATTGCTATCATTATTATCCCGTGCGTTTGATCCTTTGTAAACAACAAGGCCGGAGGGATTGACAACCTCTCTGTACTCGTTGGGAGCAAACTTATCTGTTGTGTGTGCAGGTCCACGTCAACCGCCTAATTGCTGGCGCCGTTGTCACCTTCCTGTCGTTGTCGGAGTCCTACTGGAGACAATCCTTGGTATCTTCACCGAGGGAAATTTGCTGCTGTCTACATCTCAACCTTCCACTTTGGATAACCAACGAGGGGCGAGAAGTCATCAGTTACCACTGTGGAAAACTCAAATGGTGGGTCTCAAACCCATCTCCCTCGATGCATTATCTATCACATTACGTGATAGACCCTTTGTGAAGGGATATGTCAGATTTTTAGACATTTGTATATAATCCAATGTAATAACTCCGGAGTTCTTCAGTTTCCTAACATATTTCAGTCTCCTCTTCACATGCCTTGATGACTTCATATTATCCTTAGAACTGTTTATCTTAACGATCACAGTTTGATTATCAGAGTTCATCAGGATAGCGGGTCAACCACGGGTAAGTCCATCAAGAGATCAGGAAGTCACTCTGCTTCAACTGTGGTTGTGTCTAACGCTGTGAGTTCTGCTTCCATAGTTGACCACGTTAAGATGGTCTTCTTGCAAGACTTCCAGGAAACAGCGCCACAACCAAGTGTAAACAAATAACCACTTGTGGCCTTCATCTCATCAGCATCATATATCCAGTTGGAATCACTATAACCTTCTAGTACCCTAGGATATCACAGTGCCTTTGAAATAGCGCATAACTCTCTCAAGTGCATGCCAATGATCATCTCCCGGATTTGACACAAATCGGCTAATTTTGCTAACAACAAACGAGATGTCAGGCCTCGTGGCACTCGCCAAGTACATAAGCGAGCCAATAATCTGAGAGTATCTCAGCTGATCTGTAGCAATCTGTTTATTCTTACGAAGTTGAACGCTAGGATCATATGGAGTTGGAGAAGTCTGGCAGTCGTTATACCCAAAATGACTCAAGACCTTTTCCACATAGTGAGACTGAAGCAGAGTAATCCCACCATAACCATATCTCAGTAGCTTGATGTTCAAGATAACATCACCTACCCCTAGATCCTTCATCTCAAAACAATGAGATAAGTAATCTTTGACCTCCTTGATTAAATTAAGGTTGGTCCCAAAAATTAATATGTTGTCGACATATAGACAAAGAATGACTCCCTCGCCCCCACCATGACGATAGTACACACACTTGTCGGCCTCGTTTACAACAAAGCCTTAAGCAGTTGAAGTCCTTTCAAACTTTTTGTGCCACTGCTTAGGAGCTTGCTTAAGGCCATACAATGAGTTCAATAACTTACACACCTTGCCCTCTTGACCAGGTACTACAAAACCATCTGGCTGCTCCATATAAATTTCCTCGTCTAACTCTCCATTAAGGAAATTCGTCTTAACGCCCATTTGATGAACGATAAGACCGTGCGAGGCAGCCAATGAAAGTAGCACCCATATAGTGGTAAGTCTGGCCACTGGTGAGTAAGTATTAAAGAAGTATTCACCTTCTTTTTGAGTATAGCCCTTGGCCACAAGCATTGCTTTGTACTTCTCAATCGTACCATCACGACTAAGCTTTTTCTTGAACACCCCCTTACATCCTATAGGTTTGCACCCATAAGGACGTTCAGCAATTTCCTAGGTTCCGTTAACCAAGATGGAATCCATCTCGCAACGAACAACTTCCTTGCATTAGTCAGCATCAAGAGATGCACATGCTTCTGAAATAGTACTGGGTGTGTCATTGATACGTCCAAAACGTATCTATAATTTCTGCTTGTTCCATGCCTCTTTTGTGTGATATTGCTATGATATTGATGAACTTCCATACACTTTTGATCATATTTGGACTAACCTATTAACTTAGTGCACCCCAGTGCCAGTTCCTGTTTTCTGCTGTTTTTCTATTTCAGGTTTCCCCCATATTAAAAGTGCTCCAAAAATTCGGGAAAAATCCAATAAAAAATCAGCGTAGAAGAAGCTTCGGGAATCACCGAGGGGGGGGGGGGCAGAGGGGACCCACCAGGGCCCCAGGCGCCCTCCCGGCACGCCCTAGGGTGGGGCCGCGCCAGGGGGCCTCTTGGACCCCTGGTGGGCCCCCTGGCTGCCCCCCTTCGCCTATTTATTCCTCGTGACGAGAAACCCCCGGACGGGAACCCTTTTTCGCGATCTCTCCTCTGTTCCTCCGCCGCCGCGCTTCCAAGATTGGGAGCACCAGAAGACCTCTTCCCGGCACCCTGCCGGAGGGAGGAACCACCTCCGGGAGCTTCTGCACCACCATGGATGCTTCCCGGATGAACCGTGAGTAGTCCACCTTGGACCATGGGTCTATGATCAATAGCTATGTGATGTTCTCCTCCCCTCTTTGTTCTTCATGGATTAGACCTTGTGAGATTCCCTACATGATCGAGGCACATATGTAATATTTTTGCTGTTGCTATGCTGAGTTTGCTGGGATCCGATGGATTATGAGATTATGTTCAGATTGTGTTTGAGTAATATATTTGATTCTCCTCTTTTATATTTATGTTCTAGAGTAATTCTTGCATGTTCTCCGTTGCTGTTTATTGCTTTGGCCAAGTAGTAGGTAGTGACTCCAAGAGGGAGCGCTATGCATGATTGTGGGTTCATGCCCCCCGATGACTAGCTTGAGTGACAGAAACATGAGTCTAGGGGATGTGCTGTTGCCACAAGGGGGAAAACAATGGTGCTTGTACTTACGGGTGCAAGGATTGTTTACTTTACGCAAAGTTCTTTAATTCAGTTGTCCGTTGCTTTGAGTTTACACTTTGGGTGGGATTCGCAACTTAATACCAGCGAGATGTTCTGGATAGATATCTCAAGGTGGATGATTAGTAGGTAGATGCAGATGGATTTTGGTCTACTTGTCTTGGCGTACCGCCCATGCTTTTGAGCCTCTTCCTTTCTTTATAGCATAATTAGCATTGGTTTGCGCACATAATCCTGTTTTTTTCCCAACTGTAATTTATTTACCTCGCATGGTTATTTTATCGTCTTTTGGGAGAGAGACATCACTAGTGAACATCATAGGATCCTGGTCCATATTTCCAGTACTGTTTACACCCACTATCAATTTACTGCTTTATTTACTTTTCAGTTACTATCACTATCATTATTATCCCGTGCGTTTTATCCTGTGTAAACAACAAGGCCGGAGGAATTGACAACTCCTCTGTACTCGTTGGGAAGCAAAGTTATTTGCTGTGTGTGTAGGTCCAGGTCAAGGAAGCAACTTTTGTCTAAAACGGTGCCATTGTTTTGTTGCCACCTTCTTGTATCTATTGGAGTCCTATTGGTTCGACACTCAACCTTAGCATCTTCGCTAAGGGAAATTGCCGCTGTCTACATCTCAACCTTCCACTTTGGGTAACCAACGAGGGGGTGTTAAATCATACCATCAAAAGCAATTCCTGGCGCCGTTGTCGGGGACTCCACTCTTCAAGATAGGGGAGTTGCACACTATCTTTTACCTTTGATTTTTAGTCTTGTTAGTTTACCTTTCAGTTTTTGCTTTAGTGTCCTTTATCAAAAATCAAAAAAATAGTTACCTTGCTAGTAGTTGTCATTATGTCTGGACCTTTTGCCTTTGGTGAAGCAGAAGTGCTCACCTTTAAACAAAGAGGTGGTGAAAGTCTGAAAGATGCCTGGTATAGAATTAATGATTCTCAAAAAAGAGCCACCAAGAAGCAACCCACTACTATCCTGCTTAGAAACTTTTATGTTGTAATTACTTCTTGGAATAGGTTTATTCTAGATACTGCTATCAATGGGAATTTCATAGAATCCCCAGTTTGGGAAGCTTTTAGTGTTATGGAAAATCTTGTTGGAAATATCCCTGTTGCTAGCATTCAAGAGGACATTACCCTAGCTCACATTATGAAAAACTTGAAAAGGTAGAGCTAGAGATACCACGCATCAATAAGATAAGTGAGTTGGATCGTAAGGTTCAAGGGAATTTGAATAGACTAGATAGCTCCATACATAAAATTTTCAAAACCTCGGAGACCATCAAATCCCATGACTTGGATCCCTCTAGGATTGATAAGATTGAGGAAATTATCGAAACTCTAGGAACTACTTTCTCCTCAATCAAAACAAAAAAGGTAGAAACTCCGGCAAAGAAGGAACCTAGGTTCGTTTATGTTCCAAAGGTTCCTCGTTTCAATAACAATCTATCTATTGCCAAAGGGGTTGAAACTGTGAAGACTTTGGAAGAGATACCTCTCTTTAATAGAATAAACGAGACTCCAATTGATCTTCCGCCTTTTGCTTTTATTCCTAGAAGTATCTTTATTAGGCCTTTATTTGAGAGACCTCTTAAGAGTGGTTATACTATTGAAGAGCTTTTTGATGATCTTGATGATGGTTCAATTGATACAACTTGATCTATTTGCATCAAGCCTAGCTAATGGCTTTAAAGAAGCGCTTTCGGGAGGCAGCCCGCAACAAATTTAGGATTTCCTTTTTGTTTTTCTTCTGTTTTTAGTGGTCTTGATGATTGTTACTACTGTAGCAACATCATTGTATCTTTACTTTTCAAGATTTGTGTCATTTATAGCCTCATATGACAAGGGAAGTGAAAGTTGTGACATGCTGTCCAGAAAATAGATTCTGATCTCGTGACTAGAAAAATCATAGAAAAATACCAGTTCATCTTTTTGAGCTGAACTTTTTACACAGCGTGCTCTATACAATTACAGAACTTTCGTAAGTTCTGAGTTTTTTGATTTGAGTTGCATAAGTATCCCTAAAAAATTCTTTACTACCTGCTGGTCTGTTGTTCATAGATTCTGTCCTGTTTTGCCTTTCCTTCATTTTGCGAACCTTAAGCTTGCTTTTTATTTGCAAAGACTTCCCGGAAATCTTGAGAAACAGTATTTCTTCAAGAATATGTTTATTTACAGTAGATGAAAAATTATTTTATTATGGGTACTAACCTCTCTAATCAGATTATGATGAGTTATGTATGAAGGGAGTTTTCAAGTGTGCGAGGGAAGAGGATGAAAGAAGATTCAGGAGTGTCAAGCGCTTAAGCTTGGGGATGCCCCCATGCACCCCCAGGAAATATTCAAGGAGACTCAAGCGTCTAAGCTTGGGGATGCCCCCGTGCATCCCCTTCTCCATCAACAATTATCAGTTCGTCTCTCGTTTCACTATATTTTTATCACTTCATGCGTTATGTACTATGCTTAGAGCGTCTCGCTCTTAGGTTTTATTTTTAGTTTTTCTTTAGCTTTGCTTTCTGTTCATAACAAGTTAGAACCCAGCTTTCTTTGTGTGGGAGAGAAACACGCTCCACTTCCAAAATCTAGAACACAACATAGGACTTTTCATGCTTATCTTTGCTATGTGTGTTCTTTATCTTTTTCATAGCTACTGTCATGTTTATCTCTTAGTTTTCATGCTTATCTTTTTAAAGAGCTTTTGTTTAGTTTGTTGCTGGAACTCTCTTGAGTTTTCATGTTTATCTTGTTTAAGAGAGTTATCCTGTTGCACTGAGTTTTGTCTCTTGACTTGGAGTAGGTAATTGAGGTTGCTATTCTTTTATAGTAGTAACTTGCAATAGTTTTGAGGTATTGTTTTGTGTAATGTTTGGACTTTTGGTGTCAAGAGCTTTAGCCTATTAGTGATAGATGTTGTATTTTGGGCAATCCGTGTTTATTTTCAAAACTTACAAAATTAGTTGAGAACTTTAGCTACTAGATGGATCACTACTCTTCTGAGGGGTCGAATATTAGAGTACACTCACGTACCATGAATCGAGGATGCGCAAGGATAACCAAACCCCATACACTCTTCCTCGGGGTACTTTTCTCTTTGTGAAACCTCCTTATTAGATTGAGAGTTACCGATAATAAGTGCATGAGTTCTTCGGACTAATGCGAGTATTCGAAAGTTGACACTTCCACCTTCCCATATTTTTCTAGCCTCTCGTGTGCCGTGCATTTCTTTCTTCTCACTCCGAGAGTTGGCGTCCACCTTCACCGGTACATCCAAACCCTTGGCACGATACGCTCTGTCATCATAAACCTCCTTATATCCTTCCTCAAAACAGCCACCATACCTACCTATCAAGGCATTTCCATAGCCTTTCCGAGATATATTGCCATGCAACATCCATCTTCTCATGACTTGATCTTCATGTCATACATGCTACTTGCTTGATCGATGAGCCGCATGCTAGTTGGGCGTTTCCCTAATAATTTCTACATGACGCGCTAGTATCATTGCATATCCCGCTACACTGGCAGAGGCATACATTTGCATACATCATGATAGTTACATCTTCTTTATGATTTGAGTACTTTGTAAAGTGTGAAATATCTTCTATACTTTTTGTAATATATAGAGTGTTGCCCCTAAAGTTAGGAAAATATCCCAAAGAGGACAAATTATAAGATCCCAAAGAGGACAAATTAAAAGATCCCAAAGAGGACAAATGAGAGAAAAAGAAAGAGCCATTGAGGCCACCAAAAAAATACAAAAGAATAGAAAAATAGAAAAAGAAATAAAAAGAGAGAAGGGGGCACACTACTATTCCTTTTGAGAGATCCACACTCGTACTCCCTCTTATATCTTGTACTCCATAGAGATTATCATTCATGCATATAGCTATGTGGGGACCTTCACACTATAGAACTTGGCTTGTATATTCCAATGATGAGCCTCCTCAAATGAGCTCTAGGTCTTCTTGAGCAAACAAGTTGGATGCACTCCCACTAGTTCCATTGGAGAGCTTACCTTAGCTCATATGTGCACCCGTTGCATGGCAATCCCTACTCCTCACATCATATCTATCATTTGGCTTTCTCTCGCCTATGATTGTCCTCATTGATGTGAGCCTTTCACACCCTTTTTGTCTTCCTCCTCCACCATATTCTCTCTTTTCCATCCCAAGTGTCAACTTTCTTGCTTACGCTCATCCATTGCATGAGTGCTCAAAATGTCGAAAAGGAGTGGATCATTTTGACTTGTACCTGGCTAGTTGTCTGGGGATGAGTCAAGATAAGATTCCAAAGAAGACCAAGTGTGAAACTTTAGTAGATTGAGTTCTCAACACAAAAACACTTTTTCTCGTATATCCCTATCCCCTTTCTTGCACGCAAACACCATTTGGAGACATTCGAGTCACGGACAGCGAGAGCTCTTGGACCTTTATGTTCTTATGTTGCTTATTTCAATGCTAAATATAGGCTCTTGCCTGTTTTGACTTGAATTTAATCACATGCCTTGATTACTTTACTTAAAAGTTTTTATATGGTTGTTAGCATGTCACCACAGAAATTATGCTTTTATCAGTTACCTACTCGAGGACGAGCAGGAATTAATCTTGGGGATGTTGATACGTCCAAAACGTATCTATAATTTCTGCTTGTTCCATGCCTCTTTTGTGTGATATTGCTATGATATTGATGAACTTCCATACACTTTTGATCATATTTGGACTAACCTATTAACTCAGTGCACCCCAGTGCCAGTTCCTGTTTTCTGCTGTTTTTCTATTTCAGGTTTCCCCCATATTAAAAGTGCTCCAACAATCCGGGAAAAATCCAATAAAAAAATCAGCGTAGAAGAAGCTTCGGGAATCACCGAGGGGGGGGGGGCAGAGGAGACCCACCTCCCGGCGCGCCCTAGGGTGGGGCCGCGCCAGGGGGCCGCCTGGACCCCTGGTGGCCCCCCTGGCTACCCCCTTCGCCTATTTATTCCTCGTGACGAGAAACCCCTGGGACGGGAACCCTTTTTCGTGATCTCTCCTCTGCTCCGCCGCCGCCGCACTTACAAGATCGGGAGCACCAGAAGACCTCTTCCCGGCACCCTGCCGGAGGGAGGAACCACCTCCGAGAGCTTCTCTACCACCATGGATGCTTCCCGGATGAACCGTGAGTAGTCCACCTTGGACCATGGGTCTATGATCAGTAGCTATGTGATGTTCTCCTCCCATCTTTTTTCTTCATGGATTAGACCTCGTGAGCTTCCCTACATGATGGAGGCACATATGTAATATTTCTGCTGTTAATATGCTGAGTTTGCTGGGATCCGATGGATTATGAGATTATGTTCAGATTGTTTTTGAGTAATATATTTGATTCTCCTCTTTTATATTTATGTTAAAGTGTAATTCTTGCATATTTTCCGTTGCTGTTTATTGCTTTGGCCAAGTAGTAGGTAGTGAATCCAAGAGGGAGCGTTATGCATGATTGTGGGTTCATGACCCCCGATGACTAGCTTGAGTGACAGAAACATGAGTCTAGGGGATGTGTTGTTGCCACAAGGGGGAAAACAATGGTGCTTGGACTTACGGGTGGAAGGATTGTTTAATTTACGCAAAGTTCTTTAATGTAGTTGTCCGTTGCTTTGAGTTTACACTTTGGGTGGGATTCGCAACTTAATACCAGTGAGATGTTCTGGATAGATATCTCAAGGTGGATGATTAGTAGGTAGATGCAGATGGATTTTGGTCTACTTGTCTTGGCGTAACGCCCATGCTATTGAGCCTCTTCCTTTCTTTATAACATAATTAGCATTGGTTTGCGCACATAATCCTGTCAATTGACCAGCTGTAATTTGTTTACCTCGCATGGTTATTTTAACGTCTTTTGGGAGAGAGATATCACTAGTGAACATCATAGGATCCCGGTCCATATTTCCAATACTGTTTACACCCACTATCAATTTACTGCTTTATTTACTTTTCAGTTACTATCACTATCATTATTATCCCGTGCGTTTTATCCTTTGTAAACAACAAGGCCGGAGGAATTGACAACTCCTCTGTACTCGTTGGGAAGCAAAGTTATTTGCTGTGTGTGCAGGTCCATGTCAAGGAAGCATCTTTTGTCTAAAATGGTGCCATTGTTTTCTTGCCACCTTCTTGTATCTGTTGGAGTACTATTGGTTCGACACTCAACCTTAGCATCTTCGCTAAGGGAAATTGCCGCTGTCTACATCAAACCTTCCACTTTGGGTAACCAACGAGGGGGCGTTAAATCATACCATCAGTCATCCACGAGGTACACAATGAAATCATCACCAAAGGACTTTGCAGTCCTCTGTCTCTTGCTCGTTACAAGAGTTTCATTGTCATCCTCCTCAGGATTCTCAGCGTGTTCTATCGAAATGGTGGTCTCAGGAATTTTAGTTAAATCCTGACCAGATAAAGTAGGAATCTCCTAGTTTGATGAGGTAGGCATATCTTTCATAGGAAATATATCCTCAAAGAAAGTCGCATCATTCGATTCCATAATTTTACCCCACACGCATGTCGGATACCTCAGATTTTACTATAAAAAATCTATAGCCAATGCTATGAAAAACATAACCCAACAGAACGCAAGCTACGGTTTTTGGTCCAAGCTTGCGCTTCTTGGGGATCGGTATATTTACCTTTGCCAAACAGCCCCAAGTACGTAAGTAAGAGAGTTTCAACCTTTTCCTTTCCCATTCCTAAAATGGGGTCAAAGTTTTTGTCTTTGTGGGAACTCAGTTCAGGACATGACATGCAGTCATTAGCGCCTCCCCCCCATGCCTTGGAGAGACTCGAAGTATCTAACATGGCGTTAACCAAATCAGTTTGGTTCTTTCTTTCGGCCACCCCATTTGACTGAGGTGAATATGGAGGCGTCCTCTCATGGATTAGACCATGTTCCTCACAAAACAAATCAAACTCATTGGAAAAGTATTCTCCACCACGACCGGACCTGATCCGCTTAATCTTTCGATCAAGTTGGTTCTCTGCTTCGGCTTTATAGTTTTTTAAGTAAGTTAAAGCCTCATCTTTAGATTTCATAAGATACACGTAACAATATCTAGTAGATTAATCAATCAACATCATAAAATATTTCTTTCCACCTTTTGTCATCACGCCATTCATCTCACAGATGTCTGAATGTATAAGTTCCAATGGTGCCAAGTCTCTTGCCTCCGCAGTCTTATGGGACTTGTGAGGTTGCTTAGCTTGAATGCATAATTGGCACTTGGAACTCTTGACAGTAGGAAATTTTGGGATTAAACTCATATTAGCTAACCGCGTCATGCAAGCAAAGTTAATGTGACAGAGTCGATAATGCAAAATATTAGACTCGTTATCATGACAAATATGATTAACAACTTTGGTGCAAATATCTGACAAAGATAGGCGAAACAAGCCTCCGCACTCATAGCCTTTCCCAATGAATTTTCCATACTTAGAAATTACAATTTTATTTGACTCAAAAAACCAACTTAAAACCATCTCGACACAAGCGTGAACCGCTAACGAGATTTTTATTGATGGAGGGCACATGATGAACTTTCTTTGGTCGCACTATCTTCCCCGAAGTAAACTTCAGATTCACCGTACCGACCCCACGAACAGTAGCATATGACCCGTTCCCCATCAGCACGGGGGAAGTCCCTATGACCTTATAAGAAGAAAACATGGAGGCATCAACACAGACATGAACATTGACACCAGTATCAATCAACCAATCTGGATATTGACATAATTAAAGAATTGTAGGGACGTAACCAGAATCTTTCATCTCCGTGTCAATGAAAACATTGGCGGTCTTGCCACCATTCTCAGTTCCGCGGTACTCATATCGATCAGGACAGCTGGAGGCTCAATGCTTTGCACTACCGCAAACATGGCACAGTCCCTTCTTCTTATGAGGATTCTTCTTGAAGTTGGTAGGCTGTGACGGCTTGTTCTTTTTATCAAACTTTCCTTTTCCACCAGATTTATTCTTGTTGAAGTTGGACTTGTTGGCTGGTAGTTCTTTTCCTGTACCATATGGGCACTTGAACCACCCTCAGGAACTCGACCACGTGTGTCCTTTGCATTCTCCTTCTCTTCAACATCAAGAGTCCCAATGAGATTCGCAACGCAAAACTCTTGCCTCTTGTGTTTTAAAGAAGTAGCAAAGTTGTTCCATGAATGTGGAAGTTTGGCAATAATGCCTCCGGCCACAAACTTTTCTGGCAAAACACACTTGAAGTGCTCAAGTTATTTGGCGAGCGACTGTATCACATGCGCTTGTTGAACAACAGAGCGCTCATCAGTCATCTTGTAGTCATAATATTGTTCCATGACATACAACTCGCTGCCAGCGTCTGAGGCCCCAAACTTGGCCTCGAGCGCATCCCACATGTCCTTGCCGTTATGAAACGACATATATGAATCCACAATAGAATCATCAGGAATACTGATGAGGGCACCCTTAAATAGAGTACCGATATTCTCATAATCCTCCTGCTGTGCAGGAGTAAGATTGCCCTCGGGCTTGCCCTTGGTGGCGTCATAGCATTACATGGACTGAAGCCAGTACACTGCTCTCGTGCGCCACCTCTTATAGTGCACCCCTTTGAAAGGCGGCGGCTTCATAGATGCAAGAAATCCAGTTTCAGTAAATTTTGTATAATCAGGTTTTTCGGATTGTTGAAAATATTAGCAATTTAGCATATGATTTAATCCACGAAATAGAGAAACAATCCATGGAAATAATGAAACAGATCAAATTAGCCATGCGATCTACTAAAAAAATAGATAACGAGATCACATCTAAAGCAATTACTAGAAACACGACATGCAACATGATCTCAAACATAGAAGAACAGATCACGTACCATGCAGCGAGTGTGGAGCAGCTGGCATTGATGTCGCCCATGTCGTTGATGGAGAGACTGTCGACGTCTGGGAAGAAGTCATCGTCGGAGAAGTAGTTGTCATCGCTGCCAGCAGTCGCGCGAGTGCGCTACCCAAAAACCTGATCGCTCCTCTCCCGTACAGGATCGCGAGGGGCGGGGTTCTGGAGGCCTGCTGTCCCTCCTAGCGGTGCACGCCGGAAGAAGGAATGTCGAAGAATTGAGCGGCGGCGCAATGATCTGGAACTGGAACGAGGTGGAACCATATGGTGGCGTAGCCAGGGGTAGGGTTTGCACGGTTTATATAGACGCAACGGGACGGGCTGACGTGAGAGTAAAGCCCACAAAAACGGCGCACCGAATAAGCGTAATTAATGCGTCCGTTAATTACAATTAATGCCTCATTAAGTTTTCTCGAGCTGCAAAATATAAGCGTACGCATAGCTTTGTCCTTGGCTCGGCTCATTCCTGAAACCCGACTGTTGTCTCTCTCCATCTCTCTGCTTGTATCATTCTAAATGTTCTAAACTGCAATAGAGAAAAATAACGACATGTTTTGATTGTAGTTGATACACTGGAGTCTTGGATTATTGTCTCTTATTTATATGAACTGACTTTAAGTATATCTCCAGGAACACTATATGCACAACAATCATGCAAAGTAAGTGATTAATTTCACTTCCAGTGAATAAAAAAAAGTGAAAGGAGGGCCTCCATGCCACAATCATGACTATAGCTGGAAGTCCATGGACAATTCTCATGTCTTGAAATGCTGGTTTCATAGATCAGGTATCTGTATTCTTCTTCTTTTTTGGAGTGAATTGCAAGAAACCACCACATTGAAGTGACCTTTTGCAGAAAACACTCTTCTATGTTTTTTTGTAGAAAACCCTAATTTTGGGCCTAATTTTTTGCAGCAAACACTAGTCGTCCAGTTGGAACGATTTAAACGCGTTTATGACAGATGGGGCCTTGATGTAGAGAGAGTTTACTTCTCGCCCCTCGTTGGTTACCCAAAGTGGAAGGTTGAGATGTAGACAACAACAAATTTCCCTCGGTGAAGATACCAAGGTTTGTCTCCGGTAGGACTCCGACAACGACAGGAAGGTGACAACGGCGCCAGATAGGCGGTTGACGTGGACCTGCACACACAACAGATAACTTTGCTCCCAACGAGTTCAGAGAGGTTGTCAATCCCTCCGGCCTTGTTGTTTACAAAGGATCAAATGCACGGGATAATAATGACAGCGATAGCAACGGAAAAGTAAATAAAGCAGTAAATTGTTAGCGGGTGTAAACATTATTGGAAAATGGACCGGGATCGCATGATGTTCACCAGTGATGTCTCTCTCCCAAAAGACAATAAAATAGCCATGCGAGGTAAACAAATTACAGCTGGGCAATTGACAGGATTATGTGCACAAACAATTGCTAACTATGCTATAAAGAAAGGAAGAGGCTCAAAATCTTGGGCGGTACGCCAAAACAAGTAGACCGAAATCCATCTGCATCTACCTACTAATCATCCACCTTGAGATATCTATCCAGAACATCTCGCTGGTATTAAGTTGTGAATCCCACCCAAAGTGTAAACTCAAAGCAACAGACAACTGCATTAAAGAACTTTGCGTAAAGTAAACAATCCTTGCACCTGCAAGTACAAGCACCGTTGTTTTCTCCATTGTGGCAACAACACATCCCCTAGACTCATGTTTCTGTCACTCAAGCTAGTCATCAGGGGTCATGAACCCACAATCATGCATAACGCTCCCTCTTGGAGTCACTACCTACTACTTGGCCAAAGCAATAAACAACAACGAAGAACATGCAAGAATTACTCAAGAAAATAAATATAAAAGAGGAGAATCAAATATATTACTGAAACACAATCTGAACATAGTCTCATAATCCATCAGATCCCAGTAAACTCAGCATAGCAACAGCAGAAAGATTACATATGTGCCTCGATCATATAGGAACGCTCACGAGGTCTCCACCATGAAGAACAAAGAGGGGAGGACAACATAACATAGCTACTGATCATAGACCCATGGTCCAAGGTGGACTACTCACGGTTCATCCGGGAAGCAATCATGGTGGTGGAGAAGCTCTCGGAGGTGGTTCCTCCCTCTGGCAGGGTGTCGGGAAGAGGTCTTCTGCTGCTCCCGATCCTGGAAGCGCGGTGGCGGCGGAACAGAGGAGAGATCGCGAAAAATGGTTCTGTCCTCGGGGGTTTCGCGTCACGGAGAATATGTGGGCAAAGGGGGCAGCCAGGGGGGCGACCAGGGGTCCAAGCGGCCCACTGGCGCGGCCCCACCCTAGGGCGCGCCGGGAGGGCGCCTGGGGCCCTGGTGAGTCCCCTCTGACCCCTCCTTGGTGATTCCCGAAGCTTCCGAAGCGCTGATTTTTTTATTGGATTTTCCCGAATTTTTGGAGCAATTTTAATATGGGGGGAACCTGAAATAGAAAAACAACAGAAAACAGGAACTGGCACTGGGGTGCACTGAGTTAATAGGTTAGTCCAAATATGATCAAAAGTGTATGAAAGTATATCAATATCATAGCAATATCACCCAAAAGAAGCATGGAGCAAGCAGAAATTATAGATACATTTTGGACGTATCAACATCCCCAAGCTTAATTCCTGCTCGTCCTCGAGTAGGTAAATGACAACAAACATAATTTCTGTGGTGACATTCTACCAACCATATAAGAACTTTTAAGTAAAGCAATCAAGGCATGTAATCCAACTCAAGTCATAACAAGCAAGAGTCTATATTTAGCATTGAAACAAGCAACATAAGAACATAAAGGTGCAAGATCTCTCGCTGTCCGTGACTCGAATGTCTCCAAATGGTGTTTGCATGCAAGAAAGGGGATAGGGATATATGAGAAAACAATATTTTTGTGTTGAGAACTCAATCTACTAAAGTTTCACACTTGGTCTTCTTTGGAATCTTATCTTGACTCATCCCCAGAGCACTAGCCAGGTACAAGTCAAAATGATCCACTCCTGTTTGATATTTTGAGCACTCATGCAATGGATGAGCGCAAGCAAGAAAGTTGACACTTAGGATGGAAAAGAGATAATATGGTGGAGGAGGAAGACAAAAAGGGTGTGAAAGGCTCACATCAATGAGGACAATCATAGGCGAGAAAGACAAATGATAGATATGATGTGAGGAGTAGGGATTGCCATGCAACGGATGCACATATCAGCTAAGGTAAGCTCTCCAATGGAACTAGTGGGGGTGCATCCAACTTGCTTGCTCAAGAATACCTAGAGCTCATTTGAGGAGGCTCATCATTGGAATATACAAGCCAAGTTCTATAGTGTGAAGGTCCCCACATAACTATATGCATGAATGATAATCTCTATGGAGTACAAGATATAAGAGGGAGTACGAGTGTGGATCTCTCAAAAGGAATAGTAGTGTGCCCCCTTCTCTCTTTTTATTTCTTTTTCTCTTTTTTCAATTTTTTTGTATTTTTTGGTGGCCTCAATGGCTCTTTCTATCTCTCTCATTTGTCCTCTTTGGGATCCTTTGATTTTGTCCTCTTTGGGATCTTTTGATTTTGTCCTCTTTGGGATCTTTTCCTCACTTTAGGGGAAACACTCTATATATTACAAGAAGTATAGAAGATCTTTCACACTTTACAAAAGTACTCAAATAAAGAAAATAAAACTATCATGAAGTGTGCAAATGTATGCCTCTGCCAATGTAGCAGGATATGCAATGATACTAGCAAGTCATGTAGCAATGATTAGGGCAAGGCCCAACTAGCATGCGGCTCATCGATCAAGAAAGTAGCATGTATGACATGAAGATCAAGTCATGAGAAGGTGGATGTTGCATGGCAATGTATCTCGGAAAGGCTATGGAAATGCCTTGATAGGTAGGTATGGTGGCTGTTTTGGGGAAGAATATAAGGAGGTTTATGATGACAGAGCGTATCATGCCAAGGATTTGGATGGACCGGCGAAGGTGGATGCCAACTCTTGGAGTGATAAGGAGGCAATGCACGACACAGGAAAGGCTAGCAAAATATGGGTAGGTGGATGTGTCAACTTTCGAATACTCACATTATTGTGAAGAACTCATGCACTTATTATCGGTAACTCTCAATCTAATAAAGAGGTTCACATAGAGACAAGTACCCCGAGGAGGAGTGTATGGGGGTTTGGTTATCCTTGCGCATCCTCGACTCATGGTATGTGAGTGTACTCTAATATTCGATCCCTCCAAAGAGTAGTGATCCATCTAGTAGCGGAGGATTTCCCTCTGATATGCCTCGACAGTTTTGTTGCCCTAAACGAGGTTGCGGAACTCGACCTTCATACGTTTCATAATCGCCTGGGGGACATAACGAGCACGGAAGGCAGTCTTGAAGTCATTACAGGTGACGATAGTCCCTTCAGCTAGCGAGCCCTTGTGGGCGTCCCACCACTAAGCAGCGGGACCACGCAGGAAATAGGATGCGAAGTTGACGTAATCAGCAGCGTGTAGGCCAGCGAACTCCAGCTGACGAGTGATGTCACGAAGCCAACCATCGGCATCCAACGTCTATTCAGGTTGGTGGAAGAGAGGGGGATTGAGACACATGAAATCCCGCAGAGTAACCACAGGCGGTTGGTTCTGGTGTTGGTTCTGGTTCTGATTCTGGTTCTGGAGCTGATCTATGACTCCTTGCATAAACACCTGGGTCATCTGAAACTGCTGCATCATCGCGGCCATGTAGTCCGGCGGCGGAGGTGGATCGTTGGCACCACGACCACGACCACGACCACCACGACCAGCCATCCTTCTAGAATTTAACAGGGGTATTTCAACAATGAGAATTTTAACGAGATGACGGAAACGAGTAAGAAGTAAAGCGATAACAAAGAGGAGGCCCGGATGTATAGGAGTAGTCATATAAGACATACACATCCACACATAGAATCAATCAAAAATCGGGCAGCGTAACGTCGTAGAAATTAAGGAAAAAAGACACACTAGGCGGCGCACAGACCGCGGTAAGGATTACACGACGCGACATAGATTCCACTATGTCAATCACGCCACAAGAAAACTGTTGGCCATAGGAGTTTGTGCCAGAGAATGCGCGGCCTACCCAGAATGAGAATGGGATCCGCGGTCCGGGACCTAGGTCAGAACTCCTGCGACACGACTCGATCAAAGGGGTACGCACCAAAACGCCGGATGGAATCAAGAGAACGTGATCCTAATGTCAGAGTTTATAAAACTTACCAGCAAGGATAAGAGAGCAGATTCCCAGAGCATAGGTAAGGAGAAAAGGATCCTAATACCATAGATATCACACGTAGTGACATCGATGTGGGACCGTAAGCCAAACATTAAGTTAGCAAAATAGTTTTTTCAAAGTGTAGACTCAACTTCGACGAGGTAGTGGTGGGGTGGCTTCCTACAGGCAGTCGGCTCTGATACCAACTTGTGACGCCCTCAAAATCAATCCGTGTACAGTAATCATACACGCAGGGTACACGGCTGAGATTAGGGTGCCACGATGAGAATATCACATCACAACACTAAACACAAAAGGATAAACCAATATGTTACTAGACAAGGGGGTCACACGGACCCGAATACATAAGTTATACAAGCCATAATATCTGAGTACATACATAGTTAGTCAAGTTTTTCCTTAAGAAGGCTAGCACAAATAACATCAGAGATACAGATCGAAAAGGCAAGGCCTCCTGCCTGGGAGCCTCCGAAACTACTCCTGGTCCTGGTCAAAGGGGCGCTCGACGTAGTAGTAGGCGCCTCCGGGGTACTCGTGCTCTTGGGCTCCAACGTCGACTGCAGCGGCCGATCAGGAAAAACATAAAGGGGGAAATAAAGCAAGGGTGAGTATCTAGCATACCCGCGAGTCTTACGTCCGCTACTAAGCACTTATGCATTTGTATCAAATGGAAAGGGGAGGCTGTATATAGTGGACTGCAATATAGAAATCAGAATAAGGATAAGAAGCTAGGCCTATCAAAGACTAGCATATTCTGACGAGTCTTGCAACACAAGATGAGAACAGCCAACAATTTATATAAAGCATAAAGTAACAATGAAGCAGAAGTTGCTGCAACATTGTATAATATAAGTTGTAATGATTAATAATAATAATGCCTTCGAGTTCCCTTCCTCGACTTCCCTGCGAGGAAGAAAACCCGGAACCAACAGATTAATAGTAGTAGTTTGTAGTGGTAAGGTCCATCTTCAGCATAAAGCGTCCTGTTACCATGGACACAGCTATTCGAATAGATTAAACTCCCTGCAGGGGTGCACTACTGTTCAGCCTGCACGCTCGGATCTCCAGGGTGGCGTGAACCTTGTTAGGGAACGCCCCACCGAGGCTATTCGACACATCGCAGACCATCCTAGGCTCAGCAGAGAGGCCATCCGCCGGACTATATCCTATGCACCAAAGGGTCTAGGTCCCTCACCCTTCCACGCTCCTGCACGGTACGAGGCTGGCCGGTGAAGCAAAAGCAAATCGAAAAACACCTGCTGCAGCAAAGAAGACAAGACCGCTTCCCGGCTATCAGCACGTGGTACTGCTGACGTCTGAATAGCTTTCGGACGAACTACGACGCGGAGGGCCCACACCGTAATCCCACGTGTAGGTAGTGCGTACAGGCCTTTGCGGCCTCTCAAGTCATCCGCCGAACCATTTAGCAGTTTAATATTATCTCGCAGACAACCGTTATCGCTGTCTGACTAACAACACAACGGACAGCGAACAACAACAAGACCCACCAGTAACGTCGGGGCCTGCCCTGTCGTCCTGTCAAAGCGCGTGGTTACCAAAATGGTGAACCGTATCCTTACCTTGTCTCGCATGTGCTCTTGGTAGAGCTTGACTTTTTCGTGGTTTGGTAACTCTCGCGAGATACGAGCAGGGGACAAGCACGCCAGTAACGTCGGTCGTACCCTCCCTGTCGCTCCCGACAATATACCGCTCGCGGGCACCGTTGGGTCGCCCGACTTTTACCTTTAAGGACACCAGTTGATCCGAGTGCCTACCTGATGGGGATCAACCACGGCAAATCCCATGGTCAGGGACCCTGGGTTAGTCATAGAGATGGCACAGGTTAGACGATACTCGTCGGCTAACAGGAGAAGCACTTCCTGCTCGATATTATTACGTGAGGGGGCGATTACAATGGAGGCCAAGGCGAGTTCTCGCAAGGTAAGGATGAGTAGATGCGTATTGAGATGAGTTAGACGTCTCCCCTCCCAGCCTTTATATACTAGGCCAGGTTTCGGGGAGTCCGTGCTAGGTTACATAGGTAGTTTCCTAGTTCTAGTCTTGCCTTGTTCGCCAAGTTGAACCTTCCATATTAGTCGCGCACTCCTACATTGGTGCTTGGTTGGGCCAATCGTGGGCTTGTCATAACTTCCCAGTGGGCCTTCTGTCTTCATACGTACCAGGTAGCCTCACACGTAGGAGTCGTGGGGTCACCCCCTCGTCAGTAGCCCCCGAGTGCCTTGGGGACTCGAAGAGTCGCGCAGGGACTCGAATTCATCTATGCTTTATTTTTTGTAAGCGTGGTTTCACCACGGGTCGCTGGCAGTTTTGAGCCATGACAATATTTGTTTCGAGGGATTGCTAAGCTGAAAGGGCCCAAGGAGTCGACTGGTCGAGCCTTGGTGAATTGTGCTAGTGAAAAATACCACAGTATCCCAATCAAGCCCATGTCCCTCGACATGAACTTGGAACACTGGTGTCAAGCAAAGTCATGCCGCTGCAGGTCTTATAGGATCAATTGCTGCCAGTTTAAGCACATAGCCTGAGCGCGTCCGCTCGGCTCTTTCTATCATGCGAGCGCATGGAAAAGGTCGGGAGTGAAATCGCTCTGCGGCAAGTCCCGGCCCGACCGTTCTGCGCAGCGGGGTCTTACCTACACGCTAAGCTTGCGTGGCATCTGGGTACAATGTGTCATAGCCTAGGCATAATTATTTTTGTTTGAGGCGCAGAGCCTAATTTAGCGATGCACCCACTTGGAATAAACAATCAAGTGAGCTGTTTTATTCGTCACTCACGGAGTTTGCAGCGAACTCAGGCGAGGAAAATAAGACAACACCCACTCAAAATGTCGTCGAGTGCGCGAGTAAGTCATGTTTGCTGAATGGCTGAATCTTTTGGGTGAGTGGTCACTCGAATGCTTTTCTGCTCTTGGGGTGAGGGAGCACCCGAACTCTGAGAGTATATTGTTTCTGTTGGTGCGAGTGATCACTCGAGCATATCTTTGCCTTCTGGGTGAAGGAGCACCGAACTCGAAATAAAGGTACTCCCAATGGGAGTAAGAATTTTTCTTTGAAGTAATATGAAAAAAACTTGTAAAGAGCTGGATGCTGACCGAAGATGCGTGTTTGAGACGCGTTGCTGAGGTGTGAAATTTTCTGGTTCGCCTGACAGGTTGGGTCGCCATATCAAGTGAACATTGAGTGACTTGACATCTGTGGCCCAAAAATTTCGCACTTCCTAATGATGGCCCTCGTTTTTCGCGCGCGGTGGGCGGTATGGTTAGTGCGCCGGTTGAGTTTTCCATGTTCCTCGAACATCGTGGGATCGTGCCACGTTTCTTGGATTCCAAGATGAGCGGTGAAGATTTGTTTGCTCGGACTGATGGTTAAATACCGGGGTCTGGTGTGTTTTAGGTTTTTCACCCAGCCATTGCCTTCTCCTGTACTCCTTTCTTATTCCTTCGTTGTTCTTTGCCATCCGCCTATCTTTTCGTGCGGTTTGCTATTTGAGATCCATGTCCAAGCGTCCCCATAGTGCAGCGCAAGAGTCGGCGAGGATGACTGGTAGATGGGAGCGCTCTGTTTTTGGAGCTGCAGATCTGGATGAACTGGTGGCCGACGACGTGGTGGCGCGTGATGCCGCCCGAATTCCTGGTGATGAGGAGGTTCCTGCGCCCCGTCCAGATGAACGGGTATGCTTTCAGAGTTTCTTCCCCCGTGGTTTTGCACTTCCCATTCACCCTTTCTTCCGGGGATTGCTTTGCTCCTATCAGTTGCAACTGCATGATTTAACCCCCAATGGGATTCTGCTCATTACCTGTTTCATTATGCTCTGTGAGGGCTTTTTGGGAATTTATCCCCATTGGGTGTCACAACCCCAAGTTAGGTATGTGCTAGGATCAAGTGCTACTTTGCATCATGTGAAAAATTCAAAAGAAAAATCAAAATTGTGGAAAAGAAAAGCCCTGAGAAATTAAATCAAAAGGCCAGAAATAAATCTTTTTCCAAAATTCTTTTGAATGTATTGAAAAATCCTAAAAATGAGTGTGATCATTTTAAAAGTGGTTTGGGTATTTTCCCATACTCATGGAATTTTCTAATATTCAAAAGGTGCTCCGGAAATTAAAGTTTACCCCTATTTGAATTGAAATTCAAATTAATTGAATTTCAAAAATGTCCAAATTCTTTATGTGACTTGCTACTGGTCACCTAGGATTTATAAAATTGTTTGGGCATTTTTATAAAATGTTTTGATAATTGTTTTATCAGAACATAACAAATGTCAGAAGAAATAAAAGAAAAACAGTGAAGGAAAGCTTACCTGTCGCCGACCAGCGAGGCCCACCTCCTTGGCCTCGGCCCAGCCCAGCCACCCCAGTTTGTCTTCTTCCCCAAGCTGCTCGGTGGCAGCCTGGGAGCGAGCCGGCGCCACCTCGACGCCGCGAGGGTCTTCTAGGCCTCCCCCTCGCCTCCAGGCTCGCCACAAGGACGACCAGAAGCCCCCTCCCCTTTACCCTCACTCTCTGCTCTCTCTGCGTCCTTCCCCTCGTCGTTTCCTCAACGGCCGAAACCCACTGGAGGGCGCCGCCGCGCGCACGCGTGCTCCCAGCCAGCAAGAGCTCCAGCCAAGCTGTCCAGAGGGAGCGTCGGGAACTCCTACGTCGCCGTGCAGAAGATGGCCAGCTCCTTTGCCACGTAGAAGCCGGATTCCTCCACAAGTCGTCGCCGGAGCCGCACTTCTGCCGCCGTCGATTCGCCGCTTGCTGCGCTTCCCCGACCCCGCCGTGGACGTCAACGTTCTCCTCGTGCTCCGGTGAGCAGACCCCCCCTATTCCCGCCTCCTCCCGTGCCCCGGAGCCCGATTCCGACGAGGTCCAAGCTCCGGCCGCCGCCTTGTTGAAGCTGTCGTCGCGCACGGTCTTCCTGGCGTTCCCCTGCAGGGCGCATCAGACGCGGAAGGCCACGGGGGTCATTTTGGTGTTCGTCCCGTGCCCCCCCGTGCTCGATTCCGAGCTCCGGCGAACCTCCGCCGCACGCCGTGGTCGCCGGCGGTTAACCGCCGGCCGTTTAGTGCTAATCACCCAACTTAACCCCCCTAGCCCAATGACAGGTGGGCCCTGCCCCTAATTAAGCTTCTGTTAAGTTAATTCAAACCGGGGGATTAAATCACTGAGGCTGACACTCTGGCCCCACTGGTCAGCCCCCTGCTGATGTCATGCTGATGCATCGCTGAGGCAATAAAGAAATTCCAGAGAATTAATTTAATCCAGAAAATTCCAGAAATTCCAGAAAATTGATTAAACTTTGAAAAATCATAGAAAATTCATATTAACTCCAAATTGGACAAATAATATGTCTAAAATTATCAGAAAAATACAAGGATTATGAATATGCAATTTGTTTTCATGTTTGAACATTTTAAAATGGGTGAACAGTAGCAAACATGCATATGGATCCTTTTCAAATTCAAATTTCGAGTGAATTTGCAAATGATTTTGCAACAACCTTAATTCCAATGGTTTCATCCACACATCAGAAACATTACTTCAAATATACCACATCACTTCATGATCAACAAATTTAAATGAATTTTCATGCATTCAAATGCATTTGAAATTCATCGATAAATCAAATGGAGTTTGAATTTGCTTTTCAAATACAATATACTCCTTTTAAATGGAATGCTCAACACATCAGTACCTTGAACATCACCATTACAATCTTATTCATGTGATTGTGCATTGTACATTATGTTGATCCTATGATTGTCATGTTGCTGATAGAAGTGGATTCGGAGCTCGAGATCACCCCCTTCGTTGAAGACTCCATTATCGAAACCTCGTCAGCAAGGCAAGCAAACCCCCATTGATCATGTCGATAAAATCCCACTTCCCTCTCATGTCTCGCTTATGCATTGTTTAGGATGATCACCATGATAACGTTTCTACCGCATAGTTGAACCCATATCCTTTGCATGACCTATCATCTTGTCACAGTAGTAAGCAAACCACAATCCTAGCAGATGTAGGAGTTGGTTGATATCATGTGACCCCTGCAACTGTTATTGCTTATTGCATGCTTAGTGGTACAATGAGGTTGCTTATGATGTGAGTCGGGATGATAAACATGGTGTTGATGAAAGTGAAACGTGTTGGTGAATCTACCCTAATACAAGGTGAACGATGAGAGGCTGTGTAGGAGTACACAATGGGTTGTCTCGTTGAACATCTCCTTAAGTCCGAGTTCTTGTGTGGTGATCCAAGAAGAAGAGTACAACCACACATTGGGCTCACTGACCCCTCTCATCCTAGTACCTCACCCCGTTCGAACCCCAAGAGTCGCAGTAGTTCGGAGTTCTGGTAGGGCTGTGGCACGGTCTGCGAAGTGGATGAACGGCTTTTCAAGACCGGCTTGGGACCCTGCACACATCGTTTGAGGATGTACTGGAACCTCGGCCGGACTTCCATACGGATCCGCCTCAGATAGGCGACTCTCTGGACTAGAATGGAGCTGTGGGCGAAGTGTCGTGGCAACATCCTCGCCGGTACCCGCTTGAAGGGTCCCACTCCCAGGCGGTAACTGATGAGTGTGTGTGTGTAGCGGTACACCCCTGCAGGGTTAACAAAACTATTCGAATAGCCGTGTCCGCGGTTAAGGACTGCTTGGAGAGCTGTGCTCGATTATTAGACAACTTGAACTGGATACTTCTAAAACTCGCAAGATAAGCGTGAGTGCTATGGCGTGCTTTCTCGTGGGGAAGTCGAGGAAGGCACCATAGTGGTGTAATTGGTTGGTGAAAGTAGTGGACTCGTGTACGCTTCTTACCTCAAGTCTGGTACTCGTAGTTCAGGACTAGCCAAGTCAAAGCTGGCACTTCTGCAAGTGAACCCCACCTCCCTTTACCTTGATACATATGCATGAGTAGTATAGCTCCTATGTAAGTCTTGCTGAGTACGATTTTGTACTCACGTTTGCTTAATCTATGTTTTAGATGAACCCACCGACCCCGTTGGTGACTTCTACCCGAAGCTCGAAGAATGAAGACTCAGACCAAGACCAAGCTAGTGTAGTCCCAGTCAGACGACTGGTTCCCTCGTGGAGGGCTTGTTTTTAGATAAGGCTTCTCTAAGCCATTTGTTAAACTTGTCTGTACTCAGACCTACTTGCTTCCGCTTGTCTGTTGTAATGTTGGATCACATGCTTGTGATCTCTGTGTGCACTCTGTAAGAGTTATTAATAAAGATGTATACTTTGTAGAGAATTGCAATGATTCCTGCTGTTCGTACAAGGCATGTGTGCTGCGTGTATGTTTATAACATGCATGTCTTAGTATGGGTTTTCGAGACCTTAGTTGTGATTTGGCTGGCGGTCTTTTATACACCAAGTGGCCCTTAGATGTGCACAGCTTGGGGCATCGCGATGCGATTGTTCGAGACTCTGTCTCGTGCACACTTTGCTGTATGATCGAGCCCGCCCTAGACCCCGACTAAGTGATCGGGCTGGAGTAAGTCTATGTAAGGGTTATAATACAATCGATAGTATGGTTGAGGCGACTTGTCTATTAGTATGGGAGTTCACCACCCATATCATTTAGACTTGGTGCAGGACTGACTGTAGGATTATCAGCCTTGGCCGAAGTCGAGTCTAGCACTCTATAGTTATATAGTTACTCTGGGTATATAAGGGAACAACGTAAGGCTTCTTTTCCTCCTTACCCTCATCGATCTGAGTTCTGAGTCACCCTAATCTTATTCTACGGGAAGATAGGACTAGGCTTTCCTCTGTCTGATTAGAACATCTCGTTGATTGCCTCCTTATAGCCGTAGGATTGTTGTGGTTGTCTAGAGTCTCCGTATTTTGAGTTCCTTGAGGAAGTTCTATCCAAGCTCTTCGAGGTTGTTTCAATTTCCATCCCAGTGTAGCCGTTATGCTGCCGGATTTGTTCCGTGTTTCTTTGAATCATTGCCTTTGCATTATAGTCTTCTCCTTCTGAAATCATATCCTTTTATCCTTGCCTCCATCGTACAACCTGTTCTGATTGTTGATTTTTATCACACAGGATGTCAGGTGGAACTCGTAGTGCTGTTCTTCGGAATCGAGACCGTGATCGGAATCGAAATGATGATGAACCTCCAACCCCGCCTTCTGCGGCGGAAATCATGATGGAAGCTGAGCGGAATAGACGTGATCAAACACGCCTTCTGGAGCTCATCGAGCAGAATACCGCCCACCATCGTAATGTGGTGGTCAGCATTCAGGACTTCATCCTCCTCAAGCCACCGGTATTCCGATGTTCTTCTGAGCCCCTTGAAGCTGATGATTGGCTCCGTTCCCTCGAGCGTAAGCTTGATACTGCACATGTTGCTCCCGATGACCGAGTTGTTTTCGCGGTATACTTCTTGGAAGGTGCTGCTCTTCAGTGGTGGGAGAACTATGTTGCAATGCAGCCAGATAGTCACGTAGTGACTTGGGAGGAGTTCTGTGTTGCCTTTCGTGGGTACCACATTCTGGATGAGTTGATGGAGCGCAAGAAGGAAGAGTTCTGCAATCTGAATCAAGGAGAGATGTCCATTCATGAGTATGTGAGGGAATTCAACCGTCTTGCTCGTTATGCCCAAGATGATATCACCACCGATGCCAGAAAGCAGGCAAGGTTCCGCAAGGGACTTAGCCCCATCCTCCGTCATGATCTCAACCTCATCGAAATTGCCACCTTTGAGGATTTAGTCAACAGATCCTTCAGAGCTGAGCATGGCAATGAAGTTTTCGAGAAGTCTCGCAAGCATGCTCTTGAGCTTGCCCCTTCTTCCAGTTCACGCCCTCAGAAGCGTATGATCTGGATTCCTAACAGTTTGTTTCCCCAAAACAACCCACCGAGGCCATCCCTTGTGCCGCCTCGTCCACCAGCTCCACCAAACAACCCAGCTCCCCGCACTATCTTTGGAGCCTGCTTTAGATGTGGCCAGCCTGGTCACTATTCTCGTGAGTGCCCCGTCAACCAAAATGCTCCACCCCATGCCAAAAGAAACCCCACTGTTCGTGCCAAACCAACCCCGAAGGTTTCCACCGCCAAGCCATCCACCTCAGGAAATCTTGGACGTGTGAACCAAATCTCTGTTAAGGAAACTGATAGTACTTCCGACGTCATTCTTGGTACGCTCCCAGTCAATTTTGTTCCCACTTCTGTCCTTTTTGATCCAGGAGCATCTCACTCATTCATGTCGGAAAGTTATGCACTTCGACATGATGTATCCTTTGAAGAAATGTTCACCCCTATGATCATTCAAACTCCTGGTTCCAAGTGGCAAACTAATAGAGTAAGCCATGGTAATCAAATTGCAATTGAGGGTTTAGTATTCCTTGCTTCACTCATAGCCCTCAAGTCTTCAGACATTGATGTCATCCTTGGTATGGATTGGTTATCAAGACAGCATGCTTTTCTTGATTGTAAAGCCAAGTCCATTAGACTTACGCATCCTTCAGGCCAGACAATAGCTTACTCCTCACCAAGAACAAGAACCCAGGTGCATTCTTTGAATGTGCTTCCCCTTCCTAACCTTGAAGATGTTCCGGTGGTTCGTGACTTCCCGGATGTCTTTCCTAAAGAGCTGCCGGGCATGCCACCCGACAGATGCGTAGAGTTCATAGTGGATCTTGCCCCAGGAACCGCACCAATTTCTAGACGCCCATACAAAATGGCCCCACGTGAGTTAGCTGAGCTTAAAACCCAACTGGAGGCTTTGTTGGAAAAAGACTTCATCCGCCCTAGCTCATCGCCATGGGGTTACCCCATTCTGTTCGTAACGAAGAAAGATGGAACAGAAAGGATGTGCATAGACTATCGCCCGCTAAATTTAGCGACGATAAAGAACAAGTACCCACTGCCCAGGATCAATGATCTTTATGATCAACTTGCAGGATCCTCTGTCTTTTCCAAGATGGATTTGAGATTAGGCTATCATCAAATCAAAATCCAAAGCGAGGACATTCCCAAAACGGCTTTTACTACTCGTTATGGTCTTTACGAGTTCACCGTCATGTCCTTTGGTTTAACCAATGCCCCGCCACTTTTTCACGCATGATGAACTCGATCTTCATGGAGTATTTGGACCAGTTCGTCGTGGTTTACCTCGATGACATCCTTATATACTCGAAGAACGAAGAAGAACATGCCGAACACCTAAGGCTGGTATTGATGAAACTTAGAGAGCATCGCCTGTATGCTAAATTCTCCAAGTGTGAATTTTGGCTACCAGAAGTGACCTACTTAGGCCACGTGATTTCTGCAAAAGGCATTGCTGTGAATCCCGAGAGAGTTCAGGCCGTCCTTGACTGGACTCCACCTGAATCGGTTAAGCAAGTTAGGAGTTTTCTTGGCCTAGCCAGCTATTGCCGTCACTTCGTCGAGAACTTCTCTAAAGTTGCAAAGCCTCTGACTGAACTCCTCAAGAAAGATAAGAAATTCTTATGGACAACCAAGTGCGAGGAAAGCTTTCAAGAGCTAAAAAGGAGATTGACTTCTGCACCCATACTTGCACCTCCAGACACCAAAAAGGATTTCGAGATCTATTGTGACGCCTCACGGCAAGGGTTAGGATGCATACTTCTGCAAGATCGACATGTGGTAGCTTATGCTTCACGCCAGTTGCGGCCACATGAAGAGAACCATCCTACCCATGATCTTGAACTCGCTGCCGTAGTTCATGCCCTAACAACTTGGCGACATTACCTCCTTGGTAATCGTTGTGAGATTTATTCCGACCACCAAAGCCTCAAATACATTTTCACCCAGCCAGATCTTAATCTCAGGCAAAGACGCTGGATTGAGTTGATAAAAGATTATGACGTAGTAATTTCTTACACCCCAGGCAAAGCCAATGTCATGGCTGATGCACTAAGTCGTAAGTCGTATTGTAACAACCTCATGTTACAACAGTATCAACCACTTCTTCATGAGGAATTTCGAAAGCTCAATCTCGAGATTGTTCCTCGTGGTTCTCTTTTCAACTTGGTGGCGAAACCAACCCTTGAGGATCAAATAATAGTTGCCCAAAAGCGTGCACGAGGTGTTCGTCGGATCAAGGAGAACATTGCTAGCGGAGTTGCTAAATGTTTCTCCACAGATAGCAAGGGAATGGTATTCTTTGGAAATCGTTTGGTAGTACCTAAGAATAGGGAACTAAGGCAACTCATCCTCAAGGAAACCCATGACACACCCCTCTCAATTCATCCCGGTAGCACAAAATTGTACCGAGATCTACGCCAGAGATTTTGGTGGACTAGGATGAAGAGAGACATTGCTCAAGTTGTTGCTGAATGTGATGTTTGTCGTCGCATCAAAGCAGAACATCAAAGACCTGCTGGTACACTTCAACCTTTTCCTATTCCAGAGTGGAAATGGGACAAAGTCGGTATGGACTTCATCACCGGCTTTCCAAAAACCCAGAAAGGAAACGATGCCATCTTCATTGTCATAGATAGGCTTTCCAAAGTTGCTCACTTCCTTCCAGTTCGCGAGTCTATAACTGCTAGCCAGTTAGCGGACTTGTATGTCTCTAGAATTGTGTCCCTTCATGGTGTTCCTTTAGAAATCAATTCTGATCGTGGTAGCCTTTTCACCTCTAGATTTTGGGGAAGCTTCCAACGTGCTATGGGAACTCATCTCTCCTTTAGTACAACTTTCCACCCTCAGTCTAGCGGTCAAGTCGAAAGGGTTAACCAAATTCTTGAAGACATGCTCAGAGCTTGTGTTATCTCATTCGGAAAGAATTGGGAGAAGTCTCTTCCATTTGCCGAGTTTGCTTATAACAATAGTTTTCAATCTAGTCTGAACATGGCTCCTTTTGAACTCCTTTATGGACGACGATGTCGAACACTACTAAATTGGTCAGAAACCGGTGAAAGACAATTCTTTGAACCGGACATGATCAAGGAAGCAGAAGAGCAAGTTCACATTGTTCATGATCAATTGAAAGCAGCCCAGTATCGTCAGAAAAGCTACTATGATCGTCATCATAGGCAAGAGAGCTACAATCTGGATGAGAAGGCTTACCTCCGGGTTACTCCTCTGAAGGGAACCCAACGATTCGGTATCAAAGGCAAATTGGCCCCACGTTACATCGGACCTTTCCACATTCTTGCTAAACGTGGAGAAGTTGCCTACCAACTTGAACTACCCCCTCACCTTTCCCGAGTACATGATGTATTCCATGTGTCACAACTCAGGCGTTGCTTCAAGGACCCCATCCGCGAAGTCGACCATGAAACGCTTGCTCTACAAGATGACCTTTCTTATCGAGAATACCCTGTTCGTGTTCTTGATTCAGCAGAGCGTGTCACTCGCCGAAAGAAGATCAAGTTTCTGAAAGTTCAGTGGTCACATCACTCAGAGAAAGAAGCCACGTGGGAAAGAGAAGACCGTCTCCGTGCCGAGTACCCCTCCTTCCTCCCGCAGACTTCTGAATCTCGGGACGAGATTCTTTTGAGTGGGGGCGAGTTGTCACAACCCCAAGTTAGGAATGTGCTAGGATCAAGTGCTACTTTGCATCATGTGAAAAATTCAAAAGAAAAATAAAAATTGGGGAAAAGAAAAGCCCTGAGAAATTAAATCAAAAGGCCAGAAATAAATCTTTTTCCAAAATTCTTTTTAATGTATTGAAAAATCCTAAAAATGAGTGTGATCATTTTAAAAGTGGTTTGGGTATTTTCCCATACTCATGGAATTTTCTAATATTCAAAAGGTGCTCCGGAAATTAAAGTTTACCCCTATTTGAATTGAAATTCAAATTAATTGAATTTCAAAAATGTCCAAATTCTTTATGTGACTTGCTACTGGTCACCTAGGATTTATAAAATTGTTTGGGCATTTTTATAAAATGTTTTGATAATTGTTTTATCAGAACAGAACAAATGTCAGAAGAAATAAAAGAAAAACAGTGAAGGAAAGCTTACCTGTCGCCCACCAGCGAGGCCCACCTCCTTGGCCTCGGCCCAGCCCAGCCACCCCAGTTTGTCTTCTTCCCCAAGCTGCTCGGTGGCAGCCTGGGAGCGAGCCGGCGCCACCTCGACGCCGCGAGGGTCTTCTAGGCCTCCCCCTCGCCTCCAGGCTCGCCACAAGGACGGCCAGAAGCCCCCTCCCCTTTACCCTCACTCTCTGCTCTCTCTGCGTCCTTCCCCTCGTCGTTTCCTCAACGGCCGAAGCCCACCGGAGGGCGCCGCCGCGCGCACGCGTGCTCCCAGCCAGCAAGAGCTCCAGCCAAGCTGTCCAGAGGGAGCGCCGGGAACTCCTACGTCGCCGTGCAGAAGATGGCCAGCTCCTTCGCCACGTAGACGCCGGATTCCTCCACAAGTCGTCGCCGGAGCCGCACTTCTGCCGCCGTCGATTCGCCGCTTGCTGCGCTTCCCCGACCCCGCCGTGGACGTCAACGTTCTCCTCGTGCTCCGGTGAGCAGACCCCCCCTATTCCTGCCTCCTCCCGTGCCCCGGAGCCCGATTCCGACGAGGTCCAAGCTCCGGCCGCCGCCTTGTTGAAGCTGTCGTCGCGCACGGTCTCCCTGGCGTTCCCCTGCAGGGCGCATCAGACGCGGAAGGCCACGGGGGTCATTTTGGTGTTCGTCCCGTGCCCCCCCCGTGCTCGATTCCGAGCTCCGGTGAACCTCCGCCGCACGCCGTGGTCGCCGGCGGTTAACCGCCGACCGTTTAGTGCTAATCACCCAACTTAACCCCCCCTAGCCCAATGACAGGTGGGCCCTGCCCCTAATTAAGCTTCTGTTAAGTTAATTCAAACCGGGGGATTAAATCACTGAGGTTGACACTCTGGCCCCACTGGTCAGCCCCCTGCTGATGTCATGCTGATGCATCGCTGACGCAATAAAGAAATTCCAGAGAATTAATTTAATCCAGAAAATTCCAGAAATTCCAGAAAATTGATTAAACTTTGAAAAATCATAGAAAATTCATATTAACTCCAAATTGGACAAATAATATGTCTAAAATTATCAGAAAAATACAAGGATTATGAATATGCAATTTTTTTTCATGTTTGAACATTTTAAAATGGGTGAACAGTAGCAAACATGCATATGGATCCTTTTCAAATTCAAATTTCGAGTGAATTTGCAAATGATTTTGCAACAACCTTAATTCCAATGGTTTCATCCACACATCAGAAACATTACTTCAACTATACCACATCACTTCATGATCAACAAATTTAAATGAATTTTCATGCATTCAAATGCATTTGAAATTCATCGATAAATCAAATGGAGTTTGAATTTGCTTTTCAAATACAATATACTCCTTTTAAATGGAATGCTCAACACATCAGTACCTTGAACATCACCATTACAATCTTATTCATGTGATTGTGCATTGTACATTATGTTGATCCTATGATTGTCATGTTGCTGATAGAAGTGGATTCGGAGCTCGAGATCACCCCCTTCGTTGAAGACTCCATTATCGAAACCTCGTCAGCAAGGCAAGCAAACCCCCATTGATCATGTCGATAAAATCCCACTTCCCTCTCATGTCTCGCTTATGCATTGTTTAGGATGATCACCATGATAACGTTTCTACCGCATAGTTGAACCCATATCCTTTGCATGACCTATCATCTTGCCACAGTAGCAAGCAAACCACAATCCTAGCAGATGTAGGAGTTGGTTGATATCATGTGACCCCTGCAACTGTTATTGCTTATTGCATGCTTAGTGGTACAATGAGGTTGCTTATGATGTGAGTCGGGATGATAAACATGGTGTTGATGAAAGTGAAACGTGTTGGTGAATCTACCCTAATACAAGGTGAATGATGAGAGGCTGTGTAGGAGTACACAGTGGGTTGTCTCGTTGAACATCGCCTTAAGTCCGAGTTCTTGTGTGGTGATCCAAGAAGAAGAGTACAACCACACATTGGGCTCACTGACCCCTCTCATCCTAGTACCTCACCCCGTTCGAACCCCAAGAGTCGCAGTAGTTCGGAGTTCTGGTAGGGCTGTGGCACGGTCTGCGAAGTGGATGAACGGCTTTTCAAGACCGGCTTGGGACCCTGCACACATCGTTTGAGGATGTACTGGAACCTCGGCCGGACTTCCATACGGATCCCCCTCAGATAGGCGACTCTCTGGACTAGAACGGAGCTGTGGGCGAAGTGTCGTGGCAACATCCTCGCCGGTACCCGCTTGAAGGGTCCCACTCCCAGGCGGTAACTGATGAGTGTGTGTGTGTAGCGGTACACCCCTGCAGGGTTAACAAAACTATTCGAATAGCCGCGTCCGCGGTTAAGGACTGCTTGGAGAGCTGTGCTCGATTATTAGACAACTTGAACTGGATACTTCTAAAACTCGCAAGATAAGCGTGAGTGCTATGGCGTGCTTTCTCGTGGGGAAGTCGAGGAAGGCACCATAGTGGTGTAATTGGTTGGTGAAAGTAGTGGACTCGTGTACGCTTCTTACCTCAAGTCTGGTACTCGTAGTTCAGGACTAGCCAAGTCAAAGCTGGCACTTCTGCAAGTGAACCCCACCTCCCTTTACCTTGATACATATGCATGAGTAGTATAGCTCCTATGTAAGTCTTGCTGAGTACGATTTTGTACTCACGTTTGCTTAATCTATGTTTTAGATGAACCCACCGACCCCGTTGGTGACTTCTACCCGAAGCTCGAAGAATGAAGACTCAGACCAAGACCAAGCTAGTGTAGTCCCAGTCAGACGACTTGTTCCCTCGTGGAGGGCTTGTTTTTAGATAAGGCTTCTCTAAGCCATTTGTTAAACTTGTCTGTACTCAGACCTACTTGCTTCTGCTTGTCTGTTGTAATGTTGGATCACATGCTTGTGATCTCTGTGTGCACTTTGTAAGAGTTATTAATAAAGATGTATACTTTGTAGAGAATTGCAATGATACCTGCTGTTCATACAAGGCATGTGTGCTGCGTGTATGTTTATAACATGCATGTCTTAGTATGGGTTTTCGAGAGCTTAGTTGTGATCTGGCTGGCGGTCTTTTATACACCAAGTGGACCTTAGATGTGCGCAGCTTGGGGCATCGCGATGCGATTGTTCGAGACTCTGTCTCGTGCACACTTTGCTGTATGATCGAGCCCGCCCTAGACCCCGACTAAGTGATCGGGCTGGAGTAAGTCTATGTAAGGGTTATAATACAATCGATAGTATGGTTGAGGCGACTTGTCTATGAGTATGGGAGTTCACCACCCATATCATTTAGACTTGTGTGCGGACGATGAGGACCCATTTCAGTTGATCATCCGGCCTGGATGGGATGCCCCTCACGTTCGATGCTTTCCGAGAACGTTCTGTGCTTGGCCTTGTCTGCTTAGACAAGTGGGTACGGTTCTCGGCTCTCCATATGATTGTGTTGTAGCGAGGCTTGCATACGCTAACCCCGGGTCCCGACATTGGGGCCTTTGGAAACGTCTCTTCAATGTAAGGAGGACAAATTCTGAATATGCCATTGGGGGCGTGGGGATCTCCATTAAGGAGAAATCTGCTTATTTTGATCTGGAGACGTTGGACTCCATCTTTTCGTGGCGGATGAGCTGGTTTTATCTGAAGGACCAGTGCGTTGCGGGTCAGTGGTTTGGTCTGCCTCCTTTCGACCCTGCTGCGCGGGCGGTTAAGCGTTCTTCATGGGCGCATCCTTTGTCTGCTCGCGAGTCGTCTCTCGTGGAACGGTTTGTGCAGAAGATTACTGCTTTGAAGGATGAATTCACAGGCGGCCAACTTATCTCCGTGTTTGTCAAGAGACGCGTGCAGCCGCTTCAACATTAAGTCCGTCCCATGTGGCAATATATTGGGCCTGATGACTCGACCAGGTGTTCACCCGAAGAGTTTTCCGATGACGACCTTTTGGCCCGGGTTCAACAAGTCACAAAGTGCACGAGAATTGGGGAGGAGAGTCTTGTTTGTCCTTACTCTGCCAACTTGCCTCTTCCTCAGGTATTTATCTTTAAATTTTATTTGAACTGCTGACTTGTTCCTATTGGTTGCTGATGTTGTTTTGATCTGTAGGGTCACAATCCTTTGTTGAACAATCCGCCGCAGCCTGAGTATGCGGATATACTTGATGAACCTGGTGAGACCGATGCCGATGCTGTCCCTACGAGTGATGGGGGTGCTTCTGGTGCTTCGGGTGCCGTTGCTGTCGAGTCCATGGGTGCGCCACCGTCAGTTGCGGATGACTCTGGGGATTCAAGTCCTGTTCGTGTCAAACGCACTCGCCCTGCGAGTGGTTGTGATGCGGCGGGTGATGGCGAAGAATTGCCCGCGGTCGTATAGCCTGTTGTGCCGTGCCCTCCTCCTGCTGCCTCGAAGAAACGCAGGTTCGGGATATTGCTGCGTCCAGGCGCTGCGCCTGCTGGGTTAGTGTACATTTCCACTTTGCCGTTTCTGGCTTTCATTGCCTTGGCTGGTGTTTTGAAGGTGACCGCTTTGTAGGACTGCTCCTGTTCCGGCTGCTTCCTCTGCGAGTGCTGGTGCTGTTGCTGCTCCTTCGACTGATTCTGGAGCGGCGTCTGGTCGACTGGCCGGTTCCGCTACGCCCGTGACTTCGGGTGCGGGGACGGCCCCTGCGACTGCAGGTGTGGAGGGGAACTCTGCGAATGCTCCGTCTGGTGGGTCTGCTTCGGCTGCTGCTGCTCCTGAGGGTGACTTACCTCCGGATGTCAAACCAGTGATCCCTGAGGAGCACTTTCTGGAAAGAAAGGATCTCTCTGCTCAGGATAAAGAAAAGTTCTTTGATCGCAAGGCGGAGCAGGTGTGCGATTTCTTTGTCCTTCTGTGCTTTGCTTGTAGTAGCCCCCGAGGCTGCAAACGGTCACTTGTGGGTGGTTGTAGTCTACGATTTTGGTCTTCCTTCTGTCGGTCTGGTACATATTGGGAGCACTGCAGTGCTCCCAATGGGAGTAGCCCCCGAGGCTGCAAGCAATCATTTGTGATTGGTTGTAGCCTTTGATTTTCTTCTCTCCTATGCTTTTGACTTGGTGTATCTTCTTGGGTGCAACCTTTATTCCGGATGTGCGAACGTGTGCTGACTGAGATTGATCGGTGGCGACGTGCTCATGACTCGGTCCAGGGGGAGCTTAACTGCTACGACACGTGAGATCCTGGTTCTTGGTCTTATGTTTCTTTTGCTGATTGGTTCTGATTGGTGTTTGTTCCGTAGGTCGCAAGAAGGGTGCTGACAGGCGGGCGGAGGCTGCCAAGAAAGAGCTTGCTGAGCTTCGGATTTCTCTAGAGTCCAAAGAGAAGGAGCTGCAGGCGCAACATGACGAGCTCGAGCGTTTGCGGCGATTAGAAGGGAAGTTTCTCCAGGCCGAGAAGGCTGAGTGCGAGCGCCTGCAGGACTTGGCGGGCTTTCTGACTAGTTAGCTGATTCTTTTTGTCGTCCGTTTTGCTGGGATTTGTTTGTCTCTGAATTTTCTGGAATTAAAAACCTCCCTCCTTTTTTCCTTTCCAGTTTCTGCGGGTATTGGAACGGTGGATGTTGCTGCTGCTGGTTCGGGTGTTCTCCGTGGCTCTGTAGATGCTGTCTCGGGCGCTGCTGTAGCTGTTGGGGATGTCTGCGATCGGGCTACCGTTCTCCTGAAGCTTCTCCATGAGCACATGTTCCCTGATGCGGAGAAGCGTCCTGAGGGTCTTGATTCTCTAGTTGCTGCCTTCGGTCCGGATGGGGATCAACTGGAGGGCTTGCTTCGTGAGAACGTGGTGGGTGGGCTTGCCATGTCTATTGTTGTTTTTTTGGGCCATGGTCTCCCTGTTGAGGATTCCATGGTGGATACTTTGCCTGCTTATACGGACGAGCAAAGTGCTCGCGCTACCCGACTGACCCGCCAGCTGCAGCTGGTCGTAGAGGAAAATAATTCTGCAGTCGAGGAGTAGTATGGTCCTTTTTGTGTTTTGAGCACTTTCAGTTGTAATGTGCCTCCTGCGGGACGACGGATCTAATTCATGGACCTGCTTTGATTTCTTGTGCTGATTGTTGCCTTGCTTCTTTTGACTTGTTTCTCTTTGCGGTAGGCCATCCCGGGCGTTTCTCGGGCTTAGAATTTGCTGAAGGAGGATGCTCACGAAGGTGCTCACGAGTCCGTTTGCTTGAGGCTGAAAGAGGACGAACGTGAGATCGTTCGACTGAAAGGTGCTGCTGCGGTCCATCGCTCAAAACGCGAACATGCTGAGGATTTCTTGGATAGCTTGGCGGCTTGGATGTTGAAGCTGTCTGACCTTCTGAAGGGTGAGTTTGCTTTCTTCTTCGACCACTCGGCTGCGCGGGTTCTTTCCTTTGTGCTCTGGAGCTGACCTTTGTTCTTTGTTGCGAAGTGCTTGCTGGGCGTTCTCGCGAGGAGGAGGAGGCAGTACAGTCTGAGTTGCTGTGGCTGGGGGACCCAGTTGTGCAGGCGAACAATCCTTTCTGGATGAAAATGGCGCGTGCTCGGGCGTTCGTCGTTTTGCGGATGCGGGTTGAGAGGGTACCGCGGGCTCTTGAGTACTTCCGCGGAGTGTTTGGCAGGATTTTTGCTGAATTTTTCCCTTTGGATCCTGTCCCTTCATCTCTTGAGAAGCTTTGCCGGGTGTTCTCCCAGCCTGTGGATCTTCGGCGCGTAGTTAATCACCAGATTAATGCAGGTTCTCGCTGTGCTTTTGCCTTCGTCAATAGTCATTGGACGGGGGTTGATATTATGTTGGCAGCTCGAGGTCCTCCTGCTGGCCGAGCTCAGCCGATGGACGATCATTACGCCGTGGCAGATGAGCCTGCAAGAGAAGTTGTGAAGTGGATGGTCGAGGATAATGACCGTCGATTGGGTGCTCTGTGTAAAGGAAAGTCAGAGCCTGGGGATTAGCTCTTTCTTGGTGCTCTTTCCTTTGCCGATCAACGTTTTGTTGCTGTTCTATTTGTGTTACTTTGTTCGTCTGCTGTAGATCAAACTTTGCGTGGTGAGGTTTGTCTTGTCGGTTGCTGAGTTTTTGGGCGAGGGGTCCTTTCTTGCCGATTTTTAGAGTCGCGTATGCGAGGATGCCTCGAGGGGCGGCTGCTTCGGCGAGCCCTCGAGTGCTGATTTTTAGAGGGCTACGTTTGCGAAGAACGCCTCGGGGGGTGGCTGCTTCGGCGAGCCCCCCGAGTGCCAATATTTAGGGCCGCGTTTGCGAAGAACTCCTCGGGAGGTGGCTGCTTCGGCGAGCCCCCGCGTGCCAATTTTTTATAGTCGCGTTTGCGAAGAACGCCTGGGGGGGGGTGGATGCTTTGGCGAGCCCCCGAGTGCCAATTTTTTGGAGTCGCGTTTGCGAAGAACGCCTCGGGGGGGGGGGGGGGTGGCTGCTTCGGCGAGCCCCCGAGTGCCAATTTAGGGTCGCGTTTGCGAAGAACGCCTCGGGGGGTGGCTGCTTCGGCGAGCCCCCGAGTGCCAATTTTTTAGATTAGCTTTTGCGAAGAACGCCTCGGAGGATGGCTGCTTCAGCGAGCCCCCGAGTGCCAATTTTTTAGGGTCGCATTTGCGAAGAACGCCTCGGGGGGTGGCTGTTTCGGCGAGCCCCCGAGTGCCAATGTGCAGAAATAATTTTTTTTTGGAGAATATTTTTAGTATTTCCCTTTTTGTTTCTTACACGAGGGCGGGCTGCTGCTTGAAGGCAACCCCTTTATTTCGATCGATGGCTTAGTATCCCTAAGAACAGAAAACTGTTGTGGCTCCCTTTTTTCTTCTATGGTTGAGCCTCTTCTTCTGGTGCTGCGGCTCCGCTGGTTTGGTGTGCTCCAAAGGTTTCTGATATTTTGTGGAACTCCTTGTCGCAATGGTCAGATCTGATGGAGCTGCCGCTAACTGTGATTACTCCTCGCGGGCCTGGCATTTTCATCTTGAGATAGGCATAGTGTGGCACGACCATAAAACGCGCGAAGGCTGGGCGTCCTAGAATGGCATGGTATTGTGATTTCCAGTTGACCACTTCGAAGTCTAGTGTTTCTTTGCGGAAGTTGCTCGTGCTGCCGAAAATCACCTCAAGATTTATTTTTCCGAGGGGATAGACTGCTTTCCCTGGCACGATTCCGTGGAACGTTGTGCGTGAGGTTTTCCGTGCTGAGTTTTGGATGAGCATTTCTTCCAGGGTTCTGGTGAATATGATGTTGATTCCGCTGCCGCCGTGCATGAAGACTCGTGACATATCGTAATTTCCGATTCTTGCTTCGAGTACTAGTGCGGCGTGTCCTGGGCGCGGGATGGATGGTGGGTGGTCTTCTCGGGAGAAGGTGATTTCAGTCTCGGATCCGCGCAAGTATTCTGGGACAGCCGGTTGCGAAGAGACTGCGAGGAAAACTTGTGTGGTGACCTGCTTTTGCTGCCTGTTTGATGGTCTGCCTTCTTGTATCATGTAGATCCGACCGTGTTCTTCCGGGTATTTTTCTTCCTCGGGTGTCGTGCACCGTTCTTGGATTACTTCTACCTGCCTTGCTGGTATGGCAGGTGCTGGCGGAGCGTCGTGGGCGATGGTTCCGACTGTCACGCTTGCGAGAGGTCGTGCTGCTGCTGTTGTGGATCGACTTTTTTCTTCGGAGAGCTCGATGAATCGCCTGCAGTTCCTGAGGGTGGGCCCTGATCTGAGCTCTCCGCGCTCGTTACTGAACCTGTGTATTGTGCACGGTCCGTCGAGCTACTCTTTGGCCGAGCGATATGCTCGGGTGTCGTCCCGTGGCTGCCTTGTTCTCCAGTCTCGTTTTTGGATTTGGGGTGTTTCTTCTTGGTTGTCCCTATGCTGTATTCTTCTTTCATCGTGATGTCTGCCTTCTCTGTCATTTGGGAAGCCGGCCGCGACCATGTCGGGTCCTCTGTCATCGTAGAAGTTGCGCCTCAGGCGTTTTCTTCTTCCGTCGAATCCTTTGTCGCTGGTGTGGTAGTCGTAGTCGTGTTCTGAGCGCGCTGTCTGAATCTCCGATTCGTTCCGTACGGAGTCTTCTCCATCTGCCCAGTTGTTGGCTTGCTCGAGCAGTCTTGCGAGTATTCGGACTTTGATCTGCTGGAGCTGCTCCTTGAAGTCGATGCGTTGCAAGCCCCTTCTGAATGCGTCGATTGCACTTTCATCTGAGATGTCCTCGGCTGAGTTTTTGAGTATGGTCCATCGTTGGATGTATGCTCGCAGGGATTCTTTTGAACCTGTCTGCAGGCCCTCAGCTCCTCGAGTGATGCCGGTCGTTTGTAGGTGGACTTGAAGTTCTCGATGAAGGCACTCCGGAACTGCCTCCAGGAGTCGATTGATCCCCGTGGTAGGTTCTTCAGTCAGTGTCGTGCCGAGCTCTCGAGCATGAGTTGTATGTACTGCATTGCTGTGATATTTGTTCCGCGCTGGAATTTTACGGCCGTTAGGTAGTCGTTGAGCCATGATTCTGGTTCTTCCAGCCCGTCGTACTTGTGCGTCGTGGAGTTTAGCTGGAAACCTTTCGGCATCCTTGTTTTCCGTATGGACCATGTGAAGCACAGTGCTCCGCATGGTTCTACGTTCTCGTCGGAAGCTTTCTCGTCCGAGTACTCTTCGCGGGCTGCTCGCCTTCGTCTTCCATGGTTTACTTTGCTTTGTGTTATGTCTTCGCGTGCGTCTCGCCGATTGCTGTTGCGTCTGTTGCTGTTATCGTCGCTGTCGTGGTTTTTGTTTTTGTTTGAGCGCTTGCGCCAGTCGTCGCTGCTGTCATCGTCGGGCGAACTGGGGTCCCTGTCCGGGGTCTGCTCGCGGGGGGCTCGTCTTGCGCCTCCTCTTTTGGGCGCTGAGATGGCGTCTTTCATTATTTTGAGTGCCATCATCGTGTTATGACCTAGGCTGCCTTTCTTGCCTTTCTGAGCACGAGATAGGTACTCTTGGGCAGTGAAAAGGGCTTCGGCTGGCGTGAGTTGTTCTTCCTCGTCCTCGTCCTCTTCTAGCTTGAAGTCGTCATCTAGCTTGCGGGCCACCTTCTTCTTGTTCGTGCGTTTCAGATTGCTGAATCTGGATCTGGCTCGAATGGGGGAGTCGTAGTCGGAGGAGTCGCTTCTGGGAGGTGATCTGCGGTTGTTACTTGAGTCGATGGCAGTCTTTCCTTGCTTCTCTAGTTCTAAGCGTTGCTGTCTCGCTCTTTTGGTGGCGTCACTTGCCAGCTTGTTGTATGCTCTGAGGTCGTCTCGCGTTGCGTTCTCCGAGAGTAGTTTGCCGCGCTTCACTGTGTCCCTTATTCTGGCGATTGCTTCTTTTGACAGGTAGATCTTTTCTACGTGATGGTCCTCTTTCGCCACGCCTGGGGTCTGATGCTTGCTTCTTTCTGGCTCGTCGCTCCTGCGATTGCTATGCTCCACTCCTTTGTATATTTTCTTTGGTATGGTTCCTGGTTTTCCAAGTGTGACGGTGACCTGGCCGGTGTTGTCAGGATCACTGTCCTTGCTATTCGAGCGGTTTTCTCGGCGACTGCTCGGTTCGTCATCTTGATTTTTGCCATCTGTGGTTGGCTCGTGGATGTCTGCCATGAACAATTGGGACATCTTCTTGACTGCCGTCTTGCTTGTGCGCATGTTTCGCTTCTTCCATGGACCACTCGAGTAGTCGGGTTGGGGGTCGTGGCTGACTCGCCGAGTCATCACGCGGGCGGGTGCAGCTTCGGTTGCTGATGTAGGATCTGCTGGCGCGGGTGCTCGAGCGCGATCCGTGAGACGGAGGGCCCCCCAGTGGTTGATGTAGATTTGATATGCTCCGAAGATCAGGTTGACACCAGTGCGCAGGTCGGCGAAAGCCGGTCGAAAGGCCGGGGGTGAGCCAAGAAACCGAGGGATTCGAATAGATCGGAGTCTGCCCGGATCATAGAGTCGATGAGTGATGATGGAGTCGCTGCTTCGACTATCGTTCGTGATGAGGCCGCCGAGATCGCGGTTCCAACCTGTGAAGTTCCCACAGACGGCGCCAATTGACGGGGATCAACCTCAGCAAATCCCATGGTCAAGGACCCTGGGTTAGTCATAGAGATGGCACAGGCTAGAAGATACTCGTCGGCTAACAGGAGAAGCACTTCCTGCTCGATATTATTACGTGAGGGGGCGATTACAGTGGAGGCCAAGGCGAGTTCTCGCAAGGCAAGGATGAGTAGATGCGTATTGAGATGAGTTAGACGTCTCCCCTCCCAGCCTTTATATACTAGGCCAGGTTTCGGGGAGTTCGTGCTAGGTTACATAGGTAGTTTCCTAGTTCTAGTCTTGCCTTGTTCGCCAAGTTGAACCTTCCATATTAGTCGCGGACTCCTACGTCGGTGCTCTGTTGGGCCAATCGTGGGCTTGTCGTAACTTCCCAGTGGGCCTTCTGTCTTCATACGTACCAGGTAGCCTCACACGTAGGAGTCGCGGGTCACCCCCTCGTCACTACCATTAAGTGAAACCAGGAGGTATCACCCTCGATGGCACACTTAAAGAGGTTCGACAGAGACATCAGCGGAATGAACGAAAGAGGAATATTCTCGTATCACCCCGGTGGTGCCGAGACACCAGCGGAATGAACTAAAGAGGAATACCCTCGTATCATCCCAGTGATGCTACACTACTGAGCTGACGAGAGTGAATTACGAGTTTGTCCACTCGTAAGTCAAACTCGTAGCGACTCGGCAGAGTCTCGCCGTTGTAGGTTCCCTAGGGCGTCTGCATTGATCCGTACCTGTTGCAGTTATATATATTTTGTATCCGCGTCACTCCCCTGAGTGGCCACGGCCTGCTATCTAATACTAGCTAACAATGCGCAGGGCTCACTGCTGAATATAATATATAGATATAGAAGGCAGCATAGGATAAGGAAGGTACAACAAGGGGCGACAAAATCAGGCTATGCAATTGAATTGGATTGTAACGTAGCAGCAGCAGTAACAATGCCTAGTGCAAGAAAGTATGGAAAGGTAGGCGATATCTGGGGAAGAGAAGGGCTTTGCTTGCCTGGAAGCTGGACGGTAGGGGTCGGGTCGTCGACGAAGTAGTCGTACCCGGCAGCGGTGTAGTCGACGGTAGCAGCGGGGTCTATCGGAGAATAAAGGGGGGGGGGAGAAACAGTAAATATAAGGCAATCATAGCAAATAGATGAATGGCATAACGTATGCAACGTTAACGGTGTTCTAATGCAGGGCAATGCACGTTGCACGGAGTGGGAATTCATCCGGGGATGAACTGCCAGCTCCGGGTGATTACCGGACAGGGTGTCCGGAGGAGGAAGGGTTCATGCCGGAGGTGTCGTGGACATCCGACAAACGTGTGGATGGTGTAACCATGCTAGTTGAAACAATCCGAACAACTTTCGTGTTCAGAATAAATTCATCCGGATACTTTGACAATACCAGACAAATTATCGGACATACGGTCCGGAGGGGGACGGTTCGATGTTCGGTCGTTAGAGGGGTGTGGTTGGTACACGGATAGCGTATCTGTATTCATTATATTTTTCTGATCAATTTTCATGTATAAAGTTTTTGAATCTGACTTACGGTTTAAAAGATATTCAAATTCAAAGTTTAAATCATTTTAAATCAATTTCTAGATTATCTTTTATTAATAAAACCTAACATTATTGTCAGCCTCACAATACTAATAATTCATTATATTAAATTAAAACAGAGCCAAGGCCCACATGTCATACTCTCATATTAAAACTAAACTCATTTAAATATTAAACCTGGCAAGTGGAGCCTAGCTGTAATAGACTCATGTGTTAATTATATTTTTAATTAAATCCAGAGAGATAATTAAGGGGCTGGGCCCACATGTAAGTCTAACAGTTATGCTAATCTAACATTTTTCTTTTATTAAAACTCAGTTCAATTAGCAGGAAAAGGGGCCCACATGTCAGTGGGGATTAGCACTAACCTAATCCCCTGACCACGGGGGCCCACCTGTCGGCGACGGGGGTGCTGCCGACGAGGCAGAACGCCGGCGAGCTCGGCCGAGCGCTCGCCACGGGCCACGGGAGGGAGCACGCCTGGGCTTATTCGAACGAGCATCTCCGGCCGCGTCGATTCGTGGTGGAGACGGACCCGGGGGCTGTCGGAATCGGTGCCGGCGTCGAGGAAGGCGGCGGCCCGAAGCCTGCGAAGATGGAGACGACGCTCCCGTGCGTTTCGTTGAGCGCTCCTTAGTGCAAATGGTACGTGCATATGCGTGTGCACGCTGGGGCGTGCCCAGGGCGCGGTGTGTGTGGCCAGGGGGCGCGGAGAGGGCGCGCCGGTGGCCATGGCGGGCAGCAGTGGCGGACCTCGACGGAGGGGGGATCCGACGGCGAATCGAAGGAGGGGAGAGGGGGGAAAGGGCACGACGCCCACAGTGGGTCGCAGGGGAGGGATCAGGGAGTCACAGCAAGGTCGGGGCCGGCCGGAATCGCGCGGAGTTCGCCGGCGGTCGTGGTTGAAGGCGATGAATCTCGCGTCGTCTTGAGGGCGACCGGGTCCGATTCCTTCAGCAGAGTGACGAAATCGACGATGGCGCACCAGCAGGACATGACGACGAGGATGGTGGAGCTCGGTGGCCGCGGTTGTTCACGAGCTTGCACCCATGGCGACGGGCGGGGCTTCTCCCGGCGATTGCGAGACGAGCGAGGGGAAAAAGGGGGGTGGATCTCGATCCAGATGGGCGGGGCAGATATTTAGCGCGACCACACTCACTGTAGCGGTGCAAGGACATTGCCTGGTCCGGCGGGAACGACGAACCCGCCGGGTGTCCATGGCGACCGGGCGTGAGCAGTGCGAGGTGGGAGAAAGGCAAGTTTGGGCCGGGGTGGACTGGGCCGTGGGGTATCGCCCTAGGTGTAACACTCTCACTGTCAGTAAACAGTAATCAGGGTTACTGTTGATCATTACTGTTCCAAAACTTCGCTTTGATAAACTTGGTTCAGTTCAAATTCAAATTCAAATTCCCCTTTGTTATTTTGAAAAGCAATGTGAACCATGGGCCTTGATCATCATTGGTCAATAACAAATGTCCAACCCCTTTCATTTGAAATCAGATCAAATCTTGGAATGCCTTTGGTGCAATATTAAAAAACAAGGTGACAATAAAACCATGTCCAAAAATGGTGCTTCCACTTTTATTAAATCACTAATATTCAGTGGAGCATGTCACACCAATTTGGGGATTTTATTAATCTCTAAAATAATTCAAACAATTGTCAACAGTGGCCAAAACCCCTAAAAAACTATTTAATATTTAAATCAAATATTAAATGAATTTATTCTGCCACCCAACTTTTTGTGGCACTGACCTAAGTTGCAACATTAATTATGGACCCCATTAAACATTTTACAAAAATGCCAAAGTGATCAAAATCAATGCAAACACAAAGAACAGAAAAGAAAAATAAAATAAAAATGGTAAGAACCCTATCTACCGGATAGGCGAAGCCCACCACCACCTGACCCACTCCCCTTCCCCCCTCCCCCCACTGGGCCAAGCCCACCCGAGCTGTCTCCCTCCTCTTCCCTGTTCATGGCGCGTCGTGGAGGCCATCCACGCCGGCTACGGCAGCGGCCGTCGCCGTGGCGGCCATCCACGGCCAACCGGCGACGTTAAGGGGCGCCTCGTGTCCCCGCAACCCTAACCCTAGCCCCTCGCAGATCCCGAGCCATTCCCCCCTTGCCCCGTCGTCTTCAACCTCGAACCCGAGCCGCCATGGCCATGGCCCGATGAACCTGCGCGGCCACCGAACCCCTCTCGCCTGTCCTAGATGTCCACCACGTTCACCGTCAACTACTTCGTTGTTCCACAGAAGGAGCCGCGCCCGGGAGCCACCTCACGCTGCAGATCGATGCGGTCGTCTTCCTCGGCGTGGCGTGGAAGACGAGCAATTCCGGCCACCACAGACCTCCCCGAGTCCGCTGCCCTTGGCTACGCCTCCTCGGTGAGCTGTTGCACCATCGCCAATTGCCCCCATGGCCTCCTTTTCGCCGTTTCCGTCCCAGCCATTGTTGCTGTGAGCTCGCCGCCGTGGTGGGGTTCACCGCCGTGGCGTAGAGCCCGCGTTTGACACGCCAAACACGTCATCGCGTTCTGCATGCTCCCATGAGCCAAAATCAGTGGCACCCGCCCAATCCAACGCGCTAGAACGACGTTCCCGTCGTGTCCGTATACTGACCTCCGCCGCCGTCGACCGTGGCGTCGTCTCCGACCACCTCCGGCCACGGGATGGCCACCATTCGACGAGCGAAGAGCTCCTCTTTAAACCGCCACCAAGCACGCCTCCTCCTGTGTGATATGGTGAGCGCACGGCCTCGCCGGAGCAACTCCGGTGACCGCCGGCGTGCTCCCTGAGCCGCTGTAAGCGGGCCGGGGGATAATCCCCCATTAGGCTAGTAACCCCCATAACTAGTCCATGACAGTGGGGCCCTCCTAGTGAGGTTAGCCCCTACTAAATCATTAACAGAAATAAACCCCCCCACTGTCTATTACATGTGGGTCCCCTGTTAGTTTAGATTAAGTAAAAAGAAATTATAAAACATCAGTCATTGACATGTGGGCCCATTTGGATAATTAGATGTAAATTAAAAAATTTTATTATCAATGCCTATGACATGTGGGATCCACTGGTCAGTAGGTCCCACTTGTCAGTATTGACCAGTCAAAATCACTGTTTTGGATAATGTCATTTTAAATAATAAAATAAATTCAGAAATTGATTTAAAAATGATTTAAACTTTGGAAATTCAATATCTTTTAAACCGTAACTCGGATCGAAAAACTTTATACATGAAAATTGATCAAAAAATATAATGAATACGAATATGTTATCCATATACCAACCACCCCCCTCTAACTTACCGAACATGAAACATTTCCTCTTCGGTGGATCCGACCGGTAATTCTCGGTACCGGTAAAACTACTCGGATGGAAATAGTCTGTACATGAAAGTTGTTCAGATTGTTTCAACTAGCACGGTTACACCATCCACACGTTTGTCGGATGTCCACGACACCTCCGGCATGATCCCTTCCTTCTCCGGACACCCTGTCCGGTAATCACCCGGAGCTGGCAGTTCATCCCCGGATGGACTCCCGCTCCGTGCAACGTGCATTACACTTCGTTAGAACACCGTTAACATTGCATTCGTCATGCCTTTCATCTGTTTGTTTATGCTTGCTTTGTATTTACTGTTTCTCCCCCCCTTTTATTCTCCGGTAGACCCCGCTGCTACGGCCGACTGCACTGCTGCCGGGTACGACTACTTCGTCGACGACCCTACCCCTACCGTCGAGCTACCAGGCAAGCAGAGCCATTCTCTTCCTCAGATATCGTCTATATTTTTCGTACTTTCTTGCACTAGGAATTGTTACTGTTGCTGCTACAATTACAATCCTATTCAATTGCATAGCCTATTTTTGTCGCCCCTTGATGTACCTTCCTTTATCGTATGCTGCCTATTATAATTATGCATTATTCAGCAGTGAGCCCTGCGCATTGTTAGTTAGGATTAGATAGCGGGCCGTGAACACTCTGGGAGTGAACACGAATACGATATATCAACTGTAACAGGTACGGTACAATGCAAACACCGCCTAAGGCCCCTAGCTCGGCTCTGCCGAGCCACCGTCAAGTGGAGCTATCGAGGAGTAATCCTCGTACTCCACTCGTTGCTGACTCTGTATATCCGCTCTAGGTACCTGAGCAACGGTTGTCCTTAAAGGTAAGAAAGTCGGGTGACCCAACGGTGCCCGCGAGAGGTATTGCGTCGGTAACGACAGGGAGGGTACGACCAACGTTACTGGCGTGCTTGGCCCCTTCTCGTATCTCGTGAGAGTTACCAAACCACGAAAAGTCGAGCTCTACCAAGAGCACACGCGAGATAAGTTAAGGAGACGGTTCACCTTGTCGGTAACCGCAGAGACTTGGTGGGACGATAGGGCAGGCACCGATGTACTGGTGGTCCTGACTGCTGTCGTTGACCGCGGGTCAGTTAAGTCGAGGCAACGATAACGGTTGTCATGCAGGTTAATTAAAATGCTAATTGGTTTGGCGGATGTCTTGATTAGCCTTTTGGCTTGTACGCACTACCTACACGTGGGACGAGGAGTGTGGGCTCCCATGCATCGTAGTCTCGTTCGAGGGTCTTCAGACGTCAGCAGTATCGCGGGCTGATTGCCGGGAAGTGGTGTTGTCTTCTCTTGCTCGAGCGGTGTATTTGTATTTGCTTTGATTTTGCTTCACCGGCCAGTCACGCACCATGCAGGAGTACGTTCGGGGTAGGGTCCAAAGCCCGGCGTACATAGGATATAGTCCGGCGGATGACCTCTTTGTTGATTGCCGAAGGATGGGCTACTTTGTTTCGGATAGCTTCGGTGGGGTGTTCCCTAACAAGGTGTACGCCACCCTGGAGATCCGAGCGTCGTAGAGTCACGCCAGTGCACCCCTGCAGGGAAGATTAATCTATTCGAATAGCCGTGTCCACGGTAACAGGACGCTTTATGCTGAAGCTGGATCTTACCACTACGAACTACTACTATTAAACTGTATGGTTCCGGGTTTTCTTCCTCACAGGGAAGTCGAGGAGGGGAACTCGGAGGCATTATTATTATTAATAATTACAACTTATATTATTCAATGTCGCAGCAACTTCTGCTTCATTGTTACTTTATTGCTTTATATAAACTGTTGGCTGTTTCTCTTCTTATGCTGCAAGACACGTCAGGAGATGCTAGTCTTCGATAGGCCTAGCTTCTTACCCTTATTATGATTTCTACCTTGCAGTCCACTATATACAACCTCCCCTTTCCATTGATACAAATGCATAATGCTTAGTAGCGCACGTAAGACTCGCGGATATGCTAGATACTCACCTTTGCTTTATTTCCCCCTTTATGTTTTGCCTGATCGGCCGCTGCAGTCGAAGTTGGAGCCCAGGAGCATGAGTACCCCGGAGGCGGATACTACTACGTCGAGACCCCCGGTGACCAGGACCAGGAGTAGTTTCGGAGGCTCCCAGGCAGGAGGCCTTGACTTTTCGATCTGTATCTCTGATGTTATTTGTGCTAGCCTTCTTAAGGCAAAACTTGACTAACTATGTCTGTACTCAGATATTATGGCTTGTATAACTTATGTATTCGGGTCCGCGCGACCCCCTTTATTGTAACATATTGGTTTATCCTTTTGTGTTTAGTGTTGTGCTGTGATATTCTCACCGTGGGACCCTAATCGCAGCCATGTACCCTACGTGTATGATTACTGTACACGAATTGATTTTGGGGGCGTCACAAGTTGGTATCAGAGCCGACTGTCTGTAGGAACCCCCTTCCAACTCCTTGGTCGAAGTCGAGTCTAGTCGTTGCAAAACTACTTTACTAACAATGTCGTGTGGCTTATCGGCCCATGTCGCAAAACTGGGTGGTATTAGGATCTTTTTCTCTGCATCTTTACTCTGGGACTCTAATATCTCTTCTGTTTCGGGTTAAAGATTTTGCTAACTCTAACTCTAGGTTCTCATAACTGCTTCCTCCCGGAGATCCCTCATCACAGATGATGACCTGATTCACCAGAAGATCCCGAAGATACTTGTCGAGGTAAAGAAATTACAGATGGGCAATTGACAGGATTATGAACGCACCGCAATGCTAACTATGTTACAAAAGAAAGGAAGAGGCTCATAAGCATGGGCGGTACGCCAAAATAAGTAGACCGAAATCCATCTACATCTACTACTAATCATCCACCTTGAGATATCTATCCAGAACATCTAGCTGGTATTAAGTTGCGAGTCCCACCCAAAGTGTAAACCCAAAGCAACATACAACTGGATTAAAAGAACTTTGCATAAAGTAAACAATCCTTGCAACCTCAGTTACAAGCACCATTGTTTTCCCCTTGTGGAAACAACACATCCCCTAGACCTATAATCGAGCATAACGTTCCCTCTTGGAGTTACTATCCACCACTTGGCCAAAGCAATAAACAGCAACGGAGAACATGCAAGAATTACTTAGGAACAAAAATATAAGAGATCAAAACCAAATATATTACTCTATCACGATCTGAACATAATCTCATAATCCATCAGATCCCATAAAACTCAACATAGCAACATCAGAAGAATTACATATGTGCCTCGATCATGTAGGGCAGCTCACGAGGTCTAAACCATGAAGAACAAAGAGGGGAGGAGAACATCACATAGCTACTTGTAACACCCTCAGATGCCTGTAACAATAATCATCATCACTGTTGACCATCACTGTTGGTTAATCACTGTTATCCCCTGTCCTCAATCAAACTTTGCTTCTGCTCTTTTCAAAACATGCTGGTTGGAAATCAAAACCCAAATCCCAATGCATCTTTCTCATCAAGAAACCAAACCCTAGTTGAAACTGCTTTGAATAAAAATTAAAACAAATGTGTTCAAATAAAGTTGTTCCATAAATCCTGGAACCGTTTTTGTAAATTGCCTAAAATCATTACAATCATGTTGGACCAACTTTGGAAATTTTTGAAGTTATGGAAAATTCCAAACAATTCAAACAGTAGGTTAAAACCTTTACCTTGGGCATTTAATATTTAAAAGAAATATCTAATGATTTTCTTTTGCTGCCAAAACTTTTGTGGCACTGCCATATAATGGAATACTAATTTTGAGACACCTAACACATTTTACAAAAATGCCTAAGCTAGAAAAACAATTACTAAAAGAGAAATACAGAAAAGAAGGACACAGAAAATTGGCAAAACACTAAATCTCGCCATGGGCGATGGCCCACCCGGCCCACTTCCCCTTCCCCACCTGCCCCCGTCCCCTCCGTCACCTGCCCCGTCGCCGTGGCGAGCTCTCCGTGGCCGGGAGCTCTGCCGGCCGCCCCCACCTCCCCTGCGCCTCGGACGCGATAAGAACGCCCCCGCGCACCTCCTGGACACGCCCCTCCTCCTTTACCTCTCCTCCTCCTCTCGCCATCGTTGGGGAAAATTTCCCGAGCGCAGCCGTCGCCGTTGCCGTGGCCACACGCGGCCAATGGCCACTACCGCCTACGCTACCGTGTCCAACCTCTGCACCGTCGTCGTCTTCATCAAGTCCAGCAAGGAATCGAGCCGGGAGCCCTCCCTCGCCTCGCCCTCGTCTTCGTTCCCAGCTCCGTCCGCCGCGACCTCGTCGTCAATTCCGGCCACGCAGCGTCGTCTCCGAGCTCCCTGCCAGACTCTACACGTTCCTGGTGAGCTCCCCTACCACCGGCAACGCTCCGTTCCCCCTCCCGTGCCCCATGGGCCGATCTGCCATTAGGGCAGAAGTGCCTCGCCGCCGGCGAGCCCTCCACCGTGGCCTGGAGCACGCGAATGGCATTTCTTCCGCGTCGTATTCCTCGCAGCGTTCCCAGGTGCTCAACCGTGTACCACATGCTCTAGGCCTCCCTCGAAATCGACGACTCCGACGAGGTCCGTAGCGTAGCCACCGCCTACCTTGTCGCCGGCGACGAATCCGGCGACCCCAAGCCACCGCACCGCTACCAAACTCCTCCCCGTGGTCGTCCGCGTCGAATGGTACTAACCGCGCCCTCTCCCGTAGCCTGTAGCGCGTGCGCCGTCGACCTCGCCGGCGACGGGCTCCGGTGAGCCCTCCGGTGAGGATGACAGACGGGCCCCCTCGTCAGATCTATCGTTAGGGGTTAATCCCACCCCTAATGGGCCACTGACAGTGGACCCCCCCGGCTAATTACTCTATTAATTTAACTGAGAAGTTTAACTGAATAATAAACCCCCCACAGTCACTGACTTGTGGGTCCCCTAGCCATTTAGTTTAATTAAACAGGTTTAATCAGCTCTGGAGTCAATGACATCTGGGACCCACTGTCAGATTAATAATTAAAATGAATTTAGATAAATTGAGTCACTGACGTGTGGGTCCAGAGGCATTTCTGATTTATTAAAATGTTTTATAAATAAATAGAGGCTGACATGTGGGTCCCACATGTCAGGCACTGTTTTGGATAATGTTTTTGATAATGTTCTGGATAATGTTAAATAAATAATAAAAGAAATTCAGAAAATCGTTTAAATAATTTAAAACTTTGAAATTCAATAACTTTTAAACCGTAACTCGGATTCAAAAACTTTATACATGAAAATTGATCAGAAAAATATAACAAATACGAATACGCTATCCGTATGCCTATCACACCCCTCTAGCACAGCGAACATCGAACCGTTCCCCCTCCGGATCGGCAGTCCGATAAATTGTCCGGTACTGTTAGAGTGCCCAGATGAATTTATTCCGAACACGAATGTTTCTCAGAATAGATCAACTAACCCGGATACACCACCCACACATGTGTCGGATGTCCACGACACCTCCGGCAGGATATCTCCCCCCTCCGTACACCTTGTCCGGTAATCAACCGGAGCTGGCAGTTCATCCCCGGATGAATTTCCGTTCCGAGCAATGTACATTGCACTGCGTTAGGATACCGTTAACATTTCATCTATCATGTCATGCATCTGTTTGTATATGCTTGCTGTGTATTTACTGTTTTCTTTCGCCCCTTAATCTCCGGTAGAACCCGCTGCTGCCGTCGACTACACCGCTGCTGAGTACGACTACTTCGTCGACGACCCTACTACTACCGTCGAGCTTCCAGGCAAGCAGAGCCATTCTCTTCCCCAGATATCGCCTATCTTTCCGTACATTTCTTGCACTAGGCATTGTTACTGCTGCTGCTATGTTGCTTACCTATTCAATTGCATAACCTGTTCTTTGTCGCCCCTTGATGTGCCTTCCTTTATCCTATGCTGCCTATTATTATTATGCATTATTCAGCAGTGAGCCCTGCGCATTGTTATCTAGGATTAGGTAGAGGGCCGTGATCACTCAGGGGAGTGAACGCGGATACAATTATTATGACTGCACAGGTATGGTACAATGCAGACACCGCCTCAGGCCCCTATCTGGGTTATGCCTAGTCACCTCAAGTGTGAGCTATCAAGGAGTAATCCTTGTACTCCACTCGAGGATGACTTTGTCTTACCGCCATAGGGTCCTGAACAACGGTTGTTCTTCAGGTAAGAAGTCGGGCGACCCAACGGTGCCCGCGAGAGGTATTGCGACGGGACGACAGGGAGGGTACGACCAGTGTACCGGTGTGCTTGGCCCCTGGTCGTTGGCCGCGAGAGTTACCAAACTACGAAAGTCGAGCTCCTCCAGGAGCACATGCGAGACAAGGTAAGGAGACGGTTCACCTTGTAGGTAACCGCAGTGACTTGGTGGGACGACGGGGCAGGCACCATGTACTGGTGGCCCTGGCTGCTGTCGTTGTCCGCGGGTCAGTTAAGTCGAGGCAACGATAACGGTTGTCACGCAGGTAAATTAAAATGCTAAATGGTTCAGTGAATGTCTTGAGTTGTCTATATGCCATGTACGCACTAGCTACCCGTGGGAATTACGAGTTATGGGCTCCTCTGCTCCGTAGTGTCGTCCGAGGACTCTTCAGACGTCAGCAGTACCGCGGCCTGCGCCGGGAAGTGGTGTTGTCTTATTTGCCGCGGCAGTGTGATTTGTATTTGCTTTGATTTAACTTCACCGGACAGCCTCGCACCGTGCAGGAGTACGTCGGGGTTAGGGTCCAAAGCCCCGCGTACATAGGATATAGTCCGGCGGATGACCTCTCTGTTGAGTTTGAAAGATGGGCTATGAAGTGTCGGATAGCCTCGGTGGAGCGTTCCCTAACAAGGTTCCCGCCACCCTGGAGATCCGTGCGTGTAGCGTAACACAAGTGCACCCCTGCAGGGAAGATTAATCTATTCGGATAGCCGTGTCCACGGTAACAGGACGCTTTATGCTGAAGCTGGATCTTACCACTAGAAACTATTATTAAATTGGATGGTTCCGGGATTTCTTCCTCGCGGGGATGTCGAGGAGGTGAACTCGGAGGCATTGTTAATTATTACAACTTATTATTATACAATGCTGCAGCAATTTCTGCTGCATTGTTACTTTATGCTTTATATAAACTATTGGCTGAATTTTACCTCATGCTGCAAGACATCGTCAGAAGATGCTAGTCTTCGTTAGGCCTAGCTTCTTACCCTTGCTCTGGATTTCTGTCTTTCAGCCCACTATATACAGCCTCTTCTTTCCGTTGATACAATGCATAATGCTTAGTAGCGGACGTAAGACTCGCGGGTATACTAGATACTCACCTGCTTTATTTCCTTTATTGTTTTGCCTGATCGGCCGCTGCAGCCGACGTTGGAGCCCAGGAGCAGGAGTACCCCGGAGGCGCCTACTACGACGTCGAGTTCCCCGTTGACCAGGAGTAGTTCGGTGGATCCCAGGCAGGAGGCGTCGCCTTTTCGATCTGTATCTCTGATGTGATTTGTGCTAGCCTTCTTAAGGCAAAACTTGACTAACTATGTCTGTACTCAGATATTATGGCTGGTATGACTTATGTATTCGGGTCCACGTGACCCCCTCTATTGTAACATATTTGTTTATCCGTTTGTGTTTAGTGTTGTGCTGTGATATTATCACCGTGGCACCCTCATCTCAGCCGTGTACCTTGTGTGTATGGTTACTGTACACAGATTGATTTTGGGGGCGTCACAAGTTGTTATCAGAGCCGACTGCCTGTAGGAAGCCACCCCACCACTACCTGGTCGAAGTTGAGTCTAGACTTTGAAAACTATTTTGCTAACTTAATATTTGGCTTACGGGCCCACATCGATGTCACTACGTGTGATATCTATGGTATTAGGATCCTTTTCTCCTTACCTATGCTTTGGGAATCTGCTCTCTTATCCTTGCTGGTAAGTTTTACAAACTCTGACATTAGGATCACGTTCTCTTGATTCCACCCGGCGTTTTTGGTGCTTCCCCCATTGATTGAGTCGTGTCGCAGGAGTCGTGTCGCAGGTCCCGGACCGCGGATCCCATTCTCACTCTGGGCAGGCCGCGCGTTCTCTGGCATCAACTACTGTGGCCAACAGTTTTCTTGCGGCGTGATTGACATAGTGGAATCTATGTCGCGTCGTGTAATCCTTACCGCGGTCTGCGCGCCGCCTAGTGAGTCCTTTTTCCTTAATTACTACGACGTTACGCTGCCCGATTTTCGATTGACTCTGTGTGCGAATGTGTATGTCTTATATGACTACTCCTATATATCTGCGCCTCCTTTTTGTTGTCGTTTTACTTCAGGCTTGATTCCGGTATCTCGTTAAATTTTCATCGCTGAAATACCCCTGTTAAATTCTAGCAGGATGGTTGGTCGTGGTGGTCGTGGTCGTGGTCGTGCTGCCAACGACCCACCTCCGCCGCCAGATTACATGGCCGCGATGATGCAGCAGTTCGAGATGAACCGTCAGTTCATGCAGAATATCATGGCTCAGTTCCCCCAGCCGAATCAGAATGGTCACCACCATCAGCATGCCACCGTGACTCTGCACGACTTCACCCGCCTCAACCCCACTATGTTCCGCAACACTGTTCAGCCGTTGGATGCTGATGACTGGCTTCGCGACATCACTCACGGGCTAGAGTCTGCTAATGTCGATCCAGCCGACTATGTGAACTTTGCGTCTTACCATCTGAAAGGCGCCGCTGCTCAGTGGTGGAGCACCCACAAGCGTTCTCTGCCAGTTGAAGAAGTCATCACTTGGGATGAATTTCAGTCTGCCTTCCGCGCCCGCTACATTCCTCAGGGGATCATGGATCGTAAGGCGGAAGAATTTCGTAACCTCACTCAGGGCGACATGACTGTTGAAGCCTATCAGCGCGAGTTCCTCAACCTCTCTCGCTATGCGGAAGGAGAGATCACCACTGATGCTCGCAGGCAGCAGAAGTTCCGTCGTGGCCTCAACCCAGAACTCAGGCTCGCTCTTGTCGTTCATGATTTCGCCAACTTCGCCACCATGGTGAACAAGGCTATCACCGTCGAGACTGCCCAGATGGAGCACAAGAACTCTCTGAAGCGTTATCGTGACGTTGGCTCATCTTCGGGCGCAACGCAGAACCGTCGTATCTGGCTCCCTACCAGTGTGACCCATTCAGCTGTCCCTGCTCCAAGGCCATCTTATGCTGCACCCCGTCTGCCTCCGCCACCGCAGTTGCCAAGAGCTCTGCCTGCACCACCCAATGCTACACCCCTCCGTCCTCAGGATGGATTATGCTTCATGTGCCGCCAACCTGGGCATTTTTCCAGAGAGTGCCCCCAGAAACAGAAGCAACTGGTAGTTCACCCCGCTGGCCGTGGAAATGGTCGTGGCAACAACAGGACCCCAACTATAATACTGGGTCTGCTGCCTATGCTCGTGGACATGCTAACAACGTCAATGTTGAAGAAGCTCAACAACAACCCGCTATCGTGATGGTACCCTTCTCGTTAATTCTGTACCTGCTACTGTTTTATTTGATACAGGAGCATCGCATTCATTCATGTCGGAAGCATTTGCATTTTCGCATAACTTCATGTACGAAACGATGAAACCCCCGATGGTTGTTCGCACCCCGATTGGTCAATGCCGAACCACCATGCTGGTGCCAAACGCCACCATTGAAATCGAAGGGGTTGAATTCTTTGCTTCGCCCATCCTCCTGAAGTCTTCCACCATAGACCTCATTCTGGGAATGGATTGGTTGAAATTTCACGATGTCGCACTCTATTGTGGCACCAAGTCTGTCCAACTTTTTCACCCCTCCGGCGATATTTTTAACCACACCCCCCGAGTTACCCGTAATGCAGAAACACGGATCTTTATGATGAATGCTTTGAATATCTCACCTCTGGAAGGAATTGAGAACGTTCCGGTCGTCAATGACTTTCCCGACGTCTTCCTCGAAGAACTGCCGGGAATACCCCCGATCAGAGAAGTTGAATTCGCCATCGACTTGAAGCCAGGCACTGTTCCTATTGCCAAGCGTCCTTACAAGATGCCGCCACATGAACTCCTTGAACTTAAGGAGGAAATCGACAAGGCACTTCAGAAAGGATTCATTCGCCCCAGTTCCTCAGCTTGGGGAGCACCTTCGCTCTTTGTCAAGAAGAGCGATGGGACAAACCGATTGGTCCAAGATTATCGGCCCATTAACCAAGCCACCATCCAGAACAAATACCCACTTCCCCGGATCAACGATCTGTATGATCAACTTGCCGGATCCAAGGTGTTTTCTAAAATCGACTCGAGGATGGGTTATCACCAAATCCGAGTCCGTGATGAGGACATTCCGAAGACTGCCTTCATTACTCGCTATGGTTCATATGAGTACACCGTCATGTCCTTTGGCTTAACCAATGCTCCAGCCACCTTCTCCAGATTGATGAATTATATTTTCATGGAGTACCTCGACCAGTTTGTCGTGGTTTATCTGGATGATATATTGATATATTCCAAGAATGAAGAAGAACATGCTGAACATCTTCGTCTTATACTGGAGAAGCTTCGAGAACACAGACTCTACGCTAAGTATTCTAAGTGTGAGTTCTGGCTTCCCGAAGTAACCTACCTTGGGCATGTGATTTCCAAGGATGGCATTGCCGTCAGCCCCGAACGTATCCAGGCTATTCTTGACTGGACTCCTCCCAAGACCGTCAAGCAAGTCCGTAGTTTTCTCGGGCTCGCTAGCTATTGCCGCCGTTTCGTCGAGAATTTTTCCAAGATTGCCAGGCCTCTGACTAATCTGCTTCACAAAGGCGTCAAGTTTGAGTGGACAAATAAATGTCAAGAAAGTTTTCAAGCACTCAAGGACAAGCTAACTTCTCCCCCGGCGCTCGCTCCCCCTGATACTCAGAAGGACTTCGTGATATATTGCGACGCGTCTCGTCAAGGATTAGGCTGTGTCCTATTGCAAGAGCGCAAAGTGATTGCTTATGGCTCTCGACAGTTGCGTGCTCACGAAGACAAATACCCAACACATGATCTCGAATTGGCAGCAGTAATTTATGCATTGAAGCTGTGGCGACATTACCTTGTCGGTAATCGTTGCGAGGTCTACACCGATCACCAAAGTCTGAAGTAACTGTTTACTCAGCCAGACCTGAATCTTCGTCAACAACGATGGCTCGAGACAATAGCCGACTTCAACATGGATATTTCGTATACCCCGGGCAAGGCTGATGTGATGGCCGATGCCTTGAGCCGCAAAGCTTACTGTTCTGAACTTGAGGTTCAGGTGCAGCAACCACTTCTGTATGAAGAGTTTCGCAAGATGAACCTCGAGATTGTTCCTCAAGGTTACGTCAATAACCTGGTTCTCGAGTCAAAACTCGACGTCCTCATCAAGAGTAGACAATCTCTGGCCCCTGACATTGTGAAGATCAAGCGGGACATCGCAGAAGGGAAGCCCTCCTCTTTTACCATTGATGCCAATGATGGTGATACTGTGTACTTCAAGGGCCGCTTGGTAGTTCCTGTGAGCCCGGTCCTCATTAACTGTGGTCCGGATATCATGGAAGAAGCCCATAATTCTCCCTTTTCAATCCACCCTGGCAGTACCAAGATGTATAGAGACCTTCGTCAACAGTACTGGTGGCCTTACATGAAGCAAGGCATCGCCCGCTATGTTTGTCAATGTGACGTTTGCAGTCGCGTCAAGGCCGGACATCAGAAACCTGCTGGTTGGTTGCGACCACTCCCTCCTCCTGATTGGAAGTGGGACAAAGTCGAGATGGACTTCGTCACCGGTTTTCCTAAGTCACAGAAAGGTAACGATGCCATCTTTGTCGTCATCGACCGATTCTCCAAGATTGCACACTTCCTGCCGGTCAAGGAGACGATCACTGCTAGTCAGTTAGCACACTTGTATATCTCCCGAATTGTGTCACTCTACGGTATTCCAATGGAGATCAGTTCAGACCGTGGCAGCATTTTCACCTCACGATACTGGAATAGTTTCATGGAAGTTTTCGGGACTCGTCTGAATCTCAGCACCGCTTATCACCCCCAGTCGCAAGGCCAAGTTGAACGAGCTAATCAAGTGCTGGAAGACATGCTTCGCGTTTGTGTCCTTTCTTTCGGCATGAAATGGGAGGATGCCCTCCCGTACGCGGAATTCTCGTACAACAATAGCTATCAGGCTAGCTTGAAGATGGCCCCCTTCGAAGTTCTATACGGACGTAAATGTCGAACCCCCCTGAATTGGTCAGGAACTGGGGAACGACCCTACTTCGGACCGGATCTTGTCCAAGAAGCTGAAGAACAAGTTCGCATTGTGCAAGAAAATCTCAAGGACGCACAGTCTCGTCAGAAGAGCAACTATGACCGCAAACACCGTGAAATGGAGTATCAGCCTGGTGAATACGCTTACCTCCGTATCACTCCGATGAGAGGCACTCATCGTTTCGGGATCAAAGGCAAGTTAGCTCCTCGCTATATTGGCCCATTCCGTATTCTTTCCCGGAGTGGACCCGTGGCATACCGGTTGGAATTGCCGCCGAATCTCTCCCAAGTCCACGATGTCTTCCACGTGTCTCAACTCCGTCGCTGCTTGAAGGATCCTATCCGTGAAGTGGAGCATGATATGATCGAGCTGCAACAAGACTTGACTTATCGAGAACATCCGAGCCGCATTCTCGATCAGTCTGAACGCCGAACCCGCAACAAGACCGTCAAGTTCCTCAAGGTTCAGTGGTCGAATCATTTTGAAGATGAAGCCACTTGGGAACGCGAAGATCGCCTTCGCGATGAATACCCCTACCTTTTCCTCGCTACCACTTAAATTGTCGAGACGAGAATTCTTGTAGTGGGGGAGATTTGTAACACCCTCAGATGCCTGTAACAGTAATCATCATCACTGTTGACCATCACTGTTGGTTAATAACTGTTATCCCCTGTCCTTAATCAAACTTTGCTTCTGCTCTTTTCAAAACATGCTGGTTGGAAATCAAAACCCAAATCCCAATGCATCTTTCTCATCAAGAAACCAAACCCTAGTTGAAACTGCTTTGAATAAAAATTAAAACAAATGTGTTCAAATAAAGTTGTTCCATAAATCCTGGAACCATTTTTGTAAATTTCCTAAAATCATTACAATCATGATGGACCAACTTTGGAAATTTTTGAAGTTATGGAAAATTCCAAACAATTCAAACAGTAGGTTAAAACCCTTACCTTGGGCATTTAATATTTAAAAGAAATATCTAATGATTTTCTTTTGCTGCCAAAACTTTTGTGGCACTGCCATATAATGGAATACTAATTTTGAGACACCTAACACATTTTACAAAAATGCCTAAGCTAGGAAAACAATTACTAAAAGATAAATACAGAAAAGAAGGACACAGAAAATTGGCAAAACACTAAATCTCGCCATGGGCGATGGCCCACCCGGCCCACTCCCCCTTCCCCACCTGCCCCCGTCCCCTCCATCACCTGCCCCGTCGCCGTGGTGAGCTCGCCGTGGCCGGGAGCTCTGCCGGCCGCCCCCACCTCCCCTACGCCTTGGACGCGATAAGAACGCCCCCGCGCACCTCCTGGACACGCCCCTCCTCCTTTACCTCTCCTCCTCCTCTCGCCATCGTCGGGGAAAATTTCCCGAGCGCCGCCGTGGCCGTTGCCGTGGCCGCACGTGGCCAACGGCCACTACCGCCTACGCCACCGTGTCCAACCTCTGCACCGTCGTCGTCTTCATCAAGTCCAGTAAGGAATCGAGCCGGGAGCCCTCCCTCGCCTCGCCCTCGTCTTCGTTCCCCGCTCCGGCCGCCGCGACCTCGTCGTCAATTCCGGCCATGCAGCGTCGTCTCCGAGCTCGCTGCCAGACTCTACACGTTCCTGGTGAGCTCCCATACCACCGGCAACGCCCCGTTCCCCCTCCCGTGCCCCATGGGCCGATCTGCCATTAGGGCAGAAGCGCCTCGCCGCCGGCGAGCCCTCCACCGTGGCCTGGAGCACGCGAATGGAATTTCTTCCGCGTCGTATTCCTCGCAGCGTTCCCAGGTGCTCAACCGTGTACCACATGCTCTAGGCCTCCCTCGAAATCGACGACTCCGACGAGGTCCATAGCGTAGCCACCGCCTACCTTGTCGCCGGCGACGAATCCGGCGACCCCAAGCCACCGCACCGCCACCAAACTCCTCCCCGTGGTCGTCCGCGTCGAATGGTACTAACCGCGCCCTCTCCCGTAGCCTGTAGCGCGTGCGCCGTCGACCTCGCCGGCGACGGGCTCCGGTGAGCCCTCCGGTGAGGTTGACCGACGGGCCCCCCTACTCAGATCTATCGTTAGGGGTTAATCCCACCCCTAATGGGCCACTGACAGTGGACCCCCCCGGCTAATTACTCTGTTAATTTAACTAAGAAGTTTAACTGAATAATAAATCCCCCACAGTCACTGACTTGTGGGTCCCCTAGCCATTTAGTTTAATTAAACAGGTTTAATCACCTCTGGAGTCAATGACATCTAGGACCCATGTCAGATTAATAATTAAAATGAATTTAGATAAATTGAGTCACTGGCGTGTGGGTCCAGAGGCATTTCTGATTTATTAAAATGTTTTATAAATAAATAGAGGCTGACATGTGGGTCCCACATGTCAGGCACTGTTTTGGATAATGTTTTGGATAGTGTTGTGGATAATGTTAAATAAAGAATAAAAGAAATTCAGAAAATCATTTTAATAATTTAAAACTTTGAAATTCAATAACTTTTAAACCGTAACTCGGATTCAAAAACTTTATACATGAAAATTGATCAGAAAAATATAACAAATACGAATACGCTATCCGTATGCCTATCACACCCCTCTAACATAGCGAACATCGAACCGTTCCCCATCCGGACCGGCAGTCCGATAAATTGTCCGGTACTGTTAGAGTGCCCGGATGAATTTATTCCGAACACGAATGTTTCTCGGAATAGATCAACTAACCCGGATACACCACCCACACATGTGTCGGATGTCCAAGACACCTCCGGCAGGATATCTCCCCCCTCCGTACACCTTGTCCGGTAATCAACCGGAGCTGGCAGTTCATCCCCGGATGAATTTCCGTTCCGAGCAATGTACATTGCACTGCGTTAGGATACCTTTGACATTTCATCTGTCATGTCATGCATCTGTTTGTCTATGCTTGCTGTGTATTTACTGTTTTCTTTCCCCCCTTAATCTCCGGTAGACCCCGCTACTGCCGTCGACTACACCGCTGCTGAGTACGACTACTTCGTCGACGACCCTACTACTACCGTCGAGCTTCCAGGCAAGCAGAGCCATTCTCTTCCCCAGATATCGCCTATCTTTCCGTACATTTCTTGCACCAGGCATTGTTACTGCTGCTGATACGTTGCTTACCTATTCAATTGCATAACCTGTTCTTTGTCGCCCCTTGATGTGCCTTCCTTTATCCTATGCTGCCTATTATTATTATGCATTATTCAGCAGTGAGCCCTGCGCATTGTTAGCTAGGATTAGGTAGAGGGCCGTGATCACTCAGGGGAGTGAACGCGGATACAATTATTATGACTGCACAGGTACGGTACAATGCAGACACCGCCTCAGGCCCCTATCTGGGTTATGCCTAGTCACCTCAAGTGTGAGCTATCAAGGAGTAATCCTTGTACTCCACTCGAGGCTGACTTTGTCTTACCGCCATAGGGTCCTGAACAATGGTTGTTCTTCAGGTAAGAAGTCGGGCGACCCAACGGTGCCCGCGAGAGGTATTGCGACGGGACGACAAGGAGGGTATGACCAGTGTACCGGTGTGCTTGGCCCCTGGTCGTTGGCCGCGAGAGTTACCAAACTACGAAAGTCGAGCTCCTCCAGGAGCACACGTGAGACAAGGTAAGGAGACGGTTCACCTTGTAGGTAACCGCAGTGACTTGGTGGGACGATGGGGCAGGCACCGATGTACTGGTGGCCCTGGCTGCTGTCGTTGTCCGCGGGTCAGTTAAGTCGAGGCAACGATAACGGTTGTCACGCAGGCAAATTAAAATGCTAAATGGTTCAGTGAATGTCTTGAGTTGGCTATATGCCATGTACGCACTACCTACCCGTGGGAATTACGAGTTATGGGCTCCTCTGCTCCGTAGTGTCGTCCGAGGACTCTTCAGACGTCAGCAGTACCGCGGCCTGCGCCGGGAAGTGGTGTTGTCTTATTTGTCGCGGCAGTGTGATTTGTATTTTCTTTGATTTAACTTCACCGGCCAGCCTCGCACCGTGCAGGAGTATGTCGGGGTTAGGGTCCAAAGCCCCGCGTACATAGGATATAGTCCGACGGATGACCTCTCTGTTGAGTTTGAAAGATGGGCTATGAAGTGTCGGATAGCCTCGGTGGAGCGTTCCCTAACAAGGTTCCCGCCACCCTGGAGATCCGTGCGTGTAGCGTAACACAAGTGCACCCCTGCAAGGAAGATTAATCTATTCGGATAGCCGTGTCCACGGTAACAGGACGCTTTATGCTGAAGCTGGATCTTACCACTAGAAACTATTATTAAATTGTATGGTTTTGGGATTTCTTCCTCACGGGGATGTCGAGGAGGTGAACTCGGAGGCATTGTTAATTATTACAACTTATTATTATACAATGCTGCAGCAACTTCTGCTGCAGCAACTTCTGCTGCATTGTTACTTTATGATTTATATAAACTGTTGGCTGATTCTTACCTCATGCTGCAAGACATCGTCAGAAGATGCTAGTCTTCGTTAGGCCTAGCTTCTTACCCTTGCTCTGGATTTCTGTCTTTCAGCCCACTATATACAGCCTCTTCTTTCCGTTGATACAATGCATAATGCTTAGTAGCGGACGTAAGACTCGCGGGTATACTAGATACTCACCTGCTTTATTTCCTTTACTGTTTTGCCTGATCGGCCGCTGCAGCCGACGTTGGAGCCCAGGAGCAGGAGTACCCCGGAGGCGCCTACTACGACGTCGAGTTCCCCGTTGACCAGGAGTAGTTCGGTGGATCCCAGGCAGGAGGCGTCGCCTTTTCGATCTGTATCTCTGATGTGATTTGTGCTAGCCTTCTTAAGGCAAAACTTGACTAACTATGTCTGTACTCAGATATTATGGCTGGTATGACTTATGTATTCGGGTCCACGTGACCCCCTCTATCGTAACATATTTGTTTATCCGTTTGTGTTTAGTGTTGTGCCGTGATATTATCACCGTGGCACCCTAATCTCAGCCGTGTACCCTGTGTGTATGATTACTGTACACGGATTGATTTTGGGGGCGTCACACTACTGATCACGGACCCAAGGTCCAAGGTAGACTACTCACGGCACATCCGGGAAGCGTCCATGCTGGAGGAGAAGCTCCCGAAGGTCCATCCTCCCTCCGGAAGGGTGCCAGGAAGGTCCTGACGGTGCTCCCGATCTTGGAAGCGCGGCGGCAGCGGAACAGAGGCGAGATTGCGAAATAGGGTTCTGTCTTCGGAGTTTCCCGTCACGGACAATAAATAAGCGAAGGGGGGCTGTCGGGGGGCCTACCAGGGGTCCAGGCGCCCACCTGGCGCGGCCACACCCCTGGCATCGCCAGGTGGCCTCCTGGGCCCCTGGTGGTGGCCCTCTCGCCCCACTTGGGTGCTTCTGGAAGACTCCGTTACGCTGATTTTTATCTGATTTTTCCTGAATTTTTGGACCACTTTAATATGGGGGAAACCTGGAATAGAAAAACAACAGAAAACAGGAACTGGCACTCGGGTGCACTGAGTTAGTAGGTTAGTCCAAATATGATCAAAAGTATATGAAAGTGTATCTAGATCATAGCAATATCACACAACACATGCATGGAGCGAGCAGAAATTATCGATACGTTTGAGACGTATCAAAATCCCCAAGCTTAATTCCTGCTCGTCCTCGAGTAGGTAAATGATAACAGGCATACTTTCTGTGGTGACTTGCTAGCAACCATATAAGAACTTTTAAAATTGAAGCAATCAAGGTATGTAATTCAATTGAAGTCATAACATGCAAAAGTCTATATTAGCATTGAAACAAGCAACGAAAGAACATTAGGTGCAAGATCTCTCGCTGTGCGTGACTCGAATGTCTCCAGATGGTGTTTGCGTGCAAGAAGGGGGATAGGGAATACGAGAAAAATGGATTATTGTTGAGAACTCCATGTACTAAAGTTTCACACTTGGTCTTCTTTGGAATCTTTTCTTGACTCGTCCCCAGACCACTAGCCGGGTACAAGTCAATTTCATCCACTCTTTTTCGATATTTTGAGTACTCATGCAATGGATGAGCGTAAGCACGAAATTTGACACTTAGGATGGCAAAGAGAGAATATGGTGGAGGAGGAAGACAAAAAGGATGAGAAAGGCTCACATAAATGAGGACAATCATAGGCGAGAAGGACAAATGATAGATATGATGTGAGGAGTAGGGATTGCCATGCAACGGATGCACATATGAGCTGAAAAGCTCTCCAATGGAACTAGTGGGGGTGCATCTAACTTTCTGATACGTTACAAACGTATCTATAATTTCTGCTTTCTCCATGCATGTTTTGTGTGACTTTGCCATGATTTGTTTGAACTTTCATACACTTTTGAGCATATTTGGACTAATCTATTAACCCAGTGCACCCAGCTGCCAGTTGCTGTTTTCTGTTGTTTTTGTATTTCAGGTTCTCCGGCCATTAAAAGTGCTCCAAAAAATCCAGAAAAATCAGATAAAAAATCAGCGCGACAGAAGCTTCCGGAATTACCAAAGGAGGGAAGGAGGGCCACCACCAGGCAGCCAGGAGGGCAGGTGGCGCATCCCCACCCTGGGCCGCGCCAGGCACCCTCCTGACTGCCTCGTGGCTCCTCTCGGTGCCCCCTTCGCCTATATTTACCCTCCCTGACGGGAACCCTCGGGAGGAACTCCTTTTTCGCGATCTCGCCTCCGTACCGCCGCCACCGCCGTTTCTAGATCGGGGCTGCCTAGAGAAGCTGCTCCGGCAACTTGCCGGGAGGAGCTACCCCCTCCGGGAGACCATCCATAGCCATGGATGCCTCCCGTATGTACCGTGAGTAGTTTACCTTGGACCATGGGTCTATGACCAGTAGCTATGTGACCTATCTCTCCCATCTTTGTGCCTCCACTTTCGAGACCTCGTGAGCTGCCTCACATGATCGAGGCACCTTTGTTATTTTCATCCGTTGCTATGCTGAGTTTGTTGGGATCTGATGGATTATGAGACTATGTTCAGATTGTGATGAGTAATATATTTTGTTCTTCTTTTTTATATTTTGTTCTTGAGTAAATTCTTGCATGTTCTCCGTTGCCATATTTTACTTTGGCCAAGTGATTTGTTGCAACTCCAAGAGGGAGCGTTATGCTTGATTGTGGGTTCAGCCCCTTGATGTCTAGCTTGAGTGACAGAAATATGAGACTAGGGGATGTGCTGTTGCCACCAGGTATAAAACAACGGTGCTTGTATCCGCGGATGCAAGGATTGTTTACTTTACGCAAAGTTGTTTTAATGCAGTTGTTTGTTGCTTTGGATATACACTTTGGGTGGGATTCGCAACTTAATACCAGAAAGATGTTCTGGATAGATATCTCAAGGTGGATGATTCGTAGTAGATGCAGATGGATTTCGGTCTACTTACCTTGGCGTACTGCCCATTGCTTTTGATCCCTTCCTTTCTTTGAAGCATAGTTAGCATTGCGGTGCCTTCATAATCCTGTCAATTGCCCAACTTTGATTTGTTTACCTCGCTAGCACTTTTATCGTCTTTTGGGAGAGAGACATCACTAGTGAAAATCAGGTGACCCCGGTCCATCTTCATATTATTGTTTACACCCTTAGTTTACTTTCGGTCTTTACTTTTATGGTCCACTATTATTATCTCTTGCGTTGGTCCTTTGTAAACAGCAAGGCCGGAGGAATTGACAACTCCTCTGTACTCGTTGGGAGCAAAGTTATTTGTTTCTGTGTGCAGGTCCTGTCAACTCCCTAGCCAAAAGATAATTTCTGGCGCTATTGGCACCTTCTTGTATTTCTACGAGTCCTACTGGAGACAAACCTTGCTATCTTCACCGAGGGAAATTTGTTGCTACGCTACATCTCACCTTCCACTTGGGGTAACCAACGAGGACTGAGAGAACTACCCTCACCGTATCAAGCTAATTTCTAGCGCCGTTGCCGGGGAGCAAGCAAGACTATACCCGTCAACTACCGCGCCATCACTTCCTTGCTAGCATCAAGTAATTTCTAGCGCCGTTGCCGGGGACTCCAGTCTACAAGATAGGGTAGTTGCACAATATCCTTTATCTTTGCTTTTTAGTCTTGTTAGTTTACCTTTCCGTTTTTAATTTTGTGTCCCTTATCAAAAATACCAAAAATACCTACTGATGCTATCTTCACCATGGGTGTGGAACCACCCAAATATGGTAGGATGGACATGTTTCACATTGATCGTCTTCGATCAATTTTTGCTCGCGCTAAAAACCCAACCGACTTGGTTGAGGGTAAATCATTGGATGAGCATGCTCATTATACGCGGCACCGCCTATCTCAGCAAGGGAAACACTTATGGGATCAAATAAAAGTTTCTTATTGCTATGCTGAGTGTTTATGCCACATTTATGATTTTACTTGTTGCTCTAATATAGAGCGTAAACACCTTCCTTTCCAATGTGAGTTTAATGAAAATGAGATCCTATATTCTTATGCCAAAGGTGTTTATGATTACTTTGATGTTGAAAAGATTGAATAGTTTGTTGCTTTTAAAGGTTCTTATGAGATTGCTTCTTTGATTGAAAAGTATAAAGATACTATTCACAAGCCTGAAAACTTTGCTGTTCTTGCTTATTTATTTGAGAATTATACTTCCAATGCTTATATTAAGGATTTTAAAAATAGAATGCTTGCTGCCCAAGAAGAGGCTAATGATTGCTATGAAGAGGAATCTTATGATTCCGAGGACTCACTTAATACTTCCCTTTCTGATGATTTTGATACTTGCTTTGTTGATGGCCATGATGCCACTATGGATGATGCCTACGAAGATGAACTTGCTATAGTTCCTTATGTTAAGCATGAAATTATTGTTGTTGCACCCACACTTGATTGCCCTATTATCCTTTTGAAATCTCCAACTATTCCGGAGAATTTTGCTCTTATCAAGGCTCAATGTGATGGGTTGCATCTATCTTATCATCCTAAAAACCGTGTTGAAAACAATACATGTGTGCTTGTAGGTCATGAACAACATGATTTATGTGATAGTTATATTCTTGATGTTGTTCATGATGCTACTGAAAATTACTTTGAGAGAGGAAAGTTTGGTTGTAGAAACTTCCATGTTACAAAAATACCTCTCTTCATGTTGAAAGTTTTAAAGTTGTTCTTGTTCTACCTTCCTATGCATGTCACTTTGTGCTTCTTTGATTTATTTTCTTACAAGATGCCTATGCATAGGAAGTCGGTTAGGCTTAAATGTGTGTCACATTTTCTTCTTGATGCTCTCTTTTGATTCAATTCTTATTCTCTTGTGAGCATCTTTCATAATCTTTAAGCCTAGCTAATGGCTCTAAAGAAGCGCTTTCGGGAGGCAGCCCGCAATGAATTTAGGTTTTTATTGTTTGCTTTTCTTCTGTTCTTAGTGGTCTTGATGATTGTTACTACTGTAGCAACATCATTGTATCTTTAATTTTTAAGCTTTGTGCCTTTTATAGCCTCATACGACAAGGGAAGTGAAAGTTGCGACATGCTGTCCAGAAAACAGATTCTATCCTCGTGACTAGAAAAATCAGAGACAAATCAGCGTGCTCTATACAATTACGAAACTTGCGTATGTTCTGAGTTTTTTGATTTGAGTTGCAGAGGTATCCCTAAAATATTCGTTTTTACCTGCTCGTTTTTTTTACAGATTCTGTCCTGTTTTGCCTTTTCTTTGTTTTGCAAACCTTAAGCTTGCTTTTTCTTTGTCAAAACTTGTTGGAAATCTTGGGAAACAGTAGCTCTTCAAGTTTATCTTTATTTCCAGCAAATAAAAAATTATTTTAATAGGGTACTAACCTCTCTAATCAGTCTACAATGAGTTATGTATGAAGGGAGTTTTCAAGTGTGCGATGGAAGATGATGAAAGAAGATCTTGGAGTGTCAAACGCTCAAGCTTGGGGATGCCCATGTGCACCCCCAATAAATATTCAAGGAGACTCAAGCGTCTAAGCTTGGGGATGCCCCCGTGCATCCCCTTCTTCATCAACAATTATCAGTTCGTCTCTCGTTGCACTATATTTTTATCAGTTCATGCGTTATGTGCTATTCTTGGAGCGTCTCGCTCTTAGGTTTTGTTTTTTAGTTTTCTTTTGCTTTGTTTGTTGTAGTAACAAGTTAGATCCCATCCTACTTTATTTTGTGTGGGAGAGATACACGCTCTGCTTGAATTATAACTCCTCATAGGATTTGCTTGCTTATTCTTTTAGCTGTGAGTTGTTGTTTTTCTTTTCTTAGCTGCTGCTCTTTTTAGTTGTAGTTCTTTAGTTTTTTTTCTAGAGATTTTTTTAGGTTGAACTTTCTATAGGTTGCATGTTTTATCTTGTTAGAGAGTTTGCCTGTTGCACTGAGTTTTGTGTCTTGACTAGAAGTAGGTAGTTGAAGTTGCTTTTCTCTTTGTAGTAGTAACTTGCAATAGTTTTGAGGTATTGACTAGAGTAATGTTTGAACTTTTTGCGTCAAGAGCTTGAGCCTATTAGTGATAGATGTCGTATTTTGGGAAATCCGTGTGTTTTTCGAAAACCAAAAACCCCTGTTGAGAACTCTAGCTACTAGATGGATCACTAACCTCTGGAGGGTTCGAATATTAGAGTACACTCACGTACCATGAGTCGAGGATGCGCAAGGATAACCAAACCCCCATACACTCCTCCTAGGGGTACTTGTCTCTTTGTGAACCTCCTGATTAGATTGAGAGTTACCGATAATAAGTGCATGAGTTCTTCGGACTAATGTGAGTATTCCAAAGTTGACACTTCCACCCACCTATACTTTTTCCAGCCTCTTCAGTACCGTGCATTGCCCTTTCTCATCTTGAGAGTTGGTGCATACTTCGCCGGTGCATCCAAACCCTTGGCATGATACGCTCTGTCATCATAAACCTCCTTATATCTTTCCTCAAAACAGCCACCATACCTACCTACAAGGCATTTCCATAGCCTTTCCGAGATACATTGCCATGCAACATCCATCTTCTCATGACTTGATCCTCATGTCATACCTTTGCATCATGATAGTTATATCTTCTTTATGTGAGTACCTTTGTAAAGTGTGAAAGATCTCCTATATTTTTGTAAAATATAGAGTGTTGCCCCTAAAGTGAGCAAAAGATCCCAAAGAGGAAAAAATCAAAAGATCCCAAAGAGGACAAATGAGAGTTAAATAGAAAGAGCCATTGAGGCCACCAAAAAAATACAAAAAAATAGAAAAAAGAGAAAAATAAAAATAAAAAGAGAGAAGGGGGCACACTACTATTCCTTTTGAGAGATCCACACTAGTACTTGATACTCTATCCCTTGTACTCCATAGAGATCATCATCATGCATATAGCTATGTGGGGACCTTCACAGTTTAGAACTTGGCTTGTATATTCCAATGATGAGCCTCCTCAAGCGAGCTCTAGGTCTTCTTGAGCAAGCAAGTTAGATGCACCCCCACTAGTTCCCTTGGAGAGCTTTTAGCTCACATGTGCATCCGTTGCATGGCAATCCCTACTCCTCACATCATATCTATCATATGGCCTTCTCTCGCCTATGATTGTCCTCATTGATGTGAACCTTTCACACCTTTTTTTCTTCCTCCTCCACCTTCTTGCCGTTTCGCCTTTTAGGTGTAAACTTTCTTGCTCACGCTCATCCATTGCATGAGTGCTCAAAATATCGAAAGGGAGTGGATCAGTTTGACTTGTACCTGGCTAGTGGTCTGGGTACGAGTCAAGATAAGAATCCAAAGGAGACTAAGTGTGAAACTTTAGTAGAAAGTTGTTCTCAACAATTACTTTTTTATCTCGTATTTCCCTATCCCCTGTTTGCACGCAAACACCATCTGGAGACATTCGAGTCACGGACAGCGAGAGCTCTTGCACCTTTTGTTCTTTTATTGCTTGTGTCAATGCTAATATAGACTCTTGCTTGTTAAGACTTGAATTGAATTGCATGCTTTGATTGCTTTACTTAAAAGTCCTTATATGGTTGTGTGGCATGTCACCACAGAAATTATGCTTGTTATCATTTACCTACTCGAGGACAAGCAGGAATTAAGCTTGGGGATGTTGATACGTCCCAAACGTATCTATAATTTCTGCTTGTTCCATGCATGTTTTGTGCGACTTTGCCATGATTTGCTTGAACTTTCATACACTTTTGAGCATATTTGGACTAATATATTAACGCAGTGCACCCAGCTGCCAGTTGCAGTTTTCTGCTGTCTTTGCATTTCAGGTTTTCCGGCCATTAAAAGTGCTCCAAAAAATCCAGAAAAATCAGATAAAAAATCAGCGCGACAGAAGCTTCCGGAATTACCAAAGGAGGGAAGGAGGGCCACCACCAGGCAGCCAGGAGGGCAGGTGGCGCATCCCCACCCTGGGCCGCGCCAGGCACCCTCCTGACTGCCTCGTGGCCCCTCTCGGTGCCCCCTTCGCCTATATTTACCCCCCGTGACGGAAACCCTTAGGAGGAAATCCTTTTTCGCGATCTCGCCTCTGTACCGCTGCCACGATCGGGGCTGCCTGAAGAAGCTGCTCAGGCACCCTGCCGGGAGGAGCTACCCCCTCCGGGAGACCATCCATAGCCATGGACGCCTCCCGTATGTACCATGACTCGTTTCCCTTGGACCATGCGTCCATGACCAGTAGCTATGTCATCTATCTCTCCCCTCTTTGTGCCTCCACTTTCGAGACCTCGTGAGCAGCCTCACATGATCGAGGCACCTTTGTAATTTTCTGTCGTTGCTATGCTGAGTTTGTTGGGATCTGATGGATTATGAGACTATGTTCAGATTGTGATGAGTAATATATTTGGTTCTTCTCTTTTATATTTTGTTCTTGAGTAAATTCTTGCATGTTCTCCGTTGCCGTATTTTACTTTGGCCAAGTGATTTGTTGCAACTCCAAGAGGGAGCGTTATGCTTGATTGTGGGTTCAGCCCCCTTGATGTCGACCTTGAGTGATAGAAACATGAGACTAGGGGATGTGCTGTTTCCACCAGGGAAAAAACAACGGTGCTTGTATCCGCGGATGCAAGGATTGTTTACTTTACGCAAAGTTGTTTTAATGCAGTTGTCTGTTGCTTTGGATTTATATTTTGGGTGGGATTCACAACTTAATACCAGCGAGATGTTCTCGATAGATATCTCAAGGTGGATGATTCGTAGTAGATGAAGATAGATTTCAGTCTACCTACCTTGGCGTACGGCCCATTGCTTTTGAGCCCTTCCTTTCTTTGCAGCATAGTTAGCATTGCGGTGCCTTCATAATCCTGTCAATTTCCCAACTGTGATTTGTTTACCTCGCTAGCACTTTTATCGTCTTTTGGGAGAGAGACATCACTAGTGAAAATCACGTGACCCCGGTCCATCTTCATATTATTGTTTACACCCTTAGTTTACTTTCAGTTGCCACTATTATTATCTCTTGCGTTGATCCTTTGTAAACAGCAAGGCCGGAGGAATTGACAACTCCTTTGTACTCGTTGGGAGCAAAGTTATTTGTTTCTGTGTGCAGGTCCTGTCAACTCCCTAGCCAGAAGCTAATTTCTGGCTTTGTTGGCACCTTCTTGTATTTCTGTGAGTCCTACTGGAGACAAACCTTGGTATCTTCACCGAGGGAAATTTGTTGCTACGCTACATCTCACCTTCCACTTGGAGTAACAAACGAGGAGTGAGAGAACTATCCTCACCGTATCACTTGCTCGCTCATGAAGACCTAGATCTCTTTTGAGGAGGCTCATCCTTGAAATATGCAAGCAAAGTTTTATAGTGTTAAGGTCCCCACATAGCTATATCCATGATCATCTCTATGGAGTACAAGGATAAGAAGGAGTACTAGTGTGGATCTTTCAAAAATATAGTAGTGTTGCCCCTTTCTCTCTTTTTATTTCTTTTTCTCTTTTTTCTATTTTTTTGTATTTTTTTGGTGGCCTCAATGGCTCTTTCTATTTAACTCTCATTTGTCCTCTTTGGGATCTTTTATTTTGTCCACTTTGGGATCTTTTCCTCAATTAAGGGCAACACTCTAATTTAAAAGAGGGTATAGAAGATCTTTTGCACTTTAAAAGGTAGTCAAATCATAAAGAATATGTAGCTATCATGATGTATGCAATGTATGCCGCTGCCAGTGTAGCAGGAACATGTATGACATGAAGATCAAGTCATGAGAAGGTGGAAGTTGCATGGCAATATATAGCTCGGAAAGCCTATGGAAATGCCTTGATAGGTAGATATGGTGGCTATTTTGAGGAAAGATATAAGGAGGTTTATGATGACAGAGCGTATCATGCCAAGGGTTTGGATATACCGGCGAAGGTGGACGCCAACTATCGGAGTGAGAAGGAGGCAATGCACGACACATGAAAGGCTAGCAAATATGAGGAGGTGGAAGTGTCAACTTTCAATACTCACATTAGTCCGAAGAACTCATGCACTTATTATCGGTAACTCTCAATCTAATAAGGAGGTTCACAAAGACACAAGTACCCCGAGGAGGAGTTTATGGGGGTTTGGTTATCCTTGCGCATCCTTGACTCATGGTACGTGAGTGTACTCTAATATTCGACCCCTCAGAAGAGTAGTGATCCATCTAGTAGCTAGAGTTCTCAACTAGTTTTGTAGGTTTTTGAAAATAACACACGGATTGCCCAAAATACGCCACCTATCACTAATAGGCTAGAGCTCTTGACACCAAAAGTTCAAACATTACTCACATCAATACCTCAAAACTATTGCAAGTTACTACTGAAATTAAATAGCAACCTCAATTACCTACTTCTCAAAAACAAGACATAACTCAGTGCAACACCCAACTCTCTTAACAAGATAAACATGAAAACTAAAGAGAGTTCCAGCGACAAAATAAACAAAAGCCAATGTTCTTTCTAAGACAAACAAAGACTAAAACTAGACACGACAGTAGCTACGAAAAGATAAAGAACACACAACAACAAAAAGATAGGCATGAAGAATCCTATGATGTGTTCTAGATTTTGAAAATGGAACGTGTTTCTCTCCCACACAAAGTAAGACGGGATCTAAATTGTTATGACCAGCAAGAAAAACTAAAGAAAACTAAAAATATAACCTAAGAGCGAGACGCTCCAAGCATAGCACATAACGCATGAAGTGATAAAAATATAGTGAGACAAAGGACAAACTGATGATTGTTGATGGAGAAGGGGATGCTCGGGAGCATCCCCAAGCTTAGACGCTTGAGTCTCCTTGAATATTTTTTGGGGATTCATGGGGGCATCCCCAAGCTTGAGCGCTTGACACTCCCTTATCTTCTTTCATCATCTTCCATCGCACACTTGAAAACTCCCTTCATACACAACTCATCATAAGCTGATTAGAGAGGTGAGTACCCTTAATAAATAAATTTTCCCTACTGGATATAAAGATATTCTTGAAGATATACTGTTTCTCTAGATTTCCAAAAGGATTTTGCAAAGAAAAAGAAAGCTTAAGGTTTGCAAAAGTTAGGAGAGAAAAAACGTGGCAGAATCTGTGAAAAACATAACAGCAGGTCGTAAAGAATTTTTAGGGGTACTTATGCAACTCGAATAAAAAAACTCAGAACATACGAAAGTTCCGTGATTGTATAGATCACTCTGTGTAAAAAAATCAGCCAAAAAAGATTAACTAGTGATTTATTCTGATTTTTTCCGTCATGAGGACAGAATCTAATTTCTGGACAGCATGTCACAACTTTCACTTCCCTTGTTTTTTATGAGGATATACTTGGCACAAAGCTTAAAAAATAAAGATACAATGATGTTGCTATAGTAGTAACAATCATCAAGACCACTAAAAAAAGAAGTAAAAACATATTGGGTTGCCTCCCAACAAGCGCTTTCTTTTACGCCTTTAAGCTAGGCATAAAGATTACAAAAGGTGCTCTCATAAGAATAAGAATTTGAAGCAAGAGAGAATCAAGAAGCAAATATGAAACACATTTAAGCCTAACCCAGTTTCTATGCATAGGCATCTTGTAAGAAAATAAGTCAAAGAAGCACAAAGTGACATGCATAGAAAGGTGGAACATGAACAACTTCAAAACTTTCAACATGAAGAGAGGTGTTTTTGCAACATCTTAGGTTGGTATTGATGAAACTTCGAGAGCATCGCCTTTATGCCAAGTTCTCTAAGTGCGGATTTTGGCTACCAGAAGTGACATACTTAGGCCACGTGATTTCTGCCAAAGGCATTGCTGTCAATCCTGAGAGAGTTCAGGCCGTCCTTGACTGGACTCCACCTGAATCGGTTAAGCAAGTTAGGAGTTTTCTTGTCTTAGCAAGCTATTGTCGCCGCTTCGTTGAGAACTTCTACAAAGCTGCAAAGCCTCTAACTGAACTCCTCAAGAAAGATAAGAAATTCCAATGGACTTCCAAGTGTGAGGAAAGATTTCAAGAGCTGAAAAGAAGATTGACCTCTGCACCCGTACTTGCGCCTCCAGACACGAAAAGGGATTTCGAGATCTATAGTGATGGTTCACTGCAAGGGTTAGGATGCATACTTATGCAAGATCGACATGTGGTAGCTTATGCTTCACGCTAGTTGCGTCCACATGAAGAGAACTATCCTACCCATGATCTTGAACTCGCTGCCGTAGTTCATGCCCTGAAGACATGGCGACATTACCTCCCCGGTAATCACTGCCAGATCTATTCTGATCACCAAAGCCTCAGATACATATTCACCAAGCCATATCTTAATCTCAAGCAAAGACGCTGGATAGCGTTGATAAAAGTTTACGACGTAGGAATCTCATATACCCCAGGCAAAGCCAATTTCACGGCTGATGCACTAAGTCGTAAGTCGTATTGTAACAACCTCATGTTACAACAGTATCAACCACTTCTTCATGAGGAATTTCACAAGCTCAATCTTGAGATAGTTCCTCATGGATTTCTTTCTACCTTGGTGGCGAAACCAACCCTTGAGGGTCAAATCATAGCCGCCCAGAAACATGATAGTGGTATCCAAGAGATTAAGAAGAGCATTGTTAGCGGAGATGCTAAATGTTTCTCTGTACATGGTCAAGGAACTATATTCTTTGAGAACCGTTTAGTAGTCCCTGAGAATCAAGACCCAAGGCAGCTGATCCTTAAGGAAGCTCATGACACTCCCCTCTCAATTCATCCCGGTAGCAAAACAATGTACCGAGATCTACGACAGAGATTTTCATGGACTAGGATGAAGAGAGACATTGCTCAATTTGTTGCCGAATGTGATGTTTGTCGTTGCATTAAGGCACAACACCAAATACATGTTGGCGCTCTTCAACCATTGTCTATTCCTGATTGGAAATGGGACAAAATCGGTATGGACTTCATCACCGGCTTTCCAAAAACCCAGAAAGGAAATGATGCCATCTTCGTTGTCATTGATCGACTTTCCAAAGTTGCTCACTTCCTTCCCGTTCGCGAGTCTATAACTGCTAGCCAGTTAGCGGACTTGTATGTCTCTAGAATTGTGTCTCTTCATGGTGTTCCTTTGGAAATTAATTCTGATCGGGGTAGGCTTTTCACCTCTAGATTCCGGGGAAGCTTTCAGAATGCTATGGGAACTCATCTCTCCTTTAGTACAACTTTCCATCCTTAGTCTAGCGGTCAAGTTGAAAGGGTTAACCAAATTCTCGAAGACATGTTCAGAGCTTTTGTTATATCTTTCGGAAAGAATTGGGAGAAATCTCTTCCATTTGCCGAATTTTCTTATAACAACAGTTTCCAATCTAGTCTGAACATGGCTCCTTTTGAACTCCTCTATGGACGAAGATGTCGAACACCCCTAAACTGGTCAGAAACCGGTGAAAGACAATTCTTTGGACCGGATATGATCAAGTAAGAAGAAGAGAAAGTTCGCATTGTTCGTGATCGATTGAAAGCCGCCCAGACTCGTCAGAAAAACTACTATGATCGTCATCATAGGGAAGAGAGCTACAATATTGATGAGAAGGCTTACCTTCGGGTTACACCTCTGAAGGGTACCCAACGCTTCGGTATCAAAGGCAAGTTGGCCCAATGTTACATCGGACTTTTCCGCATTCTCTCTAAATGTGGAGAAGTTGCCTACCAACTTGAACTACCCCCGCACCTTTCCCGAGTACATGATGTATTCCATGTGTCACAACTCAGGCGTTGCTTCAACGACCCCATCTGCGAAGTCAACCATGAAACACTTGATCTCCAAGATGACCTTTCTTATCGAGAGTACCTTGTTCGTATTCTTGATTCAGCAGAGCGTGTCACTCGTCGTCAGAAGATCAAGTTTCTCAAAGTGCAATGGTCACACCACTCCGAGAAAGAAGTTGCATGGGAAAGAGAAGATCGCCTTCGTGCCGAGTACCCCACCTTCCTCCCGACAACTTCTGAATCTCGGGACGAGATTCCTTTGAGTGGGGGCGAGTTGTCACAACCCCAACTTAGGTATGTGCTAAAGCTAGGCTAGCATCTTTGCATCATGCAAAATTTTCAAAAGGAAAAGGAAATGGGCAAAGCAAAAGCCCCAAATGAATTTTATTCAAATGGCCAGACAAAAATCTTTTTCCAAAAATCTTCTGAAGTTTTTGAAAAGTCCTAAAAATGAGCATGATCACATTTAAAGTGAAGTGGGTCCCACTGCATGCCCTAAGATTTTTCAAAAAGTCCAAGAAGGGCATATAAATTAAATAATACCCCTATTTGATTTGAAATTCAAATTGTTAGAATTTCAAAAATCCCCAAACTTTGTGAGTGGCTATCTATATGCCTTGTGAGGCCACATAAAAATGTGGAGGATTTTATAAATTGCCTTCCTATTTTATTCAGGGCAAAACAAATTACAGAAAAAGAAAACAGAGAGAAAAGAAAAAGGGGCAAACAGGCCCAACTTAACCCCCTACGGCCCAGCCAGCCCAGGCCCACTGCGGCGCCGTTGTCGTCTTCCCCCCGGGCATGAGCATACAACTGCGTGCCCGGCATGCCATGGCCGTCGAGGCCACACAGCTGTTCCCCCTGGCCCTTTTCCCCTCGCCGTGGACACCTGGAGACGCCCGAAGCTTCTCCCCCCTCTCTGTTCGTCTTCCTCCTCTCCTCCTCGCCGTTCTTGCGCACAACCGAAGCCGCCGAGAGCACGCCCGTGCGCCGGCGCGGCCATCAACACCCGCTTGCCTCGCCACCATGTCTAAGAGACTCCCCGCCCTCGACTTCGTCTATCCCCACCGTAAATTCGAGCCCAGGAGCCCCCTAGGTGACGCCCTCTTCAACCTCTCGCCGCCCGCCGCCGTGGATCCCGACGAGAAATTGAACGCCGCCAGCACCTCCCCGACCTCGCCGTGCTCCCCTTCACGCTCCGGTGAGGCTCACCTTCATTTTCCTCCTCCCATTTCTTCTCCCCGCACACCCCATCTCTGTTCCCCACCTCGGCCGTGAGCTCACCGCCGCGGGCTTGCTTGCCGGCGTGGCCACGGGCCTCCCATGGGTGCCCCGTGTGCACACGAGTGTGCGCCCGAGCTCGAGCCACCCCCGCACAGTCCGGCGCTCCTCCGCCATGGTCAGTGGCGCCGGCGGCTAGCTGACGGCAGCCCTGGCCATTAGCCACTAATCCCCGTGCTAATCCCCCACTAATCCCTCTCTCTATCACTGACTGCGGGCCCTAGTGCTTAATTAAACCAGCTGGTTTAATTTAAACCGGGATTAACCCCCAGTCACTAACCAGAGGGCCCCACTGTTCAGTTGACCAGTCAACCCCCCTGCGTCAGCATGATGCAATGCTTACGCAATATTTCCTTTTCTAGTTTAAAAATAATCCATAAAATATGCTTAAACTTTGAATATCAACAACTTTTTAACCACAACTCCAAATTAAACAAATAATATATAAAAAATTATCACAAAAATGCAAGGATTATTAATATGCAATTTGTTTCATGACAAACCACTTTAAAGTGGAGGACCAGAGGAAAATGTATATTTGGTCCATTTTAAATTCATACATGGAGTTGGAATTGCAAATACTTTGGCAATATACTCCATTTAACTTGAATCTTCAACACATCAGTACCGTGTACATAATATTACAACACCTTAATCATGTGATTGAGCATCTTGCATGTATTAATTGCTACTTTATGCTTTGTGTGCTATCGATAGCAACTGGACCGGAACCGGAGGTCACCCCCGAAGAAGAAGAAGAGTGTCAGTACGATCCCCGTCAGCAAGGCAAGCAAATCCCATTGATCATGTCGATAAAATCCCACTTCCCTCTCAGTCTCTCTTATGCATGTTTAGAAGATCACCATGATATGTTCTACCGCATAGTTGAACCCATTCCGAAGCATGACCTATCATTTTGTCACCGTATTAAGCAAACCACAATCGATCTAGGAGTTGAATGTTGAGCATGTGGCCCCTGCAACTGTTACTTTGTTTTGAGTCGGGATGGAACGATCATGTGATTCTGGTGTTAACGTGTTGGTGAATTTGACCTAAACAAAGGTGACCGATGAGAGGCTGTGTAGGAGTACACAGTGGGTTGTCTCGTTGAACACTGCCCTAGGCCCCGAGTTCTTGTGTTGTGATCCAAGACAAAGATTACTACCACATGTAGGGTTTATTGGATCCCGTTTGGCCTCTTAACTTACCCGATCCAGTCCAGGAGTCACAATAGTTTCGGGCTTTCCATTTGGCATTTTCATAGAAAAAGTCTGAATGAAAGGTTGCATCATATAGATATGTGGGTGGACCTGTGAGGCAGTAAAACCATCTGTCAAGGTGGCGTCTCGGTCGCCTGCATTGTCTGAGTCCGTTTCATTGAATCGGCCGGACTCTCGAGCGGTGACAAACTCAGATAGTCGACTCCTGGATTAGAGAAGGTGATGTGAGGGTAGTTCCTTTGTTTCATCCATGTCCAACACCCGCTTAAATTGTGACAAGAACGAGGCGATAAGTGATGACACGCATGTGAAGATGTACACCCCTGCAGGGTAATGAACTATTTGAATAGCCATGTCCGCGGTTATGGACTACTTGGAGACCTCTACTTGATTATTAGACAACTTGAACGGATACTCTAAAACTCGCAAGATAAGCGTGAGTGCTATGGAGTGCTTTCTCGTGGGGAAGTCGGGAAAGTATCCATAGTGATGTATTGGTTGGAGACTTGGTAGTGGACTCGTGTGCGCTTCTTACCTCCAGTCTGGTAATCGTAGTACAGGACTAGCCAAGTCACAACTGGCACTTCTGCATGTTGAACCCCACCTCCCTTTACCTTGAAACTTGAGCATGAGTAGTATAGTTCTGATGTAAGTCTTGCTGAGTACGACTTTGTACTCACGTTTGCTTATTCTATGTTTTAGATGAGAACCCAGACCCTAATGGAGTCACCTTTCTGAAGCTCGACGTGGACTAAGTTAGTATAGTTCCAGACAACAGTCTGGTCCCTCGTGGAAAGGCTTGTATGTTGAACAAGGCTTCTCTAAGCCTTTTATTAAGCTTGTCTGTACTCAGACCTAATTTGCTTCTGTTGTTTCATGTAATGATGGATCATAGTCATATGATCTTTGTGTACTCTATGTAAGTCAATAAATATATACTTTGTAGAGTAATGTAATGATACCTGCTGTTCACACTAGACATGTATGCTGCATGTATGATTATAACATGCATGTCTTAGTGTGGGTTTTTGATAGCTTGGTTGTGATCTTGCCGGCGGTCTTTTACACACCAAGTGGCCCTTAGATGTGCGCATCTTGGGGCATCGCGATGCGATTTCTCGTGACTCTGTCACGTGGCACACTTTGTTGTATAATTGAGCCCGCCCGAGACCACGACTAAGTGATCGGGCTGGAGTCTGTTTATGTAAGTTTTATGATTCAATCGATAGTATGGTAAGGCGAGTTGTCTATGAGTATGGGATTTCACCACCCATAAGAATTTAGACTTGTGAGCGGACGATGAGGACCCATCTTAGTTGATCATTCGGGCCTGGATGGGATGCCCCTCACGTTCGAGCTTTCCGAGAGTGTCTTGTACTTGGCCTTGTCTGCTTAGACAAGTGGGTATGGCTCTCGGCTCTCCATATGGTTGAGTTGTGACTGGAATTACATACACATATCCCGGGTCCACGACATCCGTCTCAAAAAGGGTATGGAACACTTCCCTAGAAAGAAAATCAAGTTACCTTTTGAGTTCGTTACACGGGCTAGCTATTCTATTTCTCTTGATAAAACTTGATCTTTTTGCTTCTTGCCTAGCTTAAATGTGTAAAAGAAAGCACTTGTTGGGAGGCAACCCAAGATGTTTTCACTTCTGTATTTAGTGATCTTTATGATTGTTACTACTGTAGCAACATCATTGAATCTTTATTTTCAAGCTTTGTGCCAAGTTTAGCCTCCGATTGCAAGAAAGTTCAAAACTTGTGACATGCTGTCCAGAAAACAGATTCTGTCCTTGGACGGAAAAATTCACGATAAATCACCAGATCATATTTTTGATATGATTTTTTTAAGCATGCTATATACAATTAGCTTTCGAGCGTCTGTTCTGAGTTTTTTTTATTTTAGTTGCATAAGTACCCCAAAGAAATTATTTACTACCTGCTGATCTGTTTTTCACAGATTCTGCCACGTTTTACCTTTCCTCAATTTTTCAAGTCTTGCGTTAGCTTTTTCTTTGCAAAAACTTTTTGGCTATCTTGAGAAACATTAGCCCTTCAAGAAAATCTTTATTTCCAGTAGAGGCAAATTCTTTTATTGTGGGTACTAACCTCTCTAATCAGCTTATGATGAGTTATGTATGAAGGGAGTTTCAAGTGTGCGAGGGAAGATGATGAAAGAAGATCTAGGAGTGTCAAACGCTCAAGCTTTGGGATGCCCCCATGCACCCCCAAGAAATATTCAAGGAGACTCAAGCGTCTAAGCTTGGGGATGCCCCGTGCATCCCCTTTTTCATCAACAATTATTAGTTCGTCCTTCGTTCCACTATATTTTTATCACTTCATGTGTTATCTTCTATGCTTGGAGCATCTTGCTCTTTTCTTGTTAGTTTTATTTAGCTTTGTTTTCTGTTCATAACAAGTTAGAACCCAACTTTCTTTGTGTGGGAGAGAAACACGCTCCACTTTAAACTAGAACACATCATAGGATTTTCATGCTTATCTCTCTTTTGTTGTGTGTTCTTTATCTTTTCGTAGCTGCTGTCATGTTTAGCTCTTAGTTTTCATGCTTATATTTTAAAGAGCTTTTGTTTATTTTTTGCTGGAACTCTCTTTAGTTTCCATGCTTATCTTGTTTAGAGAGTTGGCTTGTTGCACTGAGTTGTGTTTTGACTTAAAGTAGGTAATTGAGGTTTCTATTCAATTGTAGTAGTAACTTGCAATTGTTTTGAGGTATTGTTGTGAGTAATGTTTGAACTTTTGGTGTCAAGAGGTCTAGCCTATTAGTGATAGATGTCGTATTTTGGGCAATCCGTGTTTATTTTCAAAACCTAAAAAACTAGTTGAGAACTCTAGCTACTAGATGGATCACTAATCTTTGGAGGGATCGAATATTAGAGTACACTCACGTACCATGAGTCGAGGATGCGCAAGGATAACCAAATCCCCATACACTCCTCCTCGGGGTACTTGTCTCTTTGTGAACCTCCTGATTAGATTGAGAGTTACCGATAATAAGTGCATGAGTTCTTCAGACTAATGTAAGTATTGAAAGATGACACTTCGGCCTCCTCATATTTGCTAGCCTTTTCGGTACCGTGCGTTTCCTTTTCTCACTCTGAGATTTGGCGCCTACCTCGCTGGTGCATCCAAACCCTTGGCATGATACGCTCTGTCATCATAAACCTCCTTATATCCTTCCTCAAAACAGCCACCATACCGACCTATCCAGGCATTTCCATAGCCTTTCCGAGATACATTGCCATGAAACATCCACCTTATCATGACTTGATCTTCATGTCATATATGTTCCTGATACACTGGCAGAGGCATACATTTGCATACATCATGATAGCTACATCTTATTTATGCTGAGTACTTTTGTAAAGTGTGAAAGATCTTCTATACTTCTTGTAAAATAGAGTGTTGCCCCTAAGTGAGGAAAAGATCCCAAATAGGACAATATTAAAAGATCCCAACGAGGACAAATGAGAGTTAAATAGAAAGATCCATGGAGGCCACGAAAAAAATACAAAAAATAGATAAAAGAGAAAAAGAAAATAAAAAGAGAGAAGGGGGCAACACTACTATTCCTTTTGAAAGATCCACACTCGTACTCCCTCTTGTATCTTGTACTCCATAGAGATGATCATATATGCATATAGCTATGTGGGGACCTTCACACCATAGAACTTGGCTTGTATATTCCAATGATGAGCCTCCTCAAATGAGCTCTAGGTCTTCTTGAGCAAGCAAGTTGGATGCACCCCCACTAGTTCCGTTGGAGAGCTTTCCATACCTCATATGTGCATCCGTTGCATGGCAATCCATACTCCTCACATCATATCTATCATTTGGATCTCTCTCGCCTATGATTGTCCTCATTGATGTGAGCCTTTCACACCTGTTTTTGTCTTCCTCCTGCACCATATCTCTCTTTTCCATCCTAAGTGTCAATTTTCTTGCTTACGCTTATCCATTGCATGAGTGCTCAAAATTTCGAAAGGGAGTGAATCAAGTTGACTTGTACCTGGCTAGTGGTCTGGGGACGAGTCAAGATAAGATTCCAAAGAAGACTAAGAGTGAAACTTTAGTAGATTGAGTTCTCAACCAAAAATAATATGTTTTCTCTCTCGTATTCCGATCCCCCATTTCTTGCACGCAAACACCATTTGGAGACATTCGAGTCACGGACAGCGAGAGCTCTTGCACCTTTATGTTCTTATGTTGCTTGTTTCAATGCTAATACAAACTCTTGCCTTTTATGACTTGAATTTAATTACACGTCTTGATTGATTTACTAAAAAGTTCCTATATGGTTGGTAGCATGTCACCACAAAAATTATGCTTGTTATCATTTACCTACTTGAGGACGAGAAGGAATTAAGATTGGGGATGTTGACACGTCCCCAACGTATCTATAATTTCTGCTTGCTCCATGCATGTTTTGGGTGGTAATGCTATGCTTTTGATGCACTTTGATACACTTTTTTATCATATTTGTACTAACCTATTAACTCAGTGCACGCAGTGCTAGTTTATGCTTTCTGATGTCTTTTTATTTCAGGTTTTCCCATTACGTAAAATGCTAGAAATATTCTGGGAAAATTATATACGTAATCAGCGCAACAGAAGATTCAAAAGTTCTGAAGGTGGGCCAAAGGGGACCCACCAAGGCTCCAGGCGACCTGTGGGCGCGACCTAGGGTGGGGCCGTGCCGGGGGGCCGCCTGGACCCCTGGTGGCCCCCCTAGCTGCCCCCTTCGCCTATATATTTCCTTCGTCCCGAAACCCCCAAAGAGAGAACCCTTTTTCGCGATCTCGCTTCTATTCTGACGCCGCCGCGCTTCCAAGATCGGGAGCACCAGAAGACCTCTTCTCGGCACCTTGCCGGAGGGAGGATTGACCTCCGGGAGCTTGTCCACCACCATGGACACTTCCCGGATGAACCGTGAGTAGTCCACCTTGGACCTTGGGTCCATGATCAATAGCTATGTGGTGTCCTCTCCCCCTCTTTGTTCTTCATAGATTAGACCTTGTGAGCTAACCTACATGATCAAGGCACATATGTAATTATTTCTGCTGTTGCTATGTTGAGTTTGCTGGGATCTGATGGAATATGAGACTATGTTCAGATTGTGATGAGTAATATATTTGGTTCTTCTCCTTTTATATTTGTGTTCTTGAGTAATTCTTGCATGTTCTCCGTTGTTGTTTATTGCTTTGGCCAAGTAGTATGTAGTGACTCCAAGAGGGAGCGTTATGCATGATTGTGGGTTCATGCCCCCTGATGAGTAGCTTGAGTGATAGAAACATGAGTGTAGGGGATGTGCTATTGCTACAAGGGGGAAAACTACTGTAACCACGGTTATAAGGATTGTTTACTTTACACAAAGTTCTTTTAATGCATTTGTCAGTTGCTTTGGGCTTACACTTTGGGTGGGACTCACAACTTAATACCAACGAGATGTTCTGGATAGATATCTCAAGGTGGAAGATTAGTGAGTATATGATGATGGATTTCGGTCTACTTTTTTTGGCGTACCGCCCATGCTTTTGAGCCTCTTCCTTTCTTTTGTTGCATAGTTAGCATTGGTTTGCGCCTGTAATCCTGTCAATTGCCCAACTGTAATTTGTTTACCTCGCATAGCTGTTTATCGTCTTTTGGGAGAGAGACATCAATACTGAACATCATGGGACCCCGGTCCATATTTCCACCACTGTTTACACCCTCAATTTACTTCCTATTTTACTTTCTAGTTGCAATTATCACTACTATTATCTGTTGCGTTTGATCCTTTATAAACGGCAAGGCCGGAGAGATTGACAACTGATACGTCCCAAACGTATCTATAATTTCTATTTGCTCCATGCATGTTTTGTGTGACTTTGGCATGATTTGGTTGAACTTTCATACACTTTTGAGCATATTTGGACTAATCTATTAACCCAGTGCACCCAGCTGCCAGTTGTTGTTTTCTGCTGTTTTTGTATTTCAGGTTTTCCGGCCATTAAAAGTGCTCCAAAAAATCCGGAAAAATCAGATAAAAAATCAGCGACCCGGAAGCTTCCGGAATTACCAAGGCAGCGGAGTGAGGCCACCACAGGGACTCCAAAAGGGTCCCTGGCGCGGCCCCACCCTAGGCCGCGCCAGGGGGCCTCCTGGCTGCCCTGTGGGTCTCCTCGACACCCCCTCCGCCTATATGTAGCCCTCGGAGTGGAAGCCCCTAATATCGATCTCTTTTCCGCGAACTCGCCTTTGTACCGCCGCCGCCGCCGTTTCAATATCGGGGCTGGCTGGAGAAGCTGCCCCGGCACCCTGCCGGGAGGAGGAACCCCCTCCTGGAGACCATCCATAGCCATGGACGCCTCCCAGATGTGCCGTGAGTAGTCCCCCTTGGACCATGGGTCCGTGACCAGTAGCTATGTGATGTACTTCTCTCCTCTTTGTGCTTCCACTTTAGAGACCTCGTGAGCTGCCTCACATGATTGAGGCACTTTTGTAATTTCGGTTGTTGCTATGCTGAGTTTGCTGGGATCTGATGGATTATGAGACTATGTTCAGATTGTGATGACTAATATATTTGGTTCTTCTCTTTTATATTTTGTTCTTGAGTAAATTCTTGCATGTTCTCCGTTGCAGTATTTTGCTTTGGCCAAGTAGTTTGCTTGCAACTCCAAGAGGGATCGTTATGCTTGATTGTGCGTTCAGCCCCCTGATGTCTACCTTGAGTGACAGAAACATGAGACCAGGGGATGTGTTGTTGCCACCAGGGATAAAACAACGGTGCTTGTACCCGCGGGTGCAAGGATTGTTTACTTTACGCAAAGTTCTTTTAATGCAGTTGTCTGTTGCTTTGAGTTTACACTTTGAGTGGGATTCCCAACTTAATATCAGCGAGATGTTCTGGATAGATATATCGAGGTGGATGATTCGTAGTAGATGAAGTTGGATTTCGGTCTACTTACCTTGGCGTACTGCCCATTGCTTTTGAGCCCTTCTTTTGTTTGCAGCATAGTTCACATTGCGGTGCCTTCATAATTCTGTCAATTGCCCAGCTATGATTTGTTTACCTCGCTAGCACTTTTATCGTCTTTTGGGAGAGAGACATCACTAGTGAAAATCACGGGACCCCGGTCCATCTTCACATTATTGTTTACACCCTTAGTTTAATTTCAGTCTTTACTTTCAGTTCCACTTTTATCTCTTGCGTTGATCCTTTGTAAACAGCAAGGCCGGAGGAATTGACAACTCCTCTGTACTCGTTGGGAGCAAAGTTATTTGTATCTGTGTGCAGGTCCACGTCAAGCGCCGTGAAACCTACTTGTGTCTCTTGGAGTCCTACTGGTTCGATACTCAACCTTAGCATCTTTGCTAATGGAAACTTGCTGCTACACTACATCTCACCTTCCACTTGGGGTAACCAACGAGGAGAGTTTCCACTCTATATCAAGAGAATTTCTGGCGCCGTTGCCGGGGACTCCAGTCTACAAGATATGGGAGTTCACACTATCTTTTATCTTTGCTTTTTAGTCTTGTTAGTTTACCTTTCAGTTTTTACTTTTGTGTCCCTTATCAAAAATAACAAAATACCTGCTGCTACTATGGGTTCCAATGAAAACACCGAGTTGTGTGACTTCACTAGTCACAACAACAAAGACTTTATCTGCACTCCTATTGCTCCACCTGCCACTTCAGCACCTTCTTATGAAATTAAACCTGCTCTGCTTTATCTTGTTATGAAAGATCAATTCTCAGGTGCTGGAGAGGACGCTTCCTTGAACTTAAACAATTTTATCGAGCTCTGTGATATGCAAAAGTACAAGGAAGTGGATGGAGACATCGTCAAGCAGAAGCTTTTTACTTTCTCCCTGAGAGGAAGAGCCAAGGAGTGGCTGCAATCCTTACCCAAGAACAGTATCGATTCTTGGAGTAAATGCAAAGATGCTTTTATAGGGAAGTACTACCCCCCTGCTAAAATTATTCAATTGAGGAGTAACATTATGAATTTCAGGAATTGGATAATGAACACGTTGCCCAGGCATGGGAACGTATGAAGACGCTTGTCAAGAACTGCCCCACACATGGGCTGACTACCTGGATGGTTATCTAGACATTTTATTCAGGCTTGAACTTTTCTTCGCGGAACCTGTTAGATTCGTCCGCGGGAGGAACTTTTATGTCAACCACACTTGGTGCTTCCACAAAGTGTTGGGGATCGGCGCAGAAAACAAAAAATTTCATACCTACGAGTCCCGAACCCAATATCTATGCTATGCTGATGTATGTAACGGAAGGAATCGGTGTTCATACCTTTGAAGACCGAAAGAGGGAAACGTTCCTCGAACGTGGTTGGCGTAGACTCTGATCCTACGACCTCCCTGTCGTGTTGAAGAACCTCCGACGATGAAGTAGCACCACACGTGTAGTGCCTCGTGGGATTACACACGTACGGTGCAACCGACGTCCCTCCGGGCTCCGAACCAGAAGAGCAGCGGAAAGAAGATTGATCCAGATCCTGATTCCGGCAGCGCGATGGCGTCCGGATGATGGTGAAACCCCCAACCAGGTGCAAACTCCAAACCAGGGGAGTCCGCTCTAGGTCGGAGAAAGAGAGAGAGAGAGAGAAACTCAATGTTGTGTTTAAAAAGGCACCCCACCCCTCCTTATATAGGCCAAGGAGGGGCTCCACCCCCTCCCCTTCCCCCATGTGGGATTAAACCCCCAAGGGGGGGGGGAGTGGTGCGTCTAGGAGGGGGGATGGGCCCCTGATACGTCCAAAACGTATCTATAATTTCTGCTTGCTCCATGTATGTTTTGTGTGATATTGCTATGATCTAGATACACTTTCATACACTTTTGATCATATTTGGACTAACCTATTAACTCAGTGCACCCCAGTGCCAGTTCCTGTTTTTCTATTTCAGTTTTCCCCCATACAAAAAGTGCCAGAAAAATTCGGGAAAATTAAGATAAAAAATCAGCGTGACGGAAGCTTCGAGAAAAGCCCGGGAGGGTCCAGAGGGGAGCCAGGGGGGCCCAGGCGGCCACCCGGCGTGGCCCCACCCCTAGCCGCGCCAGGGGGGCGCCTGGGGCCCCTGGCCCACCTCTGGTTGCCCCCTTTCACCTATTTATCCCCCGTCACAAGAAAACCCCAGAAAGAGAACCCTATTCCGAGAACTCGCCTCTGTTCCGCCGCCGCCGCGCTTCCGAAGATCGGGAGCACCAGAAGACCTCTTCCCGGCACCCTGCCGGAGGGAGGATTGACCTAAGAGAGTCTCCTCTCCACCATGGATGCTCCCCGGATATCTCGTGACTAGTTTTCCTTGGACCATGGGTCCGTGATCAGTAGCTATGTGATGTTCTCCTCCCCTCTTTGATCTTCATTGTTTAGACCTCGTGAGCTGCCCAACATGATCGAGGCACCTTTGTAATATTTTTGCTATTGCTATGTTGAGTTTGATAGGATCTGATGGATTATGAGATTATGTTCAGATTGTGATTGAGTAATATATTTGGATTTTATCTCTTATATTTTCGTTCCTAAGTAATTCTTGCATGTTCCCCGTTGTTGTTTTTTGCTTTGGCCAAGTAGTAGGTAGTGACTCCAAGAGGGAGCGTTGTGCTAGATTGTGGGTTCATGCCCCCCGATGACATGCTTGAGTGACAGAAACATGAGTCTAGGGGATGTGCTGTTGCCACAAGGGGAAAAAACGGTGCTTGTGACCGCGGTTACAAGGATTGTTTACTTTACGCAGAGTTCTTTTTAATGCAGTTGTCTGTTGCTTTGAGTTTACACTTTGGGTGGGGCTTGCAACTTAATACCAGCGAGATGTTCTTGTCGGAGGAAATACCCCCGGGTATACTAAAGTCGCCGATTCGACGCAACGCCGACTGCGCGCCTTCGCTGACTGCGCTCCGGCTCGGCCCCCGCCGACTGCTCCATGCCGATTGCGCGCTAGCTCGGACGCCGGTCGATTGCCCCGTGCCGATTGCCCGCACTCGGCCGAGACACTCGGCCGACTATCCGCGCACTCGGGCGACTGTTCGCACACTCGGCTGTCCAAGAGGTCAACCGAGATGACAAGCCGACAAGACAACTGAGTGACATCTCTAGTCATGTCAGTAATAGTATAGTGGTTAGATGTCACATTACATCACATCGAGGGGTCACCTCATATGTACTCCTTTTCGTCCTCTTCCCCTTGTCTCCACTCTCATGAGCACCTTGGCACCCACTATATAAGGGGCAAGGTTGCTCACGGTGGAGAGAGCGAGCGCACTCCATTCCATCCATTCATCCCACTAGTAGTTCTGCTCGGCCCGTACCTGTCCAGCTCGGCCGCAGCACATACAGCTCAAGGAGCACCTTGTACAGATACATGCCTATAGTCCAGACAGGCAGGAGTAGGGGTTTTATCTCTACGGAGAGCCCCGAACCTGGGTACCTCGCCGTGTGCTTTGTACCTAGACCCGTCCGAAGCGCCGGCGTCTGCGCATTGTTCCCCCACTTTAGCCATCCTATGGAATCTGCCGTTCACATATCGACGACAGTTCTGGATAGATATCTCAAGGTGGATGATTAGTAGTAGATGCAGATGGATTTCGGTCTACTTACCTTGGCGTACTGCCTGTGCTTTTGAACCTCTTCCTTTTTCTTTTGTAGCATAGTTAGCATTGCGGTGCATTCATAATCCTGTCAATTGCATTTCTGTAATTTGTTTACCTCACATAGCAATTTTATCGTCTGTTGGGAGAGAGACATCACTAGCGAACATCACGTATCCCGGTCCATATCCTTATTATTGTTTCCACGTTATATTTTTTTTTCTACATTTACTTTCAAGTTGCTATTATTATCCCTTGCGTTTTATCCTTTGTAAACAACAAGACCGGAGAGATTGACAACCTCTCTGAACTTCGTTGGGAACAAAGTTATCTGTGTCTGTGTGCAGGTCCGCGTCAGTTGCGCCGCTGACACCTACTTATCATCTCTGGAGTCCTACTGGAGATAAACCTTGGTATCTTTACCGAGGGAAATTTGCTGCTGTGCTGCATCACCCCTTCCACTTGGGGCTCACCAACGAAGGGCGAGAAGACTACACCCGTCAACCCTCGCGCCATCAAGCAAATTTCTGGCGCCGTTGCCGGGGACTCCGAGTGCTAAGATAGGGGAGTTGCACAGTACCCTTTACCTTTGTTTTTTTAGTCTTGTTAGTTTACCTTTCAGTTTTTATCTCAGTGTCCTTTATGAAAAACCACAAAAATAGTTGCTACCTTTTGCCTTTGTCTTGCTTTGCCTATTTATGCTATCGTCACCATGGGTGATGAACCACCCAAATATGGTAGGATGGACATGTTTCACTTGGATCGTCTTCGATCAATTTGTGCTCGCGCTAAAAACCCAACCGACTTGGTTGAGGGAAATCATTGGATGAGCATGCTCATTATACGCGGCACCGCCTATCTCAGAAAGGGAAACACTTCTGGGATCAAATACATGTTTCTTATTGCCATGCTAGACTTTTGTGCCACATTTATGAATTCACTTGCTGTTCTAATATAGATCATAAACACCTCCCTTTCCAATGTGAGTTTAATGAAAATGAGATCTTATCTTCTTATGCTAAAGGTGTTTATGATTAATTTGATGCTGAAAAGATTGAAGAGTTTGTTTCTTTTAAAGGTGCCTATGAGATTGCTTCTTTGATTGAAAAGTATCACGATACTATTTTCGAGTCTGAAAACTTTGCAGTTCTTGCTTATTGCTTCGAGAATTATACTTCCAATTATTATATTGAGGATTTGAAAAATAAAATGCTTGCTGCCCAGGAAGAGGCCAATGATTTCTTTGAGGAGGAATCCCATGATTCCGAGGACTCACTTGAAATATCCCTTTCTGATAATTTTGATACTTGCTTTGTTGAAGGCCATGATGCCACAATGGATGATGCCTACGAAGATGAACTTGCTATAGTTCCTTTTGTTAAGCATGAAATTATTGTTGTTGCACACACACTTGATTGCCCTATTATCCTTTTGAAGTCTCCAACTATTCCGAAGAATTTTGTTCTTATCAAGGCTCAATGTGATGGGTTGCATCTATCTTATCACCCTAAAAACCGTGTTGAAAACAATACACGTGTGCTTGTAGGTCATGAACAACATGATTTATGTGATAGTTATATTCTTGATGTTGTTCATGATGCTACTAAAAATTACTTTGAAAGAGGAAAGTTTGGTTGTAGAAACTTCGCTGTTACAAAAACACCTCTCTTCATGTTGAAAATTTTAAAGTTGTTCTTGTTCTACCTTCCTATGCATGTCACTTTGTGCTTCTTTGATTTATTTTCTTACAAGATGCCTATGCATAGGAACTGGGTTAGGCTTAAATGTGTTTCACATTTTCTTCTTGATGCTCTCTTTTGCTTCAGAATTCTTATTATTGTGAGAGCATCTTCTATAATCTTTAAGCCTAGCTAAAGGCATAAAAGAAAGCGCTTTCGGGAGGCATCCCGCAACGAATTTAGGATTTTCTTTTTGCTTTTGTTGTGTCTTGATGATTGTTACTTCTGTAGCAACATCATTGTATCTTTATTTTTCAGCTTTGTGCCAAGTTGTAGCCTCTTACGGAAAGGGAAGTAAAAGTTGTGACATGCTGTCCAGAAAACAGATTCTGTCCTCGTGACCAGAAAAATTCCAGAAAAATCCCAGTACATCTTTTTAAGCTGAAATTTTTACACAGTATGCTCTATACAATTATGAAACTTCCGTATGTTCTGAGTTTTTTTATTTGAGTTTCATAAGTACCCCTAAAAAATTCTTTACTATCTGCTGATCTGTTTTTCACAGATTCTGCCACGTTTTGCCTCTCCTAAATTTCGCAAACCTTAAGCTTGCTTTTTCTTTGCAAAAACTTTTTGGCACTCTTGAGAAACAGTAGCTCTTCAAGAATATATTTATATCCAGTGGAGAAAAATTATTTATTAAGGGTACTAACCTCTCTAATCAGCTTATGATGAGTTATGTATGAAGGGAGTTTTCAAGTGTGCGATAGAAGATGATGAAAGAAGATCCAGGACTGTCAAGCGCTCAAGCTTGGGTATGCCCCCATGCATCCCCAATAAATATTCAAGGAGACTCAAGCGTCTAAGCTTGGGGATGCCCCCGTGCATCCCCTTCTCCATCAACAATCATCAGTTCGTCCTTCGTCTCACTATATTTTTATCACTTCATGCGTTATGTGCTATGCTTGGAGCGTCTCGCTCTTAGGTCTTATTTTTAGTTTTCTTTAGCTTTGCTTGCTGTTCATAACAAGTTAGATCCTTTCTTACTTTGTGTGGGAGAGAAACACGCTCCACTTTCAAAATCTAGAACACATCATAGGATTTTTCCTGCCTATCTTTTTGCTGTTGTGTGTTCTTTATCTTTTCATAGCTACTGCCATGTTTAGTCTTAGTTTTAGTTTGTCTTTAGCAAGAGCCTTGGCTTTTGTTTTAGTTTGTTGCTGGAACTCTCTTTAGTTTTCATGTTTATCTTGTTAAGATAGTTGGTTGTTGCACTGCGTTGTGTCTTGTCTTGAAAGTAAGTAATTGAGGTTGCTATTTAATTTTAGTAGTAACTTGAAATAGTTTTGAGGTATTGATGTGAGTAATGTTTGAACTTTTGGTGTCAAGAGATCTTCCCTATTAGTGATTGGTGTCGTATTTTGGGAAATCCGTGTTTATTTTCAAAAAGCTACAAAACTAGTTGAGAACTCTAGCTACTAGATGGATCACCACTCTTCTGAGAATTCGAATATTAGAGTACACTCACGTACCATGAGTCGAGGATGCGCAAGGATAACCAAACCCCCATACACTCCTCCTCGGGGTACTTGTCTCTTTGTGAACCTCCTTACTAGATTGAGAGTTACCGATAATAAGTGCATGAGTTCTTCGGACTAATGTAAGTATTGAGAGTTGACACGTCCACCTTCCCATATTTTGCTAGCCTTTCCCGTGCCGTGCATTGCCTTCTTCTCACTCCGAGAGTTGGTGTCCACCTTCGCCGGTACATCCAAACCCTTGGCATGATACGCTCTGTCATCATAAGCCTCCTTATATATTCCCTCAAAACAGCCACCATACCTACCTATCAAGGCATTTCCATAGCCTTTCCGAGTTACATTGCCATGCAACTTCCACCTCTCCATGACTTGATCTTCATGTCATACATGTTCTTGCTACACTGGCAGCGGCATATATTGCATACATCATGATAGTTACATATTCTTTATGTTTTGAGTACCTTCTAAAGTGTGAAAGATCTCCTTTACCTTCTTGTAAAATAGAGTGTTGCCCTTAAGTGAGGAAAAGATCCCAAAGTGGACACATTAAAAGATCCCAAAGAGGACAAATGAGAGTTAAATAGAAAGAGCCATTGAGGCCACGAGAAAATACAAAAAATAGAAAAAAAGAGAAAAAGAAATAAAAAGAGAGAAAGGGGCAACACTACTATCCTTTTGAGAGATCCACACTAGTACTCCCTTTATATCCTTGTACTCCATAGAGATGATCATTATGCATATAGCTATGTGGGGACCTTCACACTTTAAAACTTGGCTTGCATATTCCAAGGATGAGCCTCCTCAAAAGAGCTCTAGGTCTTCATGAGCGAGAAAGTTGGATGCACCCCACTAGTTCCATTGGAGAGCTTCCTAGCTCGTATGTGCATCCGTTGCATGGCAATCCCTACTCCTCACATCATATCTATCATTTGGCATCTGTTGCCTATGATTGTCCTCATTGATGTGAGCCTTTCTCATCCTTTTTGTCTTCCTCCTCCACCATATTTATCTCTTTGCCATCCTAAGTGCCAACTCTCATGCTTACGCTCATCCATTGCATGAGTGCTCAAAATATCGAAAAGGAGTGGATCAAATTGACTTGTACCTGGCTAGTGGTCTGGGGACGAGTCAAGATAAGATTCCAAAGAAGACCAAGTGTGAAACTTTAGTAGATTGAGTTCTCAACACAAAAAAAAATACTTTTTTCTCGTATTCCCTATCCCCTTTCTTGCACGCAAACACCATTTGGAGACATTCGAGTCACGGAGAGCGAGACCTCTTGCACCTTTTGTTCTTTTGTTACTTGTTTCAATGTTAATATAGACTCTTGCATGTTATGACTTGAATTGAATCTCTAACCTTGATTGCTTTACTTTTCAAAGTTCTTTTATGGTTGCTAGCATGTCACCACAGAAATTATGCTGTTATCATTTACCTACTCGAGGACGAGAAGGAATTAAGCTTGGGGATGTTGATACGTGCAAAACGTATCTATAATTTCTGCTTGCTCCATGCATGTTTTGTGTGATATTGCTATGATCTAGATACACTTTCATACACTTTTGATCATATTTGGACTAACCTATTAACTCAGTGCACCCCAGTGCCAGTTCCTGTTTTCTGCTGTTTTTCTATTTCAGTTTTCCCCCAGACAAAAAGTGCCAGAAAAATTCGGTAAAATTCAGATAAAAAATCAGCGTGACGGAAGCTTCGAGAAAAGCCCGGGAGGGGCCAGAGGGGAGCCAGGGGGCCCAGGCGGCCACCCGGTGCGGCCCCACCCCTGGCCGCGCCAGGGGGGCGCCTGGGGCCCCTGGCCCACCTCTGGCTACCCCCTTTCGCCTATTTATCCCCCGTCACGGGAAAACCCCAGAAAGAGAACCCTATTCTGCGAACTCGCCTCTGTTCCGCCGCCGCCGTGCTTCCGAAGATCGGGAGCACCAGAAGACCTCTTCCCGGCACCCTGCCGGAGGGAGGATTGACCTCCGGGAGTCTCCTCTCCACCATGGTTGCTCCCCGAATGTCTCGTGAGTAGTTTTCCTTGGACCATGGGTCCGTGATCAGTAGCTATGTGTTGTTCTCCTCCCCTCTTTGATCTTCATTGTTTAGACCTCGGGAGCTGCCCAACATGATCGAGGCACCTTTGTAATATTTATGCTATTGCTATGTTGAGTTTGATAGGATCTGATGGATTATGAGATTATGTTCAGATTGTGATTGAGTAATATATTTGGTTTTTATCTCTTATATTTTCGTTCCTAAGTAATTCTTGCATGTTCCCCGTTGCTGTTTATTGCTTTGGCCAAGTAGTAGGTAGTGACTCCAAGAGGGAGCGTTGTGCTAGATTGTGGGTTCATGCCCCCCCGATGACATGCTTGAGTGACAGAAACATGAGTCTAGGGGATGTGTTGTTGCCACAAGGGGGAAAACAACGGTGCTTGTGACCGCGGTTACAAGGATTGTTTATTTTAATGAAGTTGTCTGGTGCTTTGAGTTTACACTTTGGGTGGGGCTCGCAACTTAATACCAGCGAGATGTTCTTGATAGATATCTCAAGGTGGATGATTAGTAGTAGATGCAGATGGATTTTGGTCTACTTACCTTGGCGTACTGCCTGTGCTTTTGAACCTCTTCCTTTCTTTTGTAGCATAGTTAGCATTGCGGTGCGTTCATAATCCTGTCAATTGCCTTTCTGTAATTTGTTTACCTCGCATAACAATTTTATCGTCTTTTGGGAGAGAGACATCACTAGCGAACATCACGTATCCTGGTCCATATCCTTATCATTGTTTCCACGTTATATTTACTTTTCTGCATTTACTTTCAAGTTGCTATTATTATCCCTTGTGTTTTATCCTTTGTAAACAACAAGACCGGAGAGATTGACAACCTCTCTGAACTTCGTTGGGAACAAAGTTATCTGTGTCTGTGTGCAGGTCCGCGTAAGTTGCGCCGCTGACACCTACTTATCATCTCTGGAGTCCTACTGGAGACAAACCTTGGTATATTTACCGAGGGAAATTTGCTGCTGTGCTGCATCACGCCTTCCACTTGGGGCTCACCAACGAAGTGCGAGAAGACTACACCCGTCAACCCTCGCGCCATCAACCCCTCCCTTGGCGCCAAGCCCAAGGGGGAAGGCTCCCCCTTCCCCTCATGGGCCTTTTCAGGCCCAAATACCTTTTCATCTTTTTAATTAATTATTTAAATCATTTTTAATATTTAATTATGTCAATTAAATAATAAAACATATTTAAACATTAATATATATTATTTCGAACCTTTCAAAATATCTGGAACAGCTTTTGGCACCTCCCGGTACATTTCTGGTGTTTTCTCTCTTTTCACCAATGACCCTGAATCAATCCTTAATGCATCGATTGCCCTTAAGTGTGACACCCTACGGTCCGGGAAACAGTAGACATGATCGAGACACTCTCTGACCAATGACCATCATGTGGGATCTGGTTACAATCCTTGATGTGCCCCTACGCTTCCATCGAATAAACTTCATCGTTGTTGAACCGTTAACAATATGACTTGATCCCTTTGTGCTTCGGTACTATGTTTGTCTGAGGTATGATCGTCGGTATCCAATACCTAGTTCTTCCTCGTCTCCGACATAACATATTTACTCGTCTGTGAATATTACATCTCTTGTGACCTAGTCACTTACTTGCAAGCTATTGATGCAACACCGCCGACTGGGCCCAGAGTACCTATCCGTCACTCGGATTGACAAATCCCGCTCTGATCTATTTTATACTCCTCAACATATCTACTTCGGAATACCCAAGATACACCTTTTCAGTTACCATGTTTCAGTGTAACGGTGGGTGACTTATGTGACTTGATCGCAATGCTGAACTTATGTGACTTGATCACACTGCAATGCTTAAGGTGGGTGTGTGTCCATCACATCATTCTCCTAATGATATGACCTCATTGTCAATAGACTATTATGTTCTCATGATCAGGAAACCTTGATCATCAATTGCCCAATGAGCTAGTATGCCTGAGTTTAACTAGGGACCAGGTTGTTATATGTCACACGTGTATAAATGTTTCCGCTTAATACAATTCTAGCACAATATATAACGTATTATGAACAAACAAATATGTGACAAATATCTTTATTAATTTGCCTCTAGGGCACATATCCAACAGTCTCCCACTTGCACTAGAGCACAAATTACACTAGTTTACATCAGGTATGTATCTAACACCAATAGTCTCTCGGTGTTGTTCAAACTTGGCTTGTGGAAGAGGTTTAGTCATTGGGTCTGACGGATTCAGATCCGTATGTATTTTCCAAATCCTAGTATGACCATCCTTGACATAGTCCCGCGTCACATGGAAACGCCGGAGAATATGCTTGGCTGTAGAGTGAGTCCTCGGCTCCCTTGCGTTAGCAATGGCACCCGTATTGTCGCAATAAATGCTAACAGGGTCAGTGCAACTAGGGAATACGCCAAGCTCGATGACGAACTTCTTCAACCAATGCGCTTCATTTGACGCTTCGCAAGCGGCAATATACTCCGACTCCATCGTAGATTGGGTGACGACTGACTGCTTGCCGCTCCTCCAGCTAATCGCACCACCATTCAACATAAACACGTATCCCGTCTGGGATTTTAAGTCATCGGGATCAGTACCAAGACTGGCATCGACGTAACTTGTTACGGCGAGCTCTTCTTCACATCTTCCATAGACAAGAACCAGATCCTTAGTTCTTCGTAAGTACTTAAGGACGTTCTTCACTGCAATCCAATGATCCATTCCAGGATTACTTTGGAAATGATTAGTCGTACTAACCGCCAGGGCCACATCTGGTCGAGTACACAACATAGCATACATGATAGAACCTATGGCTGAGGCATAGGGCTTTGAGGACATTTCCTCCCTTTCTTTTGCTGTTGCTGGGCATTGAGTCACACTCAATTTACTTCCTTTCATAACGGGCAAGAGGCCTCTCTTGGCGTTATCCATATTGAACCTCTTCAATATCTTCTCAAGGTAAGTTCTCTGACTCAGTGCTAATAGGCGTCTTCATCTATCTCTATAGATTTTAATGCCTAATATGTATGCAGCTTCACCTAGGTCCTTCATGGAAAATTGTCCATTCAAATATTCCTTTACCCCCTCTAGAAATTTCACATCATTCCCTATCAATAATATGTCATCCACATATAGTACTAGGAATGCCACAGAGCTGCCACTCGCTTTCTTATAAACACGGAATTCTTCTTCATTTTGGACAAATCAAAAGCTTTGATCACCTCATCAAAACGAAGATTCCAGCTCCGAGATGCTTGCTTCAACCCATAAATGGACCGTTGAAGTTTGCATACCTTACCAGTGTCCTTAGGATCAATAAAACCTTCCGGTTGTACCATATACAACTCTTCCTCAATGTTGCCATTTAGGAACGCGGTTTTCACATCCATCTGCCATATTTCATAATCGTAATAGGCAGCAATTCCTAGCAATATCCGGATAGAATTTAGCATCGCTACAGGAGAGAAAGTCTCTTCGTAGTCAACTCCTTGAATTTGTCGGAAACCTTTTGCGACAAGTCAAGCTTTATAGACAGATACGTTTCCGTCTGCATCAGTCTTTTTCTTGAATATCCACTTATTCTCGATGGCCTTTCGGTCCTCGGGAATATCCACCAAAGTCCATACTTTGTTGGCATACATGGAGTCTATCTCGGATTTCATGGCTTCCAGCCATTTCTCGGACTCGGGTCCCTCCATTGCTTCTTTGTAGTTCGCAGGTTCGTCAGGTTCATTTAACATGACTGCATTGAAAAGTTGCCCATAAAACTGAGTTTTTACTTGGGCGCTTCATGACCTGCGGGGTACAATAGGATCCTATTCATCTTGATCATGATCATCATGTATGTCACGATCGTTATGAATATCATGATGACCGTTCTCTTCAGCTCCCACTACGGAAGATGGTTCGGGAACAACTTCCATTGCCATTTCTTCCACTTGGAGTGATTGGTCAATCATATCGTTGAGGTCTATTTTCCTCCCTCTCAATTCTTTCGTAAGAAACTCTTTCTCAAGAAAGCATCACTAGTAGAAAACAGGGCTTTCGTTCAGGCCTGGCCAGCCCATTAGTCCCGGTTTAGTTACGAACCGGGACCCATGGGGGCATACGTCCCGGTTCGTGTGCCCAGGGGGCCGACCGAGCCTCGTGGGGCATTGGTCCCGGTTCGTCTGGACCCTTTTGTCCCGGTTCCAGACACGAACCGGGACTAAAGGGTGTCGCAACCTTTAGTCCCGGTTGGTGTCTTGAACCGGTACTAAAGGTAGGACCTTTAGTCCCGGTTCGAGACACCAACCGGTACTAAAGGTCTAATTTTTTTTCTTTTTTCTTTTTCTAAACAGAAGATTCTGTTTTAAATTTTGAATAACTGTTAGAATATTTAGAGTTTTTGAATGAATTTTTTTCTTTAGGTCAAAAAATTTAGAAACTTTCTGTTAGTTCCAGTAGTTTTCAAACTTAAAGAGATTAAACTTGAATAATTTTGAAATTTGTGTCAACCACTAGTTTGTGAATAACTTTAGTTTAAAAATAGATTTTTGAGTGATTATTTTTCCTGTTGTTTAATATTAGTATGTTTTATTAGTATGTTCAATATGGGAATTTTTAGGATATTTTAAATAGTTGTTTTTATCAAAACCAGACTCTGCTTAACTCTTTATGAGGGTTTCAAACGAAAACTCATATGTTACAAGGCATTTCATTTTTTTAACTTATTTCAACTCCAGACTTTTTGTGCATTAACTATGCACCATTCAAAGCCACATCCTCAAGTTTCAAACATTTCTAACTTCATTGGATATTTTTCATGCATTTAATGATTGTTTTTGCGCTAAATGACCTCGAAATTGAAAATGCAGTAGAAATGAACTCTAAAAAGGTGGAAACTTGGCATGGTATCATCATTTCACCCACATAGCATGTGCTATAAAGTTGAGAGGGTTACGTCAAAAACTGGATGCACTTCGTGTACAAATTGGACCATCTCTTTCGAAGTATGAGGGTTTCGGACGAAAACCCATTTGTTACTAAGGCTTTTTTTACTTACTCAACTCTAGAATTTTTGTGCATTCAATATGCATCATTCAAAGCCACATCATCAAATTTCAACCCTTTATAACTTCATTTGCTATTTTTCATGCATTTTATAATTTTTTGTGCTAAATGACCATGAAATTGAAAAGCAATACAAATGAACCCTGAAAAGGTTGAAACTTGACATTGTGTCATCCTTACACCCACATAGCATGTGCTAAAAAGTTGAGAAGATTACGACAAAAACTAGATGTACTTTGTGTACAAACTGGACCATCTCCTTCGAAGTATGAGGGTTTTGGAAGAAGACTCATCTGTTACAAAGGCATTTCATTTTTTAACTTATTTCAACTTCTGAGTTTTTGTGCATTCAATATGCACCATTCAAAGCCACATCCTCAAATTTCAACCCTTTCTAACTTCATTTGTTATTTTCATGCATTTAATGATTTCTTTGCGCTAAATGACACTAAAATTGAAAAACCAGTACAAATGAACTCAAAAAATGTTGAAACTTGGCATGGTATCATCATTTTACCCACATAGCACATGCTAAATAGTTGAGAGGATTACGGCAAAAACTAGATGCACTTCGTGTACAAACTGGACCATCTCCTTCGAAGTATGAGGGTTTTGGCAGAAAACTCATATGTTACAAAGACATTTCTTTTTTTTAACTTATCTCATCTCCAAACTTTTTTTTTCATTTAATACGCACCATTCAAAGCCACATCCTCAAATTTCAACACATTCTAACTTCATTTGTTATTTTTCATGCATTTAATGATTTTTTTTGCGCTAAATAATCATAAAATTGAAAAGGCAGTACAAATGAACTCTAAAAAGGTTGAAACTTGGCATGGCATCATAATTTCACCCACATAGCATGGGCTAAAAGTTGAAAGGGTTACGAAAAAAACTGGATGCACTTCGTGTAAAAATTGGACCATCTCCTTCGAAGTGTGAGGGTTTTAGACGAAAACTCATTTGTTACAAAGGCATTTCTTTTTTTATTCAACTCAGAATTTTTCTGCATTCAATATGCACTATTCAAAGCCACATCCTCAAATTTCAACCCTTTCTAACTTTATTTGCTATTTTCATGCATTTGATGATTTTTTGCGCTAAATGACCATGAAATTAAAAAGTAGTACAAATAAACTCTGAAAAGGTTGAAAATTGGCATTGTGTCATCATTTCACTCACATAGCATGTGCTAAAAATTTGAGAGGATTACGACAAAAATGGATGCACTCCGTGTACAAACTCGACCATCTCCTTCGAAGTATGAGGGTTTTGGAAGAAAATTCATCTGTTATAAAGTCATTTCTTTTTTTTAACTTATTTCAACTCCGCACTTTTTGTGCATTCAATATGCACCATTCAAACCCACATTCTCAAATTTCAATCCTTTCTAACTTCATTTGTTAATTTTCATGCATTTAATGATTTTTTGCAAAATTAACAAGCATGGATTTTGACATTTTTTACAAAATCTATCTAGAATTTGTAAAATGGTCATAACTTTTGCATACGACCGCCGATGAAAAAGGTTTTTTGTATGAAACAGAAAAACCAAACAGAAAAAAAGTTATGATGCTTTTAAGATTTGGAGGAAAAATAATTCAAAAAAAGTTGACATAGAAATTTAAAAGGGCACCCATCCACTTACCCATTCATTATTCTCCTCAATAAAATAATTCAACAAAAGTTGGGATAGAAATTTAAAATTGGGAAATATGAAATAAGGGTTTTCCGACTACTATTGAGGGAAATATGAAAATTTTCAAATTTTAGGTTTTGCTAAAAAATTTATTTTTATTTTTATTGAAGATTATTATTATTTCATTACTTTTGTTTATTAAAATAATTATTTGAAATTAAAACAATATAGAAGTGTGACATTGTAATCAAGAGGTTAATAGGATTGATATGATAGTAATAGCAACAACGTGCGCGAGGTGTAGTTGGAAGTGGAGACGGAAGGAACTCAGAAGTAAAGCGTGTTATTGCTGGAGTAGTGTAAGGATGGCTGACCGATCGGGAAGTTTGACTACGACTAAGTAATTTGACTAGACATTAAGAATAGTTAGAGACTAAACTAGTCAAATAACTGAAATAATAGAAATTGTGAGAATATATAAAAAAAGGGAGTGAAAAAAAAACTGGTCAAATAATAGAAATGATATAATTTAAAAAAAATTAGAAAAAAGAAAGATGAAAATATTTGAATGATTTTTTTCCCGTGGAGGCTTTAGTACCGGTTCGTGTTACCAACCGGGACTAAAGGTACTCCGCCCAAGTGCACCACAACAGCCCACGTGGAGGACCTTTAGTACCGGTTCGTGGGAAAACCGGGACTTAAGGTTTTGGGCATTAGTAACGACCCTTTAGTCCCGGTCCCGAAACCGGGACAAATAGGCCTCTAGAACCGGGAAAATGGGCCTTTTTCTACTAGTGCATCCAGTCTTGGCGATAAACATTTTTCCCTCAGACTGGTTGTAGAATGTGGATCCAACGGTTTCCCTTGGATATCCCACAAAGATGCACTTATCCGCTTTTGATTCGAGTTTGTCAGGCTGAAGTTTCCTAACATAAGCCTCACAACCCCAAATATTCAAGTGAGACAACTTTGGTTTCTTGCCATGCCATTCCTCAAATGGTGTTGTCTTTACGGATTTGGACGGTGCCCTATTAAGAATGTAAGCGGAAGTTTCTAATGCATAACCCCAGAATGACACAGGTAAGTCGGTATGAGACATCATCGATCGTACGCTATCCAATAGAGTTCAATTACGTCGCTCAGAAACACCGTTACGCTGAGGTGTTCCTGCCGACGTAAGTTGTGGTACGATGCCACAAGTCTTAAGATGATCGCCAAACTCGTGAATTAAATACTCGCCTCCTCGATCGGATCAAAGGTGCTTGATTTTCTTCCCGAGTTGATTCTCGACCTCACTCTGAAATTCCTTGAACCTTTCAAAGGTTTCAGACTTATGTTTCATTAAGTAGATATACCCATATCTACTTAAGTCATCTGTGAAGGTCACGAAGTAACGGAGACCATTGCGTGTGGGGACGTTCATAGGTCCACATACATCTGAATGTATGATCCCTAACAAGTCTTCCGCACGCTCCATTGTTCCATTGAATGGAGTCCTTGTCATCTTGCCCATAAGGCATGGTTCACATGTGTCAAGGGATCCAAAATCCAATGACTCCAGAAGTCCATCATCATGAAGCTTCTTCATGCGCTTTTCACCAATATGACCAAGTCGACAATGCCACATCGTCATGTGTTCTTCACCACTAGGTTTTAATCTTTTGGCCTCTACATTATCAATATGAAGTATACCACAATCGAGATTAAGAATGAATAAGCAATTTTTCTCCGGTGCGTGAACATAAAACACATCATCCTTATAAATCGCACAACCAATTGTATCTGACTTAAAAGAATAGTGGTCTCGCTTCAAGCAAGAACCACTAACGATGTTCACACTCAATACGGGTACATAGTAGCACTTATTCAAAATCAAAACTAATCCCGAAGGGAGACTAAGATGCTTCGTGCCGACCGCCGCCACTTCAATCCGGCAGCCGTTTCCCACGCGCATCGTCACTTCATCTTTCATCAAGCGTCGCCTATTCTGTATCCCCTGAGAGGAGTTAGAAATATGAGCAACAGATCCTGTATCAAATATCCAGGATTTGTTCCCAGCGCTTGTTAAGAAAAGATCAATAACGTGTATATCAAATATACCTTTGTCTCTTCTGACAATCTTGCCAACCTTCTTATCCTCTAGGTACTTGGGGCAGTTGCGTTTCCAGTGACCATCACCCTTGCAGTAGAAGCACTCAACGCCGAGATTGGGTCCAGGTTTGGGTGCCTTACGAGGAGTGACAACTTGCTTGTCCCCCTTATTCGGGCTTCCCTTCTTTCCCTTCTCCTTCTTGCCAGACTTCTTGAATTCAACGGTCTTGTTGACCATGAATACATCATGCTCCTTCTTCATCTCAACCTCAGCAGTTTTCAGCATGGAGAATAACTCAGAAGGGGTCTTAGTCATCCCCTGCATGTTGTAGTTCAACACAAAGCCTTTGTAGCTAGGGGGCAGCGACTGCAGCACCCTATCAACAGCAAGTTCATCTGGAATCTGACATTCCAGAGCATTCAAGCGTTGAACGTAGCCAGACATCTTGCTCACTAACACTGCTATGCTCATCCATCTTTGCTGAGAAGAAAGCTTCAGAAGCCTCATAACGTTCAGCCCTGGCTTGGTGTGCAAAGACGGCCTTGAGGTCGGTGATTATCTCATATGCACCCATCCTCTCAAAGTGTTTCTGCAGCTCAGCCTCCATGGAGTAAAGCATTCCACTCTGGACAAGGTTGTAATCATCCGTCTTGGAGAGGTAGACATTCTTCTCATCCTGACTAGCGTCTGCTGGTGGTTCGTCACCTAACGCGGCCTCTAGTGCGTATGCCATCTTGAGGGGAACGAGGAGAATCCTCAGAGTGTGGAACCAGTTGGTGAAGTTTGACCCATCGGTTTTCAGTTTGTCTTTGTCTAGGAATGACCCTAAGTTGAATGAGGGGCGAGGTGCAGCCATCTACAATGGTTATTTGCAAAACACATATTTAGACTTTGTTCATATTTGGAGTTCAATTTTAATTAATTCTAAAACTCCCACTTAGTTAAAAATCTCTCCAAATTTACTAAGTGATTAACATAATCCTAGTTTGAAAGATCGTCCTCGAATATCACACGGCCGACGACACATCTCCCTAGGTAGGCCATCATGCCAATCATATCCGTTATAAGACTCATGCTTAACCTTTCGGTCATCCGTATCCCAATCTCATATCTACATATGTCAAGCCTACCAGTCGAACCTTAGTGTATGGCTGTTCAGCAACGCCATATCTGCATATGCTAGGCTTCCCAAACCAAACCTCATGCGATCGCTAATGTATGTATGAAACCCGATCGTCATGGCCTGCCTATCATAAAGAGATCCTTCCAGGCGGTGCCCACTAAGGGAGAATACAATCATGGTATTGAGAGAGATTATCCTATCATGCTACCATCGCATATCTAGCATATTAGCAAGACAGGAAGTAAAACTATAAATCATACAAGATATGATCCCCCCTTACATGCAAATTAAAGTTAAAACGCCTTCTACTTTATCTTTTGCAAGTTTTACGTGGCTTCTAAGGGGTTTCGAGAGAGAACCGCTTTCTATCCCGCGAAAACAGGCCACAACACCAATACTGCAATCGTCTCTATTACACCCCTATCGGGGCCCTCCGTTGCAAACGTCTTCGCGTCACTAATGTTAGAGAGACAGACACCCCCAGCCACTTATATGGTACAAGCCATATGTCAAGCGTGGAACCAGTCTGTCGGGACCCGGGGTTAGCGTATGCAAGACTCGCTACAACACAATCATATGGAGAGCCGAGAACCGTACCCACTTGTCTAAGCAGACAAGGCCAAGCATAGAACGTTCTCGGAAAGCATCGAACGTGAGGGGCATCCCATCCAGGCCGGATGATCAACTGAGATGGGTCCTCATCGTCCACACACAAGTCTAAATGATATGGGTGGTCAACTCCCATACTCATAGACAAGTCGCCTCAACCATACTATCGATTGTATTATAACCCTTACACAGACTTACTCCAGCCCGATCACTTAGTCGGGTCTAGGGCGGGCTCGATCATACATCAAAGTGTGCACGTGACAGAGTCACGAGCAATCGTATCGCGATGCCCCAAGCTGCGCACATCTAAGGGCCACTTGGTGTATAAAAGACTGCTAGCCAGATCACAACTAAGGTCTTGAAAACCCATACTAAGACATGCATGTTATAATCATACATGCAACACACATGTCTAGTTTGAACAACAGGTATCATTGCAATTCTCTACAAAGTATAGAACTTTATTGATAACTCTTACAGAGTGCACACAGAGATCACGAGACTGTGATCCAACATTACATCAAACATAAGGAAGCAAAGTAGGTCTGAGTATAGACAAGTTTAACGAATGGCTTAGAGAAGCCTTATCTATAAACAAGCCCTTCCACGAGAGAACAAGTCTGTCGACTGGGACTACACTAGCTTGGTCTTCAGTCGTCGAGATCGAGGAAGAATCCACCTTCGGTGTCAGTGGGTTCATCTAAAACATAGAATAAGCAAACGTGAGTACAAAGTCGTACTCAGCAAGACTTACGTAGGAGCTATACTACTCATGCACATATATCAAGGTAAAGGGAGGTGGGTTCATAAGCAGAAGTGCCAGCTTTGACTTGACTAGTCCTGAACTACGAGTACCAGACTTGAGGTAAGAAGCGTACACGAGTCCACTACATCTCCAACCAATTACACCACTATGGTGCTGATACGTCCAAAACGTATCTATAATTTCTGCTTGATCCATGCATGTTTTGTGTGATATTGCTATGATCTAGATACACTTTCATACACTTTTGATCATATTTGGACTAACCTATTAACCCAGTGCACCCCAGTGCCAATTCCTATTTTCTGCTGTTTTTCTATTTCAGTTTTCCCACATATAAAAAGTGCCAGAAAAATTTCGGGAAAAATACAGGAAAAATCATCGTAAAGGAAGCTTCGAGAAGAGCCTGGGAGGGGCCAAAGGGGAGCCAGGGGGGCCCAGGCGGCCACCCGGCGCGGCCCCACCCCTGGCCGCGCAAGGGGGGTGCCTGGGGCCCCTGGTCCACCTCTGGCTGCCCCCCTTCGCCTATTTATTCTCCGTCACGGGAAAACTCCAGAAGAGGAACCCTATTCCACAAACTCGCCTCTGTTCCGCCGCCGCCGCGCTTCCGAAGATCGGGAGCACCAGAAGACCTCTTCCCGGCACCCTGCCGGAGGGAGGATTGACCTCCGGGAGTCTCCTCTCCACCATGTATGCTCCCCGGATGTCTTGTGAGTAGTTTTCCTTGGACCATGGGTCCGTGATCATTAGCTATGTGATGTTCTCCTCCCCTCTTTGATCTTCATTGTTTAGACCTCGTGAGCTGCCCTACATTATCGAGGCACCTTTGTAATATTTCTGCTGTTGCTATGCTGAGTTTGGAGGGATCTGATGGATTATGAGATTATGTTCAGATTGTGATAGAGTAATATATTTGGTTTTTATCTCTTATATTTTTGTTCCTAAGTAATTCTTGCATGTTCTCCGTTGCTGTTTATTGCTTTGGCCAAGTAGTAGGTAGTGACTCCAAGAGGGAACGTTGTGCTAGATTGTGGGTTCATGCCCCCTGATGACACGCTTGAGTGACAGAAACATGAGTCTAGGGGATGTGCTGTTTCCACAAGGGGGAAACAACGGTGCTTGTAACCGCGGTTACAGGGATTGTTTACTTTAAGCAAAGTTCTTTTTAATGCAGTTGTCTGTTGCTTTGGGTTTACACTTTGGGTGGGGCTCGCAACTTAATACCAACGAGATGTTCTGGATAGATATCTCAAGGTGGATGATTACTAGTAGATGCAGATGGATTTCGGTCTACTTATTTTGGCGTACTTCCTGTGCTTTTGAGCCTCTTCCTTTCTTTTGTAACATAGTTAGCATGGCGGTGCGTTCATAATCCTTTCAATTGCCCTTCTGTAATTTGTTTACCTCGCATGGCAGTTTTATCGTCTTTTGGGAGAGAGACATCACTAGTGAACATCACGTATCCCGGTCCATATCCTCATTATTATTTCCAAGGTTTATTTACTTTACTGCTTTTACTTTCTATCATTATCCCTTGCGTTTTATCCCTTGTGAACAACAAGACCGGAGAGATGACAACCTCTCTGAACTTCGTTGGGAACAAAGTTATCTGTGTCTGTGTGCAGGTCCACGTCACTTGCGCCGCTGACACCTACTTATCATCTCTGGAGTCCTACTGGAGACAAACCTTGGTATCTTCACCGAGGGAAAACTGCTGCTGCACTACATCTCAAACCTTCCACTTGGGGAAACCAACGAAGGGCGAGAAGCCATCATGCAAGTTTTCTGGCGCCGTTGCCCAGGACTCCGAGTGCTAAGATAGGGGAGTTGCACACTACCATTTACCTTTGTTTTTTAGTCTTGTTAGTTTACCTTTCAGTTTTTATCTTTGTGTCTTTTATCAAAATTTACAAAAAAATCTGCCACACTTGCTGCTACTATGGGTTCCACTGAAAACACCAAGTTGTGTGACTTCACTAGTCACAACAACCAAGACTTTATCTGCACTCCCATTGCCACACCTGCCACTTCACTACAAGAATAACCCATATAAAGCAACATACATTCAACAACGATTTTACTATATCATGCAAAATTAACAATAGATACACATATAAGCGGTGAAACATATGCGTTGCCGACTATTGCCATGTATGCTTTGCGGGAGATTTAAAGATCTGCCTGAAATTTGTACTCCCTCCGATCCAAATTAATTGACGCACACTTAGTATAATTTTAGTACAAAGTTATACTAAGCATGCGTCAATTAATACGAATCGAAGGGAGTACAAACATTAAAAAAACATGTTCTGTTTGGCACAACTATATGTACAAGTGCTTGTCACAGGCTAGATAATATTAACCAAATTTTTACTATCTGTTTCCCTCCAAATTTCTAGAGTCCCTTATATTTCTCTTCATATGTTTCGCTCCAATTTTTTGCTTTCCCTCCTTTCTCTCCCACCATTAGCGACTAATCTGGTAAAAAAAGTACGTACCATTACCCCACCGGTCAATCAAATCCAGGACGTAGAATCAGATCACGATGAGGTAACTGCGCAAATAAAATCGGAAACCTCCCCTTGCCCTCGCCCATATCAACGGTGTTCCCTTCCTCCTCTCCTGTAGGACTCCTCGCAATCCCGGCGGCTGGTGGCGGACGCATCACCAGGAGGTTACTTGCCGACTAACTCTCCCACAATTTACCCTGTCTTGCTCCGTGCTATATCGATCTATTCTTTTGATCAATTCACATCTCTTCCTAGGTAAATCGGGCTGGTAGATTCTTAAATTCCGGCTGGTACGTGGTGGCAACAATCATGTGAGTTAATCAAGTCACTGCCCTGCTCCTTATAGCATCTCATTGCTACAATTCATGCCATATGTACTAGTTCTCAGCTATTTTAGTCACCCACCAATCTATATAAAGAGAGTTCACGATTCTAGATTAATCTGACATTGATTCATATGTTCAGTCTACTCCTTGAAAAAATTACCATTTTTTTATTACTGTCAGGTCCGCCTCCGCCTCCACCAACTCCCTGCACACCCACGGCCCCGATCCCCTGCCCTTCCCCCCAGGCCCCGGTCCTTCTCCTTAGGCAGGTGAGCACGTACCCTCCAGTCTACCCTGCAGATTCAGCTGTCTCAGTTTCAACGTCTTCGAGGTTAGGATCTTATTCTCAGCGTGATGAGAGAAAAATGTATTTTGGTTTAGTGATGTAGCACGATGCCGTTCAGTTCATGTGTAGGTGTGTTTTTAGTACTCGGTGACCATCACTAAGGCATCTATCAGGCATATGTGTATACTGAAAACTGGCTGTTACTATAATCTTAGGAGGTAGTCGCATGACAGTGTATGCATGTATATGTCAAAATCAGAGAGTATTTTTGTTGAACTGAATAAAGTTGACGGGCAGTTTTCAGTTTCGTCAGTTTAGCTTTCTAGGTTCAGTTAGAGTCTTTCTTCGCTGAAGATAATTGTCAGATCCCTGAGCCTGATCTCGAGCTTGACTCATTAGTTGCCGAGGATGCTGCACCGTGGGATGGCACGGAGTTTCGCATGTCTCACGTCATTGTCGTGGAAGTGACAGGGTGGACATGCGACAGCATTTCCAGTGTGGTCATATCATCATTTTAGGAGCGTTTGTTAACCTGTAACAGACTACAAATAAGAAGTGAGAAAAACATAAAAGTTGCAAGGTTGCACGCAGTGCAAAACTCCTAGGACTTTTCTTCTTTTGTCATTACCTTGAGGAGCAGAACTATTCCTGGTTCCAAAAAGTTTCAGAACCAGTTTACTACTAGGCTGCGTGTACAGCCTTGTTGGGCATTGTTGATCTTACTCTGCCTTTTTCTAAGTTAATTTGTGTGACCTTGCAAATAAAACTTGAACCAACTCAAATTGTCCGGTTGAGGAAATTTTTGGAATAGTTTTACCTTGAACTAATCATAAGCTTGGAACATAGAATTCATAGTCAGTCAAACTATTTTTTTATTGTATATCAAACTAAAATCCTGCACGTATGTTTGAGCACCATATGTCCATTTTCTGTCTCAAACTGAATTGAAATATGTCGCTCTATATACATGAATAGTGTTGATACGGAAGGTTCATGTCTACATAATTTCTACTGCACACTAGGTATATGTCCATTACCATATGCACTAGGTTCATGTCTACATAATTTCTACTGCACACTAGGTATATTTCCATCTACTAGTCTTGCTATAATAATGTTGTTCAGAACTAGTTGGTATCTTTTCATAATCACATACAAATTTATATTCAAACTGTAGTGCTACCTTGTTTATTTGTTTATTACTTTTTATTTGCTATCAGACTACTAGCCAGACCAAAAAAAAGTGCTAATGCAGCCAGTAAGAGTGCTCAAAGTGGTTTCCTGAGTTGGTTGGGTGTTGGTGAAGTAATTGTAAGAGCGCTCAAATTCATTTCTATATTCCCATGTTGTGTCTTTGGTTTTTCATGTGTGATGGTAACTTTGATTTTGTCTAACAGGTAGGAACTAAAGTATTCTTGAAGAGTCTGAAAAATCATAATGGGAACTACAGTTGTAAGTTGTGATCCTAAATTTAAACTTGATGGTGTTGAAATTACAAATGTACTCTGGGCAGTGCATGTCGATATGGCACTTGTGCAAACTGAAGATTTGATATGGAGTCGTAAAAACTGCAATACTCTTGGTAATGCCAAAAACAAAGATTGCATTGTTTCTACCTTGGTACATGACTAATGTCCTACCCCTATCACTAGCATGATGTCAATGTGTTGTGTGTTAACAGTTTGTTATTTTTTTATTTTTAGATTCAAAAGATAAATGGATGATTATATGGCTGCGTGGCAAGTATACTTCAATAATGAGGATGGTGTTCTCATTCATGATGATGGTGTTCTCGTTCATGATGATGATGATGGATTCTTTTAGTTTTAGTTAAGTTGTACAGATGATGTTCCATGGTTAAGTTTTAATTAAGTTGTAGGCATGTTGATTGATGCTTTCATTTGAAGTTTCAATGTCAAGAAAATATATAGATAATGGATCACATTTGGATGATGTCCCTACTGTAATCCATTATTGTAATCGAATATAATTTATCTAATATATGGTTTCTTCATCTCATGAGCATATTCTCTTGTTTTTTCTTCACTTGAAAAACATAATTATCACCATTAATTTAATTACTAGAAATATACATTTAAAATGATGTTATTCACATTATATATGTACCAACCGTTGAAGCGTTCCAAATTCACCGTGCCAAGCAGTGGGATTTTTCTTCCTGTACATTAAGCACCAACATATAAAAGTGATGCAAAAGTCTGGTTTATTTGTTGTAGTCTTGCAACGGACCCTTTTACCAACGACGGTATAAGCGTTGTACTATGCTCTAGCAACACTGGATAAGGCTACGCATCTCAAACCGTTGGTAAAGGCACTGGCAACACATATATAGACCTTTAGACACGGAAAAAAGGGTTGCTATAGTGCAGGTCATGTTGTAGTGCTTCAGCTACCTCTTATGAAATTAAACCTTCTTTGCTAAACCTTGTTATGAGAGATCAATTCTCTGGTGCTGGAGATGATGCTGCTTTACACTTGAATAATTTTGTTAAATTATGTGATATGCAAAAGTATAAAGAAGTAGAAGGTGATGTTGTTAAGCTCAAGCTCTTTCCTTTCTCTTTAAGGGGAGATGCTAAAATCTGGTTTCAATCTTTGCCTAGAAATAGCATAGATTCTTGGGATAAGTGCAAAGATGTTTTTATAGGGAAGTACTACCCTCCTGCTAAGATTATCCAATTGAGGAGTAATATTATGAATTTTAAGCAATTGGATAATGAACACGTTGCCCAAGCTTGGGAACGAATGAAATCTCTTGTTAAGAAATGCCCTACACATGGTTTGACTACCTGGATGGTTATCCAGAATTTTTATGCAGGCTTGAACTTTACCTCGCGGAACCTGTTAGATTCGGCTGCGGGAGGAACCTTTATGTCAACTACACTTGGTGCTGCCACGAAGCTTCTCGATGAAATGATCACCAAGTATTCCCAATGGCACACCGAACACGCTCCAACAGGTAGGAAGGTAAATTTTGTCGAGGAAATTACCTCCCTCAATGAAAAAGTTGAATTAATTATGTCTCTACTTACCAAGCAACCCTCTATTGATCCTCATGATGTTCCTTTAAATTCTTTGGTTGCCCAAGAACAAGTAGATGTGAACTTTATTGCTAGAAACAACTTCAACAACAATGTTTATAGGGGAATTTTTGCTAGTAATCCTAGACCGTTTCCATCCAGCTATGGGAACAACAATACCTACCCTAGCAACAACTCCTATAATCCTGCTTATACGAAAAGAGACCTACCTAGCTTTGATAAATTTTTAGAAATAGAGAAAGCTACTAAGAACTATATGCACACCAAGTTTGAACAAAACAAAGCCTTCTCTAAGAAAATAGGTGAGCATACTGCCATTCTGCAAAACATTAGTGAACAACTTCATAGCCTGAACAGTGAGATTTCTAATCTCCAGGCTAGACTTACCGCCACCGAAACCCATGTTTCGAATATGTCCCACACCCAATCTACTTTGATAAATCAAATGGCAGCCAAACCGGAAGTTATCCCTATGGAAGAGGATATAATTAAGAGCCTTCCTACACACCACACAGTTGCCACTATCCAAATTGTTGAGGACACCCAAACTATTAGCACCCAATGCACTCCTAGTCCCGTTGGACCTATTAATGGTGATGCTAATACCTCAACCGTAGAAAAAGAAACTCCTATGAACATAGAGGGTTTCAAACAAGTGAGCCTAGATGACACTACTACCACATTTGATAGTAGTGATATTGATTTTGATAGTTGCACTCTCTCAGAAGTTATCAGTTTGCTACACAAAATGTCTAGAGACCCCCACACTAGCACACTTAATCTTGCCTTCACGGAGCATATCACAAATGCTCTCATCAAAGCTAGGGAGGAGAAGCTTAGAGTAGAAGCCTCCATACCTAGGAAGCTAGATGATGGTTGGGACCCTATGATCAAAATTAAATTAAATAACTTCTCTTGATATGCTTTATGTGATGTTGGAGCTAGTACCTCCGTTATGCCCAAAAGAATATTTGATATGTTTGAATTGAAGCCCTTTGAACCTTGTTCTTTTGATGTTCGTCTTGTTGATTCTTCAGTAAAGAAACCTTTGGGGAAGATCGACGATGTTCTTATCATTGTCAATGACAACTATTTTCCCGTTGATTTTATTGTTATGGATATAGAGTGTGAACCTTTGTGTCCAATTATTTTGGGACGTCCTTTTCTTCGCACCGTTGGTGCGGTTATTGAAATGAAAGAGGGGAATATAAAATTCCAATTCCCATTCAAAAAGGGGATGGAACACTTCCCTAGAAATAAAATCAAGTTACATTTTGAGTCCATTACACGGGCTAGTTATTCTCTTTCTCTTGATAAAACTTGATTCTTCTTTTTGCATCATGCCTAGCTAATGGCTTTAAAGAAGCGCTTTCGGGAGGCAGCCCGCAACGAATTTAGGTTTTTGTTTTTGCTTTTGTTGTGTCTTGATGATTGTTACTTCTGTAGCAACATCATTGTATCTTTATGTTTCAGCTTTGTGCCAAGTTATAACCTCTTACGGCAAGGGAAGTAAAAGTTGTGACATGCTGTCCAGAAAACAGATTCTGTCCTCGTGACTAGAAAAATTCCACAAAAATCCCAGTTCATCTTTTTGAGCTTAAATTTTTACACAGTATGCTCTATACAATTAAGAAACTACCGTATGTTCTGAGTTTTTTGATTTGAGTTGTAGAAGTGCCCCTAAAAAACTTATTTACTATCTGCTGTTCTGTTTTTCACAGATTCTGCCACGTTTTGTCTCTCCTAACTTTTGCAAACCTTAAGCTTGCTTTTTCTTTGAAAAAACTTTTTGGCACTCTTTAGAAACAGTATCTCTTCAAGAATATCTTTTTATCCAGTGGGGAAAAATTATTTATTAAGGGTACTAACCTCTCTAATCAGTTTATGATGAGTTATGTATGAAGGGAGTTTTCAAGTGTGCGATGGAAGATGATGAAAGAAGATCCCGGAGTGTCAAGCGCTCAAGCTTGGGGATGCCCCCATGCATCCTCAAAAAATATTCAAGGAGACTCAAGCGTATAAGCTTGGGGATACCCCCGTGCATCCCCTTCTCCATCAACAATCATCAGTTCGTCCTTCGTCTCACTATATTTTTATCACTTCATGCGTTATGTGCTATGCTTGGAGCGTCTCGCTCTTAAGTTTTGTTCTTAGTTTTCTTTAGCTTTGCTTGTTGTTCATAACAATTTAGATCCCGTCTTACTTTGTGTGGGAGAGAAACACGCTCCACTTTCAAAATTTAGAACACATCATAGGATTTTTCCTGCCTATCTTTCTGCTGTTGTGTGTTCTTTACCTTTTCATAGCTACTGCCCTTTTTAGTTTTAGTTTACTTTGTCTTTAGCAAGAGCCTTGGATTTTGTTTAATTTGTTGCTGGAACTCTTTTTAGTTTTCATGTTTATCTTGTTAAAGAGAGTTGGTTGTTGCACTGAGTTGTGTCTTGTCTTGAAGAATAGGTAATTGAGGCTGCTATTTAATTTTAGTAGTAACTTGCAATGGTTTTGAGGTATTGTTGTGAGTAATGTTTGAACTTTTGGTGTCAAGAGCTCTTGCCTATTAGTGATAGATGTCGTATTTTGGGCAATCCGTGTGTATTTTCAAAACCTACAAAACTAGTTGAGAACTCTAGCTACTAGATGGATCACTACTCTTCTGAGGGGTCGAATATCAGAGAACACTCACGTACCATGAGTCGAGGATGCGCAAGGATAACCAAACCCACATACACTCCTCCTCGGGGTACTTGTCTCTTTCTGAACCTCCTTATTAGATTGAGAGTTACCGATAATAAGTGCATGAGTTCTTCGGACTAATGTAAGGATTGAAATTTGACACTTCCACCTTCCCATATTTTCCTAGCCTCTCCCGTGTCGTGCATTGCCTTCTTCTCACTCCGAGAGTTGGTGTCCACCTTCGCCGGTACATCCAAACCCTTGGCATGATACACTCTGTCATCATAAGCCTCCTTATATCTTTCCTCAAAACAGCCACCATACCTACCTATCAAGGCATTTCCATAGCCTTTCCGAGTTATATTGCCATGCAACTTCCACCTCATCATGACTTGATCTTCATGTCATACATGTTCCTGCTACACTGGCAGCGACATACACTGCATACATCATGATAGCTACATCTTCTTTATGTTTTGAGTACCTTGTAAAGTGTGAAAGATCTCCTTTACCTTCTTGTAAAATAGAGTGTTGCCCTTAAGTGAGGAAAAGATCCCAAAGTGGACACATTAAAAGATCCCAAAGAGGACAAATGAGAGTTAAATAGAAAGAGCCATTGAAGCCACCAAAAAAATACAAAAAATAGAAAAAAGAGAGAAAGGGGCAACACTACTATCCTTTTGAGAGATCCACACTAGTACTCCCTCTATATCCTTGTACTCCATAGAGATGATCATTATGCATATAGCTATGTGGGGACCTTCACAGTATAGAACTTGGCTTGCATATTCCAAGGATGAGCCTCCTCAAACGAGGTCTAGGTCTTCATGAGCGAGCAAGTTAGATGCACCCCACTAGTTCCTTTGGAGAGATTCTTAGCTCGTATGTGCATCCGTTGCATGGCAATCCCTACTCCTCACATCATATCTATCATTTGGCATCCCTTGCCTATGATTGTCCGCATTGATGTGAGCCTTTCTCATCATTTTTGTCTTCCTCCTCCACCATATTTATCTCTTTGCCATCCTAAGCGTCAACTCTCGTGCTTACGCTCATCCATTGCATGATTGCTCAAAATATCGAAAAGGAGTGGATCAAATTGAGTTGTACCTAGCTAGTAGTCTGGGGACGAGTCAAGATAAGATTCCAAAGAAGACCAAGTGTGAAACTTTAGTAGATTGAGTTCTCAACACAAAAATTACTTTTTCTCGTATTCCCTATCCCCCTTCTTGCACGCAAACACCATTTGGAGACATTCGAGTCACGGACAGCGAGAGCTCTTGCACCTTTTCTTCTTTTGTTACTTGTTTCAATGCTAATATAGACTCTTGCATGTTATGACTTGAATTGAATCTCTAACCTTGATTGCTTTACTTTTCAAAGTTCTTATATGGTTGCTAGCATGTCACCACAGAAATTATGTTGTTATCATTTACCTACTCGAGGACGAGCAGGAATTAAGCTTGGGGATGTTGATACGTCCAAAACGTATCTATAATTTTTGCTTGCTCCATGCATGTTTTGTGTGATATTGCTATGATCTAGATACACTTTCATACACTTTTGATCATATTTGGACTAACCTATTAACTCAGTGCACCCCAGTGCCAGTTCCTGTTTTCTGCTGTTTTTCTATTTCAGTTTTCCCCCATATAAAAAGTGCCAGAAAAATTCCGGGAAAAATATAGGAAAAATCAGCGTACAAGAAGCTTCGAGAAGAGCCCGGGAGGGGCCAGAGGGGAGCCAAGGGGGGCCCAGGCGGCCACCCGGCGCGGCCCCACCCCTGGCCGCGCCAGGGGGCGCCTGGGGCCCCTGGTCCACCTCTGGCTGCCCCTTCGCCTATTTATTCTCCGTCACGAGAAAACTCCAGAAGAGGAACCCTATTCCGCAAACTCGCCTCTGTTCCGCCGCCACCGCGCTTCCGAAGATCGGGAGCACCAGAAGACCTCTTTCCGGCACCCTGCCGGAGGGAGGATTGACCTCCGGGAGTCTCCTCTCCACCATGGATGCTCCCCGGATGTCTTGTGAGTAGTTTTCCTTGGACCATGGGTCCGTGATTAGTAGCTATGTGATGTTCTCCTCCCCTCTTTGATCTTCATTGTTTAGACCTCGTGAGCTGCCCTACATGATCGAGGCACCTTTGTAATATTTCTGCTGTTGCTATGCTGAGTTTGGAGGGATCTGATGGATTATGAGATTATGTTCAGATTGTGATAGAGTAATATATTTGGTTTGTATCTCTTATATTTTTGTTCCTAAGTAATTCTTGCATGTTCTCCATTGCTGTTTATTGCTTAGGCCAAGTAGTAGGTAGTGACTCCAAGAGGGAACGTTGTGCTAGATTGTGGGTTCATTCCCCCCGATGACACGCTTGAGTGACAGAAACATGAGTCTAGGGGATGTGCTGTTGCCACAAGGGGGAAAACAACGGTGCTTGTAACCGCGGTTACAAGGATTGTTTACTTTACGCAAAGTTCTTTTTAATGCAGTTGTCTGTTGCTTTGGGTTTACACTTTGGGTGGGGCTCGCAACTTAATACCAGCGAGACGTTCTGGATAGATATCTCAAGGTGGATGATTAGTAGTAGATGCAGATGGATTTCGGTCTACTTATTTTGGCGTACTGCCTGTGCTTTTGAGCCTCTTCCTTTCTTTTGTAACATAGTTAGCATTGCGGTGCGTTCATAATCCTGTCAATTGCCCTTCTGTAATTTTTTTACCTCGCATAGCAGTTTTATCGTCTTTTGGGAGAGAGACATCACTAGTGAACATCACGTATCCCAGTCCATATCCTCATTATTAGTTCCAAGCTTTATTTACTTTACTGCTTTTACTTGCTATCATTATCCCTTGCGTTTTATCCTTTGTGAACAACAAGACCGGAGAGATTGACAACCTCTCTGAACTTCGTTGGGAACAAAGTTATCTGTGTCTGTGTGCAGGTCCACGTAATTTGCGCCGCTGACACCTACTTATCATCTCTGGAGTCTTACTGGAGACAAACCTTGGTATCTTCACCGAGCGAAAACTGCTGCTGCACTACATCTCAAACCTTCCACTTGGGGAAACCAACGAAGGGCGAGAAGCCATCAGGTGCCTTCCTCGACTTCCCCACGAGAAAGCACGCCATAGCACTCACGCTTACCTTGGCAAGTTTTATAAGTATCCAGTTCAAGTTGTCTAATAATGAAGCTAAGCTTTCCAAGCAGTCCATAACCGCGGACGCGGCTATTCGAATAGTTTTGTTAACCCTTACCGCCTTTTGCGTGTCACCGTTCAAGAGGCGACAACGAGGATGCCACCGCAACTGTTACCTCATAGCCGATCTAGTCCAAGAAAGCCGCCTACCTGGGTTGGCTACCACTATCGTGAACCCGGACGGTTTACCGAAGTGGACCCAGATGATGTGTGCGTGGTGCATAAGCCGGTCTCGGCTGAGCCATTCTCTCACTTAGCCGCCAGACCACAAACTTACCAGAACTCCGAACTACTGCGACTTCTGGACATCGAAAGGGTTGAGTTAGTAGGCTGAGAGGGGTCAGTGAGCCCAATGTGTGGTTGTACTCTTCATCTTGGATCACCACACAAGAACTCGGACTTAGGGCGGTGTTCAACGAGACAACCCACTGTGTACTCCTACACAACCTCTCATCGTTCACCTTGTATTAGGGTAGATTCACCAACACATTTCCACCATCATCATCATGATTTCTACCATCCCGACTCACATAACAGTATCATCATTGTATCACTCTAAGCATGCAATAAGCAGTAACAATTGCAGGGCCACATGATATCAATCAACTCCTACATTTTCTAGGATTGTGGTTTTCTTACTACTATGACAAATGATAGGTCATGCAAATGAATGAGTTCATCTTTGCGGTAGAAACGTAGCAGTAATCATCCTAAACAATGCATAAGCGAGACTGAGAGGGAAGTAGGATTTTATCGACATGATCAATGGGGGTTTGCTTGCCTTGCTAACGAGGTTCAGTATCGGGGTCTTCAACGAAGGGGGTGATCTCGGGTTCCGGCTCCACCTATATTCGATAGCAAACAAAGTGATCAATATAAAGACAATGCACAAACACATGATCAAGTGTTATAACATGGTGTAAGGGGTGCTGATGTGTTGTCAATTCTATTTAAATGGAGTGTATTGCATTTGAGTTGCAAATTCAAACTCCATATGATTTATCGATGAATTTCAAATGCATTTGAAACCATGAATGTTCATTTGAAATGGTTGATCATGAAGTGATGTTGTAAAGGTGAGTTAAAGTCTCCGATGTGTGGATGAAACCATTTAAAAGAAGTGTGTTGCAAAGTCATTTGCAAATTCACCCCAAATTTGAATTCAAAAGAATGCCATATGCATGTTTGCTACTGTTCACCCATTTTCAAAAGGTCAAACATAGAAACAAGTTGCATATTAACAATCCTTGTATTTTTCCGATAGTTTTATACATATTATTTGTCCAATTTGGAGTTAAAATGAATTAGTTATTGAATTTCAAAGTTTAAAGCATTTTATGGATTTTCTAGAATTCTTTTAATTGGAAAAACGATTTACTGCGTAGGCATGACGTCAAGGTGACGGGGGGGGGGGGGGTGATGACATGTGGGGCCTCACTGTCAGTGGGTTAGTTAACTAACCCAGTTAGTTTAAACTAACCAGGGATTAGTTAGTGGCCTGGGCCCACTGGTCAGTGGCCCAAGGTGTGATTAAGCGTGGGGGTTAGGGTTAAACATGCCGGCCACGTGGACCTCACCGGAGGCAAGTCGCCGGTGACCATCCAGCACGGCGGCGCTCGCACAGGATGGCGTTCCCGTGGTCCAAATGAGGCGCCAAGACAACCAAAAGATAGCCCATGCCCGCGCACACTCGTTTGAGCACCGCAGGGCCGCGGGGAGGCGCTGGAACCACGTCGACGTCGAGACCTAGCTGCGGCGGAGGCACTGGCTCGAGGTGGAATTCGTTGTGGGGTGCCATTTGAAGCTACGGTGGTTGCAATCAAAGCAGCGGAGTACGTGCAGCATGGTAGACATGGCCACGGGGTGCTGGGGTTCATGGTTGTACGGTGAAGAAATCCCCGGCGGCGAGAAGCTTCGGCGTTCATGTCGGCATTGGCTAGAGGACGAAATCGAGGGGGCAAAGATAGGGGTTTGATCACGTGCTCACCAGGAACTCAGCAGAGCAGGAGGCGAGGTAAACGGCGGCGTGGCGGCGACGAATTCGACGATGAGGTCTTGCGGGTCCGGTGACGGCGTGATCGTGATTCTGGCGGCTACGGTGACTCCAGCCTCTCCATCTTCTGTAGATCGAAGCTGCGCTCGGAGGAGAACTCGGGGGACAACTTGGTGGAGGCCCTCGTCGACGTTGGCTACGGCTGTGCGGCGTCGTGCTCCGGCGGGTCCTCGGGTCGTCTTCGAATCCGGCGAGAGAGGAGGGGAAGCTGGCGCTGGAGAGGGGGAATGGATGGGGACGTCTCCCAGACGTCTCCAGGCGAGGGGATAAGCCCTGGGCTGGCAGGCAGTTGCCTGGCGCGCCCACGGAGCTCGCCGGCGACCTGCGTGCTTGCCTGGCCGGGGTTGAAGACGCATGTGCCCCTGTGGGCTGGGCTGGGCCAGGCTGGGGGATGAGTTGGGCCACTTTGCAGGTGAGCCCGCTCCTTTTTGTCTATTTCTTTGCTGTAATTTTGTTTTTCTTTGCTAATTAAATAGCTAGGCATTTTATTAAATGCTGAAACTTTTTATATGGCCTCATAATATATTAGGTTAGCCACTTGTAAAGTTTGAACATTGTTAAAATTCAAATCATTTGAATTTTAAATCAAATAGGGGTTTTTGATTAATTCCAAGGTCCTGTTTGAATATTTGAAAAATCCATGAGCATGGGGTTGGTCCCACATCACTTGATATGTGATCACACTCATTTATAAGACTTTTAAAAAATGCAAAAGGAATTTTTGGAGCAATTTTATTTCTGGCCATTTGAATTAATTCATCTGGGGGTGTTCCTTCTCCCATTTGAGTTTGAATTTGAATTCCATTTGATTTTCTTTGATGAATGCAAGGTGACATTGATCCTAGCACATTACCTAACAGAGGGTTCTGACACAGTCTCGCGTAAACGCGTAAGGTCGATCGGGGCCGCTTCATCAGGACATTGTTGATACGTCCCAAACGTATCTGTAATTTCTGCTTGCTCCATGCATGTTTTGTGTGACTTTGCCATGTTTTTCTTGAACTTTCATACACTTTTGAACCTATTTGTACTAACCTATTAACTCAGTGCACCTAGTTGCCAGTTTCTTTTTTCTGCTGGTTTTGTATTTCAGGTTTTCCGGCCATTAAAAGTGCTCCAAAAATTCCGGGAAAATATATATAAAAAATCCAGCGCAACAGAAGCTTCCGGAATCACAAGGAGAGGGAAGGGGGCCACCACCAGGAAGCCAGGAGGGCAGGTGGCGCGGCCCCAACCTGGGCCGCGTCCGGGAAAATATACATCTACGCATAGCCTTGCTCATGATACCACTGTTGGGGATCGGCGCAGAAAACAAAAATTTTCCTACCTACGAGTCCCGAACCCAAGATCTATGCTATGCTGATGTATGTAACGGAAGGAATCGGTGTTCATACCTTTGAAGACCGAAAGAGGGAAACGTTCCTCGAACGTGGTTGGCGTAGACTCTGATCCTACGACCTCCCTGTCGTGTTGAAGAACCTTCGACGATGAAGTAGCACCACACGTGTAGTGCCTCGCGGGATTACACACGTACGGTGCAACCGACGTCCCTCCGGGCTCCGAACCAGAAGAGCAGCAGAAAGAAGATTGATACGGATCCCGATTCCGACAGCGCGACGGCGTCCGGATGATGGTGAAACCCCCAACCAGGTGCAAACTCCTAACCAGGGGAGTCCGCTCTAGGTCAGAGAAAGAGAGAGAGAAACTCAATGTTGTGTTGAAAAAGGCACCCACCCCTCCTTATATAGCCCAAGGAGGGGCACCACCCCCTCCCCTTCCCCCATGTGGGACTAAACCCCCAAGGGGGGGGGGGAGTGGTGCGGCTAGGAGGTGGGATGGGCCCCTCCCTTGACGCGAAGCCCAAGAGGGAAGGCTCCCCCTTCCCCTCATGGGCCTTTTAAGGCCCAAATACCTTTTCACCTTTTTGATTAATTATTTAAATCATTTTTAATATTTAATTCTGTCTATTAAATAATAAACATATTTAAACATTAATATATATTATTTTGAACCTTTCAAAATATCCGGTACAGCTTCTGGCACCTCCCGGTACATTTCCGGAGTTTTCTCTCTTTTCACCGATGATCCCGAATCAATCCTTAATGCATCGATTGCCCTTAAGTGTGACACCCTACGGTCGGGGAAACAGTAGACATGATCAAGACACTCTCTGACCAATGACCATCATGTGGGATCTGGTTACAATCCTTGATGTGCCCTTACGCTTCCATCGAATAAACTTCATCGCTGTTCAACCGTTAACAATGTGACTTGATCCCCTTGTGCTTCGGTACTATGTTTGTCTGAGGTATGATCATCTGTATCCAATACCTAGTTCTTGCTCGTCTCCGACATAACATGTTTACTCGTCTGTGAATATTACATCTCTTGTGACCTAGACACTTGCTTGCAAGCTATTGATGCAACACCACCGAGTGGGCCCAGAGTACCTATCCGTCACTCGGATTGACACATCCCGCTCTGATCCATTTCATACTCCTCAACATATCTACTTCGGAATTCCCAAGATACACCTTTTTAGTTACCATGTTTCAGTGTAACGGTTAATGCACTCAAAGCATCCTAATAGATAGAAATTATGTATGATCATCACGGTCTAAGGATTCAGTCACTATGTTATTAAGTCATCGCAATGCTAAACTTATGTGACTTGATCACACTGCAATGCTTAAGGTGGGTGTGTGTCCATCACATCATTCTCCTAATGATATGACCTCATTGTCAATAGACTATTATGTTCTCATGATCAGGAAACCTTGATCATCAATTGCCCAATGAGCTAGTATGCCTGAGTTTAACTAGGGACCAAGTTGTTATATATCACACGTGTATTAATGTTTCCACTCAATACAGTTCTAGCACAATATATAACGTATTATGAACAAACAGATATGTGACAAATATCTTTATTAATTTTCCTCTAGGGCACATATCCAACACAAAGCTACTTGATGAGATGATGGTGAACTACTCTCAGTGGCACACCGAAAGATCTCCAACTGGTAAGAAGGTAAATTCTATCGAGGAGATCTCCTCTCTAAATGAAAAGGTTGACCTTATCATGTCTCTACTTACCAAGAAAGCTCCTATTGATCCTCAGGATGTTCCTTTAAATTCCTTGGTTGCTCAAGAGCAAGTAGATGTGAATTTTATCTCTAGAAACAACTTCAACAATAATGCTTATAGGAGTAATTTTGGTAGCAACAATCCTAGGCCTTTCCCATCCAACAACTATGGGAACAACAACACTTATCCTAGCACCAAGAACTCCACCTTTGAACTAGAGACCTTGCTCAAAGATTTTATCACTACCCAAAAAGCCTTCAACAAGAGTGTGGAAGAGAAATTAGATAAATTAGATATCCTCTCTTCGAAGGTAGACAACATAGCCCATGATGTAGAGATGCTAAAGATTATAACTTCTCCCCCCGAGGAGAGGAAGACCACTCCTATGAATGCCATCCAAGTCCAAATTAATGAAAACATTAGGATGTTGGGAAAACTAAAAGAGAGATGGGCCAGAGAAAAGGAGGAAGAAGAGAGAATTAAGAGCCTTCCTATCTACCACACAGTAGCCACTATCCAAGTAGTTGAGGATGCCCAAAGTGTTAGCACCCATCACACCCTTAGTCCCACTGGACCTATCAATGGTGATGCTACCACCTCAATCCCAGAAAAAGAGTACACGAGCTCCACTATCACGCCAAACACCACTATAGGTGCCTATAAAAGTAATGTACCTTGTGACTACACTAGTTATAATGGGGAGCTTTGCCCCTGGCATGGTCTACCAGGGAAAGAACCAGATCTTTGGTTCGAGAAACCAAAGCCTCCCCAGACTTGGGAAGAAGTTAAAACTCTCATTACCGAGAGTAAAATGAATGAAGAAGATGATATCACTACCTCCTTGATAGATAGCAGTGACCTAGACTTTGACAACTGCACTTTACCTGACGTTATTGGTTTCCTACAAAAGATGTCTAGAGACCCCCACACTAGCACACTTAATCTTGCCTTCACAGAGCATATCACCAATGCTCTAATCAAAGTTAGGTAGGAGAAGCTTAGACTAGAAGCCTCCATACCTAGTAAGCTAGAAGATGGTTGGGATCGTATGATAAAAATCAAATTGAATAACTTCTCTTGTTATGCTCTTTGTGATGTTGGAGCAAATACCTCTGTTATGCCCAAAAGAATGTATGATATGCTTGAATTGAAACCTTTTGATCCCTGTTCTTTTGGGGTTCGTCTTGTTGATTCTTCCGTAAAGAAGCCTTTGGGGAAAATCGACGATGTTCTTATCATTGTCAATGACAATTATGTTCCCGTTGATTTCACTATTATGGACATTGAGTGTGAGCCCTCTAGTCCAAATATTTTGGGACGTCTTTTTCTTCGCACAGTTGGTGCTGTTATTGACATGAAAGACGGGAATATCAAATTCCAATTCCCTCACAAGAAAGGGATGGAACATTTCCCTAGGAAAAAGATTAAGTTACCTTTTGAGTCCGTCACACGGGCTAGTTATTCTCTTGAAAAGATTTGATCTTCTGCTTTAAGCCTAGCTAATGGCTCTAAAGAAGCGCTTTCGGGAGGCAGCCCGCAACGAATTTAGGTTTTCCTTTTTGTTTTTCTTCTTTTTTTAGTGGTCTTGATGATTTTTACTACTGTAGCAACATCATTGTATCTTTACTTTTCAAGCTTTATGCCTTTTATAGCCTCATACGACAAGGGAAGTGAAAGTTGTGACATGCTGTCCAGAAAACAGATTATGTCCTCGTGACTAGAAAAATCATAGAAAAATCCCAGTTCATCTTTTTGAGATGAATTTTGTACACAGTGTGCTCTATACTTTCGTATGTTCTGACTTTTTGATTTGAGTTGCAGAAGTACCCCTAAAAATTCATATTTACCTTCTGGTCTGTTTTTCACGGATTCTTTCCTGTTTTGCCTTTTCTTCGTTTTGCAGACCTTAAGCTTTCTTTTTGTTTGCAAAAACTTGTTGGCAATCTTGAGAAACAATAGCTCTTCAAGGTTATCTTTATTTGCAGTAGAGGAAAATTATTTTAGTAGGGCACTAACCTCTCTAATCAGTCTACAATGAGTTATGTATGAAGGGAGTTTTCAAGTGCGCGATGGAAGATGATGAAAGAAGATCTTGGAGTGTTAAACGCTCAAGCTTGGGGATGACCCTGTGCACCCCCCAATAAATATTCAAGGAGACTCAAGCTTCTAAGCTTGGGGATGCCCCCGTGCATCGCTTTCTTCATCAACAGTTATCAGTTCGTCCCTCGTTGCACTATATTTTTATCACTTCATGCGTTGTGTGCTATGCTTGGAGCGTCTCGCTCTTTACTTTTCTAGTTTTCTTTTTGCTTTCTTTGATGTAGTAACAAGTTAGACCCCAGCCTACTCTTTTGTGTGGGAGAGACACAAGCTCCGCTTGAACTAGAACTCCTCATAGGATTTGCATGCTTATTCTTTTAGCTGTCAGTTGTTCTTTTTCTTCTCTTAGCCGCTGCTCTTTTTAGTTGTATGCTTTAGTTTTTCTAGAGCTTTTCTTTTGTCTTAGGTTGAACTTTCTATAGGTTGCTTGTTTTATCTTGTTAGAGAGTTTGCCTGTTGCACTGAGTTTTGTGTCTTGACTAGAAGTAGGTAGTCGAAGTTGCTATTCTCTTTGTAGTAGTAACTTGCAATAGTTTTGAGGTATTGACTAGAGTAATTTTTGAACTTTTGGTGCCAAGAGCTCGAGCCTATTAGTGATAGATGTCGTATTTTGGGCAATCCGTGTGATTTTCAAAAACCAAAAACCCCTGTTGAGAACTCTAGCTACTAGATGGATCACTAACCTCTGGAGGGTTCGAATATTAGAGTACACTCACGTACCATGAGTCGAGGATGCGCAAGGATAACCAAACCCCCATACACTCCTCCTCGGGGTACTTGTCTCTTTGTGAACCTCCTCATTAGATTGAGAGTTACCGATAATAAGTGCATGAGTACTTCGGACTAATGTGAGTATTCGAAAGTTGACACTTCCACCCACCTATACTTTTTCTAGCCTCTTCGTTACCGTGCATTGCCCTTTCTCACCTCGAGAGTTGGCGCATACTTCGCCGGTGCATCCAAACCCTTGGCACGATATGCTCTGTCATCATAAGCCTCCTTATATCTTTCTTCAAAACAGCCACCATACCTACCTACAAGGCATTTCCATAGCCTTTCCGAGATACATTGCCATGCAATATCCACCTTCTCATGACTTGATCTTCATGTCATACATGCTACTTGCTTGATCGATGAGCCGCATGCTAGTTGGGCCTTGCCCTAATCATTGCTACATGACGCACTAGTATCATTGCATATCCTGCTATCCTAGCAGAGGCATACATTTGCATACATCATGATAGTTATATCTTCTTTATGTGAGTACCTTTGTAAAGTGTGAAAGATCTCCTATATTCTTGTAAAATATAGAGTGTTGCCCCTAAAATGAGGAAAAGATCGCAAAGAGGACAAAATGAAAAGATCCCAAAGAGGACAAAATCAAAAGATCCCAAAGAGGACAAATGAGAGTTAAATAGAAAGAAGCATTGAGGCCACCAAAAAAATAGAAAAAAGAGAAAAAGAAAAATAAAAAGAGAGAAGGGGGCACACTACTATTCCTTTTGAGAGATCCACACTAGTACTAGATCCTCTATCCCTTGTACTCCATAGAGATCATCATCATGCATATAGCTATGTGGGGACCTTCACACCATAGAACTTGGCTTGTATATTCCAATGATGAGCCTGCTCAAACGAGCTCTAGGTCTTCTTGAGCAAGCAAGTTAGATGCACCCCCACTAGTTCCCTTGGGGAGCTTTTAGCTCACATGTGCATCCGTTGCATGGAAATCCCTACTGCTCACATCATATCGATCATATGGCCTACTCTCGCCTATGATTGTCCTCATTGATGTGAGCCTTTCACAACTTTTTGTCTTCCTCCTCCACCTTCTTTCTGTTTCGCCTTTTAGGTGTCAACTTTCTTGCTCACGCTCATCCATTGCATCAGTGCTCAAAATATCGAAAGGGAGTGGATCAGTTTGACTTGTACCTAGCTAGTGGTCTGGGGACGAGTCAAGATAAGAATCCAAAGGAGACAAAGTGTGAAACTTTAGTAGATAGTTGTTCTCAACAACCTTTTTTTCTCTCTTTTTCCCAGTCTACTGCTTGCACACAAACACCATCTGGAGACATTCGAGTCACGGACATCGAGAGCTCTTGCACCTTTTGATCTTTTGTTGCTTGTGTCAATGCTAATATAGACTCTTGCTTGTTAAGACTTGAATTGAATTGCATGCTTTGATTGCTTTACTTAAAAGTCCTTATATGGTTGTGTGGCATGTCACCACAGAAATTATGCTTGTTATCATTTACCTACTCGAGGACGAGCAGGAATTAAGCTTGGGGATGTTGATACATCCCAAACGTATCTATAATTTCTGTTTGCTCCATCTATTTTTTATGTGACTTTGCCATGATTTGCTTGAACTTTCATACACTTTTGAGCATATTTGGAGTAATCTATTAACCCCGTGCACCCAACTTCCAGTTGCTGTTTTCTGCTGTTTTTGTATTTCAGGTTTTTCGACCATTAAAAGTGCTCGAAAAAACCCGGAATAATCAGATAAAAAATCAGTGACCCGGAAGCTTCCGGAATCACCAAGGCAGCGGAGGGGGCCCACCACAGGGACTTCAGAAGGGTCCCTAGCGCGGCCCCACCCTAGGCCGCGCCAGGGGGCCTCCTGGCTGCCTTGTGGGTCCCCTCGACACCCCCTCCGCCTATATTTAGCCCTCGGGGTGGAAACCCCTAATATCGATATCTTTTCCGCGAACTCTCCTCTGTACCGCCGCCGCCGTTTCAAGATCGGTGCTGCCTGGAGAAGCTGCCCCGGCACCCTGCCGGGAGGAGGAACCCCCTCGGGAGACCATCCATAGCCATGGAGGCCTCCCGGATGTGCCGTGAGTAGTCCCCCTTAGACCATGGGTCCGTGACCAGTAGCTATGTGATGTACTTCTCTCCTCTTTGTGCTTCCACTTTCGAGACCTCGTGAGCTGCCTCACATGATCGAGGCACTTTTGTAATTTCTACTGTTGCTATGCTGAGCTTGCTGGGATCTGATGGATTATGAGACTATGTTCAGATTGTGATGAGTAATATATTTGGTTCTTCTCTTTTATATTTTGTTCTTGAGTAAATTCTTGCATGTTCTCCGTTGTAGTATTTTACTTTGGCCAAGTAGTTTGCTTGCAACTCCAAGAGGGAGCGTTATGCTTGATTGTGGGTTCATCCCCCTGATGTCTAGCTTGAGTGACAGAAACATGAGACTAGGGGATGTGTTGTTGCCACCAGGGATAAAACGACGGTGCTTGTACCCACGGGTGCAAGGATTGTTTACTTGACGCAAAGTTCTTTTAATGAAGTTGTCTGTTGATTTGAGTTTACACTTTGGGTGGGATTCTCAACTTAATACCAGCGAGATGTTCTGGATAGATATCTCAAGGTGGATGATTCGTAGTAGATGCAGTTGGATTTCGGTCTACTTACCTTGGCGTACTGCCCATTGCTTTTGAGCCCTTCCTTTCTTTGCGGCAAAGTTAGCATTGTGGTGCCTTCATAATTCTGTCAATTGCCCAGCTGTGATTTATTTACCTCGCTATCACTTTTATCGTCTTTTGGGAAAGAGACATCACTAGTGAAAATCACGGGACCCCGGTCCATCTTCACATTATTGTTTACACCCTTAGTTTACTTTCAGTCTTTACTTTCAGTTCCACTTTTATCTCTTGTGTTGATCCTTTGTAAATAGCAAGGTCGGAGGAATTGACAACTCCTCTGTACTCGTTGGGAGCAAAGTTATTTGTATCTGTGTGCATGTCCACGTCAAGCGCCGTGACACCTACTTGTATCTCTTGGGGTCCTACTAGTTTGATACTCAACCTTAGCATCTTTTCTAAGGGAAACTTGCTGCTACACTGCATCTCACCTTCCACTTGGGGTAACCAACGAGGAGAGTTGCCACTCTGTATCAACAACCTCTTTGTACTCATTGGTAGAAAAGTTATTTGTTGTGTGTGTAGGTCTAGGTATAGCAAGTAATTTTCAATGACGCATCACTTGCCGAACCACCTACTTGTCGTCGTCGGAGTCCTACGGGAGACGATCTTTCAACCTTGGTATCGACGCCAAGGTAAATCTTGATGCTACGCTACATCTTAACCTTCCACTTGGGGTAACCAACGAGGGTCGAGTATCATTTCCTCGCTAGCATCAGCAATTGACAAAATTAGAAACAAATTACAATGCTAATTATGCTGCAAGAAAGTTAGAGGCTCAAAAGTATGGGAACTACGCCAAGACAAGTAGACCGAAATCCATCTGCATCTACTCACTAATCATCCACCTTGAGATATATCACTACAAGAAACATGCTTATGCATGACGGATTTGCCATGACAGTTTCAGAAACCATCATCAAAAGTCTTAGTACAATCCCGCAAGCCCACCACATCTCGCTGGTATTAAGTTGCATGCCCCACCCAAAGTGTAAGCTCAAAGCAAAAGACATCTACATTAACAAACTTTGCGTAAGGTAAACAATCCTTGAAACCGCAGTTACAAGCACCATTGTTTTCTCCCTGGTGGAAACATCACATCCCCTAGTCTCATGTTTCTGTCACTCAAGCTAGACATCAGGGGGCATGAACTCAAAATCAAGCATAAACGTTCACTCTTGGAGTTACTATCTACTACTTGGCCAAAGCAATAAAAAGCAACAGAGAACATGCAAGAATTACTCAAGAACAAAATATTAAAGGTGAACCAAATATATAACTCATCACAATCTGAACATAATATCATAATCCATCGGATCCTAGCAAACTCAGCGTAGCAACATCAGAAAGAATTACATAGATGCCATGATCATGTAGGGAAGCTCACAAGGTCTAAAAATTGAAGCACAAGATTGGAGGGAAGACATCACATAACTACTGGCCATGGACCCATGGTCCAAGGAGGACTACTCACGACACATCCGGAAAACGTCCAAGGTGGTGGAGAAGCTCCTAGAGGTCAATCCTCCCTCCGGCAGGGTACCGGGAAGAGGTCTTCTGGTGCTCCCGATATTGGAAGCGTGGCGGCGGCGGAACAGAGGCGAGATCGTGAAAAAATGTTCTCTCTTCGGGGGTTTCAGGACGAAGGAATTATATAGGCGAAGGGGGGCAGCCAGGGGCCCACCAGGGGTCCAGGCTCCCCCGGCGCGGCCCCACCCTAGGCCGCGCCCACAGGGCGCCTGGAGCCCTGGTGGGTCCCCTTTGGCCCACCTTCGGGACTCTGGAAGCTTCCGTTCGGGGGGGTGGGGGCAGGGGGTGGCCCCCTCTGGCCCCTCTTCGGTAATTCCAGAAGCTTCTTCTGCGGTGATTTTTTATTTGATTTTCTTAGAATTTTGGAGCTCTGTAAATATGGGTAAAAACCTGCAACTTACAGACATCAGCAGACAAAAACTGGCACTGGGTGCACTGAGTTAGTAGGTTAGTCCAGATATGTGTAAAAAGATATAAAAGTGTAGTAAAACACATAACAATGTCTCCTAAAAGAGCATTGAACAAGCAGAAATTATAGATACGTTTGGGACGTATCACACACGTGCATTAATATTTTCACTTAGTACAGTTCTAGCACAGTATACAACGTGTTATGAACAAATAGATATGTGACTAATATCTTTATTAATTTTTCTCTAGTGCACATATCGAACATTGACCGTAACATTTACATGTTTTGTAGTCTGTCGATAAAAAATATATGTATTTCTCTCAAAAGTTTCCTCCATGTGAATGTGTTATCGCAGAAAGAAATGCACTCTTGGGTGAGATAACCCTGTACGATGCTTGCATCCGGATGGGACATGTTACGAACGAAACATTTTATGAACCCATTGATCCTTTCGAATGGCATCATGTTGTGCAGGAATGTCGGGCTGAGGTCGATGATGTCATCGACAATATGGACACAGATATGCACCATGACATCAGAGAATGCAGGTGGGAAATACATCTCAAGCTCACATAGTATGACAACGATATCTTCTTGTAGCCCTCGGAGTAGCTTCACACTGATCGAATTCCGAGAGATGGTGTCGACAAAATTGCATAGACGAATAATAGTATCACTAACGTGCTTATCCATTATCCCTCTAAGCGCAACCGGAATTATTTGGGTCATCGTCACGTGACAGTCATGAGACTTCATCCCGCTAAACCTTTTCTTCTTAATGTCTAGATATCTGCCTATAATTCCACAGAAACCAGAACTAACTTTGATTCCAACAAGGCACTTGAAAAATTGATCGATCTACTTCTCATTTAAGGTGAAGTGATACGTCCAAAACGTATCTATAATTTTTTCTTGCTCCATGCCTCTTTTGTGTGATATTGCTATGATATTGATGAACTTCCATACACTTTTGATCATATTTGGACTAACCTATTAACTTATTGCAACCCAGTGCCAGTTCCTGTTTTCTGCTGTTTTTCTATTTCAGGTTTCCCCCATATTAAAAGTGCTCCAAAAATTCGGGAAAATCCAATAAAAAATGAGCGATACGGAAGCTTCGGGAATCACCGAGGGGGGGGGGGGCAGAGGGGACACACAAGGGCCTCAGGCGCCCTCCCGGCGCGCCCTAGGGTGGGGCCGCGCCAGGGGGCCGCCTGGACTCCTGGTGGCCCCCTGGCTGCCCCCCTTCGCCCATATATTCCCCGTGACGTGAAACCCCCGAGACGGGAACCCTTTTTCGCGATCCCTCCTCTGTTCCGCCGCCGCGTTTCCAAGATCGGGAGCACCAGAAGACCTCTTCCCGGCACCCTGCCGGAGGGAGGAACCACCTCCGGGAGCTTCTCCACCACCATGGATGCTTCCCGGATAAACCGTGAGTAGTCCACCTTGGACCATGGGTCTATGATCAGAAGCTATGTGATGTTCTCCTCCCCTCTTTGTTCTTCATGGATTAGAGCTCGTGAGCTTCCCTACATGATCGAGGCACATATGTAATCTTTCTGCTGTTGCTATGTTGAGTTTAGTGGGATCCGATGGATTATGAGATTATGTTCCGATTGTGTTTGAGTAATATATTTGATTCTCCTCTTTTATATTTATGTTCTAGAGTAATTCTTGCATGTTCTCCGTTGTTGTTTATTGCTTTGGCCAAGTAGTAGGTAGTGACTCCAAGAAGGAGAGTTATGCATGATTATGGGTTCATGCCCCCCGATGACTAGCTTGAGTGACAGAAACATGAGTCTAGGGGATGTGCTGTTGCCACAAGGGAGAAGACAACGGTGCTTGTACTTGCGGGTGCAAGGATTGTTTACTTTACACAAAGTTCTTTAATGCAGTTGTCCGTTGCTTTGAGTTTACACTTTGGGAGGGATTTGCAACTTAATACCAGCGAGATGTTCTGGATAGATATCTCAAGGTGGATGATTAGTAGGTAGATGCAGATGGATTTCAGTCTACTTGATTTGGCGTACTGCCCAAGCTTTTGAGCCTCTTCCTTTCTTTGTAGCATAATTAGCATTGGTTTGCGCACATAATCCTGTCAATCACTACTAGGGAAATAGCTATACATGGAAAGCTTATTTGTGGCACATTTTATATGTAATGCGCCACTATGTTGTAAGGGGTGGCGCACTGGTAAAAAATGCGCCACCCATAAGCTCTTATAGGTGGCGCATTTTTCAAAATGCGCCACCCCTAAGAGTGGGCCAGCCCTGGACCCCCTTATACGTGGCGCATTTGGAGAAATGCGCCACCCCTAAGAACCTTATAGGTGGCGCATTTTGGAAATGCGCCACCCCTAAGAAATTATTAGTGGCGCATCCGGAATGCGCCACCCATAAGCTCTTAGGGGTGGCACATTTCCCATATGCGCCACTACTAAGAAAAATCTGTGCGGGAAAATCCCAAATACACCCCCCCTGTGGACCGCCTTTTCAATATGAAAATAAAATAAAAGAAAATGATAGAAATGTCAAAAAAATAAAAGAAAATAAGTTTCCCAAATGATATGTGGTCTTATTGTTAGGAAATTTTACAAATATGAATTTCAACTTTTTTTGCAAAATCTCTCGAGAATTTTGTAAAATGGACTTAACTTTTGCCTACGACCTCCGATGAAAAAGTTTTTTATATGAAAAATCATCTACTCGAAAACCTAACAGAAAAAAGTTACGGGCGTTTGAAGATCTGGAGGCCCAAAAAAAGAGAAAAATTGAAAAAAAATTGAACTTAGTAGGAATGAAAGACTACTCATATCAACAAGGTGCACCTTCTTTTTCGGGAGCCCAGATGCAAAGAACTCCAAAGTTAAGTGTGCTTGGCTTGGAGCAATTTGAGGATGGGTGACCGACCGGGGGGAGCAATTTGAGGATGGGTGACCGACCGGGAAGTTTCCTCCGGGTGCGCACGAGTGAGGACAAAGTGCGTAGGAAAGACTAGTGTTGGTCTGTGGGGACAGTCTAGATCCCACCAGGCGTAACGGCCAAAAACCGGTGTGTGACCGGGGCGTTACAGTAGTGGCGCATTTTGTATGAAATGCGCCACTACTAACAGAATTTTTCTTTGAAATTTTTTTTAAAATATATTTTTTATTTTTTATTTTAAAATTCAAAATAGGGTAGAGGACAAATCGAGAAGTTAAAACAAATTTGAAAATTTTAGATAGTAACATTAAAAAAATTTTAAAAAAATTATTTTAAAAAAAAAATCAATTTTTATTAAAAAGTACAAAATATGCTAATGGTCCCATCGAGAAAGTTTCAAAAAAATGTTGAAAATTTTAGCACACCCATGACCATTAACAAGGTCCTAGACATCAACGTGGTTTAATAGGATTTATATGTTAGACATATCAACAAGTGCGTGCTAGGTGAGCTGGAGTGAGAGTTGAATAGAACTGAGAAGTTAAGCGTGCTGGGGCTGGAGTAGTGCTAGGATGGGTGACCCTTGGGGAAGTTTGACCACGGAGGTTAGTTTGACCTGAGATTAAGCATAGTGACCGGGCATTAAGCATACTAACCTGAGATTAAGAAAAATAAATAAAAAAAATAAAAAAGAAAAAAAATGTTTTCCAGATCCAGATTCAAAATTCAAAATTTAAAAAATTTAATTGTGGCGCATTTTCAGAGCTTATAGGTGGCGCATTCTGAGATGCGCCACACCTAAGTGTCTTAAGGGTGGCGCATCCAGAATGCGCCACCTATAAGCCCTTATTAGTGGCTTGTAGTTAGTGGCGCATCCATAATGCGCCACTAAAAAAAAGGATGGCACTAAAAGGGCATTCCCTAGTAGTGAATTGCTCAGCTGTAATTTGTTTACCTCGCATGGTTATTTTCTCGTCTTTTGGGAGAGAGACATCACAGGTGAACATCATAGGACCCCGGTCCATATTTCCAATACTGTTTACACCCGCTATCAATTTACTGCTTTATTTACTTTTCCGTTGCTATCATTATCATTATTATCCCGTGCGTTTTATCCTTTGTAAATAGCAATGCCGGAGCAATTGATAACTCCTTTGTACTCGTTGGGAATCAAAGTTATTTGTTGTGTGTGCAGGTCCAGGTGAAGTAAGCAACCCTGAGTTGTGAACGTCGCCATTGTTCACTTCACCACCTTCTTGTATCCGTTGGAGTCCTATTGGTTCGACATTCAACCTTAGCATCTTCGCTAAGGCAAATTGCCGCTATCTACATCTCAACCTTCCACTTCGGGTAACCAACGAGCGGCAAGAAGTAAACTCTCGTAACATTAAAGCAATTTCTGGCGCCGTTGCCGGGGACTCTGATACGTCCCAAACGTATCTATAATTTCTGCTTGCTCCATTAATGTTTTGTGTGACTTTCCCATGTTTTTCTTGAACTTTCATACACTTTTGAGCATATTTGGACTAACCTATTAACTTAGTGCACCCAGTTGCCAGTTCCTGTTTTCTGCAGTTTTTGTATTTCAGGTTTTCCGGCCATTAAAAGTGCTCCAAAAATTCCGGAAAAATTATATAAAAAATCAGCGTCCCGGAATCTTCCGGAATCACCAAGGAAGGAAGGGAGGGCCACCACCAAGCAGCCAGGAGGGTGCCTGGCACGGCCCAGGCCTAGGATGCGCCACCTGCCCTTCTGACTGCCTCGTGGCCCCTCTCGGTGCCCCCTTTGGCCCCTATTTTTACCCCCAAGGAGGAAATCCCTAATATCGAAGTACTTTTTCCAGAAGCGATTCCGATGTCCGCCGCCATCGAAAACTAGCTTCGGGGGTCACCAGGATCCTGCTCCGGCACCCTGCCGGGGAGGGCCTGGGCCCCCGGGGCCATCTTCATCGACTCTTCTTCCCCCATGATGCTTCTTGAGTAGTTCCTCCTTGGACTACGGGTTCTTGGAAGTATCTATGTGGTATTCTCTCCCCCTAGATCTTCAATACAATGTTCTCATGAGCTGCCCTACATGATTGAGATCCATATGATGTAACTGGTGTTGTGTTTGTTGGGATCCGATGAATTGTTACCTTGTTCAGTCCTAAGAGGTTTATGAATTATTGTTGCTGCAATTTGTTGTTCTTAATGCTTGTTACTAGTGCACGAGTAGCATGATCTCAGATCTGAGCACGTTATGGTTGCATGATTATAATTGTTGTTCTAGATCTTATCTACGGTTGTATGCACCTATTATAGTCCGGAACCGACGATCCCAATGGTGACAGCTTGGGACACCAAAGGGGAGGGGCTATAATTTGAGGATCACATGTGTTCATGGAGTGTTAATGCTTTGTTCCGGTGTTCCGCCGCAGGAGCACCTTAATCTCCATAAGTTCCTTAAGTGGCCCCGTTCGTAGCGGGATGGTAGGACAAAAGATGTTGTGCAAAGTTCTTATTGCAAGCACGTACAACTACATACGGAACACATGCCTACGTTTGGTTCTTAGACTAGGATGCTCTAGTTTGTTCTTTGGCTAGAGTAGGTGCAATTCTGTCAATTTCCCAACTATAACTTGTTCACCCAGCACCTTGTTCTTTTGCTTGAGAGGTACCACTAGTGAAACCTTGAACCCCGGTCCATCTTTCACCTTCATTGCCTTCATTGTTACTTTTACTTTCTTTGCTGCTCCTACTACTTTGTTACTACTTTGTGGTGTTGGTGATAGGGGAAGTCTTAAAGGCTACACCCGTCAACACACCGTTGCTACTTATATCTTGTCTAGTGCTTTTTCAGGTGTGGTTGAATTGACAACTCAACTGCTAAGGCTTATAAGTATTCTTTGGCTCCCCTTGTGTCGAATCAATAAATTGGGTTACTCTTACCCGCGAAGACTGTTGCGATCCCCTACACTTGTGGGTTATCAAGACTAATTTCTGGCGCCGTTGTCGTGGAGCATAGCTCTACTTATAATTTCACTTGATAAGTACACTTTTGCTTATTACTCTGTTTGCTACTAATGACTACTTTCTTTGAGACTAGATCTTATTGGCAAGGAGGATTCACGAAGGATCAACAAAAATATTACAAGGAATACCGCTTGTCTCAAAAAGGGATACACTCATGGGGACTAATACAGGAGTTGTATGACTATGCTAGAAACTTGTGCTCAATATATAATATATCTTTCTGCAGGGATGAATATTTTTGCTTTATGAGGTACAAACACCTTGCTTTCCAATGTGAGTACAATGATGATGAAACCTTAGCTTCTTACGCTAAGGGAAACTATGATTTTTATGATGCAGAACAAATAGAAGAAGTTGTTATCTTTAAGGGTGCCTATGAAATTGCTTCCTTTGTTGAAAATATTGATGATGCCCCTTACAAATCCGAGAGTCTTGAAATACTTAATTATTGCTTTGAGGATTTTAATGACAATTATTATATTATTGACCATCTCAAAAGGTTCTCTCCACAAGAGGAATAGACTAATGCTTTGCAGGACTCTACGGAAGAAGAAATTGCTGAAATTGAATGCTCCTTGGATGAAAAAGAGGAGGAGAGTGACGAACAAAAGGAGGAAGAATGGAGTAGCTACCCACCTCTACCTACTAATGTGAGTAACTCTTTGACTCTTACTTTCTATGATTGCCCTCCATGCTTACCATAGGAGGATGAAAGCTATATTGATTGCTATGATCCTATGGATTCTTTTGAAATATCCCTTTTTGATGAAATTGATGCTTGTGGCCACGATGCCCCTATGAATGATACTTGCAAGGATGATTTTTCTACTGTTATTTATGATAACCCTTGCTATCTTGATGAATCTTATGATAAACCTCTATTTTTGCCTACTATGGATGTTCTTAATTGTAACACCCTCAGATCCAGTACAGTAATCACTACAGTGATTCCACTGTTAGTGATCATTACTGTTGATGATCAAGCCATGATCACCTTTGATCATAGCTCTGTCAATTTCCAACCCAGATAATTTTTTCAAATCAAAGTGGATTGTAAATCTTGCTCCAAGGATTGAGGATGCCAGTCAATCAACATGTCCATGGATAAACCAAGTCACCCTTAGTCATTAGAATAATCACAAGTCTATGTTGATTGTGAAACCAAGCTTGTGGTGTCATCAAAAATTGTTTTGAAATTTAATATGAAAATGGAAATCATAGCTCAACCAAAATTGTGGAATCTATTTATAAAATGCCTAGAAATCATTAAGCCATGTTACTAGGGTACTGGTTATTTCAATTAAAATGATTTATTAATATTAAGGTATAAAACCAGTAGCTTGGGAATTATTAAATGGCCATGGTAAATTTAATAAACAAGTAGGAATTTTAAATACACTAAAAATTGTGAAACCATTTTTATTAAATACCTAAAAATCAGTAGGTCATATAAAAAGATAAATGATATTTTATTAACTTATTTAAATAATGCAGACAAATATAAAAACAGTAGCAAAATTAGCTCCATTTAATATTTTGTGCATTAAATAAAATCTAAAAGGATTTTATTTTTGTACCAAACGTTTTGTGGCATCATGTTAAAGTGTAACACTAATATAGGTGCAATTTATAACATTTTACAAAAATCAAAACCTAACTAAACTAATTACAAACAGAAAAGAAAAATTAAAAGAAACAAAAACAAAAAAAAGAAGGAAAACCCTGAACCCCGCCACTGGGCGAGGCCCACTCCCCTTCCCCCAGCCTGGCCCACCCCGGGCCCCCTTTCTTCTCCAACTGCTCCCCCTCCCCTGTTCCCCACCCCACGCGCCATGAACATGGCCATGGCAGGGGCCATGCCGCGCCGGCCCCCCTCACCTGCCCCCCTCCCTCACCTGCTCCCTTGTGGAGAAAAGGCCCCCCCCACCTGCCCGCTGACCCCCCCTTCCCACTTCCCCTCCTCTCTCTCTCGCCCCCTGGCCCCTCGCCACGCGAGCTCCCTCACGGCCGTCGCCGTGCCATCGTGCGCAGCCGTGGCCAGCGGCGTCGGCAGGCCTCCCTGGCGTGTCCAATGGACTCCCCGGTGGCGGCAACGTGTTTCCCCCACGCCAATTTGGGACGGGGCACACTGAGAGCTCGCCGCCGTGCTAATTCCCCGTCACGGACGCCGGCAACCACCGCCGCAATTCCTCGCCTCCGGCCACTGCCTATCGACGCCGAGCTCGCCATCGTCCACCCCACTGTGAGCAACGACCTTTCCCCCTCCTTTTCCCGCAAAAACCTCTCGCCGTAGCCCCCATGTCGCCGCCCGAGCCGCCGGTCGCCATGACAGTGAGCTCGAGCTCGGCGGCCCGCTGCGCGCCCCTTCTGGCTGCGCGTCGCGCTTGCCTGCTGCTGGCTCGCCCGGCGCGGCGGCGCCCTCCTACGCTGGCTGGGCCACGCCCCCTCCCCGGCCAGCCTCGCCGTGCTTGGCCTCACCGGCGGGCACGGTTGACTTCAACCATGGGGTTAACCCCCCCCCCCCACTTAACCCACTGGCCAGTGGGCCCTGCCCCCTTTTAATTAAGTTGTTGTTTTTAATCCAAATAGAAATAACCCCAGTGAGACTTACATGTGGCCCCCTAGCCTTTTAAATAAATTAAAATTGTTTATTTAACTCTCTGTTAATGACACATGGGCCCCAGCTGTAAGTTATATTAAGAAAAATAGATTTATCTCTACTGAGTATGACATGTGGGCCCAGTGGCTATTTTGGTTTAATAAAATTGTTTTATTATAACAGAGGCTGACATGTGGAGCCCACCTGTCAGCACTGTTTTGGATAAGGTTTTGGATAATGTTTCTATTTAAATAATAAAAGAAATTCCAGAAATTGTTTAAAATTATTTAAAACTTTGAAATTCAATATCTTTTAAACCGTAACTCGGATTCAAAAACTTTATACATGAAAATTGATCAAAAAAATATAAAGAATACGGATACGCTATCCGTATGTCTACCACCCCCCTCTAACGTACCGAACATCGACATTCCCCCTTTCGGGCTGTCTGTTGATAATTCCCGGTACCGATAAAAATTGCCCGGATCAAAATACTTTGTATACGAAAGTTACTCAGAACGGATCAACGATTACAGATACGATACCCATATCCTCACCACACCCCTCTAACATACCGATCATCGAACTGTTCCCCCCTCCGGTGGCACTGTCCGATAGATTGCCCGGTACCGATAAACTTTCCGGATGAATTTGTTCTGAACATGAAAGTTGTTCGGAATAGGTCAACTAACCCGGATACACCACCCACACGTGTGTCGGATGTCCACGACACCTCCGGCATGATATCTTCCCCCCTCCGGACACCTTGTCCGATAATCACCCGGAGCCGGTATTTCATCCCCGGATGAATTCCCGCTCCGAGCATATTGCATTGCACTACGTTAGAGCCCCGTTTACAATTCATCTGTTTTGTCTTGCATTTGTATTGCTATTATTGTTGTGTATTTATTGTTTCTTCCCCCCCTTAATCTTCGGTAGACCCCGCTGCTGCCGTCGACTACACCGATGCTGAGTACGACTACTTCGTCGACGACCGTACCGCTACTGTCGAGCTTGCAGGCAAGCAGAGCCATTCTCTTCCCCAGATATCGCCTATCTTTCCGTAAATTTCTTGCACTAGGCATTGTTACTGCTGCTGCTACGATTACAATCCTATTCAATTGCATAGCCTGATTTTGTCGCCCCTTGTTGTACCTTCCTTTAATCCTATGCCGCCTATTATTACTTATGCATTATTCAGCAGTAAACCCTGCGCATTGTTAGTTAGGTTTAGAATAGCGGGCTGTGATCACTCTGGGAGTGATCGCGGAAATGATATATTACAACTGCCACAGGTACGGATCAATGCAGACGCCATAGGGAACCTACAACGGCGAGACTCTGCCGAGTCGCTTCGAGTTTGACTTACGTGTGGAATGGACTCGTATTTCACTCTCGTCGGCTCAGTAGCGTAGTATCACCGAGATGATATGAGGTTTACCTCTTTAGTTCATTCCGCTGATGTCTCAGTCGAGCCAGCTCAAGTGTACCATCGAGGGTGATTCCTCCTGGTTTCACTTAACGGTAGGGACTCGAACCAACTGGTGTCCTTCAGGTAAGAAGTCGGGCGACCCAACGGTGCCCGCGAGAGTTATTGCGACGGGACGACAGGGAGGGTACGACAAGTGTACCGGTGTGCTTGGCCCCTGTTCGTTGGCCGCGAGAGTTACCAAACCACGAAAGTCGAGCTCCTCCAGGAGCACACGCGAGACAAGGTAAGGAGACGGTTCACCTTGTTGGTAACCGCAGTGACTTGGTGGGACGACAGGGCAGGCACCGATGTACTGGTGGTCCTGGCTACTGTCGTTGTCCGCGGGTCGGTTAAGTCGAGGCAACGATAACGGTTGCCACGCAGGTTAATTAAAATGCTAAATGGTTCAGTGAATGTCTTGAGTTGGCTATATGCCATGTACGCACTACCTACCCGTGGGAACTACGAGTTATGGGCTCCTCCGCTTCTTAGTGTCGTCCGAGGACTCTTCAGACGTCAGCAGTACCGCGGCCTGCGCCGGGAAGTGGTGTTGTCTTATTTGCTCGCGCGGTGTGTCTTATTTGTGTTTGCTTTAACTTCACCGGCCAGCCTCGCACCGTGCAGGAGTACGTCGGGGTTAGGGTCCAAAGCCCCGCGTACATAGGATATAGTCCGGCGGATGACCTCTCTGTTGAGTTTGAAAGATGGGCTATGAAGTGTCGGATAGCCTTGGTGGAGCGTTCCCTAACAAGGTTCCCGCCACCCTGGAGATCCGTGCGTGTAGCGTAACACCAGTGCACCCCTGCAGGGAAGATTGATCTATCGATAGCCGTGTCCACGGTAACAGGACGCTTTATGCTGAAGCTGGATCCTACCACTAGAAACTATTATTATTAAACTGTGTGGTTCCGGGTTCTCTTCCTCGCGGGGATGTCGAGGAGGTGAACTCGGAGGCATTGTTAATTATTACAACTTATTATTATTCAATGTTGCAGCAACTTCTGCTTCATTGTTACTTTACTGCTTTATATCAACTGTTGGCTGATTCCTACCTCATGCTGCAAGACACCGTCGGAAGATGCTAGTCTTCGATAGGCCTAGCTTCTTACCCTTGCTCTGAATTTCTGTCTTCAGTCCACTATATACAGCCTCTTCATTCCGTTGATACAATGCATAATGCTTAGTAGCGGACGTAAGACTCGCGGGTATACTAGATACTCACCTGCTTTATTTCCTTTACTGTTTTGCCTGATCGGCCGCTGCAGTCGACGTTGGAGTCCAGGAGCAGGAGATCCCCGATGTCGACCACCGCAACGTGAAGATCCCCGATGCTTTCTACGACGTCGAGTTCCCCGTTGACCAGGAGTATCTTGGAGGTTCCCAGGCAGGAGGCCTCGCCTTTTCGATCGTTGTTGTTTATGTGCTAGCCTTCTTAAGGCAACCTTGTACCTTGTGTCTGTACTCGGATACTGTTGCTTCCGCTGACTTTGTGCTCTCGAGCTGTTGTATTCGATCCCTCGTGGCCCCTGGCTTGTATTAAACAGCTTGTATTATTTTATTTGTAGAGTTGTGTTGTGATATCCCATCGTGAGTCCCTGATCTCGATCGTGTACCTTGCGTGTATGATTACTGTACACGACTTGATTTTGGGGGCGTCACAAGTTGGTATCAGAGCCGACTGCCTGTAGGAAGCCCCTAACCACTCCTTGGTCGAAGTCGAGTCTAGACTTTGCAAAACTACCTTGCTAACTTAATGTTTGGCTTACGGGCCCACAGCGATGTCACTACGTGTGATATCTATGGTATTAGGATCTTTTTCTTCGTACCTATGCTCTGGGACTCTGCTCTCTTATCCTTGCTGGTAAGTTTTATTAACTCTGACTTTAGGTTCTCGTACCTCCTTCCTTCCGGAGAGCCCTACATTCCAGATGATTGCCTGCTTCACCTGAAGATTTCGGAGGTTAAACTCTGATAAATTCTCGAGGACCTGTGTGTTCCTCGCCTTTGCAATCCCCTGCCACCGATAAGTCCGTGTGGATAATTGCATCCACCTCTCGATCTGGAAAACACGATTCCCTTGTACTCAAGCATCGCATTATTCCGATGCGTCTATCACTCGATGCCTTTGCATTATTTCTCCTCCCGATTGAGTGACGATACTTACCTCCGATTCTTTGCGAACCACCCGACCTTTGGTGGATTATTATCTGACTAATCTTACATGGCTTCTTCCATGTGTCGATTGGATTCATTGTGTGAAATACCATCCTTGCCCCTTGATGATTTGTGTTATCGTCGACAACCTCCCTTGTCTCCGTGCCAATACAACTTGATCATATATATCGTGCTCTGCTTTCCCTTGGGAAGGTTATACATGTGATACTTGTGTATCATCACTTTTTCCCGTCCATCGATCTGTTGATCAGACAATGACATTTACCTTTCCGTTGGTCTGTTTGATCAGACAACCATGTTTTACCTTCCATTGGTCTGTTTAATCTTTCGTGTGATATAAATTATCTGAGCAGCGATGATTCCCTGCTTATGTAAACACCTCGGTGTGCAACCTCGTCAGTAACACCTTGTTGCCATTGTTGATGACATTTCAGTAGCCACCGGGACGAGAACTTTGCCAATTGGTCCGCCTCGTCTTAACGAGCAGGAAAATAGTTCTCTTCGTCCCTCGCCCTTGGCACTGATGTTGTTGCCGACATAGTTCACAAGTTGATCTCCGTCATACCCTTCCAACTTGATCGCATTGAATGTCACCACCCTGGTTCAATGGGGCCCATAACCCACAGTTCCACAGGACCGAAACCTGACTCTTGTCCTCTACCTTGTGATATTTCGTCCGATATCAGACTCAGTGCTGGTGTCTGATGATCGGGGCCCCTTTTCCATCTTCCGTCATTGGCATCGAATACGTGCCTAACCGCTTGAAACTTCTCACGATGTACTTCCCGGATGTTGAACTCGGAAGGACTTGGTACCCCATAACCTTGAGCAACCCCATTCGATTGTTCTTGTATCGATCCGACCCCCTTAAGCTTTACCTCTTAACCTGTTCGTAAGTGCGATGAAGCCCCGAGGAAAGGATGAAAACCCATCGAGATGCACCGATACAGTCCAGTGAAGGCCTCAGCGTGAAGGATTAAATTCTTCGGGTAGGACAACAAGAACCAGAAGAATCGTTAGAACGCGTAACCGAAACTTTACCCCTTACACTACTTTTAATTCTCGGGACGAGAATTCTTTGTAGTGGTGGAGATTTGTAACACCCTCAGATCCAGTACAGTAATCACTACAGTGATTCCACTGTTAGTGATCATTACTGTTGATGATCAAGCCATGATCACCTTTGATCATAGCTCTGTCAATTTCCAACCCAGATAATTTTTTCAAATCAAAGTGGATTGTAAATCGTGCTCCAAGGATTGAGGATGCCAGTCAATCAACATGTCCATGGATAAACCAAGTCACCCTTAGTCATTAGAATAATCACAAGTCTATGTTGATTGTGAAACCAAGCTTGTGGTGTCATCAAAAATTGTTTTGAAATTTAATATGAAAATGGAAATCATAGCTCAACCAAAATTGTGGAATCTATTTATAAAATGCCTAGAAATCATTAAGCCATGTTACTAGGGTACTGGTTATTTCAATTAAAATGATTTATTAATATTAAGGTATAAAACCAGTAGCTTGGGAATTATTAAATGGCCATGGTAAATTTAATAAACAAGTAGGAATTTTAAATACACTAAAAATTGTGAAACCATTTTTATTAAATACCTAAAAATCAGTAGGTCATATAAAAAGATAAATGATATTTTATTAACTTATTTAAATAATGCAGACAAATATAAAAACAGTAGCAAAATTAGCTCCATTTAATATTTTGTGCATTAAATAAAATCTAAAAGGATTTTATTTTTGTACCAAACGTTTTGTGGCATCATGTTAAAGTGTAACACTAATATAGGTGCAATTTATAACATTTTACAAAAATCAAAACCTAACTAAACTAATTACAAACAGAAAAGAAAAATTAAAAGAAACAAAAACAAAAAAAAGAAGGAAAACCCTGAACCCCGCCACTGGGCGAGGCCCACTCCCCTTCCCCCAGCCTGGCCCACCCCGGGCCCCCTTTCTTCTCCAACTGCTCCCCCTCCCCTGTTCCCCACCCCACGCGCCATGAACATGGCCATGGCAGGGGCCATGCCGCGCCGGCCCCCCTCACCTGCCCCCCTCCCTCACCTGCTCCCTCGTGGAGAAAAGGCCCCCCCCCACCTGCCCGCTGACCCCCCCTTCCCACTTCCCCTCCTCTCTCTCTCGCCCCCTGGCCCCTCGCCACGCGAGCTCCCTCACGGCCGTCGCCGCGCCATCGTGCGCAGCCGTGGCCAGCGGCGTCGGCAGGCCTCCCTGGCGTGTCCAATGGACTCCCCGGTGGCGGCAACGTGTTTCCCCCACGCCAATTTGGGACGGGGCACACTGAGAGCTCGCCGCCGTGCTGATTCCCCGTCACGGACGCCGGCAACCACCGCCGCAATTCCTCGCCTCCGGCCACTGCCTATCGACGCCGAGCTCGCCATCGTCCACCCCACTATGAGCAACGACCTTTCCCCCTCCTTTTCCCGCAAAAACCTCTCGCCGTAGCCCCCCATGTCGCCGCCCGAGCCGCCGGTGGCCATGACAGTGAGCTCGAGCTCGGCGGCCCGCTGCGCGCCCCTTCTGGCTGCGCGTCGCGCTTGCCTGCTGCTGGCTCGCCCGGCGCGGCGGCGCCCTCCTACGCTGGCTGGGCCACGCCCCCTCCCCGGCCAGCCTCGCCGTGCTTGGCCTCACCGGCGGGCACGGTTGACTTCAACCATGGGGTTAACCCCCCCCCCCCACTTAACCCACTGGCCAGTGGGCCCTGCCCCCTTTTAATTAAGTTGTTGTTTTTAATCCAAATAGAAATAACCCCAGTGAGACTTACATGTGGCCCCCTAGCCTTTTAAATAAATTAAAATTGTTTATTTAACTCTCTGTTAATGACACATGGGCCCCAGCTGTAAGTTATATTAAGAAAAATAGATTTATCTCTACTGAGTATGACATGTGGGCCCAGTGGCTATTTTGGTTTAATAAAATTGTTTTATTATAACAGAGGCTGACATGTGGAGCCCACCTGTCAGCACTGTTTTGGATAAGGTTTTGGATAATGTTTCTATTTAAATAATAAAAGAAATTCCAGAAATTGTTTAAAATTATTTAAAACTTTGAAATTCAATATCTTTTAAACCGTAACTCGGATTCAAAAACTTTATACATGAAAATTGATCAAAAAAATATAAAGAATACGGATACGCTATCCGTATGTCTACCACCCCCCTCTAACGTACCGAACATCGACATTCCCCCTTTCGGGCTGTCTGTCGATAATTCCCGGTACCGATAAAAATTGCCCGGATCAAAATACTTTGTATACGAAAGTTACTCAGAACGGATCAACGATTACAGATACGATACCCATATCCTCACCACACCCCTCTAACATACCGATCATCGAACTGTTCCCCCCTCCGGTGGCACTGTCCGATAGATTGCCCGGTACCGATAAACTTTCCGGATGAATTTGTTCTGAACATGAAAGTTGTTCGGAATAGGTCAACTAACCCGGATACACCACCCACACGTGTGTCGGATGTCCACGACACCTCCGGCATGATATCTTCCCCCCTCCGGACACCTTGTCCGATAATCACCCGGAGCCGGTATTTCATCCCCGGATGAATTCCCGCTCCGAGCATATTGCATTGCACTACGTTAGAGCCCCGTTTACAATTCATCTGTTTTGTCTTGCATTTGTATTGCTATTATTGTTGTGTATTTATTGTTTCTTCCCCCCCTTAATCTTCGGTAGACCCCGCTGCTGCCGTCGACTACACCGATGCTGAGTACGACTACTTCGTCGACGACCGTACCGCTACTGTCGAGCTTGCAGGCAAGCAGAGCCATTCTCTTCCCCAGATATCGCCTATCTTTCCGTAAATTTCTTGCACTAGGCATTGTTACTGCTGCTGCTACGATTACAATCCTATTCAATTGCATAGCCTGATTTTGTCGCCCCTTGTTGTACCTTCCTTTAATCCTATGCCGCCTATTATTACTTATGCATTATTCAGCAGTAAACCCTGCGCATTGTTAGTTAGGTTTAGAATAGCGGGCTGTGATCACTCTGGGAGTGATCGCGGAAATGATATATTACAACTGCCACAGGTACGGATCAATGCAGACGCCATAGGGAACCTACAACGGCGAGACTCTGCCGAGTCGCTTCGAGTTTGACTTACGTGTGGAATGGACTCGTATTTCACTCTCGTCGGCTCAGTAGCGTAGTATCACCGAGATGATATGAGGTTTACCTCTTTAGTTCATTCCGCTGATGTCTCAGTCGAGCCAGCTCAAGTGTACCATCGAGGGTGATTCCTCCTGGTTTCACTTAACGGTAGGGACTCGAACCAACTGGTGTCCTTCAGGTAAGAAGTCGGGCGACCCAACGGTGCCCGCGAGAGGTATTGCGACGGGACGACAGGGAGGGTACGACAAGTGTACCGGTGTGCTTGGCCCCTGTTCGTTGGCCGCGAGAGTTACCAAACCACGAAAGTCGAGCTCCTCCAGGAGCACACGCGAGACAAGGTAAGGAGACGGTTCACCTTGTTGGTAACCGCAGTGACTTGGTGGGACGACAGGGCAGGCACCGATGTACTGGTGGTCCTGGCTACTGTCGTTGTCCGCGGGTCGGTTAAGTCGAGGCAACGATAACGGTTGCCACGCAGGTTAATTAAAATGCTAAATGGTTCAGTGAATGTCTTGAGTTGGCTATATGCCATGTACGCACTACCTACCCGTGGGAACTACGAGTTATGGGCTCCTCCGCTTCTTAGTGTCGTCCGAGGACTCTTCAGACGTCAGCAGTACCGCGGCCTGCGCCGGGAAGTGGTGTTGTCTTATTTGCTCGCGCGGTGTGTCTTATTTGTGTTTGCTTTAACTTCACCGGCCAGCCTCGCACCGTGCAGGAGTACGTCGGGGTTAGGGTCCAAAGCCCCGCGTACATAGGATATAGTCCGGCGGATGACCTCTCTGTTGAGTTTGAAAGATGGGCTATGAAGTGTCGGATAGCCTTGGTGGAGCGTTCCCTAACAAGGTTCCCGCCACCCTGGAGATCCGTGCGTGTAGCGTAACACCAGTGCACCCCTGCAGGGAAGATTGATCTATCGATAGCCGTGTCCACGGTAACAGGACGCTTTATGCTGAAGCTGGATCCTACCACTAGAAACTATTATTATTAAACTGTGTGGTTCCGGGTTCTCTTCCTCGCGGGGATGTCGAGGAGGTGAACTCGGAGGCATTGTTAATTATTACAACTTATTATTATTCAATGTTGCAGCAACTTCTGCTTCATTGTTACTTTACTGCTTTATATCAACTGTTGGCTGATTCCTACCTCATGCTGCAAGACACCGTCGGAAGATGCTAGTCTTCGATAGGCCTAGCTTCTTACCCTTGCTCTGAATTTCTGTCTTCAGTCCACTATATACAGCCTCTTCATTCCGTTGATACAATGCATAATGCTTAGTAGCGGACGTAAGACTCGCGGGTATACTAGATACTCACCTGCTTTATTTCCTTTACTGTTTTGCCTGATCGGCCGCTGCAGTCGACGTTGGAGTCCAGGAGCAGGAGATCCCCGATGTCGACCACCGCAACGTGAAGATCCCCGATGCTTTCTACGACGTCGAGTTCCCCGTTGACCAGGAGTATCTTGGAGGTTCCCAGGCAGGAGGCCTCGCCTTTTCGATCGTTGTTGTTTATGTGCTAGCCTTCTTAAGGCAACCTTGTACCTTGTGTCTGTACTCGGATACTGTTGCTTCCGCTGACTTTGTGCTCTCGAGCTGTTGTATTCGAGCCCTCGTGGCCCCTGGCTTGTATTAAACAGCTTGTATTATTTTATTTGTAGAGTTGTGTTGTGATATCCCATCGTGAGTCCCTGATCTCGATCGTGTACCTTGCGTGTATGATTACTGTACACGACTTGATTTTGGGGGCGTCACATTAATGATGATGAGGTTCGCTTAGAAAGTCTACATGATTATGTGCTAGTAGATCATGAAAAGCATGCTTTGTGTGATAATTATATTGTTGAGTTTGTTCATGATGCTACTGAAAATTATTAAGAGAGAGGGAAATATGGTTATAGAAATTTTCATGTTAGGAAAACACCCCTCTCCATGTTGAAAATCTTGAAGGTGCTCATGTTTTACCTTCTTATGCTTGTTTCTTTGTGCTTCATTTATTTATTTTGTTTCAAGTTTCCCATGCATAGGAAGCATGTTAGACTTAAATGTGGTTCGTCTTTGCTCCTTTGATGCTCTCTTTTGCGCTTCAACTCTTATTCTCTTGTGAAGATCGCTACACTCATGCCTAGCTAATGGCTTTAAAGAAGCGCTTTCGGGAGGCAGCCCACAACGAATTTAGGTTTTTATTTTTCCTTTTCTTCTGTTCTTAGTGGTCTTGATGATTGTTACTACTCTAGCAACATCATTGTATCTTTACTTTTCAAGCTTTGTGCCTTTTATAGCCTCATACGATAAGGAAGTGAAAGTTGTGACATGTTGTCCAGAAAACAGATTATGTCCTCGTGACTAGAAAAATCAGAGAAAAATCCCAGTTCATCTTTTTGAGCTGAAATTTTTTACACAGCGTGCTCTATACAATTAAGAAACTTTCGTATGTTCTGTGTTTTTTTATTTGAGTTGCACAAGTATCCCTAAAAAATTCTTCTCTCTGTTGTTCTGTTTTTCTCAGCTTCTGCCCCGGTTTTTCTTTTCACAGTTTTGCAATCCTTAAGCTTGCTTTTTCTTTGCAAAATCTTTTGGGCACGCAAGAGAAACAGCAGCCATTCCTGGTAATCTTTATTTGTAGTAGAGGAAAATTATTTTTATAGGGTACTAACCTCTCTAATCAGCTTATGATGAGTTATGTATGAAGGGAGTTTTCAAGTGTGCGATGGAAGATGATGAAAGAAGATCTTGGAGTGTCAAAAGCTCAAGCTTGGGGATGCGCCCGGAACCCCCAAGAAATATTCAAGGAGACTCAAGCGTCTAAGCTTGGGGATGCCCCCATGCATCCCCTTAGTCATCAAGAATCATCAGTTCGTCCCTCGTTCCACTATATTTTTATCACTTCATGCGTTATGTGCTATACTTGGAGCGTCTCGCTCTTTACTTTTTTAGGTTTATTTTTGCTTTGTTTGCTGTAGTAACAAGTTAGACCCCAGCTTACTCTTTTGTGTGGGAGAGATTAACGCTCCTCTTAAACTAGAATACCTCATAGGATTTTGATGCTTATTCTTTGCTGTGAGTTGTTCTTTATCTTTTCTTAGCTGCTGCCCTGTTTAGTTCATGTGCTTTAGAGTTTTCTTCTAGAGCTTTTAATTGGTTCAGGCTTGAACTTTCTGTAGTTTGCATGCTTATCTTGTTTAGATAGTTTGCCTGTTGCACTGAGTTTTGTGTCTTGACTAGAAAGTAGGTAGTTGAAGTTGCTATTCTCTTTGTAGTAGTAACTTGCAATAGTTTTGAGGTATTGACTTAAGTAATGTTTGAACTTATGGTGTCAAGAGCTCTTGCCTATTAGTGATAGATGTTGTATGTTGGGCAATCCGTGTGTTTTTCGAAAACCAAAAACCCCTGTTGAGAACTCTAGCTACTAGATGGATCACTAATCTCTGGAGGAGTCGAATATTAGAGTACACTCACGTACCATGAGTCGAGGATGCGCAAGGATAACCAAACCCCCATACATTCCTCCTCGGGGTACTTGTCTCTTTGTGAACCTCCTGACTAGATTGAGAGTTACCGATAATAAGTGCATGAGTTCTTCGGACTAATGTGAGTATTCGAAAGTTGACACTTCCACCATCCATATTTTTCTAGCCTCTTTGGTACCGTGCATTGCCATTTCTCACCTGGAGAGTTGGCGCATACTTCGCCGGTGCATCCAAACCCTTGGCATGATACGCTCTGTCATCATAAGCCTCCTTATATCTTACCTCAAAACAGCCACCATACCTACCTACAAGGCATTTCCATAGCCTTTCCGAGATACATTGCCATGCAACATCCACCTTCTCATGACTTGATCTTCATGTCATACATGCTACTTGCTTGATCGATGAGCCGCATGCTAGTTGGGCCTTGCCCAAAACATTGCTACATGACGCGCTAGTATCATTGCATATCCTGCTACACTGGTAGAGGCATACATTTGCATACTTCATGATAGTTACATTTTCTTTATGTGAGTACCTTTGTAAAGTGTGAAAGATCTCTTATATTCTTGTAAAATATAGAGTATTGCCCCTAAAGTGAGGAAAAGATCCCAAAGAGGACAAATTCAAAAGATCCCAAAGAGGACAAAATCAAAAGATCCCAAAGAGGAAAAAATCAAAAGATCCCAAAGAGGACAAAATCAAAAGATCCCAAAGAGGACAAATTAGAGTTAAATAGAAAGAGCCATTGAGGCCACCAAAAAAATAAAAAAATAGAAAAAAGATAAATGAAAAATAAAAAGAGAGAAGGGGGCATACTACTATTCCTTTTGAGAGATCCACACTAGTACTTCATCTTCTATCTCTTGTACTCCATAGAGATCATCATCATACATATAGCTATGTGGGGACCCTTCACACTATAGAACTTTGCTTGTATATTCCAATGATGAGCCTCCTCAAACGAGCTCCAGGTCTTCTTTAGCAAGCAAGTTAGATGCACCCCACTAGTTCCATTGGAGAGCTTTTAGCTCACACGTGCATCCGTTATATGGCAATCCCTACTACTCACATCATATCTATCATATGGCCTTCTCTCGCCTATGATTGTCCTCATTGATGTGAGCCTTTCACACCTTTTTGTCTTCCTCCTCCACCTTCTTTCTATTTCTCCTTTTAGGTGTCAACTTTCTTCCTCACGCTCATCCATTGCATGAGTGCTCAAAATATCGAAAAGGAGTGGATCAGTTTGATTTGTACCTGGCTAGTGGTCTGGGGACGAGTCCAGATAAGAATCCAAAGGAGACCAAGTGTGAAACTTTAGTAGATAGTGGTTCTCAATAATACTTTTTTATCTCGTATTTCCCTATCCCCTGCTTGCACGCAAACACCATCTGGAGACATTCGAGTCACGGACAGCGAGAGCTCTTGCACCTTATGTTCTTTTGTTGCTTGTGTCAATGCTAATATAGACTCTTGCTTGTTAAGACTTGAATTGAATTGCATGTTTTATTTTCTTTACTTAAAAGTCTTTTTATGGTTGTGTGGCATTTCACCACAGAAATTATGCTTGTTATCATTTACCTACTCGAGGACGAGCAGGAATTAAGCTTGGGGATGTTGATACGGCCCAAATGTATCTATAATTTCTGCTTGCTCCATGCATGTTTTGTGTGACTTTGCCATGTTTTTCTTGAACTTTCATACACTTTTGAGCATATTTGGACTAACCTATTAACTCAGTGCACCCAGTTGCCAGTTCATGTTTTCTGCTGTTTTTGTATTTCAGGTTTTCCGGCAATTAAAAGTGCTCCAAAAATTCCGAAAAAATTATATAAAAAAATCAGCGTCCCGGAAGCTTCCGGAATCACCAATGAAGGAAGGGAGGGCCACCACCAGGCAGCCAGGAGGGTGCCTGGTGCGGCCCAGCCCTAGGCCGCGCCACCTGCCCTTCTGACTGCCTCGTGGTCCCTCTCGGTGCCCCCTTTGGCCCCTATTTTTACCCCCGAGGAGGAAATCCCTAATATCGAAGTAATTTTTCCAGAAGCGATTCCGATCTCCGCCGCCATCGAAAACTAGCTTCGGGGGTCACCAGGATCCTGCTCCGGCACCCTGCCGGGGAGGGCCTTGTCCCCCGGGGCCATCTTCATCGACTCTTCTTCCCCCATGATGCTTCTTGAGTAGTTCCTCCTTGGACTACGGGTTCTTGGCAGTAGCTATGTGATATTCTCTCCCCCCAGATCTTCAATACAATGTTCTCATGAGCTGCCTTACATGATTGAGATCCATATGATGTAATTGGTGTTGTGTTTGTTGGGATTCGATGAATTGTTACCTTGTTCAGTCCTAAGAGGTTTATGAATTATTATTGCTGCAATTTGTTGTTCTTAATGCTTGTTACTAGTGCATGAGTAGCATGATCTCAGATCTGAGCACATTATGGTTGCATGATTATAATTGTTGTTCTAGATCTTATCTACGGTTGTATGCACCTATTATAGTCCGGAACTGTCGATCCCAATGGTGACAGCTTGGGACACCAAAGGGGAGGGGCTATAATTTGAGGATCACATGTGTTCATGGAGTGTTAATGGTTTGTTCTGGTGCTCTGTCGCAAGAGCACCTTAATCTCCATAAGTTCCTTAAGTGACCCCGTTCGTAGCGGGATGGTAGGACAAAAGATGTTGTGCAAAGTTCTTATTGCAAGCACGTACAACTACATACGGAACACATGCCTACGTTTGGTTCTTAGACTAGTATGCTCTAGTTTGTTCTTTGGCTAGAGTTGGTGCAATTCTGTCAATTGCCCAACTATAATTTGTTCACCCAGCACCTTGTTCTTTTGCTTGAGAGGTACCACTAGTGAAACCTTGAACCCCGGTCCATCTTTCACCTTCATTGCCTTCGTTGTTACTTTTACTTTATTTGCTGCTCCTACTACTTTGTTACTACTTTGTGGTGTTGGTGATAGGGGAAGTCTTAAAGGCTACACCCGTCAGCACACCGTTGCTACTTATATCTTGTCTAGTGCTTTTTCAGGTGTGGTTAAATTCACAACTCAACTGCTAAGGCTTATAAGTACTCTTTGGCTCCCCTTGTGTCGAATCAATAAATTGGCTTACTCTTACCCGCGAAGACCGTTGCGATCCCCTACACTTGTGGGTTATCAGACTCCACTCTTCAAGATAGGGGAGTTGCACACTATCTTTTATCTTTGCTTTTTAGTCTTGTTAGTTTACTTTTCAGTTTTTGCTTTAGTGTCCTTTATCAAAAAAATAAAATATGTAACATCCCAAAATTCTTCGAATTTTGGAATGTTAATAAATTAAATAGATAATGATTGTTTGCTTGATGTGTTTAATTTTCTCAGGGATTTAAAACTTTTGGAGTTTATTGAATATTAAAAAGAGAGGGAATAAAAGGACTTTCCCTAATATTCATAATTGGTGTTTTTGGAATTTATTATTTTAAAACAAAACCAACAAAACAAAATGAGAGAAGGTAATATGACTCCTTCAACATATTAAAAGTGTGGAAAATGTTTAAAATCATTATTGGAATTCTTTTGAATATTCAAAACATTTTTCAACTCAAGGAAATTCATGTGAGAGTATATAAAATGACTTATCCCCTTTTAAATAAAGTTGGAAAATATTTATAATATTACTTTAAAGTTTTTAAAATTTATTTTGAATACTATAAATAACTCTAAATTTATTTTAGGGATTTTATAATGCTAAGAGAGTTTTTATTTCCTTGAAATGATTTATTAAATATTTAAAAAGAGTGGAAAAGTTTTCCAATGGAATATTTTGTTTTACCAAATTATTTATTTATGAAACAATTTTCAAATTTATATTTTATTATTTAGAAATGGTTTGTCAATGCTTTTGACCAAATAAAATTATTTTAAATGGTTTATTGGATTTTATTTGATTTATGAAAAGTATTTTATATTTAGAAAAAAGTCTTTAGTAAAGGTTTTTATTTTTATTTTACCTTTTTGGAAAATATTTTCATTTTATAATTTTCTTTAGATTATTTGAAGAATTTAGAATTTTATTTCATATTTTTTGGAGTTAAGGTTGATTTTATTTTATTGTTTGAAGTTTTGGTTTTAAAGAAATAGGAAACCTCGTAGCCCCGGCCCAGTAGTGTTTTTTTCGCACCCGAGAAAAATTAGAGCCCGAGTCAGACCCGTTTTGTTTTTTTTTTCAGCCAGCTTATAAATATAACTCAAGAGAAATTCTTTTCTCTTTTCTTTTTTTAGTAAAAAAAAACTAAACCTAGCGCCGCCGGGACCCGCGGGCCGCGCCGCCGCCGGGCCCCGCACGACGGAACCACCGCCGCCGGCCGTTCTCGCGCTGCCCCACCGCCGACCGATCTCGCGCTGCCCCGCCGCCGGCAACACTCGCCGGAGTGCCACGGCCGCCGCCGCCAGGGCGCCACCTCGCCGGGGCGCCGCACCCGCCGCCGCCCGTGCGCCATTCCGCCACCGCGCGGGCACGCCGCCGCCGCCGCCTCCGCGCTGCAGGCCGCCGTCGTCGCCGCATCGCGCCGCCGCCAGGCCGCGCCGACGGCGACTTCCGCGCAGGCTGCGCCACCACCGCCCCTCGCCGGCCACCTCCACCCCCACCTCATCTCGTCGCCCCGCAGCTCGCCGGAAACAGCCCCCTTGCCGGAATTTTCGAGCTTGCCGGAGTCAACTCCGGCCAGATCCAGACCAGGGACCCGATTGCTTTTTCAGACAAAAGGTTATTCGCGGACGAGTCCTTTTGGCAGAAAACCCCCTCGTTCTCGCGCCCGCGATATCTCCGCAAACGTAAGTCGGATCGAGGTGAAACTTTTTGCTACGCGCTCGTGTTGTTCTGTACTTTTTCATGGTATTAATTTTTACACACTTTCCATACTTTTGAATTTGAATTTATTTCAAATTCAAATTCAAATTCCGGAGGCCATATCTTTTATACCGTGGATCCAAATCGAGTGATTCTTTTTGCGTTGGATCACTCGTTCCCTGTACTTTCTATTTATATCATGTGTACACAAAAATTCAAATGTTTATTTATCTTTTTAAATTCAAACTCAATTCAATTTTGCAATTACTATGACCTGCGTTGTAGTATTCCGTTTCACGTGATTCTTTTTTCATATCGGATCATTTGAGACATGTCATCGGTAAGGTTCACACACTTTTCATGCGGGCATGATATTCACCTTGAATTCATAAATGTCCATGATCACAACTACTTACCGATGAATCTGTATCTGTTGACTCTCTCGAGTTCACTCCCACCGATCACTTTCGAGCACATCCACACCTTTGCACTTCTAACCTTTTTGGTTTTGTTGCTAAAACCTTTGTGATTGTTTTATTGATCTTTTGTTTGTGTTGTTGGTGTGATTGCTTATTGAGTTCCTTCGTGACGATAGATTCTCGGAGTGTGACGAATAGAGTTGACTGGAACGTGAGAGCGAAGATCTTCATCGAATGTATAAGGCAAGTGATACTTTGACCATACTCATACCTATATTTTCTATATGCATTTTGTTAAGAAATATCACCCTATTGCATGATAGGTAGTTTACTTTACTATTGCTGCAAAACCAGTTAGGATAGCCATATGTCTTGTCTTGTCTACCATAGATCAACCTAGCTGTGTTGTTGCTTTATTGCTATGCTTTGTAGACGTGGTTTGGGTTGTGAGAATTCATGGAGTGCATGTGAGCTATTTAATAAACTGTGTAGCAACTTTATAATAAATAGAAATCACTTCTGGACGGGCGGGTTTCATCCCGGTAGTTGTGCCTTGTCTAAGGACAGTGCCGGGGTTAAATGCACCCAATGGTTGTTTTGGTGGTGAACCGGGTGCGACATGGTGTCTACCCTCTGACGCAGTGGGCGCCTTCCAGGCTCAAAAATATCAGACATGCAATATTACTAGTAGCTTCCGTGTACAGCCACTGGCTATATGGGCTCTGGCTTAGCACGAGTACGTTGTGGGGAACCTGGCCCTGGTAGCTAGCTGATGTAGATGTGTTGTTAGGTGTACCGGCTACCAAAGGGTGGAGGCAACCTCTTCAGAAAGTCTTTGTCTCAATCTTCGGGTTAAGTCCACTGGGGAACGTGTACAACCTCTGCAGAGCGTATAAACTGATCATGATTAGCCGTGTCCACGGTTACGGACGAACTTTGAGCAACTAGTCAGTACTGTTGATGAATGATCTTGAAAGATGAACACTTAATAATAATTTTAGTGGGAAAGAGTAGCATGGGTTGCTGTGTGTTTCAGGTAGAATTCAACTTAAAATTTTGACTAGTTTAGTTCAGGAGAAAATTGGCTTTCAGCTAAACAAAACCATAAGCCTTTCCTTTGACTTACCTTGCATGTAGTTGTAGGTTCTTTATATAAACTTTTCCGTGTCACTTGCCGTACAAATCAGATGTACTAACCCGTTGTCGGGCTGTAACCTTCGGTGTTGCAGGTTTTTCAGACGACCAGTAAGGTGCGTTTAGGGGTTGCGAATCTACACTCAACATGTTCGCATGTGGCTGTTCATGGGACTCCACGTTACTTTCTTTTGCTTCCGCTATATTTATATTGAATAAGCTAGCCTTGAGCTATGCAACTTGTTATTTATTTTACTCTAGATCATACGTTGTAATAATGATGCACTTGTAATTTGATATACATCTATAATACCGTGTGTGCCAGCGAGTTCGATCCAGGGACTGGCACTTGAGCACAGAGACTTCAATTCTGTGTGAATTGGGTTGTTACAAAATAGTATGTCTAGTTCCTTACTTGCCAATCAATGTCTGACTTCTTTTAAACCAGATCTTATTGGCATGGACGATTCACCGAGCATCAACAATAGTGTTACAAGGAACACCGCTTGTTTCAAAAGGGGATAAACTTATGGAAACAAATACACCAGTTGTATGAGTATGCTAGAAACTTGTGCTCAATATATAATATATCTTTCCGCATGGATGAATCTTGTTGCTTTATGAGGCACAAACACCTTTCTGTCCAATGTGAGTACAATGATAATGAAACTTAGCTTCTTATGCTAAGGGAAACTATGATTTTTATGATGCAGAGCCAATAGAAGAATTTGTTGCTTATAAGGGTGCCTATGAAATTACTTCTCTTATTAGAAATATTAATGATGCCCCTTACGAACCTGAGAGTGTTGCTATACTTAACTATTTTTCGGAAAATTATGATGCAAATTATTATATTACTGATCATCTTGAGAGAATCTCTCCCCCAAAGGAAGAGACTAATGTTTTGCAGGACTCTATGAAAGAAGAAATTGATGAAACCGAAAGCTCCTTGGATGAAAAAGAGGAGGAGAGTGACGAACAAAAGGAGGAAGAATGGAGCCATCCATGTCTAACTTCTAATGAGAGTAACTCTTTGAATCTTACCTAATATGAGTGTTATGATCCTATGGATTCTTTTGAAATATCCCTTTTTGATGAAGTTGATGCCTTCTATGCTTATGGCCATGATGCCACTATGGATAATGCTTACAGAGATGAACTTTCTACATTTCCTCATGTTAAGCATGAAATTGTTGCTATTGCACCCACACTTGATTTTCCTATTATCCTTTTGAAATCTCCAAATATTCCGGAGAGTTTTGTCCTTATTAAACGTCGATGTGACGGGTTGCATTTATCTTATGATCCTAAAGACCATGTTGAAAACTATACACGTGTGCTTGTAGGTCATGAACAATATGATTTATGTGATAGTTGTATTCTTGATGTTGTTCATCATACTACTGAAAATTACTTTGAGAGAGGAAAGCTTGGTTCTAAAATCTTTCATGTTACAAAAACACCTCTCTTCTTGATGAAATTTTTAAAGTTGCTCTTGTTCCACCTTCATATGCTTGTCACTTTGTGCTTCTTTGATATATATTCTTATAAGATGCCTATGCATAGGAAGTGGGATAGGCTTAAATGTGTTTCATATTTTCTTCTTGATGCTCTCTATTGCTTCAAGTCCTTATTCTTATGAGAGCATCTTTTATAATCATTGTAGAAACATCATTGTATCTTTACTTTTCAAGCTTTGTGCCATTTATAGCCTCATGTGACAAGGGAAGTGAAAGTTGTGACATGCTGTCCAGAAAACAGATTCTGTCCTCGTGACTGGAAAAATTACAGAAAAAACCCAGTTCATCTTTTTGAGCTGATTTTTTTTCAAAGCGTGCTCTATACAATCACGGAACTTTCGTATGTTCTGAGTTTTTTGATTTGAGTTGTAGAAGTATCCCTAAAAAATTACTTACTACCTGCTGGTCTGATTTTTCACAGATTCTGTCCTGTTTTGCATTTTCTTCATTTTGCAAATCTTAAGCTTGCTTTTTCTTTGCAAAAACTTTTTGGAAATCTTGAGAAACAGTAGCTCTTCAAAAATATCCTTATTTCCTGCAGAGGAAAAATTATTTTATTATGGGTACTAACCTCGCTAATCAGATTATGACGAGTTATGTATGAAGGGAGTTTTCAAGTGTGCGAGGGAAGATGATAAAAGAAGATTCAGGAGAGTCAAACGCTCAATCTTGGGGATGCCCCATGCACCCCCAAGAAATATTCAAGAAGTCTCAAGCATCTAAGCTTGGGGATGCCCCCATGCATCCCCTTCTCCATCAACAATTATCAGTTCGTCTTTCGTTCCACTATATTTTTATCACTTCATGCGTTATGTGCTATGCTTGGACCGTCTTGCTTTTTATTTCCTTCTTAGTTTTCTTTAGCTTTGCTTGCTGTTCATAACAAGTTAGAACCCAGCTTTCTTTGTGTGGGAGAGAAACACGCTCCACTTCACCCTAGAACACAACATAGGATTTTCATGCTTATCTTTTCTTTGTGTGTTCTTTATCTTATTCGAAGCTGCTGTCATGTTTAGCTCTTAGTTTTCATGCTTATCTCTTTTGTTTAGATTGTTGCTGGAACTCTCTTGAGTTTTCATGTTTATCTTGTTTAGAGAGTTTGCTTGTTGCACTGAGTTTTGTGTCTTGACTTGGAGTAGGTAATTGAGGTTGCTATTCAATTGTATTAGTAACTTGCAATAGTTTTGGGGTATTGCCATGAGTAATGTTTGAACTTTTGGTGTCAAGAGCTTTAGCCTATTAGTGATAGATGTAGTATTTTGGGCAGTCCGTGTTTATTTTCGAAAAACCTACAAAATTAGTTGAGAACTTTAGCTACTAGATGGATCACTAATCTTTGGAGGGATCGAATATTACAGTACACTCATGTACCATGAGTCGAGGATGCGCAAGGATAACCAAACCACCATACACTCCTCCTCGGGGTACTTGTCTCTTTGTGAACCTCCTAATTAGATTGAGAGTTACCAATAATAAATGCATGAGTTCTTCGGACTAATGTGAGTATTCCAAAGTTCACACTTCCACCTACCCATATTTTTCTAGCCTTTTCGGTACCGTGCATTGCCCTTTCTCACCTCGAGAGTTGGCGCATACTTCTCCGGTGCATCCAAATCCTTTGCACGATACGCTCTATCATCATAAGCCCCATTATATCCTTCCTCAAAACAGCCACCATACCTACCTATCATGGCATTTCCATAGCCTTTCTGAGATACATTGCCATGCAACATCCACCTTCTCATGACTTGATCTTCATGTCATACATGCTTTTTCTTGATCGATGAGTCGCATGCTAGTTGGGCCTGTTGGGATTCGGGGCAGAAAACACAAATTTTTCCTTGACCTACGATACCCAATCCCAAGACCTATGCTATGCTGATGCAAGTAACGGACAGAAATAGATCACATACCAGTATGTAGTCCGTCAAGCGGGAAACGTTCCCGCATGAACGTGGTTGGTGTAGTCGTACCGGCAATCCTCGATGCCGCGCAGATCCACGATGACTCCTGTAGCCACCCGATCCTTGCAGACCGATGACGGGATTACGTCCCCGTCGGAACGTTGCTGATGAAGACCTCGCGATACGACCACGACGATGAAGTAGCACCACAAGTGTAGTGCCTCGCGGGATTATACACATACAGTATACCCGACGTCCCTCCGGGCTCCGAACCAGTAGAGCAGCGGAAAGAAGATGGATTCGGATCCCGATTCCAGCAGCACGACGGCGTGCGTATAGTGGAGAAATCCCCAACCCAGAGCAGCCTCCAAACAAGGGGAGTCCACTCATAGGAAGGAGAAAGGAGGGAGAGAGATGAGAAACTTTTCTCAAAAAATTCATGATTAAAAGGGCACCCCTACCCCTCCTTATATAGGCCAAGGAGGGGTGACACCCCCCCTTCCCTTTCCGGGGTGGGACTAATCCCAAGGGGGGGGGGGTTTGGCGCACCAATAAAGGGGGTGGGCCCCCTCATGGCGCCATGGCCCATGGGGGAGGACTCCCTCTCCCCCTAATGGGCCCTATGAGGCCCATATGCCTTTTAATTCATTTTTAATTATATTTAATTATATTTTAATGTAATTCAGATAATTAAATAATAAAACATATATTAAATATTATTAAATATATTTTGAACCTTTCAAAATACCCAGAACAACTTCCGGCCTTCATCGGAACAATTCCGGTCAGCACCGGAACAATTCCGGTGTTCTCTCCAATTTCTCCGGTGATCCCGAATCAATCCTTACTGCGTCGAGTACCCTTAAGTGGAACACCCTACGGTCCGGGAAACAGCAGACATGATCGAGACAATTCTCATTGATCAATGACTAATCAATTGGACCTGGTTACAATCCTTGATAGCCCCTGCGCTTCCATCGAATGAACTTCAATCGATGTTGGATCCGTTAACCGTGTGCCTGATCCCTTTGTCCCATGGTACTTTGCTTGTCCGAGGTTTGATCATCGGTATCCAATATACCTAGTCCGTCCTCGTTCTCAACAAACAAGTTTACTCGTTCCCGTGATATTACAACTCCGTGACCTAGTCACACGTTTGCAAACTTTATGATGTAACATCACCGAGTGGGCCCAGAGTACCTATCCGTCACACGGATGGACAAATCCCGCTTTGATCTATTTGCATACTCATCAACCATCTATTTCGGAATACCCAAAGTGCACCGTTATAGCCAGCATATTTCAGTCAGGCGGTGGGATACAAATTAAAGTCTCCTCATAGATGACAATTACGTATGATCATTACGGTCAAAGGATCTGGTCACTACGTTATAGTTATCGCAATGTCGAACTATGTGACTTGATCACATCGCAACACTTCTGGTGGGTGTATGTCCATCATATCATTATCCAATGATACGACTCCATTGTCAACAGACGCCATTGTCTCATGATCAGGAAACCTTGATCATCAATCGCCCAATGGACTAGTATACTAGGGTTAACTAGGGACCTGGTTGTTTGCATACCACACCTGTATTAATGTTTCCGCTTAATACAGTTCTAGCATAGTATCAAACGTATTATGAACTAATGGAATATGCTCGATAAAACATATTTTATTTGCCTCTAGGGCACATTCCCAACAGTCTCCCACTTGCACTAGAGGACAAATAATCTAGTTGCATTTTCTCTGGATCATAACTCCTTATTGATCATGCTTGCCCGTGGAAGAGGTTGTATCAACGGTCTGGGTACCATTCAGAACCGTATGTCCTTTTGCAAATCATAATGTCACCTAATTTGACATTCCTTCATTATCCATTATAATGATGAGGTATATATATTTGGCGGTGAAGTGAGATTTCGTTTGCTGTGTCATAGCAATGACATCCGGTGGGTCACGCGGACTTTCCCATAGTCATGTACACTTGAAACTCACTCAATCAGAAGTCGAACTTCTTAAGCCATAATATAACTCCTGCTACTTCTAAATTAGCCACATCAATGTAGATTCAATCCTTAGTGCATTGTATGCAACTTTGATGTCTAACCATGTTTCTTTCAACTTAGGCATTCATTAGTATGATATGTCAATTTTCTAGGTTAGTGTCAAAACTTGAACCAGCATAACATTTATGGTCAAGTCCACTATCCTTTACAAATTTGAGATATATCCTCAGTTCTCTTCAGACACTGAAGGATAAACTTAACTCTTTGTTCAATGATTTACTCATAAATCATATCACAACATGTTCTTACTAATAAGAACTTGGGTCACATTACGTCGAGTACATAACTCTGGTTTTATATGAAAGAACCTATGACAAAGGCATAGAGGATCCAGCACATCCATTTCTTTCATTAACCATTAACCATTGTTCTTGTACTGAGACTAACTCAATACTTCTCTTGGATATACAAGTAAGGACCACTTCTTGACTTGTCCCATTCTGAACTCCTTTAGAATCTTATCCAGGAAAGTATTACGACTCAATGTTATTAAACACATATCTATCTTAATAGATCTTCAATGCTTAATACTTTATTCATCTTCATTTATGAACAATTCAAATAATCATTAACACAAACTGCACCATTCATAATATGTTATCCATATATGAGAATGTTATCATGCTCCCACTCAAATATGTCATGCACATATTAAGTTATAGGATAACACTCATATTTCTCCCACTCAAATATGTCAGCCACATATAAGACAAGGATAACATCCACATGGCTCCCACTTAGATATGTCAGACACATATTAAGTTCAGGATACTAACCACATGGCTCCTACTCAAATATGTCATTTACATATAAGGCTAGGATAATACTCCCATAGCTCACACTCAAAATATGTCGTCTACATATATCAAGTTTCATGGAAACTATTCAGCTCCCACTCAGTTTTATGCAAATGCATGTTTCCTCGATATTTTGGCTAAGTCCAAAATCCTTTGATCATTCATCAAATCGAGAATTCAGTTTACGAGACACTAGTATCCATATGTTTTTCCAAAACCTTCTGGTTGTACCAATTACAACACTTCTTCAAATACAGGATTTGAGGAAGTCACGGTATTGATAACAATCCTGGATCAATCGTAGTGAATTTCCCTTTGACTCAAGCATTGCTACACATTGTAGTCAACCCATTGAATTTGTCAGAAACAATCTTTGTGACAAACCAATCTTGACGTCCCTTTGATGTTCACATTTATTCCTCATAACTCTGAAGTTATTGTGAATATCAAGTAACCTCCTTACTTGATAAGATTCAAGCAATCTTAAATGTAAATCAACATAGGATTTTATGACTCATAGTCATATCTCGTACTTAGGTCCACCATCGCTTCTTTGTAGTTCGTAGGAATGTCTTGTTCCATTAACATGACAAGTGAATCATGAATATCATTTTGCATCAAGGGCAAATATATATTCGTAAATCCTACCTTTCTCAGTAAAAGCTCCCATCAGAAAAATCATGATCATTATCATTAGTTTCTCCTCTTATCGTAGAGCTTTGCTTCCAGAACATATTCCGTTGCACTACTCTGACATTTGGAGGCAAGGTCAATTACCTTGGTTGAACTTTCACTTTTCTTCCATTACCACATTTATCAAGAACAATTCTTGACAAACACCAAACATAGCAATACAAGTTTTGCTCCTTTTGGTTCTAGTTGTGGAAGATGCATCCATAGTTGTCTAAGGATACACTACAAAGATAATTTATCTTACATAAATCAAGCTTCCTAGAAACCACAACACACCATGACATATATAGTGTTGGTTTCCACGAACTCAGATGGTTCCCTATGCTGAAATGAGTGTTCGCATATTAAATTAATAACTCTAAACAATAATAACGTAACTTGGTAAGAGATAACTTAGACCATACACTTTTTCATAGAATATGATCACAATGTTCAGGCACGTCAATCATATTGAAGTGTCTCAAGACATTGCAATTTGTGGAACAACTTTCACACAAGTCTTTATGCCCAAGACTAACTCAAAACATTTTTCACTTTGATCAAATCGTAGAGACTTGTCTTTCTTGTTAATTTAATATCCATCTTTACTCTGAAATCCCTTTTGATCACATCAAATTATTTCAGACTCATGTTTCATTAGTGAATACAAATATTCATCTAAGTCCACATACGAAGTTCACGAAATAATGAAATTCACTACATGCTGACATACGATACATCACAATGTATGATACTCAACAATCAGTACACATTCCGTTTTACCAGAATGCGAGGTTTTAGTCATCTCACCTCAGAGGCATGGTTTGCATATGTCAAGAGATCAAGTATCTTAAGACATCATCATACCATTCATGACTTAAACTGTAGTGTCATTATTAAGCCTGGATATTTCTTGGCATTACAATATTTCTTATAAATGATCAAACAACTATCATCAATATAAGAATAGCTCATTCATAATCGTAATGTGACCATAATAGATATCATTCATAAAAGGAGAACAACTGACTTGTTTCTCACTAATATGAATAATTATCTTTGCGAGATGCAAGACACACTAATAAAGTCCTCATTAAAACGATCATAAAATTTATTCATATATTAATCAATTGATAGATGTAGAGGGAGAGTGTTGTCGACCATCAACTATCTTGATTGCCGTCAGCACACATTGTCACCTCATCCCTTCCAAGCCACTCTCAAGCAGTAAGTTCAAGCATCAAATACTTAATCGACCGCAATTAGTGTTTCATGGGAAAGACATTTATAACTCGTATATCAAATATACTTTCTCCGTCAATGACTATTCCTGCATTGGTTCTACTCTTAAAGTTCACAACTTTAACCATGACCTCATGACAGGTGAACGATTCTCCTTCATGACATAGTCCAGACGTGGTCTTTGTAACTAGGAGGAAGCGGATGTAACTCCCTAGTTATCGCAAAGTAACCAGTCATTCAGTAGTCCAAGTTATACACAAGGTGTTCCATGTATCTTATACATTTTCCAAGTGACTTTCTCAGCAGGTTGTTCCTTCCACCATAGTTGAAAGAAACCCCGTCCATATACTCATATTCCATTTCTCTGATTTGTGACCAAGTGCTTTCAAGTTCACCTAGCACGTCATACTTGTTGGTTAACATGCATTCACAATTCAGACTCATAGAATGAAGTATGGTGTATTGGACAGTCATTCATAAGTGACGGTGAGTACGATACTCATCATCATCTTCCTTGAATACGGAGTTATCAGGTGTATCTCCTAGCAGTTCTTCGTATTATGTTTAACAAGTCATTACTAACGAGTATGTCTCTAATGGTGTTGGTACACATCAATGAAGTAAGACCCATTTACCTTAAGTTCTATCATACTAAAAGAGCTATAGTTCTAAACATTGGTATGACGTTATCTACAATGATATTTGCAAAGACATGAAGATTAAGTTCATAATATGGAGTTCATGTTTCAAAAACAATTCTGGAACTCCCACTCAGATAAACATCCCTCATAGTTTATTCTAAGTGATTACACGATCCTTGAACACCATACCTCCCCCGATCATCACGGCCATCAGTATGTTGTTCAAGGTAGGCCGTCATGCCAATCACATCATCCATGTGACTCATGGTCAACCTTTCGGTCTCTTGTGTCCCGAGGCCATATCATATACATATGCCAGGCTCGCCACCACACCCTATGTGATTTGTTGCTGTGTCATGCAAGGCCATATCATATACATATGCCAGGCTTGCTACACCCACCTCATGTGAACGAAAAAATGTTTGACACACGTGTGACACGTGGTGCCTCCATAATGTAGAACTTTCCAGGTGGTGCTCACTAGGGTAAGGACACTATGTTGGTTTTAGTGAGGGATCATCCTATTATGCTACCGTCGTATATCTAACATATTAGCAAAACAGGATGCAACATAAATCATACATGCTATGATTTCCCCCTGACATGCAAATTAAAGTTGAAAACGCCTTTCTACTTTATCTTTTGCAAGTTTTACGTGGCTGCTAGGGGTTTCGAGAAAAGAACCGCTTTCTATCCTGCGAAAACAAGCCACAACACCAATCCCGCAATTGTCTCTATTACACCCCTGTTGGGGCCCTCCGTTGCAAACATCTTCGCATCGCTAATGCAGAGAGACAGACACCCCCCCAGCCACTTTATATGGTACAAGCCATATGTCAAGCGTGGAACCAGTCTCGCGTAAACGCGTAAGGTCGGTCGGGGGCCGCTTCATCAAACATTGCCGCAATGCTAAATGAGTACACGTGAGAGGGTAACAATTGAGAATTTATGCCCACATACTAGATGTGTTCTATCCGTACAATACATCTACGCATAGCCTTGCTCTGATACCACTGTTGGGATTCGGGGCAGAAAACACAAATTTTTCCTTGACCTACGATACCCAAACCCAAGACCTATGCTATGCTGATGCAAGTAAAGGACAGAAATAGATCACATACTAGTATGTAGTCCGTCAAGCGGGAAACGTTCCCGCATGAACGTGGTTGGTGTAGTCGTACCGGTAATCCTCGATGCCGCGCAGATCCACGATGACTCCTGTAGCCACCCGATCCTTGCAGACCGATGACGGGATTACGTCCCCGTCGGAACGTTGCTGATGAAGACCTCGCGATACGACCACGACGATGAAGTAGCACCACAAGTGTAGTGCCTCGCGGGATTATACACATACAGTATACCCGACGTCCCTCCGGGCTCCGAACCAGTAGAGCAGCGGAAAGAAGATGGATTCGGATCCCGATTCCAGCAGCACGACGGCGTGCGTATAGTGGAGAAATCCCCAACCCAGAGCAGCCTCCAAACAAGGGGAGTCCACTCATAGGAAGGAGAAAGGAGGGAGAGAGATGAGAAACTTTTCTCAAAAAATTCATGATTAAAAGGGCACCCCTACCCCTCCTTATATAGGCCAAGGAGGGGTGACACCCCCCCTTCCCTTTCCGGGGTGGGACTAATCCCAAGGGGGGGGGGGGTTTGGCGCACCAATAAAGGGGGTGGGCCCCCTCATGGCGCCATGGCCCATGGGGGAGGACTCCCTCTCCCCCTAATGGGCCCTATGAGGCCCATATGCCTTTTAATTCATTTTTAATTATATTTAATTATATTTTAATTTAATTCAGATAATTAAATAATAAAACATATATTAAATATTATTAAATATATTTTGAACCTTTCAAAATACCCAGAACAACTTCCGGCCTTCATCGGAACAATTCCGGTCAGCACCGGAACAATTCCGGTGTTCTCTCCAATTTCTCCGGTGATCCCGAATCAATCCTTACTGCGTCGAGTACCCTTAAGTGGAACACCCTACGGTCCGGGAAACAGCAGACATGATCGAGACAATTCTCATTGATCAATGACTAATCAATTGGACCTGGTTACAATCCTTGATAGCCCCTGCGCTTCCATCGAATGAACTTCAATCGCTGTTGGATCCGTTAACCGTGTGCCTGTTCCCTTTGTCCCATGGTACTTTGCTTGTCCGAGGTTTGATCATCGGTATCCAATATACCTAGTCCGTCCTCGTTCTCAACAAACAAGTTTACTCGTTCCCGTGATATTACAACTCCGTGACCTAGTCACACGTTTGCAAACTTTATGATGTAACATCACCGAGTGGGCCCAGAGTACCTATCCGTCACACGGATGGACAAATCCCGCTTTGATCTATTTGCATACTCATCAACCATCTATTTCGGAATACCCAAAGTGCACCGTTATAGCCAGCATATTTCAGTCAGGCGGTGGGATACAAATTAAAGTCTCCTCATAGATGACAATTACGTATGATCATTACGGTCAAAGGATCTGGTCACTACGTTATAGTTATCGCAATGTCGAACTATGTGACTTGATCACATCGCAACACTTCTGGTGGGTGTATGTCCATCATATCATTATCCAATGATACGACTCCATTGTCAACAGACGCCATTGTCTCATGATCAGGAAACCTTGATCATCAATCGCCCAATGGACTAGTATACTAGGGTTAACTAGGGACCTGGTTGTTTGCATACCACACCTGTATTAATGTTTCCGCTTAATACAGTTCTAGCATAGTATCAAACGTATTATGAACTAATGGAATATGCTCGATAAAACATATTTTATTGTCCTCTAGGGCACATTCCCAACAGGGCCTTGCCCTAATCATTGCTATATGACACGCTAGTATCATTGCATATCCTGCTACACTGGCAGAGGCATACATTTGTATACTTCATGATAGTTTCATTTTCTTTATGTTGAGTACTTTTGTAAAGTGTGAAAGATCTTCTATACTTCTTGTAGTATATAGAGTGTTGCCCCTAAAGTGAGGAAAAGATCCCAAAGAGGACAAAATCAAAAGATCCCAAAGAGGAAAAATTAGAGTTAAATAGAAAGAGCCATTGAGGCCACCAAAAAAATAGAAAAAAGAGAAAAAGAAATAAAAAGAGAGAAGGGGACACACTACTATTCCTTTTGAGAGACCCACACTCGTACTCCATCTTATATCCTGTTATGATGAGCCTCCTCAAATGAGCTCTAGGTTTTCTTGAGCAAGCAAGTTGGATGCACCCCCACTAGTTCCATTAGAGAGCTTACCTTAGCTCATATGTGCATCCGTTGCATGGAAATCCCTACTCCTCACATCATGTCTATCATTTGGATTTCTCTCTCCTATGATTGTCCTCATTGATGTGAGCCTTTCACACATTTCTTGTCTTCCTCCCCCATCATTTTTCTCTCTTTGCCATCCTCAGTGTCAACTTTCTTGCTTACGCTCATCCATTGCATGAGTGCTCAAAATATCGAAATGGAGTGGATCATTTTGACTTGTACCTGGCTAGTGGTCTGGGGATGAGTCAAGATAATATTCCAAAGAATAACAAGTGTGAAAATTTAGTAGATTAAGTTCTCAACAATAAAAACTATGTTTTAATCTCTCGTATATCCCTATCCCCTTTCTTGCACGCAAACACCATTTGGAGACATTCGAGTCACGGACAGCGAGAGCTCTTGCACCTTTATGTTCTTATGTTGCTTGGTTCAATGCTAATATAGACTCTTTCCTGTTATGACTTGAATTGAATTACATGCCTTGATTGATTTACTTAAAAGTTCTTATATGGTTGGTAGCATGTCACCACAGAAATTATGCTTGTTATCATTTACCTACTCGAAGACGAGAAGGAATTAAGCTTGGGGATGTTGATACGTCCAAAACGTATCTATAATTTCTGCTTGCTCCATGCATCTTTTGTGTGATATTGCTATGATATTGATGCACTTCCATACACTTTTGATCATATTTGGACTAACCTATTAAGTCAGTGCACCCCAGTGCCAGTTCCTGATTTCTGTTGTTTTTGTATTTCAGGTTTTCCCATTACTTAAAGTGCCATAAAAATTCCAGGAAAAATATAGGAAAAATCAGCGTACAGGAAGCTTCGGGAAGAGCCCAAGTGGGGCTAGAGGGGATCCGGGGTGGCCCAGGCGGCCACCTGGCGCGGCCACCCCCGAGGCCGCGCCAGGGGGGCGCCTGGGGCCCTTGGTCCAGCTCTTGCTGCCCCCCTTCGCCTATATATCCCCCTCGTCCCGAAACCCTCGAGGACAGAACCCTTTTTCGCGATCTCTCCTCTTTTCCGCCGCCGCCGCTCTTCCAAGATCGGGAGAACCAGGAGCCCTCTTCCCGGCACCCTGCCGAAGGGAGGAACCACCTCCGGGAGCTTCTGCACCACTATGGATGCTTCCCGTATGAACCGTGAGTAGTCCACCTTGGACCATGGGTCCATGATCAGTAGCTATGTGAGGTTCTCCTCCCCTCTTTGTTCTTCATGGTTTAGACCTCGTGAGCTGCCCTACATGATCGAGGCACATATGTAATCTTTCTGCTGTTGCTATGCTGAGTTCGTTGGGATCTGATGGATTATGAGACTATGTTCAGATTGTGTTTGAGTAATATATTTGATTCTCCTCTTTTATATTTATTTTCTTGAGTAATTCTTGCATGTTCTCCATTGTTGTTTATTGCTTTGGCCAAGTAGTAGGTTGTGACTCCTAGAGGGAGCGTTATGCATGATTGTGGGTTCATGCCCCCTGATGACTAGCTTGAGTGACAGAAACATGAATCTAGGGGATGTGTTGTTGCCACAAGGGAGAAAACAACGGTGCTTTTACTTGCGGGTGCAAGGATTGTTTACTTTATGCAGTTGTCTGTTGCTTTGAGTTTACACTTTGGGTGGGATTCTCAACTTAATACCAGCGAGATGTTCTGGATAGATATCTCAAGGTGGATGATTAGTAGGTAGATGGAGATGGATTTTGGTCATACCGCCCAAGCTTTTTAGCCACTTCCTTTCTTTATAGCATAGTTAGCATTGGTTTGCGCACATAATCCTGTCAATTTCCCAGCTATAATTTGTGTACCTCGCATGGCTATTTTATCGTCCTTTGGGAGAGAGACATCACTAGTGAACATCATGGGACCCCGGTCCATATTTCCACCACCGTTTACACCCGCTATTTATTTTCTGTTTTATTTCCTTTTCTGTTGCTATCGCTATCATTATTATCCCGTGCGTTTCATCCTTTGTAAACAATAAGGCCGGAGGGATTGACAACCTCTCTGTACTCGTTGGGAGAAAAGTTATCTGTTGAATGTGCAGGTCCACGTCAACCGCCTAATTGCTGGCGCCTTTGTCACCTTCCTGTCATTGTCGGAGTCCTACTGGAGACAAACTTTGGTATCTTCACCGAGGGAAATTTTCTGCTGTCTACATCTCAACCATCCACTTTGGGTACCAACGAGGGGCGAGAAGCCATCACACTTCCAGGGAGGAATGTTGTACATCCATAGAAACACGAGTCATGAGCTATGATTTGTGTTCTGGTTACCATACGGATTCATGCCATCAGTACATAGACCAAGCATGATGTTCCGTGGACTAGCAGCGAAATCTGCATCTTCACCGTTTAGTGCTCTCCACTGGCTAGCATCTGTTGGGTGTCTCAGCTTTGGGTCATCTCCATCATCCGGATTCTCCCTATCCTTGTGCTAGCGCATTAGCTCTGCTTCCTTACGATCAACGAAATGCCGTTGTAGACAATGAGTCAATAGAAAGTACCACACAACTTTCTGAGGACTTTTTGTCTTTCCATCCTTCTTGTATCGAGAAGCACTGCACACCGTACAACTGATTTTTTATTCTGTAGCGGGATGGTATTACAAAAGAGGTTGTGCAAGTTCTTATTAAAAGCACGTACAACTACCTTGGGATACATGCCTAATGTTTGATATTTGCCTAGATGATCATTACTTTTCTGTGTGCCTGTCCCCAAGTTAATTACATGTTATCTCTCATCCATGCAGAGCCAAACTACCCTTACCCCTAGCCTACAATGTTTTAATTCTGCCGGTTACAAGTTACTTGACTTTCGTTGTTTTACTTTCGTTTTTTTTTCACCACTATTTCCGTTGCCACCATCACTTCCATATCACCGTTGCTACTAATAGTTCGTTGCCAAGCAAGTATATTTTAGGTGCGGTTGAATTGACAACTCAACTGTTAAAGCTTATAAATATTCTTTGGCTCCCCTTGTGTCGAATCAATAAATTGGGTTATCTTACCCGCGAAGACTGTTACGATCCCCTACACTTGTGGGTTATCAAGACTGTTTTCTGGCACCGTTTCCGGGGAGCATAGCTTTATTTACAAGTCTACTTGGAGTTACTCCCTCCGATCCTATTTAGTTTGCACATAAGTTTTTGCCAAAAAAATTCGCAATGGTCCGCGCGATAAGATAATTAGACGATTCTTTCCAACTATACCCCTCCACTTCTGCTTCGATCAAAACAACCGCATTAATTACACAAGCTGTCACGCATGCTCCTCGTACCTCTCCTTCTTCCATCTGCGTCTTCTCCTCTCCGTCAAGCTTGCCGTGTCCACCCAAACGATGGCATTCCCGCGACGCGAAGGGAAACGTCTAACAGGGCGATGGAGGCGTCCATTGATACGCGAGAGAGGATTACTTCTCTCCCTTCGTTGGTTACCCCAAGTGGAAGTTTAAGATGCAGCGTAGAAGCAAGTTTCCCTCGGTGACGATACCGAGGTTGAGTATCGACCAGTAGGACTCCGGCGATGATAAGTAGGTGTCAGCGGCGCACCTGACGCGGACCTGCACACAACACAATTAACTTTGCTCTCAACGAAGTTCAGAGAGGTTGTCAATCTCTCCGGTCTTGTTGTTTACAAAGGATCAAAGACACAGGATAATGATAATGATAGTAACTGAATGTAAATACTAAAAAGTGAATGAGCGTGTAAACAGTGATGAGGATATGGACTGGGATCCCGTGATGTTCACTAGTGATGTCTCTCTCCCAAAAGACGATAAGACTGCTATGCGAGGTAAATAAATTACAGATGGGAAATTGATAGGATTATAAATGCACCACAATGCTAACTATGCTACAAAAGAAAGGAAGAGGCTCAAAAGCATGGGCAGTACGCCAAAATAAGTAGACCGAAATCCAGCTACATCTACTACTAATCATCCACCTTGAGTTATCTATCCAGAAAATCTCGCTGGTATTAATTTGCGAGCCCCACCCAAAGTGTAAACCCAAAGCAACAGACAACTGCATTAAAAGAACTTTCCGTAAAGTAAATAATCCTTGTAACCGCGGTTACAAGCACCTTTGTTTTCCCCCTTGTGGCCACTCCATGATTGTATAGTTTTCTATGTTGCTATGCTGATTTTGCTGCGATCTGATGGATTATGAGATTATGTTTAGATTGTGATGAGTAATATATCTGATTCTCTTTTATATGTGTGTTCTTTAGTAAATTCTTTCATGTTCTCCATTGCCGTATTTTACTTTGGCCAAGTGATTTGTGGCAACTCCAAGAGGGAGCGTTATGCTTCATTGAGTGACAGAAACATGAGACTAGGGGATGTGATGTTGCCACCAAGGATAAAACAACGGTCCTTGTACTTGCGGGTGCAAGGATTGTTTACTTTACGCATAGTTTTTTTAATGAAGTTGTCTGTTGCTTTGAGTTTACACTTTGGTTGGGATTCACAACTTAATATGTGGGGTATTATTTAATTTCCATGTCCTGTTTGGAATTTTTGAGAAATCTTGGTGCATGCAGTGGGACCCACTTCACTTTATATGTGACCATGCATATTTATAAGACTTTTCAAAAATAACAGAGGAATTTTTAGAAGAAAGTTTTGTCTAGCCATTTGAATTAAATTCTTTAGGGCTTTTATTTTTCCCCAATTCAATTTCTTTTGAAATTTTTACATGATGCAAAGGGATCAAGCAAACCCTAGCACTTACCCAAGTTGGGGTTGTGACAAGTCAGGGATTCCAATCCTGAGAAGAAGTCAGTCTCCCGTCCGACTAAGGGGGCAACGTGCGCACCCCAGGCTCCTCCGCCACCTTGCAGTAAAACCAACTATTTTTCCAATTCTTCATAGAATCCGACAAGCTGGAAGTAAAGTATTGAACTCCTTGTTTTCGGGATAGAAGCAAACCGCCACACGGGTGGTTGAACTCCACGCCTCCGCCCTCCCCGGATTTTTTTAGCCTTCTGGGGCTTAATGATATAGATGGACCGAAAGAGAAGCCTAAATAAGCCTCACAAAGGGTGAAAAAACTGGAAAGAAGGGTAATGGTGTTGGGTACGATGTGATGAAGTTGGGAGCCCGTAAAAGCCAAGAAATCCAAGAAGAAGGGATGCGGAGGAAGAGAAAACCCAAGACCTACGTGCGAAAGGAGTATGACTCGCTCACCATCCCGCGGAAGAGGCTCGTCTTCTCTAGGAGCGGGAAGACGACAGACCTCGCGAGAACTAGGCCAGCGTCCTGCTACCCCAGCACCATGTCCTCCGTCACAATCGAAGGGAGCCATTCCCCCGCAGACATGGTCTCAGCGGTGGCGGAGGGGCAGCGCGAGTGACGGCCTCCCAGGATGAAGCGCGAATGACCGTCGAGAACTCCCCGGCGGCGGAGGCAAGAACACAGGAGAGAGAGAGAGAAAGAGAAAGGACGAGAGCAGAGGCGCGAGAGGAAGAAGACTCAGATCTGTTTGAAGCCGTGGGAGGGGGAGATTTTAAATCTTAGGATGGCAACCGCCACGCGTTAGATATGCATCCCATTACGGGCGTGCCGGTTGCCTTCCCCATAAACCGCTCCACTTCCCCATAATCTCTCCCACCTCCCCATAGGGCAGTTAATGATTATCCTAAAAGACTGCTGCGGGAATCGAGGAGACAGGCCTGGCAGCGCGGTCACTTACCTTGAAGAGAAGATTCTCTGACAAGACAAGAATATTTTTAATCTAAAATCGAATCAGATTTTGATTCGAAGCCCGAGACCATTCTGACTAATCGGAAGGCACATAACACCGCATCAATTGGCAAAACTCTCCGAGTAAGTCATCACTCGGAAGAAATTACTAAGCTCCCAAGACGACCGAGTAAGCTGTCACTTGGAACAATGATAGGGGGAACCACTCGAAGAAAAGTAAGCTAACCATGAAGGAATTGTATTCCTAAAGCTCACTGCAAACAGAAAATCTTGCACTTACCAACTGCTCAAGTAAAAATCCGGGTAGTTAATTCGCTAGTGGCCCGTCTCTGATGAAGAATGCCAGGCCAGTAGTATGACCCGGCACAAGGGGGTAAAGAATCGATATCCCATGTGGTATGACCTAAGGCTCGTTACGATGCCTTAGGATATTGAACTTTACAAATCTGGTTTATTTGGAGTTTAAGGCCTTTTACTCAAAGACACGCCTTCCAAGGCATCAGTCCACCTCTTTCGAGAGACGTTTGAGTGTCGCCAGATTTTTCCTTTTCCCTGCCCAACCCACGCGCGAGGGAAAAGTTCAAATATCAATAAAGCCCTTCTGGGCCTCTTATTGAGTTGAATCTTCACATACCTCATGAAATCTGACAAATGTCAGTTACCTCAATTGCGAGCACCCAAAAGCGCTTGGGGGCTACTGTCGTGGTCATATCAATGGTATACCCTTAGGTAGTGGAAACCAAGGGGTACCCTCAATCCCTTGGGTTTCCAACACACCCAACAAAATAAGCAAGATCGTTAAAGAGTATAGAGCTTTATCAATCTCAGAAGTTAAATTCACAATGTCTCCGAGTAACATGTTACTCGGAAGATAGAAACCACCTCCGAGTAGTTAGTCACTCAGAGAGCAAACAGGATCCGAGTAGTTCATTACTCGGAGAAGAGGACCGGCGAGCTATTCATTAGTCAGAAGATAGGAACGCAACGGACGGGAAGCATTCAAGACGGCATACGTTCCTCCCACTTTATTAGCAGTAATGAGTATACCGTTTCTTGTATTTAGTACGCATTTAACCCTGTAATTAAAGACCCATTAGACTGAGGTATTGAAGGGGCAGAGGCACACTCTATATAAGCCTCCCCCCTCATCCAGTAAGGGCATGCGCAACACCATTTTCCTCAACCTTTGAGGAAGAACACCCCAGTCATCCTGGGACAGGATTAAGGTTTTTATCTCTAAGGAGAGGCCTAACCTGTATAATTTCCCCCGCGTCAACCACTCTACATACAGATTCACTTAGCTCCTTTCATACCCCTCTCTCTATTGTCAGGATTATATCCAAGACATTCTTCTTGGGAGGACAACAGGACGTCCGTCTACGCTCCCGAGACCCCGTACGACGGGTGGACGTACCAGTACTACCCCGGAGCCGGAGGAAGATCCTGGGGCCCGCAGTAGCCGAGCCCGACTTAGGCCAAAAGCCTAAGATTGGGGGAGTACGTACCCTTCTCCCCTTTCATTGTATCATCCATGGTGTTCGCTTTAGTCTTTTCAAAGTTTTTGCCTTTTTTTTGCTCTTTCTTAATTTCCGAAAATAACAAAAAGATTTCTCTTGTCTTTTGCTTTCGATTAACCTTTGAAAAACCCAAAAATATTTCCTTTCTTTCTTTATTTTTCTTTGTTTGCAGAGTTCATCTCACGTCCATGGTTGCAATTGCACTTGATTATATCTTTCCACGTTCGATTGTGCAAGTGACAAGGCAATAATGATGAAGATCGACGGAAGGGATGCAACAAGGAAAGCCGATATGAACTCTTTTTTTCTATTTTGTGCATATACCTGTACTTATGATCTAGAGACCAGCTTGTAGCGACATAGTGCTATGTTTACAATACTTCCCCAGTAGTTCATGCTTTCTTCGTGGCTATTCTCAAATAGCTGGAGTGCATAATGTGTTATTGAAATGATTTGCATGCATTGCATTGTTCATGGTTTGGCATATTGAAGGGTTATTTCCCTTCGGAGAATTTTTGGAATTACTTGTCACATGCTTACACATGTTTATGACTAAAATTCTATCAAGCCTTGATGATCTTTTTATTTCAGAGTAGTTTTATCACTTTCATGCCCGATTCAATGTTGCTTTGTTGCTCTGCATGATTATGACCGTTATTGCTCTCTAGTTGGTCGCTTCCCTGTCTTTTGCTAGCCTTCGCCTGTACTAAGCAGAATTTTGCTTATGCATCCAAAATACTTGAAACCAGTTGCGCCATATCAGTCCACCATACCTTCCTATATATGGTATTTACCGGCCATCCTAAAGAAGACTTTCTTGTACCATCTCACAACTTTTCAAATGCACTTCTCTTTTTGTATCCGTACAAGCTCATGGAGCGTTAGGGGGAATCATTATCTTCCATGCTAAAAATGTTTTAATCCTTGACAAAGTTTAATCTAGTCAAATTTACGAGGCAGATGTCGGTCTGGAGAATGCCCAGTTCTCACGTGTTTAACATTTTATAAAAACTTGCACTTTCCCTCCATACTTGATAACGGAATGGAATGGAACTTATGTTGGCCACCGATTGCTAATGATTCGTGGAAGGATATACAATTTCCCTTTCCATACTTGAAGCAGGATGAAGGGCACCACGCAATCATTGCTGTCCATGGACCGTTTATGATTGATGGAAAGGGAACACAAGTGTAGGCATACTACAAAAAGCATGGGAACATCCATTAATATGGTTAGTATGTAAGATATTGAGAACCTTTACTGCTACCGTTGACTGGAAAGTTACTTTCTCACAAACATTTATCTCCGTTTTCAAAACCACGAGCTTTGGTACTTGTTTAGTCTTTTCTTCCAACCACGGGTTTTCAACCTTGCCATCAAAAGACACGCTCCAAGAGTCTCCATCTTCTTTCTTCAAAGCACCATCTATTGAGAGCATAATTGTCATTCTGAGTGTAATGTGCATTGTCCCAAAGTACCACATTATCTTCTGCATGATTGCGATATTACTTATTCTGAAATATTTATTTCTAGTCTCCTCTAAAACTCCGTAGGAGCTTCTGCATTTATGTCTTGCTTCACTCATGGAGGCTAGCGAGATACCAGTCTAGTACGTTCAGGTCATGTCCATTGTGATCCTATTTTTATTTTCAGTAGCATATTATTCATTTTTGGTTGTTTGAAACTTTTCATTGAATGAAGGATTGCTTTATGCATTTTCTTTGTAGCATTGTTCCAACACTTGCTAGACTTGTTCGTAGTACATGCTTATATACATCTAATGAAGCAAAAGAGTTTGTAAAGTTTTCTTTGTCGCGTCCAGTTCGTTAAACTGAATGGCTTGAGGACAAGCAATATGCTAAGCTTGGGGGACTTGATATGTCTCAAATGTATCAACTTTTCCACAGACTTTTTTGATATGGCCTCATTCTTGCATGATTTGAACGAAACTAACCCGGAGTGACGCTGTTTTCAGTAGAGCTACCTGTATGGTTTTCTTGTGTGCAGGAAAATGGATTTTTAGGTGTCTCGGAAAATTCCAATAAAAAATAGAGAAAATCAATGCACTGGGAGGAACCAGCTGTTAGAAGAGGGGCCAGAGGGGGCTGCCCCTGGCCCAGGCGGCCAGGTGGCGAGGCCAGGCCCCTGACTGCGCCAGGAGGGCGCCTGGGTGGGTCCCACCCCCTCTGGTGCCCTACCTCGACTCCTATTTTTACCCGAGACGGAGAAACCCTGGAACATGAGTCATTTTGCCAATTCTCATCGCGGAGCCGCCACCACCCTTTGTTCTTCTTCGAGAGAGCTAATCTCGAGGCTGCTTTGGCCTCCAGTGAGGGGAAATCGTCGCCATCGTCATCACCATCGCCACTCCATCACCCTTCCATGACTTCCCTTTCATGTGTGAGTAATTCCCTTGTGGCACCCCGGCTCAGAGCAACCGGTTTAACTCACATTGCCAGCCCAGGGATCATATCTTCTAGCAATGCAAAACATATTGGTACAGAAACAACCGCATTCATTGATAATTATACATGTACATAGGTTCGGGATACATGATACTACGAGGCAAGGCAGCACATCTCGTGTGGCGACAATATCTATTTTATTTATGTCACAATTCAAGGCCTCGATACGAGTCAATGAGAAATTAAAGGGAAGCGGAATAATGGGGTGATGACACTCCACTCCATGGGGACACTGCTAGGACACGACCTAGTTCACAAAGTACGGAACACCAGAACTTCCAGGTACAACTTCTCCTGCATCGGGCATGACACGCCAGGTCAGTACATTTAATGTACTTGCAAGCTCACAACAACCAAGTCACTAGGACAAAACAAGAGCATAGCAATAATAGTGCAAGCAAATGCAATCATGATAACTCTAGCATACTACCAAGGTTAAGACAAGTGCAAGGCAACCAACGTTCATGATCATTGCATGATCATGCAACTTACCTCGGAGTCTTAATTTACAGACTCAACAATCGGCTTACGGATCATCGCATGACCAAGAAACTTACGAGGGTAGTCGCACGACCACTCAACGGGTTAGGGGCCATCGCATGACCACCCAACTCATCAGGTCATCGCATGACCAACAACTTTCATGGGTCATTGCATGACCACCAACTTAGCACAATCACCAAACTGGGTTTAGCTTGATCCATAGTTTGACCTAGTAAGAACTGTGTCCAATACCGTGGACTCGGCTATTCGAATAGATTAATACACTCTGCAGAGGTTGTGCACTTTACTGATGGCACTGAAGTAGTGCTCCTTATTGGCTACCCCAAGTGGAAGGTTGAGATGTAGCGTAGCAGCAAATTTCCCTTGGCAAAGATACCAAGGGTGAGATCGATCCAGTCGTACTCCAACTGCTGCAAGTAGGTGTCAACGGTGACAGATATTAAGTTGTTGAATGGTGATAAGTTGATGTGGACCTGCTGATACACGAGATAACTTCTCGCCCCCGTTGGTTACCCCAAGTGGAAGGTGAGATGTAGATAGCGGCAAATTTCCCTTAGCGAAGATGCTAAGGTTTAGATTGTCTCCAGTAGGACTCCAAGGTCGACAAGTAGGTGGTTCGACAAGTGAGGCGCCGTTTTATGATAATCACTTGCTTTTCCTGGACCTTCACACACAACAGATAGCTTTTCTCCCAACGAGTATAGAGGAGTTGTCAATTCCTCCGGCCTTGTTGTTTACAAAGGATAAAATGCACGGCATAATAATGATAGTGATAGAAACTGAAAAGTAAATACTGAAAGTAAATTGATAGTGTAAACAGTGGTGGAAGTATGGACCGGGATCTCATGATGTTCACTAGTGATGTCTCTCTCCCAAAAGACGATAAAATAGCCATGCGAGGTAAACAAATTACAACTGGGCAATTGACAAGATTATGTGCGTAAACCAATGCTAATTACGCAAAACAAAAAGGAAGAGGCTCAAAAGCACGGGCGGTACGCCAAGCCAAGTAGACCGAAATCAATCTGCATCTACCCACTAATCATCCACCTTGAGATATCTATCCAGAACATCTCGCTGGTATTAAGTTGCGAATCCCACCCAAAGTGTAAACTCAAAGCAACGAACAACTGCATTAAAGAACTTTGCGTAAAGTAAACAATCTTTGCACCCGCAAGTACAAGCACCGTTGTTTTCCCCCTTGTGGCAACATCACATCCCCTAGACTCATGTTTCTGTCACTCAAGCTAGTCATCGTGGGGCATGAACCCACAATCATGCATGCAAACTCCCTCTTGGAGTTACTACCTACTACTTGGCGAAAGCAATAAACAACAACGGAGAACATGCAAGAGTTACTCAAGAACATAAATATGAACGAAGAGAATCAAATATATAACTCAATCACAATCTGAACATAATCTCATAATCCATCGGATCCCAGCAATTTGAGCATAGCAACAGCAGAAAGATTACATATGTGCCTCGATCATGTAGGGCAACTTACGAGGTATAATCCATGAAGAACAAAGAGGGGAGGAGAACATCACATAGCTACTGATCATGGACCCATGGTCCAAGGTGGACTACTCACGGTTCATCCGGGAAGCATCCATGGTGGTGGAGAAGCTCCCCAAGGTTATTCCTCCCTCCGGCAGGGTGCCGGGAAGAGATCTTCTGGTGCTCCCGATCTTGGAAGCGCGGCGGCGGCGGAATAGAGGAGAGATCGCGAAAAAGGGTCCCGTCCCCGAGGGTTTCACGTCACGGGGAATAAATAGGCGAAAGGGGGCAGCCAGAGGTGGGCCAGGGGCTCCAGGCGCCCCCCTGGCGCGGCCAGGGGCCTTCCCGCGCCCTCTGGCCGCCTGGGCCCCCTGGCTCCCCTCTGGCCCCTCCTGGTCTCTTCGTGAATCTTCTGGTACGCTGATTTTTCCTATATTTTTCCCGGAATTTTTCTGGTACTTTTAATAAGGGGGAACCTGAAATAGAAAAAGAGAAGAAAATAGGAACTAGCACTGGGGTGCACTGAGTTAATAGGTTAGTCCAAATATGATCAGAAGTGTATGGAAGTTCATAAATATCATAGAAATATCACACAAAAGAGGCATGGCACAAGAAGAAATTATAGATATGTTTTGGACGTATCAACATCCCCAAGCTTAATTCCTTGTCGGGACCCAGAATAGGCGTATGTAATTCCAGTCACGATACAATCACATGGAGAGCCGAGAGCCATACCCACTTGTCTAAGCAGACAAGGCCAAGCACAGAACACTCTCGGAAAGCATCGAACGTGAGGGGAACCCCATTCAGGCCGGATGATCAACTGAGATGGGTCCTCATCGTCCGCTCACGAGTCTAAATGCTTATGGGTGGTGAATCCCATATTCATAGACAAGTCGCCTCAACCATGTTATCGATTGAATCCTAACTCTTACATAGACCCACTCCAGCCCGATCACTTAGTCGGTGTCTAGGGCGGGCTCGATCATACAACAAAGGGTGCACGTGACAGAGTCACGAGCAATCGCATCGCGATGCCCCAAGCTGCGCACATCTAAGGGCCACTTGGTGTATAAAAGACTGCAGCCAGATCACAACTAAGGTCTCGAAAACCCATACTAAGACATGCATGATATAAACATACACGCAGCACACATGCGTAGTATGAACAGCAGGTATCATCACATAACTCTACAAAGTACTTCTTTATTGACATACACATAGAGTATACAAAGATCACATGTCTGTGATCGACATTACATCATACAACAGAAGCAAATTAGGTCTGAGTACAGACAAGTTTAACAAATGGCTTAGAGAAGCCTTGTAAACATACATGCCTTTCCACGAGGGACCAGACTGCTGTCTGGGACTATGCTAACTTAGTCAACGTCGAGCTTCAGGAAGGTGACTCCATCGGGGTCTAGGTTCTCATCTAAAACATAGAATAAGCAAACGTGAGTACAAAGTCGTACTCAGCAAGACTTACATCAGAACTATACTACTTATGCTCAAGTTTCAAGGTAAAGGGAGGTGGGTTTCAACATGAAAAAGTGCCAGCTTTGACTTGGCTAGTCCTGTACTACGAGTACCAGACTTGAGGTAAGAAACGTACACGAGTCCACTACCAAGTCTCCAACCAATACACCACTATGGTTACTCCCTCGACTTCCCACGAGGAGCACACCATAGCACTCATGCTTATCTTGCGAGTTTTCGAAGTATCCATTCAAGTTATCTAATAATCAGGTACAGTTTCCAAGTAGTCCTTAACCGAGGACGCGGCTATTCGAATAGTTTTGTTAACCTTGCAAGGGTGTAAACTACACACACATGACCATCGGTTACTGCCTTTTGCTCGCCACCGTTCAAGAGGTGATAGCGAGGATGTTCACCACGACACTTCGATCACAACCGGCCTATTCCAGGAGTCGACTATCTGAGTTGCCTCCGCTCGAGAGCCCGGCTGGATCAACGAAACGGACTCAAACAATGCAGGTGACCAAGACGCCACCTCTGGCAGATGGTTTGCGTGCCTCACAGGTACACCCACATATCTATATGATGCAACCATTTCCTTCGTTCTTTTTCTATGCACATGTCAAATGGAAATCCCGAACTAATGTGACTCCTAGACGTCGACACGGATCAAGGTACTAGGCCGAGAGGGGTCAGTGAGCCCAATGTGTGGTTGTACTCTTTGTCTTGGATTACCATACAAGAACTCGGTGCTTAAGGCGGTGTTCAACGAGACAACCCACTGTGTACTCCTACACAGCCTCTCATCGATCACCTTTGCTTAGGGTGGATTCACCAACACAGTTTCACTTTCATCAACACCATGTTCACTATCATCCCGACTCACATCAAAAGCATCCTCATTATAAACTCTAAGCATGCAGTAAGCAGTAACAGTTGCAGGGGCCACATGATATCAATCAACTCCTATGTCATCTTGGATTGTGGTTTGCTTACTACTGTGACAAGATGATAGGTCATGCATCGGATATGGGTTCAACTATGCGGTAGAATCGACACAAGGTGATCTCCTAAACATGCATAAGCGAGACTGAGAGGGAATTGGGATTTAATAGACATGATCAATGGGGTTTGCTTGCCTTGCTGACGATACACGGGTCTTAACGGTGGTCTTCTTCTTCGGGGGTGATCACCGTCTCGGAACGTTTGTCACCGGAGCAATCATCAACAAAGGGGGGGGGAACACAAATAAAGTACAATGCATCAAGCACATGTTAATGTTGTGACATGAGGAATAGGGTACTGGTTTGTGGCACATTCCATTTAATGTCACAACCCCAAGTTAGGTATGTGCTAGGATTAGCAAGTCCCTTTGCATCATGTGAAAAATTCAAAAAGAAATTCAAAAATGGGGAAAAGAAAAGCCGTGAGAAATTAATTCAAATGGCCAGATAAAAATCTTTTTCCAAAAATCATTTGAGTATTTGGAAAATTCCTATAAATGATGCTGATCATTTTAAAAATGGTTTGGGAGCAATCCCATGCTCATGGAATTTTCTAATTTTCAAACAATGCCTTGGAAAATTAAATAAACCCCTATTTGATTTAAAATTCAGATGTTTTGAATTTTAAAGAGTGCTAAATTTTATAAGTGGCTAGCTATAACTTTAATGAGGCCATATAAAATTATTGGTATTTGATAAAATGCCTAGCTATTTTAAATAGCTAGGTCAATCAATTTACAGAAAATATAAAAAGAAAAGAGAAAAACAGAGGGAAAAGGGGGTTACCTCTCGCACCAGGCGAGGCCCAACTCCTCTGGCCCGGCCCACTCCAGCGTCTTGTCTTCTACCTCGCCGGCCAGCAGCACACAGGGAGCTGCGTGGAGGGCATGCCTCGACGCCGTGCCACCTCCAGCTTGCTCCCCTGGCCACCTAGCCCACCCTGAGGCGCCTGGAGACCCCCAGGTCCATCTCCCACTTCGCTAGCTCGTCTTCCCCCTCTCTCTCTCATCTGTTCCGCGCAAGCCCGAGGAGCTCTTCTCGCCGCCGACGTGCGCCCGCGTGGCCACCGGCCTGTTCCCGCCGCACCACGTTGTCCACGACGACCGCCGTGAAGGTCTGCGTCACCCAGGACCTTCAATTCGAGCGGGGAAGCTCTGTGCGTGACGCCTGCCTCGAATCCTTCCGCCGCTGTCCTCGAACTCCGGCGAGCAATCTCCCTCCCTCCGGTGCTCCTCCGGCGTCCTCGACCCCGCCGCTGCGTCCACGGTGAGCCTGGAGATCGATTACCCTTTTCCTTTGCTCCTTCCGCGTCGTTTTTCTCCTCACCGTCGAAGCCAGAGGTCCGGCCGCCGCCATGACCGACGCCACCGTCGCGACCGAGCCCGCCGTGACCCCCCGTTGGCCCCTGCAGACGCGCGAGGCGAAGGGCAACTCGCCCGTGCCCCCAACGCCCCTCCCCGTGCCCTGTTTAGGAAACCCGGCGGTGCTCCGGCGAGCACAGGGGTCGCCGGCGACGACTAGCCATTAGGCCCCCTAATCCCGCGCTAACCACCTCGCTGGGCCACTGACAGTGGGCCCAGTCCCTCTAATTAAACACGGTTAAAATTAAATAAAACGGGGTTAACCCCTGAGCCACTGACAAGGCTGGCCCACTGGTCAGAGCCCCCCCCCCCACGTCAGCATGACCTCATGCTGACGCAATAAGTCTTTTTCCTTTTTAAAAGAATTCCAGAAATTACAGAAAATGGCCAAAACGTCAATAAATAATAGAAAATTCATTTTAACTCCAAATTGGACAAATAATATGTCTAAAATTATCAGAAAAATACAAGGATTATGAATAAGAATTTGTTTTCATGTTTGACCATTTTAAAATGGGTGAACAGTAGCAAACATGCATATGGATCCTTTTTAAATTCAAATTTGGAGTGATTTTGCAAATGACTTTGCAACACACTTAATTTGAATGGTTTCATCCACACATCAGAGACATTACTTCAACTATACCACATCACTTCATGATCAACATTTTCAAATGAACTTTCATGCATTCAAATGCATTTGAAATTCATCGATAAATCAAATGGAGTTTGAATTTTCATTTCAAATTCAATATACTCCTTTTAAATGGAATGCTCAACACATCAGTACCTTGAACATCACCATTGCAATCTTATTCATGTGATTGTGCATTGTACATTATGTTGATCCTATGATTGTCATGTTGCTGATAGAAGTGGAGCCGGAATCCGAGATCACCCCCTTCGTTGAAGACCCCGCGACTGAACCCCGTCAGCAAGGCAAGCAAACCCCCACTGATCATGTCGATAAAATCCCACTTCCCTCTCATGTCTCGCTTCTGCATTGTTTAGGATGATCACTATGATAACGTTTCTACCGCATAGTTGAACCCATATCCTTTGCATGACCTATCATCTTGTCACAGTAGTAAGCAAACCACAATCCTAGCAGATGTAGGAGTTGGTTGATATCATGTGGCCCCTGCAACTGTTACTGCTTATTGCATTCTTAGTGGTACAACGAGGTTGCTTTTGATGTGAGTCGGGATGATGGTGAACATGGTGTTGATGAAAGTGAAATGTGTTGGTGAATCTACCCTAATACAAGGTGAACGATGAGAGGCTGTGTAGGAGTACACAGTGGGTTGTCTCGTTGAACACCGCCTTAAGTCCGAGTTCTTGTGTGGTGATCCAAGAAGAAGAGTACAACCACACATTGGGCTCACTGACCCCTCTCGACCTAGTACCTCACCCCGTTCGAACCCCAAGAGTCGCAGTAGTTAGGAGTTCTGGTAGGGCTGTGGCACGGTCTGCGAAGTGGATGAACGGCTTTTCAAGACCGGCTTGGGACCCTGCACACATCGTTTGAGGCTGTACTGGAACCTCGGCCGGACTTCCATATGGATCCCCCTCAGATAGGCGACTCTCTGGACTAGAATGGAGCTGTGGGCGAAGTTTCGTGGCAACATCCTCGCCGGTACCCGCTTGAAGGGTCCCACTCCCAGGCGGTAACTGATGAGTGTGTGTGTGTAGCGGTACACCCCTGCAGGGTTAACAAAACTATTCGAATAGCCGCGTCCGCGGTTAAGGACTGCTTGGAGAGCTGTGCTAAATTATTAGACAACTTGAACTGGATACTTCTAAAACACACCAAGATAAGCGTGAGTGCTATGGGGTGCTTCTCGTGGGGAAGTCGAGGAAGTAACCAGAGTGGTGTAATTGTTTGAAGAGATGTAGTGGACTCGTGTACGCTTCTTACCTCAAGTCTGGTACTCGTAGTTTAGGACTAGCCAAGTCAAAGCTGGCACTTCTGCAAGTGAAACCCCACCTCCCTTACCTTGATACATGTGCATGAGTAGTATAGTTCCTATGTAAGTCTTGCTGAGTACGATTTTGTACTCACGTTTGATTAATCTATGTTTTAGATGAACCCACCGACCCCGATGGTGACTTCTAAAAGAAGCTCGAAGAATGAAGACTCAGACCAAGACCAAGCTACTGTAATCCCAGTCAGACGACTGGTTCCCTCGTGGAGGGCTTGTTTTTTTTATAAGGCTTCTCTAAGACATTTGATAAACTTGTCTGTACTCAGACCTACTTTGCTTCCGCTTGTCTGTTGTAATGTTGGATCACATGGTTGTGATCTCTGTGTGCACTCTGTAAGAGTTATCAATAAAGTATATACTTTGTAGAGAATTGCAATGATACCTGCTGTTCATACAAGGCATGTGTGCTGCGTGTATGTTTATAACATGCATGTCTTTGTATGGGTTTTCGAGACCTTAGTTGTGATCTGGCTGGCGGTCTTTTATACACCAAGTTGCGCTTAGATGTGCGCAGCTTGGGGCATCGCGATGCGATTGCTCGAGACTCCGTCTCGTGCACACTTTGATGTATGATCGAGCCCGCCCTAGACCCCGACTAAGTGATCGGGCTGGAGTAAATCTATGTAAGGGTTAACAAAATTGTATAGTGTTTTGGCCATTATAATTTGTAGTAGTCCGCCCACTTTTCATAATCTAATACATCGGTCCCACATGTCAGATATTCCAAAACTGTTCATATTATTTCCATAAGTGGGCTCACTAGTCAGGTTTCCCATTTCACATTTTCTGAACATACATAATAACTATTTCAAAAAAAATAACAAATATAATTCATCAAATAACACTAAATTAGTATATTACAATCTGTTACAATATTACAATTTACAATCTACTACACTCAAACAGATCAAGCAGCTCTTTTCTGAGTAGGGCTTCACCACTTTGAAGTTGGCTTCACGGCTTTACACTTCAAATTTCTTAGGCCTGGAGCTCCTGTAAAAGAGTGAACATAAATGAAAGACACTAATATAAGCAAGAACTTACAACAAAGTATAGCTTAAATATAATATAGCATCTCTAACACTGTTGTTGTTTGCATATTAAAACCAGTAGTTGTTAGCTATGGAGCGTCACTCATAAATTTGCATCTCATGGTACCACTTAATTTCAGCACATGACAATACAAAAAGCATGGCATAAAGAACAACATCAGCCCAGAAATGCAATATATAAGCCGAGCTGCAATTGATAACTACAAGCGTACAGCAGCACAGCAGCAGCTAAAACACAAGCGTTGCTCAAAGACAAACAACGACAATCATCAGTAACAACAATAAGAATTCCTTTAAACAAAGAACAAGTTGATATATTGCACAAGAAAGCTTATTTAATCTTAATACATATTAAGTAAGGGCTGCATTATTTCAGTAATGCCAGAACTGATGTTGTGCTAGGCAGTCCAATGATGTATTTATTCAAGTAAGATCAAAGATAGCTAGTTTCTAAAGCCAAAAAAGCATACAATTGATGTGGCATAACAAACTAAACAACCAAGAAATTGATGTGACCAAAGATGGGGCTACAATTGAACATATGGTCCGCATCATCGTTGACGCTAGACGTCGCATGTAGTTGTCCATGCAAACTTTAGCATAAAGTAGAGCTTCTACAATACATACAAACTTTAGATATGAAGGACCAAGCAAACTGTTCTGGAAAATATCTAGTTACAGAAACCATGTATTGGTCAATTAGCACGAACATGAGTAGATCACATAACTAAGTACAATTCAAAATCCTAGCTGCCACAAAATTTGAAAACAGAGAGGGGAGGGGAGGGGGCGCACCTTGAGCTGCTACTGCTACTGAGCACCATCGTCCACCTCTCCATGGCTACATATACTGCGGTCGTTGCCGATGCTTGTCCTTGTGCTGAATGGAAGAAGATGTTGCTGCCGCTGCTTGTCCTTGTGTTGGAACCTTGAGGAGCACTTGGCGCCAGGGACTGCTTGTCCTCCTCTCGTTTCCTTCTCTGTGGGAATCAGAGATAGAATGAAGGAGGATGTTTTCATCCAGGATACAGACTGAATTTATATAAATGATATTTTTGCAATAAAATTATGTAATGTACATATGAATGTGCCTTGTTGTCGTCGACATGCGCACACGACTTACACGGGTAGGCAGGACAAAACAGCGAGACGAGCGACGGCAACCGGGCTTGCGCCGTGGGCGTCCAGTCCTCCATCCGTACCGTATGGCCAAAGGACCGTCGCTATGAGCAGTACACTCTACAGACTACGGGCACGGTGGTGCAGGAGATGAACCCTCTGGTTAGGAGGGCTTCTTATCCACTCTCCACGTACGTCCAGAACAGGACACAAACAGTCTGCTAATTTTGATCATCTGCAAGGAAAGGTCTTGGGAGCGCACTGAGTACATGCGGTGACGGCTTAAATCTAGTGATGATGTGCTTTATGAGCGCCAATTGGGGATTTATTTGTTTTCCCAAGAAGGTGCTAGTACCACTCGTATCTACTCCTTCGAAGAACTATACAATTACACAAAACTCAGCCAACAGAGTAAAGCATACTCCACCCTACTACGGACGGAATTAACCCATATAGTACTCTCTCCTGTTTCGTCAAACCACCATGTGCAATCACTACTTAATCTCCTTCCACCATTCACCCCAGTTTTCAGGGTAAGCAGATTTCTTTTCCTGGTAGAATACGTACACTTCTCCAGTAGCATCTCATTTAATGATCCACTCGAGCAAGCCATGATAATCGCCAAACAAAATTGTGGATAAGTGACAAAAACACCACAAAAACGCAAAATTTCCACTCACTGCAACAAAAGAATAGAGCCACTATATAATGCTCCGGTTGATTTAGGAGCCTCAAGTGCGAACTAACGAGGGAACACGCATCTACAGACTAGAGAGCCACGTACCTAAACAAACCCATCGGCCACGGAGCAGAAACAGAGATCCGGTAAACAGCTCAAAGCCACCGGATCCGCCTCCACCACCACCACCACTACCGACCCGCTGACCCGCAGCCACCACTACCAGAACCAGTATCTCCATCGAGAAAAAGAGAGGGGAAGACGGAGATCAGATTGGATCAGACCTTGACCTTGAGGTTGACGTGGGAGCCTCCGTCGTCGCCCGAGGGCTTCTTGTCCTCGTCCGAGGAACTGAAGGGGTCCTGTCTCGGACGCGTGCCCGTCTCCTCACGCACGGGCGCGCCGGCCGTCGTGGGTTTCGGAGACCTCCAACGGATGGATGTCGTTGGTTGGGAGCATGCTGGATCTGATCTGGGGTGGGGAAGAGGTGCACCATGGCCGCTGGTGGCAGACCTCCCTCTCATCTTCTTCTCTTGTCTTGTGTTGAGGAGAGGGGGAGGGGAAGGTGCAGACGGCTGCAGACCGGCGGCGAGGGTAGAGGTGGGTGGCGGAGAGGGAGGCGGATGCAAGGGATCAGGGAGCGGAGCGCTAGGGTTCGCAATGTGTGGATGGGATGAGAGGGGATGAGGGGAACGAGGGGTGGAAGGGTGAGGAGAGGAGGGCTGCCGTTGGATCGGGGGAAATCCGACGGTGCCTGTGGCATGATCCGTGTGACATGTCTATGGACCAATCAGAACGAAGTATACATGTTAAATTCATTTTTTATTTTTCAAGTGCCAAAAAATGATTTTTTTCTAAATAATCTACATAATTTTTATTGTAAAACTGGACCTCGTCACTTTTCAAAAATAATATATCATATTTAATGTACAATAGACCACATGGTTGCATGTCAAATGATTTTCATAAACCTCTCATAAAAAAAATTCCCGCCGATTTAGCGGGAAAAGATCAAATTTGAACTACAAGTGCTTGGTATTTTTCTCTTTATTTTTTTTAATAATTATTTTTAGGTATACAAGTAGTCATCTCATCAGAGATCCACCAAGAGTTTGGTAATATTCCACCCGTAGCTATTACCGGTCATGCCCCCCTCCCTCGTTTTGACGACATTTCGAAACCGGCTTAAACAATTCAAAAAAAATGTAAAACCTTCACGTTGCATCCTAATTTATGTCCTAGTAATCATACAAACTAACAAAAAAAGTCTTCTCGAAATGAGTTATCGAGTATGAAGGTTCGTGGCTTTCAAGCCAAATGACCGATGCTAGTCCTAGTTTCAAAGGATAGTTTTCCCAAATGATGTGCAAATGGGTGCATATTGGAATGGGCAACAAGTTTGTCAAAGGAAGTTTTCATTTTTGTTGTGCGAAAAGTTAATTTTTCATTTTCCGTGTGCCAAAAGCAGGGTTGTTTTGTGAAGAACCTAGAAAATATTTGGTGTGAATTTGAACCACTAAATTTTTGTAAAATACTAGACCATATTTTATTAAAAATTGACAAAAAATTTCCATGTAAAATATTTTTTATACACCTCTCCTAAAAAAGACAAATTTCCGCAGATTCAACTAGAACGGGGTCAAATTTGAACTACAAGTTCTTGATAGTTTGCTCTTTATTTTTTCAAAAAAACATTTCAAGATACACAAGTAGTCATTTCATCAGAGATCCACCAAGATTTTGGTAATATACCACCCCTAGCTATCACCGGTCATGCCCCCCTCTCCCCCGTTTTGAAGGCATTTTGAAACCGTCTTAAACAATTAAAAAAAATGAAACATGTAAAACCTTCGCGTTGCATCCTAATTTATGTCCTAGTAACCATAAAAACCAACAAACTTGGAATAATGCAAATATCTTAAAAAAGTCTTATCAAAATGAGCCATCGAGTGTGAATGTTCGTGGCTTTAAAGCCAAATGACCGATGTTATTGCTAGTTTTAAAGGATAGTTTTGCCAAACGATCTCATTTTGTGAAAATGGGTTCATATTGGAATGGGCAACAAGTTTGTCAAAGGAATTTTTCATCTTCGTTGTACAAAAAATTAATTTTTCATTTTCCGAGTGCCAAAAGTAGGGTTGTTTTGTGAAGAACCTAGAAAATATTTTGTGTGAATTTGAACCACTACATGTTTGTAAAATACTAGACCTTATTTTATTAAAAATTGACAAAAGAATTTCCATGTAAAATGTTTTTTATACACCTTTTCTGAAAAAGACAAATTTCCGCAGATTCAGCTGGAACGGGGTCAAATTTGAACTACAAGTGCTTGATAGTTTGCTCTTTATTTTTTCAAAAAATAATTTCTAGGTACACAAGTAGTCATTTCATCAGATATCCACCAAGAGTTTGGTAATATTCCACCCCTAGATATCACCGGTCATGCCCCTCCCCTCCCTCGTTTTGACGGCATTTTGAAACTGGCTTAAACAATTCAATTTTTTTTGAAAAAATGTAAAACCTTAGCGTTGCATCCTAATTAATGTCATAGTAACCATACAAACAAACAAACTTGGAATAATGCAAATATTTTAAAAAAGTCTTCTCAAAATGAGCTATCGAGTATGAAGGTTCGTGGCTTTCAAGCCAAATGACCGATGTCAGTGCTAGTTTCAAAGGATAGTTTTCCCAGATGATCTCATTTTATGAAAATGGGTGCATATTGGAATGGGCAACAAGTTTGTCAAAGGAAGTTTTCATTTTCGTTGTACGAAAAAGTAATTTTTCATTTTTTGAGTGCCAAAAATAGGGCTATTTTGTGAAGAACCTAGCAAATATTTGGTGTTAATTTGATCCACTACAATTTTGTAAAATACTAGACCATATTTTATTAACAATTGACAAAAGGTTTCCATGTAAAATGTTTTTATACACCTCTCCTGAAAAAGTCAAATTTTCGCAGATTCAATTGGAACGGGGTCAAATTTGAACTACAAGTGCTTGGTAGTTTGCTCTTTATTTTTTCAAAAAATCATTTCTAGGTACACACGTAGTAATTTCATCACAGATCCACTAAGAGTTTGGTAATATTCCACCCGTAGCTATCACCGGTCATGCCCCCCCCCTCCCCCGTTTTGATGACATTTTGAAACCGGCTTAAAAAATTCAAAAAAAATCAAAAAAATGTAAAACCTTCGCGTTGCATCCTAATTTATGTCCTAGTAACCATACAAACCAACAAACTTGGAATAATGCAAATATCTTAAGAAAGTATTCTCAAAATGAGCTATCGAGTGTGAAGGTTCATGGCTTTCAAGCCAAATGACCGATGTTAGTGCTAGTTTTAAAGGATAGTTTTCCCAAATGATCTCATTTTTGTGAAAATGGGTGCATATTGGAATGGGCAACAAGTTTGTCAAAGGAAGTTTTCATTTTCGTTGTACGAAAAATTAATTTTTCATTTTCCGAGTGCCAAAACTAGGGTTGTTTTGTGAAGAACCTAGCAAATATTTGGTGTGAATTTGAACCACTATATTTTTGTAAAATACTAGACCATATTTTTTAACAATTGACAAAATGTTTCCATGTAAAATATTTTTATACACCTCTCCTGAAAAAGACAAATTTCCGCAGATTCAACTGGAACGGGGTCAAATTTGAACTACAAGTGCTTGATAGTTTGCTATTTATTTTTTTCAAAAAATCATTTCTAGGTACACAAGTGATGGCTTCTCGCCCTTCGTTGGTTACCCCAAGTGGAAGGTTGAGATGTAGCGCAGCAACAAGTTTCCCTCGGTGAAGATACCAAGGTTTGTCTCCAGTAGGACTCCAGATATGATAAGTAGGTGTCAGCGGCGCAACTGACGTGGACCTGCACACAGACACAGATAACTTTGTTCCCAACGAAGTTCAGAGAGGTTGTAAATCTCTCCGGTCTTGTTGTTCACAAAGGGTAATACACAAAAGGATAATGATAGCAACTGAAAGTAAATGCAGAAAAGTAAATATAGCATGGAAACAGTAATAAGGATATGGACCGGGATACGTGATGTTCCGCAATGCGAGGTAAACGTTCCCTCTTGGAGTCACTACATGATCGAGGCAACAACACATCCCCTAGACTCATGTTTCTGTCACTCAAGCGTGTCATCGGGGGGCATGAACCCACAATCGAGCACAACGTTCCCTCTTGGAGTCACTACCTACTACTTGGCCAAAGCAATAAATAGCAACGGAGAACATGCAAGAATTACTTAGGAACAAAAATATAAGAGATAAAAACCAAATATATTACTCTATCACAATCTGAACATAATCTCATAATCCATCAGATCCCATCAAACTCAGCATAGCAATAGAAGAAATATTACAAAAGTTCCTCGATCATGTAGGAAACCTCACGAGGTCTAAACTATGAAGAACAAAGAGGGGAGGAGAACATCACATAGCTACTGATCACGGACCCATGGTCCAAGGAAGACTACTCATGAGACATCCGGGGAGCATCCATGGTGGAGAGGAGACTCCCGGAGGTCGGCCCTCCCTCCGGCAGGGTGCCGGGAAGATGTCTTCTGGTGCTCCCGATCTCGGAAGCGCGGCAGCGGCGGAACAAAGGCGAGTTTGCGAAATAGGGTTCTGTCTTCGGAGTTTCCCCGTGACGGAGAATAAATAGGCGAAGGGGGGCAGCCAGAGGTGGACAAGGGTCCCCAGGCGCCCCCCTGGCGCGGCCAGGGGTGGGGCCACGCCGGGTGGCCGCCTGGGCCCCCCTGGCTCCCGTCTGGCCCCACTCGGGCTCTTCGCGAAGCTTCCTGTACGCTGATTTTTTCTGTATATTTCCTGGATTTTTTCTGGCACTTTTTATATGGGGGAAAACTGAAATAGAAAAATAGCAGAAAACAGGAACTAGCACTGGGGTGCACTGAGTTAATAGGTTAATCCAAATATGATCAAAAGTGTATGAAAGGGTATCTAGATCATAGCAATATCACACAAAACATGCATGGAGCAAGCAAAAATTATAGATACGTTTTGGAAGTATCAACAAGTAGTCATTGTATCAGATATCCACCGAGAGTTTTGCAATATTCCACCCCTATCTATCACCGGTCATGCCCCCCTCTTCCATTTTGACCGCATGATAAATGTTTTTTATACACCTCTCCTGAAAAATACAAATTTTCCGCAGATTCAGCTGGAACGGGGTCAAATTTTAAACTACATATGCTTGATAGTTTCCTCTTTATATTTTCAAAAAAACATTTACAGGTACACAAATAGTCATTTAATCAGAGATCCACCAAGAGTTGAGTGGAATAGGACGGGTCTAGATATCACTTGCTTTGCAATGTGCTAATCTGGCCAGAAAATAGAAGTTGAAGCTAGGCTCACATAGATGATTAGTTTGAGTTGCGCACAATTTAGAGGCGGATTGTAATCTTGGCATATGAAGGCACGATAAAAATTTCATACCATTTGAATAAATAAAAATGGTACTTCCTTCACAATGCTCTCCACTCAACAGAAAATTGGGAGCAATATTGAGGGAAATTGGCTAACTTAAATGAGCTAAAATTTGGTGAAGGGAGGTTCTATGGGTAGGGTCATGTCTTGGTAAAGTTTTAGCAATTATAAAGCAATATAAAATATATTTTCACAAACTAAAAATATTTCATTAGAGAAACATCAAAAGTTTTCTAAGATTCAACCAATAGCTAGAAAATGGGATCTTTGTGAAGAAACTTACAACTTTGTTTTGCAAAATGTCAATACTTTATTAAAAAAATATTAGACCATATTCGGTGTGTAATTAACTAAATGGTTGCATGTTAAATTCTTTTTTTCATTTTCTAAGTGCTAATCCGTATAGCCAGATTCGTTTATGAGTTCGTGGATTTTCCTATTCGTACAATTTTCTATTGTTTAACTTGTTTCATGATTTTTATAATGAAACATCTTCTTTTAACGAGATATAGTTAATAACCTATTTATTAGACTATAATAGAAAACCTATTATTTTCCTATATTTGTTATGAGATTTTTTTAGACGTTATGGGCCGACTGAATGTTTTTTTCTTGAGAAATATATATATATATATATATATATATAGATATATATAAGCGCATGTCGACGCATCTGCTACTGGATGGGCCAAGCTCGAAAAAAAACGAAGGTGGCCTGAACCCACCGAGGCCCAGTCCTACTCGCCACTACATACAATAAGAACAACACTTGTGAACATTTACCAGTAACGTATTGGTGTCCCGTTGGTTTGCTATCGAAGTGGTGAGCGTGGAGACACAAGTTCGAGTCCTGGTGGTGCATTTTTTTGGTGCTTTGCTATATTTGTGTCTTGGTGAGTCCAGGAGGCTAACCCCGTCTTTGTCATTGAAAAAGCGGTTGGATCCCACGTATCATTAGATGGGCGGTTCACTTTGGACCTTCGTCAATGCAATACAAACACACGTAAGAGAAAATTGACACCTGGTGCTCTTTTTTGATGCTTTGTTATATTTATGTCTTGGTGAGTCTAGGAGGTATGGCTGACCCTGCCTGTCATTGAAAAAGCGGTTGTATCCCTCGTGTCATTAGATGGACGGTTTACTTTGGACCTTCGTCAACAAGTTAATGTTTGGGTTCCGCATGGTAGTAGTAGATTTAAACCACTTCAATACAAACACATGTAAGCAAAAATTGACACATGAACATGACACATACGAGAAAAGTTGACACATGAACATGACACATAAGTAAAATTGATGAGGTGGCGTGCAATCATATTAATGCATCCACGTTACAACATCATGGCCATCAAGATTGGTCGTGATCAGCTAGAAATAAGACACCAGATCCGTGTTGTCTACTTTACAACAATTTCGTGTAAGGCAATTACGACCTTTCTGACCAAAATGGTCGTTACGTTTTAGAGTTTTGAGCCTACCAAACAACTTACAACCAATTGGTTCAAAATGGTCGTAGATTTACGACCATTTCTTCCAGGCTCACTGACAAAAGGTCACAAGTTAGCATATTTCTTGTAGTGGGATGCCTCGGGGGGTGGCTACTTCGGCGAGCCCCCGAGTGCCAACAGATTTTGGGGAAAAATATTTATGTAATACTTTTCCTGCTGTCTCTTACAAAGAGTAGGGGGGTTCTATTGAAGACAGATCCCTTTTTCTTAGAACGATGATGTAGTGGCCTTAAAGTCCTGGTAGCTTTGTCTCCGAGTGCCTGGGTTCTTCGGGCGATGTTCCTTTCCTTCTACGGGAGCACTTCTTATGCGAGTCCCATGGTCCAGCTGCCTTGGTGGGCTACGAAGGCTTCTGCTATCTTGTGGAATTCCTTCTCGCAGCGGTCGGATCTGACGAAACTGCCGCTGATTGTGATGACCCCGTGTGGGCCTGGCATCTTCGGGTTGAAGTAGGCGTAATGGGGTACGGCCATGAAGCGAGCGAAAGCTGGTCGCCCGAGGATTGTGTGGTATTGCGACTTCCAGTCGACCACTTCAAAGTCCAGCATTTCCTTGCGGAAGTTTGTCGCGTTCCCGAAGATTACCTCCAGGCTTATCCTTCCGAGGGGGTAGACTGCTTTTCCTGGTACGATCCCGTGGAAGGTTGTGCCTGAGGACTTGAGTGCGTTGTTTTGGATGAGCATGTCGTCGAGTGTTCGGGTGAAGATGATGTTGATCCCACTACCGCCGTCCATGAATACTCGCGACATGTCGTAATTTCCGATTCTGGCCTCGAGTACTAGCGCGGCGTGCCCTGGTTGGGGAACGACTGGCGGGTGGTCGTCCCGGGAGAAGGAGATTTCTGTCTCCGACCCGCGCTGGTACTCTGGGATGGCCGGGTGTGTGGAGGTTGCCAGGAAGACTTGTCTGGTGACTTGTTTCTTCTTCCTGTTGGAAGGCCTGCCTTCTTGTATCATGTAGATCCTCCCGTGGGATTCTGGGTACTGGTCTTCCTCTTCTAGTGTCCTTTGTCGTTCCTGGATGGTGGCCACCTGTCTTGTTTGCAGAGGGGGGCTGGTGGCGCGTTGTGGGCGACTAGCCCGACTGCTATGCTTGCGAGTGGTCGTACAGTTGCGGCCGCGGAGCGGCCTTTCTCCTCGGACAACTCGTTGAAGCTTCTGCAATTCCTGAGGGTGTGGGACGATCTGAGCTCTCCTCGCTCGTTTCTGAATCCGTGTATAGAACACGGTCCGTCGAGTTGTTCTTTGGCGGAGCGGAAAGCGCGAGTGCCGTCGCGTGGCTGCCTTGTCCTCCATTCTCGTTTCTGAGCCTGGGGCTCGTCTTCTCGATTGTCTCGTCGTTGTGGTATGTTGTCATCGCGGTTCCTGCCGTTCCAATCGTCCGAGAAAGCAGCGGTGACCATGTCAGGTCCTCTGTCATCGTAGAAGTTCCATCCGGGTCGCTTCCTTCTTTTGCCGGCTCCTCTATCTCCATTGTAGTCGTAGTCGCACTCTGATCGTGCAATGTGGGTTTCTGTTTCATTACGAACATAATCTTCTCCGTCCGCCCAGCTGTTGGCTAGTTCTAACAGCCGTGCGAGTGTTCGGACTCTCATCTGTCTGAGCTGCTCCTTGAATTCAACGCGTTGAAGGCCTCGCCTGAACGTGTCGATCGCACTTTTCGTTCGAGATGTCTTCCGCTCAATTCTTGAGTATCGTCCATCGCTAGATGTATGCTCGCAGGGTCTCCCTCGTTCCTTGTTTGCATGCCCGCAGTTCCTCGAGTGAGGTTGGTCGCTTGTATGTGGATTTGAAGATTTCTATGAAGGCTCCTCGAAACTGGCTCCAGGAGCTGATGGATCCGCGCCGGAGATTCTTTAGCCAATGCCGAGCGGAGCTCTCGAGAATGAGCTGTACGTACTGCATTGCCGTGACGTTGGTTCCTCTCTGAAAATTGACTGCTGATAGGTAGGCGTCGAGCCATGCCTCCGGCTCCTCGAGTCCGTTGTACTTTAGTGTCGTGGAGTTCAGTTTGAACCCGTTTGGCATTCGCGTCCCACGTATGGCACGTGTGAAGCATAGTGCTCCACATGGCTCGATTTCCTTGTCGGAAGCCTCTTCGTCCGAGTACTCCTCGCGTGCTCGCGTCTTCGCCTGCTGCGGTTGACTAAGTTCTGTGTGATGTCATCTCGCGCATCTCATTGAGTGCTGCGGCGCCTGTTGTTGTCGTCGCTGTCTTGCTTCTTATACCTGTCAGAGCGCCTGCGCCTGTCATCATTACTGTCGTCGTCATCGTCGTCTGGTGAACTGGGGTCCCTGTCCGGTGTCCGCTCGCGAGTCTGCCGTTTTGTGCTGGATTTCTTAAGCACCGAGGCATCGAAGGCGTCCTTCATTATCTGCAAAGCAATGGACGTGTAGCGATCCGTCTTGCCCTTTCTGCTTTTCTGGGCATGGGAAAACTAGTCCTGGGCGCTCATGAGTGCTTCTGCCGGAGTGAGGGGCTCTTCTTCGTCGTCGTCTTCCTCTAATCTAAAGTCGTCTTCAAGTTTCCGCACCACTCTCGCCCTTTCTGTCCTCCGAAATTGTTGAGTTTCAATCTGTTGCGGGTGGGGGAGTCGCGGCCTGGTGAGTCACTTCTGGGAGGTTGTCTGCGACTGCTTTTCTTTTCGAGTTCCGCCTTTTCTTGCTTCTCCATGGCTAGGCACCACTGTCTCGTCTGCTGGGTTAGCTCGCCCACTAGCTTGTTGTATGCCCTTAGCTCGTCCCTTGAGGCATCTGGTGGTAGTAGCCTGCCGCGGGCGACTGCTTCCTTTACCATTGCCATTGATTCCTTGGACAAGTATATTTTTTATTTGGGTGGTTCGTCTGCCGCTGCAACCGGGGTTTGCTGCCTGCTGCGTGATGGCTGGCTACTTTGGCCGGGTGCTTGCTGCTTGGCGGCTGACTGCTTTTTTGATTGCTAGGTCCTTGTTCCACCGGGACTTTCCTTGGTATGGACCCCGGTTCTCCTAGCTGTACGACCATATGACTGGTGTTGCCGGGACCTGCCGCCCTGCTGGTGGTTGGGGTGTCTTGACGAGTGCCCGGGTCGTCGACTCGTCCGTTGTTACCTGACGCTGGTGCGCCAACTTCTGCCATGAACACCTGCGATGGTGTCCCTGCCTCCTCCTTGCTGATACGTGTGATGGTGTTTCTCCATGCTGGGGCTCCACTCGAGCGGTCGTGAGTGGCGTGGAGCCTTGAGTTGGGTGGGTAGCTACGGCTGCCAGATAGGTTGGCCGTGCGGGCGGTGTCCGCCCCGGTCACTGCTGCAGGTGTTGCCGTGGGTGCGAGGGTGGCGTCGGTGAGGCGGAGAGTCCCCCAATGGTTGATGTAGATCTGATACGTTCCGAAGATCAGATTGATGCCGGAGTGTAGATCGGTAAAGACTGGCTGGAGGGCCGGGAGGTGGGCCGTGAATCCGAGGGACTCAAACAGATCAAATCTTGCCGGAGCCGTCGAGTCGATGAGTGCTGATGATGACGAGGCCGCCGAGGTCGCGTTCCCAACCTGCGAGGTTCCCACAGACGACGCCAATTGACGAGGATCAACCCCGGAAAATCCCATGGCCAGGGACCCTGGGTTAGTCATGAGAGCCACAGGTTGGACGATAGCTCGTCGGCAAACAGGAAGGCACTCTCCTGCTCGATATTATTTATGGGGGAGATGCGATTACAGTGGATGCCAAGGCTGGAGCGCTCAAGGCTAGGGTTACAGATGATACTGGTTTCCCTTTGGCGTCGCCCCTCCTAGCCCTTATATACTAGGCTAGGTCTCGGGGAGTTCATCTACGTTTACAGGTAAGATTTCCTAACCCTAGCCTGCTCCATACGGCAGGTTTTCACACCTTCCTTGTGAGTTGCAGACTCCTATGTCGGTGCCAATTAGCGGGTCGAGGCTGTATCTTCATGGGCCTTCTGTCTTCAGGGACACCCAGTAGGCTTATCCGTAGGAGTCGTGGGGTCACCCCCTCGTCAGCCCACTTTGGGATCTTTTCCTCACTTTAGGGGCAACACTCTACATATTAAAAAAAGTATAGAATATCTTTCACACTTTACAAAGTACTCGAATCATAAAGAAAATGTAACTATCATGATGTATACAAATGTATGCCTCTGCCAGTGTAGCAGGATATGCAATGATACTAGCGCGTCATGTAGCAATGATTAGGGCAAGGCCCAACTAGCATGCGGCTCATCGATCAAGCAAGTAGCATGTATGACATGAAGGTCAAGTCATGAGAAGATGGATGTTGCATGGCAATATATCTCGGAAAGGCTATGGAAATACCTTGATAGGTAGGTATGGTGGCTGTTTTGAGGAAGGACATAAGGAGGCTTATGATGAAAGAGCGTATCGTTCCAAAGGTTTGGATGTACCGGCGAAAGTGGACGCTAACTCTCGGAGTGAGAAGAAAGCAATGCACGGCACAGGGAAGGCTAGCAAAATATGGGAAGGTGGAAGTGTCAACTTTCGAATACTCACATTAGTCCGAAGAACTCATGCACTTATTATCGGTAACTCTCAGTCTAATAAGGAGGTTCACAAAAAGACAAGTACCCCGAGGAGGAGTGTATGGGGGTTTGGTTATCCTTGCACATCCTCGACTCATGGTACGTGAGTGTACTCTAATATTCGACCGCTCAGAAGAGTAGTGATCCTACTAGTAGCTAAAGTTCTCAACTAATTTGTAGGTTTTTGAAAATGAACACGGATTTCCCAAAATACGACATCTATCACTAATAGGCTAAAGCTCCTGACACCAAAAGTCCAAACATTACTCAAGACAATACCTCACAACTATTGCAAGTTACTACTACAAAAAGAATAGCAACCTCAATTACCTACTTCAAGTCAAGACACAAAACTCAGTGCAACAGGCAAACTCTCTAAACAAGTTAAACATGAAAACTCAAGAGAGTTCCAGCAATGAACTAAACAAAAGCTCTTTTAAAATATAAACATGAAAGCTAAGAGCAAAGTATGACAACAACTATGGAAAGATAAACAATAAACACATCAAAGATAACCAGGAAAAAGTCCTATGTTGTGTTCTAAATTTTGGAAGTGGAGCATGTTTATCTCCCACACAAACAAAGCTGGGCTCTAACTTGTTATGAACAGCAAGCAAAGCTAAAGAAAACTAAAAAACAAAACCTAAGAGCGAGACGCTCTAAGAATAGCACAAAACGCATGAAGTGATAAAAATATAGTGAAACGAGAGACGAACTGATAATTGTCGATGGAGAAGGGGATGCACGGGGGCATCCCCAAGCTTGGACGCTTGAGTCTCCTTGAATATTTCTTGGGGATGCATGGGGGCATCCCCAAGCTTGAACGCTTGACACTTCTTAATCTTCTTTCATCATCTTCCCTCGCACACTTGAAAACTCCCTTCATACATAACTCATCATAATCTGATTAGCGAGGTTAGTACCCATAATAAAATAATTTTTTATCTACTGGAATAAGGATAACCTTTAAGAGCTACTGTTTCTCAAGATTGCCAAAAAAAAATTTGCAAAGGAAAAGCAAGCTTAAGGTTTGCAAAACGAAGAAAAGGCAAAACAGGACATAATCTGTGAAAAACAGACCAGCAGGTAGAAATGAATTGTTAGGGGTACTTCTGCAACTCAAATCAAAAAATTCGGAACATACGAAAGTTTCATAATTGTATAGAGCACGCTGTGTCAAAAATTCAGCTCAAAAATATGAACTGGGATTTTTCTCTGATTTTTCTAGTCACGAAGATAGAATTGTTTTCTGGACAACATGTCACAACTTTCACTTCCCTTGTCCTACGAGGCTATAAAAGGCACAAAGCTTGAAAAGTAAAGATACAATGATGTTGCTACGGTAGTAAAAATCATCAAGACCACTAAAAACAAAAGAAAAACAAAAAGGAAAACCTAAATTCGTTGCGGGCTACCTCCCGAAAGCTGTTCTTTAAAGCCATTAGCTAGGCTTAATGCAAATAAATCAAGTTCTTTTCAAGAAAATAACTAGCCCGTGTGACGGACTCAAAAGGCAACTTAATCTTTTTTCTAGGGAAGTGTTCCATCCCTTTCTTGAGAGGGAATTGTAATTTTATAATCCCTTCTTTCATATCAATAACAGCACCAACGGTGCGGAGAAAAGCACATCCCAAAATAATTGGACAAGAAGGTTCACATTCAATGTCCATAATAGTAAAATCAACGGGAACATAGTTGTCATTGACAATGATAAGAACATCACCTATCTTCCCCAAAGGTTTCTTTACGGAAGAATCGATGAGACTAACACCAAAAGAACAAGCATCAAAAGGTTTCAGCTCAAATATATCATACATTCTTTTGGGCATAACAGAGGTACTAGCTCCAAGATCACATAAAGCAAAGAAAGAAAAGTTATTCAACTTAATTTTAATCATAGGATCCCAACCATCTTCTAGCTTTCTAGGTATGGAGGCTTCTAACCTAAGCTTCTCCTCCCTAGCTTTGATGAGAGCATTAGTGATATGCTCCGTGAAGGCAAGATTAAGTGTGCTAGTGTGGGGGTCTCTAGACATCTTGTGAAGGAAACGAATAACTTCAGAAAGAGTGCAATTATCTAAGTGTTGTTGTTCCCATAGTTGTTGGAGGGGAACGGTCTAGGATTGCTACCAAAGTTACTCCTATAAGCATTGTTGTTGAAGTTGTTTCTAGAGATAAAGTTCACATCTACTTGATCCTGAGCAATCAAAGAATTTAAAGGAACATTTTGAGGATCAATAGGAGATTTCTTAGTAAGTAAAGACATGATCAAGTCAACTTTTTCATTTAGGGGGGAGATCTCCTCGACATAGTTTACCTTCCTACCTATTGGAGCTCTTTCGGTGTGCCATTGGGAATAATTGGGCGTCATCTCATCGAGAAGTTTTGTGGCAGCACCAAGTGTAGTTGACATAAAGGTTCCTCCCGCGGCCGAATCTAACAAGTTCCGCGAGGTAAAGTTCAAGCCTTCATAAAAAGTCTGGATAACCATCCAAGTAGTCAAACCATGCGTAGGGCAATTCTTAACAAGAGATTTCATGCGTTCCCAAGCTTGGGCAACGTGTTTATTATCCAATTGTTTAAAATTCATAATAAAGCTCCTCAACTGGATAATCTTAGATGGGGGGTAGTACTTCCCGATAAAAGCATCCTTGCACTTATCCCAAGAATCTATGCTATTCTTAGGCAAGGATTAAAACCAGATTTTAGCTTCATCCCTCAAAGAGAAAGGAAAAATCTTAAGCTTAACAATATCACCATCTACTTCTTTGTACTTTTGCATATCACAAAGCTCATTAAAATTATTTAAATGCAAAGCAGCATCATCTCTAGCACCAGAGAATTGATCTTTCATAACAAGGTTCAGCAAAGCAGGTTTAATCTCATAAGAAGGTGCTGAAGTAGCAGGTGTAGCAATAGGAGTGTGGATAATGTCACTATTGTTGTGACTAGTGAAGTCACACAACTTGGTGTTTTCAGAGGAACCCATAGTAGCAGCAAGCAAGATAACTATTTTTTTGATTTTTGATAAAAGACACTAAAGCAAAAACTGAAAGGTAAACTAACAAGACTAAAAAGCAAAGATAAAAGATAGTGTGCAACTCCCCTATCTTGAAGAGTGGAGTCCCCGGCAACGGCGCCAGAAATTTGCTTGATACACGAGATAACTTCTCGCCCCCGTTGGTTACCCCAAGTGGAAGGTGAGATGTAGATAGCGATAAATTTCCCTTAGCGAAGATGCTAAGGTTTAGATTGTCTCCAGTAGGACTCCAAGGTCGACAAGTAGGTGGTTTGGCAAGTGAGGCGCCTTTTTATGATAATCATTTGCTTTGCCTGGACCTGCACACACAACAGATAGCTTTGCTCCCAACGAGTACAGAGGAGTTGTCAATTCCTCCGGCCTTGTTGTTTACAAAGGATAAAACGCACGGCATAATAATGATAGTGATAGCAACTGAAAAGTAAATACTGAAAGTAAATTGATAGTGTAAACAGTGGTGGAAGTATGGACCGGGATCTCATGAGGTTCACTAGTGATGTCTCTCTCCCAAAAGAAGATAAAATATCCATGCGAGGTAAACAAATTACAGCTGGGCAATTGACATGATTATGTGCGCAAACCAACGCTAATTATGCAAAACAGAAAGGAAGAGGCTCAAAAGCACGGGCGGTACGCCAAGACAAGTAGACCGAAATCCATCTGCATCTACCCACTAATCATCCATCTTGAGATATCTATCCAGAACAACACGCTGGTATTAAGTTGCGAATCCCACCAAAATTGTAAACTCAAAGCAACGGACAACTGCATTAAAGAACTTTGCGTAAAGTAAACAATCCATGCACCCGCAAGTACAAGCACCGTTGCTTTCCCCCTTGTGGCAGTAGCACATCCCCTAGACTCATGTTTCTGTCACTCAAGCTAGTCATCGGGGGGCATGAACCCACAATCATGCATAACGCTCCCTCTTGGAGTCACTACCTACTACTTGGCCAAAGCAATAAACAGCAACGGAGAACATGCAAGAGTTACTCAAGAACATAAATATAAAATAAGAGAATCAAATATATAACTCAATCACAATCTGAACATAATCTCATAATCCATCGGATCCCAGCAAACTCACGAGGTCTAATCCACGAAGAACAAAGATGGGAGGAGAACATCACATAGCTACTGATCATGGACCCATGGTCCAAGGTGGACTACTCACGGTTCATCCGGGAAGCATCCATGGTGGTGGAGAAGCTCCCGGAGGTGATTCCTCCCTCCGGCAGGGTGCCGGGAAGAGTTCTTCTGGTGCTCCCGATCTTGGAAGCGCGGCGGCAGCGGAACAGAGGAGAGATCGCGAAAAAGGGTCCCGTCCCCGAGGGTTTCTCGTCACGGGGAATAAATAGGCGAAAGGTGGCAGCCAGAGGTGGGCCAGGGGCTCCAAGCGCCCCGTGGCGCGGCTAGGGGCCTGGCCGCCTAGGCCCCACCTGGCTCCCCTCTGGCCCCTCCTGGGCTCTTCGTGAAGCTTCCGGTACGCAGATTTTTCCTATATTTTTCCCGGAATTTTTCTGGTACTTTTAATAAGGGGGAAACCCGAAATAGAAAAGCAGCAGAAAACAGGAACTGGCACTGGGGTGCACTGAGTTAATAGGTTAGTCCAAATATGATCAAAAGTGTATGGAAGTTCATCAATATCACACAAAAGAGGCATGGAACAAGCAGAAATTATAGATACGTTTTGGACGTATCACCTGCACACAGATACAAATAACTTTGCTCCCAACGAGTACAGAGAGGTTGTACATCTCTCCGGCCTTGTCGTTTACAAAGGGTCAAACACAAGAGATAAAAGGTAAAGATAACTGCAACTAGAAAGTAAAACATGAAGTAAATTGGAGGTGTAAACAGTGGTGGAAATATGGATCGAGGTCGCATGAAGTTCACTAGTGATGTCTCTCTCCCAAAAGACGATAAACAACTATGCAAGGTGAACAAATTACAGCTGGGCAATTGACAGGATAAAAAAACGTACCGCAATGCTAACTATGATACAAAAGAAAGGAAGAGGCTCAAAAGCATGGGCGGCACAAAAAAGAAGTAGACCGAAATCCATCTGCATCTACTCACTGATCATCCACCTTGAGATATCTATCCAGAAAATCTCGCTGGTATTAAGTTGCGAGTCCCACCCAAAGTGTAAACCCAAAGCAATAGACAACTTCATTAAAATAACTTTGCGTAAAGTAAAAAATCCTTGCAACTGCAATTACAAGCACCGTTGTTTTCCCCCTTGTGGCAACAACACATCCCCTAGACTCGTGTTTCTGACACTCAAGCTAGTCATCAGGGGGCATGAACCCACAATCATGCATAATGCTCCCTCTTGGAGTTACTACCTACTACTTGGCTAAAGAAATAAACAACAACGAAGAACATGCAAGAATTACTCAAGAACATAAATATAAAAGGAGAAGAACCAAATATATTACTCATCACAATCTGAACATAGTCTCATAATCCATCAGATCCCAGCAAACTCAACATAGCAACAACAGAAAGAATTACATATGTGCCTTGATCATGTAGGGCGTCTCACAAGGTCTAATCCATGAAGAACAAAGAGGGGGAGAGGACATCACATAGCTACTGATCATGGACCCATAGTCTAAGGTGGACTACTGACGGCTCATCCGGGAAGCATCCATGGTGGTGGAGAAGCTCCCGGAGGTCAGTACTCCCTTCGGCAAGGTGCCGGGAAGAGGTCTTCTGGTGCTCCCGATCTTGGAAGCGCGGAGGCGGCGGAACCGAGGCGATATCACGAAAAAGTTTTCTGTCCTCGTGGGTTTCGGGAAGAGAGAGGTATATAGGCGAAGGGGGCAGCCAGGTGGGCACCAGGAGTCCAGGTGGCTTCCCGGCGCGGCCCCACCCTAGGCCACGTCCCATGGCCGCCTGGGCACCAGGTGGGGCCCATCTGGCCCCCTGATGCGTGAGAGATGATAATGCGTTCTCGCCCTTCGTTGGTTACCCCTAGTGGAATGTGAGATGTAGGATAGCAGAAAATTTCCCCTAACGTAGAGTATAGGGTTTGTTTCCCGTAGGACTCCGACAGCAACAAGTTGGTGGCAAGGAAACAATGGCACCGTTCTAGACAAAAGTTGCTTCCTTAACCTGGACCTGCACACGACACAAATAACTTTGCTCCCAACGAAGTTCAGAGAGGTTGTCAATCTCTCCCGTCTTGTTGTTTACAAAGGATCAAACACAAGAGATAATGATAGTGATAGCTCCAACTAGAAAGTAAAAGCAAGAAGTAAATTGAGGGTGTAAACAGTGATGGAAGTATGGACCGGGGTCCCATGATGTTCACTAGTGATGTCGCTCTCCGAAAAGACGATAAAAAGGCTATGCAAGGTAAAAAAATACAGCTGGGCAATTGACAGGATTACGGGCGCAAACTAATGCTAACTATGCTAAAAAAAGGAAGAGGCTCAAAAGCATGGGCGGTACACCAAGATATCTATCCAGAACATCTCGCTGGTATTAAGTTGCGAGCCCCACCCGAAGTGTAAACCCAAAGCAACAGACAACTGCATTAAAATAATTTTGCGTAAAGTAAACAATCCTTGCAACCGCGGTTACAAGCACCGTTGTTTTCCCCTTGTGGCAACAACTTATACGTCTCAAACGTATCTACTTTTCCAAACACTTTTGCTATTGTCTTGCCCTCATTCTTGCATGATTTGAGCTAAACTAACCCGGACTGACGTTGTTTTCAGCAGAGCTGCCTGTATGGTTTTATTGTGCGCAGGAAAATAGATTTTTGGATATCTCAAAAAATTCCCAAAAAAATACCAAAAAATCCACGCACCTGAAGGAGCCCGGAGCTATAAGGGGGCCAGAGGGCAGCTAGGGGGGGCCCAAGCGCCCTGCTGGCGCGGCCAGGGGTGGAGTCGCGCCCACAGGACGCCTAGGAGCCTCCCCCCTCCCCTAGTGACCTACTTCGACTCCTATTTATTCCCGTGATGGGAAAAATCCAAAACAGAACTCGCTTTTCCAGAACCCGTCGCGGAGCCACCGTCAACCTCTGTTATTCCTCGGGAGGTCTAATTTGGAGGCTAATTTGGCCTCCGGAGAGGGGAGATCGTCGCCATCAACATCACCATCATCATCACCACTCCATCCTTCCTCCATGACTTCTCTTCACATGTGTGAGTAATTCCCTGCTGTATGCAAAGGGGATGGTAGGGATTGGATGAGACTGATCATGTAATAGTTCGTCAGATTGTTGGGGCCATATTGCCTATCATCTAGTTTGGTGTTTATCATCTTTGCTACAACTTGTTGCTCTTAATGCTTGTCACGTTGGGCCCGAGTGCTATGTTTTCATGAGTTTATCTATGTTCAAGATCCTATCTATTAGTTGTATGCACCTACGATGGTCCGGAACCGGCGATCCGAAAGGTGACAGCTTGGGACACCAAAGGGGATGGTCCATAATTTGAGGATTCCCTGTATCCATTGAGTTTATTTCTTTGTTCCGGTGCTCTTTGACAGGAGCACCTTAATCTCTATAAGTTCCTTTTGGCCCCGTTCGTAGTGGGATGGTAGGACAAAATATGTTGTGCAAGTTCCTATTGCAAGCACACACAACTACCTATGGGATGCATGCCTAGTGTTTGATATGTGCCTAGATGATCATTACTTTTTTGTGTGCCTTGCCCCGCGTTAGAATCTATTACATGTTCATTCTTATTCATGCAGCGCCCGACCATCCATCTCCCTAGTGTAAGAGCAAGTTTTGCCCCCGAAGGTTTTGGACATTGTTGGACAAAGCAGAAGTGGAACTAATATTGTTTTCGAGTATAAACAGATACTTAGGTTCCGAAAGAATGGAGTTTGCAAGTAGAAGGTCGAAGGACAACTCACTGCAGTATAGCTGCAGTCATCTACCGAAGCCTTTGAAGGAAGACGACCCCTAAAAATGTTGTCGAAGAAGATGTTTCTCTCGAGCAAAAGCGCAACGAGGAGAAAGCTGAAGCTGGTCGAAGACTTAGTCTTTTTACTAGTTTCTCTTTATTTTTGAGTCGTAGGAAAAACCGTACTATTAAGAGGGGTTTGCTAGTTGAGATCTTTGTCGAAGTGAATTTGCTCTGCTCAACCAAAACCCACAAAAGCCTACCGAGAGAAATCTCACCGAGTCGAGCGAATAGCTCGAAGGCAAAGTCATTGCACTTCGTGCCATAGAGAGAGAACTCGTTCGATGAGTCAGCTTACTTGTTCCTCAAGTAAAGTTGCGTAGTGATTGGAATCCAACCGTTGTGGACACACGTCAAGCGGTTGCATCGGGTCACTTCAGTCATTTTACCCATCGGGATCGCCAACTATAAATACCCCGCACCCACCCGCCAGTTCGGGTTGGCTGCTCCACTGAAGATTCTAAGACAGAAGAAGTCTGAGAGCATCCCGAAGAGATTCATCGAGAGAAAACCTACACCCAAGTCTGAACTGAGTTTGAGCAATTCATGGAGACTTAGGTTGATATTAGCCGATCTTTTTATCTTGGAGAACTGCAAGTCTGCTAGACGGTTAGGTGTCGCCTATCAAGCAGTCGAAGAGTAATTGTCACTGCTGAAGGAAGTTTGTAAAGGTCTCGGAGATGTCCTGAATCATCTACCACGAGTGAAAACTGGACAAGCTCGAGGAGTTTGTTGCAGTGGAGAATAGGACGGAGAGAGTTTTGCTCCAGGTGTTCAATCACCAGTCCCTCCAACCAGACGTAACACTTTGCAGAGTGTGAATTGGATACCAAACATCGCTGTGTCAGGCTCGTTTTCCTTCTAGCATTTACTTCAAGTATTTACTCGTAGCCTGTTTGTTATCGATGTTTTCCTTCGCTCCAAATCCTTTCGAGCCTTGCATTACTTTCGATATTGTATTTCCTTCGAGATGTCATTAGTCCTTCGTTGTTTGCATGATTTCCTTCTAAGTTCCTTAGAATTTTTAGGAATGATCATTCACCCCCTCCCCCTCTGATCATTCTTGAGCTTTCAATTGGTATCAGAGCTAGGCACTCCCTACGCTCTGCGTATTTTGGTCTAACAACCTAGAGTGTTGTCAAGAATGTCGTTTGCAGCTGTTCGCTCGGGGGAACCAATCCCTATTTTCAATGGGAAGGATTATCCCTATTGGAAGGACAAAATGAAGAGGAATATCATGGCTATCAACTCTGCCGCTTGGGAAGTTGTCAAGAATGGTGTAACTGTCAAGGACACCGATGCCATCACCCCTGAAGAGGCAAAGAAGTTGTCCCTCGATGCTGAAGTCTGGGTTTTCATCACAAATCATCTGATTCCCGAAAAATATCATGAGGTCAAGAATATTCGTTCGTCCAAAGATGTTTGGGATTATCTCGAGAAGATTGGTGAAGGTGTCTCCACTCAGAAAGATGCTCGAAGTGACACCCTTCGAAGCAAGTTCTATCGGTTCAAGAGGCACGAGGGAGAAAAAGTTTGTTCCATATACAGCAGACTCACTGCGCTGTCAAATGAACTGATTTCCCTCGGTGCAGATGACATTACCAATCGGATTATTGTCAGAACTTTGCTCCGTTCTCTTGATGATTCCTTCGACCACATTGTGCTGATGATTAAGGAAAGAACTGATTTCAAGGATATGGTTGCCGCTGATATTCTTGAAAGTCTTAATACTTTCGAGATGGAAGAAGATGAGAAGCGTGATGTAAATGGGAGTCGAAAGAAATCTCATGCACTCAAAGCCAGAGCTTCACATCACTCCTCTCCTGAAGCCAGTTGTGAATCTGATGGTGCCTCTGATGACCCCGAGAACATTGGAAAAGATCTGGCACTGATAATGAGAAGATTCAATCGCTTTCAGAGAAGGAACTCCTCTTCACCGAAGAAAAACTATTCTTCAAGACATTCAAGTAATTCATCTCAACATCGATCATCATCCAGAAACTCTTCAGCGAAAGATAACTGTTGCTATAAGTGCAAGAAGCCAGGTCACTTCATTGCTGATTGTCCTCTCTGGGAAATTGAACATAAATCAAAGCACTCTCACAGCAGCTCTTCGAGCAAGTCTTACAGATCGAGAAAAAATCATGATTCAAAGAAATATGATTCAAGGTCCAGAAAAGACAAGAAAGATGGTTCTGATGATGACAAGAAGAAGAAGTATCACAAGCATCGAGAGGGTTCTTCATCAAAATCTCATTCCTCTCGTCGAAAGAATTCGCACCGAGCCAAAGCCTATCTGGGTAAAGAGATGAACTCTGAAGAAGAAGCATCCGGTTCTGAAGCAGGATCAAAGTCAAGATCTGGTTCTGGTTCTGAATCTGATGGTGTTGCTGGGATAGCATTCGCCTCGAACAAGAATTCAAGTTCATTCTTCTCCAACCAGAGCAGTGAAGATGAATCTCCAGCTTACTGCTTCATGGCCAAGGCTAAGGTATCCTCATCTAAGAAATCCTACGATACTTCTGATGGATCTGCTTATGAAAGTGACTCTAGGATAAGCTATGCTAAACTTGCTAAAATTGCTTCTATCCAACAAGATGAACTAGATTCTCTAAGTGAAACCATTCAAAAATCTGAGACCTTGTTGATCGATGAGATTGAGAAGGGTCAAACTTTGACAAATGAGCATGTTGCTCTGAAGGAAAAGTATGATGAACTTTCCTCTCGGCATGATCTTCTCTCAGTGGACTACGAGAAGCTAACCTATGAATTACTTCAAGGGAAAATGGCTCTCGAGAAACTCAGAGAGGCTAATGAAGAGTTGGAAAGTGTCAATCTCACGCTCATGGCTCAACAAGGCTCAGAAACTAAAAATGAATCTACTTCACCTTGCTTAACCTGTTTGGAACGAAGTAAAATTGAGTCTATTTCTGAGAGATCGAAAGGAAAGCAACCTATTGTTATCGATGAAACTAACCCCTCGAACGAGGAAACCATTACCGAGGAACTCCTCAGGTTGAAGAATTTATTTGAAACAGGCATGTTCAAAAGTGTGCAGGGACACCAGTACTTATGTGATATCCTTCGAAAGGCTCTTCTTCACAGGAATCCTCGTAACGAAGGAGTTGGCTTCGAAAGGAAAATCAATCCTGATGGAACCTACTGGGAACCCGAGCAGTATCCTAAAACTGTCTGGGTTCTTGCGAAAGAAAAGCCCATTGATATTGCTAACCTTTCAGGTTTCAGTTGCAAAATTGACAAAGCTATTGTTGATGAATCACTTGATTCTGACTACAAGCTTGTCAAAGATCAGGAAGGAAAGGTGTCGGCTGAGTTCGTTGGTACTCCTCCAAAGAATGGCTTTTGTAAGCGACAGATTTGGGTTCGCAAATCTCTCGTAGAAAAACTGCCCCCTAACCATTCTATGCAGGGAAAATCCTCGGTACCACCGAATCACTACTATTCTCTCGAGGATAGAAATGAACCCTTGGTGCCTGCTTCAAATGTTCCCCAGAAGGATTACTATCGAATAGATAGAAATGTTTATCGCCATCGTGACAATCGCACCAAAATTGCAATTACCCATCGTTACTCTAACCCCTCACCGAGGAATTATATTTATGGTGTGCTTGATGGTCCTGATCGACAATGCAATCCTGTTCGATATAATATTGCTGCCCCATCCAGCTCTACCATGCCTTCTAAATCACCTGCTCGTTTGTGGGTGGTTAAGCAGAACTAATTCTTCTGCAGGGCTATGTCTCCGGTGGATCCGAATGGGTCATGGATAGTGGATGTACAAATCATATGACCGGAGACAAAGATTTGTTCACCGAAGAAAAACTGTCTGGATCTTCACAGAAATACATTACCTTCGGTGACAACAAAAAAGGAAAAGTACTTGGTTTGGGTAAGGTTGCCATATCGAAAGACAAGCATATTGATAAGGTTTCGCTTGTACAATCTCTAGGATATAATCTTATGTCTATATCGAAACTTTGTGATATGGGTATGCTTGTTCTGTTTTCTGCGTCTCGTTGTGTTGTCTTTTCACAGGATGATTATTCCTTCGTGTTCGAAGGATATCACAAGGGTGATCTTTACGTCGTTGATTTTTCTTCGGAACCTGCAGTGTCCACATGTTTAATGGCCAAAGCCACTTCTGGTTGGTTATGGCATCGAAGACTTGGTCATGCAGGAATGAAAAATCTTCAAACTCTTATCTCGAAGAAGAACATCGTTGGAATTGATAATGTGAAATTCGATAAAGATCGTCTATGCAGTGCCTGTGAAGCAGGAAAGATTGCCAAGAAACATCACTCTGCAAAAACCGTCATGACTACTACTCGTCCTCTTGAATTACTTCATATGGATTTATTCGGTCCTCAAAATTATGCTAGTCTTGGAGGTAACAAGTATGGTCTGGTTATTGTTGATGATTTCTCTCGATATACCTGGGTTTTCTTTCTAGATGACAAGAGCAAGGTTGTTGAAATTTTCAAATCGTTCGCAAAGAGAGCTCAAACTGAATATGAATTATCTCTCAAGCATATCAGAAGTGATAATGGTACTGAATTCAAAAATACTCATATCGAAGATTTTCTTGATGAATATGGCTTTACTCATGAATTCTCGGCTGCTTATACACCGCAACAAAATGGTGTGGTCGAGAGAAAGAATCGAACACTTATTGAAATGGCCAGAACAATGCTTGCTGAATACAAGACTCCTATCAGGTTCTGGGCCGAAGCTATCAACACTGCATGTCATATCATCAACAAGGTTTATCTGCATAATTTTCTGAAGAAAACTTCACATGAACTCATCACTGGTAAAAAGCCAAATGTGTCTTATCTCAGGGTTTTTGGTGCTCCATGTTATATCAGAGACATGAATCACAGCTCCAAGTTCGCCCCAAAGGCACACGAAGGTTTTCTTCTAGGTTATGGTTCAAATTCTCACACTTACAGAGTTTACAACTCACATTTTGGCAAAGTTGTAGAAACTGTAAATGTTCGATTTGATGAAACTAATGGCTCTCAAAAGGAGCAATTACCTCTTAACCTGGATGAACCTCCTTTGGATGAAGTTATCAGGTACATGGCTATTGGAGATATTCGACCTGTCGAAGGAAATGCTCAACAAGCCAACAGGGATGATGATGGTCCAATGTTCGCACACATAGCCCGGGGCGCTGGAGATCAACATCCTGAAGAAATTGATGCACAGGTCGAAGGAGAACGCATAAACGAAGAATATGTTGATCCCGAAGGACAAGCTGATCCCGAAGATCAACCTGATCCACAAGATGAAGAAACTTTTCCTCGTGTTCGAAGAAGAGTGGATATCGACTCAATTCTCGAAGAGATTCGTTTACCAGGTCGTCCCACCACTCGTTCTCGTACTCGATTAGCTAACTTCTGTGGAAATTTCTTGTTTGTATCCATGCTAGAACCTTCAAAATTTGATGAAGCCATGAGAGACTCAGACTGGATGACTGCCATGCTCGAAGAACTTAACCAGTTCGAGAGAAATAAAGTCTGGTCCCTTGTCGATAGACCTGATTCTCCGAAGCATAATATCATTGGTACAAAGTGGATCTTTCGCAAGATGAAGATGGCATAGTGGTAAGGAATAAAGCTCGACTGGTTGCACAAGGCTACACTCAAATCGAAGGTATTGATTTTGGTGAGACTTATGCCCCAGTTGCTCGACTTGAATCCATTCGTGTCATGCTTGCTTTTGCCAATTACAATGGTATTCTACTATATCAAATGGATGTCAAAAGTGCATTTCTTAACGGTGAGATCGAAGAAGAAGTGTATGTTATGCAGCCACCAGGTTTTGAAGACCCGAAGAATCCTGATAAGGTGTACAGATTACACAAGGCTCTATATGGGTTAAAGCAAGCACCTCGTGCTTGGTATGAAACGCTGAAGGATTTTCTCCTTAAGAAGGGCTTCAAACCAGGCACAACTGATCCGACTCTTTTTACTAGTGCATACAAAAATGATCTCTTTGTGTGTCAAATTTATGTCGATGATATTATTTTTGGCTGTACTAACCCTGATATTAGCGAAGAATTTGCTCGCATGATGTCGAAGAAATATGAAATGTCAATGATGGGTGAATTGAAGTTCTTTCTCAGGCTTCAAATCCGTCAACAGAAGAATGGTACTTTCATTTCACAAGAGAAGTATCTCAGAGATTGCCTGAAGAAGTTTGATCTTGTCGGTTGCAAAACTATCAAGACTCCAATGCCTACGAATGTTCATCTAGATGCAGATGAGAAGGGCAAACCTTTCGATCAGAAGAAATATCGCTCGATGATCGGTTCGCTTCTTTACCTTTGTGCATCTAGACCTGACATTATGCTATCAGTATGTATGTGTGCTCGTTTTCAGGCAAATCCGAAGGAATCTCATCATATTGCTGTCAAGCGAATCCTTCGATATCTGGCACACACACCAACCTTGGGTCTTTGGTATCCCAAGGGTGCCCAGTTTGATCTCGTTGGTTATTCAGATTCTGACTGGGCTGGTGATCGAGTCGACAGGAAATCTACCTCAGGCACATGTCATTTTCTCGGTAGATCTCTTGTCTGTTGGGCCTCGAAGAAACAGAATTTTGTATCTATTTCTACGGCTGAAGCCGAGTATATTGCTGCCGGTTCATGCTGTACTCAGATTCTGTGGCTCAAGCAAACGCTGAAAGATTATGGTATTCTTGTGAAGAAAATTCCATTGCTTTGTGATAACGAGAGTGCAATCAAAATTGCTCATAATCCAGTGCAACACTCTCGAACGAAGCATATTGATATTCGTCATCATTTTCTTCGAGATCATGTTCAGCGAGAAGATATTGTTATCAGTCATGTTCGCACCGAAGATCAATTGGCTGATATATTCACAAAGCCCTTGGATGAAAAGAGGTTCTGTGCACTGAGGTGTGAGTTAAACATATTGGACTCACGAAATGTGCAGTAAGATCTTAACTATCGGTACTATGTATTATATGTTTTATTTTCATTGATATTTACTTTCGTTAGTTTTCTGTCGTGTTTCCTTTTCGTTTATTTTGTTCGTTTGGTGTTGTCCTATACACTTATCAGTTCGAGCTTTTATCGCTGTTTTTAACCTCGGATTGACTAAGTATCGGACCCTGTTTTCCCTCTATTCTATCCCTACCCCATCTGTGCTTTTCTCTCGTGAACATGTACATATTGTACTCGATCAAGATTCCCCTCGAATGTCATTGATTCCGAAGGAAAATCTATCGAAGTTTTATCTTCTTTTTACTCGATGTTCGATGAGTTTGGTCTCGGGCGTGGAGCAACTATCTTTCGGTTCGTTGGGATTTCCCGCGATTACCGCCTCAAAATCCGTCCGTTGAATGCGGAGAGACGCGAAATCTGCGCCGTTGGATCAGATCTGACAGCTCTGTCAGACCTCCCCTTATAAATACTGATCCACTCCACCGGCTTAGACATCGCTATTCCTTCGACTTCGTCTCTTCGCCTCCAGAAGCTCTCTCTCTATCTCGCGCGCCGCCGTGTTGTCTCGTCGCCGTCGACTCCCTCGCCGCTTAACTGCCGGAAGGAAGCCGCCGGAGACGTTCCCGTCGACGAAGATCATCATCCGCGTCGCCGTAGTCGCCTCACATCACCAAGCTAAGGTATGTGTGGCTCTGGAGTCGATTCAATCTCGTTCTATTCATCGTTTCCAGTTTTTTGTGTTGATTTCTTCTCTGATTTCTTTTAGGTCTGTTTGATCCGTTTGGATCTTTGAAACTTAAGAAATCTGTTTCTAGTTTTTCTGTCGATTCCCCATCTGTCCTTGGTAAGAAATCCCTCAGATTCTTTCACTTAGGCAAATCCTACAGTATCGTTTCGATAGATTTAATCTTGTGCGATTTATTCATACAAGTTCTTCGTTAGATTTCCACCCGATGAAAATCTAGCCTAGCACTTTCATGAAAACTTGCGATAGGACAAATCTCTCGAAAAGATTGCTGCATTCAAAATGTTTTTCCTCGAAATTGTTGGTACTTGTTCACAACTTTCCTATATTCCCTCGTATCCTTCTTTTTCGCAGGAAAATGGCTGATAACGAAGGAAATATTAGAGTTCCCAAGCGTGTGGGAGGCCGAACAAGAATCACCAATAACTCTGAAGGATTATCGGAGGAAGTAATCATTGAGAAGAATTTGAGAACGCCGCCAGGATCTGAGGATGATCGTACAAGAGAGAATCGTCTGCAAGAGATTCGAAGACTTCAAGCTCTTCGTTGGTATGAATACAAGTCTCTTATTCCTCGTTGGGAGAGACTGTTTGCTATGAAGAATCCTTGGGTTGATGTCAAAGCTCTAAGGCCAAAGTGGACGAAATTTAATCGACCACCTCCTCCTGCTGATGCTCAACCTTCATCTCTCAAAACTCCTGATGATTTTAAAGAGCTCGTTGAAGCACGTGAACTTCGAGCACAAAAGAGGAAAGAAGCCAAAGCACGAAAGGAAGCTGCGGCTGCTAAATCTGCTGAGGAAGTTGGCCCTAGCGCCAAATCAAAAGGTGGCAAGAAGTCTTCCAAGAGACAGAAAAAGGTTGTAATAGTTTCACCTCCTGATGCAAGCTCCGAAGGAGAAGCTAATTCAGATGATCAAGACCCTGGTACAGAGGCTGATGTCGAGGACTTACCTCTGAAGAAAAAGCCGAGCAGTAGAGGCATAAGGATCCAAGAGCCAGCTCCACAGGCTCCTCGAGGAAATATTGACTTGACCAACTTGGTCACAGATCCACCTATTTCATCTGCTCCACCTGTTTCTGCTCGCCAACCAAAACCTTCGGCTCCATCGAAGGGAAAGCAATCTCTAGTTGGTGAAGATGATGAAACGCTTATTCAGCGAAAGGAAAGACTGGCCAAGCAAAAGGAACAAGAAGAAAAAGACTTGATTAATTCTAAGCTCCTAAACTTTCACAGTCAGCCCGAGCATAAAAAGGCTCTGGTTGCTCAACAACTGGGCATTCTTCACTTGGTCAGTGAAAAATATCGACGACAGGTTTCTGCAGGCACTATCCCTAGTGACCCAAAAGAAAAAGTCACCGAGAAAGTTGTGACTCCCACAGTCACGAAAGAAAAGGTTATAGCCCCTAGTGCTTCGAAGAAGAATGCTGAGGCCCCTAGTGCCTCGAAGGATAAAGCAGTGGTCTCAAAATCCATTGCTGCTGCCAAAGCCACCAAGGAAGCCGAAAAGAAAGCCAAGGAGGCAAGACAGAAGGCTCAAGCTGCTCCAGTTCCTCGAGCTGCACCAGCTCCTGCCCCTGTTGCACCTGTTGTTTCCGGCCCTCGTGCCGATGAAGAGAGTTCCAATGAAGGAGAATCTAATGCAAATGCTCCTTGGGATGCTGCACATATTTCCCACATTTGGCTACTACACCGAGCAAAGTCACTGCCGAGGATGATGTTCCTGCTGAAATCCAAGAGCATGTTGCTCGATACATGATACGCTGGGAAGGCTACATCACCCAGGATCGAAAGGATAAGGAGCAAGTCAGGTTTTACACCAGGCAACTCCAAGAAGAAATCGAGGACATAGAGTCCCGAAACTTTTTCAAGTCCAAGATTGCATCTGCTGAAGCTTCCAGGAGGGCTCAGAAAGAAAATTTGACTGCTGTGTATGACAAAGTAAAACAAGTTGTGTCTGCTGTTTGCAAAGAGCATAATGATGCTCTGTTCCAAAGACAATCTCGAAAGAGAAAGTCTGCTGCCCCAACCTCTGAGCGTGGGACGCCAGAGATCGAGAAGAATGCAAAGAAAGCCAAGTCCACCGAGGTCGTTGCTACCACAGAACGACAAGAAACTGAACCAAACCTCACCAAGCAACCCACTCCTCCCCGTAAGAAAACTCCACCACCTCGCCACACAAGTTCACCACCTCGACAAACAACTCCACCCCCTCGTCAAGCTACACCTCCACCCCGACAACAAACACCTACACCTCCACCCCGACAACAAACACCTCCACCTCCACCTCCATCTCCACCCCGTCAACCCTCACCACCAAAAGCCTCGCCACCACCTCCAAACCCACCATCTCCACCTCATGTCACTCCATCGACCACCCCCGCCACTGACATCGAAGCTCATGCAGAGACCGAGCAAGTTGCTCGTGTCGAGCAAGAAACTCAAGTCCAGAAAGATTACTCTTCTGCCCGGACTATGCCTGAAGGAGAAGATGTTGATGTTGACATCACGACAGTTTCCTCTCGACGAGATCCTGTCGTAAGCAATAGTTCTGGAGATGCCTGTTCAAGTGATAATTCTTCGTCCTCCTCATCCAGTTCTTCGAACGAAGAAATGGTTGATGCGTTTGCTCAATTTGATGAAGACTTGGAGGCCATGGAAAATGAAGAGGCCGCGCAGAATGCTCAAACCGACGAAGGAGATGCCGTCGTAGCTCAGGCCGAGGAGAATGCTCCTGCAGTCACTCCGGCTCAGGATATTGTCAACATTACATCATCTATCTCTCGATCTGCTGAGCCAGTGTTTCAGATGCCCGATAACGCTGCTGAAGTTTTTCCTGTTGATGAGCTGCTTCACTCTGCTCATCCGAGAGAAATGCTGCCTTTGTTCCGCTCAGATGTTCCTCGTGGAGGTCCCATCTTCAAAAGGCGCGAACATAAGCCATTTTTCTTCGGTACCAATCCCTACGAGAAGCCCAGAAGTGCTTATTCTCTTCGGTTTTGGACCCAAGAGCAAGCTATCTATTATACTCGTGTGTTGTACAACAAGGCAAGAGTTTTCCAGCATCAATATCTTGATATGCCTTCGGTGTACTCCACTACTTGTTTCGAGAACATTGCCGAGACAATTGATAGCCTGCATGCTCACAAGATGTTTGCTCTCGATTGTGGTTACAATCCCGAGCTTATCAAGCAGTTTTATGCAACACTTTATGTCTCTGGAGATCCTGAGAACTCGAAGACATGGAAATTTGACTATATGATTCAAGGCCAAGTTTTTCACATGACTGTCGACCAATTTCTGGCTATCATCAATTTACCTCGGTTCGAAGGATTACCTCACAAACTTCATGACTTACCTGCTGCAACTCCTGCTGAATTCTCTACGCTGATGGATCCAGAAGTCGTAGGGGATCACTACCCCACTGAGCCGAAGCCAAGACACTTGGTATTTGAAGAAAAGGCATGGTTTTATATTCTCTCAAAGACTTTGATGCCAATGCTTGATGTGCACGATAATTTTCCAATTCCAAATGATGTGCAACTTGCTCTGTTGAAGTTAGTCCACGGTCATCCCTTCGATTTTGAAGACTACTTCCTCAGAACTTTGGTGTCTTGTGCTGATGACCACAATTCCCACAAGCCATATGCACCATGGCTGATGGCAATCTGCAATTACTCTCGGGACGTGCCATTCCCCGTATCCATTTACCCGAAGATTTTCACTCCTCCAGTTCGTGAAGTATTGCAAGTTGTTGCTCGACCCAACGACCCTTTTGCTGAGCACACTGGCATCCGCGCCCACTTAACTGAGCGCAATATTCGCTCGAAGTTTAACAAGCCAGTGCATCATATGGAAGTTTCCCTTCGGTCTCAGCAAATGCTTATTTTATTCAGAAGCAAGCTCTGATGGATGAGATCAATCACTTGCGTAACATTACCATGAACAACAATCAGATGCTGCGTGAATGCCTTCGCTGTGATTGGAAAGGTCTTCGGAAGTTCAATTCCCTCGGTCAACTTCAACGTTGCGGGTTCGAAGAATATCCTCCCCATCTGAACAGGAATTGGACCAATGATGATCGAGTAGATCGACCGGATCCCAATATCCCTCGTCTACCGAAGAACAGAGATGTGCTAAGTGTCGATGATTATTATCATATCACTTTGGACAATTTATCCTCTGACTCCGAGCAAGAAGAAGAAGCCCCTCCTCAACGTCAACCCAGAGTTCCCTCGCCACTTCCTCGAAGCCCCAGGACCCCGCCGGAATCGCAGCTGGAATCTTCTGGAGATCAACACTCCTTCCGCACGAAGATCACTCCTCCAGGCGCTCGTCCAATTCGTCGTGCTCCAACGCTCGCCGAATCTTCTCATCGTCGCCGGAGCCAGCGTCGCGAATAGGGATTTCTTTAGACCCTATTCTCTCGATCTTTTTGTATGTTGTGACAAAAAGGGGGAGATGTAGTGGCATCGAAGAAATTAGTTTGCCTATGGGGTTAAGGGTTTTGCTTTTCATTCGACAAACTCTTATTGTTGAGGTTTCTGAGTAGTTTCAACAAACTTTTGAGTCACATTCGATCTGGTTGTAACTAACTCTAAGTAGGACTGTGAACTGCTACTCTTTTCGTAAGATATCTATCTGCTGCTTGCTATACTTAACCATTTTTGCAGGAAGTTATCTTTCATATAAGTTCACAGGTCATTCGAGGAAATTGCATACTTCACATTGGATACTATCTGGAATGCAATTTCACTCGCTAAGATTATTGATGCAATACCATCGAGAGAGAACTCGTTCGATAAGTCAGCTTACTTGTTCCTCAAGTAAAGTTGCGCAGTGATTGGAATCCGACCGTTGTGGACACGCGTCAAGCGGTTGCATCGGGTCACTTCAGTCATTTTACCCATCAGGATCGCCAACTATAAATACCCCGCACCCACCCGCCAGTTCGAGTTGGCTGCTCCATTAAAGATTCTAAGACAGAAGAAGTCTGAGAGCATCCCGAAGAGATTCATCGAGAGAAAACCTACACCCAAGTCTGAACTGAGTTTGAGCAATTCATGGAGACTTAGGTTGATATTAGCCGATCTTTTTATCTTGGAGAACCTCAAGTCTCCTAGACGGTTAGGTGTCGCCTGTCAAGCAGTCGAAGAGTAATTGTCACTGCTGAAGGAAGTTTGTAAAGGTCTCGGAGATGTCCTGAATCATCTACCACGAGTGAAAACTGGACAAGCTCGAGGAGTTTGTTGTAGTGGAGAATAGGACAGAGAGAGTTTTGCTCCAGGTGTTCAATCACCAGTCCCTCCAACCAGACGTAGCACTTTGCAGAGTGTGAACTGGTTTACCAAACATCACTGTGTCAGGCTCGTTTTACTTCTAGCATTGACTTCAAGTATTTACTCGTAGCCTGTTTGTTATCGATGTTTTCCTTCGCTCCAAATCCTTTCGAGCCTTGCATTACTTTCGATATTGTATTTCCTTCGAGATGTCATTAGTCCTTCGTTGTTTGCATGATTTCCTTCTAAGTTCCTTAGAATTTTTAGGAATGATCATTCACCCCCTCCCCCTCTGATCATTCTTGAGATTTCACCTAGCCTACAGTATTTTAATCCTATTGGTCACTAGTTGTTACTTTTCGTTGTTTCATTATCGCTATCATGTCACAGTTGTTATTAATACTTTGTTGTAGGCAAGCATATTTCAGGTGCAGTTGAATTGACAACTCAACTGTCAAAGCTTATAAATACTCTTTGTGTCCCCTTGTGTCGAATCAATAAGTTGGGTTCACTTACCCTCGAAAACAATACAAACGATCCCCTATAATTGAGGGTCATCAAGTACTGTTTTCTGGCGCCGTTGCCGGGGACCATAGCAATATTTAAAAGTCTACTTGAAGTATTCTTCCTACCAGACTTCATCCGCTATGGGTAAGAAAGGAGACCCCAAGGTTCCGATCCTACCATCCACTACAAGAAAAGGTATCATTCTGAGTACCACTGCTACACTTGATTCACCTTCCGTTATAAGTAAGTTTGCTTCACCACTACCACCACATGCTACTTCTACTGAGTCTGTCACTATGTCTGATACTTTTGATGATGCTTCCACTACTCTTGATGATGATAATTTTCTTGGTCACTATATTGAAACTCAAACTGCTAAGGCTACGGCAGAACCCGAGACCGAGACTCCTGCTACCTATATTCCTACTTGCAAAACCTTTTGTTACCCAACCTTAGATGAACTTAAGGAGATGCTCCTTGATGATGATTATATTACTCTTGATGATGACCTTTGCAGGGAACTCAGAGAGTGTAACGACTTTGACCCTGAAGCTATTAAGGAGCTGCTCGAAAAGCACTACATGAAGAACAAGAATATTCCTGATCCTAAATTTGCCACATCTCCTATATGCATCACTGATCCTGATTATGATTTTTCTGTTGATCTTTCACTTATATCTACAGTCGAAGCTGAACCTTTTTATGGCAGAGAAAATGATGATGCTATAGCACACCTGACCAAACTTGCTGAGTTAGGTGACCTATTCACTACTGATGAGAATATACGAAATTTCTATGTGGCTAAGCTTTTTTCTTTCTCTTTAAAGGAAGACGCCAAATCCTGGTACGATGCACTACCCTATGGTTCCATTGAGAGTCCTCAGGACTTAGTTCAATTTTTTGTTGAGAAATATTTTCCTGCTCATATGAAACATGCTGCTTTGCAAAGAATCTATAACTTTAAACAGTTGCAGGATGAGCACCTCCCTAAAGCTTGGGGGAGGTATTTTCACTTAATTAAGGCTAGACCAGTACACGAAGTCCCAAAGAATGAGCTACTTGATATATTTTATGCTCGCCTAACTGATGAATCCAGGACCTATCTGGATAGTTGTGCTGGTTGTGTTTTCAGGGAAAGAACACGGGCCGATGCTGAAGAATTAATGGGAAAGATAGCCAAGAACCATGAAGATTGGTCCGTCCCTGAACCACCTCCACCACCAAAGAAGAGGGGCATGCTTGTTCTGAGCCCTGAAGATATGCAAGAAGCAAAGAAGTCTATTAAGGAGAAAGGCATTAAAGCTGAAGACGTGAAGAATCTACCGCCTATCGAGAAGTTGTGTGAGCCTACTACTCACCCTCCCTTTGTAGAGGTACACTCTCTATTAGACTTTATTGAAAGTGACATCCCTAAAGGTAAGCCTCCCGACCAATGCTTAGATGAGCTTGATAATTTTATTATTGAGCAGGACAATTTTACTAGGAGGATACAAAGTCAGTTACATGATAATTCTCTTGCTATCAAAATTTTACTTGGTGTTCTTGAAAGAATGGTTAATGATGTTAAATGTCTTGTTAAGCATTTTCATATGGTTCAAACTCAGCTTGAACAAATTTATCATGTGAAAAAAGATTTGCTTGCAAACAATTTCAAACAGGACATAAAAGCTTATGGAATCAAGACCAGGGGTGGCACACACACCCAGGACCCACTCTATCCTGAGGGGCATCCGAATAGGATCGAGCAAGAATCTCAAGTGAAAGTAGAAGACGAGATTGTTAGCTCTCCAAAAAAGAAAAATAAGAAGAAGAAGAAACGCAAGGAAGCTGACAACTCCAACGATCCTATTACATGTGAAGAACATGCTGTTGATCCCAACAGCATATCTACCTCTGATGCTGAAACTGAAGACGGTGCGGAGCCCGAAGAAAATGATAAGGATAATAATGAACCTCTCGATGTGCGAGAAGAAGAAGCACCCAATACACGCAAGAAGTATAACATAAAGGACTTCATAGCAAGAAGACATGGGAAGGAAAGAGAACCATGGGTGCAAAAACCAATGCCCTTTCCAGGTAAGTCTCTCAAATCTAAAGAAGAAGAGCATTATAATAAATTTTGTGAATGGATGAAACCTCTTTTTCTGAAAATTCCTTTGACTGATGCTATCAAGTTACCTCCTTATTCAAAATATATGAAAGGTATTGTCACTAACAAAAGAAAATTTCCTAATGAGGCAATATCTACTATGCTTGCTAACTACTCTTTCAGAGGCAAGATTCCTGAGAAGCTTGGTGATCCAAGTATACCCACCATTCCTTGCTCTATAAAAAATAATTATGTCAAGACTGCCTTATGTGATCTCGGAGCAGGGGTGAGTGTTATGCCTTTTTCCCTTTATAAAAGGCTATGTTTAGATAAGCTAATCCCTATAGATATCTCTCTTCAGATGGATGACAAATCGACAGCCGTCCCGATAGGTATTTGTGAGGACGTTCCAGGTGAAGTTTCTAATTGTTTAATTCTTACTAATTTTTTTGTGCTTAACATGCCCGAGGATAGGAGCATCTCCATTATTCTTGGTAGATATTTTCTTAACACCGCAGGTGCCATTATTGATTGCAATAAAGAAAAGGTCACGTTCAATGTAGACGACAAAGAACACCCGGTTTATTTTCCAAAGAAGATCGACAAAAGGCATGGCCTTAACTCTATAGAGAATATCGAGATCGTGAAGATTGGAGAATGGGATTTTCCTCTACACGTGCACCACAAATACAAAACCATCTTGGTGGGGACAAAGTCCACTAAAGTAAAGGTGCAATGATCACTTCATAAGAGGTGAGACTTTTTGTTCTATATATCACCGGTTCGTTGGTAAGACTTGATCAACCTTGCTAGTGGGCATGTTTTCTATAGGTAAAATGTGGATCTTGTTATGTTTTCATTTGCCTTAGCTTTTGTTCTCCTTGCTGTACCAAGTTTACATGTTTTTGAAGCTTCACAATTCTAATCGCTGCTTCAATTTTTCAGAAAGTTTCGCAGCTTTTTGAACTTTGGAAAATTTTCAACAGTGAAGTTTTCAGAACAATTCCAGAAAAATTATATTAAAAATTTCCATGCCGGGAGTGACCAAGAGGCACCTGGGGCTGACCAGGGGGGCACCAGTGGCCCAGGCGGCCAGCTGGCGCGGCCAGCCCCATGGCCGCGCCCATAGGGCACCTAGGGCCCACAGGCCCCACCTTCAGGTGAGTCTTCTTCCTCTCTCTTTCTTTCCTCCGAAAAAAAAGATTTCTGCACCTAGAACTTGCGTCCTTGCTGCTCTCCGTCCAGAATTTCAATCTCTCTCTACGACCTATCATTTGAGCTGAGATTTTGGGCAAATACTCCCTGGTATTTAACTCCTCCACCCCTCCAAATAGATTTTTGATTGGTGGCTTCATTTGTGAGTATTTAGTAGGTCTTGGTGCTGTTTAGATGACCTTGCATGCATGTGTAGAAATTTATTTTCCATGTTTTGATGCAAGTTTATGCCTTAGGTAAGTGGGTAGAGTAGTTTGCCTCAACTCACTTTGTTTAAATCCTTGTTTTTATGAATTGACAAAAATTTCAGAAATCAGTTTGCTAGGAAAAGCAAAGGGTGGCTTGCTGATGGCTTCTCGCCCCTCGTTGGTTACCCAAAGTGGAAGGTCTAAGATGCAGTGCAGAAGCAAGTTTCCCTCGGTGAAGATACCAAGGTTATCGAACCAGTAGGACTCAAGAGATACAAGTAGGTGGCAACATCGGCATAAATTGCTTCATGACTAGGGTGTTGTCGTGGTACTGCACACAACAACAAATAACTTTGCTCCCAACGAGTACAAAGGAGTTGTCAATTCCTCCGGCCTTGTCGTTTACAAAGGATCAACGCAAGAGATAAAAGGTGCAAAGGAAAGTAAAAGCTGAAAGTAAATTGAGGGTGTGAACAATAATGTGAAGATGGACCGGGGTCCCGTGATTTTCACTAGTGATGTCTCTCTCCCAAAAGACGATAAAAGTGCTAGCGAGGTAAATAAATCACAGTTGAGAAATTGACAGGATTATGAAGGCACGGCAATGCTAACTATGCTGCAAAGAAAGGAAGGGCTCAAAAGCAATGGGCAGTACGCCAAGGTAAGTAGACCGAAATCCATCTGCATCTACTACGAATCATCCACCTTGAGATATCTATCCAGAACTTCTCGCTGGTATTAAGTTGCGAATACCACCCAAAGTGTAAACTCAAAGCAACAGACAACTGCATTAAAAGAACTTTGCGTAAAGTAAACAATCATTGCACCCGCAGGTACAAGAACCGTTGTTTTATCCCTGGTGGCAACAGCACATCCCCTAGTCTCATGTTTCTGTCAGTCAAGCTAGACATCAAGGGGCTGAACCCACAATCGAGGATAACACTCTCTCTTGGAGTTACAAATAAAATACTTGGCCAAAGCAAATACCGCAATGGAGAACTTGCAAGAATTTACTCAAGAACAAAATATAAAAGAGAAGAACCAAATATATTATTCATCAGAATCTGAACATAGTCTCATAATCCATCAGATCCCAACAAACTCAGCATAGCAACAACAGAAATTACATAGATGCCTCGATCATGTGAGACAGCTCACGAGGACTCGAAAGTGGAAGCACAAAAGGGTAAGAGATTCATCACATAGCTACTGGTCACGTACCCATGGTCCAAGGGGGACTACTCATGGCACATTCGGGAGGCGTCCATGCCTATGGATGGTCTCCCGGAGGGGGTTCCTCCTTCCGGCAGGGTGCCGAGGCAGCTTCTCTAGGCAGCCCCGATCTTGAAACGGCGGCGGCGGTACAGAGGGGAGTTCACGAGAAAGAGATCAATATTAGGGGTTTCCACCCCGAGGGGTAAATATAGGCGAAGGGGGCATCGAGGGGACCCACGAGGCAGTCAGGAGGGTCCCTGGCGCGGCCCAGGGTGGGTTCGCGCCACCTACCCTCCTAGCTTCCTGGTGGTGGCCCCCTTCCCTCTCTTGGTGATTCCGGAAGCTTCTGTTGCACTGATTTTTTATATATTTTTCCCGGAATTTTTGGAGCACTTTTAATGGCCAGAAAACCTGAAATACAAAAACAGCAGAAAACAGAAACTGGCAACTGGGTGCACTGAGTTAATAGGTTAGTCCAAATAGGTTAAAAAGTGTATGAAAGTTCAAGAAAAACATGGCAAAGTCACGCAAAACATGCATGGAGCAAGCAGAAATTATAGATATGTTTGGGACGTATCAACATCCCCAAGCTTAATTCCTGCTCGTCCTCGAGTAGGTAAATGATAACAAGCATAATTTATGTGGTGACATGCCACACAACCAAATAAGGACCTTTAAGTAAAGCAATCAAAGCATGCAATTCAATTCAAGTCTTAACAAGCAAGAGTCTATATTAACATTGACACAAGCAACAAAAGAACAAAAGGTGCAAGAGCTCTTGCTGTCCGTGACTCGAATGTCTCCAAATGGTGTTTGCGTGCAAGCAAGGGACTGGGAAGAAAGAGAAAAAAGGTTGTTGAGAACAACTATCTACTAAAGTTTCACACTTGGTCTCCTTTGGATTCTTATCTGGACTCGTCCCCAGACCACTAGCCAGGTACAAGTCAAACTGATCCACTACCTTTCGACATTTTGAGAACTCATGCAATGGATGAGCGCGAGCAAGAAAGTTGACACCTAAAAGGCGAAACAGAAAGAAGGTGGAGGAGGAAGACAAAAAGGTGTGAAAGGCTCACATCAATGAGGACAATCATAGGCGACAGAAGGCCATATGATAGATATGATGTGAGGAGTAGGGATAGCCATACAACGGTTGCACATGTGAGCTAAAAGCTCTCTAAGGGAACTAGTGGGGGTGCATCTAACTTGCTTGCTCAAGAAGGCCTAGAGCTCGTTTGAGGAGGCTCATCATTGGAATATACAAGCCAAGTTCTATAGTGTGAAGGGTCCCCACATAGATATATGCATGATGATGATCTCTATGGAGTACAAGGGATAGAAGATGAAGTACTAGTGTGGATCTCTCAAAAGGAATAGTAGTATGCCCCATTCTCTTTTTTTTCTCTTTTCTCTTTTTCTCTCTTTTTTATTTTTGGTGGCCTCAATGGCTCTTTCTATTTAACTCTCATTTGTCCTCTTTGGGATCTTTTGATTTTATCGTCTTTGGGATCTTTTCCTCACTTTAGGGGCAATACTCTATATTTTACAAGAATATAGGAGATCTTTCACACTTTACAAAGGTAGTCACATAAAGAAAATGTAACTATCATGATGCAAATGTATGCCTCTGCCAGGGTAGAAGGATATGCGATGATACTAGCGCGTCATGTAGCAATGATTAGGGCAAGGCCCAAATAGCATGAGGCTCATCGATCAAGCAAGTAGCATGTATGACATGAAGATCAAGTCATGAGAAGGTGGATGTTGCATGGCAATGTATCTCGGAAAGGCTATGGAAATGCCTTGTAGGTAGGTATGGTGGTGTTTTTGAGGAAAGATGTAAGGAGGCTTATGATGATAGAGCGTATCATGCCAAGGGTTTGGATGCACCGGCGAAGTATGCGCCAACTCTCGAGGCGTGAAAGAAAAATGCACGGTACCGAAGAGGCTAGAAAAAGTATAGGTGGGTGGAAGTGTCAACTTTCGAATACTCACATTAGTCCGAAGAACTCATGCACTTATTATCGGTAACTCTCAATCTAATAAGGAGGTTCTCAAAGAGACAGGTACCCCGAGGAGGAGTTTATGGGGGTTTGGTTATCCTTGCGCATCCTCGACTCATGGTATGTGAGTGTACTCTAATATTCGAACCCTCCAGAGTTTAGTGATCAATCTAGTAGCTAGAGTTCACAACAGGGGTTTTTTGGTTTTCGAAAAACACACGGATTGCCCAAAATACGACATCTATCACTAATAGGCAAGAGCTCTTGACACCATAAGTTCAAACATTAATCTAGTCAATACCTCAAAACTATTGCAAGTTACTACTACAAAGAGAATAGCAACTTTAACTACCTACTTTCAGTCAAGAAACAGAACTCAGTGCAACAGGAAAACTCTCTAACAAGATAAAACATGCAACCTGTAGAAAGTTCAATCTAAGACAAAAGAAAAGCTCTAGAAAAACTAAAGCACTACAACTAAACAGAACAGCAGCTAAGAAAAGAAAAGGAAGAACTCACAGCTAAAAGAATAAGCATGCAAATCCTATGAGGAGTTCTAGTTCAAGCGGAGCGTGAATCTTTGATGTCTACACACACTTCTATTCTTGTAGACTATGTTGGGCCTCCAAGCGCAGAGGTTTGTAGGACAGCAGCAATTTCCCTCAAGTGGATGACCTAAGGTTTATCGAACTCAGGGAAGTAGAGGTTGAAGATGGTCTCTCTCAAGCAACCCTGCAATTAAGAAACAAGAAGTCTCTTGTGTCCCCAACACACCTAATACAACTAGGAGTTGTATAGGTGCACTAGTTCGGCGAAGAGATGGTAAAATATGGGTGATAGGTGCGGTAAAGCAAGGTAATATAAATCTGAATAAAAAGTGCAGCAAGGTAACAAGTGGTAAACGTGAGCACAAACGGTATTGCAAAGGTGGAAACAAGGCCTAGGCTTCATACTTTCACTAGTGGCAACTCCCAACAACATTAACATAGTCTAATCACATGATATTTCCCATAAAACATGCAATAGAGACGTACTCGGAGGTCATTCCTTTGTGGTCAAGAGAGGATGAGAATTGTGTAGGGCTACAAAAGCACACCTCAAAGTTCGTAGTTCTCAATCTATGGATTTCCCAATGTCACCGCGGCCATCCAAAGAGAGTACCACAATCACCACAACATATCTAAAGGATAGTCAAAGACAAGCACCAAAAGACTCTCAATCTTCAATCCACACACAAAAGAGGAAATCACTCATGAAAATATTCTTCTAATTCCATGTGCAATAGACCAGCTGTCACCATGGTCTTGGAGATTATACTAGATAAGATCAATTGAGTACATCAATCAAATACATAGAAGAAGGGGAAACATCATGGGATCACCCTAGATTAACATTGCTTATGATCACAATCAATATCACATCATGGGAGAGAGAGAAGACCACATAGCTACTGTAGAAGACCTTAGCCCCGAGGAGGAACTACTCCCGCTTCATGGAGAAGGGAAGAAACGTCGATGGAGATGAATCCGGGGGCACTTCCCCGTCCCGGCAGGGTGCCGGGGCAGCTGCTCCAGGCAGCCCCGATCTGAAAACGGCGGCGGCGGCGGAACAGAGGGGGTTATATAGGCGAAGGGGGCGTCGAGGGGCCACCCAGGGCAGCCAGGAGGGTGCCTGGCGCGCCCTAGGGTTGGGGCCGCGCCAGGGACCCTTTTGGCTCCCTGGTGGTGGTCCCGGCTGTCTCCCTTGGTTATTCCGGAAGCTTCCTGCCCGCTGATTTTTCATATAATTTTTGCGGAATTTTTTGGGCACTTTAATCAGCCGGAAAACCTGAAAAACAAAAACAGCAGAAAACCAGAAGATGGCAACTCGGTGCACTGAGTTAGTAGGTTAGTCCAAATTGGTTTAAAAGTGTAATAAAGTTCAACCAAAACATGGCAAAGTCACACAAAACATGCATGGAGCAAGCAGAAATTATAGATACGTTTGGGACGTATCAATCTCTCCCACACAAAAGAGTAAGTTGGGGTATAACTTGTTACTACATCAAAGAAAGCAAAACAAATCTAGAAAAGTAAAGAGCGAGACGCTCCAAGCAAAGCACATAACGCATGAAGTGATAAAAATATAGTGCAACGAGGGACAAACTGATGATTGTTGATGAAGAAGGGGATGCATCGAGGTCATCCCCAAGCTTAGATGCTTGAGTCTCCTTGAATATTTATTGGGGGTGCACATGGTCATCCCCAAGCTTGAGCGTTTGACACTCCTGAATCTTCTTTCATCATCCTCCATCGCGCACTTGAAAACTCTTTTCATACATAACTCATTGTAGGCTGATTAGAGAGGTTAGTACCCTAATAAAATAATTTTCCTCTACTGCTAATAAATATTTCCAGGAAGAGCTACTGTTTCTCTTGCCTGCCCAAGAAATTTTGCAAAGAAAAAGCAAGCTTATGGATTGCAAAACTGCGAAAAGAAAAACCGGAGCAGAAGCTGAGAAAAACAAAACAGCTGAGAAACGAGAATTTTTTCGAGGTACTTCTGCAACTCAAATAAAAAACTTTGAACAGACGCATGAAAGGTAATTGTATGGAGCATGGTCTCAAAACAATTCAGATCAAAAAGATGATCTGGTGCTTTATTGAGAATTTTTCCGTCAAGCAGACATAATCTGTTTCTGGACAGCAAGCACCAACTTTTGACCTTTCTTGCAATCTGAGGCCAAACTTGGCACAAAGTTTGAAAAGTGAAGATACAATGATGTTGCTACAGTAGTAACAATCATCAAGACCACTAAGAACAGAACAAAATCAAAAAGAAAAACCTAAATTCGTTGCGGGCTGCCTCCCGAAAGCGCTTCTTTAGAGCCATTAGCTAGGCTTAAAGCAGAAGATCAAGTCTTTTCAAGAGAATAACTAGCCCGTGTGACGGACTCAAAAGGTAACTTAATCTTTTTCCTAGGGAAATGTTCCATCCCTTTCTTGAGAGGGAATTGGAATTTCATAGTTCCCTCTTTCATGTCAATGATAGCACCAACTGTGCGAAGAAAAGGATGTCCCAAAATAATTGGACAAGAGGGCTCACACTCAATGTCCATAATAGTGAAATCAACGGGAACATAATTGTCATTGACAATGATAAGAACATCGCCGATCTTCCCCAAAGGTTTCTTTACGCAAGAATCAACAAGAAAAACACCAAAAGAACAAGGATCAAAAGGTTTCAATTCAAGCATATCATACATTCTTTTGGGCATAACAGAGGTACTTGCTCCAACATCACAAAGAGCATAACAAGAGAAGTTATTCAATTTAATTTTTATCATAGGATCCCAACCATCTTCTAGCTTCCTAGGTATGGAGGCTTCTAGTCTAAGCTTCTCCTCCCTAACTTTGATTAGAGCATTGGTGATATGCTCTGTGAAGGAAAGATTGAGTGTGCTAGTGTGGGGGTTACTAGACATCTTGTGTAGGAAACCAATAACTTCTGGTAAAGTGCAGTTGTCAAAGTCTAAGTCACTACTATCTACCAAGGAAGTAGTGATATCATTTAAGCTCACTTGTTTGAAAGCCTCTATGTTCATAGAGGTTTCCTCTTCTAAGGTTGAGGTGGTAGCATCACCATTGATAGGTCCAGTGGGACTAGGGGTGTGATGGGTGCTAACAGTTTGGACATCCTCAACTACTTGGATAGTGGCTACTGTGTGGTAGGTAGGAAGGCTCTTAATTCTCTCTTCTTCCTTGGGTACAACTTCGGGTTTAGCTTCCATTTGGTTTATCAAGGTAGATTGGGTCTGAGACATGTTTGAAACATAAGTCTCGATGGCAGTGAATCTAGTTTGGAGACTGGAAATGTCACCGTTCAGGCTCTCAAGCTGTTTGCTAATGTTTTGCAGGATAGAGGAGTGCTCATCTAATTGTCTATAAAAGGCCTTGTTTTTTTCAAACTGAGTGTGCATATAGCTTTTGGTGGCATTTTCTATTTCTACAAGTTTCTCATAGCTGGGCAGGTCTTTTTCCCTATAGTTCTGGCTGTAGGAGTTGCTGGTGGTAGGATAAGTGTTGTTCCCATAGTTGTTGGATGGGAAAGGCCTAGGATTGTTGCTACCAAAGTTACTCCTATAAGTATTATTGTTGAAGTTGTTTCTAGAGACAAAATTAACATCTACTTGCTCCTGAGCAACCAAAGAATTTAAAGGCACATCTTGAGGATCAATAGAGGGTTGCTTGGTAAGCAGAGACATGATAAGGTCAACCTTTTCATTTAAATAGGAGATCTCCTCGACAAAGTTTACCTTCTTACCGGTTGGAGATCTCTCGGTGTGCCATTGCGACTAGTTCAGCATCATCTCATCAAGTAGCTTTGTGGCAGCACCAAGCGTGGTTGACATAAAAGTTCCTCCCGCGGCCGAATCTAACAGGTTCCGCGAGGTGAAGTTCAAGCCTGCATAAAAAGTCTGGATAACCATCCAGGTAGTCAGTCCATGTGTGGGGCAGTTCTTGACAAGCGTCTTCATACGTTCCCAAGCCTGGGCAACATGTTCATTATCCAATTGCCTGAAATTCATAATGTTACTCCGCAATTGAATAATTTTAGCAGGGGGATAGTACTTCCCTATAAAAGAATCTTTGCATTTACTCCAAGGATCGATACTGTTCTTGGGCAAAGATTGTAGCCACTCCTTGGCTCTTCCTCTCAAAGAGAAAGGAAAAAAGCTTCAGCTTGACGATGTCTCCATCCACTTCCTTGTACTTCTGCATGTCGCAGAGCTCGATAAAGTTGTTTAGGTGCAAGGCAGCATCTTCTCCTGCTCCTGAAAATTGGTCTTCCATGACAAGGTTAAGCAGAGCAGGTTTAATCTCATAAGAAGGTGCTGAAGTGGCAGGTGGGGCAATAGGAGTGCAGATAAAGTCACTGTTGTTGTGACTAATGAAGTCACACAACTTAGTGTTTTCATTGGAACCCATAGTAGCGGCAGGTATTTTTGGTATTTTTGATTAGGGACACAAAAGTAAAAACTGAAAGGTAAACTAACAAGACTAAAAAGAAAAGGTAAATGATAGTGTGCAACTCCCCTATCTTGTAGACTTGAGTCCCCGACAACGGCGCCAGAAATTTGCTTGATGGCTTCTCGCCCCTCGTTGGTTACCCCAAGGGGAAGGTTTGAGATGAAGTGTAGCAGCAAGTTTCCCTCGGTGAAGATACCAAGGTTATCGAACCAGTAGGACTCAGGAGATACAAGTAGGTCGCAACGTCGCCAGGAATTTCTTCCTGACTAGGGTGTTGTCGTGGACCTGCACACAGCAACAAATAACATTTCTCCCAACGAGTACAGAGGAGTTGTCAATTCCTCCGGCCTTGTCGTTTACAAAGGATCAACGCAAGAGATAAACGGTGCAAAGGAAAGTAAAAGCTGAAAGTAAATTGAGGGTGTGAATAATAATTTGCAGATGGACCGGGGTCCCGTGATTTTCACTCGTGATGTCTCTCTCCCAAAAGACGATAAAAGTGCTAGCGAGGTAAACAAATCACAGTTGAGCAATTGACATGATTATGAAGGCACTGCAATGCTAACTATCCTGCAAAGAAAGGAAGGGCTCAAAAGCAATGGGCAGTACGCCAAGGTAAGTAGACCGAAATCCATCTGCATCTACTACGAATCATCCACCTTGAGATATCTATCCAGAACATCTCGCTGGTATTAAGTTGCGAATCCTACCCAAAGTGTAAACTCAAAGCAACAGACAACTGCATTAAAAGAACTTTGCGTAAAGTAAACAATCCTTGCACCCGCAGGTACAAGCATCGTTGTTTTATCCCTGGTGGAAACAGCACATCCCCTAGTCTCATGTTTCTGTCACTCAAGCTAGACATCAAGGGGCTGAACCCACAATCGAGCATAACGCTCTCTCTTGGAGTTGCAAAGAAAATACTTGGTCAAAGCAAATACCACAATGAAGAACATGCAAAAATTTACTCAAGAACAAAATATAAAGAGAAGAACCAAATATATTAATCATCACAATCTGAACATAGTCTCATAATCCATCAGATCCCAACAAACTCAGCATAGCAACAGCAGAAATTACATAGATGCCTCGATCATGTGAGACAGCTCACGAGGACTCGAAAGTGGAAGCACAAAAGGGGAAGAGATTCATCACATAGCTACTGGTCACGGACCCATGGTCCAAGGGGGACTACTCACGGCACATCCGGGAGGTGTCCAGTGCTATGGATGGTCTCCTTGAGGGGGTTCCTCCTTCAGGCAGGGTGCCGGGGCAGCTTCTCCAGGCAGCCCCGATCTTGAAATGGCGGTGGCGGCGGTACAGAGGGGAGTTCGCGAGAAAGAGATCGATATTAGGGGTTTCCACCCCGAGGGGTAAATATAGGCGAAGGTGGCATCGAGGGGACCCACGAGGCAGTCAAGAGGGTCCCCGGCGCGGCCCAGGGTGGGGTCGCGCCACCTGCCCTCCTGGCTGCGTGGTGGTGGCCCCCCTTCCCTCTCTTGGTGATTCCGGAAGCTTCTGTTGCGCTGATTTTTTATATATTTTTCCCAGAATTTTTTGAGCACTTTTAATGGCCGGAAAACCTGAAATACAAAAGCAGCAGAAAACAGAAACTGGCAACTGGGTGCACTGAGTTAATAGGTTAGTCCAAATAGGTTCAAAAGTGTATGAAAGTTCAAGCAAAACATGGCAAAGTCACACAAAACATGCATGGAGCAAGCAGAAATTATAGATACGTCTGGGACGTATCACTTGGGAAGAAGAAGCCCGAGCACTCCAATCGAGCCACTAGAGCTGCAGCTTCGCCCTCAGCAGTTAGGATGAGCTACAATGAAGATCATGTGCCCCTGGAGTTGTTGGAAGACACAAGTCCAGCATGCGCAATGTTGTATCCGAGCGATGATTTTCTTACAGCTATAGGAATTAAGGAGGAATTATATGGGCTTTGTGCCAATGAAGGTTTGACACGGCTAGCATTATGCCGTGTGGTACAATACAAGAAGCTCACCTCCTGCTTTGTTAACAGCTTTTGCTATAACCATGATGTTGGAACCGTCGAGTTCAAACTTTATAATGATCTCATAACCATGTCTTTGGCACGGTTTTGTTATATAATAGGTGTGTCGAACGTTGGTCAGACGGCAAAGATGACCACTAAGCCTTCCGAGTTGAGGACCCTCTTCAACTCCCTTTGTTGCCAGGAGGAGACCGACATTTGGCGTACGAAGATTTCCAGTATTCTGTTTCCACACCTCAGGTATTTTGCGTATTTTGTTGCTAGAGGGGTGTTACCATGACTTCCCAGTTTGGTAACCTTGATTATATTTTGAGGTTTCAAAAGACCATTATTCGTGAGATCCGTCTACCTGCACCACTTTTGTTTGATAACACTCACAGGAATGGATGGTCTTTCAACGATATTCAGTTCGATGAGTTCATGGCTCACTACCAGCCGCACAACCCCATGGAGGGAGTTTTGCCCGACGAGGAGGAGCATGGTGAGTTCCCACCTTTCCAGGGAGAGACCTTCGCCGAGCATGGCGAGGTGTCTTCTTCCGCTTGGAGCACAGGGCCTTCCTCTTGCGAGGACCCGAGGACTTCGGTGTACGCACCGGAGGGTTCATACGACTCCTGGACTTACCATTACCCTAGAGCAGGAGGCTCCTGGGGGCAGTAGCTGCTACCAACTTAGGCCAAAAGCCTAAGCTTGGGGGAGTACGTGCCCTTCTCACCTTTCCATTGTATTATCCTTTTTTTGTTTGATCTTTTCGAAGTTTTTTCCCGTTCTTCTTTGCTCTTTTATTTTGCAAAAACAACAAAAAGATTTTTCTTTTCTTTCTCTTTTATTTACCAAAAAGATTTCCTTTCTCTCTTTTGTTTGCTTTGTTTTCAGAGTTCAGCTCACGTCCGTGATGGCATTTGATTATATATTTCCCACGTTCGGTCGTGCAAGTGACGAGGCAGTAATGACGAAGATCGACGAAAGGGAAGCAACAAGGAAAACCGGTATGAACTCTTCTTGTTTGTACTTTTGTACATATGACTGTACTGATGACCTAGAGACCAGCTTGTAGTGACATAGTGCTATGTTTACAATGCTTTCCCAGTGTTCATGCTTTCTTTGTGGCTGATCTCAAATAGCTAGGGTGCATATTATGTTGTTGGAATGATCTACTTGCACTGCATTGTTCATGGTTTGGCATATTGAAGTGGTATTTCCCTTCAGAGAATTCTTGGATTGAATTGGCAAATGTTCACACATGTTTATGACTAAAATGTCTATCATGCCTTGATGAACTTTTTATTTCAGAATACTCATATCACTTTCATGCCCGATTCAATGTTGCTTTGTCGCTCTGCATGATTATGACAATTATTGCTCTCTAGTTGGTCGCTTCCCAGTCTTTTTCTAGCCTTCACTCGCACGAAGCGGAATTCTGCTTGTGCATCCAAACTCCTTTTCAAACCAGTTATTCCACTTGAGAACACCATACCTTCCTATATGTGGTATTTACCGGCCACTCCTAACTTAGATTTTCTTGTGCCATCTCAAAGTTTATTCAAAATCTTCCCTTTTGTAACCGTACAAGCTCATGGTGCGGTGAGGGAAAATCAGTATCTACCATGCCAAAAATATTTTGACGGAAGTTTTAACTAGTCAATAAAAAAAGTTACACCTTCCCCCATACTTGATGATGGAATGAAATGGACCAAATGATGCTAATGATAGGTGGAACGATACCCTCCTTCCATACTTGAGGCAAAATAAAAGGTTCCGTAGACCATCAAGGGATTTATGGATAAGGGAACAAGTGTAAGCAAAAATCATTAATATAGTTGGCATGGGAGATATTGAGAGACCTTTACCCTTCACCGTTGACTGGAAAGTTGCACTTCTAAAAATATTTTTGTCTCGGTTTTCGAAACCAAGAGCTCTGGCACATGGTTATTCTTTGCTTCCTTTCACGGGTTTTCAATCTTGCCATAAAAAATCCACGGTTCGAGAGTCTCACCTTCTTTCTTCAAAGCACTGACTATTGAGAGCATAATTTTCATTCTTAGTATAACATACATTGTCCCAAAGTATTACATTTTCTTCTGCATGCTTGTTATATTGCTAGTATAAATTCTTAGTTCTAGTCTCCTTTAAAACTCCGGAGGAGTTTCTGCATTTATGTTTTGCTATACTCATGGAGGCTAGCGAGATACCACTCTGATATGTTCAGGCTATGTGCATTGTGATATTGTCTTGATTTTCAGCAGCATATTATTCACATTAGGTTGTTTGTGATTGGTCACTTGAAAGAAGGATTGCTTCGTGCATTGTCCTCATAGCATTGTTTCGATACTTGCTAAACTCTTTTCGTATTACCGGCTTATATACATCTTCTGAAGAAAAAGAGTTTGTCAAAGTTTTCTTTGTCGCGTCTAGTTCGTTGAACTGAATTGCTTGAGGACAAGCAATAGGCTAAGCTTGGGGGAGTTGATACGTCTCAAACGTATCTACTTTTCCAAACACTTTTGCTATTGTTTTGCCCTCATTCTTGCATTATTTGAGCTAAACTAACAAGGACTGACGCTGTATTCAGCAGAGCTGCCTGTATGGTTTTATTTTGCGCAGGAAAATGGATTTTTGGACATCTCAGAAAATTCGCAGAAAAATACCAAAAAATTCACGCACCCGAAGGAGCCCAGAGCCAGAGCCCACAGGCCGCCTGGGCGACACCCCCCCCTCCCCTGGTGACCTACTTCGACTCCTATTTATTCCAGTGATGGGAAAACTCCAAAAAAGAAGTCGCTTTTCCAAAACCCGTCGCGGAGCCGCCGTCAACCTCTGTTCTTCCTCGGGAGGGCTAATCGGGAGGCTTATTTGGCCTCCGGAAAGGGAGATCGTCGCCATCGCCATCACCATCACCACTCCATACTTCCTCCATGACTTCTCTTCACATGTGTGAGTAATTCCCTGCTGTAGGCAAAGGGGATGGTAGCGATTAGAAGAAGATTGATCATCTAATTGTTCGTCAGATTGTTGGGGGCATGTTGCCTATCATCTACTTTGGTGTTTATCATCTTTGCTAGAACTTGTTGCTCTTAATGCTTGTTACTTTGGGCCCGAGTGCCATGTTTTCAGATCTGAACCACTTATGTTTTCATGAGTTTATCTATGTTCAAGATCCTATCTATGAGTTGTATGCACCTATTATGGTCCGGAACCGGCAATCACAAAGGTGACAGCTTGGGACACCAAAGGGGATTGTCCATAATTTGAGGATTCCATGTATGCATTGAGTTTATTGCTTTGATCCTGTGCTCTTTGACAGGAGCACCTTAATCTCCATAAGTTCCTTTTGGCCCCTTCATAGCGGGATGGTAGGACAAAAGATGTTGTGCAAGTTCTTATTGCAAGGACGCACAACTATCTACGGGATACATACCTAGTGTCTGATATTTTCCTAGATGATCATTAATTTTCTGTGTGCCTTGCCCCGTGTTAGAATCTATTACATGTTCATTCTTATTCATGCAGCGCACGGCCATCCATCTCCCTAGCCTATAGTATTTTAATCCTACTGGTCACTAGTTGTTACTTTTCGTTGTTTCATTATCGCTATCATATCACAATTTCTATTAATACTTTGTTGCAAGCAAGCATATTTCAGGTGCGGTTGAATTGATAGCTCAACTGTCAAAGCTTATAAATACTCTTTGTGTCCCCTTATGTCTAATCAACAAATTGGGTTCACTTACCCACGAAAACACTACAAACGACCCCCTACAATTGAGGGTAATCAACAACACATCTCCTAGACTCATGTTTCTGTCACTCAAGCTAGTCATCAGGGGGCATAAACCCACAATCAAGCATAAAGGTCCCTCTTGGAGTCACTACCTACTACTTGGCCAAAGCAATAAATAGCAACGGAGAACATGCAAGAATTACTCAAGAACACAAATATAAAAGAGAAGAACCAAATATATTACTCATCACAATTTGAACATAGTCTCAAAACCCATCAGATCCCAGCAAACTCAACATAGAAACAACTGACAGAATTACATATGTGCCTTGATCATGTATGGCAGCTCACAAGGTCTAATCCATGAAGAACAAAGAGGGAGAGAGAACATCACATAGCTGCTGATCATAGACCCATGGTCCAAGGTGGACTACTCACGGATCATCCGGGAAGCGTCCATGGTGGTGCAGAAGCTTCCAGAGGTCAATCCTCCCTCTAGCAGGGTGCCGGGAAAAGATCTTCTGGTGCTCCCGATCTTGGAAGTGCGGTGGCGGCGAAACAGAGGCGGGATCGCGAAAAAGGGTTCTGCCTTTGGGGGTTTCGGAGGACGAGGTAAATATAGTGGAAGGGGGCATCCAGGGGGGCCACCAGGGGTCCAGGCGGCCTCCCGGCACGGCCCCACCCTACGTCGCGCCACCTGGCCGCCTGGAGCCCAGGTGGGTCCCCTCTGGCCCCCCTTCGGGTCTCTGGAAGCTTACGTTGAGCTGCCTTTTAAATATTTTCCTGGAATTTTTCTGGCATTTTACGTAATGGGAAAACCTGAAATAAATAGAAAGCAGAAAATAGAAAATGGCACTGGGGCGCACTGAGTTAATAGGTTAGTACAAATATGATCATAAGTGTATGAAAGTGTATCAAAAGCATAACAATATCACCCAAAACATGCATGGAAAAAGCAGAAATTAAAAATACGTTTGGGACGTATGAACATCCCCAAGCTTAATTCCTGCTCGTCCTCGAGTAGGTAAATGATAACAAGCATAATTTCTGTGGTGACATGCTAACAACCATATAAGAACTTTTAAGTAAAGCAATCAAGGCATGTAATTCAATTCAAGTCATAACAGGCAAGAGTCTATATTAGCATTGAAACAAGAAACATAAGAAAATAATGGTGCAAGAGCTCGCGCTGTCCGTGACTCGAATGTCTCCAAATGGTGCTTGCGTGCAAGAAGTGGGGGATGGGAATACGAGAGAGAAACATATATATTTTGTTGAGAACTCAATCTACTAAAGTTTCACACTTGGTCTTCTTTGGAATCTTATCTTGACTCGTCCCCAGACCACTAGCCAGGTACAAGTCAAACTGCTCCACTCCCTTTTGATATATTGATCATTCATGCAATGGATGAGCGTAAGCAAGAAAATTGACACTTAGGATGGCAAAGAGAGATATGGTGGAGGAGGAAGACAAAAAGGTGTGAAAGTCTCACATCAATGAGGAAAACCATAGGCGAGAGAAAGCCATATGATAGATATGATGTGAGGAGTAGGGATTGTCATGCAACGGATGCACATATGAGCTAAGGTAAGCTCTCCAATGGAACTAGTGGGGGTGCGTCCAACTTGCTTGCTCACGAAGACCTAGAGATAATTTGAGGAGGCTCATCATTGGAATATACAAGCCAAGTTCTATAGTGTAAAGGGCCCCACATAGTATATGCATATATGATCATCTCTATGGAGCACAAGGTATAAGAGGGAGTACGAGTGTAGATATCTCAAAAGGAATAGTAGTGTGCCCCCTTCTCTCTTTTTATTTCTTTTTTCTCTTTTTTCTATTTTTTTGTATTTTTTTGGTGGCCTCAACGGCTCTTTCTATTTAACTCTCATTTGTCCTCTTTGGGATCTTTTATTTTGTCCTCTTTGGGATCTTATCCTCACTTAGGGGCAACACTCTATTTTGCAAGAAGTCTAGGAGATCTTTCACACTTTACAAAAGTAATCAACATAAAGAATATGTAGCTATCATGATGTATGCAAATTTATGCCTCTGGTAGTGTAGCAGGAACATGTATGACATGAAGATCAAGTCATGAGAAGGTGGATATTGCATGGCAATATATCTCGGAAAGGCTATGGAAATTCCTTGGTAGGTAGGTATGGTGGATGTTTTAAGGAAAGATATAAGGAGGTTTATGATGACATAGCGTATCATGCCAAGGGTTTGGATGCACCGGCGAGGTAGGCGCCAACTATCGGAGTGAGAAGAGGGCGATGCACGGTACCGAAGAGGCTAGCAAATATGAGGAGGTGAAAGTGTCAACTTTTAATACTTACATTAGTCCGAAGAACTCATGCACTAATTATCGGTAACTCTCAATCTAATCAGGAGGTTTACAAAGATACAAGTACCCCGAGGAGGAGTGTATGGAGGTTTGGTTATTCTTGCACCTCCTCGACTCATGGTACATGAGTGTACTCAATATACGATCCCTCCAAAGATTAGTGATCCATCTAGTAGCTAGAGTTCTCAACTAGTTTTTGTAGTTTTTGAAAATAAACATGGAATTCCAAAAATACGAAATCTATCACTAATAGGCTAGAGATCTTGACACCAAAAGTTCCAACATTACTCACAATAATACCTCAAAACTATTGCAAGTTACTACTACAATTGAATAGCAACTCAATTACCTACGTTAAGTCATGAAACACAACTCAGTGCAGCAAGCGAATTCTCTAAAAAAGATAAACATGAAAAGTCAAGAGAGTTCCAGCAACAAACTAAAGAAAAAGCTCTTAAAAAGATAAGCATGAAAACTAATAGCTAAGACTGACAGCAGCTACGAAAAGATAAAGAACACACAACAAAAGAAAGATAAGCATGAAAATCCTATGATGTGTTATAGTTTAAAGTGGAGCGTGTTTCTCTCCCACACAAAGAAAGATGGGTTCCAACTTGTTATGAACAGAAAGCAAAGCTAAAGAAAACTAAAACGAAAACTAAAGAGCAAGAAGCTCCAAGCATAGCACATAACGCATGAAGTGATAAATATATAGTGTAACGAAGGACGAACTGATAATTGTTGATGGAGAAAGGGATGCGCGGGGGCATCCCAAGCTTAGACGCTTGAGTCTCCTTGAATTTTTCTTGGGGATGCATGGGGGCATCCCCAAGCTTGAGCGTTTGACACTCCCGGATCTTCTTTCATCATCTTCCCTCGCACAGTTGAAAACTCCCTTCATACATATCTCATCATAAGCTGATTAAAGAGGTTAGTACCCTTAATAAATTTTTTTGCCTCTAGTGGAAATAAAGATTTTCTTGAAGGGCTACTGTTTCTCAAGACTGACAAAAAAATTTTGCAAATAAAAAGCTAGCGCAAGACTTGGAAAACTGAGGAAAGGGAAAACGTGGCAGAATTTGTGAAAAATAGACTAGCAGGTACTAAATAATTTTTTTGGGGTACTTCTTCAACTCAAATCAAAAAACTCATAACAGACGCCCGAAAGCTAATTGTATAGAGCACGCTGTCAAAAACATTCAGATAAAAAATATGATCTGGTGATTTATCGTGAATTTTTCCATTCAAGGACATAATCTTTTTTATGGACAGCATATCACAACTTTTGAACTTTCTTGCAATCGGAGGCTAAACTTGGCACAAAGCTTGATAATAAAGATACAATGATTTTGCTACAGTAGTAACAATCATCAAGACCACTAAAAGCAGAAGGAAAAACATCTTGGGTTGCCTCCCAACAAGCGCTTTCTTTTACGCCTTTATGCTAGGCACAAAGCAAAAAGAAGAATCAAAGGTCACCGAAGTCATCGGAATCATAAAAACCTTCAAATTGATCTTCAACAAGTTCATTCTTCTTTTTCCTAGGGAAGAGGTACGTACCTTTCGCTTTACCACGTAAGCGTATGTGCCCCTTACCAATATCAATGAAGCCCTTCATGGCTCGGAGGAAGTCCCTTCCAAGCACTATGCTACCTTGGTTTGGCTCCATGATGAAGAAATCGACCGTTGCAATCCTTTTATGGAATGCAACTTGGACGTCCTTTACCTTTCCCTAGATCTCAGAAATATCTCCATTAGCATGTTCATGATAAAATGACAAATTGTCCATGTTTAGTTTCAAAGAATCATAAACTATTTTTGGCATTGTAGAAACCATGGATTCAATATCACAAAAAGCAAGGATGTCTTGGTTAGAGATGCTAATTCTAACAAAAGGCTACCAATTATCATCTATCTACAACATATCTTTATTGTTGGGCTTAGGTTTCTCTATCTTCCTCAAGTCTAGAGCATCCATTCTCCTTTCAAGAGTAGCAAGTCTATCTATGACAGTATCAAAACTAGATAGACCATGAATAATATCAAGAGCTCTAGCTTCATCACACTCTAAGAAATCTCCTACATCTATAATATCAAGAGAGTGTTTACACCACTTAAAAAGACCATGGTAAAAATTTCTAAGCACAATTTTTATGGGTATCCAAGGCATAATCCTCCTATGTGACTCAGAAATTCTGTCCCATGCCTTCTTCATATTTTCTCCATCCCTTTGATGGAAACCTAAAACTTCCGATTCCCTCAAAGCACCAAGTCCTAGCATGGTTGACTAAACAAGAAGGACTACTAAAAGCAAGGTAAATAAAAAAATTGGTTTTTGATAAAGGACACAAAGATAAAAACTGAAAGGTAAATTAACAAGACTAAAAAGCGAAGATGAAAGATACTGTGCAACTCCCCTATCTTGTAGAGTGGAGTCCCCGGCAACGGCGCTAGAAATTTTCTTGATGCGCGAGATATGATAATGGGTTCTCTCCCTTCGTTGGTTACCCCAAGTGGAAGGTGAGATGTAGGATATCAGCAAATTTCCCCTAACGTAGAGGATAGGGTTTGTCTCCCGTAGGACTCCGACAGTGACAAGTAGGTGGCAAGGAAACAATGGCACCGTTTTAGACAAAAGTTGCTTCCTTAACCTGGACCTGCACACGACACAAATAACTTTGCTCCCAACGAAGTTCAGAGAGGTTGTTAATCTCTCCGGTCTTGTTATTTACAAGGGATCAAACACAAGAGATAATGATAGTGATAGCTACAACTAGAAAGTAAAAGAAAGAAGTAAATTGAGAGTGTAAACATTGACGATCGAAGTATGGACTGGGGTCCCATGATGTTCACTAGTGATGTCTCTCTCCCAAAAGACGATAAAAAGTTTATGCAAGGTAAACAAATTACAGTTGGGCAATTGACATGATTACGGGCGCAAACCAATGCTAACTATGCTACAAAAGAAAGGAAGAGGCTCAAAAGCATGGGAGGTACACCAAGATAAGTAGACCGAAATCCATCTGCATCTACTACTAATAATCCACCTTGAGATATCTATCCAGAACATCTCGCTGGTACTAAGTTGCAAGCCCCACCCAAAGTGTAAACCCAAAGCAACACACAACTGCATTAAAAGAACTTTGCGTAAAGTAAACAATCCTTGCAACCGCAGTTACAAGCACCATTGTTTTCCCCCTTGTGGCAACAACACATCCCCTAGACTCATGTTTCTGTCACTCAAGCTAGTCATCAGGGGGCACGAACCCACAATCAAGCATAACGCTCCCTCTTGGAGTCACTACCTACTACTTGGCCAAAGCAATAAACAACAACGGAGAACATGCAAGAATTACTCAATAACACTAAATATAAAAGATAAGAACCAAATATATTACTCATCACAATCTGAACAGAGTCTCATAACCCATCAGATCCCAGCAAACTCAACATAGCAACAGCTGACAGAATTACATATGTGCCTTGATCATGTATGGCAGCTCACAAGGTCTAATCGATGAAGAACAAAGAGGGAGAGAGAACATCACATAGCTACTGATCATGCACCCATGTTCCAAGGTAGACTACTCACGGATCATCCGGGAAGAATCCATGGTGGTGGAGAAGCTCCCGGAGGTCAATCCTCCCTCCGGCAGGGTGACGGGAAGAGGTCTTCTGGTGCTCCCGATCTTGGAAGCGCGGTGGCGGCGGAACAGAGGCGAGATCACGAAAAAGGGTTCTGTCCTCGTGGGTTCCGGAGGACGAGGTAAATATAGGTGAAGGGGGGAAGCCATGGGGGCCACCAGGGGTCTAGGTGGCCTTCCGGCGCGGCCCCGCCCTAGGTCGCGCCACCTGGCCGCCTGGAGCCCAGGTGGGTAGCCTCTGGTCCCCCTTCGAGACTATGGGAGCTTCCGTTGTGCTGATTTTTTATATATTTTTCCCTTAATTTTTCTGGAATTTTACGTAATGGGAAAACCTAAAATAAGAAGACAGCAGAAAACAGAAACTGGCACTTGGGTGCACTGAGTTAATACATCAGTCCAAATATGATCAAAAGTGTATGAAAGTGTATCAAAAGCATAGCAATATCACCCAAGACATGCATGGAGCAATAAGAAATTATAAATACGTTTGGGACGTATCAATATCCCCAAGCTTAATTCTTGCTCTTCCTCGAGTAGGTAAATGATAACAAGCATAATTTCTATGGTGACATGCTACCAACCATATGAGAACTTTTATGTAAGGCAAGCAATGCATATAATTCAATTCAAGTGATAACAAGAAAGAGTCTATATTAGCATTGAAACAAGAAACGTAAGAACATAAAGGTGCAAGACCTCTCGCTGTCCGTGACTCGAATGTCTCAAAATGGTGTTTACGTGCAAGAAGTGGGAGATGGGATTACGAGAGAGTAAAATAATAATATTTTTTGGTTCAGAACTCAATCTACTAAAGTTTCACACTTAGTCTTCTTTGGAATCTTATCTTGACTCGTCCCCAGACCAATAGCCAGGTACAAGTCAAACTGATCCATTCCCTTTCGATATTTTGAGCACTCATTTAATGGATGACTGTAAGAAAGAAAGTTGACACTTAGCATGGAAAAGAGAGAGATGGCGGAGGAGGAAGATAAAAAGGGTGTGAAAGGCTCACATCAATGAGGACAATCATAGGCGAGAGAAATCCAAATGATAGATATGATGTGAGGAGTAGGGATTGCCATGCAACGGATGCACATGTGAGCTATGGAAAGCTCTCCATTGAAACTAGTGGGGTGCATCCAACTTACTTGCTCATGAATACCTAGAGATCATTTGAGGAGGTTCATCATTGGAATATACAAGCCAAGTTCTATAATGTAAAGGTCCCCACATAGCTATATGCATATACGATCATATCTATGGATTACAAGATACAAGAGGGAGTACGAGTGTAGATCTCTCAAAAGGAATAGTAGTGTGCCCCTTCTCTGTTTTTATTTTATTTTTTCTATTTTTTTGTATTTTTTTGGTGGCCTCATTGGCTCTTTCTATTTAACTCTCATTTTTCCTCTTTGGGATCTTTTAATTTGTTCTATTTGGATCTTTTCCTCACTTAGGGGCAATACTCTATTATACAAGGAGTATATGAGATCTTTCACACTTTACAAAAGTACTCAGCATAAAGAAGATGAAGCTATCATGATGCATGCAAATGTATGCCTCTGACAGTGTAGAAAGATGTGCAATCATACTAGCGCGTCATGTAGCAATTATTAGGTCAAGGACCAACTAGCATGCGGCTTATCGATCAAGCAAAAGCATGTATAACATGAAGATCAAGTCATGAGAAGGTGGATGTTGCATGGCAATATATCTCGGAAAGGCTATGGAAATTCCTTGATAGGTAGATATGGTGGGTGTTTTGAGGAAGGATATAAGGAGATTTTATATGACAGAGCGTATCATGCTAAGGGTTTGGATGCACCGGCGAGGTAGGCACCAACTCTCAGAGTGAGAAAAGGCAACACACGGTACCGAAGAGGCTAGCAAATATGAGGAGGTGAAAGTGTCAACTTTCAAATACTTAAATTAGTCAGAAGAACTCATGCACTTATTATCAGTAAATCTCAATCTAGTCAGGAGGTTCACAAAGAGACAAGTACCCCGAGGAGGAGTGTATGGGGGTTTGGTTATCCTTGCGCATCCTCGACTCATGGTACGTGAGTGTACTCTAATATCCGATCCCTCCAAAGATTAGTGATCCATCTAGTAGCTATAGTTCTCAACTAGTTTTTGTAGTTTTTGAAAATAAACATGGATTGCCCAAAATATGACATCTATCACTAATAGGTTAGAGCTCTTGACACCAAAAGTTCAAACATTACTGAAAAAAATACCTCAAAACTATTGCAAGTTACTACTACAATTGAATAGCAACCTCAATTACCTACTTCAAGTCAAGACACACAACTCAGTGCAACAAACCAACTCTTTAAACAAGATAAACATGAAGACTCAAGAGAGTTCCAGCAACAAACTAAACAAAAGCTCTTAAAATGATAAGCATGAAAACTAAGAGCTAAACATGACAACAACTACGAAAAGATAAATAACACACAACAAATAGACAGATAAGCATAAAAATCCTATGATGTGTTCTAGTTTAAAGTGGAGCGTGTTTCTCTCCCACACAAAGAAAGTTGGGTTCTAACTTTTTATGAACAGCAAACAAATCTAAAGAAAACTAAAAAGTAAAGAGTAAGACGCTCCAAGTATAGCACATAACGTATGAAGTGATAAAAATATAGTGGAACGAAGGACGAACTGATAATTGTTGATGGAGAAGGGGATGCACGGGGGCATCCCCAAGCTTGAGCGTTTGACACTCCCAGATTGTCTTTCATCATCTTCCTTCGCACACTTGAAAACGCCCTTCATACATAACTCATCATAAGCTGATTAGAGATGTTAGTACCCATAATAAAACAATTTGCCTCTACTGGAAATAAAGATTTTATTGAAGGGCTACTGTTTCTCAAGACTCCCAAAAAGTTTTTCTAAAGAAAAAGCTAGCGCAAGACTTGCAAAACTGGGAAAAGGCAAAACGTGGCAGAATCTGTGAAAAACAGACCAGTAGGTAGTAAATAATTTTTTTGTGGTACTTCTACAACTCAAATAAAAAAACTCAGAACAAACGCTCGAAATCTATTTGTGTAGAGCACGCTGTCAAAAAAATCAGATAAAAAAGATGACCTAGTGATTTTAGCCGAATTTTTCCGTCCAAGGACATAATCTGTTTTCTGAACAACATGTCACAACTTTTTGAAATTTCTTGCAATCGGAGGCTAAACTTGGCACAAAGCTTGAAAATAAAGATACAATGATGTTGGTACAATAGTAACAATCATCAAGACCACTAAAAACATGAGGAAAAACATATTGGGTTGCCTCCCAACATACGCTTTCTTTTACGCCTTTGAGCTACGCACAAAGCAAAAAAAATCAAGTTGTATCAATTGAACCATCATCAAGATCATCAAAAAGGTCTTCAATTGGACAACTAGTTTTAAGAGGTCTTTCAATTGGAGTTTCATTGCTAATTCTATTCAAGAAAGGTATTTCTTCCAAAGTCTTCATAGTTTCAACTCCTATGACAATAAGTGGATTGTTTTGGTGTCGAGGAACCTTAGGGATGTAAGCAAACTTAGGTTCCTTCTTTGCCGATGAAGGTAGTTCCTAAAGTGTCAATGATTTCCTCAATCTTATCTATCCTAGAAGGATCCAAATCATGGGATTTGATGGTCTCCAAAGTTTGGATAATTTTGTGCATGGAGCTATGAAGTCTATTCAAATTCCCTTGAATCTTACGATCTAACTCATTTATCTTATTGATGCTATTGGTATTTCCATTTCTAACTTTTAAAGTTTTTTCATAATGTGAACTAGAGTGATATCCTCTTCAATGCTAGCAATAGGGAGATTTCCAACAAGATTTTCAATAACATTAAAAGATTCCCAAATTGGGGCTTCAAGGAATTTCCCATTGATAGCAGTATCTAGAACGAACCTATTCCAAGGAGTAATTCCAACATAAAAGTTTCTAAGCAGGATAGTAGTGGATTGCTTCTTGGTGGCTATTTTTTTAGAACCATTAATTCTATACCAAGCATCTTTCGTACTTTCACCACCTCTTTGTTTAAAGTTGAGAACTTCTGCCTCACCAAAGGCAAAAGGACCAGACATAATGAAAACTACTGGCAAGGTAAATAAGTTTTTTTTTCTGATTTTTGATAAAGGACACTAAAGCAAAAACTGAAAGGTAAACTAACAAGACTAAAAAGCAAAGATAAAAGATAGTATGCAACTCCCCTATCTTGTAGAGTGGAGTCCCCGACAAGGCACCATAAATTAGCTTGATGGCACTGAAGTAGTGCACCTCGTTGGCTACCCCAAGTGGAAGGTTGAGATGTAGCGCAGCAGCAAATTTCCCTTGGCAAAGATACCAAGTTTGAGATTGAACCAGTAGGACTCCAACTGCTGCTGCAAGTAGGTGTCAACCGCGCCAGATATTAAGTTGACGAATGGTGACAAGTTGACGTGGATCTGCACACAGATACAAATAACTTTGCTCCCAACGAGTACAAAGAGGTTGTCAATCTCTCCGGCCTTGTCCTTTACAAAGGGTCAAACGCAAGAGATAAAAGGTAATGATAACTTCAACTAGAAAGTAAAACAGGAAGTACATTGGAGGTGTAAATAGTAGTGGAAATATGGAGCGGGTCCCATGAAGTTCACTAGTGATGTCTCTCTCCAAAAAGACAATAAACAACTATGCAAGGTGAACAAATTACAACTGGGCAATTGACAGGATCAAAAACGCACCGCAATGCTAACTATGCTACAAAAGAAAGGAAGAGGCTCAAAAGCATGGGCAGTTCGCCAAAACAAGTAGACCGAAATCCATCTGCATCTACTCACTAATCATCCACCTTGAGATATCTATCCAGAACATCTCGCTGGTATTAAGTTGCGAGTCTCGTCCAAAGTGTAAACCAAAAGCAAAAGACAACTGCATTAAAACAACTTTGCGTAAAGTAAACAATCCTTGCAACCGCAGTTACAAGCACCGTTGTTTTCCCCCTTGTAACATCCCAAAATTCTAAATTTTGGAATATTATAAATAATTAAATAATTATGATTGTCTTGCTTGATTTGTGTGTAATTGATCCATGTGAGATAGACTAGGATCTGAAACTTTTGGAGTTTAAATGAATATTAAAATGAGAGGGAATAAAAGGATTTTCCCTAATATTCAATTTTTTTCTTTTACCTTTATTATTTAAAACAAATCCAACAAATAAAAATAGAGAGAAGGTAATATGACTCCTTCAATAAATAAAGTAAAGTTGGGAAAATATTTCAAATAAAAGTTTTCATTTTATTTTATTGGATCTTATTTTAAATAATATTATTATTAAAATTAAATTAACTAAATGAGGGAAGATAATATGACTTCTTCAATTTCATTTGAAAATGATTTAAAACCTTGCTTTGGGTCTTATTTGGATTTATTGGGAAATTTTATTTTATTTTTTCTTTTTTTGTATAAAAAGTCATTGAATTTTTTTTATATAATTCTAAGATTTTAGAAAATTATTTGATAATTTTTCGAGTTGTAAATTATTTTCTAAAACTCTCCGAAATTGTGTTAAAAATAAGTCATATAAATAAATATTTTTCTTTATTATTTTTATTTTAAAAAATATTGTGTTGTTTTTTTTTGAATTATTTTATTATTTTAAAAATATCTCTATAGTCGGTTTTTCAAAAAGAAATTAAAAAAATCGTAAAGAAAAAATGGAGACGGACTAGCCGGCCTAGCCAGGCCGCCCCGCGCAAGGCCCAGCGCCCCTCCCTGTTCGTCTTCTCTACGTTAGGAACAGAAGAGAGATCAGGAGGGATACGGCCATGGCGCCACCGTGCGTGCGCCCTTGGGAGTCCTTCCCAATTAGCCCCTTGCCCACGAAATCTTGTCCAATAAATACCCCACGTCCCTCTCCACCGATTCCTCACAAAATTTCGCCCCAAACCGTCCCAAATCGAGCCAATTTCGGGGTAGATCTCGCCGGAAAATTTTGACTTTGCCGGTAGATCCCGTCGCCGGTGAGCCTGCCCTTGACCCCAAATTTTGCATACCGACTTCTTTCTTCGTTGTGCATCTAATGGACATCTTTTCCCTCTTTCTTTTCTTGCGCAATATTGATCTCCAAGTTTTGCGCGCACCACGGGAGTTCATCGGAGCGCACTCGGTTCATCGTGTTTCTGTGCCCATACGGACGACGTTGGGGATCATCACCACCAATGTTGTGATCGCCTAGTCAAGCTCTACACCCTAGACAACTTCTTTGTCGCTGAAGATCGCCGGAACCGTCGTCTTCATCGCGTCAAAATCTACCTGCCGCGGTTACTAAAAACGCCGCAATATTTTAAACGTCGCTCCGTTTTAGATGAAACTAGCGGCCAATTGGTTGTTTCTAAACCCTCTACACATTAGGTATTGTAGATCCAAGTTTTGAGGAAAAATAATTTTCGTTTTGATCAAAAAGAATCCTAAATCCTATGTAGATTTGTTCTTGTAATATATTTTTGGCCGTAGATCCGTTTTGCGTGATTCCAAAGCCCACGGTTTTATTTTGAAATCTTCTATCCAGTAAAACCCTAAAATTTTATTTTTCATTTTCAAAAATATGGAAATCTGGATAGATTCAAATTTGATCTTCTTTTGATCGTAACTTTTGCTTTACAACTCGGATTTGATTGATTCTTTTTGCAAACTAGAACCCTAGTTAAACCCTAGTTTCTAGACACATTACAACCCACTTTGAACGCATTTGTGATCTGTTTTGCAAAATCTTTTATTTGATTTTTCTTTTGGAGTTTCAAAACAAATTGTTTGCCTTCTTTTGGATTGTTGATTTATTGTGTGCAATCTTGTTTGCTTGGTTACGATAGATTGCTCGGAGTGTGACGAGTAGAATTGTCGGAATTATGAGCGAGAATAACTTCATCAAGATTCAAGGCAAGTCATATCTTTGATCATACTCCCTATTACCTATGTTTTCAATGCATTAGTTCTTCTTCTTTAGATTGCATGATAGGTTATGCTATGCTATTACACCAAGTAGTTCATTGAGGTAGGTCTGATCCTTACATCATTGTCACCATCGTATATTATAATATTGCTATGCTGTCACAACCCTCTTTTAGGTATGTGCTAGGGTTAGCACATAACTTTGCATCATGTTAAAAATTTCAAAAAGAAATTTAAATGGGAGAATAAACCCCCCCAGATGAATTTCATTCAAATAGCCAGAAAAGAAGTTACTCCAAAAATTCCTTTTGTATTTTTGAAAACTCACATAAATGAGTGTGATCACATATCAAGTGGTGTGGTAGCAATCCCATGGTAATGGATTTTTCAAATATTCAAACAGGACCTCGGAATTAATCAAATACCCCTTTTTGAAGTTGAATTCAAATATTTTGAATTTCAAAAATGTTCAAAACTTGGGAATGACTAGCTACTGCTCATTTAAGTCCATATATAAATTTTGAGCATTTAATAAAATGTCTAGCTATTTTTTTTAGCCAAGACAAAACAAATAGCAGAAGAAAACAGAGAAGAAAAGAAAAAAAAAGCCCACTCAGCTTGGGCCCCAGGCCCAACTTACCTTCCCCGCAGCCCAGCCCGTGGACTCCTCTTGTCGTCTTCCCCGGCGCGGCAAGCAGCTGGCTAGAGCGCATGCCGACGCCGGCAGCAGCTGCCTGCCTGCCTGGAGGCCTCCCCGGCGTCCTTATCGCGCCAGAGAGATGCCCTCGACCTCCTCCCTCACTTTCCCCTCGCAGAGACAAGCTCCCGTTCTTCCTCCTCGCCTTTTTCTCGCGCCGCAAACCCTAGAAGAGCGCGCCACCGTGAACCACCGTGGCCACCATGGCCTAGAGCTCGCGAGACCTTGTACGTTGAACTCCCCGTCCACGTCTCCATCAAGCTGTCGTGTCGATTTAAGCCTAGCGCCACTGGAGGAGACGTCCGCGTCAAGATATCATCGCCGGCCGCCGAGCTCGTCCCCGACAAATTCCACCGCCACCTCGCCTCCTCCGGCTACCCCGAGCTCACCGTCGCGTTCAAGGTAAGGGGCTCTCCATTTCCCCCCACTCCGCTGACCTTTTCGCGTCCCGTAGCTGGATTCTGGCGAGGCAGTGCTTCGGTCGCCGCCATGGCCGTTGGTCCCGAGCTCTGGAGCACGCTAGTGACCCCCCAATGGGTCCACTGGACGCGCGGGAGAAAGGGCTTCGCAGTGGTGCCTCCCCCTTGGTCTTCGTGCCCTACATCGAAATCCCGATGCAACTCCGGCGGCAACAGTAACTCCGGCGACGGCGACCCCTCCATTGGAGCTAACCCCCACGCTTAATCACACCCCTGGGCCACTAACCAGTGGGCCCAAGCTGATAACTAACTACTGGTTAGTTTAAAACCAACCGGGTTAGTTAACCCTCTCACTGACAGAAGGGCCCCACTGGCAAGAGCCCTGATACGTCCCAAACGTATCTATAATTTCTGCTTGCTCCATGCATGTTTTGTGTGACTTTGCCATGTTTTGCTTGAACTTTCATACACTTTTGAACCTATTTGGACTAACCTATTAACTCAGTGCACCCAGTTGCCAGTTTATGTTTTCTGCTGTTTTTGTATTTCAGGTTTTTCGGCATTAAAAGTGCTCCAAAAATTCCGGGAAAAATATATAAAAAATCAGCGCAACAGAAGCTTCCGGAATCACCAAGAGAGGGAAGGGGGGCCACCACCAGGCAGCCATGAGGGCAGGTGGCGCGGCCCCACCCTAGGCCGCGCCAGGGGGCCTCCTGACTCCCTCGTGGGTCCCCTCGACGCCCCCCTTCGCCTATATTTACCCCTCGGGGTGGAAACCCCTAATACGGACTCCTCTTTCGCGATCTCGCCTCTGTTCCGCCGCCGCCGCTGTTTCCAGATCGGGGCTGCCTGGAGAAGCTGCTCCGGCACCCTGCCGGGAGAAGCTACCCCCTCCGGGAGACCGTCCATAGCCATGGATGCCTCCCGTATGTACCGTGAGTAGTTTCCCTTGGACCATGGGTCCGTGACCAGTAGCTATATGTTCTATCTCTCCCCCTTTTGTGCTTCCACTTTCGAGTCCTCGTGAGCTACCTCACATGATCGAGGCATCTATGTAATTTCTGCTGATGCTATGCTGAGTTTGTTGGGATCTGATGGATTATGAGACTATGTTCAGATTGTGATGAGTAATATATTTGGTTCTTCTCTTTTATATTTTGTTCTTGAGTAAATTCTTGCATGTTCTCCGTTGCGGTATTTTCTTTGGCCAAGTATTTTATTTGCAACTCCAAGAGAGAGCGTTATGCTCGATTGTGGGTTCAGCCCCTTGATGTCTAGCTTGAGTGACAGAAACATGAGACTAGGGGATGTGTTGTTGCCACCAGGGATAAAACAACGGTGCTTGTACTTGCGGGGTGCAAGGATTGTTTACTTTACGCAAAGTTCTTTTAATGCAGTTGTCTGTTCCTTTGAGTTTACACTTTGGGTGGGATTCGCAACTTAATACCAGCGACATGTTCTGGATAATTATCTCAAGGTGGATGATTCGTAGTAGATGCACATGGATTTCGGTCTACTTACCTTGGCGTACTGCCCATTGCTTTTGAGCCCTTCCTTTCTTTGCAGCATAGTTCGCATTGCGGTGCCTTCATAATCCCGTCAATTTCCCATCTGTGATTTTTTTACCTCGCTAGCACTTTTATCGTCTTTTGGGAGAGAGACATTACTAGTGAAAATCACGGGACCCTTGTCCATCTTCACATTATTGTTCACACCCTCAATTTACTTTCAGCTTTTACTTTCCTTTGCACCTTTTATCTCTTGCGTTGATCCTTTGTAAACGACAAGGCCGGAGGAATTGACAACTCCTCTGTACTCGTCGGGAGCAAAGTTATTTGTTGCTGTGTGCAGGTCCACGACAACACCCTAGTCAGGAAGAAATTTCTGGCGACGTTGCCACCTACTTGTATCTCCTGAGTCCTACTGGTTCGATAACCTTCGTATCTTCACCGAGGGAACCTTGCTGCTGCACTTCATCAGAAACCTTCCACTTGGGGTAACCAATGAGGGGTGAGAAGCCATCATGCAAATTTCTGGCGCCGTTGCCGGGGACTCAAGTCTACAAGATAGGGGAGTTGCACACTATCTTTTACCTTTGCTTTTTAGTCTTGTTAGTTTACCTTTCAGTTTTTCCTTTAGTATCCTTAATCGAAAATACCAAAAATACCTGCTGGTACTATGGGTTCCAATGAAAACACTAAGTTGTGTGACTTCACTAGTCACAACAACAGTGACTTTATCTGCACTCCTATTTCTCCACCTGCCACTTCAGCACCTTCTTATGAGATTAAACCTTCTCTACTTAACTTTGTCATGAAAGATCAATTCTCAGGAGCAGGAGAAGATGCTGCCTTGGACCTAAACAACTTTATCGAGCTCTGCGACATGCAGAAGTACAAGGAAGTGGATGGAGACATCGTCAAGCTAAAGCTTTTTCCTTTCTCTTTGAGAGGAAGAGCCAAGGAGTGGCTACAATATTTGCCCAAGAACAGTATCGATTCTTGGAGTAAATGCAAAGACGCTTTTATAGGGAAGTACTATCCCCCTGCTAAAATTATTCAATTGCGGAGTAACATTATGAATTTCAGGCAATTGGATAATGAACACGTTGCCCAGGCTTGGGAACGTATGAAGACGCTTGTCAAGAACTGCCCCACACATGGACTGACTACCTGAATGGTTATCCAGACTTTTTATGCAGGCTTGAACTTCAACTCGCGGAACCTGTTAGATTCGGCCGCGGGGGGAACTTTTATGTCAACCACGCTTGGTGCTGCCACAAAGCTACTTGATGAGATGATGCTGAACTACTCACAATGGCACACCGAGAGATCTCCAACCGGTAAGAAGGTAAACTCTGTCGAGGAGATCTCCTCTTTAAATGAAAAGGTTGACCTTATCATGTCTCTACTTACTAAGCAACCTTCTATTGATACTCAAGATGTTCCTTTAAATTCTTTGGTTGCTCAGGATCAAGTAGATGTCAATTTTGTCTCTAGAAACAACTTCAACAATAATGCTTATAGGATTAACTTTGGTAGCAAGAATCCTAGGCCTTTCCCATCCAACAACTATGCGAACAACACTTATCCTACCACCAGAAACTCCACTTCTGAACTAGAGACCTTGCTCAAAGACTTTATCACTACCCAGAAATCCTTCAACAAGAGTGTGGAGGAGAAATTAGATAAATTAGATAATCTTTGTTTGAAGGTACACAACTTAGCCCTTGATGTTGAGATGTTAAAAATTAGAACCTCTCCCCTTGAGGAGAGTAAGGTCACTCCTATTAATGCTATCCAATTACAAATCAATGAAAATATTAGGATGATGGCTAAACTCAAAGAGAGATGGGCTAGAGAAAAGGAGGAAGAAGAGAGAATTAAGAGCCTTCCTACCTACCACACAATAGCTACTATCCATCACACCCCTAGTCCCACTGGACCTATCAATGGTGATGCTACCACCTCAACCATAGATGAGGATGTCCAAACTGTTAGCACCCATCACACCCCTAGTCCCACTGGACCTATCAATGGTGATGCTACCACCTCAACCATAGATGAAGAAACCTCTATGAACATAGAGGCTTTCAAACAAGTGAACCTAAATGATATCACTACCTCCTTGATAGATAGTAGTGACCTAGACTTTGACAACTGCACTTTACCTGAAGTTATTGGTTTCCTACACAAGATGTCTAGAGACCCCCACACTAGCACACTCAATCTTGCCTTCACAGAGCATATCACCAATGCTCTAATAAAAGTTAGGGAGGAGAAGCTTAGACTATAAACCTCCATACCTAGGAAGCTAGAAGATGGTTGGGATCCTATGATAAAAATTAAATTGAATAACTTCTCTTGTTATGCTCTTTGTGATGTTGGAGCAAGTACCTCTGTTATGCCCAAAAGAATGTATGATATGCTTGAATTGAAACCTTTTGATTCTTGTTCTTTTGATGTTCGTCTTGTTGATTCTTCCGTAAAGAAACCTTTGGGGAAGATCGATGATGTTCTTATCATTGTCAATGACAACTATGTTCCCGTTGATTTCACTATTATGGACATTGAATGTGAACCTTCTTGTCCAATCATTTTGGGACGTCCTTTTCTTCGCACAGTTTGTGCTATCATTGACATGAAAGAGGGAACTATCAAATTCCAATTCCCTCTCAAGAAAGGGATGGAACATTTCCCTAGGAAAAATATTAAGTTACCTTTTGAGTCCGTCACACGGGCTAGTTATTCTCTTGAAAAGACTTGATCTTCTGCTTTAAGCCTAGCTAATGGCTCTAAAGAAGCGCTTTCGGGAGGCATCCCGCAACGAATTTAGCTTTTTCTTTTTGCTTTTGTTCTGTTCTTAGTGGTCTTGATGATTCTTACTACTGTAGCAACATCATTGTATCTTTACTTTTCAATCTTTGTGCCAAGTTTAGCCTCATACGGCAAGGGAAGTAAAAGTTGTGACATGCTGTGCAGAAAACAGATTCTGTCCTCGTGACTAGAAAAATCAGAGAAAAATCCCAATTCATCTTTTTGAGCTGATTTTTTTTACACAGTGTGCTCTATACAATTACGAAACTTCTGTATCTTCTGAGTTTTTTTGATTTGAGTTGCAGAAGTACCCCTAAAAAATTCGTTTCTATCTGGAGTTCTGTTTTTCACAGATTCTGCCACGTTTTGTCTCTCTTCACTTTTGCAAACCTTAAGCTTGATTTTTCTTTACAAAAACCTTTTGGAAATCTTGGGAAACAGTAGCTCTTCCTGGAAATCTTTACTTGCAGTAGAGAAAAATTATTTTATTAGGGCACTAACCTCTCTAATCAGCCTACAATGAGTTATGTGAAGGGAGTTTTCAAGTGCGTGATGGAGGATGATGAAAGAAGATTCAGGAGGGTCAAACGCTCAAGCTTGGGGATGCCCATGTGCACCCCCGATAAATATTCAAGGAGACTCAAGCGTCTAAGCTTGGGGATGCCCCCGTGCATCCCCTTCTTCATCAACAATTATCAGTCCGTCTCTCATTGCACTATATTTTTATCACTTCATGCATTATGTACTATTCTTGGAGCGTCTCGCTCTTAGGTTTTGTTTTTTTAGTTTTCTTTTGCTTTGTTTACTGTAGTAACAAGTTAGACCCCAACTTACTCTTTTGTGTGGGAGAGAGACATTACTAGTGAAAATCACGGGACCCTGGTCCATCTTCACATTATTGTTCACACCCTCAATTTCGGTCTACTTACCTTTGAGTTTACACTTTGGGTGGGATTTGCAACTTAATACCAGCGACATGTTATGGATAGATATCTCAAGGTGGATGATTCGTAGTAGATGCAGCTGGATTTCGGTCTACTTACCTTGGCGTACTTCCCATTGCTTTTGAGCCCTTCCTTTCTTTGCAGCATAGTTCGCATTGCGGTGCCTTCATAATCCCGTCAATTTCCCAACTGTGATTTGTTTACCTCGCTAGCACTTTTATCGTATTTTGGGAGAGAGACATTACTAGTGAAAATCACGGGACCCTGGTCCATCTTCACATTATTGTTCACACCCTCAATTTACTTTCAGCTTTTACTTTCCTTTGCACCTTTTATCTCTTGCGTTGATCCTTTGTAAATGACAAGGCCGGAGGAATTGAAAACTCCTCTGTACTCGTCGGGAGCAAAGTTATTTGTTGCTGTGTGCAGGTCCACGACAACACCCTAGTCAGGAAGAAATTTCTGGCGACGTTGCCACCTACTTGTATCTCCTGAGTCCTACCGGTTCGATAACCTTGGTATCTTCACCGAGGGAAACTTGCTGCTGCACTGCATCAGAAACCTTCCACTTGGGGTAACCAACGAGGGGCGAGAAGCCATCAAGCCCCCATGACGTCAGCCATGCGTCATGCTGATGAAGTAATTGCATTTATGATTAAAAAAGAAATCAGAAAAACACAGAAAATCATTTAAACTTCAATAAATCATAGAAAATTCATATTAACTCCAAATTGGACAAATAATATGTCTAAAATTATCAGAAAAAATCAAGGATTCTGAATATGCACTTTGTTTTCATGTTTGAACATTTTAAAATGGGAGAACAATAGCAAACATGCATATGGCATTCTTTTGAATTCAAATTTAGAGTGAATTTGCAAATGACTTTGCAATACACTTGTTTTAAATGGTTTCATCCACACATCAGAGACTTTACCTCACCTTTACAACATCATTTCATGCTCAACCATTTCAAATGAACATTCATGGATTCAAATGCATTTGAAATTCATCGATAAATCAAATGGAGTTTGAATTTGCAATTCAATTGCAATATACTCCTTTTAAATGGAATTTCCAACACATTGTGACCATGAACATCACATTGCAACATTGATCATGTGTTTGAGCATTGCATCTATATTGATCCTATGTTTGCCATGCTTGTCCTGATAGAAGTGGAGCCGGAACCGGAGGCCACCCCCTTCGTTGAAGACACTGTGATTGAACCTCATCATCAAGGTAAGCAAACCCCCATTGATCATGTCGATAAAATCCCACATCCCTCTCAGTCTCTCTTATGCATTGTTTAGGATGATTACCATGATGTGTTTCTACCGCATAGTTGAACCCATTCCTTTGCATAACCTATCATCTTGTCACAGTAGTAAGCAAAACCACAATCCTAGAAGATGTAGGAGTTGATTGATATCATGTGGCCCCTGCAATTGTTACTTCTTATTGAATGCTTAGCGTTACAATGAGGTTACTCTTTTGTGAGTCGGGATGGTACCAATCATGTTGAAGATGGTGGAAATGTGTTGGTGACTCTACCCTAATACAAGGTGAACAATGAGAGGCTGTGTAGGAGAACACAGTGGGTTGTCTCGTTGAACACCGCCTTAAGTCTGAGTTCTTGTGTGGTGATCCAAGAAGAAGAGTGCAACCACACATTGGGCTCACTGACACCTCTTAAACTAGTACCTCACCCCGTTCGAACCCCAGAAGTCGCAGTAGTTCGGAGTTCTGATAGGGCTATGGCACGGTCTGCGAAGTGGATGAACGGCTACTCATACCGGCTTGGGACCCTGCACACATCGTTTGAGGATGTACTGGAACCTCGGCCGGACTTCCATACGGATCCCCCTCAGATAGGTGACTCTCTGGACTACAACGGAGCTGTGGGTGAAGTGTTGTGGTGGCATCCTCGCTGTCACCTCTTGAATGGTGACACGCAAAAGGCGGTAAGTGATGACACGTGTGTGTAGTAGTACACCCCTGCAGGGTTAACAAAACTATTCGAATAGCCGCGTCCGCGGTTAAGGACTGCTTGGAAAGCTGTGCTTGATTATTAGACAACTTCAATGGATACTTATAAAACTTGCCAAGATAAGCGTGAGTGCTATGGCGTGCTTTCTCGTGGGAAGTCGAGGAAGGCAACATAGTGGTGTAATTGGTTGGAGATGTAGTGGACTCGTGTACGTTTCTTACCTCAAGTCTGGTACTCGTAGTTCAGGACTAGCCAAGTCAAAGCTGGCACTTCTGCTTATGAACCCCACCTCCCTTTACCTTGATACATGTGCATGACTAGTATAGTTCCTACGTAAGTCTTGATGAGTATGACTTTGTACTCACGTTTGCTTATTCTATGTTTTAGATGAACCCACTGACCCCGAAGGTGGATTCTTCCTGGAGCTCGACGACTGATCAAGCTAGTGTAGTCACAGTCAGATGACTGGTCCCTCGTGGAAGGGCTTGTTTATAGATAAGGATTCTCTAAGCCATTTGTTAAACTTGTCTTTACTCAGACCTAATTTGCTTCCGCATGTTTGATGTAATGTTGGATCACGGTCTCGTGATCTCTGTGTGCACTCTGTAAGAATTATCAATAAAGTTGTAAACTTTTTAGAGAATTGCAATGATACCTGCTATTCATACTAGACATGTGTGATGCGTGTATGATTATAACATGCATGTCTTGGTATGGGTTTTCGATACCTTAGATGTGATCTGGCTGGCGGTCTTCTATACACCAAGTGGCCCTTAGATGTGCGCATCTTGGGGCATCGTGATGCGATTGCTCGTGACTCCGTCACGTGCAAACTTTGATGTATGATCGAGCTGGAGTAAGTCTATGTAAGTGTTATAATACAATCAAGAATATGGTTGAGGCGACTTGTCTATGAATATGGGAGTCCACCACCCATATCATTTAGAGTTGTGTGCGGATGATGAGGACCCATATCAGTTGATCATCCGGCCTGGATGGGATGTCCCTTACGTTCGATGCTTTCCGAGAACGTTATGTGCTTGGCCTTGTCTTCTTAGACAAGTGGGTACGGTTCTCGGCTCTCCATATGATTGTGTTGTAGCGGGTCTTGCATACGCTAACCCCGGGTCCCGACGTATGCTAAGTAGACGTGGATTGGGAAGTGAATCATTATGAGGTATGAGTGATAATGTAGTAATTAGGACCAAGATAAAGTTAATGAACTACCTGGGTGGGATGGTTGCGAGTATCCTGGGGATGGCCACTGATGACTGTCGAAAGCCACCAAGGCTCAAAGGGGCTGTTTGTATTGACATACCTAGAAGCTTACGTGTGCAGCCATAAGCTATTATGGGCTCTGGCTTAGTTGAGTAGGTTGTGTGACCTCTTTCCGGGATAGACTAGCAGATGTAGATTTTTATAGGTGTACCGGTTTATCCAGCGGTTAAGGGGAAACACTTCTGAAAGACGAGGTCTCGATCTTCCAGTTTTCATACACCATGCAGTGTGTAAGGCCCGATATGCGGCACTGTTCCAGATCTAGATGTTTCCATCCAGATCAGGGGACGAATCACATATCGGTCCCACCGCGACATATGACAAAGTCATATGCCCGGATTTCCAACCTGATATCACAACATTACAGATACAAGGATACAACATCTCATACAATCGGCATACAACTGCCTTAAATACAATACAATACAATACAATACAATACAATACAATACAATACAATACAATACAATACAATACAATACAATACAACAGCGGAAGGTACATGTCTGAGTACAGACTACAATCAAATGTCTACTGGCAAAGAGAAAAACATCGGTCCCCATAACCACACGAGTCCAGGCCCTCCGCCGGGATCCGCCTAACTAGTCGTCGTCGAGTCTCCACGTGAAACGTCGATCACCATACCTTTTGTCGATCAAGAACCCTGAAAAGAGTTTGGGGGTAGTATCATGAGTACAGAAGTACTCAGCATCCAACTGTAGTGGTCAACTGACCCAGCAAGGACTTCATTTCTCGTCATTCTAGGACAACTAGTAGTTTACGGTAAGGAAGGGGTGAGTGGTGAGGTTGCTTCCGCACTAGCATTTATGAAGTGGCTAACGATCTAGAGAGTAAGATAAGAAGCCAAGCATTCGATAAGGAATCGCCTCCAACAAGTCTACTATCCACCTACTACGCAAACATAACACCTATCCTATCCTTGTCCTCCTCTTCGCATCCCGACGAAGAAGAAGCAGTCAAGGCACACACACGTTGATCAAGTTATATTAAGATTATCTCAGTTGTTGTTGTCTATGAACAAGGAGTAGGTCTCAAGTCGCCCATAACCGTGGACACGGCTTCTCGAAAAGGTTAAGTGGAGTACTCGTCGCACACGACGATACCGCACGTTTACGGTGGTTCAAGTTGTTTAGCTACAGGTGATCAACAAAGTTGTTAACATGGCAAACACCGAAGCATGGCATAGCACACAAACATAGCAAAAGGTGAAGCATAAATAAACTATCTAATCTAGTCACTTTAAGTGAGGGGTAAAACCTATACATGGCAACTATTACGGACCCCACAATATTTATTTAATTTGGTACTGTTTTGACCTAAAGAATAATTTATAATTTTTATTAGCAAGCAAGAACAGAAAAAACACAATCTACATGCAATTCTAGTCAAGTTACATATAAAGAACATTTTAAACAGAGCAACAGTTAAAAAGATATTGCAATAACAGTTTACAGTGGCAGGTAGTGTAAATAGCAGGTAAACAAGATGTAAGCAAAGTCGAACATGGCAACAAGAAACATTTTAATAAACTAGACAAAATTCTAAGCAACTTTCATTTTTAAAGCGCCGCGATCCGAGCTACCGTTAAAAAGTTACGGGCACCGCAAAAAAAACTATACAATCTGCAATTAATAAAAAAAACCTACTAACAGAAAAATAAAACTAAACGGGCCGAATCTACTGGGCCCAACAGAAAAAAAAGAAATAAAAAAAGTGAAAAAAAGAGGGGCAGTTCACTTGGGCCGAGGCCCAGGCCGGCTGGTGGACTGGGGGGCGGCTTGGGCCGAGGGGGTGGCGCCGGCCCATGGGGCGGCTGGCTGGCCTGGCTCGCTCGTCCCGACCTGGACGAGACCGAGCAGCGGCTGGCCGGCGGCGAGTTCGCTGGCGAGGGGCCGCACGGCGGGGCAGGCGGGGAGGGGCGCCGGGGTGGCGCGGATACGGGCGCGAAGGAGGGCCCGCATGCGGCGGCGGCTCCAAATCGGGCGAGGCAGCGCGAGCTCGAGCTCATGGGCGGCCATGGCGTCCTGGACAGAGAAACAGGTTAGAGAGGGAGAAGAAGAGAGAGGAAGGAGAGAGGAGAGGGAGAGGAGAGGAGGCCGGCGGAGGAGAGGTGGGCACGGGCGCGCGGTGGCCGGAGGAGCACGGCGGTGCGACGGGATCCACGGGAGGCGGCGGCTGCGGGTGCGCTCGGGCACGGGAGTGTCTTGCGTCCATGAGAGAGAGGAGAAGTTGGGGACGCATCTGGGCCGTTGGATCAGCCGATCCGACGGTCCAGAAAACAGGGAGCTAGGAATTTCGGGGTTTTGGGATAAATTGGGGCAGATCTGGGGCAAAACAGGGGGGTGGCTGCAATTTTGGCTAGGGGAAACCCTACAGAGGGGTGGGAGTGTGGTGGTCTTTATATAGCCCCGGTGGCTGGCAGTTTGCAAAAACCTCCCCGGTTTTTCTCTCTCGCGCGCGATGTTTACGTTTCTGACCGCCGGGGGTCCGCGGTACCTCCGATTCGGGTAAAACTTCGAAATGCGGGATCCCCGTGTCGAGCCGGTGGCGTTCACCTGGCGCTGGAACCGTTCCGAAAACACTTTCCGGTGCGCTATAAAAATATCTCGTTTAATTATTAAACGGGGTTTTTCGTTCCGTTGGCTGCGGCTGGTCTCGTGCGGTTTTCGCGACGGTGATCGGGTGAAACCCGGTGTCGCAAAGGTCGAGTGTCAGGGTGGCAAGGGTCGGTCTCCGTACGGTACGAGATAAGAGGGGGAAAAATAATCGTCGATCGATAAATCGGGGATGCAAACACCGCAAACAAATCAGACAATCAAACAATTCACACCGAAAACAAAAATTTTAATTTTTGCAAAAACTTGGTTGTTACAAAGTGTGACGAACTACAAAGGAGGCGATCGAGTCTTGTGAGGAAAAGTACACAAACCTCTGCAGAGTATAAAACTAACCGATTAGCCGTGTCCTCGGTTATGGACAATTTGAGCGACTAGATGTGGTAATATTGATTTGTCTCATCATCTTTAATTAACTGGTTGGATTAATCACTTTGGGATAGATTGAGTGGAATTTTTCCATCTCAATCGTATGCTATTGTAGAACTTAGTTATTATTATTCTATAGGGAAAATTAGCTTTTTGCAAAAAAATAAATGTAGAAGCTCCACCAGCCAAATTGCATGTATTGTAGGAAATTTTACTTCTTTCTGGGATATGATTTGCCGTACATTCAAATGTCCTGACCCATTGTCGGGTTGTAACCTTTGGTGTTGCAGGATTATGTACGAAGAGTAAGTGATAGGAAATAGGGTCGTGAAGTCTACACTCAACTTTGTCGTTGGCGTTGATGGGACTCCACTTATATATTGATTGTTCTGCTGTGTATTCTATTCCAAGGGTTGTAAGGTAATAAATACCATGTATTTAGGTTAATTTAAGACATGTGATACTATGGTATTTCATCGAGTATTGTGTGTGCTAGCATACTGATCCAAGGATATCACAAAAGCATAGTAGACTTGGTTCCCTTCGGGACCGGGTCGTTACACCCCTTGTGGCAACAACAACACATCCCTAGACTCATGTTTCTGTCACTAAAGCTAGTCATCAGGGGGCATGAACCCACAATCGTTCATAATGCTCCCTCTTGGAGTAACTATGTACTACTTGGCCAAAGCAATAAATAACAACGGAGAACATGCAAGAATTACTCAAGAACATAAATATAAAAGGAGAAGAACCAAATATATTACTCATCGCAATCCTAACATAGTCTCATAATCCATCAGATCCCAGCAAAATCAACATAGCAACAACAGAAAGAATTACATATGTGCCTTGATCATGTAGGCATCTCACAAGGTATAATCCATGAAGAACAAAGAGGGGGAGAGGACATCACATATCTATTGATCATGGACCCATGGTCAAAGGCGGACTACTCACGGCTCATCCAGGAAGTGTCCATGGTGGTGGAGAAGCTCCCGGAGGTCAATCCTCCCTCCGGTAGGGTGTCGGGAAGAGGTCTTCTGGTGCTCTCGATCTTGGAAGCGCGGCGGCGGAAGAACAGAGGCGAGATCTCGAAAAAGGGTTCCGTCCTCGGGGGTTTCAGGACGAGATATATATATATATATAGGCAAAGGGGGGTAGCCAGGAGAGGTCACCAGGAGTCCATCCGTCCACCCAGTTCCGCCCCACCCTAGGCCGCCCCCCCTGGCCGCCTGGGCACCAGGTGGGGCTCCTCTAGCCCCTGATGCGCGAGAAATGATAATGGGTTCTCGCCCTTCGTTGGTTACCCCAAGTGGAAGTTGAGATGTAGGATAGTGATGACCCACAACCGTAAGGGATCTATTGCAGCGTTTTTGATAAGTAAGAGTGTCGAACCCAACGAGGAGCTAAATGTATTGATAAGTGATTTTGGACCAGGAAAAACTGCAAGCACTGAAAGATAACTTTTTAGGGGTTTTCGGTATAATCAACAATAAGATAAAAGCAAGCAAAGTAAATAGTGATGAGGAGCAGCAGGTGGCCCAATCCTTTTCAGCAAAGGATAAGCCTGGAAACTGATCTTATAAAGACTAAAGCGTTCTTGAGGACACATGGAGAGATAGTCATGCGCTTTCGCCATATTCCGCATTGATAACATGTTTTGTGTTGATAAGTGTTGAGTGGGTGGATCTATGCTAGCACACCTTCTAGAATAAGACAAGTGTACTCTTATGATTAAACAACTAGCAAGCAACCGCAAATACAAGATAGAAATTAAGGCAAAGCCTAACCACAACAATAAGATCAAGGATCCATTATTCCCTTGTGCAAAAGTGTGCAAACTGGGGTTCAGGTTTCTGTCACTCCGGCAACCCACCGTAAGCATTCTTTATACACAATGTATTCCCCTAGGTCCTTAATAAGGCGAAGTGTTGAGTGTTCGACTCACACAACACCACTAGGAAAATAACAACACATCTTAAATATCAAACATCACATATTACTTCAACATCATATGACTACTAACAACAAGACTTCTCCCATGTCGTCAAGAACTAAAGTAACTACTCACAAGACATAAAAGAGATCATGATCAGAGGTGATAAATAGGTGGTAAACAATCTGGTCATAATGATATTTCTCCAACAAAACTCAATAGCATTCACCATAAAGTAGTAATCAACACCGGTAGAGTAAAGAGGATAGATAGTACGAGTTACAACGCAAGTTGCAATTGTGAGATGAGATTGGATGAGGATGAAGATGGTGATGATGTTGGGGATGATGTCGATGATGATCTCGATGATGCCCGTGATGATGGTGATGACGATGGCGAAGATATCCCCTTCCGGGAGGTGATCTCCTCGGTGGAATCTGCCCGCCGGAGAGCCCTTTTCTTCTCTGTACGTTTCCGCCACGGAGCAGCGGTGGAACTCCGTAAAAGCTTCTTTTTTAGGGTTTTCGGATGACGAAGAGTATATAGGCCAAAGGGGGGAGCCTGGGGTGGTGCCATGGCTCCAAGAGCCCTCCCGGCGCGGCCAGGGTGGGGGCCGCGCCAGGTGGCCGCCTGGGCACCCTGTGGCCCCCCTCTGGTCCTTCTTTTGCGTGTCTTCATCAATCCTCCCAAAAACACCCCCCGTAGATTTTCAGATAATTTCGAGGTGTTCTTCTTCAGCAACTCAGCATCCAATTTTTACCGTTGAATCCTGCGTCTGCTGCTTTGGCACCGGAAAGTTGAAAACTGTGTAAAACAAGCCAAAACAACATAAGAACATCATTGTAATGTGAAATATATCAACGAATAAGGATGAATTATGATATAAAATAGTGATGCATTTTGGACGTATCAACTCCCCCAAGCTTAGACCTCGTTTGTCCCCAAGCGAAAACTGAGCTCGGTAAACTTGTCAACAAGTTTAGAGAATGAAGTGTCGATATATAGAATACGGACAAGAAGCAACATGATTTCTTCACCAAACTCAAACATCCTCAACAGCAATATTCAACTCATAAGGCCCTTATGAAAGAGTAATAACAATTATAATCAAAAGTAGGGCTAAGGAAACTCATCAAATCATGGCAAACATTTCCTTTGGTCAAAGAAAAACTAATAGCTTTTACTTTTCTCTTTCTTTTTATATTTTGATGAGATCAATTGAAGCTTTTGAAAGAACATGCTGTTAGGCACGAAGTGAAAATGTTAACACAAAGGAAGATGTTTGCTTCAGCCAGGATTAACAAACAACTTACTTATCAAATGATAATGTCAACATGGATGCGGTATGACAGATCTTAATGCAGCTTTATATGAATGAATCCTTGTCACATCAAGTGTCTGCTCTCTTTAAGAATAGAAAGAAGTAGGAATAATTGACTCAACCTAAAACTAAAAGATAGGCCTTGCTCTAGGGAAGTAGGGAAAACTCAAGTGCTATCCTTAAATCAAACAGAATGAAAACAAGTTTTGAGATGTGCATGATTTGTCAACGAATGCTAATAGATAACTCAATTACTTCTCAGATTGGACAAGTTTCGAGGAACGGCTCCCACACGGGGACGATCACATCCCCGCAATTTCCTTTGTTTATCACTGCCAAAATTTTCTGATTTCTCATGAACAAAGCGTGAAGGAGGGTTTGTTTGTTGTATTATCTGTTGTGAGCTGGGCGCACTCATGCCAATTCCTCCTCGTATTAGGGGTTTGCAAATAGACATGCAATCCCGGGATAAAACTTGTCCAACTTAAGAAGATCATGAATTAACTACTACTTCCTCATGAGCTAAAACAGAGGCACAAAATAGAAGATTTTGAACATTTAAGGATAACACATAAATTCTATACTTTAGGAGTGGTAGTGGAATACCACGAATAGGAAGGTAAGGTGGACTTAGGTGGACTCATATGGAAAATATTGGTTTCAGGGTATGGACGCACAAGCAGAATTCCGCTTAGTACAGAGGCTTGGCTAGCAAAGGCTTTAAGAAAACAGACAATTGATGATGACTTAGATGATAAGAAATATAAAGCATAAACATTAAAATAAGCATACCACATCAAGTTGTTTTCCTTGTCAACATAACACTTCAAGCATAATAACATAAAGGTTTTGGCTATGTCGCTACTTTGAGAAAATCATGCTTGTTGTTGTGACCAAAGCTATGTTTGCCAAGATTAAATAATGTTTTCAAAGCCATACCTGATATAAGGTCAATACTCCCCATAAGAATCATCATAAGGTCGATTGCGTGAAGAGAATACCGAGTGCAGCGAAGGAATCAATAGACTTCTCATTAATATTCCATCATAGACGACTCCACACTCACGGATACATAACTCTCCAAAAAGGAGTGATAGACCTCAAAGAAAACACCTATTTTATAAGATAACTTCCCTAGACATGATACGACTCTACTTGACTCTAAAAGACAAAGATAAAGATAAAGATACCGGGCACTACCCCAAGCTTGGGACAAGCTAAGAGGATGCCATCACCCAAGGAGATTTCACTCCTCATTCTTGTTCTTGTTGATCACGTACTCCTTGGCAAAGCGCTTCCAAGGAAAAGGTTCTCCAGTCTCGAAGGACGTTCCCGTCTCCAAGATCCTGCACTCAGCACCCAAACCTATGCGTAAGAACTTAAGTTCATACTCACAGTTCTGATTCTGCAAATCATAGATCTGTGCTTGAAGCTCATAAACTTTTTCTTCTAGTGCGGCCAAACTTGACCACATCTCCTTCATCTCCTTCTTGTGGGAAATCTCTATTTCGTTCGTGATGTCGAACTTAGCTTCAACACCACGCTCCACCATCTTCTTGAACTTGAAGACCTCAGTTCCATCTCCTTCAGCCGCTCCTCGGTGCTCTCTTCCTTGACTGGTCCCTTCAGATCCTCCTTGTGGAGGTCACTATCCTCCACACGAAGGATCTGGGGGTGCTTCTTCACCTCAGCGAGGTAAGGGTTGATGAAGTTGACGACGAACTTGTCCTTGGGGGAACTTGGGGAAGCCATGGCACCTAGGTCTAGTTGAAAGATTTTCCGGCAGAAACAGATCGAAAAGAAAACACACGAAATCGCGAGATACGTTGCTGGAACAATCCGGGCAAATATATAGCAAAAATTTCTGTACAGAAAGGAAGGTAACGAGACAAAGTGGGATCAGAGATGGACTCATGGGTGCCCAGGCGGCCTCCCTGCGCGGCCAGGGGGTAGGCCGCTCCAGGGGGTGCGCCTAGGCCCCCTAGAGCTTGTCTCCGTCTCCACTTCGGCCTCAAATTTTCCTAATTTTACAATAACTCATAATACGGGATTTTTATGGCGGTTCACGATGTTTCCTTACCGTAATACATACCTTTCCTTATTCTGCTTCTGCTGGTGTCTGAAATAGCTCTGCAACATGTTCTTCATGAGTTGTTGTGTATACCAAATCCACATCAACATTGACAGGGTCTCCTGCTATATAATGCTTAAGTCTTTGCCCATTCACAACTTGAGGTTTGGTTCCTTCGAAATTGTTAATCTTGATTGCACCTGAGTGGTAGACTTCCTCAATATGAAATGGCCCTTCCCACCTGCAAAGTAGTTTACCTGGAGAAAACCTGAAACGGGATCTAAACAACAAAACTTTATCACCAACATTAAATTCACGTTTCAGATTCCTCCTATCGTGCCACTTCTTTACCTTTTCCTTGAACATTTTAGCGCTCTCGTAAGCTTCACTTCTCCACTCATCTTGAGAAGTCAAGTTCATGAGACTCTTTTCACCAGCTAATTTCGGGTCAGCTTTAAGATCTCTAATAGCCCAGAAAGCTTTGTGTTCTAATTCTAATTGCAAATGGCAAGCCTTGCCATAGACCATCTTATAGGGAGACATGCCCATGGGGTTTTTGTAAGCAGTTCTATATTCCCACAAAGCATCTCCTAACTTATTTGACCAATCTTTTCTATTTCTATTAACTGTCTTCTGTAAGATCAACTTGATCTCTCTATTGGTGAGCTCAACTTGCCCACTAGTTTGAGGGTGGTACGGTGAAGCAATTCTATGATTGACACCGTACTTGGCTAAGGCTTTTCTAAAAGCTCCATGCGTAAAGTGTGAACCCCCGTCAGTCATGAGGTACCTGGGTACTCCAAACCTAGGAAAAATTACATCCTTGAGCATTTTCTAAGATGTCTTGTGATCAGCACTTTTAGTGGGGATTGCCTCTACCCACTTGGTTACATAATCCACAGCAACTAAAACGTGAGTGTACTTGTGCGAGGGAGGAAAAGGACCCATAAAATCAAAACCCCAGCAATCAAAAGGTTCAATCACTAGAGAGTAATTCATAGGCATCTCATTCCTTCTACTAATATTACCAACTCTATGACACTTATCACAGGATAAGACATAATTTCTAGCATCCTTCAAGAGAGTAGGCCAATAAAAACCTTATTGAAGAACCTTATGTGCGGTCCTCTCACCGGCATGATGTCCTCCATATGGACTATCGTTACATTATCTGAGAATGTCCTTCTGCTCGTGTTCTGGTATGCATCTCCTCACGATCCCATCTGGACCTTCTTTGAAAAGATGTGTTTCATCCCAAAAATAATGCCTCAAATCGTGGAAGAACTTCTTCATTCGCTGAAATGTTAAACCTGGAGGAAAAAACTTTGCAACGATAAAGTTAGCATAATCTGCAAACCAAGGATCGGAGAGAGATTGTACGTTTACAACAGCTAGCTGTTCGTCTGGAAAACTGTCGTTGACTAGAATGGGATCATGCGGTATATCTTCCATCCTTGAAAGATTATCCGCCACCGGATTGTCTGCTCCTTTCCTATCGACAATCTGCAAATCAAATTCTTGAAGAAGGAGTACCCATCGAATGAGTCTGGGTTTGGCATCCTTCTTCTCCATAAGATACTTAATGGCATCATGGTTAGTATGAATAATAATCTTAGAATCAAAAATATACTGCCTAAACTTATCAGAAGCAAACACTACTGCTAAGAATTCCTTCTTAGTAGTAGCATAATTCTTTTGAGCACTATTAAGGGTTTTGCTAGCATAATATATAACATTCAATTTCTAATTAACAATTTGCCCTAAAACAGCTCCAACAGCAAAATCACTAGCATCACACATAATTTCAAAAGGTAAATTCCAATCAGGTTGTTGTACTATAGGAGCGGTTATTAAAGCTTTCTTAAGAACTTCGAAGGCTTCCTTACAATCTTCATCGAAAACAAAAGGAACGTCCTTCTGGAGAAGATTAGTGAGGGGTCTTGAAGTCTTAGAAAAGTCTTTAATAAATCTTCTATAGAAACCAGCATGACCGAGAAAACTACGAATACCTTTGATGTCCCTTGGATAGGGCATCCTTTCAATTTCTTCGATCTTGGCCCTGTCCACCTCAATTCCCCTCTCAGAAATCTTGTGGCCAAGAAAAATTCCCTCGTTGACCATAAAGTGGCACTTCTCCCAGTTAAGCACCAAATTTTTCTCCTCACATCTCTGCAAAACTTTATTAAGGTTGTGGAGACAATTGTCAAAATAGGTTCCATAGACGGAGAAATCTTCCATGAATACCTCCACAATTTCTTCACAAAAAGCATGAAATATAGCAGACATACACCTTCGAAAAAGTAGCAGGGGCATTACATAAACCAAAAGGTATACGCCTGTAAGCATAAGTACCATAGGGACAAGTAAAGGTGGTCTTCTCTTGATCAGCAGTGTTAACATGAATTTGAGAGAAGCCAGAATAACCATCAAGATAACAAAAGTGAGTATTTTTGGATAACCTTTCAAGAATTTAGTCGATGAACGGCAACGGGTAGTGGTCCTTCCTGGTTGCCTTTTTCAGCTTCCTGTAATCAATATACATTCTATATCCAATAATAATTCTCTGAGCTATTAGTTCATTCTTATCATTAGGTACCACAGTTGTTCCTCCGTTCTTTGGAACACAATGAACCGGGCTTACCCACTTACTATCAGCTATAGGGTAGATAATACCTGCGGCTAGAAGCTTGAGAATCTCAGTCCTTACAACATCCATCATTTTTGTATTCAACCATCGTTGATGATCAACAACTGGTTTAGCATCAGGCTCAAGGTTGATGGTATGTTGACAAATAGATGGACTAATCCCCTTAAGGTCATCAAGGGTGTAGCCAATTGCACCTTGATGTTTGCGATGTACTTCCAATAGTCGCTCTTCTTCATACCCTGAAAGGTTTGAATTGATAATAACAGGATATACTTTCTTTTCATCTAAATAAGCATATTTGAGCGTATCAGGAAGTGGTTTAAGACCAAACACTGAATCTTCTTTTGGTTTCGATAAAATTCCCAAAGGCTCAACTGGAAGGTTGTGCTTTAGGATAGCAGGTTGTCTTAAGAATATTTCGTCCAACTCATTTCTCTCCTGCATATGCAAATCATTCTTGTGGTCCTCCATATATTGCTGCAAAGGATCATTAGGAGGAATAGCAATGGAAGCAATATCTTCAATAATCTTCTCGTTACTAGGCAAATTAGTACCACGAGGCTGCTTAGAGAACTTAGAAAAGTTAAATTCATATGGCTCATCATTGAATTCAACAGAAACTTTACCCTTCTTGCAATCAATTATAGCTCCACAAGCTCTGAGAAAATGTCTACCGAAAATAATAGGACAAAAATTATCCCTTACTGAACCAATTACTAGAAAGTCGGTACGATATTTTACCTTTACGCATAAGACTTCAACGTCTCTCACAATTCCGATAGGAGAGATAGTTGCTTTGTTTGCAAGATGAATAGTAACATCAACTTATTCAAGTTCACAAGGTAAAATCTCACCTATGATCTCTTGATAAAGTGAATACAGGATAGCACTAGCACTCGATCCCAAATCGCATAGCCCATAATAATTGTGATATCCTATTTTAACAGATACTACTGGAGTACCTAAAATTGGGCCTTTATTCTTGGCTGTGACAAGGTTAATGGAAACATCACAAAAATTTATATTGGAATCTAAAGCACCATTAGTAACAAGATCCTTAACCAATGCAACTTGAGGATCGACCTTGATCTGGTCCTCAGGCTCATCAATTCTTCTCTCACTTTTATTTAATATGCCTATCACAAAAGAGTGCTCCCTTATCCTTGCGGGAAAAGTGAGTTTTCATATATAACTCCAAGCAAAATAGGGTCAGCAACATGAATATCAATAGGTAATTCTTTGAAGGGTTTATGATGCTGATCCTTCTTCTTCTTAGAAGAGTCAATATGAGAGGCAAAGTCCTTACAAAAATCTATCATTAGATGGGAATCAAGACCAATCTTAGAGCATAAGGTATTAAAGTAATCAGTTTTCACATAGCTCTCTATATAATCATGCTCATAATTTATAGTGGGTTCAATACCTTTATCTATTTCCCAATCTTCGGTATTCTTCTGGATCCTTTCAATGAGATCCCATATTTCTTCAACGCTTTTCGTCTGAAATACCCCACTAGAGGAGGCATCCAGCATCTCCTTATCCTGACAAGAAAGTCTAGCATAAAAAATTTTAAGTATAATTTCCTTGGGGAGCTCATGAATAGGACATTTGAGCATTAGGGATTTCAATCTCCCCCAAGATTGGGCGATTCTTTCTCCGTCACGAGACCTAAAGTTATAGATATAATTTCTGTCTCGATGAATTTCATGAAGAGGATAAAACTTGGTATAAAAGAGAGACATAAGCTCTTGCCAATCAAGCAAATGTGAGTTATCGAGAAGCTTATACCAATCTGAAGCTTTATCTATAAGAGATACAGAGAACAATATCCTCATGACAAACTCCATTGATATACCTGCAAGCTTAAATAGTGAACATAGTTGTGACAAATATAGCAAGTGTTCACCGGGATGTCTGTCTCCTGCATAACGATTAGCCAAAACACAATCGATAATACCAGCTGGTATTTTATAAGGCACAATTTCAGTAGGGGGGGGACAACCACCACAGATGTCGGGTGCTTCCCCGCAAGCAACGATCCAATAGCTAGGTTGTCCATACGGACAAAGAGCAGCAACAGTAAAATAAAAACAACAATATAAAAATTTCCTTACCAGCTTCACTTACCAATAGAGCTATGCTCCCCGGCAACGGCGCCAGAAAACGGTACTTGATGACCCACAACCGTAAGGGATCTATTGCAGCGTTTTCGATAAGTAAGAGTGTCGAACCCAACGAGGAGCGAAAGGTATTGATAAGTGATTTTGGACAAGGAAAAACTGCAAGGACAGAAATATAACTTTTTAGGGGTTTTCGGTATAAGCAACAATAAGATAAAAGCAAGCAAAGTAAATAGTGCTGAGGAGCAGCAGGTGGCCTAATCCTTTTCAGCAAAGGATAAGCCTGGCAACTGAACTTATAAATACTAAAGCGTTCTTGAGGACACATGGAGAGATAGTCATGCGCTTTCGCCATATTCCGCATTGATAACATGTTTTGTGTTGATAAGTGTTGAGTGGGTGGATCTATGCTAGAACACCTTCTATACTAAGATAAGTGTACTCTTATGATTAAACAACTTGCAAGCATCCGCAAATACAAGATAGAAATTAAGGCAAAGCCTAACCTCAACAATAAGATCAAGGATCCATTATTCCCTTGTGCAAAAGTGTGCAAACTGGGGTTCATGTTTCTGTCACTCTGGCAACCCACCATAAGCATTCTTTATACACAATGTATTCCCCTAGGTCCTTAATAAGGCGAAGTGTTGAGTGTTCGACTTACACACCAACACTAGGAAAATAACAACACAACTTAAATATCAAACAACACATATTACTTCAACATCATATGAGTACTAACAACAAGACTTCTCCCATGTCCTCAAGAACTAAAGTAACTACTGATACGTCCCAAACGTATCTATAATTTCTGCTTGTTCCATGCATGTTTTGTGTGACTTTGCCATATTTTTTTGAACTTTCATACACTTTTAAACCTATTTGGACTAACCTACTAACTCAGTGCACCCAGTTGTCAGTTGTTGTTTTCTGCTGTTTTTGTATTTCAGGTTTTCCGGCCATTAAAAGTGCTCCAAAAAATCCGGAAAAATCAAATAAAAATTAACGTCACGGAAGCTTCTGGAAACACCAAAGAAGCGAAGGGGCCACCACCAGGAGGCCAGGAGGGTCCCTGGTGCGGCCCCACCCTAGGCCGCACCAGGAGGCCTCCTGGGTGCCTGGTGGGTCCCCTCGACACCCCCCTTCGCCTATATTTACCCCTCGAGGTGGAAAACCCTAATACGGACTCCCTTTTCGCGATCTCACCTCTGTTCCGCCGCCACCATTTCTAGATCGGGGCTGCCTGGAGAAGCTGCTCCGGCACCCTGCCGGGAGAAGCTACCCCCTCCGGGAGACCATCCATGGCCATGGACGTCTCCCGTATGTACCGTGAGTAGTTTCCCTTGGACCATGGGTCCGTGACCAGTAGTTATGTGATTCATCTCTCCCTCTTTTGTGCCTCCACTTTCGAGTCCTCGTGAGCTGCCTCACATGATCGAGGCATCTATGTAATTTCTGTTGTTGCTCAGCTGAGTTTGTTGGGATCTGATGGATTATGAGACTATGTTCAGATTGTGATGAGTTATATATTTGGTTCTTCTCTTTTATATTTTGTTCTTGAGTAAATTCTTGCATGTTCTCCGTTGCGGTATTTGCTTTGGTCAAGTATTTTATTTGCAAATCCAAGAGAGAGCGTTATGCTCGATTGTGGGTTCAGCCCCCTGATGTCTAGCTTGAGTGACAGAAACAAGAGACTAGGGGATGTGTTGTTGCCACCAGGGATAAAACAACGGTGCTTGTACCTGCGGGTGCAAGGATTGTTTACGCATGGTTATTTTAATGAAGTTGTCTGTTGCTTTGAGTTTACACTTTGGGTGGGATTCGCAACTTAATACCAGCTAGATGTTCTGGATAGATATCTCAAGGTGGATGATTCATAGTATGTGCAGATGGATTTCGGTCTACTTACCTTTGCGTACTGCCCATTTCTTTTGAGCCCTTCCTTTCTTTGCAGCATAGTTAGCATTGCGGTGCCTTCATAATCCTGTCAATTGCCCAACTGTGATTTGTTTACCTCGTTAGCACTTTTATCGTCTTTTGGGAGAGAGACATCACTAGTGAAAAGCACGGGACCCCGGTCCATCTTCATATCATTGTTTACACCCTCAATTTGGTGAGTAAAATCACTTGGTGAGATTCAAGTGTTTTGACACTTGGTGAGTAAAATCACATGAATGATTTGATCAATCATGTACACCATGATATGTACAATTCCAAGAATGTCCTATGCTCTAAATGTTATGAGCATATACCAGAATGATTCATAAGATGATCATTGGACAATAGTAAAGATATCCTTACGTGCTTTGGAAGGACTAAGAATATATATTATGTATGTTGGACAATAGTTCATTGTAAAGTGTTACATTGATACTAGTTTTGTCGCAAGATACAATCTAAATTTATCTCAATTTTGGCGGTATGTTAAGGTGGCAAAATGTAATGGAAGAAAGTTCCATGATAGATTTGGAATAGTTCCAAATGGATTTGGATGAGTTCCAAAGTTAAGACATTATAACGAATACTACAAGGAAAGGCTAAGTATATGACTGCTCTAGCAGCAGCAAAGGAGGGCATTTGTGTCAAGAAGTTTGTTTGACAAACTAGGTGTAGTTCCAAGCGAGCTAATACTATGAAGATCTATTGTACGACAATAGATTCAACATGTTTTGAGCTCAAGGGACTAAGGTCTCACCGGAGGACCAAATTTATGCAATGCCATCTCATTAGTGAATGAGTGATGCGTAGAGATGCAAAGAAATGCAAATACACACGGACCTGAATTGTCAGATCTGGAGATTAGGTTTACCACTAGCAATGCGTATGGATAACAACTGAATGCCATAGGTGTTGGATGCGCAAGTACCAAACTAGATTATTGACTCTAGTGCAAGTGGGAGACTGAAGGGAATATGCCCGAGAGGCAATAATAAAGTGGTTATTATCTTATTCCATGTTTATGATAAATGTTTATTTTCATGCTATAATTGTGTTAACCGGAAACGTTAATACATGTGTGTTTAATAAACAGAGAAAAGGTTCCTAGTAATGCCTCTCTTTATACTAGCTTGTTGATTAACGGATGATCAAGGTTTCCTGATCATGAACATTGGATGTTGTTAATAACAAGGTCATGTCATTGGAGAATGATGTGATGAACATACACCCACAGTAGTTATAGCAATACGATCATGTCATCAAGTTTCTATTGCTGTATCAAACTTTCACGAAGTAACCCTAATCCTTAGACTATGAGATCACGTCAATCACTTACACCGGAAGAGTACTTTGATTCCATCAAACGTCACACCGTAACAGGGTGATTATAAAGGTGTCGTTGGGTACTTGGAAAGTGTTAGTCGAGGCTCGTGGATCAAGAGTGGGATTTGTCCATCCAGATGACGGAGAGATATACTCTGGGCCCTCTCGGTGATATCACATTGACATCGCTTGCAAGCACGTGACTGGCTCACGAGGATGTTATATCACGGAACGAGTAAAGAGTACTTGTCGGTAACGAGATCGAACTAGGTATGGATGCTACCAAATGATCGGATCTCGGACAAGTAAAATATCGCGAGACAAAAGGAATTGGTTACGGAGTTTTGGTTCACACGATCACTAGTTCATCGTTGAGTAAGTGGGAGTCATCATGGATCTCCAGATCCCGCTGATGATTATTGACCAGAGAAGAGTCTCTGTCATGTCCATTTTATTCACGAACCGTAGGGTGACACACTTAAGGATTCGTTGACGCGTTTGAGTGGATACGGAACGCCAGAGAATATACTGGACAGCACATGGACTGTTTTGATAAAACTGCTGGAATAGTTTCGGTATATCAAAATAGTGCAAGGGGATAATTGTTAATGTGTTCATTGAATGAAGTGTTCATCAATGAAGTACTCATTGAATGAAGTGTTCATTAATTTGAGTGACATTAAACAAGATAATTAAAAGTGTTTTAATGTGATAAACTCTTGGAATTTTGAGTGGAGAATTATGGAAGTTATGGGAATAATGTGTGACCCTTTGTTTTTGTGAGTGGGGAGTCCACCCACATGATGAGGGGAGAGGTGGGGGCACCTCTTGGGGCGTGCTACCCCTTGGGGGCTGCCTCCCCCTCCTATATATAGATGGGTGGAGACCCCTCTACACACCAATTCCTCCATCTCTCATATGCCCTTTGGTTGGCATCTTCCTCCCCTTGCTAGCTGATCCAGTTTCACGAGTACGGTGCTTAGGCGAAGCCCTGCTCAAGATCTTCTCTACCACCACCACCACTATGTTGTAGTGCTGCTGGAGTTCCCGAGGATCCACTACTTCCGCTGCCCAACTGGAGCAAGTGGCGGAGGTCGTCGCTGATCCGTACGTGTGACCGATTACGGAGGCGCTGCCCGTTTGTGGCGCCCATCTTCATCACAACCTTGAGGTCGGCAAGTGATCGACTACATCACCCACGAGAATCATTCTCATTAAAGCTTTTTGGTCTTCGAGGGTGAGTCCTTCTCAAACCGTTACAAGTTATCTCCTAGATGTGATCTTGGCAGTTGCAATCGTAGGAAAAATTTTGTTTTCTATGCAACGATTCTGTCCTCGTGACTAGAAAAATCAGAGAAAAATCCCAGTTCATCTTTTTGAGCTGAAATTTTTACACAGCATGCTCTATACAATTACGAAACTTCCGTATGTTCTGAGTTTTTTTTAGTTGCAGAAGTATCCCTAAAAAATTTGTTTCTCTCTGCTGTTCTGTTTTTCACAGATTCTGCCACGCTTTGTCTCTCTTCACTTTTGCAAACCTTAAGCTTGCTTTTTCTTTGCAAAAACCTTTTGGAAATCTTGGTAAACAGTAGCTATTCCTGGAGATCTTTATTTGAAGTAGAGAAAAATTATTTTATTAGGGTACTAACCTCTCTAATCAACCTACAATGAGTTCTGTATGAAAGGAGTTTTCAAGTGCGCAATGGAGGATGATGAAAGAAGATCTAGGAGTGTCAAGCGCTCAAGCTTGGGGATGCCCCCATGCATCCCCAATAAATATTCAAGGAGACTCAAGCGTCTAAGCTTGGGGATGCCCCCATGCACCTCCTTCTTCATCAACAATTATCAGTTCATCTCTCGTTGTACTATATTTTTATCACTTCATGCGTTACGTGCTTTTCTTGGAGCGTCCCTCTCTTAGGTTTTGTTTTTAGTTTTCTTTTGCTTTGTTTTCTGTAGTAACAAGCTAGATCCCAGCTTACTTTCTTTTGTGTGGGAGAGATTCACGCTCCGCTTGAACTAGAAATCCTCATAGGACTTGCATGCTTATTCTTTTAGCTGTGAGCTGTTCTTTTTCTTTTCTTAGCTGGTGTTCTGTTTAGTTGTAGTGCTTTAGTTTTTTCTAGAGCTTTTCTTTTGTCTTAGGTTGAAGTTTCTATAGGTTGCATGTTTTATGTTGTTAGAGAGTTTGCCTGTTGCAGTGCGTTTTGTGTCTTGACTAGAAGTAGGTAGTTGAAGTTGCTTTTCTCTTTGTAGTAGTAACTTGCAATAGTTTTGAGGTATTGATTAGAGTAATGTTTGAACTTATGGTGTCAAGAGCTCTTGCCTATTAGTGATAGATGTCGTATTTTGGGCAATCCGTGTGTTTTTCGAAAACCAAAAACCCCTGTTGAGAACTCTAGCTACTAGATGGATCACTAACCTCTGGAGGGTTCAAATATTAGAGTACACTCACGTACCATGAGTCGAAGATGCGCAAGGATTACCAAACCCCCATACACTCCTCCTCGGGGTACTTGTCTCTTTGTGAACCTCCTTCCTAGATTGAGAGTTACCGATAATAAGTGCATGAGTTCTTCGGACTAATGTGAGTATTCAAAAGTTGACACTTCCACCCACCTATACTTTTTCTAGCCTCTTCAGTACCGTGCATTGCCCTTTCTCACCTCGAGAGTTGGCGCATACTTTGCCGGTGCATCCAAACCCTTGGCACGATACGCTCAGTCATCATAAGCCTCCTTATATCTTTCCTCAAAACAGCCACCATACCTACCTATCAAGGCATTTCCATTGCCTATCCGAGATACATTGCCATGCAACATCCACCTTCTCATGACTTGATCTTCATATCATACATGTTCCTGCTACACTGGTAGCGGCATACATTTGCTTCATGATAGTTACATTTTATTTATGTGAGTACCTTTGTAAAGTGTGAAAGATCTCCTATATTCTTGTAAAATATAGAGTATTTCCCCTAAAGTGAGGAAAAGATCCCAAAGAGGACAAAAACAAAAGATCCCAAAGAGGACAAATGAGAGTTAAATAGAAAGAGCCATTGAGGCCACCAAAAAAAATTAAAAAATAAAAAATAGAAAAAGAGAAAAATAAAAAGAGAGAAGGGGGCATACTACTATTCCTTTTGAGAGATCCACACTAGTACTTCATCTTCTATCCCTTGTACTCCATAGAGATCATCATCATGCATATAGCTATGTGGGGAACCTTCACACTATAGAACTTGGCTTGTATATTCCAATGATGAGCCTCCTCAAACGAGCTCTAGATCTTCTTGAGCAAGCAAGTTAGATGCACCCCCACTAGTTCCCTTGGAGAGCTTTTAGCTCACATGTGCATCCGTTGTATGGCAATCCCTACTCCTCACATCATATCTATCATATGGCCTTCTCTCGCCTATGATTGTCCTCATTGATGTGAGCCTTACACACCTTTTTGTCTTCCTCCTCCACCTTCCTTCTGTTTCTCCTTTTAGGTTTCCACTTTCTTGCTCACACTCATCCATTGCATGAGTGCTCAAAATATCGAAAGGGAGTGGATCAGTTTGACTTGTACCTGGCTAGTGGTCTGGGGACGAGTCCAGATAAGAACCCAAAGGAGACCAAGTGTGAAACTTTAGTAGATAGTTGTTCTCAACAACCTTATTTTTTCTCTCGTATTTCCCTATCCCTTGCTTGCACGCAAACACCATCTGGAGACATTCGAGTCAAGGACAGCAAGAGCTCTTGCACCTTCTGTTCTTTTGTTGCTTGTGTCAATGCTAATATAGACTCTTGCTTGTTAAGACTTGAATTGAATTGCATGCTTTGATTTCTTTACTTAAAAGTCCTTTTATGGTTGTGTGGCATGTCACCACAGAAATTATGCTTGTTATCATTTACCTACTCGAGGACGAGCAGGAATTAAGCTTGGGGATGTTGATACGTCCCAAACGTATCTATAATTTCTGCTTGTTCCATGCATGTTTTGTGTGACTTTGCCATGTTTTGCTTGAACTTTCATACACTTTTGAACCTATTTGGACTACCCTACTAACTCAGTGCACCCAGTTGCCAGTTGTTGTTTTCTGCTGTTTTTTGTATTTCAGCTTTTCCGGCCATTAAAAGTGCTCCAAAAAATACAGAAAAATCAGATAAAAAATTAGCGTCACGGAAGCTTCCGGATACACCAAAGAAGCGAAGGGGGGCCACCACCAGGAGGCCAGGAGGGTCCCTGGCGCAGACCCACCATAGGTCGCGCCAGGAGGCCTCCTGGCTGCCTGGTGGGTCCCCACGACACCCCCCTTCGCCTATATTTACCCCTCGGGGTAGAAACCCCTAATACCGACTCCCTTTCCGCGATCTCGCCTCTGTTCCGCCGCCGCCCCCGTTTCTAGATTGGGGCTGCCTGGAGAAGCTGCTCCGGCACCCTGCCGGGAGAAGCTACCCCCTCCGGGAGACCATCCATGGCCATGGACGCCTCCCGTATGTACCGTGAGTAGTTTTCCTTGGACCATAGGTCCGTGACCAGTAGCTATGTGATCTATCTCTCCCTCTTTTGTGCCTCCACTTTCGAGTCCTCGTGAGATGACTCACATGATCGAGGCATCTATGTAATTTCTGTTGTTGCTATGCTGAGTTTGTTGGGATCTTATGGATTATGAGACTATGTTGAGATTGTGATGAGTAATATATTTGGTTCTTCTCTTTTATATTTTGTTCTTGAGTAAATTCTTGCATGTTCTCCGTTGCGGTATTTGCTTTGGCCAAGTATTTTATTTGCAACTCCAAGAGAGAGCGTTATGCTCGATTGTGGGTTCAGCCCCCTGATGTCTAGCTTGAGTGACAGAAACATGAGACTAGGGGATGTGCTGTTGCCACCAGGGATAAAACAACGGTGCTTGTACCTGCGGGTGCAAGGATTGTTTACTTTACGCATGGTTCTTTTAATGCAGTTGTCTGTTGCTTTGAGTTTACACTTTGGGTGGGATTCGCAACTTAATACCTGCGAGATGTTCTGGATAGATATCTCAAGGTGGATGATTAGTAGTAGATGCAGATGGATTTCGGTCTACTTACCTTGGCGTACTGCCCATTGCTTTTGAGCCCTTCCTTTCTTTGCAGCATAGTTAGCATTGCGGTGCCTTCATAATCCTGTCAATTGCCCAACTGTGATTTGTTTACCTCGCTAGCACTTTTATCATCTTTTGGGAGAGAGACTTCACTAGTGAAAATCACGGGACCCCGGTCCATCTTCATATCATTGTTTACACCCTCAATTTACTTTCAGTCTTCACTTTCAGTTGCAACTATTATTATCTCTTGCGTTGATCCTTTGTAAACCGCAAGGCCAGAGGAATTGACAACTCCTCTGTACTCGTTGGGAGAAAAGTTATTTGTATCTGTGTGCAGGTCTAGTTTAAGTTAGCAACCTCGGCGCCATTGTTCACTTTACCACCTTCTTGTATCTCTGCGAGTCCTACGAGAGACAAACCCTATCCTCTACATAGGGGAAATTTGCTGCTACACTACATCTCACCTTCCACTTGGGGTAACCAACGAGGAGTGAGAAATATCCTCACCGTATCAACTAATCAGAAGACATAAAAGAGATCATGATCAGAGGTGATAAATAGGTGGTAAACAATTTGGTCATAATGATATTTCTCCAACAAAACGCAATAGCATTCACCACAAAGTAGTAATCAACACCGGTAGAGTAGAGAGGATAGGTAGTACGAGTTACAACGCAAGTTGCAATTGTGAGATGAGATTGGATGAGGATGAAGATGGTGCTGATGTTGCGTATGATGTCGATGATGATCTCGATGATGCCCGTGACGATGGCGATGATCTCCCCTTCCGAGAGGTGATCTCCTCGGCGAAATCTTCCCGCCGGAGAGCCCTTTTCTTCTCTGTAGCTTTCCGCCACGGAGCGGTTGTGGAACTCCGTAAAAGCTTCTTTTTTAGGGTTTTCGGATGACGAAGAGTATATAGGCGAGAGGGGGGAGCCTGGGGTGGTCCCAGGGCTCCAGGCGCCCTCCCTGCGCGGCTAGGGTGGGGGCCGCGCCAGATGGCGCCTGGGCACCTTGTGGCCCCCTCTGGTCCCTCTTTTGCGTGTCTTCGTCAATCCTCCCAAAAACACCCCCCGTAGATTTTCAGGTAATTTGGAGGTGTTCTTCTTCAGCAACTCAGCGTCCAACTTTCACCGTTGAATCCTGCGTCTGCTGCTTCTGCACCGGAAAGTTGCAAACTGTGTAAAACAAGCCAAAACAACATAAGAACATCTTCGTAATGTGAAATATATCAATGAATAAGGATGAATTATGATATAAAATAGTTAAATTCTAAAATAATTTCAAGTAATAAAAGAAGTAAGTTAAACTAAGCATTGCTTTTGTCCAGTGACTCTAGATAGAAAAGAAAGCTGTGGAAATTTGCAAGATTAAAGAGGGGCTCAAGACAAAACCATAGCAAAAGGAATCAACTCATTTGGCCTTATGGTTTAAAATATATATGTGGTCAAAGTTGGGTAAAAGAAATGAATTTAAATTGATTTAAATCAATTTCTTGGAAAATCCAGAGAGGGTCACGTCGAAGGCGTATTCCAGCCGGGCGCCTCCACTTGTAAAATGGTTCGGGAGGGATAGGGTCACTGGCAGGTGGGGCCTGCCTGTCAGGTTTCATAGAGAAAGAGAGAGAGACAGAGCCAACGGCTCCGGCGAGGTGGCTCGCCGGCGTGGAGACCTCAGCGGGGTCAGGTGAGGGCACTGATCGAAGCAGAGGAGTGAGGGAGCATCTACGTACCCGTAGCTGGGCGAATGGTGGTCGAACGGCGTGGCTAGGTTCGTCTCCAGTGATGGTCGGCGGCGGTGCTCGTCGGGGTTGGCGATTCCTGCAAGGAATCACCCGTTCGAGCACGTCGTTAGCCCACTGGAGTATTAGGAGTCTAGGGTAAGTGGTTTTGAGGTTAGGGGGCGACCAAAGACGATTCATCGGAGCTGAAACTCTACGGTGGCGCTCCGGTGGGATGCAAGGCCTGCGGCCTCCCCGGCCGGGTTGCTATGTGTGGAAGCTGAATTGAAGTGTAGTGGAGTGATTTGTGATGCTCTGGAGGCGAGGGTGAGGGGGTTTAAATAGGGGGAGATGGGATTCCTACAAGGTCGCCGCCAGGGAGAAGCTGGCGGAGCAGTGTGTGGTTCTGGCGAGCTCGGGAGTGTTCCGTCGCATCCAGAGGGATCTAATGGGGCCAGGTGAGCGTGCGTGCTTCACTCGAGGCCTTTGCTGCAGGGGGTCACGGGCTCACAGTGGCCATGGCGATGCGGAGGTATGCGACGGAAAGCTTCGCGGCGGGTGGCGCGGCTTTGCTGGGACAGGTGGAGGGAGTGGACGTGTTGATGCCGCGTACACATAGAAGCAGCGGCGGTGCGGGGTCAAGCGGGGAGCAGTGGTCAGCGCGCGTGCGCACGGGAGAACAGTGGTGGCGATGGCGAGGCCTCCGGCGAGCGGCGGGGCTTTGGTCGGGGACAGGTGGACTGCGGGTGATCAAAAGGGGCTACGGACACGAGCAAAGAACCGCAGGCTCTCGGGGCGAGGCTCGGCCGTGATGGCGACGGCTCGGGCACGCCCAGAGCACCGATGGCCGGCTGGCAGAGTTCTCACCTTGTGCCCTCGTGCATTGGGCGCGGCCAGGGCGTGCAAAACGTGTCCTTGGCCTTGCCCAGTTGTCCAGTAGTGTGTAGGTGGTCTTGCATTGCTTGGGGAGGGGGCTGGTGACTTGGCAGGTTCAATTTTTTGTTCTGTCAAGAAAGTTTGCGAATTTCTGGAGGGAGTTTGGCTTGGATTTTTGAGCTGAAATTTTGTGCACAAGGTATATCTAGGAGGGTGCTCATGTGGTAAAAATTTCAAAGGCAATGGGTGAGTCTACAGGGTACTTGCTTCACAAAGTTCCTCACTGACCAAATATGGAAATGAATTTATAGAGGGCAAAACCTGTACTGAACATGGTGAGGTTTTTGCATAGAGCAATAATTCATGTCAAGGGAGTCCATCACAAAAAGTTTTAAGTCATTTGAAGCAACATAAATGTGGGTTGCTTCACAAGCATAGGAGAAAAAGAATTATTCCTTTAATAGAAAAGGGAATATTTTTGGGGAAATAAAATATGGCTAGGGGAGAAAAGGTCAGCACTTGATCTTGGCAATGATAGGGATGGTTTTGAGATCACTTGGGTCAAAGAATAAAAATATGCCCAAGTGATTAAGGCCAAAAAGGGTTGCAAAACACCGAGCAAAAAGGAAAATTCCAAAAATAAGCCAAAGGGTTTTGCAAAGAAAAGTTTTCAAAAATCCAGTGTGTCACATCCCTGCTGTAGGCAAAGGGGGTGGTATGGATTGGATGAGTTAGATCATGTAATAATTCATCAGATTGTTGGGGGCATGTTGCCTATCATCTACATTGGTGTTTATCATCTTTGCTACTACTTATTGTGCTTCATGCTTTTCACTTTGGGCCCGAGTGCCATGATTTCAGATCTGAGCCCTATATGTTTTCATGAATATATTTGTGAGCTTGATCATATCTATGAGTTGTATGCACCTACTATAGTCCGGAACCAGCGATCCCAATGGTGACAGCTTGGGACATCAAAGGGGATTGGCTATAATATGAGGATTCCATGTATCCATTGATTGTTCATGCTTTGTTCCTGTGCTCTTTGACAGGAGCACCTTAATCTCTAAGTTCCTTTTTGGCCCCGTGTGTAGCGGGATGATAGGACAAAATATGTTGTGCAAGTTCTTATTGCAAGCACGTACAACTACCTTGGATACATGCCTAATGTTTGATATTTTCCTAGATGAGCATTACTTTTCTGTGTGCCTTGCCCCAAGTTAATTACATGTTATCTCTCATCCATGCAGTTCTCAACTATCCATTCCCCTAGCCTATAGTGTTTTAATTCTGCTGGTTACAAGTTACTTTACTTTCGCTGTTTTACTTTCGTTGTTTTGCCACCACTATTTCCGTTGCCACCATCACTTTCATATCACCGTTGCTACTAATATTTCGTTGTCAAGAAAGTATCTTTTCGGTGCGGTTGAATTGAAAACTCAAATGTTGTAGCGACCCAATTCACACAGAATTGAAGTCTCTGTGCTCAAGTGCCAGTCCCTGGATCGAACTCGCTGGCACACACAGTATTATAGATGTATATCAAAGTACAAGTGCATCATTATTACAACGTATGATCCAGAGTAAATAAATAACAAGTTGCATAGCTCAAGGCTAGCTTATTCAATATAAATATAGCGGAAGCAAAAGAAAATAATGTGGGGTCCATCAACAACCACATGCGAACATGCTGAGTGTAGACTCGCAACCCCTAAACGCACCTTACTGATCGTCTGAAAAACCTGCAACACCGAAGGTTACAGCCCGACAACGGGTCAGTACATCTGATTTGTACGGCAAGTGACACGGAAAAGTTTATATAAAGGACCTACAACTACATGCAGGGTAAGTCAAAGGAAAGGCTTATGGTTTAGTTTTGCAGAAAGCCAATTTTCTCCTGAACTAAACTAGTCCAAATTTTAAGTTGAATTCTACCTGAAACACACAGCAACCCATGCTACTCTTGTCCCAACCAAATTATTATTAAGTGTTCATCTGTCAAGATCATTCATCAACAGTACAGACTAGTTGCTCAAAGTTCGTCCATAACCATGGACACGGCTAATCATGATCAGTTTATACACTCTGCAGAGGTTGTACACATTCCCCACTGGACTCAACCCAAAGATTGAGAGAAAGACTTTCTGAAGAGGTTGCCTCCACCCTTTGGTATCCGGTACACCTAACAACACATCTACATCAGCTAGCTACCAGGGCCAGGTTCCCCACAACATACTCGTGCTAAGCCAGAGCCCATATAGCCAGTGGCTGTACACGGAAGCTACTAGTAATATTGCATGTCTGATCTTTTTGAGCCTGGACGGTGCCCACTGCGTCAGAGGGTACTCGCCATGACGCACCCGGTTCACCACCAAAACAACCATTGGGTGCATTTAACCCCGGCACTGTCCTTAGACAAGGCACAACTACCGGGATGCAACCTTCCCGTCCAGAAGTGATTTCTATTTATTATAAAGTTGCTACACAGTTTTTTAATAGCTCACATGCACTCCATGAATTCTCACAACCCAAAACACGTCTACAAAGCATAGCAATAAAGCAACAACACGGCTAGGTTGATCTACGGTAGACAAGTCAAAACATGTGGCTATCCTAACCGATTTTGCAGCAACAGTAAAATAAACTACCTATCATGCAATAGGGTGATATTTCTTAACATAATGCATATAGAAAATATAGGTATGAGTATGGTCAAAGCATCACTTGCCTTCTTGCTGGTCCTGACGGTCACAATCCTCACAATACGAGGCGGCACACTCCGGACAATCTATACGACCAAACATAGCACCAATCAATCATATATTCAATACAATTACGCACAAACAGTAATAAACATTCAAAGAACTGTAGAAAAACTTGCCTAACAGTAGCTAAACTTAAAGTACTTGTCAAATAAAAACCAACGCAAAAAAAAACGGCGCAAATGGGCGCACCGGTAAAAAGTTACGGCTGCCGGAAGTTCAAATTTGGATCAGCTTGGGATCCAAATTTAAATACTTCAAACGTCTGTAACACTAGGTCTACTTCTAGGAAATTTCACCACGGTCGTAACGCAACTGGAATCACTCGATTCCGAGCTACGGTTAAAAAGTAGTCGCGAAAACGGTATCGGGTGAAAAATGGGGTACATGGGTGTTCTACTGTAAAAAGGACCCGTACGTAAATAAAATTTTCTGAAAAACGCGATCGGGTCCCCGGGCGGTTTGGATCCAGATCTGGAAAAAAAAGTTAATCTCATCTTCCCCACGGCACGCACGGGACAGAGCCATGGAGGCCAGCCATGGCCACGGGAGCTCGGCCCGGGCTAGGGCTCTCCGGCCGGCGGCCAGCTCCGGCCGGGGCCGGCGGCGGGGGTGGCGGCAGAGGGCGGCGGCGGGATGCGCTCGGCCAGGAGGCGGCCATGGCGCGGGCGGCGGCGCTCCGGCCGGCCAGCTCGCTCCGGCGAGCAGCGGCGGCTGCGGGCCGGGGTGGCGCGACTCCGGTGAGGCACGGCTAGGGCGCAGGCGGCGGCGGCTCGCGAAAAAGACCCCGAAAAAAAGTGAAAAACGCAACTCCGGCGATGCTCCGGTGAAACTCCGGCGATGACGTCGGCGGCGGCGGGTCCCGCGGATTAGTTTAGTCTAACCCTAAAAACGCTAAGAGAAAATAATTTTGCCCTAATCGGGGCTATTTATAGCCAGCCCCTAAATTTTTTTTTAAATCCGAGATAAATACAAAATCGGTCTGCGGAAAAAAAACAGAATAGGCCCATTAGGCCCAAAACAATATTAGAAAAATCACGGAAATTTATTTTAAAATTCCGTCTTCGCCAATATTTTTAAAATAATAAAATTGAATTTTTGGCTTGACCAAAATATTAAAATAAAATAAAAACTTTGCAACTTAATTTTAAATATTTTTAAAATACTTTTCTGGCATTTTAAAAATACAGAAAACCCCGAAAATTGATTTAAAAACTTTTCCGAAGCATAAATAAATTCCAAAAATAATTTTAGAAAATATTTATAACTCCCAAGTAAAATTAAAAAGTCTCACAAAATATTTTAAACTATTTTTCAACAAATTAAAAATGGGGATAAGTCCTTTTATATCCTCTCCAGCGAACTGCCATGTGTTGAAAAATGTTTTAAAATATTTTAAAACTCCAGAAAAATGCGGAAGCAGCATGAGATGCATATGATGATCTATTAACATCCGAATTTAGAAAATTGGGATGTTACAAATGTTAAAGCTTATAAATATTCTTTGGCTCCCCTTGTGTGAAATCAATAAATTGGGTTATCTTACCCGCGAAGACTGTTACGATCCCCTACACTTGTGGGTTATCACCATCCATGAAATCATGCATGACCAGGTGCGCCTTCAAATGGCCACCTTTAAAGGGGTCCATCCAGACTTGCTCTTTGCATTTTCGACACAGACGTTTTATCTCCTTGCAATTATTTTCATGCATGTCGGCCACCGCGGCTTCAAAAATCTTGTCACGTTCACTAAATTCATGTTCGTCATGTTGCCTGCACGGTATACATACACAAGAAAAACATTTATAATCATGCATATGTATTAAACTCTCTTGAAAAATTTTGGCATCATCTTCCCTAAATATAGGACATATAGAGTTTGCCCGAAATTCGCCGAAACGGAAATAAATCGAAATTTCAACAAAACATAGGCATTTTTCATCATGTCATATGCGCGCACATCATTCAATGATGCTAAAAATACATATAACCAACTCGATCATGATGTCACACATAATCCAATTAGCTCTCAAGTGTCATACACACAAAAATTCATCATTTTCAAAAAGCAGAACTTTTTACTCACCTAAATATGAAAGATGATCTCCTTGCTAGTTGGGAGGAAAGATGATAAGAGAGGAAAAGAGAGTGTGGAATCTAGTTGGTAGGAGAGAATGCAATGCAAGAGAGGAAAATAGAGCTGGCTACATCACATATGTAGGAGTGAAAAAGATCAGCAAAGGAGAGAGTGAGGGGAGCCATTTAATGGAGATGGTGGAGGAAAAAAACAGTGTGAGGAGGAAGAGGAGAGAGAAGAGTGTGATTAGGAAGGGAGAAAGAAAGGGAGGGAAGGGAGCATTTAACGCACTCTCAGCAAACAATTAGCAGAGAGGGGCACGACTTCGCGTCGCTGCTAACATAATCATCTACAGCGCGGGACTAAAGTTCTACGCTGCTGGTATGTGGGACCACATAACTGGCCCAGGGTTAGCACATTGGCAGCGCGACAATCTACCCCACGATGTAAGTGATATAAAGATCTACAGCGCGGCTCTTTGAACCCACACTCTTAAGTGTCCAGACACGAGAGCCGCAGTAGGGACAACTAAGTAGAAACTCGGGTGATGTCTACGCACGCTTCTATTCATGTAGACTATGTTGGGCCTCCAAGCGCAGAGGTTCGTAGAACAGCAACAATTTCCCTCAAGTGGATGACCTAAGGTTTATCGAACTGAGGGAAGTAGAGGTTGAAGATGGTCTCTCTCAAGCAACCCTGCAATTAAGATACAAGAAGTCTCTTGTGTCCCCAACACACTTATACAACTAGGAGTTGTATAGGTGCAATAGTTGGGCGAAGAGATGGTAAAATACGAGTGATAGGTGTGGCAAAGCAAGGTAATATAAATCTGTAATAAAAAGTGCAGGAAGCAAACATGTGACAAAAGTGAGCACAAACGGTGTAACAATGGTGGAAACAAGGCCTAGGCTTCATTCTTTCACTAGTGGCAACTCTCAACAATATTAACATAGTCTAATCACATGATATTTCCCATAAAACATGCAATGGAGACGCACTCGGAGGTCATTCCTTTGTGGTCAAGAGAGTATGAGAATTATGTGGGGCTACAAAAGCACACTTCAAAGTTCATAGTTCTCAATATATGGATTTCCCAATGTCACCGCGGCCATCCAAAGAGAGTACCACAATCACCACAACATATCTCAAGGATAGTCAAAGACAAGCACCAAGAGACTCTCAATCTTCAATCAACACACAAAAGAGGAAATCACTCATGATAATATTCTTCTAACCCATGCCCAATAGACCGCTGTCACCTTGGTCTCGGGAATTATACTAGATAAGATCAATTGAGTACATCAATCCAATACATAGAGGAAGGGGAAATATCATGGGATCACCCTAGATTAACATAGCCTATGATCACAACGAAGATCTCATCATGGGAGAGAGAGAAGAACACATAGCTACTGGTAGATACCTCAGCCCCGAGGGAGAACTACTCCCGCATCATGGAGGGAGGAAGCAACGTCGATGGAGATGAATCCGGGGGTACTTCCTCGTCCCGGCAGGGTGCCGATACAGGAATTCTGGTCCCCCGAAGCTTCTTGGCGATGGCGGCGGAGATCGGAATCGTTTCCTAAAAAGTACTTCGATATTAGGGGTTTCCACCCCGAGGGATAAATATAGGCGGAGGGGGGTGTCAAGGGGACCCACCAGGCAGCCAGGAGGCCTCCTGGCGCGGCCTAGGGTGGGGCCGCGCCAGGGACCCTCCTGGTCTCCTGGTGGTGGCCCCCCTCCGCTACCTTGGTGATTCTCGAAGCTTTCGGGTCGCTGATTTTTTATCTGATTTTTCCGGATTTTTTGGAGCACTTTTAATGGCTGGAAAACCTGAAATACAAAAATAGCAGAAAATAGCAACTAGCAGTTGGGTGCACTGGGTTAATAGATTAGTCCAAATATGCTCAAAAGTGTATGAAAGTTCAAGACAATCATGGCAAAGTCACACTAAACATGCATGGAGCAAGCAGAAATTATAGATACGTTTGGGACGTATCAACATCCCCAAGCTTAATTCCTGCTCGTCCTCGAGTAGGTACATGATAACAAGCATAATTTCTGTGGTGACATGCCACACAACCATATAAGAACTTTTAAGTAAAGCAAGTAAAGCATGCAATTCAATTCAAGTCTTAACAAGAAAGAGTCTATATTAGCATTGACACAAGCAACAAAAGAACAAAAGGTGCAAGAGCTCTCGATGTCCGTGACTCGAATGTCTCCAAATGGTGTTTGCGTGCAAGCAGGGGACTGGGAAAAAGAGAGAAAAAAAGTTGTTGAGAACAACTATCTACTAAAGTTTCACACTTGGTCTCCTTTGGATTCTTATCTTGACTCGTCCCCAGACCACTAGCCAGGTACAAGTCAAACTGATCCACTCCCTTTCGATATTTTGAGCACTCATGCAATGGATGAGCGTGAGCAAGAAAGTTGACACCTAAAAGAAGAAACAGAAAGAAGGTGGAGGAGGAAGACAAAAAGGTGTGAAAGGCTCACATCAATGAGGACAATCATAGGCGAAGGAAGGCCATATGATAGATATGATGTGAGGAGTAGGGATTGCCATGCAACGGATGCACATGTGAGCTAAATGCTCTCCAAGGAAACTAGTGGGGGTGCATCTAACTTGCTTGGTCAAGAAGACCTAGAGCTCGTTTGAGGAGGCTCATCATTGGAATATACAAGCCAAGTTCTATAGTGTGAAGGTCCCCACATAGCTATATGCATGATGATGATCTCTATGGAGTACAAGGGATAGAGGATGAAGTACTAATGTGGATCTCTCAAAAGGAATAGTAGTGTGCCCCCTTCTCTCTTTTTATTTTTTTTTCTCTTTTTTCTATTTTTTTTGGTGGCCTCAATGGCTCTTTCTATTTAACTCTCATTTGTCCTCTTTGAGATCTTTTTATTTTGTCCTCTTTGGGATCTTTTCCTAACTTTAGGGGCAACACTCTATATTTTACAAGAATATAGGAGATCTTTCACACTTTACAAAGGTACTCACATAAGGAAGATATAACTATCATGATGCAAATGTATGCCTCACTACTGGAATTCAGCAGTTTGCCATGTGTCAAGTGTTTTGCCGTCTGTTTTTTGTCGGGGCAGACGGCAAAGAGGGTCTTTGCCGTTTGCTGAAGACGGCAAAGATTGACTCATGGAAAAGTCTACTTTGCCGTCTGTTTTTTTTTCACGCATGGCAAAGAGTGTCTTTGTCGTCTGGTTTTTTTTCATACATGGCAATGTGGTACTTTGCCGTCTGTTTTTTTTTCACGCATGGCAAAGTGGTTCTTTGCCGTCTGTTTTATTTTAAATCATGGCAAAGAGAGTTTTTCTATATCTGTTTTTGTATCGGTTTTTATTTTTTTTGAAAATTTAAATAAGGTCTAAGTAATTTGAAATTTGGAGGGTTGTTGGTTTATGATTCCTAGAAGATGTGTAAAAAGTTTGGAAAATTTTGCTAAATATTAACATTGTTTTTTTATCTAAATATGTAGGTTAAAGAAACACAATTCGTTTGCTTATCTCCTATTGGTTGGCAGCCCCTCACACGGATTGATGACATGGCAGAGGAGCACCAAGGCACCAGATTTTTTTTTAAATAATACATTTATTAAAAAAAATTACGAAAATAATGAACGTTTTTAAAATTTTGCAAAAATAATACACCCTAGGTTACAGCCTGGCCGACTGGACTCAGTTGGCCACAGCCTGGCCGATTAGAGCCCAGTCGGCCTAGGCGTGGCCGATTAGGGGCTGCGCTGGCCAGTCGGCCCACCTGGGCATGCAGTCGGCTTCGGTGTGGCCGACAGGGTCCAGTCGGCTTCGGTGTGGCCGACAGGTCCACTCGGCCCTGGCGTGGCCGAAAGGCTGCTGCGGCTGGCCACTCCTTCTTCTTCCTTCCTCTCTTTCCTTCTTTCTTCTCTCTCACGAGTTCAACTTTGCTCCAATTAATACTCCATTTCCAACCAATAATTAGCCCATTTTCCACCGTAGTTATATTTCATATGGCTTAGGAAGGTTAGGGATACCTCGATCTGTTGATGGGATAGCTTTTGGAGATGGTGGAGGTGATGGGGGTGGAGGTGGTGTTCATGGTGGTGGTGGAGGTGGTGTTCATGGTGGTGGTGGAGGTGGTTGTGTTCATGGTGTTGCCGCTGTTCAAGTGAAGCGCTGCGGAGGTGGTGGTCGTATTTCAAGGTTAGTTTGAACAAAATATATGCGCGTACAATTTATTTAGTTCATCCGTTTATATATGTATGTATGCGTACATATATTTAGTTCGGGCGATAGTGTATTTAGAAGTGTGAATATTTTATTTAGTTGGGGCGATAGTGTGACCATTATATTTAGATACAATAAATTTAGATGTGTGAATATTTTATTTAGTTGGTGCGATAGTGTATTTAAATGTGCGAATATTTTATTTAGTTGGGGCGATAGTGTGACCATTATATTTAGATACAATAAATTTAGATGTGTGAATATTTTATTTAGTTGGTGCGATAGTGTATTTAGATGTGTGAATATTTTATTTAGTTGGGGCGAAAGTGTATTTAGATGTGCGATGTGCGGATTAATTTATTCGGTCTTATTAATGAAGGTTGAATAATTTTGTAGGTCAGCAAACATGTCAGATATTGTGAAGTTCGTATTTTACTATGGTCATGGTACTGTCCAAACAAATGAGATAGGAGTTGATCTTAGTGAATTTGAGTACATAGAGGTGCCACTGAATGACCTCAAAAATGGTCAATTAGTCAGGTGACAGACTGTTTGACAACCTCTTTAGGGCTTAATACTGAAAAATACAACGTCGGTGTTCATGCATTGTGGACCCGGTCAAGTTCAAATGTGTACTTTTATTTGAGGCCAATAGAGAGGTGCTCTCAGTGGGTGCACTGGATACAAGGTTGTGCAAACAGGGGATGCAATCCTGTCGCCCTAGTGCTTCCCGTCCTGAAGGAGGTCAGTCCTCCTGAAGGGCATGGTGGTTACGATCTTGGGCAGAGCAGTGAAAGGATACATATGCCAAATGATGGAGATGATGCATATGTGTCAGGGCAAAATAGTCAGGTAGAAGGAGAGATTGCGAATGGGTATGACAGTGAGGAGGTAGATGCAGATGAGGTGGATGGACACATGCAAAACCAGATGGAAGAAGAAGATACAGATGATGATACAAATGATGAGGCCGATGATTCCGACGAGTCGGATGAAGAAGACAATGCAGAGGAGGTGGCTAATCCTGCATCATGGAATCAGGACTTCTCATCTGCAATGAATGTGAACGATGGGCATGATTCTGCCTGGTTATATCACCAGAACAACATTGCGACGGGTGCTATGTATCCCAACAAGGAAGCCCTGAAGGATGCAATCATTAACTGGGCAATGTCCACCAAAAGGGTTTTCAGGACTAAGGTGTCAAGTCAGAAATACTTAACAATGTTATGCACGAACATGGAATGTCCCAGCAGGGTGCATGCCTATCTCCCTAAGTACACACAAGTTGGGTGATAAGTGATTTAGTGCATCACACATGTGTTATTCCCAGTATCCCTCAAGATCATGGTAACCTTTCGTCCACGCTTATTGCTCGGTTGTTTTACACCGAGATAATAGAGTGCAAAGCGATAGAAGTGAAGGCTATCCAGACAAAAGTGTTCGGCAGGTTGAACTATAATATTTCGTATGGAAAGGCATGGAGGGCTAAACATAGGGCGCTTGAGACAAGATTTGGTTCATATTTTGATGCATATGAGTCTGTTGTGCGGCTTCTTCAAACACTGCAGGGGAGGAATCCAGGCACATATGTCAACATCCAAGACTTTTTCATGCCAGAGTTTCCCACTGTGAAGGTTTTGCATCGACTGTTCTTCTCTTTCGGTGTCTGCATACAAGCTTTCATTCATTGTCGACCGGTGATTTGTGTAGATCGCACTTTTCTCACCGGCAAGTACAAGGGTCAGATCCTGGCCGCTATTGGTCAAGATGGCCAAAATCAAGTTGTCCCACTTGCATTTGCTTTTGTGGAGAGCGAGAACATTGAAAGTTGGACATGGTTCTTCAGGCAATTGAAAATAGCAGTTGTGCAGAATAAGCCGAATGTGTGCATCCTTCATGATAGGCATGCAGGTATATTGAGTGCGATAAAGAAACTGACAAACCCTGGGCCTGATGAACAAACTCCATGGCTTGACTTGCAGAGTCGATGGTGCATGCGTCATCTCGGTGCCAATTTCTTCTCCCAGTTCAGAAATAAGAACCTTATGAATCTAATCAAAAAACTGTGCAAACAGAATCAGGTATGGAAGTACAATTTGATCCGTCAAAGACTTAATGTGTGCACACAGAGACATGTTAGGGACAGGAAAGCTGCACGAGATGCAGCTGTGAGGGCACAGGTAGCGGCAGTAGCTGCACAGTTAGCAACAGGAACAACTGCCGTGGAGGAAGAATCTGTTGGGCTTTGCGACTTGCCAGGATTTGACCCACCGGGTACTAGGAGAAGGCTTGGGAGGACTATTAAAACATTTGAACAATGGATAGAGCATGAGCCTCTAGAGAGGTGGTCTTTGTTGCATGACACACATGGAGCAAGGTATGGTGTCATGACTACCAACCTCGCTGAAACATATAACTTTGTCCTCAGAGGGAACAGGGCATTGCCACTTACATCTCTGGTTGAGGGTATTTTCTATGGCACGGTCAAGTATTTCAGAGATAGGCGTGAAAAAGCTGAGATGCATATGATGAACAACCCTAACACACGTTACTGTGAGAGGGTTATGAAGTACATGGATGAAAAGATGGAAAAAGCTATGTCACACACTGTAGTCGCCATCGGAAATCAAGAAAGAAGGTTTGAGGTACGCTTAGCTAACAACAAATTTGGATGTGCAAATGAGATGAGGACCCATGAGGTCAAAATTGGAAATGAAGCCTGGCCAGCATGTGAGTGTACATGCAACAAACCAAAGTTGCTACACCTACCTTGCTCGCATGTACTTGCTGCTTGCAGGCATCTTGGAATGGATGCAATCTCGTTCGTGTCTCCATATTTTCTGAAAGAGGCTATCCTTAATACCTGGACGGGTGAGTTGCAAGGATTTCGATCAATGGGTAACTTCAACACCGTAAATCCTGTTGAAAGACGATACATTCCAGACCCAGCTAATATGCATACAAGTAGAGGTAGACGACAGTGTCAACGGATCCGGAATGATATGGATGAATCTGAAGCGGGAGGCCGCACTATCCAATGCATTCTATGCAATTTATTTGGCCATAGGGACACTAGTTGTCCCACTTTCGTCACTGGCGGTGCTTCTGTGCATGGACGAGGCAACCGTGGACGAAGAGGAGGAAGAGGCAGAGGAAGAAGCTAGGTTTTAATTTGTTCTTTATTTTTATTAAGTGTCGCACTATGGTTTTAATTTGTACTAAGTCTGCCACTATGTTCTTTATTTGTATTAAGTGTCGCACTATGGTTTTAATTTGTACTAAGTCTGCCACTATGTTCTTTATTTGTATTAAGTGTCGCACTATGGTTTTAATTTGTACTAAGTCTGCCACTATGTTCTTTATTTGTATTAAGTGTGCCAGTATGGTTTTAATTTGTACTAAGTCTGCCACTATTTGTTCAAATTTGTATTGTGCGTACAACTATGTCTAAATAAGAGCAGGAATGGAGGGAATGGCGTTGCTTGACCCGGAAATTGATAGTAAGCATCGTGCTGCAAAATTATGTCAGCACCAGAAGATCGAGCCCCTCATCACTCGTACTCCAAAGGAAAACTGGAGGATACACCCGGATTGGCTTCAAAGGTACGTGTTTTATTTAATTCTTTCGATCATGTACATCAAAGGCTGAAACTTTCGCGCGTCTTGTTTTATTTAATGCAGGTTGAAATGGGCTGGGCTTTTACCTTTCACGCGTCTTGTTGAAGCCACGGAAACCTCTACACGCCTCGCCATTGACGGGTCTCTTCTGAGTTGCTTAGTGGACCGATGGAGGCCTGAGACTCACACGTTCCACTTTCGTTGGGGAGAGATGGCTCCTACTCTGGAGGATGTGTCCTTCTTGTTGGGTTTACCATTGGCGGGGTCAGCCATTGGACCTCTGGCGGCAACATCTACTTGGAAAAATGATATGGCAGCGCGCTTCGCGCATTTGTCTAGCTACCCGTATCAGCCACCCCGTCCTGACCAGGCGGGAGGTTCAGCATGGCAGTACCCGCAGGATGGTCCTCCCTCGTTTCACCCAGCGTCACAACAGCAGGGTATGTCACTTTATAATTATAATTGGAACTACATTTGTCTTCAGTACTTATGTTTCATCCTACAGGAACCGGAAATGATACGCCTATGTCTGGATCTGTGTGGGCTAGTGAACCAGATCCTGAGGACAGTACACATGATTACATGTCGCAGCAGAACGACTGGATAGACATGTATTCGACTCCTCTGGCAGGCCCCACCCAGGAGACACAGTATGATTAGGACGGTTCTGAGATTCCTCTTCGACAATTTAGGGCACCTCGCAGGTATGGCTAGACGACGCCTACTACACTTCCTGACCGCCGTCCCAGACTCCATCCTTGAAGCTCCTCCCTATCAGACTTATGCCTATTATATGTATGAGAATGCCTATTCTATGTATGAGACTTATGCCTATGCTTATGTATGAGATATATGCCTATTCTATGTATGAGACTTATGCCTATTCACTACATCAACTCTTCATCATTATTCTTGCTAATAATCGTACGACATGGTACGACATAAATTAAATGAAACCACTTAAACTGAAAGTAAGATACAACATAGTGCTTATCGCTAACAGTACATAAAGTCATCAACACTTTTTTTTCCACGGTAAGTTTCCGTGCTTGTCTGGCATGAAGTCATCATCACTATCTTCAGCGGGATTTGCTGATGCATCGCTTGATTTCTTCTTCTTGGATGACACTGATGCATCACTGTTACCTGTTTTTTTTCCACGATAAGTTTCCGTGCTTGTCTGGCATAAAGTCATCATCACTATCTTCAGCGGGCTTTCCTGATGCATCGCTTGATTTCTTCTTCTTGGATGACACTGATGCAGCACTGTTACCTGTTTTTTTTTTCACGGTAAGTTTCCGTGCTTGTCTGGCATAAAGTCATCATCACTATATTCAGCCACCTTTGGTGATGCACCACTTGATTTCTTCTTATTCTTCGAGCTTGATCCTTCACCCATCACTGCGAAAGGAGAAGAGTGAATGAGGAGAAAAAGAGGGAAATATGAGGTCTTTTTAAAGAACCGACGAGCCTCAGTGCGCTACTACTTTCCTCAAAGTTAGCGCAATCAATGTCTCCTCAGCGCCGAAAGCGTCCCAACCCTCTCTCCTCAGCGCCGAAAGTGTCTGAACCGAAAGCATCCCAATCCCGGTCACCTCACCACCGAAAGCATCCCAATCCCGGTGTCCTCAGCGCCGAAAGTTCGTGAGGCCAATGGTGCATATATTTTTTTTAGCAAAAACTTTTTTTATCCAGTCGGCCACGGGCTGGCCAACTGGGCCAATTGGCCACAGCCAGGCCGACTGCATGGGTACTAGGACGATAGAATGGCTGCTGCGTTCCAGTCGGCCACGGCTAGGCCGACTGGCATCCTATCGGCCACGGCGTGGCCAACTGGATCCAATCGGCCAGGCCGTGACCAACTGGATCCAGTTGGCCACGCCGTGGCCGAAGGTGTATTATTTATGAAATTTTTTGAAAACGTGCATTATTTCTGATTTTTTTTAATAAATGTATTATTTAAAAACAATTCAAGGCACCAACCGCTTCCTCATAGGCTGGCCCCACCATGCATGCCCACACGTCCTTTTCATCTCCTTCTCTCTCCCCCCACCACGCAGCTTCCTTATCCTCTTCCTTCTCTTCACAGTCCACACAACGCACGCTTCCATCACAGAAGGAAACTCCGGCGCCTCCAACTCCCATTCTCCGATCCCTCCTCTCTTTGTCCCTTGCCCCCGTGCTCCGCCGCTCCAACTCCGACGGCAGGAGGCTCCTCTCCCTCCTCTCTTTCTCCCCCCCTGTTCTCTCCCTATCTCCCCCATCGAGCTCAAGCATGGCGTCACCACTGGTTCCTGTCTCGCCCCGAGCTCGAGATGGACAACGCCGCCGCTGGTTTTTCTTTTGCGCCTGTCCTCCGCCACCGGTCACTATTGATGCCACCGCCGGTCGCTCTCTCTCCTCGAGCTCGCCATCCTCCACCACCGGTCGCACACCCCGCGAGCCCCGCGACCTCGTTTCAACCCGCTGGTTGCCCCGTCCGGCGTCGCCGACCGCCCCGACCTCCCTTCGACCCGCCAGCCTCGCCTTGCTGGACAGCAGCGCTCCGTGTCGCCTGCTCTCCGGTCTTTCATCACCAGAGGGCAACGGCTCCGTCTTGCCGGACTCGTCGGACAGCAGTGAACCCCGTCTCATTGGACAATAGCGCAAAAAAGAAGAGAAGATGCAGTGGCGTGTAGATGTTGTTTCAGTTTTTTTGTATAACAAAAATATCTTTGTCGTCCGGTACATAATTAACAGAGGGAAAAGCTTTGTCGGACCCACCTATTAACATAGTATCTATATTCTCTATTTTGCCGGCAGTTAGGAAAAAAACAGATGGCAAAACTCTTTGCCGTCCGTTGATATAAAGCGGACGGCAAAGCACCTCTTTGCCGGATAAATGGCTGATGAGTGCTTTGCCGTCCGCCGGCAGATGGCAAAGGCCTTTGCCGTCCGCTTTTTATAGGTTTGCCGACAGCCATGGCAGACGGCAAACGACAGAATTCCAGTAGTGCCTCTACCAGGATAGCAGGATATGCAATGATACTAGTGCGTCATGTAGCAATGATTAGGGCAAGGCCCAACTAGCATGTGACTCATCGATCAAGCAAGTAGCATGTATGACATGAAGATAAAGTCAGGAGAAGGTGGATATTGCATTGCAATGTATCTCGGAAAGGCTATGGAAATGCCTTGTAGGTAGGTATGGTGGTTGTTTTGAGGAAAGATATAAGGAGGCTTATGATGACAGAGCGTATCGTGCCAAGGATTTGGATGCACGAGCGAAGTATGCGCCAACTCTCAAGGTGATAAAGGGCAATGCACGGTACCGAAGAGGCTCGAAAAAGTATAGGTGGGTGGAAGTTTCAACTTTCGAATACTCACATTAGTCCGAAGAACTCATGCACTTATTATCGGTAACTCTCAATCTAATCAGGAGGCTCACAAAGAGACAAGTACCCCGAGGAGGAGTGTATGGGGGTTTGGTTATCCTTGCGCATCCTCGACTCATGGTACGTGAGTGTACTCTAATATTCGAAACCTCCAGAGGTTAGTGATCCATCTAGTAGCTAGAGTTCTCAACAGGGGTTTTTGGTTTTCGAAAATCACACGGATTGCCCAAAATACGACATCTATCACTAATAGGTTGGAGCTCTTGACACCAAAAGTTCAAACATTACTCTAGTCAATACCTCAAAACTATTGCAAGTTACTACTATAAAGAGAATAGCAACTTCAACTACCTACTTTCTAGTCAAGACACAAAACTCAGTGCAACACGCAAACTCTCTAACAAGATAAAACATGCAACCTATAGAAAGTTCAACCTGAGACAAAAGAAAAGCTCTAGAAGAAAAATAAAGCACTACAACTAAACAGGGCAGCAGCTAAGAAATGAAAAGAACAACTCACAGCTAAGGAAATAATCATGCAAATCCTATGAGGAGCTCTAGTTCAAACGGAGCGTGTTTCTCTCCCACACAAAGTAAGACGAGATCTAACTTGTTATGAACAGCAAGAAAAACTAAAGAAAACTAAAAATAAAACCTAAGAGCGAGACTCTCCAAGCATAGCACACAACGCATGAAGTGATAAAAATATAGTGCGACGAGGGACGAACTGATAATTGTTGATGAAGAAGGGGATGCACGGGGGCATCCCCAAGCTTAGACTCTTGAGTCTCCTTGAATATTTCTTGGGGATTCATGGGGGCATCCCCAAGCTCGAGCGCTTGACACTCCCGAATCTTCTTTTATCATTTTCCATCGCACACTTGAAAACTCCCTTCATACATAACTCATCATAAGCTGATTAGAGAGGTTAGTACCCTTAATAAATAAAACAAATTCCACTGGATATAAAGATATTCTTGAAGAGCTACTGTTTCTCAAGATTGCCAAAAAGTTTTTGCAAAGAAAAAGCAAGCTTAAGGTTTGCAAAAGTTAGGAGAGACAAAACGTGGCAGAATCTGTGAAAAACAGAATAGCAGGTAGTAAAGAATTTTTTAGGGGTACTTCTGCAACTCGAATCAAAAAACTCAGAACAGACGCTCGAAAATCAATTGTATGGAGCACACTGTCAAAAAAATTCAGATCAAAAAGATGATCTGGTGATTTTAGGCTAATTTTTCCGTCCAAGGATAGAATCTGTTTTCTGGACAGCATGTCACAACTTTTGAACTTTCTTGCAATCGGAGGCTAGACTTGGCACAAAGATTGAAAATCAGATACAATGATGTTGCTACAGTAGTAACAATCGTCAAGACTACTAAAAACTGAAAGTAAAAACTCAAACTAAAGATAACAAGGGTTGTCTCCCTAGAGCTCTTTCTTTATAGCCATAAAGATAGGCTTAAGATTTTAATGATGCTCTCATAGGAACAAGGAATAAGAGTTGAAGAACAAAATAGAGCATCAAGAAGCAAATAACAAACACATTTAAGTCTAACATGCTTCCTATGCAAAGGGATCTTGTAGAGGAAAAACTCATTGAAGCATAAAGATATTAGCATAGGAAGGCAAAATAAGTGCAACTTCAAAGCCTTCAAGATACAGAGAGGGAACTTGATATTATTGAAATATCTATAAGCATATGTTCCCCTCTCATAATAATTTTCAGTGGGATCATGAATAAACTCAAAAATATAAGTATCACATAAAGCATTGTTACCATGATCCACGTGCAAAAGGGTACTCTTACTCTCCACATAAGCATAATCTTTCTCATTGGTTATAGTGGGAGTAGGACTATCATAAACAACTCGAACACTATAGATTAATTGTGTATTAGGAAGATGGTGTTCAACAAGGGAGTAATTCCCTCCATGATTATGACAAGTTTCATAAGGATAATTTCTCCTTATGTCATAGGTACCTTTACAATCACTAAAGATAGGAGTTATAACATCATCATAGTAGATAAGAGCATTATCATTGCTAGAAACTATATTTATAAACATGTTGCCTTTATTCTTACTAGCAAAAGAATTATCAATTACCACATCACTAATGGGTAAAGGACTTGCAATCCTATCATCCCCAAGCTTAGAGCTTTCCATATCATCACTCTCAGAGTTAGTACCAAAAAGATTTTCAAGATCATAAGTAGCATTATCATCATTTTCCCAATCACAAAAAGTAACATGCATATCATAATCAAAATCATCTTCAATAGTGCCTACGGACTTAACATCAGGATAATAATGAATGCAATCAAGCTCACCGTCCTCCAAAAATTTATGTCCGTTAGGATAAAAATTGATGCGAGGAATATGCTCAGGCCAGGTTGATACCCATTCTTCTTCCTTCTTGCTCCTCTTCCTCCTCCTCTTATTTTTCTTCTTATTTACCTTAGGAGGGAGTGGTTGGAGATGAAGCTTCTCCACATATCCTGGTTTATCATTAGAAATAATAGGGGAAACTTGGGAGAAACTCTCCTTTTATTAGTAGAGATATAAGAGACATTTTTATACTTTGGTAAAGTTCCCTCCTTTCTAATCTTACTTATGTAATCATTTTCATGGCAATTAACAACACAATAGAGATGACAATTTTGCAAAGTGTTGCTAATTCCTAAGGCATTAACATCTAGCCAAGAAGTCTTTTCTGATAACTCTTCACACATAAAAAATAACATAAGTTCATCATAAAGATCAAAAGTGATCATGTTATCACACAACTGATTAATAGTTATGCTTTCAAAGTTCATGCATTGAAAATTAAAGTGACCCTCTATGTAGCAAAGTTCAAAAGTAAAAGGATAAAGGTCACACAATTCTCTAGCAATTTCATTTAAATCTTTGACCCAAGTGATTGTTCTTTCATGCTTATGTTTCTTACAATACTTCTCTTCTTCAATCATAGGCCTTTCACAAGGTCTATCCACTCCATAAAAACTAACATGCTTATATAAAACTTCATTTTCAGGAATTGGATCATGCATGTTGCAATCATCATGAACAATTTCATTTTCTTTGCAAATCTCTTTAAAAGGTTCATGATGATTGATCCAATTCTCCTTAGGCATATTAAGTTGTGAAGCAAAAGATTTGAGGAAATCAACAAGGAGTTGAGAATAAGGCCCAAACTTAGCACTAAACTTATTAAAACTTCCAGTTTCAACAAAGTACTTAATGCAATCATACTCATAATTATACCTGACTTTTACCTTTGTCGATCTCCCAATCTTCAGTATTGCGTTGAATTCTTTCAAGGAGTTCCCATTTAGCATCAATCTTTTCGTTCGTGAAAGAACCCATAGAGGAAGCATTGAGTAAGTCTTTATCCTGTCGAGAGAGCCTCACATAAAAATTAGTAATAATTATATCTTTGGGGAGCCCATGGTCAGGACATTTTAGCATTAAAGTTTTCAGTCTCCCCCAAGCTTGAGATATGCTCTCTCCGTCATGAGGATAGAAATTATAAACATAATTCCTATTCTCATGAACTTCATGAAGAAGATAAAACTTGGAGTAAAAGAGAGACTAGATCTCTTCCCAATCCCGTAGGTGAGAATCATCTAGTAGCCTATACCATTCCAATGCTTTTCCTTTCAGTGACAAGGAAAATAATTTCTTCATGACTTCACCTCTTGTCAAACCTGAAATCTTAAATAACTCACAAAGTTCTGTAAGTTTCAACAAATGAATACTAGGATTGACTGTCCCATCATAACAATCGTTAATAATTATTTCAACTTTCCCAAGTGGTACTTTGAATGGGATACATTCAGTAGGTGGAGGAGACTTCTCTACCACGGGTGGGGTAAAGCGGCCTTCCCCAAACAGCGAACTAAGAATGCAGTTTTCCATAAGCATAACTAGTGAAAATAAAAATAAGAAACGAAAAGAATTAATTGCAAGATCTAAAGATACACCTTCAAACCTTACCTCCCCGGCAAAGGCGCCAGAAATACTTGATTTCTACGCATGCTTCTATTCTTGTAGACTATGTTGGGCCTCCAAGCGCAGAGGTTTGTAGGACAGCAGCAATTTCCCTCAAGTGGATGACCTAAGGTTTATCGAACTCAGGGAAGTAGAGGTTGAATATGGTCTCTCTCAAGCAACCCTGCAATTAAGATACAAGAAGTCTCTTGTGTCCCCAACACACCTAATACAACTAGGAGTTGTATAGGTGCACTAGTTCGGCGAAGAGATGGTAAAATACGAGTGATAGGTGTGGCAAAGCAAGGTAATATAAATTTGTAATAAAAAGTGCAGCAAGCAAACATGTGACAAAAGTGAGCACAAACGGTGTAACAATGGTGGAAACAAGGCCTAGGCTTCATTCTTTCACTAGTGGAAACTCTCAACAATATTAACATAGTCTAATCACATGATATTTCCCATAAAACATGCAATGGAGACGCACTCGGAGGTCATTCCTTTGTGGTCAAGAGACGATGAGAATTATGTAGGTCTACAAAAGCACACCTCAAAGTTCGTAGTTCTCAATCTATGGATTTCCCAATGTCACACCGGCCATCCAAAGAGAGTACCACGATCACCACAACATATCTCAAGGATAGTCAAAGACAAGCACCAAGAGACTCTCAATCTTCAATCAACAGACAAAAGAGGAAATCACTCATGATAATATTCTTCTAACCCATGTCCAATAGACCGCGGTCACCTTGGTCTCGGGGATTATACTAGATAAGATCAATTGAGTACATCAATCCAATACATAGAGGAAGGTGAAATATCATGGGATCACCCTAGATTAACATAGCCTATGATCACAACGAAGATCACATCATGGGAGAGAGAGAAGAACACATAGCTACTGGTAGAAACCTCAGCCCCGAGGGAGAACTACTCCCGCTTCATGGAGGGAGGAAGCAACGTCGATGGAGATGAATCCGGGGGCACTTCCTCGTCCTGGCAGGGTGCCGACACAGGAATTCTGGTCCCCCTAAGCTTGTTAGCGATGGCGGCGGAGATCGGAATCGTTTCTGGAAAAAGTACTTCGATATTAGGGGTTTCCACCCCGAGGGCTAAATATGGGCGGAGGGGGTGTCGAGGGGTCCCACCAGGCAGCCAGGAGGCCTTCTGGCGCGGCCTAGGGTGGGGCCGCGCCAGGGACCCTCCGGATCTCCTGGTGGTGGCCCCCTCCGCTACCTTGGTGATTCCGGAAGCTTCCGGGTCGCTGATTTTTTATCTGATTTTTCCGGATTTTTTCGAGCACTTTTAATGGCCGGAAAACCTGAAATACAAAAACAGTAGAAAATAGCAACTGGCAGCTGGGTGCATTGGGTTAATAGATTAGTCCAAATATGCTCAAAAGTGTATGAAAGTTCAAGCAAATCATGGCAAAGTCACACAAAACATGCATGGAGGAAGCGGAAATTATAGATACGTTTGGGACGTATCAGCGGGTAGCGGGCACCCGCGCTGTTACTGGTTGTCCACCTGTAGCTTGACTCTATGTCCCGCGCTGCTAATGTTTTCCTGCACCGCACGCACCACAGCCCGCGCTGCTAATGTTCATTCTTGTATGGCCATTATCCAGTGGAAACTGGCAGATCGCCTTGTGCGTGGCCTCGAGGTCGGCATGTAATGATGGTGCCCCGTTAGGGGTATGCTGTAACAGTTTTCGCCTAGGTTTTCATTAATTAGAGCATCTCCAGCTACCGCCCAACAGCCCCAGAGCGCTTTTTTCACCCGACGTAAATTTTATCCCAAGTCGTGCCCCCAAAGTTTCGTTTATCGCCGGTTTGGGATAAAAACTCAACCGGCGAACCCAAGCTGAACCCAGCGCGTCGGGGGGCTTCTGGGGGCGCCGGACGAAGCGAAAATACCTGGGGACACCGGCCGCTTCTGCTACCGTTTTCTTTTTTTCCCTTCCTTCTCCTCTCACCAACTCCTTCGCTCGCCGCTGCTCCCGCCATTTCCTCCAAGATCTGCCTGCCCTTCCGCCGAAGAAGAAATACATCCCACCTCGCCTTGCCATCGATCCACCGATACCAAAGCCGAGGAAGGCGAAAGCACCGATGGCAAGGCCGTCGGGCGTACCGAACGCCAAGTGTCGAAGGCCAACGTTGATCGCGGGGAGGTAGCCACCACCTACTTGTGGAACAGGCTCGTCGCCTAGAAAGCCAGTGATGTGGCATATGCGGCGGAGCAGGAGGAAGCTCGCGCGGCCGCCAACTTTTTGTCGCCAATGTGGGGGTACTCGCCCTCGTCGAACTACGCCGACATCATCACACATGGCGACATCGATCCCAACCTGACCTTCCCGCACACCGCCGCGCCGCGCGTCTCCTTCGTCTTCACCAGCCCTGATCCACGAGCGCTGTTAGCGTTCACCGCCGGCCTCAACGTGTCGTACGCCCACGCCTACTGATACGTCCCAAACGTATCTATAATTTCTCCTTGCTCCAGCATGATTTGTGTGACTTTGCCATGTTTTACTTGAACTTTCATATACTTTTTATCATATTTGGATTAACCTATTAACTCAGTGCACCCAGTTGCCAGTTCCTGTTTTCTGCTGTTTTTGTATTTCAGGTTTTCCGGCCAATTAAAGTGCCAAATAAATCCTGGAAATATTATATAAAAAATTAGCGACCCGGAAGCTTCCCGAAGAACCAAAGATGGAAGGGGGTGGACACACCAGGGCCCCAGGAGGGTCCCTGGCGCGGCCCCACCCTAGGGCGCGCCAGGAGGCCTCCTGGCTGCCCTATGGCCCCTCTCAGTGCCCCCTTCGGCCTATATTTATCCCCCACGGATAAAACCCCTAATATCGATCTGCTATTCCCGTTATCCTCTCTGTACCGCCGCCGCCGTTTCAAGATCAGGGCTGCCAGGAGAAGCTGCCCCGGCACCCTGCCGGAAGGAGGATTCCCCTCCGGGAGACCATCCATCACCATGGACGGCTCCCGGATGTCTTGTGAGTAGTTCCCCTTGGACCATGGGTCCATGACTAGTAGCTATGTGATGTTCTCCTCCCTTCTTTGTGCTTCCACTTTCGAGTCCTCGTGAGCTGCCTCACATGACCGAGGCACCTTTGTAATTTTCTATGTTGCTATGCTGAGTTTGCTGGGATCCGATGGATTATGAGACTATGTTCAGATTGTGATGAGTAATATATTTGGTTCTCTTTTATATTTATCTTCTTTAATTAATTCTTGCATGTTCTCTGTTGCCGTATTTTGCTTTGGACAATTGATTCGTTGCAACTCCAAGAGGGAGCGTTATGCTTGATTGTGGGTTCAGCCCCTTGATGTCTAGCTTGAGTGACAGAAACATGAGACTAGGGGATGTGTTGTTGCCACCAGGGATAAAACAACGGTGCTTGTACTTGCGGGTGCAAGGATTGTTTACATTATGCATATTTCTTTTAATGAAGTTGTCTGTTGCTTTGAGTTTACACTTTGGGTGGGATTCGCAACTTAATACCAGCGAGATGTTCTGGATAGATATCTCAAGGTGGATGATTCGTAGTAGATGCAGATGGATTTCGTTCTACTTACCTTGGCGTACTGCCGATTTCTTTTGAACCTCTTCCTTTCTTTTGTAGCATAGTTAGCATTGCGGTGCGTTTATAATTTTGTCAATTGCCCAGCTATGATTTGTTTACCTCGCTAGCACTTTTATCGTCTTTTGGGAGAGAGACATCACTAGTGAACGTCATGGGACCCCGGTCCATATTTCCACCATTGTTTACACCCTCAATTTACTTTCAGTTCTTACTTTCCATTGCCATTATTATTATCTCTTGTATTGATCCTTTGTAAACAGCAAGGCCGGAGGAATTGACAACTCCTCTATACTCGTTGGAAGCAAAGTTACTTGTTATGTGTGCAGGTCCAGGTGAAGTTAGCAACCCTCGGTTGTGAACGGCGCCATTGTTCACTTTACCACATTCTTGTATTTCTGCGAGTCCTACTGGAGACAACTTAAACCTTAGCATCTTCGCTAAGGGAAATTTTTTGCTACGCTAAATCTCACCTTCCACTTGGGGTAACCAACGAGAAGTGAAAAAACTGTCTTCCTCACCGTATCAAGCTAATTTCTAGCGCCATTGCCGGGGACTCCAGTCTACAAGATAGGGGAGTTGCACACTATCTTTTATTTTTGCTTTTTAGTCTTGTTAGTTTACCTTTCAGTTTTTACTTTTTTGTCCCTTATCAAAAATACAAAAAATACCTGCCGCTACTATGGGTTCCAATGAAAACACCAAGTTGTGTGACTTCACTAGTCACAAAAACAGTGACTTTATCTGCACTCCTGTTACTCCACCTGCCACTTCAGCACCTTCTTCTGAAATTAAACCTGCTTTGCTGAATCTTGTTATGAAAGATCAATTCTCAGGTGCTGGAGAGAATGCTGCCTTTCACCTAAATAATTTTGTTGAGCTTTGTGATATGCAAAAGTACAAGGAAGTAGATGGAGACATCGTCAAGCTAAAGCTTTTTCCTTTCTCCTTGAGAGGAAGAGCCAAGGAGTGTCTGCAATCCTTACCTAAGAATAGCATTGATTCGTGGGACAAGTGTAAGGATGATTTTATTGGGAAGTACTATCCCCCTTCTAAAATTATCTAGTTAAGAAGTAACATTATGAATTTTAGGCAATTGGATAATGAACACGTTGCCCAAGCTTGGGAACTTATGAAATCTCTTGTTAAGAACTTTCCTACACATGGTTTATCAGAACCCTAATTTAGGTTTGTGTTTAACCTATCTTGCATTTTTGCATCTTGAAAAAAATGCAAAAGAAATGGGGAAAAGAAAAGCCCTAAATGAATTAAATAAAAAGGCCAGAAATAAATCTTTTTCCAATATTCTTTTGGATATGTTGAAAAGTCCTAAAAATGAGTGTGATCACTTTAAAAGTGATTTGGGATTAATCCCATGCTCATAGATTTTTCAAAAATCCAAACAGTGGCTTTGAAATTAAATCAATTGCCTATTTGAATTGGAATTCAAATAATTTGAATTTCAAAAATTCCCAAAACTTGGGGTTGACTTCTATAGAGTCATCTAGGTTTTATAAAAATAATTGGGAGTTTTTTATAAAATTCCCTAGTATTTCTTTTAAAGGGCAAAACAAATTAACAGAACAGAAAATAGAAAAAGAAAGAGAGAGAAGTCCCCCCAGCCCACCTTACCTGGCCCAGCCTGGCTAGAAGCCGGCCCAGCCCACCAGGGGCAGGGTCGTCTTCTACCCGTGGCCAGGCAGGTAGCTCGCCGCCGTGGCGAGCATGCCGTCGCCCAGGCCACGTCCTGCTTCCCCCTCGTCCTTATCCCGCGCAGGAAGAGGCCCTGAGCCCCTTGTGGCTTCTCCCCTCTCTCTCTGGTCACCCGCTCTCTCACCCTCGCCAAAGTCCCGCGCTGCCCGAGCTCGCCGGAGAGCTTGCTCGTGCGCTGTCGCGGCCATCGTCGCCTGCTCGCCGCGCCGTGATGTCCAGAGGACTCGCCGCCGTCGACTTCGTCTTCAAGCGCAACCAATCGATCCCGGAGGCCCCAGAGATGACGCCCTCTTCTCCGATTTGCCGCCGGCCACCGAGGACGCCATCGGCAAATTCTCCGCCGCCAGCCCATCCCCAGCCCCGTCGTGCTTCTCAACGCACTCAGGGTGAGCCCCTCGTCAGTTTCCCTCTTCCCGTGCTCCTCCCCGACCCCTCGTCGCCATTCCCTGCCGTGGACAGCACCCATCCGCCGCAGGCTTCGTCGCCGCCGTGGCCCGAGGCCTCCTCGAGGTCCCCGACGTGCTCCACGTGACGCGCAAGAGTGAGAGGCACCCCCTGGTGCCCTCCTCTGCCTTTCCCGTGGCCGGGAACCCTGTTCTGGTGAGTCGCCGCCGTGCGCAGAGGCCACCAGCGTCAAGCCGGCCATTAGCCCCCTAATCCCCTCACTAACCACCCCCCCTAAGCAACTGACCAGTGGGCCCAGGTCCCTAATTAACCATGGGTTAATTTAAACAACAGATTAAATGAACCCCTCCCAGTGACAGCCCGGACCCACACGGCATCCCCCTCCCACGTCACGCTGACGTCATGATGACGCAGTAAATCAATTAAATTGATTAATCTAAATCCAGACATTCTAGAAAATAAGCAAAACTTTAAATTTGAATAACTTTTAAACCGTAACTCAGATTGAAATGTTTTTTATATGAAAATTGATCAGAATAAAATTCTCTATCCAGATATGCAACTTATAACCATATTTGAATTAGTTATATTGAGGAACCAGTGGCATTTTTCTATATGGATTATTTGATATAATTCAATTCAAATGCCAACACCAATTCAACTTGATTCATTTCTATGCAATACTGATCACCTACACTTCAGAAGCATTTCACATACATGATCACTTGGTTTACAATGAACAAACTTTAGCAAATGCAACTTGGACCAATTTGAATACCTTTGGAGTTTGAATTTGAATTTACTTTTCAAATCAACTTCAATTAACATGTTGCAAGTTAAACATAAATCACATCAGTAAATTGCCATGCTGTGTTTTCCATATTGCTTGAGCATTGTATTATCTTGATTGTGCTTTACCTCCAGTGCTTCGGTGATTGCTTCTTCTCGGTAGAGTTGATCTCGGAGACGAGTTCGACCTCACGTCAGAAGAGTGTTACATCGTCATCGTCAGCAAGGTAAGCACCCCCCCCCCTTTGATCATGTCGATAAAATCCCAATTTCCCTCTCAGTCTCGCTTATGCATTGTTTAGGATGATTACCATGATAACGTTTCTACCGCATAGTTGAACCAATATCCTTTGCATGGCCTATCATTTTATCACAATAGTAAGAAAACCACAATCCTAGCAGATATAGGAGTTGGTTGATATCATGTGACCCCTGCAACTGTTACTTCTTATTGCATGCTTAGAGTTAAAATGAGGTTACTCTTTTGTGAGTCGTGATGGTAGTGATCATGTGAATGATGGTGGTAACGTGTTGGTGAATTGACCTAAACAAGGTGAACGATGAGAGGTTGTGTAGGAGTACACAGTGGGTTGTCTCGTTGAACACTGCCTTAAGCCCGAGTTCTTGTGTTGTTATCCAAGACTAAGAGTACGACCACACATTGGGCTCACTGACCCCTCTCGGCCTAGTACCTCACCCCGGACCTGTCCAGGAGTCGCAAGTAGTTCGCCCTTTAACGATCTCAAGCAAGTGGAACTAAGGTAAGTGGTTGGCGTAGGTTGTGGGAACGTTGAATCAAGTGATCATGATCGAGTTGAGCTTGATGGCGGTCACACAACGTTTGAGTCCGCATCGGAAAAATCGGCCGGATTCCGATTGTGGTCCCAACTCAAATAGGCGACTCCCTAGGACTAGAGATGGTGCCGTGAGTGAAGTGTCGTGGAAGCATCCTCGCCGGTACTCACTTGAAGGGTCCATCCCCAGGCGGTAACTGATGAGGCGTGTGTGTAGAAGTACACCCCTGCAGGGTTAATGAACTATTCGAATAGCCGTGTCCGCGGTTATGGACTACTTGGAAACCTTTACTTGATCATAGACAACTTCAATGGTTACTCTTAAAACTTGCCAAGATAAGTGTGAGTGCTATGGCGTGCTTTCTCGTGGGGAAGTCGAGGAAGTATCCATAGTGGTGTATTGATTGGAGACTTGATACTTGGACTCGTGTACGTCCTTACCTCTTTCTGGTATTCGTAGTACAGGACTAGCCAAGTCAAAGCTGGCACTTCTGCAATGAAACCCCACCTCCCTTTGCCTTGATACATGTGCATGAGTAGTTTAGTTCCTATGTAAGTCTTGCTGAGTACGTCTTTGTACTCACGTTTGCTTATTCTATGTTCTAGAGACGATACCACTGACCCTGATGGTGGCCTCTACCTCGAGCTCGACGTGGACCAGGTCGTATAGTTCCAGACAGAAGCCTGTGCCCTTTGGAGGGTCGTTGTATTTTCTTTCAGGCTTCTTAAGCCATTTGTTAACCTTGTCTTTACTAAGACATAATTTGCTTCCGTTGATGTTTGATGTAATGTTGGATCACAACCATGTGATCTCTGATTCTAATACAACTACTATGTCTGCTTTGTTTAGCAGAAGTTATAAAGACTATGAATTTGTAGAGTTCATGTTGTGATTACCTGTTGTTTACACTGGACATGTATGCTGCGTGTATGATTATAACGTGCATGTATTAGTGTGGGGTTCAATAGCTTAGTTGTGTTCTCGCCGGCGGTCTTTTATACACCAAGTGGCCCTTAGATGTGCGCATCTTGGCGCATCGCGATGCGATTGCTCGTGACTCTGTCACGTGGCACACTTTGTTGTATGATTGAGCCGCCCGAGATCCCGACTAGGTGATTGGGCTGGAGTCTGTTTATGTAAGTGTTATAATTCAATCGAGAATATGGTTGAGGCGACTTTTCTATGAGTATGGGATTTCACCACCCATAATCATTTAGACTTGTGAGCGGACGATGAGGATCCATCTCAGTTGATCATCCGGCCTGGATGGGATGCCCCTCACGTACGATGCTTTCTGAGAGTGTTCTGTGCTTGGCCTTGTCTGCTTAGACAAGTGGGCACGACTCTCGGCTCTCCATATGGTTGAGTTGTGACTAGAATTACATACGCAAACCCCGGGTCCCGACAGACTTGGTATATAAGCAGGACTGTCTGTAGGATTATCAAACCATTGGCCGATGTCGAGTCTAGCATTCTATAGTTATATAGTTACTTTGGGTATATGGGAACAACGTAAGACTTCTTTTTCTCATTACCCTCATCGATCTGAGTTCTGAGTCACCCTCATCTTGTTCTACGGGAAGATAGGACTAGGCTCATCTATGTCTTTCCTAGGACATCTTGTTGTTTGCTTCTTTGTAGCTGTAGGAGTGTTGTGGTCTCCCAGAGTCATCATTCCATAGTGCTTATGTGGAAGTGATGTCCGTTATTCTGTAGGTTGTCTCAATTTCCATCCCGGTGCAGCCATTATGTTGTCCGTTTGTGACTTAGATGCCGTTTCATTATAGTCTTGTTGTCTTAGCTTAGAATTCTGTCATAAATCCTATTCTGATTGTTGATTCTTATCACACAGAATGTCAGGTGGAAATCGTTGTGTTGATTTCAGTCCCGGTAATAGAGATGATGAAGATCCTCCACCACCGCCTTCTGCGGAGGAAATCATGATGGAGGCTGAGCAGAATCGTCGTGATCAGACACGTCTTCTCGAGCGTATCAAGCAGAACACTTCTCATCAACAAGATAGTGTTGTTACCATCCAGGACTTCATTCACCTCAACCCGCCAGTATTCCGATGTTCTTCCGAGCCCCTTGATGCCGATGATTGGCTTCGTTTCCTCGAGCGTAAGCTTGATACAACCCATGTTGCTCCCGGTGATCGTGTGCTATTCACGGCATACTTTCCTGAAGGTGCTGCTCTTCAATGGTGGGAGAACTTCGTAGCAATGCAACCAGTAGGTCACGTGGTGACTTGGCAAGAGTTCTGTGATGAATTCCGAGGGTACCATATTCCGGATCAGCTGATGGAGCGCAGGAAAGGAGAGTTTTGTAATCTCACCCAAGGGAGAAGGTCCGTTGATAAGTTTAGTCGGCAGTTCAATCGTCTTGCCCGCTATGCTTCCGAGGAGGTCTCCACCGACTCCAAGAAGCAAGAGAGGTTCCGCAAGGGACTCAATTCTGTACTTTGTCGTGAGCTCAATCCTCATGACTTCGCCACATTCCAGATCCTTTTCAACAAGGCCATCAAGGCGGAGGATATGATCACTCTTGAGGATTCCCACAAGCACCCTAGAGACAAGGGTTCGTCCAGTTCAGGCCCTCAGAAGCGCAAGATCTGGATCCCCAATAGCATGTTCCGCCAGAACAACCCACCGAGTCCATCCCTTGTGGCGCCTCGTCCACCAGCTCCATTTCCCACTACTCCACCCAACAACCCAGCTGCCCGCCCTGTCTTTGGAGCCTGCTTCAGATGTGGTCAGTCTGGTCACTATTCTCGTGAGTGCCCAATAAATCAGAATGGTCCACCTCATGCCAAAGGGAACCCCAATGTTCGTGCCATGACACCCCCGAAGGTCTCCATTGTCAAGCCAGCTTCTTCCGCAAATCTTGGACGTGTGAACCAAATCTTAGCTGAGGAGACTGATGGTACTTCTGACGTCATTCTTGGTACGCTCCCGGTCAATTATGTTCCCACTTCCGTCCTTTTCGACCCAGGAGCATCTCACTCATTCATGTCGGAGATTTATGCGCTTCGGCATGAGATATCCTTTGATGAAATGTTCACCCCAATGATTATTCAAACTCCTGGTTCCAAGTGGCAAACCAATAGAGTAAGCCATGGAAATCAAATTGCAATTGAGGGTTTAGTATTCCTTGCTTCACACATAGCCCTCAAGTCTTCAGACATTGATGTCATCCTTGGTATGGATTGGTTATCAAGACAAAATGCTTTTCTTGATTGTAAAGCCAAGTCAGTTAGACTTACACATCCTTCAGGCCAGACAATAGATTATTCCTCACCAAGAACAAGAACCCTGATGCATTCTTTGAATGTGCTTCCCCTTCCCGACCTTGAAGATGTTCCGGTGGTTTGTGACTTCCCGGATGTCTTTCCTGAAGAGCTGCCGGGCATGCCACCCGACAGATGATTAGAGTTCATAGTGGATCTTATGCCAGGAACCGCGCCAAATTCCAAACGCCCATACAAAATGGTCCCACGTGAGTTAGCTGAGCTTAAAATACAAATTGAAGCTTTGTTGGAAAAAGGCTTCATCCGCCCTAGCTCATCGCCATGGGGTTGCCCCGTTCTGTTCGTAACGAAGAACGATGGAACAGAAAGGATGTGCGTAGATTATCGCCCGCTAAATCTAGCGACGATAAAGAACAAGTACCCACTTCCCAGGATTAATGATCTTTATGATCAACTTTCTGGATCCTCTGTCTTCTCCAAGATGGATTTGAGATTAGGTTATCATAATATCAAAATCAGAAACGAGGACATTCCCAAGACGGCTTTCACTACTCGTTATGGTCTTTATGAGTACACCGGCATGTCCTTCGGTTTAACCAATGCCCCCGCCACATTCTCGCGCTTGATGAATTCGAACTTCATGGAGTACCTAGATAACTTTGTTGTAGTTTATCTTGATGACATTCTCATCTACTCGAAGAACGAAGAAGAGAACGCATAACATCTTAGGTTGGTATTGATGAAACTTCGAGAGCATCGCCTATATGCCAAATTCTCAAAGTGTGAATTCTGGCTACCAGAAGTGACCTATCTAGGCCACGTGATTTCTGCCAAAGGCATTGCTGTCAATCCCGAGAGAGTTCAGGACGTCCTTGAGTGGTCTCCACCTGAATCGGTTAAGCAAGTTAGGAGTTTTATTTGCTTAGCAAGCTATTGTCGCCGCTTCGTTGAGAACTTCTCCAAAGTTGCAAAGCCTCTAACTGAATTCCTCAAGAAAGATAAGAAATTTGAATGGACCTCCAAGTGCGAGGAAAGCTTTCAAGAGCTAAAAAGAAGATTGACTCCTGCACCCGTACTTGCGCCTCCAGACACCAAAAAGGATTTCGAGATCTTTTGTGATGCTTCACGGCAAGGGTTAGGATGCATACTTATGCAAGATCGACATGTGGTAGATTATGCTTCATTCCAGTTGCGTCCACATGAAGAGAACTATCCTACCCATGATCTTGAACTCGCTGCCTTAGTTCATGCCCTGACAACTTGGCGACATTACCTCCTTGGTAATCGTTGTGAGATCTATTCCGACCACCAAAGCCTCAAATACATATTCACCCAGCCAGATCTTAATCTCAGGCAAAGACGCTGGATAGAGTTGATAAAAGATTATGACTTAGGAATTTCTTACACCCCAGGCAAAGCCAATGTCATGGTTGATGCACTAAGTCGTAAGTCGTATTGTAACAACCTCATGTTACAACAGTACCAACCACTTCTCTATGAGGAACTAAGAAAGCTTAATCTTGAGATTGTTCCTTATGGATTCCTTTCCACCTTAGTAGTGAAACCAACTCTTGAGGATCAAATCAAGGCTGCACAGAAACGTGCTCGAGGTATCCGACACATCAAAGAGAACATTGCTAGTGGTAAGGCTCAATGTTTTACCCTAGACAAGGAAGGTATTGTATACTTCAAGAACAGGATAGTAGTACCGAAGAATAAGAACCTTAGACAACTGATCCTTAAAGAAGCCCATGAATCTCCCCTCTCGATTCATCCCAGTAGTACTAAAATGTATCAAGATCTACGACAGAGATTTTGGTGGACTAGGATGAAGAGAGAAATTGCTCAGTTCATTGCTGAATGTGATGTTTGTCGTCGCGTTAAGGCAGAACATCAAATACATGTTGGTACTCTTAGACCTTTGCCTATCCCCGAGTGGAAATGGGATAAAGTCAGTATGGATTTCATCACTGGCTTTCCAAAAACCTAGAAGGGAAATGATGCCATCTTCGTTGTCATTGACAGACTTTCCAAAGTTGCTCACTTCCTTCCTATTCGTGAGTCTATAACTGCTAGCCAGTTAGCGCACTTGTATGTCTCCCGAATCGTGTCACTTCACGGTGTTCCTTTGGAAATCAATTCAGACCGTGGTAGTCTTTTCACTTCTCGATTTTGGGAAAGTTTCCAGAATGCTATGGGAACCCATCTCTCCTTTAGCACCGCGTATCACCCGCAGTCCAGTGGTCAAGTAGAAAGGGTCAATCAAATTCTCGAAGACATGCTCAGAGCTTGTGTTATCTCTTTCAGAAATAAATGGGAGAATTCTCTTCCTTTTGCCGAATTTGCATATAACAATAGCTTCCAATCTAGTTTGGGCATGGCTCCTTTTGAATTTCTCTATGGACGGAAATGTCGAACGCCCCTAAACTGGTCAAAAACCGGTGAAAGACAATTCTTTGGACCGGATTTGATTCAGGATGCAGAAGAGAAGGTTCGCATTGTTCGTGAGAAATTGAAAACGGCCCAGTCTCGTCAGAAAATCTATTATGATCGTCATCATAGGGAAGAAAGCTATAATCTGGATGAGAAGGCTTACCTTCGGGTTACTCCTCTGAAGGGTACCCATCGCTTCGGTATCAAAGGCAAGTTGGATCCACGTTACATTGGTCCCTTTCGCATTCTCGCTAAACGTGGAGAAGTTTCCTACCAATTGGAACTACCCCCTCACCTCTCCCAGGTTCATGATGTCTTCCACGTCTCTCAACTCAGGCGTTGCGTCAAGGACCCCATCCGTGAAGTAGACCACGAAACGCTTGATCTCCAAGATAACCTTTCATATCGAGAGTACCCTATTCGTATTCTTGATGAAGCCGAGCATAGAACCAGACGTCAGAAGATCAGATTCCTCAAAGTGCAGTGGTGACATCATTCAGAGAAAGAAGCCACCTGGGAACGAGAGGATCGTCTACGAGCTGAGTACCCCACACTCTTCCCGACGACTTATGAATCTCGGGACAAGATTCTTTTGAGTGGGGGCGAGTTGTCAGAACCCTAATTTAGGTTTGTGTTTAACCTAGCTTGCATTTTTGCATCTTGAAAAAAATTGCAAAAGAAAAAGAAATGGGGAAAAGAAAATCCCTAAATGAATTAAATAAAAAGGCCAGAAATAAATATTTTTCCAAAATTCTTTTGGATATGTTGAAAAGTCCTAAAAATGAGTGTGATCATTTTAAAAGTGATTTGGGATTAATCCCATGCTCATAGATTTTTCAAAAATCCAAATAGTGGCTTGGAAATGAAATCAATTGCCTATTTGAATTGGAATTCAAATAATTTGAATTTCAAAAATTCCCAAAACTTGGGGTTGACTTCTATAGAGTCATCTAGGTTTTATAAAAATAATTGGGAGTTTTTATAAAATGCCCTAGTATTTCTTTTAAAGGGCAAAACAAATTAACAGAACAGAAAATAGAAAAAGAAAGAGAGAGAAGTCCCCCCAGCCCACCTTACCTGGCCCAGCCTGGCTAGAAGCCGTCCCAGCCCACCAGGGGCAGGGTCGTCTTCTACCCGTGGCCAGGCAGGCAGCTCGCCGACGTGGCGATTATGCCGTCACCCAGGCCACGTCCTGCTTCCCCCTCGTCCTTATCCCGCGCAGGAAGACGCCCCCGAGCCCCTTGTGCCTTCTCCCCTCTCTCTCTGGTCACCAGCTCTCTCTCCCTCGCCAAAGTCCCGCGCTGCCCGAGCTCACCGAAGAGCTTGCTCGTGCGTTGTCGCGACCATCGTCGCCTGCTCGCCGCGCCGTGATGTCCAGAGGACTCGCCACCGTCGACTTCGTCTTCAAGCGCAACCAATCGATCCCGGAGGCCCCAGAGACGGCGCCCTCTTCTTCGATTTGCCACCGGCCAGCGAGGACGCCATCGTCAAATTCTCCGCCGCCAGCCCATCCCCAGCCCCGCCCTTCTTCTCAACGCACTCAGGGTGAGCCCCTCGTCAGTTTCCCTCTTCCCTCGCTCCTCCCCGACCCCTCGTCGCCATTCCCCACCGTGGACAGCACCCAGCCGCCGCGGGCTTCGTCGCCGCCATGGCCCGAGGCCTCCCCGAGGACCCCGGCGTGCTCCACATGACGCGCGCGAGTGAGAGGCACCCCCTGGTGCCCTCCTCTGCCCTTCCCGTGGCCGGGAACCCTGTTCCGGCGAGTCGGCGCCGCGCGCAGAGGCCACCGGCGTCAAGCCGGCCATTAGCCCCCTAATCCTCTCACTAACCACCCCCCTAAGCAACTGACCAGTGGGCCCAGGTCCCTAATTAACCACGGGTTAATTTAAACAACAGATTAAATTAACCCCTCCCACTGACAGCCCGGACCCACACGTCAGCATTTCACATACATGATCACTTGGTTTACAATGAACAAACTTTAGCAAATGCAACTTGGACCAATTTGAATACATTTGGAGTTTGAATTTGAATTTACTTTTCAAATCAACTTCAATTAACATGTTGCAAGTTAAACATAGATCACATCAGTACATTTCCATGCTATGTTTTGCATATTGCTTGAGCATTGTATTATCTTGATTGTGCTTTACCTCCAGTGCTTCGGTGATTGCTTCTTCTCGGTAGAGTTGATCTCGGAGACGAGTTCAACCTCACGTCAGAAGAGTGCTACATCGTCATCGTCAGCAAGGCAAGCACCCCCCCCCCTTTGATCATGTCGATAAAATCCCAATTTCCCTCTCAGTCTCGCTTATGCATTGTTTAGGATGATTACCATGATAACGTTTCTACCGCATAGTTGAACCCATATCCTTTGCATGGCCTCTCATTTTGTCACAATAGTAAGCAAACCACAATCCTAAAAGATATAGGACTTGGTTGATATCATGTGACCCCTGCAACTGTTACTGCTTAATGCATGCTTAGAGTTACAATGAGGTTACTCTTTTGTGATCTCAAGCAGTTCACCCTTTAACGATCTCAAGCAGGTGGAACCAAGGTAAGTGGTTGGCGTAGGTTGTGGGCACGTTGAATCAAGTGATCATGATCGAGTTGAGCTTGATTGCGGTCACACAATGTTTGAGTCCGCATCGGAAAAATAGGCCGGATTCCGATTGTGGTCCCAACTCAAATAGGCGACTTCCTAGGACTAGAGATGGTGCCGTGAGTGAAGTGTCGTGGCAGCATCCTCGCCGGTACTCACTTGAAGGGTCCATCCCTAGGCGGTAACTGATGAGGCGTGTGTGTAGCAATACACCCCTGCAGGGTTAATGAACTATTCAAATAGCCATGTCCGCGGTTATGGACTACTTGGAGACCTTTACTTGATCATAGACAACTTCAATGGTTACTCTTAAAACTTGCCAAGATAAGTGTGAGTGCTATGGCGTGCTTTATCGTGGGGAAGTCGAGGAAGTATCCATAGTGGTGTATTGATTGGAGACTTGATACATGGACTCGTGTACGTCCTTACCTCTTTCTGGTATTCGTAGTACAGGACTAGCCAAGTCAAAGCTGGCACTTCTGCAATGAAACCCCACCTCCCTTTGCCTTGATACATGTGCATGAGTAGTTTAGTTCCTATGTAAGTCTTGCTGAGTACGTCTTTGTACTCACATTTTCTTATTCTATGTTTTAGAGACGAGACCACTGACCCTGATGGTGGCCTCTACCTCGAGCTCGACGTGGACCAGGTTGTATAGTTCCAGACAGCAGCCTGTGCCCTTTGAAGGGTCGTTTTATTTTCTTTCAGGCTTCTTAAGCCATTTGTTAACCTTGTCTTTACTAAGACATAATTTGCTTCCGTTCATGTTTGATGTAATGTTGGATCACAACCATGTGATCTCTGCTTGTAATACAACTACTATGTCTGCTCTGTTTAGTAGAAGTTATAAAGACTATGAATTTGTAGAGTTCATGTTGTGATTACCTGCTGTTTACACTGGACATGTATGCTACGTGTATGATTATAACGTGCATGTCTTAGTGTGGGATTCGATAGCTTAGTTGTGTTCTCGCCGGCGGTCTTTTATACACCAAGTGGCCCTTAGATGTGCGCAGCTTGGGGCATCGCGATACGATTGCTCGTGACTCTGTCACGTGGCACACTTTGTTGTATGATTGAGCCTGCTCGAGATCCCGACTAGGTGATCGGGCTGGAGTCTGTTTATGTAAGTGTTATAATTCAATCGAGAATATGGTTGAGGCGACTTGTCTATGAGTATGGGATTTCACCACCCATAATCATTTAGACTTGTGAGCGGACGATGAGGACCCATCTCAGTTGATCATCCGGCCTGGATGGGATGCCCCTCACGTACGATGCTTTCCGAGAGTGTTCTGTGCTTGGCCTTGTCTTCTTATACAAGTGGGTACGACTCTCGGCTCTCCATATGGTTGAGTTGTGACTGGAATTACATACGCAAACCTCGGGTCCCGACATGGTTTGACTACTTGGATGGTTATCCAGACTTTTTATGCAGGACTAAACTTTACCTCGCGGAATCTACTAGACTCGGCCGCGGGAGGAACTTTTATGTCAACCACACTTGGTGCTGCCACGAAGCTACTTGATGAGATGATGTTGAACTACTCTTAGTGGCACACCGCGATCTCCAACTGGTAAGAAGGCAAGTTCTGCCGAGGAGATCTCCTCTCTTAATGAAAAGGTTGACTTGATCATGTCTCTACTTAACAAGCAAGCTCCTAGTGATCCTCAGGATGTTCCTTTAAATTCCTTGGTTGCTCAAGAACAAGTAGATGTGAACTTTATCTCTAGAAACAACTTCAACAATAATGCTTATAGGAGTAATTTTGGTAGCAACAATCCTAGACCTTTCCCATCCAACTATGGGAACAACAACACTTACCCTAGCACCAAAAACTCCACTTCTAAACTAGAGAGTATGCTTAAAGACTTTATCACTACCCAAAAAGCCTTCAACAAGAGTGTAGAAGAGAAATTATACAAACTAGATAGCCTCTCTTCGAAGGTAGACAACATAGCCCATGATGTTGAGATGCTTAAGATTAGAACTTCTCCCCCCGAGGAGAGAAAATCACTCCTATGAATGCTATCCAAGTGCAAATTAATGAAAACATTAGGATGTTGAGAAAACTTAAAGAGAGACGGGCTACAGAAAAGGAGGAAGAAGAGAGAGTTAAGAGCCTTCCTACCTACCACACCTTAGCTACTATCCAAGTTGTTGAGGATGTCAAACTATTAGCACCCATCACACCCCTAGTCCACCTGGACCTATCAATGATGATGCTACCACCTCAACCATAGATGAAGAAACATCTATGAACATAGAGGATTTCAAACAAGTGAGCCTTAATGATATCACTACCTCCTTGATAGATAGTAGTGATCTAGACTTTGACAACTGCACCTTACCTGACGTTATTGGTTTCCTACAAAAGATGTCTAGAGACCCCCACACTAGCACACTTAATCTTGCCTTCACAGAGCATATCACCAATGCTCTAATCAAAGTTGGGGAGGAGAAGCTTAGAATAGAAGCCTCCATACCTAGTAAGCTAGAAGATGGTTGGGATCCTATGATAAAAATCAAATTGAATAACTTCTCTTGCTTTGCAATTTGTGATGTTGGAGCTAGTACCTCTGTTATGCCCAAAAGAATGTATGATATGCTTGAATTGAAACCTTTTGATCCTTGTTCTTTTGGTGTTCGTCTTGTCGATTCTTCCGTAAAGAAACCTTTGGGGAATATCGATGATGTTCTTATCATTGTGAATGACAATTATGTTCCCGTTGATTTTTCTATTATGGACATTGAGTGTGAGCCCTCTTGTCCAATTATTTTGGGATGTCCTTTTCTTCGCATCGTTGGTGTTGTTATTGACATGAAAGAGTGGAATATCAAATTCCAATTCCCTCTCAATAAGGGGATGGAACACTTACCTAGGAAAAAGATTAAGTTGCCTTTTGAGTCCGTTACACGGGCTAGTTATTTTCTTGATAAAACTTGATCTTTTGCTTTATGCCTAGCTTAAAGGCGTAAAAGAAAGCACTTGTTGGGAGGAAACCCAAGATGTTTTTACTTCTGTTTTTAGCGGTCTTGATGATTGTTAAAACCGTAGCAACATCATTGTATCTTTATTTTTCAAGCTTTGTGCCAAATATAGCCTCATATGACAAGGGAAGTGAAAGTTGTGACATGCTGTCCAGAAAACAGATTCTGTCCTCGTGACGGGAAAAATCATAGAAAATTACCAGTTCATCTTTTTTAGATGAATTATTTACACAGCGTGCTCTATACAATCACGGAACTTTCGTATGTTCTGAGTTTTTTTATTTGAGTTGCAGAAGTATCCCTAAAAAATTCCTTACTACCTATTGTTCTGTTTTTCACAAATTCTTCCACGTTTTGTCTTTCCTAACTTTTGCAAACCTTAAGCTTGCTTTTTCTTTGCAAATTTTTTTTGGAAATCTTGAGAAACAGTAGCCCTTCTTGAATATCTTTATTTGCAGTAGAGGAAAATTATTTTAATAGGGTACTAACCTCTCTAATCAGTTTACAATGAGTTATGTATGAAGGGAGTTTTCAAGTGTGCGATGGAAGATGATGAAAGAAGATCCTGGAGTGTCAAACGCTCAAGCTTGGGGATGCTCCCATGCACCCCCAATAAATATTCAAGGAGACTCAAGCGTCTAAGCTTGGGGATGCCCCTGTGCATCCCCTTCTTCATCAATAATTATTAGTTCATCCCTCGTTGCACTATATTTTTATCACTTCATGCGTTATGTGCTATGCTTGGAGCGTCTCGCTCTTTACTTTTCTTAGGTTTGTTTTTGCTTTGTTTGCTGTAGTAAAAAGTTAAACCCTACCTTTCTTTTGTGTGGGAGAGAAACACGCTCCGTTTCAACTAGAACTCCTCATAGGATTTGCATGCTTATTTCCTTAGCTGTGAGTTGTTCTTTTTCTTTTCTTAGCCGTTGTCTTGTTTAGTTGTAGTGCTTTAGTTTTCTTCTAGAGCTTTTCTTTTGTCTTAGGTTGAACTTTCTATAGGTTGCATGTTTTATCTTGTTTAGAGAGTTTGCCTATTGCACTGAGTTTTGTGTCTTGACTAGAAAGTAGGTAGTTGAAGTTGCTATTCTCTTTGTAGTAGTAACTTGCAATAGTTTTGAGGTATTGACTAGAGTAATGTTTGAACTTTTGGTGTCAAGAGCTCTAGCCTATTAGTGATAGATGTCGTATTTTGTGCAATCCGTGTGATTTTCGAAAACCAAAACCCCTGTTGAGAACTCTATCTACTAGATGGATCACTAACCTCTGGAGGGTTCGAATATTAGAGTACACTCACGTACCATGAGTCGAGGATGCGCAAGGATAACCAAACCCCCATACACTCCTCCTCGGGGTACTTGTCTCTTTGTGAACCTCCCGATTAGATTGAGAATTACCGATAATAAGTGCATGTGTTCTTCGGACTAATGTGAGTATTCGAAAGTTGACACTTCCACCTCCCATATTTTTCTAGCCTCTTCTGTGTCGTGCATTGCCTTCTTCTCACTCCGAGAGTTGGCGTCCACCTTCGCCGGTACATCCAAACCCTTGGCATGATACGCTCTGTCATCATAAACCTCCTTATATCCTTCCTCAAAACAGCCACCATACCTACCTATCAAGGCATTTCCATAGCCTTTCCGAGATACATTGCCATGCAACATCCACCTCTTCATGACTTGATCTTCATGTCATACATGTTCCTGCTACACTGGCAGCAGCATACATTGCATACATCATGATAGCTACATCTTCTTGATGTGAGTACCCTTGTAAAGTGTGAAATATCTCCTATATTCTTGTAAAATATAGAGTGTTGCCCCTAAAGTGAGGAAAAGATCCCAAAGAGGACAAAATCAAAAGATCCCAAAGAGGACAAATGAGAGAGAAATAGAAAGAGTCATTGAGGCCACCAAAAAAATACAAAAAATAGAAAAAAGAGAAGAAAAAAGAGAGAGAGAGAAGGGGGCACACTACTATTCCTGTTGAGAGATCCACACTAGTACTTCATCCTCTATCTCTTGTACTCCATAGAGATCATCATACATGCATATAGCTATGTGGGTACCCTTCATACTATAGAACTTGGCTTGTATATTCAAATGATGAGCCTCCTCAAACGAGCTCTAGGTCTTCTTGAGCAAGCAAGTTGGATGCACCCCCACTAGTTCCCTTGGAGAGCTTTTAGCTCACATGTGCATCCGTTGCATGGCAATCCCTACTCCTCACATCATATCTATCATATGGCCTTCTCTCGCCTATGATTGTCCTCATTGATGTGAGCCTTTCACACCCTTTTTGTCTTCCTCCTCCACCTTCTTTCTGTTTCGCCTTTTAGGTGTCAACTTTCTTGCAAACGCTCATCCATTGCATGAGTGCTCAAAATATTGAAAGGGAGTGGATCAGTTTAACTTGTACCTCACTAGTGGTCTGGGGACGAGTCAAGATAAGAATCCAAAGGAGACTAAGTGTGAAACTTTAGTAGATAGTAGTTCTCAACAACCTATTTTTTATCTCGTATTCCCATATCCCCCTTATTGCACCCAAACACCATCTAGAGACATTCGAGTCACGGACAGCGAGAGCTCTAGCACCCTTTGTTCTTTTATTACTTGTGTCAATGCTAATATAGACTCTTGCTTGTTAAGACTTGAATTGAATTGCATGCTTTTATTGCTTTACTTAAAAGTCCTTCTATGGTTGTGTGGCATGTCGCCACAGAAATTATGCTTGTTATCATTTCCCTACTCGACGACGAGCAGAAATTAAGCTTGGGGATGTTGATACGTCCCAAACGTATTTATAATTTCTTCTTGCTCCATGCATGATTTGTGTAACTTTGCCATGTTTTACTTGAACTTTCATACACTTTTTTTATCATATTTGGACTAACCTATTAACTTAGTGCACCCAGTTGCCAGTTCCTATTTTCTGCTGTTTTTGTATTTCAGGTTTTCCGGCCATTAAAAGTTCCAAATAAATCCCGGAAAAATTATGTAATAAATCAGCGACCCGGAAGCTTCCCGAAAAACCAAAGATGGAAGGGGTAGACCCACCAGGGCCCCAGGAGGGTCCCTGGCGCGACCCCACCCTAGGGCGCGCCACGAGGCCTCCTGGCTGCCCCGTGGCCCCTCTCGGTGCCCCCTTCGGCCTATATTTAGCCCCCGCGGAGAAAACCCCTAATATCGATCTGCTATTCCCATTCTCCTCTCTGTACCGCCGCCGCCGCCATTTCAAGATCGGGGCTGCCAAGAGAAGCTGCCCCGGCACCCTGCCGGAAGGAGGAATCCCCTCCGGGAGACCATCCATCACCATGGACGCCTCCCGGATATCTTGTGAGTAGTTCCCCTTGGACCATGGGTCCATGACCAGTAGCTATGTGATGTTCTCCTCCCTTCTTTGTGCTTCCACTTTCGAGACCTCGTGAGCTGCCTCACATGATCGAGACACCTTTGTAATTTTCTATGTTGCTATGCTGAGTTTGCTGGGATCTGATGGATTATGAGACTATGTTCAGATTGTGATGAGTAATATATTTGGTTCTCTTTTATATTTATATTCTTTAATTAATTCTTGCATGTTCTTCGTTGCCGTATTTTTCTTTGGCCAAGTGATTTATTGCAACTCTAAGAGGGAGCGTTATGCTTGATTGTGGGTTCAGCCCCTTGATGTCTAGCTTGAGTGACAGAAACATGAGACTAGGGGATGTGTTGTTGCCACCAGGGATAAAACAACGGTTCTTGTACTTGCGCGTGCAAGGATTGTTTACTTTACGCATAGTTCTTTTAATGCAGCTGTCTGTTGCTTTGAGTTTACACTTTGGGTGGGATTCGCAACTTAATACCAGCGATATTTTTTGGATAGATATCTCAAGGTGGATGATTCGTAGTAGATGCAGATGGATTTCGGTCTACTTACCTTGGCGTACTGCCCATTACTTTTGAGCCTCTTCCTTTCTTTTGTGGTATAGTTAGCATTGCGGTGCGTTTATAATCCTATAAATTACCCAGCTATGATTTGTTTACCTCGCTGGCACTTTTATCGTCTTTTGGGAGAGAGACATCATTAGTGAACGTCATGGGACCCCGGTCCATATTTCCACCATTGTTTACACCCTCAATTTACTTTCAGTTCTTACTTTCCATTGCCATTATTATTATCTCCTGCGTTGAGCAAGGCCGGAGGAATTGACAACTCCTCTGTACTCATTGGGAGCAAAGTTACTTGTTGTGTGTGCAGATCCAGGTGAAGTTAGCAACCCTCGGTTGTGAACGACGCCATTGTTCACTTTATCACCTTCTTGTATTTCTGCGAGTCCTACTGGAGACAACTTAAACCTTAGCATCTTCGCTAAGGGAAATTTGCTGCTATGCTACATCTCACCTTCCACTTGGGGTTACCAACGAGAAGTGAGAGAACTATCTTCCTCACCGTATCACCTACTCGCCGACCTACTCCGGCTCCACTGCTCTAACCCTTCGCTGTGGAGCAGTGCTCTTCGCGCCAAGCCAAGCCAAGATGGTGGGGATCATCATGACCGGCTCCGTCGCCGCCGCCCATACATACTCCGAGTTCAACACTCAAGAAGAGACGTCGGACACCGACGAGATGGATGGCGGCGAGCAGAAAGACGCCGAGGAGGAGGCGAAAGAGGAAGATGTGGCGGAACCACTGGCCAAAGGGAAAAAGAAGAGAAAATCCGGCAAGACTCGCGTTAAGTGGACGACCAAGGAGGGAAAATGCCTCACCGAAGCCTGCAAGACCGTGAGAATGGACACAATCACCGGTGCAAATCAGAACGCCGACACCTACTGAAGGAGGGTCACGGCGGCATTCGAAGAGCGCAAGCTTTTCGACCTGGCTTTCAGCGGCATCCACATGGATCGCGACAAGAAAGCCATGGCCAACCATTGGGCGCTCATCCAACAAGCCTGCAACAACTGGCATGGCATTCTAAAGGAGGTAGTTGCTCGGCCGGAGAGCGGCGCGAACATCGAGCAAAAGGTATGTCCTCGCCGTCCGATCTCTTGCCTGAGCTTCGCCGAGAAATGCTTTTCGCCTGTGTGAATGGTGCGTATGTTCAACAAGTTTCGCCAGGGCAACAACAATGTCAAGTTCAAGTTCCTACACGTCTTCGCCAGGCTCGAGATGTGCGAGAAGTAGACAGAGTGTCGGCTTGCTCTACTAAGGCCAAGGACGACGTCTACAACCCAGACACGTCGGTCACGACGACATTAGATGGGCGTCTCGACGGCAACAAGAAGGCCAAGGCGGCGAAGGACGCGGCGCCCGCTGTCGAAAGACTTCAATCGTCGACCGAGCAGTGCATCGCCCACGCCAGGAGCCATGCCGCCATTAAGGAAGAAAAGTCTGAGGCGAGGTGGTCGGCGTTCTTGAGGAAGCACGGCATCAAACTGACCCTGCTCAGGACCAACGTCGTCGCGAAGAAGAGAAACACCGATCTGGCGTTCCTGATGACCGGCGACGTGTCGAAGATGGACCCGCAGGTGAAGGCGTAGTTCATGGTCGAGCCTTTCTGGACCGGCGGTGACCACGCCCACGGCTGCTCTCGAGGTCACGCCGACCGTAGCAACAACGCATGAGGCTAAGCCGACCACATCAACTACGCCCGATACCATGCCCCGACGCCCATCACGCCCACAATGGAAGATCCGCCCATGGCTGCGCCGAGCTCTACCGACCCTACGGCAGATGAGCATGCCGTTTGAGAACGTGGCGCCGATCGTCGATCCTTTTTTGTTCGCCGCATTCGATTGCCGACTGTGGCATGCCGATCGCCGACTTGTGGCATGTTGATCACCGAACTGTGTTGTCTATGAAAGCGGGAAAGAAGAATTTTATTTTTTATTCGTTTGGAGGGAGGGGGGACCGGAAACGTGAGCCCTCCCAAGCCGAAATTACGTTCGACGAAACCCCAGGAAGGGTATCGCCGGGTTTGCTGAGGACCCAACGGCTGAAGATGCTTTTGACCGGGCAATTCTCTTCTTTTTATTTATTGAATCGGACCCCTAAGGAACCGTGTTTAAGAAAAAACATATGCACTTTGCTCTCCTCACGCGCACTATATCGTGACGAAACGGACGGCAGATGAAAGGGATGACAGCTCAGCCACGAGGGACCCAAACAATCGGCAGTGCAGAGGATCTCATTCCGACGTTTTAGCGAGCGGCGCGGGTACCACTTGTCCATACTAGGTTTGACTCTGCAGCTAGATACGGGCGAAGGTAGTAACTAGGCAAGGCAGCAGCTAAGCTTAGCCCGGCCACCATGCCACCGGAGCAGCCGTTGAGGATTGTCTCGAAGGCGTACCCAGACTTGAACGCGGCCATCCGTGATGATCAGGTGGTTCTTGTCCCTGCAGATCCCAGCGACAAATCCCAGGTAATGATCTCGTCTTCGCCTAGCTGGCCAGTACGTAGTGACAGATCCGTGGGTGGGTTTCATGACGGTGAGGAATCTGTTTGGTTGCTTGATTCTGCTCAGCTTGGTCTGCCGTTCTTGCATAGCTCGAAGCCTTGTAGACGAGCCCTCTGGCCTTTCTAATTAACGTACGCTTCCAAACATTTGTATGTAGTCCAGCTTAAGCTCGTTCTGTCAGATCTGCGTAGCGACGCATCCATTTCCTCGATCCGCTCCGCTAGCTCCCCGAACGGTTGGTCTCTATCTCTCCCCTCAATGCCTCAACTCAACAGCTGCGACTAGATCTTCCGCCATCGGCCGGAGGCATCGCGGATCCGGGCCGGGCAAAGGATAACAAATCAAAGTTTTAAATAGCGGGTAGCCCACAGCTATGCTGTTTTTGAGTGAGCAATTAATTAAGAAGTACTAGTTCACGGTTCGCGTAAAGAATGTTTTGTTAACCTCACACCACGTTATGTATCGCATCCATAGCGTTGTTTTAGAATTTTGATTTTTCTACGTATTTTCGATGTTTAAAATAGTTTTTTCAATTATTTATTTAGCTTTCTCAATTTTCACACGTTTTTTCTTTACGTTTTGATAAAACACTTTCAAAAAAATAAGGCACGATCGTGCCTCCGCAGAAGACACGAATTTGCTTCCGCGGAGACACGATCGTGTCTCTCAAATTTTTAGAAACACGAATATGCTTCCGCCGAAGGAACACCGCGTGCTTCTGAAAAGAGGCATGATCGTCCTTCTAAAAAAATGCACGAATCGTGCTTTAAAAAAGAGGCACGACCGTGTCTCTGCGGGAGACACAAATGTACTTGCGCGAAAAGCACATCACGTGCTCAAAAAAAATGAAACCATCTGATTGCGCCACTTTATGCGCGCGGAACGCAGCGCGAAGAAAGTGAACATGTTCGTTGCTACGAGTACTCGCATAGTGATTTCGTGTTTTTGAAGCAGTCCCTTACATCTATGCAGTTTTACCGCCATCTGAAAATAGCCGCTAAAAGAAGAGTAACTAATTAATGAGTACTAGTTCGTGGCCCGTGCAGCGAACGTTTTGCTAACCTCACAGCACGTCGCATGTCGCGTCCACAACGTTCTCTCAGGATTTCATTTATTTTTAATTTTTGTACGTATTTTTCGGTGTTTAAAATATGTTTTTTTGGCTTTCCAAATTTTTGCACGCTTTTCCTTTACGTTTTGGTGTTTTTTTACTAAAAAGTCGCAACTTGTGCGGATAATGCTAACGTAGACCGAGTTACACGTAGCCCTTTAGTTTCAACAAGTCATAAAATATATTTTATATTATTCAAAAAACATTGATTTTTTTATGAATATATATACACATGTATCTGACATATGTGCAAATTTTCATACCATTATACTTTCACATGTGCCATATGAAAAAAAGACAAATATTTGATTTTAAATGGGCCTTTTTGTTGTTGGTTTTGGGCTGAATTTTTTTTGTGCAGACTTCATATTACAATATTTTCAAGCCAAATTTGACATGTTCATACGGAATACATATAAGTTTTCATATATATACTTTTTGGATTTTTTTAAAACTTTTAAATATGTTTTACGATTTTTTCAAAATAAAGGGCTACGTGTAGCTCGGCCTGCAGAAATTCGCACTCCAACTTGTGCCTCTAAAAAGAGGCACGATCGTGCTTCTAAAAAGAAGCAGGATCATGCCTCTAAAAAAGAGGCACGATCATGCCTCCGTGGTAGGCATACCGCGTGTCATTAAAAATAGGCATGATTATGCTTCTAAAATAAGAGGTACGAGTCTTGCTTTTAAACAAGAGGCAAGGTCGCCAGAAGGTATGAATATACTTGCACGAAAGGCATGCCACATACTTAAAAAAAGGGAAAAGGAAACTGACAGATCTCTCTACTTGGTGCGCGCAGAGCGCCACTTATCAAACACGGTGCGCGCAGAGCGCCACTTATCAAACACGAAGGAAATGAACGCGTTAGTTCCTACGAGTACTCGCTAATTAGTGATTTCGTGTTAAAAGCATCGCTATTAGAGGCTAAACGCTAAATCCAGGTTCCTAATTTAGCCTTAGTGTTTCTCTCACCACGTCAGCCCAAAATATCGGTTCAAAAAGCACTTGAATATTTTCCACGTCAATCACTAGTTGAGGGGTACCTCTTTCGGATATCACTCGCGCGCGTTCCGAGCACGCGAAGTGTTATGTTGTGGTGTGTTTTGGAGTTTTTCTTAGCCCTTCCGCGTTTGACACATGGCGCCTTCCGGACGCACAGTCACACGCGCAGCCACAGTTCGAGCCACAAACACAGTTTTCAGCCACAACCCATGCCATAACCACAAGTTTCAGCCGCGGTCCAAGCCACAACCATAATTTTCAGCAACAGTTCGAGCCACATCCACGGTTTTCAGCCACAGCCCATGCCTCAGCCACAATTTTCAGCCACAGTCTGAGCCACAGCCATAATTTTCAGCCACAGTTCCAGCCAAAACCACAGTTTTCAGCCACAACCATAATTTTCAGCCACAATCCGAGCGACAACCACAATTTTCAGCCACATCCTCTGCCACGGCCCGAGCCACAGTCCAACCCACAACCACAGCCACAAGCTCAGCCACATGAGCAACCACAGGTACAGCCACAGTCGTGCGCGCAGCCACAATTTTTACTTCACAAGGGACGTAGTCAAAGAATGACACGTCGCGGCTTCGGAGCACGCCAACAATGACCATTGCGGGGCCATGCAGGAGGGTGCCCGCTAACTAGTTGCTCTCTCTTTCCTCCTGAAACCCTATCAATCCAATCCTTTTCCTTCCCAAAAATGTGAACGATGGCGGCTGGCGGCTGACGGCGGAGACTACGCATGGATGATGACGGCAGGCTGACGCAACCCACCTCCCAGCGACGTCCCCTCTCCTGAGACACCCTCGATGCCTCCATCCCCAGCAGACGGTCTCGGCGCCCCTTGACCTCTTTCTGCGACCACCGGACAACTCATGGCCAACGATGACTCCGTCGCCCTATCTTCGTCTTCGGGTACACACCTGAAGCACGGAGCCTTGTCTCTATATCCTTCATTCCTGCTTACCATGAGCAGATGGGCTAATAGATTACATCAGCAGATGAGTTTTTCTTTGCCCTTCTCTTTCCTGTTTTGTAGGTGTATACATTCAACCAGATTTTATGCATGGTAATTTGATAGTTGATAAATTGTGAGTATGTGATCTACTAGTATTTAAAGAGACCTGATAAGTGCATGAAGGCAACTAGCTCCATAGCAGTGGCTCGGGAGAGTTTTGGAATTGATCAACAGACGCATCGCGTAGCCAGCTAATATAATTGTAGCAAAGCCCATGATGAGTCGCTTCAGTACATTCGTTAATCACTCTACTTCTTTTGGCCAGTAACTGCTAAATGGGAGTATAGCCTGCTACAGCTTCTTATAGCTGCTGGCCGAGCCACCACCAAAAATCATAGCCCGCTATTTAGAACATTGTAACAAATTGTTGAGCAGTGGTGCGGATCAAAGCGTGGATCAGTAGATCTATCTTGCGAACGACTCCAGATCGACTCCAACAAACCTTTCACTTGCTTTTATCTGCTGTTATTTTAAGCTGCGCCAAGGGTTTAAACAACTTCATCTTGGCATTCTTTTCTTCGTCATTTTTTAATTTAATCACATTTTTAGCTTAGTATCCTAATAATAAACATGACTTATTTATTAGATGTTCTTGGTAGCTTATTTACAGTGTGTGCTCTAAAAATTTCATAATTGGTATCAATTTGTGGTGCCTTTATACTTAGGTACCTCTGATACTAAACCCAAGTTATAATTTAGTAACTAGTAGTACTAAAGTTTTGATGCTTTCCAAGAATTATAAAAGACTTCTTTATATCTTTTTCGCATATGAATAGGACTGGTTCCAGGACCACGACATTGTTGGGAGAGTGACCGATGAGCAGGGCCGCAGGGCATTTGCACTGGTGAATGTGGCCACGAGAAAAGCCCTGGTGCACCACCACAGGGAGAAACTGCAGCTGGCTGACTATAAAGACCATGATAGGGTGGAAATCTCCAAGCTGTGGTCGCTGGGCGTGCAGTTCGAAGACGGCTTTTGCGAAATAAGAAATGTCACTGACATAACCAGCAACATCACAGTCAATGATAAGGCGAAACTTGGTCTCTTCCGGTACTCGAAAAACTCGGAAGGAATTTACGCTTATACCGTATGGAAGATGGTTCCGATCAAGATGGTTCCCATCACCAGCGAGTGATACTATTATTGCCACTCAAAAACGAGAAAGACTACAAAGGAGGACCTCATCTTTTTCAGAATTGGTTTCTTTAATTTGGCAGGTTCACTAGTGGTTTCCATTCTGCAGAAGGAGAACAAATCTTTGGGCTGAAGGACCTCCGAAGAATATACAAGAAGCCGCACAACGTGATTTTCTACTAGTTTCGTTTACTTTCACAATGTTGTCTGTTATATTCACATGTTATGCACACATTATCAACAAATACTGCCTATGCACGGCTATATGTATCTTTTCTATGCATTGGTTCTAACTAGCAAATGTGCCCGTGCGTTGCAACGAAAATTGTTTTAACATGAATTCAAATATAGTGACAATTATTAGATCTCACTTATTTCATAAAACGTGCTCCACGTTTTCATTCAACTTTGATAAATTTCACAAATAAGGTAACATTCGTCTCTGGCGATATAATGTAAAATTGATGTTATTGTCGTAAGCCCTACCACTGTTTCACTAAAAGGAAAAATATAAATATCAAGAATCAAGAATGAAGGAGAAAGTCACCAAACTTGCAAAACTTTTTTTGTGTCTTTTAGCAACTTAGTACATATGTCCTGTGACTTGGAATGGAAAAAATAATTGACGCCTCCATCAAAATGTGTTCACCAATGTGTTATGATGGAAGTTCATGCTGAAATCTAGCAGAAATGCACTGCATTAATAATCATGAAACGAGCCTTAAGGCTGGTCATATGGAACACTTATTTTTTTTAGTAAGTCTGAAATCTAGTTCTTCCCTTTTTGTCTTCTGGGGCTATCTCACCAATCTCACCAATCAAAGAAGATACGGGTTGAAGGAAATGAATTTCACATTCCCAAAATTGATCAATTAACCCGCTTGATTTTCTCTTAAAATTCAAATTAATAATGCAAACTGTTAAGCTTGAAAATAAAATAAAATAAAATATTTTGTTGTTGATTAAGAGAAAAAAGAATATGTGCGTTGCAACTGGTATCAAATAAAGTTGACTGATCTTGTGGTATTAAGAGTTTAGCTGTTGTGGTAGACTATGTCTTTGTGTTGCAATGGGAGGGGAAATCATCTTATTCTCCTAGCTGAGTACATATGATGATTTAAGCCTAAACACGACCTAAACATAAGAGATGATTTAAATTATGATCCACATCAATTATTCCTAAGTTGAATATTAATTGTGTCCTTGATTGAACAATGTGAGCTTGCACATATAATTATTGTGTTTCTTCTTTGCATATTTAGACATGCAAATAACGCAAATAAGCATCGATTTTCTTCTACACTGAAAGCATCAAACATTATTTTGGCCTTGAAACAAACAGAGAAACACAACATGCATGTTGTTGGGGTATGCATCGCGTTGAGGACCCCAATCCTCGGAAAATATTTCTCCAGCAAGCTATGAGTTGCGCAGATCCAATATTAAGTTAGATAGAAATACATGAACCGATGAAAAATTCAGAACTGTAGAAATATGAAACTTCCTAAGTTTCTCCTCTTTGTAGAATAGTAACTTCTTGTGTAGTCAATTTAGCTTTCAAAAAATGTAATGCTACGGTGCATGAACTCTCGGCTAGGAGGAGCAGAAAAAAAATCAAGCATCTATTATAAAAGGCTTACTCGACTCATTGCACTTAGAGTTGTGGACCTGTTAGTTGACTTACGTGCGAGTTCTTGGGAGCAATGAATCGAGCCATGTACTCGCCCCCAGATCAATCCACCATCCTGCTTAGCATCTAGTTTTATTATAAACATATGCCCAGTGGCGTGCCTGCGTTTTCATTGTTATGTTAACACAAATCAATTAAGCTAGCCTGCAGCTTGTCGTTTGCTGTGTATGTATGTTTACCTACAGAAGAATCGATCCAGCACACGTCGCCATATAACCATGTTTTGTAAAGTTCATCTGCTTGAGGAAATAAGGCCAATATCATACCAGGTGGGTGATGCACCAAAGCAAACTCATAGTTTCCGAGGATGTTGCAAACGCAGCGGCCCGGATGAGAAACAGCAATATGAAGCCGGCATCCTCTTGGGATGCCTTGTTGAGATAACAACAAATCATCTATATGTGGCACGAAAAATAGGGGCGACTGAACAGCTGAGCAAGGCCCAGAGAAGAAATTCTTTTGCGCCATATGTTTGTATAAGCTAAGAGAATTTTGCCCAATCTTTGACCACATATTGCAGAGGCCGGGACAATAGTATTCATTTACTTCGGTAGTGACTATGCACGCTCCAGTAGTATCGATCTTTGTATTTTGAGACAATGGAAACATATTCCGGTCTCTAATCTCCTCCCTTACTAATTAGTGATCCGAGGTTGATATGCATAATGAAAGAGTATCACAGTGCTGCATGCATGAAGGTGTTGGTGTGTAGCAAATTGAATGTCTCTGTTATTTTTCATGAAAGTATTAGTTTCACTAGAGGATCTTAGTTAGTCATCACTTGAGTGGAAAAATTAAGAGAGAATTCCTTGTGTGCCCCTAAACAAAATGGTCGTTCCTTTTGTGCCCTCCAAATAATCGTTTTGACTCATGCGCCCGCTTTAAAAAAAATCTTCCCTCTGGTGCCCTTACCGTCAGCTGGCCATTATATTTAGGCTCCTAATGGATTTTAAATAAAAATGTCATCAACTATAAAGTTTTAGATCTCTTTGAGTACTACAACTTTGATATAGAAGGTTGCCCGTAATGGGTAGTATCATAAGTTAGTATCATACATATAATACTAGTGTATCATACTACCTTCGTAATACATAGTATCGTAGTTTTATAGAGGATCTTATTTATTGTCATGGAAGACACATATTACTACGGTGCTTAATATGATACAGTATCATAATATGATACTACACCCTTTATTTCCTCATTAAATTGCATGTTATCTCATCAAAATTACCTAGTTAGCATGCATGATGCTAGCTATGATACTCTTATTACGAGCAACCGAAGTAGGCCTCCATACGAGATCATTAAAAATGAGGAATTTCTATTTAAAAGTCTGAGAACTGAATATATATATATATATATATATATATATATATATATATATATATATATATTTGTGCTCCTAAAAGATCTCAAACAAAAAAGTCGTGAACTACAAACTTTTAGATCTCTTCCAGTACTACCACTCTGATACAAAGTGTGTCTCCATCTGAGATCTTTAAACACATGAACATTTTGAATTTAAAAGTCTAAGAACTCAATAATATATTTGCGCTCTTAAAAGATCTCCAATAAAGAAGTCGTCAACTACCACTAGTAGAAAGCGATCCATTTGTCCCGGTTCCAGAGGCTTATTTGTCCCGGTTCCGAAACCGGGATTAAAGGGTCGTAACTAAAGCCCAATACCTTTAGTCCCGGTTTGCCCATGAACCGGGATAGATGGGGATCCACGTGGCCGTTGCGGCTTGCCCAGGCAGGAGGGCCTTTTGTCCTGGTTGGTAGTACCAAACGGGACCAAAAGGCATCCACGCGACAGCAGTTCATGGGCTGGAGTTTTGTTTTTTTAAAGGGGGGGGGGGGGTTAGGGGTTTTTGCAGGGTTAATTTAGGGGTTTAATATAATGTTTTAGCTAGCTAGTAGAGAGAAGTGTCCTCTCTTATCTCCGTGCTTGGTTGATGCTACGTACTATATGTATAGAGAGGACTCGATACGCTAGCTAGTAAGCAAATAAAGGAAACCATTAAGTACAGAAGATCGTCATGAACATATACAGAGAGAAGTGATCGACTTCTCCTTCTCCAAGAGATTGGTCAAACAACAAGTTTTTGTATATCTATCCGACGCTACTGGCTACATATATACGATATAAGATCTTTTGCAATCCCCTAACATCTGAAATCAAGTTCCACATAGTATTTTCCGTCTTTATTGATGACGTGGTCAAGAAAGAATCCTGTGAATTCCTCTTGAATTGCTATTATGCGATCTTGTGGTAGGAGTTGATCCTGCAGCTCCCAAAGCTAATTTGAAGAAGTGGGTCAATACATATATATGAATGAAACTCAACACAAATGATGGTAATAAAACAAAATTGTGAATATTATTGCTTACGCACTTGAAAATATTCTTTAGAGTAGCCGACATCCTTAGAAATCGTCGCGTTGTAGATGTACTCGCAAACGTAGTATCCACAAAATAGTCCCTTCTTCCTGCCACAACCACTTTACGAGAAATAGAGGTCAATCAAACTGATAATCAAGCATTATAAATGGTATTGATGAAACTAGCTAGAATCAATGGGAGATGCGCGGAACTAGCTAGTAGTACTTACTTTTGGGTATGTAAATTCCAGCTTCCCCGGCAGTCCCGGAGCTTTTGCGGTGAACTGTTTCCAAACCCTGCCAGACAAAGAAAATAATTATTATCTGATATCAGGAAATGAACTAAGTTGCCGATATGGTGCGATAATGATCGATTGAACTTACTTCACGAGCATTTCAGTGATCGCCACATACTTCTTGCGACCTTTTCGTCTTGAGTCTAAGACGGTTACTAGTCCCTGCTCAAGCTTAATCTCTAGGAGAATAAAGTGGAAGTTGCGCACGCATGCATAACTCATCAATTACATTACTATAACCTCGAGTAATAAGGAAAACCGAATATGCACAAAACAGTAACACTCACTCGAAGTTGTAAGGAAAGATTATTTTATCTTTGTTTTGATTTTTAAGCAACGATTTTAGCAAGTTTGCCTTGGCTCGTTTGGCATGTTTAACCTCCCATTCATCAAAGAGATTTAGGTTAATGAACCCAATAGTATATACTCCCTCCATTCCTTGATGTAAGGTGTATAGTTTTTTAAAATAACTTTCATAATATAGGGTGTGAGGGAGTTTGTTTCCAATACTACCCCTCCACAATATGTTTTTTTCTTTTAATTAGTTGCCAAACGTGAGCTGAAGAAAAGGAAAGGAATGATCATGGGCTAATAGCTTCAATCCCGCATATTTATTGCCTTGTATTCATATGACTTGGAGCGCTACATGCACTGGCTATGAATGAAAACCGTGAGAAATTGGCAAAAAAAATTTGGAAGGAGATTAATTAGGCTCAATAATTGATCTGGAATGAGGGATTTTCTCACCTTCCTTTTTTCCCCTCTACTCCCACGAATCCTTCTAGGGGCTTTTTAGTCCAACCACAGCGAAATATGCTCTTCAAACCCCTGCGTTAATATTCGTGCGAGAAAACTATACACCTTACTTCAAGGAACGGAGGGAGTATTTTTTTCTTGTATTCGACGATCTTCAATCTGCATGATATAGTGAGGATAATTATATGTACATGCAATGAAAGAGCTGAGCTATATATAGAGACTTAATTAAAGAAGTAGTACTTACAGGAAGTAGCAAGTGACGATAACTATATCGATGACCCTTTGATTGAAAAGCTAGAATAACTCCTCAAATGGAACACACAACAGATCAATTCTAATGAGGTCGTGCTCACTTTAACTGAAAGCCTCAAATTCTCCACCCCAGACTTCTTGCAGGTGTCCATGTACCACTTATGGAATCTTCGCATCATCGTTGTTAGTGTTGATCAGGTTTGACGAGAGGATTTCCGTGCCAGTATTTGTGTTCGTCCACCTCCATTGTATCAAAATGTGCATTGTCGGGCAGGTAATCACCAGGATTGGTACCGGGCAGTATTACCGGCAGATTTGGGACAATATCGCTAGACACCTACAGCGGGGGGCACGATTGGTTCGCCTGTTCGCCGAGCTGGGGAATTTATTCCCTCTTGTAGTTTGTTCTTGTCTCCTTTTGTCAGTTTTAGTGGTTCCAGACTGGCGCGCTTCTTGCACTGTCTTTCTAAGAGCGAGAACATGGTTGTCATCCAGCGGAGCCAGTGGTGGTCGCTTTAGGGAATCCAAAGTGCGTTGCAATTTCACCTGATCTATCTTCTCCTCCAGAGGTGGATTTTTCTTTGTAAAAAAGTCCTTCACTTGGGCATTACAGATCTTCGTGTTTTCCTCCACTCATCTCGTATGGTAACTTCTCAAGAGGCTTGAGAGATGATGGACCGAATTTGAATCGCCTCCCGCCACTGGTTGTACTGCTAGACGCCGGAGCGGTGGTGGTTGTCTTCCTTTGTTTCTTACGAGGCGGAGAAGGAGTGTTACGAGGAGGCGGAGCAGCCAGAGCGGCGGCGGCTCTCTTCCGCCCTTGCTGACGAGGCGGAGAAGGAGTCGGGCTGCTCGGACTCGCCAATGCAGGCGGAGAAAGACGCTGAGGAGGAGGCGGAGTGCCTTGACTAGCCAGGGGAGGAGGCGGAGGAGGAGGCGTGCCCTGATCACTCGCCGGAGGAGGAGGCGGAGTGCCCTGACTCGCCAGAGGAGGAGGAGGAGGCGGAGGCGTCCAGTTCGAAAGCTTGATGAGATCCTTCCGCCATAGATATGGAGTCCTCAGAGAAAAAGACATCCGAGTCTCCCCTTCACCGGTAGGGTGGACAAGCTCGAGCTCCTCAAATCCCTCCATTATTTCAGAGACCATCACAACAGCATAGCCTTGTGGAATCGGAAGGCAGTGAAAAGTTCCGCCGGGTCGAGGAGTTGCAACATGGCCGACAGCCACCTTGGGTTTGAGGTGGAGCAATTCCGCCAGAAGGTGGCAATCTTGAGACTCCGTGGTAGCATCCACGGGGTAGCTAGGAGCCGTGAACTCAGGTTGCGCAATGAGCTCGGTGGAAGCCACGCTGCTTCTCCGCTGAGATGGCGGGGTAGCTTCGGCAGCTCGATGGCTCTCCTCTAGCGCTAGTACTCTTGCATTCAGCTTATGCAATTCGTTGAGCTCCTGTTTCCTCTTCCTCATCCGGGTTTTGTAACTGCCTGCGCTAGAAAACCCAGGCTTCCACAGAACGGAGCCTGTCGTGCCTCGTGTTTGTTCTGGGTGCTCAGGATTCCCGAGGGCCTCTGTTGTAACGACCCGATTCACTAAGAATCCAAGTCTCTGTTTATTCTGTGCTAGTCCCTCGATCAATAGCTAGCACACAGTACATGATGTAATATCGAGAATAAACCACATGTCATATATATATATTACATCGAAGATCCAGTATTACAATATAGCATACCTGCATAGCTCAAGGCTAGCTTAAAATAAAATACAGCGGAAGAACAATAAAAGCTTCGTGGCGTCCATCAACTCCACCGGCATAGTTGAGTATAGACATCGTAACCCTACATCGCATCACTTACTCGTCGTATACAATCCTGCAACACCGAAGGTTACAACCCGACAACGGGTCAGTACATCTGATTTGTACGGAAAGTCACACGAAAAAGTATATAACAGATCTACATCTACATGCAAGGATAAGTCAAAGGAAAGGCTTATGGTTTTATTTTGCTGAAAGCTGATTTTTCCCTCACATACTACAACTAATCAAATTTTAATTTATCTTGCTAGTCCTAAGTATGATTCAATCGGGCTACACCAATTCCAACCATCCCTTTTATTAAAAGTTCCCACTCAAATTCTTATCAAGATTAATTATCTGTCAAGACCATCCAACAACAATAATGCCCAGTTGCTCAAGGTTGTCCGTAACCGTGGACACGGCTAATCATGATCAGTTTTTACACTATGCAGAGGTTTGTACACTTTCCCCACTGGACTCAACCCAAAGATTGAGACATAGTCTTTCAGAAGAGGTTGCCTCCACCCTTTGGTAGCCGGTACACCTATCATATCTACATCAACTAGCTACCAGGGCCAGGTTCCCCACAACTTACTCATCTAAGCCAGAGCCCATATAGCCAGTGGTTGTACATGGAAGCTACTAGTCACACTGTCTGTCCGATCTTTTTGAGCCTGGACGGCGCCCACTGCGTCAGAGGGTACTCTCCATGACGCACCCGGTTCACCACCAAAACAACCATTCGGGAAGCATTTAGCCCTGGTCTCTCCTCAACCAAGGCACGAGCCCCAGGATGCATTCCCTGCCCGCCCAGAGGTGATTTCTATTTAAGTTTGCTAATCAAGTCATTAATCCTCACATAGCTCAATGATAACTTAACCAATCCCCGTCTACAAAGAAATAGCAGTATATAACAACCACGATCCTAGGGCGACAATGAAATACAAGGTCAGAGCATATGGCTATCCTACTAGGTTTAAAGCATAACTAATATATAGTCCTACACATGCATAGAGTGATAATTTGCTACATGCATAATATAAAATATAGGTTGAGGTATGGTCAAAGTGTAACTTGCCTTTTCCATTCGGTGAAGTTCTTCGCTCTCACGGTCCAGTCAACTCTATTCGTCACACTCCGAGAATCTATCGCAACGAAGGAACTCAAATAAGCAATCACATCACAAGGACAAACAAAAGATCAACAAAACAAACACAAAGGTTTTAGCAACAAAACAAAAATCTTTGAAGTGCAAAGGTGTCGATGTGTTCAAAGTGATCGGTGGAAGTGACCTCGAGAGAGTCAACAGATAAAGAATTGTCGATACAAGAGTATGATCAAGACATTATGAAATCAAGGTAAAGATCATAGCAATATGAATGGTGTGTGGATATTGTCGATAGGATGTCTCATATGATCCAATATGAAAAAAGAATCACGTGAAACGGAATACTACAACGCAGGTCGTAGCAAGTGCAAAATTGAATTGAATTTGAATTTAAACAGATCAAGAAACTTGTGAATTTTTGTGTACACATGATATAGACAGAAAGTACATGACATGAGTGATCCAACGCAAAAAAGAATCACTTGATTTGGATCAACGGTATAAAAGATACGGTCTCCGGAAACATGAATTTTGAATTTGAAATAACATCAAATTCAAAAGTGTGCAAAGTGTGAAAAGCTGATTCCATGCTAAAGTACAGAACAACACGAGTGCGTAGGAAAAAGTTTCACCTCAATCCGACTTACGGTGTAGAAGATATTGCGGTCGCAAGAACGGGGTCTTTTCTGCAAAAAGGATCTATCCGCAATTAAAATATCTTCAGAAAAAGAGATCGGGTCCCCGACGGAGGTTGACCAAATCTGGATCGGGGTTCCTCCGGCGAACTCGCGAACTCCGGCGAGGCGGTTTCCGGCGAGGGTAGTGGAGGCGGCGGCACGACGGCCTGGCGCGGCGCACGGGAGAAGGCAGCGCGGCGGCGGCCACGGACTCCGGCGAGCGGGCGCGGGCGGCTCGGGCGGCCGGCGAGCAGCTCGCCGTGGCTGCTCCGGCGGCACCGGCTCTGGCGGCGCGGTTCCGCGGCGCGCGTCGCACGGGAGGAGGGCGGGCACGGGAGGCGAGGGTGGTGGCGCGCGGCGGCCGGCTCGGCTGGCCGTGGCTGGTGTGGAGGCGGCAGGGGCGGCGGCGGCGTGATTCCGGCGGCGGCGGCGCGATTCCGGCGACGGCGACGTGGCGGCGGGGGCCGCGGCTAGGGTTTTCGGGTTTAATAAAAAAAAGAAAAAGAAATTTCCTGGAAATTGATATATATATATATATATATATATATACAGAGAAAACAAAAAAAACTGGATTCGACTCGGGCTCGAATTGCGCTCGCTGGCGGACATAAGTTATTGGGCCGGGCTACGGATTTTTTTTTATTAAAAATCCGCAACTTCAAACAATTAAATCAAATCAACCGTAACTCCAAAAAATATGAAACAAAATCCTAAATTCATCAAATAAACTAAAAAATATATTTAATGAATACATTTTTCAAAAAGGAAAATAAAAATAAAAACATTTTCTAAATAATTTATTTAAATATAAAATATTTTTCATAAATCAAATAAAGTACAATAAATTATTAAACATATTTTTATTTGGTCAAAAGCATTGACAAACCATTTCTAAATAAAAAATAAATTTAAAATTGTTGCAACCATAAATAATTTGGTAAAATAAAAATATCCCATTGGAATACTTTTTCAACTCTTTTAAAATATTTAATAAATCCTTGAAATGAAATATTTAATAATTTTAGAGTTATTTATAATACTCATAATAAGTTTTAAAAACTTTAAAGTAATATTCTAAATATTTTCCAACCTTATTAAAAAGGGGATAAGTCATTTTATATCCTCTCAAATGAATTTCCTTGAGTTGAAAAATGTTTTGAATATTCAGAAGAATTCCAAATAATAATTTAAAACATTTTCCAACCTTTTAATATGTTGAAGGTGTCATATTACCTTCTCTCATTTTTTTTTGTTGGTTTTGTTTTAAATAATAAATTCCAAAAAACCAATTATGAATATTAGGGAAAGTCCTTTTATTCCCTCTCTCTTTTAATATTCAATACTCCAAAAAGTTCTAAATCCCAGAGAAATTCAACCACATCAAGCAAACAATCATTATCTATTTAATTTTATTAACATTTCAAAATTCGGAGAATTTTGGGATGTTACATCTGTGAACTCGTGAAAGTGCAATCATGCCCTTCAGCATATTTTATTGATTGATGACTATATACATATAAGGGACTAACTATGTTTGTTCAGTGACACACAGGAAGTTTGTTAGTTCTGTTGACATCATCGTGTAGGGATCATATGCTGAGCCTCGACCGCACTCAAGAATTCAACATAACGACTGAAGATGACGCTAAGTCTTCTTTACTATTACATCTTGAGTCATAGGGATCCCCGTACTATTAAGAGGGGATCATAAGGTTGAGTTCAGTCTTCCTCAAATCATTAAAACTTCAACATGTAAAACACTCCTTCTTACATCTAAGAAAAATCAATATAGTTGTTTAGGGTTTTCAAAACACTTCAATTTGACCACATCCTGAACCGTCCGGGCTCAGCTCGGACCGTCCGGCTATGGCCCCCGGACGTCCGAATAATTACGATCCCGAGACACCCGAGGGTGCATAATTCTCCGGACCGTCCGGGTGTCAGGTCGGACCGTCCGGGCACAGCCCGGACCGTCCGAGCTGAACCCCGGACTATCCGAATAATTATGCTCCCAGGACCAGAGGGTGCACAATCATCCGGACCGTCCGGATGTCAGGTCGGACCGTCCGGGCACAGCCCGGACCGTTCGAGCTAGACCCCGGACCGTCCGAATAATTATGCTCCCAGGAACAGAGGGTGCACAACCTTCCGGACCATTCGGGTCAGGTGTCGGACTGTCCGGGCCCGGCCCGGACCGTCCGGGTCAGGTGCCGGAACGTCCGGGCCCGGCCCGGACAGTCCGGCATCACGAACGTATACACACATGTAGAGCCTGTGTTGTCTTTCCGGACCATCCAGATCTTAGGTCGGACCGTCCAGGCTCAGCCTGGACCGTCAGACTTAAGTCGATCCCGGGCGTCCGGAGCATACCAGACAACTCAAAACGACTAGTTTTCTTGAGCACCTATATATACACCCTACCCACTTAGGGTTAGGGTTGAACACTTCATTCATTTCACTCAAGAACACCAAGTGCTCCCTCTCCCCTTTCTCCTAGACTAAATCCAAGATCCCTGAGAGATTTGTGAGAGTTCTTGTCGGATCTTTCACCACGTGATAGATCCGTCCCTTCTCCATCTTCCGACCAAAGCAAAACGTGATTTGAGCAAGCATTGAGCTTTTCCCCATTGATCTTGTTACTCTTGGAGGTTGGAGACTCCTAGGCGGGTAGGAGTTCTTCGGAGAGGAATCGACCATTGTGATTACCCATGTCCTTTAGAACTAAAGTAACTACTCACAAGACATAAAAGAGTTCATGATCAGTGGAAAAGTCTTATGGCAGATTATCTTAGGTTTGTGTGCGAGCCCATGTGGAACCTCGTCGACTCCGGGAAAGGCTATTATCCAGTTGATCCAAACAACCTTACCCCAAGTGAAGTATTTGATAGACATCTCAACCTTGCGGCCTTTGGGTTCTTGAAAAGAGGAATGGATGAATTGACACATGCACCTTTTCTCCATATCACCAATGCCTTGGAGATGTGGGACACTCTTCTCATTTCCAAGTCCGGCACCGGCTCTCTTAAAATGACAAGATATGAGACCGCAAAGAATGCATTGCACAACCTTCACATGAAGAAAGATGAGACGCCCAACAACTTCATATGCGTCTCAAGGTTCTTTCCGCTCATGTCCAATCCTTCACATGTGAGAAATCTTTGGATGGATATCAAATCACCAACCGTTACCTTGTGGATAAGATGTTGAATGCTCTCATGGTGTATTCTCATCAAATGGTGTGGGAATTGAGGCGTATGCCCGACTTCTTCAAGATGACACCGGATGATGTGATTGCCACCTTCTTGCAATATGAAGAGCACCTAAAGGAGTCCAAGAGACTACTTGCCACTTATGGTGGTCCATCCTCAAACCTTGCACTCAAGGCTAGGCTCGAGGAGCTTGATGATGAGGAAGAAGATGAGTATGAAGATGATGATAACTCCGATGATACTCCCTCATATGATGATATTGCTCTCTTTGTGAAGAGATTCACAAAAGGGGACTTCAAGGGAAGATTCCAAAAGAAGAAGACAAGAAACTGCTACAACTGTGAGAGACCTGGACACTTTGCGGAGGATTGTCTGTATGAGAAAAGAGAGGATAAACCTCAATTTCCTCGGAAGGAAGTTGCCAAGAAGCTCCCAAACCCTCTCAACAACAAGTTCAAGAAGAAAGCATTGTTGGCTCTAGAAGTGTCTGATCCCGAGGATGTTGGTGGTGTGGCCAGAGTTTCTCAAGATACACAAAAGACCTTGAAGCTCCTCAACAAGGAAGGTGAAGTTGTAAACTACAACTACATGAGTGACTACACCAGCAATGCACACAAGTGTCTCATGGCCAAGTTGGTTGATGATGAAACTCCCTCCTCCTCGGCTAAGATCAAGGTAACTCCTATTGATGAGTCCTTCATGTTCTCTTCCGAACCTCATGATGAATTTCATGATGCGGAAAGTGATGATGCACATGCTACTTGTGAAAATTTGTTGTTTGCAAAAGTGAAAAAAATGATGAGCTCTCTCAAAGGCAATAAGCTCAAAATGTTTCAATTACTTATGGATGTGGTGGGTAAGCACTCCACAACCATTAAGGATCTTGAAATCCTCCTCACCGAGGAAAAGGAGAATTATACTCTCCTTGAGCGAAAGGTTGACTTTGAGGAAGCTCAAAATGATAACTTGTGCAAAGTTGTTCGCACATCAAATGACTTAAATGACAAGCATGTTGCCTCCTTGAAAAAGGCTAATGAAATTTGTAAGGACCTTGCTAATGATATGAGAAATATTTTGGAGCTAAACACCTCCCTTTCTAAGGATGTTGAGGTACTCACCATGTCTCTCAAGACAAAAGATGAGGAACTCGCCACCCTTAAGAAAAATCTTGAGGCTGACAAATTTGCTCATATAAAAACACTTACTAAGATGTCCCCTCCCACTATTGTACATGTTTATGCTTGTGCTACTAACTCTACTCTTGATCAAGGATCTCTCATTGAGGAGAACTTAGCTCTTCATGCTCAACTAAAGAAGGGCCTCTTGACTTGTGCCCAAGGCGAGAAAAATCTAAATGATGTACTAAGTCATCACAAGGACTCATTTGCTAAGGAAGGACTTGGGTTTGACCCAAGTACGAGTGTGACAACGGATGTCACCCTTAGAAAGGAATCAACTCCTCAAAAGGTGATCTTTGTTCGTGAAGGGCACAAGGACAAAGGTAAGAAAATGGTTGATGAGGTTGGTGTTGGGAATGGGAAGGCCACTAGGGGCAAGCTCATTCATAACAAAAGGAAGGAGAAGATGCCTCCATTCTATGTGCTCCGTAAGGAAAAGGATGGAGAGGTGTTTGCAAAATTCATTGGGCCCCGAATGCTTTCCGTTTCTATACCATTTGGGTTCCAAAGACCCTTGTTAATAACCTTAGAGATACCATTGCAAAATGGGCACCTCTAACCAAAGCTTAAATCTATGTGTAGGATGCTCGCTCCGGTGGAGTCAAATGGATGATTGATAGTGGATGCACCAATCATATGACCGGAGAAAGTCGTTTGCTCAAGGACTTCATGGATGCAATTAAACCATATATGAGCATTGTCTTTGGTGGTGGTTCCAAGGGAAATGTACTTGGGTTGGGCAAGGTGGCTATTACTAATGATATGTCTCTTGCAAATGTCATGCTTGTCCAATCCCTTCAATACAATTTGCTTTTCGTTCGTCAATTATCTTCTGTTGGTTATGATACACTATTTGGCCTAACAAGTGTGAAAGTCTTTAGGAGAGATACTCTCGAAGTGGCCTTTGTTGGAGAGTTGGACGGCAACTTGTCTAATGGTCAAGGCCGACAAGGGGTGTCTATGGCATCGTCGGCTAGCCCATGTCGGTATGAGAAATATAAAAGATCTCCTAAAGGGTGAACACATCCTTGGACTAACAAACGTGTCTTTTGAGAAAGATCGTGTGTGTAGTGCATGCATAGCCGGGAAGCAACATCAAGAAAAGCATACCCCCAAGAATATCGTGTCAACTTCAAGGCCTTTGGAGCTCCTTCATGTGGATCTCTTTGGACCTCCGTCATGGGATAGTGTTGGTGGGAAGAAATATGACCTTGTCATTGTTGATGATTATTCAAGATACACATGGGTGTTCTTTCTCAAGTCCAACGACGAGACGAAGGCCACCTTCATTGATTTTGCCAAGCAATCCCAAAGGAAATACAACATGTCTATCTTGGCAATACGAAGTGACAATGGCTCCGAATTCAAGAACTGCACCTTGGAAGAATTCTTGAGTGATGAGGGGATTGAACATAAATATTCCGCACCTTACACCCCTCAACAAAATGGTGTAGCCGAGAGGAAGAACCGCACTCTTGTGGAGATGTCCCGGTCCATGTTGGATTAGTACAAGTCACCTTATAGCTTTTGGGCCAAAGCCATCAACACCGCATGTCATGCATCCAACCGGCTCTTTCTTCGCAAGATCTTGATGAAGACCCCCTATGAACTTCTAACCGGTCACAAGCCAAACGTCAAATACTTTCGAGTATTCGGTTGTAAGTGTTTCTTTCTCAATAAGAATGACCGGTTAGCTAAGTTTCAATCTAAAACAATTGAGGGTATATTTGTTGGGTATGCCTCAAATTCTCACGCCTATAGGGTCTACAACAAATCCACCGGATGTGTTGTGGAAACTTGTGATGTGGAGTTTGATGAATTTAATGGCTCCCATGGTGAGCAAGTTGATCTAAGTGATGTAGGAAATAATGAAGATTCGTCTCAAGATATCTTGGCTATAGGCATTGGAGATCTTTTTCCCATTGCTCAAGTTCCTAGAGATGATGAGGTGGGTGATGGTCCAAGTGTTCCACCACCACAAGAACCTCCTCCTACCACTCAAGATCCAATTGCTCATGATGATCCCATTATCCAAGAACAAGAACAAGACCCTCCACAATCCGATGTGGTTGCTCAACCACTTGTTGATGATGCGGTTGATCCACGAGATCGGCTCAACCGCATTTGCTTTGGAGAAAATGATACTATTGAAGATGGCTCCTCCCTTGATGATGAACCAAATGTTGTTCATGAACCCGAATGGGTGGAGCCTATTGAAACTCCAACTTCCATCATGCCTTTGGTGGCTAGACGTGTTGATGTTGACAAGATTCTCACGGGATTGGGGCAAGGTATAGTTATTCATCGTCAACTTATGAACTTTTGCGCTCACTTCTCGTTTGTGTCTAGCATTGAACCTCTTAGGGTTGAACAAGCACTTGAGGATGCAGATTGGCTCATTGCAATGCAAGATGAGCTCACTAGTTTCACCGGAATGAAGTATGGTCTCTCGTGGAGAGGCCCTCCGGTCAAGATCATAACATCATTGGAACCAAGTGGATCTTCAAAAACAAGCAAGATGAATATGGTAATATCATTCGAAACAAGGCAAGGCTAGTGACTCAAGGGTACTCCCAAGTTGAAGGCTTGGATTTTGATGAGACCTTTGCTCCCGTTGCCCGTCTTGAATCTATACGCATGTTTCTTGCTTATGCCGCATTCAATGGATTCCCATTATTTCAAATGGATGTAAAAAATGCTTTTCTTGATGGTCCACTACAAGGGGACGTGTATGGATGTATATTGGAGTCTTCTCTTTGTCGACAATCGATGTTTTTAACTCATTATTCCACCTCCTGAATAGATCTTCCATCTTCTTAAGAGCATGAGCCTTGACCAATGGCTCTATAACTGGCTTATCCGGATCCACCTCTGGCGGTAGGGTGAAATTTTCCTTCAGCGCGGTCCAAAGATCGTGTTTATGTCTATCGTTGACAAAAGACACTTCAGGGTCTCCGCTCTTCGTCTTATTCCATTGGTGGATGGTGATCGGGATCATGTCCCTAACAAGAACCCCGCACTGAGAAGAAAATGCTTCCTTGGTCCGGTTGGGTTCAATCGGTTGGCCATCGTCCTTGATTGTTGTGATCGTGAACCTTTCATCCCGGCGCAACTTTTTCTTCGGGCCTCGTCTCGTTACCGAAGTTTGGCTCGATCTAGATCTGGAGGGCTAGAAAAGAAGAAAGAAAAGATTTAATATGTGTACATACCTAAACAATTAATGCATCAATTAGCTAGTCAGCACAGGCTTAATTAATATATATACCTCGCCGGACTTTGCAACATCATTGGCTAGGACGAATGGTTCGTCTGTGTACCTAAGATTGTTCAGATCCACTGTTGTCATTCCGTACTATGGGTCTACCTGTACCCCGCCTCCTGACAGATTGACCCATTTGCACTTAAACAAAGTGACCTTAAAATCAAAGCGTACACCGTTGTTTTGGTTGGTACTCTTTTGATCTTGGGAGATCATGTAAAATGTATTCTCATGTATCTCGTATCCTTTGTAAGTCAATACAGTCAAAGATGGTCCCCTGGACAACGAGTATAGCTCATCAGAAACAATTTTTTCACCTCTGAGACGTGTTTCCAACCAATCGCCGAAAGTCCTGATGTGTTCACATGTAATCCAGTCATCACACTCCTCCGGGTGTTTGGAGCGCAAACTGTTCTTGTGTTCATCGACATACGGGGTCACCAAGGTAGAGTTCTGTAGAACCGTGTAGTGTGCTTGAGACCAAGAATGCCCGTCCCTACATATTATTGAGTCACCTCCAAGCGTTCCTTTTCCAATCAGTCTCCCCTCATACCGCGATTGAGGGAGACCAATATTCTTAAGGCCAGGAATGAAGTCAACACAAAACCCAATGACATCCTCTGTTTGATGGCCCATGGAGATGCTTACTTCTGGCCTAGCACGGTTACGGACATATTTCTTTAGGACTCCCATGAACCTTTCAAAGGGGAACATATTGTGTAGAAATACGAGGCCCAGAATGATAATCTCGTCGACTAGATGAACTAGGACGTGCGTCATGATATTGAAGAAGGATGGTGTGAACACCAGCTCAAAACTGACAAGACATTGCGCCACATCAGTCCTTAGCCTTGGTAGGATTTCTGGATCGATCACCATCTTAGAGATTGCATTGAGGAATGCACATAGCTTCACAATGGCTAATCGAACGTTTTCCTATAGAAGCCCCCTCAATGCAACCGGAAGCAGTTGCATCATAATCACGTGGCAGTCATGAGACTTTAGGTTCTGAAACTTTTTCTCGGCCATATTTATTATTCCCTTTATATTCCACGAGAAGCCAGATAGGACCTTCATACTGAGCAGGCATTGAAAGAAGATTTCCTTCTCTTCTTTGGTAAGAGCGTAGCTGGCAGGACTTTCATATTGTTTTGGAGGCATGCCATCTTTTTCGTGCAAACGTTTCAGGCCCCCCCGTGCCTCCGGTGTATCTTTTGTCTTCCCATACACGCCCAAGAATCCTAGAAGGTTCACACAAAGCTAGGTTCTTCGTCACGTGCATCACGTCGATTGAAGAGAGGACCTATAGGTGTTTCTAGTAGGTAGGTCCCAAAATATAGATTTCTTCTTCCACATGGGTGCACGTCCCTCAGTGTCGTTCGGAACAAATAGTCTGTCGGGACCCTTTCCAAATATTACGTGGAAATCAATGACCATAGCAAGTACGTGATCACCGGTACGCATGGCGGGCTTCTTTTGGTGATCTGCCTCGCCTTTGAAATGCTTGCCTTTCTATCGACATTGATGGTTGGTCGGAAGAAATCGACGATGCCCCAGGTACACATTCTTCCTGCAGTTGTCCAAGTATATACTTTCGGTGTCAGGTAAACAGTGTGTGCATGCATGGTATCCCTTGTTTTTCTATCCTGAAAGGTTACTGAGAGCAGGCCAATCATTGATGATTACAAACAGCAACGCATGCAGGTCAATTTCCTCCTGTTTGTGCTCATCCCACACACATACACAGTTTCCATTCCACAGCTGAAAAAGTTCTTCAACTAATGGCCTTAGGTACACATCAATGTCGTTTTCAGGTTGCTTAGGGCCTTGGATGAGAATTGGCATCATAATGAACTTCCTCTTGATGCACATCCAAGGAGGAAGGTTAAACATACATAGAGTCACGGGCCAGGGTCTGTGATTGCTCCTCTGCTCCCCGAAAGGATTAATGCCATCCGCGCTTAAACCAAACCATATGTTCCTTGGGTCATGTCCAAACTCAGCCCAGCACTTTCTCTCGATTTTTCTCCATTGTGACCCATCAGCGGGGTGTCTCAAATTCCCGTCTTTATTACGGTCTTCATTGTGCCATCGCAACAACTTGGCATGTTCTTTGTTTCTGAAAAGACGTTTCAATCGTGGTATTATAGGAGCATACCACATCACCTTGGAAGGAATCCTCTTCCTAGGGGGCTCGACGTCAACATCACCAGGGTCATCTCGTCTGATCTTATACCGCAATGCACCGCATACTGGGCATGTGTTCAAATCCTCGTACGCACCGTAGTAGAGGATGTAGTCATTAGGGCATGCATGTATCTTCTGCACCTCCAATCCTAGAGGGCGCACATACGACCTTCTTTGCTGCGTACGTACTGTCGGGCAATTCGTTACCCTTTGGAAGATTCTTCTTCAATATTTTTAGTAGCTCCTCAAATCCGTTGTCAGGCACAACATTATCTTCCTTCCACTACAGCAATTCCAGTACGGTGCCGAGCTTTGTGTTGCCATCTTCGCAATTGGGGTACAACCCTTTTTTGTGTTTCTCTAACATGCGATCAAACTTTAGCTTCTCCTTTTCACTTTCGCACTGTCTCCTTGCATCAACAATGACCCAGCGTAGATCATCATCGGGCACATCGTCTGGTTCCTCTTGATCTTCAGCTTCCCCCGTTGCAGCATCACCGTATTCAGGGGGCACATAGTTTTCATCGTCCTCTTCTTCTTC